>OW119928.1:73803896-78603896 GCA_933210815.1 Meta bourneti
GCTTGAAACATCAATTAACTGTTCTTTTTCATTTAAAGAGATATTGAATTTAAAAATATCAAACGAAAATGGATCACGTATCCAACCTAATTCATTATCTGGAAATTTTTCGAACCTTTTCGAAAAGTTTTCTCCCAATTTTATCATATGACGGGAAATGGTGTTTTGAAATATCAAGAAATCTATATTATTTTCTTTAGTAAATTCTGAAAAGCACGGGAACATGTCTGTGTTGTTTTTGTTCAATTCTCCTTGCCAAAGTATATCAGCTTATTCTTAAAAGCTTCAATTTTATTGCTCGATGTTAAAATGTTTGTATTCTCTCCCTGTAGACTTAAATTCAAATCGTTAAGTTTTTCGAAAATGTCAACCATGTAACTGAGTTTTCCGAGCCAATCTTCATTAATGAATGAACCTGCCAATATATGTTTCTTTTCTACCAAAAAAATATAAACTTCGTTTCTCAAATCGAAAATACGTCGCAGTATTTTGCCGCGTGAGAGCCATCTGACTTGGGTATGTAGTAATAATGTTTCATGCACAAAACCCATCTCATTACAGAGTATTGAAAAGAGGCGACTGTTTAGGGCGCTGTTGCTTTTAATGTAATTAATTACTATAACAACATCCTGTAATATCTTGTATAATTCTTCATCAATGTCCTTTGCAACAAGAGCTTGTCTATGTATCATGCAATGGTTGACTATATGGGGAGCAATTTTCTTTAACCCTCTTAGTCCTTTATTACTACCTGCTGCAGCACCATCAGTGCAAACCGCGACAGTGTGTCCAGGTAAGGTCATTTGTTTCAAAATATCTATTAATAATTTCAAATATTTTCTCTCCATTTGTTTCTCCTTCCAATTTTTTACAACATAAAAAAATCTTCTGATATGTCTTCTTCATAAACGTATCTCACATAAACAATTAGTTGAGACAGTTTAGAAATGTCAGTAGTTTCGTCAAGTTGCAGAGCAAATACAGGAGAGTTTTGTAATCGATTTAACAGAACTGATTCTATATTACGTGATATGGCGGAAATTCGGCGAGAAACGGTATCTCTTGATAATGGTATCGTTTTTAAATCGTTACCATATTTTTCTCCATGCATAATTGATGCCATTTTAATTGCTGAAGGAAGAATGAGTGATTCTCCAATTGTATGTGATTTCAAAAATTTTTCCCTATTAAATATGAAACTTCTAAAGATGCCCGTAAAGCCTTCTAGGAATTGTGTATTTTTTCAAAACTACATTTTGATTTTTCATACTTTCAGCTCGTTTTTTAAAAAATGTTTCAGACTTATTTGCTAATTCTTTATGTTTGATTTCCAAATGTCTTTTTAATTTAGAAGGTTTCATACTTTCATTTGCTAATTTATCCCTGCAATTAACACACAACAGATGTTCTTTCCCATTAACAACGCAATATGTAAATCCATATTTAATAAACTCGTCTTGATATTTTCTCAATTTTTTATAGATAGCACATTTCGTTCGATATTTTTTGATGTAGAAACAGTGCTATTGCATTCATTCACAGTTTTTGTAAGTTCATTGGATGTTGGTCCATCATTCTCATTTATAATGTCATTCTTTTCATTTTCTGGACGTTGGGTACCTATTTTTAGCCATTTATACATCATGAGGGTATTAAAACTAAAACCAAATTATAAATATACAATATTTCATTTCTTTGCGTTTGTTCAATCACGTGCGGCTACCACGTGGGAAGAAAATAAAGTCGGGTATAACTCTGTATAAATCATGTTTATTTGTAGCTTATTCAGACGAGAATTAAAGAAAATAAAACTTAATTATAAGAGAAACATCTCATACCAATTGCATATGCTCGCTACTTAAAATAAAAAAATATAACATTCAAGTAAAAATTTACACATGGTAATCGAGGCAAGTAAATATTTCAACTGGTGTTGCCAGTCGAGCGCACATCTACATATATTGTACACAGTGGTTACAGTTAATCATAAAACAAGTACAAAATTAATATATATATATAATATAATTATGTCAAACATTACTTACTCCAAAGATGGGAAAACATATATTTAGAAATTACAATTAGCATTTATTTTTCAAAATTCATCTTACTATCTTAAATTTGTACTCGCCCTTAAACTGCAAAAGCAGGCTTTGTTTAGTGTGCCGCCATCTGTAATCCAAAAACAACAGAAGTAACTGTTCCCTTAACACGTTTTAAAATAGTAACTACCCTGGTAGCGTTTCCATCGAAATATCAGTTGAGGATAATTGATTTCGAAAAAATCAAAAACGAAAAAAATAATACAAAATATTTAAAAATAAGTTTTATAAACATTATTGCCCTCCGAGCACGCTACTGAAATGTCCTATACTTAAAAAATATGTTATGTACATACCCGATTGCAAATTTTACTTAAAATTAGCAAAAGCAGTATATAAACAGAATTACAGAATGCATTTGAATGAACGTAAGAAGCAGCAAACCGAACGACTGAGGCACAGACGGAAAGAACTGCATGGTCCTAGCTGTGATCACAATATAAAGACTAAATAGCAGGGGTGCACACCTAGATTGAAAAAGCTGTAGTAAAGATGGCCACTGCTAAACGTCAGACCGATCCAAGTTGCATATGAATCCCACCGGAGAGCAGGTAAAGGGCATCTCAAATTGACAATTATCTTTTATCACTATGTCTGTTCGCCTGCCGGTTGCCGAAGTATAGGTACTATATACTAATACAGACAATTGTTTTCGTAAAATAGTTCTTTTTATAAATAATATTATCTCATTTCACTATTTTACTGGTACCAGATACTTGTTGAAGAAAAACATTACGACCCACAAAAATTTTCAAACGACCCCCGGTTTGCGCACCACTGCTTTAGAGTACTGCTGAGAAGTTATTTTAAAAATATGGAGTAACCCGATGTGTTATGGAGCAGCAATATAGAAAATTTGGAAGTTAATGAGTTTTGGGTAGATTTTGTTAATTTAAAGCAGCTGCAACGGATTTTGAAGCAGATCTAAATTAATCTTTTGATAAATGCAATGCAACAAAAATGAAATATTTTGCACCTTGCTCCTGATCATAATTGATATACAAAACACAATGCAGATTCCAACCTGATTTGATGGTTCAGAAATCCGTAAAATGACTTAGGAATGTTTCCCATAATTTTGCAGTATTAAACTCTTAAATGTGGCATTTTAATTAAGATAAAGAGTACAAGGTAACTATGTAAACAATACATATAATTGTTTTTAGTTTTACTGCTCTCTTACCTGAATTAATTCTCCTTTAGAGAACTAACTAGTCTCAGAAAATAATTCAGCCATTATCTAATAAAATGCCAATATCTTAACTACTAAGTTTTATCTAATGTAGGTTTTCTTTGAAATAGCTTACAAACACTAAAATATTGATTGACTGCAAAAATTAGGACCATTGAAAAATTTTTTAAATCCAGAATACAAAATGAGACATCCGGTTTACTGGTTCATTGGCTCTTGTATGAAATATAACTGGAAAAATGTGCTTCAGAGGCTGCATAGATTGAAAATTTTTCATGTGTATTTTCCATCTGAACATGGAAGTGGGTTTAGTCACTGGCTAGTGTGCATTTTTCTTACTCAATCCCCACTTTCTGAAGTTTTTCTTTTTTTAAGCTTGAATTTTGGTAAAATGCTGGTTTGTTAAAGCCTTGGTGCGATTTCAATTTTTTTGCCGCCAAGCCACTGCCAAATGATAACAATGAGCTGAAAAGCACACCACATTGTAATGGAGATAAAATACGGATTGGAATATTCAGATTGTTTCATGGCACCAACTAAGCAACTTTTTGTGAAAAAAGGCCAAGAGGTAGATTTCCATCTCAGAGGATTTTGGCAACAGCACCATTTGTTTAATCTAAGTTGTATTTTCTGAAGTAATTCCACTATTCGCTGTACTTAAAGGTGAAAATCCGGAATAGTTACAGAAAATCCATTCTAATTGGCATCTTTGCTGAAAGCAATTTATTTTTAAGACTGCACTGACCTTTGGTGATTTTCAATAAAGTTTTGAAATTCAGTAGCTTTTGTATAAAGATACCCTAGTCACCAAGGTTGAAAATTAGTAAAAATCGCCTGGTGGCAACCCCAAAATTACTGTACATACAGTAATATAGTTTAAATTAAGCTTCATTTAATTCAATATTGATTTGCTTCATTTGATACAACATGCAATTTAAATATATTTTTAAAGACATGCCAGAGTTTCAGCACATTACTGCAAAACATTGGTTTTTATTATTTATTTCTCAGAAATACATATCCACTAGTGATCAACTACAATCAACTTTATTAGACTTATGATACGATGAGGATTGGTTAACAAAACATCTAAATTTGCTATTTCTCAACAAATGATTTCATACCTTTCAAGAAACTAATGTATAACTTGTGTTCATATGAGGTAAAAAACTTGATCATTTGATCGGCACATCCGTTGGAAATTCCTCTTTCTTCCAAGTAATTCATAAGTAAATCGTAGAGGTACTGAAAAGAAATAAAATTCAATAGCATATAATTTTCAGTCAATTTTATCTAGCAATAACCTTGGCTTTGTTAAAAATGGGTAATCTTACACATTAGAAACAAAAATTTTAAAACACAAGTGAACTGATTGAAAAGAAAATAAAGGTAAATAGTAGTTTCAAATAAAGTTACATAGCATAAAAAAGTTGATGGCATATTGAATTCATATTAAGTGCTGATTCCATGAAACTTGGATATCTGATTTGGTAAAAAGACATTGTTTGGGCAATGTGGAATATCTGTCTGCATCTCGATACTTTTTCTCAATGCTTTGTGGGGCGCTGAGGGGGATGTATATCCACATGGATTTATCAGCATTTCTATTTTTTATATAAACAAAAATTCTTAAAAATACTAATTCGCATCTTGCTGGTTTGTCCCATACTAAAAATTTTATATGAACACCTAGACCTGTAGTCTTCTAGGACCTTATGTGCTGCTTTTTAACTGAATCCAAATTTTGCAGAACAAATTCTTATTTTCATAAAATGAATTTTTGTTCATCTTTTAAATTAATATTTTTATGAATGTATCTAAAATACCAAAGAATGAAAAATAAGTTTCAACGAAATCCTCCCAGATTGACCAGCACAATTAGTACATTAGTATGTCATAAGTGCTTTTTGACAGCTAACTAGAGTAGTTAGAACATTAGTATATCATAAGGGCTAAATATATAGCTAGTTAGTGGTTAGACTTTTACAAAATAATGAACATTTTTTAAGTATATCTAAGTGAAGCTTCTTGAATGCAATCTTATTTGGTTACAGTTAAATTAATGTGGAATTTCAACATGAAATAGTTTCCAGACCTAGACTTATAAGACATACTAAGAAAAAGGCGACTTTTACCTATAATTTACTCCTAAAAGCAGAGGTTTTCAAACCGAGTCAGTCTTCCATGAGGAGAGCAGCATGTTTGACTGCTTGCCAATAACCTGCATTTCGTGGTATAAAATCAAGGGGAAATGTACTAAAATGACAATGCCCCAACTGGCCAATTACTGCACCAACTGCAACTACCCCAACTATGCCGAACAGCACCCTTTAGCAAAACTAGGTGGATTGTGCAGACTGGTATTCCTAATCTCTATCTATCACAAAGTCTGCCTCTTGCCATAGAAACAGGTCTTGCCTCATTTTCAATAAGGGATGCTTGGAGAAGTGCATTCAAGCTTGTTACAACTGTATGCTTAACGACACATTGGAAATATATTTATGATTTTTCTACTTGCTGCTTAAGTACTAATAAACTACCTCATTCATCTGCCAACATTCACCAAAAATTAAATTAAGCCATCAAAATGTACAAGTTACGTTTCTATAGCAAATTGCCATCACCTAAGAATAGTGGCAGGAGCATTTCTCGATGTAGACATGATGGATGAGTACATGAGTTTGTGAAATAGAGAATGCTTGTTTAGATAAAGTTCAATCACTTTTAACCCTTTCCCCTAGGATGTCACTGTATTGGGGCATTACAGCAGTTAATTTTAATGATCAGAGTGCAGAGGGTTAATCAATTCAATTGTTTCTAGAAATTGTAATTAATACTCACTCATCCATAATGTCCCCAGATACAGAATATGTTGCATCATCGAATTCTCCTTCATACAGAGACAGTTCTGAAATCTGGAAAGTGTCATCTGAAAATGAGAGATAAATCAGTATTATAGTCTTATGTTAACAATCCCATCTGAATCTAGACTTGAAATAAAAAAAATTTAAAAAAAAAAGCGTTAAACTTTTGAAGGTCGAAAGAACATTTGATTAAGCTCTTGTTTCAGTGATTTTATGGTTGTTTCCCAGATTTCTCACGTGAGGTGCACAAGGGGGACTGAAGTGCCAATCTATACCTTCAGTGACTAAGAGTGGATGAGCAACCCTCTCATGGTTTTGAAAATTGAACACTTTTTGAAATCCTCTTAATTTCCTATCACTGCCAACAAAATTTGTGCCAGTCACTGTAGATAGTAGCACATTTACCATGTCAGGAGACAAAACATTTTAAAGCTGCAATGAATGTGTTGATAAATCAGACTAGAGCAGTGCACTGCCTTTGGCTAAGCACACAAATAAAGCATAATAAGCCTTGCATGGTTTGACTCTGGTTCCCTTTGACATGCATATGAAAAACGGTCCAGCATAATCCATAACTCTGTAAAAATGGTCTGGACAGATTTCCTTTGGGTCTATAGATCACCCATTAATTCATTTGCAATTCGTGGTTGAGCTCGAACACAGGTTACACATTTTCTTAAGAGTCTGAGTGCATTTATAACTCCTCATATAAGTTTTATAGTAGTATTTTGGTACTTACTATAAGATTCTGTGTCTGGTTCATCATCAGGGGATGAATCGCTACAAGTGCAGAGAAATGGCAAAACTTTTTTGCCTTTCGAAATTTCAATCGTGAATTCTGGCTTGGATTTCATCTGGAAGACAATAAACACAAGTAAAAAAACTTTCAAAAAACCCAATATTTTTAATAATGAAGAAAATAAAATACAGCTTTGAAAAAAGGTGTCCAAGTTTGATAATATAATAGCTTAAGAACAATGTTAATGTAAAAATTTCATGCTTGAATTTTAAGCAACTGGCTTTTAATTGTGTATTCACAGTAACAATTTGTAGATATTTCAATGAATATATATGCAAGGCTCTCCAATGACTTCCAGCAGGGTACAATAGCAGTAATTCTGCTTTTAAAAGGTTTACAATTGTCCTAAATTTTAAGGCTATCAGATTTCTGGATTGCGTTGGATGTTGGGGTTTTATGGCACAAGGTCCCAAAGCAGACAAGTTGCACCAAACACGAGACAGAATATAACCCAATAAAAGCACAAAACACTTAAAAATCAAGTCAATCAATCACAAAGATAAAAGGTAGATTTAAAACATGAAAAAATGTGTAGATAATAAAAATATTCAAATAGTCATGATAAAAGACCATCGTTTGCAACATAACTAATGAATTCAATTTACATATACATGAAATTTTAAAAGTGTGAAATTTAAAAGATAGAATTATAAAATAGATTAATTATTAATAAAATAGATTTGAGTATTTTGAATTTGGAAAAAATCAGATGAGATTCAAAAACAACTAAACATAAAAATGCGAAAAGATTTGAATGGAGATTTTCCCCAATCAAATCTCAAAATCTGATTCAAAATTGTACTTTTAAAAAATTTGAGACGTTGATTAGAAACAGGACAGTGAATTAAAATGTGATAAACAGAAAGTGGAGTAGAGCATAAGTTGCAATTGGGTGCACTCTCTCCTAATGAAAGATGACGATGGGTGAATCGTGTGTTTAACGCGAACGCTCTTGTCACAAGAAGTCGACGAACTCCTTTGTGGACATCTTGATGTCACTAAGAGGAAAGGCCTGCTGCAATAGAATAGAAGCTACCTTCGCAGCATGGTCTCCAATCTTGTTACCCTTTATGCCCACGTGACTAGGACCCAATAAAACAGAATATCAAAATCCTAGCTTCGATCCTGGCAACTGATGGTTTATCGTTCCAGCTTTTTTAAAACACTCATGCTATCAATATAAATGCAGAACTTACGGTGGTACTAGAGGATATCTGCTAAAGCGCACAATAAATTCCCACTACTTCAGCAGTGTAGATAGAGTAGGAAGTATGGATTCCATAAATATATATTGGGAAAAGCTATGCATAGCCTACATAATCTCCTTTAGGCCCATCCATGAAAACTGGAAAATAGGTACCAAACTGACAGCGGTGTCAGTGGTATATTTGTTGGCATACTCAGATTTCTGGAGCTTTAACGAAAATAATTTTACAAAGAGAAAATGTAGCATTAAAGAGTTTTAACTAAGAAGTTGGGACTAGAGAATGCGTTTTAAAATATCACAAGTCACACATGGCAGCAATAACTTTACTTGCCATATAATGTATAGAAATATATTGCACATTCCTAGCAAACAGAAATTCCATACAATAAATATAGCTTTTTGGTACTTTGGATCAGTTAAAAAATCTTTTTTGTTATGAAAACTTAACTGAAGTTTAACCCTCCTGGTGGTTGTCCAAACAAGATATCTTGTCATTATAAGAAAACTGATCAGGTCTTGATCTTATCAAGAAAAACTCAGCAATATCTTAAGATATCTCGTCATTAGCAAAATTCGCCAGATCCTGATAGACAAGGTATCTCATTGAAATCACTTTGAGAATTAATTGCTACAAGAAAAGATTGGTTTAAATTCAATGACTGACCTACTTAAGCAAGATAATGGTAAAATGCATAGGGATCATTATATTCTGACTGAAACAGTGCATGAATATATATGTAATCGGGCCCCAATGACTTCAAGTAGGATACGCTAAAAGTAATTGCTAAAGTCGTAATATATATATGCATAATGTACATATGTATAAAGGTTTTGTAGTTTCAGAAACCTTAACAAGTGATCCACAGGTTTTACTTGCACATTATAGAATAGGGCTGTTTTATGAGTAATTTAAGAATTGAACCAAGAGCAATGGGAATTGCTCTTATCAAAGGGTCATACTTGACGAATAAAGAAACCTTTATTCTTGAGCAACAGCAATAAAACTGGAAAAATCTAACCCAAATAAAATATTCAATAACAAGGGAAATAGATAATGATAATTTTATCATTCATTAAAACTTTATATTTATTAGACACATTACAAGAGACTCATATGTTGAGAGAAAACACATATACATGTTGAGAAAATAAATTGTTAACGGCATCATAAATTAACTTTCAACAACTTGGAGGTCAATTATGAACAGAAAAATTTAAACACTTAAAAGGAAAAAGATGCTTAAGTTTAAAGCTTACTTCAGCTTCTTGTGGTTCTTTATCATTAGGATCCATAACTGTTTCTTCAGCATCAACTGAGTTATTGACATTTGATTTGATGGTAGTGCTGTAAAGGTATTAAAGGTAAAGGCATTTTTTTAAGAAATAGTAATATTCATCAAATCAGTATTTCTTTTCGAAAAAAATAGTTTTAACAGTGTTGAAGTAAGTATTTTTCATTAAATATTTTTTTTAAGTCATTAATTTTTTAATCCAAATTTGAACTCCGTCATTATTTTACTGATGAACTCTGGCTATCACGTTTAGCGTATTTGTCCGATATTTTTGGAAACCTGAACGAACTGAATTCTAGTTTACAAGTCTACTATACATGACAAAATAAATGCAGCTGTAAAAAAACTAGAATACATAATTGAGGACGTGAAGTATCTCCAGGAAAATAATCTTATTGATTGAACATTTAATTGAAGATATAGAAAAACACTGCATAGGACTTGTTAACAATTTTCATTCCTACTTTCGTGAAAATTTAGAAAATGAAAGTTGGATAAGAGATCCGTTTTCTATTTCGGATATTGTGCTAGATAATGTTTCAGTTCAAGAAAGATCAGCTTTTAGATATTTCATGTGACAGAAATCTCATGAATGAGTTCAAAAAGATCACTTATACAAGTTTTGGTTAAAAAGAGATGAATATAAGTATATTTCCGACAAAGTGATCAAATTTTTAATGCCTTTCAACACATCATATCTGCGAAACTGGATTTTCAGCCATGCTATTAATTAAATATAAATATAGGACACTGTTGCAACTTGAATCTGACTTACGCTTGAAATTAATGAAGATAATAGCCCAACATTTCGAAATTGGTTAGAATGAAACAGGCTCATTCTCGTCGCATTAATCCTCATCAATGAATCTTAATATTTGTTATGTATTATTACCCACTATTTACTGCAATATATAGTATATTTATATTTTATTATGTAAAAGTTTTATTTACGAATATAATTGAATATAAATTTAAAATGTGTTATTCTTTGATCATAAACACTTCATTTAGGTGTAAAGCATTGGTATGTTCAGTGGTAATAATCATAAGTCAGTTCTATAAATAACCAAATTTTATTTTAACACACACGCACTGTTACTAGTTCAGAGATCAGAGCTATTATATGTGCTCTGTCGTTTGGCTGCCAACAACTTCTTACAATTTGGCGCTTAGTGCCGTCTGGGGTATTTCACACTCCCCACCTGAACTCTTTCAGAGTTCACATAAATTACCTTTTGAGCATATAATAATCCAATATTAATCAGATACAAATCACAAATCAATTCAATTATGAATGATCAAACTATTCAAATTACAATATTCTGCAAATATTAATTTTTAGGATTAATGAGAAATTAAATTAAATTATCCAATATAATTTTAAATGGTTACTTTTCATCATTAATTTCAAGATTACATAATAATTGTACAGGTCTTTTAAGTCCCAGATCGAGTTTTTATTAGACAGGAACGGATTTTTCCCGTCTCTTCCTGGAAATATTTCTATGATTTTACCCATAGACCACAAATTTAGTGGGTAACGATCATCAAGAATCAACACAATAGCATTAACTTTAAAATGAGTTTTAACGTTTGTTGGAGGACACACATTTGCAGATCTTAAAGAGAGGAGATAATGTTTTCTCCAACGTCTCCAAAAGTGATTAAGCAATGTTTGCTGATGTCTATATCGTTTTACCGTAGCACTTCTTGAACCACACAAATCTTCCCTTGAAATTTTTGAAACAGGAAGACCAATTAATCGCTTCCCAATTAGGAAATGTGCAGGAGTTAATGGTGAGGGCTCTGAAGGATCATCATAAATGTAAGTTATTGGCCGTGAGTTAATCATGGCTTCAATTTCAATAAAAAGCGTTTCAAGCTCATTCACTGTGAGCGTTGAACGGCCAACAATTTTTCTTAGACAGGTTTTAATAGTTCGAAAATGCCTCTCCCAGAACCCTCCCCACCATGCTCCTTTCTCAACAATAAATTTCCATTCAATACCATGGGAAGCAAATAAATTTTGAACAGATGGGTGGTTTATGCAACTCCAGATCTTTTTGAGTTCAATTTCTGCACGCTTGAAACCTTTAGCATTGTCCGAATAAATTGTGGAACACAGACCACGTCGTGAAATAAATTTCCGAAAAGCTAAAAGGAATGATTCTGTTGACATAGATGGAACTAATTCCAAGTGAAGAGCTCTCGAAGTGGCACAGGTAAAAAGAAGCAAGTAATGTTTGGCATTACTGTCCCTAGTAAAGAATGGACCAGAAAAGTCCACACCAGTCACAGTAAACGGAGGAGATTGAAGCACTCGATCGGGTGGTAAAGGTGCAGTTTCCTGCGTACCAGGACTTACTCTGTACCTTCTGCACACGACACAACTATTCAAAACAGTTTTAACACACTGACGACCCTTAATAATCCAAAACTGTTCTCGGACTTGGGCCAGAGTCGCTTCAACTCCGCAATGGAACACTTTATTGTGGCACTCTACAACCACAATTTCGCAAAACTTGTCTTTGCAAGGCAACAATATCGGATGTTTTTCCCCGATCTCAAAATCGGAAAACTGAAGCCTTCCTTTCAGTCTAAGACCGTTTTCATCTAAAAAAGGGCTCAAACAGTGCACAGGAGAATTTTTGTCAAAACGTTTTCCGTTCGATAGACAGTCAATTTCATGCATGAAATGTTTCCGCTGCACAGTTTTCAACCAATAACGTTCAGAGTCAAAGATTTCTGATGCACCTATTGGTCTACAATTTCTGTCTGTTTCTGCAATTAAACAAAAAACGTTTCACGTAAGCAGTCACACGATAAAGTTTTTGTAGACAGTTATACCTTTTTAAGTCCAATAAAGGCAGGGGTGATGGCTCGATGACTGACACCTGAAGAGAAAGATTTTTAATCCGTCTTTCAGTTATCACTCTCCTCATCAACAAGTACCGAAGGACCAGATGGCCAATTCGCTTCTGGCTCCAAGATCCAACTTGGTCCCCTCCACCACAAGGAATCAGTCGCAAGCTTCGAAGCACGCACACCTCTTGAGATCAAATCCGCGGGATTGTCATCACCGTTGCAATGAAACCATTGCTGTGGATCAGCCAAGGATTGTATCTCAGAAACCCTATTGCAAACAAAAGGTTTCCAGTCTTTGGCGTTTCCTCGAATCCAGTGAATAGTAATTTGCGAATCGCTCCACAAATATGTTCGTTTACATAGCTCAGGGAACAGTTCTTTTAAATATTTTGCCAGTTTTGCACTAATCACCGCCCCCATAAGCTCTAATCTTGGCAATGAAATTAATTTCAAAGGGGCTACTCTTCCCTTCGCGATGACAAGAGTAGTCTTAACTCTACCTTTAATATCACTGTATCTAAAATACGCTACACTTCCGTACGCTGCTGGACTAGCGTCGGAAAAAATGTGCAAAGAAATATCGTCGCACTGATTGTCAAAAAACTTTCTATCAAAAGATAGCTTTTCCAAGTGAAACAGTTCGTCGCACCAGTCTTTCCACTTGAGTGATAAGTCACTAGGCAATTCTTCATCCCATTTTAAACCTCGTTCCCATATCTTCTGCATGACTATCTTCAACATCATGACACAAGGACTCACTACACCACAAGGGTCAAATATCTTCGAGATCACTCCGAGAACAAATCGTTTGGTGTTTGTAGCATTTTGAATGGAACCCTTTACAGTTTTTAAGTCTAACTTAATTTTATCCTCAGTATGATCCCAAATGAGTCCCAAGAACCCAGTCCCTAGACCAAAATCCATATTTTCCTCAAAACTATTATCTACCCAAAGTTTTTGAAGTTTAAGAGAATTTGTTCTTAATTTCCTCAAATGAAATCCAGCATCTTTTAGAATATTAATTGCATTGTAAGTTAACAAATACGCCTCATCGGCATTCTGAGACCCATGACACAAATCATCTACATAAAGAAAAGAATTAAGCATTTCAAAACATTGAGGCATATCTTCCTTATATTTGCCAATGTGAAACTTTAGTACACAAGCTAATGCAAAGGGTGATGTGGTTAGACCAAATGGAAGACGATTTAAACATAAAGTTTGGTTAGACTCATTTACAGAATCATGAAACCACAAAATTTTTAGATATTCTCTATCTTCCTGACAAATTTCAATCATAAGAAAAGCCTTTTCTATATCGCCTGTAAACGCAATTTGATTTTCACGGAATTTCAGAATTATATCCACTAAATTAGGGTTAAGATTAGGTCCAGACTCCAAACAATCATTCAAAGATTTTAATTTTTCATTAGCTTTGCTACTAGTCATAAATTATCCTAACTCGAGTTGTTTCCTTGTCATTCCTAACGACTGCTCTATGGGGCATGTAATATCCTAATTTAGGGTCCTCATTTTTGCATCTACTTACAATTTGACACTTTAATTGTTCATTAATTATCTGCTTATACTGATCCGAAATATCTTTGTTTTTATTCAATCTACATCTCAAACTGTCAAAACGCTTCTTCGCGACCTCATAATTCGAACCTAAACTTTCAGGGGGATATGAACAGTCTTTCCACAACAACTTACAAACATATCTCTCACCGTTAAATGTCAACAAATTCTCAAATGAATCAATTAACAACTTGTCCTTTTCAGAAAGATTTTGTTTTGACTCCAACTCCTCGATTTCCCAAAACCGTTTGAGGTCAAAGAGCACATTCTCAGAATCCATAAGTAAACAAGAGTTCGCAAAGCTATAGTCAGCAAAATCGCTTCTTTCATTGCCTACAAGAAGCCACCCAAAACACGAACCAACAAGCGAAATTCCACCGTTGTTTATTCTTTCCTGCTCATAAATAATGTCCCAGAAGTAATCACATCCAACCAACAGGTCTACACTTGCACCTCCATTTGAAAGGAAGGTATCGGCGAGATTTAATCCCTCAGCTGTCAATACTTTTAAAGTTTCACTCGAAGGATTCCGTCTGACAAAATTAGCAATAAATTCAGTGACTAAGCACTCCACTTCTAAACACTTATCCGGCTCTTTTCGATTGTGCAAGGTCAAACTAACCACGGGATAATTTTTCTCTCGAGGGTATTTTTCACCGAATGAGTATATAGACAATTTTTCATAGCGAAAGGGTTTTAAATTTAATTCTTTCACAATGCGTTTAGACACAAAAGATCGGTGTGATCCGGAATCTAACATTATTCTACTTTCCAACGATTTATTATTATTTTTCGAGCACACAATTACTGAACAAGTTTGAAGAAAAGATTTTTTACTACTTCCTGGAATATTATTATGCGCAACAGGTATATTTTCAGACCTTTGATCAGAAACACCTGAAGTGATCGAAGGAATTCTTATTTTCGGGATCGTTTCAGCAGGGGTGTCGGAGGAATAGGGTGGAGAAAGAACATTTTTGTTGTTCCTTCTACACAATACCTCATGATGCGAATTAGACTTACATTTTTTACAGCTTATCCTAGATTTACAAGAAATGCTCATATGATATTTTTCAAAACAAAGAAAACACCTACCTTCAAACTTTAATCTATCGAATTTTTCTACAGCACTAGTTTTTCTACAATTAATCGATTCATGTGAAACCCGAAACAAAATATACATTTATCTTTTATTTGCGTATTTAAAGCTGCCGCGGTTGGGGTATATCTAGGTTTGTAATTATTCTTTCGATAGTTTGGAAATGGTTGCCGATTAGTCTCAAAAGTTTTAACATTACCATTTGAACTTTCCGTGATTTCCCTGGATTCCACTTCATTTTTTATGAAATTTATTATTTCACCAATTTCACAAGATTTACTTTTATTTCTTTTACGATGGAAATCTAAAACCAAATCTTGGGGCAATAACTTAAGAATGATAGGATTTAACAAATGTCCGTACGAACCTTCAGTTACATTAAGTGAACGTAGGTTTCTAATATTTACTTCAATTTCATCATACAATTTACGTAACCCTTTAACATTATATGAGGTTTTCACCGATTCTAAGTTCAATAATTTTGACATATAAGAATTAATAATAACGTCAGTTTTACCGTATCTATCTTTCAAAAGTTGGATGCACGAATCATAATTTTTCTCATTTAATTCGAACCCAGCAACAACACTATAAGCAGGTCCTACCAATAATGTTTTCAAATATTGAAACTTTTCAATCTTAGAAAGTAAATAATTCTCACTAACTGCATTATTAAAACAATTAAGGAACTCCAAAAACTTGCTAGAATCACCATTAAATTTCGATATTTCTAACTTTGGCAATTTCAATGCAGTCCTTGTTTCTGAAATAAAGGAAGAATTATTTGCCAAAACAGTTTCTGATGAATTTTGTGTTCTCATCAACTCTTTAATTTTGGATTTTACTTTTACTTTAGTTACCAAAATTTTATCTTCATACTCTTCGGACGATTTAATCTCTCTTCTGAACCTTTCAGGGTCATCTATCAAATCTTCAATATCGGAATCGTAACTCTTCAAATTTTGCTTTTTAGTTTCTAAAAGTTCAGTTAAAGCATCTAACCCTTCGTTAAGAGTTTCTTGACTTTTATTGACTAACTTCGTAACTGCACTTCGGACGTTACCGCGCTTCTCAATCAATTTATTTACCTTATCCATTTTAAATAAGTTCTATTTCAGTATAAAGTTTCTAACAAATTCAAATCCTCACCTTTGTACTCCAAAAGGTAAATAAATATCTCACCACATTTACTTCAAAGCAGGATCTAATTCTCGCGTTCTCCAAACACGAATAATCCAAACAGTTGGTAAAGCATCAAGCTCGAATCTTCATACGCAACACGATCACAATTTCCCAATTTTCAAAACTTCCCGGCCGATGCACCATGTAAAGCATTGGTATGTTCAGTGGTAATAATCATAAGTCAGTTCTATAAATAACCAAATTTTATTTTAACACACACTGTTACTAGTTCAGAGATCAGAGCTATTATATGTGCTCTGTCGTTTGGCTGCCAACAACTTCTTACAATTTGGCGCTTAGTGCCGTCTGGGGTATTTCACATTAGGATGCATTGATTTTTTAATCGGAAAATGCTTTTATGATGGTACATATTTTTTATTCTTATTTATGTGGTACAAAATTTAAAAAGTTTGAGAACCCCTGATCTAACGAGTTGCCACCAAGCTTGGAAACACCACCTTTACCTGTCAGGAACATCAGCATCGACACCATGCTGTTTGTCTAGTAATTTAGCTATCAGACCCACCATCCATAAGGTCGCCATAGAATACTAAGCATTGCCCACTCTAACACCAGTTATGTATCCACAAAAACTGGCTAAATAAATAAATGTCAAATACACTGTCATCATTTCACGAGCGATCTACTTACCAGATATTCCGCCCAAAAATATGCACGCGAACCAAACCTTACGGTACAGTGGGGACTGCCGACCCACTTTTTTTCTAAATTTTAAGATATATTTTTATAGTATACAGTATACTCTCTATTTTTATATACTCTCTATATTTATAGTATACAGTATACTCTCTATATACTCTCTCTCTCTCTCAAGAGTGTAGCAGTAAATCTATTCTTTAGAGCAGTGGTGCGCAAACTATTTTCATTTCAGACCCCCAATTTTGTGTACTATTTTGTCGCGACCCCTGGATAGACAATAGACGTTTTTTTAATCATCAACGTAATTAAAGTTGAATTCTTTTTGGGATTTGCGCTTATGTTTGTGCCTTATTAGAGGTCTGAATAATATACATAATTTTATGAAGCAATGGTTTTATTTATGCATATGGGTATAAATATTTTTAAATGGAAAATACTTTTAAAAAATTACAACATAAGAATTCAACGTGAGGTATGCGCTTGCAAAGAGCTCATGATTACTTCTATGTTCGGATCTGTATTGGAAATCGCAAGCCGTAAGTCATCCTCTGGATCCAATCGAGATCGATATTTTGTTTTAATGGCAACTAATTTTGAAAAGCCGATTTCACATAAGTAGGTCGATACAAACCGAATCAAAATATTGCCTTTTTCTTCAAATCGGCATATTCGTTTCCAATCGATAACCAAAATGTTTGGCAAGTCAGACTTAAATGGAATGCGCAGTGTTTCGTCGCTTGAAACATCAATTAACTGTTCTTTTTCATTTAAAGAGATATTGAATTTAAAAATATCAAACGAAAATGGATCACGTATCCAACCTAATTCATTATCTGGAAATTTTTCGAACCTTTTCGAAAAGTTTTCTCCCAATTTTATCATATGACGGGAAATGGTGTTTTGAAATATCAAGAAATCTATATTATTTTCTTTAGTAAATTCTGAAAAGCACGGGAACATGTCTGTGTTGTTTTTGTTCAATTCTCCTTGCCAAAGTATATCAGCTTATTCTTAAAAGCTTCAATTTTATTGCTCGATGTTAAAATGTTTGTATTCTCTCCCTGTAGACTTAAATTCAAATCGTTAAGTTTTTCGAAAATGTCAACCATGTAACTGAGTTTTCCGAGCCAATCTTCATTAATGAATGAACCTGCCAATATATGTTTCTTTTCTACCAAAAAAATATAAACTTCGTTTCTCAAATCGAAAATACGTCGCAGTATTTTGCCGCGTGAGAGCCATCTGACTTGGGTATGTAGTAATAATGTTTCATGCACAAAACCCATCTCATTACAGAGTATTGAAAAGAGGCGACTGTTTAGGGCGCTGTTGCTTTTAATGTAATTAATTACTATAACAACATCCTGTAATATCTTGTATAATTCTTCATCAATGTCCTTTGCAACAAGAGCTTGTCTATGTATCATGCAATGGTTGACTATATGGGGAGCAATTTTCTTTAACCCTCTTAGTCCTTTATTACTACCTGCTGCAGCACCATCAGTGCAAACCGCGACAGTGTGTCCAGGTAAGGTCATTTGTTTCAAAATATCTATTAATAATTTCAAATATTTTCTCTCCATTTGTTTCTCCTTCCAATTTTTTACAACATAAAAAAATCTTCTGATATGTCTTCTTCATAAACGTATCTCACATAAACAATTAGTTGAGACAGTTTAGAAATGTCAGTAGTTTCGTCAAGTTGCAGAGCAAATACAGGAGAGTTTTGTAATCGATTTAACAGAACTGATTCTATATTACGTGATATGGCGGAAATTCGGCGAGAAACGGTATCTCTTGATAATGGTATCGTTTTTAAATCGTTACCATATTTTTCTCCATGCATAATTGATGCCATTTTAATTGCTGAAGGAAGAATGAGTGATTCTCCAATTGTATGTGATTTCAAAAATTTTTCCCTATTAAATATGAAACTTCTAAAGATGCCCGTAAAGCCTTCTAGGAATTGTGTATTTTTTCAAAACTACATTTTGATTTTTCATACTTTCAGCTCGTTTTTTAAAAAATGTTTCAGACTTATTTGCTAATTCTTTATGTTTGATTTCCAAATGTCTTTTTAATTTAGAAGGTTTCATACTTTCATTTGCTAATTTATCCCTGCAATTAACACACAACAGATGTTCTTTCCCATTAACAACGCAATATGTAAATCCATATTTAATAAACTCGTCTTGATATTTTCTCAATTTTTTATAGATAGCACATTTCGTTCGATATTTTTTGATGTAGAAACAGTGCTATTGCATTCATTCACAGTTTTTGTAAGTTCATTGGATGTTGGTCCATCATTCTCATTTATAATGTCATTCTTTTCATTTTCTGGACGTTGGGTACCTATTTTTAGCCATTTATACATCATGAGGGTATTAAAACTAAAACCAAATTATAAATATACAATATTTCATTTCTTTGCGTTTGTTCAATCACGTGCGGCTACCACGTGGGAAGAAAATAAAGTCGGGTATAACTCTGTATAAATCATGTTTATTTGTAGCTTATTCAGACGAGAATTAAAGAAAATAAAACTTAATTATAAGAGAAACATCTCATACCAATTGCATATGCTCGCTACTTAAAATAAAAAAATATAACATTCAAGTAAAAATTTACACATGGTAATCGAGGCAAGTAAATATTTCAACTGGTGTTGCCAGTCGAGCGCACATCTACATATATTGTACACAGTGGTTACAGTTAATCATAAAACAAGTACAAAATTAATATATATATATATTATAGTGATTTAATATAATTATGTCAAACATTACTTACTCCAAAGATGGGAAAACATATATTTAGAAATTACAATTAGCATTTATTTTTCAAAATTCATCTTACTATCTTAAATTTGTACTCGCCCTTAAACTGCAAAAGCAGGCTTTGTTTAGTGTGCCGCCATCTGTAATCCAAAAACAACAGAAGTAACTGTTCCCTTAACACGTTTTAAAATAGTAACTACCCTGGTAGCGTTTCCATCGAAATATCAGTTGAGGATAATTGATTTCGAAAAAATCAAAAACGAAAAAAATAATACAAAATATTTAAAAATAACAGTTTTATAAACATTATTGCCCTCCGAGCACGCTACTGAAATGTCCTATACTTAAAAAATATGTTATGTACATACCCGATTGCAAATTTTACTTAAAATTAGCAAAAGCAGTATATAAACAGAATTACAGAATGCATTTGAATGAACGTAAGAAGCAGCAAACCGAACGACTGAGGCACAGACGGAAAGAACTGCATGGTCCTAGCCGTGATCACAATATAAAGACTAAATAGCAGGGGTGCACACCTAGATTGAAAAAGCTGTAGTAAAGATGGCCACTGCTAAACGTCAGACCGATCCAAGTTGCATATGAATCCCACCGGAGAGCAGGTAAAGGGCATCTCAAATTGACAATTATCTTTTATCACTATGTCTGTTCGCCTGCCGGTTGCCGAAGTATAGGTACTATATACTAATACAGACAATTGTTTTCGTAAAATAGTTCTTTTTATAAATAATATTATCTCATTTCACTATTTTACTGGTACCAGATACTTGTTGAAGAAAAACATTACGACCCACAAAAATTTTCAAACGACCCCCGGTTTGCGCACCACTGCTTTAGAGTACTGCTGAGAAGTTATTTTAAAAATATGGAGTAACCCGATGTGTTATGGAGCAGCAATATAGAAAATTTGGAAGTTAATGAGTTTTGGGTAGATTTTGTTAATTTAAAGCAGCTGCAACGGATTTTGAAGCAGATCTAAATTAATCTTTTGATAAATGCAATGCAACAAAAATGAAATATTTTGCACCTTGCTCCTGATCATAATTGATATACAAAACACAATGCAGATTCCAACCTGATTTGATGGTTCAGAAATCCGTAAAATGACTTAGGAATGTTTCCCATAATTTTGCAGTATTAAACTCTTAAATGTGGCATTTTAATTAAGATAAAGAGTACAAGGTAACTATGTAAACAATACATATAATTGTTTTTAGTTTTACTGCTCTCTTACCTGAATTAATTCTCCTTTAGAGAACTAACTAGTCTCAGAAAATAATTCAGCCATTATCTAATAAAATGCCAATATCTTAACTACTAAGTTTTATCTAATGTAGGTTTTCTTTGAAATAGCTTACAAACACTAAAATATTGATTGACTGCAAAAATTAGGACCATTGAAAAATTTTTTAAATCCAGAATACAAAATGAGACATCCGGTTTACTGGTTCATTGGCTCTTGTATGAAATATAACTGGAAAAATGTGCTTCAGAGGCTGCATAGATTGAAAATTTTTCATGTGTATTTTCCATCTGAACATGGAAGTGGGTTTAGTCACTGGCTAGTGTGCATTTTTCTTACTCAATCCCCACTTTCTGAAGTTTCTTTTTTTAAGCTTGAATTTTGGTAAAATGCTGGTTTGTTAAAGCCTTGGTGCGATTTCAATTTTTTTGCCGCCAAGCCACTGCCAAATGATAACAATGAGCTGAAAAGCACACCACATTGTAATGGAGATAAAATACGGATTGGAATATTCAGATTGTTTCATGGCACCAACTAAGCAACTTTTTGTGAAAAAAGGCCAAGAGGTAGATTTCCATCTCAGAGGATTTTGGCAACAGCACCATTTGTTTAATCTAAGTTGTATTTTCTGAAGTAATTCCACTATTCGCTGTACTTAAAGGTGAAAATCCGGAATAGTTACAGAAAATCCATTCTAATTGGCATCTTTGCTGAAAGCAATTTATTTTTAAGACTGCACTGACCTTTGGTGATTTTCAATAAAGTTTTGAAATTCAGTAGCTTTTGTATAAAGATACCCTAGTCACCAAGGTTGAAAATTAGTAAAAATCGCCTGGTGGCAACCCCAAAATTACTGTACATACAGTAATATAGTTTAAATTAAGCTTCATTTAATTCAATATTGATTTGCTTCATTTGATACAACATGCAATTTAAATATATTTTTAAAGACATGCCAGAGTTTCAGCACATTACTGCAAAACATTGGTTTTTATTATTTATTTCTCAGAAATACATATCCACTAGTGATCAACTACAATCAACTTTATTAGACTTATGATACGATGAGGATTGGTTAACAAAACATCTAAATTTGCTATTTCTCAACAAATGATTTCATACCTTTCAAGAAACTAATGTATAACTTGTGTTCATATGAGGTAAAAAACTTGATCATTTGATCGGCACATCCGTTGGAAATTCCTCTTTCTTCCAAGTAATTCATAAGTAAATCGTAGAGGTACTGAAAAGAAATAAAATTCAATAGCATATAATTTTCAGTCAATTTTATCTAGCAATAACCTTGGCTTTGTTAAAAATGGGTAATCTTACACATTAGAAACAAAAATTTTAAAACACAAGTGAACTGATTGAAAAGAAAATAAAGGTAAATAGTAGTTTCAAATAAAGTTACATAGCATAAAAAAGTTGATGGCATATTGAATTCATATTAAGTGCTGATTCCATGAAACTTGGATATCTGATTTGGTAAAAAGACATTGTTTGGGCAATGTGGAATATCTGTCTGCATCTCGATACTTTTTCTCAATGCTTTGTGGGGCGCTGAGGGGGATGTATATCCACATGGATTTATCAGCATTTCTATTTTTTATATAAACAAAAATTCTTAAAAATACTAATTCGCATCTTGCTGGTTTGTCCCATACTAAAAATTTTATATGAACACCTAGACCTGTAGTCTTCTAGGACCTTATGTGCTGCTTTTTAACTGAATCCAAATTTTGCAGAACAAATTCTTATTTTCATAAAATGAATTTTTGTTCATCTTTTAAATTAATATTTTTATGAATGTATCTAAAATACCAAAGAATGAAAAATAAGTTTCAACGAAATCCTCCCAGATTGACCAGCACAATTAGTACATTAGTATGTCATAAGTGCTTTTTGACAGCTAACTAGAGTAGTTAGAACATTAGTATATCATAAGGGCTAAATATATAGCTAGTTAGTGGTTAGACTTTTACAAAATAATGAACATTTTTTAAGTATATCTAAGTGAAGCTTCTTGAATGCAATCTTATTTGGTTACAGTTAAATTAATGTGGAATTTCAACATGAAATAGTTTCCAGA
Source organism: Meta bourneti (assembly GCA_933210815.1). Classification (NCBI taxonomy): domain Eukaryota; kingdom Metazoa; phylum Arthropoda; class Arachnida; order Araneae; family Tetragnathidae; genus Meta; species Meta bourneti. Next base: position 73,826,873 of record OW119928.1, read on the forward strand.
CCTAGACTTATAAGACATACTAAGAAAAAGGCGACTTTTACCTATAATTTACTCCTAAAAGCAGAGGTTTTCAAACCGAGTCAGTCTTCCATGAGGAGAGCAGCATGTTTGACTGCTTGCCAATAACCTGCATTTCGTGGTATAAAATCAAGGGGAAATGTACTAAAATGACAATGCCCCAACTGGCCAATTACTGCACCAACTGCAACTACCCCAACTATGCCGAACAGCACCCTTTAGCAAAACTAGGTGGATTGTGCAGACTGGTATTCCTAATCTCTATCTATCACAAAGTCTGCCTCTTGCCATAGAAACAGGTCTTGCCTCATTTTCAATAAGGGATGCTTGGAGAAGTGCATTCAAGCTTGTTACAACTGTATGCTTAACGACACATTGGAAATATATTTATGATTTTTCTACTTGCTGCTTAAGTACTAATAAACTACCTCATTCATCTGCCAACATTCACCAAAAATTAAATTAAGCCATCAAAATGTACAAGTTACGTTTCTATAGCAAATTGCCATCACCTAAGAATAGTGGCAGGAGCATTTCTCGATGTAGACATGATGGATGAGTACATGAGTTTGTGAAATAGAGAATGCTTGTTTAGATAAAGTTCAATCACTTTTAACCCTTTCCCCTAGGATGTCACTGTATTGGGGCATTACAGCAGTTAATTTTAATGATCAGAGTGCAGAGGGTTAATCAATTCAATTGTTTCTAGAAATTGTAATTAATACTCACTCATCCATAATGTCCCCAGATACAGAATATGTTGCATCATCGAATTCTCCTTCATACAGAGACAGTTCTGAAATCTGGAAAGTGTCATCTGAAAATGAGAGATAAATCAGTATTATAGTCTTATGTTAACAATCCCATCTGAATCTAGACTTGAAATAAAAAAAATTAAAAAAAAAAAGCGTTAAACTTTTGAAGGTCGAAAGAACATTTGATTAAGCTCTTGTTTCAGTGATTTTATGGTTGTTTCCCAGATTTCTCACGTGAGGTGCACAAGGGGGACTGAAGTGCCAATCTATACCTTCAGTGACTAAGAGTGGATGAGCAACCCTCTCATGGTTTTGAAAATTGAACACTTTTTGAAATCCTCTTAATTTCCTATCACTGCCAACAAAATTTGTGCCAGTCACTGTAGATAGTAGCACATTTACCATGTCAGGAGACAAAACATTTTAAAGCTGCAATGAATGTGTTGATAAATCAGACTAGAGCAGTGCACTGCCTTTGGCTAAGCACACAAATAAAGCATAATAAGCCTTGCATGGTTTGACTCTGGTTCCCTTTGACATGCATATGAAAAACGGTCCAGCATAATCCATAACTCTGTAAAAATGGTCTGGACAGATTTCCTTTGGGTCTATAGATCACCCATTAATTCATTTGCAATTCGTGGTTGAGCTCGAACACAGGTTACACATTTTCTTAAGAGTCTGAGTGCATTTATAACTCCTCATATAAGTTTTATAGTAGTATTTTGGTACTTACTATAAGATTCTGTGTCTGGTTCATCATCAGGGGATGAATCGCTACAAGTGCAGAGAAATGGCAAAACTTTTTTGCCTTTCGAAATTTCAATCGTGAATTCTGGCTTGGATTTCATCTGGAAGACAATAAACACAAGTAAAAAAACTTTCAAAAAACCCAATATTTTTAATAATGAAGAAAATAAAATACAGCTTTGAAAAAAGGTGTCCAAGTTTGATAATATAATAGCTTAAGAACAATGTTAATGTAAAAATTTCATGCTTGAATTTTAAGCAACTGGCTTTTAATTGTGTATTCACAGTAACAATTTGTAGATATTTCAATGAATATATATGCAAGGCTCTCCAATGACTTCCAGCAGGGTACAATAGCAGTAATTCTGCTTTTAAAAGGTTTACAATTGTCCTAAATTTTAAGGCTATCAGATTTCTGGATTGCGTTGGATGTTGGGGTTTTATGGCACAAGGTCCCAAAGCAGACAAGTTGCACCAAACACGAGACAGAATATAACCCAATAAAAGCACAAAACACTTAAAAATCAAGTCAATCAATCACAAAGATAAAAGGTAGATTTAAAACATGAAAAAATGTGTAGATAATAAAAATATTCAAATAGTCATGATAAAAGACCATCGTTTGCAACATAACTAATGAATTCAATTTACATATACATGAAATTTTAAAAGTGTGAAATTTAAAAGATAGAATTATAAAATAGATTAATTATTAATAAAATAGATTTGAGTATTTTGAATTTGGAAAAAATCAGATGAGATTCAAAAACAACTAAACATAAAAATGCGAAAAGATTTGAATGGAGATTTTCCCCAATCAAATCTCAAAATCTGATTCAAAATTGTACTTTTAAAAAATTTGAGACGTTGATTAGAAACAGGACAGTGAATTAAAATGTGATAAACAGAAAGTGGAGTAGAGCATAAGTTGCAATTGGGTGCACTCTCTCCTAATGAAAGATGACGATGGGTGAATCGTGTGTTTAACGCGAACGCTCTTGTCACAAGAAGTCGACGAACTCCTTTGTGGACATCTTGATGTCACTAAGAGGAAAGGCCTGCTGCAATAGAATAGAAGCTACCTTCGCAGCATGGTCTCCAATCTTGTTACCCTTTATGCCCACGTGACTAGGACCCAATAAAACAGAATATCAAAATCCTAGCTTCGATCCTGGCAACTGATGGTTTATCGTTCCAGCTTTTTTAAAACACTCATGCTATCAATATAAATGCAGAACTTACGGTGGTACTAGAGGATATCTGCTAAAGCGCACAATAAATTCCCACTACTTCAGCAGTGTAGATAGAGTAGGAAGTATGGATTCCATAAATATATATTGGGAAAAGCTATGCATAGCCTACATAATCTCCTTTAGGCCCATCCATGAAAACTGGAAAATAGGTACCAAACTGACAGCGGTGTCAGTGGTATATTTGTTGGCATACTCAGATTTCTGGAGCTTTAACGAAAATAATTTTACAAAGAGAAAATGTAGCATTAAAGAGTTTTAACTAAGAAGTTGGGACTAGAGAATGCGTTTTAAAATATCACAAGTCACACATGGCAGCAATAACTTTACTTGCCATATAATGTATAGAAATATATTGCACATTCCTAGCAAACAGAAATTCCATACAATAAATATAGCTTTTTGGTACTTTGGATCAGTTAAAAAATCTTTTTTGTTATGAAAACTTAACTGAAGTTTAACCCTCCTGGTGGTTGTCCAAACAAGATATCTTGTCATTATAAGAAAACTGATCAGGTCTTGATCTTATCAAGAAAAACTCAGCAATATCTTAAGATATCTCGTCATTAGCAAAATTCGCCAGATCCTGATAGACAAGGTATCTCATTGAAATCACTTTGAGAATTAATTGCTACAAGAAAAGATTGGTTTAAATTCAATGACTGACCTACTTAAGCAAGATAATGGTAAAATGCATAGGGATCATTATATTCTGACTGAAACAGTGCATGAATATATATGTAATCGGGCCCCAATGACTTCAAGTAGGATACGCTAAAAGTAATTGCTAAAGTCGTAATATATATATGCATAATGTACATATGTATAAAGGTTTTGTAGTTTCAGAAACCTTAACAAGTGATCCACAGGTTTTACTTGCACATTATAGAATAGGGCTGTTTTATGAGTAATTTAAGAATTGAACCAAGAGCAATGGGAATTGCTCTTATCAAAGGGTCATACTTGACGAATAAAGAAACCTTTATTCTTGAGCAACAGCAATAAAACTGGAAAAATCTAACCCAAATAAAATATTCAATAACAAGGGAAATAGATAATGATAATTTTATCATTCATTAAAACTTTATATTTATTAGACACATTACAAGAAACTCATATGTTGAGAGAAAACACATATACATGTTGAGAAAATAAATTGTTAACGGCATCATAAATTAACTTTCAACAACTTGGAGGTCAATTATGAACAGAAAAATTTAAACACTTAAAAGGAAAAAGATGCTTAAGTTTAAAGCTTACTTCAGCTTCTTGTGGTTCTTTATCATTAGGATCCATAACTGTTTCTTCAGCATCAACTGAGTTATTGACATTTGATTTGATGGTAGTGCTGTAAAGGTATTAAAGGTAAAGGCATTTTTTTAAGAAATAGTAATATTCATCAAATCAGTATTTCTTTTCGAAAAAAATAGTTTTAACAGTGTTGAAGTAAGTATTTTTCATTAAATATTTTTTTTAAGTCATTAATTTTTTAATCCAAATTTGAACTCCGTCATTATTTTACTGATGAACTCTGGCTATCACGTTTAGCGTATTTGTCCGATATTTTTGGAAACCTGAACGAACTGAATTCTAGTTTACAAGTCTACTATACATGACAAAATAAATGCAGCTGTAAAAAAACTAGAATACATAATTGAGGACGTGAAGTATCTCCAGGAAAATAATCTTATTGATTGAACATTTAATTGAAGATATAGAAAAACACTGCATAGGACTTGTTAACAATTTTCATTCCTACTTTCGTGAAAATTTAGAAAATGAAAGTTGGATAAGAGATCCGTTTTCTATTTCGGATATTGTGCTAGATAATGTTTCAGTTCAAGAAAGATCAGCTTTTAGATATTTCATGTGACAGAAATCTCATGAATGAGTTCAAAAAGATCACTTATACAAGTTTTGGTTAAAAAGAGATGAATATAAGTATATTTCCGACAAAGTGATCAAATTTTTAATGCCTTTCAACACATCATATCTGCGAAACTGGATTTTCAGCCATGCTATTAATTAAATATAAATATAGGACACTGTTGCAACTTGAATCTGACTTACGCTTGAAATTAATGAAGATAATAGCCCAACATTTCGAAATTGGTTAGAATGAAACAGGCTCATTCTCGTCGCATTAATCCTCATCAATGAATCTTAATATTTGTTATGTATTATTACCCACTATTTACTGCAATATATAGTATATTTATATTTTATTATGTAAAAGTTTTATTTACGAATATAATTGAATATAAATTTAAAATGTGTTATTCTTTGATCATAAACACTTCATTTAGGTGTAAAGCATTGGTATGTTCAGTGGTAATAATCATAAGTCAGTTCTATAAATAACCAAATTTTATTTTAACACACACGCACTGTTACTAGTTCAGAGATCAGAGCTATTATATGTGCTCTGTCGTTTGGCTGCCAACAACTTCTTACAATTTGGCGCTTAGTGCCGTCTGGGGTATTTCACACTCCCCACCTGAACTCTTTCAGAGTTCACATAAATTACCTTTTGAGCATATAATAATCCAATATTAATCAGATACAAATCACAAATCAATTCAATTATGAATGATCAAACTATTCAAATTACAATATTCTGCAAATATTAATTTTTAGGATTAATGAGAAATTAAATTAAATTATCCAATATAATTTTAAATGGTTACTTTTCATCATTAATTTCAAGATTACATAATAATTGTACAGGTCTTTTAAGTCCCAGATCGAGTTTTTATTAGACAGGAACGGATTTTTCCCGTCTCTTCCTGGAAATATTTCTATGATTTTACCCATAGACCACAAATTTAGTGGGTAACGATCATCAAGAATCAACACAATAGCATTAACTTTAAAATGAGTTTTAACGTTTGTTGGAGGACACACATTTGCAGATCTTAAAGAGAGGAGATAATGTTTTCTCCAACGTCTCCAAAAGTGATTAAGCAATGTTTGCTGATGTCTATATCGTTTTACCGTAGCACTTCTTGAACCACACAAATCTTCCCTTGAAATTTTTGAAACAGGAAGACCAATTAATCGCTTCCCAATTAGGAAATGTGCAGGAGTTAATGGTGAGGGCTCTGAAGGATCATCATAAATGTAAGTTATTGGCCGTGAGTTAATCATGGCTTCAATTTCAATAAAAAGCGTTTCAAGCTCATTCACTGTGAGCGTTGAACGGCCAACAATTTTTCTTAGACAGGTTTTAATAGTTCGAAAATGCCTCTCCCAGAACCCTCCCCACCATGCTCCTTTCTCAACAATAAATTTCCATTCAATACCATGGGAAGCAAATAAATTTTGAACAGATGGGTGGTTTATGCAACTCCAGATCTTTTTGAGTTCAATTTCTGCACGCTTGAAACCTTTAGCATTGTCCGAATAAATTGTGGAACACAGACCACGTCGTGAAATAAATTTCCGAAAAGCTAAAAGGAATGATTCTGTTGACATAGATGGAACTAATTCCAAGTGAAGAGCTCTCGAAGTGGCACAGGTAAAAAGAAGCAAGTAATGTTTGGCATTACTGTCCCTAGTAAAGAATGGACCAGAAAAGTCCACACCAGTCACAGTAAACGGAGGAGATTGAAGCACTCGATCGGGTGGTAAAGGTGCAGTTTCCTGCGTACCAGGACTTACTCTGTACCTTCTGCACACGACACAACTATTCAAAACAGTTTTAACACACTGACGACCCTTAATAATCCAAAACTGTTCTCGGACTTGGGCCAGAGTCGCTTCAACTCCGCAATGGAACACTTTATTGTGGCACTCTACAACCACAATTTCGCAAAACTTGTCTTTGCAAGGCAACAATATCGGATGTTTTTCCCCGATCTCAAAATCGGAAAACTGAAGCCTTCCTTTCAGTCTAAGACCGTTTTCATCTAAAAAAGGGCTCAAACAGTGCACAGGAGAATTTTTGTCAAAACGTTTTCCGTTCGATAGACAGTCAATTTCATGCATGAAATGTTTCCGCTGCACAGTTTTCAACCAATAACGTTCAGAGTCAAAGATTTCTGATGCACCTATTGGTCTACAATTTCTGTCTGTTTCTGCAATTAAACAAAAAACGTTTCACGTAAGCAGTCACACGATAAAGTTTTTGTAGACAGTTATACCTTTTTAAGTCCAATAAAGGCAGGGGTGATGGCTCGATGACTGACACCTGAAGAGAAAGATTTTTAATCCGTCTTTCAGTTATCACTCTCCTCATCAACAAGTACCGAAGGACCAGATGGCCAATTCGCTTCTGGCTCCAAGATCCAACTTGGTCCCCTCCACCACAAGGAATCAGTCGCAAGCTTCGAAGCACGCACACCTCTTGAGATCAAATCCGCGGGATTGTCATCACCGTTGCAATGAAACCATTGCTGTGGATCAGCCAAGGATTGTATCTCAGAAACCCTATTGCAAACAAAAGGTTTCCAGTCTTTGGCGTTTCCTCGAATCCAGTGAATAGTAATTTGCGAATCGCTCCACAAATATGTTCGTTTACATAGCTCAGGGAACAGTTCTTTTAAATATTTTGCCAGTTTTGCACTAATCACCGCCCCCATAAGCTCTAATCTTGGCAATGAAATTAATTTCAAAGGGGCTACTCTTCCCTTCGCGATGACAAGAGTAGTCTTAACTCTACCTTTAATATCACTGTATCTAAAATACGCTACACTTCCGTACGCTGCTGGACTAGCGTCGGAAAAAATGTGCAAAGAAATATCGTCGCACTGATTGTCAAAAAACTTTCTATCAAAAGATAGCTTTTCCAAGTGAAACAGTTCGTCGCACCAGTCTTTCCACTTGAGTGATAAGTCACTAGGCAATTCTTCATCCCATTTTAAACCTCGTTCCCATATCTTCTGCATGACTATCTTCAACATCATGACACAAGGACTCACTACACCACAAGGGTCAAATATCTTCGAGATCACTCCGAGAACAAATCGTTTGGTGTTTGTAGCATTTTGAATGGAACCCTTTACAGTTTTTAAGTCTAACTTAATTTTATCCTCAGTATGATCCCAAATGAGTCCCAAGAACCCAGTCCCTAGACCAAAATCCATATTTTCCTCAAAACTATTATCTACCCAAAGTTTTTGAAGTTTAAGAGAATTTGTTCTTAATTTCCTCAAATGAAATCCAGCATCTTTTAGAATATTAATTGCATTGTAAGTTAACAAATACGCCTCATCGGCATTCTGAGACCCATGACACAAATCATCTACATAAAGAAAAGAATTAAGCATTTCAAAACATTGAGGCATATCTTCCTTATATTTGCCAATGTGAAACTTTAGTACACAAGCTAATGCAAAGGGTGATGTGGTTAGACCAAATGGAAGACGATTTAAACATAAAGTTTGGTTAGACTCATTTACAGAATCATGAAACCACAAAATTTTTAGATATTCTCTATCTTCCTGACAAATTTCAATCATAAGAAAAGCCTTTTCTATATCGCCTGTAAACGCAATTTGATTTTCACGGAATTTCAGAATTATATCCACTAAATTAGGGTTAAGATTAGGTCCAGACTCCAAACAATCATTCAAAGATTTTAATTTTTCATTAGCTTTGCTACTAGTCATAAATTATCCTAACTCGAGTTGTTTCCTTGTCATTCCTAACGACTGCTCTATGGGGCATGTAATATCCTAATTTAGGGTCCTCATTTTTGCATCTACTTACAATTTGACACTTTAATTGTTCATTAATTATCTGCTTATACTGATCCGAAATATCTTTGTTTTTATTCAATCTACATCTCAAACTGTCAAAACGCTTCTTCGCGACCTCATAATTCGAACCTAAACTTTCAGGGGGATATGAACAGTCTTTCCACAACAACTTACAAACATATCTCTCACCGTTAAATGTCAACAAATTCTCAAATGAATCAATTAACAACTTGTCCTTTTCAGAAAGATTTTGTTTTGACTCCAACTCCTCGATTTCCCAAAACCGTTTGAGGTCAAAGAGCACATTCTCAGAATCCATAAGTAAACAAGAGTTCGCAAAGCTATAGTCAGCAAAATCGCTTCTTTCATTGCCTACAAGAAGCCACCCAAAACACGAACCAACAAGCGAAATTCCACCGTTGTTTATTCTTTCCTGCTCATAAATAATGTCCCAGAAGTAATCACATCCAACCAACAGGTCTACACTTGCACCTCCATTTGAAAGGAAGGTATCGGCGAGATTTAATCCCTCAGCTGTCAATACTTTTAAAGTTTCACTCGAAGGATTCCGTCTGACAAAATTAGCAATAAATTCAGTGACTAAGCACTCCACTTCTAAACACTTATCCGGCTCTTTTCGATTGTGCAAGGTCAAACTAACCACGGGATAATTTTTCTCTCGAGGGTATTTTTCACCGAATGAGTATATAGACAATTTTTCATAGCGAAAGGGTTTTAAATTTAATTCTTTCACAATGCGTTTAGACACAAAAGATCGGTGTGATCCGGAATCTAACATTATTCTACTTTCCAACGATTTATTATTATTTTTCGAGCACACAATTACTGAACAAGTTTGAAGAAAAGATTTTTTACTACTTCCTGGAATATTATTATGCGCAACAGGTATATTTTCAGACCTTTGATCAGAAACACCTGAAGTGATCGAAGGAATTCTTATTTTCGGGATCGTTTCAGCAGGGGTGTCGGAGGAATAGGGTGGAGAAAGAACATTTTTGTTGTTCCTTCTACACAATACCTCATGATGCGAATTAGACTTACATTTTTTACAGCTTATCCTAGATTTACAAGAAATGCTCATATGATATTTTTCAAAACAAAGAAAACACCTACCTTCAAACTTTAATCTATCGAATTTTTCTACAGCACTAGTTTTTCTACAATTAATCGATTCATGTGAAACCCGAAACAAAATATACATTTATCTTTTATTTGCGTATTTAAAGCTGCCGCGGTTGGGGTATATCTAGGTTTGTAATTATTCTTTCGATAGTTTGGAAATGGTTGCCGATTAGTCTCAAAAGTTTTAACATTACCATTTGAACTTTCCGTGATTTCCCTGGATTCCACTTCATTTTTTATGAAATTTATTATTTCACCAATTTCACAAGATTTACTTTTATTTCTTTTACGATGGAAATCTAAAACCAAATCTTGGGGCAATAACTTAAGAATGATAGGATTTAACAAATGTCCGTACGAACCTTCAGTTACATTAAGTGAACGTAGGTTTCTAATATTTACTTCAATTTCATCATACAATTTACGTAACCCTTTAACATTATATGAGGTTTTCACCGATTCTAAGTTCAATAATTTTGACATATAAGAATTAATAATAACGTCAGTTTTACCGTATCTATCTTTCAAAAGTTGGATGCACGAATCATAATTTTTCTCATTTAATTCGAACCCAGCAACAACACTATAAGCAGGTCCTACCAATAATGTTTTCAAATATTGAAACTTTTCAATCTTAGAAAGTAAATAATTCTCACTAACTGCATTATTAAAACAATTAAGGAACTCCAAAAACTTGCTAGAATCACCATTAAATTTCGATATTTCTAACTTTGACAATTTCAATGCAGTCCTTGTTTCTGAAATAAAGGAAGAATTATTTGCCAAAACAGTTTCTGATGAATTTTGTGTTCTCATCAACTCTTTAATTTTGGATTTTACTTTTACTTTAGTTACCAAAATTTTATCTTCATACTCTTCGGACGATTTAATCTCTCTTCTGAACCTTTCAGGGTCATATATCAAATCTTCAATATCGGAATCGTAACTCTTCAAATTTTGCTTTTTAGTTTCTAAAAGTTCAGTTAAAGCATCTAACCCTTCGTTAAGAGTTTCTTGACTTTTATTGACTAACTTCGTAACTGCACTTCGGACGTTACCGCGCTTCTCAATCAATTTATTTACCTTATCCATTTTAAATAAGTTCTATTTCAGTATAAAGTTTCTAACAAATTCAAATCCTCACCTTTGTACTCCAAAAGGTAAATAAATATCTCACCACATTTACTTCAAAGCAGGATCTAATTCTCGCGTTCTCCAAACACGAATAATCCAAACAGTTGGTAAAGCATCAAGCTCGAATCTTCATACGCAACACGATCACAATTTCCCAATTTTCAAAACTTCCCGGCCGATGCACCATGTAAAGCATTGGTATGTTCAGTGGTAATAATCATAAGTCAGTTCTATAAATAACCAAATTTTATTTTAACACACACTGTTACTAGTTCAGAGATCAGAGCTATTATATGTGCTCTGTCGTTTGGCTGCCAACAACTTCTTACAATTTGGCGCTTAGTGCCGTCTGGGGTATTTCACATTAGGATGCATTGATTTTTTAATCGGAAAATGCTTTTATGATGGTACATATTTTTTATTCTTATTTATGTGGTACAAAATTTAAAAAGTTTGAGAACCCCTGATCTAACGAGTTGCCACCAAGCTTGGAAACACCACCTTTACCTGTCAGGAACATCAGCATCGACACCATGCTGTTTGTCTAGTAATTTAGCTATCAGACCCACCATCCATAAGGTCGCCATAGAATACTAAGCATTGCCCACTCTAACACCAGTTATGTATCCACAAAAACTGGCTAAATAAATAAATGTCAAATACACTGTCATCATTTCACGAGCGATCTACTTACCAGATATTCCGCCCAAAAATATGCACGCGAACCAAACCTTACGGTACAGTGGGGACTGCCGACCCACTTTTTTTCTAAATTTTAAGATATATTTTTATAGTATACAGTATATATACTCTCTCTCTCTCAAGAGTGTAGCAGTAAATCTATTCTTTAGAGCAGTGGTGCGCAAACTATTTTCATTTCAGACCCCCAATTTTGTGTACTATTTTGTCGCGACCCCTGGATAGACAATAGACGTTTTTTTAATCATCAACGTAATTAAAGTTGAATTCTTTTTGGGATTTGCGCTTATGTTTGTGCCTTATTAGAGGTCTGAATAATATACATAATTTTATGAAGCAATGGTTTTATTTATGCATATGGGTATAAATATTTTTAAATGGAAAATACTTTAAAAAAATTACAACATAAGAATTCAACGTGAGGTATGCGCTTGCAAAGAGCTCATGATTACTTCTATGTTCGGATCTGTATTGGAAATCGCAAGCCGTAAGTCATCCTCTGGATCCAATCGAGATCGATATTTTGTTTTAATGGCAACTAATTTTGAAAAGCCGATTTCACATAAGTAGGTCGATACAAACCGAATCAAAATATTGCCTTTTTCTTCAAATCGGCATATTCGTTTCCAATCGATAACCAAAATGTTTGGCAAGTCAGACTTAAATGGAATGCGCAGTGTTTCGTCGCTTGAAACATCAATTAACTGTTCTTTTTCATTTAAAGAGATATTGAATTTAAAAATATCAAACGAAAATGGATCACGTATCCAACCTAATTCATTATCTGGAAATTTTTCGAACCTTTTCGAAAAGTTTTCTCCCAATTTTATCATATGACGGGAAATGGTGTTTTGAAATATCAAGAAATCTATATTATTTTCTTTAGTAAATTCTGAAAAGCACGGGAACATGTCTGTGTTGTTTTTGTTCAATTCTCCTTGCCAAAGTATATCAGCTTATTCTTAAAAGCTTCAATTTTATTGCTCGATGTTAAAATGTTTGTATTCTCTCCCTGTAGACTTAAATTCAAATCGTTAAGTTTTTCGAAAATGTCAACCATGTAACTGAGTTTTCCGAGCCAATCTTCATTAATGAATGAACCTGCCAATATATGTTTCTTTTCTACCAAAAAAATATAAACTTCGTTTCTCAAATCGAAAATACGTCGCAGTATTTTGCCGCGTGAGAGCCATCTGACTTGGGTATGTAGTAATAATGTTTCATGCACAAAACCCATCTCATTACAGAGTATTGAAAAGAGGCGACTGTTTAGGGCGCTGTTGCTTTTAATGTAATTAATTACTATAACAACATCCTGTAATATCTTGTATAATTCTTCATCAATGTCCTTTGCAACAAGAGCTTGTCTATGTATCATGCAATGGTTGACTATATGGGGAGCAATTTTCTTTAACCCTCTTAGTCCTTTATTACTACCTGCTGCAGCACCATCAGTGCAAACCGCGACAGTGTGTCCAGGTAAGGTCATTTGTTTCAAAATATCTATTAATAATTTCAAATATTTTCTCTCCATTTGTTTCTCCTTCCAATTTTTTACAACATAAAAAAATCTTCTGATATGTCTTCTTCATAAACGTATCTCACATAAACAATTAGTTGAGACAGTTTAGAAATGTCAGTAGTTTCGTCAAGTTGCAGAGCAAATACAGGAGAGTTTTGTAATCGATTTAACAGAACTGATTCTATATTACGTGATATGGCGGAAATTCGGCGAGAAACGGTATCTCTTGATAATGGTATCGTTTTTAAATCGTTACCATATTTTTCTCCATGCATAATTGATGCCATTTTAATTGCTGAAGGAAGAATGAGTGATTCTCCAATTGTATGTGATTTCAAAAATTTTTCCCTATTAAATATGAAACTTCTAAAGATGCCCGTAAAGCCTTCTAGGAATTGTGTATTTTTTCAAAACTACATTTTGATTTTTCATACTTTCAGCTCGTTTTTTAAAAAATGTTTCAGACTTATTTGCTAATTCTTTATGTTTGATTTCCAAATGTCTTTTTAATTTAGAAGGTTTCATACTTTCATTTGCTAATTTATCCCTGCAATTAACACACAACAGATGTTCTTTCCCATTAACAACGCAATATGTAAATCCATATTTAATAAACTCGTCTTGATATTTTCTCAATTTTTTATAGATAGCACATTTCGTTCGATATTTTTTGATGTAGAAACAGTGCTATTGCATTCATTCACAGTTTTTGTAAGTTCATTGGATGTTGGTCCATCATTCTCATTTATAATGTCATTCTTTTCATTTTCTGGACGTTGGGTACCTATTTTTAGCCATTTATACATCATGAGGGTATTAAAACTAAAACCAAATTATAAATATACAATATTTCATTTCTTTGCGTTTGTTCAATCACGTGCGGCTACCACGTGGGAAGAAAATAAAGTCGGGTATAACTCTGTATAAATCATGTTTATTTGTAGCTTATTCAGACGAGAATTAAAGAAAATAAAACTTAATTATAAGAGAAACATCTCATACCAATTGCATATGCTCGCTACTTAAAATAAAAAAATATAACATTCAAGTAAAAATTTACACATGGTAATCGAGGCAAGTAAATATTTCAACTGGTGTTGCCAGTCGAGCGCACATCTACATATATTGTACACAGTGGTTACAGTTAATCATAAAACAAGTACAAAATTAATATATATATATATTATAGTGATTTAATATAATTATGTCAAACATTACTTACTCCAAAGATGGGAAAACATATATTTAGAAATTACAATTAGCATTTATTTTTCAAAATTCATCTTACTATCTTAAATTTGTACTCGCCCTTAAACTGCAAAAGCAGGCTTTGTTTAGTGTGCCGCCATCTGTAATCCAAAAACAACAGAAGTAACTGTTCCCTTAACACGTTTTAAAATAGTAACTACCCTGGTAGCGTTTCCATCGAAATATCAGTTGAGGATAATTGATTTCGAAAAAATCAAAAACGAAAAAAATAATACAAAATATTTAAAAATAACAGTTTTATAAACATTATTGCCCTCCGAGCACGCTACTGAAATGTCCTATACTTAAAAAATATGTTATGTACATACCCGATTGCAAATTTTACTTAAAATTAGCAAAAGCAGTATATAAACAGAATTACAGAATGCATTTGAATGAACGTAAGAAGCAGCAAACCGAACGACTGAGGCACAGACGGAAAGAACTGCATGGTCCTAGCCGTGATCACAATATAAAGACTAAATAGCAGGGGTGCACACCTAGATTGAAAAAGCTGTAGTAAAGATGGCCACTGCTAAACGTCAGACCGATCCAAGTTGCATATGAATCCCACCGGAGAGCAGGTAAAGGGCATCTCAAATTGACAATTATCTTTTATCACTATGTCTGTTCGCCTGCCGGTTGCCGAAGTATAGGTACTATATACTAATACAGACAATTGTTTTCGTAAAATAGTTCTTTTTATAAATAATATTATCTCATTTCACTATTTTACTGGTACCAGATACTTGTTGAAGAAAAACATTACGACCCACAAAAATTTTCAAACGACCCCCGGTTTGCGCACCACTGCTTTAGAGTACTGCTGAGAAGTTATTTTAAAAATATGGAGTAACCCGATGTGTTATGGAGCAGCAATATAGAAAATTTGGAAGTTAATGAGTTTTGGGTAGATTTTGTTAATTTAAAGCAGCTGCAACGGATTTTGAAGCAGATCTAAATTAATCTTTTGATAAATGCAATGCAACAAAAATGAAATATTTTGCACCTTGCTCCTGATCATAATTGATATACAAAACACAATGCAGATTCCAACCTGATTTGATGGTTCAGAAATCCGTAAAATGACTTAGGAATGTTTCCCATAATTTTGCAGTATTAAACTCTTAAATGTGGCATTTTAATTAAGATAAAGAGTACAAGGTAACTATGTAAACAATACATATAATTGTTTTTAGTTTTACTGCTCTCTTACCTGAATTAATTCTCCTTTAGAGAACTAACTAGTCTCAGAAAATAATTCAGCCATTATCTAATAAAATGCCAATATCTTAACTACTAAGTTTTATCTAATGTAGGTTTTCTTTGAAATAGCTTACAAACACTAAAATATTGATTGACTGCAAAAATTAGGACCATTGAAAAATTTTTTAAATCCAGAATACAAAATGAGACATCCGGTTTACTGGTTCATTGGCTCTTGTATGAAATATAACTGGAAAAATGTGCTTCAGAGGCTGCATAGATTGAAAATTTTTCATGTGTATTTTCCATCTGAACATGGAAGTGGGTTTAGTCACTGGCTAGTGTGCATTTTTCTTACTCAATCCCCACTTTCTGAAGTTTCTTTTTTTAAGCTTGAATTTTGGTAAAATGCTGGTTTGTTAAAGCCTTGGTGCGATTTCAATTTTTTTGCCGCCAAGCCACTGCCAAATGATAACAATGAGCTGAAAAGCACACCACATTGTAATGGAGATAAAATACGGATTGGAATATTCAGATTGTTTCATGGCACCAACTAAGCAACTTTTTGTGAAAAAAGGCCAAGAGGTAGATTTCCATCTCAGAGGATTTTGGCAACAGCACCATTTGTTTAATCTAAGTTGTATTTTCTGAAGTAATTCCACTATTCGCTGTACTTAAAGGTGAAAATCCGGAATAGTTACAGAAAATCCATTCTAATTGGCATCTTTGCTGAAAGCAATTTATTTTTAAGACTGCACTGACCTTTGGTGATTTTCAATAAAGTTTTGAAATTCAGTAGCTTTTGTATAAAGATACCCTAGTCACCAAGGTTGAAAATTAGTAAAAATCGCCTGGTGGCAACCCCAAAATTACTGTACATACAGTAATATAGTTTAAATTAAGCTTCATTTAATTCAATATTGATTTGCTTCATTTGATACAACATGCAATTTAAATATATTTTTAAAGACATGCCAGAGTTTCAGCACATTACTGCAAAACATTGGTTTTTATTATTTATTTCTCAGAAATACATATCCACTAGTGATCAACTACAATCAACTTTATTAGACTTATGATACGATGAGGATTGGTTAACAAAACATCTAAATTTGCTATTTCTCAACAAATGATTTCATACCTTTCAAGAAACTAATGTATAACTTGTGTTCATATGAGGTAAAAAACTTGATCATTTGATCGGCACATCCGTTGGAAATTCCTCTTTCTTCCAAGTAATTCATAAGTAAATCGTAGAGGTACTGAAAAGAAATAAAATTCAATAGCATATAATTTTCAGTCAATTTTATCTAGCAATAACCTTGGCTTTGTTAAAAATGGGTAATCTTACACATTAGAAACAAAAATTTTAAAACACAAGTGAACTGATTGAAAAGAAAATAAAGGTAAATAGTAGTTTCAAATAAAGTTACATAGCATAAAAAAGTTGATGGCATATTGAATTCATATTAAGTGCTGATTCCATGAAACTTGGATATCTGATTTGGTAAAAAGACATTGTTTGGGCAATGTGGAATATCTGTCTGCATCTCGATACTTTTTCTCAATGCTTTGTGGGGCGCTGAGGGGGATGTATATCCACATGGATTTATCAGCATTTCTATTTTTTATATAAACAAAAATTCTTAAAAATACTAATTCGCATCTTGCTGGTTTGTCCCATACTAAAAATTTTATATGAACACCTAGACCTGTAGTCTTCTAGGACCTTATGTGCTGCTTTTTAACTGAATCCAAATTTTGCAGAACAAATTCTTATTTTCATAAAATGAATTTTTGTTCATCTTTTAAATTAATATTTTTATGAATGTATCTAAAATACCAAAGAATGAAAAATAAGTTTCAACGAAATCCTCCCAGATTGACCAGCACAATTAGTACATTAGTATGTCATAAGTGCTTTTTGACAGCTAACTAGAGTAGTTAGAACATTAGTATATCATAAGGGCTAAATATATAGCTAGTTAGTGGTTAGACTTTTACAAAATAATGAACATTTTTTAAGTATATCTAAGTGAAGCTTCTTGAATGCAATCTTATTTGGTTACAGTTAAATTAATGTGGAATTTCAACATGAAATAGTTTCCAGACCTAGACTTATAAGACATACTAAGAAAAAGGCGACTTTTACCTATAATTTACTCCTAAAAGCAGAGGTTTTCAAACCGAGTCAGTCTTCCATGAGGAGAGCAGCATGTTTGACTGCTTGCCAATAACCTGCATTTCGTGGTATAAAATCAAGGGGAAATGTACTAAAATGACAATGCCCCAACTGGCCAATTACTGCACCAACTGCAACTACCCCAACTATGCCGAACAGCACCCTTTAGCAAAACTAGGTGGATTGTGCAGACTGGTATTCCTAATCTCTATCTATCACAAAGTCTGCCTCTTGCCATAGAAACAGGTCTTGCCTCATTTTCAATAAGGGATGCTTGGAGAAGTGCATTCAAGCTTGTTACAACTGTATGCTTAACGACACATTGGAAATATATTTATGATTTTTCTACTTGCTGCTTAAGTACTAATAAACTACCTCATTCATCTGCCAACATTCACCAAAAATTAAATTAAGCCATCAAAATGTACAAGTTACGTTTCTATAGCAAATTGCCATCACCTAAGAATAGTGGCAGGAGCATTTCTCGATGTAGACATGATGGATGAGTACATGAGTTTGTGAAATAGAGAATGCTTGTTTAGATAAAGTTCAATCACTTTTAACCCTTTCCCCTAGGATGTCACTGTATTGGGGCATTACAGCAGTTAATTTTAATGATCAGAGTGCAGAGGGTTAATCAATTCAATTGTTTCTAGAAATTGTAATTAATACTCACTCATCCATAATGTCCCCAGATACAGAATATGTTGCATCATCGAATTCTCCTTCATACAGAGACAGTTCTGAAATCTGGAAAGTGTCATCTGAAAATGAGAGATAAATCAGTATTATAGTCTTATGTTAACAATCCCATCTGAATCTAGACTTGAAATAAAAAAAATTAAAAAAAAAAAGCGTTAAACTTTTGAAGGTCGAAAGAACATTTGATTAAGCTCTTGTTTCAGTGATTTTATGGTTGTTTCCCAGATTTCTCACGTGAGGTGCACAAGGGGGACTGAAGTGCCAATCTATACCTTCAGTGACTAAGAGTGGATGAGCAACCCTCTCATGGTTTTGAAAATTGAACACTTTTTGAAATCCTCTTAATTTCCTATCACTGCCAACAAAATTTGTGCCAGTCACTGTAGATAGTAGCACATTTACCATGTCAGGAGACAAAACATTTTAAAGCTGCAATGAATGTGTTGATAAATCAGACTAGAGCAGTGCACTGCCTTTGGCTAAGCACACAAATAAAGCATAATAAGCCTTGCATGGTTTGACTCTGGTTCCCTTTGACATGCATATGAAAAACGGTCCAGCATAATCCATAACTCTGTAAAAATGGTCTGGACAGATTTCCTTTGGGTCTATAGATCACCCATTAATTCATTTGCAATTCGTGGTTGAGCTCGAACACAGGTTACACATTTTCTTAAGAGTCTGAGTGCATTTATAACTCCTCATATAAGTTTTATAGTAGTATTTTGGTACTTACTATAAGATTCTGTGTCTGGTTCATCATCAGGGGATGAATCGCTACAAGTGCAGAGAAATGGCAAAACTTTTTTGCCTTTCGAAATTTCAATCGTGAATTCTGGCTTGGATTTCATCTGGAAGACAATAAACACAAGTAAAAAAACTTTCAAAAAACCCAATATTTTTAATAATGAAGAAAATAAAATACAGCTTTGAAAAAAGGTGTCCAAGTTTGATAATATAATAGCTTAAGAACAATGTTAATGTAAAAATTTCATGCTTGAATTTTAAGCAACTGGCTTTTAATTGTGTATTCACAGTAACAATTTGTAGATATTTCAATGAATATATATGCAAGGCTCTCCAATGACTTCCAGCAGGGTACAATAGCAGTAATTCTGCTTTTAAAAGGTTTACAATTGTCCTAAATTTTAAGGCTATCAGATTTCTGGATTGCGTTGGATGTTGGGGTTTTATGGCACAAGGTCCCAAAGCAGACAAGTTGCACCAAACACGAGACAGAATATAACCCAATAAAAGCACAAAACACTTAAAAATCAAGTCAATCAATCACAAAGATAAAAGGTAGATTTAAAACATGAAAAAATGTGTAGATAATAAAAATATTCAAATAGTCATGATAAAAGACCATCGTTTGCAACATAACTAATGAATTCAATTTACATATACATGAAATTTTAAAAGTGTGAAATTTAAAAGATAGAATTATAAAATAGATTAATTATTAATAAAATAGATTTGAGTATTTTGAATTTGGAAAAAATCAGATGAGATTCAAAAACAACTAAACATAAAAATGCGAAAAGATTTGAATGGAGATTTTCCCCAATCAAATCTCAAAATCTGATTCAAAATTGTACTTTTAAAAAATTTGAGACGTTGATTAGAAACAGGACAGTGAATTAAAATGTGATAAACAGAAAGTGGAGTAGAGCATAAGTTGCAATTGGGTGCACTCTCTCCTAATGAAAGATGACGATGGGTGAATCGTGTGTTTAACGCGAACGCTCTTGTCACAAGAAGTCGACGAACTCCTTTGTGGACATCTTGATGTCACTAAGAGGAAAGGCCTGCTGCAATAGAATAGAAGCTACCTTCGCAGCATGGTCTCCAATCTTGTTACCCTTTATGCCCACGTGACTAGGACCCAATAAAACAGAATATCAAAATCCTAGCTTCGATCCTGGCAACTGATGGTTTATCGTTCCAGCTTTTTTAAAACACTCATGCTATCAATATAAATGCAGAACTTACGGTGGTACTAGAGGATATCTGCTAAAGCGCACAATAAATTCCCACTACTTCAGCAGTGTAGATAGAGTAGGAAGTATGGATTCCATAAATATATATTGGGAAAAGCTATGCATAGCCTACATAATCTCCTTTAGGCCCATCCATGAAAACTGGAAAATAGGTACCAAACTGACAGCGGTGTCAGTGGTATATTTGTTGGCATACTCAGATTTCTGGAGCTTTAACGAAAATAATTTTACAAAGAGAAAATGTAGCATTAAAGAGTTTTAACTAAGAAGTTGGGACTAGAGAATGCGTTTTAAAATATCACAAGTCACACATGGCAGCAATAACTTTACTTGCCATATAATGTATAGAAATATATTGCACATTCCTAGCAAACAGAAATTCCATACAATAAATATAGCTTTTTGGTACTTTGGATCAGTTAAAAAATCTTTTTTGTTATGAAAACTTAACTGAAGTTTAACCCTCCTGGTGGTTGTCCAAACAAGATATCTTGTCATTATAAGAAAACTGATCAGGTCTTGATCTTATCAAGAAAAACTCAGCAATATCTTAAGATATCTCGTCATTAGCAAAATTCGCCAGATCCTGATAGACAAGGTATCTCATTGAAATCACTTTGAGAATTAATTGCTACAAGAAAAGATTGGTTTAAATTCAATGACTGACCTACTTAAGCAAGATAATGGTAAAATGCATAGGGATCATTATATTCTGACTGAAACAGTGCATGAATATATATGTAATCGGGCCCCAATGACTTCAAGTAGGATACGCTAAAAGTAATTGCTAAAGTCGTAATATATATATGCATAATGTACATATGTATAAAGGTTTTGTAGTTTCAGAAACCTTAACAAGTGATCCACAGGTTTTACTTGCACATTATAGAATAGGGCTGTTTTATGAGTAATTTAAGAATTGAACCAAGAGCAATGGGAATTGCTCTTATCAAAGGGTCATACTTGACGAATAAAGAAACCTTTATTCTTGAGCAACAGCAATAAAACTGGAAAAATCTAACCCAAATAAAATATTCAATAACAAGGGAAATAGATAATGATAATTTTATCATTCATTAAAACTTTATATTTATTAGACACATTACAAGAAACTCATATGTTGAGAGAAAACACATATACATGTTGAGAAAATAAATTGTTAACGGCATCATAAATTAACTTTCAACAACTTGGAGGTCAATTATGAACAGA
This sequence comes from Meta bourneti, assembly GCA_933210815.1. Classification (NCBI taxonomy): domain Eukaryota; kingdom Metazoa; phylum Arthropoda; class Arachnida; order Araneae; family Tetragnathidae; genus Meta; species Meta bourneti. The sequence continues at coordinate 73,848,393 of OW119928.1, forward strand.
AAAATTTAAACACTTAAAAGGAAAAAGATGCTTAAGTTTAAAGCTTACTTCAGCTTCTTGTGGTTCTTTATCATTAGGATCCATAACTGTTTCTTCAGCATCAACTGAGTTATTGACATTTGATTTGATGGTAGTGCTGTAAAGGTATTAAAGGTAAAGGCATTTTTTTAAGAAATAGTAATATTCATCAAATCAGTATTTCTTTTCGAAAAAAATAGTTTTAACAGTGTTGAAGTAAGTATTTTTCATTAAATATTTTTTTTAAGTCATTAATTTTTTAATCCAAATTTGAACTCCGTCATTATTTTACTGATGAACTCTGGCTATCACGTTTAGCGTATTTGTCCGATATTTTTGGAAACCTGAACGAACTGAATTCTAGTTTACAAGTCTACTATACATGACAAAATAAATGCAGCTGTAAAAAAACTAGAATACATAATTGAGGACGTGAAGTATCTCCAGGAAAATAATCTTATTGATTGAACATTTAATTGAAGATATAGAAAAACACTGCATAGGACTTGTTAACAATTTTCATTCCTACTTTCGTGAAAATTTAGAAAATGAAAGTTGGATAAGAGATCCGTTTTCTATTTCGGATATTGTGCTAGATAATGTTTCAGTTCAAGAAAGATCAGCTTTTAGATATTTCATGTGACAGAAATCTCATGAATGAGTTCAAAAAGATCACTTATACAAGTTTTGGTTAAAAAGAGATGAATATAAGTATATTTCCGACAAAGTGATCAAATTTTTAATGCCTTTCAACACATCATATCTGCGAAACTGGATTTTCAGCCATGCTATTAATTAAATATAAATATAGGACACTGTTGCAACTTGAATCTGACTTACGCTTGAAATTAATGAAGATAATAGCCCAACATTTCGAAATTGGTTAGAATGAAACAGGCTCATTCTCGTCGCATTAATCCTCATCAATGAATCTTAATATTTGTTATGTATTATTACCCACTATTTACTGCAATATATAGTATATTTATATTTTATTATGTAAAAGTTTTATTTACGAATATAATTGAATATAAATTTAAAATGTGTTATTCTTTGATCATAAACACTTCATTTAGGTGTAAAGCATTGGTATGTTCAGTGGTAATAATCATAAGTCAGTTCTATAAATAACCAAATTTTATTTTAACACACACGCACTGTTACTAGTTCAGAGATCAGAGCTATTATATGTGCTCTGTCGTTTGGCTGCCAACAACTTCTTACAATTTGGCGCTTAGTGCCGTCTGGGGTATTTCACACTCCCCACCTGAACTCTTTCAGAGTTCACATAAATTACCTTTTGAGCATATAATAATCCAATATTAATCAGATACAAATCACAAATCAATTCAATTATGAATGATCAAACTATTCAAATTACAATATTCTGCAAATATTAATTTTTAGGATTAATGAGAAATTAAATTAAATTATCCAATATAATTTTAAATGGTTACTTTTCATCATTAATTTCAAGATTACATAATAATTGTACAGGTCTTTTAAGTCCCAGATCGAGTTTTTATTAGACAGGAACGGATTTTTCCCGTCTCTTCCTGGAAATATTTCTATGATTTTACCCATAGACCACAAATTTAGTGGGTAACGATCATCAAGAATCAACACAATAGCATTAACTTTAAAATGAGTTTTAACGTTTGTTGGAGGACACACATTTGCAGATCTTAAAGAGAGGAGATAATGTTTTCTCCAACGTCTCCAAAAGTGATTAAGCAATGTTTGCTGATGTCTATATCGTTTTACCGTAGCACTTCTTGAACCACACAAATCTTCCCTTGAAATTTTTGAAACAGGAAGACCAATTAATCGCTTCCCAATTAGGAAATGTGCAGGAGTTAATGGTGAGGGCTCTGAAGGATCATCATAAATGTAAGTTATTGGCCGTGAGTTAATCATGGCTTCAATTTCAATAAAAAGCGTTTCAAGCTCATTCACTGTGAGCGTTGAACGGCCAACAATTTTTCTTAGACAGGTTTTAATAGTTCGAAAATGCCTCTCCCAGAACCCTCCCCACCATGCTCCTTTCTCAACAATAAATTTCCATTCAATACCATGGGAAGCAAATAAATTTTGAACAGATGGGTGGTTTATGCAACTCCAGATCTTTTTGAGTTCAATTTCTGCACGCTTGAAACCTTTAGCATTGTCCGAATAAATTGTGGAACACAGACCACGTCGTGAAATAAATTTCCGAAAAGCTAAAAGGAATGATTCTGTTGACATAGATGGAACTAATTCCAAGTGAAGAGCTCTCGAAGTGGCACAGGTAAAAAGAAGCAAGTAATGTTTGGCATTACTGTCCCTAGTAAAGAATGGACCAGAAAAGTCCACACCAGTCACAGTAAACGGAGGAGATTGAAGCACTCGATCGGGTGGTAAAGGTGCAGTTTCCTGCGTACCAGGACTTACTCTGTACCTTCTGCACACGACACAACTATTCAAAACAGTTTTAACACACTGACGACCCTTAATAATCCAAAACTGTTCTCGGACTTGGGCCAGAGTCGCTTCAACTCCGCAATGGAACACTTTATTGTGGCACTCTACAACCACAATTTCGCAAAACTTGTCTTTGCAAGGCAACAATATCGGATGTTTTTCCCCGATCTCAAAATCGGAAAACTGAAGCCTTCCTTTCAGTCTAAGACCGTTTTCATCTAAAAAAGGGCTCAAACAGTGCACAGGAGAATTTTTGTCAAAACGTTTTCCGTTCGATAGACAGTCAATTTCATGCATGAAATGTTTCCGCTGCACAGTTTTCAACCAATAACGTTCAGAGTCAAAGATTTCTGATGCACCTATTGGTCTACAATTTCTGTCTGTTTCTGCAATTAAACAAAAAACGTTTCACGTAAGCAGTCACACGATAAAGTTTTTGTAGACAGTTATACCTTTTTAAGTCCAATAAAGGCAGGGGTGATGGCTCGATGACTGACACCTGAAGAGAAAGATTTTTAATCCGTCTTTCAGTTATCACTCTCCTCATCAACAAGTACCGAAGGACCAGATGGCCAATTCGCTTCTGGCTCCAAGATCCAACTTGGTCCCCTCCACCACAAGGAATCAGTCGCAAGCTTCGAAGCACGCACACCTCTTGAGATCAAATCCGCGGGATTGTCATCACCGTTGCAATGAAACCATTGCTGTGGATCAGCCAAGGATTGTATCTCAGAAACCCTATTGCAAACAAAAGGTTTCCAGTCTTTGGCGTTTCCTCGAATCCAGTGAATAGTAATTTGCGAATCGCTCCACAAATATGTTCGTTTACATAGCTCAGGGAACAGTTCTTTTAAATATTTTGCCAGTTTTGCACTAATCACCGCCCCCATAAGCTCTAATCTTGGCAATGAAATTAATTTCAAAGGGGCTACTCTTCCCTTCGCGATGACAAGAGTAGTCTTAACTCTACCTTTAATATCACTGTATCTAAAATACGCTACACTTCCGTACGCTGCTGGACTAGCGTCGGAAAAAATGTGCAAAGAAATATCGTCGCACTGATTGTCAAAAAACTTTCTATCAAAAGATAGCTTTTCCAAGTGAAACAGTTCGTCGCACCAGTCTTTCCACTTGAGTGATAAGTCACTAGGCAATTCTTCATCCCATTTTAAACCTCGTTCCCATATCTTCTGCATGACTATCTTCAACATCATGACACAAGGACTCACTACACCACAAGGGTCAAATATCTTCGAGATCACTCCGAGAACAAATCGTTTGGTGTTTGTAGCATTTTGAATGGAACCCTTTACAGTTTTTAAGTCTAACTTAATTTTATCCTCAGTATGATCCCAAATGAGTCCCAAGAACCCAGTCCCTAGACCAAAATCCATATTTTCCTCAAAACTATTATCTACCCAAAGTTTTTGAAGTTTAAGAGAATTTGTTCTTAATTTCCTCAAATGAAATCCAGCATCTTTTAGAATATTAATTGCATTGTAAGTTAACAAATACGCCTCATCGGCATTCTGAGACCCATGACACAAATCATCTACATAAAGAAAAGAATTAAGCATTTCAAAACATTGAGGCATATCTTCCTTATATTTGCCAATGTGAAACTTTAGTACACAAGCTAATGCAAAGGGTGATGTGGTTAGACCAAATGGAAGACGATTTAAACATAAAGTTTGGTTAGACTCATTTACAGAATCATGAAACCACAAAATTTTTAGATATTCTCTATCTTCCTGACAAATTTCAATCATAAGAAAAGCCTTTTCTATATCGCCTGTAAACGCAATTTGATTTTCACGGAATTTCAGAATTATATCCACTAAATTAGGGTTAAGATTAGGTCCAGACTCCAAACAATCATTCAAAGATTTTAATTTTTCATTAGCTTTGCTACTAGTCATAAATTATCCTAACTCGAGTTGTTTCCTTGTCATTCCTAACGACTGCTCTATGGGGCATGTAATATCCTAATTTAGGGTCCTCATTTTTGCATCTACTTACAATTTGACACTTTAATTGTTCATTAATTATCTGCTTATACTGATCCGAAATATCTTTGTTTTTATTCAATCTACATCTCAAACTGTCAAAACGCTTCTTCGCGACCTCATAATTCGAACCTAAACTTTCAGGGGGATATGAACAGTCTTTCCACAACAACTTACAAACATATCTCTCACCGTTAAATGTCAACAAATTCTCAAATGAATCAATTAACAACTTGTCCTTTTCAGAAAGATTTTGTTTTGACTCCAACTCCTCGATTTCCCAAAACCGTTTGAGGTCAAAGAGCACATTCTCAGAATCCATAAGTAAACAAGAGTTCGCAAAGCTATAGTCAGCAAAATCGCTTCTTTCATTGCCTACAAGAAGCCACCCAAAACACGAACCAACAAGCGAAATTCCACCGTTGTTTATTCTTTCCTGCTCATAAATAATGTCCCAGAAGTAATCACATCCAACCAACAGGTCTACACTTGCACCTCCATTTGAAAGGAAGGTATCGGCGAGATTTAATCCCTCAGCTGTCAATACTTTTAAAGTTTCACTCGAAGGATTCCGTCTGACAAAATTAGCAATAAATTCAGTGACTAAGCACTCCACTTCTAAACACTTATCCGGCTCTTTTCGATTGTGCAAGGTCAAACTAACCACGGGATAATTTTTCTCTCGAGGGTATTTTTCACCGAATGAGTATATAGACAATTTTTCATAGCGAAAGGGTTTTAAATTTAATTCTTTCACAATGCGTTTAGACACAAAAGATCGGTGTGATCCGGAATCTAACATTATTCTACTTTCCAACGATTTATTATTATTTTTCGAGCACACAATTACTGAACAAGTTTGAAGAAAAGATTTTTTACTACTTCCTGGAATATTATTATGCGCAACAGGTATATTTTCAGACCTTTGATCAGAAACACCTGAAGTGATCGAAGGAATTCTTATTTTCGGGATCGTTTCAGCAGGGGTGTCGGAGGAATAGGGTGGAGAAAGAACATTTTTGTTGTTCCTTCTACACAATACCTCATGATGCGAATTAGACTTACATTTTTTACAGCTTATCCTAGATTTACAAGAAATGCTCATATGATATTTTTCAAAACAAAGAAAACACCTACCTTCAAACTTTAATCTATCGAATTTTTCTACAGCACTAGTTTTTCTACAATTAATCGATTCATGTGAAACCCGAAACAAAATATACATTTATCTTTTATTTGCGTATTTAAAGCTGCCGCGGTTGGGGTATATCTAGGTTTGTAATTATTCTTTCGATAGTTTGGAAATGGTTGCCGATTAGTCTCAAAAGTTTTAACATTACCATTTGAACTTTCCGTGATTTCCCTGGATTCCACTTCATTTTTTATGAAATTTATTATTTCACCAATTTCACAAGATTTACTTTTATTTCTTTTACGATGGAAATCTAAAACCAAATCTTGGGGCAATAACTTAAGAATGATAGGATTTAACAAATGTCCGTACGAACCTTCAGTTACATTAAGTGAACGTAGGTTTCTAATATTTACTTCAATTTCATCATACAATTTACGTAACCCTTTAACATTATATGAGGTTTTCACCGATTCTAAGTTCAATAATTTTGACATATAAGAATTAATAATAACGTCAGTTTTACCGTATCTATCTTTCAAAAGTTGGATGCACGAATCATAATTTTTCTCATTTAATTCGAACCCAGCAACAACACTATAAGCAGGTCCTACCAATAATGTTTTCAAATATTGAAACTTTTCAATCTTAGAAAGTAAATAATTCTCACTAACTGCATTATTAAAACAATTAAGGAACTCCAAAAACTTGCTAGAATCACCATTAAATTTCGATATTTCTAACTTTGACAATTTCAATGCAGTCCTTGTTTCTGAAATAAAGGAAGAATTATTTGCCAAAACAGTTTCTGATGAATTTTGTGTTCTCATCAACTCTTTAATTTTGGATTTTACTTTTACTTTAGTTACCAAAATTTTATCTTCATACTCTTCGGACGATTTAATCTCTCTTCTGAACCTTTCAGGGTCATATATCAAATCTTCAATATCGGAATCGTAACTCTTCAAATTTTGCTTTTTAGTTTCTAAAAGTTCAGTTAAAGCATCTAACCCTTCGTTAAGAGTTTCTTGACTTTTATTGACTAACTTCGTAACTGCACTTCGGACGTTACCGCGCTTCTCAATCAATTTATTTACCTTATCCATTTTAAATAAGTTCTATTTCAGTATAAAGTTTCTAACAAATTCAAATCCTCACCTTTGTACTCCAAAAGGTAAATAAATATCTCACCACATTTACTTCAAAGCAGGATCTAATTCTCGCGTTCTCCAAACACGAATAATCCAAACAGTTGGTAAAGCATCAAGCTCGAATCTTCATACGCAACACGATCACAATTTCCCAATTTTCAAAACTTCCCGGCCGATGCACCATGTAAAGCATTGGTATGTTCAGTGGTAATAATCATAAGTCAGTTCTATAAATAACCAAATTTTATTTTAACACACACTGTTACTAGTTCAGAGATCAGAGCTATTATATGTGCTCTGTCGTTTGGCTGCCAACAACTTCTTACAATTTGGCGCTTAGTGCCGTCTGGGGTATTTCACATTAGGATGCATTGATTTTTTAATCGGAAAATGCTTTTATGATGGTACATATTTTTTATTCTTATTTATGTGGTACAAAATTTAAAAAGTTTGAGAACCCCTGATCTAACGAGTTGCCACCAAGCTTGGAAACACCACCTTTACCTGTCAGGAACATCAGCATCGACACCATGCTGTTTGTCTAGTAATTTAGCTATCAGACCCACCATCCATAAGGTCGCCATAGAATACTAAGCATTGCCCACTCTAACACCAGTTATGTATCCACAAAAACTGGCTAAATAAATAAATGTCAAATACACTGTCATCATTTCACGAGCGATCTACTTACCAGATATTCCGCCCAAAAATATGCACGCGAACCAAACCTTACGGTACAGTGGGGACTGCCGACCCACTTTTTTTCTAAATTTTAAGATATATTTTTATAGTATACAGTATATATACTCTCTCTCTCTCAAGAGTGTAGCAGTAAATCTATTCTTTAGAGCAGTGGTGCGCAAACTATTTTCATTTCAGACCCCCAATTTTGTGTACTATTTTGTCGCGACCCCTGGATAGACAATAGACGTTTTTTTAATCATCAACGTAATTAAAGTTGAATTCTTTTTGGGATTTGCGCTTATGTTTGTGCCTTATTAGAGGTCTGAATAATATACATAATTTTATGAAGCAATGGTTTTATTTATGCATATGGGTATAAATATTTTTAAATGGAAAATACTTTAAAAAAATTACAACATAAGAATTCAACGTGAGGTATGCGCTTGCAAAGAGCTCATGATTACTTCTATGTTCGGATCTGTATTGGAAATCGCAAGCCGTAAGTCATCCTCTGGATCCAATCGAGATCGATATTTTGTTTTAATGGCAACTAATTTTGAAAAGCCGATTTCACATAAGTAGGTCGATACAAACCGAATCAAAATATTGCCTTTTTCTTCAAATCGGCATATTCGTTTCCAATCGATAACCAAAATGTTTGGCAAGTCAGACTTAAATGGAATGCGCAGTGTTTCGTCGCTTGAAACATCAATTAACTGTTCTTTTTCATTTAAAGAGATATTGAATTTAAAAATATCAAACGGAAATGGATCACGTATCCAACCTAATTCATTATCTGGAAATTTTTCGAACCTTTTCGAAAAGTTTTCTCCCAATTTTATCATATGACGGGAAATGGTGTTTTGAAATATCAAGAAATCTATATTATTTTCTTTAGTAAATTCTGAAAAGCACGGGAACATGTCTGTGTTGTTTTTGTTCAATTCTCCTTGCCAAAGTATATCAGCTTATTCTTAAAAGCTTCAATTTTATTGCTCGATGTTAAAATGTTTGTATTCTCTCCCTGTAGACTTAAATTCAAATCGTTAAGTTTTTCGAAAATGTCAACCATGTAACTGAGTTTTCCGAGCCAATCTTCATTAATGAATGAACCTGCCAATATATGTTTCTTTTCTACCAAAAAAATATAAACTTCGTTTCTCAAATCGAAAATACGTCGCAGTATTTTGCCGCGTGAGAGCCATCTGACTTGGGTATGTAGTAATAATGTTTCATGCACAAAACCCATCTCATTACAGAGTATTGAAAAGAGGCGACTGTTTAGGGCGCTGTTGCTTTTAATGTAATTAATTACTATAACAACATCCTGTAATATCTTGTATAATTCTTCATCAATGTCCTTTGCAACAAGAGCTTGTCTATGTATCATGCAATGGTTGACTATATGGCGAGCAATTTTCTTTAACCCTCTTAGTCCTTTATTACTACCTGCTGCAGCACCATCAGTGCAAACCGCGACAGTGTGTCCAGGTAAGGTCATTTGTTTCAAAATATCTATTAATAATTTCAAATATTTTCTCTCCATTTGTTTCTCCTTCCAATTTTTTACAACATAAAAAAATCTTCTGATATGTCTTCTTCATAAACGTATCTCACATAAACAATTAGTTGAGACAGTTTAGAAATGTCAGTAGTTTCGTCAAGTTGCAGAGCAAATACAGGAGAGTTTTGTAATCGATTTAACAGAACTGATTCTATATTACGTGATATGGCGGAAATTCGGCGAGAAACGGTATCTCTTGATAATGGTATCGTTTTTAAATCGTTACCATATTTTTCTCCATGCATAATTGATGCCATTTTAATTGCTGAAGGAAGAATGAGTGATTCTCCAATTGTATGTGATTTCAAAAATTTTTCCCTATTAAATATGAAACTTCTAAAGATGCCCGTAAAGCCTTCTAGGAATTGTGTATTTTTTCAAAACTACATTTTGATTTTTCATACTTTCAGCTCGTTTTTTAAAAAATGTTTCAGACTTATTTGCTAATTCTTTATGTTTGATTTCCAAATGTCTTTTTAATTTAGAAGGTTTCATACTTTCATTTGCTAATTTATCCCTGCAATTAACACACAACAGATGTTCTTTCCCATTAACAACGCAATATGTAAATCCATATTTAATAAACTCGTCTTGATATTTTCTCAATTTTTTATAGATAGCACATTTCGTTCGATATTTTTTGATGTAGAAACAGTGCTATTGCATTCATTCACAGTTTTTGTAAGTTCATTGGATGTTGGTCCATCATTCTCATTTATAATGTCATTCTTTTCATTTTCTGGACGTTGGGTACCTATTTTTAGCCATTTATACATCATGAGGGTATTGAAACTAAAACCAAATTATAAATATACAATATTTCATTTCTTTGCGTTTGTTCAATCACGTGCGGCTACCACGTGGGAAGAAAATAAAGTCGGGTATAACTCTGTATAAATCATGTTTATTTGTAGCTTATTCAGACGAGAATTAAAGAAAATAAAACTTAATTATAAGAGAAACATCTCATACCAATTGCATATGCTCGCTACTTAAAATAAAAAAATATAACATTCAAGTAAAAATTTACACATGGTAATCGAGGCAAGTAAATATTTCAACTGGTGTTGCCAGTCGAGCGCACATCTACATATATTGTACACAGTGGTTACAGTTAATCATAAAACAAGTACAAAATTAATATATATATATATATATTATAGTGATTTAATATAATTATGTCAAACATTACTTACTCCAAAGATGGGAAAACATATATTTAGAAATTACAATTAGCATTTATTTTTCAAAATTCATCTTACTATCTTAAATTTGTACTCGCCCTTAAACTGCAAAAGCAGGCTTTGTTTAGTGTGCCGCCATCTGTAATCCAAAAACAACAGAAGTAACTGTTCCCTTAACACGTTTTAAAATAGTAACTACCCTGGTAGCGTTTCCATCGAAATATCAGTTGAGGATAATTGATTTCGAAAAAATCAAAAACGAAAAAAATAATACAAAATATTTAAAAATAACAGTTTTATAAACATTATTGCCCTCCGAGCACGCTACTGAAATGTCCTATACTTAAAAAATATGTTATGTACATACCCGATTGCAAATTTTACTTAAAATTAGCAAAAGCAGTATATAAACAGAATTACAGAATGCATTTGAATGAACGTAAGAAGCAGCAAACCGAACGACTGAGGCACAGACGGAAAGAACTGCATGGTCCTAGCTGTGATCACAATATAAAGACTAAATAGCAGGGGTGCACACCTAGATTGAAAAAGCTGTAGTAAAGATGGCCACTGCTAAACGTCAGACCGATCCAAGTTGCATATGAATCCCACCGGAGAGCAGGTAAAGGGCATCTCAAATTGACAATTATCTTTTATCACTATGTCTGTTCGCCTGCCGGTTGCCGAAGTATAGGTACTATATACTAATACAGACAATTGTTTTCGTAAAATAGTTCTTTTTATAAATAATATTATCTCATTTCACTATTTTACTGGTACCAGATACTTGTTGAAGAAAAACATTACGACCCACAAAAATTTTCAAACGACTCCCGGTTTGCGCACCACTGCTTTAGAGTACTGCTGAGAAGTTATTTTAAAAATATGGAGTAACCCGATGTGTTATGGAGCAGCAATATAGAAAATTTGGAAGTTAATGAGTTTTGGGTAGATTTTGTTAATTTAAAGCAGCTGCAACGGATTTTGAAGCAGATCTAAGTTAATCTTTTGATAAATGCAATGCAACAAAAATGAAATATTTTGCACCTTGCTCCTGATCATAATTGATATACAAAACACAATGCAGATTCCAACCTGATTTGATGGTTCAGAAATCCGTAAAATGACTTAGGAATGTTTCCCATAATTTTGCAGTATTAAACTCTTAAATGTGGCATTTTAATTAAGATAAAGAGTACAAGGTAACTATGTAAACAATACATATAATTGTTTTTAGTTTTACTGCTCTCTTACCTGAATTAATTCTCCTTTAGAGAACTAACTAGTCTCAGAAAATAATTCAGCCATTATCTAATAAAATGCCAATATCTTAACTACTAAGTTTTATCTAATGTAGGTTTTCTTTGAAATAGCTTACAAACACTAAAATATTGATTGACTGCAAAAATTAGGACCATTGAAAAATTTTTTAAATCCAGAATACAAAATGAGACATCCGGTTTACTGGTTCATTGGCTCTTGTATGAAATATAACTGGAAAAATGTGCTTCAGAGGCTGCATAGATTGAAAATTTTTCATGTGTATTTTCCATCTGAACATGGAAGTGGGTTTAGTCACTGGCTAGTGTGCATTTTTCTTACTCAATCCCCACTTTCTGAAGTTTTTCTTTTTTTAAGCTTGAATTTTGGTAAAATGCTGGTTTGTTAAAGCCTTGGTGCGATTTCAATTTTTTTGCCGCCAAGCCACTGCCAAATGATAACAATGAGCTGAAAAGCACACCACATTGTAATGGAGATAAAATACGGATTGGAATATTCAGATTGTTTCATGGCACCAACTAAGCAACTTTTTGTGAAAAAAGGCCAAGAGGTAGATTTCCATCTCAGAGGATTTTGGCAACAGCACCATTTGTTTAATCTAAGTTGTATTTTCTGAAGTAATTCCACTATTCGCTGTACTTAAAGGTGAAAATCCGGAATAGTTACAGAAAATCCATTCTAATTGGCATCTTTGCTGAAAGCAATTTATTTTTAAGACTGCACTGACCTTTGGTGATTTTCAATAAAGTTTTGAAATTCAGTAGCTTTTGTATAAAGATACCCTAGTCACCAAGGTTGAAAATTAGTAAAAATCGCCTGGTGGCAACCCCAAAATTACTGTACATACAGTAATATAGTTTAAATTAAGCTTCATTTAATTCAATATTGATTTGCTTCATTTGATACAACATGCAATTTAAATATATTTTTAAAGACATGCCAGAGTTTCAGCACATTACTGCAAAACATTGGTTTTTATTATTTATTTCTCAGAAATACATATCCACTAGTGATCAACTACAATCAACTTTATTAGACTTATGATACGATGAGGATTGGTTAACAAAACATCTAAATTTGCTATTTCTCAACAAATGATTTCATTCCTTTCAAGAAACTAATGTATAACTTGTGTTCATATGAGGTAAAAAACTTGATCATTTGATCGGCACATCCGTTGGAAATTCCTCTTTCTTCCAAGTAATTCATAAGTAAATCGTAGAGGTACTGAAAAGAAATAAAATTCAATAGCATATAATTTTCAGTCAATTTTATCTAGCAATAACCTTGGCTTTGTTAAAAATGGGTAATCTTACACATTAGAAACAAAAATTTTAAAACACAAGTGAACTGATTGAAAAGAAAATAAAGGTAAATAGTAGTTTCAAATAAAGTTACATAGCATAAAAAAGTTGATGGCATATTGAATTCATATTAAGTGCTGATTCCATGAAACTTGGATATCTGATTTGGTAAAAAGACATTGTTTGGGCAATGTGGAATATCTGTCTGCATCTCGATACTTTTTCTCAATGCTTTGTGGGGCGCTGAGGGGGATGTATATCCACATGGATTTATCAGCATTTCTATTTTTTATATAAACAAAAATTCTTAAAAATACAAATTTGCATCCTGCTGGTTTGTCCCATACTAAAAATTTTATATGAACACCTAGACCTGTAGTCTTCTAGGACCTTATGTGCTGCTTTTTAACTGAATCCAAATTTTGCAGAACAAATTCTTATTTTCATAAAATGAATTTTTGTTCATCTTTTAAATTAATATTTTTATGAATGTATCTAAAATACCAAAGAATGAAAAATAAGTTTCAACGAAATCCTCCCAGATTGACCAGCACAATTAGTACATTAGTATGTCATAAGTGCTTTTTGACAGCTAACTAGAGTAGTTAGAACATTAGTATATCATAAGGGCTAAATATATAGCTAGTTAGTGGTTAGACTTTTACAAAATAATGAACATTTTTTAAGTATATCTAAGTGAAGCTTCTTGAATGCAATCTTATTTGGTTACAGTTAAATTAATGTGGAATTTCAACATGAAATAGTTTCCAGACCTAGACTTATAAGACATACTAAGAAAAAGGCGACTTTTACCTATAATTTACTCCTAAAAGCAGAGGTTTTCAAACCGAGTCAGTCTTCCATGAGGAGAGCAGCATGTTTGACTGCTTGCCAATAACCTGCATTTCGTGGTATAAAATCAAGGGGAAATGTACTAAAATGACAATGCCCCAACTGGCCAATTACTGCACCAACTGCAACTACCCCAACTATGCCCTTTAGCAAAACTAGGTGGATTGTGCAGACTGGTATTCCTAATCTCTATCTATCACAAAGTCTGCCTCTTGCCATAGAAACAGGTCTTGCCTCATTTTCAATAAGGGATGCTTGGAGAAGTGCATTCAAGCTTGTTACAACTGTATGCTTAACGACACATTGGAAATATATTTATGATTTTTCTACTTGCTGCTTAAGTACTAATAAACTACCTCATTCATCTGCCAACATTCACCAAAAATTAAATTAAGCCATCAAAATGTACAAGTTACGTTTCTATAGCAAATTGCCATCACCTAAGAATAGTGGCAGGAGCATTTCTCGATGTAGACATGATGGATGAGTACATGAGTTTGTGAAATAGAGAATGCTTGTTTAGATAAAGTTCAATCACTTTTAACCCTTTCCCCTAGGATGTCACTGTATTGGGGCATTACAGCAGTTAATTTTAATGATCAGAGTGCAGAGGGTTAATCAATTCAATTGTTTCTAGAAATTGTAATTAATACTCACTCATCCATAATGTCCCCAGATACAGAATATGTTGCATCATCGAATTCTCCTTCATACAGAGACAGTTCTGAAATCTGGAAAGTGTCATCTGAAAATGAGAGATAAATCAGTATTATAGTCTTATGTTAACAATCCCATCTGAATCTAGACTTGAAATAAAAAAAATTAAAAAAAAAAAAGCGTTAAACTTTTGAAGGTCGAAAGAACATTTGATTAAGCTCTTGTTTCAGTGATTTTATGGTTGTTTCCCAGATTTCTCACGTCAGGTGCACAAGGGGGACTGAAGTGCCAATCTATACCTTCAGTGACTAAGAGTGGATGAGCAACCCTCTCATGGTTTTGAAAATTGAACACTTTTTGAAATCCTCTTAATTTCCTATCACTGCCAACAAAATTTGTGCCAGTCACTGTAGATAGTAGCACATTTACCATGTCAGGAGACAAAACATTTTAAAGCTGCAATGAATGTGTTGATAAATCAGACTAGAGCAGTGCACTGCCTTTGGCTAAGCACACAAATAAAGCATAATAAGCCTTGCATGGTTTGACTCTGGTTCCCTTTGACATGCATATGAAAAACGGTCCAGCATAATCCATAACTCTGTAAAAATGGTCTGGACAGATTTCCTTTGGGTCTATAGATCACCCATTAATTCATTTGCAATTCGTGGTTGAGCTCGAACACAGGTTACACATTTTCTTAAGAGTCTGAGTGCATTTATAACTCCTCATATAAGTTTTATAGTAGTATTTTGGTACTTACTATAAGATTCTGTGTCTGGTTCATCATCAGGGGATGAATCGCTACAAGTGCAGAGAAATGGCAAAACTTTTTTGCCTTTCGAAATTTCAATCGTGAATTCTGGCTTGGATTTCATCTGGAAGACAATAAACACAAGTAAAAAAACTTTCAAAAAACCCAATATTTTTAATAATGAAGAAAATAAAATACAGCTTTGAAAAAAGGTGTCCAAGTTTGATAATATAATAGCTTAAGAACAATGTTAATGTAAAAATTTCATGCTTGAATTTTAAGCAACTGGCTTTTAATTGTGTATTCACAGTAACAATTTGTAGATATTTCAATGAATATATATGCAAGGCTCTCCAATGACTTCCAGCAGGGTACAATAGCAGTAATTCTGCTTTTAAAAGGTTTACAATTGTCCTAAATTTTAAGGCTATCAGATTTCTGGATTGCGTTGGATGTTGGGGTTTTATGGCACAAGGTCCCAAAGCAGACAAGTTGCACCAAACACGAGACAGAATATAACCCAATAAAAGCACAAAACACTTAAAAATCAAGTCAATCAATCACAAAGATAAAAGGTAGATTTAAAACATGAAAAAATGTGTAGATAATAAAAATATTCAAATAGTCATGATAAAAGACCATCGTTTGCAACATAACTAATGAATTCAATTTACATATACATGAAATTTTAAAAGTGTGAAATTTAAAAGATAGAATTATAAAATAGATTAATTATTAATAAAATAGATTTGAGTATTTTGAATTTGGAAAAAATCAGATGAGATTCAAAAACAACTAAACATAAAAATGCGAAAAGATTTGAATGGAGATTTTCCCCAATCAAATCTCAAAATCTGATTCAAAATTGTACTTTTAAAAAATTTGAGACGTTGATTAGAAACAGGACAGTGAATTAAAATGTGATAAACAGAAAGTGGAGTAGAGCATAAGTTGCAATTGGGTGCACTCTCTCCTAATGAAAGATGACGATGGGTGAATCGTGTGTTTAACGCGAACGCTCTTGTCACAAGAAGTCGACGAACTCCTTTGTGGACATCTTGATGTCACTAAGAGGAAAGGCCTGCTGCAATAGAATAGAAGCTACCTTCGCAGCATGGTCTCCAATCTTGTTACCCTTTATGCCCACGTGACTAGGACCCAATAAAACAGAATATCAAAATCCTAGCTTCGATCCTGGCAACTGATGGTTTATCGTTCCAGCTTTTTTAAAACACTCATGCTATCAATATAAATGCAGAACTTACGGTGGTACTAGAGGATATCTGCTAAAGCGCACAATAAATTCCCACTACTTCAGCAGTGTAGATAGAGTAGGAAGTATGGATTCCATAAATATATATTGGGAAAAGCTATGCATAGCCTACATAATCTCCTTTAGGCCCATCCATGAAAACTGGAAAATAGGTACCAAACTGACAGCGGTGTCAGTGGTATATTTGTTGGCATACTCAGATTTCTGGAGCTTTAACGAAAATAATTTTACAAAGAGAAAATGTAGCATTAAAGAGTTTTAACTAAGAAGTTGGGACTAGAGAATGCGTTTTAAAATATCACAAGTCACACATGGCAGCAATAACTTTACTTGCCATATAATGTATAGAAATATATTGCACATTCCTAGCAAACAGAAATTCCATACAATAAATATAGCTTTTTGGTACTTTGGATCAGTTAAAAAATCTTTTTTGTTATGAAAACTTAACTGAAGTTTAACCCTCCTGGTGGTTGTCCAAACAAGATATCTTGTCATTATAAGAAAACTGATCAGGTCTTGATCTTATCAAGAAAAACTCAGCAATATCTTAAGATATCTCGTCATTAGCAAAATTCGCCAGATCCTGATAGACAAGGTATCTCATTGAAATCACTTTGAGAATTAATTGCTACAAGAAAAGAAGATTGGTTTAAATTCAATGACTGACCTACTTAAGCAAGATAATGGTAAAATGCATAGGGATCATTATATTCTGACTGAAACAGTGCATGAATATATATGTAATCGGGCCCCAATGACTTCAAGTAGGATACGCTAAAAGTAATTGCTAAAGTCGTAATATATATATGCATAATGTACATATGTATAAAGGTTTTGTAGTTTCAGAAACCTTAACAAGTGATCCACAGGTTTTACTTGCACATTATAGAATAGGGCTGTTTTATGAGTAATTTAAGAATTGAACCAAGAGCAATGGGAATTGCTCTTATCAAAGGGTCATACTTGACGAATAAAGAAACCTTTATTCTTGAGCAACAGCAATAAAACTGGAAAAATCTAACCCAAATAAAATATTCAATAACAAGGGAAATAGATAATGATAATTTTATCATTCATTAAAACTTTATATTTATTAGACACATTACAAGAAACTCATATGTTGAGAGAAAACACATATACATGTTGAGAAAATAAATTGTTAACGGCATCATAAATTAACTTTCAACAACTTGGAGGTCAATTATGAACAGAAAAATTTAAACACTTAAAAGGAAAAAGATGCTTAAGTTTAAAGCTTACTTCAGCTTCTTGTGGTTCTTTATCATTAGGATCCATAACTGTTTCTTCAGCATCAACTGAGTTATTGACATTTGATTTGATGGTAGTGCTGTAAAGGTATTAAAGGTAAAGGCATTTTTTTAAGAAATAGTAATATTCATCAAATCAGTATTTCTTTTCGAAAAAAATAGTTTTAACAGTGTTGAAGTAAGTATTTTTCATTAAATATTTTTTTTAAGTCATTAATTTTTTAATCCAAATTTGAACTCCGTCATTATTTTACTGATGAACTCTGGCTATCACGTTTAGCGTATTTGTCCGATATTTTTGGAAACCTGAACGAACTGAATTCTAGTTTACAAGTCTACTATACATGACAAAATAAATGCAGCTGTAAAAAAACTAGAATACATAATTGAGGACGTGAAGTATCTCCAGGAAAATAATCTTATTGATTGAACATTTAATTGAAGATATAGAAAAACACTGCATAGGACTTGTTAACAATTTTCATTCCTACTTTCGTGAAAATTTAGAAAATGAAAGTTGGATAAGAGATCCGTTTTCTATTTCGGATATTGTGCTAGATAATGTTTCAGTTCAAGAAAGATCAGCTTTTAGATATTTCATGTGACAGAAATCTCATGAATGAGTTCAAAAAGATCACTTATACAAGTTTTGGTTAAAAAGAGATGAATATAAGTATATTTCCGACAAAGTGATCAAATTTTTAATGCCTTTCAACACATCATATCTGCGAAACTGGATTTTCAGCCATGCTATTAATTAAATATAAATATAGGACACTGTTGCAACTTGAATCTGACTTACGCTTGAAATTAATGAAGATAATAGCCCAACATTTCGAAATTGGTTAGAATGAAACAGGCTCATTCTCGTCGCATTAATCCTCATCAATGAATCTTAATATTTGTTATGTATTATTACCCACTATTTACTGCAATATATAGTATATTTATATTTTATTATGTAAAAGTTTTATTTACGAATATAATTGAATATAAATTTAAAATGTGTTATTCTTTGATCATAAACACTTCATTTAGGTGTAAAGCATTGGTATGTTCAGTGGTAATAATCATAAGTCAGTTCTATAAATAACCAAATTTTATTTTAACACACACGCACTGTTACTAGTTCAGAGATCAGAGCTATTATATGTGCTCTGTCGTTTGGCTGCCAACAACTTCTTACAATTTGGCGCTTAGTGCCGTCTGGGGTATTTCACACTCCCCACCTGAACTCTTTCAGAGTTCACATAAATTACCTTTTGAGCATATAATAATCCAATATTAATCAGATACAAATCACAAATCAATTCAATTATGAATGATCAAACTATTCAAATTACAATATTCTGCAAATATTAATTTTTAGGATTAATGAGAAATTAAATTAAATTATCCAATATAATTTTAAATGGTTACTTTTCATCATTAATTTCAAGATTACATAATAATTGTACAGGTCTTTTAAGTCCCAGATCGAGTTTTTATTAGACAGGAACGGATTTTTCCCGTCTCTTCCTGGAAATATTTCTATGATTTTACCCATAGACCACAAATTTAGTGGGTAACGATCATCAAGAATCAACACAATAGCATTAACTTTAAAATGAGTTTTAACGTTTGTTGGAGGACACACATTTGCAGATCTTAAAGAGAGGAGATAATGTTTTCTCCAACGTCTCCAAAAGTGATTAAGCAATGTTTGCTGATGTCTATATCGTTTTACCGTAGCACTTCTTGAACCACACAAATCTTCCCTTGAAATTTTTGAAACAGGAAGACCAATTAATCGCTTCCCAATTAGGAAATGTGCAGGAGTTAATGGTGAGGGCTCTGAAGGATCATCATAAATGTAAGTTATTGGCCGTGAGTTAATCATGGCTTCAATTTCAATAAAAAGCGTTTCAAGCTCATTCACTGTGAGCGTTGAACGGCCAACAATTTTTCTTAGACAGGTTTTAATAGTTCGAAAATGCCTCTCCCAGAACCCTCCCCACCATGCTCCTTTCTCAACAATAAATTTCCATTCAATACCATGGGAAGCAAATAAATTTTGAACAGATGGGTGGTTTATGCAACTCCAGATCTTTTTGAGTTCAATTTCTGCACGCTTGAAACCTTTAGCATTGTCCGAATAAATTGTGGAACACAGACCACGTCGTGAAATAAATTTCCGAAAAGCTAAAAGGAATGATTCTGTTGACATAGATGGAACTAATTCCAAGTGAAGAGCTCTCGAAGTGGCACAGGTAAAAAGAAGCAAGTAATGTTTGGCATTACTGTCCCTAGTAAAGAATGGACCAGAAAAGTCCACACCAGTCACAGTAAACGGAGGAGATTGAAGCACTCGATCGGGTGGTAAAGGTGCAGTTTCCTGCGTACCAGGACTTACTCTGTACCTTCTGCACACGACACAACTATTCAAAACAGTTTTAACACACTGACGACCCTTAATAATCCAAAACTGTTCTCGGACTTGGGCCAGAGTCGCTTCAACTCCGCAATGGAACACTTTATTGTGGCACTCTACAACCACAATTTCGCAAAACTTGTCTTTGCAAGGCAACAATATCGGATGTTTTTCCCCGATCTCAAAATCGGAAAACTGAAGCCTTCCTTTCAGTCTAAGACCGTTTTCATCTAAAAAAGGGCTCAAACAGTGCACAGGAGAATTTTTGTCAAAACGTTTTCCGTTCGATAGACAGTCAATTTCATGCATGAAATGTTTCCGCTGCACAGTTTTCAACCAATAACGTTCAGAGTCAAAGATTTCTGATGCACCTATTGGTCTACAATTTCTGTCTGTTTCTGCAATTAAACAAAAAACGTTTCACGTAAGCAGTCACACGATAAAGTTTTTGTAGACAGTTATACCTTTTTAAGTCCAATAAAGGCAGGGGTGATGGCTCGATGACTGACACCTGAAGAGAAAGATTTTTAATCCGTCTTTCAGTTATCACTCTCCTCATCAACAAGTACCGAAGGACCAGATGGCCAATTCGCTTCTGGCTCCAAGATCCAACTTGGTCCCCTCCACCACAAGGAATCAGTCGCAAGCTTCGAAGCACGCACACCTCTTGAGATCAAATCCGCGGGATTGTCATCACCGTTGCAATGAAACCATTGCTGTGGATCAGCCAAGGATTGTATCTCAGAAACCCTATTGCAAACAAAAGGTTTCCAGTCTTTGGCGTTTCCTCGAATCCAGTGAATAGTAATTTGCGAATCGCTCCACAAATATGTTCGTTTACATAGCTCAGGGAACAGTTCTTTTAAATATTTTGCCAGTTTTGCACTAATCACCGCCCCCATAAGCTCTAATCTTGGCAATGAAATTAATTTCAAAGGGGCTACTCTTCCCTTCGCGATGACAAGAGTAGTCTTAACTCTACCTTTAATATCACTGTATCTAAAATACGCTACACTTCCGTACGCTGCTGGACTAGCGTCGGAAAAAATGTGCAAAGAAATATCGTCGCACTGATTGTCAAAAAACTTTCTATCAAAAGATAGCTTTTCCAAGTGAAACAGTTCGTCGCACCAGTCTTTCCACTTGAGTGATAAGTCACTAGGCAATTCTTCATCCCATTTTAAACCTCGTTCCCATATCTTCTGCATGACTATCTTCAACATCATGACACAAGGACTCACTACACCACAAGGGTCAAATATCTTCGAGATCACTCCGAGAACAAATCGTTTGGTGTTTGTAGCATTTTGAATGGAACCCTTTACAGTTTTTAAGTCTAACTTAATTTTATCCTCAGTATGATCCCAAATGAGTCCCAAGAACCCAGTCCCTAGACCAAAATCCATATTTTCCTCAAAACTATTATCTACCCAAAGTTTTTGAAGTTTAAGAGAATTTGTTCTTAATTTCCTCAAATGAAATCCAGCATCTTTTAGAATATTAATTGCATTGTAAGTTAACAAATACGCCTCATCGGCATTCTGAGACCCATGACACAAATCATCTACATAAAGAAAAGAATTAAGCATTTCAAAACATTGAGGCATATCTTCCTTATATTTGCCAATGTGAAACTTTAGTACACAAGCTAATGCAAAGGGTGATGTGGTTAGACCAAATGGAAGACGATTTAAACATAAAGTTTGGTTAGACTCATTTACAGAATCATGAAACCACAAAATTTTTAGATATTCTCTATCTTCCTGACAAATTTCAATCATAAGAAAAGCCTTTTCTATATCGCCTGTAAACGCAATTTGATTTTCACGGAATTTCAGAATTATATCCACTAAATTAGGGTTAAGATTAGGTCCAGACTCCAAACAATCATTCAAAGATTTTAATTTTTCATTAGCTTTGCTACTAGTCATAAATTATCCTAACTCGAGTTGTTTCCTTGTCATTCCTAACGACTGCTCTATGGGGCATGTAATATCCTAATTTAGGGTCCTCATTTTTGCATCTACTTACAATTTGACACTTTAATTGTTCATTAATTATCTGCTTATACTGATCCGAAATATCTTTGTTTTTATTCAATCTACATCTCAAACTGTCAAAACGCTTCTTCGCGACCTCATAATTCGAACCTAAACTTTCAGGGGGATATGAACAGTCTTTCCACAACAACTTACAAACATATCTCTCACCGTTAAATGTCAACAAATTCTCAAATGAATCAATTAACAACTTGTCCTTTTCAGAAAGATTTTGTTTTGACTCCAACTCCTCGATTTCCCAAAACCGTTTGAGGTCAAAGAGCACATTCTCAGAATCCATAAGTAAACAAGAGTTCGCAAAGCTATAGTCAGCAAAATCGCTTCTTTCATTGCCTACAAGAAGCCACCCAAAACACGAACCAACAAGCGAAATTCCACCGTTGTTTATTCTTTCCTGCTCATAAATAATGTCCCAGAAGTAATCACATCCAACCAACAGGTCTACACTTGCACCTCCATTTGAAAGGAAGGTATCGGCGAGATTTAATCCCTCAGCTGTCAATACTTTTAAAGTTTCACTCGAAGGATTCCGTCTGACAAAATTAGCAATAAATTCAGTGACTAAGCACTCCACTTCTAAACACTTATCCGGCTCTTTTCGATTGTGCAAGGTCAAACTAACCACGGGATAATTTTTCTCTCGAGGGTATTTTTCACCGAATGAGTATATAGACAATTTTTCATAGCGAAAGGGTTTTAAATTTAATTCTTTCACAATGCGTTTAGACACAAAAGATCGGTGTGATCCGGAATCTAACATTATTCTACTTTCCAACGATTTATTATTATTTTTCGAGCACACAATTACTGAACAAGTTTGAAGAAAAGATTTTTTACTACTTCCTGGAATATTATTATGCGCAACAGGTATATTTTCAGACCTTTGATCAGAAACACCTGAAGTGATCGAAGGAATTCTTATTTTCGGGATCGTTTCAGCAGGGGTGTCGGAGGAATAGGGTGGAGAAAGAACATTTTTGTTGTTCCTTCTACACAATACCTCATGATGCGAATTAGACTTACATTTTTTACAGCTTATCCTAGATTTACAAGAAATGCTCATATGATATTTTTCAAAACAAAGAAAACACCTACCTTCAAACTTTAATCTATCGAATTTTTCTACAGCACTAGTTTTTCTACAATTAATCGATTCATGTGAAACCCGAAACAAAATATACATTTATCTTTTATTTGCGTATTTAAAGCTGCCGCGGTTGGGGTATATCTAGGTTTGTAATTATTCTTTCGATAGTTTGGAAATGGTTGCCGATTAGTCTCAAAAGTTTTAACATTACCATTTGAACTTTCCGTGATTTCCCTGGATTCCACTTCATTTTTTATGAAATTTATTATTTCACCAATTTCACAAGATTTACTTTTATTTCTTTTACGATGGAAATCTAAAACCAAATCTTGGGGCAATAACTTAAGAATGATAGGATTTAACAAATGTCCGTACGAACCTTCAGTTACATTAAGTGAACGTAGGTTTCTAATATTTACTTCAATTTCATCATACAATTTACGTAACCCTTTAACATTATATGAGGTTTTCACCGATTCTAAGTTCAATAATTTTGACATATAAGAATTAATAATAACGTCAGTTTTACCGTATCTATCTTTCAAAAGTTGGATGCACGAATCATAATTTTTCTCATTTAATTCGAACCCAGCAACAACACTATAAGCAGGTCCTACCAATAATGTTTTCAAATATTGAAACTTTTCAATCTTAGAAAGTAAATAATTCTCACTAACTGCATTATTAAAACAATTAAGGAACTCCAAAAACTTGCTAGAATCACCATTAAATTTCGATATTTCTAACTTTGACAATTTCAATGCAGTCCTTGTTTCTGAAATAAAGGAAGAATTATTTGCCAAAACAGTTTCTGATGAATTTTGTGTTCTCATCAACTCTTTAATTTTGGATTTTACTTTTACTTTAGTTACCAAAATTTTATCTTCATACTCTTCGGACGATTTAATCTCTCTTCTGAACCTTTCAGGGTCATCTATCAAATCTTCAATATCGGAATCGTAACTCTTCAAATTTTGCTTTTTAGTTTCTAAAAGTTCAGTTAAAGCATCTAACCCTTCGTTAAGAGTTTCTTGACTTTTATTGACTAACTTCGTAACTGCACTTCGGACGTTACCGCGCTTCTCAATCAATTTATTTACCTTATCCATTTTAAATAAGTTCTATTTCAGTATAAAGTTTCTAACAAATTCAAATCCTCACCTTTGTACTCCAAAAGGTAAATAAATATCTCACCACATTTACTTCAAAGCAGGATCTAATTCTCGCGTTCTCCAAACACGAATAATCCAAACAGTTGGTAAAGCATCAAGCTCGAATCTTCATACGCAACACGATCACAATTTCCCAATTTTCAAAACTTCCCGGCCGATGCACCATGTAAAGCATTGGTATGTTCAGTGGTAATAATCATAAGTCAGTTCTATAAATAACCAAATTTTATTTTAACACACACTGTTACTAGTTCAGAGATCAGAGCTATTATATGTGCTCTGTCGTTTGGCTGCCAACAACTTCTTACAATTTGGCGCTTAGTGCCGTCTGGGGTATTTCACATTAGGATGCATTGATTTTTTAATCGGAAAATGCTTTTATGATGGTACATATTTTTTATTCTTATTTATGTGGTACAAAATTTAAAAAGTTTGAGAACCCCTGATCTAACGAGTTGCCACCAAGCTTGGAAACACCACCTTTACCTGTCAGGAACATCAGCATCGACACCATGCTGTTTGTCTAGTAATTTAGCTATCAGACCCACCATCCATAAGGTCGCCATAGAATACTAAGCATTGCCCACTCTAACACCAGTTATGTATCCACAAAAACTGGCTAAATAAATAAATGTCAAATACACTGTCATCATTTCACGAGCGATCTACTTACCAGATATTCCGCCCAAAAATATGCACGCGAACCAAACCTTACGGTACAGTGGGGACTGCCGACCCACTTTTTTTCTAAATTTTAAGATATATTTTTATAGTATACAGTATATATACTCTCTCTCTCTCAAGAGTGTAGCAGTAAATCTATTCTTTAGAGCAGTGGTGCGCAAACTATTTTCATTTCAGACCCCCAATTTTGTGTACTATTTTGTCGCGACCCCTGGATAGACAATAGACGTTTTTTTAATCATCAACGTAATTAAAGTTGAATTCTTTTTGGGATTTGCGCTTATGTTTGTGCCTTATTAGAGGTCTGAATAATATACATAATTTTATGAAGCAATGGTTTTATTTATGCATATGGGTATAAATATTTTTAAATGGAAAATACTTTAAAAAAATTACAACATAAGAATTCAACGTGAGGTATGCGCTTGCAAAGAGCTCATGATTACTTCTATGTTCGGATCTGTATTGGAAATCGCAAGCCGTAAGTCATCCTCTGGATCCAATCGAGATCGATATTTTGTTTTAATGGCAACTAATTTTGAAAAGCCGATTTCACATAAGTAGGTCGATACAAACCGAATCAAAATATTGCCTTTTTCTTCAAATCGGCATATTCGTTTCCAATCGATAACCAAAATGTTTGGCAAGTCAGACTTAAATGGAATGCGCAGTGTTTCGTCGCTTGAAACATCAATTAACTGTTCTTTTTCATTTAAAGAGATATTGAATTTAAAAATATCAAACGAAAATGGATCACGTATCCAACCTAATTCATTATCTGGAAATTTTTCGAACCTTTTCGAAAAGTTTTCTCCCAATTTTATCATATGACGGGAAATGGTGTTTTGAAATATCAAGAAATCTATATTATTTTCTTTAGTAAATTCTGAAAAGCACGGGAACATGTCTGTGTTGTTTTTGTTCAATTCTCCTTGCCAAAGTATATCAGCTTATTCTTAAAAGCTTCAATTTTATTGCTCGATGTTAAAATGTTTGTATTCTCTCCCTGTAGACTTAAATTCAAATCGTTAAGTTTTTCGAAAATGTCAACCATGTAACTGAGTTTTCCGAGCCAATCTTCATTAATGAATGAACCTGCCAATATATGTTTCTTTTCTACCAAAAAAATATAAACTTCGTTTCTCAAATCGAAAATACGTCGCAGTATTTTGCCGCGTGAGAGCCATCTGACTTGGGTATGTAGTAATAATGTTTCATGCACAAAACCCATCTCATTACAGAGTATTGAAAAGAGGCGACTGTTTAGGGCGCTGTTGCTTTTAATGTAATTAATTACTATAACAACATCCTGTAATATCTTGTATAATTCTTCATCAATGTCCTTTGCAACAAGAGCTTGTCTATGTATCATGCAATGGTTGACTATATGGGGAGCAATTTTCTTTAACCCTCTTAGTCCTTTATTACTACCTGCTGCAGCACCATCAGTGCAAACCGCGACAGTGTGTCCAGGTAAGGTCATTTGTTTCAAAATATCTATTAATAATTTCAAATATTTTCTCTCCATTTGTTTCTCCTTCCAATTTTTTACAACATAAAAAAATCTTCTGATATGTCTTCTTCATAAACGTATCTCACATAAACAATTAGTTGAGACAGTTTAGAAATGTCAGTAGTTTCGTCAAGTTGCAGAGCAAATACAGGAGAGTTTTGTAATCGATTTAACAGAACTGATTCTATATTACGTGATATGGCGGAAATTCGGCGAGAAACGGTATCTCTTGATAATGGTATCGTTACCATATTTTTCTCCATGCATAATTGATGCCATTTTAATTGCTGAAGGAAGAATGAGTGATTCTCCAATTGTATGTGATTTCAAAAATTTTTCCCTATTAAATATGAAACTTCTAAAGATGCCCGTAAAGCCTTCTAGGAATTGTGTATTTTTTCAAAACTACATTTTGATTTTTCATACTTTCAGCTCGTTTTTTAAAAAATGTTTCAGACTTATTTGCTAATTCTTTATGTTTGATTTCCAAATGTCTTTTTAATTTAGAAGGTTTCATACTTTCATTTGCTAATTTATCCCTGCAATTAACACACAACAGATGTTCTTTCCCATTAACAACGCAATATGTAAATCCATATTTAATAAACTCGTCTTGATATTTTCTCAATTTTTTATAGATAGCACATTTCGTTCGATATTTTTTGATGTAGAAACAGTGCTATTGCATTCATTCACAGTTTTTGTAAGTTCATTGGATGTTGGTCCATCATTCTCATTTATAATGTCATTCTTTTCATTTTCTGGACGTTGGGTACCTATTTTTAGCCATTTATACATCATGAGGGTATTAAAACTAAAACCAAATTATAAATATACAATATTTCATTTCTTTGCGTTTGTTCAATCACGTGCGGCTACCACGTGGGAAGAAAATAAAGTCGGGTATAACTCTGTATAAATCATGTTTATTTGTAGCTTATTCAGACGAGAATTAAAGAAAATAAAACTTAATTATAAGAGAAACATCTCATACCAATTGCATATGCTCGCTACTTAAAATAAAAAAATATAACATTCAAGTAAAAATTTACACATGGTAATCGAGGCAAGTAAATATTTCAACTGGTGTTGCCAGTCGAGCGCACATCTACATATATTGTACACAGTGGTTACAGTTAATCATAAAACAAGTACAAAATTAATATATATATATAATATAATTATGTCAAACATTACTTACTCCAAAGATGGGAAAACATATATTTAGAAATTACAATTAGCATTTATTTTTCAAAATTCATCTTACTATCTTAAATTTGTACTCGCCCTTAAACTGCAAAAGCAGGCTTTGTTTAGTGTGCCGCCATCTGTAATCCAAAAACAACAGAAGTAACTGTTCCCTTAACACGTTTTAAAATAGTAACTACCCTGGTAGCGTTTCCATCGAAATATCAGTTGAGGATAATTGATTTCGAAAAAATCAAAAACGAAAAAAATAATACAAAATATTTAAAAATAAGTTTTATAAACATTATTGCCCTCCGAGCACGCTACTGAAATGTCCTATACTTAAAAAATATGTTATGTACATACCCGATTGCAAATTTTACTTAAAATTAGCAAAAGCAGTATATAAACAGAATTACAGAATGCATTTGAATGAACGTAAGAAGCAGCAAACCGAACGACTGAGGCACAGACGGAAAGAACTGCATGGTCCTAGCTGTGATCACAATATAAAGACTAAATAGCAGGGGTGCACACCTAGATTGAAAAAGCTGTAGTAAAGATGGCCACTGCTAAACGTCAGACCGATCCAAGTTGCATATGAATCCCACCGGAGAGCAGGTAAAGGGCATCTCAAATTGACAATTATCTTTTATCACTATGTCTGTTCGCCTGCCGGTTGCCGAAGTATAGGTACTATATACTAATACAGACAATTGTTTTCGTAAAATAGTTCTTTTTATAAATAATATTATCTCATTTCACTATTTTACTGGTACCAGATACTTGTTGAAGAAAAACATTACGACCCACAAAAATTTTCAAACGACCCCCGGTTTGCGCACCACTGCTTTAGAGTACTGCTGAGAAGTTATTTTAAAAATATGGAGTAACCCGATGTGTTATGGAGCAGCAATATAGAAAATTTGGAAGTTAATGAGTTTTGGGTAGATTTTGTTAATTTAAAGCAGCTGCAACGGATTTTGAAGCAGATCTAAATTAATCTTTTGATAAATGCAATGCAACAAAAATGAAATATTTTGCACCTTGCTCCTGATCATAATTGATATACAAAACACAATGCAGATTCCAACCTGATTTGATGGTTCAGAAATCCGTAAAATGACTTAGGAATGTTTCCCATAATTTTGCAGTATTAAACTCTTAAATGTGGCATTTTAATTAAGATAAAGAGTACAAGGTAACTATGTAAACAATACATATAATTGTTTTTAGTTTTACTGCTCTCTTACCTGAATTAATTCTCCTTTAGAGAACTAACTAGTCTCAGAAAATAATTCAGCCATTATCTAATAAAATGCCAATATCTTAACTACTAAGTTTTATCTAATGTAGGTTTTCTTTGAAATAGCTTACAAACACTAAAATATTGATTGACTGCAAAAATTAGGACCATTGAAAAATTTTTTAAATCCAGAATACAAAATGAGACATCCGGTTTACTGGTTCATTGGCTCTTGTATGAAATATAACTGGAAAAATGTGCTTCAGAGGCTGCATAGATTGAAAATTTTTCATGTGTATTTTCCATCTGAACATGGAAGTGGGTTTAGTCACTGGCTAGTGTGCATTTTTCTTACTCAATCCCCACTTTCTGAAGTTTTTCTTTTTTTAAGCTTGAATTTTGGTAAAATGCTGGTTTGTTAAAGCCTTGGTGCGATTTCAATTTTTTTGCCGCCAAGCCACTGCCAAATGATAACAATGAGCTGAAAAGCACACCACATTGTAATGGAGATAAAATACGGATTGGAATATTCAGATTGTTTCATGGCACCAACTAAGCAACTTTTTGTGAAAAAAGGCCAAGAGGTAGATTTCCATCTCAGAGGATTTTGGCAACAGCACCATTTGTTTAATCTAAGTTGTATTTTCTGAAGTAATTCCACTATTCGCTGTACTTAAAGGTGAAAATCCGGAATAGTTACAGAAAATCCATTCTAATTGGCATCTTTGCTGAAAGCAATTTATTTTTAAGACTGCACTGACCTTTGGTGATTTTCAATAAAGTTTTGAAATTCAGTAGCTTTTGTATAAAGATACCCTAGTCACCAAGGTTGAAAATTAGTAAAAATCGCCTGGTGGCAACCCCAAAATTACTGTACATACAGTAATATAGTTTAAATTAAGCTTCATTTAATTCAATATTGATTTGCTTCATTTGATACAACATGCAATTTAAATATATTTTTAAAGACATGCCAGAGTTTCAGCACATTACTGCAAAACATTGGTTTTTATTATTTATTTCTCAGAAATACATATCCACTAGTGATCAACTACAATCAACTTTATTAGACTTATGATACGATGAGGATTGGTTAACAAAACATCTAAATTTGCTATTTCTCAACAAATGATTTCATTCCTTTCAAGAAACTAATGTATAACTTGTGTTCATATGAGGTAAAAAACTTGATCATTTGATCGGCACATCCGTTGGAAATTCCTCTTTCTTCCAAGTAATTCATAAGTAAATCGTAGAGGTACTGAAAAGAAATAAAATTCAATAGCATATAATTTTCAGTCAATTTTATCTAGCAATAACCTTGGCTTTGTTAAAAATGGGTAATCTTACACATTAGAAACAAAAATTTTAAAACACAAGTGAACTGATTGAAAAGAAAATAAAGGTAAATAGTAGTTTCAAATAAAGTTACATAGCATAAAAAAGTTGATGGCATATTGAATTCATATTAAGTGCTGATTCCATGAAACTTGGATATCTGATTTGGTAAAAAGACATTGTTTGGGCAATGTGGAATATCTGTCTGCATCTCGATACTTTTTCTCAATGCTTTGTGGGGTGCTGAGGGGGATGTATATCCACATGGATTTATCAGCATTTCTATTTTTTATATAAACAAAAATTCTTAAAAATACAAATTTGCATCCTGCTGGTTTGTCCCATACTAAAAATTTTATATGAACACCTAGACCTGTAGTCTTCTAGGACCTTATGTGCTGCTTTTTAACTGAATCCAAATTTTGCAGAACAAATTCTTATTTTCATAAAATGAATTTTTGTTCATCTTTTAAATTAATATTTTTATGAATGTATCTAAAATACCAAAGAATGAAAAATAAGTTTCAACGAAATCCTCCCAGATTGACCAGCACAATTAGTACATTAGTATGTCATAAGTGCTTTTTGACAGCTAACTAGAGTAGTTAGAACATTAGTATATCATAAGGGCTAAATATATAGCTAGTTAGTGGTTAGACTTTTACAAAATAATGAACATTTTTTAAGTATATCTAAGTGAAGCTTCTTGAATGCAATCTTATTTGGTTACAGTTAAATTAATGTGGAATTTCAACATGAAATAGTTTCCAGACCTAGACTTATAAGACATACTAAGAAAAAGGCGACTTTTACCTATAATTTACTCCTAAAAGCAGAGGTTTTCAAACCGAGTCAGTCTTCCATGAGGAGAGCAGCATGTTTGACTGCTTGCCAATAACCTGCATTTCGTGGTATAAAATCAAGGGGAAATGTACTAAAATGACAATGCCCCAACTGGCCAATTACTGCACCAACTGCAACTACCCCAACTATGCCGAACAGCACCCTTTAGCAAAACTAGGTGGATTGTGCAGACTGGTATTCCTAATCTCTATCTATCACAAAGTCTGCCTCTTGCCATAAAAACAGGTCTTGCCTCATTTTCAATAAGGGATGCTTGGAGAAGTGCATTCAAGCTTGTTACAACTGTATGCTTAACGACACATTGGAAATATATTTATGATTTTTCTACTTGCTGCTTAAGTACTAATAAACTACCTCATTCATCTGCCAACATTCACCAAAAATTAAATTAAGCCATCAAAATGTACAAGTTACGTTTCTATAGCAAATTGCCATCACCTAAGAATAGTGGCAGGAGCATTTCTCGATGTAGACATGATGGATGAGTACATGAGTTTGTGAAATAGAGAATGCTTGTTTAGATAAAGTTCAATCACTTTTAACCCTTTCCCCTAGGATGTCACTGTATTGGGGCATTACAGCAGTTAATTTTAATGATCAGAGTGCAGAGGGTTAATCAATTCAATTGTTTCTAGAAATTGTAATTAATACTCACTCCATCCATAATGTCCCCAGATACAGAATAGGTTGCATCATCGAATTCTCCTTCATACAGAGACAGTTCTGAAATCTGGAAAGTGTCATCTGAAAATGAGAGATAAATCAGTATTATAGTCTTATGTTAACAATCCCATCTGAATCTAGACTTGAAATAAAAAAAATTTAAAAAAAAAAGCGTTAAACTTTTGAAGGTCGAAAGAACATTTGATTAAGCTCTTGTTTCAGTGATTTTATGGTTGTTTCCCAGATTTCTCACGTCAGGTGCACAAGGGGGACTGAAGTGCCAATCTATACCTTCAGTGACTAAGAGTGGATGAGCAACCCTCTCATGGTTTTGAAAATTGAACACTTTTTGAAATCCTCTTAATTTCCTATTACTGCCAACAAAATTTGCGCCAGTCACTGTAGATAGTAGCACATTTACCATGTCAGGAGACAAAACATTTTAAAGCTGCAATGAATGTGTTGATAAATCAGACTAGAGCAGTGCACTGCCTGGCTAAGCACACAAATAAAGCATAATAAGCCTTGCATGGTTTGACTCTGGTTCCCTTTGACATGCATATGAAAAACGGTCCAGCATAATCCATAACTCTGTAAAAATGGTCTGGACAGATTTCCTTTGGGTCTATAGATCACCCATTAATTCATTTGCAATTCGTGGTTGAGCTCGAACACAGGTTACACATTTTCTTAAGAGTCTGAGTGCATTTATAACTCCTCATATAAGTTTCATAGTAGTATTTTGGTACTTACTATAAGATTCTGTGTCTGGTTCATCATCAGGGGATGAATGGCTATAAGTGCAGAGAAATGATAAAACTTTTTTGCCTTTCGAAATTTCAATCGTGAATTCTGGCTTGGATTTCATCTGGAAGACAATAAACACAAGTAAAAAAACTTTCAAAAAACCCAATATTTTTAATAATGAAGAAAATAAAATGCAGCTTTGAAAAAAGGTGTCCAAGTTTGATAATATAATAGCTTAAGAACAACGTTAATGTAAAAATTTCATGCTTGAATTTTAAGCAACTGGCTTTTAATTGTGTATTCACAGTAACAATTTGTAGATATTTCAATGAATATATATGCAAGGCTCTCCAATGACTTCCAGCAGGGTACAATAGCAGTAATTCTGCTTTTAAAAGGTTTACAATTGTCCTAAATTTTAAGGCTATCAGATTTCTGGATTGCGTTGGATGTTGGGGTTTTATGGCACAAGGTCCTAAAGCAGACAAGTTGCACCAAACACGAGACAGAATATAACCCAATAAAAGCACAAAACACTTAAAAATCAAGTCAATCAATCACAAAGATAAAAGGTAGATTTAAAACATGAAAAAATGTGTAGATAATAAAAATATTCAAATAGTCATGATAAAAGACCATCGTTTGCAACATAACTAATGAATTCAATTTACATATACATGAAATTTTAAAAGTGTGAAATTTAAAAGATAGAATTATAAAATAGATTAATTATTAATAAAATAGATTTGAGTATTTTGAATTTGGAAAAAATCAGATGAGATTCAAAAACAACTAAACATAAAAATGCGAAAAGATTTGAATGGAGATTTTCCCCAATCAAATCTCAAAATCTGATTCAAAATTGTACTTTTAAAAAATTTGAGACGTTGATTAGAAACAGGACAGTGAATTAAAATGTGATAAACAGAAAGTGGAGTAGAGCATAAGTTGCAATTGGGTGCACTCTCTCCTAATGAAAGATGACGATGGGTGAATCGTGTGTTTAACGCGAACGCTCTTGTCACAAGAAGTCGACGAACTCCTTTGTGGACATCTTGATGTCACTAAGAGGAAAGGCCTGCTGCAATAGAATAGAAGCTACCTTCGCAGCATGGTCTCCAATCTTGTTACCCTTTATGCCCACGTGACTAGGACCCAATAAAACAGAATATCAAAATCCTAGCTTCGATCCTGGCAACTGATGGTTTATCGTTCCAGCTTTTTTAAAACACTCATGCTATCAATATAAATGCAGAACTTACGGTGGTACTAGAGGATATCTGCTAAAGCGCACAATAAATTCCCACTACTTCAGCAGTGTAGATAGAGTAGGAAGTATGGATTCCATAAATATATATTGGGAAAAGCTATGCATAGCCTACATAATCTCCTTTAGGCCCATCCATGAAAACTGGAAAATAGGTACCAAACTGACAGCGGTGTCAGTGGTATATTTGTTGGCATACTCAGATTTCTGGAGCTTTAACGAAAATAATTTTACAAAGAGAAAATGTAGCATTAAAGAGTTTTAACTAAGAAGTTGGGACTAGAGAATGCGTTTTAAAATATCACAAGTCACACATGGCAGCAATAACTTTACTTGCCATATAATGTATAGAAATATATTGCACATTCCTAGCAAACAGAAATTCCATACAATAAATATAGCTTTTTGGTACTTTGGATCAGTTAAAAAATCTGTTTTGTTATGAAAACTTAACTGAAGTTTAACCCTCCTGGTGGTTGTCCAAACAAGATATCTTGTCATTATAAGAAAACTGATCAGGTCTTGATCTTATCAAGAAAAACTCAGCAATATCTTAAGATATCTCGTCATTAGCAAAATTCGCCAGATCCTGATAGACAAGGTATCTCATTGAAATCACTTTGAGAATTAATTGCTACAAGAAAAGAAGATTGGTTTAAATTCAATGACTGACCTACTTAAGCAAGATAATGGTAAAATGCATAGGGATCATTATATTCTGACTGAAACAGTGCATTGCATGAATATATATGTAATCGGGCCCCAATGACTTCAAGTAGGATACGCTAAAAGTAATTGCTAAAGTCGTAATATATATATGCATAATGTACATATGTATAAAGGTTTTGTAGTTTCAGAAACCTTAACAAGTGATCCACAGGTTTTACTTGCACATTATAGAATAGGGCTGTTTTATGAGTAATTTAAGAATTGAACCAAGAGCAATGGGAATTGCTCTTATCAAAGGGTCATACTTGACGAATAAAGAAACCTTTATTCTTGAGCAACAGCAATAAAACTGGAAAAATCTAACCCAAATAAAATATTCAATAACAAGGGAAATAGATAATGATAATTTTATCATTCATTAAAACTTTATATTTATTAGACACATTACAAGAGACTCATATGTTGAGAGAAAACACATATACATATGTTGAGAAAATAAATTGTTAACGGCATCATAAATTAACTTTCAACTTGGAGGTCAATTATGAACAGAAAAATTTAAACACTTAAAAGGAAAAAGGTGCTTAAGTTTAAAGCTTACTTCAGCTTCTTGTGGTTCTTTATCATTAGGATCCATAACTGTTTCTTCAGCATCAACTGAGTTATTGACATTTGATTTGATGGTAATGCTGTAAAGGTATTAACATAGTAAATAACATTTTCAACTTCAATGCATTGTTCCTCAGCAATACAGT
This sequence comes from Meta bourneti, assembly GCA_933210815.1. Taxonomy (NCBI): domain Eukaryota; kingdom Metazoa; phylum Arthropoda; class Arachnida; order Araneae; family Tetragnathidae; genus Meta; species Meta bourneti. The sequence continues at coordinate 73,883,647 of OW119928.1, forward strand.
TTACAGACAATATACAAATGAAATGTTGAAAAGTAATATCTAATGGTATTTCCAAAACAATATGCTGCAGCCTGGAAGTCTCCAAGCTGTGGCATTTTTTTGGTAACTTGCATTGATAGCAAGATAAATGATTTTTTATAAGCTATAAAGCAATCTTAACTTCATTAGACTTCTCTAGAAAAAACTCATGAATTTCATTTATCTTGGTAAAATGTATTTCAAATGAAGGCCTTCCACTGTTAACTGTAAAATGAATAGTAAGATTTTGACTGAAATAGGCATTAACCTTGATTAACCTCCAAATTAGACACAGAAATATGCACCCTAAAATAGATCCTAAATCATGAGTACTGTCTGTCTACCAGAACTGCTCCAGGCTGAAAGTCTAAATACTGGCGGTCACTATAGAAACAGGTCTCGTACATTTTGAGTGGGGACAAGTCAAGGCAGTTTTGATGGTGGGCATGTATTTCATGAACATCTTGAGGCAATTGTCACTAAGTGTGTCAGTGAGACAAACTCAAATGCTTCAAGAATCCTCTATATAAAATGGACTGACTGTCTTGTTTCTATGGCAATAGACAGGCAGACTTTTTGTAAGGGGCAGTTCTTATGGTACAAAGGGAATATATATTGTATTGTAAATTATTTACACTGATATGACAGTAATAAAATTGCAGGATTTAATCGCGATACAAAAATTCAGAGTTAATGTGTAAATTACGTTTCATTTTTCAATTTCTTCGTAAAAGTCACTTCAGCTCCAGATATCTCACATTCAAACCCCTCTAGCTTTGGGAGTTCCTCAGATGCTTGAGCTTTCATTTCATTTTGGATTTCATCGGCCAAGAATGCAGCGAGTTCTTCATCACCTTAAAGCAGATAAAAAATATTTACTGAAAATGCAAGACAGTAAACTAAGGTTTTAATTACTACATAAGAGTAACAGTGGTTATATTTTGCTACACAAGGGCTAATTAGACCAAGACCTACAGCTGAAAGTGGATTCCAAAAAGCTATGAACATCCATGTCAAGGTGAGTTCATTTAATGAACATGATTAAACATGCAAAATTTGTATGCTTGTAACTTCAAACTTTTACTATTTTGTTTTGATCTTCTCAAGCATTTCTATTTTTAATGGAATTGAAGAATGTTGGAAATTCTTTATAAAAAATACCTAATTATATATTGTGAGAGCAGATGTAATTAGACCTTGTGTGATTATGATAAAAAGAATGCCATGTTTTCTTTTTTGAAGTTTCATAATTGTGACTTAATTTCTGGTGGGTCAACTCAGCTATTTTAGACAGCATAATACTCAAAAAAGATCACAATCACACATTCCAAAGTACAGCTCTCATGGCAGTAACATCTATCAAATTCAGTATCTGCCAAAGTACAATGGGCAACAAACAAACTTCAACAGATGTTTACCATGGAGTACTTTTTGGTAGATAGAAGTTTTAACTTTCTTTATATATTCCACTGAAGATAACTCAACAATGGTACAGCTCTGGTAAGTAGGCATTTGAGTTATGAGACTTAAATAAGTCTATTTGTTTAATAAGGCAATAAGATTGAAATGTGAACAATTTCTACAATTAGCATATTCTCCAAATAAGTTAATCACTGATTCAGATTTAAAAAAATGTGATTTGCTTTTGAACTATGCTGTCAAAATAAAGTCTTCATGTTAATTGAGTTTGGATTTATTAAATTTTATAAGAAAATAGTCAAAAACACACAACACCGGAAGCCATAGCAGTGTTAGAATTGGTGAAAAACCCATCTATCCTTTTAACCATAGGCGTGTTTTAGGGTTGGATAACCAATTACCCCAGTACCTTTTTACATGTGGCCTCACCCAAGGTCAACTAACTGCCTTCTCATTAGAGCTGCACAATTTTATAATATATCAAAGCTGTACCATAATAATTTTTAGTCTTAAAAATTGCAAGGATCTGGCGTTTGTCAAGCACAATTGAATAGACATTGGACTTTGAAAGAGAGTATACTTAGTCTTTTTAAAAGCCTAATAAAAAATTACTTTGTTCAACTTAATTTGCCAAGCATATTTCAATCAGATACAAATCTGGTTAAATTAAAAACATGAAATGTCACGAAAAATAAAAGCAACGAGTAAAAATAAAACTATTAAGGAAACTATAGAGGATTGCATCACTTCCTATAACAATAGAATCCATTTACCCTTTTGTGTATGCACTGAGCACCCACAACTACATGCATTGGAGAGTGGAACTTTGGCTGTTATGAATCCAGGAGAGCCGGAATCTCTGTTTCTGCACAAGTAAAACAGTGATCTAGAGATTGTCCTTGTACTTTTATGTCCTATCGCAAGGGTCTTTGGAATTGCATTTGAAAAAAGCGTTTTGTTACCAGACAAAATCTTTGACAAATGTAAGCTGCTTCGGATTGCAGAAAGAGACATTTTGTGATTGTAAGCAAAGATCAATCGAATATTTTAGGGAAAAAACAATTTAATTGTAAACTTCAGTCTTCAAGCACGTTGCGTCGTCCGGTCCTTTTAAATGAGTTAAGTTGAATTGTGTGATTATTTTCCAGCAGCTTTATGTTCTGTCCAGTGAAGTAGCTTCACAGGTAGATTTTATACAAAATTGATTACCATTTTTCAACAACAGTGCTATTTTTCATTCCCCTAGTTGACATAAAAATATTTATTTTCTATAAAATTTTGGGATTAAGGAATAATTTTAATACTGACGAATCATTTTGATACCTGTTAGATTTGCATGAACAGATACTAAACAAGTTGAAAAGACATTGTATTTTTTAACAATTTTTTATCTTTGTCTCCAAACATTGAATTAGTAACAACCTGCTTACTCCTTACATAAAATTCAATCAATTTTAAATTACACTTTTATATTCAGATGAGAATTATAGTAAACAAGCAGATACCACGCCTACATTGCATGGCCACGTGTATGACACATTTATGAAGTGAAGAGACCAAACTGAGTGACAGATTTTATGGAATTGTCTTTTAAAAGTTAAAACCTTGCTTTTCTAAATAAGGTATTTTTCTAATCAACTATTTTATTCGTTTATATTTTATATGAAGTTGTCTTTAGTGTGGGTTTTTTGTTTGCAAGGCGTTACGACTTTCTTAAGCTATCATTTTTGTTTTTAATTGTATACAGGTCATCCCGGTAATACTTTCAAAACAATGTCATGAATCCCAAACAAATCGGGCTTCTCTTGTACTCCTGTAGAAATAGTCAAGAAAACTGAAGCGTTTCACACGAATCGAAACTTTTATGGCTAACAAAGGTCACTTAAAAATTATGAACCGTGATGTTGAAATATTTTTGTGTAGTTGCTGTCGATCGACCTTTCATCGAAAGTGAGTGAAGTTTCAAATTGGTAGCTTTGCATCTCTGAACACACTTGTTTGATTATTAAATTATGGTTCCATTATCGAAACAAACATGGTCTCTTGCCCAAATTTTCTTTTATATCGTCTTTCATTCAAATCCATTTGATAATAAGCTTTCTTTAGTAAAGTTTAAAAACAACAGTTTATATGAAAGTCGAATCGCCTGAAAAATATATTTGCCTGTTTTGGGCAGATTAGAGGGGGGTTCTTAAACAACATGGCAAAAACTTCATACAAAACCTGCAGAAATTACCAAATCTGCATTTTACCTGTAGAATTGCTGGGGCCTACTCAGTCAGTGAATTATTCAATTGAAAGAAACTGTAAATTTGGTCATGTACATATAAATTCATTTTATTACCCATATTTGCAATTTTATCCTTTGCTTTCTTGGAGGGATATGCTCCAACGAAACAGTAAGTAATCAGTTTAGGCTAGTGCACAAAACACAGTACTTAGTATAAATTAGGATCATATTTTGTTGCCCTATGATTTGCACCAAACAAAATTTGATTATTTTCTTCACTCTTACATGATTTGTGTTCTGCACTGCATGCGGTTCCTTAGAACAGCTTTTGTTGTACAATTTAATTTTCAAGAATGATCTTATTTGCTTTGACTGAATTTCCTTCTCGTTTCCAGGCCACAGTAACCCAGTTGGAAAAGTAGCGGATTAGCAATCCGAGGGTTGCGAGTTAGTTCAAATCTCAATCTAACTAAGGAGTATCGTATAGGTAGGGTCTGGTGCACATTAAATCTGTCATGCCCTCAAATATGGTGTGGAAGTTTGGAGAGTGGTGTCGGCTCAGGTGTGACCTCATCATCTGACCGTGGTTCAAAATTACAAGGTGCTGTTCTCTGATCTTTCCTTTCGGGTTGATCCCAGTCAGATAGGCACATCTTGTCCATTTTTGGACCTTGCACCATAAAACCCAAGCAAACAAACCTTGATCTTGATGAGAAGGTCATATTTTGTAAAAAAAACCGATTAATTATAGGAAAAAATTTTGAAATATTCCTGAAAATCACACTTTGGATCACAGAAACATTGAAGGCTAGGCATCTCTAAAACATAAGGAACATATTAGTATTCAAAGTAACAATATGTGTCAAAAGCTTTCCTTTATTGATAATGTATTGGTTTGCTGATCCCAAAATATTTGCTTCATGTTCCTTTCTGAAAACTGATGGAGTTATTTTTGTTCACAGAAGGGTTTCATGTCAAAATATTTAAGAAAATTTCCATTCAATTGCCAGTGAAAAGAAAGTTACGTGCTAAATTACTTGTTGTGAGGAATAAACTACTTATATATATTTATTTAATTTTATACGTCTAATAGGGATCATTTATTAGCTTTGAACATTGGGGAATAATAAATCATGCAGATTTTGTTGGAATTATGTCTTACTCACATTTTTTATCAGACATATAAAAAGTAAAAAACTTAGATTTTAAATGTCTGGCTGTCTTTTGAGGCTATCAAACTTGATTCATTTTGGCATACTAATAATGAATAGTTTTTCTTTTCCTGCATCTGTTGATATTTCCTGTTGATAGTAAGAAATATTTCCTCATCCAGCCTAGTTTTTGTAGTAATCACTTTCTGTCACATCTATTCATTAGCTCCTACACCATTTGAATTGAGGGGCCGTCATGGCTCAATGGGTATGTTTACTGCGCTAGCAATTAAGTTATAGACGGTAGTGTTTTTGCGGTGGAAATTGCTTCCTGTAAGTATTACGAACATGACTTCTTTTGCCTTGTTTCCGATTAGCCAAGAACAATTGCAAAGAATTTGGAATTGCTTTTTGATATTAATTGGTTAGCTTCTCAATTAGATTTAATTCCAAAACTGCGATAGAGCTACATTTTAAGGTAGCCTCGATATGTATCATGGCAGAGCATTTAGGTAGTGGAAGTAAACTTTTCGCTTTCATTTTATGCTCAAAATCTGACTCGACTTTAATCGATACTCACATACTTAACCATGGAACATGTCACTTGAAATAACGCACTGCAATTTATAACTTTTCAGGTTTGATTCCTGTCAGGTGCATTCCTCCCTACGTGTATTTCTCTTCTGTGTTGTGTGTGTATGTGTTATTTGATGTATATCTTGTGTCTGGCATAGCATGACCAAATATGGCCATGCCATAAAACCAACCAACCTTTTTAATTGAAATTATATTTAAAAAAAATTTTGATTAAGTTAACTGAAACATTTTCTTTTTGCAAAAAGGCTTCTACTGATCTTGTATATAACTCTATCTTGCCAATAACCTGGCAATGAGTCCCTTAACAACTTCCTATGTTGGTCCTGCCAGCAAGTTGTAGATGTTTCAATTCCTCCCTAATTGTGGTTCTCCTGTGTCCATAAAACTTTGTGTTTGCCCATTTATTTGAAATTGTCTGGTACAGCTTGGCCAAATATGGCCCTTGTGCCACAAAGAAACTATTTTGAATGGGCTAATTTCCAACCTAAATAACATTTTCTTTATTCACCTGAAAGACGATTTTAAAATGTTCAATCTCTGACGAATATCTCGATCGGAATAATTTCTAGTTCCAATCTGAGCTCTTATCTTACCTTTGAAGACATCAAATCATAGTTTTCTGAATAATGATGATATATTTTTATATAAAAACAATGGTAGTAGTAGTAGTAGACCCACCTCCTACCTACTCACCGTGAGGTTTAGATCTTTAGGTGTGTATGGGTATCACATCCCTGAGGTACCCGAGTGATCTGTCCTTTCTGTTTTACCCTTCTATATTTTCCTCCCTCATTGTCTTGTGTTTGGCACAGCTTGGCCAAACATGACCATGAAACCCAAAACCAACCATACTTATTCAACATTTTTGTAAGGGTGAGAAGATATTACATGATAAAAATGCATTATTTTTGTAGAATATTAATTACTTTCCATAATTTACAGATTAGTGCAATAATAGTTGAACCATATTATAATGCTGTTCCTTCGAATTTGATAATATAAAAATATCAAAGTGTGCCTAATAATTTGGCTAGGGACTATTGTTTAACAGTTTATATATTTTATTTTACTATCTGAAATCATTTCAGTTAGCTGTTTGTTTTGGTTAGATATTTTTCTCACCTTCTAAGTACCTGAAAGGGGGGGGGCAAATTTAGGAATAGATTTCTAGGTTTGCCTTTCTGACAAATTTTGAAAATCAAATAATTGTAAAATCATTAAGACGTTAACAGACTATTTTTAAATTATCTTTGCCTTGTATGAATATAGGTTAGCTGCTTGGCTTCCCTGCATTAGGAATATTCAAATGGATGGGCTGCTAACTTCTAATGGCTGCATTTCAGTTTTCTGTTCAACAAGTCAGTTTTCCATCTGAAGATCTTGCTATACATTCTTCTCTTGATTCTCTGTCAAGTGTGGTTGATCCCAATGTAGATTTTGTTTCTACTAGTGAGGGTAATGTAGATGAAAAAAATGGTAATGGTAAGTATTTCATCCTCTTTGTAATACTTAATATATAGTACAGCGAACCCTGATTACATCGAATCTTGATATATTGTGCAATATTCCTCGTTTTTTATTTGTCTTTTAAATTTTTTGCATACAGCAGAGGAAATATAAATCTGTTTCTTTAGAATTGAGAATCAAAAGTCACTTGTTTCATGTAGTAATCCCAAACTAAATTGGTAATAAAGCTTTGATTGCCTAAAAAACTTGGAAAGCAATGAACATTTTAAAAAATATTCCAACACATTATCATTTCAAAAGGTTTTACTGCCAATTTTGTGTTTAACTTGTAGTTTTAAATTTTCAAAACTTGCAATTTACTATATAATTTCTGCTTTTTTACTTTCTTAACCCTCTGTACGTTACACTTTTGTCATCCCAAGAAGCATAATATGAAGAGGGATTACAATTTCAAATTCATGTACATTCCCAACTTAGTTTTGAAAATAGCAACTGCACAATTGAACGGCAAATTCACTGTTGTTTTTTGCGGGATGAAGAACTTGTAAAATTGTTCATAAATGCTTATTTATTGTAGGTGTTTGTCATGTTAAATGTCTCACAATTAGAAATGTATATACTTTCAAGAATGCATAAAAGGTGCAAATATGGCTGAGACAGCTGAGCTGACAAGCAACTTTTATGCTGTAGGTACCTAGGTACTGAAAGGGATAAAATAAAGTGATGCTCTACTGTCAATATTGGAAAAGAATTATGTTGAGAAATAAAAAGTATGCAAATAATATCTAGTTTTCAAATTTTTCAACCATTAAACTTATTTTTAATTAATATGGGGTAAAGTCCTATCTTCCAGTATGTTTCCACATGTTAGAAACTTCTGCATGGTTCAAAAATTAAAGCTTGTGCTCAATAAGTATTATATTTTCAATGAGTTCATTGTTTGATGAAGCAATTGATTTTTGTTATTGTGATGCCCTACTGTATTTATTTTAATGCAGATATCTCTGAAGAATGGAATATTTTATCAACTACTTGTAACAAAAGAAACTCTGGCATGGAAGAAATAGAAAACTTGTCTTTCAGTTCAGACTCTAATCCAGTAATTCCATCTGGGAAAGAGGTCTCTTCTCCAAACACTATGCAATCTAGCTACCCAACTATATCTGTTGCAGTAAGTTTTAGGCTTTCTCTATAGATTGCAAATATTTTGTACCTTTAAATTATTTGCATATTTGTGCAAATTTTTCTATTAATATAAAATATTTTGCTGATCAAAATTAATTTTACTTTTAGTTGTCAAAGGAGTAAATGCTAGGTAAAAAATAAGAGGTTTTATTTATAACTGCAAGTACCTCAATGGAAAGCATTGATGTTCATCAATTGTATAGCCTTTTAAATGATTATTTCTGATTTGATCTTTACCAAACTATTCATGTTTATAGATGAGTGCTATATATGAATAATTGTTACTGTACCATCATTATTATTTTCACATCTCATGTTTAGGATTTAATGTTTAGATCAGTTCTATGTTTCAATAATAGATGTATTTCAATATCTTTGAATGTGATATCAAGCTTATGTGACTTTAACTTTACTGCTTAAAGATGTGATCAAATGTCAATTTCTTGTTTTGTACTTGGCTTTTTCTACATAAAAAAATGTTTTGTTGAATTTTTTTTCTAATGAAATCATTTCAATAACATGCATTATATGTGTCATTGCATGTTATTGGAATATTGTAACACTTGAAGCATTGGCTAACATATTATACTACATGTTTTTGACATTACAAATATTTTTATCTATTGATTTGTTTATCATTGATGCATAATGAACCCCCTTAAAATTTTCGAATTTTCAGGTTGCCCGTTATATCAATCAGAATAACCCAGAAATTCGAGAAGAAGCTGAGAAGTATTTTAAATCAGAAGCCTTCCATTCTAAAGGTTTAAATAGTTTACCACATGTTGAAGTGAATAAAAATCCCACATCTCCACTTCATTCTTTGTCCATTACCTCTGAAGCCTTAGCCTTACAGCATAGTGTGATTGGTAAGGTTCTATTTTAACTATTGGGGAAATTTGATTACTCTTGTCTAGCAAAGTTTTTGATTTGGAGAACTGATCCAGAATTTGATGTTTTAAAGTATACATATTTGTAGTGGGGAAGATCGAATTAAATCCAGAATAGAACCTGACGTTGCTCCTCTGGAAAATATACATTCAGAGAGTACACCACTAGCAAAGTTAATTTTTAAAATTACAAATCATGTCCATATTCATCATTTGTTTTGGCAGGGTTATTGAGCTTCCACATTAAACTCGGGAGTGATAAAGTTATTACTTTAAAGTAAAAGCTTTATTTACACTAAATATAAAATGCGTTACATTTACTATGAAAATTAAATAGTATGATATAATTAAACATACAAAAACAAAGATGCAAGTTCCACTGTAGTATTTATGGTTTACACTCTGACTCAAAGTTCAGGGTTTGCCATATAGCTTATTGCTCTATATGGAGAAAGGATTTCTCCTGGTTGCCACATATTCCAAACAGTATTTGCATTATTCCTATGATCTTTGAAAGTAAAAGTATTTGAATTTTATTGTCCTAACTCAGGTCCTGGAAGAGTATTTGAAAAACCTTTATTTTTAGCCCTTGATCAGTACTTAAATTGTACAACAGACATCTTAAATAAAATCTGCCAGCAACCAAAACATTTCTAATTCATCCAATCTTTGCCTTTCTTTTCTTTTTTCGTTGTATTGTACTGATTGATTTAATCATTTTATTTAAATTTACTTCCATATATATAATGATATTTGCTTTGAAATATCCAATGAATTTTAATTTTCTAGTTTTGTGTGTCAATTTTATATAGTCTTAAAGATGAATTCTCATTAACAAATTAAGGACCCTAAAATTTGCAAGTTTTTTAAATGTCCTTGAAAAATATTTGCATTAGTTTGAGATAAAATTGTGGGAATCCTGGGCAATACAGCCATCACTTGTTTGAAACATTAACATCAATTGTTAGTATAATTTAATCATGCATTTTTAAAAAATTTTATAGGAAATTATGGAGTAAAGCCTGTTTCAGCAGATGTTGTTGCTCAGGTTGTAGCTGATACTAAACTGCGCCTTGAACAAGGAGCTCTTAAATCTGCCACATCTTCAATTAAGGTTAATAGTAGTCCTGAATCTCCAAGTTCAAAAAGTAGTTGTAAAGTTAATCCTGAAACTGAACAGAATGTTTCAAAACCAGAACTTTTCAGGTATCCACCTGATGTTATTTCTTCAACAGTTGAAAAATATTCTTGGTTTTCAAGTTCTTCCATTGATGTAACTAATGAACATGTATCAAAAGCTCACAAAAAAGAGAAGCACAAACCCATTGACCTTCAAAGTAGAAGTAGTAGCCAAAGTAGCATTAATAGCATTGGGCATAAAAAAACTCATCGAACAAAAGAATCAGATATGCCGAAAGTGCACTCATCAAAGAAAGCAACTTCCAGACATTCGAAGTCCAATTTGACTGAGAATAATTCTGATATCCCCTGTGATCAATATCCAGAAAGTTCAGTTGAGTATGAAACAGAATCTAGCCTGTCGGAAAAATTTGACATGGAGTCTTTGTGCTCTGAAGCATTTGAGACGGAATCTAATTTCTCTGAGTTCAGCGCCATTGATGAGGAGATGTTGCTTGGTAGGAAATCTTTAGATACACCCAAAGTGCTTGCAAATAATTATTTTAAAGAGATTAAAGATATGAATATAGTTTCCCAGAGCAGTTTACCGATTTCTGAAGCAAACGACCTTGACACTTTATCCGCAAGATCTTCAGCTGTGATACACACAATCGACAAAAGTACAGAAACAGATGATTCCCAAAATTTTCAGCTGTTACGAGAAAAAGCAAAATTGGAAGGACGTCTTGAGAGTGTTATCCAAGAGCAAAATGAATTGATTCAAGAACGGGACAAGTATTCCTCATTGGCAACCACTTATGAAGCTAAGTTAAAATCCTTGCAGAATCAGTTGAATGCTAGTGTTATTGAAAAGAAGAATGCTATCATGAAGTTTGATGTAAAATCAAAGGAAGAAAAGAATTGGGATAACGTGATTAAAGAGTATCAAAGCATAATCGAATCAAAGAATGCAGAAATAAAAGGACTCAAAGAGGATTGGTCTGAAAGCGAGCAGGCTCACACTCAGACAAGGATCAATTTTGAAGAATTGAAGGTGGACATGGAATCTAGAGACGGTGCAATTTCTGGACTGAAAAAGAAAATTGCTGAGCTTCATGTTGAAGTTCAAATTCTTCTTCAAGGAAAAATACAAATGGAAAATGAAGTGAAGAATGTCCGCTTGGAAATGGACACTTTGCAAAAATCGAAGGAATGGTTCCAAGAGCAGTTACATACTACACAAGAAAATCGCAATAAGTTGCACCAGCAGCTGATATCCACTCAAAGCAACCAGTCCATCACGAGCAATAATCTTGATAAAATAATATCTGAAAAAAATCAGCTCAAGTTGGAGCTGGCTCACCTCCAGCAGCGTGCTGTTGCTGAGAAAGAAGTATTAATGAAACGTTTAGAGACGATTGAAGCGGACATGAAGGAAAGGGAAGCACTTTTTGATGACATCCAGAAAGACAAAGGATCTGCAGAGGCAGTGCTTGTTGAGAGAATCCGAAAGCTGGAAGAGGAAAAGTCCCACCTGATGAATGTATCATTTACAGTCTCAAATCAAGAGCATGAACTGAATGCATTGAGAAGTGATTGTGAAGAGAAAGCAAAGCTGATCCAATCTATGGGAAAAGAAAAGGCAGAATTAAATAGGCAGGTAGCAGTGCTGCAGAAGTCATCCAATGATAAAGATCTAAGCATACAGCAACTGATGCAGCAGATGAAAGATTTGAATGTCAAGATGGATCATTCTGAGAAAGCTCTGCGTCATGCAGAAGATTTGATTGGAAAGTTGAAGGAGGAGAGAACTGCAGCAGATGTGGCATTAGCATCAGCCAATGAAGAGAAGCGAATTGTAGACGAATCACTAAAAAGTGTTAGTGAGACTTTAAATAAGTTAAAGAATAATTTTAAGCTCATGAAGACTGAGCGAGTTGCCCAGACATCTAAATTAGAACAATTACTTAAAGAGAAGAAGATATTGGAAGAAACAATAAGAAAAAATGAAGAATATATGTTAATGTCCCGTAAAGAATTTGAGCAAAATGCTCTATCTGAAAACCAAAGCCATAATGTGATGTTTGATGACTTAAAGAAAAGGAAAAGTGATGTTGAAAATGTGCTCAATGTGTACAGCAAAGATTTGTTGAATTATCAACAGACAGTTGAAAATTTAAACAAACAAAAATCAGATCTAGTCAATGAAATTTCTCAATTACAAATGCTTGTGTCTAATAAAGACAAGGAAATAAAAATTTTAAATGATGAAAATGTTGAAATGAAAGAAAAAGTGGCTGATTTAGTGAACAAAGTGAGTAATATCCCAAAAATGAACAATGTCATGGATTCAACTTCATATTCTGAAGAAAATTCAGAGCAATTTAACCTTCAATCTCCTGTTAAAGAACAGAAACGCATTTTGGTCTCCAAAAAGAACCTAGTGTATACGAAACTAAAAGAGAAGATAAAAGAATGTGAAGCTTTGAGAGAGAAGTTGAAGGCTAAAGAAACATGCATCACTGAAAAGATTCCAAATGAATTTTGTTCAAATATGTGCCAGTCTCATAATGCTCTTAACAAAGATGATAGAAATAAACTTATAGATTTGGAAATGCAATTAAAACAGAAACAGGAGTTATTAGATGAAAAGATTACTCAACTCAAGAAAAGTGAAGACATAATAATAGAATTGGAAAAAGAAAAGGGAAAAGCTATTGGTATGTTTAGATTCTTTTTCTCTGTGCTCTTTCCCCTTTTAAATTAGTTAAACAATTTATTTACTCTTTTCCTTAACCTCTTCATAGTATCGTTCCTTTTATCCTCATTAGTTTATATTCAACATTCCTTGAACATCTATAAATCATAATGATCAGTCAGCATATTTTATAAAATCGGTTTCACCTTTGTTCATAAACAACTTTCTCAGTTGGAAGAAATATCAAAAACACAATAAATATATACTGTAAACATTTAAAAGTCTTGTAATGTTATATATTTAATGTAATCTTCAATTAACCTTTTTAATAAGTTTCTGTATTCATAGGTTTTGCCGATAAATGTAATATTCTCAAACAACGTATGTCTGAATTAGAGACTAAGCTTTCAGAGAAAGATTCTCAAACAGTGCAATTCACCTGTCTTATGGATGAACTGAAACAGCAACTGAAAGATCTGGATGCAAATTCAAAGAATCAGATTTCTAACTTAGAAACTGATTTGAACAAAGAGAGAGCTGTCATTAAAAATTTGAGGCAACAGGTAAATAAAGTGAATATCTAATATTGGGACTTCAGGTAAATTTTAATTAAAGTGTGCAGTTTTACTTGTAATAGTGAAGTAGTAGTGACATGTTAGTGAATTTTCATTAAATTTGAGTCAAAAATAATTTATAGCACTTTTTCTATACCCCTTAATTACTAGGGTATGAAAAAAAAATCATGATTTTTTTTAAAATCAAAAACATTGGATTTATTTGATTTAAATCGGATTTTTATGATTTTAATTAATTCCTTGCCTGTACAAGTTTAAATTTGTTGGACATGAGACACGCAAATTACAGTGTAGTTTCTAGATAGTTTTGATTTATTTAAGCACTAATATTTTTATGTAAAATGTTAATGTATTAAGAAATAGTCAAGTAAATTTTTGAGAGATTAAAACACGACATAGGAATTAGCAAAGTAAATCACATGATAGAGTAAATAGATCTCAAATGCCAAGATGAGCAATGTTTTTCCATCTGGTTCTCAGGCAGTTTAGATTAATTTGAATTTAACCCATAACCAGTGACATGAATTTTTTGGACCCAGATATATAAAGTTGCCAGATCCCACGTACACCATATTATCAATCATACAAACTTCAGAATTTATTTGCAATATATATTTATCATATATGAATAAAATGTTTTGAATTATTTCAATTATTTTGGTGTAAAATAATTAATTGGTTCAAAACTACTTGCTTTTGAGAAAAAATCATGTCACCAACAGAAAATAAAATAAAGGGAACTTGCATCTTGAAAAAATTCCTGCTTCTCATTAATTTTTAGCTTGCAAAAATAACTTATTGGTGAAAAAATTGTTATTTTTTGTAAATTCAGTAAAAAAAAATTAGATGACATGAAAATACATAAATTTGAAATCAAATGTCTATTTTCCAAATTATTTTAGCGTTGACAAATATTTCATAGGTATATTCAAAGCACACAAAAAGGGTTTATATATAAAACAAAAAATGAAGCTTTTCTCTAAGAGCAGCGTAGAACAAGTGTAATATCCCCAGATACTGCCAATTCAATGGAATTTTGAGCTTGCAATGAAAAATTTATCAATTCCAATAGCTTTCTGCTTCAACCCATAATCTTTTCTCAGCATACTCACTCAATTATCAGATGAGTGAATTAACTTTTACATTCCAAATTTCAATTCCATAAATATTGAATTGTTATTCTAGAAGTGTAAAGAATTCTAAGGGATCAATGCATAAAATTTCCCAATAAATTTAAATAAAAATTAACCAATATATTAACAAAACAAAATGAAGCTTTTAAAATTGCCAATTATAAAGATTTATGTGTAAAATTGGAATGCTTTTGATACTGATGAAAATCTTTTTGTTGTAAGTGTCTATATTTTTTATGAACAGACTACAATACTAAATAAATAACTAGAACATCTTAAAAAAAGAAAGCAAGTTACCACAATTTTAATAATTTGATTGAATATATTTCGAGCATCTTCACTCAACACATGGTGAATGGTTTAAAATTGGCTATGTGTGATTTATAGTCGCATGGAATGTTTAAAACAAAACGAACACTGATGAGCAGGCTTGTGGGTAACACATTGGTCAGTGGCCCAAGCTGAAAATACTTGTCTGGAAATTATGATCCCAATCAACAAATACTTGTTATTTAATGTCTTCAAAGGGAGGATGATCAATATAAATTTTGAGGTGAACTCAGTACAAGTGAAGTTCTTATTTGAATAAAATAACACATCTTGAGTATTTCATTCTCAATATCATTAAACATAACAGAAAGAAAATGACATTTAAAATTTTGATTTGAATCAATGATTTTTTTAAAATAAAAATCTCTTGATTTAAATCAGCATACCCTGTTAATTACTATCTGTAATTTTGCTAAAAAAGTAATGTTAAGTAATCAACTCTCCAGCATAAAACTGAAAATTGGTTTATAAATCTCCATTTAAGTTTGTAAGATAACATGATTATATATTTATTGAGGATAATTATATAATTTTTTAGTTTCATTAAAGAGTGAATTTTCGAATATTTCTGATTATTTTATGTAATTCAATAAGTGAATCTCAAAAATATACTGAATAGCAAAAAGTTTTAAATGTGATGAGAGAGAACATGTTTTATGCGATTTTTCTGTTTCAAATATTTTTCATTTAGGGGAAAATTATGGTTTTAGAATTATGTTAATGTCAACAACCACATCTTATAAGTTCTCAACTATAGCGTGTCCAAATTATTAGATGTATTTAGACCTATCAGAAATTATATATTAGATGGCTCTGTCTAGGACAGCAAGCCATGTTAATGGATCTTTTCGACAGCAGATGTTTTAGATGCAGATCTTTTAGACAGCAGATCATTGTGCAACATTGAAATTTACTGCTTTGAATTTGAAGTACTTTTCTCATTTACAGGTGTTTCAGGAGAAGAGGGCCAATTCTCATCTGCAAAGAGATCTGTCTAACTTGAAATCTGCCTTGGAGCAAGCTAATCAGATTGCAGATGCAAAGATACAAGAAATATCATTTCTTCAAGCTGAACTAGCATTAAAAGTTCAAGCTGAATTGAAGCACAGGGCTGAAATAGAACACTTTCAAACTGAAATTCATTTGCAACATAATATTGTTGAGAAACTAAATAAAGAGCTAGAGGAAGTAAAAGCTCGAGACCCTGCCCTAGCTGAACAAATAAAGGTATGATGAGTTTGTTTTCTTGTCTAATGCTACTACTCTATATTTCCTGTTTGCTGAAAGGGTTAATGTTCCATTCCTGTCTGATTCTTTCATTTTTAGGCACTTAGTTGGCGTTTGAAAGAAAAATCGAATGAAATCATTGCCTTGCAACAAAAGATTGATTTAATGGAAGAAAGGCATCAAGGTGAAGTGGATGGATTAAAGAAAAATATGCAGGTATTTATATATTCTGTTCTTTTAATCAGGTTCAATTTGCTTGCAGTGGATACCATCTCATGTTAGATTACTTAGTAATATGATAGCTGATTTGCTGGCAAATCAAAAAAATTGCTCCCTGGACTGTCGTTGCACTTTAAAGGTTCAAGAATGTACAGGCAAGACTTAAGAGCCAGTCCATGCAATATGACTTAATGAGAGAAATTATGAACTTTATATCATCCATGCTCTGCAACCACTTCCCAGATTTTGGATTGGTTTCTCTGGGACAGCTCGAAGATGAATAGGATTTGGTTGTTGAGTGACTTGAAAAGCATAGTCTTTTTCGACTTGGTCTAGGTTATACCTTGGTCAATGGGATTAGTAACAACAGCTCTTTTAATAATAATTTGCTTTTCAAAAACACATTTCAATGTTTAAAAAATGTAAGTATGTGACTTGTAAATCATCTGTTTTAATTTGTTGATTAGACACTGAAAATGGTTGATTTGCTTCTTTTATTACATATAACTCCCATCACTCATAATGTGAACACTTCTGGAACCGAATTTAAAGTCCACATAGAGTAAACTCCAATTGGTATCTATGAAAAAATATACGACAGGCTGAGAACCTATAGGAAATAAGGATGCATAAATTCGGTTTTAAAATAGTTTTTAATTTGTATTGAAAAAGTAAATTGTGGAAGTTTTTAAGTAAAACACAAATCAGTGATAAAATATTGTTGGTATGTTTTCTCATACCAACAAGTATGTTCCCATGATTATGGGTCATTCTCAAGAAAGCATGAATTTTCTTAAAAGATCTAGATATTTATTTTCATATTTAAATGTTACATTAATTAAAACGCAATTTTCACTCAGATCCAATGTTTCTTTAACTGAAGAAAAATTTTGGTGTATTAACTAAGTGTAGATTTTCTTACAGGAAAACATTTTTTTGACACCTTATGAGATAGCATAGAAAGCTACCATTACGATAGGTGGTTATTTGAAATTAGTGTCATGAAGATATTTTGTCCATTTTTGTGACAATATTACCATTTTTACACTTAAAAACGAGCTTTTGAAGTTATGGAACAAAAGCTAAGAAATAAAGAGTTTGCTTTTAATATTATCAATTCAATGAATTAATTTAGAATTTGAACCCCATTTGAAATTTGTTTGATTCAAAGACATGATGAGTTGATATTTACATCTTCCTTGTGAAGTAAAAAACTTTAAATGAAACACACCAAGAAAACATCAGTTTCTGCATTTGAGTAAAATGGTAGCCTGATTATTGATTATTCCACAATGCTGTAAACTGGGAGAAATTTTCTATTCAGATATTAACTTCACCATATACAATTTAATATGTAAGCAAAAACATAAATGTTTCTAGAAAATATTCTGTGCATGATACTAGTGATCTGCTTTTTCTGATTGCATTTTATCTTTTTTGGCATAGGAAAAATAATGCATCAAAGAATGGAATTGATGAAATTAGAACTAATTTTCCTTAGTACTATATAATTCATAAAAGCATAGATTTACAAGCAATTTTCAAATTCATCTTGTTCATAACTATACCATTTGCAACTTTTAAGCATTTTCGAATCTCTCCCTTTGGGTTTGATCCCAGACCTTCGCCAATAGCCCGTTGTTTTGCTCCAGTGTGATGTTAATTAAATATCTTTAATTCATCTAACCTTTTAAGCATTTTTCTGTATTTTTAAGATATTCATGAATTTAATTTATTCATTTTTTTTAATTGTTTTTCCATCATGCATAGTAATTTTATTCTGCTTTCTTTCAGGAAACTGAATTCCTTCTTGAAAAAATTAAAAAAGAGCTTGATGACACTAGAAAAGAAAAGTTTAGTTATCAATCTAAAGTTATAGAACTTAGAAAAGCCTTAAAATCAAAATTAGTAGAGTTGGAAGTAAGATTATATTTTTTGCACTTATTTATTAATCTATTGTTAATTAATCTACTATTAATCTATTGTTTCATTTCTTAGAATTTTATGTTTAATATAATGCAACTGAATTTAAAGACATTGTTGATTAAGAAGATGGTTGATTGGTGAGAATTGCTGTTACTGAATGATATGATATTTTATTTATATTTTTTTAATACTGGTTATATTTTATTTTTTAGCATTTGCTTTATGTTTTTTTAAGATCATACATAAGATCAATTTATATGACTGCAATAGTAGCAAATGCTTTTAATATGGGCCAAAAATCTAATCTGGATAGTAAATTCCACCATGAGGTAGGTCTAAGGTTATATAAACATTACAGAGCTGCCACAAACAACTAAAAGGCGACTTTTAGCTACTATTTTTCTATCTTGGCGACTAGGGCTATCTTTTTAAGCAAACTTGTCTCAAAAGCTCCTATTTTCATAGTTTTGGTGACTTTTCGAAAATTTTGGCTACATTTTTTGAAAATTTAGTCCCTTTTTCTTAACAAATAGCAGACAGAAAAATATTTTGGGATGTTTCCTTTAGGGAGAAATTTTTTCCAAGATATGCCAGTCGCGAAGTTTTGGCGCCAAGCCTTAGCAGACCACAAAAGAAAAACATGGAAATATGTCTGCTAGATTATCATGAAAACCTTATTGAAAAAATATTTCGTTTTTTAATTTTAAAATTTATATTTGTTGGCAAGATTTGGCCAAGTAAATAAGAAAGTTTAAGTAAAATAAGAAAGTTTAAGTATAAAACAGACATTGGTCTGCTGTTTCTGTTGAACTGCTGAGTAATCATAACAGGAAATAGCATATGCAAGATAAGCAAGGTGTGCCAATCACCAAGAGAACATGCTATGAAAACATTTCGCCATATTCAATACTGGTAGCATTTGCTGATGTCAGTAGCCAGACCAAGCTATGTATGAAATCCTCCATTTGATTGCATTGCATCTGAGGACAGCATTGGAACTGGCGCTGATCTATGCAAACTACTGGACACAATACATCACAAATACCTTGGAGATTGTCATATTGTGAACATTTTCTTAATCTACAATAAACTTTTCATTGAATCAGTACTTAACTACAGTGTATATAAGTTCAATTTTAGTTACTTTTGTTTCTTATTAAATGATTTGTTGTCTGAAGCTATTTTCTTTTCAGTCCAAAGGTATTCTCAGAGTAGAAAACAAATCCTCAACTGATGGACCAGTGATACATTTAAATATTCCTGATCCTGAAGTGTCATTTGATGAATCCTATGTTAATGATCTCCTCCAGAAAAGTATGCACTTATCAGAGAGCAGGTGAGAAGTACATTTTATCATGGATTATATATTTATCATGTAGGAAGTTTTTGTCGCTCTATTAGCTCATTTTTGCTATTAGTCCTGGACCTATGGCTTAAAGTAGATTCTGTCCATGCCAAAATCAGGATTCAAACCCATAGCCTGTTCACCAAATGGTGTCATTTAAATGCCCTCAGAGCTGACTGAAATCATTTAAATACCCTCACAGTGTAGTTGGAAGCCTAATAATGTAAAAAATCATAAAATCAGCATATAAGGATATTGTTCTGAAAACTTGCATGCATCATACTGAAAGCATGAACTCACTAAGCTGTTGCCTTAGTATGGTAGATCTCAAAATGTCCATCTAAATGAAGAGCAACACCTCAACTTTTACACTGCCAACAACTTTCATTGACTTTGATGGCTTCTGAGGACAGCAAAATACAATGAAAAAAGAAATTTTTTATTCTCAATCAACAAGCATTGGGTGAGGTTCCACTAGGGGAATTACCAATGTCGCATGTCTACATTTCATTTCGGAATGCATACAAGTGACATCTGAGTGCTTGGCATTGAACTATGAATTTATATGGAGCAATACAGCCTTGTGAGCTGAGCTCATGACGTAAATGGCTTAACCTAAAGTCAGTGTGCTAGGCACACAGTCAATAGGCCAACAAGAAAGTTAAGAAAATAACCAATGTTCATTGATAAAATTAATCGATTTTACATATTCATACAGATGCAGTTTAACACAAATGCCCTTTCATTTAAATATCAGCCAACTGTAACAAAATTTTCAAGTATTCATTACGTAATTGTAGAAATTACTGATGAGGTTAAACTTTTGTAATAATTGCCTTATCCAAAAAAATATGCAATTAATACAGTGAAAATCTTGTTTCATGTTTCTGCATTTTACGTTTTTCTCACTTTGTATGCCATTATTCTCAAGTCCTCTATCTTTTGCGACCTTGGTATTCCGTTTTTCCTTTTCAGTCATTTTACAGTTTTCTAATACTGGTCCGTGAAAAACATAAAGTTGAAGTTTCACTGTATGAGAATGCCACAATTTATTCTAATACAAAATCTGTAAAATGGAACTTATCTACTAAAAAATTAAATTTGCAGAAAACATGCTCCTATAGAAACTGTTTTCATATACAATTTTATTCTGCTTCTGCATATTGAGGGGACAATGCAAATTTGTAGATAGTTTTAAACTGTTGAGCATGAATAAAAAGTATAACATACAGCTGAATACTTATAAGTAGAATTGCCATACTTTCTGGTTGAAAGGCACATTGTGTCCAGTTAGTTGTATTGTCTCAATCAAAAGAAAACATTGAGAATGCATTCTTTTAGATATATCAGTCGTTGCTTCATATGTGAGAAAATTTGTCCACACTGGCAGTGATCCCTTGAAAGTACTGCAAAAATATTTCCCATCCATACTGCCATATTAAGCCCTAAGAATGGGTGGGTGTTGATGTTAGTTTTAATGAACAACAGTATTACTTATTCCAAAATTTAAATATTTGTGTAAAAATTAATTGAGCCATGGTACATGGAAAATAGACTTCAATCGTTGCAGTAATTTGGTTTATCATTCTATGTTCGTTACCCAAGGGCAAAGTAAACAGAGACCTACAATTTAAAGTATTCGAACGCAGGCCAGAGTGCTTATGAATTTAACACAACATAAACTAGCTGAACAAAAAATAAAAGTTTCCTGGTTTGAATAAAAATAGGGTTAGCCTATTAAAAAATAATATGGTAACCCCTATAAACAAGCATGCACACATTTGTTCATACCAATAAAACAGCTCTATAGTTGTATACAGAGCTGCCACAGATGACTAAAAGGCAATTTTTTCTTCTATTTTTTTAACCTAGTTGTAAAGGGGTATCATTTCAGCAAATTGTCTTCATTTCTTCTATTTTCAAATTTTGGCAGCTTTTTTTGAAAATTCACCAAGGGTGAATAAAAATCATTTAGTAAACTTAACAATAAACATAAGCCCATCTTAAAATTTTAGTGGGGAAAGAAAAACTAACATTTTACAAAAAAGCAATAAACTTTTCAGTGAAGTCGCTTTTGTTCGCTTGTGTATTTTGTCATAGTTAAAATCTATTTCAAAATTAATACTGCTGTTTTTGTCAACAATGATATTTGCTAGAAATGCATTTGCTTATTCCGTCAGCTGAAAATATTTAGTTTCTCATTTCAAAATTCTAATTTCTTAGTGAGTTCTTCACCATCTGTTTCTTCGCATTGGACACACACATTTCACCCATCGTGATCTTTTTTGGGGATAGTGCACCCTTTTGCAAATCATGCTCTATTCTATTTTCTGTTTTTCACATTTTAATTGTCTGTTCTGTTTTAATCATCAACGGATCAGGTATTTTAAAACTACAATTTTAAATCTGCGAGATTTGATTGGGGAAAATCCCCATTCAAACCTTTTCGCGTTTTTACGTGCAGTTGGTTTTTCAAATCTCATCTAATTTTTTCCAAATTCAAAATGACTTTGAAATAAATTTGATAGAATAGATTGATAGTTCAATCTTAAATTTCACACTTCCAAATTTTATGCATATGTAAATTAAACTCATTCGTTATGCTGCAGACAATGGTCTTGTTTTTATCATCTGACTATTTGAATATATTTTATTCTCTTTTACACATTTTACATGTTTTAAATCTACCTTTTATCTTTGTCTTGGACTTGATTTTTAAATGTTTTGTACTTTTATTGGGTTATATTCTGTCTTGTGTTTGGCGCATCTTGTCCACTTTTGGACCTTGAGTCATAAAACCTCAACATCCAATCCACCATCTGTTTCATGCTTAATTAGCATATTTTGTATTTTAGCCAATTCATTTTATCTGGGCAACTGAAACTGCCATTAAAATAAGGTTTAAGGGTTGTGACACACTGGGCAATTAGTGAAGCAGGACCCTTACACTTCTTTTCAGTGATTTGGCTTGCCACCTGAGTGGCATGTTTCTAGTGGTTCAATAAGTATTCTGTCTGGAAGAAAAGGGGAACCTGTGTCATGCTGCTCAAGTCACCTACCTTAGAAAACAATAGGTTAATGATGTGGCATGACTTGTAAATTGCAGCTGAATAGTGGATGATTTATCATTGTGTGCAATTTGATGATGAGCAGCCCTACCCCATGTGACAGGAACAGTAAAAATGTATTCACCCACCGGATCACAGGACCTGGGTTGCTTTGTTCAAAATGACTCGTATATCATCTGACTAAAAGACTACTGTTGCTATTATTTTTAAGAATTTATGCTTCGAATGCCACGATTTCACAAGTGCTATGACAGCTGTGTTGTATATAAAAATGGACTACAGTTCTTACTCAGGTTGAAGTAGATGGGTCAATCCACACAAAATGAGCAAATCGGCTATGGCTGACATATCATCGATTTTAATGGAAATCAGTTTTTAAATAGGTTACATAATAATGACCAACTGCAAAATATTAGATTTAAATAATAAAATCTATTTTGTTAATTATTGACATTTTAAAGTTCAAGGTCACACAAATTTAGATTTTCTAGCACCTAAAGTGGCCTGTTTGTGACCCTATATTTCAATAAGTTACAAATTTAAAATTGTTATATCGTTGCATTCTTCAGAAAAAGGTCTCTTTGGAAATGTCAGAATATAATTTAATAGCCGTCATTGCTGAATCTAAAGGATCGACGAAAATTGAAATTTTGCCAATTTGCTACAAATTTGAAATTGCTCTGGTATCTCTAGAAATGGAAAGACAATATTAAAAATTATTTTTAATGCAGAGCCTTTCCTAACAAAGAGCGTGGCGTAATTTGATGATTGTATTTCTACTCCTTTATAAAGAAAAAACATTTAAAAATAAAAATTATAGGAAAATACAATTTTTTTAAATGCACTGTGAGGGAAAGCTTCAAGAACATCAAAACGTTTCAACATAAAAGAGCAAGATAAACTCGATTCTCCCAAATGTACATAACTCACACACAAATCCTTTTTCCATATTTATCACAATCACTAGTGAAATAAGTAAAATTTCAAGAATTCAGCAGCCCTAGGAAAATTTCAATTTAAGCAACTACGAAATTGAACAAGAGGCCTTTATCAGATTGAAAGTGAATTTGAAGACAATCAAGTAAAGGTTTTAAATGTTTAAGCTTTTTTAATTGTGATTTGATGTCCTGCTTTTAAAATTTCCTTCAAAAGTAACAAATAATTTGGTATTTCATTGTTGATTTAGGGTTTCGTTGTTGCCATTTGAAATAAGTAATATGAATAGAATGGGAAGGAAATGCTATGATTGGTGATAATAAACATTTCCAGTTAGTGTGATACTGCTGGAATATGGTAACCTGTCGTAGAATATCCTAATAGTCGCTTGCGACAAAACTTTCAGTCACCAATTGATTGGAAGGGCTAGAACGTGTTTTTTGCATTTCACTAATTTTGCTATTGTTGCTTTGAAACTTCAAAATACAATCCTGAATTTTTTTACATGTAATAAACATATTAAACTGTATTTTTCCAAAATATAGTTTTCGTCAGAGCTGTCCTACATTTCATTTTGTGGGCCTATTTTAAGTGGAAAACCATCATTTTATAATTTTCCTTTGCTGTTTGGAAGATGAAGGTAATAAAAACAGACTTCCAAACATCAGCAGTAGTTTTATCATACCTAGCACTGTATTTGGTATGAATTTCAATGATACATTTAATTTTCTTTAACCCATAGTTTCTATGGGTTATAGTTTCTATTTTTAATTTTATTAAAATCAACTATTTCCATTTTTAGCTACTAATTTTTAGCTTAAATATGATGTTTAAAATTGTTTCCAAATAGATAAAAAGAGAATTCTTCATAGATTACAAAAATATGAAATATTGTCTACGTTAATTAGCTTTTGAGAAAGATCTTCAAACATGCAACATCAAGTGATTTCACAACTGCTCTTCAAAGTTGCAAGTCCTTAAAATGCCTTAAACTTCCAAAATATTTCATTTTGAGCCAAAATATTTTGGATATTGTTATTTAAGCATTAACTTAAACCCTGTAACAAATTTCATGAAAATCCATCACCCTACGGCCACAGGTTTTTCTGATTTTTGCTCATTTCACATGGAATGAACCTCATGCAATTTCTAGGAAATATTCATTTACTTGAATATTTATTACTTTTTTCCTCTTGCTTCACTTTACACATTAAAGAAATTAATAGTAGAATCCTGTAGGATACTAAAGTATTATTATATTTTTAGGCCTCTTAACAATTTACAAGAATGTTTGAACTCTTTGAAAGAGGAGATGGTGCAGCTACAAAAAAAGATAATTGACAGCTCAGAAAGCACACCCTGAACATTTTCATTTCAAGACTGATCAAATAATTTTCATTATTCTGATACATCTTGTGTTTGAATATAAACATCCCTACTTTCAAATAAACTACTGTTATTTTGTGTAGACGAGAACTAAACATCAACGCAATCAAGTTTGTGGGAAAAAATTGCACAGTGCTTCATTTTATGATAACGGACTCTGCTTTTTGCAAGTTTTGATTGCAATATAAAATACAGTATAACCCTGGATAAACCATATTGGAATTTAAACAAAATTCTCTTATAACTTATGGGTTACTGTCAATTCACTGCATCATATTCTATAAAATTGTGTAAGCTATAATAAAAAGTAAATTGGGATAATTCTACATATATAGGTATGTCATGGCCTTAATAAAGGCTAATGAAATATATTTTCATATGCTTTTTACAATTCAGTTTTCTCTGATAATTAGGTTTCAAGTTTTATCTCAAGAAATTTGGTTTATCCATAACTGATTTTATCAATCTCTTGGCCAAAATTGTTGCACCTTTTTTGTATTCCTAAAATGTGCTGTTTTAAAATCATATTTTGATCTTTCTCATAAAAAATATTGATAATTGAACCTGTTTTCGTTATTATTTGTGCAAATGATTATTGAATATATATCAACACAAGTTTTTCAAAATTGTAATCCATATTAATTTCTTCTTTAACATAAAGTATAAGTTTTATATTTGTTTGATAAATATCAGTCATATTTTCACCACCAGTCTAACTCTTGATTTCGATTATTCGAAAATGAAATTTATTGTTCATTTTTGGTTCTGTATATATCTAATGGTATAGTAATTTATCGTACTTTAATTTTAAATAAAAAAATCTTTTCCTTATAATGTACATGCCTTTTTAAACATGTATAGGTGCCTCTAATATAGAAATATTCCTAGAAATGTCATTCTTACAATGTGATAAGTATTTTTTTTCAGCTAAAACATGCGTAACATTCTCTCTGAGTACTAGGATGGATGAGTGAACTTAAAATTGTTTTAATACTTTCTATCAACAATTTTAATTATAATCAATAAATTACTTTGATACAGATGCATCTTGAATATTTACTCATGCAATTATAATTTCAGATTTGACATTATGCTTTTGTTGGTTTAGGTTATTGTGCATGACATTTGTAAAAGATAACTCCTCATTTTAAAAAATTGTATGCATTGATGTTAAATTTGCGAAAATCTATTTAAAGAAGCTATTATTTTGAACATCTAAGAGTTATGTTTTACATAATAAAGAACCTAAAGACTTCCTGTAATTTTAAAAGGAAAGATAATTGTATTTTATCTATTATCAATCCATATAGCTTTGTATGCATTTTATAGATTTTCAATAACATCAATACTATAACTTAAATTTATTCGGACATGAGTTTTCCTTTAGTACTCTACCTTGTAGTTTTGTATTTTATGTAATTTTTAGACACTTGTATCTCCTAAATTGTGATCCCAGTAGGGGGATATTTACGAAAAACTAGTCAAAGTTGCAGAATTCGAATTTTCATTAAATGAACAAAATAAATTTTGTAAATCTAGATAAATATTTATCATGATGTCAATGTGAACATTCATTAAAAACTTTATATTTGTGATATCAAATTAGTGCTTTTTATATCAGTGCTTTAAAGTGAAACAGAATGCAAGTTCTAATCTTCTGTCTTCCATGAACTATAACAAATAAATGTTTTATTTTCTTGTTTATGTTAATGTTTATTGTGTATATCTTTTCTGTCATGTTCTGCTAAAGCTAAAATATTGTATTTGAAATTTTAATATTCAACTTCTAAAACTGATATTGTTAAATCTGTGAGCAACCCAATTCAAAAGTTCACACTGTGAATAGAACTTTTAAATTGTTATGGGGCATATCTTTAATTTATGCTTAATTTGTTATTTATATAAATATATATTATAATTTTTTTCCTTGCAGTATTTTCAATTGTTTCATTTGAGTGATTGTATTGTATAATTTATAATTTTATATTATTTTTTGTTCAAATAAATGTTGTAGAATGAGTGGAAGAGGTAAATATAAAATAATTTATTAGTTTATGAAAATAACGCAGTTTGTTTGAGGGCACAGTCCTCAAAACTTCCATACAATATTTATTCGATTGTTATGTAAGTTTTCGTGTTAATTGTCCTATTAAAAGTTTATGAGTAATGTTGAAATAATCTATTTAATATAACATTAAAAACTGCTATCTCGTCTACCTCCATACTTCTGAAATGGTTAGCCTTTATAAACTTAGGAATACTCTTACACCAAGGGGACCAAACTACATCTCTTCTTTTTTATGTCAAGTAGGAACAATCAAGGTTTTTTATTCATGAAAATCATGTTCAGTATTCGAAGTTAAATTAAATTTATGCACTTCTGATACCACAGAGCACTTGGTGTGTGATATCAGAAATCCTATGAAAAATCTGTTTCTGTGCGAAAAGTTTGAAGCAATAATTTGAAACTTTTTTAAACTTTACAAGATTTCCCAAAGTTTTTATTTCTTGGATACTTTATTTTCATCAATGTTCAGAGAATGCTTGTGCTAATTTAAGGAACAAATAAAGGAAATATGAATCTCCACCTAATTGTTTTAGTCACAAAACGACTTTATTTAATATTTTTCGAAAGTTTGGAGTGATTTATCAAAAAAAATTAAAAGGAAAGAAATGCTTCAATGCTTATTTTAACCAAATATATAAATGAACTTCTGTTCTATAGCTAAATTGTTGAAATGTTTTTAATTGCTAAAAACATGAACACGAAATTAAAAATTAATTTAAAATTGTGTTTAAAGTTAATGTGCTATTACTAACCCCACTGGAATTATTTTACTACAAACTAGTCTAAAACAGGAATGATAAACAACAGTAAATGAAAAGTACAAGATATACATTTCCAGCCAATTGAGATTTTTTATTTAAAGGCATAAATTTATTTAATTTGTTTGGCGATTTTCTACATGGAACCCTTGTGTTCCTCTGAACATTTGGATGATACCCGTCTTTGAACATAATATGCTTTTTGAAAAATATTTAATTGCATAAATTGTTGATACAGCAAGAATTCCGTGCAAATTTCTGCCACAAAAATTGTAGTGTTTGCAGCAAAAATATGTAAATGTTTTGAAGATATTTAAATAATTTCAGTGTACAAAAAGAGTATTAATGTAACAAAAGTAGGACTGCCAAAAAGCCTAGAAAGTGATCAGGTTGGAATAATAAAAATGTATATTGCTACCTGTCACACAATACCCCATGTACCTTACACCTTTCGATAAGTCGAACTGCCCATGTTGTGTTGCTTTATATTGCTATTTCTCACACACCAGAAAAGAGTTAAAAGTTTAGAATGGAGTTTTCGCATTTTTATTTTACTAATAGAACAAAGAAGCATTTATTCCCTGATTCAGTTCTCTTTGAAAGCTTTTTGTCAACTTTTTGAAGATCTCAAATATTATTGGTTCCTTGAAACATATTTATCTGTGTTAATGGTTTAAAAATTTTATATGCATTGAACGAATGAATCAAGGTGTCTTGAACCTGTATGAAGTATTACTATGAAAAATAAAATTATTTATATTTATATCACCTTTGTATTTTATTTTAGTCTTGTGCTAATTTAATGAAGTTATTTTATAATTCTTAATTTAAATTAATGATATTCATGTTCAATAGATCCCTTGTTTATTGTATATATCCTCCGTGTCAGGGCAAAGGGATTAAGCCTGACTTTTGATGAGTCTCCAAAGGAGTCAAGTGCATCATTAATTTAAAAAATAATATATGCTTAAAATCGAAACTAAATGAATCTACGAATCTAAATTTTACAATTATTTTTATCAGGCATGTTTTTTTCCTTCCTGAATAATTGCGAAAGTGAAATTTCAATAAGATTTTGAAAAGTAGCCATTTTTACTTGATCCCTTTTGCCCCGACACGGAAGATATATGACAGGATTCCAATGAGCCTTATAAACCTTTATATTTGCTGAAAGTCTATAAAGTTTTAAGTCAGTTTTTGCAAGACTAGTTCGCATACCTGCATTCAAATCCCAAGATCAATGATAGTCGCCCAAAGTCGGATCATCAAAAATGGGCATATACATACTCATGTCCAAAAGTTAAGCATGATTGCTTTTTATGTGAATATTTCAGAAAATCTACATCGGAATGGAAGGAAACGCGGTAATAGGGTTATAGAAGAAAATGCAAAACAAGGATAATGACTTATCCAAAGAAAAGAGTTGAAAGAAAAAGGTTCGACAATACGAGTGTCAACTTTAGTGAAACAGAACGATTAAGACAATGTGATACTGAAGTTTAATACGGTGTGTGAGAACCTCTGGTAGCCATGCATCCTGCACAACGATTTCCCATTCTTTCGATGAGGGTATAGATGAGTAGTGTGCTCAAAGAGTTCCAAGCCTCACGGTTTTCAATTCCGGAACGGAGCGTGGTGGGTGGCGTAGGGCTGCAATATGTCTCCCGAGAATATCCCACACATGCTCTATAGGATTAAGATCGGAAGAGTTGGCAAGCCACTGCTTGCGGTGGATATGTTCACTTTGAAGGAAGGCAAGGCGTCGAACAGGACTGCACGGTGAGGAGGCGCGTTATCATGCATGAATATGAAACCAGGACCGACAGCACCTCGAAATAGGCTCAAGGACTTTATCTTTGACCGGTAAGAGACCCCGTGTCAAAGATGTGGAGGTCTGCAGCTGTCCAGCATGCCTGTCCATACCATGACTCCCCTGAAGGAAAATGTCTCCATGATGTTTTCCCTGGTGAAAACGCGTTCCACGTTCTCCAGATCGTGGTTCGACGAGAATCAGTTTGCAAACTAAATCTGGACTCATCACTGAACATGACATTGCCCCACAGTTGTCGACTCCACTGCCGATGTTCCAAACTCCACTGTAAACGCGCGCGTTTCTATGCAGACGTCGGGGGATGAAACAAACTGCCGGTCGTCTGGCATAGAGACCAACGTGTCTGAGTTTCCTGTTACAGTTTGTCTCGAAACTATGACTCCTGTAGCGGCTGTCAGGGCTTAACCCAGTTGTCTGGCAGAACGGTTCCTTTAACGTCGCGCAAATATCGGTCTTGCCGAGCGGTTGTTATCCTTGGCCGACCTGGTACTGGTCGTCGGATAAAATCTCCAGTGGTTTGAAACCTCTGCCAGTCTGGAGATTACACACTGTGGCACATTTAGAATTCGAGGCGCTTCGGTTTGGGATCGACCGGGATTCCAGTATTCCAATAATTCGTCCCTTCACAAACACATTCAGTTGGCATCTTTTTGATAGTTTTTGTCCTTATTGATTGTTAACAACGCTCCGTACCCCAGCAATTGCGAAATTTCTGTCTAAACTGGCCATGCCGCTCGAGGCCGTTTTATACTCGTTCTGACGTGCGCCGGTGCTTTGCGCATGTCGACGTCGACTGAACTGTTTTGCATATTCATGTTTTACCTTCGTCCCACGATTCTCCACAAGTGATTTTGAACAATTGTGTCCATATTTACTCCGATTCTACGGATTATGCTTAACTTTTGGACGAGTGTAGGTTGGCTAAAAATTGAAGTTTTTAAAACTAAGTCCGAATACCGTTGCTTCAGTGTGACATAAATTCAAGTATCTACCTAAAACTAGGTGCGTGAGACTCACTTGAAAGTAGTAGGGAATACAAAATAAAGCCACATTCACAGAGATGCGTATCCACTAGCGCCAACCGGATGTGTTAGAGGGTACACTAAGGTGCATAAATGAAAGAGCAAGTACAAAAACGATATTTATCCCTAATTTTACAGTTCGACTAGTTGTATACATAGTTCTACAGAAGGTACTCAAAGTTGCAACTAACAGAAATGCAGACCTGACAAGGTCGACTCAGATTGTCGTACATGTTCAAAAATTCATGGCCTTTCGCGGACATTTGTGGCCGCAAATGCGATGAAGTCAGTCTCGATGTCAATGGGCTCTCTTACACGATGCTTTTAAGGAATCCCCAGAGGAAGAAATCAATACATGATAAATAGAATGATATCGTGGTCAAGCGACGAGAGCACCGAGACCAATTCATTGAGCACAAAAGTAAACTTGCGGGTATCGTTTTGTAAATATGGTTTAATTTTGTGTTCCTACCTCCCCAAAGATCTGCGGGAAGTTTTGTATCCCCTGTATATGAAGAAATTTGGGATTTTGTTTTCACCTAAGGATAACTTCCTCCGAGTTGGCGCTATTGAATTTATGAACTTGGGGATCGCCTGACTTAGTGGGTTCGCCACTGCTCTAGCAAACTGAGCTGTAAGCGGAGCAAATTTGATTCGTGTAGCAAAATCTGGTTGTATTTCTCTCGTGTGTCAGTAAAACTTTTCTCGTGTTTGGTGCAGCTTGGACAAGTATAACCCTTGCGCCATAAAACCAACCATGAACTTGGGCTAGAGTGCCTCTAAAATGTCTCGAACAGGACGCAGTTGGGCGGTGAGCTATCCTTTAAGCCTTTTTTGTAGGGCCCATGCACACTTCAATTTTTCTTCGTCCGCCACAAATCATGGCTCTTGCTAATTCTGCAACTGTGAATTACGCTTTGTTTCTTTCTCAAGTGTTTTCCTTTGAGTGTTCACACTGGGCAGAATTTTGTCCTTGCTATAAAGAAAATTTTTCACGAGAAACATATTTAAAATTAATTTCACCACTGATGCGTCACGACGTAATTTCGGAAATTATCCAATTTTCGATTCTTATTGATATTGCAAAATTAAATCAAGTAACTATTTCGTTGTTCAACTCTGGTGGGTTGGTATTTTAATCACGTGGTTTTTAGCTAGTCTATTCGTTAAATTAAGGGTAAGGGTTAAAGAAAACAACTGGCGTCTTTAGCGCTGATACTGGCTCAGAGTTTATCATTTTTCGCTTAGCTAAATGTCTCTTACGCCATAAAACCCGAAAATAATTAATCAAACATTTTTCGTTTAGTAACCCTTTCCTCCTGCCTTTCTCGAAATGGACTTCCCAATATAATATGCCTTCTCATCAGATATAAAGATGTAATTTTCATCTTAAGCCCCAAATGAATGATCCTGGCAGTGCCTCTGGTTCTAGATAAAAAAAAAACGATTTTTCAAGGGAAAGAAGCGTGCGTATTTCGAATTTATAAAACAAGTCAGCTATTACAAAGTAACGCAGCGCAGTTACCGAACTCAATGGAAACTGATTCTGATAATTCTTTATTCTTGGTAAAAGCAATCTCCAGAGATTGGTATCGTCCAGTTCCAACAAAATGAATGTCTTCATTTTACCAGATGTGAATTGAGTGAAAAAAAACTAGAAACAATTTCTCCTTTAAATTATTCGATGCTTTGATTTTAAATTGGAGGAATTTGCGAAGAAAAATACTTTTGGACCTTTGGGATTTTTTATAAAATCTAGAATTGTCGAGATAGACGCAATTGTACCGCAATTCTGATAAACAAGGAGAAAAATTCGTCACCCATTAGAAATTTTAGGTGCCACAAAAAGTTCGCGCTGAAGTTCTTTATTATTTTACAGCATAGATTCTGAGAGGTTAGGTAGGTAGTAGAAATTTCGTCGCATTGGAGCAACACAACAGGTTATTGACGACAGTCTGGGATCAATTCCGAAGGCAAAGATCCGATGGCAATAACTCATAATTTTGGAATGATAGTCAGATGACAAGGTAAACATCTGAGCTGACACTCCACTCTCAAATTTTCCACACCGCGCGAACATGAGAGCATTTGAGACCAGGACAGATTTAACGTGTACCAGCCCCCACCTAAACGATGGTCTTTGGTTGGATCGAATTTAGAACTCGTAACCCTCTGGTTGCTCATCCATCTCTGTTAAAAAGGCAGACTTTATATACTGATAATGCATGCACTGAAGTACCAAAAGTCATGGATACATACCTAGTATGTATAGGACCTCCTCTAGCCAGACGAAGTCTAGGAAATCGACGTGGCATCGATTCCATAATTGGCCGGAAGTCTTCTAGAGAGATATTAAGTCGAGCCTTCTGAATAACCGCTCAGTTCCTTAGCTTTAGTTGGTGTAGGATCTTGGATGGGAATGAGCATGTCCCATAAGTGCTGTATTGGATTCATGTCAGGCGAATGTGGAGGACATGTTATCCGTCAGAACTGTACAGAATGCTCCTCGAACCAATTTTGGGCAACTTAGATCCAATGACGGGGAGAATTGTCCTCCTGGACAATCCCATCGTTGTTGGAGTACACGAACTCCATGAAAGACTACAAATGGTCACTCAGCAAAGCAACAAAGTGATTGTCAGTTAATGACGTGTTGTCGAGGATCAGAGGACCCAAACCCCGTGTTACTTAAAGATACCCCACACAA
Source organism: Meta bourneti (assembly GCA_933210815.1). NCBI lineage: Eukaryota > Metazoa > Arthropoda > Arachnida > Araneae > Tetragnathidae > Meta > Meta bourneti. Next base: position 73,916,952 of record OW119928.1, read on the forward strand.
CTATCGAATCACCACTAGTTTGCACAGTGCTTTGTTGACAGCTTCGGTACATGGCCTCAAGGGTCTGCGTCACACCAGAATTCTATCATCAGCTCTTAACTGGTAGCATGACTAATCGTACACCACATGTCTCCCAGGGTTAAATAAACGTGTTCACGAGCCCAAGTGAGGTGAAATGTCCGATATCGTGGGCATATCTGATATGGACGCTAAATTACTCAACAGCCCAGATGGACAAGACTGGTTCTTTGTGTAGTGAATATGGATGTTATCTCAGTAGTGTCGCTTATCTGTTAGCATGGACAATCGCGGTCAGAGTCCGCTGATCGCGTTATTCAGCACCCGTGGTCATCCGTTACCAATGCTCTGTGCTGTCCATGGTGGGTAGTAAAGTCTTCCATTGGTATCCTCAGTACATACGTAACACTGCGGAATGTTGAATGCTCTCGCAACCTCGGAAATTGGGCGTCCCATTCGTCTGACTCCCACTTCCATGCTGTCATCTGACAGTGGTGCGAAATTATGAGGTGTTGTCCTCGGATCTTTCCTAACTCAGGCATTGTGCTCGTCATATGACCATGGTTCAAAATTACGAGGTGTTAGACTTGGATCTTTCCTAGCGCAGATGTTGTTTTTGTTATCTGACCTTAGTTCAGAATTACGAGGTGTTGTCCTCGGACTTTTCCGTTCGAGATTGATCCCGGACCGTTGCCAATAACTCATTGTGTATCTCCAACGTGACGTAAATTCAACTGCCTACATACCCACTGCGATGCTTCATTCAAATTCCGATAATTCACGTTAGGGACTGATCCCGGAACGTAGCCATATAGCTCGCTATGTCGCTCCCGTTACGAAAAATTTCTATAAAATATTTTATAGAATGTGGTCTATAGATATTACATTTCGCAACTGATAAAAATCATGGAGTGCGTCAAAGCCCTTATGTGACAGCAGTGTCAGTTAAAAATTTCCATTTTGCTATCCCATGACTTTTTGGCACTTACGTTTTCCGTCTGAATTGTATGTTTTCTCTGAAAATCCTTCCCATGCAAGAAAAATAAAAAATACAGTTGAAAAATTTTCTTCTGAAGTTCTCTACTTCAAATTAAAAGAATCAGGTATTTCATCGTTTATTTTCAACATTGTTATCAAGGTAGGTGAATAGTTGAATTTGCGTTGCATTAGAGCAACATAATGGAGTATTGGCGATGGTCCATGATCAATCCTGAAGGGAACATTGTTGTCAAGAGTTGTTACTAAGTTTTTATAAAGTGCTTACGAATAGAACGCAGCTTTAAACATTCGTTAAGACAAGCCATCTTTGAATTTTCAGATTCTTTGAAAAAGTCCTTTAAATATTTTTGTATGAAATGAGTTCCAATACATATTCATGATTTGTGAGAACTACGAAAAGATAATATTGAAAAACTCGATATTGAGATCCCAGTGATATCTCGACATTGTGTGTGGAGCTTGCGGATTAGTACCGCTTAATTTTAAAACCCCCCTTTAAAATGAAGGTTAAATATTGCTCAGTGATCGCCAGTTATGTTTTGCCTAATTTTTAGTTGTAACTCACTCTCTAATGGAGAATCTAGAGTAAATGGGCGAGAATCTATCCTTAATTTTAAATAATTGATACTGAAAACAAAAGTCAGCAGACAGATCCGTAAGGAAGAATTTCAGTGAAAGAATGTGTAAAACAAATGTTATGAATTTACCAAATAGTTAATTTCTTGTTTTTAATATTATTCTCATAGCTATCTTAACCACGATTGTTTTTTGATTTAAATTTAGAACTATGAATTTTATGAAATCTGAAAATTTTTTCAACTTTTTTTCCAAAATATCTGATAGGTGTTTGTACAGAGTTCAACAGAAAATATTTTTTTGTTGCAATGAAAATGTGTTCTAACGATCACCTCCGAAACTATTGAATTTCTTGGAAAACGAAACTTGCGAGGGATTTCTGCTAAATTTCTGAATGATCCAGAAGAGGGCAGCTCACTAACATAAACAAGCTGTTAACTCTTCTATACGCACTCCCTAGTTTCTGCTTAGTCTAATATTCCGGCAGTGTAAATCTAGGAATTCAGATGTGAAAAACTCCAGTATTATTAATGGAGTTAAAAAACACTAAAAGCTCCGACTCTTCTTGGATTCCTCTTATTTGCAGTTGGACTGGTGCAGTGCTGTCTAATAAAACGTGATGCACCTAATTGTAACGTTGTAGCCAAAGGATAGGCTTTTAAATTCAACATTTGCAATTGTGTTTATAGAACTAAGCCTATCTACAGTCAAAATGGCGGACTTAGAGGCAGTTCTAGCAGATGTGAGTTATCTTATGGCTATGGAAAAAAGTAAATCTACTCCAGCAGCCCGTGCCAGTAAGAAAATAATACTACCAGATCCGAGGTATGTGTAAAATCAAAAGTCATACGACCGGGTCTTGTTAATGTGACGTCAGTAGTATTTAGTACACATTTTCTGTTTGATCCGAAAATAGAAATCTTTAGAAACTTCATTTCTACAATATTTGTTCTTTTGAAAACTCAACTCTAGATGACTGTAATGGGTATTAGGAAAAAGCCAGACCAAATAAGGTCGGCCTCACCGCATGACCTCATGTGTCATTCGGTCGACCCAGGGGATAAATGCGACATGTTGAGAAAAATCCGTTGTTGCCGCTAACGATTATTAGAAGAAAAATTACAATCCGATTTTAACCTTGTCAGTTAAAATCTACTGACAATAAATCAACCTCAAATCTTCATCTCACCTTCATCGATCTTCCTGCATTATAGCAAAATTAGCTGCATGATTTTTTTTGTTCTCCACTTTCAAAGGTGTTACTTTTGCAAATATACATATTAATTCATTGATTGACAGTATCTTACGAATTGATAGTTAATTTGGTCGACCGTATTTGCATAATCAATTGATGTACAACAGACTTAGTTCTACTTTATAATTGACAAATAGTAAACTGAATGATGGTTTTTAACATGACTTTCTGATGAATATAAACAGATGATGTAATGTTTTCTTTTTTTAAAAAGAATTAAATAAATCAAAACTAAAGTATCAACACTGGGATTTATATTTATTGAGTAAAAAGTAACTGACATCACTTGTGTAAACAATAACAAACCACTTCATGTCAACAAATTTATCTCCATAATATTCAGTGTTTGACTAAATTTTCTTTATAAAACTTAAATTTTATGGCAGTTTACACGTTTTATTTAATGTATTAAAATCTAAATAGAAATTGTATTTTCATTTGTTTAGGTCATTAATTTACATACTTTGCTATTAAGATTTTAGGTTGTTTTGTAGGTCAAGTATTAGAACCTTGTGATAAAATCTTCCTTCCATCCTCAACAATTTTAAACCATTTGAACAAACATTTGAATGTTTCCCAGAGTGACTTAATTTTTGAACAGGTTTACTGTACAATTCTGAACTGAGTTTGGATATTTAATCTGATGTGTGCAATTTGTTTTTGATAGGCAGGTATAATTGTTCAACTAGCTTCAGTTATTGAATTAATAAATGCATAAATTTTGAATTGCTGTTTTATATGTTAATCACAAATATTAAATCATGATCTTAAACTTCCTTGGTGGGCTTATTTTTGTCCTGATTGCTATTTGGCTTGTTTTGTTTATTGAACATTCAAGAATAAGTCTAAAAATTTCTTAAATTATAATTGATATGTGTTTGAGAATCTTATCTAGCTTTGTAGTAATCATATATTTTACAAGTAGATTAATGTTTTAAGTCGATTACATTTAAATATTTTTTGTGATTCACCGTTATTCTCTTCATGCATATTCTGTTGAATAAAAACATGCTACAATTTAAAAACCGATTGTTTAAACAAAATGTTTTTGTATTTGGAAAAACCAGTGACATTAGATTTTTTCACCAGTTATTCATTTTTGCTATGATTTGTGTTAAACAATCACATAAGGATATTTAAATTTTGGTGCAAAACTGTTAATTGAATGATACAAATTTGTTCACATTCTAAAAACAAATTTTGAAAATCAATACTTAAATCAGTTTGCATGTTATGGTCAGATGTATTTTCATTGAACTACTAAATAATGGCTACATAAATTCATTACATTTGTACACTAAATGATCAAGAAGCTTTTTCCAACTTACATTGTTATCAGAATTGATATAGGAAACACATGGACTCGCTGTAAAAAGTGGAATTCTGTTAGAAATGTGTATTGTTATCAAGAGCTTATTCTGAACCCAATGCTCATTTCCTGACATTTATTATTTCTACACAATAACAATATTGCAATTCTAATTTGCTATTCATTAATCATGTGTTTTTTACCTAGTTATTCATAATTCTGAGTTCAGAAAAAGCAAATACAACTAATAGTAATTAATGATATCAAATTAAATTGTGTATTACATTTTTATTAGTTTTCTTTGCAAATATTCTTTTGCTTGAAAAATCTGAAATTGTTAGCCAAATTATTCAATCCAGATTATTGCATTTTAGGGACTACAACCTAATTCTTTGTACTTAAACAAGAATATTAATGCAATATATCGGTACTGTATCAAAATTTTTAAATGAGAGTTCTTTAATATTTTAATTCACAAATGTTAGATTTTTGATTTCTAAGTTTCTTACTGTATTGATCTTTTTACATTTGTAAATAATATTACATGAATCAATTTTTAAAAAAGTTAACTTTTTGAAGATAAATCACTTTAGTTCAGTAAAAAGAAGCAAAGTTTAATTTGGTTAGAAGAATCTTTGTAATCAAAGTGCACATATGCACTGTTCTCATTATTTGATCCACTCTTTAAAGTAGGTAAAGTATACATTTTTCGATACTGTTTGAGTGACCCATAGACAGCTAGAATCATATTTGCATTGCTGGCAAATTTCACTCCACAAGGCATGTCTTTCAGCAGGGGAAACACCTGACATCAGTCAGGACTACAAGTGAACTATGGCAACAATTTAATCCTGCTTTGTATCTAATATTGAATGCATGCAACTATACTTGTTCGTACTTCCTTACATTTCTATGTTTACTTCCCTACTACCAGCTTACATTGCTTCTGCAATATGTTTTGTTGGTGCGTTTTCAAAACTGAATGTAATATTCAGTATTGATTATTCAAAATTCAATATGAGGTAGAACAGCAGGCAGATAACATGCAGCAAATAGACTACTCTTACAAACTGAACAAATTATCTGCAACATCTTTAAATCAGATTTTGTTTGGCAGACTTTTTTAGAAGTGAATTGGTGTGCTTATATATGTAATTTCTTATTAAATTACAGTTATATATATATATATATATATATATATATATATATATATATGTATATATATATATATATATATATATATATATATCGTACTAGTCAACAATTTTAAACTTTTTTCATTACATGGGTGAAATAAGGTTTTTCAACTAATTTTGGAGGTGCTGAATTCAAATATGACTAAAAAATCTCTATCACATAAGATCTTGTCTATTAACAACAGCTATATAGTATACGTTTGCAATGCTATATTTACATATCTAAGAAGTGGAAGTAAATGTAATATTTTATTAAATTCCAAGTTAAAGTTGAGCTCTAAATTGTTTTTTTATTACAGCATTTATTCTTGTTGGCTATGAAATATTAGTGTTGAAAATTACAAATATCCTTTACACATATTACTACACGAGACAGCAAAAATAGAGCAAACATAAACTTATACTCATATACACAGTTCATTTTTCTCTTGTGTGTTATGCTATCCTCCCACAAAAACTAACAGCAATTGCTCATAATTGTGGGATCCCATTTACCTCGATACTTCTCCATAGTTTGGATATCTGGGGGAACATTTTTCATTGCTAACTGCTCCTAGGTTGTCAGAAAAGAAATCCAGATCAGAATCTAGGAAATGTATTTTTAGGACATTCAGCACCCAAGCTTTTGTAGTTCTCGAGAAGGTCTCGAATGAGCTGTTGGTAGTTTTAGTATTTAGTAATAATGATTGTCATGCAGCGAGCTCCTCTGTTCAGCTTTATTGTAAAAACAGAATCACTCAGTAGTTTATATGAGGACTAACAGATTCCTTCTTTGAGTTTTGCTTGGTGGAGCAAAAATATTTACCACTTAAAGTGTGATCATATTTTACTGCAGTTAAAATTTTCCCCATGCTTTCGTAAGTCTCCTTCATTCTTACAGCATGTGTTACGTAGGAATGCAAGTCTTTTTAGTTTACATTGTACGAAAGGACAGCTTTTAAACTAACCTTTGAGGTGATAGACATTTCTTATAATCGTGAGCTATTCCTAAATCTGATCAGCATTGGAATATCTGAACAAAAGTACATACCATACTACATTTCATATAAAGAAGATAGGACCAAATTTCTTTTTCTTAACACAGAAACACATGTACTCTTAGCTAGAAGATTCCACTCTTGAAGTCAAGAACCTAAAAGTTCTACTTGTTTGGAAAAAAAGTAGATGTAGAACGGGATCATTCAGCCCTATTTGGGAATTCTTTTGTTGTCTTTGTCAATGAACGACTCTGAGAATTTAAAATACGCTGCAAATATAGCAAAACTTATCTGGATTGTTAATCCATCTGCGATGCTTCCTTTGTTCCAAATTTTGCTTACAAACCTTCAGCACATGTTTCTCCTTCAATGAAAAATACAATAGCCATTTAGTTGAGGTTTCATATTCTCTACGAGTAAAAAATCAGTATTGCCACCCATACAATGTCAGGTAGCAAATATAGAAATAAAAAGATGTAGTGCCCCTTTGCACAACTAAAAGCACTAATTTTGAAAGATACAAATATTAAATGCCCAATAACAAAAAGCTGGGCATGGCCATATTTTAAGGTTAGATCTGAAATCAGCACCCAAAAATTAGTTAAAGACAGCTAAATTTGTTCATGTTAAAAACCTTATAGACCAATGTATATTCAAACAATTGTCTATTGGCCCAAATAATCTTTTTTGTTGATGTCTTTCATTCAACCATTCCTGGAGCCCTAATTGATAGAAAATTTGGTTGGGCAACACATTTAATTTTTTACAGCTGAATTGTTCATCTTGAAAAGCTGTCCATGCAGAACATTCCACATCTGTTCTCTGGGCCCCACTATCAGGACTGATCCCTCATGAGTAAAAAATATGTATTCAGATACCCAATGTTCAATTTGCACAAATAGTTAATTTTCCCTTTGGACTCAATTTTGTTGCTCTACTGTCATTTTTCTTTGTGAGAAATGATTAGAGCAGGATCTATGGTTTAAAGTAGGTTCTGAGAATCTATGAACATCAAAACCGAGATTTTAACCCAGAGCCTGTTGAACCAAGGGCCAGACTGCTAATCATGCGACTACCAAGCTGTCTCTTTGGGCACATGAACAACTTTACAAAAACAATGGAAATATTTATACCTTTTTGTATACTTAGGAAGTGGACTGCACATTACAGTTTCAAACCTTCATTTCCCAGGCCTCAGTTCCTGGCTCTTGGTCTTCGGTACCATGGTAGATGCATCTCATACCTATAGGTGGAAGCCTGCATCCAAGGGTAAATGAAGGTCACTTCATATAGCAGTACTGGTTTGAAAACAAACTTATTTGAACTGAAAATTTATTTTTTTCTGAAAATATTCATATAGTTTGTTTTCAAATGCTAACTCTGGAATTTCATTAAAATACATCTGCCACCTTAAGACAATTTCGCCGATTTTTATCCTGTATGTATAATCTATTTAGCTTTCTTTGGAATTGTATAGGCCTGATCTTATTCGTTATTGTGTATCAAAAATGACCGTAGAATGACAAACTAAAACAAACTGGAATTAAACGAAATATTTTGATTCAAAATTGACAACCATTGATTTTTTCTGAATATCTTCATAACGGAGAAATTTGATCGAATTTCATGTTACGTTTATAATTATTCTAAATATGAAATACATTGAAGATAATTTAGCGGAATAAAAGAAAGGGAAAACTTGGGGGGGGGGAATAAAAGTGAGTTGCTAACGAACTGATCATTGGTCATATCTACTATGAGAAGAATCCTGTAAATTGACCGAAAGATATCCTTATAGGTATGTGTACATACTTGTTCCCCGGGAGATTATAGTCCTTGATTCGACTTTGTGCACAGCTCATTAGAAAGCCCTTGTGTGTATGCCAATTTTGTATGATGTTAAATCTATAAAAGGCTGTTGTGCCTTATCCCTGTTAGCCTAATTGTAATGGAGTATGCATTTCCGACCTTGTTTATCTAAATGTGTAAAACTTCTACAGAGATTAGTATCACCACGAGGGCGTGTGGTGGTAGTAAAATAAATATTTCATTACACCCCCCATTAGCGGACGAGCGACTAAAAGCGTATTCAAAGATTTATCAGAGCTTTCTTCTGGCCAGCTAATCTAATGCAAAAGGTGTCCACGTTAGCAGTCATAATCAGTCAAAAACCTGAAGACGTGCATTGTCCTGGACAGTCTTGATTATTTTAATAAACCTGTCGACTCACCAAATGCAGAGAAAAGCTGGTTGGAACGATGTTTACACAATATAGTGATAAGCTGCGTATGTCATTGAAACATGTAGTTTTGAGTTTCTGGATGGAGAATATGGGGGATGAGGTATTAGTTCCCAGCCGAGTCTGATAATCATTTCCTTTGTCGCTCTTGTGTGTGGTCTGCCATTCTCCTAGTGGAAGAGAACTCTGTTAACCAATTTTGGCTGCTTCTGGATCAATGCAACTGAAACCCGTTGCAACTGCTGGGTAGACTAGATGTAATGATTTCCTCATTGGGCTGAAGCTCAAAGTGTACAATCCCGGCTCTGGCCCATCAAAAACAAAGAAGCGCCTTTTGTTATAGGATTCTGGATTTTGCCATCAATAGCTTTGAATCTTGACGACAACCGATAGTGAGGACGCTTCATTTTGTATCCACCTTTCATCGCATGTCAATATGTTGACTAAATGGTACAGTTCTTGGCGTGACAAATGATTAGCTGCGCGAGCTTGTTGGTTGTGCTACGTTTGTGAGGAGCTAACTCGCTCAGCTTCTATGGTTTTCCACGCCGATGCAAATGGATGTGAATGGTTTCATCGCTCACATATTGAATTGTCTTACAAGTTCTGGACAAGTTTGACTTGAATTTGACTCGATACGGTCCTTCAGCTGGGTCTCATGGAGACCTGATGGTCTGCCGTAGTATCTTCCAGAGTCATCACCATATTCAAATTTCTGGAACCACTTTCGACCACAACTTTCACTCACTGCTTCATCTCCAGATGTAGAGGGTATTTTTCATGCAGTTACCTGACCCAATTTGAATTCATAAAGTAAACAAGCCGACTTTGATGCAGTCATACTGAGGTCACTTTTCAAATGTTTAAATGATTAATTTAATGAATCATTTTCTCTTATTCCTTATACTTATTGTACCAACTATATTATTATAATACCAATAAAAATTTATTTTGAACTGAGAAAACAGATTGCACATTACATGAAAGTTTTTACACATTTTAGAACCCCCATTGGTCCGAGTACCATGGTACCGAGACCCCCTATGTGTTTGCCCTGGGTCTTAATGAGTGGCCCCAACTAGGTAAAATTATTTGGGGGATACAATTACAACCCCAGTTGCTTCATACGTGTTTTAGGAACTCTTACCAATAAAAATAAGTATATTTGTAGTATTTAATTCCTAATGTCTGAGATAGGCCCAGGCCTATCTCAAAAATATTTCAATCCGAATAAAAAATATTTCGGTCCAAGGTGGTCGGACCCCTAGGGCTTGATACCCCTGATTCCTAACGTAGCGGTTAAATGATCTAATGGACGAGGTCTAGCCACCCTGCGTATTTGGTTATCTATATTATCTATGTTTGTAATATTTATTCTTCATGTTAGGGTACTGGGCTCCAACCATAAAAGTATTGAGTCCAAAAGGGTCGGACCCCATTACTGGTATAGGCGTTTTTTTAATGCCTTACCATTAACCTTCATTACTGCAAGGGCAAGCAAGTGGCTGTGAAGGAGCACCCATCGATATGAGGTATAAGTAGACTAAGCATTACTATTGAGAGTAGCTTCAAAAAGTGCGACCAACCGATTAGTAATCACGTGACTGCTCTGAAAAATTGACTTGGCGGATTTGGCATCTTTCGTCTCGTTTGACGATATAACTTACGACAGTAGATGTGCGAATGCATGTTTCTATAGTGGCGATAAAAATGGTGAAATCGCCAGTCTGCTTCTATGTCGCACGAACCAATCACGATAAATGTTTGTTTCCACTTGGCAGACGAAAGTATAGTCTAAGGGTCACGTTACTACTAATTTTAGTCACATGATCCTGGGCACATAAAGAGTTTACCATTACTCATTCCACTTTTATATTTTCTTTATGGGAGCACCCAGTGGGTAAGTCGCCCTTACTTCTATCGGGGACAATCACCAACATCCATGCGCTTACAAATTGAGCATCAAACCCGTGACCTGGGTGGCAGACATGCTGATCACTATACTTGGTTAAGCGGCTTCAAACACCATGTGTATGCTACTATAATAAAAGTTGACTATTGTGAATGGGGTAAGTTTTCTACAAGCTTATGTGTTTAATACAACATTCAATTTAGTTTGGAAAATGATAACTTGAAGCATTTATTTGGAACATACCCATCCTAGATGAAATTGCCCTTCAATTGGATAAATACCTTTTGTAGACTTAATTAAAACCTGTTTTAATCAAGACAGGACAGTTAGGCGGCTAGTATGGGTGTTTTGTTGAAACAACTTATTCAGTTACTCATTGGTAATACTTTACTATTTACTCCTATTTAGGGAGGGGGTGGCCCTCTTCATAAAATTTTTAATGAGTGTTCCAAGAGGTTCGGGCTCCTAGAACTTGAAACTCCTGCCCTTAATAATTCACCCAAGTTGGCGTCAGGATGAGTATGGAAAAAATCACAGCTCGGTCTCAGGTGAAGCATTCTGTACATAAAACGAAACAAACAGAAAGATTTGATTAATGGTCTTGGGGATCGTTTTTAACAAAGTTATCAATAAAGGGGTGGAAAAAAGACTTGGATATCGATCACCATTTCACGACTCTGGCAGGTTTTATCTAGTTGTCCGGCCCACGTCAAATGAGATGACAGATTAACCTTCCGTTTTGGAACGAATCCATTCGAAGATTCATTGAAGCCTGAGTGTATTTTGCGGAACTCGAGGGGCCAACGCCTCTCCAGATTCGTCGCCGCGTCAGTTTCAAACGTGCGTGCAGATACTCCAAACTGAAAAAATTATATCCACGAGACAAATATGAATAAGACTACGTTTTATACGTTCAATCTAGATCTGAATACTTGGGACTTCGAACCTCAAAATACACATAATCTGTTCTACATTGGCTCGACTGCCCAGTATGGGTCTTGATGATTTTGTCCCATCTAGACCTGTTATTGGCAATAGTCCTCCAGTTCTTAGTTTTACAAATGCCAAAATCCTCGTCTGGTCAATCCATCTAAGCGTATCTCTTCCTCTAGGCCTAACTCCGATCGGCCTGGCTGGGCTGTCGTGGCTCAGTGGATATGCCCTCTGCGCTAGCGACCTTAAAGTTGTAGGCGGCGCAGGTTCGATCCCTGTCAGATGCATTCCTCCGTGGGTGTAGTTCTCTCTTCTGTGTCAGTAAAACTTTCAATGTGTGTGTCTATTACTTGGTATTGTACGTCGTCTGGCATACAGCATGGCTAGACAGCATATACAGCATGGCTAAATCTGGCCCTTTAGGTATATGCCCTTGCGGTAACCCCAAAACCCATTCCCCAAAACCAACCAACCGATCGGCCTGGTCAGAAATATTTCTTTTATGAAAAGTACTCTTTTTGACATTTAGTCTCTTAATACTGCTCGGGGATAGAGTATAATCGTTTTGTGCAAACGTCGTTTTTTCCCAATATGCATCCGTCATCTGACCGTGATTCAAAATTACGAGATGTTCTCGGATTTTTTCCCTTTGGGATTTATTCCGGAATGTTGCCAATAGCCCGTTGTTAATTCAACTAAATACCTTCCTACCCAATATGTCCAGTGCGACGTTAATGAAACACCTATCCACCCAATATGCATCAGTAAGCGGCTCAGGTTCGATTCCTGTAATTTATCCTGGGTGTATTTTTTCTTATCTGTCAGTAAAACTTTCCTTTGTGTGTGTTCCTTATTTTACATTGCCTGTCTTGTGTTTGGCTCAGCTTGGCCATTGCCTGTCTTGTAATTGGCTCAGCTTGCGCCTTAAAATCCAACCAACTCGACATGCATCAATTCGAATTTTATTTTCATGGAAAAATGCGACTATTAAAGCTGTTAAAAATAATATTTTTGTTACGAGCCCTCTTCCAATTATCTTGCGCCCTCGAGAAGCTCGAACCTCATGTTAAAACACTGTTCTACAGGAAGCCGCTTTCTTTCCTGAAGCACTTGGCGAAAGCCAAGCCACATTCGTGTCCTGGTGTCCGGCTCTGGCTTCGTTAAATTTGAGGGCAGGGTGAACGTAAACAATGCATTAAGACAAATAGCGTCTTTATCGCCGATTCTGGCTTGATTTACGGTTCGATGCCGGAAGCGATAGTAATTTCGGTTGGCGAAACTAATAATCAGCTATGGCGATCGCTGTATATGATTTTGTGTATAGCAGTCTTCCTCCAGGCGAGTTAGCCACCTTTTTAGAAACGAACTTTTCCAAGGTCATCTGCCTTTTCACCTGAGCCGCACTATAGACGGAAACCAGAAAATCCCTGGCAATCAACCAGACCAAAGCAGTGGCAAGAATCACTCACAACCCAGCGTTCCGATCTGCTTAGTTGCAGAACTGCTACAAACACGGCTCTTGAAACACATGCTCAGAAGGATGCTGATGGTTTAAAACGAGAAGGGAAAATTTTTATTGACTTATTTCTGTGAAGAATAAAGTTCTTCCTTAACCCTCCAAGTGGTTTCGATGAGATATCTCGTCCATCAAGATCTGGACACTTGCTAATGACAAGATATCTCATCAAGAAGCCGAATTTTTGATGATGACGAGACCAAGATCTGGTCATTTTTCTAATGAGGTGACGAGATCTTGATCTACGAAATATATCGTCCATCAAGATCTGCAAATTTTGCTAATGACAAGATACCTCGTCGAGACAACCACCAGGAGGGTTAACATCTTAGAATGATTAACTTCGATGCTATACTTATAGCAACCACTTATGGCTGTGTACTCGACAGTTTGAAAGAGATTGAAATGTTTGTTTCAAATGTGTGCTTATCGTCATTGATTTGAATGCATGAGGATTGCAAATGTTTTAGATGGTTTCAAATGCTAGAACGCACGCATTTAGCATTACGCCATCAGCTCTTGCAGCAGAGTAGCGGATTTCGTGCACTATGTGAGTCCGGCTACATTACGCCTAGTGAGATTGACTGCTTAATTTGGACCAAGGTTCATAGGGGCAGCGCTATGGACCTCCCTTAGTTTATCGAGCCACTGATTTAACGAATGTTTTAGATAAAGAGTTCCGTCAGAAAAGCCGGTAGGCATTAGGATAGTCTCCTGTGACTGACAGTATAAGATCAGGTGATCTTCAAAAGTCCAGGGATTAAAATTCACCGTCTTCTCTGATTTTCTCCGTTTGAAATTATTCTCACTTCTCTATCAAGTACAATATTACAATAAAAGTCCCCCCCCCCAAATGCGGGGGTCTTCGTGGCTCAATGGGTTTTACCAACTGCGCGAGCATTATGCGAGTCGTATGGCACAGGTTCGATTCCTCCGTGGGTGTATTTCTCTCTTCTGTGGCAGTTACGATTTTCTTGTGTTTATTTTCTTGATTTGGCGTGGTGTGGAAGTTTGGAGAGTGGGGTGTCATCTCAGGTACTGACCTCGTCATCTGACTGATTCAAAATTACGAGGCTTTGTCCTTGGCTCTTTCCCTTTAAGATTGATCCCAGACCGTCGCCAATAGCCCTTTGTGTTGCTGACGTTAATTAACTACCTACCTCATTTTCTAGACGTTGTTTGGCGCATCTATGCGCAATTTGGCCCTTGCACCATAAAACTCAGCAAAAAGCGCGAGTTCGAATTCAACCAAAGACCGTGTACAAAGGGGGCTGGTGCACGTTAAATCTGTCGTGGCCTCAAATATCCTCACTTTAGCGTGGTGTGGAAGTTTGGAGAGTGGGGTGCCAGCTCAGGTGTGACCTCGTCATCTGACCGTGATTCAAAGTTACGTGGTATTGTCCTCTGATCTTTCCCTTGGGATTAATCCCGGACCGTCGCCAATAGCCCGTTGTGTTTGTTGCTCCAGTTCGATTTTAATTTACCTACCCAGCAAAAAGCGAATAAGGTTATGATTATGGAAATAGAATTAAAGGTAATCTAAATCTGAATCGAATTTTGAGTGACCTTAAAAAGAATCAGGAAATTTGAATTTAATATTTGCCATCATTACTCATTTCCATACGATTCAATCTGTCTTCAGGATTTCTAATACTATCGAATTCCCAGGGAATAGAATGTACGACTCAAATTCGGAACTCTATCCTCACAATTATTAGAACGGTCAATAAAATATCGATATTCCTTTAAGCTACGGATTTTTTTATCGTCATCAATTTTCTTCATCCCCCATTTTCCATCGAATAATTCTATATTTTCCCCCACTCGTTTATATGAAAGTTACAACCCTGTATCGAATTTTGTAAATCGCCGCTCGTACACGTGTCATTAGGGTTTTGATGTCCCTCGGTTGATCGATATCTGAAATCGATAGAGCAGTTATCGTTTGTATCCTGAAATGGCGTTCCGATATTCTGCTGTCGAATCAGATTAAAATGCAATATCGCATTTTGTGATTCCAGCGATCATTTGCTTCTGTGGCTCCTATCTTCAAGGCAAGTTCCTACTTTGGTACAATTAGTGTTCTAATTCCAATGATGTCAGTTATGTATTTAATATTGTCTTTGTGAATATCTGAGGAGGGGGTCCGAACTCAGTGTTTTAGAATCAGTTACGAACTCAGATGATGGTAGAGGAAAACGGAAAACGTTGCCATCTACCGGCCTCAGGTGGAGTAAAACTTTGAATTGTTAAAAAAGGAAAATTTTAAACAGTTGGACGCCTCATAAAGTAAGCGATTTTGGCGGCATTAATTGAGGGAAATAACAGCTTTTCGATTGTCATCTTGTTAAAAGGGTTTTCGTTTGTTTTGCTCAAATTTAGAGATTCAATTTAGCAAGACTGCAAAATTGATCCATGCTAGATTTTAAGGTTGGCTGTTGGTAGTTGAGTTTACGTCTTCGCACTGGAGCAACGCAACGGGCTATTGCCGTCCGGGATCAATCCCCAATGGAAGATCCGAGGACAACACCTCGTATTTTGAACCACGGTCAGATGACGAGGTCAACACCTGGCACCCCACTCTCCAAATTTCCACATTACCCTATCGTGAGGACTTTTGAGGCCACGTCAGATTTAACACGTTGCATCCCCACGTGCAAAGTGTCTTGTTGGATCGAGTTTCGAACTCGCAATCCTCCGGTTGCTAATCCGCGACTCTACCAACTGGGCTACTGCGACCCTAGGTTTTTAGGCTAAGATTTATGCAATAAGGATAATTTCTAAGAAACTGTCATGATCTATAGTTTTGAACTAAAGGTGTGGCATATCTTTGTAGAGGTGATAAGCTAGTCAAGGGAAAGTGATGCCACAAGCAATATCATGTGTAGCAATCACCACAGGTGATTACTTGTTTCGCCAACTCGAGTTCATTGCTATTGGTCTCAGCAACGATGAAATTGGAGTCAAGATCCACGCTTAAGACGGAATGAATTGTTTACAACCAGTCCTATAATTTGATGAATCCACTCGTTCAAAATCACGAGACTCAAATGTCAGCTCACCAGAACCGAACTATACTATTGATGATACCATAAGTCAAATCAAAGTGACAAATAATGACATCTCTACAAGTGGACACCATCACCAATCCAACACCATCACCAATCAACACCAAAATTAGATCAAACGCCGAACGTCTCCAAAATGGCGATAAACCCGACATGTTTCGTGATGTATTTGGACTGCAAGTATAATCTTCGCAGACCATCTGGTTTGTAAAACACAAAATTCCATTTCATTGAAATGGCGCAGCTTGTCCGCTTTTGGACTTTGCGCCATAAAACTCAAACATCCAATCGCTCTCATTAAAAATTCCCTCATTGAAAAAAAATTTAATTTTCCCGTTTTTTTAATGTTCCGTATTCTGAAATATTAAAATGTTAAAATGGATGAAAAGAATAGAAAACTAAATTTCTGATTTGTACTGTAATCTTTCTAAGGATCTTTCTGGATATTTAAAAGAAAAAATTTAATCGAAACCTTTATTTTTCAATTCATTACCTAGTTACTTTATACGCTTTTGATATTCATTTAATAACTTATCTGCTGTATTTGTCCATGCACGTAGTTCCTAGATTTCAAAGCGAAAATCGCATTAAAGTTTAATGCATGTCTGGAAAAGCGAAATGAAATTTTAATTGATAAGGTGTGGATTTTTTATGTTTTATTCGAAAGTTTAATGCTTTCAACTTTGCATTGGAGGCGATAAACTCTTACTATGTTTACTGACTACCATTCCGTTTGTAAGTTTCCTTTTTATACAATAAATGGAAAATATTTAAATATTTTCATCTTTGAAAAATATGTAAAATAAATATTCCCGCTCTTTAGTTGTGTTTATATTGAGGTTTTATTTCCCTTTTTATCAGGTCGTAATCATACGTATTTATAAAACAAAATGGATCCTTCCCCTACAAAAATATAGTTATTAAAACACTAAATTTATCTCCGAATAAATGAATTGCTGAATATAATTTTGCCTACAATTCGAAAACAAGGAATGCTTATTTTAAAATGAAATGATTTATTGTTTTTATTTTACGGAATATAACGTTATAATTTCTTTAACGAATGAAATGCCCGCAGAGCCAGCGCCACCTGAAGAAACTCGTTTACTTTTATTTTGTAACCCCAAAGACACAGAATCTAAAGAAAGGAAAAAAATCACCATGGGCATAATTTTCCCGATAATTTTTGTCCCTTTTTGGACGGCCGAATGGTGTAGAGTGTCGCTTGTTCAGGACTGGATTGAGTTCGCTTGTTTTGTTGTAAAAGTTACCAAACATTAAAATACACCGAATCTAACATTTAAGCAATGATTTCGCCAAATATGGCAACTCCGATCACTAAGCGCTCTCTTTCGCTATGCTCATGCATCGACCTTCTAATGAAGTAGACAGAGCATATGGGCGGTATAGACCTTCTAACAGAATAGACGGGTATGTGGGGGAGTCGATGTCGTATAATCTTAGAAGGATAAATCACGTGGGCTTACGAATTGCCTTGGGCTGATTGGGCTTCGAAGCGCAGACTAGTGCTTTCAATCACGTTGGATAATCACTTTAACCAATCAATAATTTGTTCCACATTAGAATTCACGCTTTTCCCCACAATCACGTGACGGATCTTCAAATCAAGCTATCGGCAGAAATAACATGAAACTGCGCGCTCATGCTTCGTCTATTTCATTAGAAGATCGATGTGCAAAAAATCCAAATCAGCAGCCCATTTTACTCTCCCGAGACTTTACTTATTTGTAGGGTGTTCTGTATAATCAAGTTAAGTTGATCTCAAGTTTAAATGTGTTGTGCGAATCATGTAATTCTTCACATCAAGTTTCATGACCAGGAAATTTCATTCTTGTGAAAGGGTATTTTGGACAAAAAGAAAAAGGCCTGGGAATGTTACACTCCTGCAAGAGATGTCTTCCATTTTACGTCGAATAATTTTGCTATCCTTCCATTTTTGTTTTTCCGAAGATGCTTGCTTGTCACGCTATTTTAATAAATGCTTCTTTTAAGCGAAGGCAGGGATTTCGTAATGGATCCGTCTCTTTCTTAGAATCTAGGAATTGAGACTGGATTTATTCCCTTAGCCGAGTGTTTTGTGTGATAAAAAAAATGTCCCCTTGGCGATCGAAAATATTTCGAAAGAGGGCATCGACCTCTGACAAGATCTTTGTTTTTCTTCCTTCTTCCAGAGGAATATTTGTTTTTTTTTTGCCCAAGATTGAACAGAGAATATAAAATAATTTGAAATTCTGGATGGGTCGTTTTTTGCATGTTTGGGTGGGTTTTATGGCGCAGGGGACATATCTGGCAAAGCTTCATCCATCACAAGACAGACAACGTCAAGTGATGGACATAATAGCCCTTTGTGTTGCTCCAGTGCGACGTTAATTAATTCCATTACCAAGTGATGGACACAAAGAAAGTTTTACTGACAGAAGAGAACAGCTATTGAGGAATCGAATCTGACAGGAATCGAACCTGCGCCTCGAACTCTAAGATTGCTAGCGCAGTGCGAAACCCCCTGAGCCATGGTGACCGCTTCGGTGCATGGATCTTAGAAGTTATGCCGGAAAGGTTTTTTTGAGGTGAACTTTATTTTGTTATTGAACACAAATTGTCAGAGAAAAAAGAAACGGGACTATTTTTGCCAAACATGGCTATACCACACTGGTTTGGCAGTTCTACTTCTCAGACATGCGACTTTTGGCCGATTCCCAGATTGAAGATGACACGCAAAGGGTAAGATTTCAGAAAACGGAAGGAAATCAAGACAAATGCGACGAAGCACTTGGTGGAGATCCCAAAAAGTGACATTGAAAAATACTTCCAGTAGTGGAACCGCTGAGAGAAGTGTATCTACTCCGAAAGGTCTATTTTAAAGAGGATTAGGTTTGAACTAAATATCGTTGGCTTACAAGTGAAAAACACTATCAAAAAACACTGAGGAGAAAACGAAGGGAGAAAATTTTTATCTCAGTGTTTCTCAAGATCCTTTGTGCAAAGAACAAATGACTTAGTGGACTTCACCACTTTAAAGATCACCATATTCTTGTCTAGAGAAACTAAAAAAACTCATCTCGACTGAGTTCCACTTGTAAGTTGACGATATGTAGCTTTATTTTGCTGGCGAAAGTTTGGATATTTTGTTGATCACATTCATACGTAAAAAAGTAAGCGAATGTTATTTTTCGCACATATACCGGGTTTTTCGAAAATAATGCAGCAAACTTTCAAGGGTGATGGAACACCGAAACAAACACTTTTCATCATCGAATGCATGGACGCAAGTGAGAGGTTTGCGCGCTTGAGGGCGCTTTCCTTTTTCCCACACATACGCAGTCTTACTCAACGTAAAAACAAGACTGGCACGAAACATCAAAACAAAGCTTTAAGACAGCAAAACGTCAACAATTGCTTGATGTGACGAAAGGAAATCAAAATTGCAGACATCAAATAAGTGTTCAAATTAAATCACATTTACAAACATTAATCAGTAAATACTGGTTACATTTATAAAAGCTGCTCGAAATTGCGACCGCTACTCCTGATACACACGTCGCATCGTCGACGTTAAGATTCCCATGTTCTGGAAAATTCCAAGCATTTAGCAGACGGTTGCTTTAGCTACGGAAAGTCTGACAACCAGTTCCTCATTGGAAGCAATGGGAGTGTTTTGTAAACGAGGGACTTCAGATGTCCCCATAAAGAGAAATCCAGAGGAGACAGATCTGGTGAGCGTGGGGGCCAAGTGATGGGTCGTCCTCTGCCGTTGGCCTGGAAATGTGGCATGCAGGTAAGCACGCACCGGCGTGCTGAAATGAGCTGGCGCACCATCATGCTGGAACCATATTTCAAGGCAGATGGCTGCTGGTACGTGCTCCAACAATTGCATGTCTGCCTTCTCCACATTGGTATACCGATCCATTCCAAGTCACTAATGACCTTGCATGCGAAAACCACCGCTTTTATCCGCGCGCCTGAAAGACGCCTCTAGCGCCTGAAATCACAGCGCGTAAACTCTTCACTTGCGACCATGCATTCTATGATGAAAAGTGTTTGTTTCGGTGTGTTCTATCACTTCTGAAAGCTCGTTGCATTAGTTTTGAAACACCCTGTATAATAGATGTTGCTCAAATAACGATGCTATTAAACCATGGGCTTGTTCTTTATATAAATGTTTAGACGTATTATATACTTAAAATGAGTACTCTGAACCAGATTTTAAATGTATTTTAGGCATTTCAGAGACAACAAAATGGATTTCCTTTTGGTGTTGGAGTCTGGATGGTTTAAGATGAATCATTCTCTTGCCCTTTGTAAAAGAACAGGTTTACTTTAATATTCGAATTTCTATCTTGTCCCACTATTGGACCTAAAGACCAAAGGTCGAATACCGTATGGTGGACTGCAGAGTGAAGATGTCTTACCTGCCGAGGCATAGCGAACCATTTAAAGTCAGTTCATACTTGATCTTTGAAGGCATTATTCACCTGCAGAGACTAAAGCGCATGGATTTAGAATAATCAATTATGTTTCGATAAAACAAATTCACATGTTGTGAAGGATTAGAAATTAGGAATTGAACGTCAGGCGTCAATGGCTGCTAAATATTTTTTCTCGCTTGCCAAAAGGCTACTCGGGTGCAATTTCAAAATTTATTTTGTTTATGTGGATAAACAGGTAGGGACTAGGGCCTTGAATTGGATTACTTATTTGCATTTGTAAACTTTTCTCTAGAACTTTTTTGCTTTGCATTTACAGACCGACTTATATAATTTGTAGATAGATTAGAACAGATAGAAACAATAAGCGATTGGTTGGTTGAAATTTACGTTTAACAAGCGAAAATATTCAGAAGCTTAAAAGATGAATGAATGAAAACTCGCCCCTCAAAACAATACTAAAAGGTGTAAATTCGACCAACGACTGCTAATTTCCAACCCTGATATGTAGTCCTAACTCCCTCAAAATCTCTCGATTTTAAACATTCGATCTGAGCTTTATGTATATAGTTAGTCGTGAAAGAACTTTCAACTTTGAGTTTGTCTGCATAGACTGGGAAGAACTTGTTATCCTACCCCCAACAAGTGCAGTCTCTTCGGGATTGATTGATGCCGGACCGTCGCCAATAGCCCGTTTTGTTACTCCAGATACCCAGCAAATGCAGGGCTGCCACAAATGACTAAAAGGCGACTTTTGCAAAACTTTACAACCTTGGCGATTAGAGGTATCAGCAAAATCGTCTTAAAATTTTCAAACTTTTGGACACTGAAAATTTACCTAAGGTCAACGAAAATTTAGTCCCTTTTTTAAAACTAATAGCAGACAGAAACATGTTATTCGGATTTTTCTTTAGGGTAGGTAAGTAGGTGTTTTAATTAACGTCACACTGGAGTAACACAACGGGCTATTGATGACAGTCCTGGATCAATCTCAAAGAGAAAGATCCGAGGAGAACACCCCGTAATTTTGAACCACGGTCAGATGACGAGGCAACACCTGAACTGGCACCCCACTCTCCAAACTTCCACACCACGCCAACGTGAGGACATTTGAAGCCACGACAGATTTAACGTGCATCAGCCCCATTGTACACGACGGTGTTTGGTTGGATTCGAACTCGCAACTCTCCGGTTGCTAATCCGTTATTCTTCCAACCGGGCTACCGCAGCCCTTTTTCTTTAGCGAGAAAACTTTCCAAGGGACACCAATTTTGAAGTTTTGGCGCCAAGCTCTGGCAACCATAAAAGAAAAACAGGAATCTGTAGCTCCCAGATTATCATGAAAACCTTATTAAGAAAAAAATATTGGCTTTTTAAATTTTAAATTTTAAATTTCTTGGTGAGATCTTCAACGTCTGTTTCTTACTTAATTAATACATATAAAATGTGTTAATTAAGTTAATTAAGCCTATTCATTTTATAACCAACAAAAATTGCTACTAAAATAGATTCTAAGAGACTTACTACTATTATGTATTATAAAAAAATTATGCTGTTTTACAAGTGCTGTGACAGCCTAGCAAATGATTAAAGGAAAATGTTGATTTGAAAGAAATCTTATTGCCAGAACAATTGGAAGCCGAGCTATCTGACTTGTTTTCAACTTCCTGTAGTGACTTGTGTGAAATGATTTTTTTTATTGCAATCAGTAAATCAATGTTTTTTTTTGTTCCATCTGAGTTGAATAGCCGTCTTTATGGTATAAGAAACGGTCACATATTTCCTTACTAGCAGTATCCTCACGGCGTTGCCCGTGACATCATTCTTGTTTGTCCTCACTCTGATTCTGAAAACATTAAAAAGAAAAAAACAATAATTTTAAGAATGAATCCCACCACCACCCGACATGACACGGGAATGTCGCCTCATTCCTTCCACCTCACTGATTCTTGCTTAGAGAGCTTCATGATACACTATGTTGAATGTTCTTCCATTTGGAGCTAGGATGTAAAGATTCTCGGCTTTTCCAACTTTTGAACAACCCACATGCAATTGACCATGGGAGAAACATGGTTTAATGAGATCGAGTCCTACAATTTTCAGCGATTGGCCTTGTGCTTTGTTGATGCTCATGGCGAAACTTAAACGAACAGGGAACTGAAGTCGTTTAAATTGGAATTGGAGATCCGAAGGGATGATTGGGATCCTAGAAATGAAAACGTCTTCGCCTACTGCATGTCCAGTCATGATGGCGGCTTCAATAATATTCGGCATCAGTTTCTTGATAGATAATCTTGTTCCATTGCAGAGTGAGGTGGATGCAGATTTCTTAGAAGCATAATCGGTTCCCCAATTTCTAGCTGTAATATGTGCGAGGGTACTCCAGATGGCTCCACTGTGTTTAAAAACTTTGTTGTGTAGTTCACAGCCTCATCTGTGTCACATGTAGTGTAGATAGATTTTTATTATACAATACAGAAATTATATAAATTAAAAAGTAAGTTATGAAAAACCACTACTGAAATAAAAATGTGATTGAACCTTTAAATATAACGTTATACTTTTAAAAAGTCTTGTCACCGCAATTATTACAACCTAAATGAATCACAATGTCAGGGAAATCAATTAAACAGTAATAAACACTGTTTACTTCATTTCATGCTATTTATTGCAGAAAATTTCTTGAAGGTAGGAACTTGGCACTTGGAGTCCAACTTTTTTGGGGGTGGAGCTTCAGTTTGCTTTTCATTGGTGGTACGAAAAAGGACAAAACAGTGATAATACAGAGAAACCAGAGTTTCAGAATTGAAAAAGCTGCATAATATGAATTAAATTTTTAAAAATAATTGTGTTGAATTATAAAAAAGGACAAAGTAAAAGTAAGTACAGAGAAATTGGAAGGATTAGAGTATATTTACTATTTTTAAAAATATATAGAGGTGAAAAATAAAAAATATCCGTCGGCCCGTTCCGAACTCAGGTATCCCTCCAAAGCACTAACCGCTACTTTAGTACGTCGCTTTACCCACTACACCATCATTTCAATGTGAGGAGGGTTGTTTTTAGTGAAGAGATAGCATGCGCGATAAGTATCTGTCAGATCGGTCTGCGCAGATACGTCATAGTGGAGGAGGGGCTACACGCGCAGTACGAAATATTAATTAAAAACATTTCTAGATTAAATTTTAAAATTCGGGTTTCGATTTTAAATTTAAAATTCAGTCACCTTTAGGACTACCTGTGTGCCGAATTTCATGGCTGTAAGTGCTATAGATTCGTCTGGACACCGCACACACACAAACACTTCCTTTTATAATAGTAGGGATTCTGTTTTTAGATCAACAGATATAATCAATCTAAAATTGGGAATTTAGGTTCATTGACCGATCCTGGTGTGTCGTCCTTTTTGTTAGACAAAAAGATTTTACAATAGTTTATGGTTTGAGATTGCTATTGCCATGTAAGAGTTTGGTGCCAAGAAAGAAAATATTAAACAATTCTAAATTGGCCTCATGCTAAAGATATGAACATTGAAGATTGCCCCAAAGACTTATTGAACGTGGCGAATTGGACTGTGATCGGATAATTTTTTCAGTTTTCTCTCTGCAATCAATGAAAAGGATTTTCAGTGCAAAAAACAAACCAGGCGGAAGACGGATTTTATTTCCTGTTACCCAAATGCTCGAATGACGTAAATCGGGGTTACCTCAAAATATAGTTTATCGCCTTTTTGGCGATGTTTGCGTTGTATGCAACTGTTGTTAACTGTCAAAAACAATTCGAAATTCATTTGCATTTCTGTTGGCGACGTTCTGAAATCGTGTTTGAAAAACAAGAAAAGTGACGTCACGTCCGGAATACGTACAGTAAGCACGTTCCACACACAAACACTACCGCCTACATTTAGTTTGGCAGAAGAAATCTCATAGGGCACGATCAGAGTCTACTTAGACCTATAAATGCTTCTTGAAACGGAAGTATTAATAGTAATTAGTTTTACCCTAGCAGTATTGTGTAGAGATCGTGAAGGGAAGAGGGTGGAAATACAATTCTCTATTGTTTCTGGTCTCACTTCACGCGACAAGAAATATCAATCTTAATTTTTTCTTCAGAACAGTCCGTACATGGAGGCAGTGGTGTTGCCTGTACCATTGTAGTGGGAAACGAGTTATGGGAGAGGGTTCAGCCACCCAAAATTTTTCCCCGAGTCCTTATAAAATCGTAGTATTCCTCCACCAATAGCCCGTTGTGTTACTCCAGTGTGACGTTAATTAAAATACTTACTTATTCTCCAGTTAAAGAATCGGTAATTATAGATTTTGTTTCTTCTCTCAAATGTTTCCATATATTCAGCTTTCATTTGTCTTTTATAAGAAAATTTTTACTCTGAAAATTGTTCAGTGGGTGGGTTGATTGGATTTAATGAACATGGCATGAAGGGCATGTTTGGCCAAGTTGCGCCAAACAACGTCAGATTTTTCAGTGGGAGAGAAACGCATTTCATATTGACAATCCGCCTCTATTCAGTTTTTGAAAGCATGTGTGTTTTATCGCAAAATGCAAATCATGTTTCTGACCGAGTAAAATAGTTTTCCCAACTCATAATTTTCATCTCCAGCCCCCAAAATACAACACCCTGTCAACGGACTGTTTTTCTGTTCTGTAATGTTCAGTTGGTTTTTAAAATTTAAAGTTACAACTCTTCATTGGATTTTTCGAAGGATTAATGCAAGTTAAATATTTATACATTGGAATTTAACTTCACGACAGGGTCATCTGCCAACCTGATACTGGGGCCTAGAGTACAAATGTGGGTCGGGGGTTAAAAGTATGATTAGTACGAATCTTAGAAATATTCTGTATCCTTGCTCTCAAAAATTTCGTATCCGCTCTTAGAAATATAGCTAGGTTCTTGAGAGGCTAGTCTCACTTTAATCCGGTGGTCATTTCTCAGATAGCTGCATCCCTCTTCCCTGAAATAGCCAGTCAGTATATATATATATATATTTTCCAATTCCTTTCTTCTTGGGACAAACTATGAAAAGACCTGCCATCTTTAATTTCCTTTTCATCGATACCATTTCTTTTATCTTTGGTCGTGAGTTGCAATAAGCTGTTGGTGGCAGATGTTGCTTTGACAGGAACTTCTGGGTTTTCCTGTATGCGTTATAGAAAGTCGTGTATTTATCGTGAGTGCGCCTAAGGATTTGGGAAGGTGATTCAACCGAGGCGACTTGTTATTGCTTTTTGTCCCTCAGGGGGACCCATGGGGATGTTGGTGGAAATAAATAGCCCTATGGTATGCCAGATCTAAGTTGCTGTCAAGAATGGCTGCCGTTGACGGACAGATGTCTTGTTTTCATATATTTGAGTTTCCAACAGGACTTCGTATAGGGGAGGAGTGTCGTCTGTGCTATGGTACCAGGGCCCGAGAACTATAAGGGGCCTGGGAAATGTATAAAGCTTTCTGTTCTGTGGTGTAGTTTGTTTTATAACCTTAAAAATAATTTTCATATTTTCTTGTATATATAGAAAAGTGCATGTGTCCAACAGAAGAGAGCAATTTCTACATTTGTGCAAGTTAAATATTGAGTAACTGGAACGCATACTTATTTGGTATTGGGTCTGCCGCCTAAACCGGGATACAGAGTGCAAATATGGGAAGCCATGTGTTATCTGCCAATATTAATTTGGCATTCGAAGAGCTGCAGTGTAAAGATCCCCTGCACGTATAAGTAGTCTAGAAGTGTGTCAAAGTTTCAGCCTCGCCCTGGGATGTATTCAGAGAGACCTCCCGAAACATTTTCGCGGGAATACATGTCGAATATTTCTCGTTGTTGTTGCTCATTGGTTTGGTGAATCCCGATGCGGATAGCAGATACGTACACGCGTAAATTACCTAGTTTAAAGAATGAGAATTTTGGGTATATTTATGATTTTTCTACGATGCGATTCACTCCCGACTACATGTCTAACGAAAAAATGTGTCTCATTGATGTTTAATAAATAATTTCTCCTAAAAATGGATTATTGTTCACAATCTGGCCCGCAGCGCTCATACACCCCTGCATTGCACTTAAATGGATGACAAAAAAGCAATGTGAGGGCACACTGACACAGTTTTCGTCCCGCGGCATTTTACGGTTTGCGCAAGGCTCTTCCATCCAACTTCAGCAATAAATCGATTCCCGAGACGGCGAAACAAGACCGGGATCTGAGATGTCACCGCGCACTTTATCTCGCAATCGGGGCTGATAAATTACCACTTCGATTATGATTTGGCGTCCTAATCTTTATCGCCCTGTTCTCTTAATGATAATAAAAAAAAATGAGGGTAAACTCTTCAAGCGATAACTGCCTTGTGTGCGTACTTCAAACAAGACTACGTAGTGCGGACGGGTATTTTGTGAACTGGATTCGGGAACGCACCCAGGATTTCAAACTGGAGGGGGCTACATTCAGTGGCGTATCCTGACGCGTCGAAACTGCCCTCCGAAAGTGTTTTGTTTCTGATTTTTATTTAGTTACAAATTGAATATTAAAATGCACCGAATGCTTCTATAACATTTCCTAAATAATAATTACCCCCCCGCTAAAAATATGTGTTATTTTTAAATTCATTTAATTTACCATTCAGGATGAAGTATAAAAGGTTTAAAAATGGCCGCCTAACCGGTATAGTGGTCATAGCGTTTGCCTGTCTCCCAGGAGATCTCGGATTCAAATCCCGGTTCATGGATGTTGGTGTTTGTACCTGTTAGGACTAACGGAGGCTTTTCCACTGGGTACTCGGTGCTACCGTGACTCAGTGGGTTTATCCACTGCTCCAGTAACCTGAGGTTCGATTCCTCCCTGAGTGTATTTCTCTTTTTTGTCAGTAAAGCTTTCATTGTGTGTGTTCGTCCGTTACTTGACGTTGTCTTTCTTGTGCTTGGGGCAGCTTGGCCAAATATGGCCCTTGCGCCATAATGCAACCAACCGCTGGGTGCTCCTTCGCAAATAGCTGCCAGTTCGCCCATGTTGTGTCGACAGCTGAAGATATCAGTCGTCGGACATTAGAAATATAAAAGGTATTCAAATGAATTTCGAGCAATCAGATATGAAAATTTGCTGAACGTTTTTGATTGTCATTGTGAACATTCGGTGAACACAATGATTAGCTGATTTTTTGTACTCGTATCTACCAAAAGGTATCTTTCATGCCTAAAATAATCCCTCACTTCGAACTTAATACAAGATACAGACTATTTCGAAGCTTTTTAAACGAGATTCTCGAAATTTTCTAGGTTTGGGCCCGAAATGAAATCCTGGCTGCGCTATCTATAGTCCGGCTACGAAGAGTCCGCATTTAAGTCACGTGATTTTGAACTAGTCTATTTGTTAAATTACGAATCGGGTTAAACGTAAGTAATGCTTTCCTGAGATTGGCATCTTTAGCTTAGTTTCTAGCTCCTAGTTTATCGTTGGGTGGTGACGGAAGCGATAAGAATGATATAAATTCGAGTTGGCGAAACAAATAATCGCTTATGACGATCATGCAAACCTTTCCCTATTCCCTTACCACTCTTGTAGAAATGTACTTCTCCAAGGTCATCTCTCTCTTAACGGAGCTGTACATGCATTGATATCGTAAGCGTTCTATTTGTGGGGATAGTGTTTTGCAATGATTGAAACATCAATACTCGAGTGGATGTTAGGATTTTTAAAATTATTCCTTTGAAGTGTTATGTAGTTCTTGAATGTGGCACAAAAGAATAGTTTTATTGACTATTCCAAGAAGAATAAAGCCCTTAGAGTCACATCTCCAGGTGTACTCGGGCTTCCCGGACCCAAGTGTTCTTTGCTTCTCCCATGGGGCTTACTGTCTTTAGTAAACACGGGCGTCGCGTTCCCGGGATATCTACAAGTGACCTTTTTCTGCTTTCATCCACTACTCTGTGTGTCTCAAATCCCTTCTCCCCCTTCACGATATTCTTTACTTGACGTTGTCTTGTGTTTGGCGCAGCTTGGCCAAATGGCCCTTACGCCGTAAAACCCCCAAACAGCCAGCCAACCAGAATAGAAACTACTGAAAGGAAAAGGTGGCAAGGAAAGGTGGTATTGCGAATAGCGGTTAGCGACTGTTATCGAAAATATGAGCAGTTATTGCTGAATGATATCGCAAAATGCTGATAAAGGTTCAACTAAATACAGAAAATCAATAGGGGAATTGAATTGAAAATTGAAATTGCTGAATTTTTTAAAAACCACTTAGTTTTAACTGACAAACTAAATTAAACGTTATCCTCAATTTTTAAGTAAATAATTACTGTTAAATTTATTACTAACCGTTGACAGTAACTTAAATTTATTTAATCACTGTTAATTATTAACTGCTAATGAAAGTGGTTACTATTAACAGTCAATCACAACCTGCTATCGCAAATTAGCAATAACTGTTTACATCGTTATAAAGTAACAGTTTTGCCCATCATGCATTAGCTGAATCAGTTGTCGCTCGGAAAGCTGCCGGCCGAAAATCACGACAGCTTCTGAGATAAAAGAGGCCGATTTGAAAATGTCAAGGGTAAACTTTTTTAGATGCGAGATAAAATTATTCCCATTTCTCGCAATCGGCAGAACTGGACCACGTGCTTTTTTTTTGTGCCTCTTTCTGAGTTATTTATTCAACCTTTACTGTATTGTTATTTTTTACTCTTGCTTTTTGTCAGTGGTGGTTGATCCGGAACAGATAATCTCTGGAGGACAGGCCTGTGACGGACAAATTATATTATTTATCATCTGATAAAAATTGTGTTTTTACGATTCTGTTTTTGTTCCTTGCGGTGTTTCGGCGACAAGTGTATGGCGCACACGTTGAAGACCCGTACGCGAATGTCGAAACAGGTCTGATTGCGGATTCTATCATAATTTGTGCGCCTGGCTTGTTTTAAAATCCGAAAAATGAACGTTTTCCATTTACTGTACCCCTCGGGGGCACATCTTTAGACGTGCACGGGCTTCACTAACCCGAGGTACCCTATTGATCTATCTAGTCTTTTCCCATGGGGTTCACTTCCTCTGGTAAACAGGGGGTCACGACCCCAGGATACCCAAGGGATCTTTATCTACTTTCTTCTCTCTATCCTTTCTTTTCACAATTACTTGACATTGTCTTGTGTTTGGCTTGGCCATAACAACCCAAAACAAATAATTTATGGTATGGTCTTCGTGTAGCAAAAAATGACAGTAGAGCAATAAGCTACACCAGGGTCGTATTAATTAGAAGAGGGAGTCTCGGGGTATCCGGACACCCCCTGAAATCTTATTGATGGCACAAAAATAGATGCGAAAGAAAGCTTAGTCGATATAAATCTTTTTGTTGAGTCCATAAGCAGAAAAATCGTGGCCAGGTCTTAAAATATCTATATATTTCACTAACTTACAGAAATGGACGTTATGTGCGAATTGTCGAACGGCTACAATGCATATAAACAATATAAAATCGACCGTTACGGGATTGATTTGCTAATTTTGCCGTTTGGTTTAAATATGCTTGATTTGACCTATGGAGCTGCATAATATTGCTGGAACACGGAAGAGCTTACCACTCTAATGAAATTCTTCAACTGTCTGATTGCATAGAGCAATGAGAAATCGGGAAGATGGAAATCAGCCCAGAAAATAAAATGTGAGCGAAAATTGGTTTAGTATCGAAAAATGACGAATCGCCTTTGAGCAAGAATTTGAAGTATACGTTCAGAATCTAATTGTGTTAACATGACTGAAGTCTGCTTTTTGTCATACATTTTATTGGAAATAAGAATTAACAAGTAAATGTGGTAATGCTGTTGTATATTTTTAGGTAATTTTATTTTATTTAGAGGTATGGAATCCATTTATGTGATTATGGATGCTATATTCATTGCAAATGGATTGAAATAAAATATGAAATGTGAGTGACGATACTTTGCCATCTATAGATATAATAACTAAAAATATTCAACACAGATGGTATGCTCGGGTCTTAGGACGTACGTAGGACACAAATCAACAGTATTTGTATATTCACGATTTTCAATGAATGGATATAATTGAAAAATTAACACTTATATGGTCTATATTGATTTGCATTTTTTAAAAATCTATTTAAAATTTTATTTGGACTTGCGTTTGGCGCTGCTAGTCCATTACTGGACCTTGCGCCATTAAAATTAAACCAACCATCAGCCATTATAGGATTTTACAGCTTGGTTTATTACTTGATTTGAGATAATATACTTGATTTAAGCTACAGACCTCGCACTCTGCATAACTAACGTGCCAAAACTCTATGTTGAACTCACCGCTGTAATGAAATTCTCCGGCAGTCTGATGATAGAAGTCAGTGAAAATTTAGAAGACAGAAATCAGCTTAGAAAAGAAAATGTAAACGAACGTGAAAAAATAGACTTGGATACAAAATTACAAAGAACAACGATCAACTTACACCGTCTCGAATTCTTCTAAATTACAAATTAAATTTTTTATCATATTCCTTATCATTATTAGTTTCTACAAATGCAAAATTTAAAAAAAGCGCCTTATCGTTTGCGCGTGCGTAGTAAAAAAAATACATTCGCAACATTATCGTTTGCGCGTGCATAATAACAAATACATTTACCAAAAATTATCGTTTGCATTTGCTTAATAAATTTTATAATAACGTTTAGAAATATGAAGGGTAGCAGTTGCATGTTCGCAATAAAAATTAAATTCTCGGATCGCTTGCACGCACTCACAATTAGTATACATCGGAGTTTCGTTTATCACACTGGTAAAATGCACTTACGTAAATGGAAATCACAAGCCCAAAAGGAATTTGTATTATATAAACTACACGATAGGAAAAAGCACGTTTTAACGTACTGTGGAATATAAAATTGTGAAATACCGCTTAGAATCCGAATAGAAGTGGAATGAATAGTAGTTCAGCGGCAGTGGATATGAGCAGAAAATGAAATCACCTTTTTCAGTCTTCAAAATTGGTCACTCCTTGAATGAAGTGGTTTTTGGTCTTGGAATGGAGGGAAATTTGAGTGGCCTAAAAATGTGGTCCAAGAATTTTCTCAAGATTTAAAATTTTTTCGATTGAGCTGAGCACTGTTCGGTCGATTTGATAATTCAAAACTAGTAGATCCGCACACAGCTCTGCGCTAAGGTTTCTTAATTTTTTATACCTACTGATTGGCAGTGTCGTGGTATTTGTTGTCTTATTCAAATCCATTTATAATGAATATAAACATCGATATGCACATGGTCACTCCTCGAAATGAAAAAAAATTGAGCAAAAATTCAAAGCAGCATTTCGTGTACTACTGGTGTTAATTTTTTTCTTCTAATACAGTTACATGGCAAAAAGTGCAAATCATTTCATGTTCCCAGTTACCTTTTGAACCTCCAATTACAAACAATTCACTTGAAGGCGATTTGGTATTCTGTAATATCACAACTTATTTTCACGTTCGCTCACATTTTTCTTTTCTGCTATGATTTCTATCTTTCTAATTCAACATTGCCTTTGTAACCTGATTGCTAAAGAATTTCATTACGGTGGCGAGCATTTCCGTGTAGTTTTAGCAACATTAAAATGAAGCATAAAACAAAGCGGCAAAATTGATGAATGAATTCCGTAGGGGTTGCTTTTATATTGTTTATGTTGCTGCCATTCACCCATGCATAAATAATGCCGATTTCTGTAGTACGCATGTTAGTGAAATATATCACAAAGTGTTTTGAATAATTTTCTTCAATTAAAATGGTTTTGATATCCATTTAGTTGCCGAATGTTTTGAAGTTAAGCCTACACAAGTTCATTCAAATGCGTTGCTCGCAAGATCACTGGACTATCCTTTTTGGGCATTGTTCTTGTAAATTCAATCTTAAATTATCTGTTTTTACATGTTATGCGCAGAAGACCAGGGCGCAAGATGTTTGGCACGTCTCCCACATCTATTCAAATACAGAAAAATATTCATGCAGGAACTTTTTTTCGTTTTATTTAGGTATCGATATCCGATATCATTTTAGACTGATACCATTAAGCCCTGTGTGTTTTTATTCTTTGATCTTTTATTCGGTAATTTCAAAACTTGCCGCGAAATCAATTGTTAGATTGGCGGGTAAGAGGGCCGGACTGATGCCCCAACTCGCTTTCTTTTTCTATAAAATACCTGCATAGTTTGTATGTGTTACAATTTTGCTGCGCATCTCGTGATATTTTGTTTCATTTCCCCCTCGTTTTAGAGTTTTAATCGATAATAAATTATCGATGACTGCTTTTAGGCGATCGATTTATTGAGTGCATGTTTTTGAAACAGTAAGAGGGCGTTGCTTGTTCAGTTAATCCTCCTGGTGGTCCTTTTCTCGACGAGGTAGATCGTCATTAGCAAAAATGACCTTGATGAACAAGATATCTCGTCGTTGGAAGAAAACTGAACAGATTTTGATTTCGTCATAAAAAAGTCGGCAATATCTTGACGAGTTATCTCGTCATTTGCAAAATTTGTCAGATCTTGATGAACGAGAAACCTCGTCAAAACCTCCTGGAATGCTAACTAGATGTTATATGCGATTCCCACTAGTTTTATGCTATACCGGATATTTCAAAACTTCCTGCACAAACTTTGTTTATCGTTTGTTTATCCCTCGCCAATATTGGAATCAATCTATGGCGAGTCGTACATGTTTCTTTAACTTCGGCTTATGGCAGCCCTTATCCGATACAACCTTTCACACCTATTCAGAAATCAACTGACCCAAGATCGACCGCCATCTCGCCGGAGCTACACTAGACGAGCTCGAAGTTGTGACCACTGAAAGTTACACATGGATTGCCGTGTTCCAAAAATTCCCTACCTTTCGCGGACGCTTGCAGCAATGACAGCAACTCTTGCGATGAGGTCAGTTTCCCAGTCAATGAGTCTCGTATATGATGCGTTTAATGTATCCCCAGAGGAAGAAATAAATGTGTTGTTCGGGGGTATAGGTCACGTTGCAATCTCGTCTGTTTCGTTAGCTGCCCCACATGCTTCGCATAAGTCAGCTTCTCAGCATTCGTGAAATGATACTTGTTACCCTTATGAAGTCAGTGTCTGAAACGAAGAGGGCCCTAACTGTCGCCGCTGCCGAACAGCACCCTCTTGGAAATCCAGGTGCTTGTACACCGACGTCACGATGATTTCTATAAACATGAAACGCAATATACATTAAAAAGATTAAACAAAAAAATAGGAACAATGGATTGTAAGTCAAAAATTTCACTGAAACAGTTCTCTACAGTACAGAACAAGCTGCGTGCTCCGAAGTCTCTTCAGGCAAACAAGATGTTTATCGGAATCAGTGAATTAGCTTGAGTGATAGCAAATATGGCAACTTTTCTAGAGATCTTTCTGAAATACAAAGGTCCTTCGACATTGAAACACCCTGTATAAGGGATTCTCATTATAGTGGATGACCAAAAGTATCGTCGAATGACAAACTAAACCCGTTATAGCGATCGTCTTGACTGTTATAAGTTTGTTTACGTTCTTTTGATCCATGCATCAGTTTGTCAATACGGTTTAATTTTGTGTTCCCTACCTCACCTTAAAGTTTGCACTGGAAGTTTTGAAATATCCTGTAAATCTTACATTTTTGATCGATTTAGAATGCTCTTGGACGGCATTGCCTACACAACCCCACCAAGGACCGCTTAAGTGCTAAAACGTGTTCTAGTGCCCGAATGGGACTCCTTACCACTGGAACTCTTGGACAGCCTTGTGGAAAGTATTTCTGCACGTTGTCACGCCTGCATTAGTGTCAGTCCCGAACAGTTCCTATTAGGTTGCTTTTACAGAGAACATTTTTGTTTTCGCAGTATCCACAACCTAAAATGTGTTAATATAAGTACTGTTTTTAGTTTCCAGTAGCACCACGAGGAATATGGCTTATTTTATTCCACATAGCTGGAATATTCATTTGTCGTTTGAAGTACTTGGTGCTGGTACTTGGCACGGGATTAATTTCGGATTGCATTATCCTTAGTTTTTAGACGTGCATGCACTTGACAACAGGAAAATTTCCTGGATCTTAACTCAAAACCTAATCTTATAAATTGCTTTGATACATGTCACAATCTCAGCTACCCGTCCGCTTTGTGAAATATACCATTTCCATGAAATATAATATTTAAAGGGGGGGGGGGTTAATGCTGGTGTTTTTGACTTTTTTTTTAAAAAAAGGGACAATCATTTGAGGACGTATAAGCAAACACCTTCTATCACGCAATTTCCCCCTTTTTAATTTACTTTCACCTTTCTGTTCTTGTTTTGCCTCTTTTAAGCGCGATTTTTTATCGCAACTAGGTTATCTAGGTTGAGACCAAGAGTGAAATATTTATATCACTCTCCCAACCAACTCAGCACTTCGCCACCGAGTGCTGGAGCTGTAGCGCACACGATTATATCCCAGTGTTTAGCAAATACGCGTTGGACAATGTTCGCCCTGTTTCCAGCTTTACCCGGTCCCCTAATGATCAGCTACCTTGACTCTTTTATGCACGCAAAACGGTCGTTTTCTTTCGCCTAATGAAACAAAAGCGGTCCTTTCCCTGTTACCAAATGAGTGCACCGTAGTCGAGTTTCTTCCGGAGGCAACCTCAACTCTTCGCGGCAGAACTAACGAATCAATTAAAAAAGAAAGCCTATCTTCTGTATATAGAGTAACCCACTCGATATATCTCACTTTGCAGACAACAAAACGCGATATATCGAAAGAGCATTATCGCGAGGGTCGAGAACAATTACTTACGAGAACAATAAAGCCCAAAACCAACCCTGTAAAGCAAATAAAGCTGGAATAATAGAATGTTAAGAAAACCGGTAATGATGTTTCGTAATAATTCTCACATATCGGTTTTTATACCCTTCCACTTTTATATAGGATAGGTCAGTGAGGCAGCCTACTGCTGACAAAAAATTCAGGTTTTTTGTGTCAGAAGGGAATGTTGGAGATGAAGTCTCTTTGCTCTGTTCCCTTTCTGCACTGTATCCATCAACAATCCGTCTCTTAACTGGTGTATGCTGTGCGAGGAATGGTAAAAAAAGCTTGGGTCATTAACCTAAAATATCCGAGAAGTTGGAGGCATTGCATAGGCTCACTCGTAACGATTCTATATCGATTTTTTCGTCCCTTTCGATTTTCCTTGTATAAATATTTTTCTCTTGGGTTTTGGTTTCGTCGCTTTTCCGAAAAAGATTTCATCGCGTTTACGCACGGAAGTGCTTGTATTAGATTAAACGTTAATCGAAAGGTTTTCATCCCGAAATCGTGCTTTTTCATACTTACCGGAAGAAGCTGCAAGATGGTTTGGGAATATTTGTAGGATTTATTTTTACCTGTTTGGTTTTTATGCCCGTGTCCACTATCGGTGCATCATTTTACAGTTACGGGCCACTGCTTCCCGGCACTTTGTATTTGAAGGACCACTTTCATAAGTGATGTAATTCCCGCGAAATATAACGACATCCAGCGTTCTGTGTGTTGGTGCCATTTTTAGAAATGACTTAGAATTATTGCAGACCGATTGCTTCCAGTTGTTTGTGTTTTTGGAGATAACTATAGAATTGTTGGCATGTACAGAAAAAATCATTTAGGGAATGACTCAGTCATCTCTACCGATATCTTATCCTGACCCATTTGTCATGTGTTAAATGAGAGATTCGATTACTCATCTCTTACGATTACCTTCAGTATCATCCCTTTACAGGATTCTTTTCCTGATTCGAATGTTCCAGGATTCTCAAGCGATCTTTCTACTTTCTCTTCTTCTACCCCGTTTCCTTTTTCCCACAATTACTTTGTCTTGTATTTGACGCAGTTTTGCCAAGTATGACCAACCACCATAAAACCCAACTAACCTGATTCAAACGACCTAGTGTTAATTGAGACATTAGGTGGCTCAATCACCTGTTTACATAGTTCTTATACACATTCAATAATCTTAATGGTAAATCAGACATTTAATTATACCTTTCGGCCCTCAAGGAACATCCTTAAGTATGTACGGGTTTCGCGAACTTGAGGTTCGCCAGTGATTTTTCTTTTCACACGGGACTTACTGTCGTTGGTAAACACGTGAGTCGCGCTCCCGGGATACTCAAGCGATCTTTTTCTGCTTTTATCCCACTACTCTGTTCCCAATCTCTCTTTTTTCCCCATTCACGACATTTTTTTTACTTGACATTTTCTTGTGTTTAGCGCAGCTTTGCCAAATATGGCCCTTGCGCCATAAAACCCCTAAACCAACCGATACCTTTAGATTGTTTTCAGACTTCGGATCTTTTTCTTCAATCATCGCTTGACCTGATTCAGTATTGTGTGATTTTTTTTTATTGTTTTCAGACCAGGTGGGAACATAACTTCGATTAACCCTTTTCTGCAACAATTTGTTTATTGCTTTTTAGCATTTATAATGCTCTGTGGGTAAGAATATATCCTGGATATATTCGTGAATAAATCGATTCACGAATTTGGATATTTGTCTGGAATTCGGATGTTTGTCTGAAGAACTAACCAAAGGATCAAAGAGCTTCCATATATATGAAAGGGGTCGCGAATATTGCTTCCGTTAAAAAATGTTGCAGGTATATAAATTTTGGAAATCACTGATATAGTGTTTGAACGCGTATGTAAAGCCATATA
The DNA here is from genome assembly GCA_933210815.1 of Meta bourneti. Taxonomy (NCBI): domain Eukaryota; kingdom Metazoa; phylum Arthropoda; class Arachnida; order Araneae; family Tetragnathidae; genus Meta; species Meta bourneti. The sequence continues at coordinate 73,954,096 of OW119928.1, forward strand.
GCAATGCGAAAATGTTTAATGGGGAAAAAAAATCTGCGTATCTAGCTCACTACTGAAGTGCCAAGTTATTAAAATCAACCGTATATCCTGGCACTCATTTACACTACTGGTGTTTTCCACCAAGGTTTACCAGTTAATAGTAATTATTGCTAAATTTGGTCAAAGATGCGAGTTCCTTTTGCAGTTCGATGACAGCTATTTATTTACTTCATTTTGTATAATGCTTAATATTTAAAGAAAAAATTCAATAAAAAATAAACTTTTTCTCTTCCAATTCTCTATTCGAGAATACATAAATCTGAATAAAGAAACCTAAAATTAATTTATTCTCTTTTAAACATGCGATATGAAAATAAACGATATTTTGCCTTTTTTCATCTTTCACGGTTAAAATAAAAAAAAGTCGCAAGAATTTCAGTTGCGTATGAGATGTTTGTCAAGCTAAATGCAGGTGGTGGTGTGTTTTTGTGTGGAACGCGCTTTCTATTCGTATTCTGGATGGCTTCACTTAGCTCGCTTTTCGAATACGATTTCATCCGATCGCCTATAGAAATTCCAAAGAATGAATTCTTAATTGATGTATGATAGTTGATTGCTCAACATCAATCAGATTTCACGCCAATCATTGCCAAAACGTCGATAATCTACATTCTAAGGTAACCCCGATATATATCATTCGAGAGCGTGTGGGTAAAATGTAGAAAATCGCCGTCTTCTGATTTATTCGAAAACGCTGGAAGTACCTCTCATTGTTATTCAATTTGGAACCATAGTCATAATAACCATTCGATTGGTTTGCGTACCTTTCCCTGTGCATTTAAGAATTCATTATTATCAATAAATTAAATGTGAAATAATTAAAAATCAATAAATTCATCCCAATTTAGTTTGCTCTCACAAACACAAGTATGACGAAAGCCATTACTACTCAGCTCTGCAAATAAAATCATTAGGTCGCCAGAATAATCATTAGAATGTTACTTCTGAAGTTTTTCTAGGTTGCCATAAGAGTTGTCTCGCCATAATGCAGACAAAGCGAATTTAACCCCGTCTTAAATTAAAAGCATTACGAAACGATGATTTAAAAATTTTCCCTCACCTTTACAAACCGATTTTAGAAAACACTACCAATTTTAAACTTTATAAGCGTTCTGAATCATTAGAATTGAGCATTCAAAACTATTTTGAATGTTTAACTCACACTCCATTGTTTTAGCGGATGTTTACTTCTCACCGCATCCTCAACAGTTCCACTCTCAAGTTGATTCAAGTATAACTGAATTCCACACAATCTGCCTCTTTATCGGCACACCGTGTTCCCAAACTACAGACAACGCTAGATTTTTCTTTTTAATAAAAGATCCGTTTCTCTTTTTATCCTTTTTAAATGCTTTTCTTTCGTCCTTTTGTGATGACGTCACTTACGCCCTCCCCTTGACGTCATAGGAAGCCTCGCCTTACAATGGGGGCTATTCATTACGGCCCGCGGATTGACTGCGAGTTGAGGAGAAAATTATTGAAATCTTAGACGAGATTCTAGTATATTTTTAAAGCCGAGCAGCTGTAATGGCATTCTCACGTAGGCACTGGAAATACTTGTTAATTCTTTTTGCCGTGCTTCTTTAATTCGTGTTCAGTGAAGCGGATATTTTACAATTTCTTTAAGAGTAGGTATCAGTGATTCGATTTGTTGGGTTTCCTATTTCTGTGACCAAAATACCTTCTACAATTCCCACTTTTAAGCACTTTCAAACGGTTCGAAATTACTAATTCTGGTCTTATTTTGCAGCTATAAATTTCGTTTTCACGACCGAGTTCGCGGATCCAGTCGTCATTTTGGACGTCTAACGTTTCTGATTTTTTTCGTTTCTTTGGGCCCCTCGGGAGCACATCTTTAGGTGTGAACGGGCTTCACGAACCCGAGGGACCCTAGTGATCTGTTCTTTTTCCACAGGGCTTACTGCCTCTGGTAAACATGGGACCCCAGGATGCCCAAGCGATCTTTACTTCTCTCCATTCTTTATTTTCGCAATTACGTAACATTGTCCTGTGTTTGGCGCACACATCTATTTTAGGTGTGCACAGGCATCACAAGCCTGAGGGACCCGGGTGATCTGTCCTTCCTGTTTTACCCTTTTGCTTTTTTTTCCTCCCTCGTTGGTGTTTGGCACAGCTTGGCCAAATGTGGCCCTTGCGCCATAAAACCCAAAATCAACCAACCATATTACACTGTTGAAGAGTAATAAGAACGACTATGTCTCATTCTGTTTCTAATATTTTGGTGACTTCGCAGCTCAAATCAAGTCGAGCACATTTTTATCAGAGCGGCAAAATTGTCGATCGAATTATGTGATCTTAGGCAAGTAATTTGGCAAACTAAAAGTATCATCTAATACCCTATTTTTCCTTACACTTGCTGAAACCGCTGAACACTTACCTCCGGCTACACGTGTATCTTGAGAAACTTGCTAGCCGGCGGTTGACAAGCGATGCCTTTATTTCGTTTTCACAACGGCCAAGTGAAAAGCGAATCTCCAAGACCCTCAGCCGAAACCTCCCCCTATATCCTTAGTGACCTCAGCAGGTCGGAGCGGAGGAGCTACGCCCCCAACTAAGGAGGTGTTGACCATGCCATCTGACCGTGGTTCAAAATTGCTAGGCTTTGTTGTCGCATCTTTTTTCCCTTCAGGGTTTGGGACGTGGTGTTTCGTCGTTTTCCCTTTGGGATTGATCCCGGCCCGTCACCAATAGCCCGTTGTGTTGCTCCAGTGCGACGTTAATTAACTATCTACCTTATATTTGTTTCATTTTTCTTAGAATTATATATCTTTGGGATTGATCCCGGAACGTCACCAATAGCCCGTTGAGTTGCTCTAGTGCGACGTGAATTCAACTATATACCTATCTACTTCTTAGGTAGGTATTTATTTAATTAACGTCGCACTGGAGCAACACAACGGGCTTTTGGCGACGGTCTGGTATCAACTTCCGAAGGGAAAGATCCTAGGACAACACCACGTAATTTTGAACCACGGTCAGATGACGAGGTCACACCTGAGCTGGCACCCCACTCTCCAAACTTCCACACCACGCCAACGTGAGGACATTTGAAGCCGCCCCCTTTTACACGACGGTGTTTGGTTGGATTCGAACTCGCAACCCTCCGGTTGCTAGTCCGTTACTCTTCCAACTGGGCTACCGCGGCCCTCTACCTCTTAGAATTATACTAGCGGATTACCTGGCGTTGCCCAGGTATTTATTTATCCCTATCTTCTATTAGATTGGAAAAGGAATCAAATCTATCTATAGTGTAAAATCAAAGTAATTTTATTTACAGCTTTTTAAAAATTTAAGTACAGTATCCAAATTATGAAGTAAAATCTTTTACAAATTCACTATAATATTAATTTAACACAAAACTTGATTATAAACAACATTTTTAGTTTCAGGAGCAAGAATAAATAAATTCTTGGGCGAACCCATCCTTGAGCAAGCAACATAAAGTTTTCCGTGAGAGAAACATGGCTCTATCTCTCTTATCCTGTAGTCGGGCCTCACGCTGCATCACAGTCTGAAGCTCTAGATGTAGTAGCTCTCTTTCATATCCTGTAGTCGGGTCTCACGCTGCTGTACTGTCTCTGAAGCTCTAAATGTAGTAGCTCTCTTTCATATCCTGTAGTCGGGCCTCACGCTGCTGTACTGTCTCTGAAGCTCTAAATGTAGTAGCTCTCTTTCATATCCTGTAGTCGGGCCTCACGCTGCTGTACTGTCTCTGAAGCTCTAGATGTAGCAGCTCTCTCGCGCAGCGTCGCAAGTCTTCTATTCCTCTCCTCGGGAGCTTCTTGTCTACTGTTTCATTTTTTTAACCTTTAATTGCACTTGGCCAATCGCCTTACGTTTCCTTGGAGGCATTGTTACAGCAATGAACAATGAATGTTGATTAATGAACTTGAATCCAAAATGCACATTATCAGTGTCACACACACAAAAAAAAATAAAGTAGGAAACACTTATATACAATCAATTAAAAGATCGAAATGAAACTCACATTCCCTGAAAAATGATAAACTGGAAGACTTGCCGAGTTAGCTTCCCTTAAATACGACCATCTAAGATTCGAGTGTGGGTGCTGGAATTTTCTCGAACGTCATGAGTCCAAGACCGGGGCATAATGATTTCTAAAAATTTCCGGAAGATTCTACAGAGTTCTATTCAACTAAATTTGGGCTTAAATGTCATCGGGACTGCCAATTAGCCTAGCTCCCCGAAAACTATGGATTCGACACTAATCTCGGTCATTTTGGACATTTTACTTTTCACCCTTCTCATCCCCCATGCCGATGGGGGTTGAACTCGGACTTAAACGGCATCGGGAGTGTCACTATTTATCTCAGCGGCCCCAAAAACTACGGATTCGACTCTAATCTCGGTCATTTTCGATTATTTTTACAAATCACCCCCTTCCCACCCCACCCCTACGGGTGCTAGAGGTGTCTTACTCCACAGTATTTTTTTCTGGATAGTAAGTCATATGTGTACCAAGTTTGGTTGAAATTGCTCCAGGCGTTCCAGAGGTATGCTGGAACATACACCCATTTTTATATACGTATATAGATTAAAACTCAGTTTTCTTGTAAGATGCGTTTCACTATTGACTGAGATATTTCCGTCCCTTTTTCAAATGCTGCGGTTTATTTAATCTTAGTTTGTTTTCACGAATATCCGTTTGAAAGGTTTCATTTCCTCTTTTAAAGATACCTAGTTCAGCGAATCAAGCTGATAGTCAGCCTGTAAGAACTGCAAAACCACAATATGTCCATTTTTGGAAATTTGGATAACATAAATTGTTTTTCCCCAAAGAAATAAAATACCAAATCCGCATATGAAACCAAATTGAAAGATACATTTAATCATAGAAAATTTGATTCAATTTTGAAAGTACAAAATTTCAGGTTTTATAAGAAAATAAATTTAACAATAACAAATTGCAGTAAAGCAGCGATTTTCAACCGGTGTGCCGCAAGAATAACACTGGTGTGCTTTACTGATTATAAAATGGTTCAAATTGTAAGATTTATTTCATTCCAAAACTTAGTTTTGAACTTTTGACAGGTGTATTCACGAATAATTTCAAGTGATATCCGTGTAAATAATTTATAGTATTTTTTTATTAGTGTCATAAATAGTTTCAAGAATATTTTTTATAAAGCCACTTTGGAACAAAAAGGGCAAGTAATTACTATAATTTATTGTTTTAATCAGTCAATATTGTACCTATTTTTTGCTAGATGGGTAAAAAGTATATCTTTTAGTGTGCCGCAGAATTTTAGTAATTAGTTTGTGTGGGGCCATAAGATGAAAAAGGTTGAAAATTTCTGCAGAACTTATTAGTTCTTGTGCCATACGCAGCATTTTGATTCAAATTCTTTCCTTCGCTTACAAGCTTAAAACATTTCTCATTTTAAAGTTGGCAATTTTATTTTATATACAGATTCTAAAAGTGTCTTGGAGTCTGATATCAGACTGTCCAAAACACCCGTTGGCGTATGTTTTGAAACTAAGAAGCACAACCGACGTGACTTCGGTATCACATTTTGTTGGATACCGGAATATGTCGGAATTATTGGCAATGAATTGGCCGATGCCGCAGCAAAAAATGCCGTGACCTCTTTAAACATACGCATTTCCATACAATGATCATCATTTTGTACGGGACATTGTATGGAATATATGGCACGAAGACTGGAGTAAACAAATCAATAATAAACTTTTTACAATCGTACGGACAATTCCAATCTTGCCGTCGTTACCATCAAGACGGCTGGATGTTTTAATAACTCGTCTTCGAATCTTCCATTCGAAAGGCACGCATCTCCATTTATTAATGCGGGCACCCCCGCCATCATTGCCAAAAAGCTTTTTACCATATACCATATTTTAACCTCTTGTCCTAATGTTAAACCTTTTTAAAGTCGATTTTTTAACACATCACCAATTTTGCTTGTTGGGTCAACCTTCCTAACAGGTCCTTCCCAAACAGGTAATTTTACCATATCTATAATGAATCAGATTTCAACTGAATTTCATAAAGTTTTATCATCGAAGATGGGGACACCCCATCTTAGTTATAATTTTTCTTGTACCTTTTTTGTAACAAAATTTTACCTTCATGCTTAATTTTTGTATAACTCGTTTGATTTTATTCATTCTTTTCTTTTTTAATGTTGGTCTGATTATATAATTCCGATACCTTTTAAATCTATTTTTAATTTTTATTGTCTTGTGATTGGCGCAGCTTGTCCACTTTTGGACCTTGTGCCATAAAACACCAACCAACCTTAGCTTACAACCAGGGTTTGAAACTAACGGACCTAAGTCGTATTTTGCACCGAAAATTTAGTTTTGATCGAGTTTTTTAAACCCAATCATCAGTTTCGACTCAACTTTTCTGAAATTTTTGCTTGTTTGCAAATTGCGACCGATATTCCTTTATTCTGGATAAATTAGGTAAATTCGAACTTTGACAGTCAAACTAGAATTCTGTATTCTGTCAGAAGTAGCGAAAACTTTCGAACGCTGAGTTCTGGAGTCAAAATTCAGTCAGCATATACTGTCTGAAATATCTAGGTCAACGTAACTATTTTCAGATCGCTACGTTGTTCCCTTAGAACCAAAGAAGTAATATTTAATATAGAGCGTTTCCCAGAGGCCAATTTTTAATCAACAAAGCGTCGAAAGCTGTCATGAGCCGAGAAATCGGAAGAGGAAAGAATACAAGCACCTGAAGGGGATAAAGTTCAGATAGCTGTTCTACGACGCAACGAAACTGCTGAAGAAACAGGCTCAACTTGGTTTTTCTGAAGCAGCAAAAACTCTTTCGAAGCCGGGTATTAAAGCTAGCCTTTTGCTTAAAATGCATTATGAAACCTCAGATAGAAAGACAAAAAGTGGAAATTACGATGCCCTTAAGAGAAAAAGGCTCCCAAATGCAATTATCAAAGTCGTTATACTTGTGTGTACGAAACAAAATAAATTTGAAATTGCATCAATATTATGGCAACTTAGGAAAAATGTGTCCATTGACGCATCACGTCCTGCTCTTAATTTTTTAACCATGCTTACGGCTAAATTTAACTGAAAGTGATGAAATTAGCGGTAGAGTATTTTGTAATATTTTCTTTTACGTATTATTTTAACGACAATGGAAATAATGTATTTCAGTTTCCTTAATTGTTAGCGTTTAATAAAATGCAGGACGTTTCCATTATGAAAGGGGCCTTCAAAGTCTTGCAAGGTCGATTTCCCAAAGAGTTGAAATGATAGCTGATCACTTCATCCTTATTAAGAGTTGTATTACTTGAGGTATGTAGTATTGGATAAACCATTGCTCCTCCCAATTTTTATTGGACAGGACCTACTTTTCAAAACGGAAAACATCAACGACCCCCCCTTGTTTTGGATATAGTGCGAAGGGCGAGGTCAATTAATATCAAATAAATTTTGCACCATTTTATTGCCTTTTATTTTTGTATTGAATGTAATTTTACTTATCTTATTTGTTTGCATAATGCAATTTGTATGTCTGATGAGAGTGGATTTCACGCATGGAGTTTGACAGTTATAGTTTATTTTGAAATTCAGTTTTGATAGCGAAGTCGTGAAAGAGCATTTCTATATTTAGGTCAAAAGAGATGGATACATTTGTTGAACTGATAACAGAACTATTTAAACATTTTAGGCTGTTGAAGTGTATTTTCGTCAAGAAAACGCTTGTTCGTTGTTTGACCTTGCCAACCAACCATCAAGCATTAACAGTATTAAGTCCATGTTGCACGGTGATTAAGTGAATTATTTTTGATATACTCGTCAAGTCAACATTCTAGCTTTACGACCTAAAATTCTTTGAGACCCACCAAATACCGACTCATGACCCACCAGTAGATCGCGACATATACTTTGGCAACTCCTGATGTAGAGGGATAAAGGCGCATAAATGAGAAATGCTAACGGGAATGTCACAGAAAATAGTAAGGAAGCAATCTCAAAAGTATCTAGGTTATCAAGAAAGTATCCTGTTGCTCTTGCTTTAAAGTCAATATTGATATGTAATGTAAAACAAAGGTTTGCTGCCTTCTGTTTTTGGAATGCACAGATCAGAATCAGTTCCGTAGCCATAAAATGGGTTCTCTGCCACTGATTCGTTTCTGAAGATCCTTTGGAAACAGTATTCAGTTACTTGGAGTGATCTACAAAACTTTGGCCTTCTAACAAATTTCGATCATAATCCACCTTCATTTGGCAGGCATTTGTCGGTTTTTCCCCCTTAGGACCCTTACATTTTTGCAACAGTTTTCCATCTGATTACTGTTCGTCAGGAGCTGTTTCATAATAGAGCTGTGCATACCAAAGACCCAGGAGGATTTCTGTTTTATTGTGACATTTAACTGAGTGGGTTTTACGACTGGTGAAATGTGTCTCTGAGCCATAAAATAATTCAGCAGTCTGTCGCGTTATGCTTCCGAAATGTTGCCCTCGGCAACACCACTTGGTGGCCATCGGTTTTGACTCGGCTCCAATTCAAAGATCATTGAATAAAAACCATAAAAATGCCACCAATAAGTGGAAATGAAAATGAGAATTGATGGCGGTCCAGGCATTGCGACTAGGAGATGACCGACCGTCCTTGCCGCATACTTCTCCGCATAAAAATAAGAATGGTTTTGTCGGACCCCGAAAAGAAAAGACCTGTAAAATGGCCTAAAAAATGGCAGCCTTTTAGCAGGTGCCTCTTGGCGTCATGCCAGTTGGATGTCGTCCCAACGAAAAAGCCGCCTCTTATATAGATATATGCGTACACATTTCATATCTCAGTTGACTTTTTCTAAGGATTTATTTGTTCTCTTGGCTCTTTCCCGTTTTCTGTTAAGCTTTCCTCTCAGCGGAGTTTATCAAATTAATGTACTTGTCAATTTGTTTGGCTCTGCACTTTGCCGGAGTTCGTATTAGACTATTTCCCTGTAAGCTAAAAGGGAAGGGTCGTTCCGGGCCTTTGTTTTGGTGTCTCGGCATTGGACTTCTGCTTGCGCTTTCTTGGGTATGCTATAAATTGAGCTGTTAGACTGTTGACTGGAATTGACTTTGGGATATCATGTGTTCCTGCATAGTTTTGGTGGATTATAGGAAGACTTATTTGAATTATTTAAAAAATGTTTTATTTCTATCCTTTCGAAGGATTTCCAGTGATGTATGTTTGAATAGTGATAAAAACAAATAATTATATTACAATAGATAAAATTGATACATTTAAAGAATATGGTTTGATTACTTAGCAAGACAGCAGAACCACATGAACTGGAATATTTCGTAGAAATTGACAGGATTGCATGTATGCTCAATTTTTGCACGAGGCATTTTTGTATCTTTTTAATATTTACTTGAGACCGCTTTTGGAAAAACTGCGTTAATGTAAGAAACGATGAAAAACTCCAATACCAATTTAGATGACGGGCACCTTATTAAACTAAGAATGTGTGTTAAAAGTTTTTAATGTTTTTCTTGCACCCTATACGTTGTTTCTCTTTTACTTTGAACACTTGTACAGCTTTTTAAATTCAGTGAAAAGATGTATGCTGGATTGCACATACCAGTTCAAAAAACATTTCACATTTTTCAGACTTTTCGTATCCCTCGGGCCCCGATACTATGGTATCGGTAACCCCTCCTAAGTGGGGATCCTTCTTTCACCGCATTCCTCCGTGGGTGTATTTCTCTCATCTGTGTCAGTCGAACTTTCATTTGTGTGTATATGTCTTGTCTTGTGCTGGAGCATGGCCAAATATGGCCCTTGCGCCATTAAACTTCAATCAACCAACCTTCTTTCACCAACCCGCCATCCCGGGGGAATTTGCGGCTGACAATCCGTATGCCGTGAGGGGAAAACTGATCAACAAAGAAGTTCAAAGACATTCAGTGCAGATTCGTGAGATCCTTGACGGTCCTACTGACAAGATGTTGGCCTTTTCAGCGACAAGGAATGTCATGTTCTGTTACTCTTGGACATGAACGTGTGCCACTGAGACAATTTTGAATTGGCAGGAGTGATCCCATAAAATCCGACAGTGAGTGAGACATAGTGGCCAGGTTTCGCATGTTCCCATTAATAAATTGGTCGTTGATGAATTCCGATCCTGTAGGTGAAGTATTGGATGAGGTGTGTGTTAATAGTTGTGGCCTTATGCACTTTTTAGGAGAGAAGCAATGAATTCTTCCTTTTCCTGTATTGTTCCAAGCTCCAGCCAGACTTGTATGCAGTGTAATTCCCTGGTCCTCCTTTAAAGGAAAAAAGAGGGTCCAAGAGGTCAGGAAGGTATTAACTATGGCGGGAGAACGTATGAACAGGTATGCACTTGGTTGGCTCTGGGTTTCATGGCTCAAGGGTCATGTTTGGCCAAGCTGCACCAATCACAAGACAATGTCAAGTAATTGTGAAAAGAAAGGATGGAGGGAAGAAAGAAAAATCACTTGGGCTTCCTGGGGTCGCGATCCCCATGTGTACCAGAGGCAGTAAACCCCATGGGAAACAAATGATCAGTAGGGTGCCTGGGGTTCGTGATATCCTTACACACCTAAGGATGTGCCCCCGAGGGGTTGTGCACTCAGAGTGACCCCTATTGCAGGTGATCCCAATATGGTGGGTCGAGTTAGAATGGAGGATCCCATTACATTGTTCTGGAATTCGACACAGGTAAGGCTGTCGGTAAAAATGGAGCAGAGGATCTGAGGAGAAAGCCCACAGGTACCGTCTAAATCCTCCAATGGTATTTCTTAAAAGAGGAACAGGTTACTCACGAAAAAATTCAAGAGGTTGAAAACCAACCTCACTTGAGCCACCGCGGGAATCTATTTGTGGTTCCTTCTTGCCTCCAGATGCGATTCTCGGGAAATACGTCTTACATGTCTTGGTGTTTTCCCAACTCTCGGGCGCTAGGTTATTGCAAGGGTTCGCGCGTAGCTATTACCAAAAATATTTTTGAATGCAACTTTTCCAAACAAATTTCTAAAATACAATTCCAAGTCGATGTCGTGGAAAGCAACATTAGCTAGAGCGATTAGGCTCTGCCACTTGGCTATGTTACAATGAAATTCAATGATTCATGCAGGGTGCGCATTAAGCGGAAGACAAAGTGGGCCATCTGCGTATATTGTTTGATGTTCTGAGAGCTCCGAGTGTATATACAGAGTATTGATCTTGCTTAAGAGCGGATTGAGTGTAGAGCCAAAGACCCACTTCTAAATTTGCACTGAAAAACAGATGGATTGAACATTATCTGTGTTTTAATTTAAGCATTAAAAATTTTTAAATCATAATATATTAATATTATACAAACAATATTAAACAAATATATATTTTAAGTTATATTTGGTGTATAAGAAAAGCTTTGATTGTTACAGGGAAAATTAGGAGTAGAAAGTCTTGCTTAATGGAATCTAAATATTTTGCTTGTTACCAAAATGTTCTACGTTGTGCGATATTAAATTTATTATGTTTTCGTGAATGTATATATATGAAATAGTGTAATGAGATTAAGATCGTGACATGGACTTTGGTGTGTCTATTTAAAATAAAAGTATGAATAAAAAAAATTCTTAAAAGTTAGACTTTAAAAATGACGACGGGAACCCCAAAACTCGACAGGGTTCCTAGGGGTCTCAAAAAGCCTGATTTTTCATTTTGGATTTTAAGGGTCCTTAAAAGGCCTTAATGTTTGCTGAAAGTCTACAAAAATTAAAAAATACTTATTTTTTACAAATACACTGCTTATTTTATTTTACCTGAAAAACCAAGATCAATGATACTTGTCCAAGGTCAAGTGAAATTAAAAATCGAGGCCAAATCTTTATAGGTTTGCCAAAAATTGATGTTTTTAAAACTGGTCCGAGAGACCCAAATAAGTACTCGTGAAGTTTTTTCACATGTGCACTCACGACATAATCACTAAAATGTAGCCTTAAAAAATTTTAAGTTGTCTTGAAAATTCCCTAATTTTTTTGCTTGAAGAGTGAGAGTTCTGCTCAATCCTTAAAACGAAATTTATAGATGCAGAATTACGACTAATGACAGCTAATTTCGAAACCTGTTATACTTATTAGAGAACATTTAATTCGCGTTTTATTGAATGAATCATCTCGAAAGACAATTATGAAGTTAGACTTCGTGAACTTAAGGGGATGACAACTTTTTTTGTCTAGGAATCACAATCTCACGGTGAAAGAAACCTTAACAATTCATACACTACCTCGCTTACTTCTCTTCGTCTGCCATTGCTTCGGGCGTTTGAATCTTCAGTTTCTGCTGTGTACATTTCCATTCGACGGGACGAGGTAATTAATTTTAGAAATACCTGGGAAGTTTGTTATGTGGTCTCCCATTTGAAGAGAAAAGGAAAATTATAAATTATTCCGTCTTTCTATCACACACTGTTCCAAGGCACTGTTTTGGGAAAGAACTCGATTTTAAATGCGTGGTGGAGGGGCCTTTTCCTAATTGAGTAATTGTAGTTTCCAGTTGGTTTATTATGGCGTAAGGAGCTAGATCTGACTAAACAATGTATTTTTCCGCCCGAGTAATGAACATATACTCACAAGGAAAGTTCAAAATTTTTTGCCGACGTAGAAAGTTAGTTACAGGAATCTTACCTCCGTTGCCTACAGTTCGCAGGCTGCTACTATAGGCTACGGAGGATCCCGTAATTGCCAGATAAGGTACTGTTAGGATTTAAAACACAATGGTGTTTATGGAATCGAAGGTTCCATATATAATCTTAAATCCTGAGGTACCCGAGTGATCTGTCCTCCCTTCTATTTTATCCTCGCAAATCCTGCTTTTTATTTTGTTTTCCTTCCTCATTGTTGTAGCGTTTGGCGCAATTTGGCCAAATCTGGCCCTTGCGCCATGAAACCCCAAACTAACCTTTCCATGTAATCTTAATGTTCTGAGACATCTTTCAAATTCACGAGCGAAAAAAAATTATGGGTGGTCTTTAGTTCTTGAAATTAATGGCTGTTTGAATTAAAACTTTTTTTAAAAGGGAATTAAAAGAGTTTTCCATGTTTTTCCTAACATTCCGAGCGGCTGATGTTTCAGTGAAAAAATTGGAAAATATTCTAGCTTGATGTTTCTAAAATTAAATTTGTTTTATTGCATGAGTTATTCCTTGTAAAAGAAGTGGTGGGGGCAAGTGCATCCACTGAATGTAAAACGTGTCTGATTAAAGTAGGGACTGTCAGCTGCTGGAAATGCTTGGAGGATTTCTAGATTAGTTCACCGCTAGAGCACTTAGAATTTCTGGAGGGAAATTGCGCAGTTCAAAGAAAGGCATAAAAACAGTCCATGGTATGCATTTGCGCCACATGTGGGGCAAGTACGACCCCATGAAATTGCGTTGGAAAGTACTTTTTAAAATTACATCAATGGTAAGTTTAAATAAATAAGAGTAAACATTAGTGAAGGGTCTGGGAGTGGTAAAAATGAGAAATTTTAGAAATCACTTGTTCAATATGAGCTTAGAAGATTTGGATTTTTAATTTGCCCCACCTCACCCTAATTTTTTTCAAGGGGAGGTCAAACATTTTTGTGGGTTTTCTTTGACATTTTTCAAGTGATCAAAATCTTACCCCTATACATCAGATTTAAAAACCCGAAGACCTCGATTTGGCGCCTGGATTATCCCTTGAAAAATCGCAGGGTTAATGTGTACCGAATGCTCATGGCTCTAATTATGTGGGAATCTGCGGGAGAGGACTGTAAAACCAGTTTCCCCTGGACGAGATAAATCGTGCGGGAAAAGTAGCGACACTGAGGAGAAACCCGTTCTCTTGGGATGGAGTACATCCCGATTAATTCTTGGCAGCTTCCTCCTCATCCGAAACTAGGATCGTTAATATCTATTTGCACCGCCTCCCAACAGATCGGCCCTAATGCGACGCAACTCTTTAATGGCCATCTTTTTAATCTGGTCACCCTCGCTCTTAACGCCCCCTGCTTCAGTTTTGACACAACTGTTCTTGCTTCACAAGATCAGCCGTTCTCAAACATTTTACTTCGAAGCCCCCCTTTCAAATGTACACATATAATCAGCCTCCTTTAAAGTGTTTCCCAAAGGGATTCTTAATCCAATCCAATTCCATTTTTTGCTGCTTCAGTTTTCGGTTAGATCAGACGTTCTCTAATCTTTTATTTTAAGGTTCAGTTTCCAGCAACTTGTATGGCTATTCCCTTCAAATCTAGATATGGTTAGCATTCCCCTCCTTAAAATTTGTGAAATTTTTTAGGGAATTCTTTACCTAATTAAATACCATTTTTGCTTCAGTTTGCATTCAAGTTCTTGCTTTACAACTTGGGTTACATCGTCAAACATGCTATTTCTAGGCCTCCCTTCACAGAAACTGATATATTCAGCCTCCTTTAAAGTTTTTCAAAGGGATTCTTAATCCAATCCAATTATTTTTTATCCTAAGACGGAAGGTTATCCATTTTTCTTCATGCCATCTTATAGACATGAGTTTGCAGCCCATTCGGAAGAAAGATGGTATCAGCAATAATAGATAACTTTTCTCTTAAGGTGTCCGACTACCTTCGGAAAGGATTTTTTGAAATAATTTGAAATTTGACTTTTTTTGTGCATTATATTATAGAATATGGTTAAAAACTTAGAGAATAACATATAAAAAAAATAATTAATAATTTTTTTAAAATTTAAACCCCAAAAAGGGGTGAAAAATAGACAAAAACTAGCACCACCGCAAAACATGATAACTTAAATTTAAATTAAGATATTCTTATTTTGTAAATTTTATTTTGAAGATTGAAACCTCCTTTAGGGAATGTACCTCTCACATCATTGTAAACCAGTTCTTTTAAAAACTGGAGAGGTTCAAGTACAACCAAGAAGAAAATCTTCCATAAATTATAGCAACGCATAACTTTTATAATTAAAAATAAAAAAACTAATTAATGCACAATTACAGAAGTGGTACATTCCCTTTATAAACTCTTTGAAAGTATTCCTACCAAATTTCATAACATTTGAAGCATAACTTTTTGAGTTTTCATGTTTTGCGTAAAAGCAAAATTCTAAAATGTCAATTTCAAGAAAAAGCTAAAAACAAAATTCAATAATGAATCTTACCTTTAAATGGAAAATGTAGCTCTAAAATGATCCTGATTTATAAAGATCACCTTCTATAGAAGTTAAATCAACTACTTTTTTTTTCCTAATTGCCCTCAAAACCTTCCTGCGCTTCTTTGAAACGGGTGTTGTATGGCGCTTGGAATCACTGATTCTAATGCGATCCAAACTTTGGTAACCTTTTAATGTGAAGTAACCAAGATTTTCAATGTTCATCTTGCTTAAAACACTGGTGCAACCCTCAAATCCATCATTATATTGTATTACTGCATCATAAGCCCCTAATTTTACAGTTTTTAGGCTGACGAAAACCTCCTTCGGAACTCTCTGCCAAATAACACCATTGAAACTTTCATTGGCATTTTGAGTTTTGCCATGCAGACACTTATTCAAAAGTTCTCTGGTGCAAAGCTCTAAATACACTGGTTTGACTACATTTAAAATATTGTTGGGCAAACCAGAATGCTTGAGCTTTTCTGGTTCTTTCCCTTCGCTTACAGCTCGCTGGTAATAGCACCAACTGTCTACACCAATAGGGCACTGGCCATGCATCGGTTTCTTTGGTGATGAAGCACAATGAAACAAAGCTGCAATTACATTTTGCTGCATCATTTGTAAGTTGCCCACGTTAGAGCGAATCGCAATGCCATAATAATTTTGTAGTCTGTCGATAAAGACATCTGATAACTTGCCTTTACCAGACAGACCTTTGGTTTTGCTTTTCAATTTTCGCAGACGTGTACCCACCCGTTTTTGAATGTGCCCAATGCATTCCAGTTTTGAAACACTTTTTTCGCCATATGTGTTTTGGACGCACAAATAGCCTTTAGAATCCCCATCACCGTAGTATTTCGTGTACTTCAGCTTCCGAGTGCTCACTGACCTCTTGAAAATTCTGTCGACACCAACAGTTTCCATCTTTGCTGATGACCCTTTAAAATTGCACTGGCATATATGGTCAGCTTCCTGTGATTCAAATGACGGGTTTCTCTTCAGTTTCTGTAATCTTTTGCAAATTCTGCAGTATGAGGACATGACTTCTAAATCGAGAACCTTTCCCGTGTCAATTGAAATGGCAGCAACACAACCATTCAAAGAAGTGTACCCTCTACGCTGCCACGTTCCATCTACAGACACGCCGCATTCACTGTCTTCTCCCTTTGAACCAACTTCATCAGCTGCTTTTAACATTGAAGATTCAGCAACCTCGGACACAACTTTCAAGAGTTTCTCTTCATGGATGTTATACGCAGCTTTAGAAATTGGTGGCAAATTCAGCGTGGTGCACAGTTTATACGCTGAAGAAAATCCCTTTCCAATCTGCCTCATCCCATAAACTATTCTAGACTTCACTTCAGGTACATTTTTGTTCTTTTTGGAGGAGGCAAAGCCTTTTACAAAATCACAATTGTGACATTTCAAAGAGAAGTGTGAGCACAATCCATACCTGGAGTCTTCAACTAAATGCAAACCAGAAGCAAAGCATTTGGGACATGGAAGCACCAAAAATATATTTATTAAAGTTTCCAGGTCGAAAATCCGATTACCACACAGTTCCTCATTCAAAACTTCGAATTTGGAAGAGCTAGATGCTTGCAGTTTTGAAGCACTGGCTGTGCACACTGGATCTTCAAGACTGTTAGTCTTCAGTGTTTTAGAGTGTTGATTACCTTTGAAGTGGTGTTTCTTCTTCCTGGCAATACTCTTTCCCATTTTGTAAAGAAAAATCACTTTATGCAAGAAGAATTATCAAGTTGTAGAACTTTTTGAACGCACGATCGAAAATCACGAGTTCAAATTGTGTACAAACTGAAACTCAAGTTTGATGCCAGATTGTGAAGTTAAACATGATTGCCAGATGTATTTTTGTGTAAAAAGTAGTTTTTTAATTATTTTTTTTTAATTAATAAAAAAAAATCCACACTTCAGAGCAAATTTTAACGCTTTAATTTGTTAAAATAAGAATGTAAACAAACTTTTACGTTCACTTCCTGTTTGCAGAAAGGCACTTCCGGTTTTAAAAAGTGTCGACTATGTAGTATTAAAAGACCTGTATCTTACGTTCTATGCATGGTAGGAACAAAATTTAAACAGATTTGGAAAGATAAGAAATCGGGCTTTCATATTATATCAAATTTGGAAAATCGCAATTTCCGCCGAAAATCGCGTTTTAAAGGTAGTCGGATACCTTAAAATGATCGGCTTACGTAATTGCATGGGCCCCTCGGGGGGCACATTTTTAGGAGTGTACGGTCTTCATGATCCCGAAGTACCCTAGTGATCTATTCTTTTCCCATGGAGTTTACTGATTCTGGTAAATATAGGGGTAGCGATCCTAAGATAACCAATCGATCTTCTCTCCATCCTTTCTTTTCACAATTCTTTGAAACTAGCAATACCCGCACGGCATTGCCCATGACATCATTCTTGTTATGCCCTCACTGATTTTGAAAACATTAAAAAGAAAAAGCAATAATTTTAAGAATGAATCCCACCACCCGACATGACACGGGCATATCGCCTCATTCCTTCCACCTCACTGATTCTTACTTAGAGAGCTTCATGATACACTGTTGAACGTTCTTCCATTTGGAGCTAGGATGTAAAGATTCTCGGCTTTTCTAACTCTTGAACAACCCACATACAGTTGACCTTGGAAGAAACACGGTTTAATGAGATCGAGTCCTACAACTTTCAGCGATTGTCCTTGTGCCTTGTTGAATCTCATGGCGAAACTTAAACGAACAGAGGACTGAAGTCGTTTAAATTGGAATGGGAGATCCGAAGGGATGATTGAGATCCTAGAAATGAATACGTCTTCGCCTGTGGCATGTCCAGTCATGATGGCGGCTTCAATAATAGTCGGCATCAGTTTCTTGATAGATAGTCTTGTTCCCTTGCGGAGTGAAGGTGGATGTAGATTTCTGAAAAGCATAATCGGTGCCCTAATTTCTAGTTGTAATATGTGCGTGGGTACTCCAGATGGCTCCAATGTGTTCAAAACTCTGTTGTGTAGTTCACAGCCTCATCTGTGTCACGTGTAGTGTCGATAGATTTGGATTATACAAATACAGAAATTATACAAATTCAAAAGTAAGTTATGAAATAACCACTACTGATATAAAAATGTGATTCAATCTTTAAATATAACGGTATATTAAAAAGTCTTGTTATGTCAACTCACTGATTCCGACAAACAACCTAAATGAATCACAATATCATTGAAATCAAAACCAAATTAAACAGTAATAAACACATCATTTCATGTAATTTATTAACACAAACATTATACTATTTGCGAAAAATACCCAAACCAAAACAAAGCAATACAAAAAAATTAACAAAGTTAATCAAGAACGCTTTGAATACGTTCAATCTCAACAATTTTAGGGAAGTATATGGGCCGAAGGCCCTCTATCTCCTTGTTGAATAAAACATAAAAGCAGAACGATGTTTGAGTTGTATAAAATTTCTTGATGGTAGGAACTTGGCACTTGGGAGTCCAACATGTAGGAGGGTGGAGCTTCAGTTTGCTTTTCATTGGTGGTTCGGAAAAGGACAAAACAGACAATACAGGGAAACCAGAGTTTCAGATTTAAAAAAGCTGCTTAAAATCAATTACATTTTTAAAATAATTGTGTTGAATTAAAAAATAAAAGGACAAAGTAAAAGTAAGTACAGAAAAAAATTGGAAGGATTAGAGTATATTTACTATTTTTTAAAAATATATAGAGGTGAAAAATAAAAATCCGTCGGCCGGGTCCGAACTCGGGTCTCCCACCAAGGCACTGACCGCTACTTCAGTACGTCACTTTACCCACTACACCATCATTTCAATGTGAGGAGGGGTGTTTTTAGTAAAGAGATGAATTTGTTCAATCTTAAAAATTTGTATAGTTGAGAATGGCTCTGGGCCGGTGTAAATTTGCAGAAAGACGATAATCATACCTGGGGATCTGCGCTATAGCTAAGTTTTCATTGCAATGAATACGTTGATTGGTCTGCAGTTTCAAAACATTAATAGAAGTTAGCATGCGGGATAAGTGTTTGCAGATCCGTCTGCGCAGATATGCCATAGTGGAGGAAGGGCTTCGCGCGCAGCGCGAAATATTAAAACGTTTTCTAGATTAAATTTTGAAATTCGGGCTTCGAGGGACATTCAGCCACCTTTAGGACTACCTGTGTGCCAAATTTCATGGCTGTAAGTGCTATAGATTCGTCTGGACACCTCAGAAAGACCCACAAGCACTTCCTTTTATAATAGTAGAGATAGTCTAACTTGTGTTAAGGCATAGCTTGACCAAATATGGCCTTTGGTATGTTGGGTTTGGATTTTATGGTGCATAGTTGCATGGAAGTCGGAGTGGACAGGATGCAGTGTCCTCTGTTCCGATTTCACTTAGATGTCCTTGCAAATAGTTGTGACTTGTCATTAATCTAAAATTTGCTGTAAAGTCTCTTGAGATCTCAGTTGGAATTGGACTTATCAGCAGTTTCTCCCAAGGTTTTTCTACAGCTTTTGTCTGACATCGTTTTCTCTTGACATTTAAATTGCATTGAATAATTCCAGCTTGTTGGTAGTTACAGGTTTCTCATCCTGGGTCTATCTATTGCTGTCTTCTCCAGTTGGTTGGCGCGTTCATTTTCACGGATTCCGCAATGGCTTGGGATCCACTGGTGCACAATATTCCAGTCTTCGTCCATAAGCTCATCCATCTATCTTTTGTGTGTAGTATCTTTAAGCGTTATTTGTTACGGGCTATCGCTTGGGCCAGCGCTACCCTAAGCTAATAATGCAAGCTGTAAGTCAACGAAGAAACTAGTTTAGTCTCTTTTTATCAGAGTTCATTGTATTTAGATTCTTCTTATTGTATGGCTGTTATTTCAGTATCAAAATTTGTAGCTCTTTTTTCAAGAGAAACTTCATATAGACCGTGACAGGTGTATCCAGCACCTACAACTTTTCTTTTGAGATTTACTGATCCGTATATAATCAATCCGTATATAATCAAATTCCATAAAATCATTAAATACATTTGAAAGGAGACTAGCCTCCACAGTTTCAGAACACTTAGTTAAATGGTATGTACGTCTTCTGTGGATAATGGAGGGGTACCATTTTGACGATTTTATTGGAAACTTGGAAGCACCCTATTACTAGAGATATTAATCTATTTTGTAAAAATTTCTCTGAATTCCTGTGGAGATGGACAGCTATTCTGATAACACTTGAAATAACAGTGTTATGACAAATTAACACTTAGCAATTGTTATAAAAAATATTTAGCACCTGTCGAAAAAATGTTTCCTCCAAATTCTTTAAGAGCAACATTTAAAATGACTAAACTTATTATAAAATTAATAAATTAAATTGAAAAATAACAATAACATGTGGTATATAAAATTTTAACAATAATCAATAACAAATGTTTATCCAATACTGAACATTAACAGCATTAATTTTTTTGAATGACGTTATCGCTAATATAAAAAATCATTAACCACTCGTAATAAGTGTCGTAAAATAACAGTTTTATCCATCTTTAACTTTTTGTGTTTCTTCCCAAAGAATATTTTTGACTTCGAAATCGGCTGTTTGCCCTCTGCGAACTGGACGAAATGGCTTGATCACCTCAAGGACTCCTAAAATTCTTGACATCGCAGTTGTAAATAAGACAATGTTTTTAAAGGGTGTTTTATCATTTCAGATCTTTATTGGGCTGCTAGTCGACTGATGGCCGAGAGGCTGGAGAGAGGCATAAGATTAAAAAAAAATATATTTCTGACTAGAAGCGTTTGCTTCCTGAAGGATTCATGGGTGATGGAACTCCGAGTTCCTGTCGTCACCCCGCCTTCTATTGCGGGCGGATCCTCCGGCCACGCCAGTACCATTTATTACCAGGGCCTGATAACAACGTCAAACTCTTTATCGAGCATAACATAGATGACACGAAGCATAACAATCTGCATCGAGGGTAGGGGAATAGACAGTGCTCGCCCGTCATGTATCTCTTTACTGCTTTTTTGTGTGTTTGATTTGTGTATTTAAGAGCACACGCGCTCCCATGTTGGTTTAGTGCTCTTGGGGGCAGGTGCAGAAATTGAGTCTGTTAATTTGCTGTGAGCCAAGGTTTGTAGAAAGGGAAGTGTGAGCGTTATAGACGAGGGATTGTTTCTGGTGTCGAGCTGGATTTTGTGACTTCGTTTTTGTGCTGTGTGTCATGTCAGGAGTATACCATTGTGAGTTGGGAGTTATTAACAATTTTATTTATTCAAAATAGAACTCAGGGGAGTTAATTTTGCTCCATTCTCTCTAAGCTGCGCCATACCTCAGGGGCACATCCTTAAGTGTGTACGGGCTTCAGGGATCCGAGGTACTCTAGTGGTCTCTTCTTTTACCATAGGGTTTACTGTCTTTAGTAAACACGGGGATCGCGTTTCCTGCTTTCATCCCACTACTTTGTTCCACAAATCCCTCTTTTTCCACAAATCCCTTTTTTTTCCTTTTGACGACATTTTTCACTTGACGCTGTCTTGTGTTTGGCACAGCTTGGCCAAATGTGGCCTTTGCGTCATAAACCCCAAAACAATCAAGCTAGGCCAACCGCTTCATCCTACTCGGAGCTGCTACAAAAAGTATTTTGTAAAAAATGTGCTCTAAATCATATTCTGATGAAGTCTTGCACTTTTAACAGGGGTTCCCCATGCAACTAAATGGAGATTTTTTGCTATTTCTCAACCAGGGCGAATTTGGCAACTTTTCATCGCCAGAACGTCCTCTGAGATATATCAGGAAATTTTTTATTGAGTAGCTACAAAATGCTTTAATGCTTCTGCAAATTGCCAAAATAACTGTTTCGCAAAGTGCTCTAAATCATATTTTAGCAGTTAACATCCCTGCGGACACTGTTAATTTGCTTAAGACTAGTGTATGTTCGGCAAATTTTTGCTGTGCACTAAACTGTTTCCATCTGTCGCCTTAAAACAGCTTTTATAGTTAATGAGAATTTTGGTAGAGCTCAATTTACTACCGATAATGCATCCAGTTCACCTCAGACTTGCTTCAAGGTAAAACCTTAACGGACCTGGTACCATTAAGCCTCTACCTTCTTTTGCCACCCCTTGACTTCTGTAACTTTCAATCTCGAAGGTGAAAGATGCAAAAAATGAAGTCGTTCTAGCCGTATCTTTTCTTTGGTCGTCAACAAAAGTCTTTCGTTCTTTCATTTAATCCGTTTATTCTGACTGATTGGTTATCACTGGTTTATCAAGGATATAGAACGCATTACTATCTTAACAAAGGATAGATTCACTGAGTACTACATCTAGTTTGAGAAACTCAACTCAATATTTATATAACTACTTACCAAGGAGATTACAACGGTATATATAGTCCGGCTCTGGCTAATTGACATTTAAATCACGTGGTTTTAAAAGAGTTTACCCATTAAGGCAGGGTAAACGTTAACAATGCTTTTCCACAATTGCCGTCTAGAGTTTGATTTCTAACTCTTGAGTTTATCGTTCAGTGCCCGAAGCGATAAATGATTACGAGTTGGCGAAACAAACAAACAATCAAGTCGATTACTGCATAGAATTCTGCGTATGGCGGGTCTTTCCTCTGGGGAGCTAATTTTGCTACCTTTTTTTGCAAATGCACTGCCCCATGCTGATAATGGATTTACCTAATTCTACGAAATGCGAGCTGGTGCTTGTAAATTGTATTTTCTGTTTTTGTTGCTACAAGATGTATGCACCTTGTATTAATATTTAATTTCTCTTTGGCCTATTAGTTTTTTATAATAAATGCTGTCTGGCTTGTACGGGGACCTTTTGGACCACCTCGTGTAGGCGGGAGTCATTCCCGGCCACACCTTGACCGCCCTTAAGCCCCATGTTGACTGGCCGGGTGTGCTCTGGGTAAAAAAAAATAGACTTCCTCAAGGTTATCTGTTTTCTCACCGGAGGAGCACTGTAAGACTCGCCCCCGAAATATATCGTTGCCACTAAAAGAGACGAGTCTTCATTTTGCCTTTAGAGGGGGTAGGTGTAACCTGGAATGATTTATTTTTCGACGAAATGCTTTCTGTCTTAATTGGGCAAGCGTGTCCCACCGCATCCTAAGGCAGGGTGTACGAGACATGAGCGTGGCCTATACTGAATTCTGCTATACTGAACTTCTGGCACTGTTGCTTAGTGTTACCTGATAGGTTATGCTTCTCTGTTTAATTTGTACGGAACAAGAACTGTATCCTTTTCCTTTGTATCAAGGAAGTCGTTTCAGCTGGTTTGAAGTGTAGGGGGAATTTGTAGCTTAGGCTCTGAGAAAAAGAACCATCCGGACTTTTTAGCCTGGACTTCGCATTCTCCAGGGCCTCAAATTTTTGAAATCTTAATTTGGCTAGTTTCATTTTCTCCATTCTTTAATATACTGGTGGCCTCCGAAGTGACACGAGCCTCTCTTGACCTCCGAGGGCCCAAATGGGGATGCAAAAATTTAAGACAAATATAAAAAACATCAAATCACAATAGGTAGCCAATTTTCTCGCATCAGCAAACTCATTCATTTGCAAAAAGAAATTAACTAGTTCGGGGGCCACGGCAAAAGAACGAGTGAAGCACGGACCGTCACCCTGTCTGTTAGTACATTTGCAAATTATATCCCAGGAATTCAATCAAGCTAATAGTAGTTTCAGGAAGGTAATAAATGTATCCTTTTTTTGCACTGTGAATTATTTTCTCGTTAACACGTCCGAATACCATCAAGTGTGACGGGAACATTCATTCTCATTCCACCATAGTGCGCTGTTGAGTTGAAACAGGCCTTGATTTCTATTCTTTGATTAAATGCATTTAAGTAAATTGAATCTAAAAATATTCTGTTATGCTCTTGTCGAAGTAAAGGTTCTAAGCCACGCAAATGTTCCATTTTGAAAAAAAAAAAGGATTCAAGAGGATCAAAATAATTTCTGATTGTTTGAATGAGTGCAACACAAGATAGTTCACGGTCTCAATTATCCAGTGCATGACCATTGGTTTTATTATTTTATATTGCACTTGGTGCAGCTTGTCCATTGCTGGACCTTGCTCCATAACACCCAAACTACCTGTCAGCGCATGACCACGCATACGGAAGTACATCCTTGATCTTAAACAGCTCTTACGCAATTCCTAACTGTATCGTATGCTAAATTCTGGAGGGGGAGTATTGTGAATTTAGCCATCCCACTAACTTACACTACAGCAGTATATATAGCAGTGTCATCTGTCTCAACCATGAAGGGCTTTTGAGTAGGCAAAGTTGTATTGTCACATATCTCTCTAAAAGCTAATGAGATACCGTTTCTTAAAAGAAAATTGTTTTCTCAAAGCAAAGGTAACGATGACCAATCAAATAATCCAAACCAAAAGATCGAATAAACAAAAAAAGATCTATCGAATTCAGCCACTGCTAAATTTTGGAAGGAGAGTATTGTAGTGAACCTAGACACTACTATACAACGCACTACAGTATATACAGGGTGAGTCTAAACTAATAATACAAACTTCAGGGGGTGATAGAACACAACGAAACAAACACTTTTCACCATAGAATGTATGGTCGCAAGTGCAGTGGTTGGCCGTTAGAGAGCGCAGTCAAACGCTTGTATAAAAGCTTTACGTCGGCGATGCGAGGCTTGCATCAGGTGTGGTGGTCGACATTTTGAACAGCTTCTGTAATTGTGCATTTGCGTTGTGCTTATCGACTGATGTTTGTACATGTCGTTTCATTTCCATGTGAAAAGTTTATCATGTTTTGTACATATAATTTCTTTCTTACCCGTTGTTCTTTGTACTTATTTTTAATTTATGCAAATCTAATTGTATTATTTCGTTTTGTCAAGCAGTTATTGATGTTTATTTGACATTAAAGCGTTGTTTCCATATTTCATGCCTCTTTCCAACTTGCGTCGGACCGTGTGTTTGTGCCGAAATGGAAAGCGCCCTCTAGCGACCATACATTCTATGGGGAAAAGTGTTTGTTTCTTTGTGTTCTATCACCCCCTGAAGTTCGTCCCATGACCGTTGAATCACCCTGTATATAACTTGCACTACAGTATATATAGCAATGCCACGTATATTTACCTTGAAGTACTTATGGGTAGACTAGGTTGCACATATCTTGCTAAAAGCTGGATGCAGTTTCTCTAAAAATAAACGTTTCCTCAAAGCAAAGGTAACGATGACCAAACAAAATAGTTGCCGGAACATCACCCGTTTTTAGACACCCAATTTCCGACCCTGCCCCACTTTTATTTCTTATCTACCATCTCAGAATTTGCATCTGCGAATTCGGCAACGCCAGTCCCACTTGTGTTCCAAGCTGTGCGATGCCGAGTCTCAATTTCACGAAACGGTAATCAACAAAGAACCTCTTTAAATCCGGATCACACATTCAGCTAGTAACTCCCCTGCACAATTTTTTTTCTTAGTCACTAAATGGACACCGCATAAGAATACGGGCAGTTATGTGAGGACCGTTTGTGTTTTGAAAATTCTTTTTTTTCAGTCTCCCGCGTCTACGTGACAAACCGAGTGCCCTTTTAAATAAAGAGCACGTTCTGTTGTGTACAACACTTACTTATTTTGGTTAACCCTGCGAGTCCGATGCTATAATCGTTGGGAGCTTTTAGATGGAAGTGGTGATAACGCCATTCGTGCCAGATTGTTCGTTTCATTAACAAGAATGCCATTTTTTGTCCATTCGAAAGCTGGATGCGCCTTTGCTTGATCTCAACTGGAAAGAAGACAGTTTGATTTTTTTGCTCTCTCTTGCAAGTACCCGCAGAATGGGACCACATGTGCAGTTGATTTTGGATAAGTTTCCTTCGAAGAGGTATGGATGGTTTTTGTTTGTACATACGCATAGAATCTGTGCTTAACTTTCTTAATTGCTTGTACCTAATGATGGCAATGCCGGAACTCATATTTCATGTCTTATTTGAATTCATTTATAATGAATACAGCCTTCATATTCAATAAATGGGTTCCATACCTCTAAATTAAATAAAATTATTAAAAAATAGAAAACAGCATTTCGTTTACTTGTACTGATGTTAATTTTTATTTAAAATAAAATGGATATCAAAAAGTATATATACATCAGTCAGTCATGTTACCGTAATTAGATTCTGAACATCAATTTCATCTCATCATTTCCTTGTTCAACGTCAATTCGGCATTTTTTGACGCTTAACCTATTTTCGTTCATATTTTGTTTTCTGCACTGATTTATATCTTCCAGATTTTTCATTGCTTTCTGTAATCGGACTGTTGTAGAATTTCATTGAAGTGACCAACTCTTCCGTGTTTTAGCAATATTATCAGATCTATAGCTTAAATCAAGCATATTTAAACAAAGCTGTAAAATTGGCGAATGAATCCCCAAAATCGATTTTATATTGTGTATATCTTTTGTTGCCATTCTACCATAAACAATGTCGATTTCTGTGCTACGTACGTAAATGAAATATATTTAGATAATTGCCGTGCTAATTTAATTAAGAAGGCAATTTCCGATAAATGCTGTATTATAAAAAACCGATGTCTCGACGCTAGAAGCAGTTCGATTTCACTCAGTCAACAGTTAATAAACTGATTCATACTTTCTTGTGTTAAGTGGCAGATACTTACATGCAGCATGTAACAATCAACTTGAAAACACCAAATTTGTGTTTTCAAGTTGCCGTAAGGCAATTAGTGACCTAATTGCCTTACGGCATAGAGCGGCTATAAATGAAATTTAACTCATCTTATTGAGATATCGTCAAGCGTAAAAAATTAGTTAAAAATTCTAACAAAGGTCATCAGTTAAGCAGCTGTCTTGAAATGAAAATTGGTTAAAAAGATTTCGGTGTCCCAAAAGTGAGGATAAGGCATTTCTGTTTTCTAAATTATATTTAGCCTTATTTAGTAATATTTTAAAAGGTTATACACCCCCTGATTGTGTGTTTAACTTTTAGTCTTACATAATTTTAAACAACAAAAATACGCGTGACTCAACGTATAATTTACGTATTTTGTACCCAAACCGAACACTCGCAAACATTTCTTCACTCACGGATAAATCTATGGCGGTTTCTATGAAAGTTTCTATGAGCCTTAAGAATGAAAACTAGCCTTGAAAAAGGCCCTAATTTTTCGTTTGCTTCAAGAGTGGCAACCCTGTACCATTGGGTGAAATTTCTATATCTACTGTTGTATGTTATCATTATATCACAAAAACATTAGTCATTAGATTTTTAGGGGTCAAAGAATATATATAGTATTATGTAACTGCTGATTTGGTAATGTGATAGCATTAGCAACGTTCAGCTTTTGATTTCTAACATTTTGTTTTCCAAATACTACCTTTATAAATTACTAGCAGTACCCGCACGGCGTTGCCCGTGACATCATTCTTGTTATGTCCTCACTGATTCTGAAAACATTAAAAAGAAAAAACAATAATTTTAAGAATGAGTCCCACCACCACCCGACATGACACGGCCATGTCGCCTCATTCCTTCCACCTCACTGATCCTTGCTTAGAGAGCTTCATGATACACTATGTTCAATGTTCTTCCATTTGGAAGCTAGGATGTAAAGATTCTCGTCTTTCCCAACTCTTAAACAACCCACATACAGTTGACCATGGGAGAAACACGGTTTAATGAGATCGAGTCCTACAACTTTCAGTGATTGACCTTGTGCATGCTCATGGTGAAACTTAAACGAACAGGGAACTGAAGTCGTTTAAATTGGAATTTGAGATCCGAAGGGATGATTGGGATCCTAGGAATGAATACGTCTTCGCCTGTGGCATGTTCAGTCATGATGGTAGCTTCAATAATATTCGGCATCAGTTTCTTGATAGAGTCTTGTTCCATTGCAGAGTGAAGGTGGATGCAGATTTCTGAGAAGCATAATCGGTGCCCCAATCTTCAGCTCTAATATGTGCGAGGGTACTCCAGATGGCTTCAATGTGTTCAAAAACTGTTGTGTAGTTCACAGCCTCATCTGTGTCACACGTAGTGTCGATAGATTTGTAAATTTGAACACTACCGGGCAATTCTTGTAAAAGTTGCTTATTGATGACATTGATATCTTCGTTTCTTGGGGCAAGAATTGCTCTTTGGCACAACCATGCATGATGATTAAAGTGCTGCCCCACATTTGGAACACCGCCTCTTTCAGCTCTCGTTGAGTTTTCACAATCCTTCCAATGCTTTGCATTGCTATACTTCCATCTTGATTATCCGAAGTAACGACACCATTTCCTAGTTGAAGTAGGTTATCTGCAAATTGCTGTTCAGAGGGATCACCGTTGACATGAACTCGCATATTTGTTGATAATCCAAATGTATGAATGCCATTCCGAGTGTAAAATTATTTTAAGCAGGCCTGCATTTCATCCGCCCTGGTTCCACGGAGAATAACCGGATATGTCCGTCGAAAGTCGCCAGCCAACACCATAGTGACGCCTCCCATTCTGTTATTGTTACGTCTGATGTCTTTCAACGTGACATCAAGTGCTTCGAATGCGGCTTTGTGGGACATAGCACATTCATCCCAGACAATGAGCTTGCAATCCTGTAGAACCTTTGCCTTTCCTGAATTTCTTGAAATGTTACATGCCAGACCGGGAGAGAGCGCCCCTTAGCAAATGCTCTGTCTAGGATGACGGGATGTTACACCCCTCTGCATACCCAAGACAAATAGAACAGGGGTTAATATATAGCCTACGTAACCCGCAGGGTTTCAAAAAATACGTGTACCAAATTTGGTGTGGATTGGTCAAACGGTGTAGATTTGTATAGAGAGATACAGACAGGTGCCAACTCTGCTTTATATGTATAGACGGTTCGGAATGACATGCATTTTTAGATAAATTTCCATTACAGATTGGCCATGGTGGCCCGGTTGGAAGAGTAACGAATTAGCAACCGGAGGCGTCGAAGTTGCGAGTTCGAATCCAGCCAAACACCGTCGTGTACAAAGGGGACTGGTGCACGTTAAATCTGTCGTGGCCTCAAATGTCCTCACGTTGGCGTGGTGTGGAAGTTTGGAGAGTGGGGTGCCAGCTCAGGTGTTACCTCGTCATCTGACCGTGGTTCAGAATTACGTGTTGTTGTCCTCGATCTTTCCCTTTGGGATTGCTCCCGGACCGTCACCGATAGCCCGTTGTGTTGCTTCAGTGTGACGTTAATTAAAATACCTACTATTACAGATTATATATATTTATTGAACTATTGCATTCATAATCCAAAACGTAGTTGGAACTGTGCATTGGAACAAACAGGTATTCGCAGATATCACTAAAATGATCTTTTATCGTTTTTAATAAACACATCATGATCTCATACTACAAAAAGGAGCTCCAGTAAGATGTCATTTAGTCCACATCTGTTGCAATGGTTTGTTTGTTGCTACACGCACTTCCACATCTGTTTTATTTGCTGGGCATTACCTTTGTAAATAACTTCAAACGAGCTATCAAATAAGACAAATTTTGGGTCGGACTAAACAGTATTCGTGTGTTATATGGCTACTCATATTTTCTTTGTAATTCATTGACTCAATTATTTTAGTGTGTTCTGGCAATGATACTCATCCGTTCAATGTACCTCTGTGCGCCAGTATCTCTGAGAGACAACTTAAAATGTTTCCTTTCGCGTAACTGTCGTCATGAGTACACGAACGTGGCTAACGTACCACGCCTGATCGCCGAGTCAGAAACGGTGTTGGACCATCTGGTATAAGTCTAAGTTTGATACACAGCCCCGCCAAGTTGTAACTAATGGGGTGGGAATGTTGCGTTTTTCACCAGTTATCTTTCGAAATCACGAATGCTTGCTTTCGTGCTACATAATATCGATAATCGATCAAGCGTTTTGGGTTGTAGTTTTATATTGTACACTGCTCCTATGCCGTTGGCGATTGGAAACATGAGTTCTTATTTTTAGCTCTGAAAAATAGCTGTTCTTGTCGGGGTTGGGTAAAACCACTCCGTTCATAAAAAACCGTTCGCGTAAGATAAAGGACCGTACGTGACACGTTGTTGCAAATCTATTGCTTTCAGGCCCGCAGACCTGATATGACCTACATATTTTTATCAGGCCCGCAGATCAGACATGGCCCTCCGGAAAGGTTTACCCGTCCCGTATTCATGTGGCCCTCAGGACAAATTTCCCCGACCCGTAATCCAGATACAGCATTACGGACAGGTTTACCCGGCCCTCAGTCAAGATGAATACGGTCCTCCAAATATTTTTTATCTGGCCTACAGACCAGATAAAAAATCTTCCAGACCACGGCCCTCTGGAAAGATTTATCCGTCCCGCAGTCTAGTTACGGCCCCCCGGACAGATTGCCTGGTGAGACAATTACATTTTTTTGGCATTATTAGGGGAAGGCCAATGTTTCCTATGCAGGGGGATGGTTGATATGCACTATGACCACCTTTTAGAATGTTCGGCATTATCAGGGGAAGGTTTTTATGCACTCTATTGGAGAGGAAAGAGAACTTTTGAAGTAGCTGGGCTCTTGTTGATTTTGTTATTACTTTTTCTTTTTGTTCTATGCTCTGGCTTCATGTGTCTCCGTGACACGTGGGGTTTAATAGTTGTATTTGTCTAAAACCCTTTGAAATAAAAACAACCTTGAAGTGGCAATGGAAGACGCAGCGATGGTTTGAACATTCAGTCCCCACGGAGAATATTCTTTTTGTAGCTCTCGACTTCCGAACATCGCGATTATGTGCTTCGCTTATATATTTCTAGTAAGCCTCATTGGTAATCTTCCTTCCTCTCAATACTGCATCCATCCAAGTACAAAAACACAATTTTCTACAGATGTTAGTGTAGAAAAGCGGAGCCAAACAGTTTTCCCAAAGCCAGACCGATTCGATTCCAGACTGACAAAAGAATCTGTAATGATGTTAGCAAAATTGCTCTCCTCCCATCAAACAGGCGACGCGCTCTGAAAATTTATTCATGAAATGTGACATTTGGCGGATGGCCATCTCTTGGATAAGAGCACTTTTCTAGATTTTACATAAGCCATTTTACCAGACGTTCTTCCAACTGTTTTTAGGACTTTTAGGCAGTGTCATTGGGAGGTTCTAACTTGAGCATTTTAGGATTGGGAACTCCAAGATGTCTGGAGCTTCATCTAAAATGTTGGGTATAAATGTCTATATTCCGTGTGATTATAAGTATGAGGAATTTTAATTTCAAGTATGGATAAAATGTTCAAGGGTATAGTCCGGCCTTGGCGAGTCGGCATTTGAGTCACGCCTTTGAATGAGTCTACTCCTTATGTAAGGAGGTTGGTAGAGTAGCGTATTAATAACCGGAAAGTTGCGAGTTTGAAACTAGATAAAAAAAACCGTCGTGTACTTGGGTTGGTTGGTTTTGGGGTTTTATGGCGCAAGGGCCAGGTTTGGCCATGCTGTGCCAAATACAAGATATACAACATCAAGTAACAGACAGACACACAATGAGATTTTCTGACACAAAAGAGAGAATACACCCAGGGAGGAATGCACCTGCCAGGAATCGAACCTGCGCCGCCTTCAACTCGAAGGTTGCTAGCGCAGTGGACATACCCACTGAGCCACGACGACCCCGTCGTGTACGTGGGGGCTGATGCACGTTAAATCTGTCGTGGCCTCAAATGGCTCACGTTGGCGTGGTGTGGAAGTTAGGAAAATGTGGTGCCAGCTCGGGTGTTGATTTCGTCATCTGACCGTGATTCAAAATTACGAGGCCAGTAGACCGTTGTATTCCTGTGCGACGTTCATTCAACAACCTACCTACCTTAGGTGAGGGGACAGGTTAAACGTCAACATTGCGTTCCCACAATTGGCGTCTTTAGTGGGGGTTTCGACTTCCGAGTTTATTGTTCGGTGCCGGAAGTGATAGCAGTGATTACGAGTTGGAAGAACAAATAATCACGCATGGCCACCACACAGATTTATACGTATGGCAGCCCTTTCCCGTGGCAAGTTTAACACCTTTCTACAAATAGACTACCCCAAGGTCATCTGCCTTTTCTCCAGAACCGCAATGAAGAAATCAGGTGCAGAGTGAAATGTTGAAAGCAGGTTTGAAATCAGAAGAAAGTCAAGCATAAATAAACGGTATCCATATATTTTCCCTTAGTTGTTAAATTGTTATAATTAGGTGCAACGTAAAATTTACAATGTGAAAAATAGCACTTGGCGTTGACATTTGCATTTAGGTTTTTTACTCTTAATCGTATTTGTTATTTGGTCGAGTTTGCTTTTCCTATCATTTTTTAACACGTAAAATTTTCCTTTAATTGCGCTTTCAAAGCGCAAAATTCAAACATTGACAGATGACCAATGCAAAAACATTCCACAGCATCTCATTCTCGACACCGTTTTCCCTGGAACATTGTTACATTGTTTACAGTAATTGGTGGAAATAATTAACATTAAGTGGTTTTCTTAAGATTTTGTTTTAGAGATTATGTAGTGTATCTTATAAAAAGGTAATATAAGGCAAGGCAGTAAGGTTTCTCGAAAATGGCAACTGGATCTGAAAAGGCGATGGTCAAAATAAAATTTTTGTGTGCAAATTACGACTAAAGACCATTTATTTCGAACCCTGGTTCGAGGCACTATTGTTTTTCATTCGTTAGACCACTACTGTAATTTGATACTTTCACAAAATTGGCCGTTTCTATATCATGTTTTCATAAAACTAGACGTATTCGACTCAGGATTTCTGAATTTGATTCTTTACACTCCTCGCATAGGATGGGGAGGGGAGGTCAAATGCACTGGAGTGCAAGGTCTAAGGGTATATGAAAAGGTTTTGTACTCATTCAGTTTGTTTCGAGATGCATAATTTCATAAATCTTTTCATTGTTTTTATATTAACATGTACCGTCATCTGACCGTGATTCAAAATTACGTGGTGTCCTCGGATCTTTCCCTTTGGGAGTGATCCTGGACCGTCACCAATAGCCCGTTGTGTTGCTCCAGTGTGACGTTATTTAAAATACCTACCTATATTAACATGTACAGTCGCGGAAAAAACCAGAACCACTCTTTATTTTTCGAGCACTATTCATAGAGCAAATTCAAAATATCATTCATTAAGGGAATAACGTCCTCTACAAGTTCAAATGCAACAAAATTGCAGAAGTGGACGTCTTCATATCAAATTTTGCACAAATAACAAAATTTCCAATGGAAACACCATGTTTTGATGCCTTAATCAGATTTTGCATCGTTAAATTAGTCTAAATATGAAATTTCATGACTATCTTTATATTCGGAGATATTCAATCTTAAAGTTGCTGTCAATTTCAGGGATCATCTCGTATAGCTATTCGTAGATCGAGATTAATTGTAGTTAGCTACCCCAATTCCAAATTTGAACACTCTTAACGTATTTGTCAGCGCATGCAAACGATCGATCCGAGAATTATTTTATTTACTATGCAAGTGAAAACGATTCGGAATTACATTACGATATTTATTATGCAAGAGCAAACGATCCGAGAATTATCTGAGGTTTGTCAGACGTTTTTTAAACTTTTGGTTGCCCCCTAAAATCGCCATAATGATTAAAATGTAATGTAACGCAAAAACTAACTATTGAAATGCGCTGAAATTTTGCATGGTCATAGAAGTCTTGAATCGATTCCCATCAAAATAACGTTTTCTGACCGTGATTCAAAATTACGTGGTGTCCTCGGATCTTTTTCTTTTGATTGATCCCGGACCGTCACCAATAGTCCGTTGTGTTGCTCCAGTGTGACGTTAATACCTACCCATCAAAATATAGTAAGTTTCAATTCATAATTTTTTCAAAAATTAATTTAATAATTATTGCATACTAAAAACTATTTTTAAAATAAAATATTAGGTGGATTTTGTTTGGGTTGTTTAACAGTAACATGGTACAAAATATCAGCGCTATAGAAATATTATTTAGGTATATATCTATAAAAGAGTCTACGAAACAGATTTAACAATAGGAACTCCAATCTTTCTGTACTCAACTTCGAAACGGTAAGATCTAATTATATGAAATTTGGTATCTGAAGTTAAATTTTGATATACAAGTAGATTCGAAATTGGTGTGTCGAAATAGGGTTATCCATTGGCAATGAAGAAGTTGGTGCTCAATTTAATATGAAGACGGCCCCTTATGCAAATTTAATGCATTTGAATTTATAGAAGACGTCAGTTCCTGTCAAACACCATCTTTTAATTTTCTCTACTGTTAAAATTGCTCGAATGAAGAGGGGTGGTTCGTTTTCCCCCCCCTCGACTGTACAGTAGTATAAAAAGAAGTAAACATTTGTACAAGTTATACGTTTAGTACTTTGGTATATATTTTTATTTAATGAAGGACTCGTCATCTAAACTGGTACTGAGACCCCGAGTGCAGATATGGGGCCCTTACTGAGCTCTTAAATTCACGTGATTTTTGAATGGAACTAATAATGTTGATTGAGGGACTAACACGTGTTTGTGTTCGGGTTTGCCATTTGAGTTATTCTGACGAAATAAACTGTTGTTTCTCAACATACGTCAATCATGAATGGATCTTGAAACATCGCATGTACACCGTACTGACAAAAGTCACCAGACGCCTGGAGTAGAAACAAAACAGTATTTATTTTGGTGGTCTGATTAAATTTAAATTTTCAGAGTCCACATCCACATGGGTAACTAACTTACAGGGCTAGTAGTGATTATAGACTGAAATTTAAGGAAGGAATGTCCTATAGAAATGTCTTATATCAAATGTTTTACATCAAGATCTAAATACTGAAGTAGCTGTCACTTTATTATCCTTAAATATCCATATTTAGAATGTTAAATATGGATATTTAAGGTCGCATCATGAGCACAAATCCAAGAGGACTGAACCATTTGGGGTAGTCAATAATTTTATGAAGGGGCACCAGCACAGTTCAGTCCCCTAGGATTTTGCTTATGATGGTACTTATTTAACATTCTAAATATGGATATTTAGGGATAATAAAGTGAATGCTACTTCAGTGTTTAGATTTGATATAAAACATTTGCACATTTCTATAGGACATTCTTTCCTTAAATTTCAATCTATAATTTCCAGTAGTTCTGTAGTTACGTATGTAGATGTAGACTCTGAAATGGAAAATTTAAATTTATAGTCAGACCCCAAAATAAATGCTATTTTGTTTCTACTCCAGGTGTCCGGTGACTTGTCGGTGTATCTTTTAGCTATCGGTAAATTTTATCGTATTTTAACGATGTGATATAAGAAGTTAATGAAGGCAGCAAAGTTAATCATTAGAAGCAGCTGAAACCTTTTCTGAATTGACGTTTTACATAAACGTGGAATCATTCCACAGCTGTGTTTGAGTCCCGCCGTTTTTCAACTGGTATTCCGCTCGCCGATTTCTAGTTGGATTGTTTTCTTTTGTTTTATTTGTGTGTTCTAGATTTATGAATTCTTTTCACTCGTCGCAAGCAGAAGCAACCCCAAAGTTAGGTATTGCACCTGCTCTCTCTGCTAAAGCAAACAACTCTGCTTCGTTTTTGTTTCGATTTAGTAGCATGAAATCAACCGCGGCGTTTAGAGAACGAATCGTAGAACTCGGCAAAAACAGATTTAGGGGGCGAGAAAATCTCGTTCTGTTTTCATAGTTCGTCGATCTCCCGCTGAAGTGGGGCTGAGAGACTTTTTCAGTCGAGCTAAAAGTAGGTGGCGGTAGGGTTTCTGCGGCAGAACGTATTTCCTGTACTTGTTCCAGACGTGACGCCACTTGACTTGTTTTCCGAATACGATTTCAGCGTAAAAATTTTCAAATGAATTGCAATTTATGATAGTTAATTGGGTCAACACCAGTTTAATTTAACTCCAAACGTTGCCGAATCGGCCACAAACTACATTTTAAGGTCTCCGATATGTATTATGCGAGAGGCATTCGGATAGCAGAGTAAAATCTTCGCAGACCATCTAGTTTGTTCGCTCTGAAAATCCCTCATACAGAAAAAAATCGTAAAACCGTTTTCGGTAGAAAGTTTGCAATAAATATTTTGCAGAAAAATGCGAAAACAATCTCTTACTTCGTTCGATAGTTTTGTTTTAATTTAAAATTTAAAGAACGGTTTTATATATTTTTTCTGTAATTTAAAAAAAAAAAAACTTAGTTCAAATATTTTTCTAACAATTATATCCTTCCGAGATAATTCAGCTGTTTTCCATATAAAATATTGTTTTTCCATTATTCAGTTTCTGAACGGAACTGTTCTAATTAGCCCTCGTAGAGCCAAAAAATGACCATAGAACGAAAAAAGTATCTGTAAGGAACAAGTATTTATTTTACTCGCGCCGTACAAGCGGAAATCAAAGTAATCGTTTGCAAATATTTCAATTGTATGTCTGAAATATGAGATTCTTTTTGGAGTTCATTTCAAAACGAAATGATGGAAATTAAACGGCGGTTTAAGATTTTCTATCTTTTGGATCTGTAAAATTTACTTTTTGAGTTGTGCCACTTCACAGAAGTTGTGATATATAAATACGCCTATCGTATAAAATGTTTACGTTCGTTTGCTCAGAACTAGAAAGCATTTGGACGAATAACAAAATTTACATAATTTATACTGAATGTTCATGTCACTGATCCTATAAATTCTTTACTCGTTAATGCTTTATTTAGCAGCTGTTAAGCATCGTTAGATAGCAGAACCATGGAAGAATAAAAATGAAATGATTTAGTTGTCCATTGACATTTGAATCGAGGTTTAAAGAATATCTTTTGTTTTGTTGAATTTTTTAGAATAAACCCATTTGCCAGACGTGTCATACCATAATATGTCAGAAGAAATATTATGGTAAAATACTCAAAAAAGGTTACACATCTCTGCCTGTTTTATAAAAATGCAGGATTCTTTAATTTTTACAGCACAGCATATTTTATTTCACAGGCATTCAAAAACCAAGGTCACTGATACGCGTCCAAGGCCATCAAAAATCCATGGCATATAATATGCCATCGAGTTTAAGGTTATAAATTTTATAGGTTAGCTAAAAAGTAATGTTATTAAAACTGGGTCAGTGAAACCTAAACATAGCAGTCGTGAAAAGTTCGTTCAAAAATGCACTCGTTGGTTGTTGTGGAATTAAAACATGAAGAAAATAGCCTTGAAAAGGCTTTAATTGTTCTTTGGCTTGAAGAGTGGAAACC
Source organism: Meta bourneti (assembly GCA_933210815.1). Lineage (NCBI taxonomy): Eukaryota > Metazoa > Arthropoda > Arachnida > Araneae > Tetragnathidae > Meta > Meta bourneti. The sequence continues at coordinate 73,991,526 of OW119928.1, forward strand.
CTGAAGTGTCGAACGGATGAACTGAATGTGATGCGGTTTTCGTGGATAAAAAGCATTTACCAAAGCGGGTTTTAGATTTGCTGTACATTGTTTGAACGGAATCAGGCGTGAAGAAAACTGAAATTGGGAAATAAAATTATACGTGATTTTGGTTTGTTTGGTTCCATGATGCAGATTATGGGGGAGCAAATAAGTCTGGAGTTGTTCATTCGATGAGTCAACGGATTTAGAATCACGTAATTTAGAGTGCAGATGATAACTCAGTTTTATGTACAAGTTTTTTGTATAGATTATTTGACCCATCTGAACGACAATTTTGCAATCGAACAACATGCGTTTTGAACTATTTTGCTGCATCTTTCTAAGTGAAAAGGCCTCTTCAATTTATTAGTCTAATAAATATTTCTTTTTTTGCAGTGTCCGCAGTGTAATGCACAAGTACCTGGAAAAAATGGGCGAAGTAACGTTTGACAAAATATTCAACCAAAAATTAGGTAAGTTCATAGTATTAGTATTTTGGTGGGGGACTATTTGAATCTACCATATTAATCAATTACTAGTGACTTTTGACGCATCTAGTTTTCCCAATACCGGGAGTCAGTTGGTTTGCCCATTGCTCTAGCAGCCTTTTTGTGTGCATGTCCCTTGGCGGAAAAAGTTTGCTTGGTGCAGCTTGGCCTTGCACCATAAAAAACTGATCAACCCAGTAGTACCGAGGTAATGGACTGCTTTGAGCTATTGCCCTTGGTTCAAGACTGGGTTCGAATCTTGGTTTCTTCACGAATCTTCGTAGTGGTTCGGAATCCAAACAAGTCGTTGATTCCGATGCGATTGCAATAAAAAATGTTCGTAGAGCGACAAACCAAACAGTCGCATGTATATTTTGAGGAAGAAAAAGTCCGTATGCATTATCAAATCGTGTTAAAATTTAACTTCATCTCACCTTGTTGGACTTATGGAATCTAATTGAACTTCTTTCCTCCTCGCGTTTGGGATCGCCTTGGCCCAGTGGGTTTACCCACTGCGCTAGCAACCATAAACGTGGAATATAAGTAGACTGAGCATTCCTATTGAGATGAGCTTCAAAAATTGTGACCAACATGTCGACTAATAGTCACTTGATGGCTCGGTAAAAAATTGACTTGGCTGACCGATTTGGCATTCTATCGCCTAGTTTGGCGATATGATATCTTATGACAGGGTAGATGTGTGAATGCTGTAGATGTGTGTATAGTAATTTCTGTAGTGGCGACAAAAATGGTGAAATCACCAAATTATAATGTGTCGCCTCGACCAATCAGATGATGAATTAATGGACGGGCGTTTTCTAGTCCCGTGAACCAATCAGATAATTATTGTTCGTTTCCACCCAGCACACGAAAACAGTCTAAGGTCATAGTTGGTAAAGTTGCGGATCAACAACCGGAGGGTTGCGAGTTCAAAGCTCGGTCCAATCAAAGATCGTCGTATACGTTGTGCTGGTGCACGTTAAATCTGAAAAATTAATCTGTATCCATCCCGAAAGAAAAGATCCGAGGACAACACCTCGCAATTTTGAATCGCGGTAAAATGACGAGGCCGACACCTGAGCTGGCACCCCACTCTCCAAATTTCCACGCCAACTTGAGGCAGAGATTGATTTAATGTGCTCCAACCGCCACTTATACGACGGTCTTTGGTGGGATCGAGTTTCGAATTCGCAACCCTCCTGTTGCTTACTCTTCCAACCGAGCTACCGCGGCCCCTTAATTTAACTTTGAGCATGCTGTTGAGAAACAGGTTTTTAGCTCTTAACTTCATCTCGTATTCAATTCGGCTTTTTCTAGCCAAATTAAAATTATTTCAAATGAAGGGGGATTTTAAACTCGAAACGAGATTAGAGCGACTCGAAAACAGCCCAAACACGCCACTTTGCTTTAATAGAATTGATTGCGAGTAAGTAGAATCCTTCCGGAGCAGCAAATTTCGGAAACAATTTGGGGAGTTAAAAAGAGTAAAGCGAGATTATTCCGTTTTGGAAAGCTGATTAAATTTGCCTCCCTCCTTTAATATTCCGTCCCTCTTGCTGTCGGACCGCTCTTCCTTTGTATTATGAATTACGCTGAAACAGCGCATCCTTCATACGCCGTTGACTTCTTGGAAGAGCCCTCCCGCTCATCTAATTACTTAATGCTTGTAATCTTGTTAATCTGGGTGTGCTTATCAAAATGCTTTTATCTCCTTTTATCGCGCAGCGCCTGCCTCTCGCGGAAATTTATTTCTCCGGTTTTGCATGGCGGGGTTTTATTTTGCTCGTTTGGGCAGAGACCATGGACACACATGGGAGGACACCGCGTTGGAAAACTGCGCACTAGTTTTTATTGACTCTTAATTTAACATGCAAACCGCTCCCCCTCATGTAGGTAGTATTTTTTAATTTTGTGCTCTCCCACGGTATTTTCTATTATCTAAATTCCACGAGAGCCGCGGTAGCCCGGTTGGAAGAGTAGCGATGGTAATGGTAATTAATTAACGTCGCATTGCAGCAACACCATGGGCTATTGGCGACGGTCCGGGATCAACCCCCAAGGGAAAGATGTAATTTTGAGACACGGTCCAGATGACGAGGTCAACTCCTGAGCTGGCGCCCCACTCTCCAAACTTCCACACCACGCCAACGTTAGGACATTTGAGGCTACGACAGATTTAACGTGCAACATCCCCTGTGTATACTACGACGGTCTTTGGTTGGACCGAGTTTCGAACTCGCGATCCTCCGGTAGTCCGTTACTCTTCCAACCGGCTACCGTGGCTCCTGGATTAGTAGTCGCCAGTAGTCCTTTGTGTTGCTCCAGTGCGACGTTAATTCATCTACCCCATGGGATGTTACCATGATCTTCTAAATTTTGTATTGGGTGTATTTTGTAGCATCACGCGGGAAGACGATGCGGCTTCAGGACACTAAAAATTCCGTGGCTCAGTGGGTTTGCCAACTGTGCTAGCAAAAATCAGCTGTAGGTGTCGCAGGCTCGATTCCTGTAACTTACCCTGGGTGTATTTCCTCTTTTCTGTGTCAGTAAAACCTTAGAGGAATTAAAAGTAGAGTGAGCAATGGTAACCTTTTACCCAGGATCTTGTGACCAAAACTAGTTGTAACGCGATCCTTAGCATACTTCCGTCTGCTATATAACATTGATCATTTTGGTCCACGGGACGGGAGAAGACGCCATCCATTGGTTCATCATCTGATACGTTCGCGCGACGAGTAGATTGTAGATTTCACCACTTTTGTTGACACTATGAAAATGTGCATTCACACACCTTCCCTGTCATAAGATGTTATATCGACAAACGTAGCGATAAGATGCCAAATCGGTGTACCAAGTCAATTTTTCACAGAGCAGTCACGTGACTACTAGTCGACATGTTAGTCGGACTTTTTGATGCTCCTGATGCAATGCTAAGCCTACTTATATCACAGCTTCGAGTGAAACTTAAGATCGCGTGTTTGTTGAAATGGCAAACTTGTACTTGTCACCATTATGTTCAATTATCCCTGATTCATCCGAGTGGACATGAGAGAAGAAAATAGCTTGCTCATATATTGCAATCGCTTCAGCATGAACGTACCCATTTCTACGGGAGCCACTGTTGCTCAGTGCATTTACCTACTGCGCTAGCAACCTGCGAGTTGTTGACGGTGCAGGTTCGATTCCTGTAACTAACTCACCATGGTTGTATTTTGCTTTTGTGTCAGTAAAACTTTCCTTGTGTGTGTTCATATACTTGACGTTGTATGTGCAGTTGAATTGCCAAATCTCTTTCAACGGTTATATAAGGCTTTGTGAAAACAGACACAGCTTCTGCTACTATTGCTGCTCTACTATTTGAAACCGCTCAGCCTCGTTTCAAAAACTAGTCCAGCACTCACTCGACTGCTGAAAGCAACGCGGGACAGTCAGACTATTGCACTATTTGTCTATTTAATGATATATTGCACGACCATACGTGCAGAAGAATAACTGATCTCAATGCATTCTCAGTTTCGGCCCTCTGGGGCACATTTTCTTTAGGTTTGTATGGGCTTCGCGAACCCGAGATATTCTTGTGATCTTTTCTTTTCCCTTGGGGTTTACTGTCTTTGGTAAACACGGGAGTCGCGTTCCCTGGATATCCATGCGATCTTTTTCTGCTTTCATCACACCACTGTATTACTGCCAATCCCTCTTTTCCCTCTTTCACGTTTTACTTGACGTTGTCGTGTTTGGCGTAGCTTGGCCAAAATGCCCCTTGGGTCATAAAACCTTAAAACAATCAAGCCAGTCTGAGGTTCGCACAATTGGTTAATTACAGAACCCCTTCTAGGACAGTGAACAACGAATCTCAACCTTAAAGTTAAAGGACTTTTTGGTAGACTGAATTTTCAGGTTGTTGCCTCGCTGTGCTACAAAACTTCCTCTTTTCAAGTGCGCATTCTGCCTTATTGGAGAATTAGTGGGCTTAATTTTGTTAGAACGCATTTCGTGGAAGTGCTCACTTTGCTCCAATTAACCCACCGATGGCTTTTCTGTCTTAAGCTAAGCTGAATGCACGTTTCTGGTTGTCACTGCTTCGTGACCTTTTTAAAAGCTTTGTTGGGACGGAAAACTGTTAAGTGCAGTGTCGGCGGTTGGCGACTTTTCAGGTCCTGATGCTAACTGTATGAGAGGGGTCCCATTGATTTGTTGTCCAATTTGAAAAAGAATTGGGTTAGTGTAATTGTTTTGACAAGCTTATGTTTAAAAACCTGCTTTCAAATTTCCCAGTTGATAAATTTAATGAACTATTAATTTGATAACTGTTGTTATATTTGTAAAGAATATTACAAAATTATTCTGTGCGTTTATCATGTTTAATTTAGGATAGCGGTTGACGACTTTTCAGGTCCTGATGCTGTTTGAGAGGGGTACCATCGATTTGTTGTCCGCTTTGAATACAAATCGGATTAGTGTAATGGTTTTGACAAGCTTATATTTAAAAACCTGCTTTCATATTTCTCAATTGATAAATTTAATGAACTTTTAATTTGATAGCAGCTGTTATTTTTTGTAAAGAAAATCACGAAGTTATTCTGTGCGTTTATGATTTAATTTGGGATAGAGAAACAAGTAACTATGCTTTCTGGAGGGAGGGGGCGGTTTGGTCTCTAAAGCCCCTCCCCTCTGGTTCCTCCACTGGTTTTAATATGAAGATTATGGAGTTGGTCAGTGCTTGGAACAGTGTATCATAAGTCTCAAATATTAGATACAATAGTTTAAGTTGTTCATAATGATTTTTTTTAATCCTTTAACTAACTTTTCTGCGAGTTGTAGGCGGCACAGGTTTAATTCCTGTCAAGTTCGATTTCTCCCTTCTGTGTCAGTAAAACTTTCCTTGTGTATATCCATTACTTGATGTTGTCTGCATTGTGTTTGGCGCAGCATGGCCATATATGGCTCTTTCGCCATAAAAAACATCAACCAACCTTAAGGTGTATGTACACTAGAACATCTTTTTAAAATTTTGACTTTAAAAATCCAGTTTTTACAATAGGTCATTGGTTTATGCTTAAAATCATTTTAGTGGGACAAATTCTGATAAAGCTACTAATTAATTATCTAATTTAGATATAATTAGCTAATTAGCATGTTTTTTGAACAGTGATATCTCAAATTCTAATGTGTTCAGAGAGACAATTCCTGTTGGAAATTATTCCTAATATTATTCTTCATGTTTTGACTCTCCATCAAGTTGCTAGTGGGAATACGTTCTTTTCTACAATTTTTTTCACGAAGGAAGTCTTAAAAATCAAGATTTTTTCAGGAATTTCAACATTTAAAAATCAACTACAAATTCATTTCTTAACCAATAACTTCGACTGAGGGTCAAAACATCCACTGTATTATATAGATTATAATGACACAAAAGTAATTATAATAGATTAATTCATGGTTGAGTTATCACTGTTCGAAAGAAGCATCCTATTGCAAAACCAGTTCTTCAGAAATCGAGTTTAAAGTTTTGGAAACGTGTTTGTCTGTGGTGACAGTACCTAACCCAAACCCTTGTAACTTGAAAACTATTTCGAATACTTACAAGATCTTGGTATCATTGAAAGCTAAGGGGTTGGACAATATTTTGAATTAATAAAAAAATATATCGATATTCTGGCCACTTCGTGATTTCTAGTGAATACATACACTTTAATCACTCCAAGATTATTCATTATTAGAGCGATTTTCTGTTTAATAAACAAACCAGACGGAAAGCGATTTTACTCCCACTACACCAAATGCTCACACATGATAGATATCGGGGCTACATTAAAATGTAGTTTATCGCCGACTTGGTGACGTTTGGCGTTTATTAATCTAATTGGTGTTGACCAAACAACTATGATTTGTGAGTTTGGAAATCAATTTTAGAATTTTTTTTTATTGACGAAATGCTGAAATCGTTAAGAGAAACGAGCCAAATGGCGTCACGTTCAGAATATGAACAAGAAAGACGTTCCGCCGCAGAAAGAAAGCCACCTACGTATATTAAGTCATCAAGTATGAAATGTCCGATTTCGAAATGAAAGTTTGGTTTATTATATCTCAAGCAAGAAACAGTATAATTAATCAAAGAATGCGCCTAAACTATCGATACAATTTTGCCATCTTAACGGTAGCTTCTTAATGTAGGCAGCGAAGAAGCCTGTAGAGCGAGTGGTGATAAAATCGCGAAAGGCATTTTCTACAGCTTGGGAATTAAATGGTTTTCCTTGCAAGAAGTGGTTCAATGCATGGAAGAAATGGTAGTCAGTTGGTGCAAGGTCTGGGGAATACGATGGGTGACAGAGTTTCCAAGTCCAGCTCCTGTAGTTTGAGCAACGTTATTTGTGCGACATGTGGTCGTGCATTGTCCTGCAAGAGGATTGATCTGTCTCTATTCACCAATCCCTGCTGCTTAATCCCAAGCTCCCTCATCATTTCGTCTAATTGGTTACAGTAGACATACACCACAATCGATTGACCAGGTCTCATGAAGATGTAGTGGAAAACACCAGCGCTGGACCACCAAACACACCATCAGCTTTTTTTGGTGAATATTCTGTTTCGGAGTGTGTTTTGTCACTTCATCTTTATCCAATCATTGTGTCGAACGCTTGCGATTGTCAAAAAGAATCCATTTTTCATCACACGTAACAATACGGTGTAAAAATGATTCGCCTTTATGTCGCGACAGCAAAGAAAGGCAAGCTTCGAAACGATTTCTCTTCTGACGCTCGTTTAATTCATGCGGAACCCATCTATCCAGCTTCTTAACCTTACTGATTTGTTTCAAATGGTCTAATATTGTTGGAATAGTAACGCCAAGCCTTGCTGTTAATTCAAGCTTAGTTTGAGATGTATCCGCTTCCACTACAGCTTTCAGCTCATCATTATCCATCTTGCTCTCAGGTCGCCCACGTGGTTCATTTTGAAGATCAAAATCGCCAGATCGGAACTTCTCTCAAACCATCGACGTATTGTGCGTTCATTAGCCACATCCTTGCCAAACACTTCGTTGACACTTCGAGTTGTCTTCGCTGCATTAGTTCACGACGGAACTCATTCGAAAATAACGTTAATTTTTGACTTATCCATGGTTTACAAAATTTAATCTGCAAAAGGCAATTCGACAGATAATCACAAACCAAAACGTGCGCCTGAAAGGCCGATGACATACCTTCACAATAAAAAAACAAAGAACTGTCAAAGTGAAATATCATAGATATCGGATATCAAACTTGGTACTTGAGATAATAGGACATTTCATACTTAATGACGTAATAGTTGATAGAAAACGACCTAATAGCTTGACAGAAAACGCCTCGTGGCTTGAACGTAACACTGCCTTGCGCTTAACAGCATTACTGCCGGTTGGAGTGGTACAGGCTAATGATAAAAGTAATGTAATGGCCAGAAACTCTGGAAATACCTCGTACAAATTGTCTGTGAAAATATCATTTTGTAACAACTAATAGCAGTCGCTCTCAAAGTGTGGTCCGCGACAAGGTAATCAGGGGGTCCGTGAAAATTATGGATTTTTTCTCGCCAAAATAGAAAACTCAAGGAAAAATGAAATATTCCATAATTTTCTTTGATTGTTTTATATTCTAAAAATTGTTATTAAATATGTATTATATGTTCAAAAAATGATTATTAAAAATGTCTAAATGTTCTAAAAATGATTATTGAAAAATGTCTATTATATGTTCTAAAATTATTATAAAAAATGTCTATTTATGTTCTAAAATGATTATTAAAAATGTCTAAAATATTCTAAAATGATTATTAAAAATGTCTAAAATGTTCTAAAAATGATTATTGAAAAATGTCTATTATATGTTCTAAAAATGATTATTAAAAATGTCTAAAATGATTATTAAAATGTCTAAAATGTTCTAAAAATGATTATTAAAGATGTCCATTATATTTTCTAAAAGATGAGCCACTCTAATCGCCACTAAGGAAGTATTTCCCAGTGACTCATGGTCGTGATATCGCACCTCGGCTGCAATATACAATAGATTGTATATTTACTGTTTATTTTATGTATTTCAGAACTTTAAATTGTAATCACTAATCCTTAATTTGAAGTTATAAGCGTTTTATAATCTATTTAATATGAATCTAAGTATTTTATTTCCTATTTTAATAGTGAAAAATGAGGATCACTGTTCTACATGTGCCCTATTTAATTTTATATCTTGGGGTTTCCGCGAAAATTTTTAATTTTCTAAGGGGTCTGAAAAGTTTGGAAATCACTTAGAGCAGGGGATGCACAGACTTGTTAAGACCAATGGCCACATAGATTCACTGACTTATAGGGGGACGCCAGAAAACTTATCTATCATGTATTTATTATATTTATATTTATCATTACAAAGAAAAATAATTAAAAGTAGAGTATTTAATTTGATGGTGACATTTCTTTGATTTAACAATTGTTTTAATACTTGGTTCGATTTTTGTAGTAGCCAAACTCAATATCGATTCTAAATTTTCATTGATCAAGCAGCTCCTATTTTTCGATTTGTTAATATTCATGACTGAAAAAGTTTGTTTACAGATATATGTTGACCCAAATAGTTTTTGTTCATTTTGATGCATTATCTAGCAGCGATTTATAATTGTTTTTATCAGCGCAACGGAAGTTAAAGTAACACATGGTGAAGCGGGCCAGTAGCAAATCAACGGAGGGCCACATGCGGTTCGCGGGCCATAGTCTGTGCGGCCCTGACTAAGTATTCTTTATTTAGCATTAAACATTTCAAATCCTACAGGAAAGCGTTTCAGCATTTTTGATACTGCAGTCCTGAAGATACAAGAGAACAAGGCAACAAGGAGAAAAAGAAACTGCCAATAATCTCCACGTCCTAATCATAACCATTTCCTGAAAATTTTATATCATTCCCGTTGGAAGACATTTTTGTTAATATATTTTCGCGTACCACGAAGAATTAGAACATAGCGATTCGCGGGAAGGAACAGAAATAGAATGATGCAATAATATAATTAAACACGATATCTCTTCTGCGGCGAATAAAAATACGCAATGACCGTCTTCACATTGCGCTTTCATTAAAAAATGCAAGATGCATATTAGTCCGATATTGAAATTCATCCTCGGAGAAAGTAAATTACTGGAGACCGAAATAATTTCCTCCATAATGATAAAGATGAGTTACAAGAAAATACTGGTATGTAATTTGTCGTTTCTATTTTTTGTTGCTATGGCAATTGTTCTTGTCGTGATTGATTTTCCATGGTAGATACGGCTCTTCATGCTATACGAGTCCTGATTATTCCCAATTATTTCGTGCATGTCGAAATGAAAGTTTTGGAGACCCCTTGATCAGTGGTCGTCATCCGTTCGGTGTTTTTGTTGCTAGAGAAAATCTGGAATAGCGATTTTTCTCTTTTGTACAGGTTTGGGTAATCTAGTTGACGGCGCGGCCTTGAACTTGGCGTTGGTTTTTCGTCGTCAAGGCGGAAAGAGACTGGCTCCCAACCTTCATTTTGATTACCAGAATTGAAAGTGTATCACCCATACAATTTCCAAGCTGAAAGCCCTACCGTCAACTAGATTTCAACCGAGGGTTGATACCTTATATGTCCGTTGAAAACACTCTGAAGAGCATTTCTACATATCTGCCAACATATACGTTTTGTCAGTACAATGTACGAATTTTGTATTGTAAGATCATATGGGCTAGCGGTGGTAAGAATGTACGAGTTCTCTATATTAGCAAATATCTTAAATTTTGAAATTTGAGAGATCCGATGCTTCTTTTGAGTTGCCAGCTGTTACTGATTCGGTTAAATCTAGTTGAAGGTATGACATTGAGCTTGGCGAATGTGTGGGTAATACTCTCAACCCCGCTCTTCCCACTTACTAGGAGGGTTATAGAATGGCGGTTGGGCACCGCCTCTGTCCGCCCTGGTGACTAAAAGCTAAGGCCAAGCTCAAATCCGTACCGTCAACTAAATTTTAACCACGGATTCTCCGATGGAAAATAGCCCGTTGTGTTGCTCCAGTGTGACGTTAATTAAAATACCTAAAAAAGACCTCCGATGGAAAATATTCACTACGGAAAATAAATTTTTCATTATCAAAGTTTGTTTTTCTTCTGTTTTGCATCTGTACATACCAGGAAGCCACCAAAAATCGAAGAATTGAGAAAAATCGCGAATCGTGTTCGTGTCAAAATCAAGGTTGGTATTTATGGTTTACCGTTCCGTCTCCAAGCAATTATTTCATGGCACTTTTTGAAAAAAAAAATCAAAATCCGCCATTATGAATACTTAAAATATATTAAAAACATGTCTTTTTTTATGTATTGGGTTAATCGCTCTTCATCGAACTCAACTGGACGGCCAGAACGAGGTGCGTCTTTGAGGTCAAAATTTCCATTTTTGAACTTGGCATACCAATCACGAGCGGTTCTTTCAGCTATGGCACCCTCTCCATACACAGCACAAATGTCGCGAGCAGCTTTTGCGGCCTTACAACCTTGATTAAAAGCAAAAAGGTGTCGAAAATGCTCATTTTTCTCAACTTGACATTCCATTTTAATGATCTGAAAATTAACATAAATTAACTCGAACAAAAAAAGACAGATTCCCGTAGAACAAAACATCGTCTTTCGAATGATTTAAAACATTATGCCAAAGACATTTAATGACATGCGGAATGTTAAAATTAAAAAAAAAAACCCGGCGGGAACTTAGTTGCCAACCTGATATATCATTTAAAGACGAGACATGACAAAATATTTACTATTCCTTTATAAAAGAAATCAATTTATAGTCGTTTGTTGAATTGTAGGTTCACGCCTCGTTACAGCAGGCAAGCTCGTCTTTGAGCTCCTCACGGCCAGAAAGAATATTTTTATGCGATATGTCGACTGGGGATGAAGATTGTGAGCGAACCTAATTTCAGGAGTTTGCTCCATTGATTGACGTTGTCTTGTGTTTGGTACAGCTTGACCAAATACGGCCCTTGGCCATAAAACCAACCCAACCATGAGGAACTGTTTGCGCAGGAGGAAAAGCATTTAGTTGACTGTAAGATGAGTTTTTAATTTTAGCACTGTTATCTGATAGATTCACCATGCCTGCCATGCATAAGTTTGTTTTCAAACTATGCAACTTTTTCAAAATAACATTTTTTGATACAATTGGGGATGCTTTTTTTCTTTTGAATAAAATCAATTTTCCTTTTGTTCCGTTTTTTCCCCATGTTCAGATATACGTCTCGCGAAAGTTTCTCAATCTTGATGTCGTAAATTTTAATGTGTAAATCATGATTAAAAGTTATTAAAATATAAGTAATCAGTCTGCTGCGAGAATACGTTGTTTCTGTTTTAATTTTGAGGCGATTTGTTAATGTTTTATTAAGATAAAAAAGATCATTATCTCATTAAACACGGCCTACTTGTGTAATTTGGACCTCGCCTACCTACTGTAGGGTTGAAATGAGATATGCGGCAAGTATTGAGCATGTTTAGCTAAAAAGACGGCATATGTTCGATGTCTTAAAGGAAAGTTCAAACTTTTCTAGTCCACAACTCTTGATCTCAACGGAAACCTCAGTGGCTCCTCTATTCAAAAACTGCGCTGAAGATGTTTTGAAAATTTATTACATACTAATTGGTTACTTCATTTTTTTGTATTCAATGAATTGCATGTTAAAATTTGTGTCATTTTTAAAGTCAATGAAACGAGTGAACTTGGTTCCTAACCAATCCTTCAAATCATGGGGACAATGGAACTCAGGGCTGCCACAGGCGACCTTTTGTTACTATTTTCCAACCTTGGCGATTGTTTTCCAACCTTGGCGACTAGGGATATCTTTTTAAGCAAAATAGTTCCAAAAGCTCCCATTTTCAGTTTCGGCGACTGTTTTTGAAAATTATCCTAAGGTCAACGAAAATTTAATCCCTTTTTTAAAACTTTTTCCGGAATTTTGAAAAATTTCCAAGTGACTCCAATTTCGAAGTTTTGGCGCCAAGCCGTGGCAACCATTGGAAAAAAATATCTGAATCTGCCGCTAGATTGTCATGCTTTTTAATTTTATTCAAATTTCTCGACGAGATCTTCAACGTCTCATACGTATAAAGCACATTTTGCTTTTTAACCGATTCATTTTGTACCTGAACAACTAAAATGATTTCTCCACATTAAATCGTAGGGCAGCGGTAGCCCGGTTGGAAGAGTAACGTCTTAGCAACCGGAGGATTGCGAGTTAGAATCCAACAGAAAACCGTCGTGTGCAAAGGGGGGCTGGTGCACGTTAAATCTGTCGTGGCTTCAAATGTTCTCAGTTGGCGAGGTGTGAAAGTTTGGAGAGTGGGGATGCCAGCAACCTGAGAGTAGCTCTGTTACCTAGAATAGAGGGTGGTCCTGTAGGTGGCAGTGGTTGTAGGCGGCGCAGGTTCGATTCCTATAACTTTCCCTGGGGTATATCTCTTCTGTGTCAGTAAATGTTTACTCCATTACTTGACATCTGTCTTGTGTTTGGCACAGCTAAGGCAAATATTGTCCTTAAGCCATAAAACCTAACGTACCAATGGGTTTAGATAGACTCTACAGTCATGTTCCGAAATAACTCACTACAGCATTGGAAAGACATAGGTACAGTCGTATTATTAAAATCTTCGTACATTCTTTTCAAAAGCCTAAGCTCTTGCACCAATTAAATCTCAACCTACAACTCTAACACCTTTAAAAAAACCGACTTTTTTCATTAGCTCTACTAATTACTGTATTTCAAAAGCAGATGTAAACACCGCATTCCAGTGCAAGTGATCCGCACGAAGTGATACCGTTGTATGCCAGGTCGGAAACAACGGTATCACTTCTCCCTGAGCTACAACAGTTCAATCCAAAGATCCAGTATTGATTTAGAGATTTGCTAGTTTGCCGCTGGAAAGAATGCTGTTCTCCACATTAGATTGGTACTTCCAAAATCATATTTGACGTGTGGAAGTTGGAGCTCCATCTTGCATAAGGATTCTTCATTTGGGAATCATTCTTATACTTGCAAAAGCTCTACCAATTCCTTATGTATTGCACGTTGGCGTGGTGGGAAGTTTGAAGAGTAGGGTGTCAGATCAGGTGCTGACCTCGTCATTTGACCGTGGCTTAAATTTGCGAGGTGTTTTCCTCGGATCTTTCCCTACGGGATTGATCCCTTACTGTCAACAATAGCCCGTTGTGTGGCTTGTGCTACGTAAACTTAACTACCTACCAAATCATATTTTTTTAAATTGTGCCACTACCATTTGCGACTTATTTTAGTTTAATTTACTTATCCTTTCGATTATTCGTAAATTACTTCAGTGTCACTAGTGCTCCCATTTCTGCAGATAATCGGCAGTTGACTATCTTTTCCTAGCTGCATTATGCTGATTTTACGCATTTGACTAAAAACCGGGATTCGTGCGACTATTGTCGTGCCGAGAAACCGTTGAAACAGCCGCTGTTTAATTCAAACAGAAACAAATAGCTCACGATACGGCTGCCTTCGCCGAATGCTTCGGATTCTTTGTGCCGTTAAAAAAGCCACGCCGCACGCCTCCGCTGTCACGACGTGGCCCCGTCACTTAAATGTCAATCGCATGCTGAGCGGGTGTCTTGAATTTCAACCTGGTGTATACAGAGTCAATAGTTATCCGCAATGCAGCTATAAACTTTATAGACAACTCACAATAGCGGCATTTCTCAACGTAGTCTCATTGCTTTAAAACGCACTTGAGCCATCGTTGCACAAGCTTCTTTGCGCCCTCAGAAAAGGGTTTTCGGATGGGCCCAGACCCATGCATCGCTTCAGTTCTTTGTCCTTGTTGAATGACTGTTTACCACTTCATCTACAGTCCTGGTGTAGTGGTCAAGCATCTATCTGCCATCCAGTTGGTTCGAATCGCGGTTTGTAAGCGTATGGATGCTTGTGATGTCCCTGTTAGGAGTAACAGTAGGTCACACCATCGACCTTCTAATCGATGGAGCATATGCGCGCAGCCTCATGCTATTTCTTCCGGCCGCTCTGTTTGAAGATCTATCACATTTTGGGAAAAAGCACGAATTCCGATGTGGGACAAATTATCGATTGGACCCAAGTCGATTCCTAAGCACACTTGACTTACCCTTCTGAGATCTTACGACAGCGGCTCTGCCCACATGCTGTCTATTTCATTGAAAAGTTGATGGCTCACCCACAGGACACTCATTTGCAAGTAACAATCAGTCTGCCCCTGTAGTGCTGAAGAGGTCAGTGGCCGGGCACCAGAAAGACACACAAGGTTTGCACCAGAGGTTGGGTACTACAGGACAGTTTTCGACGCGAAGATAAATCACCAGAAGGGTTAAAATGGTTTCCGAACCATCACGAGCATACACGCCAGGACTGAGATTCGAACCCAGAGCCTGACTAGTGACATCCTCTATGCGAAATGGAATAAGATCCATTTCTATGGAAAGAGTTAGGCAGACTTCGGCGCGAGCAATTTTCGCGGTAGATATAGGAACTGGCCTTGCAACTTCAAACTTGAGCACTTGAATAGTTGTGGCAAGACAAACATCGCTTAGACATACGCTCGAAAACGGCAGTGCTGACGGCATAAACACAAATGCAACTGCGCTGCGGGCAATTATTGACTCATCCTCGTGCTTCTAAATGTACGGGATACTTGCATTACTCAGCCATGCTCAGGGTCATTGACTTTCGTGTACTGATACAAACCACCCTTTATTCTGCCATGATAGTCGAAACGGCAGTTCTCGAAATTTGGCGAGGGCCGTCGTGGCTCATTGGGTTTGCCCACTGTGCTAGCAACCTGCGAATAATGGGCTGCGTAGTTTCCTTTCTAGCCTGGGCTATTTCTCTTTCGTATCTATAAAACTTTCCTTGTGTGTTTATGTCCATTACTTGATGTCTGTCTTGTGTTTGGCGCAGCATGACCAAATGTGGCCTTTGCACCATAAAACCCATCCAACCAAACAAGTTTGGTGTTTTCGAGTTGACGGTTGGTACATGTTGGTATATTAGTAGCTGTTACTTAACATACATTAGGTAACTAGTATTAATCAACCAACTGTTGATAGAATGTGCTGTTTTCTAGCGTTGAGATATACAGCATTTCATCAATCGTTAATCCCATAGATGAAATTTGAAGATATTGCTCTTAACATTCGCACTGTAATATTCGTCTATTATTCGAGTATAGCAAATACGAAAGTACCTTTCGATAGGAAATAACATCTATAAACCGATATGCATAAAATATCTGTAAGGAGAACTGTATACAATTGCTCGCAGACTTCATGACTTTCAATGGCAACACTCAAATCTTTTAAATGTTGTATTGTGGCTCAGTGGATTTGCTCACTACTTTAGTAGCCTGCGCGGTGTACGTTGTGTTGCATCAGTGTGACGTTAATTAACGACTTACCTACCTGCGCGCTGTAAGAGGTGCAGATTCGATTGCTGTAACTTACCCTGGGTGTATTCTCTTGTGTCAATAAAAACTTTCCTTGTGTGTATGTCAGTTTACTTGACGGAAAAAAGATTAGTGTAGCTTGGCTAGATCTGGCCCTTACGCAAAGAGAAAAAAGAACCAACCAACCATTAATACCAAGGCAACCAATTCCTTTGCGACGTAAATTCAACTACCAAGATCAGGATCAAAACCATTCGTTCCAATGAAAAAAGGGGCTCGGAACTCAAAAAGCAAGACACAATATGTGTGACAATGTAGGTTGAGGTAGATATGTACTTGAATTAGCGTCGCATTGGAGCAACACAAAAGGCTGTTGGCGACCGTTCGGGATCAGCCCCGATGGGAAAGTGCGAGGACAACACCTCGTGATTTTGAACCACGGTCAGATGACGAGGTCACACCTGAGCTGGCTTCCACACCAAGCCAATGCGAGGACATTTGAGGCCAGGCCACGATAAATTTAACGTGCACCGGCACCCACGTACACGACGATCTTTGGTTGGATCGAGTTTCGAACGCGCAATTCTCCGGTTGCTAAACCGCGACTCTTCCAACCGGGATACCCCAAAGTGGGATGAAGGAACTAGTTGAATGTTAGTTTAAAAACAAGTCTCGATTCTCAACAAAAGCTGCCCTATTAGTGACTGCAATCAGAAGGGACAGAGTAATATGCTGGTCTAAAAATATACGTGTTAAGTGTATCGACGAGTAAAAACACTGCATCCACTTGAAAAAAGAGCCATTAAAAGCGTGTGAGAAGTGGTGCAGGAATACGATGGGCTATTACTGCGCAGCACGCACGCATTCCCCTTCCTGCAAAAGTGTTTTTCTAATGATCTCTTGCGACTGGAAACGGGTTAATAATGCATCAAGTGGCCGGCTCAGAAGCCAATCTGTGTTTTTAATAGACTCTGGAGTTTTCAAAAACTTTGCTCGAGTTGTTTGTGCAGCCTCCGTGAAGGAGTCTTGGTGATCGCTTCTTGGGAATATTGGGAATTGGATTAAGGAAAGTCCTGTCAACATGAACCGAGTTTCTTCGATTTTTTTTCACACCCCAAATAAAAACAATCTCTTCAGATGTAAGGGTGCATGTAGACAGTAGCCGATCCTGGACGAAATGTTTAGGAAAAATGGAAGGAATATAAAACACAAGGCAATCATCGGATGTTTTATACCTTTTATATATAAGACAATATTTATTGTGCATTTAGAAAATAATTAGTGTTTTTCTCCGAACGTTTATTTTAAAGATTTAAATCTTGGAGGGCTGCGGCAACCCAGTTGGTAGAGTCGGGGATTAGCAACGGAGGGTTGCGAGTTTGAAACACGATCCATTAAAAACCATCGTGTACGTGGGGGCTGGTGCACTTTTTTTTCTGTCGTGGCCTCAAATGGCCTCACGTTGGCGTGGTGTGGAAGTTTAGAGAGGGTTTGCCAGCTCAGATGTTGACCTCGTCATCTGACTCTGGTTCCAAATGATGAGGAGTTGTCCTTGGATCTTTTTCTTCGGGATTGATCCCCGACCGTAGCTGATTGTGTTGCTTCAGTGTGGCGTAAATTCAAGTACCTACCTTATAAATCTTGCAAAACATGTTTCTTATCCTACTTGGTCTAGATAAGCTAGATCAAGTCTATAAGTTCATGCACCTTAAAAATGTCCAAGACGAGCTTAAGATTAAAATGTAGGTCCCGTCTGTGGACAGCCCCAAACAAGCAAGGTGACCAGGAGACACTCCTTATTGCATTTCTGATAGGTCGGGAAAACCTTTAAACCATGATTAAATGAAATTTATCTCAAATGTCCACTGGGCACTCCAGCTATAGCAGTCTGTTGACCTCTATCGAATTTGACAACCCTCGAAATCGAGGGTGCGTTCGCGATGTATTCTTTGGTACGAGGTATGGATCTCCCGTTATTTTCCAAGACATTGTCCTTAAGTGTTTCTTTTCCGCACAAAATTTCTTGGCGCAGCTTGTTCTTTTTTGGAACTTGCGCCATAAAACCCAAAAATCGATCAATCAATCAATCCGCACAAAATTCGTAACGAGATAAAGAAGTATTTAATTGCGGCGTTGACTCACACAGATGCCCTCCTTTGCCCAAACATTCCATACATCGTGGTCTTTTGGAATGGTGTAATCACTTTTAGAATGCTAATTCTTATGAGCTGAAAACGTTAAAATTGAATAGAACATAGTGAAGTGTTGTAGGTCTAAAGTCGCGTAATCAGACTAATATACATTGCTGTAATGTGTATAAAGGGAAAAACCTCGATTTGAGGCCCTGTTAGTGAACAGTTCCTTACAATCAATGTTCATGATTTTACTCCCTTTATGTTAATACATCAAAGTAGCTCATGGATTGCAATAGTGGCACAGCCAAAAAAAATAATTTCAAGTACACTGCTGGCCACCCAAATTGCAACACCAAGAAAGACAAGAGATATCACAACAAAATTTATTTTGTAGATAACATGTTGACCAAGTATCAAATGATTAAATTTATAGACTTCTGTGAAGTGTGGTTCCTGCCAAAATCAGTAGCCAGAGTAGCCGCCATTGTTGGAGATCACCGCTGCCACACGCCTCGGCATTCATTCAAAGAGACTTTGGATGTGTTCTTGGGGTACAGCAGACCAAGCAGCTTCCACACGTTGCCAAAATTGATCTGGTGTGGCAGCTGGGGATGTATTCTGGGTCAATCGTTGAGCAACCATGGACCACATGTTTTCTATCGGCGAAAGATCCGGAGAGCGAGCTGGCCAGGGAAGCAATTCAATCTGGCGATTGACGAAGAACCCTTGGACAATGCGTGCCACGTGTGGTCGCGCATTATCCTGTTGAAATATGGCTGTGGGTAAGCCCTGAAGGTAAGGAAGGACAACTGGCTCCAACACCTCGGAGATGTAGCGCTGGCTGTTTAAAGTACCGGCAATGCGTACTAGAGGAGTGCGAGAGTGATATCCAATACCGCCCCATACCATAATACCCGGTGCAGGACCAGTGTGGCGGTGCATAACGCAGCTGTTCAGCATCCTCTCTCCACGGTGTCTCCAGACTCGAATCCGACCATCGTGGTGTTGCAGACAGAAGCGTGACTCGTCAGTAAAGACAATTTCATTCCATTCTGCCGTCCACATCCTTCTTTCATCGCACCATTGGCGGCGGAAACGTCTGTGGTTCTGCGTCAAGGGTAGACGAAGCAATGGACGTCTTGCGGACAGACCACTCTGCTGTAAACGGCGTCGAATGGTACGCGCAGACACTGGATGATGCGGTACAGACTGAATGTGCTGTGCTATGGTTCGTGATGTGGCTGAGCGATCCGTCACTGCCATACGCACAATATGCCTGTCATCACGTGAAGTGGTGCACTGAGGTGGATGCGATCGAACACGTCGGTCCGTCGTACCCTCCTGCATCCAACGATCACATATCCGCATTACAGTTGTTTGGTTTCGTCCAACACGACTACCGATTTCCCTGAAAGATAATCCACAATCTCGGTAGGCCACTATCCTTCCTCTGTCGAACTCGGATACTTGATCAAAAGATGATCGCTGTTTTCTACGAGGCATAATTGATCGTTTTTTTTGAAAAAACCACAAGAAAAACACAATTGCCGTACTTGAAATCGTCGAAATCTCCAAGCCTTAAATAGCTCTTTGAAGTGGCGCCACAGGCGCGCGTGATGTGCGTCTGCGCTGAAATTCTAATCATTTGCATATCTCACCTCCGCTAATGCATGTTGTAAATTTCATATTATTTGCATGCTTCCTTCAGGGTGTTGCATTTACGGTGGCCAGCAGTGTACATATTAATATGGTAAACCACATTCTTCCCTGCAGCACACTGGCAAATCTCTTACTGCAATACTGGACAGCTAGGTGACAAAAGTGTTTTACAGCATGCTGTGGGTTTTCACAGAAACGAAAACTTGAAACCTTTTTTGTGTTTAAAATGTGATTTTTCGAACTTTGACCACGTACATGCAATATGAAGTTGTAAAAACAATGTATAAGGGAGTTTCCCATTGCAACTTCTAAAACAAATTTTGAATTTGAGAAATTTATTAAAATGAATCTCGAGAAAAATAGAATTATCATTCAGGAACTATGTTAAAAGCAGAAGCTTCTGCCTTTTATTTAATCTTGGACATGACGGCAAAAAGTTGACGTTTAGGTAATTTTCCAGGACATATGTCCCGCACTGACGGCATTTACTACTACTGGCATGTTGTAAATTGATACTTGAAGTATGATTAAAAACAAAGCAAATAAAGCTAAAACAGTAACAAAATATCATGACTAAGAAAACCAGTAATGATGCTTCGATAACGGTAATTCTCAGTAATTTCAAAAACCGGTTTAACGAAAATACTGATTGCGCGTTCATTGGCATCGTAGCAGTTTTGTGTTTGTAACTATTTTACTATCTTTTGTATCGTTCGTTTAGTATCTCGATATAGATTGAAAACTTGTTTGTGGATGTCGCGATAAACTGCTTTTGGTTTGTCATTGCTCAGTTCTGCATGGATCGATAACCCACGTGCGACGTCATTGATTGGAAGTTGCTTCATCCCTGCAGTTTAAATGTTTTTGTGTCTCGTTTCTTAGTCTTCCTTTAAATCTTTTATGTTCGCATATGGTTCCGTCAGGGCTTACACATAGGGGATCGCCGGTGCCACGGTACCTGGCAATAAGTTTGAGGAGGGGAGCTCCAGGAATTGTAAAAAATTGTCCAGGCTAAAGTTTTTATATTGTAATAGACTATCAGTTTCTCTCCATCAAAGTGATAAAGCTTTTCGTTGTATTTATGGCAATGATTAATTCATTTATGCTAGTTCACCCTCTCTCGACGAGATATCTCGTCCTGATTAATTTTGCTAACGACGAGATATCTCATCAATCTATTGCCGATTTTTGATGACGGGATCGTTTCAGTTTTTGATGATGACGAGATTAATGGTCAATTTTCTTCTAAAGACGAGATATCTCGTACACCAAGATCTGGTCAGTTTTGCTAATGATGATATGGCTAGTCGGTATAACCACCAGGAGGGATAAATAATAAGTACTTTGGTATTTATTATAAGTACTTAGATGTTTCATGAGGTTCATGTCCTTAAACTGGCACTGAGTGCAGATGTGGGGGTGTCCAGTCGAACGAGATCGTGCGTGTAATCAGATTATGTGGCTCATGTCATACAGTTACGATCTGATTTCAAACTTCGATCTTCTATTGAAGTGAACGAGAGCACAAATATCTATCTAGCGTGCATAACTATTAAATATTTTTGCGCGCAGCTTCATGTTATTTCTACCGATCGTTCGACCTGAAGATCTCCGGATGAAAGTCACGTGGTATTGGGAGAAAGCACGAATCCTACTGCAGAACTATTTATGTACCGGTATATGTGATTATCGAGCACGATGAAAGCCCCCTCAGTAGCCACGTTACAACATCTACGATCTTACGACTCCGCCAACGCGTTCCGTTTATTTCATTAGAAGGTTCAAATATCGCATGTAGGTGCAGAAGATATAAAATTGTTTGGATTGAGGGAGACAAAATGGAGATAGTTTCCCTCAAACTATTATGGATTGTTTAGGCCATTATTTTTTGCTTTTCGATTACAATTCCATCCAAAAATACTATGTAATCTTTTGTGTTCTGTCAAGACGAGAGATCCTCCACTAACCCTCAGATCTTTCCATGTCCATGCCAGGGTATGCCGATTTAAATCAAGTGATTTTTATTAAAAAATCATTGATTTAAATCAAAATTTCATATTTCGTTCTGTTATGTTTATAATATTGAGAATAAAATACCGAACAAGGATGCATGTTATTTTATTCAAATAAGTTTAAAACTTCGTTCGTACTGAGTTCAGCCCAAAATTATTTTGAAAATCATCCCCCTTTGAAGACACTAAATAGCAGTGTTTGCTGATTGGGACAAGTATTTTCATCTTGGGCCATTGACCAATAGGTGTCACTCTCAAGCCTGCGCATGAGTGTTGGTTTTGTTTGAAACATTCCGTGTGACTATAAACCACATAGCCAATTTTAAACCATTCACCATGTGGTGAGTGAAGATGCTCGAAATATATTCACTCAAATTATTGAAATTGTGGTAACTTGCTTTCTTTATAAGATGTTCGAGCTATTTAGTATTGTAGTCTATTCACAAAAATATAAATTCTTACTCACAAAGAAAATATTTTCTGTAGTTATCACAAAAGCATTCCAATTTTGCACATAAATCTTTATAATAGGCAATTTTAATACTTTCATTTTGTTTTGTGTAATACATCGGTTAATTTTTATTTCAATTTATTGGGAAATTTTATGCATTGATCCCTTAAAATTCTTTACACGGCTAGAATAACTATTTAATATTTATGGAATTGGAATTTGGAATGTAAAAGTTAACTCACTCATCTGATAATTGAGTGAGTCTGTTGAGGAAAGATTATGGGTTGAAGCAGAAAGCTATTGGAATTGATAAATTTTTTAATGCGAGCTCACAGTTCTACTGAATTGGCATTATCTGGGGCATGATGCTATTACACTTGTTCTATGCTTTCATATAGAAAAGCTTCATTTTTTGTTTGATATATAAACCCTTTTGTGTGCTTCGAATGTACCTATGAAATACTTGTCAATGCTCAAAGAATTTGAAAAATAGACATTTGATTTCATATTTATGTATTTTCGTGTCTCATTTTTTACTGAAAAAAAAATAGCAATTTTTTCACAATAAATTATATTTGCAAGCTAAAACTTAATGAAAAGTAGGAATTTTGATAAATGAAATGAATAGGATGCAAGTTCCTTTTATTTTCTATTGGTGGCATGATTTTTTCTCAAAAGAATGTCTTGAACCAATTAATTATTTTATATCACAATAATTAAAGTAATTCAAAACATTTTATTCATATGATAAATATATGATGGAAAAAATATTCTGAAATTTGTATTATTGAAAAAATTCTTAATATGGTGTCGGTGAAATTCGGCAACTTTATTTATCTGGGTCCAAAGAATTCACGTCACTAGTTATAAGTTAAACTCAAGTAATCTAAACCGCTTAAGAACGAGATGGAAAAACATTGTTCATCTTGGCATTTGGTGCACTGTCTATTTACTCTATCATGTAATTTACTTTGCTAATTCCTATGTCGCGCTATAATCTTTGAAAAATTTATCCGTCTATATTTCTTAATACATTAATGTTTTACATAAAAATATTAATGTTTAAAGGCATCAAAACTATCTGGAAACGACACTAATTTGCGTGTCTCATGTCCAACAAATTTAAACTCGTACGGGCAAGGAATTAATTAAAATCATAAAAATCCGATTTAAATAAAAACGTCTGATTTAAATCAAATAAATCCGATATTTTTGATATTTTAAAAAATCATAACTCTTTCATACCCTGGTCCATGCTGACCCGCCTTTGCATTGGACACACACGATTCACCCATCATCATTTACTGGGAGAGAGCGTACCCATTTGCTACTCAAGCTCTACTCCATTTTCTGTTTATCCCATTTTAATTGTCTGTCCTGTTTTAATCATCAACGTCTCAAATTTTTTAAAAATACAATTCTAAATCTGCGAGATTTGATTGGGGAAAATCCCCATTCAAACCTTTTCGCATTTTAACGTTCAGTTGGTTTTTTTAAATCTCATCTAAGTTTTTCCAAATTCAAAATGACTCATCAATCTATTTCATCCCCAAATTCTTTTATAATTCAATCTTAAATTTCGCACTTCCAAATTTACGCATATGTAAATTAAATTAATTAGTGATGCTGCCGACAATGGTCTTGTTTTTATCATCTGACTATTTGATTATTTTTATTCTCTTTTACATTTTACATGTTTTAAATCTACCTTTTATCTCTGTATTAGACTTGATTTTTAAATGTTTTGTACTTTTATTGGGGTTTATTCTATCTTGTGTTTGGGGTAGTTTGTCCACTTTTGTACTATGTTATCCAAGGCAATGAAGTGGCTGACTTGGCAAAAGAGGAAGAGACCCCTGTCCTTCAAAGGTCTTCTAGATCTTTCCTTTCATTCGGCCAAATTAATTACTGTTATGATAGTTGGATTTTATGGCTTAAGGGACATATTTGGCCAAGCTGCCCCAAACACCAGACAAACAACGTCAAATAAGTGGACATACACACAAGGAAAGTGTTGCATTTGTTCATTCAAAACGTTTTTTATTCTCTCAAATCGGGAAAAAGGCAGCAGCAGTCGAATTCATAAAATATCCAGAGTTGTTGCATCAAAAGCGTACAGCCTTATAAAAGAAAACTTAAAACTAGTAGTTTGAACCATGGTAGTTGAGGCTCAATTCCTCCCTGGGTTTATTTCGCTCTTCTGTTTCAGTAAAGTTTTCTTTGTATGTGTATCCATTATTTGATATTGTTTGGCGCAGTTTGACCAAATATGGCTCTTGCGTTATGAAAACCAAAAGCTAACCAGCCTTCTTTACCAATAAGAATCTTTCCTAAGATACTTTCAACCAATAGATATGGTTATTTAGTTATGGATTGTGCGGAAAAAGCAATACTACACTAGGAAATTTCGTGACGCTCAGATGGTTAAAGACTAATGAACTTCTGCAAAAGTTCTAGAGAGCGCGTGATGCTAACGGCATCATAGCCATACGGTCGGCATTTGCCAACAACACATGAATCATTTTCTGCAGAAATTATTGAGTGATAAGTCGGTTGGATTGGAATCCAAAAATACACAAAAATTGTCTTTGACTGATAGCGAAATAAAGGAAACAATAGCATTGTGGTATCTCATCTGATAAAATAGATTATGCATTATGTATGATGCGTAAGTATGACTTTTCTATTGCGCACGGTAATCGTGATTCCAGGCGTTTTGTAAATTGTGAATAACAGATTTCCTTCAAGTCCTATTTTCTGTAAACGGTGTGTGTTTATTTCATTATGAATATTTCATTTTGTTTGAGTGTGACAGTGGGCGTAATTGTATATTTCCTCAGCCACAAGGTTTACAGATCAAGAACAAAATGAATAAATTGTGAAACAAAAAATGTATTTACGAAAATTTAGTTCTTTTCCCACCAGGGCTCTTTAAATTACAAGGTGACATTTTGGTATATATGTGTAACATCCTCAGAAACCAGGGTAATATTAATGGACTGTTGTCGCACTTAAAATGCTTATGTTAGGTTATTAGAATGCAAAGGTTATTAGATCAAGTGGATTACAGCATACGAAAGGAACGTCGGACCAAATGTCAATGGTCACAGACACATTGTCTACTTGGTAGACACTCCGAATGTCCGACACAGATGGACTGTTATTCCGAGATAGCAGTTTAAATAGCAGTGTGAATGAAAATAACATTGACAGTTATCAATAAATGCTATTGGGATAGCAGTGAAGCTATTTAAATTAAATTCTGAAATGTATAAAGATAAACAGAAAAAACTGATGGATCATAAACAACTGAAATGTATAAAGATATATTTTAGAAAAATAACGAAGATAATTAAAAATTACTTGAGGGTAATTTGAATAATTAATAACTAAATCAACCTGTTAATGTCAATTGTTAAGTTACTAATAACAGTTAAATTTAGTTACACCAACCTGAAAACATCTATTAATATTAGCAGTTATTAGTAACTATTATCGTAAATTAGCAATAACCGTTAACAGATTTATTGCTGTTCTGTGATTATCGTAAACCAACAGTTTCATCCATCTAATATCCGGTGATGTCCGCGTAGGAGTGAAGATCCTCGGGGTCTAAAATCGTTGGGGCACTGGCGAGTTATGTCTTGATTGAATTTGGGGTGATTCTATAAGAGACGGTGAAGGGAGAAAAGTATCCGGGGTAGTTAAAAGTGGTGTTCTTATTGCTTGTATTTTGAAATTTACGATACTTTTTTTTCTGAATTCAGGCAGTTATCCTCAATAGTTTTTCGGTGGTCCACCGAATGCCTGATCAAAACGTTTAACCATCCTATTCTTGTATTTGCGTATAACTAGCCATCATCTAGAAAAAGAAAAGAAAAAAAATAATAGTTGGGCTACAAACCATTCCACCTATCCGTGTATTATATAAATTATAACTAATTATATTTATTAATTTTTATATATTAGTGTGAAGTGGGGTAAGTGCATCGTGCCTGTGATGAAAGTAGGGGCTTCCATCTGCTGGAAATGCTTGAGTGTTCTGTAGATTAGTTTCATGCTTCCATATTTGGCCAAGCTGGCCAAACTACGTCAGGTGAATGGACATACACTCACAAGGAAAGCTTACTGACACAGAAGAGAAATGCATCCATAGTTTAGAACTTTAGAACTTGACAGGAATCAAACCTGCTTAAACGCACTGAGCCATGGTGGTACCACAGGCCACATGAGAGTAGAAATGAAATTATATTCTTTCCCAATTCACAATACCACATTGTAAGCATGAAAACAGTTCAAGGTATGCACTTGCTCCATCATATGGGGTAAGTGTAACCCCATGAAATAGCATTAATGTACTTTTAAAAAAAGTTTAACCATTTGAAAAAATAAAGAGTGCAAACACATTGTTTATAAAATTAGTAGTCTGGGAGTGTGGTAAAAATATGAAAAATTTAAAAATTACTGGAAAAGTAATGGTTCAATATGAACTTTGAAGATTTGGATTAACACTCGCCCCATCTAAAATGAATACATTAACCCTCCAAGTGGTTTCGACGAGATATCTCGTCATCAAGGCATTGCTGATTTCCTAATGATGACGAGATCAAGATATGGTTAGTTTTTTTAATGACAAGAGACGACGAAATCTTTATGGACGAGATATCTCTTCCATCAAGTCAGTTTTGCTACTGACGAGTTAACTCGTCGAGACAACCACGAGGAGAGTTAGTTATTGTTATTTTACTAAAAGAAAATTATGTATTAGAAAAATTGTGCATTGTATAATTTTTTACATTAGCTTCTGAAATATTCCGACCTTTCAATTGATTTGAATCAAATAACGCCGGGTGATTTCACCAGTCCCGAACAAGCGAAAATGGATTTAATGTCTTTTCTTTGTCCTTCCTACCTATCAAAACAGCGGTTCTTTCCTTTTCTTGATCGTCCGTGGTGCACGATCGTCGGTAATGCTGACTGACATCTTACGTGCTGGACCCTATCGCCAAGTCTGGCTGTGGATTACAGAGCTGTCGTTCTGTCGCACGACACGGATTTGGCTCCATGTCTAGAAGCAGTTGTTTTTTCATTCGAACGATGTGTGCCCACATCTTATTCCGTTTGTGAAGGCCAGATTGTTTGCAATTCGCTTATTGGCTTGTGACCATTAAGGATGTTTTAGATCTTACATAAAAGTTTAGTTCCCACTTTTTTTCTGGAATTTTTTCAGTGTAAACAAACCTGACGGAAAGTGAAGATTTACTTTCGCAACCCAAATACCCTTCTCGCATGATACATATCGGGGTTATCTCAAAATGTAGTTTATCGCCATTTGGCCTTTAATTTAACTTACGGTGACTAATCATCATATCGTCGGCTTACAAGGGAAACACAAATTTCAAGCTATGACGTTTAGCCTTTCTAGACCAGAACGTGGTGATGTGTACACTGGGGAAATCCAGTAAGTTACTTTTTCTCATAATCGAAGGAAGATTTCTTGGAAACAATGAGGTAAAGCTTACTTAGTATGTACACTTGGTGAGCTTACTTAATGGGTAAAGCTTGGGTAGTAGAATCTCCCTTCGCCAATAGCCCGTTGTGTTGCTCCAGTGCGACGGTAATTCAACTTCCAACCTACCCCCTTCGTTTTCTCAGAACTATGCTTTATGACTTAGTGTTTCACTTGCAGGCCGACGATATATCAATTTGGGATTCACTGGAATTTTTCCATTATTCTAACAGAATATGATACATCGTTACACAGCGGAGTTATATAGTGTATGACAGCAATCTGCCATCAGAAAGAGCAAAGTGAGGCGTACTTGATACGGCGTAGTCGCATTTGGGTAGACATGCGTGTTCACCTGTAATGTCACACCATTCGGCATGCGCACCGGATTATAAATCATGACAGGAGAAACGGAAATAAGCAGTGTATTTCTACAGTATGACTTGCAAAAATTTCCCCTGGCGAACTTAGCACCTTTCTACAAATGGACTCCAAGGTCATCTGCCTTTTCACTAATTCACCATAAATTTTCGTAGGTTGCCTACATGCCTCTGGAAGACGACGCAGTTTCACAAAAAGTTTGTTTTTTGCCTATCTCCCATGCTGATATAACAAATGAAATCTTTGAAAAATATGATGTAGTTGGGCTCTGGCGAATTGACATTTGAGTCGCATGTTTACGAGCGAATCTATTCGTTAAATTAGGAAACGCGTTAAAAAGTAAACATTGCATTTCTACGATTAGCATCAACGTTTCGGTATCGGAATCGATACTAGTTGTTACAAGTTGGCGAAACAAATAATCACCCATGGCGATCGTCAGGGATGATTTTGTTTTGGCTGCCCTTTCCCGTGCCGAGCTTACCACCTTTCTAGAAGTGGAATAGGGAAGGCCAATCTGCTTTCTGGCCAAAGCCGCACTATATTACACAGTAGTTGAAGATGTATAATGTAAACAAAAGACAAATCTTTCTTTTGCTTCTCTTCCAGACAAATCCTTCTTTTGCTGTTATTAGATATTAGTCGGACTGATCTCGATCGATGTAATGAGCAGCAATGCCTTTTTGATGATGAATATGTTTTAATATGTGCAGTAATGCCTTTTAAAAAACCTTATTCCCAAATTTCTTGTCTCACCAGGTTATCTTCTATTCAAAGATTTTTGTGAAAACGTCTTTGAAGATTCAGTGCCACAGCTAAGCTTCTTTGAAGAGGTAAGTGCATCGTTTAATCTTAGCATAGATTTACCCCGTCTCATTCAAAATGTGTGGCATTATTTTGTTATGTATATATCAGTAAATATTTTAAGTATTGACAATGTTCACAAATGAAAACCGATTGAATGTGCAATATTCACCATGACACACCGCAGATTATTTTGCTCCCAGGTTTTAGAGACTAGTTATAACTAACGCAACACGCGCTCTTGTTGCAGAAACAAAGTGGCTCTGAACCAGCTGAGGACGTATAGTGGTGGGTTCTAGGAACTGAATTTTAATAATGCATTAAGCTGTAAAAGAAAAATTGCTCAGTAAAATTTGATGGAATCAATTAATATTGGAAAAGGACACAATTCTGCATGTGGGTCTCTTATTAAGTTTTCAGAACCCCAACACGAAAAGATAATGTTTTCGTAAGTAAAGTTTATAGCCAATTGTTTATAGATAGCTATTCTCGGGTCTGTTACCATTATTTTGTGTACATTACTCATAACGAGAGAAAAGAGTTATTAAATTGGATTATCGATTGATAACTTATATAGAAGATAGCCGCGAAGGTTTTTAATTCTTGCTCTCTTCTGTAAGTGAAACAGATTCTTATTATGTTTGAATTTTCCACATTTTCTGGGCCTTCTCTCGCCCCGGTATTATGTACCGTCTACCTCCGTATCTGGAGGGCCTGGGGACCCATTATATAACTTGGTCCTGGAGTGCATAAGTGAAGAGCCTATGTCTCTGGCTCAATCGCCATTAAAGTACAAAAACTTTTCACATTTTCCGGGGTCTTTGTCGTCCCGGTACAATGGTACCATATGTGGAGGGCTTGGGGATCTGTCATTTAACTTGGGGCCCGGAGTGCAGATGTGAGGGTCTGTGCTGACACAATCGACATTACAGTACAAGAACTTTCTACATTTTTCGGGCCTTCTCTCGCCCCGATACCATGGTACCATATACCTCCGTATCTGGAGGGCCTGGGGAACCCGTCATTTAACTTGGTCCTGGAGTGCATAAGTGAAGAGCCTATGTCTCTGGCTCAATCGCCATTAAAGTACAAAAACTTTTCACATTTTCCGGGGTCTTTGTCGTCCCGGTACTATGGTACCATATGTGGAGGGCTTGGAGATCTGTTATTTTACTTGGAGCCCGGAGTGCAGATGTGAGGGTCTGTGCTGACACAATCGACATTACAGTACAAGAACTTTCTACATTTTTCGGGCCTTCTCTCGCCCCGATACCATGGTACCATATACCTCCGTATCTGGAGGGCCTGGGGAACCCGTCATTTAACTTGGGACCTGAGCGCATATGGAACGGGCTTGTGTCTGGCTCAATCGACATTACAGTACAAAAACTTTTCATATTTTCCGAGGGTCCTATCGTCCAGGTACCATGGCACCGTATGTGGAGGGCCTGTGTCATTGGCTCAATCGACATTACAGTACAAAAACTTTTACATTTTCCTGGTCCACTCTCGTCCCGGTACCATGGTACCGGCTACTCCGTATCTGGAGGGCCTGGGGTCATTTAACTTGGGGCCCTGTGCGCATATGTGAGGCTTTGTCTTTGTATCAATCGACTCAGCGTCTTTGCTTATCGGATCTGCCGTATTTCGCTCGGTTGACGTTGGGAGTGATGATTAACGAGAATCACATTCCCCTAATTAATGCCTTTTGACAACCTTTCATTCGATGCAAAGCTCAGTTGCAATCGTTAATCTTCCCATTTATTGGTGAATGGCTCGAATTTCTCAGATTATTAGAGAGTGTCCGTAATTAGCCTGAAGGAGGGATTTCCAGCTCCTTTTCACTGTTCTTCATCCTCATTTATACTCCTCGATGAGGAATTGCCTCGGTGAAAGAAAAAAAATTCTTCGCATGCCTCATCGGTTGGCGATTTACAGAGCTCCTTTCATTGCTGAGGAAGTGAAGAATTGGATTGGAAAAGGGAGGACAAAATGAGCCCCATTTGCGTTTTGCCTTTGAACTTTTAATTTTCCTGTTTCTTTATCGGGTGTTGGGGGAATAGGTCCATGGGAAAGGAACGACACCATTGAAATTCCGTGTTGTCTTGTTTTCTGTTAAAAGGTAGGATATTATTTATTTATTCATACTGTCACAGATTACTCCAGTTACATGACGGGTAGCCCAGTTGGAAGAGCAACGGATTAGCAACCAAAAAAAAATTAAACTTACGAAATTACGAGATGTTGTCCTTGGATCTTTTCCTTAGGGATAGATCCCGGACCGTCGCCAACAGCCCATTGCTTCGTTCCAGTGCGACGTACCTACCTGTTTCTATATCGGGTGTAGGTCCATGGGAAAGGAATGACACCATTAAAATTCCACGTTGTCTTGTTTTCTGTTTAAAGGTAGGAGGATGTTATTTCTTAATTCATACTGTTCCAGATTACTCCAGTCACATGACAGCGAACCCCCCCCCCCACAAAAGTACAAAACATGCAATAGACAATAAAAAGAACAGTATAATTATACAATATAAACTACTACATCATATCAGCACAAAACAAAAACTACACAGAACAATAGTGACGTACAAAAGAAAAATCACGATCGAAACAGGCACAAAGGAAAAAAGTCAAAAACTCAGTTTTCAAACGTTAAAATTGCTAAATGTATAAAATCGTCAAAGAAAATATCAAGGGTTGGGGAAATTATTGATCGTTTTGCCAATTTTGCTTTTGGTTGATTTTTCAAATAATTTTTGCTGAAAAGTTTCCTAAAAAGGAGTTTTATTGCGATTTTTTTATGAGGATACAGAAATACTTATCTCATTGACAAGGGGCTTAAATACGAAGACAGTTCTGCATTCTAGAAAGGACATTGCATTTGGATGACAGAAAAAGAACAAGACTTGATCTTCACAACAGATTTTTCAAAAGAAATATTCCTTAGAAATCTACTTTGAATTTTTTTTTTCAATATTAAAAATTGGGATATATAAGATGGATTCCTGACTGCAGCCCATTTTGATGTTACTAGTATGATGTGAATAACTTATGTTCGGAGTATCTACTTGGAATATAGGGGTGGGGAAAATGTGTAAATATACTAAAATCAACCCTAAGAGGACCTTCACACCAACAAAATCCGAGTCAATCCGAACCCAGTAGAAACTGACCAACGAAGATTCGGAAGAAAGTAAAGCTTGGATAATGTAATTTCAATTTCTGAATTTTTTCTAACTTTTCCGAGACCCGAAATATCGAATAGGATGAACATGGAGTTGAACTTCTATTAAAATTGCGCCTTCATGTGTTGAATGTACATACAAATGAGCTATTTAGTTTTTGTGCTTATCCACTAATTTTTGTTATTCTTCGTTTATGATTTTTATTGCTTGTCCTTTCGTCATCAATTTCTTTTTAAAAGTGCAATTTTAAATTTACAATATTTGATTGGGGAAAATCCCCATTTCAAATCTTGCATTTTTACACGTAATAAAATTCAATATAAATTCAACATGACTCATTGTTTACCTTTACAGAATTTTCAAAACACAATTATCTTCAAATTTCAATATTGCCGCGGTAGCCCAGTTGGAAGAGTAACGGATTAGCAACCGGATAGTTTCGAGTTCGAAACTAGGTAAAACCCAAGACAGACATGTGCGCGGGGGATGATACACGTTAAATTTGTTGTGGCCTCAAATGTCCTCACGTTGGCTTGATCGGAAGTTCGGAGTGTAGGGCGCCAGCTCAGGTGTTGACCTCGTCATCTGACCTTGGTTCAAAATTACTAGATGCTGTCCTCGGATCTTTAACTTTAGGACTGATCCCGGACCGTTGCCAATAGCCCGTTGTGTTTCTCCAGTGAGACGTTAATTAACTACCCTACCTTCAAATTTCAAAATTGTTAAGCATGTAAATTCAATTTCTACATGTTCATTTCCCATTTTTAAAACATTTGCTTTACTCTGCTTCCAACAGTTTAATTTCATAATCTTGTGTTTCGCATATTGCGTCATGAAACCCAAAATCCAATTCCACATGTACTAATTTTCGTGATCATTGTCATTTTTATTTTCGCATCTAGTTTTTAAATTTTGCCTTTTTCTATAGGTTGTACTTGACGTTATTGATAAAAGCGATACGATAATAGCGATGTGATTTCGAAATTTAAAATTAAGAACTAAACAATGGATTTTTTCCCCAGCAAGTTTATCGTTTGGTTCGTAAAACATAAACTACCTACTTGATCACATAACCCTTGTTTCCAAATGCTTTGTTCGACTTCGATATTCATATATATTCCATGATTTATTTATCGATTTTTACTATCACCGAGTGTCCGTGCCCTTGCCATTTTCTCCGTCCAGCTTTAATCCGCAATATTTCACCTTTGATATTGTCTTCTATTTCTGTCCCAGAGGAAACACGCCAGGTGCTTTCGATTCCACCCATTCCTAATAAAACACCGCCGCTCATTCTATAAATCGAATCCGATTTTTACCCTTTAGAAGGAAAAAAGTACACTTTCCCGAGTTCCCGTTTGCTTGAACTTCCCCACACATGTACACGTTTGATCGGACATCAACAATGAATTGCTACATCTGCTGAAAACAGCAGCCGATTGTTTTGACGCAAACTGCATAGTAATAATAATGCAGCGTTTGCGAATGGTTCTGCGAAAACAGATGTGAAAGGCTTATTACAATGGACGAACCTGTTTTGGTTCATAAATCAGCTGTTTTACGTTCATTGGCGAATAGAGGTATTGATGTGAAGAAAATGTTTTCGAACGTTGACACAGTACTTATTTATGCTACTTGATTTTCTAATCTCAAATTTTGTTTGACTACATGTCCTAGTCGAGCTGGGGTGCCAGCTCAGGTGTTGCCTCGTCATCTGACCGTGGTTCAAAATTACGTGGTGTTGTC
Source organism: Meta bourneti (assembly GCA_933210815.1). Lineage (NCBI taxonomy): Eukaryota > Metazoa > Arthropoda > Arachnida > Araneae > Tetragnathidae > Meta > Meta bourneti. The sequence continues at coordinate 74,025,378 of OW119928.1, forward strand.
CTCGGATCTTTCCCTTTGGGATTGATCCCGGACCGTCACCAATAGCCCATTGTGTTGCTCCAGTGTGACGTTAATTGAAATACCCCCCCCCCACTTTCCCTTTGGGATTGATCCCGGACCGTCACCAATAGCCCATTGTGTTGCTCCAGTGTGACGTTAATTGAAATACCCCCCCCCCCCCTAGTCGAGCTGGAAAAGTTACACAGTTTAAAATCTGCGGATTCTCAGGAATCGGTAGATAGGTATTTAATTAACGTCGCACTGAAGCAACAGTACGGGCTATTGGCGATGGTCCGGGATCAATCCCCAAGGGTAACGCCTCGTAATTTTGAACCATGGTCAGATGACGAGGTCAACACCTGAGCTGGCAACCCTTTCCAAACTTTCACACCACGCCAACGTGAATACGTTTTAGCCCACGACAGATTTAACGTGCACTAGCCCCTGTGTACACGACTGTCTTTCACTGGAGTTTCGAACACTGGAGTTTCGAACTCGCAACCCACGGATTGCTAATAATTTGCTCTTCCAACTGGGCTACCGCGGCGCTCTCAGGAATCGGCAAAATTGGAACAGGGTTAGAAATTAGGAGCAGAAAGTCTGACCTCATTGGTACTTAAACATGTTTCTCTGTTGCTAAAAATGTTTTACTTTTTTTTTTCAAATTTATTTTGTTTACCTGGTTGTGAGAAACACGCTTTGTAAAGACTAGAGCATTGACCATTTGCATTGCCGGGGGCCATTTTCCCTTAAGGACATTTGTTGTTTGGATCAGTTTTGCATCTTCAATTATTTTTTTGATAACAATAAACTTTTAATTCTTCAAATTGTAACCCTCAAAACCAAGATCATCAAAGTCATTCAGAATGAACTACTAATGGACATTCAATAGTAGTTCATTCTGCTAACTCTGTTCTCTTTACAGCAGTTTTACTGAATCTTATTACCTTGCTTTTGGCGCAGCTTATCTATTTTTGGATCTTGCGCCATAAAACCCAAACAACCTTTTTAGAACACTGTTAACTGCATTCCAGTTTAGGGGGAAATTTACTTTCCACTTTTTGAAATGTTTTTCTGAAAATTCTTTTAAGATTTTGAATTTTATAAAGCGCTATACATATGAGCGAAAAAAAATTCAGAGAAATTAGGCTTTAAGTATGACAACTAGATCGAAAATACGATCATAAAAACAAAATTGATCGGTGCGACTAATGACGGTTAGTTTGGAACCCTAAATTGAAGTCTATTCAATGTCAGTATCCGACATCAACATCCTTTTAGCTCATTACGTGGTTTAAAGTGACGAGGTGTTGTCCTAGGATCTTTCCCTCCGGGATTGATCCCGGATTAGCAATCTTAGTGTGACTAGTTAGAGTTCAGTGCGGGAAGCTATGGCAATAACTATAGTTGACAAAACAATAAGTTATTGCGGTCGCCGTACATCATATCCCCTGTCGAGCTCCTTCTAACAAATGGACTTCGCCAATGTCATATGCCTTCACACCATATCCATTATATCACTTTTACTTGCACTAATGTGTAAAGTTTCTTGTAAAACAGCAACCAAACTTCCAAAAATAGATTAGCTGATTCGACAGGCTGGTCTTGTAATCTAAATGAATTACCCGTTCTTTGCTGTAGAAATTCCACCATTTAGTCACCTTTAAAGGATTATAACATAATGTACCACTTGACCACCAACATAAATATACCACTTGTACCACCAAGATAAATGAACCATTTACCAAACTTTAGAAGGTACTCTTCTAGTTCTCCACATGAGGTCACTTGCATAACGGCACCTGGCTTGAGAGCGAACAGGATAAGAAAAGCTTTGTACTGTAATTATGTTTTTTAAGTTTAGGAGCTTAGAAATCTTATTCACTCTATTTAGGATAGTATAGCTGTAACAGTGTGTAAATAAAAGAAAAATGTATACATTTTGTGTAATAAACGTTAAGTCCTTAGAATACATATTTCATGCCATCTAACCTGGCACTGGGGCGCGGAATCAACGTTTTGAGGGTGGACTAGTACTATCCCCGATTTGTTTGTATGCCGTCTTGTCTTGGGGCCGTCGTGGCTCAGTGGGTATGTCCACACTGCGCTAGCAACCTGCGAGTTGTAAGCGGTGCAGGTTCGATTCCTCCCTGTGCGTGTTTCTCTCTTCTGTGTCAGTTAAACTTTCCTCGTGTGTGCATGTCCATTACTTGATGTTGTCTATCTTGTGTTTGGCGCAGCATGGCCAAATATGGTCCACGCGCCATAAAAACCCAACCAGTCATCAACCTTCTTATCTTGATTGTCTTTTGCATTGTCTACATCGCCTCAAACTTATGAATCTTGCCTACTCCAAGGAGGGCCGCGGTAGCCCAGTTGGCATCGGGTTAGCAACCGTAGGATTGCGAGTTCGAAACCAACGAAAGACCGTAATGTACATGGGGGCTGGTGCACTGTAAATCTGTCGTGGCCTCCAATGTCCTCACGTTGGCGTGGTGTGGAAGCTTGGAGAGGGGGGTGCCAGCTCAGGTGTGACCTCGTCATCTGACGGGTCTGACGAATTACGTGGTATTGTCCTCGGATCTTTCTCTTCGGGATTGATCCGGACCGTCGCCAATAGCCCGTTGTTTGTTGTTGCACTGTTACGTTAATTCATCTTCCAACCACCAAGTTCGAACTTTGCATTTGGCTCTAAGGAGACTGGTGGGTACAGTGATATTTGCCTCTTAGATGCCTTTTGAATAATCCTGATACAAATGTTTTGAGTCAGTGTTTTCACCAATTATGATTCTTGTGAGATTGATGGGTTCTAATTAATTCTGGTAGCATGTGAAATAGTTTTTTTTTGCTGTTGAATCATTATCGTCTTGTCTTTCAAGTTAAAAATTAGGATTTTGTCTTGTAGCTGATTATATCATTTTACTGTGTTACGTTTTGATCAATTATTAGCCATGCTTTTATTTTTGATTGCAATTCTCGTGTGTTCCTTGTAGATTAAGAGGTACGAAAAGTTGGAGACAGTGGAGGACCGGAGGTCAGCTGCCCGCGATATCTACGATAATTTCATCATGAAAGAATTGCTCTCTCACACTCACGTAAGTTTCTTTAAATTCTTTTGTGGGTGTTATACATTTTGGAAAAAAAATTACTCTTGCTTATTGCAAAACTTATTATTAATTGCCATTTGTATTCAGTGGCAACTTCAGAATAGTGAAAATCGAGAACGTGTTCAGAATACGGAAAGTCGTTCATTGTGTATAACTATTCAAGTTGTGTTCCACAGCCGTTAGAAGAGTATTGTGCAAGAGCGGAGATCCATTAAAAAACTTGAATATTTCTGCTGAAACATAAACATAAGATTTTCGTTGAAAGAAACTTGAAACTAAATCAGATTGACCTAATGTTTTTCTTGGAGCACAATTGTTTAAAAAAAATTCCATTAAAAATAAGTACAAGTAGTTAATGTTCTTTATATTTAACTGTTCTGGAGAAGAAAACTATCGGATTGTAATACGAAACGTTAAAGATTTTATGGTCTGGTAATATCCTTTAAATATTTTCTGGTTAAGTTATATTTTTTGTCTTTTAACCTAAATATATAATGACATACAGAGTTACGTTAGGTCACTTTATAAAGAGATAAATTTTATTTGAAGGAAAATCTTGTTAATATGCTCCGTGAAGTGATTTCTAAATTGACATTAGAAACCTCAACGCATGTTAGCCGTGATCAAATGTTCCTTTTCGGAGGTCTGAGTAATGTTATTAACTAAATAAGACAAGCAACGACTGAGACTTAAGCATATTCTTAGCAAAGAGGGTAGAATATAGCTGTGGAGAGGGCGCCCACGATCTGTTGCCGAGTGGTCACTTATTCTTATCACTCACTGTTATTTGTGAGAGAAGTATTTTTTTCTCTACAAATTGCGAAACAAATATACAATGAAAACTGTTTGTGGCTATTTGGACACCCTTTTGATCGATGCTGCTCCGTGCGCGTTTCTTAGCTGATAAAATGAGATTAAACTGCATTATAAACTGATTTATCTATATGAAAAAAGGATTTCTATTATCTCAGGGGCATATCTTAAGGTGTGTCGGGCATCACAACCCCTAGGTACACGAATTGTCTTTCCTTCCTTTCATTTTTACCCTCACCTACCCTTCTGTTTTTTGCATTTTCTTCCTCCCTCATTGTGTTGTCTGTCTTATGTTTGAAGCAGCTTGGCCAAATATGGCCCTTGCCTTATAAAACCCGAAAACAACCAATTTACTTATTTTTGCATTTAGCCTCATTGAAGAGTGCGTTTTGTTTCAGATTGTAATTTAATTTAATGAAAAAATTAACTGAATGTTTCTTCTCTTATTTTAACGAACTCTAATCTTTTTGTAATACTGTTTGGCGCAGCTTGACCAGTTCTGCTTCTTATGCCGCAAAAAAAAAAACCAACCAACCCTTGCCTCTTGTTTAGTTGAAATATTTCAGTTGAAATATTTATTTGAGTATTCTTCTGGTTTCCAGCTGTTTTTCAACCACAATATCCTCTACTTCGTGCTCAAAAAATGAACGAAAGCCGTCTGGCGTTCCCGGATCTTTTCCAGATGAGAATTCTCTCAAGGAACAAAAGGAGAATAGTTTTTCAAGGTCAAAACAATGAGATGAGATTTAAGAAAAAAATCTGTTTCCAAAAGAAGAAAAGTCACAAAGAACAGATGATTTTTGTTAGTTCCGCCAGGGAATTTCGTTTTTAATTTTAAGTTTGGGTCCAGTAGTTTCCCGCGAATGTGTTCAATGTTACTAGCTACAATCATAACAGGCAGGTGCTTAATAGTCTTATGCAATAATCAAACGACGTTCAAGTCACTCACCAAAAATAGCCGCTTGGTGATCGTGAATACAGAGAGCCATATTTGCGATTCCTTTGTCTTCAAAATCTTTTTATTATTTTGGACGCATGCAGATGTGTTGTTTTCAGTTGCGTAAACTACTCTTATTTGATCTCCCATTTAAATCTAGTAAGTTCCTGAATCTTCGGATTTGATACTAACAAACCTGTCAGATAGCTAGGAGTGGTTATATCGCTCAATGCTCCTACAATGTTAGCCCCCTCGTGGGAAATCTTTAGGTCTGTTCGGGCATCATGAGCCCGAGGTACCCTAGTGATCTATTCTTTTCCCGTGGGGTTTACTACCTCTGGTAAACATGGGGGTCGCGACCCTGGGATGCCCAAGCGATATTTTTCTACTTTTTTTCATCCTTTTGCACCATGACAACATTGTCTTGTGTTTGGTTCAGCTTGGCCAAATATGACCCTTGCGCCAAAAAACCTAAAACCAACCAACCTACAATGTTAGCACATTTGGCTGAGTGTCGTGAGTTTTATGTCCATGGTGCACAAAGTGGTTGCTGTTGGTTTGTGTAGTATTGTTGGCAAAAAACTATTTCCAATATGTTACTGGTATTCAGCTATAGTCCAGCTCTCATGAGAACGCATTTGGGTTATGAGGTTTTGAACGAGTCTTAGTTGAATTAAGGGAATAGTGGAAACGTAAACAAATCCCTCCCTCAATTGGCGTCTATAGTGCGGATTCAGGCACCGAGTTTATCACTTGATTCCAAAGTTGGCGAGTGATAAATCATCCATGGCGATCGCCGCACATGTTATTTTGGTCTCTGCGTATGACAGTCCATATCCGAGATAACCTTTACACCTATTGAGAAATCAACTGACCCAAGGTCGACCGCCTTCTCGCTGGAACTGCACTATAAGCGTGCTGGTCTTTCCCTTCAGTTTGGTCCCAGATTATTGCAAACTGCTTGGCGAGACTCAGAAGTGGGCACACCAAAAGTAAGTTTTTCGAGCGCAGAGACAAGGTTTTTCCATCTTACTCCTGCACTGCCTCGCTTGCAACTCCCTCTCATATCCTTGATTGCATCTTGGGATTTATTGGAAGACTAAGAGGAGACAGCTTCTGTCCTTCCTGCTCAGGCGTCAAGATCTAATGGACCTGGTTTAGCATTTTCTAGACTAGGGAGTTAACATAATTTCTAAACCAAAGGAAGGTCTGGACCTTATTACATTTTTAAAGAAATCGTTAAAAGTCCTTAGTTAGACTTAATTTTAAGTAAATTATTACTGTAACACTTTTTTCATTTCAGCCCCTATGCTTACGAATTCTCTGTACGGTACGGATTCCAAGTATCTATTTAATTTCTTGCCCAAAAGTACAAATTTTTGTCTTTTCTTTCATACACTTGTTATACAGCTTTGTGGTTATAAATATTAATGAAAATACTAATAAAAGGAAATTCATACTTCACTTCTAAAACACTTCTGAGTAGTTTTCCGGACTCTGGTGGCATTTTACTGGTGACCCACTGTGTGTGTTTGGTGGACTGTTTAAACAAAAATGTTCCGTCATAAAATTTCCAATAAAGTTAGTACTTATTCGTGTATATTTTCAGGCCCTTTTTGCGATTGTAATAAAAGGCACTAATGAATTGGCATAATTTGTTCGTAATTTACATTGGAGAATTTAAAAAAGCCTTCATCAAATGCTATTTATTTGGAAAATAAAATGTTTTTAGCAGAGGTCTTGTTGAAGTTTACACGCGAGCGGCTAACACCCCAGAAACGGCTCTGCTGATGTTTTTCATTGTGTTTTAAGGATTGACATGATTTTAAAAATCTAATGACATATTTTTTATGAGAAAAGAGCATTAGCTTAAAAACAAGTTTTAAATGAGGGTCTGAGTTTTGCGTTTAATGTTTTTTATGTTCCCTTTAATCGGCATCTTGGACCTTTTTTTAAACCAGTCCTCAAAAACAAATTATCGGAGAGCCGGAAACGGAATTTTTAATTTCCACCTGCCTCAACAAGCCGCAATATTTTTCTTCGACTTTACTCTCCGAATGGTGGCAATAATGTCACCGAGTAAAAAATGGGGCAAAAGAGAAAGAAGCAGCATTAACTTTTTTAGAAACTTTCCTAAAATATTTCTCTTTCCCCTCAACCTTTTTCAAACTTTTCTTTTACGATCACGTGACAGTTTTATCCTATCGATTATTTTCCTTTTTTGATAAAATGCCGAGTGAATGCACTTTAAGAATCAATTTCTACCGAAAGTAAAATCCAGTCTTGGCTTTCTTTTCTTCCCTAAGCCATTTTAAAAGCGCTGCTCGATTTCTACCGTTGAGAACTTTCATCTGCTCTGCGGACAACTCATGACTACTTATGACGTTTCGAGAACTGTGTGAAGGTTCATTAGTCGCGCTGAAGACGGCCATTTTGAAGCGAGAACAAAAGCTCTGCAGAGTGCAGTTTTGTTTTTGTTTAAGCAGCTTTTTTATTTCGTTATTTTTGCATTTCGATTTCTGCTGTACGTGGATCCTTTTGAAGGAAATCGTCTTTCGGCCGAGGATTTTGCATTTTTTGTCGAATGTCTTGTTTGGAGATGGGTTGAAGCTGTCGCTAATTGAATAATACGAAATGTGTAGCAGGTGCAAGTTAGTCCAATTAATAACACTTCTGAATTTATATTTGAGGGTAGATAAATTTATAATACAGTGCTCACCGCTTAAGGGAAGTTGAAACCCAAAATCTTCAAGAATTGCGATTTTTAGAGATTTATAGTTTATTTTATGCTCTTATAAATGAGTCATTTTCTGTCAAGACAAATATACGTGTCGGTAGTGTTTCTGCGGCGAAACGCATTTCCTGCAGGTATTTCGAACTTTGACGTCACTTGGCCCCTTTTTCGAATACCATTCAGCACTTCACCAATAAAATTTCCAAAGAATAAATTCCGAATTTATTCATGGGTAGTTCATTGGCCAACGTTCGTGGAATTTGCTTGCTAAAATTGGATATACGAGCTCGTATATAGCTTGTGTTTAAAGTTTAACGCCAAACAATCATCAAAATGGTGATAAATTATATTTGGTTTTGACCTGAAGGGTATATTTTCTTTGGTAGTTTGCACTGAGAACCCAAAATGAGGCATTTTCTGTCAAGCTAAATGAAGGTAGCGGTAGTGTTTCTTGCGGGTATTTCGAAAGTGACGTTACTTGATTCGTTTTTCGAATTCGATTGCAGCCAATGAAAATCCCAAAGAATGAATTCCGAATTGACAGTTAATTTGTCAACGCGAATTAGATTAAACGCCAAACGGCGATAAACTACATTTTAAATAGATAACTCCGATATGTATCATGCGAGTGGCCGAAGTAAAATCTTACACTTTTCGATCTGGTGTGTATTGACACTGAAAATATCTTTCGTGGTTCATTTCTATTGGAACTCGTATAGTCCAGCTACCGCGAGTTGGCACCATCAGACACATCTCCTTTAAGTGTGTACGGGCTTCACGGACCGGATATACTCTAGTGATCTTTTCTTTTGCCATGAGGTTTACTGTCTTTAGTAAACACGGGGGTTGTGTACCCGGGATACTCTCGCGATCTTTTTTTCTGCGTTCATTCCACTATATTCCCCTAGTTCTAATTTTCTTTAAAATATTGTCCTTTTGCGATTTGTTAAAGAGTGATTAATCTTTCAATGATGTTCATATCAATTTCCTAAGTCCCCTCCTAAAACAACCGTACTTTAGTTGAATGATATTACATTGATTTGAATGTACTCCCCTAGGTTGGTTGATTTCATCAAGCTTGTTTTACACTAGAGCAACGTGGATGTAGAGCGGATGGAACCGCGTCGATCAGTCAACAACGGGAAAAAAAAATCATTCTCCTGACTATCACTGCTTTTTTTTCTTTCCCTGATAGGCCGGCGCCGTTTTGCTTCGCACTTGCGTTCTAATTTAAAACAAGCTTAACGGTGGGCATTATAGATCTATGAAGGTGCTCAACATACGACCCGCGGGCCGAATTCGGTTGAAGTTACTTCTATCCGGCCTCTTAAGGTCTTATTTGTTAACACTGGGTTAGAATCTACTTGACGACATGACCTTGATTATCTCATCCATACAATCGCCGAGTGTGGCGTCACTTCGGCGATTGTATGGGTGATACTCTCAATTCTGATAATCCCGAAGCTCAAGACCGTACCTAACTACATTTTAACCCAACACTGGAATGTGAACATCTGTAACATTAAGTTAGACACCAGAGAAAATTATTTTTATTATAAACGCTTTTAAAAAATGTGCGCCAAATTGTCTAAATAGGAATGTTTGAAATAAGAAATAGATGTAGGTTTGAATTTTAAGACAGACAGGGTACATTGACATTACCTCATATGACTGAGAAAAAAGTCAAGTTTCTTTTCCTGGAAGGATTTTTGGACCAGTGTTTCTCGGACTAGGTATGCACCGATCTCCACAACTAGAGATAATTGACCTTCAATGTTCGAAGTCAAAATTTAGGTATGAATGGCTAATAATTCACCTTATGTATCGAAAAAAGAATTTTATACTCGAACTTGGCGGAATTTATTAATTCATATGTTCCAGAGAAAAGCCGTCGTGATAATACCTACGTATCGTCAACTGCCGAAAAGAAAGTCAGAAACCTTTCAAATGACACTGCGTTTGTGTTTTACCTGTTTCGAGGGAATGCGGTTAAAATCTAGTTGACGGTGCAGCCTTGAGCTTGGTGATTGTATGGGTGATACACTTTCAATTTTGATAACACCCTTTTCTCGGCGGATTACCAGAATGAGCCTTGACAACATCGTCCATTCACCTTGGCGACAAAAACCTAACGCCAAGCTCCCCCAAGGCCGTTCCGTAAATTAGATTTTAACCGGGAACCCTTTCGTCTGGAAATTTAGTATATTTTCTTTGCTGAAAAGATTTTGGTATAAAATATGCTAAACACGCAAAAACAAATATCTATGACGTTTCAGACTTCAAAAAATAATTGATATCATATGTTGACAAGCGCTAGCGTTCGTTTTAGAATGTATCTTTTAAAAAATTGCAAATGAATAATTTTGAACATGGACATAGTTTATCTGCATCACTGCAACCATCCCTCTTTCATAGAGTAAAATACAACCACTGCATTTACTACTTGCTCTTTTGCAGATATATGTAATCCGCGTAGCTTTAAACCACTGTTCGGGATTTCATGCTAAAATATAGACTAGTATAGTGCAGATGGGATGCATTAAGTACTTTAGCAAAGCTTTTTTTTTAAACCATATTCCTCTTCTCTCGAAGATTTCAAAACGCGAGGCTTTGCTTCTTATTCTTTCGTCTCTAATAGTGTTACATCGTTTATCGGAGAACTTCTTTATGTACAATCCTGTGACTTACCTTTTTTCACTTAACTCTCCGAATGTGAGATTAAACACGAAGAAAAGAAATCATCTCATAAAAATCGTAACTTCGGTTATAGGATTTGTGCAGGAAGAAACTTTTTTCCTGTTTCTACTTCATGGATGTTTTTTCTCGGAACGTCGGCTTTTTTCTCACCTTTTAAGTCCACACAAATGTCTGTATCCGAGATTTCTTCGGATGGCTCGACGCTCATTTTTAGTGTAATCGATTTTGAACCCTTTTCAGGTGCCCGTAATGGATTTTGCGCCGTGTGTGCGTTTCCATGGGGAACGTACGCTTCTCCTCATTATCTTTTAGTCATTAAACTCATTACTTCCCATTCATTGCACTCGCTGTATTCCAAATCGTTAAACTCGTGGGTTGCAACAGTGTTGGAATCTGAGCTCGAAAGCACCTGGCCATCCATTTATTATGAGAGGGATTTTCAGTGTAAACAAACCCGACCGAAAAGTGAAGATTTTACTTGCCCTACACAAATGCTCTGACTTGATTCGTACCGGGGTTACCTTAAAATGTAGTTTATCACCGTTTAGGAGACGTTTGACGTTTTATCTGATTGGCTTTGACCAATCAACTATCAAATATGAATCAGGAATTCATTCTTTGGAATTTCTATTGGCGAAGTGCTGAAATCGTATTAGGAAAACACGCCAACTGACGTCACATTCGGAATACGTTCATGCTGGTTGGGTTGGATTTTATTACGCAGGGGCCATATTTAGCTAAGCGGAATATGAACAGGAAACGATTTCCATCATAGACACTACCGCTACCAAACATGACCAGAGATATTCCATAGTGACGGCTTGATACTTGCTCTTTTGTGTTAAAAAATAACAGGTGTATCAAAAATTTAAGATAAGCTTATTTGAAAGTTGGTTGCTTTTAGGTTTTATGATACAAGGGCTATATTTGGCCAAGCTGAGCCAAACGCAAGACAACGTCAGGTAAAAAATGCGAAAGGGGAAAAAGAGGGATTGCGGAATAAAATAATGGGATGAAAGCAGAAAAAGATAGCTTGGTTATCCCGAGAGCACCTTCAGTGTTTACTCAAGACAGGAAACCCCATGGTAAAAGAAAAGATCACTTGAGTACCCCGGGTCCGTGAAGCCCGTACACACTGAAAGGAGATGTGCCCGTGAGGGCTCTTACTTGAAGGAAAGATAATTTAAAAAAAATTCTTTTATTAAGAAAGAATAATTAAAGATACGGCCATTTTCATGACTGAAATCTGTTTCTCTACATGACAATGGAATGCTCTTAAAAAGCAATTCAAAATATGAACTGGTATTCATGTGTGCGGATAAGATTGAATCAGATTATATTTATTTTTTGAGCATGGAATTTGATTGGTTTTGAATTTCGACCGATTCTTTTGTATTAGGAAGAGAAAACGAAGCGTTTCTTAGGATCAGCGTATAAGATTAAAAGGATTGGAAAATCATTTCTATCGATTAGACATGTTCCGAGTTCTTTTCTTGGATGTCTCCCATTCGCATCCGTTATGTTTTCCAGGACATGCCTTTTGCGAAGTAGCAATCTAAAAACAGGGAGGAAATAGGAAAGAACTTTGCTTCGGCATGTCTAGTTCCACGGTTTCTGATGTCCGATTTTGGAACTACGGAAGCATTGCGGAAACTTCGGATTGTAAAACTTTTCCGTGTTTATACAATGAAAGGTGTATAAACGTATAAATGGCAGGCATTTTAAAGCGAATAAATAAATTTATGCATTAAAATAATGCTTTGTTATTCGTAAAACATGCTTAAATTCAGAGAAACCATTTAAAAATTTGGTAAATACTTCTGGAATAGGGTGATTCCTTAACATCGCCAAAAATATCACCCCGTCGGGTTATATGTTAACTTTGACTGTGAAGTTGCCGGTTTTCACCTTTTCGAATTTTCTTTTATTTCGACTGAGGCCAAGGGGGAAAACTTCCTTTAGATTTTTGTATCTAAAATTACCAACCCCCACAAATACTTTAACTTTTGTTAAATAGGAGTTTCCTTTTTTCAGTTCCCCTCTATTATGACCTTATGTATTTTTCCTTCAGTTATAAATGATTTTAACTAATGAGCTTTGTAAAGTAAAAAACCACACACTTCTTAAGACAATACAATACAAATAATTTTTAGCCCCAAGTTGAAAAGAAAGCCCAATTGGTAAAATTACACCTAATCTTGACAATTCTGTATGGTTGATCCAAACGTTGTCCTAGAGCTTGATGGTAGTCTCTTACAAAGGCGAAATAACGAGGAAACTTACTACATCCTGAAACTGATTGGGAATAAAATTGATGGATTGGGGAATTGAGATATATTTTTCTTGTCTAACCCAAATTGTTGCAGAGAGCGTTTTATTGATTCATGCGTGGGTATCCTCTCATATATTTTCTTTTCAATATTTTAGGATTATTCTAAAGAATCTGTTAGCTATGTACAAAAGTATTTGATGAAAAATGAAGTTCCAGTTAATTTATTTCAGGTAAGAGTTTTGGAATTTTAGGTAACTTGTTGTGAACTATAAAATGTATAGAGCTCTCTGCTCCTTCTAGTGTTGATGTTAAAATATTTGTTTCTTCTTCTTTAGCCATATATAGAAGAAATATTTAGTTTATTAAGAGGGGACATATTTAGTAAGTTTATTGAAAGGTAAGTAGTCATTTGCACAGCATGTTTACTAGTGATATATCATTTATTGTTTTGAATTATTTATTAATTTTAAACGAGTTCAGTTATTAAATTAATTTTTTGATTAACTGATTAAATTTCTTTAGAAATCTTAAAAATTGACTTGCTAGGCTATGCAGGGTGATTTAGAGTTACAGTCATTGTCTTTTCAACATTTAAAAGTAATCAGTTAGAAGGAGTTTAAGTCGTGTTCAGATATTGGATATGCCATTTATTTTACCAGAAGTTGTAATGCATAAAACCTGACATAATAAATGGGTCTTCAGGCTATCATAGGTTATAATTAGGCTGTGGAAAGTTGGCATTTTAGTCACATGGTGTTGAACGAATCTACACATTAAATTGAGGGGAACAATAATCCTCCTGGTGGTTGTCTCGACGATCACTAACAAAATTGCTCTTCGTTAGCGAAACTGACCATATCTTAATGGATGAGATATCTCGTTATTAGTAAAAACTGACCAGATCTTGTGAAAAATAAAAAATCGAGAATACCTTGACGAGACTCATCATTAGAAAAATTGATCAGATCTTGAACGAGTTACAATGCATTAAAGGTTTACAATGCATTCCCGCAATTTGCGATTTTTGGGTGGTTTCTGGCTGAGTCTCATTCTTGTGTCAGAACAATAGCAGTGACTACAAGTTGGTGAATGAGATCACCTACAGCAGTCACATACCTTATTTTGCCTATGGCAGCCCTTTCCTCTGATTAGCTTACTACCTTACTACAAATGGACTACCTCTAGGTCATCTGCCTTTAGATCGGAGCCACATTACAAATGATTTATTTCTTTAGTAAAAGTAGAATCTCATTTTCTCACTTTGGAGATTCTCCTTAACGTAACCATAAAAAGTAAAATTTTAAATGAAGTATAAATTATGAAAGTTTGATATTTCAGATAGTAGTTTCATTTGTGGAATTTTTTTCTCTTGATGAATTGGACGTAGGAAATCACTTGGAAATTTCATGATTAAGTGCTTGCATATAAAAAATTACATACGTTAATACATATAATATACATGTTGAAAAAGTTTAAGAAGTTAATCAGTACCATTCATTCTGAATCCTCATGGGGCAGCTTATTTAATGACTCAACTTTGTTAATGCGCCTGTATTAATCGTAATCTGACGATTTTGTCCAGTTACTTTATGTTTATGGAAAGCTTTTCCTTTCAAATTTTTATCTATTTGAGATTTATGGCATTTAATTATTAAATTGTGATTTTATCTTCATTTTTGTATGAACATAAATTTTTTTGTTTCAGTGAAAAATACACAAGGTTTTGCCAATGGAAAAACTTAGAGCTTAACATACAAGTTCGTAAATCTTTTCTATTTTTTATTTATTTGATTTGTTGCCTAAGTCTATTTCCTTGTCACCAAAGTTCTTTTGACTGAACTTATGTTTTATCTTTTCAGTTAACAATGAATGACTTCAGTGTTCATCGAATCATTGGACGAGGTGGATTTGGTGAAGTGTATGGTTGTCGGAAAGCTGATACAGGGAAAATGTGAGTAAACGCCTTTAAAACTTCACTTCACTTATAAAATTGCATGGTTTATAAAAGAAGTGTCTAAGAGAATATGCGTCATCTGCAGTTAAAAAATGTCCTCAGAAAATAATTTTGGAAGGTGGCGCAATTCCTCACCTGGTTTCATATTTCCAATCAAAAAGGTTGTAATACTAAATGATGCTTTATTTTCATACAGCTAGGTGCATTTTACTTCTGCAATAAACATACTTCGATTTACACTGATTAAATTATCTTCAGTGTGTATTTTGATTGTTTTTAATATTTTTTAGAGGGGTTGAGCGAGGGCTCTTCCTCTGAATACGATTTTGGTCACTCATGTCTAGGCAAATAATCAAGGTTTTCTCAGTTGTTTTTATCCATCTCCTTTCAGACTGAGATAAGTTTCTACTAACCTTAAAAAGCCTTAAGGCCTTATTTTTCATATTTTAGGCTTTGAGGTCCCTTAATAGCTTAATATTTGCTGACATCCTTAACATTTTTATAAAGCCTCAATTTTGAAAAATGCGCAGCATATTTTTTTCACCTTCATTTAAAAATCAAGATAAAAACATTAGCATAATATTTATAGCTTAGCTAAAAATTAATGTTTTTGAAACTGGGTCTGTGAGACCCAGCATAGCACTCGTAAAAGTTTCTTCACATATGCACTTGCAGGTTAATCTAGTATTACAATCTATGAAATGTAGACTTAAGAAAATAAAACGAGCCTTAAGAAGACCCTAAGTTTACTTTTGCTTCAAGAGCGGGAACCTTGACTAGCATAGAAATGGATTCTTTGCTTACTTAAGCAAGCAATTTCCTAGTATACTATTTGAACATTTCATTTGCAGATACTATATTTGACTATTTTTGAATCCATCCACCGCACCTCTTCTAATGGGCTTAACAAAACGTTGACTTAATCGATTAAAATAATTTTGCCATTGTTTGCTTAATATCAAGAACATTTTTTCTTGTGCAGAGGTTCTTGGCCTCCTCTTTTAATAAATCCCTGTTACAGTTTTTTAATTAAAAAAAGATTTTATTAAGGAATTAGTTGAACTTTGATTTACCTATACATTTTTCCGTCTTTAGATACTCTAAATTGGATACTTAAATTGTTAGGTAATGTAAAGCTTTAATTTATTCTGTTATAGTGTGAAAGGATTTGTTCATTGCACTTGTTGATTTTTCTGAGTCAAGGTGTCATCTAACTTTGTAATGAGCATTCAGTCCTTTTTTAAAGCAGCATTCTTTTACCTTATTTAATACATTTAAGGAAGAGACTGATGCACCATTACTCAATTTGCTTTTGAAGTTTTCATATAGTAATAATAATTGATATATTTATTCTATATCATAGGTATGCTATGAAGTGTCTTGATAAGAAACGGATAAAAATGAAACAAGGTGAAACCTTAGCATTAAATGAGAGGATAATGTTATCTCTTGTGAGCACTGGAGTAAGTATTTTTATGGCTAAATGCTTTTTGTTTTCAAGTGTTTTAGACAGTTATTGCCAGTATAAATTTCATTGAATTGCTGATTTGGTATGGAATGGCTTAATTTGTAGAAGTGTTGTTTTAAAACGAATATGAATAATACACAACAATTTTAATGCTTTTTTTTTTAGAAAATGAAATTGTGAAACAAATTGTTGGTTTTGCAATTTTTGTAAACTCGATGGTGCAGTTAATTTGCAAATGTAATGAAGTGAAACTGTTCTATTTTAAAATGTTCCATTGTAATCTTGTTCAGCTATGACACTTACAGTAAGAAAGGATCACACAAGTGCAGAATGTAAGAGAATATCATGCTCCAAAAGATTGTTTATTTAAGTTTTCTCCAAATGTGGTTCTTTGAATCAATTTTTCACTTGTTGGGAATTTCATTGGAAACTTAAATTAAAATTCATAAGACAAATATGAAACTTCAATATCATGTTTTAGATTGTATGTTTTATCTTTCCCTTTAACATATTACATTTATTGAAGAAACTTATCAATTAAAAAATACTTTTCATTATTTTGTAGGAAGACTGTCCGTTTATTGTATGTATGACCTATGCATTTCAAACGCCAGACAAACTATGCTTCATTTTAGACTTAATGAATGGTAAGTACAGCATATAAGCTATATTTTTCTGCTATGTTTTCATTGACAAAGTGTTCCCTTTTGATTTAATTCGTGTTCTATTATAGTTTAAATGAAAAAGTTATTTAAGAATTATATGAACAAGCACAAATGCAATTTAGTGATTACATTTTTTTAAATCCAGTGATAAAGTGTGCTAATCAACAATAATGTGTGTTAAGGAATAAGAGAGCTCCATTTATACAACAGCAGTTTTGGAAAATGACATTTAAGAATTCATTTCCTCCTTCAGAAATGTGTATAGTAATATTTGCCTGATGGGCTGAGAAAGCAGACTAAAAAATAATGTACTCTTTATTTCAGTTTTTGTTATGGCAAAAACAGAAATACAAAAATATAAAAAATTGGCCATTCTCTAATTTTTAGACCAACCAGATATTTAGACTAAAGATATTTTTAGATTAAACCTGTCTTGGGTACACATACCTTTATCTTGAATTATTTTTCTTGCTAGTATTATCTCTGAAACCTAACACTCTTGTATCATTAGCTCCCTGCTAACTTTACGAGTTCAATTAAAAATTTGTAGTTCATAATTTTGTTTTACAATATCTTTTAAATATCCAGATATTCAAACTGAAACAGTAATTGCCTTTACTAAAACAGAAATTAATGTCACTTTTCGAATGATTACATAAACTAGCTCACCTATAAGCTAAATTGACTCCTCCATTTATTGTTGCATAGGTGTAATTCTTGTATTTGAATATTATTAGAGCCTTGCCATTTGGTTATTGAAATCAAATTTAATATTTATGCCAATAAAATGACACAATTAGAAGGAAAAATTCAATTTATATGGGGTGTTTCGAAAATATCTGGCCAAATTGTAAACGGTGTGATTGGGCCTAAAATAAACATTTATAGATAGAACACACATTTATACATAGATAATACACATTTATAGGTAGAACACACTAAAACCACCTTTGAGCAGCTTGTTCATTTCCGTTCACAGCCCTATACATAGATGCATATCTGTGAGCTATGAATTCATGTAGTGATTCATACCATTGAAAATCTGATCGAGAAATGACTCCGTACAACACAGAAACGATGTTATCGACTGACCTAAACAGTGCCCTCTACTGAAATGTGTCATTTCCGTATACGCATTCTTTGACAAAAAGAATGTTTATTTTGGGCCCCTCTACCACCTTTTACAATTTGACCAAATATTTTTGAAACACCCTGTATATGTTTTAATGTAGCAAAACTTGGGTACTATGGTTCCAATGAGCATTGATATGACTCAGGTTGATCACCCTAAAATTTCTTGGTTCACAATCTGCATCTTGCTGAAAAAACATTATTGACAAAGCTAATGTTAGGGCTATTGTAGACAGTAAAATGTACTAGTAAGAAGGCAGATGACCTTGAGGAAGCCACTTGTAGAAAAGTAAAAACTTGCCAAGTTGCGGCTGCCATATGTAAAAACATGTAATCAATATGGACATTTTCTCGTCAACTCACTCATAATCACTGCCATTGCTTAAGGTACTGAAGGATAAATTTCGAGTCAAAATCCATCCTAAAGACAGGGATACATTTGTTTATGTTCGACTTTTCACCTAATTTAGGGAATAAGCATGTTAAAAATCATGGGATTCAAGTATCGATTTGCCTAAACCAGACAATACCACATTAAATTTGTCACTGAGCAAACAAATTTAAATTTGCTTGAATGTTTAGCTATGAAATATGTGGATCACCATTTTCATTGAACATTGGTAACATTGATTCTATGGCAGCCCACTTCATCAGGTGAACCCCCAAGTTCTAACTAACTTTTATACCATACATTTGTGCATGCATAAATGTATGGTATAAAATGGTGCATCAGTGAATTCTCAAAATTTGGGAGGAGCTGATGCATTGTGATCTGTAGTATTTTGTTGTCTTGCATTCGCCATATATCTTCTACATTAAATTAATTTAAATGTTTATCATAAGATTATTTGAATTGTACCATCAAGGAACCAACAATTCATTGATACATTGCTTTGCTTTTGCGTAACCAATTGTCTTATTTCATCACAGGTGGTGATCTTCACTATCATCTGTCTCAGCATGGCGTATTTACGGAGCAAGAGATGAGGTTCTATGCAGCCGAAGTCATTTTGGGATTAGAACACATGCACAAACGCTTTGTTGTTTATAGGGATCTCAAGGTTTGGATATGTTTTGTACTTCAGTATGTAGTGTGTGTTAGATTAAGAAAATTTTTATTAATTTTATATATAATATTAATATTGTTACTGATATATGAGTTGAAATAGGACATATATACTAGCAGATTCACACAGCATCTACCTTAAAACTTTCTTAATTGCTTATATCTGATAATGGTAATGTGTCATTACTCACATTTCATATCTTATTTCCTTTATAATGAATATAGCATCCATATTCACAAAAATGGATTTCATACCTCTGAATGGAATAAAATTATCCAAAGATATGTAAAAGCATTTTGTATACTTTTACTTGCCTTAACTTTTATTTCCAATAAAATACATGGTAAAAAGCACACTTCAGTCCTTTTGCCACAATTAGATTCTGAATGTCTACTTCAATTATATCCCATTTCGTTGTTCAAAATTGATTCTGCATTTTTTGACCCCTGCTTTCATTCTCGCATTTTCTTTTCTTTGCTGATTTCAGTCCTCAAGATTTCTCATTGCTTTCTGTAATAAGACTGCTGAAGAATTTCATTAGAATGGCAAGTTCTTCTATGTAGTTTTAGCAATATTGTGCAACTCTATTTCAAATCGAGCATATTTAAACTAATGGGCAAAATTAGCTAATTTATCCCATAACATTTAATTTTATATTGTTTATATCCATCGTTGCCTTTCTACAATAAACAAATAACATAGATTTTTGTGCTATGTATGCTAATAATATATATAGATGATAGAATATATGATCCTTAACAATACCAGGTTATCGTGTATAATCAGTCAATTGTTATCTTGCTAGCTCAACGACTGGATACTCTGGGAACTTTCTAGCTGGTCTCTGGGTTGATCTCATAATTTTAAGCTGTGTTGCACCTGTTTTCCCTAGTGTTTGCTTTTTGTATTTTATGTACACTACTGTTTGTGAAAATTGCAACACTATAAAAGAATCATCACAGAAATAAATGAAATTTATTCCACTTATTGCTTATAGTGGTTTAAATAAACGATCAAATTTACAGAGCAATGAAACAAAAATAATGCCGAAAATCAATATCTTGTGCAGCTGTCACGTGCAGCGATGAGAGCCTGTACACGTCGTGACATCGAATCATATAGATTCTGAATGTCATGCTGAGGAATGGCATTCCAGAGGGCCTCTATCTGATGTCAAAGTGCAGCCGTACTCTCTGCCCGATGAGGGTTACGAGCAAGTCGCCGTCCGATTTAATCCTAGACATGCTCAATGGGCGACATATCAGGGGAATGTGCAGGCCATGGAAGAAGCGGAACCTGTCGTGCACTGAAGAAGGCTTGTACATTCCGAGCAACATGTGGACGGGCATTGTCTTTCTGAAATACAGCTCCGGGAATGCGTTGCAGGAGGGCTAGGACCTCGGGCTCCACAACTTCCCTGATGTAACGCCTGCTGTTCAGGGTCCTCACAATTTGGAGTAGGCAGGATCGTTCATGATATCCAATAGCGCCCCAGACCATAATGCCAGGTGTTCATCCAGTATGACACTGAATAAGACTCCGGGAGAAAGCGTTCACCTCTAGCATCTGACGAGTACGCATCCATTGTTATAGTCCAGATTGTAGCAGGACTCATATCCAAGAAGACGATTTGTTGCCAATCGGCACGCCATTGGCTGTGTTGGTGAACCCATTGTTGCCAGAGGCGTCGTTGGTTCAGCGTCAAGGGAATCCTGCACAGGGGCCCATGGTGCAGCAGACGTCGATGAACCGTGGGGACAGACGATGACACACCTGTAGACGTGCTCCAATGTTGTGCTAACGCACGAGGGGATGCTGTACGGTCCGTCACCACCAAGCGGATGAGATGTCTGTCATTCCTGGGTAGCGTCATATTGCGTGGCCCACTGCAGGGGTTTCGACCTCCGGTTCTCCATGGTCATCTCTTCCACACACACATCACTGTTGTGGCATTACGCCCCATGCAAGTGGCGATTTCACAATACGAAAGTCCACCCTCATGGAGGCCGATCATGTGGCCCCGTTCGAACTCTGTTAGGTGCTCGTATGGCACTCTGCGTTTGTGGCGAGGCATATTGACTTCTAATCAATCATTTACAGCAGTCAAACAACGATACACACATTTTGACGCACCTGTGCTTTTTATGCAGGCTCACTTGGAAGTTTAGAGGGTGTTTCTCGGCCCACGCAAGCGTGATCGCTTTGTAATTCTAATCATTTGCTTATCCTAACCTGTTTTACATTTCCTGCAAATTTTGTTTAATTTGCATGATTACAATTTACAACAATTACAATTACAACATGATGTTACAATTTTCACAAGCAGTAGTGCATGTTGCTCTTTCAGTTCTAAGTTTCTTGAAAATTTTCTCGCTAGATTCTGCTTTCCCTGACTTGCTAGGGTGGGATAGAAGGCTGTTATTTGTTCTGATTTTCAAATAAAAATTAACCATATATATGGAAGACTTTGGTTTTAGGAATTACCTAAGTTTTGATTTATGTAAAGATACTTAATATCAGCAAAATTGTGTCATGAATTTGCTCTGAATTGACAAAATATATGCTCTGGGACATAATACACTTGCTCCCAAGATGGGAAAATGGCTGCTGCTTTATTATCCGGATTGTTCCAAAATGTCAAGTAACTGCTTCAAAAGGTATTCCAAATATACATTAGCCATTAACTCTCATGTTTTCTTTTTATATCCACTGAAGTTGGGCATAGAATAATTAAAGATTACTAATATCAGTTGGGTTTTATACACATTTTCATTTAAATATTTCTCTAATTTTAATATAGTTAAAAGAATTCCAAAGAGTTTTCCTTTTTCCATTTTGCCCAATTCTATCGCTACAAAGAAATATTCTAGGAATCACTGATCAATAGCTGGTAATAAAAAGTATCGTACAAGTACTTATATACAAATAATTATTAGACTAACAATTTGTGAAGCTTTATAACTATCTTATGAATTTCTCCTGAAAAAGATCTGGAACATCATGAAAGTCTGATCAGTTTTATTAAAAATGTAAATGATGCTCCTGTGTTCACTTATGTTTTTTGCTTGGAATTGCTATTATGCTTGTAATTTAGAATTTCAATTTCAGTGATATGTTTCAAAACATTTGACACTGGATTTTTTTTCAGCCTGCAAACATTTTACTTGACGAGCATGGTCATGTCCGTATATCTGATTTAGGACTTGCGTGTGACTTTTCAAAAAAGAAACCACATGCTAGTGTGTAAGTATTTTCATTAAACACGTACAAATTTTATGAGATGATTTTGTAAGTTTTAATATCGTAGTTTGTGCTTTTTTGTTTACATTACTATTGAGTATAATTAATTTGTAAAGAACTCTAAATTTTGTTCTCATGGCTTATCAGTAGCTGAAATAACAACCGCTCTATTAAATGTTAATATAGTTGTAAGTAATTTCCAATATCTTTAAAGGTTAATCTTGAAGAGAAAACAGTTGTAGACTTTAATAAGATACTGATAAAAAATAAGGAAAATAAACTTCAATTCATCATTATCTTTGATTTGTGTTTTAAAACTAGTTTTTAGCATCCCTTTTGATCTTCAACTCTGCAAGTCATGTCCAAGATTTTGTATTTGAGTTAGTTTATGTGGTTTAAAATTTGTTGGGTAAGCAGTAAGATACGAATTCTCATGGCTAAATTTTGGCATGTTTATGATGCCACTGTCTGCATAATTAATTTCCTATAGAATCTTTTAACTATATTCGGCATAAGAGGATAGATTAATTGACATCTTGTTATAATACCTTCTTTTCCATTCCATGACCATTTACTTGTAAAGAGATTGAAATAATCAAATTCTTTTGAAATTAACCACACACGATCACACTTTTGTATGTAACCTTTTGAGAAAACACTTGCATAGATTATTCGAGTATGTACAGTTACATATGTGTAGACAACAATTTTGCAATGAGAATATCATAAGCTGTAGATTGTAATCAGTCTTATCTTGGTTGTCATTGTACAGAGCTCTGTGTAGATGTTGCACAATCATATGGTTGATCTCTACTGTTTGCTTAGAAGGCTACTTGTTGAATCTGTATGGAAACATATCCATTATGTGTAAAATCTTCCTTCCACTCATGAAAGCTCTAATAATTTGAAGATACATAATCACTTAATTTTCCTATTAGAGTGAACACCATCAGGTTTATTATTTGTAATTATTATATTAGTCTTCTGCTGACATACTCATTTGGGTATTTTTCTTTTTCTTTACTATGCACTATATTGATCATTTCAGATTTTTAAAACATACACTAGGTTGTTGGCTGTATTTTGCTTTTATATATTGGTATGATAACTTTAGATTCAGTCACCATTTTTGATGCCTAACTTTTCTGAATTTTTCATTTGTATGGCACAAACTTCCACCAATCATCAATTTAGCCTTCTAACAATTTATACTCTTACATTTAGTGTAGGCACAGGCAAATCCAAAGTCTAGAGGCCTTAGTCACTGCACTTTATATTGCACTTTCATATACATTCAAAAAATGCATCTGAGTAAAAAATTGTAGTAACTAAGGGAGTATTATCATTGATATCTGATTTTTTTTATGCTCCTACTTTCTAACTCAGTGAAGTAGAATTTATGTTTAAATAATTTATAATGGTGATTTTTGTCTGCCCTAAACCATTCCTCTTTACTTTCAGAATATAAATGTTTGTTTATTCATAAGTTTTTAAGAATTTGGGAGAGAGTTATTGAATTTTCATATTTGAATGCCCAATGCAATTTATGTTGCATAATTTTTATATTTGTAACATTTCAAAATGAGAATATCGATATGAACAGTTTGTTATTTTAAGTTGTAAATTATTCTCAATATATCTATTTTTATAATTAGTGGAACTCATGGTTATATGGCACCAGAAGTGTTATCAAAAGGAACTGCTTATGATTCAAGTGCAGACTGGTTCTCCTTAGGATGTATGTTATACAAGCTACTTAAAGGGTATGCATTCAGTTCTATAACATTTTGAATTTTGAGCATTATTTTTGATAAATTAAATGTTGACGTACTTATCGTATTTTTTCTAAAGCTATGATTGAAAACAATTTTTTTGCTTGACCGTAACACATGTGAAACACTTTATTGCAATGCTTTCTAGGCAGTCTATAACCTGTGGTATTATGAATCCATTGGAAATCCAATTTTTTGTACAAATCATACAGGGTGATTCAGGATGCATAATAATTTTTTTATTTAAACATACCAGTATAAAAATCACTAAAATCATGTATGTCATTAAAATGAAATCATGGCCCTTGTGGTAAGACTTAAAAAAAGTTGAATTATTAAGTCATGATATAATGGCATTACGAAATGAATAGCCAACAGTGGACCAATGAGTGAGGCATCCAAGCTGTGTAGAGGTTAAAATCAGAAGAGAGAAATTAGAGTGAAACAGCAAATAAAGTGCTCAATCAGCAAATTTAGGAGTTGAGTCTCAGGCTACTGAGAGGAATGCAATGCCATTGAGTTAATAATGAGTCCGTGCCTGGGAACTCAATTAAGAAATGCATAGCAAATTTAAAGAGCGTAGATACCCAGATAAAACCTTAGTGAAACTAGTAGTCAAAAATCTAAAACTAAATCATTAAAGATAAAAATAAGTGATAAAATTGTTTATTGGTGCTTAAATTTTGTTAAATAGAGTTTAAAAATATTTCAGGGATTTCACCACACATGTCGCACCAAAAGTCAAAGTCACAGACATGGCAGGAGTGGTGTAGGCAGTTGTTCGAGTTATCCATTTGAATTGAGTGCAGTGTGGGCTGTGCTGGTGAGTTCATTAATGGAGATGCAGGAAATTTCATGAAAACCTTTTATTAAATCCTTCAGTAACATAGTGATGCATTGTATGTGGAGGGGTTCTGTGATGTTTGGAACGGCTCTGAGCACCTTATTCGATGGTTCTGATAAAAGAATGAATAGTTGAAAGCTAACCCACTAGGGGGATAGGGATTTTGGGGAATGTTACTGGATTAGGAGATGAAAATTTATTGACAGAAAAGACAGTATTTCTATAAAAGTCACATCTGCATCTTAAGTGTTGTGGAATGCACCGGGGATCTGAAAGGAAAAGAAACAACAATTTTTATTTAAAGCCATGGTTAGCAATTTAGAAAAGTTCAAAAATTGAAAAGGTTGACAAGATGGAGACCAGATGCTATAGGTAATAAAACAGACTAGTGGGTGAAAAGAGGAGAAAAAGGGGAGTTATTCTGGATTAGTTGGTTGCATTGAGTTTTTTATGGCACTAGAGCCATAATTTTGGCCAATCTGCGCCAAACACAAGACAGACATCATCAAGTAATAGACAAACACACACAATGAAAGCTTTACTGACAGAGAAGAGAGAAATACACAGGGGGAACGAACCTGTGCCGCCTACAACTCACAAGTTGTTACTGCAGAGTGGACAAAACCACTGAGCCATGTCTGCCCCTGAATTATTCTGGGACATTAACGGACATCTTTGGTGAATATGATATAATAGGGGGTGATTTTAGTATAATTTCATGTATGTTGAATACATCATTTATCTTACAAGGACTTATTGAAGGGATTTTCAGTGTGAACAAACATTCGGAAGACAAGGAGTTTACTTCTGATTACCCACTGCTATGACTCAGCAGTTAAGTTACCTTAACATATAGCCAAGTGATGCCACTTCTAGAATATTTGCAGGAAACACGGTCTATTTCAAAAATCTAACACCTACTTTTAGCTTTATGGAAAAGCCTCTCATGTATATGGATACACAATTTTTAAATCGGAACCACGAAACACATCATTTAATAAAATAAATTGATGCCTTTGAATAGGATATTGGTATATTAAAATTATTTTTATGGCCTCCTAACACTTTACCTGTAGTATTACTTTTTATGAAAATGGATGTCACCAGAGTATTGTGCCTGAAAATTAATCATAAATTTGATCAGCGTTTTTATAATTTCAATATTTTTCAATTGCTCTATTAGCATTGAAATTATGCATTATATTAGTATTATATGTGAAGGAATGTCATTGCTAGATATTTTGTTAAATGTGCTCACTTATGTTTCTTTTTTACAGTCACAGCCCATTCAGGCAGCATAAAACAAAAGATAAGCATGAAATTGACAGAATGACGTTGACCATGGTATGTCTTGACAGTTCCTACTTTGAATTTAATTATTTACAGCCTTGCAATTTTTTTTATTACTAAGTGAATTGCAATTTGAATTTTTCTGCACCCTCAAGTGTTAGTTTTCCATAAAGAGCAGTGTAATTTTTAGTCTATACCATATTTTTTATGGCTAAATAATTTCAATTAATTTGGAAAGAATTCTAAAAAACTTTAGGCCAAGAAGGCTATTAATGCCATGCAGAGAAATCTGATTGCAGTCAGTAATAATTTGTTTTGAATTCTCAGATTATATCAACACTCCTCTCAGGGAGTTTACTTTCTTTAAGTAAACACTTTCTTTAAGTAAGTATCACAACCCTGAGGTATCCTAATGATCTGTCCTTCCATTCGTTTTATCCTCGCCTGCCCTCCCACTTTTTGCTGTTTTGCTCTTTGATTGATTACTTGACATTGTTTATCTTGTGTTTGGCACAGTTTGGCCAAATATGGCCCTTGTGTCATAAAACCCAAAACAACGTAACCTATACTAACACCAGGCTTTAGCCATAAAATATGATATTCTATATGAACCATGAAGTAATTTTGTTTAATGAAAATTAAGTACATCTTAAAATCATCGCTTTTAAATAGTTGCACTGTATTTTATAATACAAGAAAATTCAGTACTCGAAATTTGAATACATTTCAGTAATGCACCTGCTAAACATGATTCAACACCACCTACTAGCCTTTTGACAACTCCAATGCTTAAAGAAGCTTGCTCTCACATGATTAGTGTTTTTTATTGATGAACTAAGTGTTTAATATGAGCATTTTTATAATTTTTAGGTTTGAAATTGCAAACCTGTATTTACTTATTTTCAATGTTTATTAACTTTTTACCTGCCATGGCAGTACAAAATTTTCTTTTGGCTATCAAGAATTTTAACTCTAAATCAAATTTCCTCTAAGTTTCTCAATTAGTTTATATTTAAAACCCCAATAATCAGTTGTGTTTAGTTTTTATTTGATATAAGTGTAAAAAATAGTGTTATTTTTGTAGTTTCTTGATTTAAACTTTATTTGCAATGAGTCAAAAGGTTTAATTGTTTGTTTCAGAATGTGGAATTGCCGGACAGTTTTAGTATTGAGCTAAAAAATCTTTTGGAAGGCCTGCTTCAAAGGGATGTGGATAAAAGGCTTGGCTGCAAGGCCCAAGGGTATTCATTCATTGGTTTTATTTTTACCTAAATGCAAGCAGTGTAAAAATTATGATTCTCTTTTATGCCAGGCTAGATAGAATAAATAGGTTGTATTTGTGTCAACTGTGTTTTATACACCATCAGCATCTTGAACTTTTTCTGTACAGGTTACATAGATAAGCACAAATAATGAATATAAAAAAATGATAGATTTGCCTGTTGTAACAATAAAACCTATTAACACATTAAAATATCAGTTTGTGTAACAGTTCTTTCAAGATGGCAAAGTGTGTTACCTGTAAAGGAAATTTTTTATTCTTTTTTATTAATTTGTGTTCTGATTTAATGTTTAAAAAATCTTTTTCGTATTTATTTTTGTTAATTGTTTACTTTTTAAACTCATAATATAACAGTTGCAATTTTGAAAATTGATAGTATGATTAAGGTACCCATATTTTCTCAAAGTGAGTTTGAAACGTCTTAAGGTATAAGAACATATGAGGTCAAGAAATATTCAGGTATTTGTACTTCACCTGAATATTCCTTGAGAACTAAGGTACACCTCACATGAAATTTTTAGGCCTACAAGGCATCATTTAATATTGTCATTCTTAAATTTTTCTGTTGAATAAAAATTTTTGTGAATGTAAACACAAGATTGGAAGAAAGGGCAGCTATGAATAAAATCTGCTTTAATATGCACAAATGAGTACATAGGAGGATACAGCTATAAATGAGAAAGTCGAACACCTTGATAGTACTACTAAAAACGTACCTAAAAATGAGCTGCTCTGAATGATAAAAAAATAAAGTTGATTTTGTACTTATTTAATAGTGCTTGGCTAGGATTTGAGGTGTTTGATATTTTCGAACCAGTAAATTACAAACCAATTAATACAGATTTTTATGTGTTCTTAGTTCTACTTTTTCCTCAGTAAGAGGCACTGGCTACACATGATTATAGGCCTTAATAGTATAGTTTAGTACTACTAATATTTAATGAAAAACAAAACGTGAAATATTTTATTATGTACTGCATACTGGTGCACCAAATATGCCAATATTTTTTTATTGACATGTAGCCGTATGATCGCAGAAGACCTTTTAGAAAACTGGTAATATGTTTCAAATTGATAATTCTCACCAATTTCCTGAATTGGTTTTTACCAGATTGCATTACTAGTTTTTAAACCCTAATCCTTGTTCTCGAGTAATCTGCACACCTTGTTTGTAAAGAAGCTAATTAGGAAAATATGAAAAGAAAGCACTTCAATTGTATTATTTACTTCTTGGAAGTGATAAAATTTGGAGGTGAGATATAAACAAGTAGAGGCTCCTTAGTATGCTCTGGCATCTTCAGGGTTCCTTCAGCTAAATTATAAGAAAAAGCGTATTTATCTGGTGTACAAAGAGCAATTACTATTATTTATGTAATTTTTGTTAGTAATAAATAACTGACAAACTGCAAGAATATTGCTTTCAGTCATTATTCGTTTTACATCTTATCTCAACAACTATATTTAAAGCTGTAGCAATGCGACATCTTAGGATGAGAAGAATTCTCAAGTTTAACATCAACAAAACATTTTATTGGACACAGACATTATTAGATACATAAAGGAGGATGGGATTTAAGATAAGATTTCTTAAACGGAAATTTGTCACATTGCTCAAAAATGTCATCTGACTTAAATGGAGGCCCAGTGCCGAATGTTCTAGAAGTTTCTAGCTTGCATTACTTGCAGATGGACATGTGATATGAACAACCAATCGGTATTCCCACACAAAGACTCCTGTCACCATCTATTATGGGAGTGTTAAATCTTAACACTGAGAAACCTAGAAGTGTTACAAAGCTACTTTAATTTTCAAATCTAAAGATGATTTAGGCATTAAAATAATTTTTGACTGCTTATTTGATATATTCGGTATTAAAAATAAATTGCAACCTTTGGAATGATGAATGTTTGTGTTTGTGCAGAGCTGACGAAGTCAAAGAACATCCTTTCTTCACGGGTATCGATTGGCAGCTAGTGTACCTTCAAAAATATCCCCCTCCGCTCATACCTCCTCGTGGAGAAGTCAATGCAGCTGATGCATTTGACATTGGTTCTTTTGATGAAGAAGACACCAAAGGAATCAAGGTAATTATTTCAATCTTCCCTATTTGTTGTATTAACCCTCCAAGCGACATGCCCGAGTGCAGTTCAGAAGGGTTTCTGTGTGTTGGGCAGCACACCTGAAATATTTTGAGGAGCGAGACGTCCTGGGGTCAGGGTGATATGCCTGAGCATTTAGGGTCTGCCACTTGCCGTGTGGCAATTTCCCTGTGGCTGTATTCAAATTGAACTTTCTGAGCTGTGTTTGGGCATGTCGCTTGGAGGGTTAAAATAAAATTGTATTATAATGACCTTGAAGTATATCCCCACAGGGACTTTTTAAAGGATCTTTACATTGGCTTTGCTTTGTATTTTTCAGAATTAGTGACAGAAGTGAACACTTTTTTTACTATAATTGTTTCCGATGTCAAAAACTGTCTCAGCCTGTGGGTGTTTTAGTGAATATAATCAAATCAAATATAAACTACATTGAGTAAATACTTCGACTGTTAGAAACTGAAGATAACAAAATATTGTGATGTATGTAAAAACTATGCAAATAAAGAAGTTTCTAACAAAAATAAACTTTGACTAACCCTTTATGCAAATTATCGACTAGTGGATAAGAACTGTATGAAACGATATGGCCCATGGAGCTGTTTAGGATACATCTTATCCCAAAACAGCTGGCTTCCTCTTTCCAAAATGAATATAAATCTTAAAAAATGAATATTTATAATGGTTAAAGAGATTCAAACCAAATCACAGGCATTCTGAACATGCTGTCAAAGGAATTCTTGGGTTTCTAGCCTCAATGGATCTGCTGGAATCATTGTTTGACTTCTTAGGGAGCTGGTTGATAGGTAATGCAGTAATTTAAGAACTGGTTGGCCTACTTTCAATTGAAGCACCTGCACTGAATATTTTTGGGTTCCTTGTATGCATATTAAAAATTGACAAAACAGTTTTTGAAGTAATTGATCTTAATGGGAAAGCCATCTGTATTAAGTTAACAAAGAATAAAATCAACAAAATAAGTTTTTCGATTTTGTTTTTAATTAAGTAAAGTTTTCAAGTTTTAAAATTATGTATTACTTTTCTATGTAGCTGTTTGAGAATTGTTTTTAAAAAATATTTCAAGATGTAATCATTCCCATCTGGTGCCTTTTAAATGCCCTTTAACTCTAAGTGGTTTCCACGAGGTATCTCGTCCAACACGAGCTGTCCAATTTTGCTAATCACGAGTTACCTCGTTGAGTTAAAAACTGCCCTATTTTTGAGGAGGAGCTCAGAGAGATGTAGCTTGTAGGTTTCATTGCAAGGCTTGTTGTTTCACTCCCCTTCTGAAAGCCATCATAAAGTTGGGACGCTGATGAGTTTCGCGAATGGCCTGTTTCTGATGCTCTTTTCCTAAGCAGTTGATTGACTGGTGATTTTTTATTTGATTGAGCAGGAAGGAAGTTGTTTTGAAAGGCTTTTAAAAACAGCTTTGCAGTGCCTTCTCATACTTGTTAGCATTTTTGAAAGTGGTTCTCACATGTTTTGACAATAACCTTTCTCAAACAAATAATCTTGTATCTAGGGTAAAGGGTCATCTGTCAGAACCTGTGCCATAGAGGGGTGATAGGGTTGAGGAGAGGTGAGGATTCATTATGGAACTTCAAATTAGAGGATGAAGGGACGGAATGAGTTTGCGATTTACTATTGTCTGATTTGTTAACTCCAATGGGGAATGGATATCCAAGTAGGAAGAACAACCTGTTTCTTGTACAGAACTTATGTCAACTTGGAACAGGTTTTGTATCAGACGCTGGCCTCTTCAGGGCAGTTTTTGATGTGAAGATAAACCACCAGGAAAGTTAAGGCTGATTTCTCAAAAGTGACTTTTGCCTCATAATGTACCTTTTAAAAAACCTAAGGTAAACACGAAATTTTATGAAGTAATCTTAGGACTCTAATATACATTTCAACCTGAGCTCTTATGGGTGTTTAAATATACAGTGATACTTTGAGATACGAGTTTAATTCATTCCATGACCGATCTCGTAAGTCAAAATGCTTGTATCTCAAATCAATTTTCCCCATTGAAATTAATTGAAATGAGATTAATTCGTACCAGCCCCCCAAAAACACTCCAATTTTTTTATAATGTACTTATAATGAACAAATATTGTAGCTGGAACTATAGCTTTTATCGAGTCCTGCTTCAGAATAGTACATATTGTAGAAGTAACGCAATTGTACTGCGTTGCCAAGTCTATTACTCTTACGCCTTGCTCACGTTTGCCTATTATCTCACTCTTTAATTCCATGGATATTACCTTTTTCCTTTTCTCACCACTGTTCGCACCTTCATTACACACCTTCTTTGAACTCGTGGTTATATGAAAAAAATCAGCTAAATAAATGTACACCCCGTTTTTCTGTTTTCAGAATTGATGCATCTGGTCGGAGAAAATCAAAATGAAAGAAAAATAAGAGAGGGACTCGGCCTCCCAGTGGCAATTGACAATACATGTCAAACCAAATTAAGAAATTTATTTTTGCGACAGACATTAACTGTCATCAAGTGAGGTAAACATGTGAACTGAACGACGCTCAACACTCGGGAATCTGACCTTAGTTGTGGTTGTGACGTCACCGAAGCAGGCTTGTATCTCCAATTCTGGCTCGTAGCTCAAGGCAAAAAATCAATCTACTGACGGCTTGTATCTAAAAAAACTCATGTTGGGTCACTCGTATCTCAAGGTACCACTGTATGTGTAAAATAAAAATAAAAAGCTTTGAAAAATGTGCTTTATCAAAAAAATGTTGAGTATATTTTAATTATTTGTTCAGTTTTATGGCACAAGCGTCATATTTGACAAAGCTACACATATACAAGACTAACTACATCAAGTAATAGACAAACAAGGAATGTTTTACTGACACTGAAGGGACAAATTCACAGAGAGGAATAGAATCGATTTAGTAGTCTAAGGTATACATTTTTCATCTTTCTATTGATTAGAGCACACAATCGATGATTGTAACAGTATCATTTGTTTCCACAAGTCCTTATCCAGTTTTAGCATTTTATGATTTATTTTTATATGATTTTTATGTTAAATTGCTCTTTTTTCTTAGTTGACAGATGCTGATCAGGAGCTTTATAAAAACTTCCCCGTTGTCATCTCAGAGCGATGGCAGCAAGAAATAGCTGAGACTGTCTTCGAAACTATAAACCTAGAAGCAGACAAGGTTGAACAAAAGAAGAAAGCTAAAATGAAAATGAAGTTCGATGATGAAAAAGGTATGGTGTTTAGAGTTTGTTTCTTTTCTTGGTTTATTTGCAGTTTTGAATCATTGGAAATTTTTGTTTACTCTGTAAAACTCAAAAGAAAATTGCTATGTAAAATCAACAAATATATTCTCTTTCCTAAACTTTTCTCATTGAATCTAATATTTTTACATATCTTATTAATGCTTGTTACTTGAGATCTTGTGTATAACTTATGAGTGATATTCATATGTAATAGATATTTGTAGTTTTCATCCACTAGAAATGGATAATTTTAAATTTTTTTTAATGAATGGAATACAAGGCAAATTGATCCCAAGTAATATTTCTCTATTTTTTCTGAGGCATTTGAAATGTTATACTTATGCAGAAATAAATTTTGTTTTTCCAATAGCATTATTTTCTTTTATGAACAAAAATATCATGCCAGAGCTTCAGAGAAGAAGAAAGTATATACAGTTGCAGGAAAAAAACGACAACCCCCTTTATTTTGAGAACTATTCGTAGTAGAGCAAATTCAAAGATCATTCAATAGGAAATAACATCCTCTACAAATTCAAATGCAAAAACATTATATAATATGGGCCGTCTTCATATCAAATTTTGCTAAGACTAGAAAATCTCAAATTGTAACACCATGTTTTGATGCCTTCGTCAGATTCTATATCGTCAAATTAGTCTAAATATGAAATTTAATAAATTTACTATCGTTATATCCAGAGATATTAAATGTTAAAGCCATTGTCCTTTTCAAGATCACATTGAAAGTCACTATTCGCAGATCGAGATTATTTGTAGTTAATCAGGAACTGTTCATTTGTTTCTTGACTATAAGAAGATTGCAAAGAACCTTAACCCTCCTGGTGGTTGTCTCGTCGTTAGTGTATCATCATTACAAAATTGACCAGATCTTGATGAATGAGAAATTTGGAAAGAATTATAATCAATATTTACTGTTTTATTTCCCTGTCAACTTCGATTTTTGACTGTTAATGATAACTTAAACTTATTCAGTAACTATTAATAAGCTTTTCGTAATAACAATTAATAACTTATTGCAAGTTAGCAATAACCATAAGACTACTTTTCAGCCTTCTGCCAATAACTAACTCTGCATGGTACTGGTAAAGAAGTTTTTGTGTAGCAAGAAAAGAACCTAAAGCAACAAATCAAACCCTTTAAAACTAACTCAACTCAAATTTCCCTTGTAATTATTTGTAAGTTCAGCAAAAGGTGGGAATTGTTTTGCAAATTTTTATTCTAGATTTGATGAATCCTCCCCTTATAGGTTTATTGATACAGGGCTGCCACATACGACTTTTTGCTATTATTTTTCATCTTTGGCGACAGGGAAAATCTTTTTTTTTTTCAAAATCTTTTCAAAAGCTCCTTTTTGAAATGTTGGTGACTTATTTTGAAAGTTCACCGAAGTCAATGAAAATTTTAATCCCCTTTTTTAATTAATAGTGAACAGAAAAAATATTCTTCAGATTTTTCTTTAAGGAGAAAATTTTCCAAGGTATGCCAATTTCAAAGTTTGGGGCCGAGCTGTGACAACCATAGAAGAAAAACATCAGAATCTGGTTGCTAGATTATCATGAAAATCTTTAAGAAAATAGTTAGGTTTTAATTTAAAAATTTAAATTTCTTGGCTCGATCTTTGTATCTGAGTAACTAAAGTTGCTATCAAAATTGGATTTGAGAGAAGACTACTATTTTAAAATTTTATGCTATTTTACAAGTGCTTTGGCTGTGTCAGTCTTGTTGATATAGTACTGGATCATTAAAGTTGAGTTTAAAACTTCATGCTGTATAATTTGCTTGCTGCCATATGAACTTTCTATGTTCAATTCTCTGCAAGTCCAGGGTTGATTCTAGAACAGTAATCCATGTTTTACTTGTGTAATGTCTTAGACAATTGTAGTAGTTTTATAGTTTATTGTGAAGTTTCTGAAAAATATTTAAAATTGGCTATTTTAATTTTGTTTAGTCCTGGGTTGTAATAATCAATCATATTTTAACTTATACAGGTCTTAGATATTTTATCGATCATTTTTTAAAACCTCATCACCAACTTTATCATTGGTCAACTTCTACATTCATCACTTTTTACCTTTTTGCATCACTCAAATTTTTATCACATTTATAATTTGTCATTTAATTTAATTTAATTTTAATAGTCAACTAAGGTGGGGCTACCCCATATTAATCTCAATTTTTCCTGTTTTAGTCTTGAATTATCGCAATTTTAGCTCCCTAAGTTGTTTCATGAATAACCTATTTGTTCTTTTTTACATCTCATCTTTTATCATACACCCATTACGTTACTTAAACCACATCCATATAATTTAATCTTTAAATGAGTTTTGTTAATCTACTTTTCATGGTTGGTAACTTTATTTTAACTTTATCTATTTCATTGTCTTGAATTATGTCTTGTGTTTGGTGCAGCTTGTCCATTTTTGACCCTTGTGCCATAAAACCTAAACCAACCTGGTTGCAATGTGATAATCATTTCTATAGTACTATGTGAAAATTTTATGTTTGTGCAGTTGCAGACATTTTTGTTCTGACTGTTTTCGTTTCTCTTTTAGAATCTGACTGCATTATTCATGGCTATATTAAAAAATTAGGCGGTCCATTTGCTTCAGCGTGGCAAACTCGTTATGGTAAACTTTATCCTAACCGTTTAGAGTTACATACAGAATCAAGTAGTGCCAAGCCAGAGGTCAGTAATGAACCAATTTCAGAATCTAGTAATGATTTATTCAATTGTTATCTGTATTTATCATGTTAGTATGTTTTAAAGTTTTCTTTTTTATCTAGTATTTGTATGTATTATTTGTATTGCAGAATAAAGTACACCAATTATTTATTAGGATACAGTTCATTGAACACTTTCATACTTTAAATGTATCAATAGGAAATATAAATCTGTTTACAAGTGATACCCATGAAAATTTTTAACTGCCAATATATAGTTTAATTGAGTATTGTTTGCAAAAATATACATAGCAATAGCTGAAATGTGTGACACTGCTTGGCAGACTCACATGGATAAAACTTTAAAATCTACTGAGTTCTAAAACATGTGGCTTTTTAAATAACTGAAAGCATAATTTAATATGAGCTGAAAATATGGATTCAGATGTTTTGACATGAAACATAAATATGAGACAAACAGATGAGTTCATTTATGTCTACAAGATCACAAAAATATTATATAAAGGGCCAAATTTGTTTATGCAGGAATGCAGGGGGCTCTAGTACTGTCTGTCACTAGAACTGATCCTGTCACTATCTGGGCAGTGGTCTTCACTATAGAACAGAGCTTGTATATTTTGAGTTGGAATGACTGGTGAATGTCTTAATTTAATTTTGTTTTTGGGGAATGTTGTTGGAGCAAACACGAATGCTAATAGATATTCTTTGCAACAAGTAAAAATCAACAAACAAATTGTTAGCCGAATGGTTAACTTCTACCCCATGGTACAGTTGGATCTGGGTTCAAATCCCAATCTGGGCATGATTGTTTTTAGTGGTTCAGAATCCACTTTAAGCCATGTGTGATGTCCATTACTTGACATTGTCAGTCTTGTGTTTGGCACAGCATGGCCAAATATAATGCTTGGGCCATAAAATCTAACTAACCTCAATCAAGAATTTTGGATTGGATAAATGTTTTATTTTAAAATAATTGCAAGTCTTATTTCTTCCCAAATTCTGTATTTTGGATATTGATATCAGTTAGCATTTCATAAAAATATGTTATGTTTCCGAAAATTATCAGAATTCATTTACTCTTATTTTACTAGGGGTGTTCAAATGAAAAGGTACGAAACGACACTGTGGGTATAATTGAAGTCTTTATTCAAAAGTAATCACAAGAGGACTGAGCACAGCTATCCTACTGTTTCACAAGCCGAAGGATTCCCTGTTCCCAGAATTCCTGTGGCTGTGACAAGAGCCAGTCCTCCACTGTGTCCTTCAGTTCATCGTCCGAGTTGAAGCGCTTCCCTTTGAGATGTTTTTTAGCGGACAAAACAGATGGAAGTTGTAGGGCGATATGTCCGGGCTGCAGGGCGGATGCTCAAGCTGCTCCCTCTTGAACTTGGCCAGTACACTTTGTGTGACCCTGGAGACGTGTGGACGCGCGTCATCGTGGAGCAGAATCACTCCCTCTGTGAGCAGCCCAGGCCGTTTGCTCTTGATGGACTTGCGTAGGCTACGGAGTGTCTCACCTACCGGTTTAACACCTTCCGCAATCAGAAATCTGATAACACCTCGCTGCTCCTCAATCGTCGAATTTTGCAATGTGAACGCCATGATGTCCTCACACGCACTGCCGTGTCAATTGGACGGAACACACAACTGCATGCTTCTCTTCTGCGTCACGTGCGGGCGCCCGCGCATGCGCACAACCACGCCGGTACTCGTGCATTCGCTTCCTTAGATGTCTCACTACGTTATCCCAAAGCGGCATATTCAAATTTCAACTGGTTTGGTTTTTACGACGTTTCGTACCTTTTCATTTGAACATTCCTCGTATTTTCTTTATTGCATATTAATTTCAATAAAAACTTCTGTTAAAGTACATTGAATTTTTATGTAGAATAATTTTTTGGGATGCTTAGTGAGGGGACAGACAAAATGTTTGACCATATTTATTATAATGCCATTCTCTTTTTATTCCTCATTTCCTTTTATGTTTTCAGCTGATATTTATGGATCAGATTGAAGATGTGATATCCGATTACGTAATGGTAAAAGGAGAGCAGTGCATTGTTTTAAAAATGAAAGTCGACAGGGAGCGAGATGCTAAAATTGTCCTTACGAATCCAGTAAGTTCTGTGACTTTTGAAATTCGCCTACATTGTCATCTATGAATATTTGTGTGCCCACTTCCTTTTCTTGCTATACTCAAATTAAACATTAATATTACACTAAATGTTACATTAATTAAATAAATATTACATTTATCAAGCGTTTCTCATTTATTTTTAGGGGTTATTATTTTTTGTGTACATGATTTTTCATTGTTGTTTTTAAGAGCCTTTAAAATCCTTTATATTTTGCTGAAAGTGGACTGATATATCTCTTATGGATCACCTGTTACTCAGCAGCTCATTCCCTCAAATTAAAAAATTAGTGGTCATAAATGAAAAAAATGTGAATAAAATATTGGTGGAATCCGCTAGATTGCTTAATTAATCAGCAGAGCCAAAATTTTATGGCACCCTCGAGCTGAAGCAGCCCTCAAGCGGTCACCCTCCCAAGTACTACTCACAATCAAAGGTGCTTAACTTTGGTGGTCGAATGGGCTGGCATTTATCCTCTGCCACTGATGCTCTTGCATAAAGCAGATTAAAATAAAAATATTAGGGATGGGGTCAAGCAAAACACTTGCTGAAAATCCTTAGAAAGTTTTAAAAAGCCTTAGTTTTTAGAACACTATATGATGTTTCACTTGCATTCAAAACACAAGATTGATGGTACTTGTCCAAGGTCAAGTGTCATCAAAAATTGAAGATGTAACATTTATAAGTTAGCTAAATATTGATAATTTTTAAACTGGGTTCATGGAGTCAAACCTAGTACTCTTCAAAGTTTCTAGGTATATGCACTTGTGGGTTAATCTTTTGCGATTTATGTTAAATGTACCCCTTAAAAATGGAAAATAGCTTTTATAGGCCCTAATCTTTGTTATGCTTGAAAAGTAGGAACCCTGATTGCAACTAACATTTTTTTAATTGACAAAAGATTTATTTATGATTGAATATTTAGCATTTTTTGACATTTTTATTGTGTAGATAATTTGTAGTTCTTGTCTACGACATGCATGAGTGCTGAAATATTTTTTTGAAATTAGATGTTGAACTAGTGATACAAATATGCTGCACATAAAACCGGTAATTTCAATTATATTTTTTCTGTTCATTTATTAGAACAGGCATAGAAGTAACATTGGTGCAACTGTCTTAATACCTGTGATGATACAGAAAAATTAACTTCCTGGTTGCAAAACAACACAAAATACTGATTTCGCATTTCTGGGGACGAATGGAGCTGTAATTACAATCATTTCACCCTTGTGCCTTATGTTGTTTGCATAGTAAATGTGGCTTTGATAGCTCTTGTCCTTTATGTCGTAGCGTTTTTAATGGCCAGTAGTGTGTCAAGTGTATATTATTTTCTTTTTTCATTACCATATTTTCTGTAAAGTTGTTATTTTAAAAATTTAATATGATCTAACTTTCACTCTCCTCCCTCTTAAAGGATGAAATTGGATTGAAAGAATGGTTGACGTCACTGAAATCAACTTACAAGAATTCCTTAGAACTGTTGGCCAGTATGGCTAAGAAAGCTGGAAAAATTTATGGCACAGAGACTAATAATAGGAATAATTTGGTCACTCGCAATACCAATGGCAACTGATTTACCATGAAGTAAGTATTTTAACTGGTGTGTATAGATTATCAATTTTTAATCAATGGTGCAAGGTTGAACATCAAGTAAAGACAAATAAATTGTCTTTTATTTAAAAAAAGCAGAAATTATGGATTTGAGACTGTTTTTATTTAGAAATTATTGTTTTAGAATATTTGAGTAAAATTGTATATTATAAACTTTTTGTTTCAATCTGTAGATTCAAAATGAGTTAGAATTTGATTAGAATGAAGTAGAATTTTACATATTCTGTTAAGGTTTACTTGTAGTGTAATTAAAAAAAAGACTAAAGCAAAATGCTCACATAAAAATGACAAACTTTGAGAAATATTGAGGTGTTTTTTATAGAAGTAATGTTGTGCATATAGCTCTGAAGTTAATGAATTCAATTGTAGCTTGAATTTAAATGTATGCATTTTAAACATCTTAATCTGGTTGTATAACCATTTAGCCACACACACATAATTAATGTAAAAAGTGAAAAGTTTTTATCACATTCTTAAGATTGTTATTGACCATTTTACTATATTTATCTGCTTTATCAGAATATTGATGGAAAATTGTGTTCATTTTATCACCAAACTTTCTTATTTAAGTTAACAAAATTGATTTGATTATTCTTAATGAGAATAAAGATTTGTATTTAAATTTGTATTACCCTTTTGAACATAATTCATTAAGTATTTCAAAGTATGAAATGTACTTGTATATTTTTGTGTTTACTTCCATATTTGTCTTATTTAACCTTCTGAATATTATGACATTTCAAAGAAGAGTTTCAATCTCCTAATATCTTTTTTTATTCAAAACACAAATCAAATAAAACTATTTATCTTATTAACTACATTTATATTATTTTATATACATTTTGTTTCAATCATTTTTCATTTTATCTATATTACACAGCAAGAGTTTTTTTTATTCCTACATACCTGATTTTACCCAATAACGCATTTACAGACATAGTTAAGTCTCTAAATGAAACTTAACTCTAATGATTAAGAGTTTAACTTTAAATTTAGAAGTCAATCTGAAAGAACTGCCTAGGACGAGAAAATAAATAACAAACTTTATATTGTAAAACCAATTTCAGAATCATAGAGTTCATTTTTGCCAAGAAACAAGAACTTATTTTAACTTGTTTAAGAATATATAGAGGACAGTTGTTATACCCACCAACATTTGGTACAGTATGCAGAGTGCCTTACATGCTCTAGATACCACTGCCTCAACACTGTAAGACACATCTTCATCGAATGTCCTGCTTTTAAATTGTTTAATTCGCACTTTTCAAACTTATCTGACATGGAAGAATTTATGATCTCAACATTTATAACTTACAAGAAATCAATACTTTTAAATCTAATATGATCTTTTATCTGATATCACTCATTATTGTTATTTTATTTTCTGATATCGATTTTGCTTTTATTTGACTGAAATCATTAAACTTAATCATATACTTTTGAGACATGTTTTGGCACAGCTTATATCTTCCATGTCAGGGAAAAAGGGGTTAAGTATGACTGTTGATGTGTCCAAAGTAGTCAAGTGCATCATTAATTAAAAAAATAATATATGCTTAAAATAGAAACTAAATGAATATGCTAAATTACAATTATTTGTATCATTGCATGTGTCTTTTTCTTCCTGAACAATTGTGAGAAAGAGTGAAATTTTCTACTTAAGATTCTTAAAAGTAGCCATTTTGACTTAACCCCTTTTGCCCTGACTTGGAAGATATGCAGCCAAGGTTGGCTCTTGTGCCAGGTTAATCCCACAACCTACTTGAAAGAGCTGTAAGTTGCAGTATTGTATAATGTTCGGAGGGTTAAATTTTCAAAAGTATACTGCAGTATTTATGATCCAATCTCTTATCCTTATAACTTTCTTGTTCCAGCTCTATGTAAAATCTGGTGCCATGCGGATCCAGTGCTCATCTGTAAAACAAAAATCAGAATTGTTTTATAAGTAAATAAAATAAATATCTATATATACAGCATGTGAAGAAAGACGAAGAAAATACAAACAATTGACAGTATACAGTGCATGGTCAATCTCTGTTTGAGTGTTAAGTCCCCTCTGTAGAAGAAACGCCACAGCTGCACGGGTTCAGACTTATAAATAATACTAAGTAAATAAATTCTCCTTCGATTGCTGCTTCCTCGAAAGAAAATTCAAAAGAAAAAACAAACGAGTGAACATTTTCTGTGTAGATAGTTTAAATAATAAAAATGAATCTAGGACCACTTGGAACTGCATCAGGAGCGCATTTTGGTATGTGGTCCAGTATGTCTTGCAGGCGCTCGTGGGCTAGCAAACTTCAGCTGGTCTGATCTTTTGTGTGTGATATCAGAGGTAGCCATGTTTACTCGTTAGTTGGCCATCGTCTGATTCCCACTCTTCTTGTGTTAACTGACGGTAATGCATCCAACTCAGCTGGGTAAATTATTTTGTATAGTTGTACGAGTGTAGTTGTTTGGTATGTATGCTTGCTTGTATGAGCACCTTCCCTCTTTCGCCCCTCCTCTTTGCGGGAACAAGAAGACAAGTAATATTGACAAAATCCTGATTTCTTCCATATATGCCCTATGCAAATGTATGTCGCCGCTAAACGTTTGTACACTGTATCAGAGGTAGCTGTACTGTAATGAAAAATTAAATACAAATAAAACATGCTGGACGCGAGTCAAAGTTTATCGGCCAAGAAGTGCCGGAGGAGGTTTGTTTTGTAAAATGCGAAACACGTCTTGCATGGAATAATTGCTGTTTAATCTCATAGGCTCTTCAAATTTTTACTTAACTCTGATTTTTCTGTACATTTGTACTGTGAGTCAAAGTACCTATAGAGTATATAAATATATATTACAAAAGCACATACTAAAATATATAGTGTTTTGGAATTATGATTTGAGTCAATATTTTTCTGCATGTTTTCAGTTGAACTCGTTACCTAACATTGCCATTAAGTTTTATTGCGACATCTGTTATTGGTTATGTTTCTTTGGGTTCCGTTAATAATCAAAACGATAGAATGAAAGCACTATCATTTTCCCTTATGTATCCTCAAGTGTTTTGAGATGTACAAGAATGTAGAATTCTACAAAGTTATGCAAGTGATATAAACCGCTTTATATTGTTGGATAGCTGTCCAAGAATTGGTAAATTTGTGGCACAATATTTTTTTTTAATCGAGTTATCATATAGGTACTGTTTTAAGAATTTCGAAAGTTTGTTATATTCCATTTTATACATATATTTCTCATTATGTTCATAAGTCATCATTGTATATACATAGCTCATATAAATTTTATAGTTAAATCTTTTCATTGTAGTGTATATAATTTTTAATTTTTTAAAAGAAATTACTTAATATATTGAAGCATACTCAAAACATTTGCGCAGCTTATCTGAGATTATTTTATGTTTGGGTCAATTGATTCTAATCTAGACATCACATTCTCAAGGAAACAGTTGTTTCAGTACTAGTTTATACTTTTATTTATAATGCATGTTTTGAGTTACATGAAAAATTCACTATAGTAATCTTGCCTCATTTTTCTAATTTATTTCATGAAAATGTGAGTGATTTGTTCATATTGTATATTTTTCATAGCTGAAGGTAAATGATGTTTAAAATTAATTAATGTAAATCAAAGTATAATTAGTCAATTTCTTGTACAATCCATTTCGTTTGATCTGTAAGACTATAGCATACTTGCCAATTCTTCCGGAAAACCACTTTTCCGGTTTTCAGGACGAAAAAAAAATCTTCTAGATTTTTCTTTTGAATGAAAAATTTGAAAATGATGTTAAATTCGTCATTTGGCACCAAGTGATGGCAATCCATGTAGAAACAATATTGCCTACCTCTCAACTGGAAGAACACTTTGTTTTCGTGTTTTCCAGATGGAATAGTGTCCGGATTCTTCTTTAGGGTAAACATTTTCAAGTGACGCCATTTTCGAAGTTTTAACGCCAAGCTGTGACAACCATGAAAGAAAAACATCGGAATCAGTGGTTCATAGATTACCGTGAAAATCTTGGGCACTAATTTTCATAGAAAACCATCAAAACACCCAAGAAAATTCATTTTTGCATATATTTGGTGCCATTTTCTGTGAAATATTGCCACATCACTTTTGCCAAGTTTGAACTGCCACCATGTGTAACAGTCTTTGGCAGCAGGATTACTTTTTATGTTTTGAATTGCTTCATAAAGCCCAGTCTGGGACAATTCGCTAATCTGTCCCTTTTTACTTGTTTTTATTTAAATTAGTTTTTGGCATTTATCATTTCTGACAATTGCACATTCGCTTTTATGGCGTAAAAGTCTGCAGAATATTTTTTCTTTGTTTTTGGCAGGTATGCTATAGTAAAAAAGTGCAATCCAGTGACAAAAACATGAGTGATTTTGGTGAAATCTAGAACATCACAAAGAAATTTTGATTATTAAATATGCAACACTTAGTTTCATATATGCAGTTTCATAGTGGCATCTCTGTATGATACATTTTTTTGGGTCCACAGTAGCTATGTCTTTAAATCAGTGCTTTTCAAAATAATAGTTGGATCAGAGGTTGAAAATACTGATAGTTTAGTATTGTTAGAATTAATTATACATTTATGGTTTAACTAAGCAAAGCAATAACAAATGAAGAGCAAAAACATCACACAAAGTGTCAGTTTATCACAAGGTGATGTCCACTTTGTGGAGTACATGTTCAAATTGGTGAAAAATGTGTTTTTGTAATGTAAATAATGTTGCATTGTATAAGCTGAAATATTAAATGTGTGAAATAGTTTCAGTAGCATTTTGGTTATCCGTCTTTAAATGTATTCGTTTCCTAATGTTGAGTATTTATTGGTATCCTGAAATTTTTGTAAGTGCTATGTGCTACACCTTTCGTTTACCTGTGAAATTGTTTACACTTTTCAAACATCCAGCAATAAAATATTTACTATCAATTTTGAACTATACGAGTGCTTACTAAAAATAGAAACTGATAATTTCATATTTCTGAGTTTTATATGATCATTATAAGAAAGGACTTGAACTGACAGCTTTTAATCTGAGATTAAGCTGATATCATGCAAAACATGCTATTTCTTATTAATTTTTTTAATGAAGAGGTACTATGACTTTTATATTTGTTTTTTAATCAAATGACAATACTTGTTTCCTTCATTTCTATTCCATATTGCTCTTTGTTTTAATGTACCATCTTGTACATTTACACTTGTATAATATTGATGTATGTTGATTTCACTTTACTGATGTTCATAATCTGCTTCATGATAAAATAAGTTGTCAATAAGCTTTTAATCAAATTTAATATGTCGAACTTAAATAAATTTTCGTCAACAAATACTCATAATAGAATTAATTTGTTTATGAGCATAGGAGGAAAGTTTTGTATGAGTTAAGATTAATGAAATAGGCAAAGATCATTGAAAAATCTTATCCTGAAAATACATCATTTATGGTAAAAAGCGAAATTGAATTTCTAATCCCTCATAATTTTGTTGCGAATTTAGGTGAGTGGTTTTTTTTCTGTTTTAAAAATGTTGGTAATATTTGTTATGTTTTCACTGTTAATTTTTTAAAGTTTGAATATTGTTGTGGACTATGCCAAATGTAGAATTTTTTATTATCTTGGATTTGGCGATACAAGTTATTTTTCAAACAGTAATAGTGTTTGATTCAGTCCTATTTTTTTACATATTATGTTGCCATCTTAAAAAAATCCAGTAGTAGTTGTGCCATACAATCCTGATATTATTTTTAAGTATAACTCGTCAAAGAAGGATAATCCAAATTCTACTGTTTTAACCAGCTCTGAAAACAATGTTACAAAACACGTACACGAACA
The DNA here is from genome assembly GCA_933210815.1 of Meta bourneti. Taxonomy (NCBI): domain Eukaryota; kingdom Metazoa; phylum Arthropoda; class Arachnida; order Araneae; family Tetragnathidae; genus Meta; species Meta bourneti. Next base: position 74,070,291 of record OW119928.1, read on the forward strand.
GGAACATGTATAATGTTATAGATATATGTTTGTACAGTTAACTTGTCCGTGTTAGCTGGCGTTTGAAATCTTCTTTCATTTCCAAGTTATAGTTACCGTTATTTCTGTAAGTAAAAGAAAGTAAAAAATTCCGAGTTTCTTAACTACAATAGCCAAATTTGAAGGAAAACACTCTTCATAATCTGCTCATTAGTCATGGTTTCTTTTTTAACAAACTGTAATGTAGATAGCTGTGCTCTCTGGCTTTTATATGTAACAATTTTTCTCATTGTATCATAAAAGATCAAAGGCCAATTGCTTATTTATTAAGTGTAATATATACATATGAGAACTGAACATATTAATAAATTTTATGTTCCTTTTTGAATGTGTTTGCTGTCTTTTGTATTCTCTTGTACTCTGTCCATTTATGCACTCAAGTGGTAGCTCTGGATATTTTGCACCGTTTCTCTGCACTCAGAACATCAAAATTAACTGCTGTGATGCTGCCATGGCAACACCCGAGTGCAAAAGGGTTAAAAAGCCTTAATAAGGCCTGATTTATCATTTTGATGGGCTTGTAGTGTAATATTCTGCCTCTTCACCCAACCCCTACTTGATGGGGAAAGCAGAAGTGCAAGTGTCACGTGGTCAGAGAGAGAAGTGACCACATGGTGATGCTGTAAGGGGTTACACTGAGAGGTGATCGGGTAGAAGAAAAGGTCAGAGAGGGACAGGGAAGTAAAGAGTGATCGTACTTTGTAAGGCTCATCCCTGAGACTAGGTATTCATTGGTTTTTTTTTTGTTATAACGTTTATTCAATTAACGCCTGTTGAGTTTTAAGTCTTCTCTTTCTTTTGCCATAAAGAACCACACGAGGAACATTACAGGGCTCTTAATTCCCAAGTGTTTTCACGAGATATATCGTTAAAGAAATTTTTCTGAGGACAAGATGTCTCAAAGACGAAACTACACCATTACTCCAATGGAAGTCAAGATCCAAGTAGGAAAAATAAAATGTCCCTTGCCCAGAACTGGTGACAGTTTAAAACAATTTTTGCACTAGAAGCTGGACGTTACAGAGCAGTTTTCAGCATGAAGGTAAACCACCGGGGGAGGGCTAAAAAAACTTTAATATTTACTTAAAAGACTTAAATCTTTTTAAAATTACAGCCTATTTTACACGTGCAAAATTGAAGGGACACCTCTTTTTTAAAGGTTACAACCTCAAAAATAAACGAAATAGACTGGCGATTTCTATAACCGGATATTCAGTAGAAAGCGGATGTATATTCTAATTATGGAAACGTGACAGGGTCTAACATAGGAATGGCTTCTGCTACTTCCTAGGAACTCGCCCATAATCTCATTCTCTATACAAACTCTTTGCAAAGCCTGCATCAGAGTTCGAAGTGGTCATACAGCCTACAAAGTACTTCTATTTTTTTTAGTTTTCAGTCATCCGTCTCATGGCACCAAGTGCAGTGCCACCATTTCAGTTCAGGCTACTGTTCGCTTCCCATCTTGTTATCTTTAATTTTAACTCATCAGTTTGATAACTCGAGGTACATTTTGCATCATTTCCCCACATCCAGGTCACTTCACTGCAAAATTGCAGCTGAAAACCTTACTGTTAATGAAAACCTTACTACCTTAATGGATTTTCTAAAACCTCTAAGATGGAGGAATCGAAGTTCATACTTCTCGTTCTTTTGTGTGGGATAAGGCCAGGGCCGTACCTGTGGTGGGATAGGCGTGCACTCGGCACGTAGTCGGGAAAAGAATAGGGATGACCGAAAGAGTCGCAGTATGATGTCTTCAACTTAAAATAAATATCCTGAAGTATTCTGTATGAACACCATACTTCCTGCAGAGGGGTACACAATTCTGTTGAATCCCGATGTGGGATTTATGTTCCACACCGCGCTGCATGACATCCTAGATGTGTTTGGTAACGTTGAGATCTGGCAACAAGTGGGAATGGCAAGACCTCAAATTCAGATGAGTATACCTCTAACCATAATTTGGTGTGTCTAGACCTGTGGCGGCGCATTGTCCTGTTGGAAGAGGCCTAACCCATTAGAACAGGGCATGAACGGGTAACTTGTCAGAAAAGATGCACACATGGCTCTCACTTGTCAGATATTTGTAGACGTACCAGGGGTCCCACTGAATGCCAGCTAAACAAACCCCAATCCATTACGGAGCCACCACCAACCTGTACAATCCAATGTTGACATGCGGAATCCATGACTTTACTCGTCATCTGGACCGTTGTTTAAAATTACGTGGTGTTCTTTTATCTTTCCCTTGGTGATCGTCCTATACATGACTTCACGAGGTTTTCGCTACACAAATCCTTCAAACTGCCCCAAATAGTTGAAAACGCAACTCGTTTCCAGTCGTGTCCAATGGTGGTGTTCCCGAGTCCAGTCGAGGCGCATAGCTGTGTGCCGGGTATTCAAGGGTTAGGCGTTAGCTCCTAAAGCCCATATCTTTGAGGGAACGTTGCACAGTCCTCACGCTGATGTTTGTTGAGGGCCCAGCATTGAATTTCGATCGAGAAACGGTTCTTGCTATCCAATGCTGATCAAATTCACCCAGTCTTTTAACAGCCACACTGCTGTAAGTTTTTCAGAATTTTTATGGTAACGGTACACCCTTGAAACGATAGTACGTGAAACTCCAAACTTCTCTACGAGATGAGAAACTTCTCTACGAGAAAATGAGAACTTCAGCATGCCTCCAAATATTAAAATTTTGTTTTAAATGTTTAACCTATTTCACCAGTGTTTTTCTTCTCTCCTCCCCAAACGGAACGAGGAACTGTATCAGCTGTATCCAAGACACATGATCGTACTCTCTTCTGCACATGTTTGAAAGTACTAGCGTCTGTTTCTGTTAAGAAGCGAGAGGGCAATCGTTCTGTTGCCCGTTTGGAGATGTGTACAGTTTTCGTTTCTTATCTGTAAATAAATGTGTCTCGTCCTGGAGATTTGATTTTTATATAGCTGGTCTAAGTTGCAAATTCTTAGTGTAAAGTTTGTTTTTTGATTTATAGTTGAGTAATACACTTAACGAATGAGGGATTTAATTTGATTTTTGTACTTACTATTGTAATTAAAACATTGATAACACATTGAAAATTAATGCGCATGGGATCTTTCAGGTTTTGCCAATATACCAAAATTTTTGAATAGCCCGTTCTGTTATTCCAGTGCGACGTTAATTAAAATACCTACCTCCCTACCAAAATTTTTGACTACGTTTTATGTAACAACTTCCGCATAACTCAATATTTTTCGACGAAGCTTTTAAATATAGGCTATTTAGTAGAAAACAATCAATACGTTGCAAATTTTAAAACCATCGAATAACTTCAAAAGTTTGCTTTGAAAGTCCACTGTCCCCTTAAAATTTGTACACGAAGATTTGAAATACCCTGTAATCATGATTGGAAAACAAAACAATATATAATTACTTGTATCATAAATGTTTGCAAAATCAATCGGAAACAATGGCGGATCACTCAGCAGGAATAACTTAAAATGTTTTGTATGGCTATAAAATGGAAAAACCTTGATTTTATTGCAGAAAACTTCCATATAAATCCATACAATGCTCAATATAGTACAATTAACTATAATTAATTTAGCTTTATGGTTTACTAAAAAACATTCATGAAGATAGTTGTGCCTTATCCTCAAAATGATCGTCCATTGTCTGCATATCGTTCCAACGCTTTAAATGAGAGAAATAAAAAAAGAATTTCGATAAACAAGATTGGCATAATTTATTTAATGTTAATTTGGCAAACATAGCCATTTTAAAATATCTAACCAGATCAATTGATTGAGAAACATCATTTTCCCTTTCCCTTACCTTAAAATTAAGTACTATTTACATTTGTACGGGAATTCAGAATTCGTATCTGATCCGTCGAATCAATGAGTGGCGAGAACGGGAATGACAGGTTCATTGATTAGAAGAATCCAAGTACGGATTCTGTTTGAAGTATAAGTGTAAATGAGCCTTTAATCTAGTGATTAAATATGAATTTGAGAAGCATTTTCTGTCAAGCTAAATGTAGGTGGTGGATGTGTTTCTGCTGCGGAACCGAACCTGTAGGTATTCCGAACGTGACATCAGTTGGCTTGTTTTTCGAACCCGGTTTCAACACATCGTTAATAAAAATCCTAAATAATGAATTTCGAATTGATAATGATAGTTGATTGGTCAACGCCAGTTAGATTGAACGCCTAAAGTCGCTAAAACGGTGATAAACTACATTCCGATATGTATCATGTGAGGATATTTGGGTTGCGGAAGTAAAATATTCGCTTTCAATATGGTTTCTGTGTGAACACTGAAAATACCTCTCATAAGTAACATTACGCTAATTGATATAACTGAGATAGCAACACAGCGTTATAATTTGTTTACTTTATCTAAATGTCAGTTATAGATGACTAACTAAAAGTTAGAAATTAGAGCAATTATTGATAGATTGCTTTTTATTCATCATCAAAGGTGTCGCCCATGGCTCAGTGGGTTTGTCCATTGTGCTAGCGACCAGAAAGTTATAGGCGACTCACCCAACTGAATTCATGTAGTTGTGCGAAGCAGGTTTGATTCTTCCCTGTGTGTATTAGGGTCGCGGTAGTCCGGTTGGAAGGGTAATGGATTAGCAGGGTTGCGAGTTCGAAACTTCTTCCAACCAAAGACCACGGGGGCTGGTGCTCGTTAAATTTGTGGTGGCCTCAAATGTCCTTACGTTGGTGTGGAAGTTTGTAGAGTGAGGTACCAGCTCAAGTGTTGACCTCGTCAGCTGGTTCAAAATTACGTGGTGTTGTCCTCGATCTATCCCTTGGAGATTAATCCCGGATCGTCGCCAATAGCCCATTGTGTTGTTCTAGTGCGACGTTAATTAATTACCATTACCCTGTGTGTTTTTCTCTTTTGTGTCAGTAAAGCTTTCCTTTTGTGTGTATGTCCATTAACTTAACATTGTTTGGCGCAGCTTGGCCAAACAGCCCTTGCGCCATAAAACACAACCAACCATCTTTATCATTAAATAATTTTTTCAACAGCTTGTATTATGCGTGTTTATTCTGCTCTAAGTAGATTCCTTTGTAATTGTTATTAAGTTTCTTGGGTTTTGGGTTCTATGGCGAAAGGGTCATATTTGGCAAAATTTTGCTAAACAACTTCACGTAAATGATCATACACACACAGGAAAGCTTACTGATACAGATGAGAGAAGTACTCCTGGGAGGAATTGAGCCTTCACCGTCTGTAACTCGCAGGTTGATAGCGCATTGGGCAAACCAACCCACTGAGTCGTAATTATTATTCAAGATGGAACACTACTTCAAGTGTCAAACAATCAGTTTTAACCACCATGAATATTTCGAGTCTTTTGTTACATATCAAACGTATCTAACTAATTTATAAATGAACATGAATAAAACTTGTTATATGTTCCTCGCATTAAATATTCTAAAATAGTATAAATCGCTAAATATAACAAAAGAAAACCATCCCATTTCCGAGATTAACGAACTCAATAACGGAAAATGGCGACTCCAAACTTCAGATCCGTTTCTTGATACTATCTAACAAAATTCACAGCAATTAACCTAAGTAACAGAACCGAACACTTAAAATGCGTAGTGTAACGAACAAAATGCAGATTCTTATCGAAAAGGGCCGCGTAGATTAGATTTATAAGCTCTTTATGTGATAGAGGCTGGCTGAATAATGCTTATAGCATCCATTTTGAAAAGCCACTTATCAGCAAGACATCCATTAATGAATGCAGTTTAACAAGTTTAATTGCTGCCTAATTAATGGATGTTTGCACACCGAATTAAAAGCTACCTCAGGCAAAAATTGTTCCTGGCACTTATGTTGTAAAATCTTTTTTTTGAAGTTGAACTAAACTTAACCTTTCCAAACAGAAAGGATTAGTGTTAATAGCTTGTGATAAGAATAACGATATTTGCTTTTGTTCTTATTTCTTTTCATTTTATGCGTCGCCATGCATTTCTTATCTAAAACGGGAAGTTTTCGTAATTCCATTTAAAATTTACTTTCGAATGATTGGAACTGGGATATTTGACTAAAACTTCGGGCTTTTTATCGATTATAATATTCCTAACTCTCGATGAAAAAAAGTGCCGGCAGAAAAAAAAAGATTGATTACTTTTTTGGATCGTTTGCGTTCCAAATTTTAAATATTTTTAGTTTTTTGCATTTTATATTCGTCTTCCCCATTTACTTTAAGAAAAGATCGCCTCCAGTATAAAGCGCAATTGGAACTTAATTGCAATATAAAGGAAATGATTTTTCTTTCTTTTGGACAGAATTTATAAGAACTTATTTGTTCGTTTCAAAATCGTTTTCTTTAGAATAACTTTGCAATTATACTCGTAGTCGTTCTTTTTAAAGTTATTTTCCGTTAGAAATGCAATAAATAGAATGTATGGTTTGGAAGGATATTCTAATTTGCATTCTGGCAATAATAATGTTTGGTTTTGTGATACCTCGGTGAGGAAGAATTGTTTCTATTTCGATTAAAACAGGAAAGAGAGAAAACAATTTTCAAATGCAAATATATTTTTTTAACTTTGCGAATCTTTTTATACTTTGATTTTTCCCCCACTAATTTAAATAAAAAACACTTGAGTATTTATTGAGGGCTATCACAGAAAAATAATAGAAGATTGCAAAACGTCAGATTTTTACACTAAGAATTATTTGTCAAATTATATATTAATTTTTTGCAAAGCAAATGATTTTAATGTAGTTTTTTGAGAAGAAAAATACTTTCGAAAAAACTCTTAAATATCTTCTAAAATCAAAATGTGGCGTGCATTTTTTTAAAACGAAAATTCATTAATCCTTTTCAAATATTAACTCTAATCCGCAAACTATATAAAATGGTTTTATTTATTAATATTTTCTGAACTCAACTTTTAACCTTCCTGGTATAGTTATCTCGACAAAGTATTTCTTCATTAACAAAAACTGACCAGATCTTGATGGTCAAGATACTCGTAACGACGAGAAGAAAACTAACCAGGTCTTGATCCATTTCCGCCATCATAAAAAAATCAATCTTCTATTATTTTTCTGTGATAGCCCTCAATAAATACTCAAGTGTTTTTTATTTAAATACCTTTATGATGAGATATCTCGTCATTAGCTAATTTGGTCAGATCTTGATGAACGAGATATCCCGTCATATGTGATTTTGATGTATGATTGGAGAGTTAAACAACAGTGAGTCATCGTAAAAACCCAACATCAGAGTGAAATTGGTTAAACAGAACAACTAATAATATTAACACTAAATAAAATGTTCTTATTGCAATTTTCAATGCTAGCGTTCGCAGTATGATGTATTGTAACAATTTATATTTATGAGAAAAAATAAGGAAAATAGAACATACTTTTATCTCAAAATGGAAACCGAATTCAGTTAAGTTCAGTGCATTAAGTACGATAGTTTAATTTTTATACTTCGGTGCATTCGCTATATCTTTTAGACAAATAAGACGTTTAGGATTATTATTCAACTAATTTTAACCGAGAACTAGTGCGATTTGGCCCACACTTCCAATAATGATAATTGTTTACATTGATTTTGCAGGAATTTTGATGCTCGAATATTTTGTTTTAAATGGTTCTATAAATTTTCAATAACAATAATGTGTGCAAACTAGGGTGTCTTTCGATAACTTGAGAGTTTTAAAGCAAGAAACACCTCACAATCCAAGCTTCGTGCTCAGGATCGGTGACGCGATTTAAGTAAATAGTAGCATTCAATTCAAATTTTTCTTGTATCTTCTTTCCCCCGAATATCAACATACACTAAATATAAGTATCCATATTTCTTTCCATAATATGTAGTTGAATAAGAGGTATTTCTGTTAAACTATATAAATTTTCTGTTAAGTTACATAAATGTAGGTGACAGTTACATTTCTGCGGTGAAACATGTTTCCTGTACATATTACGAACGTGATATCACTTGACTTGTTTTACGAATACTATTTCAGCCCTTCGCGAATAGAAATTCCAAAGAATGAATTCCGAATTGATTTATGACAGTTGATTGGTCAATGCCAATTAAATTAAACGCCAAACGTCAACAAAACGATAAACTAAATTAACTGACTGTTGGTATGAATGTCAAATTTCCAATGTCGACCTAGGAAAGGTTCCGTTGGTCACGAAGGTCAAAACTGCCAATTGGTCAGGGGAAGACTAACTTGTAGAACGGATATCTGCATGTCAATCCCTCAAGATTGGATTGGATTTGGAGGTTTATGGCGTGAGGTGCTAAGCAGGACAAGCTGTGCCAGACTCATGATTATAAAATTAAATAATAAATAGCAGCGTTATGATAAATGCTAAAAATGATAAATCAAAAGTTGAGATAGAAGTATAGGAATTTGCTTTACGCATGCATAAAATTTTGAAGGTGAAATTTGAAATATTGAATTATAAAAGAATTTGAAAAAGTTACATTCACGAGTCATTTCAAATTTGGAAGAAAAATAGATGAAATTTAAAAATCCAATTGAGCGTAAAAAGGCAAAAGTTTGAATGGGGATTTTCCCCAACCAAATCTCGCAGATTCAAAATTGTACTTTAAAAATTTAAAACGTTGATGATTAAAGACAGGACAGACAATTAAAGTATGATAAACAGAAAAAGGAATAGAGCATGAGTTGTAATTGGGGACGCTCTCTCCTAGTTAAAGATGACGATGGGTGAATCGTGTGTGTCCAATGCGAAGGCGGATCAGTTTGACATCAGTCCTCCGCATTGTGGACACTGACCACTGATGAACGATGGGTTTTAAAGAATGTAATTTATTGGTGACTTGCAGGTCCCACAACTCTTGCCACATGAAGCCAATGAGCTCCTTTGTGAAAATCTTGATGTCACTAAGAGGAGTCAACCCCCAGAGGGTTAATCACGATTACTTTTAAAATATTACAATTATTAAGTTCCCTGATCATATCTAATGTTCAGTTTATCAGGCACATAAAAAAAGGTTAAAAAAATCCATTGATTGAAATAAAAGTATTCCGAACTTAGGAGCCATTAATTTTACGAAAAATTAAACCGATTGCTGAACTGAATATCGAATTCCCTTTGTCGACCTAGAAAGATCTGTTGGTCACGTAGGCAAAAAGTGGCAACTATTGATGCAATCTTATTGCAATTCTTAAGTTCCCCTGTCGTGTCTAATGTTCAGTTCACTAGGCACATTTATATAGGTTAAAAGACCCATTGATTGGAATCAAAATATTCGGAACTTCGGAGCCATTAATTTTACGAAGCATTAAATCGATTGTTGGATTGAATGAAAATTATCTCCCGACTTTTTTCGTGTTCCGGCTTGAATTATTTAATAGCAGGAAAAAAAAGAAGACCAGGCCAGGTAGGCTTCATTGGCAAACTATCCACTCCCTTTTGACTTTCAAATCCTCTTACATAGATTAGGAAGGCATTAAAATCACATTACGGTTTGGCGTGACAGAAAACGAAAATTTTAAAAGACATTCCCTACATCGTTCTGTACCATCGCCGAATTCGGGTAAAGTCACCCTCCTTTTTGTTCCCATAGTTACCTTCATTACAGTTCCGGGCACAATGTGATTGGGTCGTTGGTTACGGGTTCCTTCTAATGTTCCAGATTAGCATGAAATTTCATTTTTTTTGTGCCTCCATATCGAATGACGTCTTCTCGAACGCTTTGGTTGGCTTTCGAACTTCTCTAACCGACCAGTATTACGAGGGCGATCTTGGAAAAAAAATCTTTCTGAAAAATGAAATTATGGAACTGAATTTAAGGCCTGGAAAATTATTTTACGAACTCTTGCTCAGGAATTAATTTTGCTGTACAATTTAATAATGGGCAAAACTGCGATAACAGTGGAAACTGTTATTGCTAATTTCTGATAGCATTGTTAACCCTCCTGGGATCTCGTCTTATAGCAAAACTGGCCAGATCTAGATGGACGGGATATCTCGACATTAAAAGAAAGCTGACCAGATCTTTATCTCGTAATCGTCAAAAATTCGGCAATATGTTGATGACGAGATATCTCGTCATAAGCAAAATCGATCATATCTTGAACGAGATATCTTGTAACCATTTGGAAGGTAAACTTTTATTTGCTAATTTGAGATATGTTATTCTTAACCCTTTGAGCCCCGCCAGATTTCCGAGTAGTGTGGTATTAATGACACACACTTAATGACTAAATAACCACATCTATTGGGTGAAAGAGTTCATGGGTAGTGTCGAACTATAGAAAAATTCTATTGCTCCTTTCCTTAGAATAGGATCCTTTGGAACGATTCTCTTGGTCCTTTCCTTGGAATAAAATCCTTTGGAAAATTTCTATTTGTCAAGTTCAAAATTGGTTCGATGTTATACAGGGAAGTTGCAAGTTGGAATTATGAGAACCTTCGGGAGGACTGTACTGCTCCTTTTCCTAGAATAGAACCATTTGGAAAGATTTATATTGCTCATTTTCTTATAGTATATTTTTGGAAAGATTTTAGTGGTCACAAGAAGGTCAAAATTGGGCATTTATTGAGGGAGAATGTGCTCCACTTGTAATGTATAGATCAGTTAACATATTAACTGCCAAATTAGAAAAAAATTACCTTTAGGGTCCCTTAGTTTTACTGTTGGTTGTTTTGGAAAATGCGCTACCACAGTTTTAAAACGTGAAATTCCTCTTTAAAATCTGGTGAATATTCAATTTTGGAAATGACTATGTTGTAAACGGTAGTTTGGTTATGAGTAGTTGCATATTAGTAGAATTACCCGGCGTTTCTCGGTTTAATTAGTTAAACGTTGATTGAGAAGTGATCAGACTAATCTTCATAGGATCTTTCATAGGAAAACGCAAGCACATTTAAGTGAATGGAAATAATATTTTAAACACCTTGCTAACGTTTTTATAGGCCCTACACTTTTCTTTGGATGTAAATGCTTGTACATGCTATATCAAACCATATAATCCACTTCACATCGACTCCTGTTGTAAGACAAAACTATACTAAAGTGACTACTAAAGAATGTCGATTCTGAGTTTTGGTGAAACTATGAATGCCGCTTAAGTTCATTCTCTGTAAAAATGACAAACTTAAGGCATTATAATCTTGAACTCAGTTTTCCTATTAATATTTCTTAACTTGTGGAACTCTTACACCGGGGATGCGATACATTCGAATTTCACCATCATTGTGAGAGGATGATTTATTAAATGTTTGATATTCATGAATAATTTCTTTTGAAGCAGTTACATTTTTAATAGTATAACTTTTAATAACAAAATTTCCATTGAGTATTAAAAGTAAAAATAAGATTCAATATGCATCGAAGGTAAGCCCACGCGGTCAGTCATTAAAATTATTAAAGCTAATGTCACCTTGAGACAATCCTTGGATGATAAACTCAAGAGATAAATTAATTTCAACGATGTTCAATTTCGCTGATTGAGTTAAATGCATGCATTAACTCGTGATATTCAGTCCTACAAAGACTAGAATTTTACTCTAGTCAATTTAATTCCTCTGGGTTGAGCCATTCACTTGACAGCAGTTCCCAACTAAAGTTACATTTATAAAAGTTAAGCTTTATTAAATAACGTTTTTCCATGTGATAAAACGCTTCTCCCATTTCTAGAAGATTGAATTTTGGAGCGTGTTGCCAGTCCGAGAAGGAGAAATACTGCCGTAAAAAGATTAACCCACTTTTTAATGGTTCTTTTCTAGCCTCCAGTGTTATATTTTGCTTCCAATTTTCCATCCTCTTGCTACACGTGATAGAAACTTGAAAAGATTTTGAACGACCAGGACATTTATAACTCCCCCAGAATTCTCCGACGGCTAACGTAGGGGAATATAAAAACATGAAATAAAATAAATTAAATAGCTTCAAGATAAGATAGACTACCTTTCCCCGCGCAAAAAATAAAGTGTAAAGAACAAAATACCCTACAAGATGAATGTTCGGCTTGTGTTCTTTTTATATGTGAGATACGACGCCATTTTTCTTAGCTCTGTCTCTCGGTATGATATTTTTTCGTTCTTTTATGGGACATAAAAAAGTAAAGATGTTCTTTCCGAAGCTCTGTACTTATCATCAGTTTCCATGGCTTACTAAAAACATAAACTTTTAACAGATAAATTTTGTAGTTTTTGGCTTGCATTTTTTTCTGGAGTTGACGGGATATTTGTTGATGTATAGCTCCGATATCAGGGAAAATCTTTCCCTGCAATTTTAAGATAGGGATGCTGAGGTTCTCTGTTTTAGAGAGGTTTATCATAATCAAAACGGTTAGTGGTGTGTGGAGAACTTAGCTATCACTACAAAATTAACTTCATTGTAACGAATGGAGTTCGTTTGGTCGACTGAAGCTATACTGACCTTAACTCTCCTTTTGGTTGCAGTCTGTAAGTCAATGAAGACAGTTTGGTTTTTATCAGAGATCACTGTATTTAGGTTTTTCTTATTGTATGGTTGTTGTTTCAGCACCAAAATTGTAGCTCTTTATTCAAGACAAACTTTTTCTTCAAATAGAGCGGGACAGATGTATCCAACACCTAAAATTTTTCTTTCGAGATTTTCTGATCCATCCGTGTAGAATCCAATTCCATAAAATCATCAAATACATTTGAAAGGAGACTTATCATAGAGATATAAATGATGAACCAAGCATCTCCTTAATAGTGGGGGAAATGTTTTGTTTTCAGACTATTGAAGGACTGATACCAAAATAGGAACCATGTCAAAAACATCAGTTATTGACTCGCCTTGTGGTTGTCTTGACGAGGTGTATCCAGCAAAACTGACCAGATCCTGATGGGCGAGATATCTCTTCGAAACCCCTTTGAGTGTTAAAGGTGCTTTTGCATTGGTGAGTGGTTGAGGTGATTATAAAAACGCGTTTTCAAACAAGCCTTATAGTTGGTACGCACATAGATTTGTGGTTCACAATGACTAGTTGGATGGCCAATGCGAAGCAGATGACTTCCAGCAGCTGTCTGAAACCCTGTGATTGCTGACACTGTTTCTACGACTATCACGGCATCAGTTTCTGGTAGAACAAAGTTGTCTTTACATGTTATGCACCATTCTTGTGGCATGATTATACACATGCCTCATTTTTCAAAAGGAAGATGACAATTCTGAGAAATTCCAGAAGGCATGCAAATCTGTGGATAGTGCACGGTGAATAGTAGAATTGCCAAAGATATAAAAATGACTTAGGACTGTCTGAAGCAATGTGTTAATAGACATTATTCCAAATACGGCTTTACTCTTTGTTTACTCTTCTCAGCCGTTTGTTTTCATTTAATCGACTGCCAAAAGACAACACAGGCTAGTCAACAATCGTCGTAATCATTCATTGTACGACTACGCATAGGAAAAAATACCCGTGGTCTTAATGAGAGGGATAATAAGTGTAAACAAACAAATCAGACGGAAAACGGAGATTTTACTTCCTGTTAACCAAATGCTCTCGCATGCTACACATCGGGGTTACTTTAAAAGGTATTTTATCGCCATTTTGGCATCCTTTAGCAAATAAAGTAATTGACGTTGGCCAATTAGCTATTATTTATCAATTAAAATAAGGAGGGGAAATAAATAATCAAATATCAAACATAAAATTACGAGAAGGAGGGAAGGCGGTCCACCACCTCCCCAGCAGCCAGCACACACATCTTGACCTTATAGAGGCTTAGAGGGTTGGAAATAACAGAATTCAACCATAAGGCTCGGTTTGAATCAGAAGGTTTAACTAGATGATAGGAGGCCGTGTGACGGCAGCTGAAGAGGTAGTGGTTAGCACTTCCCAGTTCACCGCACAGACACAAGTCTGAAGTTTTAATCTTAAACCGATTCAAGTATTCCGGAAACGGGCCATGACGTGTAAGGAACCAAAAAAGAAATCGATTTGCGGAGAGGAGACCAGGGCCAATAACTGGATCGAAAGATTTGAGTCGCAAACCTCTAGGGGCGTCACGATGTTCAGTTTCCCATGATGTTGATACATATTTTTTAATTAGTCTTAATAAATAGGAACGAGGGGCTGGAACCCCCAGTTCCTCTCCGCAACAAGAGGCAAGCTTAGCAAAATGGTCGGCCGTCTCATTTCCGGACAGTCCGACATGTGCCCTGACCCAAGACAGGCCAAAGAGATGTGTAAGTGGAGCTATTTTTTGTTTAATTTTGTTTAAATAAAGGGATTTATTAGAATTGGATCTCAAGGCCTGTATCGAACTAAGACTGTCGCTGTAAATGTTAATTATTTTTTGATGGTCCCAGGCCCAGACCACGGCCTTATAAATAGCCGTGAGCTCGGCCTGGAACACACTATTATACGGAGAAAGTTTATAACAGAAAACATGCTTCAAATTATTTTGGTCAAATATGCACACGGACGCCCCGACAACCTAGATGTACAGTCGTAAAATGAACTCTGACAAAAGCATTTTTGTTTGAATTCTCACCACTGTGAGTCTCCCCGTAACAAGCCCTATCATGGTACAGCTGTTTGTAAGTCACTTTTCCATTAAGTCTTAGACTCTGGTTTAACTTTCCAAGTGCTTTCGACGAGATATCAGGTCCATCAAAATCTGACCAGTTTTGCTAATGACGAAATACCTCATCATTAAGATATTGCCAAATATTTTATGATGACGAGATCAAGATCTGGTCAGTTTTCTTCTTTTGACGAGATACATCGTCCATCAAGATCTGGTCAGTTTTGCTAATGACGAAATACCTCGTCGAGACAACCACTAGGAAGATTAAATATCCAGATTAAAAGAAAACGTTTCCCGATTTCCCAGTAATTTAAATGTAAGATATTGTATAAATTAAGAGCTGGGTGAATAGTATTAGACTTGAATGCTGTAATACCTGGTGCCTTCGCTATAACTTAAAGACAGTTGAACCTTGATTATACAAGGTAATGTGGACAGAAGCCACCTCGGATAGCCAGACATTCGAATAATACGGAGTTAGTAACACAACAAATATACGAAATGTAGGAAAAATTAACCTTCCACATGTTAGTTCTATTGCTACTGAAAGATTCATTAACTGGGATTACAAGGATCTCACTTTGTGACACACAGCTTTCTGCTCGTCAAGCCAGACCAGTCAAGTTTTATTTAACCCTCTTGATCTCAACGATGTATTAACTCGTCATTAGAGAAAACTGACCAGGTCTTGAACCCTTCATCATAAAAAAATCGGCAATATTCTGATGATGAGATATCTCGTCATTAGCAAAATTGGTCAGATCTTGATGTACGAAATATCTTGTTGAAACCACTTAAACAGTTTCTAATTTGGCTAGGATAACACGAAAACTCGGTTAATCTGAGCTCGGATAATCAATGTTTTACTGAACTTACAATAGAGTGGGCTACAAGCCGAAAATGAATCGTTTGACGGAGATTCGTTGCTGCATGCCATCCCTCCCTCCTGTATTCTTTTAAACATACATTCCCTTGAAATTAAATTGAAATTAGTCGACACGCACAGATCATGTATGCTGACAGGTTCGTTGTTTGTATACATTGATGACTGTTATATGCACATTTCGTCTCTCATATATTGATTGTAAGATTGCTTGTTTAAGTTTTTGCTAAGACGGTTTCGCAACCTGACCAGACATTTTGCTGAGAAGCCTTTCGGAGTTGATCCTACACAGTTGCCAGTGGACTGTGTTTATATTATTCGGCGCCGGCGAGGCGAACAAATCTGTTGCGCTTCGAGATGTATGTGCCTTCTTCGGGAGGTGAAAGCAGACGCTCGTGAGATCGGTTCAAGTGTAGAACATTAAAAACTCTTATGAGGAATATCTATGCTTTTTCGTTTGACATGTCGGGAGCCCTATGTAAGTTTCTACTATTAAATTATTTTTGATTTAATTAGCTATACTTTACTCTCTTCAAAAACTAACTAGGAAACAAATTCCAAGTATTAAGAAGCAGATAAAAAAAGACTGATAGTTTTTGACGTTGATCTGCAGACGGCAATCGAAATCAAATATTTATTATTGACTGTATCTGTATGGTTATCATTTGGTTTCTATTATGTTTTCAAAACTTCTTTCAAAACAAATTGTGACGATTAATAATTTTTAAAGTATGGAACAGTTTTTACATTCGAAGACAGAATATTAACACTGAAATGACTAAATGCAGTTGTATTTATAGTTGTATATCTTTTGAGAAATGACAAACAATGCACCAGATCAATATAGGAGATAAAATAAGCATTAGAGGTAGATAGTTGATTTAACGTCACACTTGGAACAACAAACACAACGGGCTATTGACAACGGCCCGGGATCAATCCCAATGGGAAAATCCGAGGACTGCCCTATGTAATTTTGAATCACAGTCAGATGACGAGGTCAGCACCTGAGCTGGCACCTGAGCTGGCACCCCGCTCTCCAAACATCCACACCATGCCAACGTGAGGACATTTGAGGCAACTGCAGATTTAATGTGCATCAGCCCCCCCACACGACGGTCTTGGATGAGATCGAGTTTGGATCTCTTAGCTCTCCGGTTGCTAATCCGCTAATCTTCTAACTGGGTTATTTATCAGGTGCATTCCTCCCTGGGTGTATTTCTCTCTTCTGTGTCAGTAAAGCTTCCATTGTGTGTCTGTCTATTACTTGATATTGTATGCCGTGTCTGGAGCAGTATGGCCAAATATGGTCCTTGCGCCATAAAACCCCCAAACCAACCAATCTAATTGGGCTACCCCCCCTCCTCCCCCCAAACCACATTTGAATGAAGCAGAAAACTGGGGCAAAGAATGGGTTGATTTGATTTGTTTATAAATATTTGTTGTGCCATGTAACGATTTCTGTGCCGCGTAAATTAGTGATAAACAGAGATTGTGAAAAGCATAACGAAACAGTTCATTCGTCTTCCAATACATTAGAATGATTGTTTTTTTTTATATAAATAATCCATTTTACTTCGTTCCAATGTTTTCAAGCCTTTACTCTGCCCCATAAGCAATAGAGATTGGGTTACCTCGTTCAGTTGGAAAAATGAACTGGAATTTTATAACGGCATTTAATTTAAGTCTAAGAGATACAAAGATCTATTCATCGACCTTCTAATGAAATAAACAGATCATGTGGACGGAATCGCTGTCGTAGGATCTCATAAGGGTATGTCACGCGGGCTTATGAATTGACATGGGCCGATTGGCTATCAAAGACAGACTAGAGTTTCTAATCACTGTGAATAATCACTTTACCAATCAATAATTTAGAATGTATGCTTTTCCCACAACCACTTGACCGATCTTCAAATCGAGCTACCGGAAGAAATAGTATGAAGCTGCTCCGTCTATATCATTTGAAGGTCAATATATCTATCTGCCTGAAATAATGCAAAATTTGAGAATTGCTGTGCCTAGGTATTAGGTATTTTTAGTTAACGTTGCACTGGAGCAACACAACGGGCTATTGGTGACGGCCCAGGATCAAACCCGAAGGGACAGATCAGAGGACAACACCACGTAATTTTGAACCACGGTCAGGTGACGAGGTCACACCTGAGCTTGCACCCACTATCCAAATTTCCACACCACGCCAACGTGAGGACAGTTGAGGCCACGACAGATTTAAAGTGCACCAGCCCCCTTTGTACACGATGGTCTTTGGTTGGATTCAAACTCGCAACCCTCCGGTTGCTAATCCGTTACTCTTCCAACAGGGCTACCGCGGCCCTGCTGTGCCTGGGAGTTGGATCTTATGGTAGATTTATCACAAAATTTGCAAGAAGTTTAAAATATGTTTCCAAATTTGCCAAGCAACAATATTTAACGATTTTTTAAAAACACACCATCACTTTATATTTACCATTGAGATTATTTTAATATCATATCTTCATCTCAGCCGTCGTGCTAAAAATGCAATATCTTCAGCGGATCTATCATTTTGAGACATGGTTTATGAATACACTAAACGATTTGACTTTCAAATTTGGAAAATAGACTAAAAAATATAATATTTTCAGTATATATAGAGTAATAAAATATTTTTATACCCATGTCTTCTAGCACGCGATTTTTTAGACTTGATCGAAAATCCATCATATCCACACCGTATGGTACTGGTCCATATGGTATGGTCGTCCTCATATATGGTACCAGTACTCCCATATATGAGGTTGGTTAGTTGGTTTTGGGGTTTTATGGTGCAAGGGCCATATTTGGCCATGCTGCTCCTGACACAAGACAAACCATATCAGGTAATAGACACACAATGAAAGTTTTACTGTCAGAAGAGAAAAATACACCCAGGGCGGAATGCGCCTGACAGGAATCGAACCTGCGCCGCCTACAGCTCGAAGGTTGCTAGCGAAGTGGGTGTACCCACTGAGCCACGACGATCCCCCATACATGAGGACCCTGATTTTATTATATTATATATGTAATGTATAAAGCATTTCGATTTTTATTTAGCTTAAATAATTTAGTATTATATTGATTTCGTCTTTGTTGCATGTCCTCTTTTTTACATTCCGTTTGAATCCTCTCAATTGAATATTGCCCCAAGTAGGACAGCCATGTATTTAAAATGTGTTGATGATATTCGCGTTTAAGACACTCAGATGTCAAAGTTATACCACCTTTTTCTCCCCATCATATTTACCCTTTTTGCAGCACGAATGAAGCGAACAGCTCAGTGAACGATGGAGCTCGATTAATGAAAAGTGGAGACGTGTAAATGTGTGTTTAGTACGTCGCGCAGTGGACGTAAATTGGCCTGGAGCAGGACAACGGCGAGGAAAGATTGTTCTTCCTCTCCCCTCCGATTAGGGCTCTTGTACACTAAATGTTGTTTTGCTAAGGTAGAAACTATATGGGGAATCTTTTCCACGTCCTGCTTGCGGGTACCTGCTAATGATTCAAACACATCAGGGATATGACCTTAAGGTAGAAACTCAAACGGTGTATCTGTGATGTCTTTAGTGATGTTTTGCGACGACGCGATACGTTTGCAGTACGTGGCATAAAGATGTGATAAAGACATAATTGTTAGTATATTTCTGATACCACGTGGTGTATATGACAGATGCTACCTTTTTCGACGGAAAAAACCCACCTCTTGTGCTCGTTGGGGCTGTATCGGCGATAATTGAAAATACTGCAACGCTCCCTTCGATTACACTCTGGCACACCCCTCTCCAAACTTCCACATTATATCGACGTGAAAACATTTAAGGATACCAAAGATTTAACGTGTACCAGTCCCCCATGCACACGACGGATGTTTGGTTGGATCGATTTTCAAACTCGTATCCCTCCTGTTTCTAATCCACGACTCTATCAACTGTGGACTATCGAGGCCCTTTAAAGATAAAAGTATCTTCAGGTTCAATTACTATAGTCGAATATCTTTCGAATTCCCAGATTTGGTAATTTATACATGGATTTCGAAACTTCTCTCTTGTACGAATTTTAAGGAAAAACAATACTAAAACGTATTCCCATACGGATGTATGTCAACGGTAGGTTTTTAATGCTTGCAATTTAAGAGGACAGTTGACTTTCAAAACAAACTTTAGATGTTATCCGATAAAATTTGTCTATGCTATAAAGTTTGCACTATTTGTTTTCTACAAAAACGCCTATACATAAAGTTCGATATAAAATATCAAGTTGTGTGGAAGTTAGAACGTAATACGTAATCAAAACTTTAGAAAAGTTAGCAAAAATTGATAGATCTTCGTATGCATTAAGTATACATTTATTGTCAATATTTTATTTCACATAATAGTTTGTATACATACGATCAAATTAACTTTATTTGGTAAGTGTCACTCAATTATACTGAAAACAAAAATTTCGTACAGAAACATCTAACATTTTGCAAAAAAAAAGGAATAGGTTAAGCAACATTTTAAACTAAAATTTCAAAATTTAGAAGCATGATATTTCTTATTTGCACTTAGATACAACTGATTACAATTATCCGAAAGCAATTTCAAAGAAATAAAGAAAAACCAAATGCGCAGGAAACAGTTTAAAAACGGTAGACTCAAAATACGTATCTCAACAGGAAAAACGCATTTTGTAGTACTTACTATACATTTTAGGTTGTACAAGTTCCTTCAAAAATTGGGCATAGGTTGCCCGATTGGAAAAGTAGCGGATTAGCAACCTAAAGGTTGCGAGTTCGAAACTTGATCCAATAAAAATCCGTTGTATACATGGGGGCTGATGCACGTTAAATATGTGGTGGCCTCAAATGTCCTCACGTTGGCGTGGTGTGGAAGTTTGGAGAGTGGGTGCCAGTTCAGGTGTTGACCTCGTCATCTGAACCGTGGTTCCAAATTACGAGGTGTTGTCCTAGGATCTTTCCCTCCGGGAATGATTCCGGACCTTCGCTAACTGCGTGTTTCTTCAATGCAACGTTATATAATTCAACTACCTACCTACTTTAAAAAATGATCGAAATTGAAAAATTAATTTTGCTGTTTACAGAATTTGATATAAAGGGATTTTTAACGCTAAAGTTAAAAAATTGATTCCTCGATCGATTTTGGTGAATTTAAAAGTTCACTGCTCCCTTAAAAGTAATGAAATAGCACTAAATTGTGTGCTAGTGGTATAAAGTTTTGATTTTTTTGAAAATTAGCATACTTCCGCCATTTCCACTCACTGATAGCATAAGTTGTTTTCACATAATGATCTTTATTTAGTAGCGGTATTACTCGCTAGTTTTTTCTTGCTTCCATGAGGATATGCACACTTTGGCATTCATAAAGTTGAAGATTCAGGTGGAAAATGGGATTTGTTTCGGAGAGAAGGTAAGGAGATACTGAGAGAGAAAGAGAGAGGAAGGGAGAGTTGGAATGCAATAGTCAGCCGCCAAAACAAAAAAAAGAGATTTATGTGATTCTATTTTCCTTTCCGAAAATTCGACTCTATCTTAGAAGGCTCGACTTCGTAGCAAAAAAAGTAGAACGATATTCTATTATCTAAATATAACACGTATTCTAGAGCAAATATATGTTCTTAGACAGCTTAAATGTAAAAATAAAGTAGAATACCTCGAACATAAATCTTTAGTGCTTACTTAGGAGTAATGCAATACATCAAGAATACGGGAAAACGATTTAAAAATAAATATTGTGTTGGATATCAGGCGAGAAATTAATGATGAAAGGGATACGTATTTTGTATCATTTAAATCGAAAACGTAACATTTTGAAAGCTTTAAAGGACAACGCATAAGTTAAGAATTTGTTGTTGAAATACCTTTAGGTTTACGAAAATTTCTTTTCTATTTTTATGAAATTAGCTGAACATGATGGTAATTAATGGAGTTTAGAAATCTACAAATAAACTGCGTTACATTCCGACTTTTGTACTTCGTAGAATTATAAAAATTCAACATTCCTCAAAGTTTTATTTCTTTTAAAGTCGATGAATTCGAGGTGGAATTAGATGTTTTAAGCGAAAAGGGATTTTTGGAACTTAGAATAAATCCGATAGATGGCAGTACATGTTCCACCAAGGAATGATTGCTCGTTATGGTAGATTTGAGTAATGAAACATTTTTTTTAAATTTAAATGTTCTAAAAATGTAATGAGAGTTAATTCTAAATGAAGTGTTTAACAAATGCTTATTTTTCCACACAAAGGTTATTCTTCAAGATACAGAAATATACGAATTTAATTTATTATTTCATGATATATTTTTGGTTATTGCAATTAAAAATCATAAAATTATCTAACAGTAGAAAATAACTCCGGTAATGATGAAAGCAGAGAGAGAAGGAGAAGGGGCTAACTCCCCGGCAGTGTGGGTTTCTGATTTTAAAAATATTTCGACAAAATAAAACTCTATAAATGTATGAAGTACCTTTTATATTCAAATAAAAAAAATAATAGTTATATTCTTTAAATGACTATTAATTAATTAATAATCATTAAAAGAACGAAAACATTAGCTTATTTGCCTTACATATTTTCGTCACTTTTAATTGTAATAACAATATTTGAAATAACTAGTATTTTTTACTGATTAATATTAATTCAGAAGAATGAAAATAATTATTTGGACATCAGATTATTTTTCTCTGTTTTTAACTATCTCTACAACATATCGGATTATTTTTCTCTGTTTTTAACTATCTCTACCACATATTCATACATCTTCGTATAGTATCAATCCCTTCACAGGGACACAAGAGTTAAAAAGAAATTTTAAAAAAGTTTGAATATTTGCTTAATGCTATCTAATGTAATTTATTTTGTAAAAATTTGCATATTTTCTGTGAAGATTGCGGCACTGTAGAGTCATTCCTGTATTTAAATCAACAGAAATGTACAATTTTCACTCGTATGTAAACATACTACGTCGTAGATCCATGCAATCCATTACACATACATATTTGAATTCCATCAACATTCATTTCAATTGTTTTCCACCACTTTATGATACCTTTCCTTAAAAAAATAATTAAACATTCATGTAATAAATTTTAATTTCGATGAAAATTGTATGCTAGAAATTTGCCAAATGCAAACTAGCTTGGATGAAAGTAAAATATTTTCAAAGAAATTAAAATATGTTATCTTTGAAACCAAGAAAAGCGAATAGCTTTTATTGTTTATAAATTATTTAATAAAAGAAATCATCATTAAATTAAATTACTGTTATGAGGCATCAGATACTTATATGGATAACATGTTGAGAACCGTTAACCTTAATGGCAAATTTAGAGTAAATCTCTTGACTAGTACGGCAGTACTTATTTCGATAAATGAAATTCCTGGTTTGCAATTTCAAAATCTAGTAACTACACATGCAATGTTCCTATAACAAGGAAATAAGTAAAATTAAATAAAAATTAAAAAATAAAAATTTATAAAAGTATCTGATAAATACAACTAGAAATCTTTAGTTAAAAAAATCATTTAATGGTTGATTTAAACAGTAAATTAACCTTTAATGTCAATTTCTAACGATTAATAATTGAATTGCTAGTAATTAGTTGTTAACTGATAACAAGATTAAATAACCGATACATTTAACTCCTAACTGTTAGCTGCTAGTTTGCTACTTGCTAATAATTAATAATACCCAAATTTATTTGCAAACTGATAAACTGATAGCAAAATTGTTAATATTAAAAGTGAATAATAGCTTTTATAACTTACTGACAGTTATATATATATGAAACGATACCTAAAACTAACCCCCTAAGTGCAATTCTCACTACAGATAAGTCCCTTAGCGGTCCCCTTTTATCCCAGTCTTTGACTCCCTATCTAAGTGGTCAATATATCTTGCCACCCCCTTTCACCTTTGAACTCAAGCCGTCTCGTTAAGATAGACATCCCACGGACTCTCCTGCTTTCAAATCGCCATATGCAAGATCAAATTCCTCCTTCGTTAAACCACCGATTTGTACCAATGAACTTTCATGTTAGATCTTCTGGTCCAATATATTTATCTTAATCCTAATCCCTCTAGAGAGATCATTGAAAACTATTCACGAGTCTCTTGGGCTAAGGAGCCCTCAGAGCCAATCCAAACTCCAAACCCTCAACAATCTCCTCGCCTTATGATGTACACGTCTATTAAATTAATAAAGAATGGTTATAGAACTTTCTGCCTCTCCATTTGTGGAACCATCATTTTTCAATACAAATGGATCATTCTCTCTGGTTGCCTTGCTATATCTATCTATCTATCTATCTATCTATCTATCTATCTATATCTATATATCTATATATATATATATATATATATATATATGTATATATATATGTATAATATATATATATATATATATATATATATATATTACATTTTCTTTTTATAAACGGTAATTAAATAAATTTACCACTTCACAGAATGGAAATGGAAACTTTACAATGACTAAAATTTTTATAAATGAAAATGTCCCACCTTCTGGAAAAAATACCGATTACTATAAGGCAATAGCCTTGGCTAGACTTACAAATTAAATTCATAGTAACATCGGTAGATAAAGTATCAGGTAACTATGCTATTATCTGTGAAAAACTATATTTAAATTTACTAGATACTGAGCTTAAAATTTCTGCTACCTATAAAAGTTCTGCAAATCTACATATAATACTATTGTTAAAAAAATTATTTCTTTAAATAAAAGATTGAAAATTTCTGTTCATCATATTATTTTACCTTACATAACTATTGTACCTAAATTTCATAAAAATCCAATGAAATTCCGATTTATTATCTGTGGTACAAATTCTTATATGATTAAACCCGGTATCTTACTTTGTAACTATCTAAAAATTATCCCTTAATGCCATTATTGAAGAAGGCTTCACCTGGATTTCTGGTGATAATAGTAACGTTTTAAATTATATAAATAAAAATATTATTAATAATATACTAACCTACGACTTTAAAGACCTATTTACTAGCATACCACAGGGCAAACTTAAAGATGTACTAAACTACTATTATCATGACTTTAAAAATCTAATTACTATTGATTTTGAGGATTGGGAATTTTTAACTTCTGTATCTTTAATAATTTTATTTTTAACGGTGAGCATTTATTTATTCAAGTTAAGGGTATACTATTAGGGTTCCAATTTTTCCTCCATTCTTGCTAATTTATTTCTACATTATTATGAAAAATATTTTTGCCTACAAATTAATTCTGCCTTTAGATATATTGATGATTTATTGTTTTTAATGATAGTAATTTTGCTAACCTATATATATATATATATATATATATATATATATATATATATATATATATATATATATATATATATATATATGTATGTATGGAAATCGATTTACCCAGATGAATTCTATTTATTAAAATCTAATTCAGATAGTAATAAAGCTGTCTTTCTAGACTTGAATATATCCACTTTAAATAATAAAAATGATATTAATATTTATGATAAGAGATATGTGATTTTGAATTTTCGGTTTTTAAATTAATATATTGGAATTCAAATATTTCTAAAAGAATGTATTATAATACAATTGCTAGTCACAATTGGTACGTTTCAATAAAATTTGCAACTCTAAATCTAACTTTCTTTTACAATATACTAATCTCATTACACACTTCTTAATAATGGATGCCCTCACTCTTTTTATAGGATTATTTTTGAAAGATTTAAAATTATTAATATTATTTAACTGATGATTTACCATAATGGCTTATTTTGGAGACTTTCCTGTTGACTATCAATTCTATTTGATATACTAATTATAATATCTATTTGATATACTAATTATAATATCTATTGATATACTAATTATAATATCTATTTGATATACTAATTATAATATCTATTGATATACTAATTATAATATCTATTTGATATACTAATTATAATATCTATTTGATATACTAATTATAATAGGACTATTGATTTATTAAAAGACTGGATTTGAACACTATCTTTTCGGTTTCCGGTTCCGATAAACCGATTCGGAATTCCGAGTCGGAATCGGAATTCCAGTTCCGAATTCTCAAATGTGATGTATAATATGATTTTTGGGCGCTGTGCATAGCATTTGATGGCGGTCCTCATGTAGGTTGCGGCGGGTTGTTGTCGAGCTGAGGTTTATTAATGTGGGTAAGTTTGTATTCTCTTCTTCAGTTTTGTATTGTACTTGTGTTTGGTGTGTGTCCTTGGATGTCCACGGTTTTGATTTTCAAATTTTTCCTTTCTGCTTATGGTGTTTGGAGGGGTGTGTGGGCTACTTTTGGTGAACTGCCGCCCACACGCAGAAAACACCATATTGTGTTGACTGGGTCAGGCTCCTACCTGATGACGCCCTGATCCCCCAACATTTCTTAATTTTTTTCAAAATCTTCCTGGTATTCTTAGATTCAAATTCTTAAATTTCTTTTTGCTTGTTCGTAATATTGAATTTTATACATATGTATGTGTGTATATATATATATATATCTCCTAATCCTCGAATGGAGAATGAAGCAAGGTTGAATTTTTGAAGCCTTCCTCCTTTGAAATCAAATCAATTACAGTTTACAGCCTTCATTTCCGTTCCCCTTCGCCAATTAATTGAGAGGCTAATTAAGTCGGGGGAGAATCGTCCTTTGAATAACATTATGACGGATAACGGCTCGCCTAATCGCAACTGTGACGGGCTTTTAATTTAATAATGAAAGTAGAGGATCGATAATTGAAATTGCACCCGCTCCCAAAACAAATGAGTTGTGGCGTGTTTCCCAAGGAAGGTTCTGATCCGACGCAAAGATTTGTCAAATATCATGACCGCTTCGGTGGGGAATTAACGTGGAGTTATAACCCTCCGTTGCATGAGTGGTGATTGATGTTGTGATGTTTGGAGAAGTTTGGAGTAGGAAATGCAGTGGCGTCGGCAAAGGTGATCAAAGGCCCTCTTGAAAGTTTTGATTTCTGATTTCCAAAATATCTCAACAAAAGTACAGTAAATGTAGGGTTAAAGCAGTATATTGTAGCTTAAGGTTAGGCAGGTAGCTGAATTAACGTCTCAATGGAGCAACACAACGGGCTGGTGACGACGCTCCGAGATCAATCCGAAGGGAAAGATCCAAGGACGCCTCGCAATTTTGAACAACTGTCAAATGACGAGGTCACAGCTTAGCTGGCATCCCACTCTCCAAACTTCCTCACTACGCCAACGTGAGGACGTTTGAGGCCACGATAGATTTAACATGCACCAGCTCTCACCTACACAATGGTCTTTGGTTGGATCGAGTTTCGAATTCGCAACCCTCCGGCTGCGAGTTTGCTACTCTTCCAACAGGACTACCGTGGCCTCGTAACTTAGGGAAAATGTAGAACATGACAACTGAAATAGAAATGAAACAAGACATATTGTTGCAAGTTGAGATTAAGGAGATACATGGAGAAACATTAGTTAGTTGTATGGAGTTAGGTTGAACACTGGTCACCTTGTTACCGGAAAGGTCATGCAACAGAATTTTTTCTTTAAAGGATCGCGGAAAACTCCTTGGTTTTACTTAAGACTTCTTGTTGTTAAATTTACGTCGCATTGGAGCAACGCAAGGGATTACTATCGACGGTCCGGGATCCATCCCGAATCCAAGGACAACACCACGTAATTTTGAACCACCTCAAGACTTCTGGAAAAATGATATACTCCAAGAATTGTAAAAATCCTATTCACAACAGCACGACCTTGGCGGGATTTCAATTCTTTGTCACCAAACCGATGCCAAATGGTGATAGTTTCCATTCTTGATAAGGCACCAACTTGGCGAGCTTTGGTGACTTCATCAGTAACGAGGATCGAGCCTGGATTTTTTTCTATTTTAATTCAGATGATTATAAGAGATTTCATTACAACCAGTGAGAAGACGAAGAATTTACTTCCTATTACCCAAATGATCTTGCATGTGACATATCAGGTTTATCTTAAAATGTAGTTTATCGTCATTTTGCTGCTTAACTAATAGATGTTGGCCAATTTAATTCGGTATTTTGTCTTAAGAATTTTCTTGGAGAAGTGCTGAAATCGTATTCGAAAAACACAAGTGACGTCACGTCTGGAAACGTACAGAAAGCACGTACCACCACGAAAACATTACCGCTACCTACATTTAGGTTGACAGAAAAAGCTTCTCATAATAGAAAAAGGGATTCAAATCTCCAAATTGGTTTGGAAACCTATTTGGAGTGATCAAGGTTGCGTCTTTTCAAGAATGCTAACATTTCATACTAAAAACAAAAACAAAATTCTCCTTGGTAGTTCCACATAAACGATTAATACTCAAATCATATTTAAAAATTAAAACTTAATTTTTCTCATTGGATGGTATCACAGAACGCATCGTAAAAATGTTTTAAATACGCAAATCCTCATCATGTTATCAAAACATTCGTGACGACTCGTCATAAAACAAGGCGTAAACATTTTGATTACTTCGTATCTTAAAGTCATTACATAAACATTTATCGAAATAAAAGTTCCACCTCATTAAACTTACTTCGAGAGTAATTTTCCCGCCTTCAGCACGTAGCTTCTAATTAACCTGCATTCTCTGCAATCTCTAAAGGAACTCTAAATATCCCTTGAATAGACGGTGTTAAATATCCATTAAATATTTTATTCGACGCCTTTTCAGTCTTTTACAACCAGCCGCAATGAAAATTCAAAATTAAAACATCTCGTAAAATATTTTTATCGTCTGAGAGTATCAAACGATGTATATTTTTGGAAACTTGAAACTAATTTGCTCAGATTTAGAAAACGGATTATCGAAATAATTAAGTAAGTTTTGTTTGGAGATAAATTCAGCTTTTCATTTGCTATAGTTTTTCATAAGTTTGACGATGAGAAGTAAAAGTAATCTAAACCCATAAAAAAGAAACAGGATAAAATATGCAACGAGAAGAGCGCGTTCGTAAACCGAAAATAATACCACGTGCTAGAAAACTGGCTCGTAGAGTAATTAAAAGTCTGGTTTCGTGTTCAAAACTTGCCAGTAAGTCATTTCCGTTCCGAACAATATTTTCAATAAACTTTTCTGGGTGAAATTGATTAATGGGAATGGCAACATGGAACATTATTGAAAAATCTTCGAATATTTATTCCATGAGACTGCAAAGTTGAATTTGGAGCGCTCGTGTTTTGATAACCTCTTTCGTAATTTTTGGCATAACTTGACTCGTTACTCGAAAGCAATTTATGTATATCACTTATGAGAGGGATTTTCAGTGAAACAAAGAATTTTCTTCCTCTACAAAATGTCCTCGCATGATACAAGTAGTATTTACCTGAAAATGCAGTTTCTCCCCATAAATCTAATTGACGTTATAAATATCAATTCAGAATTAATTCTTTTGAATTTTTCATCACGTCCGGAATTCACAGAGGAAGCACGTTCGGCCGCACAAACACTACTGCCACCTACATCTAACTTGGCAGAAAAAGGCTCTCATTAAAAATTAACACCAAGCATCGTCAAAATGGCGGTAAATCAAATTATTTCTTAACTGGAAGTACTTTTTCTTCACCGTTAGTTTGTTTTTATTTACAGAAAAACCTCTCATAAGGTTGATGACTGACAGTATTAAACGTTTTTCACAGACATGCCAGTCGCGTTCTGGTTTCGAAATTGATCACAAACTATCATTGCTATGCGGTCACCAGACCCGAGGGGTCAACTTCTATGAGCCCGAAGCCTTTCTCCTCAATATTTTTTATGTCGCTCCCTTCCAATAATTTTATGTTGGGCTTCTTCCCTTTACTAAGAAAAAATTTGGGGAGTAAACATTTCAGGAATAAAGATAACAAGGTAGGTAGGTATTTTAATTAACGTCACACTGGAGCAACCCAATGGGCTATTGGCGACGTTCAGGACAACACCACATGAAATAATAAGGATAGTAGTAACAATATAATAGATTAGTAGTGGTAGTAGTAACAATGCAATGGATTTTTTTAGTGTACTTTAGACCAATTCCTTTTTCAGATTCCATCAACCCTCCTGGTAGTTGTCTCGTCATTAGCAAACCTGACCAGATCTTAACCCACTCGCTGCGTAATTTTTTTATCAAAATAGGTTCAAAAATTGCGTATTTTTTTTATTACATATTTCAAATCTATATATATTTTAGAGTTAAAATATACAAAAAATTTTTGTAAATGAGTTTTTTTTCAGTATAGAATTAGATCATAAAAAAAGGTTGTCGTAATATTGAAATTGAAGAATAATCATAAGAAAATATGCAAAATACTTACAAAACATTTATTAGAAATGAAGCAGGAGCTGGTGGAATATTTTGCATATCAATTTTGCACCACTGTCGAACGTTTTGAATAGAAAACGAATCTTTAGATTCATCACTATCCGCAGAGGAATCCGAGAAATTCTCATCAGTTTCGCTATAACTATCTTCACTATACTTGAAATCAGAGTCACAACTGCTATCAGTGTCGGAATTATTGTCAGGAATGTAGGTTATATCACTCGCGAAACGCTTCCTGCCAGACATCTTTGAGCTTTGAAAAGAGAGCGCAAAATGCTGCAAAAAATGCTTGTATATTTCGCAGAAATGTGGACATCTAACGCCATCTGTTAACCCAGATTTGAATAAACAATTAAACATAACAGAAAAGCCAAAATGAAACCATGAACAGGGAAAGAGCGGGTTGCACAGTTAAATAGACGGCAAAAATGCATCCCCGCGGAAATCGCGGGCTGCGCAAATTTTGCTACTTCTACGTTGCCCGCGGAAATCGCGGGATGCGCAGCGAGAGGATTAATGGAAGAGATATCTCGTCATTAGAAGAAAACGGACCAGATCTTGATCTCGTCATCAGAAAATCGGCAATATCATGATGAGGTGAAATCTCGTCATTAGCAACACTGATTTTAACTATATAAGCGTCGTTATAATTTACACCTATCCAAATTATGACACGTTCTTGGATATATTTTCTGTGCGTAGTGAACTGAAATAATAAAACAATTCTATACAAGTCAAAATTTTAGATATTTTAGAAAAACCATCTTAACCATACACTTATTCTTAACTTAAAACACATAATACCTATCAACTTACATCCGTGTAGTTAGTATACTACACTTGTCAAATTTTAATATGAACTTGAAAATGAAATTATAAAATAATTTTTTATAGCTTAAATGGAAGAAAATGATTATGAACATATAACAACCGTCACGTAGTTACAATTCACACCTATACAAACTGAAGCACGTTCTTAGTTTTATTTTCTGTACGTGATGAAGTGAAGTGATAAAATAATATTCAGAGCTGAAAAACTAGAAATTTACAAAATGATTTTAAACATATAACAAGACTAAATAAGTACATCCATTGGTTAACAAATCTTTGGAAAGGTTCAAGAAGGTCCAAACTGGTTACAAATCATGCAAGGAAAGCTTAGGTTAAAGAACGGATTATGCAGGTTAAAGAACAGATATATGCGTGTGGACTCCTCACATGGTTAAGAGCTAGAAATCTACTAAATGATTTTAAACATATAACAAGCTACGTAGAAACTGACACATATTCAAACTGAAGTATGTTATTGGTTTATTTCCTGTACGTGATGAAGGTGTAAATATAAAATAATTTTTACAGCTTAAAAGCTAGAAATTTACAAAATGACTTTAAACACGTACTGTCATTATACTTCACGCCTATCCAAACAAATACGTTCTTGAGTTTATTTTCCGTACGTGTTAAAATAAAATAACAAAAGAAATTACGAATCAAAATTCTAGAAAATTTACAAGCCACTTTAAACATACAAGACATCCTCCTGTACAACAAATTCAAACTAACAAGTCTTTCAAACTAACGACCGAAGAATTTTTGAGAATGACAGTCGAGCCCCGAAGAATCCTAGAAACAAAAGTATTCCGAACTCGCATCACACATCTGCTCCCGAAACAACCGAGAAGAAAAATAATTCCGAATTCACCCCTTCTCCGAGTCCCGAAATTATCCCGGACTCTTAATCGCCGGAGTCTGTACACGAAGCACACGGATGTTAAATAATTTAATCCTCCCCTCTATACAATCACCACCCGCAGATCAGAGCTTGTAAACGAAACTCAGTCACTCCGGTAATAAGGTTCGATTTTAATTGCCCCTTCCCGACTTTTGCCATTTTGTTATTTAGAATTTTTCGATATCTGCCCGGGTTTCACTTCCCCGCGATTTTTGAGTCCCTGCCGATGACAGGTTCTCACTTTTAAAAGAGAGAACTTTTCCCGATTCTGTGCAGGGGCCCCCTTTGTTCTGCCCCACCCCGTGAATGGAATTTTCTGGAGGTGACTTCTGAAATTGCCGCGTAATTATCTAGAAGAGTGGGAAACGTAATTTCGGAAAAGAGTTTTCGCTCGTGTTCCACGCTGTTACTGCGAAGTGAAATGAAGTCACAGCGCGGGGAGGATAACGACTCGCGTGCTGACTGTGCTCAGGCACGAGTTCCGCGTCGGGTAAAAGGAAGCTTTTATTTTTAAGGTCGCAGGCGACGAATGCCAGGAATGTGGCTGACTCGAGTGCTTTCGAATCTCATTTCACTTCCTTACTGAACACCCCCTCTTTGTATTTAAATTGACAAAGAGGTGTTCTCGTTAAGTATTTAAGGGATGATGTGTTTGAAAGATTTCTTTGTCGATTCGTGATGTGAAGATACCATGACTTTGGCATCTTCCAACGGGGCTCTGTAAATGTACACTGACGTGCAAAACTCAAGGAACATAATTATTTTTAAAGGTCACAACCTCAAAATTAAAGAAACGGACTATAGCGATTTGCATAACCGAGGATATTCAATAGGAATCTGGTGTCTATTCAAATTTTGGAATCGTGATATCAGAGGCTCTAACATAGGACCTGCTACCCATAGAAGAAGTATAAAAGTACAGTGAGCAATGGTAACCTTTTCATGTGCCCATGATCATTTGACCAAAACTAGTAGTAACGTGATCAGTAGACTACTTTCGTCTGCTGAGTGGAAACGAACATTCATCATCTGATTGGTCCACGGGACAGGAGGAGCCCCCACCCATTGATCCATTATCTGATTTGTCGTAGACTTTGACATAGTAGTAGATTTTGGCAAAATCACCATTTTTGAACCATTCTATAGAAACGCGCCTCGCCATTCACACCTGTCATAAGATGTTATATCTCCAACAAGGCGATAAGATGCCAAACCGGCCAACCAAGTCAATATTTCAGAGAGCTGTCACGTGACTACTAGTCGACATGTTTGTCTCACTCTTTTAAACTCCCCTCAATAGCAATATTCAGTCTATTTATATTTCACGTCCATGCTGTTACCACAGGAAATCGTCTGCAATCTCATTCTCTATATGCAAACGTGGTGCAAAACATGGGTCCAGTGTTCGATGTGGTCATACAGCCTACAAACTGAATCCTCCCTTTATTTAAGTTTTCATAGTACCTTTCTCTCTCGTGGCTCACAGTGCAGTGTCACCGCTTCAATTCAAAGACTTTTACTGTTCTGTTCTTGCTATCCTTTCGTGTTTAAACATCGGTTAGGTTACTCTCGACTTACCTTTAGTATAATTTAATTTTCTCACATCCAGGTCACTTCACAGCAAAGTAGCAGATGAAAACCTGTTCCTATAGTTTTGCCCATCAGTGTACTTCAAATAGAAAGTTCTGTCTCCATCCCTTATTATCCTACATTGTGAACCGTTGAGTGATTAAAATCATCCGCCTTAAAAGACATGTAGCATAGTCGGACTGGAGACATCTTTTTGTCCAGGGCCATTCCTGAGGCGCGAGGGTCCAAATCTCAGCAAGTCCCTCTTCTCTAAAACATTTTATTTTCGAAAATAATAATTTCCTTATTTTCGAAAATAATGCACGTATTCAGAAAATAATTTCGGATTGTTTCTTTTCTCCAGTTTCTCATAATATAGTGGAAAGTTTCACTGCAAATATTTATTCGAGGAAGCAACTGTTAATTTCTGCAACATTTTATTTTTTCTTCCGAAATTCACCACCAGGTGGTTTAGACGAGGTATCTCATCCGTCAAGATTTGACCAATTTTTCGAATGACGAGATATCTTGTCAATCAAGATATTATCAGGTTTGCTAGTGACGAGATACCACGTTCGAGATAAAACTGTCCTATTACTCCAACTACAAAAACAAATTGTCCCTTCCCCAGAACTGGTGACACTTTGGAATAGGTTTTTATATCAAAGGGGGATGTCTTTTACAGGGCAGTTTTCGACACGAAGACAAACCACCAAGAGGTTTAAGGTTGT
Organism: Meta bourneti; assembly: GCA_933210815.1. Classification (NCBI taxonomy): domain Eukaryota; kingdom Metazoa; phylum Arthropoda; class Arachnida; order Araneae; family Tetragnathidae; genus Meta; species Meta bourneti. The sequence continues at coordinate 74,104,151 of OW119928.1, forward strand.
TATTAGCAGGCTAGGATTTTATTTCACTTTTTTTTCTAAAATTCCCATTTTTAACCCTCCAAGATGTTTGCAAGAGGTATCTCGTCAATTACGATCTCTTTTGCTAATGACGAAATACTTCTTTCATCAAGATCTGATCGGTTTTGCTAATGACGAGATACCTCGTCGAGATAAAACTACCCTATTACTCCAAATAGAAAAAAAAACAAATTGTTCCTTGTCCAGAACTGGTGACAGTTTAGAACACACAAACCCCATTTGTAATCTCTGTCGCGGAAAAACTTTTCCCTCGAAATTCAGGAAATCAAATCATCGACTGTCAAATGAAATAGACGGAGCATGTGGTTGGAGTAGCTCTCTTAAGTTCTCAGAAGTATAGGTCACGTGGGCTTGGGATTCGACTTGCGCCGATTGGCTATATTGAAGTACAAACTACTGTTTTCAATTAAGCTCGGTAATAGTATTAACCAGTCAATAATTAATCCTACAAAAGGATTCAAGCTTTATCACAACACCACTCCAGACACCATTACCAGGAGGTCTGAAACCTAGCGATCGCAAGGATAACATGAAGATGCGCGCACATGTGCCGTCTATCTCATTAGAAGGTCGAAGAACTAAAGTGACACAGTTTATTTAAATTATACTTCTGTGGTCAGTAGAGATGAAAAGAAGTTTTAATGTATAAAACTCTCTTGAGGCTATAACGATAGAAAATCCTTTAAGTTTTATGTATTGTTTTCATATTGCATTTTTTTGTAGTGCTTTGGGTCATAAATCCATTTTATTGACCCTTTCTAGGAATTTTTAGGTAATAAAATATCCCTAGTTAACCCTAGTTAGATGAAATACTCTTATAAGGAGTTAACTATTAGTAAATAGTTACCATGAGAGGCCTTTTTTTATCGAGCTAAAGGTAGTGTCTGTCTTTTGAGTTGAAGTTTGTTACCTTTTCCTGCCGATTGAGCAGTTTTTCTCTTTGTGTTGCTGAAGGAAAAAAGTTCTTGAATTAGGAGCGGTCCTAAATAATCTGAGGCGGTATTGACTGAGTTTTCTTAGACCAATTAAGTAACTAACCGAATTGGTATATCTGAATTAGTTGAGTATTTAAATGAAAACATGTTTTTTTCCGATTTCTATACAATTTCCTGAAAGTACAATACTTAATAAGGTCTCGCTTAGCTTCGTACTAAACCATTTTTCTTACTACTAAAACCTATGAATTTTATACTTGAGTGGAGAGAGTTTATATCGTGCATGAGAGGTTTTTCTGTCAAGCTAGATGTAGGTGGATGTAATGTTTCCTGCATATACTCGTATTCCTAGCGTGACGTAACTTGACTTGTTTTTCGAATACGATTTCAGCACTTCTCCAATAAAAATTCCAAAGTAATATGTGATAGTTGATTGGTCACCATTAAATATATTAAACGCCAAACGCAACCCAAACTGATAAATTGCATTTTAAGGTAACTTTGATCATGTAAAAGGATTTGGACAGCAGATGTAAAATCTTAGCAGACCGTCAGGTTTGTTTTCTTAGACTGAAAATGCCTTTCATAGTTCATAAAATAAAGGAACAGTTTTTAATGAGTATTATTTCTACTTTTGGTAGTTGGTCTATTTTACACTGAAAATTGTTTATTTATGAGTATATATCATACTTGTATATAGGTACATTTTTTTCTTTTTCAAAAAGAAAAATCTATTTTTCGTTTGAAACCTGCCTTTACTATTCTTAAAAACACCCGGAATATCCGCCTCTCATCCAGCTATGATTGAAGAGAGACCGAGCCTATGGAGCAGCACATTTTTAATCCGATATTATCAGCAGTACGCCTGAATGAAGTATATATCGCTCAGTCGCATTTCCTCCAGAGCCAATCATGTAAGAGCTTTAACACTTCATCATCAAAACAGCTGCAAAGTACAGTTCCTTTCGATAAAGATAATAAAAAAGGCTCTTTCTCTATAGCTCAAGAATAAAAAAAGAAGCGAATGCAAAAAGCAAAGAAATATATAAAAGAATGGAAACTGTCTCAGTCCAACGATAATGAAGCTCTCCTTTTCGCCGATAGGAGGCGCTCTTTAAGATTGGAATCTTCAGCCATTTTGAATCCCGCCGAGTAACAAATGATGTGTCGTCACCTAAATATGGCGTATTGCGGGACGTTTAAGACCTCGCTCTAATGATACTTGGGTAATGAGAAAATGACCTTATCAGCAACGGTGTAATCAACTAAGGCTTAAAGAATATTTTATCCTGTTCTACTTTAGTGCCGTTGTTAAAAAGAGGAAATCGTTGGGGCTTTTCGTGAGGCAAAAACGATCGATGATTAAAAGTGATTAATTTTGAATTTTATTATTTTTCCACTGGAGGTTGATGCTATATTTTTAAGGCATAAAGGGAAATTGATAAACTTAGGACTTTTGATTTACAAGAAAATAATAAATTATTCATTTTCAGGAATTTATTGGTTGTTGAAAGCATGAAGTTCCCGATAACGTTATTTGATTTATTGAATAATCTCATACCTGGTCTTCAAAGTAGAGCCCTCTTCGTCAAAGTATGCTTGTACACATTTCATCACTCCTATATTTGTTTTTGATTAAGTTAAAAGAGCAGTGGAAATCAATCACTTATGACTGCATTGTTATCATTTCGCTTTTATCATGTTTGTAAAAGTTCTTTCAGAAACAATTTTTCGTGATTAATGATTTTTAAGTACTGGAACAGTTTTTCATAATTTGAAAAAAATATTGACATCTATACATATAAAGCAGAGTTGGAGTCTGTCTGTATGTATGTTCTCCAAACAAGCTACACCGTTTGACCAATCGGCACCAAATTTGGTACATATACTTTTGAACCCTGCGAGTAACGCAAGCTACATATTAACCCCGTTCACTTTAACCTAGGTGTGCAGAGGGGGCTAAATCAATTCGAAATTGTTATAGGAAAAATTTAGCATAAAACGATTGCGGTACTCAACTCAGTTTGTTTTACCAGTATTGATCAAACATCAAATTTTCTAATAAAATTGTTTTACCAGTATTGCTCGAAAAACAATTTTTTCCGAAACGTTATATATAAACAATTTAAAATTCTAATTATGTTTGAACTGATTTTTTATTTCTTTCCACAATATAAATTATTTAGGAATATTTGAATGACGAAAATGGATAGTTAAAATACTTAATTTTACACGACTTGCATTTTGTATTGGAACACGAAAAGCCTAAACAAAAATCTCATTGTCATGAATGATAAAAGTGTAATTTTGAAATTTGGAATCTGGCAACGCCGGAATTAATGTTTTATTTTATAAATTAGATTTAGAATTCCGTGTTTGTGTATTTGAGTTAAGACAGAAATGTTGCGGTCATATTTAAGCATTTCTAAGTTTTCTAAACTTGTGTGTTCTTTTTGTAAATAATTCATTATTGTCTATCAATATTTTTCAAGCGTCTTTTCGAATTTCTCTATTTCAGAATATTCTCATGACGTCGAAATTCGACACGCTTGCACAGATCTTCCGTTTTTCAGAATTCTACATCTTTCAATGACCAGAATTTTGTTTCTGTTTGTATTTTTGTTTTCCATTACTTTTCATATTACAGATATACTATTTGGGAGTTAAATTGTAATGAATTATTTTTATTTTCTGCCAAATACCACTAGATATGGGTAATTTCTTGGTTGTATATGTATGAACTTTCCTTGAGTCTTTGGTTAAATACGTTATAGTTTGTAGAATTCTATTTCATAAAAATAAATGAAAATTTTTTTAAGTAAGGTGTATAACTTCTTATTTTAAAATCACTGGTAAAGTTAAAAGTAAGATATTTTATAATAAGATTTGCTACGTTAAATCAAAACGGATAGCCATACGTTGTAGTTCAAAGATATTTCTAAATTTTGACATATTTTCATTACAAGACGATTAAAATAAATTTAATTTACATTTGTATTTCATGTTTCATGGCTATTGAAAGCTGTATTCCATAGTCAAGTAACTACATCTATCATTCTAAATAGGTACGTGGTTTCCATATAGAAACTGAGTATCTCAATTGAAAAAGTACCTTAAGGATTCGATTTAAAACTAGATTTTTCTGTTGGAGGAAAGCGAATTTTAAATAAGATTTTGCTGATCTTGGAATAATATCATAGTAAGGAAGTATGTAAACTAGGACTTGAAAAATAGAAATTTTTTGTCTTAAGTGGCAGAAGGTCGAGGTTGTTTACTTGAGTTGAAACTGTTCGTATACAACTTAGGTACATGTGAAACATTCATTGGAGGCAGTAATTGTGTAATAAGTTTTGTTTCGACCTTCTATACTATTCAAGGACCCAAGTGTCCTTTCAAAGTTCGTAAGTGACTGTATTGTTAAATTGTGCATGTAGAAGTACATTGGAATTAAAACTGCATTTGAAGACAAAACATTTATTACAATCACATATTTACATGGCACCAACCGTTGAACTGACGATTCTATACTGACAACTCTATGGTTTTTCCAATCCGAATATCAATTCCGGTTGAAGTTAGAATCAAATTTGCGCGAGAAAGTTGCGCATATGATAAATACGAACATGAAAGTAAATTGGAACATCAAATCGCGAACACGAATACGAACGCTGCAACAAGTGCAATCGATCGAGTTTGCTTTGTCTACACTGATGACTTGTTTTAAACAAACTCCGTTATTCCAATTGCAGCTGAATAGAATTTTTAAGAAAAAAATGTGTTCTTCAAAATAAATTAACCACGAATGCCGTAACAGTTTAATTTGCCATCCTCTCACAATGATAATGTAATTCGGAAACATCGAATCCATGGTGCGAGGGTACAACAAATGATAAATATTGATTGGAAAACTGAGTGCAAGACTATACGGCTGAAAGTTCCTCATTTTTACTGAAAATGAACTTAATTGACATTCTTAATCACTCCAAAACTAAAAATAGACTTCTGAAGTCATCTCAGAAAAGCTTTTGTAGTTTATCTTACAGAAGAAGTGTGATGAATATGAAATGGATTATATGGATGGATATATTATGTATACATATTTGCTTCCGAAGTAAATTGTAGAAGCTATGAAAAAGTTAAAACGATGTTAGAAAGTATTTTCTGTGCACTTAAATGATGATTGCATTTTTCTATGAAATAGAATCAACATTTAACCAATTCAACCCAAGCATCACCGGGTAATTCTGCTAGTTATGTATAAAATGACTAAATGCAATTACATTCGTAGTTATAAATCTCTTGAGAAATAACACTCCACGTACCAAGACAAAATAGTGACAAAATAGAAAGAGAAACAAACTATAGTCGTATTGACTAACTATTACAGGCATCTTCTTTGTGCCTATTTGGAGAGACACATCAACGAAAAAAATGATTCCTTTTTAAAACTCACCAAAACATAAAGAAATATTGAGTAAAAATTACTTTATGCAATAAGACTGGCGAAACGGATATTTTTTAAAATGAATAATTTGGAAATATTTTGAAGTATGAAGAAATTGAAAAACTGTTCAGATGTATTCCTTCTTTACTACCCTTTTTGTTATTGGGTCAAGACCTTCTATGTTAAGATATCTGCCATGATTCCAGTATGATGGAGCCGTTTTATGTGAACAATATCTTCTAAAATTATAACACGATATGAAAAATTCAATTATATCTTTAAAGGACTCAAAGACTATCCTATCGAGAAACAGCTATGTACGGTTAACCTAACACCAATTAGTCAGATTATTATTGTTAGTAAATCAGACAAACAATTTTATAATTCGTAAATTTGAGCAACAATTTTAAAGATAATTGTTTGTAAATCAGACTAATAATTTTACATTTAACTGTTAGTAAATCCGACTAAAAATTTTCGATTTTTGTAATTAAATTACATTACCAACTTTATATGTAATTGCTAGTAAATCAGATTTAACCGCCGCCAACAATTTTATACATAATTGTTCATAAATAAGACCAACAATTTTTAAGATAATTGTTAGCAAATCAGAATAACAAATTTACACTTAATTGTTAGTAAATTAGACCAACAATTTTTGATTTCGGTAAATAAATAAATCCAACAATTATACATATAATTGCCATTAAATCAGACTAACAATTTTAATGAGATTTGTCAACAAAGACGTGTTGATAAATTCTTCCAAAGTTGATAATCTGATTTACGGCAATGCTGTTTTCCAACGTATTCACCAATAGTACAAAGAAACAAAGTTACACATTTTCTGTTGTATTTTTGGAGGTATATTTGTTTTCTCTATGATGAATTTGTATAATAGATTGCTAGCTATATCTTCAGAATATGAACATTTTTCAAATTTCAAAAATGGAAAATTTTCTATTTGATATGATATCTTGATAACATTAGGGACAATGTAAAACAAAGTAACAAATCATTGCTCTAGAAAATGGATCCCCTACCAAACATTTTGTTGCTTAAATCTTTTGAAGCTTATCAGAAATTTGTATTGAAAAGCAACCAAAATATATCGAAAACACGCTCAAACAAAGCTTTTCTGTTTTCACACACACAAAAGAAAACCGCGGCAAAATAATAAATATTGAAGTTAGTTTATAGAGTCATAAAATTTACATTTCGTACAAAAATAAAGTATTTTAGTCTTCTGTCTACTACTTTCGGAGATATGAGCATCCACAGATTAGTTTTTGTAATTATTCGATTTCAACAGGGTACAGCATTCATAGACCATTAAAAGTTCTTCAGTCTAGATTCAAGAGAAAGCTTTCCCACGTAATACTATTAATTATTATTTGAATCATGTCTATTGATCTACCTTTCGAATAGCAGATCTAATTAGGCCTCGTGTATCAAAAACATGACCGCAGAGCGACAAACCAAACAAAACCATTCGAATAGTGTGTGGGTCAATACGAGATTATAGAAGTAACCTAGTGTAATAAAAACATGACCTTAGATGCACAAAGCCATTTGAATAATATGTCGACCTATACGAGATGATGAAAGCGTCTTGAGGTTGACATGTTTTAAATCTTTTTAGTTTATAATGCGAGTTGCAATAAATTTAAGCATAAAATATGGAACTCTAAATACTGAAATGTATGTATATTGCTTAATCAAAACCTATTTCCTGGACTCTTAATCGAAATGTTAAAATTTTTGAAACCAAATCAAACTTGACAAATTTATTTAACAAAACTAATTAAAAATAAAAATACAAAAATCTTTTGACTGACTTAAGACACCCAAATAACATACGAGTATGCGAGGCGTTCAATGTCTAATTGCAGTTGTTGACCAAAGCTACTAATGATTGCTGTGCTTCGGTATTTATAGTCATGCTTTTCATATTCACCACCTGTTTAAGGGTCGTAAGTAGTAGTAAGATACAATAGCCCTAAAACCCCTCAACACAAATATGCTGCATGCATCGCTTTTGTATTGCTCCACCACGAAGAATCTCAACTATTCGGTCCATCCCAGGAACGTGGCGTGATCCCACCCACCAGAGTGCGCACTCAGCAGCAGACACCGTCTCCTGTGGGTTGTGTCCAGATGGACGGAAGAGGTCACTACTCCGGTACCACTCCCCCAATCCGGGACAGAAAAACTCCTAAAAGCAAATGCCTGTTCTAGGAAATGAAAAAAAATCGGGGACACCTTTTTCCAGAGCAGGGTCATCCCCTCAAGGGCTTATTTTCGTCATATTAGAGATTAGGGATAACTTTGACACCCCAGCCGATTTCCCGATTCGGCGATTCTTTTTTGCCCAAGTGGGCATGAGTTGTTGGGCCTCTTAAAGGCGGCTTTGGGGTGATATTGGAAATGACAGGGTTTGAGTTGGAAGGCGAATTGCTTTGACAAGGCAGTCGCCTTCTGCTCTTGCCCTGTCTTGGGGCTTGGTTTTGATTATGAACTGGACAGTCCGGTTCAAGAGGGAAATGAACTACGAAGTCTGGCTATTGATCGTATCAATGGCAGCTATGAGTGAATTTAAGAGGTGTAGAGAAGCGATTTTCAGCTGCTGTGACTTGTGGATGGGAGACGGCTTAAGTTGTGTAAGGTTTATTTCTTTTCTACGGCTTGGTTTTGAACTTTTGACAAGTTTTTCACAAATAATTATTTCACAATTAAAGCTGAGACATTCAACAACAGATGCTTCTTAATTTTGGTTAGTTCTTAAAAATAAATTTTACAAAACTACAAGAAAAGGGCCGCGGTAGCCGAGTTGGAAGAGCAAAGGATTAGCACCCGAAGGGTTGAGAGTTCGAAACTCGATCCAGAAAAGATCGTCGTGTACACGAAGGCTGGTGCACTTTAAATCTGTAGTGGTCTCAAATGTCCTCACGTTGGATTGGTGTGGAAGTTTGGTGAGTAGGGTGCCAGCCCAGGTGTTGTTCTTGTCATCTGAGCGTAGTTAAAAATTACGAGGCTTTGTCCTTTATCTTCCCCTTTGGGATCGATCCCGGACCGTCGCCAATAGTGCTTTGTATTTCTCATTGCGACGTTAATTAACTACTTACCTACAAAAAGAGAATCAATAGAAACAATGTTTAATTTTTCCATATCACATTAGTGCGAAACAAGTTTAATAATGATATAATGTTAAGAACAAAAATGGATCACGGCTGGAAAGCATGGAAGATTTAAGAGTATGCCTGCCCAAAATTCGACCTAGTATTAAAATATTAGGTCATTAAGTATAAAATATTGCAAACCTGCTGCAACACAGCTATAATTAAAGTATGAATTTCTAGTTTTATGCGTAGAAAGACTGTAATACATGCTTCTGCATGCTGAAAATCTGCCACTACTGCCCTCTACTAAAATCCATTGTATACTGTAACCCCTAGATATAACAATCCAGAATTATTCAGATATATCGCTGATTTTTACTTTACTCCGATGAATTTTATGTTTATCAACAGCAGAGGGAATATCAATATCGTTTTTTAGAATCGGTTAGGTAGGTAGATGAATTTATGTCGCACTGAATCAACAATACGGGCTATTGTCCAGGATGAATCTTGAAGGGAAAGATACAAGGACAACACCTTGCAATTTTGAACCACGGTCAGATGACGAGATCAACACCTGAGCTGTCACCCCACTCTCCAAACTTCTACACCACGCCGACGTGAGTACATTCGAAGTCCCGACAGAGGGACACATAAAAAATGGAAACATTTCTGCTGCGAGTATAGCTAAAAACATATTTGGGTTTTACCAAAAGATGGATCCGATGGTCTAATAATCTTTAAAATTCAACAGCTCACAAAAATACAAATACAAGCTGTCAGTACCAAAACACTTTGCTTCTTCGAAAAGGCGAATCCGATAGAACGCTCTTTACATTACCAATAGACCGCATAAAAATAAACATTTCTTCTGCGAATACTACACAAAACATTTTGTTTTTACCAAAAGACGGATCCGATGGAACAATGATCATTACATTACAAGAGGCTACATTAAAAATTGAAACATTTTTGCTGCGAGTACTAACCTTAACATATCGTGTTTGTACCAGAAGACGAATTGGATGGTACAATAATCCACTCAAGGGATTTAAATCACAAGGGGTCACATAAAAAATAGAAACATTTCTGCTACGAATAGTAATGAAAAATACTTTTTTTACCGAAAGACAGATTCGATGGTTTAATAATCGTTACTCTTCAAAGGGTCACATAAAAAATAAATATTTTTGCAGTGAGTACTAGCCAAAACATAATTTGTTTTAATTAAGAAAAAGGGTCTGATAGTACGATCGTAACACTGAACGGGGACCACATAAGAATGGAAGAATTTTTGCTGCGCGAGATCTAGTCGCATCACATTTTGTATTTTACCAAAACATGGATCCGATGGTACAGTGATCGTAACATTACAACAGAGCACAAAAAATGGAAACATTTCTGCTCCGAGCAATGGTCAAAACGTATTTTATTTTTACCAAAAGATGTACAATGATGGTCCGATGGTTTAATGATCGGGCTGCATCCAAAGTGGAAAAATTTCTGCTGCGACCAAAACATATTTTGATTTTACCAAATGAAAGTTCTATTCCAAAAAACGCTTCCCCCATCGAACGTTCTAGAACTAAAATCTTTGCGGACATTTGATTGCTTTCGAATCCTCGATGTAAAGTAGACGATTTGAGGTGATGCCTTCAAACGTTTTCGGGAGTTTGATGGTACTAGCACCAAATGATGGTTTTCTGCATTCCTAAAGCACACATACTGATTGAAAATAACATATTTTTTGTGGATTTCAATTCGAGATCAGATATATGTGTGGGCTTTCGTAGTGAAAACTTGGAATCATTATGCTAGTCTGTCTTTAACTGCTTTTTTCAATAGACGAGATAAATCAGGGAGTAATATTTAATTCATGCACATTTAATAGATTTCTAAATCCTTTAATACGTTTCTTGACACTAAAAATCAATTGAGTTGATTATTTAGCATTCTTCAGGTATGTTTTGATATTATTTCCTCTTCAAAAAATAGTTTAATGGAATACAATAGAGCAAAATGTTAGAAAAAGATGTAGCCTACAAATCTAGTGGGGTTTAAACCTACATTAAACTGCTTAATTAAAAATGGTATCATTAAATGAAACTTTTTAAATGCTTTTTCAAGCAAAATAAAATTAAATTTGTTTAAATTCGACCAAATACCTGATGTAAAGAATGGTGCTCTTATCTACACTTAGACTTCTTAGGGGTTCACGCGCATATATCTGTTCTACAACCTAGTCTTTCCCGCATTTCTAATCAGTTTTGACTTTCTTGCCCAATAGCATCTTTCCTAGGATTCTTTAATCTAATAGATGCGACTATTTAAGTCATTTTGTCTGGGGAGAAAACAACAATACATTATACTCGGAGTTATTATTTCTAAAAATGTATAGTTATATATATTTTAGGGAGGATCCATCAGCCTACTTCATTCTATATAAACTTCCTTTACGGCATTTAACCCTCCAAGTAGTTTCGACGAGATATCTCGTCCATCAAGATCTGACCAGTTTTGCTAATGACGATAAACCTCATCATTAAGAATCGCCAATTTTTTTATGACGAGATCAAGATCTGGTCAGTTTCTTCTTTTGACGAGATAACTCGTCCATCAAGATCTGGTTTTGGCTATGGCAAGCTATCTCGTCGAGACAGATATCGGGAAGGTTAAACAAGAAAATAAATAGCTGATAATGTGCTTGATAGCCATAACCACTAACTGTCCATTTTGAATAACAAATGTTTATGAATTAGATACATAAACAACCATCGCCTACTTCATAGGACACGAAAGCCAAGCATGTCCAGACGAACGGGGCCCGCACAAGTGAAAGAAGAGCGTATGAGTCGGTGGACATTAATCTGTACAAGTCGCAATCGCGAGCTTTCTGACCCGTTATCATTTATCAGAGCTTATCCTGACAGCGACAACTCCGGTCCGCTGGTCCCTGCTTCCGCATGAGTGACCGCAGGCCAAGCGTTGCTCGACTAATGCACCCCCTGCACTTTTCCGGGACTTTTAATCCCGAATGGAAGTCCGGCTCCGGTCTTTTCCTGGAGAAATCGGGAGACGTGGCCTTTACCTGTGCAGTTGCTGTTGCGGATATATTTTTGATCGGTTCATTACAGTGGAGCGCCTGTAAAATCGGCGTGAGGGTTTTGAAGTATTTGATTGAAAGTCTCTATCAGAGATCTCGGGTATAATTTCTAAACTCGTACAGAAGTTCGTGCTAGTTTTAATACAAGTCCATTTACCAACATTTTTCACTGAAGAAATTTGAAGATATTCCTCTACCCAATTCCACAGATATGGATGCATTTGAGGCTGGTCCTCTCCAATAGACTGTGGAGTAGGTAGTCCCTGTGAATCTTCGGGGGTCGATGTATTTGACGTAAGTCTTTGAATTAAATATCTCAATTTCAAGTGTTCTCAAATGCATGGGTACATCGTGCGCATTCACAAATTCATATCTTAATTGGAGTTGGTTTTAGTGGCATTTTATTTAAGCCTTGTCCCAAAATGATAGATTCATTGAAGACTTTCAGCACTCCGTTGTTGATATGATATAGTTGAATTTTAATGCAAATGTTAAATAATGAATGGTGGAAGTATTCGTATAGATCGTTAAAATGCTGAATTTGAGAGCATATTTGGGGAACTTTTTTCAATTTTCTGTCCTAAAATGGTAGATATACCTCAAATAACTACAAAAACAATAGAGTAATAGATAAATTTCGTATTACGGTTAGACAACTTCATATCTGCTAGAATAATAGCCAAGTGTTAATTTTAATTTATTTTTCCTAATGAACGAAGTAATTGACAAGGCATTACTCAAGGAGTAAAGTTCAAGTTTAAGTGCATTGGAATAACATAAAATGGATTATTTATATCAAAACACGCAATCGCACCAGGATGTATTAGAAGACAAATTATTCTTCATTCTCACGCATTTTGATATGATTTATACTCCAGAGGTCAGTTGGATTTTATGGTGCAATGACCTAATTTGGCCAAACCCAAGACCAAAAACGTTAAGTAACTAACATACAACTACAAAGAAAGTTTTATTGACACAAAAGAGAGATATATGCTCAGGGTAAATTACAAGAATCGAACCTGCCCCACCTACAACTAACATTCATTTAAGAGCATAGCTGGTTGGTAAGGGTTTTATGGCGCGGGCCATATTCGGTCGAGTGAAATTCCAGATAATTGTGTAATTTACAAAGTGTAATCAACAGAATACAGATGGAAGGACTGAAGTATTGATTCGCAGTCAAAAACAACTATTTTTAAATATGATCATTTCTATTTTAAGTATTTGTATTGGGATACTAGATGTTAAGGCATCCCAAATCCACTGCTCATCGAGCTCTTCAATCACGTAACCTCTTATATGACAAGAAAATTAAACCAAGTTCTTTTCAAACCAAGAGACACAAGGCAGGTAGTAGCTGAATTTACGTCATGAACAGACGATAGCACCTTGTGATTTTGAACCACTGTCAGATGGCAAGGTCAACACCTAGCTTGGCACCCCGCTCTCCAAATTTCCACACCACACCTGCGTGAGGACATTTGATGCCACGATATATTTAACGTAAACCAGCTCCCACGCACACGACGGTCTTTGGTTGGATCGAATTTCGGACTTTCAACCCTCCTGTTGATAACCCGTTACTTTTCCAACTGGGCTATCGTGAATCAGTTGGGGGATCTTGCCCTTCGGGACTATTCCCAATCAGGTCCGAAGGGAAAGATCAGAGGACAATATCTCGTGATTTGAACCATGGTAACTTGATGAGGTTAACACCTGAGCGGGCACCCCACTCTCCAAACAGCTGCCAACGTGAGGAATTTGAGACCAACAACAGATTTAACGTGTACCAGTCCACATGTACATGACGGTCTTTGGTTCGAGTTTCTAACTCGCAACCCCCCGGTTGCTAAACCGCAACTCTACCAACTGGGCTACCACGGCCCCAGACAGGGGAAAGCATTTAGTGCTTCCAAATGAACTTTTTTTTATCATTTCACACCTTTGAGTTTAAAGTATTCTTAGAAAGATTCTATTATTGGAAATTGGTTAGAAGCCATGCAGGGAAGACTGCAGATTTCAGAACAGATACTTGCGTATGAAACCCTCAGAGGGTTAAGAACAATTAAATAGTCTCTACAAAAATCTGATATTTGTTACCTTAAAACTCGTAAAATAGGAAAGATAATTTTCAAAACACGTATCTACATTTATGAGTAATGTAAAATATGAAACACACCTAATTCCAGAAGTCTATTCGTGTAGGGAAAAAAAGATCGTATAGTGGCAAACCAACCTAATCTAACTCTAGGTCTATATGTATAAACAACCTTTTCGTTTCGTAAATTTTAGTCCACTGTTTTGTGTTTAACGTATATATCGACTCTCATCATTTCAAAGCACGTTGCTGGGCATGGATTCAGAAAAACTTACATTTATTTATGTTTGGAGCTACACAAAAGCATGTATTTAAGAAATATACAGCTTCGAAAATTGTCACAAGACATCCTAAGTTAGGCAGTTAGATATTTCGTTTCTTTCGCATATTTAAAAGAAGGGGGAAAATAGAAATTGCCAGCAAGATACCAGAAATTCCTCTCTGTTAAATGCCCATACCATTTATTCTGCGAGAAAGGGATAGAAGTGAATAAAAAAATAAAACAAAAAGCCACCTTCTAAAAAAATCCCACTACAAAAGCTTGGAATTCCACGGGCCTTTCCCAATTGGCTATTTGGACAAAGATATAGAGCTGAGAGTCCTCCAATAGTGAAACGAGTTTTAGCTCTTGTATCTTCTTTTTTTCCAGCGCGTTTGCCGAATTGAAGGCGACGATAGCTTCTTTGTCTAACAGATGGCGCTGTAGGCGGTCGTTTGTCTTCCGTTGCCATCCAATCAATGACAACTAACACAGAACAGATAAATTCCTCTGATCACCGCTATTGTGTTGAGTCAGAATTTTCTTTGCTGTTTTCCCCTTTCTCTTTCGGTTTTCATGAGCAAATAGAACAAAAAGCGGGGGAATATAGAGAGGAGAACGAAAGGAAAAAGTCACTAGTGCTGCGTTAGATGTTTTCGTGAAGCTTGCTTAGATTTAGTAAGAATTAATGATCTCCTACAGGCGGAGTCCCCATTTTTTTTGTCCGTGTTTTTTCGTTTTAAATTCTGTTTATCGGAATAAATTGAGTTTCGCTCCCTGGCGTCGTTGAGGTGTTCTGTTTAATTAAGCTAATTAGATGTGACTTATAGGCGTGTGTTTATCACGTCCAGACAAGCTATGCAGGCACTTTTTACCGCGATTTTTCAACTGGAAGAGATTTACGATGGAATCGAAATGTTTGAGATAAAACTCACTAATGTCGGTAGACGTGGAAGTTGTCATTTTTACTCAGTGACAGTTTTAATCCTCCAAGTGGTTTCAACGAGATATCTCGTCCATCAAGATCTGACTAATTTTGCTAATGGCGGAATATCTTGTCATCAAGATATTGCTGATTTTTTTGGATGACGAGATAAAGATCTAGACAGCTTTTTTTTAATGGCGAGATATCTTGTCCGTCAAAATCTGCTCAGTTCTTCTAATATGACGAGATACCTCGTCGAAACAATCACAAGGAGGGTTAACTAGCGATTACTAGTTTCCATATGTGTACTAGTTTCTCACCCATTTTAGAATTGAATTTAAGTCATGCAGTGAAAAGTATTATAGGCATAAAGGACAACGGAGAAATCTAGGAATAACTGTATTATTAATCCTCCTTGTATAATAAACTGTATAATAAAACCATCTTTTGTTAGTCAGTCTCTGATGCAAAAACCTGTTACAAACTGTCACCAATTCTGGAGAAGGGATAATTTGTTATTCCTACTTAGATCTTCATTCTGCCTTGGAGTAATAGGGGTATTTTGTGTCTTGACGTAATATCTTGCCATTTAAGAAACTGACCAGATCTGGATGGACGAGATATCTCGTCATTAGTGAAATTGACCAGATCTTGGACGAGAAATTTCGTCGAAACCACTTGAAGGGCTAAAGAGAAGCTGTGTAGGACAAGGAAGAACGGAGTTAAATTAAAAGCGGTTGACGTCAAAGAATAAAATTAAAAAAAATTTTGTTCAGTGTGAGTGGGAAAGAAAGGAAGTTTTCTTAAATTACACTAAGTTCTGCCAGAGAAGGAAAGTTTTCCCAAAACTACCGGATTGTTCCTATGTTTTAATAAGTTTTAGAGTTTCCTATTGGTTATGACTTTTACATTCACGGGTTCTCAAACAGAGGTACGGATCTCTAGGACAGGGATGCACAGATTTGTTAAGGGCCAGATAGGTTCATTGTGACTTATGGAATGAATGAATGTTATGTATCATATTTTATTTGTTTTATTTATATAATCACATAGTTATAAAAAAGGTAATAAATAACTTAATTTGATGCTTGGTATTGTATCGATTTAAGAATTTTTTAAATATTTGATTCGCTTTTGTAGTAGCCAAGCTCAAAATTAATTCAAAATTTTCATTAGTCAAGCGGTTCCTATTTATACACGACTGGAAAAGTTAGTTCAGAGATATGTGTTGACCCAAAGATGCTTGAACATTTTAATGCATTACCTAAAAACGATTTACAATTGTTTTTATCCGGCACAGCTATAGAAGTTTAATAAATTGTCTTCATTAAATATATATCGCAGGCTATTGTTATGCATGTCGATGTTTTGCTGTTCTGATTCGAGTGCATTTTCAGGCAAAATGGCAAAAGGGTTGCTATATACACTGCTGGCCACCCAGATTGCAACACCAAGAAAGACAAGACATATCACAACAAAATTTATTTTGTAGATAGCATGTTGACCAAGTATCAAATGATTAAATTTATAGACTTCTGTGAAGTGTGGTTCCTGCCAAAATCAGTAGCCAGAGTAGCCGCCATTGTTGGAGATCACCGCTGCCACACGCCTCGGCATTGATTGAAAGAGACTTTGGATGTGTTCTTGGGATACAGCAGACCAAGCAGCTTCCACACGTTGCCAAAGTTGATCTGGTGTGGCAGCTGGGGATGTATTCTGGGTCAATCGTTGAGCAACCATGGACCACATGTTTTCTATCGGCGAAAGATCCGGAGAGCGAGCTAGCCAGGGAAGCAATTCAATCTGGCGATTGACGAAGAACCCTTGGACAATGCGTGCCACGTGTGGTCGCGCATTATCCTGTTGAAATATGGCTGTGGGCAAGCCCTGAAGGTAAGGAAGGACAACTGGCTCCAACACCTCGGAGATGTAGCGCTGGCTGTTTAAAGTACCGGCAATGCGTACTAGAGGAGTGCGAGAGTGATATCCAATACCGCCCCATACCATAATACCCGGTGCAGGACCAGTGTGGCGGTGCATAACGCAGCTGTTCAGCATCCTCTCTCCACGGTGTCTCCAGACTCGAATCCGACCATCGTGGTGTTGCAGACAGAAACGTGACTCGTCAGTAAAGACAATTTCATTCCATTCTGCCGTCCACATCCTTCTTTCATCGCACCATTGGCGGCGGAAACGTCTGTGGTTCTGCGTCAAGGGTAGACGAAGCAATGGACGTCTTGCGGACAGACCACTCTGCTGTAAACGGCGTCGAATGGTACGCGCAGACACTGGATGATGCGGTACAGACTGAATGTGCTGTGCTATGGTTCGTGATGTGGCTGAGCGATCCGTCACTGCCATACGCACAATATGCCTGTCATCACGTGAAGTGGTGCACTGAGGTGGATGCGATCGAACACGTCGGTCCGTCGTACCCTCCTGCATCCAACGATCACATATCCGCATTACAGTTGTTTGGTTTCGTCCAACACGACTACCGATTTCCCTGAAAGATAATCCACAATTTCGGTAGGCCACTATCCTTCCTCTGTCGAACTCGGATACTTGATCAAAAGATGATCGCTGTTTTCTACGAGGCATAATTGATCGTTTTTTTGAAAAAACCACAAGAAAAACACAATTGCCGTACTTGAAATCGTCGAAATCTCCAAGCCTTAAATAGCGCTTTGAAGTGGCGCCACAGGCGCGCGTGATGTGCGTCTGCGCTGAAATTCTAATCATTTGCATATCTCACCTCCGCTAATGCATGTTGTAAATTTCATATTATTTGCATGCTTCCTTCAGGGTGTTGCATTTACGGTGGCCAGCAGTGTAAATCTAGCAACGGTTTTACTTTTTGAAAATCAGGAAAACGATCCTTGAAGACTGATATCAAATTATCAATCTTTTCAACATATAGTCTTGAAGTTGCCATTGAACTTTTCAGAAATTTCTTGTAATTAGGAAAATGGACACCACAGCTACTTTGTTGTGTGCATGTGTGATTTTTAAAAATTACTTATCGTGCGACTTATTGAAGTTTAAATAACTCATGGTGAGGCAGGTCGCCAGCAAATCAATGGAGGGCCACATGCTGCACGTATGCCTCTGTCTGTGCATACCTGGCATTGGATCATACCACAATGTTTCTCCACGTATGGTCAAATCAGTTTCGAATCACTAGTCGTACCAAACACGTTCTTGGGGTATAGTTTTAAAGGCCTCAAATCGCGCGGAAAAATCTTGAGAATTAATAATCATTCATAAAACATTTTCCAAAAATGGAAAGTTTTCCATTCCAAAATTTCCTTGAGTGAACGTTAGTTCATTAGAAACCTAATCTGTACAAATTGGTGTGCAAAAACACTTTTGAAGACTCCTATCTTAAAATTTAGTTTACTGTATGTTATTAAGCAAAATGTATACGAGCCACTATCAGAGGAAGAGAAATATGGTTAACTATATGTAAATCTTAAACGCACTGACATACTTGTAGTACAGACATGACGTATATTCGAAATTCAATGATCTTTTATTGTTTGAGATCTTTTTAAACCCAAATATTTAGTTCAGATATACATTAGTTATATCTAGATAATAGTTAAGGAATTATTTTAATTGTATTATATTTCTAATTGATTGTAATAAATATTTATTAATTTAAGTTTTTCTAAATAGTTTTAAAAGTTAATAAATACTTTTGTAATAAAACTATCTCAACGTCTTTTGGTGAGAAAATCTTAAAATTATGAGCGAGTGGCTTCAAAGTTACTTGCGCCTAGACTCTCAAAATGACCTGAGACGTTATAATGAGTTTACTGTATCTATCATATACTGCAGGGGTGTCAAACTGGCGGCCCGCGGGCCGCATGTGGCCCCCGAAGTAATTTTTTGTAACCCACGATGCTCTGAAATAAAATGAAAGCAGGACAATATGTTATGAAGAAAATAGCACTTAGGGGAGTTCGAGGCAATACCGTACACACAATTTCGTCGGGTTAATAATGTGTGAGCAACTATTTTCGTCCATGAAATTAGATAAAACGGCCTACAGATCAAGATTAACTGATAAACATCTTTCTGCCATAATGAAGATTGTCTGTTCTCAGTCTTTGAATCCAGATATTGGAAAACTAGTAGGAGGAAAGCGCTGGCAGTTTCCGGTAAAAAAATTAATTTTAGTTTTATAAATACATTAAATTAAATAAAGGTTTAAATAAAAGCAATTATATAGCAATATTATAAATTATTACCCTAAATTCACTTAATTACATAATGTGTTTTAATTATCCTATCCATATTCCTGTGTGTGTGTGTGTGAATCCTCACTTCAAAATATAATTTTAAGAAAATTTGTAAATGTGATGTGTCCCGCGTGAATCTTACCAGTTGCATTAAATGGCCCGTGTTTTAATTGAGTTTGACACCCCTGATATACTGCATATAACAATTAACTGGCTTAGGAAAAAATATATATATCATACAAAACATTAGGCTGGTTAGGGTTATTAGGGTTTATGGCACAAGGGCCATACTTGGCCAAGCTTTGCTAAGCACAAGACAGACAACGTCAAGTAATGGGCATACACACAAAAGGGAAGCTTTAGACACAGAAGTAAGTTACCACAGCTCAGGTGTTGTCCTCATCATCTGACCGTGGTTTAAAATTACAAGGTTTGTCCTCGGATCTTTCCTTCGGGATGGATCCCAGACAGTCCCCCATTGTGTTGCTCCAGTTCAACGTTAATTAACTACCTACCTATTTGACACAGAAGTGGGAAACGCACCCTGGGTAAGTTGTTGGAATCGAACCTGCGCCAGCTACAACTCGTAGCGGGCAAAACCCACTGAGTCCCACAAAATATTAGGTAGGCAGTTGGCTTTACGTCTGATTGGGAGCACCACAACGGGCTAATGGCGGCGGTCCGGAATCAATTCCGGAGGGTAAGACCCGAGGAAAACTCCTCATAATTTTGAACCACGGCCAAGTGACTAGGTCAACAACTGAGCTGGTACACCACTCTCCAAACTTCCACACCACGCCAAAGTGGGTCGCTATCATGAAGTGTCTCGATACCATGATCGAAAATGCATTGTCCTATTTCTTAACCACGTCGCGAGATTTCCGGTAAATAGGTATTTAATTAGCGTCGCACGGGAGCAACACAACGGGCTATTGGCGATGGTCCGTGATCAAACCCGAAGAGAAAGAAAGACCCGAGGACAACACCACGAAATTTCGAACCATGGTTAGATGACGAGGTCAACACCTGAGCTGGCTCCCCACTCTCCAAACTTACACACCACGCCAACGTGAGGACATTTGGGGCCACGACAGATTTACCGTGCACCAGCCTTGTATACGACGAGCTTTGGTAGGATTCGAACTCGCAGCCCTCCAGTTGCTAGTCTGTTACTCTTCCAACCGGGCTACCGCGGTCCCCTTAGAATAGAATCCTTTGGAAAAAGTCTATTGGATCGAAAAGCCAAAATTGGTTAGAGGGCATGCAGGGAAGATTTCAGGTTGCAAGGTGGAATTATGGGAGTGAAACCCTCATAGGATCTATTAAAAAGGCATTAAAATTAGTACAAATGGTACAGACAATACACTTAGTAAAGAAATTCTAGCCAAAGACTTTCTATTGGTAGAAAACTCTCAACTGAAGATGTTTGTAACCTTGAGTAATTCCGAAAAAGATAGTTTTCCTGCTTCAGAAATCTTATATTGAATCTATGATCCATATATTTTCTGATATTTCTATGATATATACCTATTTTTTAGTAACAAATTAGCGTAACATAAAATCCATGAAGTTCAACTGCTTATCTCATGTGCGACGGAATGAAACTCAGACAGTCGATTAATTCAGAAAACAGATTAAATGCATATTGTGAAGCAACAGTTCTGAATAGAAGACATTTGGGATAATGCTAAATACTTTTGTTTCTTTATTTCAAACTCCAGACAATGTATTGTAAAAACTGATAATAAAACTTTTTATAGCAGATATTTTAAACTGTTTATAAATTTGTTTCATTGAAATAAATTCAACATTAATAAGTTAGTTCTAAGAATGAAAAGTAAAAAATAATTTATTTGTTGAAATTCAATTTCACTTGTGTGCATGCAGCGATAAAATAATCTCCAATCTATATTATATAAAAGTTTCATTTCATACAAGTTTTCCCGACTTTAAATATTTTTTTCATGCTTTCATTTGAGGCCTAAGAGCTTTGTTATCACATGCATCGGTATTTAACAGCCTACATGTTTTAAGCAACAAGTTTTAGACAAGGTTTTGAAACTAAACCCCGGCGGATGTCTGAGAACTGATAATTCGTGTTCCGCGATATTAGGTGTTCCATGGTATAAAATAAAGAAAAATCACAAGAACTTTGCTGTTCAGAGTATTTTCCATAAAACTAAGTGTGTTAGTTTTATGGAAAACTAATGTCATTATTTGAGATCAATATTGGAATAAATCGAGGCGTGTTTATACGGAATGCATTTTAGACTGCCCGGATTCAAGCAAAGGCTGCCGCCTTAAAAAATTAAGGACATTTTGGGGATGATATTTGATTTAGAAAGAAGAGGTGAAATATAAAAATCAATAATCACTTCCGAGAAAGAAAAATTGTCCATTTACGATATTGCTTCTTTATCTCTCTCTTCATTAACTTTTTGCAAATTTTGATGATTAAGTTGATATAATTTATTAGGATGCAATTAAATTATTTAATATAAATCAAATGAAATTTTTTACATAAAAAAAGCCTGTGATTCGTTTTGTTAAAAGGAGCTGTGGACCTAAAAGTTTAAAAAAGCTCATTCAGCTACTATTTGTACTCGTCATATAAGGTAGGTAGGTAGTTGAACTAACGTCGTGATTGAGTAGTAGAACGGGGTATTGACAACGGTATAGGATCAACCCCGAAAGGAAAGATCCAAGGACAACACCACAACATATGATAGGGACTAGAGTTGTTAGAAGGAATATTTTCAAGAAGCAGGTAGGTTCAAGTTTCAATCTTCAAGTTCAATCTTCGGTTGGATCAAGTTTCGAACTCGCAACCCACCGGTTGCTAATCCGCCTACTGTACCACAACCCTATATTTTCGAGAATATGCTCAAAACATTCAGATTTGGAGTTGGTTCTATTTATACCAACTTTTTTCAAGAAATTTTAATTTATTGACTGCAGAAGTTAATCTGAAGTTTATTTATACATCATTCGCAATATATAAGCACTGTTTTAGAGAAATTATTTATATTTGTTGGGTTTTACTAATTTTTTAAATTATTTATAATTGGCAGTTTTTATTAATTTTTAATTATTAATAGTTGTTAGTTTTTACTAATTTTTTAATTGCTTACAATTATGAGTTTTATAAATTACTTTAATTTTTTATAATTATTAGTTTCCAATTTTTTTAAAATTATTTGTAATTGTTATGTTTTATTATTTTTTAATTATTAATAATTATCAGTTTTTATTCATTTTTTAATTATTTAGAATCGTTAGTTTTTTTAAATTTTTTTAATTATTTATAATTGTTAGTTCAATATCGAGATACATTTTTCATGTTCCTTATAATGCTACTGCCACTGAATTCTAGAGCTATGGGCTACACATACCCTAATATTTCAGCATATATTTGTTAGCCCACACATTAAACTTATTGGTTAGGGATAAATTAAAAACAAAGTCTTTGAATGTGAACGTGAAAATAACAGTACACATTATATTAAAAAAGGAACAAAAGTTAACTTTGAGCAAAATTGTTGAAGAAAATAAAGTACAAAAATAACTAAAATGTTTACTTCTTTATTTAAGTTAGCCTTAGAAGTTCTAAAATTTTAAACTTATTTTTTCATCCATGTATTCATTCATCTATTAAAAAATACATTGCATGGAATTTATTTCATTTTTATTGTCTTTAAGAAAATTCTCGATTTTTCTTCTTGGAGAATATTCTCCAAAATAATATTACAAAGAAATTTACATCTCTAATAGGGGCAACTAAATATGTAATCTTGATTATAAAAACAGGATTACTTTATACATTTAAACAGAATAAGCTGTTCTTAACCTGTCTCCAGAGAAAATTGCGATTCTAAGCCAGGGAAGAAAAACATTTTGAATCGGCATATGTTTCGTTAGCTGTCACTGGAGAATTCTTCCGCTTCTTGGAGACGTGAAATCACACTGATTTATCTTGTAAATATTTAAATTGTCATCTGTCAGGGGAATAAAAGAGCCTGTTCGAAAATGGCCCGGCTGTCATTGTCCAACAATGCTTAGTTTGCGACACCTTTGTTGAAACGCTTTGAAATCTTGCGAACATTTTTATCGCCTGTGTTTGCAACAGCCGAGGGAAATTTTAAAGCACAATATCTGAAAGAGTTGGTTTTAAGAATGCGAGTGGCAACGCTATGACAAATGAGTTGCGTTCCTTTTCTTCTGGGCGTTGAGTGGCAATAGTGAGATTGTGTGGAATTTTCGCAGAAGTTTTCCATGACTGGAATTATGCTTCTAAAGAAGTTATGACCGTTCTTTATGTGATTTGTGCGCGTAACTTCGCATGTTTGGGTGGTTATTTCTGAAATTTTCCCGGATGTTTTATAAACTCCTCACATAAGAGTCCAAACGTGATTGATTTTATTTCTTTTCTTTAGCACTGACTTTTTTGAATTTAATAATACTAGCAGACCCACGCACATCGACATTCTAATTATATTGTAAAAGTTGCTAAAAAATAATTCTTAACCCACTTGGTGATTGTCTCGAATAGTAAAACTGACCAGATCTTGATGTACGAGATATCTCGTCATAAGAAAACTGATTCGATCTTGATCTCGTCATCATAAAAAAATCGACAATATCTTGATGACAAGATATATTGTCATTAATAAAATTTCCCAGATCTTGATGACGAGGTATCTCGACATTAGCAAAATTGGTCAGATCTTGATAGACGAGATATCTTGTCGAAACCACATGGAGGGTTATGAGCTCTATGATCTAAAAAGCAAGAACTTAATTTAAATTAAGGGGGCACAGTACCTTTAAGCATGCAAATAATCAACAGGTAAAATAGACTAATTTCGGTAAACTGTATCACCAAGAGTTTTATGTGTATCATAATGAAATTTTTGCAGGGTTTATTTATACTTTATACTAAAAAATGAAGAAAAATTGGTTTGATTTTTAAAAATTAAATAATATTTTACTAGAATTTACCATAAGGTCATTTTTTAACATACTTTTTACAAGCATAACTTGTGCGCAACATTCTGAGTCATCCTGTGCATTTTCTATAAAACTAATGGCTGATATGAGTAACACAATGCTTTTATTTTAAATTAGAACAAAAAAATTGTAGTTAAGTAACACATAAAAATAACAATCAATTAATATTTCACTTCATTAATTTTTTCCAAATTTTCGCTCATACTATATCAAAATTTTTTAATATACTTTTAGCTTTTGAGTAAAATTTTGGTTTCATTTTGAAGCCCTTTTGATAATCTATTGTCATTCAAAATTTCAGGAGTCTACGTTCATTAGTTGCAGAGTTATAGTGCGCGCAAGCTTGAAAATTACCATTCTGAGTTAAATGCAATTAAAGTTGAAATAGTTATTTTTAGCATTCACGTGCGTTCAAGTAAACAAATAGATTTGTGAAATGAAAGAGTTGAGTAGTACATATTCTGCTTATATTTGTTACAGTAAAATATTATTATTAAAGCTTTCGAAAATAATAAATAGCATAATTCCAAAAATTAATAGCATAATTCCAAAAATTAATAGCATAATTCCAAAAATTAATAGCATAATTCCAAAAATTAATAGCATAATTCCAAACCAAAACTTAGAAACGTAAACAAACGAACAGCTGAAAATAAAAATAGGTGTGTTCGAAAAATCCTCATTACGAACGAACGAATACGAATTTTTTCATGCGTTCTTTTTACCAGAATCAGAACATTTCAAACTATCTAAATAGATCAAAATTGGAAAATCGATTTTTTTAAGGTTTTAAAGGTACTGTGCCCCCTTAAATACATTTGTGCACAATTATCTACAGATTGAACCAGGATATTTTTGAGCTTCCAATAGGCTTCAAAACATTCGATCGAACACAGAGACCCCCTTCTAAATACCATATACTTTTTGCCCTTCTCAGAAATCGTAAACGGGAAAGTAAACAACATCGAATTCTTTGATGAAGGACTATCAGTCCAAAGGGATCACTGTGTATCAATGTCACCCTACACATGCATTCTGCAACAGATCTATATCTGTTCTATACGTAGCATGTGAGGTTTTGGAAGAAAGTATGAATCCTAATGTGAGACTAATTGACGAGCGAGATGAAAAACACTAGTTTGCGATTCGATTGTCAATCGGCCCAAGTCTATTCCAAAATCCGAATGACTTACACTTCTGAGATCTTACGAAAGCATCTCCACCCACATGCTCAAGGGTCACTGTAGACCGATTGGAAGAGTAGCGGATTAGCAACCGGAGGGGTGCGAGTTCGAAACTCGATCGAACCAAAGACCGGGGCTGGTGCAAGTTGAAACTGTCGTGGCTTCAAGTGCACTCACGTTGGTGTGGTGTGGAAGTTTGGAGAATGGGCTGCCAGCTCAGGTTGTCATTTGACCGAGATTCAAAATTACAAAGTGTTGTCCTCGGATTTTTCCCTTCGGGGTTCAACCCGGATCGTCATCTATAGACCGTGCTCTAGTGAAACGTTAATTCAACTATCAACCAACCAATCGCCCGCATCCTACGTCTATTTCACTAAAAGCTGGATACCTGTGCACATAGTACACGTCCTTGAATTTCTTAGTTGCTTATATCTATTAATAGTGTGCACCATTTCATATCTTATTTAAATCCATTTACTATAGTGAATATAAGCATCGTGCACATGCAAATTTCACATGCACAATGCGCGTGCACAATGGACATGCACAATGCTTATGCACAATACACATGCATAATGCACATGCACATTTCATATCCTCAAATGCAAAAAATAGAAAATAGCAGTTTGTTTACTTGCTACTGGTGTTCATTCTTATCTGCAATAAAATGCATGGCAAGAAGATCAGACATTACTCATACTACCACAATTAGCTTCTAAACGCTCACTTTGTTTCCATTCACTTGTTAAGACGATTCGGTATTTTTTGACTAAACCTTATTTCGCGTTCACTCATTTTCTTTTCTGCTCTTACTATCTTCTGGATTTTTCATTGCATTCAGTAATTAGACTGCTGAATAATTTCATTAGAGAAGCAAGCCCTTCCGTGTGGTTTTAGCGATATTATGCGGTACCAAACCTCAAATCAAGAATATTTAAACTAAGCGGAAAAATTGAGGATTGAATCCTGTTGCGGTTAAATATATTTCTAAAATTAACATAACCACTTACCAAGATGCACGTTAGTTTTCTATTAGTTGTAAAATGCTTGATTAAACTGAATTCATTGTTCAGTGTACAACAGGTTTGAATGAAGTCAATTAAACTGAATCGATTGAAAACTTTTTCAGGAGAGAGAAATGGTAGAAAATAAATTTTCAATTAAACAGATGAAAGCTATGAGAGGTTAAATATCAGATGATGATGGCGAACGCAAAAGATTTTGACTTACAGAAATACAGAAATACTATGATCAATACTTAGTTTACATGAGTAAACATATATTCTACCTACTGATTAATTAACTATTTAATTAAAAATGATGCCGTTATTAGCGAAAATAATTGGACTTACATTAAGAGAAAAACTAAGGTTAAAATAAGTGGATATTTCAAATATGGCCAGAAAAATGTTAAAATAATTTTTGAGAGACAAATATTCGAGGACTCTGCACAACTTTAGCTAAATTAATGGTAAAATTGAGTTATTAATTTTGAATAACCAAGGAAAGCTATTTGGGGTTACAGTAGTACACCAGGTAGCCGCCTGATGAATATAAAAAGGATTATCAAAGGATTTTAGATCCTTATAGCAGAATAAGCTGTTCCTTGTGACAAGTTCATTTGCAAGATCCATGAAATCAAGGGGTGTATAGGTTGGTATGGCTTAGATTACATGATGTTCTTCAAATTGAATTAAAGTTTTCATATAATGAAGCGGTAACCAGAACATATAGTAGTATGTTTCACCAGTGACCGAGCGGCTAAAGGTGCCACTCTTACAAAACTGTAGACTGAAAGCGCTTGGCTGCTAATCCGAATATCGTATATACCAAAATCTGGTTGGATACTTGAAATTTTCTTCATGACGACATTTAAATGCAGTCCAGATTCCTCAAAGCTTTCCAAGAAGATTTATCCCCCACAGTTTATGTTGAGCGCAATAAGGTAGCACCTCCCATGGTACTCCTGGGCAAAGCAGTCTTCCATGTACTCGCCAATTAGAGCCTTGAAGGTTTACGATCCATTAAAGTTGGAATCGAAAAAGGTATGGTAGTATTTGCCTTATTTGAGTGCATTCAACCACAAGATAGATTTAAAGTAACTTATTACATGAAAGATTTCAGGGTGAGTTTTTGATATCTAAAATTGGAGCTAGGGGATTCATCGAAGAACTTTATGAGGGCATTGTACAATGTACAATGCTCTCAAGTTTGATTATAATTCCCTCCATTGTATCTTGCGTTTGTAAATTCTGCATCAGTACAAATTATATCGAAGAGCTACATACCTATTGCTTGATTTTCCACGAATTCTACTTCGAACATTATAGACTAAATAGTTCATATACCAAAGGAAACGGGGTAGAAATTTGCATAGATGCGTTATCAATATTTTAGGTCACTAACGCTGCTCATGTGAAACATATCCTTGGTCGGAGCGATGTCCGGCTGTCCCCAAACGCCAGAATTCGAAAGACTTCTATTCGAATTATTCACTAAGACATTTTTTAATTTCGAAAAAATTAACAGATATGTTCATCAGGGGTAGATACCAAACTTTTTTCACTGTTAAACTTGTCCTTGCAAAATTCTATTTCTTTGGTCCATTCTAATATACATATTGCTGCATTGGTTTGTCGCTCTACGGTCTCTTTTTGCTACACGATGGCTAATTAGACCGGCACCTAGATATATCATAGGAAGAGGTACCTTCAGAAAGTTGAACCCTCCAAGTGGTTTCGACGAATAATATCGTCCATCAAGGTCTGGCAAATTTTGCTAATGACGAGATATCTCATCATCAAGATATTGCTGACTTTTTTTTATGATGATGAGATCAAGAATCGGACAGTCTTTTTCTAGCGACAAGATATCTCGTCCATCAAGATCTGATCAGATTTGCTAACGGCAAGATACCTAGTGTAGACAATCACCAGGAGAGTTAAATACATCTGAAGGGAGTTCAGGATAGATTCGGGACAACTTTCGGATAGCAATGCAACCTAATACACAATGATATATTTATTATAACTTTCTCGTGATGATTTTTCACTACAATTCATAAATTTTAAATCTAAAGTTGGAGTTAAGGTTTTTTGATTGATTGAACGACATATTATTTACTTTACTGAACATTTATCAGTAATGTTGCATGTTAATAGCGATTGAAAATTGTTCATATTAAGCGACATAATTCTTTTTCAGGTTCCAACAGCATTAGTATGGTTATGAAGTATCAAGTTGTTTCATGGGACGGGATTTATGGAATTGGTTGGGTTATTGGTTGGGTTATATTGGTTGGGAATCGGTAGGAAGGTATTTTTATTAATGTCACACTGGAGCAACACAACGGGCTATTGGTGACGGTTCGGGATCAATCCCAAAGGGAAAGATCCGAGGACAACACCATGTAATTTTGAACCACGGTCAGATGACGAGGGAACACCTGAGTTGGCACCCCACTCTCCAAACCATGCCAAGGAATTGGTTGGGATTTACGGTGAAGGAAATGTTTTAGGTAGAGAATACTTCAGAAATGGTGTAGCCTATGTAGAGGTTATGGGGTCTTAACCTTTCCCACTGTCTGGTAGTTTAAATAGAACTTGTTGAAATAAATGGTCGTTCACATAATATCGTCGTTTTACTATACAAACCTCGTCAGTCCATTTTTAGGATTTTTGATGTTTTAACATTATCTGGTTACAAATATGCTTCTAAAATTGTCTCAAAATCTCTTAAGTCCTCTTTAAGCTTAGAGATAGACGATAAGAGCTTTGCAAGTAAGTTCACTTGCAAAACTCTTATCGTCTATCACTTAAAGTCTAAACAACTTCTAATCGAATCTTGGCGAATTTTTAAACCTGATATCGTATTAAAAACTAGACACGTTATGACCTGTCTACTCTTTGGCATCTAGGTTTCGTCGCTCCTGAAAAATTTCGATTTGAATACTTACGAGGTTTTGAAAGTAAAATGATAATGTATGATTTGTTTTTACACTCATTTGTTTAAAAAAACAAGTATTAATGTTTGTTTTGTACATAAGTATCTAACTAACTAACACCAACTCACATTCCCGTGCCTAGTGTCGTGAGACACTGTACCAGTTTAAATAAATGTGGTTGGGATGAATAGAGCATGCCACCGAGGTGACATGTCTATCCAGAATTTAGAGCACGTTACATTTATACATTATTATATCTATACAGTAATTACATCTATATTATACTAAGTTACACTATATACATATATACAACATGAGAGAAGAAAAAAAGTAGGTTTTTCAGTCTCTTTGGATGATCAAGTCCTGATGATTCTCAATGAATCTCATCATGTTAATAATTTTGATCCTCGAGCCCTTGGTAGTAGCAATGTTCCTGAGCCATGCGATTTGAAGGTGGTCGGCAGGCGTCCTCATATGCCATGATGCTGTAAGGGGGCAGACTGTAATGTAATGTAGAGGTGTGCCGATTTCACCACAGGAGCAATTTTCTGAACTGATTTTTTTAAACCTCGTTAGGTAGGATGGGAACGGACCATGCCCTGTGAAGAAGAGTGTCTCTTCCCTGGTCCAACTTGCCGATTTTAGTGACACTCTAGGCAACACATCATGTACCATCCTACCTGTTTCTCCTTCATCCCATTCTTTCTGCCATGCACCAAGTAGCCAGCTAGTGGTTTCCCTCCTGCAATGACTTCTGGGCCATTTCACCCCTTCATCAATGCACTCCGTTGTGGTTGCCTCTTTTGCTAACCTATCTGCTTCTTCGTTTCCTTCATGGCCCGCATGGGCTTTAATCCAGCCTAGACAAATTTCCTTGTTGTTATTTAATAAACATTGTATTCTTCGTGCCAGTGGACTCGGCGTTTTTGGATTTCTAAGTGCCAGGAGACCAGCTCGGCTGTCTGACCAGATCTTTACATTTTTATCTGCTCTTGCTTCTGCCGCTTTTATGGCTGCTAAAATCCCATACAGTTCCGCCTGGAAAACGGAGTTGCTGTCTTGCATTCTCGTGAACCATTGCTGGGTTATACGCCCTCCTTGCATAGAACAAAAAGCACTTCCCACTCTATTTTCCATTTTGGAGCCATCGGTGAAGTAGCTTATGCCGGAGTGAGGTACTCCCACTGCTGGGTTTATTCTGTCATATGAAAGAGTTTTAGCTGGATGTACAGACCAACCTATTGCCCTTTCCTCGTAGTCATCTTTGTCATAATTTGCATTTCCAAGCTTTGTACTTATTCTCATTCTCATTTTGACGCACACTGCTTCTTTTTGAAGTGAAAGATGTTTTTTCTGCCAAGTTAGATGTAAGTGGTGGTAGTGTTTTTGAGGCTGAACGTGTTTATTGTACGTATTCCTTGTCACTTGGCTTGTTTTTCGAATTTGATTTCAGTTCGTTGTCTATGAAAATTCGGAAGAATGAATTCCGAATCGATACATGACAGTTGATTGGTTGACGTCAGTTAGATTAAATGCCAAATGTTGTCAAAGTGGTGGTGATAAACTACATTTTAAGGTAACCCCGATATGTATCATGCGAGAAAATTTGGGTAGTGGAAGCAGAATCTGTTTTCTATGTGATTTGTTTGTTTACACTGAAAATCCCTCTCATAGTCATAATGCACAGGAAAATCTCGAACAGCCAACCGGACCATAGCAGCATAAAAGAGCCAGATGCTCGGTAATTATGTTTTCTGATCTATCAGTTACAATTTAGTTTTCTGTTCATTCCTTACAAGCTCATTTAATTCCTAGATATGGTATAAAAAGGATGGTAATAATTATATAAGTAATTACAGGTATAGTTATCTCTCGTGTAGCAAAATATGACCGTTGTGAGCAACAGAACCAAACCAAAACTTCTAAACTCATAAATCTAAAATAATGTTTAGATTATTGTTCGAAATCTTCACACGTCGGGCCATTTGACGAATCCATTATACGAAAGGGGTTGCAGGGATTTTGTTCGCAATCTCACACTGCAAAATTCTGGATGTTTTGGATGAACGCTGGTTGAATCTCAAACTGCCTACAAATGAAATATAGTTCTCAGTGACGCCCAATTTTCTGTTTAAATATATACTTTTCAAATCCAGTGTATGATTGTACTTGTGACAGAAACGATACAATTTCCTGATAAATAGAAAAAAGGGAAACATGTATCGCCTCTTATTCTTTCTGAGGGCAGCATCACGAATTCCAGGCCTACAATATCTTTTGATGTATGGCCTCTCGAATCCCAACCTGCTAAACCGCCCGAAAATGTTAACATGCCGAAACTCCACAGGACGAATCTCGTATCTCAATTCACTTCGATTTAATAAAAGAAGAAAAAAACGCGTATAAATCTACCGGGGAGAAAAAACCACCACGACGAAAATTCCTTCTTTCCCGAAACAACACGGCGGACATAAGCCCTGGGTTCCAGGCTCTTTTGACAACTTTCAAAATGGAGTCCATTACCTTTTGTTGCGGCGCCCAAGATAAATGGCTTCTCTCGCGACGGTTAGGAACGGCCATTTTGTCCGTGATTTATACGACGGTGTGCACCGTGGCGCCGTCTGGCCAAGAAGACGAAAGATGCTTACTCGGCCCGACTTTTCAGCTTTCTTGGAGGAACGATAATAATAATAATAAAAACGGGGGTTTCGGAGGTAGGGAAAGGGCCGATTATGATGTCACTGATGGAGGGGCCGTGATGACGATTTGGGGGGGGGGGCAGGACACATTCCTGAGGAAAAGGAGTTTTGTGAGATCAATACTGTGAGGTGCTCTGGATTGTCAAGTGTGGGTTTTGAAGGGTGGATATTTGTCATATTCCCGAACTGTAGTTTTGGTTTGTTATTGATGGTTCTTCTGTTGGTGGGATGAGGGAAAATGAACTTTCTCTCGGCTATCGAGGTGTGTTTAGGTGTTTGGGGGTTTGAGTGGGATTTTTGCGACACATTTTTCTCAATCACAATGGAGATTGATCAAAGGACGTAAGGACGTCTTGACGTATCTGTTTTCATTGAAGACATCTTCCAAAATAGAGTACGCTTTTCACATCCTTTTTTACCTCGTAATAGTAGTTTCCCTAATGATAAAGCAGATCGACTTGCTAAGTAAGTGAATGGTAACTCTTAGTTCCTTGATTTGGCATCTGTAGAATATATAATTCAGAAGATCAACACAAGTTAACAGGAAGATGGAATGAAATGGAGGAACTCAAAATACCATTCAAATTTTAAACATTGGGGCTTCCTCGTAGGTAGGTAGGTATTTAAAGTCGCACTGGAACAACAGAACGGGCTATTAGCGACGGTCCGGGATCAATCCCGAAGGGAAAGATTCGAGGACAACGTCTCGCAATTTTGAACAACGGTGAGATGACAAGGTGAACACCTAGCTGGCACCCCACTCTCCAAACTTCCACACCATGCCAACGTGAGGACATTTGAGGCCACAACAAATTTAAATTGCACCAGCCCTCGTGTACACGACGGCCTTTCGAAAGTTGACTTGACCCTTGGACTTCCTCGATAAGAGTTATAAAACTATCCCATCAAGTAGAAAAGGAGATATTCCGCTTACTTGTTCTCGAAGCAATATGTTAATGACTAAAAGCCTTTTATTTAGGCTTCATCTGATCGTGGTTTACGTGGTGTTGTCCTCGGATCTTTCCCTTTGGGTTTGATCAATAGAGGAGATATAAAAGTAGAGTGAGCTATGGCAACCTTTTTATGTCCCAATGGTCATGTGACTAAAAACAGTAGTCACGTGATCCTTAGACTCTTTTCACCAACGCGCATATAGTTTGCACATTCCTTCTATAAAGATTGAAAATGAAAGCTAACATGGTTCTATCGTGCTGTGTATATGGGTGTAATTCCAAATTTATTAAAGGTGAAAGCATTACATTTCACAGGTGAGCGATTTGCTTGTCTTTTACATTTTTTTTTGTGTTTTTCAGTATTTGCTAGTATGATAAAAATAGATGCTCTAACTTTGGAATTCTTAATACAATCTGCGGACATTTCCCGTTCTATAAAAAAGATATCATAGATTTGCAATTAATATATATCTAAAATAATGTTTAAAGTAAAATAACTGACGTTCGAGTGTGTTTGCTATTGTAAATTGTACATCTACAAGGGTATAAAATATTTAAAATAATAAACTAAACTTTAAAAACTTCGTTCTCTTCTTCGAAATCGTTCTCTGTTTTGGCGATGATTCTTTTTGGCGATAATTAGGAGTACTATATCCTTTCGTATCTTACACGATAAAAATATATCTTGATAACATGAATCTAAGTACATCATTTAAATTGTCATTTCTTGTTGAATAAAATTGTTTTGTATCCACCCATCTGTGTAATTACATGGGAATAATAATTAAGGTAAAAGATAACGTTTGACACTTTTAAGAATTATATATTGAATAAAATCGATTTGTTAAAAATAGGATTAAAGCATTTCATAAACCGTATTATAAATGTGAACCACATTATACGCTTCAGAGAACCTTTTCTGTTCATGTTTTAAAATATGTATAAAATCTTTCATTATAAGATTGCATTTGACAAAAGAGCTTTTCTTTCAAATAATTTCCCTAGGACCTATAAATTTCTACTGGAATGGGGAAAAACAAATTGCCGTTCTCTTATGTGAAAAAAAACAGTGCTTGAACGGAAATTGAAGTACTGCAACTGTTTTGGCGTATTTTATCCTTCTAATGAAGCATACAATATAGCAAATTGGGAAATCAAAATTAGAGAACGAAATGAAACTTCTTTTGTATTAATTCCAAACAATCCGCACGGCTGGAAAAGTTCCTTTTGTAAAAACATCTGCTTAACACCCTGATTTTTTTGCTTAGTGCTTAAATAAACCTAACATTAAAATTTAATTATTTTCCACTTTTAAACCAGTTTCAACTTTCTTCCTTATGTTTTCATCTTGAGATAAATCATACTGAGAGAATTAGATTGTTTCGGACAATACTTGTGAACATTTCAATGTTTATATCGTTCTTTAACTCGATAAATAAGCTTGGTGGTGATAAAAACATATTCCACAGCGAAATGAAATCCTTCACTCTTGTTTTCTTCCGGAAAAGGGGACACATTTTTATTTCTTCTCCAAGTAGAGTATTTGAACGAATTAAATATATTTGGTGAAAATTTATGCACACATAAAACATGCTCCTCAATCGAGCGAAATATTTATTTTCTACAATTTTTTAAGCTGAAAAAACTTTTTTTAAAAGCATTAAATTTGTGATAAATGCTCTTATGTATTGTCCTTCAAACTACAAACATAATTTTGTATTTATGATTTTTAGAACTACAAGTAAAACAATTTATATTTACTTGTCATAAGAACTTGTAAAGATGTGTGCACCTGCTAAAAATTCATTTATTCAGTTCTTATGTATTTAAAATTTTTATTTTGTTCCATTTATTCGTTTTCCTAAAGATGAAGAAAGAAGATGGCTAGTAAATGGCTACATTTTCAATGAGTTTTATTTAGAGGATTTAAAATGTGATGTGATAAAATTTTTTATAAGTTTACTGTTTCTTATTTATCTTTCGTATTTATAAAATATTGATTTCACACACAATAATTAATACAATTTTAATATTAAAAATCCAGCACAGAACTTTTGCACACACTCAAAATCATAAAAATTGTCAAGAGTTATTTATATGATCACTTTGATACATTTAAAATCCAGATATATACATTACACGGGTGTAACGTATTTAGTTTTTGAACCAGAATCAGGGCAAAATAGCTAATAACTTCAAGTATATGGTTTAAAAAGTTACCTTCCCTCTTGTAAAGATTAGACGAATAACTTTTCATGTTAATAATATTTGTATGCGTAATTGTCCTAAAATAAATTTGCGTTTACGAAAACAAGCAATTAAGGATCCATAATATAAATGAAAGCTTTCAGTGGTGACCCGGACATGATTTGAGATTGTAACCTTCTTATCTGTTTTCACTATTTTTATTTTATACATCAGTAAAATATTTATTGAAGCAGTCATTTCCAAACATATGCATTTATTCTTCAATTTATTCCAACTTGTGTTAGCCTCATTTAATTTAAATAAGGAAGTTTGAATTATTTTCTGCTATTAAATCTCTAAGATAATTTTCACAAAACCTAACACAGTTGTTAAAGAAAATATATAGTATATTGAATTAAAGAAGGTCAGGTTTAGGAACTATCTTACACAAAATTTTAACCAGTGACAATATACATGTGAACATCCCCTACCCCTTCTGATATGTTCTCTTAATATGCAATTGCAAAAGGTAAACAGTCCAGAGATAAATCAAACCAGCACTACAGGACCGATCTCGACTGCGGGTCTTGTAAACTTGTGTGGAGGACTGTATCTGGACTGTCGGCTATGTAAAACAGTCCTGAGGGCCGTATCTAAATGGCGGGCAGGTTAAACATGTCCAGTATCTGGTCTGCTGTCCTAATAAACATATTTGGTGGATTGTGGGCCGGGTAAACCTGTCCAGAGAGCAGTATCTGAACTGCGGTCCTGATAAATAAATTTGGGGGACCGTATCTGGTCTGGACATAGCCGGGTATATCTGGGTAGAGCCGGGTAAACATATCCAAAGGGGCTTATTCTGCTTGAGGGCCGGTTAAACCTGCCCAGAGGGCCGTATCTGAACTCCGGGCCTGCAATCACTTCAAGTTATTTATCTTACACGTACGGATTTTTTTTGAATACTGCTAGTTAAACTTGATCCTAGTGAGTACACACACAAACTAATTATATAACAGTTCACATTGCTAAAACCATTAAAAAGTAACACAAATTCAGTAAATATTCAGTAGTACTCACATTCGCATCGCTAACCATGTTAAAACGTAACTCAAATTCAAGAACTATTCAGTATTATACACATTCGCATCTCTAACTTTTTATAAGTAAATGTTATGTCGCCAAGAGAAGCGATAAAAAGCCAAATCAATCAACCAGGCTGAATTTTCGAGTAGCAGTCACGTGACTACTAGCGACATGTTGGTCCCACTTTTGGAAGCTATTCTCAATAGTGATGCTCAGTATACTTATATTTGACGTCTTTGGTTTTACCCCGGACCACCACCAATAATCCATTGCTTTGCTTCAGTGCGACGTTACTTAAAATACCTACCTACCTACCTTTTATTTTAGTATCATCTTCAAGAATCCCCCAACTGTAAGGAGTCGAGACCATAAAACACATTGTTTGCGACTGTCCTCTATACAGACTCCAGACGAGAATTAGCTCGAACGACAATCCCAGCGCCTCTCAATATTGAATCTTGTTTAGATTTAAAATAAAACATCTTTCCTAAAATTAGAGCATTTGAAAAAGTTTTGATCAAAATAAAAAATATTTTAAAGCAATGTTATACTCAATTTAATATCTGCTTAACTAAAAGTCAATATTATCCATGGGATCAATAGTGTCAAACCTGGGTATCACCTGTAGCAAAAAACACAAAAATTTTCACCTCTTCATACCAGCAGTACCCATTTGATTGGTATTAAAATAATACCTTATTTTTACCTTCGAAACGTTAAAGTATTAGTTCTTGCTGTCCCTATTTAGCTACATCCTAATGCCCTGATCCATACTTTGCTTTTTAGCAAACTCAAGATTCGCAGACCCGTTTCTAGTAAGGACTTTTTTGAAATCAGGATAAATTATTCCATTCCAATGCGTTCATTTAATGCTGGAAACACAAATGAGAAGAACAAAGACTTCATGTACATTGCACATGTAGTACATGGATAAATAAATGTAGAATATGTATTTATTGAGTCCATATAAATTGCAAAAATCATAAAATGTCGAAACAGTGTCGATAATTATTTTCAGGTCACTTACATAAATGATATTTGCATTTTTCTATGAAAAAAATGATTATTTAGAACACTTTTCCAATCTACAATTAATAAATTCAACCTGATGAACACCATCTCAATTCTCCTACTTTTTCCGCAAATCCGATAAAAAATGTTCGAAACGTAAGTCACATTATTTATAGAAGTCCACCTTTTGTATTCGACATTGTTACAAGAATAATAAAACTGAAAGAAAGTTTAAAGATACAGCAGATTCTTGCGTATTCTAATATATATACTCTTTTACAATGGAGAGAGAGAGAGAGAACAGGAAGCGTGATAAAAGTTAATTTTCATTTGACCATCATTAACATTCCATTATAACAAATTTCAAGAATCTTTTCGTACCGCCATTTTTGTGGAATATCTACAGATTCATTGTTTTTATATGTTTTCGTTGCCACTTAGCAAAAGAATGTACGTGTATAAAAATAAATACATTAATTTAATTCTGAAACTAAGGAAATTAAAAAATCAATAAAAATAGTTTGCAACACATCTAACAATTGTATTTGCAAACGAATAAACGTCTCATAAAACACAAATCAGAATTTTCACTTTTGTTTTAATTTTTTAAGTTTCAGAATTAAATTTTTGTATTTATTTTTATTTATATTATTTTAGAATTTCGTAACAAAAAAAGACGAAAATAATGAATCAATGGATGTGTTCCATAAAAATATCTGTATGTTTGAAAAGATTCTTGGAAATTGTTAATGGCATATCAATAATGTTTAAATAAAAATTAACTTTTATCACGCTTCCTGTTGTTATTCTATTGCCAAAGAGAATATATGCACGTAAGAACCTAGAAGCGGTGACGTAGACGTGATCGAAAATTCGTTTTTAACCATCACCAAATGTATTAACCAGCTTCACTATGACGTCTGTTTTCACTGTAACTCATGGTAGTCTGTTTTTTCTCACACTTCACATTAAGAATCGATATAAAACTTTTTATATTGGCTAGCTGAAGAGAAAAATATAGAATTAAATTTATAAATTTATCAAAACAAATATAGAATGATTCTTTCTGACGAATAACATTAAATAAGATGAAATTGAAAACTTGGTATAAAAAGAAAATGTGAACATTCGTAGCTTTGATACATCTATTAAAACGTCTTTGTAAATTACAAATACTTTAGTTAAAAATATGTGAATATATGTATACGCGTTCCTTTATATTACTAAAGTAATATAAAAGAAATGTGACAAAACCCTTCGATGCAATGACAAGAGATTTTTCTCTGGAGATTATTTGTAGAAGACTAATTAGTTTTTAGTGATTGCTTTAAAAAAAAGATTGAATGCAGGCGTAACATGAAGGAATTGGTTATTTTCCATCTAAAATTTAATTCTGAATAATAAAAAGAAACTTGTTTTTTATTATTCACCTCATATATTTGATATTTACAAAAAAACGAAAGTATCTAGCAAAATATATCTAGCATTTTAAATTACTATCAATCAGACAGAAAAGAATCAAGCAGTGATACTTTCTTTCCCGTATAAATCTAGATTACATAAGTTATTTAAATAACTTTATGGACGATACTCTAAACTATTTCTCCAAAGGGAGTGTTTTAGTTTTGATACAAAACGGAAGCATTTCTCACGTTCAAATAATGTTATTTTGTCTCAATGAGCTGATTTTTATGTTATCTTTTTTGTGTATTTTTTTATGTTTTTTGATAATGGTTCATGTTTTTCATTTGCGTTTGTGTTGTCTATGATTTACTTGTACAGAAAAATCTCGGAAACCCGGTATCAGAAAAACCGAACGAGTGCTGGATTTCTGAAGCTATCCAAAAATTTCGTAAGGTGCGATAAATAAAGCAGCTACTTATACGTAACATGTGGCTTTAATGAAGCTTTGCTGCTATGCCCTATATAAATAAATAAATGAAAACTGTAATAAAAAGATATTTTTAATAATATCTTACAAAGATATTTTTCGTACGATATTATTAATAATGTATATTATTAATAATATTATTTATTCGTAAGATATTTTTAATAATATCTTACGAATTAAAAAAATAACGCAATAACACAAAAGAAAAGTTACTGATATGAATTTTAAACAATTTAAGCAGCATATACGCACGTATTTAACAGTAAGTACGGTGCTTATTTAAGATTTACTCAACATCTCTTAATTTCAACTGCTTTAACCCTCCAAGTGGTTTAGACGAGGTATCTTGTTCATCAAGGTATGACCAGTTTTGTTAGTGACAAGATATCTCGTCATCAGGATATTACCAGGTTTTTTATGTAATACATTATAAAGATATGGTCAGTTTCTTCTAATGACGAGCTATCTTGTCATCAAGATCTGGTCAGTTTTGCTAATGACGAGCTATCTTGTCATCAAGATCTGGTCAGTTTTGCTAATGAAGAGCTATCTTGTCATCAAGATCTGGTCAGTTTTGCTAATGAAGAGCTATCTTGTCATCAAGATCTGGTTAGTTTTGCTAATGACGAGATATCTCGTCGAGACAATCACCAGGAGGGTTTCGTGGATTGGTTTCTGCTTTTTCAATTTGTCCGGAATCCTGTAAAATTGTAAAATGCAATCTCAAAGAAAAGCTGTTGGTATCTGCTGAATGTCACTTTATATACAACTGAGTGAAAAAAGCAACGTATGTTGAAAGGGTTATTTTTTAACCACAGAAAATATAAAAACTTGAAAATAAAAGTCAAATTCAAGAAAACCCCCGACCTTTTGGATGCCGGATTTTCGAGATTTTATTGGATTAATTTTTGTAGTGTTAACATTGAAGACACCTTTAACAGAGTTAAACATTAACATTAACAGAAATTATCTTCAACATTAACAGAGTGATAACTGTTAGTGTTGAAGACAGCTTA
Source organism: Meta bourneti (assembly GCA_933210815.1). Classification (NCBI taxonomy): domain Eukaryota; kingdom Metazoa; phylum Arthropoda; class Arachnida; order Araneae; family Tetragnathidae; genus Meta; species Meta bourneti. The sequence continues at coordinate 74,144,297 of OW119928.1, forward strand.
GTTTTTCACAAATCAAAAGTACTCTGCCTTTCAAAAGTTAAGCACGGAATGCAAATACTCAAATATCGAGCTCACGATTGGATTTTACTGGGTGAATATTTACTATGATCTTTAAGTGGGATATGCAAATACAAAATCACCATCTAAGTAACAGTTGAATAATCGTCAAATAACCTGCGAGTTATAGGCAGCGCAGATCCGATTCCTGAAACTTACCCATTTGTGTATTTCTCTCTTCTGTATCAATAAAACTTTCCTTGTGGGTTCATGTCCATTACTTTACGTTGTCTGTCTTGTGTTTGGCTCAGCTTGGTAAAATATGGGAATTGCATCATAAAAACAACCAACCATTTACACATTCAGCCTTTTCTCTTTTAGCAAGTGTTTCGACGAGATATCTCGTCTAAGTTCAAGTAGGAAAATAAATTCTCTTGCCCAGAATTGATGACAGGTTCTTGCATCAGAGACTAACCATTATAGGGCAGTTTTCAACGCAAAAATAAACCACCAGGAGGGTTAAAAACCAGATTTTTCAGTTAAAAAATTAGGTTTACAATAAATTTCTGCAAAGCAAAGAAAGCAATAATTAAAATTGGCAGAAATTGTATTTTCCCCCAGGTATTGCTCTATTTTCACTAGAAAACTGATATATTATAGTTGAGTGGATTTTTATGATGTTAAGGCTGTAACCAACCGCATTAAACATGTAAATTAGACATAGAATATAAATGATGCGTTCATAATCAAGAGTTATGGTACTCGGAGAAATTTGTTTGCTAACTTTAATGTACATATGAATAAAAATGTATTTATTATGACTGAGGAAGCGCTTGAAAAACTCTCAACAGTTGGGTGCTGCTGGGAGTCTTGAGGCAGGTGGTTGGTTGGAAGCTGTATGTGGAGTATGGAAGTTTCAAGAGTGGAGTGCCAGCTCAGGTGTTGACCTCGTCATCTGACCATTGCTAAAAATTATGAGATGTTGTCCTCGGATCTTTCCCTTCGAGATTGATCTAAACTGTCGACGGTAGTCCATTGTGGTGCTCCATTGCGACGTACATTCAACTAACCTAACCTAGCCCGAAATTTTTAGCGTGAATTTTTCTTATTTTCTAAACATCTCAAATTCCATATCTGCATATTGCATCAACGCTCCAAAGTTGTCTCAAAAAAGTGAATCTCGGGAAACAAGATTTAAATAGATTAAAGTTTTTCATGACAAATATATGGAGGCACAGAAATCGACGTTATTTGTTTATTGTCAAAAGGCAACAATGGTAGGTAGTTAATTAACGTCGCACTGAAGCAACACAACGGGCTTTTGGCGACAGTCCGGGATCAATCCTAAAGGGAAACAATATAAAATCTATCGATACAGGATTCATTCGATAATTTTGGCGCTTAGTTTAAACATGCTTGGTTTGAGTTATGGAGCTTCATATTATTGCTATATGGTAAAGCGACACGGAAGAGCTCACCATTCTAATGAAATTCTTCATCCGTCTGATTACAGAAAACAATTAGAAACTTGGAAGTTAGAAATCAGCTCGGAAAAAAAATGAGCAAAAATAGGTTTAGCGTCAAAAAATACCGAATCGCTTTGGAACAAGGGAATGGAATGGAATTGGGGCAGACGTTCAAAATCTAATTGTGGTAACGTGGCTGTGGTGCTCTTGTTGCCATGCAATTTATTGGAAACTAGCAAATTACCCGACCTAACTCAGATAGAATTGGTAAACTACAGATTGAAAAAGTGACCAGAAAAATCAATTTTCTCTTTCATAGAGAACCAATATCATTTAAGTGTCAGAAAAGAATTTTGTAACGCTTTTCCGACATTTTTATAATTTCTATGCAGAAAAGGTAACCGATTACCATTTTCCGAAAAAATAGAGGTCGATTTTTAAAAAGAAAATCACCGTTTTGAACAAAATATTTTAACACAAATAGTGTTCCTTAAATACAGCTTCAACTCGTAAAGTAGGCAACCTTGACCTTCTGTCACTACAAAAAGTAATTTTTAATCCTTCAAAAGTCTTAGTTCGGATATTTTATATGAATATTGATTAATATTCTTTTAATATTGGAAAAGTTCCATTTAAAATTTGCTTTATTTTAACTTGTATGCAATTTCAAATTGAATCCTTTGTGTGGCTGTTGTTGCGTGCGATGAAGAGGAAATATAATTTTTATTAAATAAATATTTATTAAACGGATGTTCACAGAAATCAGAACAAACTAAAACTAAAGTCGGAAAAAACAAAGTTATGTTCTAAAGATACTAGTTCATGATAATATTCTATCTTGTAATATTGCCTAGTTGGGACAACTTATAAGAAAAATAGAGCAAAAATTTAAAAATGCAAAATTGAACACGCGAACGAAAAAAATATTACTGCACGTGGCCTTTATGTTTTCACGAGTTTCTATCTCTGAGAACGCGCTACACTTTAAAGCACACTTTTCAATTCAGAGATTCAGTTTTGAATGTAAGCCACGTACCTGTTTAGAATGAGAATGATGGTTTTACCTGCCTATGTATTGTAGCCTTCAATAAAACAAAGTTATTTATTTGGAACATGGAAAATAAATGTAAGTTTTGATGAGTTTATTCGATTGTAACGGAACTATATCAAAATTTTAAAATACTTTGAATAAATTTGATTAGTACCTGTCGCGAATGCGAGCCTGCTATCGTTTCTGCGGACTGATCGCGCATGCGCAAAAACGGAAAAACAGCCAGAACATTCTTTAACTTTTTAGAACTCTCGGATTGAGCGGGAGAAAATGTGTTGTTCCTGTTTCTGTTAAAATTGTAAATATAATGTAAATATATCGGCGCAATTAAAGAGTAGCGAAATTTATACCATGTGTTTTCATTTGATTTGAGCTTCTCTGTGAATACGTATACTAAGTTTCAGCGAAAGAATGGATAATACAAAAGCATCATAGAATTCCATCTTTTTTTGCCCAGCCCTAGAAAAGAGGGTAAGAATTCAAGAAAAAGGGTGAGTGAACTTCTCACATCTTTTATTATACATATTTTAGATGAATTTTAACCTCTTTGAAGCAATATTTTATGGCGCCCGAACAGGGACTTGGGCAAAATCGAAAGTGAATATATTTGAGTGATATTGATGCCTTTTGTTTATTTGTATGAACTTTTGCAATTCTCCCTCAATATTAGAAGTATTGATTTATTATAAAATTGAAATATTCGCAATTTAAAAACGACCAGTATAGAATTTCGTGAAAAGGAACTGGCCGACATGGAATTTGCGAAATCGAAACGTTCAGTTATACGTCAACTTACTACCAAATTAATTAATAAAATTGAAGGGAAACTATCTGAAAATGTTGTTGAGGATGAATTGCATGTGTTATTAGAACAACTTTCTCTTAAAGAAGTTGAACTTAGTAAAGTAAACAGTGAAATTGAAGCATTAATTTTGGATGTTAAGGACATTGAAGAAGAAATAGTTATTAGTAATGACTACAATGAGAAGCTAATTGTGTGTAAAGTGCAAATAAAAAGAAAAATTGAGAATTTAAAAACAAGTTTGATACCTACTGTTAGTGATCCGAATAAAATGGCTCAAGGTAAAAGTATTATGTCTGTTGGAAGAATGCCAGAAAGTTCTATAATTAAATTACCCACGATCACTATTGAGAAATTTAACAATGATCCTGGTGATTGGCAACGATTTTTCGATCAATTTGAGTCGGTTATCCATAAAAATAGAGATATTGCTAATGTCGATAAATTTAACTATCTAAAATCGTATTTAACCGGATCAGCAGCCCATACAATTCAAGGTTTCTCTTTAACCAATGACAATTATCAAGTTGCTCTGGATACTTTAAAAGAGCGTTTCGGAAAGAAAACATTAGTGATTAATTCACATTTAAATAAACTTTTATCTTTAACCCCTGTGAAAAGAATTACCGATATTCACGCATTGCGAAAATTATATGACACATGTCTGACACAGGTGCGTAACCTTGAATCGCTCAGATTAAATCCTGAAAATTATGAAGCATTATTTTGCCCTATTCTCATCAAATTATTGCCTCCAGAAATTGTAATTGAAATTGCTAAAAATTGTGGATCTGAAGATATTTGGAAAGTTTCTGAAATGTTGGATATTGTAAAATTAGAATTAGAGTCACGTGAGAAAGCCCAATTTTTGGTTCAAAACCATCTTTCAAATGACAAAGGATTTTCGCATCACACCACTTCGTATGACGCTAAAACGAAAGAGTTCGAGTTGCCTGCCAGACAGAATAGAAATTTTGGCTATCGTTCTTTTACACCTAATAAAAATGTGCCCACTGCGTCAGGATTATTAAATGATACCAGTAGAAGGGTTAATAAATGTGTGTTATGCAGTGATGAAACCCATTCTTTGCAGGAGTGTAACACATTTAAAAATAAGTCTATGAAAGAGAAAAAGGGATTTCTATCAGAACGAGGTTGTTGCTTTATTTGTTTAAAACCTAGACATCTCGCCCGAGACTGTAAGTGTTATGTAAGATGTTCAGAATGTCAGAAAAGACATTTCTCTACTATGTGCCCAGAATATGTCAACAAAACTGAACGTCACGAAGATGTCCCCAAGCAGAAAGCGAGTGATAAAACCCAAACCTTGGCTAACAAAACTTGCAACCAAGATGTATTAATGCAGACTTCATCGGTAATCTTAAAAAATAATGATAAAGAGATCCTTATAAGATGTTTGTATGATTCTGGAAGTCAGCATTCGTACCTTTCAAAGCAGATAGTTCAGGATATTGATTATCAGTCTTTGGGACAACAAGAAATGAATCACAGTCTTTTCGGGGGGTCGGAAGAAACTAGAACCCATGAGCGGTACAAAATATTTTTAAGCAATCTTTCAAAAACTTTTTCATGTAACTTTGAAGTGTTTGACCAAGAAAAAATATGCGCAGAGATCCCAAAAATTACAGATGGTCCCTGGATTATAGAAGCAAAACGCTGCGGAATAGAGTTTTCAGATCATAGTACTAAAACAGGGAACAATGAAATACACTTGCTAATTGGGGCAGATATTATTGGGAAGCTTTTCACTGGAAATTTTAAGCTTTTATCAAGTGGCCTCGCTGCAATTGAGACTCATTTAAGGTGGACTTTGATGGGGAAGGTTCCAGAGTCTAGGGGAACTCGCAACACTTCTTTACTTGCCATTTCCTTACATGTTAAAAGTGAAAAATTGAAAGACCTTTGGGAACTAGACGTACTTGGAATAAGAGATCCCATCGAGAGAAAAAAAGCCGAAGATTTAAACCAAGAGGCTTTAGACTTATTTAATAACACGGTGGATAGAGATTCAGATGGAAGGTATATTGTCTCACTACCTTGGATTGAAAATCATCCGACACTTTCTACTAATCGAGAACTAGCGGAAAAAAGACTTAAGTCAACTGTTCATAACTTGAAGTCCTCTGAGAATTTAGATGCGTATCAGAAAGTGTTCGAAGAATGGGAAACTGAAGGAATCATAGAAACGATTCCTGACTCGGGTGCAAATGAAGGTCACTTTTTACCTCATAGAGCTGTGATTCGTCAAAGTTCTACTACTAAGATAAGACCTGTTTTTGATGGCTCTGCAAAAGAGAAACACTCCTTATCATTAAATGATTGCTTAGCCAAGGGTCCAAACCTGATAGAACTGATACCCTCTATATTGCACAGATTCAGAAAGGGTAAAATAGGCGTCAGTGCAGACATCAAAAAAGCATTCCTTCAGATCAGCTTAAAAGAGAAGGACAAAAACTTTTTGAAATTTCTCTGGTATAAAGATGGTGATTATAAACAGCTGCAAGTTTATAGGCATTGTCGAGTGGTTTTCGGCATTAATGCTAGACCATTCCTGTTAGCGGCGACCTTGTTGCATCTTTTAAACGAAGTAGAAGAGCCTCTCAGACATACAGCTGAAAAGCTGAAGAATTCATTCTACGTCGATAATTGCGTAACCAGTGTAGATTCGGAAGAAGAATTACAAGAATCTATTGCCAATTCTAGAAATATATTAGGGTCAGCGCAATTTGACCTACGAGGTTGGCGGTACAATCTTCCTGTTAAAGACAACATAGCAGGTAAAAGCATAGGACTCATGGAAGATTAAAAATCATCTGAACCAATTTTGGGGCTGCAGTGGCACATAGAAGATGACAGGCTTAGCTTGATGAGTTTTGAAGAAAAAAGCGATCCAAAGAAGATCTCTAAAAGATTTGTTCTTTCTGAAGCCAACAAAGTATTTGATCCTATAGGATTTACCGCTCCGGTTACTCTCCTGCCTAAGCTAATGCTGCAAGAGTGTTGGAAACCAAAGCTCAAGTGGGATGATGAACTACCCAAAGATATGAAAAAGAAATTTACAAAATGGAAAGAACAACTAGAAGTCTTGAAGAAAATAAGAATCCCGCGTAAGCTCTCACCTCATGACATCCAACTTGGTGAATCAAGTCTCCACATATTTTGCGACGCAAGTAAATCAGCTTATGCCACCTGCATCTTTCTTAGAACATCCTACAATGACGAGGTGTCTTGCCAACTAATACAAGCCAAGACGAGAGTAGCTCCAATAAGAGAAGCAACTATTCCAAGACTGGAGTTATTATCCTGTGTTATCGGAGCAAGGTTGGCAAACACCATACTCAAAGAACTAGAGGTAGAGAACTTGAAAACCTTTTATTGGTCTGATTCAGTAAATGCGCTATACTGGATTAGAAGAAATGAAAACTGGGGAACATTTGTGTACAATCGAGTACAAGAAATTCGGCTTCTAACGAATCCTGAGGATTGGAAACACATATCCGGTACTTTAAATCCGGCTGATCTACCGTCACGGGGATGCACTGCTGAAAAATTGAAGATAGGTCGCTGGTGGGAGGGACCAAAGTGGCTGGAACAACCTAGTGATAAATGGCCAGTCTTGGATGCGGGCCCGGATTTTGATGTAGTCAATTTGGAAAGACAAAAACAGTAGTATCTACTACCAACTAGAAACTACAAACCCAGATAAAAGCAGAATTCGAATATCAAGGTTTGGACGACGTTTAAGACCTGCCCAACGTTTGATAGATTCCTGAGTTTCATGAACCTGAAACTCAGGGGTGGGAGGATGTCGCGAATGCGAGCCTGCTATCGTTTCTGCGGACTGATCGCGCATGCGCAAAAACGGAAAAACAGCCAGAACATTCTTTAACTTTTTAGAACTCTCGGATTGAGCGGGAGAAAATGTGTTGTTCCTGTTTCTGTTAAAATTGTAAATATAATGTAAATATATCGGCGCAATTAAAGAGTAGCGAAATTTATACCATGTGTTTTCATTTGATTTGAGCTTCTCTGTGAATACGTATACTAAGTTTCAGCGAAAGAATGGATAATACAAAAGCATCATAGAATTCCATCTTTTTTTGCCCAGCCCTAGAAAAGAGGGTAAGAATTCAAGAAAAAGGGTGAGTGAACTTCTCACATCTTTTATTATACATATTTTAGATGAATTTTAACCTCTTTGAAGCAATAGTACCAGTCTAGATTCAAAAGGTTTCGTACTGTATGTTTCACTTTTTTTATAAAAAGAAATTCTACGAGCGTATGTGCTAAACCAAGAACGTTTGTGGAAAGTTAATCGAAATGTGGACATGCCGTTCAGAAAATGAACACACGTCTTGAGTAATATTGGTCACTAAATAATTAATTTTTACCTGCCTCTAGTTCAACATTGAATGTTTTATATTCTATATCATCTGTCGCAAATATTGGGAAATTTTTGTATTTAAAAAAAAGTGAAGTATTAGAACTTAAATTCCGTAAAAAGAATTTTCGGAAAATTAATTGCTTTTTCAGCGGTACTGGTAAGGCAATTCAAGTTACCTCAATGCTCAATTTGCATTCCAGCTAGAGGTATGAGATCCATTTATGTGAATATGGATGCAATTTTTATAATATATAGATATTGGAATAACACATGAAATGTTAATAACGACAGATTTCCATCAATAGATGTAAACAATTAAGAAAGTTTAGCGCAGATGCTATATGAGTATGCGGGTCTGTTAGTTTAAGATAAAAGGCTTTAAAAAAGCTTTTCAAAAATATAATTGGTCCACTCCTTCATTTGGCATAAAAATTAAGTTTCTTAACTTTAGGAATTAAATAAAATCCTGGCTACTGAGTACCGTTATTTAAAAAAGTTGGGCAGAATGAATTGGAAAAATTCGACTAAACTGAATGATTTCGATTCATTTTTCTAGCGTTGTATTAGGAGCAGAATCTGCTCCGCTTTTAAAGCAATCGTAGTCAATTTGAATTATACGTGAATGGCCAAAACGGGGTCTAATTCCCAGCCGCATCGTCAGAGGGCGCTGCAGCAATCTATTCTGATTAGCATTGAAAAGAATTTCGCCTGCAGCCGAGAATTGAAGCGAAAGTGAGAAAGAATTAATTGTGGCAGATAAAGTATAAGGCGAGAGAAAAATATTCCCGTCTCCGAATAAAAGCAGACGAGAATAAAATAAAACAAAACACAGAAAAAGGTTACGAAAGAGGTGAGAACTTTTGATTAAAACGCCATTTTCTTTTTTCCCTTTTTACACCAGGCGATAACGGAAAGTCTTTCAACACTTTCACCCTGCGTGAGTCGAAGTAATTATGACAGACAGCGATAATTGGTATTTATGGCACGAGATTTTGTTTGGCAACATTTGTTTCGCCAAACGATCTTCGATTTTCATCTCAGCGCGCTGTGAACGGCAGCCATTTTTTCCGTCTCTCATTCTTTAAGTATTCGATTTGGCATTTGCAATTTTTCGCCAGATGCAAATAAATTCGTGAGAGCGCTGAGTATTAATTCCGCTAACTTTTTGGGGAAGAGTTTTGAATGGCATCTAAACTCCTCTTTTCCGATAAACGAGACTTTAGGGAAACACGGGGCTGTTATTCGATCTTTTTTGTTGTCCTTTTATTCCAAAACAATTCCCCTGCGCTGAGAAACGCGATAGGTTATATGAAAGGATATTTTGTTAAAAGTAATCTTCTTCCATTGGTTCTCCGGTGTTAGCTGTTGACTGCTTTTCATCTTTTATTATTTCATAAGTTGGAAAGTGTCGTCGGAATGCGGTAATGTCTTTCGACATTTCGTGTAATTTAATTTTGAACATTTTGAACGGGAGCCGGTGTTGACATTTACAACGCGTCAAAAAAGAGATACGTTTTCGGACTTTACTCGCAATTCTTTTTTTATTTACTCGTGGAAATGCCGATTCGGCAAGTTTAAATAAGTGCTGAAATACTTCGAAACACAAACCAATCATTACACTCTAACTCCGCCATATTTTCCAAAAATGAATTTACTTTTACAAAGCCTTATTGGCATTTGAGATGGCTTAAAAAAGAAAGTATACAATTGTGACTCACGCTTTTCTCTGCCATCATATCGCGTACACGTATAAAATATTTGCCAGGTTTGATTTATTGTAGCTAATGACGCAAAAGTTCAAAAGCGGACACTCAGCAGTAAAATACCCAAAACAAAAAGTCAAATGATAAATAAATAAATAGAAAATTAAAAAATACGAATATAATAAAAAAAGAATTAAAAATGTTCACAACACATCAGGAACATATTAAATATAAAAAGTGTTGATATGAGAGCGAACTAAAAAATATATAAATAGTGAAGTAAAAAACATGAAATATATTAATTAATTGATGATTTAAAACTTGTTAATCAGCAACGTGATTATCAGATTGAAAAATATCAGCTGAAATTTAATTAACACAAATGGAGATCTTATTTCAAATATGTATTGTAAAATATGATACACACATGTACAAAAGTTTAGATTTTCATTAATTTTACTTTCGCCTTTTTCTCATGGAATTTATATAATTTTTAACACGATAGTAACAAATATATGAATTCATTCAAATATGCATGATTTAATTTTAACGAGTTCGTTAATTCCAATGTAAATATTTTTCAGTGTATAAGAAAAATATCGCGATGTTTCGAAAAGTCTTGGACTAACAAAAGCGATACAAAATTTTTTCGCATTCTCGAACATTATTCCTACGCACTGTATATGAAAAGACAAAGCACCATACCATTCAACTATAAATGTACTTAGCTGCGATCAAATGAATATATTTCCGCTTAACCCTCCTGGTGGTTACTTTCGAGTAGGAAACTACTCTGTAGTGGCAAGCCTGATTCAAAAACCTATTCCAAACTGTCACAAGTTCTGAGCCAGGGACAATTTGTTCTTCCTACTTTGAGTAATAGGGCAGTTTTGAATCGACGAGATATCTCGTTCAATAGCAAAACTTGTCAGATCTTGATGGACGAGATACCTCGTCGAAACCACTTGAAGGGTTATAGTTTATATTATTATTTTTCTGTTCTTTATAACAAGTTTCAAAAACTAATTTATATTTATATTTCAAACGTTTTCATTCAACACAGAAGTTCGGTTTGATCATGTGTTTTTTAAAACGTGAACGATAAGTATTTCAAAATCGAAATATGTATCATGGTAAAAAGAATTTTTCTGTGTCACGCCACGCATCGGTTTAATATCACTCCTGCGACACCGAATAGGCTGAATACTCATGCGAACCAGGATGTATTATATGCAATACATAAACAGAATACGCATGCCGAGTGTTTTATCACAAGGCCGATCAGTGTGTGGCTTGTTTAACAAACACTAGGTAACAGAATTATCCCTTAAGCAACTGTTGGAGTATGGTCTGTTTTCTAACATTAAAAGGCACCAGTTAATTTTATAATCAGCATATTAAACCTCCAAGTGGCTTTGACGAGGTACTAACTCATACATCAAGCTCTGGATAATTTTGCTAATGACGAGATATCTCGTCATCAATATATTGCAAATTTGTTTTGTTGACGACATCAAGATCTGGTCAGTTTCCTTCTAATGACGAGATATCTCGTCTATTAAGATCTGATCAGTTTTGCTAATGACGAGGTACCACGGTCGAGACAAAGCCATTAACCCTATAAACAACCATTAACCCTATAAATGAAACTTGGAGATATTGTCTTTTTGACTAGCAAGACAGTACAATTCGATTATGCACTCATCAAAACATACATTTTAAACAACATGCTCAACAGAAGCTCAAATATAACACTTGCTTAACTAATGAGTATACCATTATCAACTTTGGGGTCTAAATATACACCTTGCACAATTGGCAAGTTAACATTACAAATCGTCCTCTCTCTGCATCAAACAGTTTCCTTTTCCTGACACCATAACTCCAAATATTAGATTCTTGCGAAAGTTGCTTGTACCAACTTTCAGGACGAGCTAAATGTATGCTTCAGTTAAGGAAAAGGTCAAAACGGCAGTTTATGTACTCTCGTTATATCGACCAGTTTAAAAAGCAATAAAAATGAATTTTATGCTGGAGGCTCTTTCTAAATTCCGCTACAATTTATTCTGAGACTAACGTGCTATGTATCGCAAAATATGTTCAAATATTTGCTCACAAACATTTAGGTCGCCAATGGCGATGTGGGAATGAAAATTAAGCATATATGAGGCCTTTTCTAACCATGCTACTTAAAAATTCATGATTCTATTTTGATCAAGAACACTAAAGCTTCTCTTGTGTAACACGAACGGATTTTTAACCGAGTTTTAAGGTGTGAGAATAGTGTAATTTTTGTAGTTTATAACGATTAGTTGTAACGCATTTTACCAAACATGATAATTTTATTTATAGCAATATTTAGAAATATGAATAACGTTGGCGCTAACATTTTAATCTGTAGAAATTTTAAGGTCTTAATTTATACATTGTTAATCACAAAATATGCAATCGTTTAAGTTTTATTGCTACAAAAGTATGTACTGTAGGTTTTGCCGTTATATTGAAAAACTCGATAAAAAAATTATCTATGCACTTATTTCTGGTTTTAGTCAAAGCAGAAATACGAATGCAAAATATACTGTAATTAAATTCTCTAATACTAAAAAAGATTGATCTTCTCTAGACTAAACACGGTAATATTACATGGCTGGAAAATTTAAATCGATTAATATCATTACGAAAATCTTCATTTTTTTTAATGTTGCCGCTTGCTGAACTGTGCAGACGATAAATAACTAAAGGAAAATAAAGACTTCCAGGTTCAAAAACGTCATTAGGTTTTGATGGTAGGCCATATTTTCCCGTAACTATTTTTTGTTAAAGTTTGTATTCTTGATAATTACATCGTATAACTTTAAAAAAGCATATTATAACGAATCATGAAGGTTCAAACGATATTTATTATTTTGTATAACGTTGATTATTATTTATTTAATCATTGCATTCCACGTTTGTGCTGTCATGCTTTCTGTTTTCTACGTTTCTCTTCCAAATAAATTTCTAAATTTTCTTCTTTCAAATTTTTAATTATTTTTACGCGATAATATTTTATTTTTCAGACCGAATAATTTCAATATTTGATGATCTCTAGGGGTCCCACGGTTCCCCTGATTTGACCTTCCGAATTTTTTCTTCTATGGGGCTACTTAAAGGAACGAAAGTCGCCCCCCCCCCAATTATTCCTGTCATAAGATGTTATATCGCCAAACGAGCCGATAAGATGCCAAATCGGCCAACCAAATGAATCTTTCAAAGAGCAATCACGTGACTACTAGTCAACATGTTGGTTACACTTTTCGGAGCTCCTCTCAAAAATAACGTCCAGTCTACTTATATTTCACGTTTAAGGTTCTTCCAGGTGCTGATCTCGTCATCTGAGTGTGATTCAAAATTGCGAGGTGCTGTCCTCGAAACTTTCCCTTCGGGATCGATCACGGACCGTCGCCAATAGCCCATTGTGTCGCTCCAGTGCGACGTAAATTCAACATTCTACCTACCTATATGTTCAGCACAGTAATATCTAGCGCACCGCTTGACCAGATTTGTTAAACCCTCGATGTTGTCAACCAACTCACCAACTTACTAAAAGCAACAAGCTGGAGAATATTCTTATATTCACATTGTACTAATTTTGCGAGAAGGCCTAAATCTGAATAATCGTCGGGAGTATTAAAAACATGTACTCTTCGGTCATTAATAATTCGCCCAAAACAGAGTTATCGCTCACCTATCTGAACCAACGCCTAGATCATTATCCCCGTCGGTTGACAAGAAGCTTAATTTCCTTCCTAATTTAACCACTCCATTTAATTATGTCCAGAAATTAATCGCTTCATTTCAGGCTTCGAAAAACCTCATCTCCGATGGGACTAAAATATGCATGAGCACATGGAGTGTCCAGCCTGTTGTGGGGATTTTTTTTCTTAATCTACAGATAGTTGTAGAGGTAGTTTACGGCTGCACAAAGTGGGGTTTGAAAATTGCCGACATTTTCAGAAATTACCAGCGAAAATTCGTAATACGGGTTTTTTGTTCTACTTTCCTTCTTAGCGGGAGTGTACTAACTGGGCGGGATATGGACATTGAATCAGATCCTTGTTGCGTACTTCAACCATTCAATAACAATATCTCAAAATATTTTCTGTACTGTATACAGGTGCACGAAAATATTAGAAACGCCGACGGAGTCGAGACCTTCTTTTGGAAGTATGTGTATAAGTTGCTTAAGGAAAACTAAAATTACCTTTTAACTCTAGAGTGTTAATCTTTTTCTCACATAAATCATGCGAACAATTAAAAATAAGATAATAGCTTCTTGCAGATGTGGAATTTACTTATTCATGTTTATTTTTTTTATCTCGGAGCAAAATTGATGTTCAGATTAGATTTCTTTTATCTCATGGCAAAAATTACTGTTCAGATTAAATTTCTGATTGCCTCACAGCAAAAATGGATTTTCAGATTTAATTTCTGTTTAACTCAAGGCATAAATAGCTGTTCAGATTACATTTCTGTTTATCTCACAGCAAGAATTGCTTTTCGGATTAGATTTCTGTTTACCCCACAGCAAAGCATTGTAGCTAAAGTTAGATTTCTGTTTATCTTACTGCAATAATTGTGTTTCGGAATAACTTTTGTTTACCCAAAGGCAAAATTGATGTACATATTAAATTTCTGTTTACCTCACAACAAAAATCGCTGTTCAGATCAGATTTCTATTTATCTCAGGGTAAAAATTGTTTTTCTGTTTATCTTACGGCAAAAATTGCTGTTCAGATTATATTTTTCTGTTTACCTCACGGTAAAAATTGCGATCAGATTAGATTTTTGACGAAATTTTATCACATTCAATGGCATTTGTACACATCGATACTTGAAGATCCTAAAAACAAAGCAAAGAAAGCTAAAATAATAATAAAATATAAGAAAACCAGTGACTTATTTTGACAACTAATTCTCGCCATTATTTCTAGGTATTTAAACCCCGGTATAAAGTGCCTTGTGATCAGTGGATTGGTGTTCAGGTGTTTGTGGCAGTGAATTAAGGTTAGTGCGATTGTGCAAAGCTTTATTGCCCGTTAGAAACAAGAAAGAAATAATAGAAGTACCCTTTATAAAGAGAAACAACGAAGAAGAGACTATTGATTTCTGAAATTACCAGTGACGATTTCGGGGCCAAAAACAAAAGTTGTGTATACAACACATCAGCTATAAATTACTCGCAATGCATTGTTAACGAGTTCCTTTTACTATGATTCACATACACAACTTTCCCCTTTCAAGGGTGGTGAGAAGTCTGGCTCCCACCCGTCTGAGTTCTCTGAATTTTAATATATTTATTTGCTTTTTTTTCAGTTATGTGTGAAATAGTTGCTGTCCTGGTTAGTGTAAGATGGCATTCGTAAAAACCTGTACGAGTAAGATATACGAGTCGTGGAGAATAGGTTTATCAGGCCCGTAAACTAGATGCAGCGAATAGGTTTATCAGGCCCGAAGATGAGATATAGCCCCACGAATAGGTTTTCTTTCGCGGTGCGCTTTTAACTTTATTCATTATTCTATATTATTATAACAATTTTATTTACACTTTATACTATTGTAACAACTTTATTGCTCTCTTCTATTCTAACAATTTTATTTATTATTTTATACTATTCTAATAACTTTATTACTTTATACTGTTCTAACAACTTTATTGTTTTCTACTATTCTAATAACTTTATTTATCATTTTATACCATTCTAACAACTTTATTTATCATTTTATACCATTCTAACAACTTTATTGTTCTCTCTACTATTCTAACAACTTTACTATTATACTCTACTATTCTAACAACTTTACATATTATACCTTACTATTCTAATAACTTTACTATTCTAACAACTTTTGCTTCGACCATTTCAAAGCTAAAATATTGCACACTATAAATGAAAAATAATATTACTTTCTCTTCTTAACACATTCCGAAGTACTGCGATGAAACTTAAGGGGACAGTAGGACTTTCAAAATCACCAAAATGGATCGAAAAAACGATTTTTTAATTTTAGCGTAAAAATGAATTGGTATCTAATTTTGCGAAAAACAAAAATAATTTTTCAATTACGATAATTTTTGACGTGTTATGTACACATACAACATCAAAGATGTAGTAGATAAGTATAATAAGTCGACTACAAAAAGGCTTTTTCTTCGATTGAAATTTTTTGACATTCTTGATTTCAAAATGTTTTCTGCCCATTTGGCTTTAATTGATTTTCTTAAAAGATTTATTAGTGAAAACAGTTCATGCTTCCAAATTCTGAAATTTCAATTTAAAATGTTGCTTAACCTGTGCTTTTTTTGCAAATTTTTAATACAAATTGTTTTCTTTTCAATTAATTGATCAATACACTTACCAAATGGAGTTAATTTCGTTTATACATGTATAAAATTATTATGTGAATTAAAATATTGTCAATAAATGAAAAATCAACACGCATGGTACCTATCATTAATTTTTTGCAAATGTATCAAAATGTTTTGCCACGTGTTATGTAATAACTTCTAGAAGCAATCTGTTTGGACAAATCTTTACATATAGGTTAAAATATCCTTGCAAATTTTATAACAATCGGATAATAACTACAGAAGTTCAGTTCCCTCAAACATTTCTGTAGAACGAGTTTCTCTACTAGCTTCTATAGCATGCAGTGAAGCATTACTGTATAGATCACCTAAAAATCCTATGAAATACAATATTGAAAACACTCAAGTCAAATTCATCAGAATGAAAAATTTTAGAATGACCTTAATAAATTTCAAAAGTAGAAAAGTTGATTTATTCTTTGGATAACAAAACTAATATAATATTTTCAGGTAGAAATTGTTTACCTATTCTTGATGTGGTATTGAATATTCAGAAGCATCGCAAAAATGAGATATCAGTTTCTCACATCAATGCAATATCGCAAACACATTTTGAGGGAAATCCTTTTCATCAACTAAAGGAACTTCTACATTCGAAACATATTTGCACAATATAAAAGCATGCGTTTATTTAACTAGTAGCATTTGTTTATTGAACTAATTTTCTTTTCATGATATGAATACATCATCTGTTTTGTATTTTATTGTCAAAATATTTATTAGAGATACATTTTATTTTTGACTTCTGCTTTTTTGGAGATTTAATTACATTCATTTTGGCGTTTAAGTGAAATCTTTTGATGAAAATGTGAAAACATAAAATTCTGTATAAAATACACAAAATGTGTTTTCAAATAATTTTAATTTTAATTTAAATATCCTGTTCTCGTAATGTTATAAATGTAAAAGAAGGAAATATGATTTATTTTTGGTATTTCTGTAAAAATATAAAAATTAAATTACTTTTTGTACTTAGTCATGAAATAAAATTGATTTTTCGAGTTTTAACGTTTTCATGATTCATATAATAACACTAAAATAGATAAATTCAAATATACTTTATTAATGTTAGCGAAAACTTTTTGCTATTGATTAATTTAAATAAAAAAATACGGGTATGCAAAAGGAAACACAATTGAATTATTGGGAAAGCATGCAGTATTAAGAAAAATTGAGACTTCAAAACAAGGAGATATACTGAAGAAATAGCAGATTAAATTTTGGCTAATAGGAAGATATTCATTCAGATTGAGATAAATTGAGAGAAAGAAATGAGTAAGAGTGGATGGCATGTTTATTTGCATATTAAAAGAACTTCATATAAGTATTAAAATAAACAGCGGTGATGAAATTTGCCATTACTATAAAAATTAACTTAAAATATGCAATAAAAAATATCGCAACGAATTCCAACCATTAAGGGCAAGCTGGTAGACTGAAGTTGTTCGATCTTTCCACGTCCCACTAAAGAAGCGAGGTGTCGTTTCTGATCAATACTAGAAGCCGCTCGCCACAACCGACTCGTACTTGATGGATGGTAGATGATGAACTGCTGAGTTGCCAATCTGACGACAATAACTTCCAACAACGGTCAGAAACCCTGTAGTAACAGACACTGCTTTTAATTTTATCACGACTTCAATATTCATTTCCCCCAACTCACACTCATTTAAAACACTAGCGCCCCCACTCGACTGCTGAAAGCAACATAAGCCAGTCAAATGGTCTCAATATTCCATGACCACGGAAGATCACGGAAGTATAGCCGTTATTTTATTATAACTATCATGGTCTCGCGCAGTCGGCACTCAATCAACTAGTGGCAACATCTGTCGAATTCCAGCCACTTCTGAAATTTAGAGGGGGTGTACTGTGGTGAAATTAGCCATCACTGCAAAAAATTAACTTACAATATGGTTTATAACTTACAATATACAGGTCGTTTCAAAAATATCTGGTCAAATAAAGGGTGGTGGAGGGGCCCAAAATAAATATTTCTGTCAAAAAATGTGTGTCCATAAATGCCGATCTTAGGCTGTAGAGTGCTCTGTTGAAGTCAGTCGATAATATCGTTTATGGTGTAAGGCGTCGTTCTCGTCTCGTCTTTTCAACATGCATCACTACACGAATCCAAGCGGGGAATGATGCCTTATACCACAAAAATGATATTATAGACTGACCTAAACATCAGAACGACAGCCCTTTACTATCTAAACCCCTACATTTCAGGACACACATTCTTTGACAGAAATGCTTATTTCGGGCCCCTCTACCACCCTTTACAATTTGTCCACCTTGTATATAGCAGTGTAAAGAATCTCAACTATGGAGAAGTTTTGGGTAGACTGTTTCTCTGTCATTCCACCTCCTACTACAGAAAACAGAGGGCTTTGACAAATTCTAGTTGGCCACAATTGTAAAGCTCATCGATAAATGGTCCACGATAAAGAGCTGAATTGTGAATTCGGTGCTAATCACTTCCAACTAAAGCGCAGACTTCTACGACTATCACGGTTTCACTCTTCTTTGCCACTCACCCTTCTATTCACACGGCATGCCACACACTCTCTTGAAGAGGGTATTTAGCCACCCAACAAAAATTTAATTATAAAAAAGTAGCATATATAACAGTGCATCAACCATGAAGTACCTTTAAGTAGAATGAAGTTCCCCTGTTTTAAAACACGTTACTACATTGGTCACTGGTACCCATGATTTTGAACACGTGCGCTTTCCAAGAAACTAGATGGCTCTACTAACAGCTTAGAAATGGCAATGGCCACAATCGGCACGCACATCAATGGATGGTCCACGGCCTTCACTCTTCGTTGTCCCTCAGACATCAATGAATAGTCTAGTTGAATACGTTGAAAATCCCTTCCAACAAATGTTTAGAGACCAGTGATAATCCAATAATCCGACTGGATAACAAGTCCAGTGATAACCGACACTGCTTCTAGAACTACAGCGGCTTTCACTCTTCATTGTACCTCATCCTTCTTTTCATGCGGCACCTCACACTTACTTGGATGCTAAGAGCAACAACTGGACAGTCTATCAGTCATGAGCACCCATTACACGACCACGGATACGGAAGTACATCCGCGATCTCAATACAGCTTGCACAGTTTCACGTAACTGAAAATCAGTCAACTAATGATAAGACCTATCGAACTCTAGTCACATCTAAATTCTCGAGGGGAAATACAGCGGTGACTCCACTACAGACATTAACGTACAATGTAACGTATTACGTAATATATAACGTATATAACGTAATCTATAACGTACGATAATACATAGCATTGGCTACGAGTCTCAACCATGAAGTACTTTTTGGTAGGCTGAAGTTGCATTATCTTGCCATGTGTTACTACACAGCAAATTTGCTTTATCTCCAGCAATAAATTAGAAATTTCAAAGGAAAAAATTTTACGCGCACAAAAGGAACCCAAACTGTAAACAACCTCAAAAGACTCTCACACCAAAAGCCCATTAACTGATACATTAAACAACCTCAAAAAATCCCAAATCCTAATTCAACCTCATGGCAGCATTTCCTGAAATTTCCCAAACAAAAAATGATTGATTAAGCCCCTAATCAAAAATCCAAACCCTCTGATTAAGTCCCAAAATGTTTGCATCCCCCGATTAATTTTAAGCCTCGTATAAGCCCAACACAAACCAATTCAGATTTTTTCCACCAACTAAACTCGGTACATTGTTGTTCCTAATAGAAAAAGACCTCTCCCAACAACAAAAAGAGACGATCCTTTCTATGGTGGTGTCTATCTATCTATTTTGGAGGGGTCTTTTGCGGCGTTCGAAATTCCTCTGCCCCATCCCAGTGCAGGAGTGGGTGTGCACGGAGCTAATTAATCTCGCTTGGCGAATCGGTGCTGCCATTCGCAGCAGACTAAATTCCCGAAAACTTAGCGGCGGTCGGCCATTTGCATATTAAGTTGGCTCGTCTCTAGATATATCATACAACCCCACGGTGCCTGCCTCTGTGTAACGTCACAAGTCGCTAGGGAGGGAGGGGATACTCCGAACTACGAAAGGGAGGGAGGGATACATTATCGCGGTCGTTTGCTGGTAACTGGCGGCCATCTTTGATCACGGCTGCTGATCGCTCGTTATTGTATTCTGGTGACAAAAATTTCGTGTTTAAACAAAGGGGAGTGGTTATCGGTATTGAACTGCAATCACAGGCTGTATTTTGATGATTTCAGTACCAAAAATGGCATTTTTTAAATGTAAAATATAAAATGTTTGCTAATAAAGTGCACTTAAAAATCTCTATAAATATTCGACTATCGTACGTGGCACAGATTTTGACATTATTTGTACACTTAAGAACAGAAACAAACGGTTAAGAAACTAGACCAGATGCTACACGCGGATCTGCTAGTATAATCTAAATTCTTCATTCCCTGCAGTGACGAAAATATTTCTAACATGACTTTGCATTGTCCCTATCTGCATTCCTGATCCCAGTCATAGAGGAAATATAAAAGTAGAGTGAGCAATGGTAAACTTTTTATGTGTCCATGATTATGTGGAAAAACTAGTAGTAATGTGACCCTTGGACTACTTCCGTCTGCCGAGTGAAAGCTAGCATTCATCATCTGATTGGTTGACGGGCCAGGAGAAGACGCCCAACCATTAATTCATCATCTGATTGGTATGCGCGACATACTAGTAGACTTTGACGATTTGACCGCTATTATATAAAAATGCACATTCACATACCTACCCTGTCATAAAATGCTACATCGCCAAACTAGGCGATAAGACGACAAATCGATCAACCAAGTCAATTTTTCACAGATCAGTTACTTGACTACTAGTCGACATGTTGGTCACACTTTTTGAAGCTCCTCTTAATAACAATGCTCAATCTACTTATATTTTACGTCTATCCTCTAGCATCAATGTGGACTGTGAATCCCGGTAGCAGGTTAAGTAACGATATTCTCATAAAATAAAAATATGCATTCCAAGTACTCAATATTTTCACAAGTATATAAAACCAACTGTAAAGGCTTTTCAGACAATAAAAGAACTTGCTCTAGAAATCACTTATTTCTATTCAAGTGCTTATTATTATTTTCTGCGGACAAATCGTAAATAATGAATGCGCATTGAAACATGCCCTTGATTTGCTCTATTGCTCACTCAGATTTAGAATTCAAAGTAATAAGAGAATAGTAAGTCAATTATAATAAATATCCAACTCAAAAATAAATCTGTTTCAGTAATAATCTCACAAAAACTCAGTGAAATGGAACTCCATAACTCAATTAAACGCACAGCTTGGAACTGCATCTCAGTATTCTAAATGGAACTAAAAATTAAACATTTTTCAGAGTTGCCAAATGAAGAATTATTAATAATTTAATTATGTTATCGCATGCGCGTTTTGACTAAATTTCTGTATAAATATCGCTTCAACTCTCAACTATTTAAATGTTATCGCTTGCATTACTCGCTTCCTTACATCTATATCATTATTTAATATTTATTTATTCTGCCCGAACAATTTTTAGTGAAATTATTTAAATATAATTTTAACCAATGATAAAGCGAGGACAAAAAGTGATCCACGTACGTCATCGCAGTTTGATATTTATATTATTAAGTTTTTTTCTTTGGACACATGTATATAACTTTTCATGAAGGCCACAAAATTTTTTTAAAACTTCGGAAACAGAATGCACATTGGTGTAAAAAATTGGTTTACTTTTCTGGAATCTTCTTAGATGCTGAGTACCGGTACCACACACATGACTCCGTTTCTCCATTGTTCATTGTTTTGATGGACGAGTCGATTCCTGATGCGATAGAGAAGGTACGAGTATATTTCCGGCGATCTACATTGCTACATAACGAAAACCTGTAATCTCATCACAAAAAAAGTCTGCAATATTAACTCTCCTGGCGGTTGTTCCGACAAGATACCTTATCAGCAAAAATGACAAAATCTTTATGGACGAGATATCTCGTTATTAGAAGAAAACTGACCAGATTTTGATCTCGTCATCATAAAAAAATTGGCAATATATAGCTTGATGACGGGATATCTCGCCATTAGTAAAATTGATCAGATCTCGATGAACGAGATATCTCGTCGAAACCACTTGGAGGGTTAATGTGATATTTTAATTGTGTTATATATTAAAGCACTGTTCTAAGTGCAAACCAAATCGATAATCTTTTACATCAGAACATCTCTACCTTTCATCTTTCCCCCTATTACGTCATGCATACAACAAACTTCGAGTTGTCTTGCAGTTTCACGTTTGCTGGAATTAAAGGGGTTATAATTAATAAATGGCGTTAAATAATACGGTAGGTAGCCTTTCTGGTTTCTTACCAGGAAACTGCATCGTAATACTCACGAATAACTCTCATACGATTTCAAGTAGAAGTTTTGAAAATGGGATATCCTCTGCCGAAATATACTCGGATCTGGAAAAATCTTGCCCAAGACCTACTTGGGCGAGTCATTTTGGAAAGAGAGGCCGTTCCAAATGCCATTCATTGTTTGACTGCCAAACTTTCAAGCAAGAGGATGTATAGAACAGACAGTAAAACAATGTGTTTGATCTCTATCTACTCACAAGATGACACTAATAATTTCTTTTGGATGATCAACCAATGCGATTCATGTTAGAAAAACAATACCTACCAAATATTTGCCCGAAAAATCCGTTATTAAATTCAATTACCTAATTCGGCCATAATCAAATCAATTTGTATGTAAAATGTACAATTTCAACTATCCTTGCCATGTAGAATTAATTCGTTGTGTCGAAATCGACTTAGTTTAAAGATATAAGTTATGCTTAATCCAAATCTAATTGATCTTAATCGTATATCATTTACTTATTTTATGTGGCTCAAAAACGCTGAAGAGTTTTTGAGGAGGAACGTTTTTCCTGTGGACATAATGGGGGCACCGTAGCCTAGTTGGAAGAGTGGCGGATTAGTAACTTGATCGTTGCGAGTTATCCAATCAAAGACCGTTCTGTACGAGACATGTCTATGCAGATAATATTTTATTCACACTTTTTAGAGTCTTTATAACTCAAATTTGTTTGTGAACCACATCAGAAGCTTTCAGAATCCAACCAGCGCTCCATACATCTCTCAGGTTGCTAGCGTGTTGAGCAAAACCCGCTGAGCCACGGCAGCCTGTGATTTTGTGTTCACATATTCTCGTTTAACATCACTAAATGATTTATCTGTTTGTTAGCCTCACTCTGTTCATTTATTTCATTTTGTAGTGTTTAGTAATAGTATTTGATGAGTATAACCATGGAAAATGTGTTGCTAAAGGTCAGGGGTCAAAAATGAAATCTGAAAGCACTTAAAGGTCGAATTCATCCTAAGTTTGTTTTATTTCTGAAGATAAAAAACATTAATCAAGGAGACAAGAATAATCAATAGCGTGGGTTTAGAATATAGCCTTCAAATTACATTAAGATTATTAGTTGCGTATGTTAAAAGGGTTTCCTGGAATTATATTTTTAATAACTTAATGGTTGTTTTTAGAACGCTTAAAGAATTTACATTTATAAAAAGAATGCATTATAAAGTCGTTCCATTCTAAAAAATAATAGAATGTAGAAAGTAGAGAACTCTCAATTTTACGTAACATGTAATTTAAATAATGATATGTAGTAATCATTGAAATAATCGAAATAGAGTTCTAATGATTATGATGCACGAATCAATTACGCTTAATAACGACGATGCATGGAAGTAGACACTTTTTTCCTCATAAAAGTTTATGCATTTTGAAAGTATTTTCTAAGAATAATTACAATTACAAAGAGCTTACATCGTAGTACTTTCAATTCTGATATTTAAATCAAATAATGTTCATGCATTATATTTTCGCTCTTAAATATAATGTTATGCACGCTTATGCTTAATGCGTTTATTCAGTTCGTAAAGGAAAAGAGAATTAGAAACGTCGAACCTGAATTTCTTTTGAGATTCCGTAATTAATAATTCCTTTGAAAGACTTTCAGATGTTCGGGAGATTCAATATGAAGTGTGATAAAAATATCTTTTATTCGAATAATACATCTGATGACGAAACTAATCATTTCTCGTTCGATGTTTTTGCTTTTATAGTTAATTTTTATGTTATTTATATGCTGTCTTTAAAACATAAATAGCTATAGATACGAATAAAAATGAAAAGCTTTTTCGCCAATGCACTAATTAATCAAGTTTCGTAACTATCTAATAAATAATTAGAAATTATTCTTAGAATACTTATCTCGTATTTGTCTTTGAAACTGATTTTGATAGGGTGCAAAGCAAATATTTTACTCATTCCATAACATGAATTATAACACGGATGAATTCCTTTCTATAAATATATAAAAGATAATTATTTCGAAATGCGTTGTTGGTGATTTAGTTAGCAAAACCGAAATTATGGTTAAGTTCTTTACAACCATAGGAACAATAGTTTTTAGGAAAACAAGTACAAAGGAAGTTAATAATTTTCGAGTAGATATATATGGAATTAAATTTAGGCCGATTACTTTACTTGTAAACTCTAAGACGTTTTGAATATGTACTCAAATCTTTCATATAAGTTTTTAGTATTTATCTGAAATTCTTTTATAAGAATAAATTAAGGGGTTATCTAACTGAATATTAACATATAAATTCATTAAAATAGTTTTTGATTAAGATGTGTTGAAGCTTCCCGTATTATAACTTTTGAAATAAATACACTAGAAACAAATTGTGTGTAAATTGAAGACAATTATTTCAATGAAACAGGATGAAAGAAAATTTTAAGTATTTTTAAATTAATTTATTAAAATGTAAAAGTTAAAAACTCTTTTTAATTTCTTAAAAATATTAACTTCAACTTAAGATCTTGTGGGAAATCAAAGGAAAGTGGGAAAATCATAGGGACTAGAAAAATATATTTAATATATATTTCAATATATTTTTATAAATAGCAGAAATGCTTTTTCAATGCAATGTGCGTAACTTTTGGCTGATTTTGATCACACACACACTACTTTTACACGTATTTTTATAACATGTAGTATGCAGAGTGCTTAAATACTCCTGTAGAAACTTTAAAAGAATTTGGGTACATAAAATTAAAGAGTATTCACATTGCAGATGTGTATCCACTAGCACTACTCTAATGTACAAAAGTGTACACAAAGGTGCAGAAATGAATGACAGCAAATATGTGAACAACATTTTTATTCACCCTAATTTTACAGTTTGGCAGTAATTGCTTACTTAGTTTCATAGTAAGTGCTCAAAGTTCCGAGAATCAACAGCAACGCACGACAGTAATCCAACGGTAGTGTTAACAGATGTGTAACCGCTATCGCTTACAATCGGGTACACAAATGGACAGAAATGAACGGCAGCAAGTGTGTGAACAATTTTTATTTACCCTAATTTTACATTTTTGCAGTAGTTGCACGATTAGTTTTACAGTCAGTAGTACTCAAAGTTAAGACGATCAACAGCAATGCAGGACTGATAGCGTCGAGACATGGATTGCCGTTCAAACCGGCCGAACAGCGCTCTCTAGAAAATGCAGGTGGTCTTGTGGACATACGTCTATATGTGAGTACGATATGAAATTTAGTGCTTCTATTTCTTCTGAAAGTTAATTTAGGACGTTTTGAAACACCCAGTATGAGAGGTTTTTCTGTCAAGCTAGATACAAGTGGCGGATGTAGTTTTTAAGGCTGAATTAGTTTCCTGTACGTATTCTGAACTTGACGTTACTTGGCCTGTTTTTCAAACTCGATTTAAGCAGTCAGAGGAGAGATATATATACCCATGGTACTTACAGGAATCGAAGCTGTGCAGCCTACTGCTCGCAGAGGGTAAAACCATTGACCCACAGATATGCTTAAAAGAATTACAATGAATTGAATCCATGCCTTCAATTGTGTGGTGTGGCAGAACATGGAAAGTAAATGCAACTTCAATTTACCAAAAGTGACACTCCATGATGAATCCTTTGCATTTCTATATATGAAAGGTATTTTGTGTCAAGTTAAATGTAGGTGGCAGTAGTGTTTCTCTGGCTATACGTATTTTCTGTATGTATTCTGAACGTGACCAGCTGTTTTTATCGGATCCGATTTCAGCATCTTGCCAATAAGAATTACAAAGAATGAATTCCGAATTGATATATGATAATTGATTGGTCGCCAATTAGATTGAACGCCAAATGTCTCCAAAAGGCGATGAAATACATCTTAAGGTAACCCCGATATTTATGATGCGAAAAAATTTGGTTGGAGGAAGTAAAATGTCCGTTTTCCATCTGGTTTTTTTGTTAACCCTGAAAATCCCTCTCGTAGAGATTAAGCGTCACGCTATTTTCTGTAGTATTGCTTTTCCCGCATAACCCACATAAGTAAATCACCACATGTTTTGGTTGTAGGAATCCATGGTTTCTTTCAACCTTTAGAAATATTCTATTGGTACTTTCCTTACAAAAAAAATCATCTGGACGGATTCTATGGTTCTTTTTATTAAACAGAATCCTTTGGAAAGATTATATTGATATCATTTCCTTAGAATATAATAATTTAGAAAGATTCTATTGATCTTCTTAGAAGAGAATCCTTTGGAAATATTTTATTGGTCTTTCCTTAGAATAGAATCCTTTCGAGAGATTGTATTGGTCATCTCCTTAGAATAGAATTATTTGGTAATATTCAATTGGTGCTCTCCTTAGAATAAAATCATTTGGAAAGATTCTCTCTCTCTAATGTTACTTTTATTAGAATAGAATCCTTTGGAAATATCGTATTGGTCCTCTCCTTAGAAAAATTCTATTGGTTCTTTCATTAATACACAATCATTTTGAAAGATTCTTCTGGTTCAGAAGGTCATAACTGGTCAGAAGATATGCAGGAAAAACTGCAGGTTGCAAGGTGGAATTATGCGTTTGAATCCCTCAATGGATTAAATGCATTTCAGTGGTCAAATATGGCTGAAAGGGTCACACGGCGTTGGCTCATCATCTGGTTACTGGCGGATGGAGAATGACTTTTACACAACAGAAGTGCAATTGATTTCCCCAATGGCTGCATTTGATATACAAATATGTACACACAATGGACGAGGTGACTGTGCGAGTCAACCGGAAATGCTCGGTGCCGAGTCCTGGGAGAATTTTAATTAGGCTCCGCCCTCACCCCTTTGTGCCCATTTGGGGAATAAAAGGTCCTCAATTTACTTATTAGAGAATCGGCGTTCAGGAAATGTTAACGAAGTTGCGTTTGTTACCCTTTTTGTTTGCAACCAATTAAGTAAAATTTTACTTATCGATGCACAATTCTGATGAATAATGTGATATTATCATGTAGAAATAATTTAAAACTCGAAGGAAGAAAATTTAAGAGTTCATTTGAAAAGAGAGCAATACAATAAAGCACAACAGAAAAGTTGAATGCTAAATAAATAACAACCACCGTAAAATAGAAATACTCTCTCTTACACACAAAATCACTTAAATAAACCTAGCTTTTAAGGAAACACAATTCCATTCACTCGAGAAACATTTCAGTCTTGCCTAAGCAGATGCAAAATCATCGAAATTCTAATAATAGTGTCACGTGTCGAACTGTGCAAACGATAAACTATTGAAAGGGAACGAAAGGAGTTCCAGGTTCAGAAACACCATTAGACTGACGGCAGACGATATTTCCCGTAACTATTTTTCATTGAAATTTATACATTTTATTTTGTATTTTTAGTAATGGCATCGTAGAATTTTAAAGAAGCATCTTGTAATAAATCATAAAACCTCAAACCACTACATTATTTATTGTGTCATCCGGAGAGCTCTGCGGTTTTTCAAATCGAAGCGCGCTTTTTTATTACTATTTTGCTACCGCTGCTAAGGAGTGACCTTGATTGAAGCAGATGTGTAAATTCGGTCTTTTCTGTTTTCACTGCATAATTCTAGCTTGTGTTGTGGCACAATTTTTGTTTCACTGCAGTGCTAAGAATGGAGAACCAAAAAGTTCATTTTCGTCATATTATGCTCTTTTATTTTAAGAAAGGAAAAAACGCTAGTCAGACTATTCAGAAAATTTATACTGCATATGGACAAAGTGCTGCTTCTGATGATACAGTTCGGAGGTGGTTTGATAAATTTAAGCGCGGAAATTTCAGCCTCGAAAATGATGCCCGTTCTGGACGACCATCCTCTGTAAATGAGGACCTAATAAAAGATACCATCGCTGAAAATCCACGTTACACAGTTCAGTAACTATCACACAGACTAAATATTTCAAAAAGTATAGTTCATGGTCATCAGAAGAAGATTGGATATGTAAGCCGCTACGATGTATGGGTACCCCATACTTTAATACAACAGAATATGCTTGCTCGAATTTCGGCATGTGATTATTTGCTGAAACGAAATGAAGATCTTTTTTGAAACGGTTCATTACTGGAGATGAGAAGGAGAACAGTTCATTACTGGAGATGATACTATATAATAATGTTACAAGAAAAAGATCATGGGGTAAGTCAAATAAATGAACCTCTCCAACTAACATCGAGAGGGGGCAGCATCCCAAAAAAGTAATGCTTTGTGTATTGTGGGACTACAAAGGAATTGAATTGTTCATTATGAATTGTTACCACAAAATCAGACAATAAATTCGGAAAATACTGTTCTCAAATGGCAGTATTAAAAGCAGAAATCGAAGCAAAGCAGTCAGAACTGATCAATCGTCGAGGTGTTGTCTTCCAGCATGACAAAGACTTATTGAGTATGGCTGGGATGTTTTGTGTCACACCCATATTCACCAAACCTTGCCCCCTCAGATTTTCACCTCTTCAGGTCACTTCAAAATTCTCTGAACGGCATGGAGTTTAATTCTTTGGAGACTGTCAAACAGCACCTCGATAACTTCTTTACAAATAAGCCTAATGACTTTTTAAAAAAGGAATTTTCCAGCTGCTGGAAAGATGGCAAAAAGTCATAGAACAAAATGGTGCTTATGTGATTCAATAACATTTCCTTAAGTTTTTGTACTGCTTCGTTTTATTTATCATAAAAAAACCGCAGAACTTTTCGGATGACCCAATAGTTCAATAAAATCGTTTATTGTTTTATGATTTGTTAGAAAATGATTCCTTAAAGTACTACGATGCCTTCACTAAAATACAAAATGAAATATATAAATTTGAATGAAAAATTGTTACAGAAAAATATGAATTTTCATGTCATTTTGAACCTGAAATTCCTTTTGTTTTCTTAATTAATCGTTTGCTCAGTTCCACTATGTGGCACTATTATTAGAACTTCATTAATTAGGTTTTTCGATATTATTAGAACTTGTATGGTAACTGTTTAGGTGAGACTGGAATGTTTTAGGAGTGAATAGAAATCTATCTCACAAAAAAACAGGCTTATCTAAGTAGTTTTGTGAGGGTATTTTTATGCATTTTTCGTGATGTTTACGCAAAATAACATTTTTAGAGGTTTTTCGGACTTTTTGGTTGTTTTCGAGTTAATTTACAAATTTTGGTGCTTTCCAAGAAGAATCCATTTTAGGATAAATTTTCCTAAAACCAAATTTTTTACTGATCACTGGGGAATTTTACCCTTAGTGAAATTTCAGGAGACTGAACAAAGTGGCATAGTTTATTCCACATGTGTCCTGTGTATCAGTATAAATTGAAAGTACCTTTCAATGTTTAATCCTCCTGGTGGTTCCTTGACGAGATATCTCGTCATTAGAAAAACGATTATGGACGAGATATCTCGTCATTAGATTTCTGAGCAGATCTTAATCTCGTCACTATCAAAAAGTCGGCAATATTTTGGCGACGAGATATCTCGTCATTAGCAAAATTGGTCAGATCTTGATATCTTGATGGAGAGATATCTCATCGAAACCACTTGGAGGGTAAAACCATTTTCAGCAGCAGACCATAGAAAATCATTCTCGTATAAATCTGCATATGTTTTCACATCAATAGAATCTGGTTCAATCCGAATCAATCAGACATCATCTGACCATGGTTCAAAATTACGAGGCGTTGTCCTTGGATCTTTTCCCTCGGGATTGATCCCGGACCGTCTCCAATATTTCCAGTGTGACGTTATTTGGTTACCTACTTACCTACGGAATCAATCACAATCCAGTAGAAACTGACTTACAAAGATTCGTGAAAGCCGTTTCCATACGAAATAACTTGTTCGTCTTAAAACCTTTCATACTACCTGAATACGGATCGTTGCGCTTCAATGCACCCGAATCTACATTTGTCAGTGTCTGCTGGATTCAGATTGATGAGGATTCTGGTAATGCGAAGGGGCTAAAAATGTAATTTTTAGTGCCTCGCAGTGCCCACGTATGAGTAGACGTACAAACTGACCAACTTCACTTTACCCAACAGAATCTTTAAGCAAATCAAGGGGGTGATTATAGACATACATCCCTTGTGAATACTGTTTAATTTTATTTTCCATACCTTCCCCTTCAAGTTTGTAGTACATGGAGTTTTGAAGTACCCTACAAAAAAAAGAAAAACACTCTTTCGAAACTGGCTCTGTAAAACAGTTTACCTTGCTGAGATAATCTTAACGTAGCGAAGCTATATTCACGACTAAACGGGATTTTTTAAAAATTTTATTATTTCCTTTGTCGGGGTTATAAAAACAAGTCGCCAAAGAGAAAAAAAAGAATCCGAACCTGAAAGAAATAGGAACACAAAACACTGAACATGGCCGTACAAGGTATTATTACAAGTATATTAATCCACCTAGTGGGGATCTCGACGAGGTATCGCTTCATTAGCAAAACTGACCAGATCTTGATGGACGAAATATTGGAAGACTGACCCTTGATCTCGTAATCATAAAAAAGTCGGCAATATCTCGATCAAATTTCTCTTCATTTGCAAAATTGGTCAGATATTGATGGACCAGATATCTTGTCGAAACCATTTGTAGGGTTAACCCCTTCGGCCTCTTGTTTCGCAGTAGCAATCATAATCACCAGATGCACGAATAGCTGGGTGATGGAGAAGGTGGGCTCAGTCCATTTAATCCCCGAGACCCCAAAGCTTACAGACAGGGTCAGGGAGTTCAAAAGGTGCAGATAATTTGCAAGACAATTATGTCCATTTAGTGGTCTGAATCATGTCCATTCAGTTAGTGACCTTTTCCTTGGTAAATTCAAAATGTCTTGTAAACCAAAGCAGTTTGGGAAGAATTTGACCGCATTGATGAGCCTGTAGATCACTTCGTCTGTAGAGCGTTGCCTAGGGTACACCACCGAGGAGGTGAATCTACGTGTACCCCACTTGGGAATAAGCTAGAGCTTATTTTAACTGAGGTATGTAACTTGTTACTGGATTTTAGAATAAATGCGCAGATCCTCAGAAAATATTAGAAACATGAAACAAAATTGCCTCGCACAAAATTGTGCGTGTATGCCCAAGACGAGTGTGCTCATACAGAATATTCCAGCAGAAATGTAACGCGTATTAACCCTGTAAAAGGTAAACCTAATAAAGAATGGTTTTACTAATACTATTCTAAATATATTATTCCAGACTATTATTCTAAACATACTATTCTTGACTATTGTTCCAAACTTACTATTCTATACTATTATTCTAAACTACTATCCCCAGAAACCTATGCCAAAGTCACGAGTCAAATTTGTAGCCGTTACATCCAAAATTAAAACACTCGTTTAGCTATAAGGTCGTATCTGTAAAGGCGTTTTTCTCGAAACGACTATTTTGCAGGCTTGTGCGTTTGACGTAGAATCGACGTATCAAGGTAACGAGATCCTCTACTTCAGTTTTCTTTAGAATCATGTGTCGGAATAAGAGATTGAACGTCAAACAAGATTTTGTGACTAATTTTATTTTTCATTGGATACACACAGTTAAGTAATATTAAATAACGTCAGAATTCACATAAACATGAAATAAATATTTTTTTGCACATTGTGTATTCATTGTTTTTGGAAGGAAATAATTACTTATTTCTTATTGCAGTTAGTACCTTTGTCGAGTTCAATGCATGTAATCACCTTCAATTTACTCATAATAAACACACTCATCAAAACTTCTGGAAATTAAGAAATGAAAGTTATTTTTATAAGAAAAATGACGAGCCTTTATGTCAGAATGGGTGGCGAAAAAATTATGATATAATACTGGCTCGAAATATGAAAAATTTGGGAAACACTGAACAAACCAGAACAAGACCTTGCAAGTTTCATGCTCCAAATAATGATCTGTAAAACAGCAAAAAGGTACAGAATAACTAAATACAATTTTTATCAGTCCAATTCTTTGAAACAAAATATCTACTTAATAAAATAACTATTGAGGCTTTTTATATTGACACCCAAGAACATTTTTCTCCCAGCATTATTAGTAACCTTTTTTGATCTAGTATAAACCTACAGCTTCCAGAGATTTTTCTATGTATGTCATTGCTTCAAAAAATGTCCGAATCCTAGCCGAATGTAAATTTAAATTTATTTCTCCTACCTTTCGGCAATGGCTTCCGAGGAAGCATTTAATAATATATCCGGCACATACAAACCCATTGAAAAAGCATACCTTCTGATGATCTATTCTAGAGATCAGTTTCCCCAAAGAACGACACAAGAAAAAAATGGCGCACCATAAATTCCATCCTAATCGCGTAGCAAGAATAACCGATCGGACATTTTTATACGGCCCACGTCCATAAAATATTGACTTCTACATCCTCGTTATAGTTTGAATTTAGGGCTAAATCTTATGCCTGGAGTTATGAGCTATATACTGTTTCGCGTTTCTTTTTAGCTAACCATCCCACAGGGAAGCGTACGTTACGATCAAGAGAAATTTTTAGCGTATTTCTTCTTCGTACACTTGTTTATTTCTTACCCTAAAGGCTGAAGGGACGGCGTACATTTATTGCCGACTCAACAAAGCGGAAGATATCGGTATTTTTGTTTCTTTCCTATCGTATCCGGAGGATAAGAATAGATAATTAAAGAGGTTGTGCAATTTATTAGAATTTTTGCGTGTTGTAAGATGACGTTTTTTCCTGTAGAAGCAAAAACGGAGGACAATTTGTCTTTCTAAACAAAGTTTTAAAAAAGAGAAACTAGCATATTCGATAGTGTTCTGTTTAGATGGAAAAATAAAAAGGAATATCGTCATTTTCTTGATTAGTCAACTACTTAACATGAGAGTTCCGGTAGTTTTATCGAATATTTTTAAATTTAGTTACGAAGGTAAAAAATAGTTGATATTAATTTTTTGGGGGCTTTTGTGGTTTTAATTTTTCCCCTGGCTTTTCCTCTTAATTTTCATCCTGGCTAAATCAAAATAAAAAAAACGTATTTGAAGACTCATTAATTGAAAATTTTTCATTACTTTTTTGTGAGACAATGTAAACTAGAAGTGCAAGTAAAGGCATACAAGAACTGTACCCACAGAAATTGTTTTTCTATAAATTGCTAATCCAAAATGTTTTTCTACTCTTGGTAATAGTAAAAATATTTCATTACTTAAGATTTGAATCAAGACTACGGCAAAGTATACTTTATTGTACACAAAGTTTAGCACTTCGTACTGAAGAAAATCTGCTTGTTCTTAGTCTTGTAAAAGTAAAAGCAGAAAGCTGAGTTTGGCTAAAATTCTTTAATCAGTTTTTAAAATTTGATACAAAATATTGTTCATATACATTAACCTACTTGGTACATTGGTCAACTGCTTGTACAAGTTTCTATTTGCATACAAATGGCTATTACTTGTAACTTTAATTATAGTGTTCTTAGTTTTATATTTTCTATTGACTAAATATCTCGACCCGAGAAAAACCCACTTTAAAATTATTTCATTATTTCATTCCCATATCGGCTATTTAAGGTAGGATGTGGTAAAGCAAGTGAGTTCACGGGGTAAGAAATTATATACATACCAAATATATATACATACACTTATGAAACGTATGTGTGATTGCAGGAAATGCTTGAAAGAGTCTTACAGATTAGATTCAAGGCTAGTGCGCTGCAAATTACGGCAGACCAAAGGAGGAACACATAAAATGGCACACACTTGCCCCATTCACAATACCCATGGTCCATGGCACTTGCCTCATCATATGTGACAAGTGTGATCCCATAAAATAGAATTGGAAGGTATTTTTTTAAAAATTATGTTAAATTGTAAGTTAAACAAAGAGTATAAACACATTTTTCAGTGTAACTTGGATAATTCGAACTTTTTAAATTCAAATTATTAGATAATTTAAATTTTTTTAAATCCAAATAATTGAATTATTCGAATTTTTTTGAATATTTTCCTACAATATTAAAGTAAAATCACGTGTTTAATTCGAAATTATTTTTAGATAATTCGTATAGTTTCCTGTTCAACAAGGCATCTTCCACACACAATATTGCTTTTTGTTAAGCTGCAGTAACTCATTTCTAGGCAGTATATATTACAGCATCTCATTTTTTTTCTAGGAATACATTAGGTGCATGTATACATATGTATGTATAACATCCGGTCTTCGTGACCTCTAAAATCCCCTTTTGCCCTACTTCGCACTCTTTTTGGATTATCGCATTTCGCGCAACTCAGTGATTTTTGTCTCTTACGTTGTTTTGTCGGGAAAGAAACTTTACCGGCTTTTATTATCATGGTCTGGCTTAAAACGGGCTGTTAACAAAACATTAACTATGGTGTTTAGAAACAAAAAAATAAAAGACAGTTCGACAAAATAAAAAACCCTGTAGCTTCGACGCTTCTTTTATGTCAAGTTATTTTATGTTTAGGTTAAATAAATGTATGTATACATATTTCTTTTGTAAAGAGTTGTTAATTTTTTCTTAACTCCTCAAACCAATTTTTAAAATTATGCTAATTATTTGATATTAATTTTCGGAAATCGTGGAATATGACTTCTTTAATCCAAATTCTTGAATAATTTGAATATTTTTGGCATTCCCTTCAACTTTGAATTATTCAAGTAGCAATTGTTCTTTATTGAAGAATCTGGAAGTGTGTGGCAAAATTTTAATTAAAAAATTACTGGGACAGAGAAGTTTGACGATTTGTGTACACATTTGCTCCACTTCACTGCTTTATGACTTAAAAATGATACAAAATATTTAAAGAAATTGGTCCCTATAGGGCTCCAAATGAGTACATTAGCTCCATGGGTCAGAGCATTTCGATGTAGCTGAACAGAGACATCAAGAATTAGTGAATACACTTTAACGTTTTGAAGGTAAAAAAAGATACTATTATAATGTATATAAACGTGTAATATAGGAGTGAAGACTCGCAAAACTGACCGCAGAGTGACAAAACCAAAGTCCAAAAACGAAACCAGGAAGGAAGAGGTTAAGTAAACTATAAAAAACTAACTTAAATAACTTGAAAAATGATTGGCGAAATGCTTTTATGATTCTTCACAGTGGGTTTGGCCATGTTGCTAGCAACCTGCGAATTGTAGGTTACGCAGTTTCGATTCCTGAAATTTGAAGGTATTTTTGTCTTTAGGGTCAGTAAAGATTCCCTTATGTTTGTATGTCCAAAAATTTATGTTGACAGTTTTGTGGTAACGCAGCTTGTCTAAATATGGCCTTTGCACCGGAAAACCCAACCGGCCCAGACCTATGTAGTCCCGGTCATAATTAAACCTCACGTAGAAGAGATGTCAGAAATTCCAAACCACTACAAACATCCCATTGGGATTCGAATCCAAAGTTTACTGAACCAAAGGCCAGAGCACAAACCACTCTGCTACAGTTCTAGGTGAATGAATCCAGTATTATATGTCGTTGCAAACATAAAACCCAACCAGCTCTATGTGGTCCCGGTCTTAATTAACCATCATATGTAAGAAATGACAGAAATTTAAAATCACTACAAACATCCATTGGAATTCTAATCTAAAAGTTACTTAACCAAAGGCCAGAGCGCAAACCACTTGCAACAGAGCAGGGTGAATGAATACAAAGTTGTATGTTGCAAACATAAAGCCAAACCAACCAAATATATTGGTCCCGGTTTTAATTAAGCCTCATATATAAGAAATGACAGAAATTCCAAACTACTTCAACCATCCATTAAATCCATAGGTTACTTAACCAAAGGGCAGAGATCAAACCACTCAGCTACAGGTCTAGGTGACTGAATCCAATGTTGTCTGAACCCATCTCGAGAAGTACGATTTTGATTAACACGGAACCAATTAGTCTGCTATTCGTATTTACTTTTATCATCACACTGCCGCAACACCCAGAAATAAAATACAGGCGAAGATATTTATTCATAGCTCATACTTTTAATTTCACATCCGAGAGCTGTGCGGGGACGAAAGTGATGCATATTTACCGAATATATTCCCAAACATTCATAATAGCACTTATCGATTGTGATCGGGAAGGCGTCTTGAGCGCACGTTAGTTGGAATTTGATTAAGATGCATAATTGATTATGCCAGTCTTGCCTCCGGCGGATTCAGAATCCCCGGAGAATTTTAATGCGATTTGTTGCTGGATACAGCGGAATTCAATTAGAGGGATTCAATTAAACGAACATGGTCAGAAAGGAGCGGATTTTTTTCTAAAACGAGAATTAAAAGTTTTATTTCGTCAACAGAAACGACGGGGCATTAGGCCGCTTTTGCCTTGTAGAGATGGTAATTGGAGATGAGCCTAAGATTTGACACGAAGTCCGGGTAAGTTAATTTCGTGGGTATTACTGAGTTCGGTATTGGCCGGCTGACGCAAATTTGTGGATGTGGTTGGGGTTTCCAAAGAGTTTGGGTCCCCTGAGTGAAAATGTAGGAGTAATTACGTAGTTTATGTAAATGGAAATGTACTTTTGCTTAGCGAACTTTTATTTACTTTTTATAAAAACATAATGAAGGATAGCAAAAGCATTGAATGCTTAAATTGAAATCACGCTAAATGTATTTCATGGCTGAAAATTACTGTCGGTACAGAAAACAACGGTTCTTGCTGGGCCTCGGTGACCAGGTACAACAAAGGATCGTTGTGTACACGTGGGATGGTGCACGTTATATCTGTCGTGGCATCAAATTGGAGAGTGGGTGCCAGATCAGGTGTTGTTCTAGTCATCTGACCTTGGTTCAAAATTACGAGGCGTTGTCCTTGGGTCTTTACCTTCGGGATTGGTCCCGGACCATCGCCTGCTCTAAGTACCACTCGAAGACTGCTAGCGCAGTGGCAATAGCGAAATTCGCAATTAGTTAAGTCAATTTCTTCATTGTGTACGGCAGAACGTGGGAAGTAAGTGCCGACTTCAATCTTCCAAAAGTATTTCATGAGGATAATTGATCGATTGGTTGATTGTTAAGTTTTACAGCTAAGGTCCAGATAAGGACAAGCTGCGCCATCATAAGGAGCAATCCTTGGCATTTCGATAGATACTATTATCTTGTAAACTAATTACTGTAGTGGCGCTAAGCTCCCCATAGAATCAAGCCGCGGCTGAATTCGACTGATGCTACCACTAGTTGTCTGATTGCCAATTGTGCGAGACCATTAGAGTTGTATTAGGCTCACGAGTGTACTTCTGCGTGCGTGATCGCAAATAGGCGATTGCAACCGATTGATTGTCTTGTGTTGCCTCTTAGCAGCCCAGTAAGAGTGGTTGGTAGAATTGGTTTTATGGCGCAAAGGCTATTTGGCCAAGCTGCGTCAAAACCAAGACCAACGTAATGGACACACACGAGGAAAGTTCTAATGTCACATAAGAGAGATATACTCACAAAGTTACAGGAATCAACTCTGCACCACTTACAATTCACAGATAGCTAGCTTAGATGATAATCTACTGAGTCACAGCGGTCCTCTCCCATTTCGTAAAGATTCGAGTTCATTCGAGATCAACCTAGTGACATTCAGTTTCATCCGGATTGTCTCTGAGAGATGAAAGCTGCCTGAGAAGAATTGTGTGGCAGTTGGTCCCCTAGTCCAGCTCCCAGGACTAGGAAAAATAAGGCTAAGATATCTGGGCCTTGACGAGGTATGTAACTTCACTCGTCTAGGCTATTTAATTACCAAAATAAGACATGGATGACTACGTAGACATTTCAATCGATCCCTGCAAGCTTAGAGTTCCACCAAGGCTGTAATGAAGGCAGAGAAATACTTGGTCTGCTCTGGTTTTGATCTCTGTCCCCCGAGATAAAAACCGACAAACCTACGAGGGTGGTTCAAAAAGTAAGGTAACAAGAGCTCTCACGGGTGCACTTTTTCCCCGATCGAATGAAATTCCATGTCTAGGTGCAACAGACGATCACAGCAATCAAATGCCACCAGTACATGGATCTAGTAGTGCCGTAAAGCTCCGAAATTTGAGATAGAAGATGGAGGCGTTGATGGATACATGGTCAGCCATTGAAGTGCGAAGTGTAATAAGTTTTTTGTGTTTAAAGAAAAGCTTCCCAGCAGAAATTCATCGTCAACTAGTGGAAGTTCACGGACAAAGTGTCATGTCAAGAAAGCAGGTGTGGTTTTGGTGGAATGAATTCCAGAAAGGAAGAACAGATGTGCGAGACGAGCACAGGTCAGGGCGGCCGACCACATCAACGACAGACAACGTGTGGCGAGTCGAAGGTCTGATTCAAACCGATCGTCGCATTCATGTGAGGAATATTGCAAAGGAACTGAACATCTCCATTGGCAGTGTACTGGATATCGTGCACAAAAAATTGGGGTACAGAAAGACGTGTTCTCGTTGGGTACCGCGGCACCGATGGAACGTATTGGAACATCCTCCCTACAGCCCGGATCTCGCACCAAGCGATTTCTATTTCTTCGGGCTGTTGAAGAAGCACCTGGCAGGACGACCTTTCCAAACCGATGGCGAAGTTCAGGACGCCGTCGTTAAGTGGCTCAGCGACCAGAGCCCTGATTTCTTCAACGCCGGTTTCGATAAATTGGTTTACAGATGGAACAAATGCTTTGATGCCCATGGAGGCTATGTTGAAAAATAATTTGTACCAAATGCCTTGCTATGTCTGTGTATCTCTTAAATTTCGTGAATAAACTTTTTGGTTAAAAGACTTGTTACCTTACTTTTTGAACCACCCTCGTACTTCTGGAAACCGACAAACGTACTTGGACCCGATTGAGAACGATCTGAGAGCACCTAAAGGAATAGAGGACGACAACAGGTGTCGTGAAGTTGGCTTACTGCTCATCCCTCAACGATCTATTTGCGCAGTATGAATTCTTGTGAAGGGAAACATGCCAGGTTTAACCTTCCAAGTGGTTTCGACGAGATATCTGAGGAATTTTACTAATGGCGAGATATCTCTTCATCACACTCGGTTGGAAGAGTAATGAATTAGCAACCGGAGGGTTGCGCGTTCGAATCCAACCAAAGACCGACGTGTACAAAGGGGGTTGGTGAAAGTTAAATCTATCGTGGCCTCAAATGTCCTCGCGTTAGCGTGGTGTGAAAGTTTGGAGAGCGGGGTACCAGCTCAGGTGTTGCCTCGTCATCTGACCGTGGTTCAAAATTACGTGGTGTTGTCCTCGGATTTTTCACTTAGGGGGTTGATCCCGGACCGTCGCCATTAGCCCTTTGTGCTGCTCCAGTGCGACGTTAATTAAAATACCTACTAAAATAATTAAAATACCTAAAATACTATACCTATAACACAACATTGCCGATTTTTTTATTATGACTAGATCAAAATCTGCCAAATTTTCTTCTAATGAACGAGGTATCTCGTTTATCACGATCTGATCAGTTTTCTAATGAACGAGATATCTCTTTTATTGCAATCTAATCAGTTTTCTTTTAATGGCAAGAAAACTTATTAGATTTCAATTTAACCCTCAGGAAAAGATTATCAAGAAGTTCACTGAAATCTTTTACTTTATGGCTGAAAATTAGGAATTCAAAACCGGAGCGAGAAAGATGCTTATGGTTGGTTATGTTTTTTATTCCGTTAGGGCCAGATCTGATCAAACAATGTTTTTCCATTCAAGAGAATGGACATACAATAAAATTCTATTTATGGGCAATTCCATGTGATCCACGTTACAATCAGACGTCGATTTTCAATATTAAATTTAATGCAAATAAAGAATGGATCGAGATTACTAAACAAAAATTGATTTATTAACTCATTGTTATGTTCCTAAAGCATCTATGTAATAATTTAGAACTTTAGTGTAAATTTAATTTTCTTAATGGCAACATTTCGGACTGTGACTCACGTTACAAAAAAGGACAATTTTCAATCAATTCAGGCTTTCAAAAATGACAATTTTTCTCTTCTAAGAGAAGTTAATCGGAAAAAATAATTCAGATGCTTTACTAAGAGTATTAAGTCATGTTAAACCTAAGAAAAATGAAATTACTGCATTAATTAATAAAATAAATTGACATTTTTTTGTGACTCACGTTACATTTGTGAATTCTGAGAACTAAATAATTAATAATGATGTTTTTGAAATTTTAATCGTTGCTAAAATTAACTTTCTTATATAAATTTGAGATTAATTCCTTATTGATAAAAGAAATTACAATTAAAAAATTAAATAATGTCCTATAAACATACTTATTTGCAGTAAAAATGCGAAGTAAATTATCATTTTGATTCAAAACTGTATTTAGATTTAAATTTTACTATTTCTTTTTTATACTAAAAACATTAATCTTCACAACTTTTTAGCACCTTCTACGAATTCGTGCACATTATTTACTAAACATTTCCCTTTTCCACTTGGTCGAAAACATGTCGTTTAACACTGCCTCAAATTCCGGCTAGTGAATCCTTACCATGTGATGTTGCAAAATAGTTCCATGTAATGGATACTTTGTACCTTTGGTCCAGTGTGTTAAGAGTGTGTGTTTTTAAACTGACCCCCCATATGGGCTGTCAGACTAAATTTCAACATTTGCTGCACATAAGTTGAAATACTTTGTAATAAAAAAGATGTATTCAATAATGACCTCTTTGAATGATCCCAATAATTTGATGCTATTATTACAGGATGGACGGAACCCAAATAATTAATAACAGCTGTAAACAAGCTCACTTGTTTCTGTTTCCAATGTGCACCTTGGATCCACCCTGAAAGGTACAAGTGTCAATTCAGAAAAGTCTACTTGCATCACGCATTGATATGCCTTAGCTTGATAGCGCTTAAAGTAACAATGCTCCAGAAATTGCGAAATGAGACCCGAAATAAGTCGATACATATCCAAACATGACCCAAAACCGTCTATCTTTTGATGATTGTTTTCTGCCTCTCTTTTCCAAAAAGACCGTGTAAGGCCAAATTCTTCTGTTCCAGGCAATGGATAAAATTTTTTAAAACCTTGTGCATCTTTTCAAATGCTACATTGGCTTAGTCAACAATTTCTAGGACTGCACAATATTTTTTTGAGGAATGAATGGAAGTAAGCGGGAACACCTTAAATATAGAAGTGTAATGTATTTACAGCACCTATATGAAATACTCATTGTATATACATAAGCAACATTATGCAGAATCTTATTTCTCAGATCTCATTCCATACATGCTTTGGGCGCAATTAAAAAGTCTTGCTTTTACCAAGCTCTGATGGATTTTCCAGTTTGAACATTTCAAACACTTCCTTCAGTGACCACATAAGATGATGAGCTTGTTTTTTTATTTTAATCCCATTTTCCCAATTTGTAACGTCTTTACGTCAGGAGTCATTCGGCTAATATCATCTGGTTCATAAAATAATATAAAGTTGTCTATTTTATCTCTACTCAAAGCTGAGGATTTCGAATGATTAGTAATTGAATCAAAACATGCATTTAGTCACATTACAAATACTAATAAACAATTTTCTCACCACAACTTCAATACGATGTGCTGTGCTAAGTAAATCTCGTTTTGCTTGGGTCATAGCTTTGCCAAGTGTTCGCATTTTTGTACAATTGAGGTATGGTTTTCTTTGAATTTTCTTTGTTCCTTAAAAAACGC
Organism: Meta bourneti; assembly: GCA_933210815.1. Classification (NCBI taxonomy): domain Eukaryota; kingdom Metazoa; phylum Arthropoda; class Arachnida; order Araneae; family Tetragnathidae; genus Meta; species Meta bourneti. Next base: position 74,186,151 of record OW119928.1, read on the forward strand.
GATACTTTTTAACTCTATTTCAAAATTTTTTCCTTTCTGAATCAGTATTTTATTGTAAGATGGTACTTTTCTTTATATTCATCAAAATTTCTTTAGTTTCTCTCTGTGCTTTCTTCTTTCTTGGACTCTGCAGCTGCAATAGGTGCCATAATACAATTTTATATTATAAAAGAAAAAGAACAAATTTTAAAGAAATCTATCACAAAGTCGTTTGCATTTCAAATTTTAATAGAGAAATTCAAGCCAATTATTTTGTACATTTAACTTAATGTGTGACTCACGTTACAAAATTAAATGTGTGTTCTGTCTTTTAAGAAAAAGCCTGAATTAAAATAAAATTTGTCATTTACTTTTACTCTTTATACTAAGTAAGAGATGTGAAAATTTTAATTTTAAACAGAAAATTTAAAACGAATTAAAAAAAATTAAGTATTTGTGACTCACGTTACATTATAGTATGTTCTTTTTCGGAAATTATTCCATAAATATAGTAATGGATATCTGTTACGAAATTAGACATAATTTTCTCTACTGAAATCGCTCTTTCTGCAATGCATAAAAATTAAACAAAAAACAAAATAATATTAGAAAAAATTGCTTGCAAAGACAGCCAAGTTCACTGTTAAAAAATCTTCACATCTATGGTTTTAGAACAGCTGACCATGTACTGATAAAATAAATGCGTAAGGTGTTTCCAAATTCAAGCTTAGAAACTTTAAACTATCCAGAAAAGAACTAAAGAAAATGTGAGTTAATTTTCTAATTTTTTTTCACTTGCATGTTCCATGTTTCGTGGATTACCCTTATGAAGAAGAGAGAAATACACCAAGGGTAATTACCACGTCTGGTCGAAGATATCTAAGTTAAACCTCCTGGTGGTTATCTCGAAGAGGTATTTCATCAGTAGCAAAATTGACCAGGTCTTGATAGAAGACATGTTTTGCCATTAGAAGAAAACAGACCAGATCTTATCTCATCATAAAAAAAAATCGGCAATATTTTGCTGACGAGATAACTTCAGTAGCAAAACTGATCAGATCTTCATGGATGAGATCTCGTCGAAACCACTTGAAGGATTACGTTTCCACACCCATGGAAAGCTAGTCCGGGTCGATACCCACTGAAAGAACTCCTTGGGGACTTTTTCCATAACTTTAATGATCTTATTTGGTCGGAGAAGAGAGACAGTTCTTCATTTAGAAAAGTAGGTGCCTAAAGTTGTCCCATAAGAACTAATACAAACGAAGCTTTGTTTTCATGCTGTAGTATATAATTGAATTTCCTTTGCACTGGAGCAACACCACCGTCTATTGGCAACGGGATGGTCCCTAAGGGAAAGATCCGAGGACACCACCTCTTAATTTTGAACCAGTATCAGATGACAAGATCAACATCTGTGTTGACACCTCACTTTCCAAACTTCCATACTATGCCAACGTGAGAACATTTGAGGCCACGACCGATTTAATGCGCATCAGCACCCACATACTCGACGATCTTTGTTGGATCGAATTTCGAACTCGTAACCCTCCTGTTGTCAATTCGCAACTCTACCAACAGGGCTAACGCGGTCTATGTAGTATATAGAGATTGGGGAATAAGACAGCGTAAGTTAATTGTTATTACATTATATTTTAGAGCGATGTGGTCTTATGGACCTGGTTTAGTCTTATCCTGAACCTTGGGGATAAGAAACAACAACATTTTAACAAATCCGTTTAGAAGTTTTTTTCTGAGAAATGTTTAATAATTATTTTAATTTGAAATCAATGTTCATTTTTATGTATATCTCTTTGCTTATCGAGATAGATTCAATAAGAAGTTTAAAATTTTAGGGACTTATAACACAGGAGAAGAAAAAAGAAACCGCTTAAGTGGCAGAAGTGTATATAGATATCTTATTTATAATAATATTATTATTTATTTATATAATCTTATTTATAATAATATTAGTATTGCTAAGTCTCGAGACCTCTGCGTACTTCAGGCGGCAGTGGCTCAGTGGGTTTGTCCACTACGTTAGCAAGCTGTGAGTTGTAGGTGGCGGAGGTTCGATTGCTCTCTGGTTGTATTTCTTTTTTCTCTCTCAGTAAAACTTTCATTAAGTGTGTTTTTCCATTACTTGACGTTGTCTGCTTGAGTTTGGCACAGCTTCGCCAAACATGGTCCTTCCGCCTCAAAAAATGCAACCAACTAACCTTTGGGTCCTTCCTTTAAATACGTCCTTGGTCACTCATGTCTAGGTAGGTAGATATTTAATTAACGTCACACTGGAGCAACACAACGAGCTGTTGGTGACGGTCCGGGATCAATTCCAAAGGGAAAGACCCGAGATCAACACCACGTAATTTTGAACAAGTGTCAGACAGCGAGGCAACACCTGAGCTGGCACCCTACTCTCGAAACTTCCACACCACGTTATTGTGAGGACATTTGAGGCCACACCCTTTGTACGCGAAGGGACGGTCTTTGGTTGGATTAGAACTCGCAACCCTCCCGTTGCTAGTCGGTTACTCTTCCAATCGAGCTACCGCGACCCCATCTAGGTGAATAGACAGCAGATATTTCTGGTCTTGTCAAATCCTTTTCCATTCAGACTCCGAGTCATATAGATGGTATAGATATACTTCACAAAACGATGAAATTTCTGAAACACATAATGATTTGCGTTTGCAAATAAGCTTTTAGTAGAAATATTTGAACATTTTCGAACCTGCCCCCAGCACTTATTTTTGTATCAATTCAATTTTTTAAAGCCTTCTTTTAGTACCTCCCTGAAGGCTAGTTACATTACGTGCTACAGTTTTCTAGTGAGCGCCTTCTGAAGGGCTCACAGGAATATATACGTCATGCAAACCTTTCCCTGCATGACTTCCAACCAGTTGCGACCATCTTGACCAATATATTGTTCCATAAGATTGTTCCAACAAATCGATTTGAGTTTTTTTGTCAGTAACCCTTCTGGTGGTTGCCTCGATCAGGTATCTCGTCATTAGCAAAACGGAGTAGATCGTGTCGTACGAGATATCTCGTCATCTGTCTTCATGGACAAGATATATCGTCGTTAGAAAAACTGATCTGATCTTGATCTCATCATTAAAAAACGGCAAGATCCTCACCATTCGAATTCCATCGGCATTCTTGATGACGCGATATCTCGTCATTAACAAAATTGGTCAGGTATTAATGGACGAGATATCTCGTCATTAGAACTGACCTGATCTTGATCTCTTTATCATTAAAAAGCGGTAATATCTTCATCATTCGGAATTCAATTGACATTCTTGATGACGAGATATCTCGTCATTAACAAAATTGGTCAGGTATTAATAGACGAGATATCTCGTCATTAGAACTGACCTGATCTTGATCTCTTCATCATTAAAAAGCGAGCGGTAATATCTTCATCATTCGGAATTCAATTGACACTCTTGATGACGAGGTATCTCGTCATTAGAAAAATTGGTTAGATCCTGATGAACGAGATATCTCGTCGAAACCAACTTGGAGGGTTAAATGTGATAGAGGGTAAAAGCAATACTGCAGTACTTGGAAATATTATGGAGCTCAAAGGGTTAAGAAGCTCAATTCAGCTCCATCATGGGATACTGACGCTACAAAGGGTTTGCTTCAAAAAAAAAATCCCACAACGTATAAGATGACTAGAGGTGGGCGAGGAGTAGTTTTTAACATTCATAGCAAAAATTTCGAGCTATTAAACGCACATTCAGGGGCTGCTCGTAAAATAATTACTGTACGAGTTTTAAAGGCCAGAGAATGAATTTCGCTGTTTCAAGGTGAAAAAAAAAATTGCCGCGGTACCCCGGTTGGTAGAATAACGGATTAGTAACCGGAGGGTTGTGAGTTCGAATCCGACCAAAGACCGTCGTGTATAAGGGGGGTGCACGTTTGATCTGTCGTGGCCTCAAATGTACTCACGTTGGCGTGGTGTGGAATTTTGGAGATTGGGGTGCCAGATCAGGTGTGACCTCGTCATCTGACTATGGTTCGAAATTACGAGGTGTTGTAAACGGATCTTTCTCTTCGGGTTTGATCCCGGACCGTCGCCAATAGCATGCTGTGTTGCTCTAGTGCATAGATTCTCAACGTGGGCGATAACGCCCCCTTGTGGGCGTTTGAGACTTTCAGGGGGGCAGTAGAAGAGCCAGAGAAAATTAGGGGGCGTTGAGATGGCACGGAGGGGCGTGGGCAGATTAAAAAAATATAGTTTAAAAAAGACAAAAAAGACACGCTAATCACGTACTAACTAAAGTAAACTAATATTGGTTAATTTTTGTTATTGTATGTATTTTTTTTAATCATTTTTATCACATGTGCGAAAATTCACATATTTCGGTAGTTCGGGAAGTAGATGAAAATTGAACTTAAAGATTCCATTACATTCAGATCTACACTGCTGGCCACCCAAATTGCAACACCAAGAAAGACAAGAGATATCACAACAAAATTTATTTTGTAGATAACATGTTGACCAAGTATCAAATGATTAAATTTATAGACTTCTGTGAAGTGTGGTTCCTGCCAAAATCAGTAGCCAGAGTAGCCGCCATTGTTGGAGATCACCGCTGCCACACGCCTCGGCATTGATTCAAAGAGACTTTGGATGTGTTCTTGGGGTACAGCAGACCAAGCAGCTTCCACACGTTGCCAAAGTTGATCTGGTGTGGCAGCTGGGGATGTATTCTGGGTCAATCGTTGAGCAACCATGGACCACATGTTTTCTATCGGCGAAAGATCCGGAGAGCGAGCTGGCCAGGGAAGCAATTCAATCTGGCGATTGACGAAGAACCCTTGGACAATGCGTGCCACGTGTGGTCGCGCATTATCCTGTTGAAATATGGCTGTGGGCAAGCCCTGAAGGTAAGGAAGGACAATTGGCTCCAACACCTCGGAGATGTAGCGCTGGCTGTTTAAAGTACCGGCAATGCGTACTAGAGGAGTGCGAGAGTGATATCCAATACCGCCCCATACCATAATACCCGGTGCAGGACCAGTGTGGCGGTGCATAACGCAGCTGTTCAGCATCCTCTCTCCACGGTGTCTCCAGACTCGAATCCGACCATCGTGGTGTTGCAGACAGAAGCGTGACTCGTCAGTAAAGACAATTTCATTCCATTCTGCCGTCCACATCCTTCTTTCATCGCACCATTGGCGGCGGAAACGTCTGTGGTTCTGCGTCAAGGGTAGACGAAGCAATGGACGTCTTGCGGACAGACCACTCTGCTGTAAACGGCGTCGAATGGTACGCGCAGACACTGGATGATGCGGTACAGACTGAATGTGCTGTGCTATGGTTCGTGATGTGGCTGAGCGATCCGTCACTGCCATACGCACAATATGCCTGTCATCACGTGAAGTGGTGCACTGAGGTGGATGCGATCGAACACGTCGGTCCGTCGTACCCTCCTGCATCCAACGATCACATATCCGCATTACAGTTGTTTGGTTTCGTCCAACACGACTACCGATTTCCCTGAAAGATAATCCACAATCTCGGTAGGCCACTATCCTTTCTCTGTCGAACTCGGATACTTGATCAAAAGATGATCGCTGTTTTCTACGAGGCATAATTGATCGTTTTTTTGAAAAAACCACAAGAAAAACACAATTGCCATACTTGAAATCGTCGAAATCTCCAAGCCTTAAATAGCGCTTTGAAGTGGCGCCACAGGCGCGCGTGATGTGCGTCTGCGCTGAAATTCTAATCATTTGCATATCTCACCTCCGCTAATGCATGTTGTAAATTTCATATTATTTGCATGCTTCCTTCAGGGTGTTGCATTTACGGTGGCCAGCAGTGTACATTAAATTGGATGATATAAAAATTTTTAATTTTAGATTTGAATTAAAAGTTTTCAAATCTTCCAATTTTACGTGAAATATCTCATATATAAATACAGGTAAAGTTAACAAAAGCCTGTTAATAAAAAATTGCAAAAAATATGCTTGTAGCAATTCAGTTATAACAAATTTTTGTTAAATAACGTGATTTTTGCAATTCTGCAAGAATTGACAGTATTATCTGTGCTTGTTCTAACCCGCACTCTGCTCCCGCATCACCCTTGCCCCCGCGCTTTACTTCCGCGCCGGGTGTTATAAACGAGTCACTGCATGTTTATCTTATTCCCGTCGATGCGTGTTATATGTCTCCAACCTATATAAAGGCAGTGATTGTTCATTTTATTTTCATTAGCATTATCGCGCGCAATTGATGACAGGGTTTTAAAAGTTGATATTTTCACTACTACTACTCACGTATCTGTAAAGTAAAAACCATGTCGGAAGCAAAAAAGAAGAGACGGCAGTATAGTGTGGATTATATTAAATACGGATTTATCGAAAATCCCACAAATCCATCATCGCCAATGTGCCTTATTTGTCAAAAAACATTTTCAAATGAAGCGATGAAGCCTTCTAGGCTTCAAGATCATTTTAATAAAATACACCCGGATAAGAAAGACAAAGATGTGACCTATTTTCAAGACATGAAAATCATCTGCAGACTTGTCAATTTTCAATTCAGCTGGATGAGTCCACTTTACCAACCAATGAAGCATTGTTATTGTCATACATGAAGTTTATCAAAAATGAGAGAATATGTCAAGAACTATTGTTTGCTACCAATTTGGAAACAGATACAAAAGGAGAAACCATATTTAATACACTTGAAAAGTTTTGTGACGAAAAAGAAATTCCTTTTAATAATATTTTGTCAGTTGCTACGGATGGCGCACCGGCTATAACAGGGCGTCACAAAGGCTTCATGGCATGCTTAAAAAATAAAGTTCCTGACGTGCTTGCTGTGCATTGCGTAATTCATCGCCAGCATTTGGTTGCGAAAAATCTGAGTGAACGCCTCCATACATCACTGCAATATGTTATCAGAGCAGTTAATAAAATCAGAAGTAACTCGTTGAATGACAGATTATTTATTCAGCTTTGCATTGCCAACGATGAAGATTTCAACCGATTGCTGCTTCACACAGAGGTGCGCTGGCTGTCAAAAGGTACTTGTTTGACTCGATTTTACAATCTGTTTGGGTCTGTGATAGAATTCCTAGGAAACAAAGACACGGAATTGCGCGACAACCTCATCTCATCAAAGAACGATATTGCGTACTTGACAGACCTGTATAAATTGTTTAATGATGTCAATCTCCAACTTCAAGGCGACGACTTAAACTTGATTAAGACAAAAAATAGCGTTGCTGCTTTCGTGTCCAAACTGCTATTATACAAAAGAAATATCGGCAGACGCGAATTCAATAACTTCCCAAATTTATCAGCAGTATCATTCAAGCACGACGACTTGCTTGTTTACTGTCAACACTTGGAAAACCTCCACAGTGATTTCAAGGAACGATTCCAGGACATTCTAAACATGGACATACCAGACTGGGTTTTGGATCCTTTTTCAAATGTCAACACAGCAGGATCATCCCAGTTAGAAGAAGAACTAATAGAACTGACGACAAATGAGGAATTAAAAATTAAATTCAAGAATGGTTGCCAAGAATTTTGGCTGCAGTAGCCGATTTTGCAACTGTACCCAGGATTATGGTCGATTGTTCAACGATTTCTGATAGCATTCCCATCTTTAGCTGAACGTGGATTTAGTGCTGTAGCAACGTTGGTAACTAAAAAGAGAATTCGGCTCCATGTTACTGAACGCGGCGACTTCCGGTTGCTTTTAAGTAAAATCGAGCCTGATATTAACAAACTCCTTAAAATGCATCAAATTCAACCTTCTCATTAGATAAGTTATAAATTCAATGTCTTTTGAATGTTAATAAAAATACTTTTCAATATAATTAAGTATGCGTTTTAATTGTTCTCATTGAAACAGTCTTTAAACTCAGAAATAGGATAGGGGCATATCCTATCTTACGACTATAGTATATAATATTACACGTTTAAATATAATCGTGGCAATAGCTGTTTCAGATTCGCAAGTAAAAAAAATTGGGGAGCTTTAGAAAAAAAATGTTCTCAAAGTGGGCGGTGGACAAAATAAGGTTGAGAACCTATGCTCTAGTGCAACGTTAATTAAAGTACTTCTAGATGAAAAAAATTTAGGCTTAAAGAAAGTTTTGCACATAAAAGATGAGTGAATTCAAATCGATTGCACGAGATCAAATTCCCCAAAGGACAAAAATTGCGGGATTTGTATTATTTTGCGTTGAAGTAAGAGGTGAACTGCCAGGCGTCATAGCGCTGGGGGGAGGTTTCCTGTTGCAAGGATGAGTTGTGATGAGACAGGTGATAATATAGTAGTGCATGAGTCTGCTTCCATACTACAGATGCACTAAATGTTACGCGGATCTCTTACTTAAACCTCCTGGTGGTTGTCTTGACTAGGTATCTCGGCATCATTAAAACTGACACATTACACACATCATTAAAACTGAAACAGATCTGGATGGACGAGATATGTCGTCATTGGAAAAAACTGACCAGATCTTTATGGACGACATATCTTAACCACCAGGAAAAGCTAACCAGATCTTGATGATCGATCTGTCTTGTCATTAGAAGAAAAACTGTCCAGATCTTTATGGACGACATATCTTAACCACCAGGAAAAGCTAACCAGATTTTGATGTTCGATCTGTCTTGTCATTAGAAGAAAAACTGTCCAGATCTTTATGGACGACATATCTTAACCACCAGGAAAAGCTAACCAGATCTTGATGTTCGATCTGTCTTGTCATTAGAAGAAAAACTGTCCAGATCTTTATGGACGACATATCTTAACCACCAGGAAAAGCTAACCAGATTTTGATGTTCGATCTGTCTTGTCATTAGAAGAAAAACTGTCCAGATCTTTATGGACGACATATCTTAACCACCAGGAAAAGCTAACCAGATCTTGATGTTCGATCTGTCTTGTCATTAGAAGAAAAACTGTCCAGATCTTTATGGACGACATATCTTAACCACCAGGAAAAGCTAACCAGATCTTGATGTTCGATCTGTCTTGTCATTAGAAGATCTTTATGGACGACATATCTTAACCACCAGGAAAAGCTAACCAGATCTTGATGTTCGATCTGTCTTGTCATTAGAAGAAAAACTGTCCAGATCTTTATGGACGACATATCTTAACCACCAGGAAAAGCTAACCAGATCTTGATGTTCGATCTGTCTTGTCATTAGAAGATCTTTATGGACGACATATCTTAACCACCAGGAAAAGCTAACCAGATCTTGATGTTCGATCTGTCTTGTCATTAGAAGAAAAACTGTCCAGATCTTTATGGACGACATATCTTAACCACCAGGAAAAGCTAACCAGATCTTGATGCTCGATCTGTCTTGTCATTAGAAGAAAAACTGTCCAGATCTTTATGGACGACATATCTTAACCACCAGGAAAAGCTAACCAGATTTTGATGTTCGATCTGTCTTGTCATTAGAAGAAAAACTGTCCAGATCTTTATGGACGACATATCTTAACCACCAGGAAAAGCTAACCAGATCTTGATGTTCGATCTGTCTTGTCATTAGAAGAAAAACTGTCCAGATCTTTATGGACGACATATCTTAACCACCAGGAAAAGCTAACCAGATTTTGATGTTCGATCTGTCTTGTCATTAGAAGAAAAACTGTCCAGATCTTTATGGACGACATATCTTAACCACCAGGAAAAGCTAGCCAGATCTTGATGTTCGATCTGTCTTGTCATTAGAAGAAAAACTGTCCAGATCGTGTCGGACGAGATATCTCGTCATTAGAAAAAAAACCGACCTGATGATATCGTCATCATAAAATATCGGCAATATCTGGATCAATAAGGGGGTATCTCACCATTAGCAAAATAGGCCAGACCTTGATGGACGAAATATCTCGTCGAAATCACTTGGAGGGTTAAAGCAGAGTGCAGTTTGTGGAAGCCCCCTGAAAGATCCGTCTCGTGATTTATAACAGCCCAGTCATCAAATCAGATCTGGGAAGAAGCTTTCCTGGATCTTACGAATTCGGTAAAACTCTCTTAATACACGTTAACGCTCCCCCGACCCCCTTCTACCCCGTTCCAATATTACCCCACCCCTACCCTCACACACTCCAGACTCACTTATCGTTTTGTTTTTAACATTTTTCTTCCGTTTTTTGCCCCGTCTTCAACAAAATGTCACCGCCTTTTACTCTGTGAAAAGACTAGGCTCTGAAGAAGAGAGTAAAATATCTCTCTATATATCTTACTTTTTTCCCATCTCGTCCGATGCGATTTTTTTCTATATATGTATTTCTGTATTATTATTACTTCTTCTCTTTTTTGCTTCCGTTCGTGTAAGGTACGAGTTCTAGGTGCAAAAATTGAAAAGAGAAATTTTCACCCGAAAAAAAAGAATCTGGCGAAAGGAGTGGGTACCGAAAGAGTGTATATACTTTTTTTTATTCTTTTATTAAGCACATTAGGAAAAGCTTCTTAACGATCTGTGACTCGGGAGGATCCATCGTTTGCTGCTTTAAGTTGGAGAGGGGTGAAATTCTTTTTTTTTTATGTTTTCCCCTTTCGTGAGATCGTTTGTCTTTTTGAGATGGAATGAAGTTGAAGTTTTAATTTTCCCGAACAAAGGACCACTTTCTGGGGGTAAAGGAAAAAAAATTGAGGTGATGAGTGAGAAAAATTAACCCCTTTTAATCTCTTCGTTCCTTTCTCGTTTCTACCATTTCTCGGTTTTTAGAACTTTTACGCAGGAAATGTTCTCCGATAGGCAAGTCAGCGAATCTTTTGAAGTTGAGTATTGGGGTTCTTTTTTCAATTAAAAGCCTTATTCCTTTAATGATTACTCTAAAAAATCCCAATTTTATTGAAGCAGTTTCAAATCTTTTTGACGAGGTAGGTAGGTAGTTAACTAACGTCGCACTAGAGCAACACAAGTGACTATTGGCGACTGTCCGGGATTTATTCCGACGGGAGAGATTCAAGGACAATTTTGAACCATGGTCAGATGACGTCTTTTCGACAAATACTAACTTTAAAGCTATCAAGCAGATATCCGTTTCACGTTGGCGTGGTGTGGAGGTTTGGAGAGTGGGGTGCCAGCTCAGGTGTTGACATCGTCATCTGATCGTGGTTCAAAATTACGTGGTGTAATCCTCGGATCTTTCCCTTTGGGATAGATCCCGAACCATCCCCTATAGCCCATAGTGTTGGTCCAGTGCGTCGTTAGTTAACTACCTCGTCAAAAAGATTTGAAACTGTTTCAATAAAATTGGGGGGGGGGTATTTCAATTAACGTCACACTGGAGCAACACAATGGGCTATTGGTGACGGTCCGGGATCAATCCCAAAGGGAAAGATCCGAGGACAACACCACGTAATTTTGAACCACGGTCAGATGACGAGGCAACACCTGAGCTGGCACCCCACTCTCCAAACTTCCACACCACGCCAACGTGAGGACATTTGAGGCCACGACAGATTTAACGTGCACCAGCCCCCTTTGTACACGACGGTGTTTTGGCTGGATTCGAACTCGCAACCCTTCGGTTGCTAGTTCGTTACTCTTCCAACCGGGCCACCGCGGCCCCAATAAAATTGGGATTTTCTCAGAGTGATCATTAAATGCTCCACTGCGACGTTAAATAACTACCTACCCACATGTAGATATCCGTTTTTACTTGTAATAGCCCGTTGTGGTGTTCCAGTGCGACGTTAATTTTAATACCTACCTACCGTTTTCACTTGTAATCCATAATTTCAACGTAGAATTTTCTACATGTATACCTTGTATAATCTTCCAAGTGGTTTCAACGAGATATCTCGTCCATTAAAATCTGACCGATTTGGCTAATGACGAGTTATCTCGTCATCAAGATATTGACGATTTTTTATGGTGACGAGATCAATGTCTGGTCAGTTTCTTCTGACAAGACATCTTGTCTTTCAAGATGTGGTCAGTTTTGCTAATATGTTGAAAGGTACCGCGACGGAATGACCACCAGGAGGGGGTTAACAACATTTATACATGTATATTAGAGACCTTGTTTCATTTGTTCTCAAACCTACACGTAACGTGTTTCACTCCATGCCAACGTGAAGACATTTGGGACTACGACAGATTTAACATGGTTGGTTGCAAGTTTAATTTACGTCACTCTAAAGCAGCACAACAGGATATTGGCCACGATCCGGGATCAATCCCGAAGGGAAAACCATGGTCAGATGACGAGGTCAACACCTGAGATGGCACACCGCTCTCCAAACTTCTACAATAAAAAAGGTAAGACGACTTAGACGCACCATGCATGAGGATTTTCATCTGACTGTACCCTGTTCCTGAAAAGATTTGGTTCGAATTGATTTTAGTTATCGCGATTATACGTTTATGGTAGTTAGGTAGGTATTTAATTAACGTCACACTAGAGCAACACAACGGGCTATATACATTATGGTATAGAGTAAATATTAACATTATAAGAACAATTTCTCCTTATGACTTAATTCGTCATCTGACCATGGTTCAAAATTACGTGGTGTTGTCCTCGGATCTTTCCCTTTGGGATTGATCCCGGACCGTCACCAATAGCCCATTGTGTTGCTCCAGTGTGACGTTAATTGAAATACCCCCCCCCCTTATGACTTAGTTTTGAATAATTTAAGATAATATATAATTGTTATTCACACATTGTTTCAATTTTATATTTGGTATTTAATTTTACTTTTAATAAACTCTTCTAGGTTTTATTTAAATATGAAACTTAAATATAACTATAGTGATTATACATTTTTGAAAATATTAACATTCTATTGTACCTTATTTACGAGTTAGTTTTAATAATGAATGATAATAAACAACTGTTCTGATATTATTTCCACTTTTATATTTGGGATTTAACCGTCCAAGTGGTTTCGACGAGATATCTCGTCCAACAAAATCTGATAAATTTTTCTAATGCGAGATATCTCGTCAAGATACTGTCTATTTTTTATGGTGACGACATCAAGATCTATTTAGTTTTGTAAATAATGACAATTAATCGTCAACCAAGATCTGGTCAGTTTTGCTAATGACGAGATACCTCGTCGAGACAACCACTAAGAAGGTTAATTTTACGTTTCATAAAGTTCTTGATTTTGTGTAAATATCAATTTGAAATATCGTCATCTGACCGTGGTTCAAAATTACGTGGTGTTATCTTCGAATCTTTCCCTTTGGGATTGATCCCGGAACGTCACCAATAGCCCATTGTGTTGCTCCAGTGTGACGTTCATTAAAAATACCATACCATACCATACCAATTTAAAAATAAAATTCATAATTTTTAATTTGTAATTTGTGTAGAATTTTTACCTGAATAATATAGTTAAATTGAAATTGAGCATTTTCCCTGCATATTAATATCACTTTCATGGTAGCCATATAAATATTTTTCGCTTAACATCAGGAATGTAAGGAGTGCTCAGATAAGTGATGTAATATATACGGATTTCCATTTACTCTTAAAAGGAAGACGTCGTAATTTCACACATTATGGTCCCAAATCACCCTTTTTAGATTTTTCGCTATAGCTTCTACAATAAAGCTTTTCAAAAGACGCTTTTGCTGATATTACCTTTAGGAAGATCAGAAATAGATATTAAACACTTCTCTTCTTCTATGTGTAGTTTATATACTTAATTTTCTTTGACAAACTTTGAAGCATATTTGGGTTATGAAGACACAACTATAGTCCATCGAATGTTTCCTTTAATAAATCGATTAAGAACTATGGTTGAGAGAACGTTTACAATAAGTGAGGTATAATAGAGTTTTTGACACTGACGTTTGAAAAGTGAAAAAAAAACATGGCGGGCAAAGTGCGTTCCAATATCTTAACAGTATCATTCAATCTCCTAGACGTTGTTCATACTTCAAATATAGGTGTTTTTGTGCGAGTCGTGACCATAGTTGGGGCTTACGACCGTAGTTGTGTGAAATTACGGAACTTAATTTTTACTATGTCGATATGCGATAGTCTTCACTCAACAGTTTTTTTCCAAAAACGATTCTTTCACCATAGTTCTCTTCAAAGGTTAAGTTAGAGGAGGGCAAAGTAGATGTGCGTACCAAAAATTAACGTAGAGCAGCGATGTTCAACCTTTTTGATCTCCTGGGAAATTGGTCACATAAACTAATTACTAAAATTTTGCGTCCCACCAAAAGTATATTATCTTTAAAAAAAATAAAATATATTTATTTTGTCGATTTAGCAAACACCTAGCTATAATTTTGACTATAGATAAACCTTAGTAAATTGGTACAAATTTAAGACTTCAAAATATGGCCAATAAATATTAAGAATCTATGAAAGAATGTCCATTTCGGTGGAGTAAAACGTCGTGGTCTTTCGGTGGTACCTCTGTCCTGATGAGATGGTGAACATTTTGCTTCAGCGAAATGGCCATTGATGATTTTTTCATAGGTTTTAATCTTTATTAGTGTAATAATTTTGAAACTTCATTTTTACAAATATTGATTGTTTTCTAAAATTAATGACAATTACCTACCCTTGCTTCAAAGTACTTTTGTGTCTTTAAAAAATCAATATTTTTAAAACTCTTATTCTGATAGTTGTAATAAAAAATATTTCTAAAAATTATTCATACGGGTATTACTTGAAATTATCTATGACCACACTTGTCAAAATTTCAAAACTAAAACGTTGAAATAAAATAAATCACGCAACTTAAGACGTCTTAAAATCCACAAGACACACTAGTGCCATTCTTGCGGCACATCATTATGCCACGGCACACTTGTTGAAAAATAGATACCGTAGAATGACAAACCAAACCCTTAAATTTAAAACGAAAACTGTATTTGACCCACCTGGTGGTTGGCTTCACAAGGAGTCTCGTCATTAGCAAAACTGACCAGAGCTTGATGGACGAGTTATCTCTTTATTAGAAGAAAACTGACCATATATTGATCTCGTCATCATAAAAAAAATCGGCAATATCATGACGACGAGATATCTCGTCATTGAAGCGAAATTAGTCAGAGCTTGATGGACGAAATATCTCGTCGAAACCACTTGGAGGGTTAAGGCTAAAAATACACAGATTTACCTCACATTTAAGTCTGATAGAAGTCAGGCGGAGCCCTAGTGTTCCACGAGACAGAGCTTGGGAAACACCAGTCCATAGATCACAACGTATTTTTGCGGCTCATCAGAATGCCGTGGAACACCGACTGAAAATTGCTGCCTTATAGAGTGACAAACCAAACCCTTAAAGTAAAAACGAAAACTGTGTATTTAAGGCTCAAAGCCACAGATTTACTTCGCATATAAGTTTGATAGAAGTCACGCGGAACCCTAGTGTTCCACGAGACATAGCTTGGGAAACCAGTCCATAGATCACAACGTATTTTTGCGGCTCACCAGAATGCCGTGGAACACCGACTGAAAATCGCTGCCCTATAGAGTGACAAACCAAACCCTTAAAGTAAAAACGAAAACTCTGTATTTAAGGTTAAAAGCCACAGATTTACTTCGCATATAAGTTTGATAGTAGTCACGCGGAACCCTAGTGTTCCATGAGACAGAGCTAGGGAAACCAGTCCATAGATTACAACGTATTTTTGCGGCTCACCAGAATGTCGTGGAACACCGACTGAAAATTGCTGCCCTATAGAGTGACAAACCAAACCCTTAAAGTAAAAACGAAAACTCTGTATTTAAGGTTAAAAGCCACAGATTTACTCGCATATAAGTTTGATAGTAGTCACGCGGAACCCTAGTGTTCCATGAGACAGAGCTAGGGAAACCAGTCCATAGATTACAACGTATTTTTGCGGCTCACCAGAATGCCGTGGAACACCGACTGAAAATCGCTGCCCTATAGAGTGACAAACCAAACCCTTAAAGTAAAAACGAAAACTCTGTATTTAAGGTTAAAAGCCACAGATTTACTTCGCATATAAGTTTGATAGTAGTCACGCTGAACCCTAGTGTTCCATGAGACAGAGTTAGGGAAACCAGTCCATAGATTACAACGTATTTTTGCGGCTCACCAGAATGTCGTGGAACACCGACTGAAAATCGCTGCCCTATAGAGTGACAAACCAAACCCTTAAAGTAAAAACGAAAACTCTGTATTTAAGGCTAAAAGCCACAGATTTACTTCGCATATAAGTTTGATAGTAGTCACGCGGAACCCTAGTGTTCCACGAGACAGAGCTTGGGAAACCAGTCCATAAATCACAACGTATTTTTGCGGCTCACCAGAATGCCGTGGAACACCGACTGAAAATCGCTGCCCTATAGAGTGACAAACCAAATCCTTAAAGTAAAAACGAAAACTCTGTATTTAAGGTTAAAAGCCACAGATTTACTTCGCATATAAGTTTGATAGTAGTCACGCGGAACCCTATTGTTCCATGAGACAGAGCTAGGGAAACCAGTCCATAGATTACAACGTATTTTTGCGGCTCACCAGAATGCCGTGGAACACCGACTGAAAATCGCTGCCCTATAGAGTGACAAACCAAACTCTTAAAGTAAAAACGAAAACTCTGTATTTAAGGTTAAAAGCCACAGATTTACTCGCATATAAGTTTGATAGTAGTCACGCGGAACCCTGGTGTTCCATGAGACAGAGCTAGGGAAACCAGTCCATAGATTACAACGTATTTTTGCGGCTCACCAGAATGCCATGGAACACCGACTGAAAATCGCTGCCCTATAGAGTGACAAACCAAACCCTTAAAGTAAAAACGAAAACTCTGTATTTAAGGTTAAAAGCCACAGATTTACTTCGCATATAAGTTTGATAGTAGTCACGCTGAACCCTAGTGTTCCATGAGACAGAGTTAGGGAAACCAGTCCATAGATTACAACGTATTTTTGCGGCTCACCAGAATGTCGTGGAACACCGACTGAAAATCGCTGCCCTATAGAGTGACAAACCAAACCCTTAAAGTAAAAACGAAAACTCTGTATTTAAGGTTAAAAGCCACAGATTTACTTCGCATATAAGTTTGATAGTAGTCACGCTGAACCCTAGTGTTCCATGAGACAGAGTTAGGGAAACCAGTCCATAGATTACAACGTATTTTTGCGGCTCACCAGAATGTCGTGGAACACCGACTGAAAATCGCTGCCCTATAGAGTGACAAACCAAACCCTTAAAGTAAAAACGAAAACTCTGTATTTAAGGCTAAAAGCCACAGATTTACTTCGCATATAAGTTTGATAGTAGTCACGCGGAACCCTAGTGTTCCACGAGACAGAGCTTGGGAAACCAGTCCATAAATCACAACGTATTTTTGCGGCTCACCAGAATGCCGTGGAACACCGACTGAAAATCGCTGCCCTATAGAGTGACAAACCAAATCCTTAAAGTAAAAACGAAAACTCTGTATTTAAGGTTAAAAGCCACAGATTTACTTCGCATATAAGTTTGATAGTAGTCACGCGGAACCCTAGTGTTCCATGAGACAGAGCTAGGGAAACCAGTCCATAGATTACAACGTATTTTTGCGGCTCACCAGAATGCCGTGGAACACCGACTGAAAATCGCTGCCCTATAGAGTGACAAACCAAACTCTTAAAGTAAAAACGAAAACTCTGTATTTAAGGTTAAAAGCCACAGATTTACTCGCATATAAGTTTGATAGTAGTCACGCGGAACCCTGGTGTTCCATGAGACAGAGCTAGGGAAACCAGTCCATAGATTACAACGTATTTTTGCGGCTCACCAGAATGCCATGGAACACCGATTGAAAATCGCTGCCCTATAGAGTGACAAACCAAACCCTTAAAGTAAAAACGAAAACTCTGTATTTAAGGTTAAAAGCCACAGATTTACTTCGCATATAAGTTTGATAGTAGTCACGCGGAACCCTAGTGTTCCACGAGACAGAGCTTGGGAAACCAGTCCATAAATCACAACGTATTTTTGCGGCTCACCAGAATGCCGTGGAACACCGACTGAAAATCGCTGCCCTATAGAGTGACAAACCAAATCCTTAAAGTAAAAACGAAAACTCTGTATTTAAGGTTAAAAGCCACAGATTTACTTCGCATATAAGTTTGATAGTAGTCACGCGGAACCCTAGTGTTCCATGAGACAGAGCTAGGGAAACCAGTCCATAGATTACAACGTATTTTTGCGGCTCACCAGAATGCCGTGGAACACCGACTGAAAATCGCTGCCCTATAGAGTGACAAACCAAACTCTTAAAGTAAAAACGAAAACTCTGTATTTAAGGTTAAAAGCCACAGATTTACTCGCATATAAGTTTGATAGTAGTCACGCGGAACCCTGGTGTTCCATGAGACAGAGCTAGGGAAACCAGTCCATAGATTACAACGTATTTTTGCGGCTCACCAGAATGCCATGGAACACCGATTGAAAATCGCTGCCCTATAGAGTGACAAACCAAACCCTTAAAGTAAAAACGAAAACTCTGTATTTAAGGTTAAAAGCCACAGATTTACTTCGCATATAAGTTTGATAGTAGTCACGCTGAACCCTAGTGTTCCATGAGACAGAGTTAGGGAAACCAGTCCATAGATTACAACGTATTTTTGCGGCTC
The DNA here is from genome assembly GCA_933210815.1 of Meta bourneti. Classification (NCBI taxonomy): domain Eukaryota; kingdom Metazoa; phylum Arthropoda; class Arachnida; order Araneae; family Tetragnathidae; genus Meta; species Meta bourneti. Next base: position 74,204,704 of record OW119928.1, read on the forward strand.
ACCAGAATGTCGTGGAACACCGACTGAAAATCGCTGCCCTATAGAGTGACAAACCAAACCCTTAAAGTAAAAACGAAAACTCTGTATTTAAGGCTAAAAGCCACAGATTTACTTCGCATATAAGTTTGATAGTAGTCACGCGGAACCCTAGTGTTCCACGAGACAGAGCTTGGGAAACCAGTCCATAAATCACAACGTATTTTTGCGGCTCACTAGAATGCCGTGGAACACCGACTGAAAATCGCTGCCCTATAGAGTGACAAACCAAATCCTTAAAGTAAAAACGAAAACTCTGTATTTAAGGTTAAAAGCCACAGATTTACTTCGCATATAAGTTTGATAGTAGTCACGCGGAACCCTAGTGTTCCATGAGACAGAGCTAGGGAAACCAGTCCATAGATTACAACGTATTTTTGCGGCTCACCAGAATGTCGTGGAACACCGACTGAAAATTGCTGCCCTATAGAGTGACAAACCAAACCCTTAAAGTAAAAACGAAAACTCTGTATTTAAGGTTAAAAGCCACAGATTTACTCGCATATAAGTTTGATAGTAGTCACGCGGAACCCTAGTGTTCCATGAGACAGAGCTAGGGAAACCAGTCCATAGATTACAACGTATTTTTGCGGCTCACCAGAATGCCGTGGAACACCGACTGAAAATCGCTGCCCTATAGAGTGACAAACCAAACCCTTAAAGTAAAAACGAAAACTCTGTATTTAAGGTTAAAAGCCACAGATTTACTTCGCATATAAGTTTGATAGTAGTCACGCTGAACCCTAGTGTTCCATGAGACAGAGTTAGGGAAACCAGTCCATAGATTACAACGTATTTTTGCGGCTCACCAGAATGTCGTGGAACACCGACTGAAAATCGCTGCCCTATAGAGTGACAAACCAAACCCTTAAAGTAAAAACGAAAACTCTGTATTTAAGGCTAAAAGCCACAGATTTACTTCGCATATAAGTTTGATAGTAGTCACGCGGAACCCTAGTGTTCCACGAGACAGAGCTTGGGAAACCAGTCCATAAATCACAACGTATTTTTGCGGCTCACCAGAATGCCGTGGAACACCGACTGAAAATCGCTGCCCTATAGAGTGACAAACCAAATCCTTAAAGTAAAAACGAAAACTCTGTATTTAAGGTTAAAAGCCACAGATTTACTTCGCATATAAGTTTGATAGTAGTCACGCGGAACCCTAGTGTTCCATGAGACAGAGCTAGGGAAACCAGTCCATAGATTACAACGTATTTTTGCGGCTCACCAGAATGCCGTGGAACACCGACTGAAAATCGCTGCCCTATAGAGTGACAAACCAAACTCTTAAAGTAAAAACGAAAACTCTGTATTTAAGGTTAAGGTGTCCGACTACCTTCGGAAAGGATTTTTTGAAATAATTTGAAATTTGACTTTTTTTGTGCATTATATTATAGAATATGGTTAAAAACTTAGAGAATAACATATAAAAAAAATAATTAATATTTTTTTTTAAATTTAAACCCCAAAAAGGGGTGAAAAATAGACAAAAACTAGCACCACCGCAAAACATGATAACTTAAATTTAAATTAAGATATTCTTATTTTGTAAATTTTATTTTGAAGATTGAAACCTCCTTTAGGGAATGTACCTCTCACATCATTGTAAACCAGTTCTTTTAAAAACTGGAGAGGTTCAAGTACAACCAAGAAGAAAATCTTCCATAAATTATAGCAACGCATAACTTTTATAATTAAAAATAAAAAAACTAATTAATGCACAATTACAGAAGTGGTACATTCCCTTTATAAACTCTTTGAAAGTATTCCTACCAAATTTCATAACATTTGAAGCATAACTTTTTGAGTTTTCATGTTTTGCGTAAAAGCAAAATTCTAAAATGTCAATTTCAAGAAAAAGCTAAAAACAAAATTCAATAATGAATCTTACCTTTAAATGGAAAATGTAGCTCTAAAATGATCCTGATTTATAAAGATCACCTTCTATAGAAGTTAAATCAACTACTTTTTTTTTCCTAATTGCCCTCAAAACCTTCCTGCGCTTCTTTGAAACGGGTGTTGTATGGCGCTTGGAATCACTGATTCTAATGCGATCCAAACTTTGGTAACCTTTTAATGTGAAGTAACCAAGATTTTCAATGTTCATCTTGCTTAAAACACTGGTGCAACCCTCAAATCCATCATTATATTGTATTACTGCATCATAAGCCCCTAATTTTACAGTTTTTAGGCTGACGAAAACCTCCTTCGGAACTCTCTGCCAAATAACACCATTGAAACTTTCATTGGCATTTTGAGTTTTGCCATGCAGACACTTATTCAAAAGTTCTCTGATGCAAAGCTCTAAATACACTGGTTTGACTACATTTAAAATATTGTTGGGCAAACCAGAATGCTTGAGCTTTTCTGGTTCTTTCCCTTCGCTTACAGCTCGCTGGTAATAGCACCAACTGTCTACACCAATAGGGTACTGGCCATGCATCGGTTTCTTTGGTGATGAAGCACAATGAAACAAAGCTGCAATTACATTTTGCTGCATCATTTGTAAGTTGCCCACGTTAGAGCGAATCGCAATGCCATAATAATTTTGTAGTCTGTCGATAAAGACATCTGATAACTTGCCTTTACCAGACAGACCTTTGGTTTTGCTTTTCAATTTTCGCAGACGTGTACCCACCCGTTTTTGAATGTGCCCAATGCATTCCAGTTTTGAAACACTTTTTTCGCCATATGTGTTTTGGACGCACAAATAGCCTTTAGAATCCTCATCACCGTAGTATTTCGTGTACTTCAGCTTCCGAGTGCTCACTGACCTCTTGAAAATTCTGTCGACACCAACAGTTTCCATCTTTGCTGATGACCCTTTAAAATTGCACTGGCATATATGGTCAGCTTCCTGTGATTCAAATGACGGGTTTCTCTTCAGTTTCTGTAATCTTTTGCAAATTCTGCAGTATGAGGACATGACTTCTAAATCGAGAACCTTTCCCGTGTCAATTGAAATGGCAGCAACACAACCATTCAAAGAAGTGTACCCTCTACGCTGCCACGTTCCATCTACAGACACGCCGCATTCACTGTCTTCTCCCTTTGAACCAACTTCATCAGCTGCTTTTAACATTGAAAATTCAGCAACCTCGGACACAACTTTCAAGAGTTTCTCTTCATGGATGTTATACGCAGCTTTAGAAATTGGTGGCAAATTCAGCGTGGTGCACAGTTTATACGCTGAAGAAAATCCCTTTCCAATCTGCCTCATCCCATAAACTATTCTAGAGTTCACTTCAGGTACATTTTTGTTCTTTTTGGAGGAGGCAAAGCCTTTTACAAAATCACAATTGTGACATTTCAAAGAGAAGTGTGAGCACAATCCATACCTGGAGTCTTCAACTAAATGCAAACCAGAAGCAAAGCATTTGGGACATGGAAGCACCAAAAATATATTTATTAAAGTTTCCAGGTCGAAAATCCGATTACCACACAGTTCCTCATTCAAAACTTCGAATTTGGAAGAGCTAGATGCTTGCAGTTTTGAAGCACTGGCTGTGCACACTGGATCTTCAAGACTGTTAGTCTTCAGTGTTTTAGAGTGTTGATTACCTTTGAAGTGGTGTTTCTTCTTCCTGGCAATACTCTTTCCCATTTTGTAAAGAAAAATCACTTTATGCAAGAAGAATTATCAAGTTGTAGAACTTTTTGAACGCACGATCGAAAATCACGAGTTCAAATTGTGTACAAACTGAAACTCAAGTTAGATGCCAGATTGTGAAGTTAAACATGATTGCCAGATGTATTTTTGTGTAAAAAGTAGTTTTTTAATTAATTTTTTTTAATTAATAAAAAAAATCCACACTTCAGAGCAAATTTTAACGCTTTAATTTGTTAAAATAAGAATGTAAACAAACTTTTACGTTCACTTCCTGTTTGCAGAAAGGCACTTCCGGTTTTAAAAAGTGTCGACTATGTAGTATTAAAAGACCTGTATCTTACGTTCTATGCATGGTAGGAACAAAATTTAAACAGATTTGGAAAGATAAGAAATCGGGCTTTCATATTATATCAAATTTGGAAAATCGCAATTTCCGCCGAAAATCGCGTTTTAAAGGTAGTCGGATACCTTAAAAGCCACAGATTTACTCGCATATAAGTTTGATAGTAGTCACGCGGAACCCTGGTGTTCCATGAGACAGAGCTAGGGAAACCAGTCCATAGATTACAACGTATTTTTGCGGCTCACCAGAATGCCATGGAACACCGATTGAAAATCGCTGCCCTATAGAGTGACAAACCAAACCCTTAAAGTAAAAACGAAAACTCTGTATTTAAGGTTAAAAGCCACAGATTTACTTCGCATATAAGTTTGATAGTAGTCACGCGGAACCCTAGTGTTCCATGAGACAGAGCTAGGGAAACCAGTCCATAAATCACAACGTATTTTTGCGGCTCACCAGAATGCCGTGGAACACCGACTGAAAATCGCTGCCCTATAGAGTGACAAACCAAATCCTTAAAGTAAAAACGAAAACTCTGTATTTAAGGTTAAAAGCCACAGATTTACTTCGCATATAAGTTTGATAGTAGTCACGCGGAACCCTAGTGTTCCATGAGACAGAGCTAGGGAAACCAGTCCATAGATTACAACGTATTTTTGCGGCTCACCAGAATGCCGTGGAACACCGACTGAAAATCGCTGCCCTATAGAGTGACAAACCAAACTCTTAAAGTAAAAACGAAAACTCTGTATTTAAGGTTAAAAGCCACAGATTTACTCGCATATAAGTTTGATAGTAGTCACGCGGAACCCTGGTGTTCCATGAGACAGAGCTAGGGAAACCAGTCCATAAATCACAACGTATTTTTGCGGCTCACCAGAATGCCGTGGAACACCGACTGAAAATCGCTGCCCTATAGAGTGACAAACCAAATCCTTAAAGTAAAAACGAAAACTCTGTATTTAAGGTTAAAAGCCACAGATTTACTTCGCATATAAGTTTGATAGTAGTCACGCGGAACCCTAGTGTTCCATGAGACAGAGCTAGGGAAACCAGTCCATAGATTACAACGTATTTTTGCGGCTCACCAGAATGCCGTGGAACACCGACTGAAAATCGCTGCCCTATAGAGTGACAAACCAAACTCTTAAAGTAAAAACGAAAACTCTGTATTTAAGGTTAAAAGCCACAGATTTACTCGCATATAAGTTTGATAGTAGTCACGCGGAACCCTGGTGTTCCATGAGACAGAGCTAGGGAAACCAGTCCATAGATTACAACGTATTTTTGCGGCTCACCAGAATGCCATGGAACACCGATTGAAAATCGCTGCCCTATAGAGTGACAAACCAAACCCTTAAAGTAAAAACGAAAACTCTGTATTTAAGGTTAAAAGCCACAGATTTACTTCGCATATAAGTTTGATAGTAGTCACGCTGAACCCTAGTGTTCCATGAGACAGAGTTAGGGAAACCAGTCCATAGATTACAACGTATTTTTGCGGCTCACCAGAATGTCGTGGAACACCGACTGAAAATCGCTGCCCTATAGAGTGACAAACCAAACCCTTAAAGTAAAAACGAAAACTCTGTATTTAAGGTTAAAAGCCACAGATTTACTTCGCATATAAGTTTGATAGTAGTCACGCGGAACCCTAGTGTTCCACGAGACAGAGCTTGGGAAACCAGTCCATAAATCACAACGTATTTTTGCGGCTCACCAGAATGCCGTGGAACACCGACTGAAAATCGCTGCCCTATAGAGTGACAAACCAAATCCTTAAAGTAAAAACGAAAACTCTGTATTTAAGGTTAAAAGCCACAGATTTACTTCGCATATAAGTTTGATAGTAGTCACGCGGAACCCTAGTGTTCCATGAGACAGAGCTAGGGAAACCAGTCCATAGATTACAACGTATTTTTGCGGCTCACCAGAATGTCGTGGAACACCGACTGAAAATTGCTGCCCTATAGAGTGACAAACCAAACCCTTAAAGTAAAAACGAAAACTCTGTATTTAAGGTTAAAAGCCACAGATTTACTCGCATATAAGTTTGATAGTAGTCACGCGGAACCCTAGTGTTCCATGAGACAGAGCTAGGGAAACCAGTCCATAGATTACAACGTATTTTTGCGGCTCACCAGAATGCCGTGGAACACCGACTGAAAATCGCTGCCCTATAGAGTGACAAACCAAACCCTTAAAGTAAAAACGAAAACTCTGTATTTAAGGTTAAAAGCCACAGATTTACTTCGCATATAAGTTTGATAGTAGTCACGCTGAACCCTAGTGTTCCATGAGACAGAGTTAGGGAAACCAGTCCATAGATTACAACGTATTTTTACGGCTCACCAGAATGTCGTGGAACACCGACTGAAAATCGCTGCCCTATAGAGTGACAAACCAAACCCTTAAAGTAAAAACGAAAACTCTGTATTTAAGGCTAAAAGCCACAGATTTACTTCGCATATAAGTTTGATAGTAGTCACGCGGAACCCTAGTGTTCCACGAGACAGAGCTTGGGAAACCAGTCCATAAATCACAACGTATTTTTGCGGCTCACCAGAATGCCGTGGAACACCGACTGAAAATCGCTGCCCTATAGAGTGACAAACCAAATCCTTAAAGTAAAAACGAAAACTCTGTATTTAAGGTTAAAAGCCACAGATTTACTTCGCATATAAGTTTGATAGTAGTCACGCGGAACCCTAGTGTTCCATGAGACAGAGCTAGGGAAACCAGTCCATAGATTACAACGTATTTTTGCGGCTCACCAGAATGCCGTGGAACACCGACTGAAAATCGCTGCCCTATAGAGTGACAAACCAAACTCTTAAAGTAAAAACGAAAACTCTGTATTTAAGGTTAAAAGCCACAGATTTACTCGCATATAAGTTTGATAGTAGTCACGCGGAACCCTGGTGTTCCATGAGACAGAGCTAGGGAAACCAGTCCATAGATTACAACGTATTTTTGCGGCTCACCAGAATGCCATGGAACACCGACTGAAAATCGCTGCCCTATAGAGTGACAAACCAAACCCTTAAAGTAAAAACGAAAACTCTGTATTTAAGGTTAAAAGCCACAGATTTACTTCGCATATAAGTTTGATAGTAGTCACGCTGAACCCTAGTGTTCCATGAGACAGAGTTAGGGAAACCAGTCCATAGATTACAACGTATTTTTGCGGCTCACCAGAATGTCGTGGAACACCGACTGAAAATTGCTGCCCTATAGAGTGACAAACCAAACCCTTAAAGTAAAAACGAAAACTCTGTATTTAAGGTTAAAAGCCACAGATTTACTCGCATATAAGTTTGATAGTAGTCACGCGGAACCCTAGTGTTCCATGAGACAGAGCTAGGGAAACCAGTCCATAGATTACAACGTATTTTTGCGGCTCACCAGAATGCCGTGGAACACCGACTGAAAATCGCTGCCCTATAGAGTGACAAACCAAACCCTTAAAGTAAAAACGAAAACTCTGTATTTAAGGTTAAAAGCCACAGATTTACTTCGCATATAAGTTTGATAGTAGTCACGCTGAACCCTAGTGTTCCATGAGACAGAGTTAGGGAAACCAGTCCATAGATTACAACGTATTTTTGCGGCTCACCAGAATGTCGTGGAACACCGACTGAAAATCGCTGCCCTATAGAGTGACAAACCAAACCCTTAAAGTAAAAACGAAAACTCTGTATTTAAGGCTAAAAGCCACAGATTTACTTCGCATATAAGTTTGATAGTAGTCACGCGGAACCCTAGTGTTCCACGAGACAGAGCTTGGGAAACCAGTCCATAAATCACAACGTATTTTTGCGGCTCACCAGAATGCCGTGGAACACCGACTGAAAATCGCTGCCCTATAGAGTGACAAACCAAATCCTTAAAGTAAAAACGAAAACTCTGTATTTAAGGTTAAAAGCCACAGATTTACTTCGCATATAAGTTTGATAGTAGTCACGCGGAACCCTATTGTTCCATGAGACAGAGCTAGGGAAACCAGTCCATAGATTACAACGTATTTTTGCGGCTCACCAGAATGCCGTGGAACACCGACTGAAAATCGCTGCCCTATAGAGTGACAAACCAAACTCTTAAAGTAAAAACGAAAACTCTGTATTTAAGGTTAAAAGCCACAGATTTACTCGCATATAAGTTTGGTAGTAGTCACGCGGAACCCTGGTGTTCCATGAGACAGAGCTAGGGAAACCAGTCCATAGATTACAACGTATTTTTGCGGCTCACCAGAATGCCATGGAACACCGACTGAAAATCGCTGCCCTATAGAGTGACAAACCAAACCCTTAAAGTAAAAACGAAAACTCTGTATTTAAGGTTAAAAGCCACAGATTTACTTCGCATATAAGTTTGATAGTAGTCACGCTGAACCCTAGTGTTCCATGAGACAGAGTTAGGGAAACCAGTCCATAGATTACAACGTATTTTTGCGGCTCACCAGAATGTCGTGGAACACCGACTGAAAATCGCTGCCCTATAGAGTGACAAACCAAACCCTTAAAGTAAAAACGAAAACTCTGTATTTAAGGTTAAAAGCCACAGATTTACTTCGCATATAAGTTTGATAGTAGTCACGCTGAACCCTAGTGTTCCATGAGACAGAGTTAGGGAAACCAGTCCATAGATTACAACGTATTTTTGCGGCTCACCAGAATGTCGTGGAACACCGACTGAAAATCGCTGCCCTATAGAGTGACAAACCAAACCCTTAAAGTAAAAACGAAAACTCTGTATTTAAGGCTAAAAGCCACAGATTTACTTCGCATATAAGTTTGATAGTAGTCACGCGGAACCCTAGTGTTCCACGAGACAGAGCTTGGGAAACCAGTCCATAAATCACAACGTATTTTTGCGGCTCACCAGAATGCCGTGGAACACCGACTGAAAATCGCTGCCCTATAGAGTGACAAACCAAATCCTTAAAGTAAAAACGAAAACTCTGTATTTAAGGTTAAAAGCCACAGATTTACTTCGCATATAAGTTTGATAGTAGTCACGCGGAACCCTAGTGTTCCATGAGACAGAGCTAGGGAAACCAGTCCATAGATTACAACGTATTTTTGCGGCTCACCAGAATGCCGTGGAACACCGACTGAAAATCGCTGCCCTATAGAGTGACAAACCAAACTCTTAAAGTAAAAACGAAAACTCTGTATTTAAGGTTAAAAGCCACAGATTTACTCGCATATAAGTTTGATAGTAGTCACGCGGAACCCTGGTGTTCCATGAGACAGAGCTAGGGAAACCAGTCCATAGATTACAACGTATTTTTGCGGCTCACCAGAATGCCATGGAACACCGATTGAAAATCGCTGCCCTATAGAGTGACAAACCAAACCCTTAAAGTAAAAACGAAAACTCTGTATTTAAGGTTAAAAGCCACAGATTTACTTCGCATATAAGTTTGATAGTAGTCACGCTGAACCCTAGTGTTCCATGAGACAGAGTTAGGGAAACCAGTCCATAGATTACAACGTATTTTTGCGGCTCACCAGAATGTCGTGGAACACCGACTGAAAATCGCTGCCCTATAGAGTGACAAACCAAACCCTTAAAGTAAAAACGAAAACTCTGTATTTAAGGCTAAAAGCCACAGATTTACTTCGCATATAAGTTTGATAGTAGTCACGCGGAACCCTAGTGTTCCACGAGACAGAGCTTGGGAAACCAGTCCATAAATCACAACGTATTTTTGCGGCTCACCAGAATGCCGTGGAACACCGACTGAAAATCGCTGCCCTATAGAGTGACAAACCAAATCCTTAAAGTAAAAACGAAAACTCTGTATTTAAGGTTAAAAGCCACAGATTTACTTCGCATATAAGTTTGATAGTAGTCACGCGGAACCCTAGTGTTCCATGAGACAGAGCTAGGGAAACCAGTCCATAGATTACAACGTATTTTTGCGGCTCACCAGAATGTCGTGGAACACCGACTGAAAATTGCTGCCCTATAGAGTGACAAACCAAACCCTTAAAGTAAAAACGAAAACTCTGTATTTAAGGTTAAAAGCCACAGATTTACTCGCATATAAGTTTGATAGTAGTCACGCGGAACCCTAGTGTTCCATGAGACAGAGCTAGGGAAACCAGTCCATAGATTACAACGTATTTTTGCGGCTCACCAGAATGCCGTGGAACACCGACTGAAAATCGCTGCCCTATAGAGTGACAAACCAAACCCTTAAAGTAAAAACGAAAACTCTGTATTTAAGGTTAAAAGCCACAGATTTACTTCGCATATAAGTTTGATAGTAGTCACGCTGAACCCTAGTGTTCCATGAGACAGAGTTAGGGAAACCAGTCCATAGATTACAACGTATTTTTGCGGCTCACCAGAATGTCGTGGAACACCGACTGAAAATCGCTGCCCTATAGAGTGACAAACCAAACCCTTAAAGTAAAAACGAAAACTCTGTATTTAAGGTTAAAAGCCACAGATTTACTTCGCATATAAGTTTGATAGTAGTCACGCGGAACCCTAGTGTTCCATGAGACAGAGCTAGGGAAACCAGTCCATAGATTACAACGTATTTTTGCGGCTCACCAGAATGCCGTGGAACACCGACTGAAAATCGCTGCCCTATAGAGTGACAAACCAAACTCTTAAAGTAAAAACGAAAACTCTGTATTTAAGGTTAAAAGCCACAGATTTACTCGCATATAAGTTTGATAGTAGTCACGCGGAACCCTGGTGTTCCATGAGACAGAGCTAGGGAAACCAGTCCATAGATTACAACGTATTTTTGCGGCTCACCAGAATGCCATGGAACACCGATTGAAAATCGCTGCCCTATAGAGTGACAAACCAAACCCTTAAAGTAAAAACGAAAACTCTGTATTTAAGGTTAAAAGCCACAGATTTACTTCGCATATAAGTTTGATAGTAGTCACGCGGAACCCTAGTGTTCCACGAGACAGAGCTTGGGAAACCAGTCCATAAATCACAACGTATTTTTGCGGCTCACCAGAATGCCGTGGAACACCGACTGAAAATCGCTGCCCTATAGAGTGACAAACCAAATCCTTAAAGTAAAAACGAAAACTCTGTATTTAAGGTTAAAAGCCACAGATTTACTTCGCATATAAGTTTGATAGTAGTCACGCGGAACCCTAGTGTTCCATGAGACAGAGCTAGGGAAACCAGTCCATAGATTACAACGTATTTTTGCGGCTCACCAGAATGTCGTGGAACACCGACTGAAAATTGCTGCCCTATAGAGTGACAAATCAAACCCTTAAAGTAAAAACGAAAACTCTGTATTTAAGGTTAAAAGCCACAGATTTACTCGCATATAAGTTTGATAGTAGTCACGCGGAACCCTAGTGTTCCATGAGACAGAGCTAGGGAAACCAGTCCATAGATTACAACGTATTTTTGCGGCTCACCAGAATGCCGTGGAACACCGACTGAAAATCGCTGCCCTATAGAGTGACAAACCAAACCCTTAAAGTAAAAACGAAAACTCTGTATTTAAGGTTAAAAGCCACAGATTTACTTCGCATATAAGTTTGATAGTAGTCACGCTGAACCCTAGTGTTCCATGAGACAGAGTTAGGGAAACCAGTCCATAGATTACAACGTATTTTTGCGGCTCACCAGAATGTCGTGGAACACCGACTGAAAATCGCTGCCCTATAGAGTGACAAACCAAACCCTTAAAGTAAAAACGAAAACTCTGTATTTAAGGCTAAAAGCCACAGATTTACTTCGCATATAAGTTTGATAGTAGTCACGCGGAACCCTAGTGTTCCACGAGACAGAGCTTGGGAAACCAGTCCATAAATCACAACGTATTTTTGCGGCTCACCAGAATGCCGTGGAACACCGACTGAAAATCTCTGCCCTATAGAGTGACAAACCAAATCCTTAAAGTAAAAACGAAAACTCTGTATTTAAGGTTAAAAGCCACAGATTTACTTCGCATATAAGTTTGATAGTAGTCACGCGGAACCCTAGTGTTCCATGAGACAGAGCTAGGGAAACCAGTCCATAGATTACAACGTATTTTTGCGGCTCACCAGAATGCCGTGGAACACCGACTGAAAATCGCTGCCCTATAGAGTGACAAACCAAACTCTTAAAGTAAAAACGAAAACTCTGTATTTAAGGTTAAAAGCCACAGATTTACTCGCATATAAGTTTGATAGTAGTCACGCGGAACCCTGGTGTTCCATGAGACAGAGCTAGGGAAACCAGTCCATAGATTACAACGTATTTTTGCGGCTCACCAGAATGCCATGGAACACCGACTGAAAATCGCTGCCCTATAGAGTGACAAACCAAACCCTTAAAGTAAAAACGAAAACTCTGTATTTAAGGTTAAAAGCCACAGATTTACTTCGCATATAAGTTTGATAGTAGTCACGCTGAACCCTAGTGTTCCATGAGACAGAGTTAGGGAAACCAGTCCATAGATTACAACGTATTTTTGCGGCTCACCAGAATGTCGTGGAACACCGACTGAAAATCGCTGCCCTATAGAGTGACAAACCAAACCCTTAAAGTAAAAACGAAAACTCTGTATTTAAGGCTAAAAGCCACAGATTTACTTCGCATATAAGTTTGATAGTAGTCACGCGGAACCCTAGTGTTCCACGAGACAGAGCTTGGGAAACCAGTCCATAAATCACAACGTATTTTTGCGGCTCACCAGAATGCCGTGGAACACCGACTGACAATCGCTGCCCTATAGAGTGACAAACCAAATCCTTAAAGTAAAAACGAAAACTCTGTATTTAAGGTTAAAAGCCACAGATTTACTTCGCATATAAGTTTGATGGTAGTCACGCGGAACCCTAGTGTTCCATGAGACAGAGCTAGGGAAACCAGTCCATAGATTACAACGTATTTTTGCGGCTCACCAGAATGCCGTGGAACACCGACTGAAAATCGCTGCCCTATAGAGTGACAAACCAAACTCTTAAAGTAAAAACGAAAACTCTGTATTTAAGGTTAAAAACCACAGATTTACTTCGCATATAAGTTTGATAGTAGTCACGCGGAACCCTAGTGTTCCATGAGACAGAGCTAGGGAAACCAGTCCATAGATTACAACGTATTTTTGCGGCTCACCAGAATGCCGTGGAACACCGACTGAAAATCGCTGCCCTATAGAGTGACAAACCAAACCCTTAAAGTAAAAACGAAAACTCTGTATTTAAGGCTAAAAGCCACAGATTTACTTCGCATATAAGTTTGATAGTAGTCACGCGGAACCCTAGTGTTCCATGAGACAGAGTTAGGGAAACCAGTCCATAGATTACAACGTATTTTTGCGGCTCACCAGAATGCCGTGGAACACCGACTGAAAATCGCTGCCCTATAGAGTGACAAACCAAACCCTTAAAGTAAAAACGAAAACTCTGTATTTAAGGCTAAAAGCCACAGATTTACTTCGCATATAAGTTTGATAGTAGTCACGCGGAACCCTAGTGTTCCATGAGACAGAGTTAGGGAAACCAGTCCATAGATTACAACGTATTTTTGCGGCTCACCAGAATGCCGTGGAACACCGACTGAAAATCGCTGCCCTATAGAGTGACAAACCAAACCCTTAAAGTAAAAACGAAAACTCTGTATTTAAGGCTAAAAGCCACAGATTTACTTCGCATATAAGTTTGATATAAGTCAAGCGGAACACTAGTGTTCCACGAGATAGAGTTTGAGAAACACCAGTCCATAGATCACAACTACGCGCATTAGGGATCCAACCGAACTGAAAGCAAGATTAAAACTCTCCAGCCTAACTACCATCTCGCGCAGTTTCAACAACGCGGAAGCCCAGCTCGATAAAGGCATAAACTTCCCACCGCGTCCAGATTTATTTCTCCAAAAACAAACCCCGATAGCGCGGATCGTGTCCAAAAGGCGAAAATCCGCCCGCCAAAGTTTCCCTCCAGGACATTAAATTCAATCACGCGTCACATGCATGGCGTGAGGGCGAAGTCTATAGCGTCACCGCGATAGACGTCTCAAAGTAGACGCGAAGACTTCGATCGTGACGTCAGGGCTGCGCTATCTCTTGCATGCCCCGTTGACCAGGAGTGTCCGAGACTAAGCGATTTGTGCACGCGAAGATGGTGATGCCCATTGTGATGTATGGGGATCTGCTGTCCGAGACGGATTCGGGGATGAAGTGGTGCAGTGGGTGGTTTTATCTTTGGTGCGGTGTTCAATTGAAAAGTGAAGGTTGGATTGAAGGAGAAAGTTTGAGGTGGGCCACCAGGAAATAGGGAAATAGAAACCGATGGCCCTGGGAGGTCTCTCAGTGAACAAAATACAGAAAATACTGTGGGATTAGAAGAAAATTCAATATTTTTCCATTAATAGGTAATAAAAAATTGCTAGGTTGTGTTTGTAAATTGACAATTCAACATCATTTTTCAACGTTGTCCACTTGCTATTTCAGCTTACGCGTTTCATCATTACACCGGGGCGCGGTAGCCTGGTTGGAAAAGTAACGGACTAGCAAAAGGAGAGTTGCGAGTTCGAATCCAACCAAAGACCGTCGTGTACAAAGGTGACTGGTGAACGTTAAATCTTTCGTGGCCTCAAATATCCTTACATTGGCGTGACGTTGAAGTTTAGAGTGGGGTGCCAGCTCAGGTGTGACCTCGTCATCTGACCGTGGTTCAAAATTACGTGGTGGTATTCTAGAATCTTTCCCTTCGTGGGTTGATCCCGGACTGACGCCAATAGCCCGATGTGTCGCTCCAGAGCGTAATTAAAAATTCAAAAAATTGCATCGTTGCACAAGTTTTCTTACGTTCTCAAAAAAGTTTTCGGATGATCAGAGAGAAAGCAACTCTTGCAAAGCGTGTTCTACCTTTCTTAATTGCCGGCGATGGTTCCAGTTGAGAAACGGTGGGCATATTTATTATTTGAAGTTATGGATAAGAGGATCAGCACCCCTTGAAAATAGTCTTTTGTCACATGCAAAATACGTTATATAAGTCGAAGTTCTCGATCCATGAACTTCAAAAGTTGGTAGGTTGCGTCGAGGACACAAACCGTTGTTTTGGCTGATTACTCGCGCCTGATATTGGATTGTGGAATGAATGAAGCAGACGTAGAACATTTGAACGATAGTTTATTGTGAACATTCAACAATTAATTTACAATTTGAACGATTCAAGTGCAGTTTGGTATTAATATTAAAGGAATATTTTATTGATTAAAGGCCTGTGATTGTAGCGTAGTTGGAATGATACCACTTACTCAGTCCTCATCCACGCAATCTAAAGCTACACTGGCCCAAAGTTCGCCCAGCGCAGTAGAATTTCGACTTATTGAGGACCCCCTCCCCTCGCTCAGTAAGCCTGCGCACTCAGTACGAAAGTCATGTCAGGCACAGACATCCTTTGTCTACACGACGCTACATTTATCTTCTGGATGTTACTTCTGCTTCTGAAATCATTCGCTAAATGCTCGTAACGCTTGAATTTTCATGCATACTGTTCAGATTTTAAAGACGTATTCGTATCAAAATATTAAGTGAGAGTGAATACTGTTTTTTATATATCCTTCCCTCATGGTAATTTTATTTTAAATTATCGAGATGAAATGAACCATCAAATGAAGGATGTCTTGAAGAATTAAAACCAATAAATAAAAGTTCCAATAACAAGAGAGATTGAAAATCAAAGATGACTATTTGTAAATAATACTTTTCTTCAGTGCGAAACCCGTCTTCTTAATCATGGGCCACTGTAGCACAGTTGGAAGAGTAACGGATTAGCAACCGGAGGTTTACGAGTTTGAAACTCGGTCCATCCAAAGACTCGTGTACACGGGGTCTGGTACACATTAAATCGGTCATGCACTCAGATGTTCTCACGTTGGTATGGTGAGGAAGTTTTGAGATTGGGATGCATGCTCAGGTGTTGACCTCGTCGTCTGACCTTGATTCGAAATGACGAGGTGTTGTCCTCAGATCTTTCCCTTCGGGATGGATCCCAGACCGTTGCCAATAACCCTTTTCTGTTGCTCTAGTGCCACATTAATTAAACTACCTACCTAACAACTTATTAATAGAGGTCTGATTTCCATGGGAATTGGGTTAATATGCTGCGTAATGAAAGAAACAGCTGCCCTATCCAATTAGTTGAGTTCAATGGAACAATTTGAAATATAAAATACAGAGACACAATCACGAACAATTACAAATAAAACCAAATCTCTGGGGAAGCTTACGGTTTCATGTTTCAAGTCTCGTATCTGACATTAAAACTGACATTCCTTTAATTTTAAATTTAAAGCTTCAGATTCCTCCTTTGGAATCATAGGGCCGCGGTAGCTCAGTTAGAAGAGCAATGGACTAGCAACCGGAGGATTGCGAGTTCGAAACTAGGTACAGCCAAAGACCGTCCTGTACACGGGGGCTAGGGCATGTTAAATGCGTCGTGACCTCAAATGTCTTCACGTTGGCGTGGTGTAGAAGTTCGGAGAGTGGGGTGCCAACTCAGGTGTTACCTCGTCATCTGACCGTGGTTCAAAATTACGTGGTGTTGCCCTCGGATCTTTGCCTTGGAGATTGATCCCGGACCTTCGTCAATAGCCCGTTTTGTTGCTCTAGTGCGACGTTAATTAAAATACCTACCTACTCGGACCGTCGCCAATAGCCCGGTGTGTTGATCCAGTACGAACTCAATTAACTACCTTCCTTAGGATTCAGATTTATTAACATTTTTCAATGAATAAACTAATACTATGTTGTCACAAAAAGAAATAAATTCTTCATTCTTTTTTCTAAATTTTTTTGTTGTTGCCATTCTGATAATTATTAGTCGAGTTATTAGCATTTTTATATGTAGACATTTATTGTATATTAAAACGGACACTTTTACTATTCCTTGAGATGTATTATTTTTTGTGTCATGGCAAAAGTGGTTAAATCAAAATGGCTACTTCTCAGAATTTTAAGTTGAATATTTCACTCTTTCTTATAAATATTCAGGAAGAAAAAGAACTATGCTGTGATACAAATAATTGCAATTTAGATTCGTAGATTAATTTAGTTTCGATTTTAAGCATATTATAGTATGTTTTAAATTATAATGATGCACTTGACCTCTTTGGACCCATCAAAAGTCAGACCCTTTTGCCCTGACATGGAAGATT
This sequence comes from Meta bourneti, assembly GCA_933210815.1. NCBI lineage: Eukaryota > Metazoa > Arthropoda > Arachnida > Araneae > Tetragnathidae > Meta > Meta bourneti. The sequence continues at coordinate 74,221,839 of OW119928.1, forward strand.
TACTATCCTTGTACACAGATTTCACATCACGATAGTTATTTTTAATACACTTGTCACGTATATAAAATCATTCAAAAGCAAGATCATACAAGTAATCATATCAGACATGTACCTATTTCAGTATATCTGGCTACACGTTTGATTAAACTCATAAACTAGTCATTGCCGATTACACCATTAAAAGTACTGAGAAGCTTCCATTTTTATTACATGAAACTCTTAGGTAGACACGTGCAAATTTTTTCTGAATGGCAAAGTAATGTCACCTGTGAGGTTTTGGCCATCGCAAATTACAAAACATAATAATAGATGACCTCAATGGTGGATAACTGGTCACTTGTGGATAAAAGAAGACTAATAAAAGATCATGAAGAGTTAGAAGTCACGTTTCAAAATCTCCAATCAGATAGAAGTGTTTGGGTGTGGCATATCTATGGGGAAGATTATTTCTCAAAGCAGTTAACCAACTGTAAGTTGGGGAGTGAATAAGAATGTTTCTGAAGACAAAGATAGCCCTTTAGTTGCACTAACACCAAATACATGTTCAGAGAAGTTAAGGGGGGAAATAGGTTTAGAACTACGTTTTTTTACTGATTTTCATGAATTTTTTTGGAAAGGAAGGAATGCATATAATTTATTGAAACTTTGAGTACATTTTATATATATATTTAAGTAAATACAGTATGTTTTTTGAAGTATTTCCTTGGAAAATATTGAAGATATCAGCTGACACCCATTGGAGGTCACCATCAGACGTAGCTGTTTGTGTACATTCTGGAGGCCACAGTTTTCATATGAAATCAATAGGGTTTTAAATTTACTTTAAGGACATGTATTTCTTCTATATGAACCTAACTTCTCCCAAAAAAATTGAAAATTGCATTTTTTAGAGGTGTTTTAAAAAAGAGCATAATTTTTTGCCATTTTTTTATAACTTTTTTTTGCAATGAAAAAATACTTTAAACAATGATATTACTCCGAATTTAGGTTCATAAAGAGCGTAAATGTATAAAAAAACTAACTATCAATTTTCAAAATGATTGGTTAAGAACTTTTTGAGCTAGAGTGTACACAAATTCAAAAAAAGTCGTTTCGAGAAAAACGCGTTTGAAAAAAAATGACCGAAAACAACAAATTCAAGGCAGTAATAAATTTATTTGAACTACTTACTAGTTAATCAGCGATTCCAGCATCATATAGCAATCCTTCTTCATATCCTTCGTTTTGAGCTTGCAACTCTTCTTTTCGAGCTTTCTTAGTCTCCAATAACTATCCTTACAGCAAAGTTCATACACTTTCTTCACAGCGGCGTGGATATGATTGTACATTGCGTTATAAGTATCTTCAGATATACCACTGCAGATGTCCATGTAATTGCAAAATAAATTTAATCCTTCTCTGCCAACCCCCAAGAGTCCCAGACACAAACACAATCCTACGATTTATCTCAAATCCAGTATTGATGAAAGGACCTGATTGGATTTGTTTCGATCCACACTTGCAATTGATAACGAGCTTGAACCGTATTCCAGTCTGCAAATTTAACATCCTGCTTGCAATTTCGACAAATAAGAATATCCGACAAAGCTGTGAATATGGTAAAAAATTCAATAATTCTATAACAATGTTGAGGATTAACAATCACTTTCACTAGTGGCATCCGAAAGTTTTTTTTGCGCTGATACTTTCTTTGTCTTCGCCACATTTACTTGATTCACTATTAGAATACTGATTTCCGTGGAAGGATCTGGTCTACTATTGCGATTAGAAGTACCATGCTCTTTTTTTCGAATACGTTGACATTTTGTCTCCAAACTTGAAACACACGTTGCGAAGGGTGCTCAACTAATGTTAAAACACACGCTTTGTCACAAAACGACGCCAATGCTTTTAGTAAATACCTTCTACTCAAGGCCTCTATTATGCAAATGAACCGTTTTACATGCCACGCGCTCCGGCACTTAACGATAGACGCTCACTTAACCGCTCATAACTTCAGAACGAATTGAAATTTTTATTTGAAACTTTGGGAACATATTTTTGAATAGTTTTACTAACAATTTATGGAATAAAAAAAATTCAATTTTTTGAGTTGTCTAAACCTATTTCCCCCCTTAAGTTGAACTACGTCGAGTGCGTTTTTGGAACAACGCAACGAACTATTGTTGACCGTCTGGGATCAATCCAGAAGGGAGAGAGATTCTAGGACAGCACCTTGTAATTCTGAACCATGGTCAGATGACGATTCAATCAAACATAGTCGTGTACGTGGTGATGGGGGCTGGTGCACGTTAAATTTTTCGTGGCCTAAAATGTCCTCACTTTGGCGTGGTGACGAAGTTTGGAAAGTGGGGTAACAGCTCGGGTGTTGACCTGACTGTGGTTTAAAATTACGAGGCGTTTTCCTTGGAACTTTCTCTTCAGGATTGATCCCGAACCGTCGCTAATAGTCCGTTGTGTTGCTGTAGTGCGACGCAAACTCAACTACCTACCATCCTACTGAGATTCAGCTTGTAAATGAAATATCCGATTGTCAAAAAATAACCAAGCTTAGAGTATTCTATCTAAACATTGGTACTAGTATAAGTAACACTCCGGCTTAAGGGTCTCAGACTATTGCATACTGCTTTGGTGAGGGGCTCAGGAGTGGCAACACAATAAATCTGAAATTTGAGAACAGTGAACAGTTGAGAACAGTAAGCTTTTCCATTCAGCTCAATTTATTATGCCTGCAACTTCTCATATCTTAGACTGCATTGTTTGAAAGTACTAATTTCGAATCAAATGGCGGTAGTATATCGTCCACTCGCGCAACAGTCTTTGGACTTGGTCTAGCATTCACTAGACCAAAGGGGTTAGGGATTAGATCAAATGAGATAGGAACAAATAGACCAAGGGGGTTAGGGACAAATAAACCAGTAGCGTAATGTATATCAATAGGGTTATGGAGAACTAGACCAAGGGGTTAGGGACAAATAGATCAAGAGGGTTGAGGAGAACTAGACTAAGGGGTTAGAGACAAGTTGATCAAGGGGGGATAGGAACAAGTAGACCAATGATTTAGGAAGAACTAGACTAAGAGGTTAGGAACAAGTAGATCAAGGGGATCAGGGAGAGCTAGACCAAGGGGTTAGAGAAAAGTAGATCATGGGAATAGTTAGAAGTAGACCAATGGGTTAGGTACAACTAGACAAAGGGGTTTAAAGTAGATTAAAGGAGTCAGGGACAACTAAACAAGACCAAAAGGATCAGCAACAACAGAAACAGAAGCAAATGGTAGACTATCAATTCACCTATTTTGTAAAACAAATGCAATCATCTAACTTTCCACGTGGATACCCTTATGCTTTTCTGATACTATCTATCTATCAATACATAATTACCAAAAAATCTCTTTATTTTTGAGAAAAACAAGGAACCTGTTTTTGTCCACTTCAGGGGCATTCTTTACTTTGACAAAATTTCTAATTTGATTGGTACTTTAATTAAGCATTGATTAATTTTTATTATCCGATTGGGACTTTAATTAGGGCCAAAAATTTTGTTGTTCTTCAAAACATGCAAAGATGAGATAAAAAAATGCTTAGAGCTCTTACCTTTGAGCTTAATTTTATGGAACTCTAATGAGGTTCTAATTAAATACAGAGGATATAAGACAAAGGCACCTGAATACTAATTTAAAGAAAAGAAGAAAAAGCCGACTCTCATATAAGCTCCTTGAAGTAAAACTTGCAGCAATAATTTGTACAAATAAATTTAATGTCGTTCCAGTATTTTTACACTTTAAGATGCACAGAAAGTCACATTCATGGAACAATGAACTCTTGTCTGAAATTAAATCAACAGTTTTGAAAAGTTTTCTGTAAAATAAGGAATAGGTTAAGACTACGGCCTTTTATCTTATTTATGTATCAATATGCATGGAAAAGGAATAAAACTTGAAATGACTAATTTCTTTCTTACCAGAACATCAGAAAGCTTCTCAAATATGAACGAACTTCTCAAATGATCTAGTTTGCATATTAGTATTGATGTAATGCACATAAATACACCATTAGGTAGGAAACCCACATTGCCTGATATTATTTTATGCAAGGCTGGTTGAATATAGTATTGCTGTGAAAAAAAGTTTTAGTTTGAGGAGGAAAGATTTCTAGAGTGAGAAATGGCGTATTGAAAATATTCCGAACTTTTTCAAATGTGTAAAAGAAGGTTAGTGTTATTAAAAGTAAATGTAAAAACACGAAATATTTTTTTATTTGCACTAAAGCATAATTATGAATGCCTTTTTATGTAAACATTTAAGTTCAGTGTGTGTTTGTGACGAATTCTTTAGGTGTTCCATGTTAGATATTTTCAGATCTATTTTTTCAAATCAACAATTTTGATTTTTTAAAGTCTTTTTTACCTTTTTTTGGTTTTACATGTGTATTTTTAAGGTTGATAAACTATCCATTCATAAATGACTTAATTCTGTCTTGATTTACGTTTGATTAATAACCGTTCTTGTGTTTTTTCTACGAGGTATCTCGTCATTCCCAAAACTAACCAGATCTTCATGGACGAGATATCTCGTAGTTAGAAGAGAGCTGACCAAATCTTGATCTCGTCATCTGGTGTGGAAGTTTGGAGAGTGGGGTGCCAGCTCAGGTGTTGCCTCGTCATCTGACCGTGGTTCAAAATTACGTGGTGTTGTCCTCGGATCTTTCCCTTTGGGATTGATCCCGGACCGTCACCAATAGCCCATTGTGTTGCTCCAGTGTGACGTTAATTGAAATAATAAATAAATAATAATAATAAGATCTCGTCATCATAAAAATATCTGGATTATCTGCATGACTAGGTAGGTCGTTAATCAACGTCGCACTATAGCAACGTAACGGGATATTGGCGACGGTCCGGGATCAATCCCGAAGAGAGAAATCCAAGGACAGCATCTTGTAATTTTGAATCACGGTCAGATGACCTGAGCTGGCACCCCACTCTCCAAGATTCCACACCACGTCAACATGAGGACATTTAAGGATACGACAGATTTAACTTGCACCAGCTCCCGTGTACACGACGGTCTTTGGCTGGACCATGTTTCGATCTCGCAAACCCTCCTGCTGCTCATCCGTCACTCTTCCAACTGGGCTGCTGTATAACGAGATATCTCGTAGCTAGCAAAATTAGTCAGAACTTGATGGATGAGATATCTCGTCGAAACCACAGGGAGGGTTAAATAACCCATTTCCCTAAGCTTAGCAATATTAAAAACAGGTGTCCAATATAACTTGCCTTCACCCTATGCATCGGCATATTTTACCTTTATGAGCAAAAATGGTATTTCAGATTGGTAGAAGTTTGTTTCTATTTGTAACATTGAGACTTAAAAACGTGACCCATGCTTTGATTAAAAAAAATTAATGTATTAAATTTGAAAATAAAGAAATGGACATACAAGAACACAAATTTAGAAGTGTAAGATCCGTTTTACAAATATTAAGATTGACTTTCACTCAAAAGTGAGTGACAAAACCCTATAATTTAAGTACGAGAATTAACACATCTGGTATTTAGGCAAAAACATTCTATCTATACTTCGTATCTTTTTCAATCAACTAAACTTTCTATTTAAGCTGTCCAAATTCATTACATAATATGCGAATGTATTTTTAAAATTCAGGATATTCTTTAGTTTGAATATTTTCCAAAAATATTCAAATGAAACAATCAAACTAACTTACCGTTGTATTTTCAACACACGTACTCAGCAATATTTTGAAATTTGATTTAAGAGAATTCTGAATCGAATTTATCATGAGACTATTCTTAGAATTGTTTCTAAATTCAATTTCGAGAATTTACTTTGCGTTTTAAACTTACAGGGCTGTCTCAAAAAGGGATAGAATAATTCTGAGTAATGGTGGGTTGGAAGTTGCATTAGATTTGCTGATTAAATTGTAAATGAATTCTTAGGGAGGTAGGTATTTTAATTGACGTCACACTTGAGCAACACAAAGAGCTATTGGTGACGGTCCGGGATCAATCCCAAAGGGAAAGTCCGAGGACACCACGTAATTTTGAACCATGGTCAGATGATGAATGAATTATTAGAATCTTCATTTTTATTTAATTTCATAGGAAGGACTGAACTGGATGAAATTGAATCAATGAATTAACTGATCAATTATATACGTACAACAGTTTGTAAAATAGTATTAACACTCCTGGTGATCGCCTGGAAGAGGTGTCTTATTGACAAAACTGACCAGATATTAATAGACGAGATATCTCGTCATTAGAAGAAAACTGACCAGATCTTGATGTCGTCATAAAAAAATCAGCAATATTTTGTTGATGAGATATCTCATCATCTCGTCAATATCAAAATTAGTAAGATCTTGGTGTATGAGTTAACTCGTCGAAATCACTTTGTGGGTTAATACGAGTAAGAAAGCATATACATCATTGAAAAATGCTATAGAAGAAACAATCTTAGAAAAATTGAAATTAGCTTAATGACGAAATATCTCGTCATTAAGATCTGATATCTCGTCATTAGAAGAAAACTGACCAGATCTTGATTTCGTCATCTTAAGAAATAGGCAATATTTTGATGACGAGATATGTCGTCAATTGTAAATTGGTAAGATCGTGATGATATCGTCGAAATCACTTGGAGGGTTCATATGGGAAAGAAGAAAACATACATCATAGAAAAATACTATGGAAGAAACACTCATAGAAGTATAAAAAAAACATGTCTCAAATTGAAATCCGTTTTCATTGGATTTCATATTGATATCAGAGAAAATGACATTGACGACAGACTGATCAAGGAGAATTCTTCAGATACTCTCAGGGTGTCCAATTCTTTTATTTCACATGGGTTCTCCAAAACAAAAAATTCATATAATGAAATGTGGCGAATTCCTCCCAATCATGATTTGTACCCGGGGAAAATTCCGGGTCTATCCTTGTTTTACAGGGGAGAAGGAGGAACTCAAAGAGCTTTGTCTAGTTTGAAAATCGGTCCCTTAGGAGCTTGAAATTCCTGAATGGTCAAAAGTCTTTTCCAGTTTGTGCAAGGGTGGGACACCTCTCTAGTAATCACCTTCTTTCCTGCATTGGAATAAACCCTCCAGACTTCTTCCAGAATCAGGATGACATAATAATTTTTCTGAGGACGTGAGGATATTTCGTCACTAGCAAAATTGGTTGGATCTTGATTGTCGAGATATCTCGTCGAAATCACTTGGAGGATTGAGGAAAGGCAGAGAACACAGAATTATATTGTATCCACGTTGGGATATATGTCCGCAAGTACCATCCGTTTGTGCTAGAGGATACATATTCACAACAATTTTAAGGGGAAGATACGAAAGTGTGTGTATGACATTTGTACTAGACCTAGTTTTAGAGTTTGACAGTAACTGTGCACTTACAATTTCATAGTAGGTGTTCAAAATCATAGTTAACGCATGTATTGCCGTTCAAACTGATCAACTGCCCTAAAAGCGTCCTAAAGTAAATATGAGTGGCTCTTGCAGACACACATCCCGTGAATAAGGTCTAATTTTGTTTTCACTACCTCCCCTAGAGTTTGAAGCAGAAATTTCGAAACACCCTGTATAGTCCCCATACTTATAGAACGCATAAACAAACACAATTTACCAACTGATTTCTTCGTGCAAAGATAGGTAGACTTGATCCCTCACATCGGATCTGATAAAGAAAAGCATATCCTCTCTCTCTTCTCCCTTTCCTTTACCAACCTTTAAAATTCCTTCTGTTGGTTATCTCCGACTATCTAAAAAATAAATTGAAATTGGGGCACATATCAGGTGAAGTGGATGGGGAAGAAAAAGAAGGTTTCCAATTCTAAAGCTCCGATGGGAGTTCGGTACAAACCTCTTTTCCAAACGCCACAGATATAGAAACGTATTATTCGAAGTGATCTGTGCTACGGCAAAAAAGAAGAAATACGACCGATATTCGATCGGGTTCATCAATGAAGCCCGAATTCATCATTTCTGCAGGTTTTCAAGCCTGTATTTTTCTGCTCTTCCGATGACTTGTGATTTCTATGTAGTACTCCGGCTTGGTCTGGATTTGATGAAGTGATTTCTCAAAAGAGAATGTTTGCTCAATGGGAATCTCCTTCCAGATTCACTGGAGGTGTGCGATAGATGGTTGTTGCCCATTGTAGACTTTTAACACTCCTGGTGACTTGTTTTCGAGTCGAAAAAATGCCTTCTAGTGGCTAGCCTCTGGTGTAAAAACCTGTTCCAAAATGTTATCAGTTCTGGGCAAAGAACAATTTTTTTTCCTTCTTGGATCTTCATTCCCTTTGGAGTAATTGGGCAGTTTTGTATAGACGAGGTATCTCGTCATTAGATAAATGGACATAGCACTTGAACCTTGAAACCCAATCAACCACTTTCTAGATGTTTCTCCTTTCACTTGGCCAAATTATCACCAATAGTTTCAATTTAATTGAGAAATCTAGACTTGGGAAAGTCTAGATGGTAAAAGATGGAGGTCCCTCGTTGGCAAGAGGAATCTCGTCCATTCCGGACTCCATGAGATCTGCAGCAGTTGCCCAGTCAAGACTTTTAATGGTTTATGATTGTCCATTTGGTTGGACCTCTTTGATCGACTCTCCCTTCTTTTCAAGTGACTCCTTACAAGCTGTTTATAATGCTGATAATTTGAGTTTTGCACAATTCTTAAAGATTATAACGGAGTGTTATAAAAGTTCTGGAGAGCCCTGAGCTAATGGAATCATGACCATACACTTGGAATTTGTCAACGTTTGATCTATTTTGAAATTTTCTGTATTTTTACTTTTATTTGCTCCACTTAAATGAAATATTGGACACTCTCTTTGTATGATGTCCAGTAGGTCCCGGATTTGAATCTTAGTTTATAAACGCATGGATTTTGGTGATTGTCACTGTTAGGAGTAGAGGCGACTCACCCAGTGGATGCTCCTTTACAAATATCTGTACATTCATCCCTTGTAGTGCCGAAGAGGTTAATGATCGGGCATTAGAAAAAAATCCGTATTTTATTTGTTTGATTTTATTACATTTCATTTTTGGTAACAGGATCATTCCGTTATATTTGTAAAGAGGTTTTAAGGCTTGACTACGATATTAGCACGAATTTAATTTTATTGATTGCAACTGACACGATATTAGTGATAAATTAACTATACATCGAAATGCAAATAAATGCATGGAATACATAACTTGTAAGATATATTTCTCATTTCAATAAAGCATAAATAGTAATACTAGTTTTAATACTTCAGATCATCTTCAGTACTCTCTGTTCTTTCACAGCACTCTATGTTACTTTCTCAGATCAACTCCACAGAACTCAATGTTACTTCTTTAGATGAACTTTAAACACACTTGATATTACCTCATAATAACAACTTGCAATGCACCCGTGTTACTTCCTCAGATTTCTCAATGCTATTTACAATAATACTTCTTTGGTTGCAACAATACTCAATGTTACTTTGCAATAATACTACTTTGTAATAATACTTCTGTGACGATAATTCTGTGGTAACATTTTGGATTGACTGCCGTTTTTGACACACACGCACGTACGTATATATATATATATACGTCCTTAACTCCTTAAGAAACGCATTGTTTTCTATTATATACTGTATTTTGTTGTATTTTTTACTTCGTTCCACTAAACAGAAATCTAGCAATTTGTAACGGAAAGTAGACGACTTCCTCAATCAGCTAAGTTAGCCCGAGTCTTAGATATTCTACCTGAGAGAAACAACAGCCGGCCAGCACGAGGCTCCATCCAATCTCACGTCCTCAGTGGTATTTATTTTTCGATAACAGGCCGCCGAAAAGGAGCAAGTGAAATCGATTAACTATTCAAAGAGGAGACCGATTAATCGATTTCCGAAAATGAGGGCCGTGATTTAAAACAAACTATCGAAATACATTTTTAATTACAACTCTCTTGGCAACGAGTATACGTTCCCTTTCTTTATTGTGTTCTTTTGGTCGTTATTTTCTTTCAAGGATTCGGCACAGTCTGTGCGTGGAAGATTGCGGAGAGATTTTAATTATGCATTCATCGATTTACAACAGAACTACTTTAACGTATCAAAACAAAAGTCATTAAAAGCTGGGAGTTTTTTTCTTGCTTCGTCAACGCCCCGCAGAAGTTTATCCAATGAAATACCTTATCGATTATTATGTAATTTTTTGCCCTTGTGCGTAATAACACCTAAAGCGGAAAGGAATAGAGGTGCACTGGATTGGAAGGACGTGATATTTTAGGCATGAAATAAAATAGAAAAGAATTAAGTGAAAAAAACCTATGCTTAACATATTGTTTGCAAGTATTGAGAGAAAAAATAACTTGGAGGGGCATAATATCGATAATATGTTAAAGAAAATAAATAAAAAGCGACTTGTTCTAAAGCTTGCTTCTAAATACGTTTCGAATTCCTTTATTACTTCGGGCGCGCGTGTAAATCAAGATCTTATTTTCGGATATCTGTTGAAGTATAAGAGTTGAAACGATTAACAGTTTCTTAAATCGGAGTTTTTTAGACAATTATTTAATATCTTGAAATAGCTCTGTTGAGCGGCGTTTTATTGATACGTAGGTATGAAGTTTACATAATGCACTTGGCACCAATATTTGATAGAAAGGGAAGATATTTGTTGAAGGATAAACAAAAAATATAAACTTATCGTAGAACTAAACAGTTCAAATGTAACATAAATAAGTTGACCCTCCAAGTGGCTGCGACGAGATATTTCGGCCATCAAGATCTGAACAATTTTGCTAATGACGAGATATCTCGTAATTAGCAAAGGATTACCATTTGGATTAGGACTCAGCATACCACTTAAGAACAGCCGAATCTACACCAAGAAAAACGTTCCGATTTCAAACACTCTGGATGTAAGCAAATTCGAAATCCCACGAATCGGAAAGACAGGATTGCACTGATTGCCATATTCCCCGAACTCGAACGAGTTTTATCTTCTAACTCTCAGACAAGACGGAACTATCACTCATCTTTAAAGATTATCTCGGCTTATCGCTGATTTGAAATATGGCGGAGTCAATTTGGCCGACCGAAATTCATGAATTCCTGCAGTATCTCCCCACGCAACGCGGCCGTCTATTTATATAAATTTCGAGCGCAGACGACTCAGCCATATGTTTCCAGAAGAAGCGACCTTCCATTTTGCATTCGAGTGCCGTTATCGTGCCATATTAGAGGAATGGCTTGTTTGGGTAATCGAGGTCCATTCCGCGTCGGTTGATCCTGGAGATAATAGCTGTATTCGAATGGCTGCAAATGAGTCAAGGAGTGGAGTTAATCAATGGCTATTGTCCCAAGCGCAAGGCAAAATAATATGCGGAATTTATGGTTGAGCGGGAAATGGATGAACTTTATTAAAACATTTTCTTAAGAGATGCAATTAGTTTGTGCGAGGAAGTGTCTTGAAAAGTTAGGGAATAAGCAATTTATGTTTTGCGTAAGTATTCTAGTAATCTACCTGATCTTAGACGGATGTGAACTCTATAAATAAAGCTCTATGAAGCATTCGGATGTATCTTGAATCCTCAAACTGACCAATTCAATATTACAGAATTATATAAATAATCCTCATTAAGAAAATAATCAAATCTAACAATGCACCCCTTTCTGTTACATTCATTTTGGTTCAGTAGTAAAATAATAATTATACTAGTACAGGGTGCTTTTATGTGAAGGCATCATTTTTCTTTGAAATAAAACATTTTTATTAAACTATTTTCCATATTGTTTACGCAATTAATGACAAATTACTGCCTATTACGCTGCAAATACGGACTATTTCCACTAAGAGATTTGTTGAATTTCTTAGCGCTTCATTTTTCATCATTGGATACGTAAACAAACTGAACAGCCGGTTGTTTTGGATCAGGGCGTAGTCAATTAACGTCACACTGGACTATTGGCGACGGTTCGGGATCAATCTTGAAGGGAAAGATCCAATGTGGGGGTTCAGAAAACCATGAACTATCTCTTCATACCAGTAGAGTATTAGTTGTGTAATTTGGAGTGTAGGCATTATTGGACCGTATTTTTCGAGGCTGTTAATGGAAACGACTATCAATTGTGAACGATTTTGTGCAAAATTTCTTTCTTTCCTGGAGAAATTGGTCAAATTCAGTATGGCCGCATTTCCTGTCCAAATAAAGTCAAAATTTGCTGCTGTCAATCGGGTCCTAGTTCTCCTGATTTGACTATGTGATTTTCATTTCTTACTGTAGAACTACTTACAAGAACGAGTGTACGCCAACAAGCCGACAGCAATTTAACACTTTAAGCAAAACATTCGCAAAGAAATCGAAGAAATCACCCTAGAAATGTGCTCAAACGTAAAAGAAAGTGTGGCCAAAAGTGCCCGTATTTGCAGAATGGCCAGAGACGGTTATTTGGCTGATGTCATATTCTTTAAACAACACTATTAATTGAGTAAAAAAATATAAAAAATTAAATAAAAAATGTTTTTTTTTTATTTATTTCTGTACCAAAACGGTTCTTTATATAAAAACATCCTGTACATACAAAGATAAATTTCTACATTCGCCCTCATTATCGCTAGATCAGTTTTATAATTAATGCACTGGAAACAAAGGTTTCAATTGGAATAGTCTTTCATTCAAAGAAGCAGAATCTATCCAACCCTTTACATTTCTTCAGAGGAGTGTGATTCTGAATTTCGTGTCCAATCTAAAATGCTATCCGCCATAAGTGCCATTCGAAACACGATGACCAAGAATCGTGCTTTATCGCTGCTGCATTGGCACACTCAGTAATACGGTAGGAATGGGAAATGGTATCTTTACGATCATTTTTAGGAGGAAAAAGAACTGATTATGAATGAAGCCCCTTCTCTTTTCAAAAAGCTTTAAGCGATGTTCTGTAGGATTCTCATTTGAGAGAGTTTGCTAGCTTCGTCCCTGCATCTGAAATTTTAGACATTTTATCGGCATAAGTCAGCAGTTTCTGAACTTTAATCCTCTGAGGGGTTCACATGCCCCCATATGACCTATCAACAGCTGTCTTCGTAATTTTGATATTCTGTTATCCTGTTAATGCTTTGTCTGACCAGAATCTAAGTACGCCTTCACTGTTTCTCTGCATGAAAGAAAACCTGTCCACTTTCAATGGCTGGTTTAGGTTTTATGGCGCAATGTCGAGAAATGGACAAACTGCGCCCCACTTTCAATGGCTGTCTTCTCATATTAGCATTAAAGGTATAGCTTGATATTAAAGCGTTGATCCAGTCACCATGGTTAGCAATATGGCTTGATGGATCTATTAATATGGCTTGATGGATCTACCAATATGGCTTGATGGGTCTACCAATATGGCTTGAATGCCAGTATTGTGTCAGCTCGACTGTCGACGACACGTTGCAAGAATTATTGTTTTATCGCGCTCGTGCGTATTGTTTTTTGTATTGTGTTGTGGAATTTCGAAAACCAAATTACTTCTTTGGTAAAATTTGAAACCCTACAAGATGGATAAATAAAGTCAAACAGCAAAATCTTTTAACCTTCTTTAATATTATAGGCAAGGACAATATTCAGAAGAAAATTAGTGATGGTGCCGAAAGTATATATCCTGATACTTCGACATGTGCAATACAACCGAAAAGAGGAAAGGAAACTTTGTTAGGCATTACGATAAGGAATATTTAAAGCTTGGTTTTACTGCAGCCCCTGGCGGAGAACTATCGCCACGGCCTTTGTGTGTAATATGTTCAGAAGTTCTTTCAAATGGCGCTATGAAACCGTCCAAACTGGCTCGTCATTTGCATTCGAACCATAGATTTCACTGATAAGCCTCTGGACTTTTTTAAAAGATTACCTGACCAGATGAAAATATCAGAAAAGTCAAATGGAAACGATGGTGACTAGTGACAAGTCGCTGCTTCAAGCGTCTTATTTAGTTGCTCTTTGAATAACTAAAACGAAAAACCGTTTACTATTGGTGAGGAGTTGGTAAAGCCTTGCATCTTAGATGTCGTACAAGAAATTTTGGGTCCTCAAGTCACTAAAAAACTGGAGGCTATACCGCTTTTGGACACACTATTCAGAGAATTATTGACATGGCCATCGATAATGAAAAGCATGTTGTAGAGGGGATAAAGTAATCGAGATGTTCCGCGATTCAACTTCATGAATCAACTAACTTGAGTAACCATGTTTTATCCTACTTTGCTACAGTGAAAATGGAGACTTAAGGCAAGAACTTCTTTGTTGCCTTGATTTACCTGGACGGATCACTAGTTCAGAGATATTGAATACTCCTGATGAGTATTTTCAAGCACAGGGCTTAGACTGGAGCATATGCGTTGGTGTGTGTACTGACGGTGCTGCGAGCATGACTAGTCGTCGTTCAAGAGTAGTTGGAAAAATGAAGGAAGTCCGCACCCAGAAGTTTTGTTCACTCACTGTAGGATCCACCGGGAGCATCTAGATGCAAAGAAGCTTTCTACTGAACTAAACACTGTGATGAATGACGCGGTGAAGATCGAAACGATCAAACGAATAACGACGAAGATCGATCATTAACGAAATGCGTGGTCGAGCTACGAACTCGAGGCTGTTCAGGACACTGTGTGAGAGTATGGATTCACATCACCAACATCTAGTCCATGCAGAAGTGAGATGGTTATCGAGAGGAAGAATTCTTGCACGCCTGTTCAAACTGAGGGAAGAACTAAGCATTTTCTGCGAGAGCGAAAATCTGACCTAGTAGAGCCTTTGTTAAATGAGGAATGGATGGCTAAGCTTTCGTATACGGCTGACATTTTTAACTTTCTGAATGAACTTAAATATTTCTCTTCAGGATCTTGTACGAATATTTTTACATTAAGAAATAAAATGGATACGTTCAAAAAGAAGCTGGCTCTTTGGGGTAGTCGCGTACAAGAGGAAGGTATAGAAATGTTTCCACTTTTTGGAGAATTTTTGAATGCTGCTCATATCACAATCAGAAAGTCACATTCAACATAATAAGACAACATTTAAGAACGTTAGCTGAAAACTTCAATAAATTATTTTCCTGACAATGAAGATCCACGTAAAGTAACCTCTGGATTAATAATATCTTTTTGGAAGATATAAAATCATA
Source organism: Meta bourneti (assembly GCA_933210815.1). Taxonomy (NCBI): domain Eukaryota; kingdom Metazoa; phylum Arthropoda; class Arachnida; order Araneae; family Tetragnathidae; genus Meta; species Meta bourneti. The sequence goes on from OW119928.1 coordinate 74,237,020, forward strand.
CTCGCTTGATCCTCGTGAGAAAGAAAAGCTGATCGAGTTGTCTTCTGATGTCACTCTGGTGTCCAGACATAAAATACAATCATTGTCTCAATTTTAGATATCTCTCAAAAAAAATTTCCATCTGAGTTATAAAGCTACCAAATTGTAGGTCGGTTTTTCGACTTCCTATTTGTGTGAAAAGTCTTTTTCAGCTATCTCAGTAATAAAAACCAGAGAAATCAAATGGATGTTAATGCAGCGATTCGTCTCAGAAACAACGCTGCAACCACGTATATCAAATTTGCTTATAAAGAAGCAGCTGCAGATGTCGCCCTAAGCCAAAATTGTAATTTTATAACATTGGATTTAATAAATAAAATTCTATCTACATTGATTTTTACTTCAGGCTGACGCCGGTCCGCGAAATATTTCTCCTATTTTCACCGGGCCGCAGGTGTTAAAAGGTTGAAGAACACTGGTCTAGACGACCACGGCCCTTACATACGTCCCTTCAAATATTTTTCTAGGTATTCCACCGAGCCCGGTTGGAGGTAGGTAGGTATTTCAATTAACGTCACACTGGAACAACACAACGTGCTATTGTATCCTGGTTGGAAAATGACGGATTAGCAACCGGAGGGTTGTAAGTTCAAATCCAAAAAAAGACCGCCATGTACAAAGGGTGCACGTTAAATCTCTCATGGCCTCAAATGTCCTCACGTGGGAGTGGTGTGGAAGTTTGGAGAGTGGGACGCCAGCTCAGATGTTGCCTCGTCATCGACCGTGGTTAAAAATTATGTCGTGTCCTCGGATCTTTCCCTTTGGTATTGATTCAGTACCGTCACCAATAACCCGTTGAGTTGCTCCAGTGTGACGTTAATTAAAAATTAAAAGTAATGTATTATGTACAGGTGGTTATCAAAATAATGGAAACATTTGTGAATATAGTGACATTTAAGAATGCGCTTCGTAAGCATTAAAATATAATCATAGCTACCAGTTTTTTTTAATATAAAAAGTACTATATATCATGGTAGTATGAGGTAGCTTTAGTGAAGTTGTATACGTCGTGGATTTTTGTCAAAAGCGTAAAATGTCAGACCTCGCAGACTTTCAAAGAGGCCAAATTGTAGGAGCCCGACTAGTTGGGGCAACTGTGACCGAAACATCCCAGCTTTTAGGCGTTTCTAGAGGTACGCTGTCTAAAGTCATGACAGCGTACACACAGCGCGGCATGACAAGCTCGGCAAAGCAAAATAGTGGACGGAAAGAGAAGCTGAGTGAGAGACCGACGGGTATTGAAGCGGATGGTAATGTCTAAAAAGAAAACAACTGCAGCCAAAGTGACCGCAGAGCTCAATCAGCATCTGGATTATCCAGTGTCAATAATTACAGTTAGGAGGCACCTTCATAAACAGAACATTAACGGCAGAGTAGCAATTCCCAAGCCACTTGTCACAGATGTTAATGCCAAACGTCGTCTACAGTGGTGCCACAACCACAAAACCTGGTCGATTGATAAGTGGAAGACAGTTATATGGTCAGACGAATCATCTTTCACACTTTTCCCCACAACAGGACGGGTGCACGTTTGGAGGACACCTGCACAAGCGTATGATCGTGATTATCTCCTTCCAACTGTCAAGCATGGAGGTGGATCTGTCATGGTATGGGCAGCCACGTCGTGGTTTTCTGCTGGCCCAATCGTAACCCTGAAAGGAAGGATCACTGGGGAGCAGTATAGAGAAGTTTTAGCTGACCAGGTCCATCCTATATGATGCAAACTTTGTTTCCTGCAGGAGATGGAATTTTCCAGGATGATAATGCTCCTATTCATGCAGCGGGACTGGTCCAATCATGGTTTGATGAACACGAGGATGAACTGAAACATCTACCTTGACCAGCACAGTCCCCCGACCTCAATTTAATCGAACCGTTATGGTCTATTTTAGAGCGTTCAATCCGGAATCGATATACTCCACCGGCATCTCTCCCGGAACTTTTACAATATCTCCATGAAGAATGGTACAATATTCCTCTAAACACTATTCAGCACTTGTATGATTCGATTCCCAAGCGAATCCAAGCTGTATTACATGCCATAGGCGGTCCTACGCCATATTAGTAAAGGATTCCTTATAAATCCAGTGTGTTTCCATTATTTTGATAACACCCTGTATGTCATTGCGACGTTAAAACTCGCAGTATTGAATAAATACACTGCTGGCCACCCAAATTGCAACACCAAGAAAGACAAGAGATATCACAACAAAATTTATTTTGTAGATAACATGTTGACCAAGTATCAAATGATTAAATTTATAGACTTCTGTGAAGTGTGGTTCCTGCCAAAATCAGTAGCCAGAGTAGCCGCCATTGTTGGAGATCACCGCTGCCACACGCCTCGGCATTGATTCAAAGAGACTTTGGATGTGCTCTTGGGGTACATCAGACCAAGCAGCTTCCACACGTTGCCAAAGTTGATCTGGTGTGGCAGCTGGGGATGTATTCTGGGTCAATCGTTGAGCAACCATGGACCACATGTTTTCTATCGGCGAAAGATCCGGAGAGTGAGCTGGCCAGGGAAGCAATTCAATCTAACGATTGACGAAGAACCCTTGGACAATGCGTGCCACGTGTGGTCGCGCATTATCCTGTTGAAATATGGCTGTGGGCAAGCCCTGAAGGTAAGGAAGGACAACTGGCTCCAACACCTCGGAGATGTAGCGCTGGCTGTTTAAAGTACCGGCAATGCGTACTAGAGGAGTGCGAGAGTGATATCCAATACCGCCCCATACCATAATACCCGGTGCAGGACCAGTGTGGCGGTGCATAACGCAGCTGTTCACCATCCTCTCTCCACGGTGTCTCCAGACTCGAATCCGACCATCGTAGTGTTGCAGACAGAAGCGTGACTCGTCAGTAAAGACAATTTCATTCCATTCTGCCGTCCACATCCTTCTTTCATCGCACCATTGGCGGCGGAAACGTCTGTGGTTCTGCGTCAAGGGTAGACGAAGCAATGGACGTCTTGCGGACAGACCACTCTGCTGTAAACGGCGTCGAATGGTACGCGCAGACACTGGATGATGCGGTACAGACTGAATGTGCTGTGCTATGGTTCGTGATGTGGCTGAGCGATCCGTCACTGCCATAAGCACAATATGCCTGTCATCACGTGAAGTGGTGCACTGAGGTGGATGCGATCGAACACGTCGGTCCATCGTACCCTCCTGCATCCAACGATCACATATCCGCATTACAGTTGTTTGGTTTCGTCCAACACGACTACCGATTTCCCTGAAAGATAATCCATAATCTCGGTAGGCCACTATCCTTCCTCTGTCGAACTCGGATACTTGATCAAAAGATGATCGCTGTTTTCTACGAGGCATAATTGATCGTTTTTTTGAAAAAACCACAAGAAAAACACAATTGCCGTACTTGAAATCGTCGAAATCTCCAAGCCTTAAATAGCGCTTTGAAGTGGCGCCACAGGCGCGCGTGATGTGCGTCTGCGCTGAAATTCTAATCATTTGCATATCTCACCTCCGCTAATGCATGTTGTAAATTTCATATTATTTGCATGCTTCGTTCAGGGTGTTGCATTTACGGTGGCCAGCAGTGTACATACTAATTATTCCACCTCCAGAGTTGGTAATATCACTTTGAATGTTCGTAAAAGGGCTCAAGTGATCTTGGCTATATATACAATTTCTGGTGGCCGTCTTGGCTCAGTAGGTATGTTCACTGTGCTAGCAACTTTCGAGTTGTAGGCGATGCAGGTTCGATTTCTGTCAGGTGCGTACCTCCCTGGGTGTATTTCTCTCTTCTGTGTCAGTAAAACTTTCATTGTGTGTCTATTACTTGATATAGTATGTCTTGTGTCTGGCGTAGCATGGCCAAATATGGCCCTCGTACCATAAAACCCCCAAACAACCAATACATTTCCCGACTCGACGCGAAAATTTTCATCGGCAAAATTCCTTTGCTGAAGTTGGCTCGTTACTCAACTCTTCCATCCCTACTCGCTCTCCGATATTGTCCATTTCGTCGCCCGAGCAAAGACGAACCCTGTTCGCAATTCCCTCAAAGCACTTCCGAAGTTCCCCCGGTGAAAACTCATTTCGACTCCCAAGTCGCTGTAAATCGCGCCCTCGGCGGAAAGTGGAAAATTCAAAAAACAACATCCTCCCGCCTGTTTAATAAGTTGCCGGCCGTGTTGCGACCGATCGATTCCAAATCCTGCCCGATTAACTGCTCGGCGCGGATCCAGGCCGCGAAAGGCGAACGAGCGAGCCGTGAAAATTAAGCCTCGCTCCTTCTGATCATCTCCTTATCAGAAATCGGGAGATCTCGCGCTGCTCGCCTGCGAACTCGAGTTTCCGCAACTCGTGACCGAACTCGCAAATGGAAAGTTGTTCCGATGGAGCCATTTTGCACGTTGTTCAAGCTTCGTTCGTTATTTTTTATCGCTCGTTATTGGGAAAAGGTCAAAGAGAGAAATTGCTACAGTCTTGTTGGGCCGAGGTAGAACAGTTGGAAGAGCACCGGATTAGCAACCGGAGAGTTGCAAGTTCGATACTCGGTCCAGCCGATGACCGTCGTGTACACAGGGCTAGTGCACGTTAAATCTATTGTGGCCTGAAATGTCCTCACTTTGGCGTGGTGGGGAGTTTTGGAGAATGGGGTGTCAGCTCAGGTGTTGACCTCGTCATCTGACCGTAGTTCAAAATTGTGAGGCGTTGTCCTTGGATTTTTCCCGTGGTTCAAAATTACGTGGTGTTGTCCTCGATCTTTCCCTTCGGAGATTGATCCCGGACCTCCGCCAATAGCCCGTTGTGCTGGTCCAGTTCGACGTTAATTGACTGCCTATCTATGGGCCTGTTCATCACGCTCACGCAGAAACGTACATAGAGGTAGGTAAGTAGATAATTAACGTCGCACTGGAGCAACACAACGGAACGTACATAGAGGAATTATGAAAGTAGAGTGAGCAATATGGTAAACTTTTATATGCCCAGGATCATGAAACCAAAACTAGTAGTAGTAGTAGATTTCACCACTGTTGTTGCCACTCTATAGAAATGCACATTCACACACCTAGTCTGTCATACGATGTTATATCGCTAAACGAGGAGATAAGATACCAAATCGACCAAACAAGTGAATATTTCATAGAGCAGTCACGTGACTACTAGTCGACATGTTGACCACTTTTTGAAGCTCCAATAGAAATGCTCAGTCTACTTATATTAGACGTCTATGCCCCACTCTCCAAAACCACGCCAACGTGAGGACTCTTGAGGCCACGACAGATTTAATACGCATCAGCCCACACCTACACGACGGTCTTTGGTTGGATCGAGTGTTTCGAACTCGAAACCTTACGGCTGCTAATCCAATAACCTTTCAACCTATATGACGGGATTGTTGAATTAACGTCACAACGGGCTATTGGCGAGGGTCCGGGATCAATCTCGAAGGGAGAATCCCTATATGAAAGGGATTTTCAGTGTACGCAAACAGACCAGACGGAAAACGGAGATTACTTCTCTTCGCAGTCTTACTTACATGACATCTAACAAGTTTTGACCTTGACCAATTTGACGTGGAGTGGAAGTTTATAGTGGTGTATTTAACTTAAGTGTTGAATTAATGCCGCATTGGAACAACACACCGGGCTATTGGCTAAGGAAAAGATACAAGGAAACGCCTCGTAATTTTGAACCACGGTCAGATGACGAAAGCAACACCTGATCTGGCATTCCACTCTCCAAACTTTCACTCCACGCTGACGTGAGTACATTCGAGGTCGCGACATATTTAACGTGCACCAGCCGCCGTGTACACTACGATCTTCGGCTGAACCGAGACACGAAGGTGCAACCCTCCGTTACTAATCCGTTCTCTTCGAACTGGGATATCGCGGCTCAAATGCACAACGTCGGAAAGTGATAATAAAATATAAGTTAAAAGCGAAGCGAAAATTCCAAGAGTGACACCTCTTAAATTGTCGTCCGCACAAAAAAGCGATCTAAATTCGCTTTTTTGAAAGAAAAAAGAAACTGATTTAATACCTTTTGGAAACACTTCAAATATTTTTTTTTACACTCGCAGCTTTTACTTCCCGTCGAGAGATGGCGCGACACGTTTTGAAAACCCCGCTCAATAAGCCATTAAGGATTAGCAATCCCGTTGCAAAGAGGTAAGGATAGGTCGGGGGAGAGAGAAGCCAGCAACATCAGCAAAGATCCCAGACCGGGGGGGGGGGTCGGCAGCGGGAGGATAACAGCATACCTAGTGTTTTATTGGTCCAAGGATTACAGAGACTTTGGGGGTACCCAGGAGACCCGCTCTCTAGCGGGAGGTGGAGGGTACTTAAGAGAAAAGGAACTTGAAGAGATATTGACTGGGCGGCCCAGGTCTCACTGAAGTTGGTGCCGCTCAATGAGTGCGAGTTCGCTCTCCCTTTTTTCTCTCTTTCTTCAAGAGAGGGGGAGTTTGACTTTTAGTTGCAGCAGTTGGTTAAGGTTCTTTGGTTATCTTCGGGATGGGAGGAGATAAAAGTGGAAGGAGGCCCGGGAAGGACTCGGGCTTTGGGGGGATGGAGGGGTAATGAGAGTTAATTTATTTTGTTGGAACAATTGCGCTGGTTAGAGGGAGGGTGGGTTTCGCACAAAAAGCGATTTCGTTTCACTTTCGGGTTGGAGGTTGGCGAGGGAGATGGGTGTTTAGACTGGATGTCCAATCCAGGCAGTAGTGATTTCTGTTTTTCTTCTTGCTCGGGATAGAATTGGACATTCTCCTTCGTGCACTACCTTTATGGCATGTGGTATTACTTAATCTTTTAAAGTTATTGGATAAAGTGTTGTGAGAAACAAATTAGTTTCAATATAATACACTGGACCTAATCGGGTATGTTGTGCAGCGTAATAGTGTAAGACTTATTCTCATTTGTAACATGTTATGGTACCGGTATTATTCAAATCTCCATACCCATAAGGTTGGGAGGCCTTGAAAAGACTCGGGCTTTTGGGGAATTTAAGGGTAATGAGAGTCAATTTATTTGGTTGAAACAATTCCGTTGGTTAGAGGGAGGGTGGGTTTCGCACAAAAAGCGATTTCGTTTCACTTTCGGGTTGGAGGTTGGCGAGGGGGTGTTTAGACTGGATGTCCAATCCAGGTAGTAGTGATTTCTGTTTTACTTCTTGCTCGGGATAGAAATTGGACATTTTCCTTTGTGCACTACCTTTATAGTATTATTCAATACTTTAAAGCTATTGGATGGAGAGTTGTGAGAAAGAAATTAATTTCAATAAAATACACTGGGCGTAATTGGGTATACCCCATATGCAGCGTAATAGTATGAGATAATTTCTCATTTGTGACATTTGTAATATAGGGATTATTCATTCTTCTTAGTTGTATACATAGTTTGTCTGTTTTTTGTGGGAGGTGTTTTGGGGCTTATAAGTAGAAGGAGAACTTGTAAGGGATGGGGATAATGAGAATTAATTAATTTTCCTTGAACAAATTGCACTGGTTAAAAGAAAGGGAAGGGTGTCTCACAAAGAGATTGTTTTTTACTTTTGCGTTGGATGTTGGCGAGGGAGATAGATGGGTTTTTAGATTGGATGTGTTCGTTTGAGGCAGTGGCGATTTTTGTGTCGTTGGTGTCGTTGTCTCTTACAATGCAATAACAGTAGTCTCATTCGTCGAATAAATTTCTTGTATCGGTGCGGTAGAATCGTCTAAATTTATCTAATAAGGAGTAATGGGAAGCAAATTCACTTCGAAAAAGTACATTGAAGCTAACCGAGAATCTCATGCAAAAAAAATAATATGACAGAACATCTAGTTTCTACAGTACTGTTACGATAGCGAAAAAAGCAGTATCTCCAAATTTGGTCTTTAGGTTAACCGGTTCTTAAGATGCCGCGTACATCAGTATCAATTATTTGACAACACTGGATAATTATATGAAAAGTTAAAGAGAATTTTCTTTTTCTCTGCTAAAATCGATTTTGCATTTGTCACATAATTTTATTTTTTAGTCTTAACAACATATGTGCCAAATTTGAAGTCAAAATTCGCTAAATTGGCCCAGTTATAAGCCATTCACTGATTCGCACAAATGTAGAATTTGAAGCGTGCACCACTTCATACAGATTTGAATTCTATAAAGCCAATTTACAACGATTTGTCATCAAAAGATGGCAAACAAAATATAATCACACTGTTTGGCCCTGATATCGAAGATATTTAGCAAGAAAATACTACAAGTATTGAATCTACTTTAGTTAAACTGTACTGAAACCTTAAACGCGTTTCTATCGGGACAGCTTTCTCGTGAGTGGTTGGCTTATCGACTAGATAGATGGACTTGAAAATTTTACAGCTTATAGAGCAAACATCCCTTTATCGTATAACCCTCCAAGTGGTTCGGACGAGATATCTCGTCCATCGACCCATTTTGCTAATGACCAGTTATCTCGCCAACAAGATATTGCCGATTTTATGATGATGGCGAGATCAAGATCTAGTCAGTTTTCTTCTATTGACGAGATATCTCGTCCATCAAGATCTAGTCAGTTTTCTTCTATTGACGAGATATCTCGTCCATCAAGATCTGATCAGTTTTGCTAATGATGAGACAACTCTTCGAGACGAGCACCAGGAGGGTTAATGAACAAAAAAAACCTATAAGGAAAAACTCGATCAATTTTATTAAGCTAAATCTGTGATTTTGGATATGACAAGTCACCATTTCTTCAAATACTTCTAAAAGGCTTCTGGTTCATGTAGATTCAACCTTCTGGTTCAACGATAGATATATGCTGCTGAAGCAAAATGCAGTTCAATTTTTTTTGTTTAAGATCACCTGGAATTTAAGAAATCATAACCAACCAGCAATTACGGACCTACCAGTGGAGTCTTGCTCGAGGAAGGTAAGGTGGTAGGTATTTTAATTCACGTTTCATTATAGCAACACAATGGGCTATTAGTGACGGTCCGGGATCAAATCCGAGGACAACACAGCCTAATTTTGAACCATGGTCAGATGACGAGGTTACACCTGTGAGCTGGCACCCCACTCTCCAAACTTCCACACCAAGACAACGTGAGGGCATTTGAGGCCACGATAGATTTAACGTGTACCAGCCCCCTTGTGCACGACGGTCTTTGGTTGGATTCGAAATCGAAACCCTCTGGTTGCTAAGCCGTTACTCTTCCAACCGGGCTACCGCGGCCCCTCGAGGAAATTAAGAAAACGCTTGGTGTCGTCATCATAAAAAAAATCGGCAATATCTTGAAGCCCGACGAGATATCTTGGTCGACGAAATATATTCGGCTAGATCGACGAGATATCTTGGTGTCGTCATCTTAAAAAAATCGGCAATATCTTGACGACGAGATATCTCGTCATTCGCAAAATTGCCAGATCTTGATAGGCGAGATATCGCGTCGAAACCACTTGGTGGGTTAATATCTGAAATATTAATAGAGGTAACCTTTTCAGGAGGTAATTCCTGTAATCTGCCGTATATATCTAAGTGCAAATGAGAAATTCGTCATTTCAAATTTTGAAATTTATATTAAAAATGTGTTTTATGTTTTTGTTTGCAAATTTTTGACCTTTTTAGTACGAAATTTTGCTTGCTTTACAAAGTGATACTCTTTCCAATATGGAAAATTTAATTTGATCGATATGAGTACAAATTATAATTGAATTAATTTACTGACAATACATGGAAAATTAATGTTCATGGGACCTATCAATTTTTGCTAATTTATCAAAAATTTTGACCACATTTTAAGCAATAACTTGCCCACAACTTTATCCATAACTTTTTGGACGAAACGTTGTGTATGGGCTTTTTGGTGTGAAGAAAGCAGTCCGTGCAAATTTTAAAACAATCGTATAATAATTGCAAAAGTTTGTCTTGAAAGTCCACAGTCTCTTTAAGGTTCGTTTGTTATCATCGGGATAGGAAGAGATAAAAGTGGAAGAAGGCATTGGAAGAACTCATGCTGGGAGAAGGGGGTAATAATGAGAGTTACTTTATTTTGTTGGAACAATTGAGCTGGTTAATGAGAGGGGAGGGGTTAGTTTCAGAAAAAAAAAGATTGCGTTTCTCTTTCTGGGGACGAGAGACTGATGTTTAGATTGGATATCCGATCGAGGTTGTAGAGGAAGTGATTTGTGTTTCTTTTTATTCGTAACCGTTGTTTGTCAAACTCCGAACGAACGCCGTGAAGTATCAGTTTTTTGTCAAAAAGGTTTTCACTGTTAAATTTTTAAAAACTTTAGATGAAAGTCTGTCTTTTGTTCGGCCACTAGACGAAATTTAAAATCCAATGACTATTGAAAGCATAGATAGAGAGGCGTCTCAGTTGATCGAAGTACAAAAATTATTTTATGATTGTGTGTGTTCACCAAATATTTATAAAAATCTAAACTCCTTGGTGATACAGTCCTCGAAGAACCATGGCCGGCGGTGCCCATCCCTCTTACGAGACCTTGGAGTGCCAAGTGGCATTTTCTGTCTGTCATATGGTTGGCCTGACGCGGGGAACCCCAGTGTTTAGTTCTCAAGCACTCTTGGTACTCATTTTATCGACCCTCAAAGGGATGAAAGGCTGAGCCGACCTGGCCCAGTCCGAAGATCGAACCCCGACCTGTAGTGTGGCAGAGCGAAGCGCTACCACTAGACTACGGGGCACCAAATATTTATACTGACAATAAAATAACATTAAACAAATGCACTGAATTATTCAAATATTGGCCTTCGAAATTCTCACTTCTTATTTTCTGTGACTTTTGAAACTATGACGTGGTATGCAGATATGCGAACTGTATAATGCTTATGTAGTGTTGCTGTCAACACCAAGAGAGCGATTACCATACCCTTTAGCTGACTGGCGAAAGACTAATGATCTATCATTGTTCACAAAGCGATCCCATCCAACAACAGACATCGCACTTTCTAAAAGTTAATCGGTACAGCACTGAGGCTGGTGTAATAAAATCGACATAGAACACAATCCTATCTATCACAAAGCCAAACACATGGCAATGATAATGCGTAAGTGATTGGGCAACGTTGGTTAAAGTCAGGACGAAATCAACCACGATTTTATTCAATACGTATTATTCTTCTAAGTTAATTTATCACTATCAGATGAATTTCGTCAACCTCGAACCTCACGACTTTATTTTGTCCATTGTTTAAAAATAAATTTTGTCAATGATTGCTTCACTGCAGGGAAGTTGGTCCTTCGCCATCAAGCCCATCATTCATCTAATGAAATAGACGCATATGCGCGAAGCTTTACATTATTTCTTCCAGTTGCTCGGTTTAAAATCTGTCACAAGGTTGTGGGAGGGAAAAGCATGAAATCCTAAATTATTGATTGGTTAAAGTGATTATCCACCGTGATCAGAAACACTAGTCTGCGCTTCCATAGCCAATCGGCTAGGTCGATTTGTAAGCCCACGTGATTTACCCTTCAGAGATCTTACGGCCATCGACTTTATAACGAAATAGAAGGAGCATGTGCCCGCAGCTTCATGTTATTTCTTCCAGTTGCTCGGTTTGAAGACCTGTAACGGGGTTGTGGGTAAAAGCATGAATCCTAAATTATTGATTGGTTAAAGTGATTATCGTCCGTGATCAGAAACACTTGTCTGCGCTTCTATAGCCAATCGGCTAAGTCGATTTGTGATTTATCCTTCAGAGATCTTACGACAACGATTCCGCCCACATGATCCGTCTATTTCATTAGAAGGTCGATGCTTACGGCAGATCTTACGATGATCTTACTCTACTGTATATTTTATTAGAAGGTCGATGATCAAACACCACCGCACTAACTATTATTTGACAGAAATAAGGATTTCAAAATTGCAACAATGTTCAATGCTATTTCTATGGTGATTTAAAGTGACTGCCAACACATATAAGGAAAATTCGAATTTTTAAAAATCTTGAAATAAGTCTACAAGCTAAGGTTGTTGCAGCATTTTGCACGTAATTTTATGTCTCGCTGCAAAACTAGATTTCTAAACTGCAGACACAGGAACAGATTTATATAGAGAAATATCAATGATTCTGAAATCTGGAGTCGGGTAGTAAAGTAATGCAACAAATCATTCGAGGATATTATAGGAGTGAAAGATTTATTTTATGTACTTTTTTCCCTAGAAATAAATGGTGGTTGTATAAATTTTGGTAGTCTAACCTACCATAAATAAAAGAAATTTATCATTAGATATTGTGATGGTTATATACCATGTATATATTTAAAAAAATATTCGTTTTCAGATACAATGGAATTTTTTTGTAGTATTTGGGTAGTAAATAAGATTTGTATCAGAGAACACAAATAAATGTATGTGAAATATATTCTGATGTTTTTATTTTTCTAACAAATGTTTAGATACGCGTTGTTTCTTTTTATTCTTATGCAAAGTAATGTATTTTACCTATTAGTTGATTAGTTACATTGAATATTTTCGTCCCTTTTCAACTAAATTAATTTTGTTGTGTAGCTTTGTAGCAAAAGCAGTGATTTTCAGATTCCGTGTTCGTCTGTCTATGCAATTTTTATGTACTTTTAGAATACTCAGTAATTTAGTGAACGATATACTTTTCTTTCTATCGTTGTGTTTTTGTGTCTTCGGTTTGCATGTTTGTAATAGTATCAAATGAAAAAGTCAATATATCTTCAATATTAGTTGTACGTCTTGTCAAAGATCTTGTAACTTAGTGACTAAATTATTTAACATTACGTTATTTACATTTTACTACAGTTCATTTTGAAACGGCTGTATACTCGTTCCATATACCATACTTGAAGTGTTTTAACGTGTTTTTTTGTCTACATTTTAATATAAGTTTCATGCTAAAACGGCAGAATACACATTCCCTGCACTGTAATTGAAGGGAGTAAACTATTTAACGTCACTCTATTTACATTTTATTTCCATGTTTCGTGCTATAACTGCTAAATATCCATTCTCCGAACCATACTTGATTCAATCCTAACCTGTCAGAGTTGAAGATACTGAGATGTAAACAGCCGCCTAGGCAAATATTCATAACAGTTTTATCGCTCTATTTCGATGATCGAGAGCTAGTAAAATGTTTATCATTCGATGCGAATTATGAAAATTAATGTTAATGTCTAATCTAAGGGGTAAAATCTGCTTTGGATGCATTTTGACGTTGTACTTTTTCTTGCAATCATAAGAAACTTATTATTGTGGTCGTGGTAGCCTAGTTGGAAGAGTAACAAATTAACAACAGAAAGGTTGCGAGTTCAACTCTGTCCAGCGAAAGACCGTCCTGTACACGGGGGCTGGTGCACGTTAAATCTTCCGTGGCCTCAACTGTCCTCACGTTGGCATGATGTGGAAGTTGAGAAAGTGGGGTGCCAGCTCAGATGACGTCGTCATATAACCGTGGTTCAAAATTACTAGGCGTTGTCCTTTCATCTTTCCTTTCGAGATTGATCCCGGACTGTCGCCAATAGCCCTTAGTGTTGCTCCAGTGCGACGTTAATTAACTACCTACTGCCTACCTGGTTTCAGTCAGACATATTTAATTTAATTATAAATCTAGGTTTGGGATGAATTTATTGATTTAATTATTTAAAACTACAATGATTGAATTATTTAAAATTCCATTATTTGAATTACTAAAAGTAATGAATGATTGATTGAAGTGAAGAATGAAAGAGAGTTTTCTATGAAGTAAGGCTAGATGGTCTGAGTATTTTGTGGTAGAACGTGTTTCCTGTACGTATTTCGGAAGTGATGTCATTTCTTAATGATTCGAATTTCATATCTGCCGCTCGCTGGCCAAGACTGCATTTCTTGTTAGCCGCGGCTACATTTTATAAGGTAGTTCCGTTGCCTATTGAATGAGAATATTGGATAACCGGAAGTAAAATCCTCGTCTTCCGATGATTTGTTTGTCACATCGAAAATCTCTCTCACTCGTCTTTGCGTCGCAAATAAATTGTGAAAATTTGAAAGACATAGAAAAGGGAGTTATCAAATTATTTTCTGGATACTTAAATAATAGTTATATTTTTCTGTGAAAGAGCAAAATAAATTATTCTGATCGCTTTTCAATTACATTGAATTAATTCAACCCGGAGCAACGCCGGGTAATTCTGCTAGTTAAAAAAAACTTAATATTTTATAGTTCATTTTTTCAATGCGCTCCTTGATTCATTGTTTATTAATATTTTATTTTTACCTGGGTTGAAACAATTAATTTAAGACATTTTTATTTTTTCATTCAGTTGTTTAATTTTTAATATTTGATTTTACTGTTAGAAAACAATGGATACATTTATTTTGCTCTACTATAACCTAATTCAAGTGTTATTCTTCGGAAAATGTAATTATTGTATGCATTTTATTTCGTTATTTATGTAAGAAAAGAATTGCATTCAATTCCTGGATAAAAAGCCTAATTAATAAAATGTTTAGATTTTCTTTACACTTTAATTAATAAGAAATGTTTTGAAGAACTAATATTTTAAGAGATAAAATAAAGGTATTCGTCGAAACAGTTCTAAATTGCTTTTCATTTTTGCAAGTTTATATCTATGAAAATGTGCATCGGTATTGTGAAATATTTTTCATTAGATTAGTTATTGTGTGAAATAAAGGTATCGGATTTTATTTGTATTAAAAGTTTACATTTTCTCTTAGGCAATTTTCTATTTTATTTAACTTATCCGAATATCATTTTAAATTGTTAAAATCTAATTAAAGCAATATACTAAATTTACAAAGCGAAATAAAAGTATCGCATGCTTATAATTCGAATACAAATCCTTTTTATAAGAGCGAAAAATATAAATCATCAAAGGATTTTTACCTATATAAATAAAAATGGAGTGTTTGTACATTGAATATTTTCATACCATTTCATGTTATGTATCCGTTTTGAATCGTTATTCAAAAATCAGTGGTTGGTTTTAGGGGTTTTATGGCGCAAGGGCCATATTTGGCCATGCTGCGCCAGGCACAAGACACGTAATAGACACACGCAATGAAAGTTTTACTGACACAGAAGAGAGACCTGGCAGGAATCGAACCTGCACCACCTACAACTCGAAGGTTGATAGCACAGTTGACACCCCCACTGAGCCACGATGGCTCCGCAAAAATCAGCGATTTCTATGTGCGATTTCACTTTAATTCATCGTATTACCGATTGCCTTTTGGATTAATATCTTTGTCACCAATGATGGCATAACTGTCAGGAATCTTTCCGGTGGGAATATTGTAAAGAAATCTCAGACATTTCTCCTTTAATATATCTTATTTACAATCCCCTTCATTTTTCGATTGTCCGATACATAGTATTAATGATAGCTTTTACATTTCTCTTTTACTCTTTATCACCAAATACTGACATTACTGTCAAAATTCTTTCATGGTGGGGATAATGTGAAGAAATACCAACACTTCCATTTAATACACCCTATTTACAATCACATTTCATTTCTAGATTGTTTAATACATCATATTGATGATCTTTTCACATTTCTGGATCTCTATCGCTTGGAGAGTGGGGTGCCAGCTCAGGTGTTGAACTCATCATCTAAACATAGTTCAAAGTTAAGAGGTGTTGCCCTTGCATCTTTCGCTTCGAGATTGATCCCGGACCTTTGTCAATAGCCCTCTGTGTTGCTCCAATGCGACGTTAATTCAACTACCTACTTACCTTGATGTCTTTATCATTAAACGATAGAATTGATGTCAGAACTGTTTCGGGGCAGTGATATTGCGACGAAATCCCGAATCACTTCTCTTTAATACATCCTGTTTATAATCCCGTTTCTTTCCTTGTTTGTTTAATAGATTTTTGTAGTTCAATTAACTTCACACTTGTGTCCAAAATTCGCAATTAATCACAATGTTATATCTATATATTAATTAATTAATTTTCTAATGTTTAACCATTGTGACCAAGCTATTTCTTTAGAATATTACATGTATTGGTACATTTATATGCGTACAATATATCGGCATTTGTAGGAAATACAAGCATTAAGAGGGTCAATTAACCCTCCAAGTGATTTCGCCGAGATATCTCGTCCAAGATTTGGTTAATTTTGCCAAATAAAGAGATATTTCAAGATCTTTCAAGATCTGGTCAGTTTTGGTAATGACCAGTTACCTCGTCGGGACAAAACTGCCTTATTAATCCAAGGGGATTCATGATCCAAATAGGGAAAACAAATTACCCATTGTCTAGAACTGGTGAGTTTGGAACAGGTTTTTGCATCAGAGGTGGCTACTACAGACTGGTTTTCGACGTAAGATAAACCACTACGAAGATTAAGTGTCTTTAGAAGACGAAATATGTTTGAAAAATAAACAATTTTTTTAAAAGAAATAATATTTAGCTTTACAGCATTGTTTGTGAAAAATAAATATTTTGTAAGGCATTTTAAATAAAATTAGTTCGGATGACTCAGTAGGTTTCTTGTTTCCTTATAGAATTACTTTTCCTTATATCTAAGCGATAGTTTTTGAAGGATTTAAATATTCGCAACTTCTGCTAGTATGCGCCTTATTTTGATTAAATATCGATCACCATGCGTGACAAAATAGGGATCAAAACAAGGCTTCACAATCTTTAAAGCGATCAATTTGTTCTATCGTTACGCTTTTGTTCAAAATTTGTTTTCAGTTAATCTTTAAACAGGAAAAAGTAAAAAGAGCTCACACTATAAAACTGAAAAACGGTCACAATTACTGATGTATTGAGTGAACATCAATAGCTTTAATGAATTTCGGTGTCAAAGTCACGACAGAAAAGCGAATCAATATTTTATATTTAGACATTCAGTAAGAAATTGAACAAATGTCACTCTTCGTCGTCGAGTTATTTGCATTTTATTAAATAAAAAGAAGACAACACTGATGGGACTCCGATCGGCAAGTGAAAACTCATAAAATCTTTCAAAAACTTGAAGGTTTGACAAGCAAGATTATCTGGATTTTTCAATGAATTCGTGTTTTCAAGTTTTGATGTTAAGCCACTGTTGTCAATCTGCTTCAGAGTTTGCTTTATGCTGGTTTTATTTTTGTTTTAAACTGCTTTGTGAAAATCGTTTCCTTGTTTTTTAAAACAATTTTACTAAATAGGACGGAGAAAAATTTAATTTTTTTATGACTTTAATGTACTGTTTTATATTTTTGCTTCAAACGATCAAGATTAGATATTGTAAATTTATAATTTTTATTATTATTAATGTCCGACTAGAGATTTGTTAACCTTCTTGGTGGTTGTCTTGACCTGGTATCTCATCATATAACAAAGCTTACCAGATCTTGTTGGACGAAATATTTCGTCATTAGAAGAAAACACGATCACGATCATTAGAAGAAAACTGACCAGATCTTGATCTCGTCATCATGAAAAATCGGCAAAATATTGATGGATGAGACATCTCATCATTAACAAAATTGGTTGGATCTTGATGGACGAGATATCTCGTCGAAACCACTTGGGAGAATGAGTTGGTTGGTTTAGCTTTAATAACGCACAGTCCCCAGCAAAGGACAAGTTACACCAAACAAAGTCAAATAAAATTCACTAAACAGACAAAAATATCAAATAAAATTCAAAACAGAGTTTTCAAGAATTGAATAAATAACCAAACCAGCATTTAGAAGTAGTTGAAACATTCAAGTACGCATACAGCAAAATAAAACAATCAAAGGTAACAGGAAATTTATTAGAACATGTCACCAATTTAGATTTGAAATGTGGATAAAATACGATGATGTATTAATTGAAATGATGCATTTTAAGAGATATAGATGTACAGTATGAAAGATGAAATGCATAAAAACCGGTAGTCACTCTCGGTAAAAGCAAATTATGTAGGTTAAAAAAATTGATTAGAATTAAGATGGGATATCACCATCTTAAAGAAGAATTAAAAACTTAATTATGAAATAGAAGTAAAAGGGATGCATTATATCCATGCTACAAAAAGCCAGTTATGTAAAAAGGGATTAATTCGGAGGGTGACCCAACAAATTTAATAAAACAGGTGATGTGTTGAAAAGGCTTTGATAAAACAATCTGTGATAAATGGTAAGTGGTTGTTGGAATATACATATATATACAGGGGGATTTTTGGCGTACCGCTGCCCACATGCAGAAAACAAGCACCATCTTGTGTTGTCTGTGTCAGGCTCCTCCCTGATGATGCCCTGATTCGCCAACACCGCTTCATTTTTTAAATATTCTTAAAATTTCCCTTTGGTTTTCTTTAACTGAATTATTTTGCATGCCATGCTATGTCTACGGCTTCTGCGGCATACATGGGCAGTTCTGTTTGACTAATGTATATACCCAGGTTCTTTAGCTTGTTTAGCTTTTATCTGTATACTAGTTTGCATTTTTAGCTCTTTAACTTTTTAAATGTTTTGAGTATTTGAATTTTTATTATTTCGAACTGAGTTAGGGAAAATAAAGTTACAGTTACAGTTCTACTCCGCGCGCTGGACGCGACCTCTGGCGGCGGCATGGGGATGGATTCCACAACTCGGCCATTCCTGAAACCCCATTCCGTCCTCGGAATCTCACCAGAACTGCATATCTAAAAAATTAAAAAAAGAAAGAAAATTAAAAGTAAACAATAAAAGAAAATTTCTGAAGTCTGGATCTCTCTAGCACATTGCAATAGTCCAAGGCTTCATGTGATCGGCAGCAGTGGATGTGAGACCTGGTCCTTCATGATGGCCAACTTTCTCCACATCGTACCGGTCATTCGCTCTCCTTGCCTTCACACGATAGGGGCCGAAGCACTTTGGACGTAGCTTCAGGCCAGATCCAAATTGGGTTCTTTGGATGGCCACCAGGTCACCTATCTTGTAACAACTAGCTTTTTTTCTTTTCCGGTTGAAACTCTTGCGATTCTCTTCTTGTATTTTCAGGGTATTTCGCTTTGCCTCATCTCGAAGTTTTTCACGATTCTCCATCATTGAGGTGATGTATTCTTCTTCGAGCACTTGCAAAAATTCTTGAGTCGTCCAGACTCTTCATCTTCACACCTGTAAGCAACTCGAATGGAGACCATTTGGTGGTTCTGCTCATAGTGCTGTTGATTGCTCGCTGGACAGCATCTACATGCTTGTACCACTTCGTTGGGTCGTCAATGGACAGCTTTGCCAATACAGGGATCAGTGTCCTATGCAGTCTCTCAACCCGACCATTTCCTCTTGGAATTCCGGTGGTTATTCTGACGTGATCTATAATATCTTCTTTCCTGCAATACTCCTCGAATTCCTTTGAAGTGAATGCAGCACCTCTATCGGAAATTATTCTCAAAGGATTTCCAAATGTAGCTTGTTGCTGTTTCAACTTCTGTAATGCGTCCTGAGTGGATGTTGATTTTACAGGGTACAGCCACACAAATTTTGAAAAAGCATCAACAACCGTGAAAATGTGATTGTAGAGTTTGCTCGTAGAAGGAAACGGACCAATAAAATCAATGTGAAAAGTACTCAAAGGGGTATTTTCCTTTGGTATTGGATTCAAGAGTCCTTCTGCTTTTCCTTGCTTTTTGTTCACTAGTATACACTCAACACAGTTGGATACAATATTTTTTACACACTTCCTAATGTTAGGGAAATAAAATTCTTGTTTCACGATATTTTCAGTCTTTGGAACTGCAAAATGACCTCGAAGACGTGCTTCTCTAACTACCTCGGTTTGCATGGAATGTGGGACCACGAGTGCATTCTTGTCATTAACAATTTTGTACAAAACACCGTTTTTTTTTAAAGACAAACTCACTTTCTTTACCGTCTTCCAACAGTTTTTTGATTGTGGAGACGTATTCATCTTTCAATTGTAATGCGGCAATTTTTTGAGTTACGTCATCACGTACAACCAACATAATGGGATTCCTACTAAGTGCATCAACGTGTTTCATTTGACTACCCGGGCGATGTTTTATCTCATAGTCAAAATCCTGGAGGAAGAGGGCCCATCTAGCGATTTTGGGAGTCAAATCGCTTTTATCCATGGTTTTCTGAAACGCAGAACAGTCGGTGTAGACTTGAAATCTAGATCCCAATAAGTTGAAATAAGAATAAATCCTAAACTTTTTTAATGCCTCTATAATAGCTAATACTTCCAACTCGTAACTAGAATATTTTTCTTCTTGCACCGTCGTTTTCTTATTGAAGTAATAGATAGGATGAGTTTTATCTTCATCATCATGTTGAAGTAAAATTGCTCCGTAACCATGTTAACTAGCGTCTGTGTGAAGTTCTAACTTAGCACCTTGCCTAAAGATATGTAGAACCGGATTAGCGGACAGTGCATTTTTGAGAGTTTCGAAAGCTGCTCTCTGCTCTGGACCGAAACAAAATGTTGTTGACCCGCGCAGCAAATCACTTAGTGGCTTAGCGACAACCGAATAACCAGGAATATACTTCCGAAAGTAACCAGTGAGTCCAAGGAAACTTTGAACTTGTTTGGGCGTTTTAGGATCTGGGAAGTTACGAACAGCAGCGGTTTTTGTTGGCGAAGGTCGAATCGTACCATTTTCGATAATATGTCCGAAGAATTCAATTTTTCTCTTTAAGAATTGACACTTTTTAAAGTTTAGTTCAAGTCCAAATTTTGAAGCAGTCTCTAATACACGTTTTAGATGTTTTACCCCTTCCTTTTCATCAACGGATGGGATAATTAAATCATCAAGATACAGAGCTACAATACCATCATTGGTAAGGTCACGAAATACGTGGTGAATGTATCTCTGAAAAACGCTGGGGCTGTTTGACAAGCCGAAGGGAACTTTGAGAAATTCGTACTGACCTTCATGTGTAATAAACGAGGTCAGTCTGGTATTATCCTTATCGACATCTACGTGGAAGAAACCATTTTTTAAATCAATACAACTGAAAACCTAGGCTGGTGGTTACAACTTGTCGAGTACATCAGAAATTAGTGGTAATGGGTACCTATCTTTAACTATTTTTTTATTTAATTTCCTGTAATCTACAGAGTCTCATTGAGCCATCCTTTTTGAGACAAATCACCACAGGGGATGAGTAGTCGGAGCAAGAGCGTTGAATAATACCCGTCTGAAGCCACTCTTTTATTTGCTCTTGACTGCCAATTTCTCCGGAAATGACAATCTACGAGGTCTTTGGCAGACCGGAATATCGTCGGTTAAAACTATGGTCATTTTTAAATCAGTACTCTCAGTTTTTCGCGGCTTATAGGTTTCTATCAAATCGGAAATCTCCTTACGCAATCTTCTGTCAATAATGTGACTCAAATCCAAAGCGTTCTCCTGTTCCAAAATACAAGCTACGTGAAACAAGAAAGAATCCATCTCATTATTTTTTTTATCCCAGCGGAAAAAAAAGAATTCGACTGTTCAAGGTCGGAGTTCAGTTTGGGAAATAAAACAGAATCAGTTGCATTTTGTTTTTTTCTTTCAGAGAAAGAAACATTTTGAGTTTCAGTTCCTGACTGCGCTTTAGCGATGACAGCATGACTCATTTTGGGAGATGTTTGATTTGAAAGTGCACGGATACATTCAGGCGGGATGATGCAATCGACCGCTATTTTCTCACAAATTGCACTTTCAAATTGTAATGATTCACTGGCTTCACCTAATGAAAATAAGAACGATGCCAAGTCAGCCTCTACTGTATTGCAAAAAGCACCTATCAAAACAACTTTCCCAACAGTGGATTTATTCGGGAAGAGTTTTTTTGTTTATGCAAATTTTTTTGTTTTCCCTAATCAGAAACTGTAATGATTTTTTTTGCCATCGATGAAAAGTTCGACGCACTGTAAGGCCCCGTTCACATGAGGCGTTTTCCAACGCGCGTTTTACGTCTAAACAAAACGCGGGTAGCCAAAGTACATAGAATTCTACTGGAGTGTTCACATGCAGAAATCGCGAGAATCCAAGCGCTAGATTGCTTCGGCGCTTCAACAATCTCCGGTCGTTCTCGCGATTTGAAGGCGTTTTGAGAAGCATAGGTTTCTTCTGCAGCGTTCACATGACACGCGTTTTGACGGGCGTTAGGCTTTTTAATTCCTCTAATCCAAGTTTCTATCTTCGCGATCGTTAAAGATAGAGTGAAAATTTCAACGGATTTGAAATCTGCGGAAAATTTTACACCTGATCGATACCTGAAATGTGATTTTCTTTAAATAAATAATTTTTCAACTGTAACTTTAATATTTTCGCGATACTCATTTGACGAATATATCCATTACGAACACAAAAGGGAGTATTAATCTCGTTTTTATAGAAAAGATATAACTTGATTGGAGTATTTTGTCTTAATCCACTGATTTATATTTATGGCCATTAAAAATAGGATGAGAAAATTGAATCGTATTCGATTTATTGAAGAAATTTACCCTGCTTTCACACAAAACTTGCAAAAATTTGATAGTTTATAACTAAAGAGGATAGTGGGTAATTTTATTTCTGAGAATAACGTATACCGACAACTGTCCGTTCTAGTTTTCATGTGCGGCAAACGTCTTTAAAATAAAGCTTAAATAAAATATTCAGTTTAAAAGAGCTAAACTTTAGTTTTTTTTTTTATTTTTCCTCAACGGGTGAAATGCGTAAGATAAGTTTCAATTTTCATTCATTTTTCACATCCTCGTGTTACATTGAACTCGATATCACTTTTGAAAATCAACTTAATTTACTGTGAGCTTATTTTTCATAGAATTTATATTTTAATCTTGCAGTTAGTGTTATTACTACTTTAATCAAAATTTTTATATTATATATACGTGTAGACGCAAATTCTATTAGCAATCTCCTGATTTTCGATATATACTGCTTTTTGGTTTTTCTTTGAGATTTTTTAGTTTTAACAAAATTTTCTCGTTTCATCGTGGGGTTTAATCAAATTTTAGTTAAAATATTTCCCAGTCATTATTACATTCGTGGTTCCATTTGTGCTACAAAACCCCTGAAAGAGGGTAGGTTGGAGGGTTAGTATTCGTTTCGGATAGTTGGAACTCTGGGAAAATTGTGTTTAAAAATTAAAAAACTAATTATTGTTATATGTGTTATTTGTGCTGATACATTAAAATGTTTAGAGATAGGTTTTAAAGAAGTATAGAGATTTATTTGAAGGAAAATTAAATAAAAATTAGCTATAGATCGTAGGAAACACGAAAAAACCTGCAAAAATAGCATAAAAAAGAAAGGTTATCACCAGTGCCGGATTTTGTTTGCGTGTCATCTTTTGATAGTACTTCGTAGACAATGCCATATAAACAGAAATTCCGTTTCCAATTTCCTGGTTCTAGAAATAACGTTTTTTGGGGATATATTTTTACTTTACACTGTCAATTTTAAGGAAATTCTTTGATCATTTTCTAATTAGTTTCGTTTTTTATCAAAGTTTTACAGAAATATTCCAATTTTTCTTACGCAGTTTAGCTTTTACGATAAAACGCATTACAAATGACTCATCTGCTAGCTTCTTGAGCCCAAAAAATCCGTGATCACCCCTTAACACAAAACAAATCCTACTTTTTTTTTGGTGGGTGAATCATTGACACTGGAGAGTGAAGATTATATAGGGTTTCTTCCTCTAGTCTCGACAGTAAAAAACGAATACTTTAAGATTTTAGAGTTAATGAAAATGTTTAATAATGCCACAATTTGAACTACATAAAGCACTGCTTCTCCGTGATCCGCTGGCTCTTACCGGTTCCTAGATCCAAAATATCCCGTCATTCGAAAAATTTTGAAAAACGTACGAAAAGCTAACGTTCAAAAATTTACAACCGAGGTTGATGGCATTGGAATCGTATACTACACGCTACGAAAGATTTACCTGTTTAGGTTGTCATTAACTTAATTGCAACCGGTGGGTTGCGTGTTCGAAACTAGATCCAATCAAAGATCGCCGTGTATGTAGGGACTGGTGTACGGCAAATCTGTTGTGACTCCAAATGTAGTCACGTTGGCGTTGTGTGGAAGTTTGGAGAGGGTGCCAGCTCATGTGTTGATCTCGTCATCTGACCTCGATTCAAAATAATGAGGTGTTATCCTGAGATCTTTCCCTTCGGGATTGATTCCTGACCATCAGCAATAGCCCATTGTATTACTCAGTGCGACGTGAATTCAACGTACCTTACCTGATTTCATGTTCCCACATTTTCTGTTTATCCCATTTGGTATAATCCTCCCTGGATGGATTTTTCATCTGTGTTAGTCAGACTTTCCTTGTGTGTAAGTCCATTTACTTTACGTTTTTTGGAACAGCGGCCAAATATGGAACTTGTGCTATAAAACACAGTCCGACTAAACAATCAAACCATTCTACATGCACTTTTTGAAAAACTTGATTAATACATATTCGCATATTATCGATACGAATGTGCGAAGACAGCCGAGCAATCTTTCTTTGTTCGCAATACTTCTAGCGTCAAAACATTTGATATTTTTTATTTAATAAGCAGCAATATAAGAATTACCATTTAAAGAAACTTATCAATAAGGCTCACAGGACGTAAAGTGCTGGACATATATTCAGAAAACAGTATGGTCCGTCCCCAGAAGAAATATATGGAAGTATCTTTGATATGTTTCAGTTATTTTTAAATATTAGTACAACGATTGCTAAGGCAAATTTATTGAAATATCAGGAGAATCCAATTATTCGGCAGTTCTATCTCAATTAACTTCCTTCTGTTATCTCTTTGTGGTCCAATTAGACCTCGTGTAGCAAAAAGTGAAAGTAGAGGGGCAATCCAAATGTATTCTTCCTTCTTACCTTAGTTCATTATCTTACAAGTCGTCGCATTGGCCATTCTAGTCACAGATTTTAATTGGTCGCACCATCATATCAACCTCTTTTCCATTATAGTAATATTTTAAAACCGTGTACTAGTCTTAGACGGTTTTATCAAGTTTTTTTAAACCATCATAAAAAAAAAACTATTTTATCAAAATTTGTTAGATCTACATTCATCATTTTTTATCTTTTTACATCACTCTGATTTTGTCGCATCATCTTTCAATACTGTTTCACAATTAAATTCCTTTAAGCTTTAGATTGTTGTTTCGTTACTTTTACATAATGATATATATATATATATATATATCATTATCATACCTTCTTATATCATACTTCATGTTGCTGGTCAACATGTCTCAAACCATGAGAACGCGAATATATTTAGTCTTTCATATTTTTTTATTAAAATTTTATTTTATTTTCAAGTTGTGCATATTTCAAGCTAATTTTTTATTTGGTTGATACTGAGTATTATTTAATCTTGCGTCTGACGCAGCTTGTCTACTATCGGACCTTGCGCCATAAAACCCCAACCAATTATCTTTCACAGGATATTTCACAGGGATTTTTTTTCGGATTTTCACAGCTTTCCTGTGAGGATTCATTCTCCAGTTGATTATGTCTTCTTTAGTGGTGAAGTTAAATTTGACTTAAATATTAATATTATGTGAAATTGTATTTGTATATAATGTTTGTTCCCATGAGTCAATATATAAATAATGCCAAATTCCATGCCACTTACTTAAGCGAAATATTATATAAATGTTGGTTTTACTTAAAATATCAATAGTTTTGAAGGTTTCGCTTAATTTACCAATTGCATCTTTGTTCCTGCAAATGGTATACCCAGTGTATTGCTTTCCGATTATTGAACACTGAAAATCCCTCACAAAAGGGTTTGAAAATTGCCATATTTGAAGCCACCAAATTTTATCTGCGATAACTTTCAAATCTTACTATACTTATTAAGAATTCAAAATTGAAACGTTACGCTCAAAGCAATACTCTTAAGAAGACCATGGGAGACTGCACTGTAAATAATGGTTCGGTAATTTGCAGACATCCCCTTCAAGGACAACCTTTTCACACCCGGCTGAAAATCAGTTTCTATAGGTAGAAATTGACAGAAGAGGCAATAAAAAGTCCCGATGTCTTAGCTGACTCTCCACCCGGGCATTGAGAGTCACAGAGGCCCCTATTGCTCGTTTCAGCCCCATCAGCAGATTCACGTTGCCAGATTTCATCTGGGAGACCCCCACTTTACCCAACCTAGCGCATGGCTTCACTCTCACTTGCGTTCTTATTAAGAAAAAAGTCCATTATGCCTCTTGGTTCAAAGACCGTTTTTTTCCTGATCCAGGCTGTTTTTTTCCCGGGCGTTCTCGTGGAGAGATTGCGACGGATATCCCGGATTTCGGGAGAGAGCAAGTTGACGTAAATGGTGAATAAAATTTTATTTAGATGGAGGCAATTCTTTAAATGGAATAACAATGACTGGAGACGATTCGTGTAGGGAAACTGAAAACACTTCGGATTTTTAGTGAGAAATCTGGAAAAAAATCATATGTGTGAAATGTTTTATTGGTGATGGTAGATTTTACTGTTCTGTAAAACATTTTACAACCGTTGCGGAATCTTGTATTAACCCTATTGTCTCTTATTGAAAGTGGATTATTGGAAGTTAAACGTAAAATTATGTTTATGTTTCTCAAATTTCTGTTTATTTTAAACATTTAGGATCACAATAATAGTTTTTATAACTTCTTAAAGATTGGGATAAATCGTACTTAAAACCTAGAAAGTTGAGAATTCTCCTTATGATACATTTTCTGTCAAGATAAATGTAGGAGGCGGTAGTGTTGCTGCTGTGGTACGTGTTTTCTGCTTTCATTCTGAACTTGATTGATTCCGAAGGGAAAGATTCAATGACAACGCCTCGTAATTTCGAACCGATTATTATGAAAACATAACTAATAAATATCTAAAAACGGTGAATTTTATGACTATTTTACCCCATCTAAGTAACAATAAATTATTGATCTTGAAACTCGGTTTTCAATTGATAGTTTTTACTTTTATTATCTTTCGTAACTTATAAAACATTACAATTGATATAGGAACAGTATGGCGAAATGTCAATCGGTCAACAACTAATAATTTAAAAAATTGAAACAATAATATACGTTGATATTCTTAGTATTTATAAATTGTATCATACTTAGGAAAAACAAATCCAATTGTTACATACGTTTGGAAGTTGGATTCGAAAATATAAGCGTCTAAAGTGTTTATATCTTTCGTACCAGTCCTATTTTAGCATGGTACTTAAAACATTTAGGTTATTGATGTAGAAAAAGAAAGTATGTCAAAGGAGATACCAATATATTACGAACACAGTAATTAGTTTCGAAATCCTGAAACTCACAGCTCTTCAGAAATCCATTAAGCACTTCCGATGATCAATTTCGATTTCGAGATATTTCATACTTTCCCAGTAATTCTATTTCAGTACATTTATTATTACATTAATTTTTAAGCAAGCACTTGAAGATTCTCCAAAGCTTAATCGAAACGTAAACACTTCAGACAAATGCCGCAAACAATAAAAGCTTCAAAGAAATTGATTATCACACGAAAGTTAAACAATACTACTCATTGTTACGAGCATTGTTTGAAGCTCATTTTCCATATTTAAAAAGCTAATTATTTGGAAGAGTTAAATAAGTCTGCTTCACGTTTGCAACCAAAATTTAACTATCTAGTATTCCCCACTTATACAAGATCAGATTAAGAAGTATTCTACGTTTGGCCTGAAAAATAGAACTACTTGTGATTTATTTCAAACATTACCCTCTTCAAAATGAATCTTTTCTAGAATCGCTGTTAGAGGTGTGAATCGACATACCTTTAACAGCGATTCTGGCACCGCGGTAGAGTATCGGATTAGCAATCAGAGGGTTTCGAGTTCGAAACTCAATCCAACCAAAAACCGTCGTTTACGTGGGAAACTGGTATACGTTAAATCTATCGTGGTCTCAAATGCCCTCACATTTTCGTGGTGTGGAAGTTTGGAAAGTGGGGTGCCAGCTCTGATGTCATCTGACAGTTGTTTAAAATTACGAGGTGTTGCATTCGCATATTTCCCTTCGGGATTGATCCCGGACCGTAGTCAACAGCCCGTTGTGTTGCATCAGTGCGACGTCCTACCTAACAGCGATTCTATTACTGTAAGCGTTTTGTCTCACTTTTTGAGACATGCCCAATCAGTGCCGTGCGGTTGAGGGTGTCGCTCTGAAGAAACTGGTGGACTGAAGCGCTGGGTTACGACTTTGAGGCTCATACACCCCGAAGTTGGATCGGCTGCTTGAAATTTCCTGGTTTCTTCAAATGTGGTCCAACTCTAGGTATGTAGACTTAAGATACAACTTTGATCACGATTTTTCAATTAAATCTAGACCACAGTGATACAACATAATATGCCAATGATATCCAAATGCGACTCGCACAACTCTGATGTATATGTGTGATGTAGACTCAAAGGTTAACTCTGGTCGCGCGTGATTTTTTTAATTATTGTAAATTTGGACCACTTGGACACAATCTAGCATGCTAATATGGTCCAGATGTGACTCAGATACAACTATGATGTGTGTGTGTATTGGATGTAGACTGAAAACAAAACTCTTATCACATTTACTCAATATAGCATGTCTTGTGCAGTGGTAGTTTTCGCTGGAAGCGCAAAATGCTATGAGCTAAAATGACTTCCCATCAACGACTGAAGATTGCAAGGCTGGGAAAAGTAATACACTTTCAGTAGATTCCAAGGTTGCATTTAACAAAGTTCTGACACCGAGTTGCAGCTTTTAATGAAACTAAAAATACACTTTTTGATTAAACCAGTATATTAAATAAAATATATATATAATTATTCTACGATTATTGTATTCAATAAAAATATTACTTATCACTTAAATTTACATAAAAAGCAAGTTTAAGAAACATTAGTCAGATATTCTAGCGAAATTGAATTTTCATGATAAATTTTGCACTGATTGGCATTCCCTCAGTTTAGGTTAAAATAAACTGAAAAAAACTTGCTCTTTAACTCTTCGAGGCACACGATTTTAAAGAAAAAACCCCAAGTTGCACAGAATTGTTTATTCACTTATTGAGCTCCAAAATTAGTATAAAGCATCAAATAACGTGTTTTTTTTATTATAAAACGATTTATTCACTCATAATAGATTTTTACAAAAAAATTATTTATCGTTATGAAAGACAAAAATTCATTGCACCACACAATTCGCCAAACTTAATCACAACATTGTCAAATCAATGAAAAACTTTAAATAAAATATAAAACTGTATGACTGAGTAATTTCAACTTTTTGAGGCGGGTTAAAAATATACCACCATGCATAAAAAGCTAAGCTAAAGGTGAGACAGTTTTCAATCCACCTAACTCCATAGAGTTAAAATGTAATTATCAATACCTAGGTTTTGGTGTAAGCAGTATGAACTTCTGTATTGTTTGATTAAATACATTTTTCCATTTGCATGCTTGATGTCTATCAAGTTTTGATACTCAATTAGCTGTTTGTGTAAATGTTGCATTCGTCTTGTATTTAATTCCGAAACACTGCCAACATATTAATCTATCGATGTATATCCATATATATATCTAAAATTCCTTATCGCAAAAATGTTTGTAAATAGATCCGGAAATGAGAGGACTTATCTATAAAGCTAATACAAAGGGTACTAATATTTTGGTAACCTTTTTCATTACGTGACAGCGTAATTTGGCAAGTTACTCTGATGTGATTAACCATGTCACTATTTTCACCAAACAATGTCAAAACGGAGATAAATCAAATTAATTCTTAAATGAAAGTATTTCTTTTTCTATAGTTTGTTTACGTTTGCATTGAAAAATACTACCATACTCAAAAACGTGTTATGCAATACTTCTAGAAGTATTATGCACGTAAACGTGTTATGTACGTGAAGTATGAAATGTACAATACTTCAAAGCTTTTAAGCTGTCATCCGAAAGCATTACATAGATAAATACATCGTCGTTCTTTGAATTTCAATTTTAAATTTATGGAACAAAAATGTCTCCTTTGTATCTCGTTTTCATGGTCCAAAAATAAATATATCCTTGTTCTATCCTCTTTAAAACCATGCCTCACAGAAAATGCATTTTAACGTACATAAAAGGTAAAACCAGACAGAAGAGAAAAGCCATGCTAAAATTGAAATATTGGATGGAGATGTATTCATGAAGGAAGACTAATCAAACATGCAAACGTATATGGCAGTGGCGCAATTGAATATAATTCCAAACCATGAATAGGATATACCATCTAGTTATTCAATAAGGAACAATATTTTGGTGGCTTCAAATAAACCCGTATTATTACTTTTTCATAACCGCGAAAAAAGTTCCCTTTTCACCTCTAAAACTTTCACACCGAGGGCTTTTCTCAAACGTTCTTTTAGATCGAAGCAAACGATAAAATAAAGACAAAATTTTCAATCTACCTTTTTCTCCTTCTCTTATCCCAGGAGATTATTTTTTTTTCGAATTTAAATAACCACCAACGCTAGCTACACTTTCTAAATCGGTTTCTATGGGTGGAATAACACTGACTCCTCCCATTTTCGAACGCAGTTTCCTTTCAGAGAAAAATTCTAAAGATACACTATTACCACTTTCCATTCTTTCCTCAAAGTTCCAGAAAGTATGAAGGGAAACTTTCATTCCGCGACATTAAAAAACACTCGCCTAGCATTTTCCACGCTTTACTTAGAAGAAATATCTTTTGCATTTGTTTGGGTTTTGCATTTTCCCTTTTTGCTCTTTATCAGAGAGCACTTCCTTTTCTGGGATATTATGTTGCTCTTTTTCCATTTCCATTTTTTTTCTGTGTATCCCATCTTTCCTTTCTTGTCTTGCTTGCCCTGGCCTTCGTAAATTTGGGAATGCTTGCTCCCCCTCTTATTTATGTCTTAGATTTCGTTTATTCTGGAAATTGTGGGAAATTGAGCGTTAAGGTTATGTTTAAGATTGGTTGTTCTTGTGTGAAAGCGCGTGTGCCATTTACGAATTTCGGCGTTTTAGGTTTATTGGCAACGCGTTAGAACGCGTCGATTGACTCGATCGGTAAAGATCGCAATGGACTTTGCTTTCCAGACGATTTTATTTAAGAAACATTTTTATATAACAATTTAAATTTATTGAGATGGCAATCTTTAAATTTATTAAATGTTTTATTCCAGGTAAATTTTTATTATTCTAAGTAATCATATTATGTTGAAGTATTTATCTAAATTATTCTCATATGAATTCTAAAAATAAAACTTTATTTTTTTTTTAATTCAACGGTTTCCAACATTTGTGGGAGATTGAGCGTTAAGATTATGTTTAAGATTGGCTGTTCTTGTGTGAAAGCGCGTGTGACATTTGCGAATTTCGGCGTTTTAGGTTTATTGCAACCGCTAGAACGCGTCGACTGGCTTGATCGGTGGATTAATTTGAAGCAAAACTGGTTTAAAAATCACAGTGGACTTTGTTTTCCAGACGATTTTATTTAAGGTGTATGTATACACTAGAAATCACGAAAAGTGACTAAAATATTGATCTACTTTTTAATAATTCAAAATATTGTCCAACCTCATAGCTTTCAAACGATACCAAGATCTTGTAAATATTCGAAATAGTTTTCAAGTTACAAGGGTTTGGGTTAGGTACTTTCACCATAGACAAACACGTTTCCAAAACTTCAAACTCGATTTCTGAAGAACTATGTTTTTGCAATAGGATGCTTCTTTGAACAGTGATAACTCAACAATGAATTGATCTATTATAATTACTTTTGTGTCATTATAATCTATGTAATACAGCGGATGTTTTGACCCTCAGTCGAAGTTATTGGTTAAGAAATGAATTTTTAGTTGATTTTTAAATGTTGAAATTCCTGAAAAAATCTTGATTTTTTAGACTAAGTTCGTGAAAAAAATTGTAAAAAAGAACGTATTCCCACTAGCAACTTGATGGAGGGTCAAAACATGAAGAATAATATTAGAAATGATTTCCAACTGGAATTGTCTTTCTGAACACATTAGAATTTCAGATATCACTGTTCAAAAAACATTCTAATTAGCTAATTATATCTAAATTAGTTAATTAATGAGTAGCTTAATCAGAATATTTCACACTAAAATGAGTTTAAGCACAAACCAATGAACTATTGTGAAAAAACTGGATTTTTAAAGTCAAAATTTAAAAAAAATGTTCTATAAGAAACATTTTTGTATAACAGTTTGTATATTTATTGGGATGGCAAGACAATTTTTTAAATATTTTATTCCAGGTAATTTTTTTATTATTCTAGTAGTCGTATTATGTTGAAGTATTCATCTAAAATATTATATGTATTCTAAAATTACGACTTTAATTTTCTAGCTTTTTAATTCAATGGTTTCCTTCATTTTTTCATTCCCATCTTTTCTTTCTTGTCTTGCTTGTGGGAAATTGAGTGTTAAAGTTGAGTTTAAGATTGTTTATTCTTTTGTGTAAAAGCGGGTATGCCATTTATTTGATAAGTATTTTTGTACAGTTAAAATGTATCGGAATGACAAGATGAAATTCTCAAGAAAATTCTTCACATCTTTTTATTCCATGTAATTTTTTATTCTTGTAGTTGCATTATGTTGAACAGTATTTATCAACATAATACAACTACGCAACATATTGTATATTGTATTAAAAAAATAAATCTTTAATTTTCAAACTTTTTAATTTAATGTTTATATATATATTTTTTAATTTTCATCTGTGCTTTCTTGTATTGCTAACTCGGCCTTCGTAAGTTCAGAATAATATTTGTTTTCTTCTTATCTATATTCCAGATTTCATTTAGTCTGGAAATTGATGGGAACTGAGTGGTTATGTTTAATGCTAGATTTGATGCTCGGAATAATTTAAAGCAGAGTTCTAGGTTCAAAGATCGCGATGACTGCTTTCTAGACGATTTCATTTAAGAAGCATTTTTGTATAACAATTTAATTATTACCCTTACTGACAATTACCGTAGATGTATTGATGGTCTTCAAGCTGACTGATTTGTCCTATGAATACCCGAAATAAATACATATGGAATGAACCAAACGTGGCACACCATAGACATCAGCATCAAAAACTCCCACTTAACCCTCCAATGGGTTTCGACGAGATAAATCGTCATCAAGATATTGCCGATTTTTGGATGATGACAAGATCAAGATGTGGTCAGTTTTTCCTAATGACGAGGTATTTCGTACATCAAGATCTTGTCTGTTTGGTAGTTGTCAGGCGAGATACTTCGTGGAGACAACCACCAGGAGGGTTAACTCAATCGCAACTCACAAGACAAATGCACGGAAGCACAAAAAAACTGCACATAAGAGCAAAGGGAGTGCAACATTCCGCCGAAGAGCTCTTCAAGACATCATTCGGTCTTCGGGACGCAACAAATTGGCTCTCCGAGACACACGAAGAGCCCTTATTTTCGTCAATAACGTGAAAATCTCTCTTTCTGAAATCACCCACCCCAGGGTGCTTGTGGAGAAGAAAAATCCCTGCGTTTGCAAGAAAACACGCGGCTTTCAAGAGAAACTGGGCATTTTCCTTGGGATAACCTTTTCTTTCGTCTCCCCTTTGTGGGCTGCGTTTTTTATTGGGAATTTTATTTATTTTTCCGATGGAAAGCTTCTTGGGATAAAGATGTGGTTATTGGAGTGATTTTAGTTTCACGGTGCGAGTAGAAAGTGAAATGAAATTTCGATTTTATTTGCAGGTGGGCTGTCGTTTCTTTCTATACAGCTGGCAGTGTTCAGAGAAAAATATAAAAACCTAAGCCAAACTGGTAGTCGATAATGTGAAAACTTCACAACATTACTAATAAAGGTGATAAAAACATGGTAAATTCTGTCTGTAGCTTCTTAAGTGGACGTGTTCATCATCATCGGGACCAAAATAAGCATCCTGAGGAAACCTGAGATTAAATATGTTATACCTTTTAACAGTGTTTCCACCTCTCGCTTTTTGACGTCTTTAAAATCGGTATGGAGGTCATCGGCAGAAACTTGCGCATCACGAAATGTGTTGATATCTCAAAGCCCCATAACTCCAGGGGAATCAGCCTATGGGGATAAATGACCTACCATCATGTAGAGGAAGATGGGCCGTGTCGACCAGGTTGACCACTAATCCACTCCCCTCTCTGACCTTTGTACCACGTGGTGGGGGAAATGGGTCACATTTCGGGCACTGACCTGTTTAACCGCTGTAACTTCAGTTTTAATCGACGGATCGTAGCGAGTGTGCTTAAATTGAAGAGAATGACGAGCTCTACAATTCCATTTGACAATTTAAACCATTTGTGTGAAAATTGTGTGCAGTGGAAAGTGATGATTTGTCGAAGACTATGAAGCCAAAATATCACACTCCAGTTCAATTGCGGCATAGGAAACGTAAACAGGTTGAAAGAGCAGTTCAAGACGAACAAAATGATACCAAGAAGTTAACCTATGGCAAGTGCGGAGATATCTAGAGTTTACCGAAGACTTAAGAAGGAGCAGGCGCTTGTACGCGGCGACGTGGCTGGACCATCTAACGAGCTGCCACCACGCTTGGAAACATCACCATCGACCTTACCTTTGTCAGGAACATCAGCATCGACACCATGCCGTTTGTCTCGTACTTTAGCTATCACAGACCCATCATCCATAAGGTCGCCATAGAATACTGAGCAATGCCCACACTCTAACACCACTGTTATGTATCCACCAAAACTGGCTAAATAAATAAATGTCAAACAAATACCCGCCGTCTTTATTTCACCAGCGGCCCACTTACCAGGTATTGCTCCCAAAAGTATTCACGAACCCAACCTTACGGTACAGTGGGGACTATGCCTCCCCGCTGTTTTTAATTGAGCCCTTCCATGTATAACGACGAGGGAATATTTGTATCATTCACTATCCCTATGAGAGTAATGAACGCATTATTCCACCATGCAATCTGCCGATTTCCTGTTTGACTTCTAACTAGTTTTGGACATCTTGACCAATAGTCCTTTCTAGGTTTCTTTTAATCGGTAGATTTGGATGCTTAGTCATTATGTGTGTTCAGTGGTAAAAGCAATAGTACACTACTCGGATATCTCGTGATCCTCAGGACGAGTGTGTCAAAAGAAAAAAAATGGTAGTTTGAATTCCGTTTGCTAGTAGAACTTATACGATGTCATAAACCATAAACAAATATGTTTTTGCTCACCTTGTTTACGAATTTTTCTCCTGTTTGTCTTATATAGTTTTCTGGTCGCCATGGCTCAGTGGGTCTGCCCACCGCTTAAGCAACCTGCGAGCTGTAGGCGGCATGGATTCGATTCCTTCTTGGGTGCATTTCTCTCTTGGTCAGAATGTATTGCACTCGTCATGTGACCGTGGTTTAAAACTAAGAGGTGTTGTCCTCGAATCTTTCCCTTCGGGATTGATCCCGGACCATCGCCAATAGCCCGTTGTATTGCTCCAGTGGGACGTAAATTCAACTACCTACCTCTTCTGTGCCAGTAAAGCTTTCCTTGTGTGTGTTTATCCATTTATTTGTCGTTGTTTGGCGCAGCTTTACCTTGGGCATTCTATGTCCGTCATATAACCTAGTACTGGGACCCAGAGTACAGATGTAAGGCTCCTGATATGGGTAGATTCTCCATTGAATTTAGATAGTTCTTCTCTGAGCTCATTACAGGATGATGATCATGACAACTCTTCTCTGAAGTCTTTGTATGAAGATGATCACACTATGATGATCCTGGCAGCTCTTTACCGGACGATGATCGCTGTAACCTTTCTCTGAGTTCTTTACACGATTATGATCACGATAGCTCTTCTCTGAACTCTTCACATGATGATAACCACAACAGCTCCTCTCTGAGCTCTTTACACGATGATCACGAAAACTCTTTACACGAAGTGATCACGACAGCTCTTTTCTGAGCTCTTTACACGATGATTATCACCACAGCTCTTCTCTGAGCTTCTTACATGATGATGATGATGATGACAGCTCTTCTCTGACTCTTTAAATGATGATCACGACATCTCTTTACCTGACGATAATTATGACAGCTCTTCTCTGAGATTTTTAGACGATGGTGATTACGACAAATCTTCTCTGAGCTCTTTACATGATGATACTGACAGCTGTTAAAACAGGTGCCAGTATCATTCTGTGACAGCTTCATTTTAGGTAATATAGACAACTCTTCTCTGAGCTCTTTACATGGTGATGATCCCAACTTTTTTCTGAGCTCTTTGGATGATGATGATCACGACTGTGTGTTCTCCAGTCGTTGCGAAAACCATTTCAACGATATTCAGACGGCTTGTTGATTCTTGAAAGAAAACAAAAGGTTACACCCGATTATGAAGGTATTTTAAATTATCTGAAGGTAAATTTTGGCAAATCGGAGGTTAACAGTCTCGTTTCAAGGAAGACGTTGGTCTTTATAATACAACCACAACTTATCAAACATTGTTAATCTGATGTCTTTTGCAACTTAGTAAGCTATACGATGCAAACTAGTACTAGGAATTCACAAACAAAAACAATAATGTTTACAATATTTACGATTTAATTATATAAGCATGACATATTTTTACAGACGACTTTGATATTTCATTTACAAATCAAACAGTTAAAATTTTCTCTACCCTTTTCTACCATTGCCACCACCAGTGTCTAAATAGTTTTCTTGCGTCGAAATAAAAATATCAGTACGGCATATGGTCGCCTAACTTTACACACCATGTATTTCTATTATATTTTACACCTATTAATATAATATTTCAACTCAGTATAATCAGTTTGCTACTACTATTTCAATTAAATTTCAATTAAATTTCAAACTAATCACAGATTGATATTGATTATGGAATTTACAAAATATTTAATACAAATACAAACACAACGTGTATTGTCTATGTATATAATATATATTTTTATTATCTCCATCTTAGTGTATTTTTATCCGTTCTTATAGACTAATTTTTTAATATAAAAACCATTGTAACATTAAGAATTTACAAAGTAATATTATATTCAGTATTTTAATAATATTTAACTGAAAAGAAAAATAATAAGCAAATCGAAGTGTTTCAAATTATGTATATTTCTACTGGATATACAAGGAAAGTTAGAATTGCGTCAATCTAATATTATGATAGTTTTTTGTCAAACTAAGTGTATAGGGGTGGAGATAGTATCTGCGCGGGGAACCTGTTTCCTGCACACATTTCGAACATGACGTCATTTGGCTTGTTTTTCAAATATGTGATTTCAGCACTCTGCAATAAAAATTCTAAAGAATTAATTCTGAATTGATCGATAATAGTTGATTAGGGTCAATTTCAATTGAATTGAACGCCAAACATCTCCTAAACGGTGATAAACAACATTTTAAGGTAACCCCGATATGTATTATGCGAGAGCATTGCAGTAGCGGAAGTAAAATCTTTGCTTTCCGTCTGGTTTGTTTCAATGAAAATTCCTCATAGATAAAAGTAGCCTTTTATCTGAGATAATATGAGTACATATGATACTTATATGATATATCTATGAGATAATAAATAATAGATAAAAGTAACCTTTTATCTATTATTTAATATAAACAATGTAAAAAGTAACATTGGTAATAAAGAGAAATAAATATAATAAAGTTGGGGTAGCAGCAAAACAATAATTACTTGAAATGTAAGTCATCAGTTATCAAGTTCATTATTATTAATGATATACGATTGCTTTGCTCTAAAACTGCATTTAATATTTGATAAAATATTTGTGATGCAGATTCTAGTGTTAGAATCTAGACTTTGCTGCCACGAAATAAGTTTATACATTTCTTATGATGCATCAAAGTAAATAGAGCGAAAAAAACAACCGAAAAATATCATACTCGAAAGCTGAAAGCACTCTTAAAAGGAGCATACTTCCAACAAAAAAATACTACGCATAAAACACTCTTTACCAACAAAAAAGGGGGCTAAGCAATTTCTTTTACCATTTCTTTAAACATTTCCCGTACTTCTATAAAACCTTAGGGCACAGGAAATGCTATCCCCTGCCACATAAAAAAGTGGAAATCTAGCAAAGCGTGACGTTCTAGAATTTTTATCTCCAACCAACACTTGAAATTGAAAATTTTCTTTTTTTATACCCCAGTACTATAAATTGATATCCTGATTTTTCTTATTCGCTCCAAAGAAACCTCAACCCTGTGAGAATTGTTATTAAATTGATATTTGTTTTCCGTACACTTTTTTCGCATTCAATTTCATACCACTCCCGCGAAGAAGAATCTTTTATACGGGTGAATTAGTCTGTTCGGAATGGCAGCAGAAGAAATGGCTTCGCATCCGGGCCTTCAGTCAGTCACTCATTGCGTCGTTATTGGCCAGGCTTAAAGAGAGGCCTTTCGTCCCATCGGCATTTTAAATGGCGGTAGTTGTATTTCGAATTTGGAAGGCGATTCCGGTATTCTGATAGCATGCATTCAAATGGCCTGGAATGTGGATCTTGGTAATTTCGTCGTGTAAGGGCCTGTGTTCTATTGATTTATTTTCCAAAGTGGGGGCTGCTCTGAAATGGCGCTCGTTTTCTCGGAGGTATAATAGGACGCGGTATATTCGGACTAATATGGTTGGTTGGGTTTATGGCTGCAAGGTCCAATACCGAACAAACTACGCCTAACGCATGATTAAATAAAATTCAATAAAACCAGTTTAAGATAAATATACCCTTAGAAGTATTGTAGGTTCGGTTGGGCTGAATGAGTAGAGCTTTATAAGTATTGTGCGACCATTTTTAAACTATACAATTCATTCTAACACTCTATTTTGGAAAAACACTTTTCCCGTGCTGAGCTAAGAAACTTCGATGGATTTCGGCCACTGATACACCTTCAGACACACACACAAAAAGAATAATCGTACACAGCT
Source organism: Meta bourneti (assembly GCA_933210815.1). Taxonomy (NCBI): domain Eukaryota; kingdom Metazoa; phylum Arthropoda; class Arachnida; order Araneae; family Tetragnathidae; genus Meta; species Meta bourneti. Next base: position 74,275,904 of record OW119928.1, read on the forward strand.
CTACTTTGGGGCAAGCAGAAAGTGAAAAGGCCATGCTTAACGTCACGAGGGAGACAACAGAACTTGACACTGCAACATTTAGTTCTAGGTCCTTGGTAAATAACTAATTCCATCTTCATCAACAAAAGTTACTCGTCTATGTAACAGAACCATTCTAACCCTCCAAGTGGTTTCGACGAGATATCCGTCCATCACGATCTGATCAATTTTGATAATGACGAGATATCTCGTCATCAAGAATGCCGATTGAATTCCAAATGATCGAGATATTGCCATTTTTGATGATGTGATGAAATCAGGATCACATCAGTTTTTCTAATGTCTCTTCAATCAAGAGCCCGTTGTGTTGCTCCAGTGTGACGTTAATTGAAAATACCAATACCTCTTCAATCAAGATCTGGTAAATTTTGCTAATGACGAGATACCTCGTCGAGACAACCACCAGGAGGGGTTACGTACACTATTAATCGCTGTTGTCAGTTGTGGTAGCGAACGGTCCTCCGGATTCTTCAAGTGGAACTCTTGCGCGACCATTTTTAAACTTTTCAATCCATTCATAGACATTCCGTTGCATTAACAATATTGTACCCGTGTCATGCTTTAAGCTTCATTGGATTTCGGCTCAGGATACACCTTTATAGAAAAACTCGAATCACTCAACTCTGCTCTGTTTTGGGTGCAAATGGAAATCGGATCGACCATGGTTAACGTTACGGCAATGACAATGAAACTGACACAACAGTTTCAAACCTGGTTAGTAGTGATAAGACACATTGACCTTCTAATTGTCGATCGGTTTGAAGAGCTATCACAATCTAGGGAAAAAGCATGAATCCGAAATTATTGATTGGTTAAAGCGATTATCCGCCGTGTTCAGAAACACTAGTTTGCGCTTCGATAGCCAATCGGCTAAGTCGGTTCGTAAACCCTCGTGATTTAGAGATCTAACGAAAGCTACTCCACCCACATACTTTGTCTATTTCATTAGTAGGTCGCTGATAAGACAGGAATCTCTCTAAGTGATACACACGAAAACGACAATACTTCCACCAAAAATATAAACACACCGCATTATTTATGCTGCAGAAACATAAATAATGCAATGAGTTTGCGGATAATTTCACCACAAACTCACCCTCATACTTATAAATAACTATCGATATTCAGATAGCTAATAATTATATTTATATCATATTTTAAATTTTAAAATTATTCAATTTTGCCTAATAACCTTTAAAAGTAACAATTTTGCCGATAACAATAACTTCAAACTACGCGTTAAAATATGTAAAAAACGTTTTGTACGCCCCGTTTTAATTTGTCGGAGCGAAAACAAAATTACGCTCAGGATCACGACTTTATGATCCTTACAACGTGAATTACTTTACTGGATAATGCACTTAAGAAAAATCTCTCACATGTATAAATTCATATCTTAAAGTCCAGTCACGTTAAAAAAGACTTCCAGGAAAATCTAACAAACTAAGGTCTCTCAGTGAAAGCTAAATTTGGGAACAAAAAAAGATGACAAAAGCGAGCAAAGCAAATGAGAATATCTTGTGATAAGCATCGGAAAATTAAATTAAGGACCTTCATCAAAAATGTGAACGAGCCCCTCCCTCTTTCTCTAGCCCCTTTACGCACGAAAACTCTCAACCCCCATCACTTTTACACCCACCAAAACACTTCAACAGCATTATTTTAAAAGTTTCTCTCAACAGCCTTTCAGAAACTCGGTTTGAATACGAAATTGATAAAAATTAAAACTCCTCCACGAGAAGATAGAAAGACGCGAGGAAAGGAAAAAAATGGAATTAAAAATGAAACAAGAACAAAATGGCTTCCCTATAATTACGCTGGTCTCCTGCTGGCTGCGATCTCTACTCTCGACACCAGACAATAAGATTTCCCCAAACGATGTTGTTAAATTAAAACCCACCAGGCTAAAAGTTAAAACAACAAAGAAGTGGAACAGGGCGAAAAAAAAATGGCGGAAACTTTCGAACGCAAACAACGAGTTGCCATTAAAAATTTAGAGTAGAGGAGAAAAAACGCAATAAAAAACAAATTAAGGTCGTATTTCATTGGATGGCTATGGATGGAATGTTTATTATTGTTAGAAACGTAATGGCGCGAAGTTATTTTACACGCAGTAACTGATAATTTTGCCTTCACGATGCGGTAATTCTTTTCTTTCTTTCCCTTCCCACTTTTATGCGAATTGTTTATTATTTTTCGTTCTTTTGCCATCTATTACATATCATTAAAATGGATAGCTGCCAACAAAAAAGAAAAACTTCGCTCTGCGGGAAAAACTGTTATTAAAGAGTGTGAAAATTTTCATTAGGTCGCTGATTAATTTTTATCAGTTTACTCGTTACAAATGGCGGTTTTAAAATTAGGTGGGGAAATATTTAGGAGCAAGCTGTAAAAACACGTCATTTTTTCTCGCATTTTTGCTTTGTGTTTTATGTGTTTTTCGCTCTGAATCGTTAATTTGTTCTTTCTTTAGTGTGTGTTGTGATACGCTTTGGAAGTAAATTAAGGTAAAATTTTATTTTCTTTCTCAGTTTTGTTCTTGCATCATTAAAACATTCAGGAACATTTTCGTTAATTTTTATTTACTTGTGTTGATCACATCATTTCGCTGTTTAAAAATTTATTTTAAGTATTATTTATTAACGTTGGACGTGTGTTGAACTGTCTGTAAATGGAAATAGTTTGAGTCTATGAAACATGATAAACGTGATGTTTGCAAAGAACTTATTCTTTTTGTGTTAAACATCAGAATATTAAAAAGCTCAATGAAACTTTGGTGAGTATGAAACAGACAGATACAAAAAATATAAACACCTTTTTTAATTAATATAAAGCTACTTTTTTAAAGAAAGTAATAATTTTGATGGGATTTTTGAAAATGAAAAAGCTGTTTTTAATATTTCGTGAATGTCAGTTAGATGTATTTGGTGAATCGATTTTTCTTTATACATTTTATATTTGTTTATGAAAAAGCGGATAAATTAAAAATAGTATACAATTAACCAGTCCATCACACTATGCGATAGATTACAGCATTTTTAGGGCGTTTTTAAACACGTTTCATTAGCACAATGCTTAAATTTTGAGAGGATTCTGTAAAATGTTGAAATTTTCCATGCCGCGCGTCAACTTTCGTCCGAAATTTCGTTTTCACTACAAAACACATTATAAGTGACTCATCTTCAATTTTGGGAGCCAAAAAAATTCCGTCAAACGTTTGTATCATTTTCAGTTGCTGAGTAAATCATCAGAAGGAGGAAGGTTTCTTGGTATCAGCAGAAAAAAACAGATGATATTTCACTATTCGATCTTTGAACTGTTAATTAAAACTTTCAATAATTCTAGCAAAACTGATCAGGCCTTGATGGACGAGATATCTCGTCGAAACCACCTGGAGGGCTAATATTCCCCTCCACAGTTTAGGAAAGTGAAATTTCGTAAACTGTGGAGGGGAATTTAGGAAAGGTGAAGGAGGAAAGTAGGGAGGGTTTAGGAAAGTGAAATTTCTTAAACTGTGTTGGTTTGGAACCCCGTAGCTCATTGGCTTTCTCCACTGTGCTAGCAATCTGCAAGTTGCTAGCACCGTTCGATTCCTCCCTGGGTGTATTTCTCTCTTCTGTGTCAGCTTAGCTTTTCTTGTTTATGTATGTCAATTTACTTGATGTTGTTTGGCACAGCTTGGCCGAATATAGCCTTTGACCAAAAAAACCCAACCAACCTGCACTATGGTCTGTGATTCGGTACCGGTTGGTGAGTGAAAACAGACCGGTATACCGCTATTATTAGAAAATGCATGGAAATGTCTCGCTCAAAAATGTCTGATCATAACCGAGATTAATTTCAGTGAAATTGCACCGCATTTATTTAAGAATTTTCTTGAAATTCTTAAATAAACTTCCAATTCTACTCTGAAGAATAAGCTTTGAAGTTCCCTAAAATTTGGTTGCGATTTTTGTCAGAAATGGAAACAATATTTTCCTAATCAAAAATACATCAATTAAATTTTCGGCAATTTTTTCACATTTTTATATGAACTAGATGATCCGATCACCAGTATCTGCAATAAAGTTTCTTAATTGCTAATAGTATCTATTGATGCCAGTATCATTACTCGCATTTCATACATTGCTTAAATCCATTTGTAATGAATATAAGCATCGATAAGGCATATCACATACGTCCAAATGAAATCAAATTAGTCAAAAAGGAAAAAGCGCTATTTTACATTTCTTATGTACTCTTACTGGTACGTTAATTCTTATTTCCAGTGCAGGGTAAAATGTTCACACCTCAGACATATTACCACAATTAACTTCTGAACGTTCCCTTCAATTGCATCTCATTCGCTTGTTCAAAGGCGATTTTATATTTTTGGTCTCTAAACCTATTTTCGTGGAAAACCTTGGAGAACTCGTCTTCAGTTTTAGCAATATTGGTAGTTATTATCAAGCATATTTAAACTAATCGGGAAAATTGGCGAATGAATCCCATAGTGGTTGGTTTTATATTGTTTATATACGTTTGTTGACATCCTACAGTATACAAATAACGTCGATTTCTGTACCGTCGATGTTAGCGAAATATAAATAGATTTTGTTCATATTTTAGGATATTTCTATGCATTTTAAGGTCAACAAAATCCAGGACCTGATTACACAACAACCAACCATTGATTGACTGATCTGTAACTGTTTTCTAGAGAGAGTTATGTAAAGCGTAAGATATTTTTATACACAATAATGTTAATGTTTTAGTTTCCTACATGTAAAGTGAAAGCAGATGATACCAGAAGGGTGGTAACATGTTCTCAAGGATTGTTTCAAATGCTGTTACAGTATTTTAAATATAGACTTCTAAAACCGACTTTCTGAGGGACTATACGAGAATCTTACATACATCATCCTACTAAGAAAGTTTTATTTACATCCATTGCCAAATAAATTCTCATTTTTTTCGGGAGCTTCCTCAGATCTCTGACCCTGTTATAATGGATTCGGCGACCCCACCTATCTGATGGGTTTCTTTGATTAACTCACTTACATCTAAAAATCAGAGGATTTCAGACTATATGTCACGGTTCCAAAGGGAGCCGTAGATACTTGACTGCTCTCTGATGACTGTAGAGAAACAAATCAGACCAACTTTTCATCCATCATACATTGAAAAATTTCCTTACTTCTTTAACGTTACGATAAAAAAACTTTTCACTCTTTTTGGGATCCCCTTCAGACTTCTGGCCCTGTTTTCATGGATTCGATGACCCCACCTATCTGATGGGTTCTTTGATTAACTCACTTACAGTTAAAAATCAGAGGATTTCAGACTATATGTCACGGTTCCAAAGGGATCCGTAGATATTTGACTGCTCTCTGATGTACACTCTGTAGAATGACAAATCAGACCAAATTTTCACCATCATACATAGAAAAATTTCATTACTTCTTTACTGTTAAGATAAAATACTTCACTTTTCTTGGGGACCATGGAATCGGCGAACCCACATATCTGGTGGCTTTGTCTTTCATTAACTCGTCTGTAATCAAAATCAGAGGATTTCAAGCTGTGCGTAACGACTCCCAATGGAGCGGCGGATGTTTTCCTGCTGTCTAATGACCGTAGAGACGAACGAAACCAATCTTTTCGGTTGAAAGCATTTTATAGAAACTGTCTTTGGTTATGGAACAAAGGCAGGCAGTTGGAACTATTGGTAAAAAGCAGGGGCTAATAATGGCTGATGAACCAGACATGAAAAATTTTGCATATATACAGTAGAAATCACAAAAATCGACCGCAATATTGATTTCTTCTATTGCTTCAAAATATTTTCCAACTCCTTAACTTTCAAAAAATACCACGATCTTGTAAATAATCGGAAATTTTTCTACTTACCAGGGTTTTTTGCTAGGTACTGTCACCATGTACAAACATTTCCCAAAAATTTGAAACTCAAGTTCTGAACTATGTGCAATATAAATTCTTCGTCAAACGGTGATAACTCACAAAAATAAATTGATCTATAATAATTATCATAATAATCTATATAATGCAGTGGATGTTTGGACCCTCAGAGTTCTTAGTTAAGATATTAATTTTTAGTTTATTTTCAAATGTTGAATTTCTTGAAAAGTCTTGATTTCTTAACTTCTTGGTGAAACAAATTGTGAAATAAAACCTATTCTCTTTAACAACTTGATTGAGTAAAAATTTGAAGAATAGTATCAAGAATAATTTCCTACAGGAATTATTTTTCTGAACATATTAGAATTTTTTTGAAATATCAATGTTAAAAAACATGCTATTTAGCCAATATTTTACTTAAATTAGATTAATAATGATCAACTTGATTTGATTCTTTTAACACTGAAATTATTTTGAGCAGAAACTAAACACTTATTGTAAAAAACCCCTCGATTTTTAAAAATTTTAAAAATCTTTTAATATATATAAGTACATCCCTTAAAGGAGATTTGAGCTGACATTGTGGCCAAAGGGAGAAATCCCACACCTATCATTGTGAGAATTTACCTATTTAATGTCTCTCTTGGGATTGGATCAATTTCTCAACATTATAGAATAATTGCTGATTTCTTAGGATGAGAGTAGAAGATATGATTATTTGGGAGCAGCGTTTATGTTAAAGTTATAAAAGACCTGGCCAATAATTTTGAATGTATTCTCTTTGCACTTCCTATGTTTCCGTGGAATCCATCTTCAGATTGGTGTTAAGACTTAGGCAACGCGGTTGGTGTGAGCTTGTAAAGGATATTTCAAGGAATTGTGCATGCTCCCTCTATCCTACTGAAGCATTCGGTAGCGAGAGCTAGGGAATAGGCCGTGGCCATTGTGTTCTATTACATACTAATCTAAGCGTCTATTCTTTTATAGTCTATTCTTCTATGGAATCGTTTAGGAAGAGATCGTAAGTTGAGCGACTTTGGCTCAAGAGCATTGCGCATCTCTCGTAACAAGGGCCATTGGGTCATAACTATTGGCATGGTGAGATTCATAGACTCATCAGGACTTGATTATCTCCAGAGATTAACTAACTTTTCTGTATGTTGCATATATAGTAGCATAGTATGGTGGTATAGATGCAATTACTGTGTAGATGCAACAATGTACAGATGCAATAATGTATAGACGTATAAATGTATAGACGTATAAATGTATAGACATAATATGCTCTAACATCTGGAAAGCCATGCTGCCATTGTGACATTTTCTGTTCATCCCAACTACACTTACTTAAACAGTGTCTAACGACACTAGGCACGGGAGTGTGTGTTGGTGTCAGTTAGTTGAGCGACTTGTGTCAACTGTGTCTCATTTCACCCTTGCCATAATTGGGGAAATTTGAGCTGGCAGTGGGGATGAAGTATTTCTACGTTAGTAAGAAGAGAGACAAATTGTAAAAAATAATTACCCTTCTAAGAGGAAAAAATATTCTCTACTTCGTATTTCTGGTAGTGGGTAGTTGAATTTACGTCACAATGGAAACACAATGTGCTATTGGCGACGGTCCGGGATCAATCTCGAAGAGAAAGAACCGAGAACGACGCCTCGTAATTTTGAACCACGGTCTTCCATTGGTTTTGCCACCCCACTCTCCAAACTTCCAACGTGAGGGCATTTGAGGGTACAACATATTTAATGTGCACGATGGTATTTGATTGGATTTTGAGTTTCAAATTCGCAATCCTGTATTTGCTAATCTGAGACTTTACCAACCGAGTTACCGCGGCTCATTCGAAGGTGATAGTTCTAAACTATATATAAATGTAAAACTGTCAAGTTTTAGACAAGTCATACATTGGTTCAACATTGGTTTTGTGACACTAAATTAGTTGAAATTGTGCCTGTCAGGATTATGTGGTACCCGAACTGGATCCGGGAATTTCTAGGGCCGTGGTAGTCCGGTTGGAAGAGTAACATATTAACAACTGGAGGGCTGCGAGTTCGAAACTAGGTCCAACGAAAGACCATCATGTACACGGGGGCTGGGGCACGTTAAATCTATCGTGGCCTCAAATGTCCTCGTTGGCAAGGTGTGGAAGTTTGGAGAGTGAGGTGCCAGCTCGGGTATTGTCCTCGTCATCTGACCTTGGATCAAAATTACGTGGTGTTGTCCTCGGATGTTTTCCTTCGGGATTGATCCCGGACCGTCGCCAATAGCCCATTCAGTTGCTCCAGTGCGGCGTCAATCAACTACCTACCTACTCTCGTTCAGACTTCCCGCTTATTCATGGTGCGCTTACAAGTGCTCACAATGTCCTTGCTTACCGGCATTATTTGCTATACAGAAACGGAGTACGCATGCATATTTTAACGCGTCGTCGAATGTTTTATCACATGCTGCTGCAGTCATAGACCTTCTAATGAGCATGTGGGCGTAGCATCGACCTTCAAATGAAAAATGCGGAGTGTGTGCTCTGTAACGACCATAGTAACAGATCAGAGGTCTTCACCACTGACCTCCAGTCGTATATCTCGAAACATCTATAGGGATGGTCTTCCATGTTGGTCTAATTGCCGTTCGGATGGTTTTTAGGGGTACACGACGCTCCCTTGGATTGAATTGTCTCCCAGTAAAACTGGCAGGACAAGACGCAGAACTGATGCAGAGTTCGAGCTGAGCAGAGGTGGTTTTGGTGCTCGTTCGGGCCGGCCGTTTGAATAGGTCCCATTTTCCCCTGTTTGCATCGTCAATGACCAAGGGACTCAAATCCCTGATTAATACATTACTTCTATAAAGTATGTAAGTTCCTGTATTTCAGAATAAATATCAGTTAATTGTAATTCTGTGTCGGCACATTGGCTTTATTGGCACACCACTAGGCCCACTACGTTACAGGGTCCAGCTTCATGCTGTTTCTTCCGGTCGCTCGGTTTGAAGATCTGTCACGTCGTTGTGGGGAAAAACATAAATCTTAGTGTGGGAGCAATTATTAATTGTTAAAAGTGATTATCTAGCGTGATTAAAAACACCAGTCTGCGTTTCGATAACCAATCAGTCCAAGTCGATTCTACATGATTTACCCTTCTGAGATCATACGACAGCGACACATCCTACATGCTCAGGCTATTTCAAAACAAGGTCGATGGGGCTAGTTGCTGTCGTAAGATCTCAGAAAGGTAAATAACGTAAAATCCACTTAGACCAATTAGCTATCGAAGCGCAGACTGGTGTTTTTAATCACACTGGATAATCACTTTTGCCAATCAGTAATTTGTCACACATTAGGTTGCATGCTTTTCCTACAACAACGTTACCAATCTTCAAACCGAGCGACCGAAAAATAGAATGAAGCCCACGCACATACTCCGACTATTTCATTAGAAAGTTGATGATTTCATATGCTCCAGTAGTAGCCGGGGTTATATGTGTACGTTTCTGAGGAATACATCGTGTTTGAGAAGCCATTGTAGCCTTGTTGATAGATTCATGGATTAGAAACTGGAGGGTTGCGACTTAGAAACTCCATTCAACAAAAGACCGTTGTGTACACGGGGGATGCTGCGCGTTAAATCTGTCGTGGCTTCAAATTTCCTCACGTTGACGTGATGTGGAATTTTGGAGAGTGGGGTACCGAATGTAGTTGTCGTTATCTGACCGTGATTTAAAATTACGAGGCGTTGTCCTTGGATCTTTCTTTTCAGAATTGATCCCGGATCGTCACCAATAGCCCGCTGTGTTCCTCCAGTGAGATGTTAATATAATTATAAACCAACCATTGTGTTAACAATAAATTTTTCTGTTAATCTTCTATTGGCAAATTTCAGTTACCAATTTTTGATAGATAAATTGGTACAATGGATATGCACACAATTGAGTTAAATATTTAATGTAATTTTTAATGTAATTATAAACCAACCATTGTGTTAACAATAAATTTTTCTGTTAATCTTCTATTGGCAAACTTCAGTTACCAATTTTTGATTGATAAATTGGTACAATGGATATGCACACAATTGAGTTAAATATTTAATGTAATTTTTAATCCAAAGGAGATTTACATTTCTCTGAAAGGAGCCACAAACTATAAAGTTCGGAAAAGGCGGACCCAAATGTCTCTCACTAAGACTTCCTTTCACAATCCAGATATTCCACACACTTCCTCCTGCTTCGGGTAACGACCGTACAACATCTCTCCTTCACATCGAAATGGATACAGCGAAAGAACCCATTCCCAAACTGCAGTACTTTTAGTATTGGAAAACCGTTTGATAAACGTCGTTAAGCTGGAGACACTTCATCTTATAACGGACACATCTCCATTTAAATTCCGGGTATTGAGCATTCAGACATAATACTCCATCCATACGCGTTCAGTGAGTCCGAATACTATAAATTTCTACCTCAACCTACCAATTATTGGCGCTTAGTAACTGCCGTGATTAATGAAGATGGACGGGAAGTAGATTTTCACGGAGGGGTGGAATTCGGTTATGCCCTGGCCACCCCTGCAGCGTACTTCCGGTCGACCGCTCAATGTATCCGTTCGCCTCAGATGCCACAGAAGATCTAATTAAACTTTCATTCAATATCCAATATGCGGGTTTCACTAAAATTTCCAAGAGGGGGTTAGGGCTGTAATTATCATTATTATATGGGATGGGAGGTATTGTCGGTGTCGCAGATAAGCGCGGTGTCTTCTCTAAAAGGTCTCCTCAGTTTGGGCGAGGACTGATAATGGGGGGATTGAGGAGGGAGATTGGATGGTTTTGTCGGTGGTGGATTGTGTGAGTGTGATGGGCGTGGATGGTGTAATCAGCTTTGTACACGATATTTGGATCAGGAAATACGGAATGTTTCTTGGACTTGTTAAACAAAGGTTAGGTTGGTTGGTTTAACCCTGCTGGTGGTTGCTCTGGGCCACGATATTAGCAACGTATTAGGAATCGGAGGTTTGTGAGTTTGAAACTAGGTCCAACCAAAGACAATCGTGTACAATGGGGTTGTGCATGTAAAACGTTCTCACGTTGGCGTGGTGTGGAAGTTAGGAGAGTGGGGTGCCTGCTCAGATGTTGACCTCGTTATCTGACCGTATTTCAAAATTACATGGTGTTGTCTTGATCTTTCCTTTCGGGATTGATCCCGGACTATCGCCAATAGCCGTGTTGCTCCAGTGCGACGTTAATTACCAGTATCATTACCTGGCGGTTGTCTCGACAAGGTATCTTCATATTACCAAAACCGACCAGATCTTGATAGATAAGATATCCGGTTAATAGAAAAAAATTGAAGTGTTCTTGATCTGGTCACCTTAAAAAAAATCTGTAATCTTCTTGCAACTTCTAAGACATCTTGTCCTTAGCAAAACTATCTTGATGGACGAAATATTTCGCCGAAAGCACTTGGATGGTTAAGAGACATACTTGACCAAGCTGCGCCAAATAACGGCAAGTAAAAGGACGTGCACACAATGAAATTTCTACTGATACACAGAAGAAAGAAATACATAAATTGAATTAATCGAACCTCCACCTCTTACAATCTCAGATTGCTAGCGCACTTAGCCACTGTGAACCCCAAACGGTTCGGCGGTTGGGGTTTTATGGTCTAAGGATCATATTTGGCCTAACAGCGGTTAGGAGAAAATGTAAATGATTTGGTATATCTGGTCAAATTTAGTTGCATGAAGAGTGCTTATTATATTTCCCGAAATTGAGATGTTCATTTGCACAAGGGTTACGAAATTGAATTTGTAAGACAAAGATTAGAAGATAATTATATGAGTTTGGTTTGTGTTTCAACCGTGTTTTGCTTCACGAAACGCAAGACAATGTCAAGTAATGAACATTCATACAATGAAAGTTTTACGGACTATCTCTATCTGTATATACAATGGTCAAATTTGTCCTAATGCATCCAAAAATGACCGTAGAGTGACAAACCAAAGTGAACTCTACGTACAGTAATTAGCAAAACACCAATCAACAACCTTGTTTACTTCGATCTCTTTATCACACAAAAGATTTATGAATGACTGTTAAATTCGGCCTTAATTTAATATCAAATGCAGGTTTCACTAAAATTTCCTAGAGGAGGTTAGGTTGTCATTGTTATGAGGTATTATCGGTGTCGCAAATAAGCGTGGTGTCTTCTCTAAAAGAGTCCTCCCTTGGATCGGATTAGGACTGATAATGGGAGGATTTTGGAAGGCGTTTTGTTGGCGGTGGATCGTACGCAGCGAAATGGGCATGATTTTCTTTGTCTTATCCATCTGAATTCCAAGAGATTAAATTTAGGCTATAAAATATTTACTATAAAATAAGTTTTTAAAAGGAATTAATGATTAATAATAGAGAGGAATTTTTTCAGCTACCGATAAATGATGATAATTCTACTAGTAAATATTTGATTAACCACAGATAGTCAATTTCAATTCAATGTCCATCCTAAATCAAATGAGTCTACCCGAGAAATAATGGTAATTCTACCAGAAAATATTTGGTTAACCACGGGGTATCAATTTCAATTCAATGTACATCCTACATAGAATAAGTCAACCCGAGAAATACTGGTAATTATCCTAGAAAATATTTGGTTAACCACAGGTACTCAATTTTAATTCCATATTCATCCTACATCCAATGAGCACTCAGAGGGTTTGCCTTCTGCGCTAACAGCCCGTGAGTAGTAGCCGATGCAGGTTCGATTCCTTCCTGTGTGAATTTTTCTGCTTGTATCAGTAAAAATTTTCTTTGTATGTCCATTTTCTGGACGTTGTCTGTCTTGTTTTTGTCACAGCTTGACCAAATATGGTTCTTGCGCCATAAAACCAAATCAACCAATCAATATGCATTGAATAAGTCACCCCAAGAAATGCTGGTAAAAATATCCTATTTTCTGTACCAACCTGTAATGAATTTTAGGATATACACTTGTAATTCTTTTAGACAAATAAAAAAAATGCTTAGCATTAATCTGGAAAATGGCGCAAAAATTAAAGAGGAAGGTAATTGCTTTTCAGAATCCAAAACAGGAAATGTATTGGATCTGAACGCCGCTTCTTCAAGTTAAACTCTTACTTTCGCGAAGCAGTTGTTTCAAAATTTAATCACATTATCTTTAATTGGCAGAAGAAAAATAATTTGCTTTAGGAGGTTAATTAAATAACTTAATTTCGAAGAAAGTCAAATGTGTTAAGAATTGTTTCCTTCAGATATTGCATTCCTATTCATTGAAAAGGGAGCTTTAACTCCAAAGAAATTAAAAGAAAAGAATAATTATACCAAAAGATATTAGAGTACCGCCCAAGAGGCATTTGTTTGTGTGTTTGTTTATTAAAAATGCTTCTTTTACTTTGTGATGGCCTTTATACATGAACTGAAATGAAAAAAGTGCACATTGTTTCTAGAATCATACTAAAATACAAGCCGACATTTAATCTGTCATTTTTGTATTTAAATCTTTCATCTCTAGAATTTCATAAAATATTTGTTTACGTACAAAACTCCACGTGAAAAGTTTTTTCTGAAACAATGGAAAAAATAAAAGTTCCTTTGAACAGAAAATTAAAGTTATTTTTGTTTTGAACCATGAAATTAATCTAATTAGCAATTAATGATTAATTAAAATCGTCAAATAATTTGCCCGAATGTTTTCGCCGAAACACACTATTCTACCGCTCAATTGAAGAATTGTTACGTTCTTTTTTGGTATTTTTATTAATTTAATTCTTCGGTTGTGATGTTAATGAAATAAATAGTTAAAGAATTTTTCACTTATTTTAGTTACAACGTGTTTCAATGTATTGTACAGTGCTTTGTAAAATAAACTATTGAAGTTTACTTTCATAGATAAAAGCTTTGATTTATATCTTCTGTTAAAAATAAAATTTGCTTTGCGTTAAAAGTTTCTATTTTATCAACATATCTTACTCCCGGCTGAAAAAAGAGCCGTTGTAGCCCAATTGGTAGAGTCGTGGGTTACGAGTTCGAAAATCGATCCAACCAAAGATCGGTGCATTCCTCCCTGGGTGTATTTCTCTCTTCTGTGTCAGTAAAGCTTTCATTATGATATTGTATGTCTTGTGTCTGGCGCAGCATGGCCAAATATGGCCCTTGCGCCATAAAACTACAAAACTAACCAAAGAAACAAATAACGTAGTGTACATGGGGGCTGATGTGAGCTAAATCTGCTGTGATCTCAAATCACGTTGGCGTGATGTGGAAGTTTGGAGAGTGGGGTGCCGGCTCAGGTGTTGACCTCATCATCTCACCGTTGTTCAAAAATATAAGGCGTTGTCCTCCGATCTTTTCCTTCGGGATTGATCCTATATCGTGCCCAATAGTTCGTTGTGTTGCTCCAGTGTGATGTAAATTCAACTGCCAACTATTCCCAACCCCAAAAATGCCACAAATCAAAAAGTGTGTTTTTCCTGGAGATGCATTCAAAACATTTTGGAAACACTGAGAAGCCATGAAAAAAACCCTGTGCTAGACTGTTTCACCGTATATATATTTTTTTCATGTTTAGATTTACCAAATATTACATTAGATGGACTTCAGATATAATCATTCAGACGCAAAATTGACTTTTTTTGAGTTATGGTATTCTTGCTCCGATGGTGTGACATTTTGCTCATCTCTTTTATAATAAAAAGAAAATAAAAAGAAACCTAACATGTTTTCTTCCATGATCATAATTTTTATTACTGTAGAATATTGTTATTTAAAATATACATCTTCATATTTAATACACTTTAGGATTATATCAGGTATTATGTATGTGAAATAGCATTTTCTTGGCAATACAAAAACTGTGGTCTCTAGTTTTTATTGCAGTAGTAAATTTATTTACCACATAGCAAAGATAACTATATAGCAATTAATCCTAAGGAAATACAACAGGGGGGCAGTGTCAAAAGGGGCGGAATTCTGAAATATTTATTTAGAAATTTTTCTGTTTTTATACAAGTGTTTCATAAAAACTGTTCTATAATTTTAAGCATAAGATACATCACTTAAAAGTCAAGTCATATAGCCCACTGCAATCGTAATACTATTCAAAAAAAGAGAAGAAAATGCAATAAACAGTTCTCTTACAAACGTCTGGAGAGCACAAAATAAGACAGGAGTCTTGCGTCGTTGGAACGTATAAAGGAAGTCTGGCGCTTCGCTAAGTTTTAATCAAAAATAAATATTGTGTATGAACAATAATTGTTTTACGTAATAAAAAATTACTGATCAACTTATTTTATCCTATGTTTCACAATAATTATACTTATCTTCATTTCAAATGCTTAATATTTCAGACAGGATATCAGCCTCATTTGTCAAAAGGTTTAAATAATAATAATACTTATAATTATAATAAATAATAATATATAATTGCAATAAATGATAATAGTAATAACAATAATAATATTTATTTAATAAGAATAATAATACTTATAATAAACAACAACAATAATACTTACAATAGCAATAAATAAAACTTATAATAAATAAAAGTAATAATACTGATAACAAACAAGAATAATAATACTTATATTTACAATAAAAAATAATAATAACACTTATAATAAACAAAAATAATAATACTTAAAATTACAGTAAAGAATAATACTTATAATTACAATAAATAATAATAATAATTTGTATAATAAACACAAAAGTAATAATACTTAGATTTACAATTAATATACAGTTCAACGTAACTTTGAAATAATTCAGCATTTTACATCTTGTGGTACGTGACGAGCTTTATTGTATAAGAAGCCTACTGTCGCTAAATGAATTTTAGTTCTACACTGCCATGCCTGTCAGAAAATCAGTGGTTTTGGGGATTAACTTTTGCATGTGCGCGAAATATATACCTAAACACTTTTTACATATAAATATAGTCTCTTGAGATTTCCAAATATACGCATCGCTTGAAATGTGCTTGAAAAATCGTACAGAATTGAAATTTAAGAGACAAAATACTGAATGATTCACATAACTTACACAAGAAAATACAAAATTTTTCTCTGAGTTTACATCAAAATACTACAAAATGATTTCAAAATTTACTTCAAAATAAGTATTTTTGACTGAAATACTGACCAAATATTCATTATAATACTTTTATAAAAACGAATTATATTAAGGTTGAATTTACATAGCACTGGGCAACGGACTATTAATTGTATATTAAGAACACCGAAAGTTAGATACATAGGTAGGTAATTTAATTAACGTCGCACTGGAGCAACACAAAGGGCTATTGGAAGTGGTCCGAAAAAACCGAAAGGAACACAGAAAGTTTAAAATAAAGAGTTCTCTAAAATTTCAAATATTTTCGGTTCTTCTGAAACGGAATGGACGTTTTGTCGTGATTCACGACATGCATAAGATGACACGTCACTTTAAAGCATCTGGTTACGATCAATAATAAGACGCAGGAATAAATATGCTTTTTCTTTCCAAATCACCTCTGCGAAATATTCTCCCGATTTTATGACAGTTTTCATTTTGAAAAAGGTAGTTTGATTTTCTTATACCTTGATTGTCACTTGCCGTCATATTCCAAAACAAATTCGGTAGCTCATTCGACGAATTAAAAATATCTCCAAAAATAAAACTAATCCAAAACTCCAAAAATAAAAACAATCGAAGCTTTTGCATTCGATTCTTTTCCGCATTCAATTCAATTTTCAAAAATCGGTTAAATACACTAATGTGATTAAAAAGTAAGCGCTCAAACGATTTTTTTAAAGTAACATGGTAACACGATAAGAATCTTTAATTTCAAACACAGCTTGGAACTATTACAAAGAAAACAACTCCGAAAAACAGGTTTATGTTCATCAGAGTCCACCAAAACGTCTATATCGAGGAAGAAAAAACAGAAACACGACAGATTAGATTCTTAAATTCGACTCATACAAAAACATCCGCCTGAAAAATTATTTAATTTCCAATTCTGATGTGACAGTCACTTTCCACTAGAACAGACGATCTGGAATAAGTTCAATTAAGTTTATCTCGAATGTTTTTCTTAAAATGTAATCGAATATGCGCTTCCGAATGCTGAAAAAACAGAGGGTAAAAAACAGCGCCATTTTTTACATCTCTTTTCTCCTAACAATACGAGGGAGGGGGTGGGGGAAAAGAGAACGAATGTTTGCGCTCCACTATGAAAGCAAAAGAACCCCATTTATTTTTTCTGTAATTCAATATGGTTTTTGTTTCTTCTTATTTGGCAACATTAAAACTGATTAAAAGGCGATTGCAATGCTCGGTACAAATGTTACCGAAAGCGGGAATGGGGCTTCTTTCCTAACTTTTGTATTTGTTTATTCTGAATGTAGTACAATGAGCATGAGGAAAATATTGCTTAGAGGTTGAAGAATGAGAGATAAGAGTTTGTCGCTTTTGTATTGAATTACATCAATTGCTTGTTCGTATATTAAAAAAAAACGTTCTCAAGTAACAATTCTGTTATACTTTCGAAGATACAGTCTTTAGAATTAATTGTATCAATTTCAAAATAAGATAGATATAAAATGTCTAGCGCTGTGAAGAAAAACCCGTGTATCACTAAATTTTATTTTAAATACACACAAATGTACAAAAACATAAATAGCAATATTGTCGGCTCAAAGTAAACGCTCATTAACTGACAAAAATATTTATTACTGTGCAGTCCTTCAAAGGACTAATTTAGTTTTTAGGTCAAAAAATAAAAATCGTAAGCTTGATAGAGTTACACATCTTTTACAATATGGCAAATGTACTTCTCATCCTCATGAAAATAAATATTTAGTAGCTGCGAAAAAATGTCAGTGAACAAATTCCTGCTCTATGCTCACGGTATACTCAAAAACAAATAAAGTTTTCGGATCAAAATTCTCGTACAGAAGATACATTTGTAATATCTTAGTCATTGAAATAACGAGCATTAAAAACACGGAATACTTATTTTAAAGATAGATAGGTCATTGAATTTACGTCGCACTGGATCAACCAACGGGATAATGGTGGCGGTCCGGGATCAATCTCGAAGGTTTTAGTCCGTGGATAACACCTTGTAATTTTGAGTCAAGGTCAGATGACGAAGTCAACACTGCTAATGACGAGATACCTCACCATCAAGACATTCCCAACTTTTTGCTGATGACGAGACCAAGATCTGATCTTTTAATGCCGAGATGTCTTGCCCATCAAGATCTTATAACTTTTATTCTAATTACGAGAAATCTCATCCATCAAGATCTGGTCAGTTTTGCTAATGATGAGATATCTCGTCGAAACAATTACCAGGAGGTTAGCATATTCCCACAAAATGTACGGTGAACAATAGTCTTACGCACATTGTTTTCTCATCCATTTCAAATTTTATAAAACACACGTTTTGATTTGTGGCACTCTGGCATCGAGGGTGCCATATATTGGCACACAAGTGGATATGTTCGTGGGATGCATAAAATGCGTGTTACGCATTTAAGGACTACTCACTTTTTATTGCATGTATGTTATTCCATCAGAGACTGCTTTTGCAAAATAAGAACTGCCAAACATCAGAACGTCGAAAGTAAAGCAGTAGCACAGATGAAATATGACCCGAATGAATTTGCGTTGTCTTTGACGTACCAGGAACATTGCACAGTTGGAAGGCTATAGAAGGGCACACACCTCTTTTAAAGGAATCTGATTTAAAGGAGTATTCCCAAACTCCCTTCTTTCTCAATGACAACGGGAGATACTTTTAAAGGAAAAGGTGACGGAGTACTTTATTTATGACGTGCGTGATTATAATAGCTTCTTTTCCGTTTCTGTTCTCCGAAGATACGATGCAAGAGTAGCAACAGAACCTTTAAGGGAGATGTATGTGACTTCTGTATAGTGGAATGTCTTTCGCTTTGATGTATTGTTACGAATAAATGAGTGTGAAATAGGGGAAGTTTTCTTGTATATCTGAGACAGTAGAGAGAGGCTTCTGTTAAGGTAACGGAAAATATATTTCCCGAACACAAAAACTAATAGCAGCAGAAGGTAGACTAAAATTAAGTTGCAAATTCTACACCTTTTGTCTATTTCCGATTCTTTTTGGGCTTATTTAATGACTTACTATTCAGAAGCACACAAAAAATGGCGACAGAAAAAAGATTCGAATTCAAGGGCAAATGTTAAAACTTTTTGGGTCTATTTCTGATTCTCTTGGGGAAGATACTAATACTTTCTGGGACCCATATCTGGTGTTTTGTGGGTCTTATTTAAAAGATGTTCCAATGAATTACTATTTTGAATTTCTATATACAAGTGACCTAATGGAGAACACAAAAATATAATAGTGGTAGAAGATGGATTAAAATTCAGGTATAAACACTTTTTTAATTTATTTCTGGTTCTTTTGGGTTTTAATTAGTTATGTCATTGGAGAACAAAAAATAATAGTAAAAGAAAGTATATATTAAAAATCAAGGGAAGGATATTAATACTTTCTAGGTCCCATAACTAGTGTTTTCTTGGTCTTATTTAACGATGTTCAAGTGATTTTATATTCTGAAATACGTAAAAAATAGTGGCAAAAAGATTACTATTCAAGGGCAAATGCTAAAATCTTTTGAGTCATTTCTGGTTCATTTGGGTCTTATTTAGTTTCTCTACGAATGGCTTATTGGGAACACAAAAATAATAGTGATGAAGGTAGATTAGAATTCAGGTATTAAACATTTTGGGGGTCTATTTCTAGTTCTTTTGGGGCTTATTTAATAGGTCTTTAGGTGACTTACTATTCAGAAGCGCACACACAAATAGCGACGGAAAGTTGATTATAATTCAAGGGCAAATGATAAAGCTTTTTGGGTCTATTTCTGGTTCCTTTGGGTCGCATTTGGTATGTCTACAAATAACTTATTGGAAAACAAAATTAATAGTGTAGAAAGTAAATTATATTTCAGGGAAGATGCTAATAATTTTTGGGTCTCATCTGTTTTTTGGGGGTCTTATTAAGTAGATCTTCAAAAGTAACCTTTATTTCGAAAAACAAAATAAGTACAAAAAAAAGTAGTAGTGGCAAAAAGTAGATTATAATTCAAGGGCAAATGCTAACACTTTTTGAATTTCTTTCTGGTTCTTATTTAGTAGCTATTTAATTTCTCATTCAGTAAGACAAAAATAATAGTGACAGAAAGTAGATAAGAATTCAAGGGGAAAGAATGCTAACATTTTGGGGGTCTATTTCTAGTTCTTTTGGGGCTTATTTAGCAGGTTACTATTCAGAAGCGCACACACAAATAGCGACGGAAAGTTGATTATAATTCAAGGGCAAATGATAAAGCTTTTTGGGTCTATTTCTGGTTCCTTTGGGTCGCATTTGGTATGTCTACAAATAACTTATTGGAAAACAAAATTAATAGTGTAGAAAGTAAATTATATTTCAGGGAAGATGCTAATAATTTTTGGGTCTCATCTGTTTTTTGGGGGTCTTATTAAGTAGATCTTCAAAAGTATAACCTTTATTTCGAAAAACAAAATAAGTACAAAAAAAAGTAGTAGTGGCAAAAAGTAGATTATAATTCAAGGGCAAATGCTAACACTTTTTGAATTTCTTTCTGGTTCTTATTTAGTAGCTATTTAATTTCTCATTCAGTAAGACAAAAATAATAGTGACAGAAAGTAGATAAGAATTCAAGGGGAAAGAATGCTAACATTTTGGGGGTCTATTTCTAGTTCTTTTGGGGCTTATTTAGCAGGTTACTATTCAGAAGCGCACACACAAATAGCGACGGAAAGTTGATTATAATTCAAGGGCAAATGATAAAGCTTTTTGGGTCTATTTCTGGTTCCTTTGGGTCGCATTTGGTATGTCTACAAATAACTTATTGGAAAACAAAATTAATAGTGTAGAAAGTAAATTATATTTCAGGGAAGATGCTATTAATTTTTGGGTCTCATCTGTTTTTTGGGGGTCTTATTAAGTAGATCTTCAAAAGTAACCTTTATTTCGAAAAACAAAATAAGTACAAAAAAAAGTAGTAGTGGCAAAAAGTAGATTATAATTCAAGGGCAAATGCTAACACTTTTTGAATTTCTTTCTGGTTCTTATTTAGTAGCTATTTAATTTCTCATTCAGTAAGACAAAAATAATAGTGACAGAAAGTAGATAAGAATTCAAGGGGAAAGAATGCTAACATTTTGGGGGTCTATTTCTAGTTCTTTTGGGGCTTATTTAGCAGGTTACTATTCAGAAGCGCACACACAAATAGCGACGGAAAGTTGATTATAATTCAAGGGCAAATGATAAAGCTTTTTGGGTCTATTTCTGGTTCCTTTGGGTCGCATTTGGTATGTCTACAAATAACTTATTGGAAAACAAAATTAATAGTGTAGAAAGTAAATTATATTTCAGGGAAGATGCTAATAATTTTTGGGTCTCATCTGTTTTTTGGGGGTCTTATTAAGTAGATCTTCAAAAGTAACCTTTATTTCGAAAAACAAAATAAGTACAAAAAAAAGTAGTAGTGGCAAAAAGTAGATTATAATTCAAGGGCAAATGCTAACACTTTTTGAATTTCTTTCTGGTTCTTATTTAGTAGCTATTTAATTTCTCATTCAGTAAGACAAAAATAATAGTGACAGAAAGTAGATAAGAATTCAAGGGGAAAGAATGCTAACATTTTGGGGGTCTATTTCTAGTTCTTTTGGGGCTTATTTAGCAGGTTACTATTCAGAAGCGCACACACAAATAGCGACGGAAAGTTGATTATAATTCAAGGGCAAATGATAAAGCTTTTTGGGTCTATTTCTGGTTCCTTTGGGTCGCATTTGGTATGTCTACAAATAACTTATTGGAAAACAAAATTAATAGTGTAGAAAGTAAATTATATTTCAGGGAAGATGCTATTAATTTTTGGGTCTCATCTGTTTTTTGGGGGTCTTATTAAGTAGATCTTCAAAAGTAACCTTTATTTCGAAAAACAAAATAAGTACAAAAAAAAGTAGTAGTGGCAAAAAGTAGATTATAATTCAAGGGCAAATGCTAACACTTTTTGAATTTCTTTCTGGTTCTTATTTAGTAGCTATTTAATTTCTCATTCAGTAAGACAAAAATAATAGTGACAGAAAGTAGATAAGAATTCAAGGGGAAAGAATGCTAACATTTTGGGGGTCTATTTCTAGTTCTTTTGGGGCTTATTTAGCAGGTTACTATTCAGAAGCGCACACACAAATAGCGACGGAAAGTTGATTATAATTCAAGGGCAAATGATAAAGCTTTTTGGGTCTATTTCTGGTTCCTTTGGGTCGCATTTGGTATGTCTACAAATAACTTATTGGAAAACAAAATTAATAGTGTAGAAAGTAAATTATATTTCAGGGAAGATGCTAATAATTTTTGGGTCTCATCTGTTTTTTGGGGGTCTTATTAAGTAGATCTTCAAAAGTATAACCTTTATTTCGAAAAACAAAATAAGTACAAAAAAAAAGTAGTAGTGGCAAAAAGTAGATTATAATTCAAGGGCAAATGCTAACACTTTTTGAATTTCTTTCTGGTTCTTATTTAGTAGCTATTTAATTTCTCATTCAGTAAGACAAAAATAATAGTGACAGAAAGTAGATAAGAATTCAAGGGGAAAGAATGCTAACATTTTGGGGGTCTATTTCTGGTTCTTTCAAGGGTCCATTTTCGATCTCTTTGACTCCGCTTCTAAGTCTTTTATTTTATAAGTATACTTATAACTACTATTCATAAAATCAAATTGTGGTAGAAGATAGAATAGAATTCAAGAGTAAATGCTAGTACTTTTCAGTCTGCTTTGGATTCTATTGGGGGCTTATTTAGTTGATATTCAAGAGATTTCCTTGACAACTATAGATCAGGTTGTATCTAAATTAAATCTATAATCTAAGTGTTCTCAAATCTATCACACGTGTTGGTTGGGAAATGGTTGGGTTAGATTTAAGAGTTAAGAGGTTATGACTCATATAATGGGATAAAAATCGTGTAAACCACTTTCTATAAAGAAGAAAAGTAAAAATTAAAATTACAAGAAAGGTTTTGTTCATAATATCTATTATAAAAACTATTGCAATAAAATTTTTTCATTAAAAATTGTTCGACAAAAATTCAATACAATATTAACTATTATACATGTAATTTTTTTACAGACTATTCAATGCAAAATATTTATCTGGTAATTTAACCATCGGAGGGGTTCACACCCTCAATTCCACTTTGCAACCAGCAGTCTTACCTTCATGATATCTAACCAATTTTGACCCTCTTGACCAACAGAATCTTTTCAAATGATTCTATTATAAGGAAGGAGCAATGGATCCTTTTTCAAGTATTCTATTCTATGGAAAGGCGCAATAGAATATTCCAAAGTATACTTTTAAGAAATTAGCAATGGAATCTTTCCAAAGGATTCTCAATCTAAGGAAAGGACACCACACAATAGAGTAGCTCTAAAGGTTGAAAGAACCCACGTATTTTTCAATCAGTAGGATGTGGTTATTTAGTCATTAAGTGTGTGTTTTGTTTTAAATCATTACTACACTACTCGGAAATCTCACGACACTCAGAGAGTTAAAGACAGTTCTACTAAAATATAAATTATAATTACACTTATTTTCTTTGCAAATACCAGATTTCAAAATAGATTACTTGAGAAATCTTGTGCGTAGTGAGAAGAAATTTTGTTTTCAATAGATTAAGAAATGGATTTGTAATGACCTCTAAACGGTTATACCACTATACCAAGAAATATTTTCTTCACTGCGATGTTTCCTTTACACTCTATAATACACACTTCTGTAAATATTTTTCAGTGTAAATAAAACCTACTTTTGTATTCCTGAAATTTACGACAAGAGCCCTCATTCAAAAGAATTACGATGATGTTCTTGTCGCGAGACATTTTACAGCTCTTTATAGAAGATATACTCGTTTCTCTTTCTACTGCAAACGTTTTGTATTTATTGTGCGAGAATGCGTTTTCTGAGATTGTTTGCGATTGAGACAAGAAAAACTTGACACAAACTTGAATTTATTTGTATCCTTATAATACATATTTTATTTTGAAATTTGATATTAAAGGAATACGGAGATGGCCATGAAATAACTTTCACTCTTTGGAGTCATCTGTAGCTAAATCGAATAAAAGGAATATAACCAAATTTGGTATTGAGACTTTTGAAGACATGGGAAATGCATCCTGCGAAAGAACATTGCTACCAAAAAGTCGTCCATAGGGGGAATTGTGCACTGTTGGTCGGTAGGTATTTTAATTAACGTCAAATTGGAGCAACGCAACGGGCTATTGGCGAACCCGAAGGTAAAGATCCGAGGACAACACCACGTAATTTTGAACCACGGTCAGATGACGAGGTCACACCTGATTTGGCACCCCACTCTCCAAACTTCCACACCACGCCATCGTGAAGACATTTTAGGCCATGACAAATTTAACGTGCACCAGCGCCATTTGTACACGGCGGTCTTTGGTTGGATTCGAAATCGCAACCCACCGGTTGCTAATCCATTACTTTCCCAAACGGGGTACCTCGGCCCTATTTGCACTGTTGGAAGTAGTATGGTTTTGATGGCTACCATATGATGGTTGTCAAAAGAAGCGTTTAAATCAAAAACGAGAGACTTGTGTGTTTTCACTCTCTCAATCTCATATCTAAAATGAAAATCACGATTGACCTACTTTTAAAGCGAAAGAAACGTGTTGGGTGAATAATTCAACATACAAGTAACCTTGCTTGTATTCCGCTCGCCAATGTCAGATACTCAGTTTCACCTCTCATTGTTTCTAAGTTGTTGATGAAAGAATTAATTCATTTACATCCTTCGAAGATGTAGTGATATAACACATTTATTATTCCGAAATAAAATGATTGTGCAGCAGTGTTAATATGTAGGATCGAACCTGAAACTTAAATAAACATTGGTCGAATTGTTCATGGTTTAGACAACTCGACCAATGTTTACTTGCATGACAATGTCTAATAAATGTAATAAAGGTTTTTTGTAAACTGTGAGAAGTTACAAAAAAAGAAATTTGATTAAGGTGTTTTTACGTTCCTATATAAATACACATTGCTATCATTATTTTGTCATTTTAGAATGAACATTACAAGAGTAAAGTTGATAGATTTAGAGGAGAATAAGTAATATACAACTTATTTTTCACTGATATTTTAAAATAATTACAAAGGATGAATGATAGTAAGAGAATAACCAAATTAAAAGTTATAAGTGTTTCCATTGTGGCTTTAATCATCACATCAGTACTTTTAGTAATATTGATAAAACACTATCATAGAAATACAAATGTGAACATAGATTTGAGTAATTCTACATGTTTTTACTCAGAACATTTAGGAAGACGTTTATATTTTCATGTTTGCTTTAAAGATAAACTCAAAGTATATGACATCAGATATTTTTGGAAGGAAGCACATGCTAATATAAAACCAATGGTTATTGGAGTACAGTTGACTGAAGACGAGTTTAAACAAGTTTGTAGACAATGTACAAGTTAATTCACCCGAGTTCGTGTATTGTAGCAGCTCCAAGCCAATCAGGAAAATCAAACCTTGTTAGACGTATGATAGATCGTAATGTTTATGATTATGATTTTAAATGTGTAAAATGGTGTTATTCTGTGTTCCAATCTTGGTTTCTTGAAGAGAAGAAAATTGATTTCATTCAAGGTTTACCAGAAACTTATCCAAGTGGATCGCTAATAGTAATTGATGATTTGATGAATAACTTAAATGAGAAAATTGCTGAGTTGTTTACAGTAGGTTCTCATCATCGGAATATCAGTGTTATTTTAATCTTACAAAATCTCTTCCCACGAAATAAAGTAATGCGTGATATAAGTCTAAACACACATTACATTATACTATTTAAAAATAATCGAGATTTGAATCAAGTTTGTTGTTTTTCTAGACAAATTTATGGAAACAAATCATCGTTCTTTATGGATGCATATAAAAGAGCAACTTCAAAGCCTTATGGTTATTTAGTGATAGATCTTCATCCACGAACACCAGAAGAACATCGTCTGCGAGAGAATTTGTTTCCCGATTCCAATGGTCTTTATTGGGTGTATTTACCTATAAAATGAAGAATATTATCAAACATTATCATTTGTTGAAATTATTAGCCAGTGCAACTCCCACACAAAAGAGAGCTATTTTACAAACTGCTGATAAAAGTCAAATACACTGTTTGTGTGAAATTTGTTTGAACGTGTTAGCAGGGAATTTACCTGTTAATATTAACAAATTACGTAAATTTAAAACATCTATACGAAAAATAGCTAACAAAAAACTGTCCTTGAATAAGAAAAGAAAGGAACTCATAAATCAAACAGGAGGTTTTCTACCCATAATTTTACCAGCTATTCTCTCAGCCATAGCTGGTTTTGCTGGGAAAGCATTAGGGAAACGAATTTAAATTAGTGAAATATACCACTCGAAGAATGTCTCGAAGAATGGCTCTTGTTCCTGAAGAATTAGCTGCAGCGTATCATCCTAAAGTACCTGAAGTGCAAATAGAAGATGACATAACGAGTTTGCTTGAACGAAATCATTTACCAGATGATATGAAAGCAAAATTATTAAGTCAACTTCTTATGAAATATCAACATGTCGTAAATGAACCTAAGAAACCATTACGTGTTGCTATTGAAGAACAGAAAGAAAAGACACAAGCATTTGAAAATAGTAATGACAAAAATATCTTGTCTCATATCATTTTATCTGTTCCTCGGAATTTTCAAAAATTCATTTCTCCTATTTCTGAGAAACTAAGTACACGTAACTACACTTGGAATGAACAAGGTGAATTGATTAAAGATGATGAGATTATCAAAAACACAAATGTTGTTGATTTATTTTCGTACCTAATGAGAAATGTTAAAAAGAGTGTGGAACCAGATAATTTTCCTATTTTTTGGAAGGCAATAAACGAAATAAATATTCCCAGTCAATGGATTGGCAATCAAAAATTATTTCAGAATTCTGAATCAGAGCTAGACATCGATAGAGTGCAAAGTAAAATAAATCTGGAATCTTTAGATTCGGATTTTTTGTCTGAAAATAAAAAGAAAAAACTGCGTGAGAAGAAATCATGGAAAAAATATTAGAATCAACTTATTACGATTTCAAAAATCCAGCTTCATTTGGCGGGGTGAAAAAACTTACATCAATAACCAAAGTACCGTATCAGAAAACAAAACGCTGGTTAATGACTCAAGATACATATACTTTGCACAAACCTATTCGGAATAAATTTTTTCGAAGATCAACTATTTCATATGGTATAAATGATTTATGGCAATGTGACCTTGTTGA
This sequence comes from Meta bourneti, assembly GCA_933210815.1. Lineage (NCBI taxonomy): Eukaryota > Metazoa > Arthropoda > Arachnida > Araneae > Tetragnathidae > Meta > Meta bourneti. Next base: position 74,303,249 of record OW119928.1, read on the forward strand.
TTTACAACATTTTGCTAAAAGTAACAATGGTATAATGTACTTACTCACCATAATTGATGTATTTTCGAAGTATGCATATGTAATACCCCTCAAAAATAAAACAGGTGTTGCTGTTAAAATAGCTTTCGAAGATCTATTGCAAAAAGTTAAACCTAAAAATATTCAAAGTGATAAAGGAAAGGAGTTTTACAACAACCAACTTCAATCTCTGTTTAAAAATCACAATATTAATCATTACTCTGCTGAAGGTGACCATAAGGCTAGTATTGTTGAGAGGTTTAACAGAACATTGAAAAATAAAATGTTCAGAGTTTTTACATATAGAAAATCTTATAAATATGAAGATGTTTTACAATCACTTGTGAAGTCATATAATAACAGTGAACATCGCAGTATTGGTATTGCACCATCAAAAGTCACTCGTGAATTGGAACCACAAATATTTAAAAAACTGTATGGTTACACAGTTAAGAACTCTAAATATTCTTTTAATGATGGTGATTTAGTGAGAATTTCGAAAACAAAGAAAGCTTTTCATCGAGGTTATTTTCCTGGTTGGTCAAATGAAGTTTTTAAAATAAACAAACGTGTTTTATCTTTTCCAAACACGTATGAACTAGAAGATCTGAAAGGAGACCCTATAAAAGGACGATTTTATGTTGAGGAGCTTCAAAAAGTTGTTAAAGAATTACACGACTTTTGGAACGTAGAAAAAGTGCTCAAAACTAAGGGTTCAGGAAGTAAGAAAGAGTATTTCGTGAAGTGGCAAGGATTTGATGATCGATTTAATTCGTGGGTTAAATCATCATGGATGAAATGATGTCTGATTTCTACGTTACGTTACCGAGCAACTCAAGTATGCATTACTTTCCACAAAATACTCAAGCATCATTTCGAACAAAACTTGCTAGACCTATAATACTTAGTGGTATGTGGGAAGTGGGTTTATCAGAAATTTTTGTTCCTCGAACATGGTTTAACATTGGAAATCATAATAATAAGTATTCAGTAACTTATGAAGAAATAGAACCTGAAGAGAAAGCTTTTCTTGAATATAATATCACATTTAAAATTGAACAAGGAAATCAAAATAAACAAGTAATAGATATGATCAATGAAAATATTGAAGATAAATGTGGAAAAAATGTGGTTTTAACATTGGACAAAAAAAATATCAATATAACTCTCGCTCGCGATTATGAACTTCATATTAAGGCAGAGGAGGCTCCGAAATTGTTGCATATGTTAAGTTTACCAATCGAAGATAGAATAATAAAATTTTCGGAAAGCTTTTTATTTAGAAAGCCATCGAAGACCATAAACGATAATTTTTTCAAAATTATACACAATCATCCAAAAAGACATTTTATAATACGAATAACAAAATTTTCTCATAACTATCAAGACCTAAATTCTATGCATCTCGAACTCTTTCAACATATTAATTATAATCTAATACAGACTGGAATTGGAGGAGCAGCGGAATTCATATTCAATTTTAAGGAAAATAAAGTAGAAATCATAGTTCAAAAAAATGTTGAACTTGAGTTTCGATTAATCTATGCTCCAAATTTCATGAGAATGTTGAATATGACTAAAGATACTGTTTTAACAGGTAAAACCTTTCATGATTTTCAAAAACTTGATAGACCTCCATTGAACGAATACTTCCGCGTAAACATTGAAGATAAGACTATAGTTACAAAAAAAGTTATAAAAACCGCTCACTTAAATCTAGAAGTTGGATTGTATAAAAACGCACAAGAGTTGTTTGATGCTTTCAAACATCTTAAATTTAATTATTTGCCGAATAATAAAGTAAAACTTCATGTACCTAACACTTCAAACGTACATTTTCAAGATGGATTGAAAGATATGTTAGGTTTTAAAAATTCTACGATGCACGGAGGAACACATATCGCTGATTATCTCTTAGAATTAGATGGCGGAATAACTGAAATATATGTTTATTCTGATATTATCGAGTCGCATTTTGTGGGGGATACGATTGCTCCTTTGCTCCGCATCATTCCAGTGTTATCAACAACGGCGGATCAAATAGTGATCGATTATCAAAGACCTCTATATTTTCCACTTCGTAAAAATTATATAGATTGTAGTGAAATCGAATTAAAAAGCAGTTCTGGAGATGGAATAATATTTACTGGAGGAAAATCACTGTTAGTACTTTCGTTCCGACGCAGAACAATATAAGAAAGCTTGGTAATGCAACTGAGATCATTTGGTTACCGGCTTTAAACGAAGATGCATTTAGATCAAGAAGCTTGTGATAACTACTATTGTCAGCAAGTAGGTGGTGGTGGATTACATTTTCAAGGTGTAGGTCATCAAAGAGGATATGGACTCTTTTCAAATTTAATCAGATTCATAACTCCCATGGCAATTAAAGCTGGAAAATATTTAGGGAAACATTTACTAACTACTGGATCAAAAGTGATGACAGATGTAGCTTCAGGGTCACGATTTAAAGATTCTGCTAAATCTAGATTTCGTGAAACATCTAAACAAATCAAGGATGATATTATCCACAAAATTCAAAGCGGTTCAGGTATAAAAAGAAAGAAATTCTACAATAACAATCATTCAAAGCGTGTGAAGCGTAGTCGACAGAAGGTTATAGAATCTGACATTTTTTTCATAATGGATCCACGAGCATGTGCCTGTGTAAAAAGCGAGTTGGACCTATTTTCCGTTTCACCAGTACAACTTGCAGTAGATGACTCTTCGTTTACTGAAATTCATCCTGTTGCAGCATTGAGTGAAAAATCACCAATAGAATTTTATGCAACTGGTAGTGGAGAGCATTATATTGATCTAGCACATACACTTCTTCATTTACAAGTGAAAGTTAAAAAGAAAAATGGAGGGCCACTGTCAGCTGCAGATAAAGTTACACCTATCAATTATATTCTTAATACATTGTTTTCTGAATGTGCAGTAACATTGAATGATAAACAAGTCTCATCTCAAGCTAACTATGCATATCGATGTATTTTGGATGCATTACTTTTTTCACCTAACTCAGTACAAAAGTCAATGCTGACTTCCAGCCTGTTCTACAAAGACACAGCATCCAAACACGATGTAACTGACCCAGAGGGAGACAACATTGGTTTGAAAACTAGAAATAGCTTTTCTAAAGAGAGTAAAATTATGGATTTAATAGGTCCATTGCATTTTGATTTAGCGACTCAACCTAAATTGCTCCTTAATGGTGTAAATATACGAATCAAACTTGAAAGAAACAAAGATTCTTTTGCGTTAATGTCAGTGGCTCAAGACTGTAAAGTTGTTATACAACATGCATCGTTGTTTATCAGAAAAGTTAAAGTGGCTCCGTCAATAGTAATTGCTCATGAAGTCGCATTAGGTAAAGGAGTCGCAAAAATTCCAATTCACCGAACAGAAGTGAAATCCTTTGCACTATCTTCTGGTCTTCAATCACTAACGCTTTCTAATGCATTCATAGGACAATTGCCAACTCGACTTATCATGGGTTTAGTATCCAATAATGCATTTAACGGGGATTTTGCTAAAAATCCTTTCAATTTTAATCATTATGATTTATCGTATCTATCTGTTTTAGAGGGGAATCGAATGATTCCATCAAAACCTCTTCAACCAAAATTTGATCTTACAAATAGTTACTCTCGAAGTTATATGAGCTTGTTTACTGATTTAGGTCGATACCATAAGAATCAAGATATCAACATTAGTTATAGTGAATATAAAGAAGGATACACTTTATATTCTTTTGATTTGACTCCTGATTTTAGTGCAGATGATATGCATGCGAGTATTTTAAAGAATGGTAATTTAACTATTGATATGAAATTTAGCAAATCGTTACCTGAAACTGTGAATCTAATAGTCTATGCTGAATACAGAAACACCATAGAAATTGATAAAGCTAGAGGTGTTTATACTGATTACTAATGGATAGCATAACCTTATGTAGATTAGCATGCAGTGATTCTGTCCTTCGCACAAAATTCGGAGGAGTTTATGCTTCTGATGAACTTCCTCCAAACCGTGAGGAATATTCAAGTTTCATTGTAAATTTAGATCCTAAATCAAAGCCAGGAAGTCATTGGGTAGCAATAACATTTAGAAATAATAAATGTTATTATTTTTGTAGCTATGCATCGGCTCCTGAGAACAAAGATATTTTAAACTTTATTCAGAATAATTCAAATGATTTTGAATGGAATAGAAATCGATATCAAAGTTTGTTATCATATACATGCGGTCACTTTTGTCTTTTCTTTTTATATAAATTCGCAAGAAATCAACTTTTATCACCTCTGCTTTCTACTAAAATCGAGAGCAACGAAAAGTTTATTAAAACATTTATCGGAAAAATGTTTAAGCTACAGAACTGTTGTTTTTTACCATCTTCATTGCAATCGTGTCAAGCATATAACTTCAAGAGAAATATAAAATAAAGCAAAATGAAAAGTTCTAACCATTTAATTAAAAGATTTAGAATGAAACATATCTTTGACTAATATATCAAGTTATAACAAGTTTAAACTTGTTTAAATTAATTTTTGAGTTTGACCTTCATCTAAGCTATAAAATGAAAAACTGTTCTCGATCATTTCATTTCCTACGAGAATTCACTGCAAGAACCATGGCATCTGAACCAAGATACGGTTTTATGTATTTAAGACGCACTGGACCGTCGAATACGTATGTGGTTCATTGTTTTACAGACACACTGTATGAAAATATGATGACTTGTGTACAAGCAGCTACAACATATCAAATGGATACAACTGACCAAATGGATTGTAAAATGAAAATCGGGTATTTTAAAGTTCTCACCAACAACGAAATTGTGCGAGAACTTCACAGTGTTTCACCGATTCATTATCGACAAACATTTGATTGTAAAACAAATTAACTGTGGTTCGAACCTACAACTGAACTGATGAATTCCGAAAAATGGATATTGGATAATTGTGAAGTTCTAACCATCAACGAAATTGTGTGAAAACTTCATAAACCGTCTTGTATGTTCATCAAGGTGTCTGATGGGAGTTTTCCTGGTTTCCTCCCATTCGAAACACAAATGTGAGACACTTACCATCCAGGAAGTTTTTGTGCATATTCATATTTTGTAACAAATTCACATGTAATACAAATGGATTTTGGAAAATAAACTTGTTTATTTTCACCTTTTTGCGTACGTTTTATTTGTGTGTATGTGCTTACTTAATAAAAAATTAGAATTTTGGTTCATTAATAATCGTAAAGTTTAAGATGTTTCACTTAATAAGGAATTTATACAATATTTACCCACGTAAAAACAAATATCAATTATTATACAAGGTTATGGATCACATATAAGCACAGATGCTGTCTTGTAATTTGTTGATCAAACAACAAGGTTACATTTAATAAGAAACACGATCGACTCATTTCAATTCTTCTCTTCACTAAAAGTCAAGGGTGTGATGTTAATATAAAACAGCAATTGGGTTTTTTCAGAAATTTAACGTGTAGTAAACAATCTATAACCTTCAGAACTTTATATATATATATATATATATATATGTATACATATATGAAACCTTCATGTCAGATTTGACCTCCTCCAAAAACATGATTCGAGAACGATTCATTAAACAAGTGATAACTTATCCTTGAATTGAAGGTTAGAGTACATATATATATATATAACCAGATAACTCTTCAAATCACCAAATTTCCATCCTTCTTCAAATCACCCAGACCCAGCTCTTCTTGGACCTGCACTACAATTTCAGCAAAGGGTAATATATATTTTCCTTTTCTATTTAATTTTTCAATGTTTTAAACATACCCTTAAAATCTGATGTTGGGTATTTCTTAGAGGTGGATCTCTTCTATCCACCTGAACTTCATAACATTCATGATTATCCTCTAGCTCCAGAGCATATAACCATTACATATGATATGCTTTCAAATTATCAGAAAAAGTTACTCAAAAACGGAAACCTCAAATTCATGAAGAAAAATCGGAAATTAACTCCTAATTTTTATGAAAAGAAACATTACGTAGTACATTATCAAATTTTAAAATTTTATTTAAAAGAAGTATTAATTCTTAAAAAAATTCATAAAATATTAGGCTTTAAGCAAGAACCATGGCTTAAACCTTATATTACTTTCAATAATGATAAAAGACAGATGACACAACATAAATTTGAAAAAGATCTTTTTAAACTTATGAACAATGCATGTTTTGGAAAAACTCTACAAAATCCTAGACATCGAGTTTTTGTGGAAGGTGCGTTCAGTGAAGAACAGTGTAAAAAGAAATTATCCAATCCCTTATTAGAATACTTCGAAATTATCAATGAACATTTTGCTTTGTTTAAAATGAAACAGAAAACACTACGTCTTGATAAACCTATTTATGTAGGATTTACCATACTTGAGCTTTCAAAGCTACATATGTACAAAATGTACTATCATTACTTCAAGAAATATTATGGAGAAAAATGTAATTTACTCTACACTGACACAGATAGTTTGTACTTAGAAATTAACGCATCGAATGTTTACACTGATCTCAAAACAGTATTTAACTCTATCATAGATTTCAGTAATTTTCCAAAAAATCATGATTTATATAATTTAGAAAACCAAGGTCGTTTAGGAGCACTAAAAAATGAAACACCACAACCTATTAAAGAATTAATTGCTCTAAAATGTAAAATGTATTCGCTAGTTTATTGCAATGGGTTAAAGAAAACAGCTAAAGGCATCACAAAATCATGTATTGAAAATTTTAACGCTGATTTATACAAAAAAGTTTTGAATGAAAAACTATTCTTGAGACACAAACAACAAAGTATTACAGCTAAACATCATAAAATTGAGACGGTAATACAAAACAAACTAAGTTTAACCTCTTTTTATGATAAGAAATTCATTTTAAATGATGGTATTAATGGTCTCTCATACGGTCATTTCCTTTTATCACAGAGAGAAGTTGATGATAACGATAATACTGAATAAATGGTATTATTTAGATTTTTAGGGTTTTAAGAAAACAAATTACTAAAGAAGTCATTATGTATATATATATATATATATAATTATCGTTGATGAATTCTGTTTTATACTTGATATTCTATTTACTTCTTTTGATATATGTGAATTTCTGAATTACTTTGTTCGATAAGAAAACAATGAAAGAACTCTTGTGTTTTATCTGTATCAATGTCATGTGTTGGAGTAATATTGTTATGGTCACAACTTCGATCAATCTATTTTATACTTGATATTCTATTTACTTCTTTTGATATATGTGAATTTCTGGTGTTGGAGTAATATTGTTATGTCACAACTTCGATCAATCTATTTTATACTTGATATTCTATTTACTTCTTTTGATATATGTGAATTTCTGAATTACTTTGTTCGATAAGAAAACAATGAAAGAACTCTTGTGTTTTATCTGTATCAATGTCATGTGTTGGAGTAATATTGTTATGTCACAACTTCGATCAATCTATTTTATACTTGATATTCTATTTACTTCTTTTGATATATGTGAATTTCTGGTGTTGAAGTAATATTATTATGTCACAACTTCGATCAATCTATTTTATACTTGATATTCTATTTACTTTTGATATTTTTTCAATAAATTTATAAGTTCATCTCTTTTGCGTTCTTTCATCTTTTTTGTGTTCTTGTTATGTTGTCTGTGTACTAGAAAAACATCAAAATAACACTTTTTGTCGAGTTCAATACTATATTATGGTTGTTAAAATGTGTTGTTTGTACGCTTTTTTTGACAACCATCATATGGTAGCCATCAAAACCATACTACTCACGCCATCGTGAAGACATTTTAGGCCATGACAAATTTAACGTGCACCAGCGCCATTTGTACACGGCGGTCTATGGTTGGATTCGAAATCGCAACCCACCGGTTGCTAATCCATTACTTTCCCAAACGGGGTACCTCGGCCCTATTTGCACTGTTGGAGTCGAAAACAGTTGTGTATATTGGTGGAGTTCTCGACTTGAATGGTGTGAAAGGGAACATAAAACGGGCTATTTTGAACATCCAATCCGAATCGTTACGCTCAGCTGTAGAGAATGCCACACACTGGATGCAATTTGTTTCACACAAAATGGTCAGCACATTTAAATTCGTTTCTATGGTCAAGGGGAACCTGCTTCTCGCGAATAAAAAATTGTTTCCTGTGAGTTGAATCTCTATTAATTTGTGTCTCTATTACCAGTTTAGTTTAATTACAACACTCCACATATCCAGTTGGAATTAGTGACGTGGTTGTTGCTAATGCAGTCGAAACTTTGCAAAATCCATTTCATCTGCGTTTAATGCAAAACTGTTTTCGAATCCAAGAGCTCCAAATTTCCCCCTATCGGCGAGTTTTGGTACGAAATTTTTTTCGTAGAATTTCCCCATCTCTTCAAACTCTAAAACTACACTGCTGGCCACCCAAATTGCAACACCAAGAAAGACAAGAGATATCACAACAAAATTTATTTTGTAGATAACATGTTGACCAAGTATCAAATGATTAAATTTATAGACTTCTGTGAAGTGTGGTTCCTGCCAAAATCAGTAGCCAGAGTAGCCGCCATTGTTGGAGATCACCGCTGCCACACGCTCGGCATTGATTCAAAGAGACTTTGGATGTGTTCTTGGGGTACAGCAGACCAAGCAGCTTCCACACGTTGCCAAAGTTGATCTGGTGTGGCAGCTGGGGATGTATTCTGGGTCAATCGTTGAGCAACCATGGACCACATGTTTTCTATCGGCGAAAGATCCGGAGAGCGAGCTGGCCAGGGAAGTAATTCAATCTGGCGATTGACGAAGAACCCTTGGACAATGCGTGCCACGTGTGGTCGATCATTATCCTGTTGAAATATGGCTGTGGGCAAGCCCTGAAGGTAAGGAAGGACAACTGGCTCCAACACCTCGGAGATGTAGCGCTGGCTGTTTAAAGTACCGGAAATGCGTACTAGAGGAGTGCGAGAGTGATATCCAATACCGCCCCATACCATAATACCCGGTGCAGGACCAGTGTGGCGGTGATAACGCAGCTGTTCAGCATCCTCTCTCCACGGTGTCTCCAGACTCGAATCCGACCATCGTGGTGTTGCAGACAGAAGCGTGACTCGTCAGTAAAGACAATTTCATTCCATTCTGCCGTCCACATCCTTCTTTCATCGCACCATTGGCGGCGGAAACGTCTGTGGTTCTGCGTCAAGAGTAGACGAAGCAATGGACGTCTTGCGGACAGACCACTCTGCTGTAAACGGCGTCGAATGGTACGCGCAGACACTGGATGATGCGGTACAGACTGAATGTGCTGTGCTATGGTTCGTGATGTGGCTGAGCGATCCGTCACTGCCATACGCACAATATGCCTGTCATCACGTGAAGTGGTGCACTGAGGTGGATGCGATCGAACACGTCGGTCCGTCGTACCCTCCTGCATCCAACGATCACATATCCTCATTACAGTTGTTTGGTTTCGTCCAACACGACTACCGATTTCCCTGAAAGATAATCCACAATCTCGGTAGGCCACTATCCTTCCTCTGTCGAACTCGGATACTTGATCAAAAGATGATTGCTGTTTTCTACGAGGCATAATTGATCGGTTTTTTGAAAAAACCACAAGAAAAACACAATTGCCGTACTTGAAATCGTCGAAATCTCCAAGCCTTAAATAGCGCTTTGAAGTGGCGCCACAGGCGCGCGTGATGTGCGTCTGCGCTGAAATTCTAATCATTTGCATATCTCACCTCCGCTAATGCATGTTGTAAATTTCATATTATTTGCATGCTTCCTTCAGGGTGTTGCATTTACGGTGGCCAGCAGTGTATTTTATGGCCCCCTGTACATTTCCTTCCTTATTAAAATAATGCCTCGAATATAAATATTGCAAATTTCTAGAAGTAGCTACAAAACCAATTGCTTACATGATGTTGGAGGTATGCATATTTTGGCAGTTTCTGCGGTAAGATCTTTTGGCTTATCTAAACTTCATAGGATTGTTTAATGTACGATACACAAGCATAGTTGACGCTCTTTCTTAACGAAAGCCATTTTTTGGGAACTCACGACTTTACGAATTTATATTAAGTCCCACAAAGATATCATAGAACTAATGTTGATTTTCATTTCCTTTTCGGAATAAATAGTAGTTAGAACTTATTTTTCTTGCGAACCCTTTCTTTACGAACTGGCATTAACATTGGCAGGTGAATCCTATTGCAGAAAGTGACGGGAAGATGTAGGTCACTTTTGTAAATTAGGTAAAAAAAATTACTTTAAAATCAATGAAGGAAACAGAAATAAAGATTATTAATTTTCTATTTTATCGATTAAATTACTCAAAATAAAAATTTGAGAAAGCTCAGATTGCGAATCGTATACTGGGACAAATGAAACATACAACTCAGAAAAAAGTTTCCAATTCCATGATGAGCTCTCCAAGTTATATCAAGGCATTTTCCCATAGATTGAACCGGGTCGCTGTGACTCAGTGGATTTTCTCACTGCACTAGCAAGCTGGAGTTCCAGGCGATGCAGGTAAGATTCCTCTCTGTGTGTATTTCTATCTTCTGCGTCAGAAAAAATTTCCTTGTGTGTGTGTTTATTTACTTGACGTAGCTTGATGCACCTTGGCCTAACATGTCCCTTGAACCATGGAACTGTACTCGGCCATACACCAACTGGTAAAAGTCTGATTCAACGCTGAAGAAACAGAAAAAGATAGAAAAAGCCTATCACTGTTGGATATGAGATAAATGTATCATTCTAAATGCAATTAATTATTAATCCAACAATCATAAAATTCTTCAAAATTATACATTGTATTGGATATTTGTATTTCATGGCGCAAAGTAACCATACATCCCGAAAAATCAAATATACGAGTACAACTCAGAAAAACCTCACTAACTCCATCAAAAACTGAAGACAAAGGAGACATTCTCCCATAGCGGTTCAGCAGAAGAGAAAACAAAAGAGCGCAGACTCACACCAGTGGCAGGTGAGTCCCAAATTCTCAACGCCATCAACCATAATTTGACATCCATACTGAAAAATAAACGAGAATTCCCACCACGAAAGTTGTAGAAAAACTAAATTTTTACAACGGGGAAGTTCACCCAGCATTTGCAGTATTAAACTATGCCGATCATGATGATGAGTGTCTCACATACTTGCAAGAAAGTTGCAACTAAGAAGGAACAAAATTACTCTAAATTCATCACTATCGAAATTCAATTTCAACATCTAACAGGGCAAATCAAGTATACAACTCAGAAAAAAGTCACCAACTCCATCAAGAGCTGAAGACAAAGAAGACATTCTCCCATAGGGGGGCGACTCAGCGGAAGACAAAACAAAAGAACGCACACCAGTGGCAGGTGAGTCCTATATTCTCAACGCCATCAACCATAATCTGACAGCAACTCTACGGGGGAGGCAAAAAAGGAAAACAACGGGGCACTGGTATTCCGGGGGAAAGAAGAAAAGTTCTTCCCAATTCCCACCTGCCTTCGCATGTGCCTGGGAGATCTGACACTTGGAGCCATCCCCAGGATAAATCCATCGGGCTGGCAAGAGACACTCCTCCTGACAGGGCGGGTGGGTTTGTGGATGGCGAAGTGCGATAGCTGTCGACATCGCAGAACGATGGGAATCTTCTGGGGGAAGCCCTTGGACCACCCTTGGTGACAGCGGAGACGGAAATAAAATCGCTTTCGTAAACAAAAGGCAGATCTGGCCAAGGTGGAAGGGTTTGGGGAAGTTCTTAATACGTCCGGATTGGATTAGGGAATCGGAATTATACAGTTGAGCTAGATTATGAAGGGGAGAAGAAGGACTGGACATATTTGCTCTGCGGGTGCTCGTAAGAACTGGTTTCTCAAAATTCTCCATCAAATGGTTGCTATTTTTTTGCTTGGTTTCCTGGACAAAGTGGCAGCATCTCCAAGGCACCAATACGTTTGTTCGTTATATTCGGGTTTACGTAAAAACGGGTTTCTCAAAATACGACATCGAAATGGTTACTGGTTTTTTTACTTGGTTTCATGGACAAAGTGGAAGCACCTCCAATACACCAAATACATTTGTTCGTGAAATCCGTGTGCTCTTAAGGCTCGCAGTAGCCCGGTCGGAAGAGTGACGGATTAGCAACCGGAGGGTTGCGAGTTCGAATCCATCCAAAGACCTTAGTGTACAAAGGGGTCTGGTGCACGTTAAATCTGCCTCGAATGTCCTCACGTTGGCTTGGTTGGGAAGTTTGGAGAGTGGGGTGCCAGCTCAGGTTTGACCTCGTCACCTGACCGTGGTTCAAATTTAAGCTTCGCTGTCCTCGGATCTTTCCCTTCAGGTTTGTTCCGGACTGTCGCCAATAGTACCGTTGTCTTGCTCCACTGCGACGTTAATTAAAAAAATACAAGAAATACTGTGTGCTCTTTAAATAAGCGGTTTCCAAAATATGGCACAAAAGTGTTTGCGGTTTTTATTTGATACAGAATACTGCCTTTCTTGTTAAAAAGACTATCTCCAAGGAACCAACCAATACTGTATCTAGTTAAATCTGAGCGCTCGTAAAAATCGAGTATCCAAAACATGATACAAAAGCATTAACTGATTTGATCTTATTTAGTACAGAATACTGCTTTTCTTTTCAAACATGCAGCAATTCCAAGAAACCCACCCATTTGAACAGAAAACAGGGTTTCAAAACTATTACATTAAAATGTTTGTTTTTATTTGATACAGAATATTGCTTTTCTATTCAAGGAGATTGTATTTTCAAGGAATCAACACATTACTGGCTTAAACTGAGTGCTCGTAAAAACCAGGTTTCCAACATGACATCAAAATGATTACTATTTTTTACTAGCACAGTATACTGAAATATAGTCAAAAGTGGTTCAAAATTACGTGGTATTGTCCTCGATCTTTTCCTTTGGGGTTGATCCCGGACCGTCACCAATAGCCCGTTGTGTTGCTCCAGTGTGACGTTAATTAAATATACCATACCATACCATACCGTTTTCATCTAAGACGTTTGCTACTTCAGACAAACCAAGTAACGCCTCTGTCGAATAGCTTTTTTAGCTTTGTCCGCCTTACATGCTTATTTCTGCTTCTTCCGAATGCTCGGTGAGTAATAGCTTTTGACGCTTTCTGTTGATAATATATAAATAATGTCGACTTCTGTGTCACGTTCATTAGCGAAATATGTGCATAGACTATGATGTCATAACTCGTACGCATCTAAAAAGTGTCTTCTCAGCACTTAAATTAAAAGGTCAACTTTCGAACTCGAACATCGCTAATTTATTGTTATCTCGGAAAAAAAAATTCATTCTTGTTTCCAAAACTTTTTCTAAGTCCCGTTTGCCAGATGAACAATCAAGTTTTTAAGACGCAGTAGGGCGTGACTCGGCGTCATGTTGGCGGAAGCAATTAAAAGTGAACAGAACAAAATTAAAAATAGCGAACCTCTTAGAAGCACTTCCGCAGAACAATAACAAAACCGCGTCACTTTAGACCGTGAAGCAGTAGCACGTTTTATGACAAATCCGCTTTTCGTATCTGACACTCTAAAACAGGTGCACTGAAGAGACACCGTTTTTTAACCCACAAGAAAAGCACGGACATAAATTTGCCAAGCCCAGACAGGAAGTACACCAGTACATTCGATACCCTTCCCTGACAATAAATTAATCGACGCACCAGGACAGCTTCTAATTGTTCCCTTGTTAACCGCTGAGGTGTCAGCCATATTTCACAAAATACTTTATAGCCGGCCCATTCAGGGTCTAATAATACCGACGGCAGCCGAGAAAACAAAGGAAGGGGTAGCATGGAGGGGTAGAGATGTTTAGAGATGTCAGCATCCTGCCAACTATCGTCTGTCTTTCAAACGCCATGACGCATCGGTGAAGACTCAATTGCTTCCAAGATGTAGAATAGACGGTAGTATTTGTTGAAATGTATTGCAAGTCTATGTATTATATTTGTAAGACTGAGGCGCGGTTTGATGGACAAGATACGTCTGAAGTTTCCTTGTTGACTGTTTGAAAGTCAGGTGACGAGTGCTGTTCCATTGTGGAGGGATTTTGCATTGTTTTCGGTTAAAGTGTATAGCCAGGCGAATGATAGACAATTGTGCATGCCGAAATGTATTGTATGTGTGCGATGGGAGCGGTTGGGAAAGAGGTAAACTCAAGTCTCAACAAGAACAATAAATTTAATTTATAAGGCAGTTATATTAAAGAACTCACGAGTTCATGCATCGTATCTAACTGGTAAAGTAATTATTTTTCCACGTGCAGCGCAACGCAGGACAAACTTACGCAAGATATATCAAAACTTCCTGTTCAAACTTTATGGGAAAACTGGGGACACAAAATTAAAACGTATTCCCATTGAAAATACGCGTCTACAACCGTCACATCGTTATGCTAGAGGATTCATTAAGATGCAATAATAAATTATACCAAGCAGGTCAACGACAGTTTTATAAGCCCTCATTTTAAAGTTTGACTATCAGTTTCATAGTTGGGGCTCGAAATTGCTATCAACAACAATAAAACAAGCTCAGCGGTGGCGCATGGATTGATGAATGTATTAAAAAATTTCTGTCCTTTCATGGACACTTGTATCCACAACAGGGAATCTTTCAATGATGTCAGCTTTGGAGTCAATATGGTCTAGTACATGAAACTCCAGAGGAAGAAATCAAGACATTAAATCAGATGATCGTGATTACCAAGCAACGGGTTCATCCTGGTTAATCTATCGAGCATCACAACCACTGCGAGCCTTTGTGGACATACATCCCTATTTGAGTATGAAAGCACACAGTAGGATTAGCAATCTGTGGGTTGAGAGTTCGAAACTCGATTCAACGAAGGTATTTTTTAATTTACGTCGCACTCGAGCAACACAACGGGCTACTGGAGACGGTCCGGGATCCACCACGAAGAAATAGATCCAAGGAAAACACCACGTGATTTTGAACCACGGTCAGGTGGCGAGGTCACACCTGAGCTGGCACCCCACTCTCTAAACTTCCACACCGCGCCAACGTGAGGACATTTGATGCCACTACAGAACGTGCACCAGCCCTTTGTACACGACGGTCTTTGGTTGGGTTCGAACTCTCAACCCTCTTGTTGCTAGTCCGTTACTCTTCCATCGTCATCTGACCGTGGTTCAAAATTACGTGGTGTTGTCCTCGGATCTTTCCCTTTGGGATTGATCCCGGACCGTCACCAATAGCCCGCTGTGTTGCTCCAGTGTGACGTTAATTGAAATACCCCCCGTTACTCTTCCAACCAGGCTACCGCGGATCCCTCGATCCAACAAAGGATCTTCGTGAACGTGGGAGCTGATGCATGTTAAATCTGCCTTAAATATCCTCACGTTGGTTTGGCGTGGTGTGGAAGTTTGGAGAGTGGGGTGCCAGCTCAGGTGTTGCCTCGTCATCTGACCATGGTTCAAAATTACGTGGTGTTGTCCTCGGATCTTTCCCTTTGGGATTGATCCCGGACCGTCACCAATAGCCCATTGTGTTGCTCCAGTGTGACGTTAATTGAAATACCCCCCCCCCTCACGTTGGTGTGGTGTGGAAGTTTGGAGAGCGGACTTCTAGCTCGGGCGTTGACCTCGCCATCTGACAGTCTCAAAATGACTGTTGTCCTCGTATCTTTTACTTTGGAGCTGATCCCAAACCATCCCCAATAGCCCGTTGTGTTGCTCCATTGTGACGTAAAATTCAACCACCTACTTTTGTGAATATGGTTTAGTTTTGGGTTCCTTACCACTCCTTAAAATTTGTATACAGGAAATTTTCAAACCTCAAATACAATGCTATTCGATCACTGATAAAATTCACAGCAAACACCTTTGCGACGTACATTTAAACCGATATATTTACAACCCGCCTTTATTCTGAACTTATTCCACTCAAACTCAAACTACCCCAATTAAAATTATCCGAGCTTTCCAAGATTCCCCATTCACAAAGCCCCGGATATCCCTTCGCTCATTTTTATCTTCGATCCAGAAACTTATCCTCCCTGCCGGATTGATGAGGGCCGGACAACGGTCGTTTGACCTCAGGGGTGTCTGGTGGGCGATTTCCCCTTTCAAAGCTTCCCCTTCCAATCAAGGGAGCTTCCCCTTTCTCCGGAGCATTTTCATTACGGGGCCGAAAAGAGATAGCGGACGGAGCTATTGTTGCAAACTTCCCCCTTAAGTCACTCTAGAAGAAAGGGTTCAGGATTGAAAGGAAGCCACGGGGAAGATTCGATTATCTCACAGAAGGGGTGGAAGGTGAGAGAAGTTGCCGGAGGATCTATTTTTGAAAATATATATGAGCGTAGTCTTATGTATACCGAGTTAAAAAAAACATTGACATGTGCATGTCTTTAGTGTGCTACATATCTTTACTACATGTGTCGGGCGTAGTTGAATTAGCCACAATGAAGCAACACAGCGGGCTATTGCCGACGGTCTGGGATCAATCCTAAAGTGAAAGATTCGAGGATAGCATTTCGTTATTTTGAACCATGGTCAGATGTTGAGGTCAACACCTGAGCTGGCACCCCACTCTCCAAACTTTCACACCACGCCAGCCTGAGGACTACGTGTGGGTAAGGAGGTAGTTAATTAACGTCGCATTAGGGCCACGAAACGGGCTATTGGTGAAGGTCGGGGATCATTATCGAATTGAAAGATCCTAGGACAACAGATCGTAATTTTCAACCACTATCCGATGACGAATTTATACCTGAGCCCCCACTCTCCGAACTTCTACACGACGCCTTACATGTGAGTAGGTAGGTAATTAATTAATGTCGCGCTGGTGCAAAATGGGCAAAACAATTGGCTATTGGCGGCGGTCTGGGATCAATCCCGAAGGGAAAGATCCGAAAACAATATATGGTAATTTTGAACTACGGTCAGATGACAAGGTCAGCACCTGAGCTGGAACCACTCTCCAAACTTCTACACCAAGCCAACCTCTACCTCTTCCAACTGAGCTAACCAGGTGTCAGAAATGAAATGAGGATATTTAAGCAATACCCATTTATAGGGCACCATATCCGGCAGTCTGCAGATTGAATGAAATCATACACTGCAGGCAGAAGTCGCACTTACTCTTCCCAGTTGTCAAGTCGGTTGCTGCTGCATCCTACTATGGGCTGGCGATGCACGGCATGGTCAGATGCGTGAGAAGTTCATGATTTCAGCCGCCTGAGTCTATTTTGAAGACTCCGACTTCCATTTGGTGTGTTTATCTTGAAACTCTCTCATAGATTAATGAGATTATTACGAGATTTATTTAAGCTGTTAAAGGGGTTTTCAGTGTAAATATATACAAACCAACGAAAAGCGAAGACCTTACTTCCACTACCCGAATGCTTTCATGATAATATCCGCTTTATTTAACCCTTCAAATGGTTTCGACGAAATATATCGTCCAAGATCTGGTCAATTTTAGTAAGGACGAGATATCTCGTCGAGACGAAACTACCCTATTACTCCAAGGGGAAATGCAGATCCTAGTAGGAAAAGCAAACTGTTCCTTGTTGACAGTTTGGAACATGTTTTTGCACCAGAGACTGATCACTACAAGGTAGTTTTCGACGTAATAAACCACAGGAGGGTTAAAATGTAGTTTATAGCCGTATTGGGAGGGGGCGACATTTGGTATTGCGTCTAATCGGCGTTGAACAATCAACTATCATATCAATTCCGAACGATATCGATTTCTGTGCTAAGTACTTTGGAGAAATATATATACAGATACTAATAAAATTATCATTCCCAAAAGACTTACATACAATAATATTTTATCCATTATCCCTAAATTTAGATTTATTCGAAATATTACGCATGGATATTGTCAACTGGCGTTTTATCTTTTGTATTCAAATGAGAAATGTCTTCATGATGCAGCATTGATTCGTCGTGTCTCCGATATATCATCGTTAAAATCGATTTGTTTATGGTGGCGCCGATATATCGGGGTTGTCTTGGCCGGTTGATAAAGCATTCCGTATACTTTTCCTATGTGAAGGGCAAATTGAAGTATCAGGATCAAAATCAATTTGGAAAATTTTACTAGATCATGAACTATCTTGTTATTTTTCTTATCCCGTCTTTGCCAATCTATGAAAATTTTTTTCACCTTTGTATAAAAAGACCGCCATTCCTTTGGAACTTATACTAGGGTTGACTAGTTGATTGAGTTTAATGGCGCAAGAGCCAAGTATAATAAATCTGCTCTAAACACAGAATAAACTAAACCAACGTTAAATTGCATAATTAAAATTGATTAAGTAAATGGTAAAATGTACTCCCTTGTCTCTAAGTGTCAATTTGCCCATTTTTGTTTCAAATATTAATAGAATTTCTACAATTTTAAAGGGGACTAGATCAACGAGGATAACATTTGTTGATAGTATAAGACAAACCTCAGAATACCACACGCGATCATTTTTATTGTAAACAAAGACTGGTAAAAATCGAAAAATAACTTTTTAAAAGTGCCGCTGGAAAAATGGATAAAAATAGAAAAAATTACTTTACACTGTAAACAGGCCCGAAAATAGATAAACAGATGAAAACCTTTGTCAAAATTGATCGTAAAAATTGAAAACCTACAAAACAATTGCGAATTACGATTTAAGAACTTAAGATTATTACTATTCAAGAAGTCACAAGAAATAACACGAGTTTAAATATTGTTGTACTGGAGGTAGTGTTGGGAGGCACAACTCACGGTATATAAATACCTTAGGTACAGTAAGCCTTCTGAGGTAAATAAATCTCTTTTTCGGTATTCTGAGGTATATATGTGCTTTAAATGGCCGAGACAATCACCAGGAGGGCTAAAATATATAGAATATTGATATACCTTTCAACCATTTCAAGTAGGCGGGACACTAGTCGTATCACCGATCCTGAAAGGTTCAACCCTTTTTGTGGTTGTCTTGACAAGATATCTCGTCATTACCAAGGCCATTATCAGATCTTGATGGACGAGATATCTCGTAACTAGAAGAAAATTGACCATATCTTGATCTCGTCATCATAAAAAAAATCCGCAATGTCTTTACGAGATCAAGATCTAGTCAATTTTATTTTAATAACGAAATATCTCGTCCATCAAGATCTAGTCAGTTTTATTTTAATAACGAAATATCTCGTCCATCAATTTCTGGTTAGTTTCGCTAATGAGGCACCTCGTCCACCATCAGGGCACTTAATATCCTGAGTACAGTAAGCCTTCTAGGTAAATAAATATCTTATTTTTGTATTCTGATGTCTATGTCTAGGTGTGCTCTAAATGGACGGTGAGACATAGGGAGGCCCAAAGGGACAATGGAGCTCCCAGAGGGGTGTCTGACGGACTGATGGATGAATGCACTGATCGGCTTCAGCCCCATCCAAAGTAATAGAAGGAGAAAAAGTTCATCGATTTGAAACTTTTTGGGGAATTTGCTGAAAATTCTACACCAAACTGAAATAAAAATTTAGATACATGGGTAAAGGTAACTCGAGATACAGAGCATCAGTTTCAGTATAGTGGTTTGTTTCCGATTGAATTTGAGGAAATATGAAACGTTATCTCAAGGTGGCGGTCCCCCCTGTCTTGGAGCTGCAAATTTCACCGTTTCTCGGTAACGTAACACCAGTGCGGACAGTGGGTTGAGATGGTCTATTGCTGGTCCATAGTTTAAAAGTTGTGAATTGTACCCCTAATTGTATCAAATACGCTAATTCTATCTTTTCTCCTATTTATTTTAATTTTTCTATTGTGTTTTAATGGCACTTCCTTTAACTTCTCTCTTTATAAGAAAATTTTACTATTTATAAAATTAGTTTATTAATTACTAGCTGAACTACCCGGCGTTGTTCGGGTTGAATTGTTTATAATTCATCGTAATATACTCAGTATTATTCCTATGGAGATTTTGAATTGTTTTTAGCCCCCTTCAGATCCAGGACAAATCGAAAGGGGTTAATATATAGCCTATGTGCCCGTAGAATTCTACAGGATGAATGTACCAAATTTAGTGTGAATGGGTCTGACATCGATCGTATAAATACGCAATGTTATTCCTATGAGGATTTTGAAGTGTCTTTAGCCCCCTGTACCATATCGATGATGAAAAAAGACCACTTTCAATAAAAATAATCTTACATTATCATAAAAATTTACATTCCAATAATAAAGCTACAGTTTCAGAATTTACAGACCGGATACATAAACGATATGATACTGCGAGATTTTCAGCGCAACCGTACCCGTCTGTGATTGCACCATACTCTAAGATTCTGAAAAACCTCCAAGGTCATCTTGAGTGGCAACTACAGTAGATATTAACTCTGACGTCATCTGCACAGTCAGACTGGGAGAGGGCGCCCCCTATCAAGTGCTATGTCCAGGATGACGGGACGTTAAACCCCTCTACGCACCCAAGACAAATGGAAAGGGGGTTAATATGTAGCCTACGTTACCCGCAGGGTTCCAAAGAATAAGTGTACTAAATTTGGTGTAGATTGGTCAAACGGTGTAGATTTGTATAGAGAACAGACAGAGGCTAACTCTGCTTTTTATATATAGATGATGTAGAGGTAAACTGTCAACAGCTAGGTAATTGATACGTCCTTTCCGTTTGATAATGTAGAAGTACGTTGCCGAAAGTAAGCGGTGTGAGACCAGAAATAACAAGTGTCGTAGAGACTCTTCGAAGGAACCGATGTCGTTTCCAACTATGTGCCATTCTTTTTTGTAATCAGTATTAGCTCTCTGAGAGCTACACAACCATATATACGTTCTGCTACTTGCAGTCTTCAACCAGTTTTGACTTCTTGACCAATAGAATCTTTTCTAGGATTCCGTGAGATTCTCATCACGAGCGCTCCATAGAACGGAGGTGATTTCGCGTGAATAATGAAGACTGATGAAATGAATAACTAGTAGGAATGAAAATATAAATTAGTAAAAATTCAATGAACATAAAATTCTGGCAAGTATACAATCGGTTGGTTTCAATAAAGGTAAAAAAATAAATTAAGCGATTGTAGTTTTTAAAATTGAAGTTTAGACCAAGTATTCAGAGTGGATTGGTGCGATGACCTTAGTCTGTAAATAGTGCACTGTATAGTATATATTTCATATAATAGATAACTTATGGTAAGATTTTGTTCCTCTCTGTGTTCAATGTAATATCTAGTATACCGCTTGACCAGATCTGTTCTTTCAACGAATAGATATGTTTATTTAGTCGGTACATATGTATCTAGCGCCTCGTCTGGTGGCAACGATCTTGACGCGTTTTTTGGCACACTTTTAGTAGCGAGTTATGGAAGGTGACGGTAACCCATCTTTATTAAGGTTATTCCCATTTTTATGGCAACCTCGGCAAACGAAAGGATTTATAAAGATGTTATATTTATAAAGATTTGTAAAGATAAAAAAATATTTTTTCTAAGATTTTTTTCCTTAGCGACATAAAAAAGTGCGCCATAAAACGCTCCAAGAGGTTTGCCACCAGACGAGGTGCTAGATATATCTGTGCTATTTAGTCTATGTGTGTTGTAAAAGGATTGATGTGGCGTGATAGTTTACATTAATGCTCATCACCATTTTCTTATGAACATCTAAATATTAATTATTTTTTCAGGAAAAGCTATTAATTTTCCGGTTAAAATTTTATCGGAATTTCCTGGTACTTACAAAAACTTTAACGTAATTGGTTGTAAGTCTTTCAAAGAAGGGACTAGGTGGCTGCTTGAGAGATCCAATCAGTCCTTAAATCTCCTGATGGTGACAAGGTATCTCGTCATTAGCCAAATTGACCAAAACTTAAACTCGACATCGTAAAATCAAATCGACAATACCTTGAAGACGAGATATTTTGTCATTAGCACAATTGGTCAGATGTTGATGGATGAGATATCTTGTCGACACACATCGAGGGTAAAATACACCCAAAAGAAATTTTTGTTGTATGCAAAATAGATTCATTTGAGGTGATAGGTATGTATCGCGATAAAGTATTTTAGCATAGAGCTATTCAAAGAGGGTTAAAAATGCAGTCAAGAATTATAAATTAGTCGCCAAGAAGATATTGCATAAAATAGAGCTTTAATATTCTCGTGGCTGAAGGTTTGAAAGAAATGGAAGCGATCCAAGAACAAGCCTCGTAATTTTCAACCACGGTCAAATGACGTTAACACCTGAGCTGGCACCTCACTCTCCAAGCTCCACACCACGCCAACGTGAGGACATTTGAGGCCACGACAGATTTAACGTGAACCAGCCCTGTGTACACGACGGTCTTTTGGCTGGACCGAGTTTTCGAACTCCCAACCATCCAGTTGCTAATCCGTTGCTCTTCCAACTGGGCTGCGGAGGCCCGAAAATAAGTTGGGAAAGAGGAGTAAGATATAGTTACTGACGTGCAACTCAACTCGGCCGTTTTGAATTTTAGTCTACAGGCGCCTCCGGATATCAGGTTTAGAATCTCTGAAATTTTGGAACAAATTCCGTTCAGTGCCCGTTAATCATTGAGAATCAGAATTGGCCTTGTTGGCGAAAACAGCCCTGGCGCAACAAGTATCCGAAATTTGGCGCGAATCATTTTCAAAATTCTCGCCGCGAAGCGATTACTAATTTAAGCCTCTCGCCTCCTTCAAATAGATCCTCTGCCGCCAAACATTTTAGTGATTTAAAAGGTCGCCTCAAAATTGGCACGGAAGCGATATGATATAATCAACAGCCAAACCTCCTCTTCTGGGGGGACTGAGAACAACAACCTTTAAGTACACTTTGTCTTAAAATAAACCCGGAGGGTCGATTTTTCTCGACATCTCGTCATGCTGACATAAGAGGCATGGCTTCGGAAGAGAAGAGTTTAGTTGCTCAATATGTGGTTCAAATATTTGAAAGCTGCTATCGCTATTGACTTATTTTTAGCCTCTGCCAATCATTACTTAGATGCTTGAGAACAACAGCACTTTGCAAAGTTCATCCCGTGGCTTCGTACTTTTTCGAGAAAAGTGGCGCAACTCCAAAATTTCATTTCTTTCCAATCTGATAATTGATTCCGTTAAATTCGATCAAACCATGGATGTCAAATAAAGATATGTGAGGTATTTTCTCTCAAGTTAAAAATATAGATAATTTCATAGAATTAATCATAAATTTAATGATATTTTGCTTCTTTTTATTTAATTGGCACCGTATCTAGTTCATGTGTTGTAAACAAGTCCTACACGACACCTAATTTTTATTGTTTCTCACAAATAGTTTGATTGAATTACGCCCCTTGCAAATTTTAATAAACATTAAAATGATGTATTAAGTAAAAAAATGTACTTTTATAAATATTTTTTACAAATCTCGCTGTGATGTCATTATATGAAAAACATTTTCTGTCAACCTAAATATAGATGGCGGTAGTGTGTCTGAAACGGAACGTGTTCTGTACTTTTTTCGAAACTGACGTCACTTGCTTTGTTTTTCGGAAACGATTTCAGCACTTTGGCAAAAAAATTCCAAAAAATGAATTCCGGATTGAAAAAACGACAGTTGATTGAGTGAACGCTAATTAAATTAAAAGCAAATACATCGTCAAAATGGCGATAACCTACATTTTAAGCTATACCGAAGATGCTTGATGCGAGGGCCTTTAGGTAGCGGAAGTAAAATCTTCACTTTTCGTTAGGTTTGTTTGTTTACACTGAAATACCCCTCTAAGAGAAAAAAATCAAGCTTTAACCCTTCAAATGGTTTCTGCAAGATACGTACATTAAGATCCGACCAATTTTGTTAATAACGAGATATCACGTCATCAAGATATTGCTGATTGTTTTGTAATGATGAGACTAAGATCTAATCAGTTTTCTTCAAATGACGAGGTATATAGTCCATAAAAACCTGACCAGTTTTGCTAATGACAAGATACTTCTTCGAGAGAATCACCAGGAGGGTTAAGATGTGATTTTAAATCGCATTGAAAACTTAACTCGCACAAACATTTTTCTATAAAGAGGATGGATCTTCCTTGTAAAATAAACCTGCGGTCTAGACGACTATCATCTTTGTTGAAACTATCAAAATTTCACGAAGTAGTACCTGTGAGAAATTTACTATAAATATGGTGTTACTATTTAAATGGCATTCTCACTTTGGACTTTCTCAGATGCTTGTGTGCCAAAGTAAGTCGAAATCTACCTGAAATTTTGAGAGAAAAGTAGTTCCTTCACCATTTTTCCCATCCACATGCTCCTGTTAAAGTGAAGCAGCATTTGGCACATACAGGTAGGTAGGTAATTTAACTAACGTCACACTGGAACAACACAACCGTCTATTGGTGATGGTCCGGGATCAATCTCCAAGGGAAAGATCGAGGACAACGCTGCGTAATTTTGAACCACGGTCAGATGACGAGGCAACATCTGATCTGGCACCCCACAATCCAAACTTCCACACCACCCCAACGTGAGGACATTTGAGGCAACGACGGATTTAACATGCACCAGCCCTTTTTGTTCAAGACGGTCTTTGGTTGGATTCGAACTCTTGGCACATACAGTGCTATTCGTTTGAGGAAATTACTTCTGTTTCAGATTTTATTTTATTTAGTGGTTACTTACGAAATGATATAGTTTTGCCCCTCTAATATTATTATAGTATTGCAAACAAGAAAGCAGTTCATGGTATATCCTTGTAAGTCGACGCATGAGATAACAGCGGAAAGTACTTTTTTAAATTATATCAATGAGTAGGTCTTTTACAAATAAGGGTGCAAACATATTAGTAAATGGACTGGGAATGTGGTAAAACTATGAACATTTTAAGTTACTAGGACAGTAGTAATTGGTTCAGTATTTACTTTGAATATTTGGGTTCGCACTTGCCCTACCTCACCCTGCTTTAATTAGGGTTAAAATTTCATGCACATAAATTAAGTTGTTTGTTGTTTGAACGAGATATCACGTCCGTCAACATCTGACAAATTTTGATAATGATGAGATATCTCGTCAGCAAGACATTTGCCGGTTTCTTTATGATGACGATATCAAGATCTAGGTCAGTTCTTTTAATCTGGCATGTTTTCTTCTTATGGCGATATATCTCGTTCATCAAGATCTGTTAATGGTTTTGCTAATGACGAGATACCTCGTCCAGACAACCACCAGGAGGGTTTAAAAATTGTTCAATTGGTTGGTTCCTATTCATAATTTTTTCGAATTTATTTAATGATTAATTTTTATCACCTAAAAGTATTATATAGATTTTATTTGGGTACATTAGTAATGTACCCAAATAATAATGCTTAATACATGCTCATAATCCAGAAAAGGTAGGACCAAATGACATAACATTGACATGCGAAATAAATTTTTAATATTTGAAGATATTCATACGTAAACTTGCGGACCTTCGGGCTCTTAAAGCATAATACAGGACATTTCTCTAAGCACAACTAGCAACGGACATTAATCCAAGCCTTAATTAATCTCGCTTTGTTGTTTACTGTAAACTTTAGACTAAAAATACACGAAAAAATAAGCAATGTATACACACAGGTCCCAACTTCCCATGATTGATTCTCCCTTCCTCTGCCGAGGAAATATATCTTCCAAGGAAGCCAAAAACCTATCCTGGACACACTTGCATACATATCCGACCGGCAATTGTGACATTTATCTTAGCAGACTCATCCCACAAATTACTACCCAATGAAAGATGCCATGTATGGATTCATTTCTCAATGTATGACTTCTTTCTTTGGTTTTTCTTCCTGCTTACATGCTGCTGCCCAATCTGATGTTTTTACGGTGAAGAGCCAACGACCACTCACTTGGATGAAGAAAACCGTGGCGAAAGAAAAAGTAATCCAAGAAAGAAGACACAGAAAAAAGAGGACAAATATCATTTATTAGTCGTCCCCGTGACTTGTTATGGCATGTATAGTAATTAAGCATGAGTAATGTTGATCAGTAGGGTTTGGGCTTAGTGTGGCAGATAAAAAGAAGAGTATGAAAATGAATTTTTGTGGGAACGCATTGCTGAGATTGTTTTTCCTGGCGCCAGGAGACAAGTATGCTTTCGCAATGAAAGAATGGGACTTGGGCAATTTTTTTTCATTTAAGGTGGACGAATCAGAAGTGTTATGGGAAAATTTAGCAGACAATGAAACGGTAAAGGTTTGGATTGGTTGGTTGATTTCTTTTTTCTTATGACAGATTTGCCAAGAAGGTTTGGAATACGTTTAAGATAAAGTATAATTGCTTCTTTTTCTTGTTATGAAGTTCACATTCATTATAGAAAAGAAAGAAAAATTTTAGTTCATAAATTATTCTTGTGAATATATAATTGATATTCATAATAACATATTCATAAAATATGATTTTATTTGGTTTACATTTTGAAATAAAGTAATGCAAACTGCTTTATACAATATTTCCATCAAATTTAAAAGAAAGTTTTAGGGCATAAGAAAGGGGTAAACTCTATTTATCTATTAATTGACGCAATGCCTTTGTCAATAATTTACAAAATCTTTTTTCACAAACCACCTGTTTTATTTTATACATACTTTAGTTTTAAATATTTCTTTTTACCATTCCTTCTTCCAAAATCAGTACAATTTTTCACTGCAAGATCCAAGTACCTGAGAGGAGAATAAACCAGCCTTATCTTGAGGGGACAAAAACGCATAGCTCAAACTCTTCGTGAGGCCATTTTGTACCTCGATACATCGATTGCTGTGAGAAATACGTATAAAGGAACCCCATTCTAAAACTTAAATTCTTTACGTTCCACCCGAGGAGACTCGAAGCTGGTCCTGTTCCCCATGTCTCAATCCTCTGGGTTAAATTACTCATCACATCTTAACCTCACATACAAGCCAAACCAGTATCCTAGCACAATCGGCATATATGTTGATTGAGTTCTATTCATAGTAACAAATATTGTTAAAAATTTAAAAATTATATACCTATTAAAATCCACCTAGTTTGCTTTGTCAACGAATTTTCCACCCTGAAATTATAGAACGTCACTTTAACTGCAGAAAATCAGGACCACTACATTTGTTCACTTACGAAGTACCTTCGCGTGGTTAAATCTATGGACTGCCTGCTGTACCATCCAGCAAACGGCAGTATCCGAACACAATCAGCTCCTCTTCCTAGGAAATTATACCCACAAAGACAAAAAGTTAAGCCATTTCTGATTTAGAAGTCACATTCACCACGTACTATTCAAGTACCTGATAAAAAAACCAGTCTTGTCTTGGAGGGGACAAAAACGCATAAATCAAATTCTTCTTGAGGCAGTTTTGTACTTTGTTACGTCGATTGCTGAAATACGTGTAAAAGAGCTTCCTCTAAATTACGATAGTGGTCCTGTTCCCCTGTATCCAAAGTCCTTGTTAAATTATACATTGAAATAGCAGTGCCTTGGGCACTCTTCACATCAATAGAATCCGTGTCAATCTGGATCTAATAGAAACTGATTGACGAAGATTCGGAAGAGCTAATTCCATACAAACTATTCCCGTTCGTCAAAAAACCTTTCGCATACTGTGAATCCGGAGTGTTCCAATTCAACGCACTCAAATCTATGGTAGTTAGTTTCTGTTGTATTCGGGGATTGATCCAGATTCTATTGGTGTAAAGGGATTCGAACTCCCCATCCAAGCCAAATTAGTAACATAAAAATGAGTACATATATTAATTGACGCCTATCCATAATTATCAGAATTTTTAATAATTTACCCTCTAAAATCCACCTATTTTGTTTTCCCAATAAATTCTTCCGACTGAAATAATAGTATCTCACTTTACCATTCATTTCTGAAAATCAGCACCATTACATTTGCTTACTTATACACGTTAAATCCTCGAAATTGCCTGCTGTACCATCCAGCACCACGTCAGTATCCAAACACAATCATCTGTCAGCCTGGGCCCTCATCTCCGCCAAGGCAGAAAGGCGAGTCATTTCTGATTCAGAAGTCACATACGCACCAGGAATGCTCCAAATACCTGAAGAATAAACCAGTTTCGTCCTGGAAGGGACGAAAACGCATAAACCAACCTCTTCAGGAAGTCATTTTGTACCTCATTACGTCGATTGCTGAAATACGTTAAAAGTGCGCCCTCCTAAAAATTAAATTTTCCACGCGCCCGCACGAGGAGACTCAAAATTACGAAGTTGGTCCTGTTCCCTGGTGGCCAATCCTCCGGTTTAAATTACGAATAGGAACGGCAGTGTCTTAGGTACCCTTCATCTCAAAACAGAATCCGTGTCAGTCTGAATCCAGTAGAAACTGACTGACAAAGATTCGGGAGATCCGTTTCCATACAAAATATCTCGTCAAAAACCTTTCACGTAGCATGAATCCGTTGTGCTCCGATTCAAAGCACACGAATCTACTTTAATCAGTTTCTGTTGGATTCGGATTGACCCAGATTCTGCTGGTGTAAAGGGGTCCATAAACCCGCATCCAAGTATCCTAACACAATCAGTTTATACATTAATATAAACCTTTCCGTAATTATCAGTATTTGTTAATAATTTTCCAAATTCATACCCACTAATAAATTATTCGGACTGAAATAACAGTATATCACTTCACCATCCACTGCAGAAAATCATCATCACTACATTTGTTCACTTACAAAGCAACGCCACGCCCTTGAATCCCCGAAACTGCCTTGTGTACCATCCAGCAGCAGAACAGTATCCAAACACAATCATCTCTCAGCCTGGTCCCTCATCTCCGCCAAGGCAGAAGGGCGAGTCATTTCTGATTCAGAAGTCACATTCACCAGGCACGCTCCAAGTACCTGGGAGAATAAACCAGCCTTGTCCTGGAGGGGACGAAAACGCATAAACCAACCTCTTCGGGAGGCCATTTTGTACCTCGTTACGTCGATTGCTGAAATACGTGTAAAAGTGCCCCCCTCCTAAAAATTAAATTTTCCACGCGCCCGCACGAGGAGACTCAAAATTACGAAGTTGGTCCTGTTCCCCGGTGTCCAATCCTCCGGGTTAAATTACGCATCGGAACGGCAGCGCCTAAACCCCGCATAATGTCCGCACGATAGGAACGAGTATAAACTCCGCGAATAATTACGGAAGTGTTCCCTCTCTTAAAGTTAATTTTACATTAGCGATGGAGGGTGAGTGGGGTGGAACACAATTCCAGGGATGGGTCTTAACGAGTTCGGACATGTTGGTGTTGGGAGGATAGACGTCCGCGATTTAGGACACGTCTGAGTGGTTAAGAGGACTTAAAGTTCCACCCGGACAATGAATTGATGCTTTTATCCGTCGTCAAATTGGAATGGGAATCGTCGCAGTTGTTGTTAAAGGAGGCGTTGTTTGTGGAGGGATTATTCTGGAAGTGATAATGGTTTAGCCGGAATAAGGAATCTCGGGGTGGTTGGGAAATGGGCTGTGGGGATTGGTCGTTTCTGAGGAGTGCGGGTTCTAATTTTAAAATTATGGGATTAAATATCGTTTAACGAAATTTTTCGTTTCTTATTCCATCAGCATGATGCCTTTTTATTCGTTTAACCGGTATATACATCAGGAATGTATTATGACGAATGTGTGATTATATTGTAATATATTACGGGCTATACAGTATAGAAATATAAAATTAAAGTGAGCAATGTATACTGTGCCCAAGATCATGTGATCAAAACTAGTAGTAACGTGACCATTAGACTACTTTAATATGAAAGATGGAACCTAACATTCATCATCTGATTGGTTCACGGATGGGAGAAGATGCCCATCCATTGATTCACCATATGATTGGTCCCGCAACTAAGTAAGAGATTTTGTTGATTTTAACCACTTTTGTATTCACTATAGAACCATTTACCTACTATGTCATAAGATGTAATGTCGCCAAACGAGACGATAAGATGCCAAATCGGCCAAGGAAGTCAATTTTTCAAAGCACGTGTTGACTATCAGTCGCATGACAAGCCTGTTTTCTCATTCCCTCACATTTTCTTTTCTGTGCTGATTTGCATCTTCTCTTATTGCCTTTTGTCATCAGACGGCTGAAGAATTTCATTAAAGCGGCTAACTCACGCCGAGTATTCTTAGCAGTAGCTCAAATCAAGCACATTCAAACGAATCGGCAAAATTAGTAACGGTTGATTTTATGTGGTTTACATCCGTCTGTTGCCATTGTTAATATTCAAATAATGGCAATTTCTGTTAAACGTACGTTAATGAAATATATAGAGGTTATTTAATTTAGTGTTTCTGTTATTCTTTGCGTATATGGAAGCTCAAGATAAAGATCGGACAAGGAAATTGAAAAACAAACATTACTATATTCGTTATTAAGGGGACACAGTACCCTTTGAACATTTTTTTGTTTTTATATTCCCAGCTAGATGTTTTAGTGTACCTTATTCCAATACACAAGAAGAAAAATATTTTTTACATTCACAATAATTAAAAAATTCAAATTTTATAAAAATACTAGCTGAATTACCCGGTGCTGCTCGGGTTAAATTGTATATAATTCATCGTAATATTACTCAATATTATTCCTATGGAGATTTCGAATTGTTTTTACCCCCTGCAGACACAGGACAAATCGAACGGGGTTAATATATAGCCTGTGTCCTGCAGAATTCTACAGGTTGAATGTACCAAATTTAGTGTGAATTGGTCTGAGAATGGTCGTATAAATACGCAATGTTATTCCTATGAGGGTTTTGAACTGTCTTAGGCCTTCTGTACCATATTGACGATAAAAAAAGACCACTTTTTATGAAAATAATCTTATATTATCATAAAAATTTACATTCCAATAATAAAGCTACAGTTTAAGAATTTATAGACGGGATACATAAACGATATGATACTAAGTGATTTTCAGCGCAACCACATCCATCTCTGATTGCACTACACTCTAAGATTCTGAAAAACCTCCAAGGTCATCTTGAGTGGCGACTCCTGTAGATGTTAACTCTGACGTCATCTGCACAGTCAGACCGGGAGAGAGCGCCCCCTATCAAGTGCTCTGTCCAGGATGACGGGACGTTACACTCCTCTGCACACCAAAGACAAATAGAATGAAAGTTGAAATGTAGCCTAAGTTACCCGCAGGGTTCCAGAGAATAAGTGTACCAAATTTGTTGTAGATTGGCCAAACGGCGTAGATTTATATAGAGAACAGACAAACAGATGCCAACTCTGCTTTATGTGTGTAGACTAGCAGAATTACCTGGCGTCGCTCGTTTGAATTGGTCAAATGTTGATTGAAAAGTGATAAGACTTATCACTTTTCTTTCATAGAAAAATGCAAACATCATTTAAGTGTACGGAAAATAATATTTTAATATCATTTTAACTTTTTCATTGGTTCTACGATTTACTTCGGACAATATGTAAATTGTATACAGGATATAGCCATCCATATAATCAATTTCATATTCATCGCACCCCTGTTGTAAGACAAACTACGGTAGAGCTCTATGTAGCGCCTCGTCCGGTGGCAACGGTCCTTGGCGCGTTTTTGGGAGCACTTTTAGTAGCGAGTTATGGCAGGTGAAGGTAGCCCATCTTATAATTTTTGTAAGATTGCTTTCCTTGGCGACATAAAAAGTTCGCCAAAAATGCGCCAAGAACCGTTGCCACCAAGCGAGGCGCTACATACAGCTGTACTCAAACTACAAAAGTTTTTTCTAAGGTGACTACTTCGGAAGTCGATTTAGAAATATCTTAGAAATACAACGTTCGACTACCAGTTTTAATTTAAAGTAGCCTATCTTATTTCAAAGTAATTTTATTTTAACTTTCCGATCATTTTAAAGTAAGAAGTTACATACCTTACTTAAAAAAAGTTTTTTGTAAATTTTATTTATTTTTATGTAGCAGTGTATTCTACAAACCATTACTTATTCAACCAGAGACTTAAGGAAAGTACATACACAGTGCGTCAAATAAGTTTTAAGACTGGGTCTGTAAAAAGAAATGGAAACAAGAAATTAATACCTGTTTTGGTTTTTTATTCAAAATAGGACCCTCCGGCTTTAATGCACTTTTTACAGCGATTTATTAATGAATCGAACGCCTGTTGTAAATCACTTTGTGGAATGGCCTGCAAAGCACGCGTCGAAGCTTCTTGTATGGTCGAAATACGCTCAAAATAACACTCTTTTAACTTCATTTTAAGTTTTGGGAATAAGGAGTAGTCACAGGGTGCTAAATCAGGTGAATACGGTGGACTTCAAGAAGTTTGGATCGTTTTCAGCGGCTGAAATGATGTCTGCAATGTGCACTTCTCATTGCTTTTTGTTCAGGGATTAAAGTGTGTGGAACAAATTTAGCACACACTTTTGTTTTGCCCAAATCTTCATGCAGGATGGTTCGAATTGTTTCTTTGTCGATGTTTAAAGAGTCTTCCATCATTCTCAGTGACGCACAGCGATCGTTTGTTACGAAATTTCGTACTTTTTCAATAATTTCAGGTGTCCTAGATGAAATTGGTCTTCCACTACGCTGATCATCTTCTACCGTATCTCTTTCGTCCAAAAAACGTTTGTGCCACACAAAAACATTTGATCTACTTAAACAACAGTCACCGTAAACTTGTTTCATGGGTTGGTATGTTTCCGAAGCACTTTTACCAAGTTTTGCGTTAAATTTAATTACAGCTCTTTGCTCAATCTTAAAAAAATCAACATGAAAAAAATTCACTTCTGCAATGAACGCTCGCCTTCTCTCAGCTATTTAACGAAATGCGCACAACTTGTTGGCAATGTGCCAGTAGACGATGGACGTTATGACGCATGCGCATTTACACTCACAGCGCCATTACAACGAGCGCTCTGGGACGAGTCTTAAAACTTATTTGACGCACTGTGTATACCGTCAAGATGTTACCCCTGTCTAGTAACATATTGAAGAAAATAAAAATAATTCATTAAAATTTAACTCAAATAATATATCTCCAATATGTAAAATACTGGAACATAAACAGTGAGTAAAAAAAAGTTTCCGTACGCACTTACTATTTGAAATAGATTGCTTTATTATTTGCAGAATATAAATATTGAAGATATAAAAATGGAAAAACAGATGAGCATAATTGCATAGAAAGTTTCTGTTGCCTTTAAGCAAAATATATTAATATAATTTAATGCATAATTCACAATAACACAAAACTGTGGCAAATATAGAGCAAAAGAAGTCTGCTTACTATGAAAAATATTTCATTAAATATTATTCCGCAATTCATGTTTCATCATTTAATGGTAAGTTAAACCTGCTTTTGTTTTTAATGACCTATCTCAGAAGTTTAGGCATGACTCCCACAAGTTTTTTTTCCTTGTTTCTGGAGAAATTTTTTTCCAGACGTCCAGAAGGGCATTTTTCAGGTTATCTTTGCCACTGGTATCATAATTTTTCAGTTCACGACCGGTTTCTTCTCATAAGTGTTCCAAGGGTTTAAATCAGGAGACTGATGGTGTGTAAAGTTGTTGCAACATATGGTAAAGGCATAATTCTTTACAGAATATTGCTGTGTGCTTTGAATCGTTGTCCTGTTGGAAGATAAATGGTCTTCCAAGAGACAGTTTCGTAGCAATAGCAAGGATATTTGTTTCAAAATGTCTAGGTACACATACCTATCCATGTTACCTTCAACAAAACATAAATTATACACACCAGAACTCATGCAACCCCATACCTTTACGTTTCCTCCGCCGTGTTTTACAGTACTACATGCTTTTTGCTTGCACATTTGATGTTCTGGTTCTCTCCATGCCATAATTCGTCCATTTGAATCACAGAGACAAAATTGTGATTCATCCATGAAAAGTACAGAATCCCAAAAGGTTAAGGGCGTTTTTGTAAACTCAAGACGCTTTCTTCTGTGAAGTTTGCTAATGAGTGGCTTCTTACGTGCAACATGCCCATTGTAGCCATTCTCTTTGATTACTTTTCTTAGTCTGAGGTTATATTTCAAGATTGTAATCAGTTTTCAATAAGGATGCAAGTTATGGTGCACTAATTCGTGTATTATCTCAAACTTTTTGCAGAATATTCCTGGTGTATCTGGCTCAATTTTTGAGGTCTTCCAGATCGGTTCCTATATTCCAGTTTTTATCTATATCTTTCAGTGATTTTTATCGTAGATATTTTCCTCATTGATAAACCGTTATTTCTCAACTTTATCACCAACATGCGAATAGCTTTCGGAATTCCCATTTTGGCGATCCACTGGTATAAAAATCGCTTGAGATGATTACTTACACAATACTGAAGTTCTTTTTCATTCGATAGTTATAATAATTGAATGCGGGGCAGCTGGACTGTACGTTCCAATCAATTTTCATAGTGCGTACGGAAACTTTTTTGCCTTTCATTTTGTATGTTTTTCGCCAAGTTTAATTAATTAGTTTTTATTTGTGAAAATTAAGGAACTTTTTTTCGTTTCCGTGCGGAAACTTTTTTTTTATCCACTGTAAATGCAAAGAGAAACGAAATACCAATCATTGAAAAAATGTAGAATTCTAAAAAACGAAAGATATGAGCAAGCGTGTCTAATTTTGACTTCCGAAATACATACAGCAATTCGAAAAAAGAAGTTTGAAAAATATTGATAAAGACAATTATTTACAAAAAGAACACAAATTTATAAAATTTAGAAACAATCAAATATGATCACAACATTTCGCAGTCTTAACTCAAATACACAAACACGGAATCCTAAATCAATTTTAAAAAATAAAACATTAATTCTGACGTTGACAGAAAACGAATAGCAAAATTACGCTTTTATGATGAATGAGTTTTTCGTTTGAGGTTTTCATGTTCCATTGCAAAACAAAAGTTATGTAAAATAAAATATTTTAAAAATCCTTTTTCATCAATCATATGTTCATAAATTATATTATAGAAAGAAGTAAAAAATCAGTTCAAATATAATTATTAGTGGAAAAAGAATTTTGAGCAATACTGGTAAAACAAATTGAGTTGCGTACAAAAATCGTTTTATACGCAATGTTATTCCTATGGGGATTTCAAATTGTTTCTGCACACCTACGACGAATAGAATCGGTGTTAATATGTACCCCACGTTACCCGCAAGGTTCTAAAGTATAAGTGTACCAAATTTGGTGTGGATTGGTCAAACGGTGTAGATTTGTATAGAGAGCAGACAGACGCCAACTCTGCTTTATATATAGACTAGCAGAATTACCCGTTGATGCTCGGGTTGAATTGGATAAATTTTGATTCCATTTCATAGAAAAATGCAAGCATCATTTAAGTGTAGAGAAAATATTTTTTAACATCGTTCTAACTTTTTCATAGCTTCTACAATCTACTGATGCAAGTATGTATACATAATATATCCATCCCTATAATCCATTTCATATTCATCACACTCTTACTGTAAGACTAACTGCAAAAGTTTTTTCTGAGATGAATTCAGAAGTCGATTTTGAGTTTTGGAGTGATTACGAATGCCAATTAAGTTCATTTTCAGTAAAAATGAGGAACTTTCAGCGTAGTCTTGCACTCAGTTTTCCAACCAATATTTATTATTTGTGGTATCCTTGCACCATGGATTCGATGTTTTCGAATTACATTATCATTTTGAGAGGATGGCAAATTGAACTGTTAAGGCATTCATGATTAATTTATTTTGAAGCACACACTTTTTTCTTGAAAATTCTATTCAGACACACGTGGAATAACGGATATTGTTTTTAAACAAATGTCATCAGTGTAGACAAAGCAAACTCAATCGATTACACTTTTTACAAAATCACACAGGTACCTAAGTTGTATACGAACAGTTTCAACTTCAAGTAAGCAACTTCGACCTTCTGCCACTTAAGACAAAAATTTTTTATTTTTCAAAAGAGTCCTAGTTTACTTGCTATATTATTCCAAGATCAGCAAAGTCTTATTTAAATTTCGCTTTCCTCCAACAGAAAAATTTAGTTTGAAATCGAATCCTTAAGGTATTTTTTTTAATTGAGAGACTCAGTTTCTATATGGAAACCACGTACCTATTTAGAATGATAGATGTAGTTACCTGACTATGGAGTACGGCTTTCAATAATACCCATGAAACATGAAAAGCAAATGCAAATTGAATTGATTTTAATCGTCTTGTAATGAAAATATGTCAAAATTTAGAAATATCTTTGAACTACAACGTATGGCTACCCGTTTTGATTTAATGTAACATATCATATTTTAGAATAATTTTATTTAACTTTACCAGTGATTTTAAAATAAGAAGTTATACACCTAACTTAAAAAATTTTCCATTTATTTTTATGAAATAGAATTCTACAAACTATAACGTATTTAACCAAAGGCTTAAGGAAAGTTCATACATATACAACCAAGAAATTACCCATGTCTAGTGGTATTTGGCAGAAAATAAAAATAATTCATTACAATTTAACTCCCAAATAATATATCTGTAATATGAAATGTAATGGAAACATAAATACAAACAGAAACAAAATTCTGGTCATTGAAAGATGTAGATTTCTGAAAAACGAAAGATCTGTTCAAGCGTGTCGAATTTCGACGTCATTAGAATATTCTGAAATAGAGAAATTCGAAAAAGACGCTTGAAAAATATTGATAGACAATAATGAATTATTTTCAAAAAGATCACAAGTTTAGAAAAAGAAATGCTCAAATATGACCGCAACATTTCTGTCTTAACTCAAATACACAAACACGGAATTCTAAATCTAATTTATAAAATAAAACATTAATTCTGGCGTTGCCAGATACCGAATTGCAAAATTACGCTTTTATCATCATTGAGTTTTTGTTTTGGCTTTTCGTGTTCCATTACAAAATGCAAGTTGTGTAAAATTAAGTATTTTAAACATCCATTTTTCATCATTCAAATAATTCTAAATTATTTATATTATGGAAAGAAATAAAAAAATCAGTTCAAACATAATAAAATTTTAAATTGTTTAAATATAAAGTTTAAAAAACAGTTTTTCGGGCAATACTGGTAAAACAATTTTGTTAGAAAACTTGACTTTAGATCAATACTGGTAAAACAGAGTTGCGTACCGCAATCGTTTTATGGTCAATGTTTTTCCTATGGCAATTTCGAATTGATTTAGCCCCTCTGCACACCTAGGTTAATATATAGCTTGCGTTACTCGAAGGGTTTCAAAGTATAAATGTACCAAATTTGGTGTGGATTGGTCAAATGGTGTAGATTTGTGTAGAGAACAGACAGACATACAGATGCCAACTCTGCTTTATATGTATAAATTTCAATATTTTAAAATTCCTATTCCTTTAAGTTTTAATTTTTTCAAATATTTTTTATATACCTTCCATGAAGTGCTCCCCACAATTTCATGCATGGGATTACATATACCACTGTTATTTATGTTTTTACAAATATTTTTGTAACAAACACTGAAAAACAGAAAAAAACAGTCAGATGATTTTATCAATTTTTGAAAAATAACTATTCTTTCAAATCTTTATTCCATGCATACAGTTATAAAATATAACATAATAAACAACCAAAAAGGTTTCAAATCTCTACACCAATTAAAAAAAGCCTTAGCATTTTAAATACACTGCAGTCATGAAAAATAAAAAATTGAGAAAAAGCACTTTAAAGTTTTAAATGGCTTTTGTTTACGGTCCTTAAATTCAATAGAAAAACTTTAATAACTCGCTAAATAATGTAACTACAGCTATAAAATTTTCCACACATCCTTTAAAGTTGCATAATTAATAAAAAAAATCGACACTTTGGTCATTTTTAGGGTACTGAGTCCTCTTAAGTGAGAAACCTAAATCGGCTGATTTTAGAAGCAAAGTTGGTTGAATTTTACATTTATATGCATAAAATGTTTTCGGTTTGAGGAGGAAGAATACAAAAACCCTCAGCAAATTCGAAGTATTTAGAATGGTATAAAAATACCAGTCCAGTATGAAAAAGTTTAATTTAATTAAAAACGTGTGTAGAAACATGAAATATATTTATTTTTATTGCTTCAGACAAAAGAACTATACACTCTTGATGTAAAAAGATGTATTTTAATGTTTATGACATTTATTAGCTGTTCCATATTAGATACCGTTTATTTTTATATCGGCAATTCTAACTTGTTTAGTATAACGTGAATTTTTTTGTTAAATTATCTTTTCATCTTGTGATTTGACGTTTGATTTACTTAAAAAAATCAATTTATCTAATCTTTTAAACGTTTTTATTGCGCGCTTTCCCCCTATATTATCAGTAAAAAAATTTTTAACAGGAAGTACGTTTTAATAGACTAAAGTGAGCACTATATTTCGTACGCTCTGAGAAAATTCAAAGTTGGACACACACACACAGGTTCTACAAAAAAATTAAAGAAATAACAATATCCATTAAGTATTTAAAGTGATGGAACGAGAATTATAAAACAAGTTTAACTAGAAGTGAGGTGATTCGAACCCACGACTCCTAGAAAACTGGTGTTTTAACCAGTGCCTTAGACCACTCGGCCACTCTACTGACAGCAGCCGGTTATTATTTTAATTTGAAATGATAACCAAAGCATTTCGTCAATTATATATTTTCAGATCTGGAAACCTCGAAAACGTTCTGAAGTTTGGTCATTGTGACCTACTCTATTTTGTCTTCTTCATATATAATATCTCACGAATTTAATACAAAATTCTACATATGATGTCTACATAATAAATTTCGTATCTTTCATTTCGAAAACTTTTTAAATCCTTCAAAAATTTGGTAATTATTACTCATATTTTATTCTAACCACTCATATCAAATCTCAATAATTCAATACAATATTTTGTTTGCACTGATCAATCGGCTAAGATTAAAGCACAGGCCCCAATTTAAATCTATTTGCCTTTACGCAACTCCAAGAGAATTATTTGCTCATCTATCAAGACTAATCTAATTTTAAGCTACAAAAGTCAAGGGTCAATTACCTTAACTATCATAGTGAATTCACCTTTGAAACAGAAATCAACCAAGCCTTACACATTTGAACGTTTTGGTCCCTAGGAATTAAAACTGTTTTCACACACGTCAAGCGAAAAGGTTTTGCCATTTCCACACCATAGAGGAAATATAAAAGTGGAGCGAGCAATGGTAACCTGTTTAAGTGCCCAGGATGATGCGACCAATATTAGTAGTAACGTGATGTTTATACTACTTTCTTGTAGTCTAAGCGTCGCGTTAGACTACAAGAAAGTAGACTACATGAATGTTGGGTGGACATTCATCACCTGATTAGTTCAAGGGACGGGAGAAGACACCCATCCATTGATTCATCATCTGATTACTCCAAGCGACATAGTAGTAGACTTTGGCAATTTCCCACTCTTTTTTGTCGTCAATGTATAGAAATGCCCATTCCCATATCTACCCTATCAAGATCGCCAAACGAAGTGATGAGGTGCAAATCGGCCAATTTTTCCAACTGTCAATTTTTCACAAAGCAGTCACGTGACTACTAGTCGACCTGTTGGTCACACTTTTTAAAGCTCCTTTTAATAACAATGCTCAGTGTACTTATATTTGACCCCACACATTCCATTTCAATTCATGTTATCCCTTCAAAATAAAAGTAGCAGCTTTTTATTCTTATGTTTTCCGAGCCAGTAAATTGTGTTCCGACAGGCAATATCCAGGATGAGCTTAACTTTTTACGCAACGCAGATTTTGACAGAGGGTTAGATCACCAGGAATTCCATAAGAAATCAGCAAGTTGAGCCAAGGAAGAGACGCTCTCCTTTACAGGACATGGTTCAATGAGGACATCTGCCGACCACCTCAAAATCGCATGGCTCAGAAACATTGCTTGTAACAAAGGCTCGAGGGTCAAAATTATTGGCATGATGAGATTCATAGAGAATCATCAGGAATTGATTATTCCAAGACTAATTTGTTTTGCATGTTGTATATATACATATATTGTGTAACATAATATGGCGGTATAGATGTAATTACTGCAGAGATGAAGCAATATACACAGATGTAAAAATGCGCATAGATATAATATATTTTAACATTCTGGATAGACGTGTCACATCGGTGGTATACACGTACACTATTCATCCCACCCACACTTATTTAAACTGGTACAGTGTCTCACAATACTATGCACTGAGTGTGTGATAGTGTTAGTTAGGACTTCCATAAATTTAATCATCCGTCCCCAATTGTAATTTAACACAAGCTCAAACAAGATATAAAGGGCTTCCAATCTTGGATTCCTCCCTTTATTCCCCACTTTAGTTATACAACTGCACAAACTCTCAAACAATTTGATTTTAGAGTTGTTTTTCCCGGTACATTCACTCTCTGTCTGTTAAAGATCCAATTCAAATCACCCCCGGCATATGAGGAATATATAGCATATCCCGCATATGTGATGTGGATTATAATGATCAAACCGAACGCGCTTTGAAATTCCAGTTGCAAGAGCACATGCGTTGTGTCATAAATAATTAAATCATCAAATGTACCATCGCTCAACACTATTGGGAATTTTCCCACCAATTTGATTACAGACGAGCTAAAGTGGTCCGATTTCCGAGATTTATTTGCGAGTTGAACATCAGAGAAGTCTTTTATGTTTTTATGTCATTGAACACCCTAGTGAATGAAGTTAGTGTTTTTCAGTCATTAAAGTGCGACCTGTAAAGGCTTAGTTAAAAACGTGAGATGTGGCCACACAATTCTAGAATAACATATTTAAATTCGCGTTTCGCTGTCATGAATTACCTCTGCCGTGATGACGGGGACCTTTTGTTCCACAGAAATGACCATTGACGATTTTCCATAGGTTTTCGTCTTTATTAGTCCTTTTTTGAAGTTTAACATTTTTACTACCAGTTTGATTAAGATTTTCATCTGTTTTTTAAAATGAGTTATTGACAAGAAAGAATTGGAATGTCTTATTGAGAAATAAAGCTCGTATCTCTGACTCATCTCCCGGTGTTGTTGGAGTCGCTTGTTTTCGATTTCTGATCGGACATGACTATTTACAAAGGCACGTACATCGTAACGGAGTAGGGAAATCAACTATCTGTCCTCTTAGTAAACTGGGTGAAATGATTAGAGATTACCTCAAGGACTGCCCTAAAATTCGTGACAATACAGTTCCAAATATTATACACATTGATTTACAGGAATCATTAAACAGAATTATTTCAGACCTTTATTGAAGTTGTTCGTTGACTGATGGCCGAGAGACTTGGAGACGAGCTTAGGATGAAACAAAGAATATATACTGAAGTAGTACGTGGAAATTGAAACTTTTCTACCTCTGAAATGCTATGATCATCTCAAGCTCCAACTATTAAATCGTATTTAAAATAGCTTAAATCGTGATAACCATTCTCACGTCGGAAACAGCTCTAGATGCTATCATCGATTTCTACCGCTTTATATATGCACTGGCAAACGCAACCAATGACGTGCATAGGCTTGTCCGTACCAGTTTTCTGGCACTTCATTGTATATGTAGGTATATATAAATCACCTTGCTCAAATTGGAAGGAGCTATTTACTTTATAACGCTAAGCTCTGTTTTGCTATTTTTAAATATTTATGACTATCCTCTAGGAATATCTGTTATCCGTATCTAGCCTATGTGGTACAGTAAACATATAGCATCTTTCGTGTGGGTCGTGTAAACTTATTCGGAGAGTTGTATATGGTTGGTGGGCCTGTTAAACTCACCCAGAAGGTCATATCTGACCTTAGAGCTGTTTAAACCTGTTCCTCGGTCGTAATTGGCCCTCAGACCAGAGGTAAACCTATACGCTACACCTCATATCTTGTGCGTATGGTCCTCAATTCTTATGCCTTTTATTATTTTTCTTGTGGATGACACCTGACCCCAACGAGAAAGAACAACATCTATTTCTCAAATAGCTAAATAATATTTTTCCTACTATTCTTAATCTCGAGTTATTTGCAAAGTAGACGCAAATTTTGTTGTTTTTAGAAGCAAAGATCATACATTTCTGATTTTTCCTATAAATGAAAAAACGTTCTTAAAAATTAGTAATAAAATATTTGAAATCAATGTTTAGCAGATAAATTAGTCAATGATAGAATTCTTATATAGCACACAGTATGCCAATTCTTTCAGAGTTAAACTGAAATCTAATTATTTTCAGTTGAGGAGAGGGAGAAAACCAACACCTAAAAACTCTCCAGGCCTTGAACTTGAGACAAAACTATCCCCAGCGAAACGAAAGAAAACAGCACCAAGTCACTTCTTCAGCGATAAGAAAAGGGCAGAAAACAGAGCAGCATGAAAAATAGCGAGTATGTAGCCACTCCTTATTGTGTAGAGGTTAAATATAGATGGGACATGCCGCCAAATAAATGAAGGATGAGGAGGAAGAGACATTTAATAAGTTCTGGTCAAGGACTGGATAAAATTGTTTCTGCTTATTGTTCGGACATAAATCGTCGTGTGTAACAACAAACAAGGAGACATAGGGAAATCAATATCTCATGCCCAACGCCGATCATGATATTAGAAGAAATAAATCGCCAACCGGAAAAGTCTAGGCTCATACGAAAAATAATGGGAATGATATTTCAAATTATTGACCTGCGCTTCATTGATTTCGGGATAAACATTTATTTATTAAAAGCGATGTTACTCTGTTTTAATACCAGGAAATCTAAAATTGCAGTATGTCGGGAATAATTCCATAAGTTATCAATGTACCACTTTCTAAATCTGATATAATGGACTGAAATATATTTGTTTACCTAATTATTTCTATCAACTCATTGTAGATTCAATGGTAAGTGTAGAGTAAGAAGGAAATAAATGAATCGCAGTGTAGAGTTCCTTGAATTATCTATGTATTTTCATTTAAGGTAGGTATTTTAATTAACGTCACACTGGAGCAACACAACGGCTATTGATGACGGTCCGGGATCAATCCCAAAGGGCAACACCACGTAATTTTGAAATACTGTAAAATGACGAGACAACACCTGAGTAGGCATCCCACTCTCCAAGCTTCCACACCACGCCAACGTTAGGACATGTGAGGCACCGACGGATTTAATGTGCTCCAGCCCTCTTTGTACACGACGGTCTTTGGTTGGATTCAAACTCGCAACCCTAAGGTTGCTAATCCGTTACTCTTCCAACTTGGCTACCGCAGCCCTACCTTCATATAAAACTTAATGGGTTGGAATATGAATAGTGCTTGATAATGGGGGACGAATGATTCAGTCCATTTAATTATTATTCAATAAAAAATGGGTATCATGATGAGTTTAATAGTATCGTGTTAGTACGTTATAGCTATCAGGTACACCACATTTTCGTGCGGGGGGAGTGTTGAGATGAAAACCATCCAGCCTGCCAGAGGGCTCAAATTATTTATCCATGTAAGTAATTTCCGTGTACCAATTATGCCACATGGCCATTATTTGGACCTAAACTCATTGCCACAAAAAAGGAGCGATTTTTGTGAAATTGTCAATTCCTCGTTGCCATGGATGCTGGCTTAGACTTTCCAACCCATTCCAAACACATTTCTCTGGTTGAATTAATTTGATACATATTAAATTTCATTATAATTATACCAGCAGACCTGCGCTCAAGTATAATAATATCCAAAAGTTAAGCATAATTCGTAAAATGCGAAAAAATCGCAGTAAATATAGATACAATGGTTGAAAATCACTTGTGAAGAATCGTGGTACGAAGGTAAAACATTGTGCATATGCAAAACAGTTCAGACGACGTCGACATGTTCAAAACAACGGCGCACGTCGGAACGAGTATAAAATGGCCTCTCTTTCTTTAGACAGAAATTT
Organism: Meta bourneti; assembly: GCA_933210815.1. Classification (NCBI taxonomy): domain Eukaryota; kingdom Metazoa; phylum Arthropoda; class Arachnida; order Araneae; family Tetragnathidae; genus Meta; species Meta bourneti. The sequence goes on from OW119928.1 coordinate 74,347,187, forward strand.
TGCAATTGCTGTGGCATGGAGCGTTGTTAACAATCAATAAAGACAAAAGTTGTCACAAAGATGCCAACTGGACATGTTTTTGAAGGGAAGAATTATTGGAATGCTGGAATCCGGTCGATCCCAAACCGAAGCGTCTCTAATTCTGAATGTGCCTCAGTGTATAATCTCCAGACTGGCAGAGGTTTCAAATCATTGGAGATGTTATCCGACGATCAGTACCACGTCGGTCAAGGGTAACAGCCGTTCGGCATGACCGACATTTGGCGATAACTGCGCGTCAGAGCAACCCCGTTCAGCCATGACAGCCGCCACAGGAGTCATAGTTTTGAGACAAACTGTTTACAGGAGACTCAGACACGTTGGTTTCTATGTCAGACGACCAGCAGTTTGCATCCCCCTGACGTCTGCACAGAAACGCACGCGTTTACAGTGGAGTTTGGAACATCGGCACTGGAGTCGACAACAGTGGGGCAATGTCATGTTCAGTGACGTGTCCAGATTTAGTCTGCAAACTGATTCTCGTTGTACCACGTTCTGGAGAGTACTTCGGGGGGTCATGGTCTGGGCAGGCATCATGCTGGACGGCCGCACAGACCTCCACATCTTTACACGGGGTTTGTTACCGGTCAAAGAAACAGAGACGAATTCCTTGAGCCTACCGTTTGCTTGTTTCGAGGTGCTGTCGATCCTGGTTTCATATTCATGGACAATAACGCGCCTCCTCGCCATGCAGCCCTGATCGGCGCCTTCCTTCAAAGTGAAGATATCCACCTCATGCAGTGGCCTGCCAACTCCTCTCCTGACTTGAATCCCATAAAGCATGTGTGGGATATGCTCGGGAGACATATTGCAGCCCTCCGCCACCCACCATGCTCCATTCCGGAATTGAAAACTGCTCTCCGTGAGGCTTGGAAATCTTTGAGAACACAACTCATCCATACCCTCATCGAAAGTATGGGAAATCGTTGTACAGCATGCGTGGCTACCAGAGGTTCCCACATACCGTATTAAACTTTAGCACCACATTGTTTTAATCATTCTGTTTCACTAAAGTTGACACTCGTATTGTGAGCCTTTTTCTTTTATTCCTTTTCTTTGGACAATAAAAGTCATTATTATCCTAATTTTGCATTGTCTTCTTCCTCTATATTCCTATTACACCCGCATACCGCGTTTCCTTCCATTCCGATGAAGATTTTCTGAAATAGTTACATAAACAAGAATTATGCTTAACTTTTGGACATGAGTGTATTTAATTGCTGAAACCTATTGATGGCAGTGTCGTTACTCATATTTCATACCTTATTTAAATTCATTTATAATGAATATAAGTATCAAAATGCACATTTCATTCGACCAAATGAAGTAAAATTAGACGAAAATATAAAACGGAATTTCGTTTGCATTTTTCAAATACACTTAATGGTTTTAAAATTCTTATTCCCAACTAGCAGAATTGCTCGGGTTGAATTGGGTAAACGTTGAAAGAGGTCAGAATTGTCACTTTTATACATCACAGAAAAATAAAAAGATAATTTATGTGAGTGGAAAATAATTTTTCAAACTCCATTTTGACATTTTTATAGCTTCTACAATTTACCTTGTACGAAATACGTAGGCTTGCTTTATCCATCCATACAATTCATTTCACATACATCGCACTATACTAGTGTAAGACAAAACTACAAAAGGTATACTAAAGTATCACATAAATCGATTTTGAGTTTTGGAGTGATTATGAATGTCCCTTTTTCATTTCCTGTAAAAATGACTAACGTACAAAGTTGTATTGAACTCAATTTTCCTATTTATTCCTATTTTATTTCAATATTTTTTACTTGTAGCACTCCTGCAACAAGGATGGGGCATTTCTAATTTCACCATCATTATGAAAAAGGATGACATACGATATTCATGAATAATATCTTTTCAAACAAATGCATTTTCTACTTGAAAATTCCATTCTTCACTCATGAAACAACAGCTTGTTTTAGGATTAAATGTATTCAGTACAGACGAAACAAATTTATACTTATTGCAATTTTAAAAATATCTCAATTTTAGACTTTCCAAAAAGAAAATCAGTGTTTTCAACAAATGTTCCACATAGCAAAGTTGCATAAGAATAGCTTCAACATGTAAAATAAACAATCTCCACTTCTGTACCTTAAGAAAAAACTTTTTAACTTTTCAAAAGTTGCAGTTAGAATATTTTATGTACCTGAAATTTATTATTCCAAGATCAGCAAAGTTTTTTCTAAATTCCTTTTACTCCAACTGGCATACAGTTTTAAATCGATTCTTCGTGGCACTTTTTTGTCATTTTCATCATAGTAAGTGGGAACGTGGTTTCTAAATGGAAGCCACGTGCCTATTTAGAATGATAGATGTTGTTTCTTGACTATTAATACAGCTTTCAATACAATCCAATAAGATAATTTGAAACTCGAATATAAAATGTAAGTTTTACTGTAATGATGAATGATATACTGTAATGATTATCTGTCTTGTAATCGACATCTACATCAAAATTTAAAAACAATATTTGAATTACAGCGTATGGTTATCCATCTTATCGTTACCTGTCTTATTTTAAAATGACTTTTTTGACGTTATATCTATACCCTCTTTTTAAGTAAATCGATGCCGACTTATTTTTAAAGATTTTGTTTTGTACCCTTGATTTATTCTTATGAAAAAAAATTCTACGAATCATTATGTATTGAACCAATGACTTTTGTGGAAAATTGGTCGAAATATGCACATAACGCCAAGAAATTAACTCCTATATAAATAAAAACGGAGTGTTTGTACGTTGAATACTTTTGCCACATTTCAAGTTATTTGTCCATTATGTGTTATTCTAATGCAAAATCAGGGGGTTCTGTGGTAGGTAGGTAAGTATTTAACTAAGGTCACAGTGGAGAAACACAGCTATTGGTGACGGTATGGGATCAATCGGCAAGGGAAAGATCCGGGGATAACACCACGTAATTTTAACAAGAGTCAGATGACGAGGTTAACATCTGAGCTGGTCTCCAAACTTCCACACTACACTGACGTGAGGACATTTGAGTCCACGGAAGATTTAGCATGCACCAGCCCCCGTGTACACGACGGTCTTTGGTTGGACCGAGTTTAGAACTTCGAACCCTCCGGTTGCCAATCCGTTTCTGTTCCAACTGCGTAACCGCGGCCAAGTGGTTTCTGTTTTTGATGTATGTGTGATATGTGTGTGCCCATAGTATGTCCAAATGGCTGGGCATATTTTCATGAAACTTTGCATACTGTGAGTACTTGCATTCATTTAGTGACTGAATTCCGTTGTGCCAGTCTGTACGTCTTCCCGTTATATGTCTGTTTTTGTGTTTGTGTATCAAATGTTTAATTAAATATATTTTAATAAACTGTAATTCAATTTATTAAACACTTGAATTCAGTGAATACATTTTTAAAATTGCTTTTACTTACATATTTATGCAAGTTTAATGTTAAAAAAATCTAAGTAACTATAAGTAAATCAACCCTAATTTAGTAGTTTGGAGAAGCTGGAATGTATATTGAGCATTGGATTGTTTTACTAATACTGCTGAAAATGAAGTTAATTTTTCCAAAACTTATTTTTGTGGAATTTAAATTCTAATACTTCACTTAATTTTTTCTTTTCAAAATATAAATAACTTACAAATGTTTGGTACAGTTGATATAAAGAGAATAAACTATTTCATTTTGCACAAAAACAAGGTATGAACTAAATATTTTGTGTCCAATATTGCTAAAGACGTGTATTTATTTTCTAGATGGTATGTCTACATTTCGATTAGCTTTTCTCAAATGTCCTTGGTTTAAATACGTTCGTGGTTGTAGAATTTCTTTGATAAAATGAAGCAAAATATACAACACTAAACCTTTAGAATCAAGGCGGTAGCCAATTGAGTTTATTCAAAATATTTTTAAATTTTGATGTAGGTTTCCTTTACAAAACGATTAAACTCATTAAAACTTGCATTTCTTCTCCATATTTCAAATAAATTACTTGGTTTTATTGAAAGCTGCGCTTCAGTAAGCAAGTAACACTATCATTCTCATTCCGAACAGGTGCGTGGTTTCCATTCAAAACAGGTTCCTAGTTTATATTCAAAACTGAATCTCAGAATTGAAAAATGTGCTTTAAAGAGTAGCTCGTGCTCCGGAAACTCGTGTTTGTTACGTGTAGTAATATTATTTTCTTATTTTTCGTTTGCAATCTGTTTTGCATTTTAACATTTTGTTCTATATTTAGTTTTACGTTGTGGCAACCTGCGAGGTCACCACATAGAAGACAATCATGAATTAATACTTTTAGAACAACTTTGTTTTTCAGACGATTTTATTTAAGTTTTATTTCATTCTAATTTCTTAAATTTAGTAAATATTTATTTTTTTAATAAATTTTAATTACTACACTGCTGGCCACCCAAATTGCAACACCAAGAAAGACAAGAGATATCACAACAAAATTTATTTTCTAGATAACATGTTGACCAAGTATCAAATGATTAAATTTATAGACTTCTGTGAAGTGTGGTTCCTGCCAAAATCAGTAGCCAGAGTAGCCGCCATTGTTGGAGATCACCGTTGCCACACGCCTCGGCATTGATTCAAAGAGACTTTGGATGTGTTCTTGGGGTACAGCAGACCAAGCAGCTTCCACACGTTGCCAAAGTTGATTTGGTGTGGCAGCTGGGGATGTATTCTGGGTCAATCGTTGAGCAACCATGGACCACATGTTTTCTATCGGCGAAAGATCCGGAGAGCGAGCTGGCCAGGGAAGCAATTCAATCTGGCGATTGACGAAGAACCCTTGGACAATGCGTGCCACGTGTGGTCGCGCATTATCCTGTTGAAATATGGCTGTGGGCAAGCCCTGAAGGTAAGGATGGACAACTGGCTCCAACACCTCGGAGATGTAGCGATGGCTGTTTAAAGTACCGGCAATGCGTACTAGAGGAGTGCGAGAGTGATATCCAATACCGCCCCATACCATAATACCCGGTGCAGGACCAGTGTGGCGGTGCATAACGCAGCTGTTCAGCATCCTCTCTCCACGGTGTCTCCAGACTCGAATCCGACCATCGTGGTGTTGCAGACAGAAGCGTGACTCGTCAGTAAAGACAATTTCATTCTATTCTGCCGTCCACATCCTTCTTTCATCGCACCACTGGCGGCGGAAACGTCTGTGGTTCTGCGTCAAGGGTAGACGAAGCAATGGACGTCTTGCGGACAGACCACTCTGCTGTAAACGGCGTCGAATGGTACGCGCAGACACTGGATGATGCGGTACAGACTGAATGTGCTGTGCTATGGTTCGTGATGTGGCTGAGCGATCCGTCACTGCCATACGCACAATATGCCTGTCATCACGTGAAGTGGTGCACTGAGGTGGATGCGATCGAACACGTCGGTCCGTCGTACCCTCCTGCATCCAACGATCACATATCCGCATTACAGTTGTTTGGTTTCGTCCAACACGACTACCGATTTCCCTGAAAGATAATCCACAATCTCGGTAGGCCACTATCCTTCCTCTGTCGAACTCGGATACTTGATCAAAAGATGATCGCTGTTTTCTACGAGGCATAATTGATCGTTTTTTTTTGAAAAAACCACAAGAAAAACACAATTGCCGTACTTGAAATCGTCGAAATTTCCAAGCCTTAAATAGCGCTTTGAAGTGGCGCCACAGGCGCGCGTGATGTGCGTCTGCGCTGAAATTCTAATCATTTGCATATCTCACCTCCGCTAATGCATGTTGTAAATTTCATATTATTTGCATGCTTCCTTCAGGGTGTTGCATTTAGGGTGGCCAGCAGTGTATTTACACGCAATAATAATCCCACAAAAATGATTCAATTTTAAACTACATTCAACTTAGAGTAAAGCAAATTTTAAATGGAAATTTACCGATTTTGAAAGAATATTAATGTAAGAAAATCCGCGAAGAGTAGGAATTGTAAAGTACTATAAATTATTTGGTGTAGTGACACAGGTCAATTCTGTCTACTTTACGAGCTGAAGCTATATTTAAGGAACTTGTGCCTGTTAAAAATTTGTTGAAAACTGATTTTCTTTTTTTAATGCTGTCAAGTCGATTACCTTTTTTTTGAAAAATGGTAATCGGTTACCTTTTCTTCAATGAAATTATAAAAATGTCGAAAAGGTGTTAAAAAAATTCTTTCCCTCACATTTAAATGATATTGGCATTCTTTATGGAAGAGAAAATTGATCATTCTGGTCACTTTTTCAAACTACAGTTAACCAATTTAACCCGAGTTCGGTCGGGTAATTCTGCTAGTTCTAAGTAAAGTTAAGCAATTTTTAAGAAATAAGCAAAAATGAAGCATTAATTCTGGCTTTGCCAGATACCATGTAGCAAAATAATACTTTTATTATCAACAGGTTATAGATTGCGTATGTCGAATTAAATGCAAAAGTTTCCTTACAAAATGTATATTTTGCAAAATTAAATGTTTTTAATATCTTCATATCATCAGTCAAACAATTATAAATTGTTGACATTTTGGAAATGAATAAAAGATAAGTTCAAACATAAGTATTAGAATATAAATTCTTTGAATATAATTTTTTGGAAAAAATGTTTTTCCAGCAATACTGGTAGAACAATCTGAGTTGCATAATGCAATCGCAATTAACTCAATATTATTCATAAGGGGATTTAGAATTTTTTATCCCCCTCTGCATAGCCAGGGCAAATAGAACGGTATTAATACTTAACCTATGCTCCCGCAGGTCTCTAATGCCTATGTGTACCAAATTTGGTGTGGATTTGTCGTTATAGATCTGTGTAGACAGACAGACGCCAACTCTGCTTTATATATAAAGTGCACAGTAAAAAATTCACAGCTCAGACATGTTGCCACCGATTAGCTTAGAAACTTCCTCTTAAATGAATCACATTCCAGGCGGTTCATCATTTTTTGGCGCTAAACCTATTCTCACTACTTTCTGTTCTGTTTCCTATCTTCCAGATTTCTCATTGTTTTCTGTAATCAAACTGCTGAAAATCTTCATTAGAATGGCAAACTCTTTGCAGTTTTAGAAATATTAAACAGCACAGTTTGAATCAAGCATAAACTAAGAGGCAAAATTGGCGTATGAATCATCTATGGGTCGATTTTATATTGTTTATATCTGTTAATACCATTTGACATTAAACAAATAACGTTGATTGGCCGCGTACGTTAATGATAGCATGTTAATTAGTGCAATCAATCATTAATGCAGTTTTTAAACAGATTTTTTTCGTACGAAACTCCATTTTAGCGTCACTTCAAATGAAAAAAAGCCATTCAACAATTTTCTGGATGCCCAATGCTCTAATTCACGTTAGTCATGTTCTCACTTTTCCTATTAGAAAGCATTCCTAAATAAACTGTTTTTATGAATATATAGGTGATATATTTGTTTTTATGAATGATTTAAGTTTTAATGAATAGATAGGTTAGGAAAACATGAATTTAGACATACAGTACGATTATGCATATTACTCCGAGAAACTAGTTTTCAACGTAGCCAACGACTTCTGATATCTCTGATTCTATACATGATAGAAAATAAGAAAACAGTGCGTTACTTGTTAGATTTTTTACTTGGCTGAACGAAAAAATTTCTTTCAAAAATTCTTTAAGAAAAAGTCAGTACCAAAATTATTCACAGGACAAATTTTCCATCACTAAAAGTGGTTCAAAATTATGTGGTGTTGTCCTTGGATCATTCCCTTCGGGGTTGATCCCGGACCATCCCCAATAGCCCATTGCCCGATGGGTCCAGTGCGACTTCAATTAAAATACCTACCTAACATCACTAAAAAATGTTCTTTCGGTGTTATTTTCATATTCAGAATGTGTAGCAGCAATAACTATACATATAATTTGATTACAGAGTATAATTCTTAATAAAAGCAGCGTAAAACATGTTAAGTATTTTAAATTTAGATATTAATGTTTGGCATGTAATGCTATTCTTAGAGATTTGATGTATTTTTCTTGTGCAGTCTTTTCCAAGCATACAATTTCTCTACTCTGACGTGTTTGTGAGATGACTAGCGTCTAACTTTAGACAAGAGTCTATCAATTCAAACATTGAAATTCTCATCACGTGCTACATTACATGGTGACGTCGTGATACATTAATTACACAGACGCAGATACATCGCTACGTCATTAGACACGCCCATACTTTGTATACTTCACTGCTTTTTCAAGGAAAGGTTATTTTTGTGGTAGATCAAAAACAAGTTTAATTCATTTTACTCATATCAAATGACGTTTTAAAGAAAACGGCTCAATTTTCGAGGAAATATACGCGTTTCTAACATTTTCCATTTTGACAGGGTGTTTCCGTGTCAGCAAAGGGCGAAGTGCTAGACAAGAAAAATAACACTATCAGTTTAGAACTAATGCGATTTATTGTCGTTTGCCAGTTTTTGAGGTTTGTTTTTAATTTTAGCGACATGCTGAGTTACGAAAATAATGCCAAGTTGCCAAATACCAGAACACTAGAACCCTTTGCGTTTAGCTTTACAGAAATCAAAACTGACACGAATTACGTGTGCGTAAATCACATGAGGATGACAGTTCCTTCACAAACTGTTTCATTAGAAAGTCAGTTTCCTATGAAGCTGCAGTAAAATCATTTGTGTCAATGTGATCCTTATGTAAAATATTTTTGCTGTCAACTTCAGGTAGGTAGGTAGTTGACTATACACTCGATATGTCCAAAAGTTAAGCATAATTGCTGTTTATGTGAATATTTCAGAAAATCTACAACGGAATGGTATGAAACGCGGTACGTTTGTGTAATAGGGTTATAGAGAAAGAAAACAATGCAAAACAAGGATAATAATGACGTTTATTATCCAAAGAAAAGGGTTGGAAGAAAAAGGTTTACAATACTAGTGTCAAACTTAGTGAAACAGAATGATTAAAACAATGTGATTCTGGTTTAATACGGTGTATGGGAACTTCTGGTACCCACGCATGGCTGCACAAGGATTTCCGATGATTTCGATGAGGGTATGGATGAGTTGTGTGCTCAAAGAGTTCCAAGCCTCACGGAGAGCAGTTTTCAATTCCCGAACGGAGCTTGGCGGGTGACGGAAGGCTGCAACATGTCTCCCGAGCATATCCCACACATGCTCTATAGGATTCAGATCAGGAGAGTTGGCATACCACTGCATGCGGTGAATATCTTCACTTTGAAGGAAGGCGTCGACCAGGACTGCACGTTGAGGAGACGCGTTATCATGAAACAGGCGAAAAGTAGGCTCAAGGACTTCGTCTCTATATCTTTGACCGGTAAGAGTCCCCGTGTCAACCATGTGGAGGTCTGTACGGCCGTCCAGCATGATGCCTACCCAGACCATGATCCCCTGAAGGAAAACGATGTCTTCCCGTGATGTTCACGTGTAGAAACGCGTTCCACGTTCTCACCAGATCATAGTACGATGAGAATCAGTTTGCAGACTAAATCTGGACTAGTCTCTGAACATGACATTGCCCACTGTTGTCGACTCCACTATAAACGCGCGCGTTTTTGTGCAGACGTAAGGGAGATGCAACCTGCTGGTCGTCTGGCATAAGGACCAACGTGTCTGAGTCTCGTGTAACCAGTCTGTCTCGAAACTATGACTCCTGTGGAGGCTGTCAGGGCTGAACCCAGTTGTCTGGCAGAACAGTTCTTCCGACGTCGCGCAGAATCAGCCAGACCAAATATAGGTTTGGCTGAGCCGGTTGTTACCTTTGGTCGACCTGGTACTGGTCGTGGGGTAACATCTCCAATGGTTTGAAACCTTTACCACAGTCTGGGGCTCACACACTGAGACATATTCAGAATTTGAGACGCTTCGGTTTGGGGTCGACCGGTTTCCAGCATTCCAATAATTCGTCCCTTCACAAACATGTTCAGTTGGCATCTTTGCGACATCTTTCATCCTTATTGATTGTTAACAACGCTCCGTACCATAGCAATTGCGAAATTTCTGTCTAAACTGGCCATCCCACTCGAGGCCGTTTTATACTCATTCCGACGTGCGCAGGTGCTTTGAGCATGACTAAACTGTTTTACCTTCGTCCCACGATTTTCCACAAGTGATTTTGAACCATGTATCCATATTTACTCCGATTCTTTGGATTTTACGCATTATGCTTAACTTTTGGATATGAGTGTAGGTTGTACTGGAGCAACACTACGAGCTATTGGCAACGGTCCGGGATCTATCCTGGTCAACAACTGAAATGGCACCCCATTTTCCAAATTTCCACACCATGCGAAAGTGAGTTACATTTGAGGCCACGATAGATTTAACATGCTCTAGCCTCCACGTACACTACAGTGGTATATGGAAGACCTATTCTTACTCTGCTTTTTAATGTTTCATTTTTTTATCTTGCGTTTGGCGCAGGTTGTGCGTTTATGGCATATGCGTGCATAAAATTCAAACTCCAGTCCAACGGAGATAAATGTCGTATAAAGTAAAATTAGACCGCTCACGTATGAATGTGACGTCAGAACGACCCATATCCTTTCATGACGTAAGCCACTCAATTATGTTTTGATCGCATTATTTGCAAAGTACAAGTGACTCCAAAATCCCTTCTCTCCCAAGACCCCAAGTCGGATAAAAAGTAGTCCAGGCCTGTTCACATCAGGTTCAACGTTAACTCGATTTAGCCTTACATTTCTTTTTCTGTTTTTGGCAACTTCGATCTGCTCGCGTGACGTCACGCCCCTTACGTCACTCCCGGAGTAAAAACGAAGAAAGTTTAAGTGGGAAAACTTGATGTTGGTTAACCACATTATCGCTAAACCGTATCAAGTTAGCGAAAATGGGGTACCGTTACAACCCAAAATTGGAAAGCTTTCAGGCCCTGCTCTCCGAAGACGGGAGGTGTTTGCGTTTTATTTATTTCTCCCCCTTCGATTATGAGTTAATATTAAATTACTTCTTTTTAAAAGCAGCTCTTAAATGGACAGGTTAAAAGACGAGGCAAGAGGGCGTAAATTAAGAAGGGAGGGGAATTACTATTTTTTGTTTTAATTTCGCTGATCATATTTCAAGTTTCTGCCCCGGACATTTAAAACTCATTTTGGGATCCGGAAACAAAAAACCAAACTCTCCATTAGCGCGATTAATTTTTCTCCGAGTTACTTAAAATTGTCATAAAACTTTTACCTCCCGTGAAATTGATTACATTCGGCGTGTCTGACAACTCTGATATTCATTAATATTTTCCCTGCGCTCGCTAAGAAGGAAGTAAGGACGTGTTTTATTGAGGAATTAAATGGTATTACTGAGAGTTTCGAAAAGAATTTAATACTCCATCTTTCTTTCATTAAAATGGGAAGAGAGAGAGAGAGAGAGAGAGATTAATGCTTCGTATTTTTATGGAACGCGCAAAGTTCGGATCAAAGGGGTGTTTTCTTTTGGAATGTTTTATATCCGGCTTTAATGATCAGAACGTTCGGGGAAATGGATTCTAGAACGGAGACCCTTTCAAACAGAAAATTCGAGTAACAAAGTTTCGTAACGAAATGAATATTATTATTTTAATTAGTCCTGAAACTGGAAGGAAGAATAAGTCGAGTGTTCCCGAAAAGAAGGATTTTGTTTCGGGTGATTATTTAAATGATTTTTATGATGTCGTTGTGTGTGTGTGTGTTTGTATGCAGGATCATTTTTATTTAAATTTAATGAATTTATATGCATCTTAAGGTGAGGAATGTCAAGTTTTATTTTATCGTTTAATGATCGGAGCGAATTTTAAAAATTCTGCTATTGAACAAGCTGTTTTTGCACCTAAATATAAATTGTTATTTTCTTTTTCAAAACATCGTGAGTTGAGAATCATTGATTTTTCTATCGACATTCCACTTGTACACTGGTGATCAAAGCAAAGGTATTTCATTAAGTAAAAAGTGCAAATTTGAGTAACGGACTCTGGTATTGCAACGAAGCGGATTCTATGTTAAGTCTTCGAGAGGTTGGTTGGGTTTTATAGAGCAAGTGTCATATTTGGCCAAGCTGCGACAAACCACGTCAACGGTGTCTTCGAATGGAAATCCATAAATCATATTCCAGATCAAAATATAGTCTCATCTCTTGTATATATCATTTTCATCCATTTTATACCTACATCATATTGTGATCATTCTAAATCATAAAAATTCATTAAAATAATATTTTCACCTAAACTTATTTTCTACACGTTACTGATCAACATGTTTTAACTCTTAATTTCAATTTCATGTCATTGACCTTTCTTCCCCAATATTTTACACTTTAAAATTTTGCACAAGAATCCTTTTTTTCCCACTATTTTTTAATTTTTTTACATTTACAAAGATTTTATTATTTTATCAGGCGTTTGTCGCATCTTGCCCATTTCTGGACCAAAAATTATAAACCAATCAACCAAAATATATTGCAAGTTTCATTTTTAATACTACTGCACTCTAGTGCTCAAAGCAAAGGTATTTCCATAAATAGGAAGTGCGAATTTGTGTAAAGCACTCTGGTACTGTAACCAAGCTGATTCTATCTTCACACTTCGAGAGGTTGTTTGGAACCCGAAATGGACAATTCTGTACAAGAATGTGTATCCAGAAATGCCTCGTTTAGGTGGTAGAGGGCGTTGTTTAGGTCAGTCGATAACATCGCTTCTGCTGCAAAAAGCGTCATTTCCTCTCGGATTTTCAACGGCAAGCTCCAATTCCTGTAGCTATGCATGTCACAGAATAGAACGCCCACTACAACACGTATTTACCGAACACTGTTCAAAAGTAACATTTGAACTGCTTATCCTCTTGTACATATGGTAGACGTTTTGCTCCTCTAAAATAGCTTATTTTTATCTTAATTTTTTGTGTTTTATACCAATGATTGGAATTCTATTTTAGTCTGTGCAATATTCACCTAACAGCCTATGCTCTGTGTTTCATAATAATCATGCATTATAGCCAAATTTCAAGTGTATGTCTGATTGAAACCAAGAGGGCAAATACCTCAGCAACTCTTAACACCCGTAACTTTATACAAGAACCTTTTAGTTCACCTTTACGTGATGGATTCTTATTCTGAGCGTGTTAACAAATACTGGCGACAAATCGCTCACAGAATAGAATGTCTCCTACAGCACATATTTACCTAACACCGTTCAAAGATAACGTTTGAACTAGGTCAATCTCTTGTATATATGATGGACGTTTTATTCCTCTAAAATAGCTTGTTATCTTAATTATCTTAATTTTTTGTACATTTTATACCAATGATTTGAATTCTATGTTTATAGTCTGCAATATTCACATAATATCCTATGATCTGCGTTTCATAGTAAGAATGCACTATAGCCAAATGCGGAGTGTATGTGTGATTGCAACCAAGTGGTCAGATACCTCAACAACTCCTGACAAGTAAAGTTGTTATCCAAGAACTTTTTAGACCGCCTTTATGTGAAGGGGAAACACCTTATTCAGGGCATGTGCCACATTCGCTAATTTTATAGATGAAGCAATCTCTTAGCGAAGCGATGTACCATATCTGCGGCACTCAGTTATATGTACAGAAGGGTCTAATGACGGTCTTCCTTTGATTGGGAGGCATGGAAGCATTTATTAGTCCTCCCTCATTCTATTTTTCTTCCCGTCAGCCTCTCGAGACTCGAATTTGGGAATCCCGCCGAGTAACTCGTGTAATCCTAAATCTCCGGTCATCCGCTGTTGGGGGAGGGAGTCAGTCCTGCCGCTAAGCCCCGCTGATTATATACTAACTCGACTCTGATAAGGCCGGGGGACTAGTCGCAAATTGCATGAAGTGTTCTCGAAGAGTCTGGGGAAGTTGGTAAAGATGCATTGTAGGGGACGTTGGATTCTTCCAGAGATTTGACGTCAATTTTTCCAACCCACCGTCTTTTTCGTTTTGTATCTTTCGATGTTGCAATCCTTTAGAAATGGCGACAAATTTTGACTCTTTGAAGAAATGTCCCCTACAATGCATATTTATCGTGAAGATAAGCATAGTGTGAGGTGGGGCGAAAATTAGCATGCGTTTTGAAGCGCTTTATTGTTACCCTTCAAGTGTTTCGATGAAATTTCGTCCGAGATCTGATCAATTTTGCTAATGACGAGATATCTCGTTGGGACAAAACTGCCCCTAAGGGGAATGAAAATCCAAATAGGAAAAATAAATTGTCCCTTGACCAGAACTGGTGACAGTTTGAGACAGGTTTGAGCACAAAAAGGGCAGTTTTCGACTCGAAGACAAACCACCAAGAGGGGTAAAATGTGACCAACAAATCAAACAGAAAAATATATATTCTTGAGTTATCTGAGTCAAAATAGTTGAAGTCAACATTGTTGCCAACTAGAGGAAATTATTGAGGTAGGTAGATAGTTTAATTTACGTCGCACTGGTGTGAAACAACAGGCTGTTGGCGACGGAATCTATCCCGAATGGAAAGATCCTAGAACAACACCTCATAATTTTGAATCGTGGGCGGATGACGAGGTCAACATCTGAGATGGCACCCCATTTTCCAAGCCTCCATACCACACCAACATGAGAAATTGTTGAGATGGCACAAGTAAAACCTCAGTTGCTCATACGTGTGTCTTCCAAACTTATTTTCTTATACAGATCATTACCAGTAAAAATTGGTATAATTTCATCATTTAATCCCTCAGGTTGGTGATGGACCAGGGCCCCAACCATAAAGATATTTCGTATTAGATTCTTCTGGCCTCTATGACTTGACATAACGATCGATCTAATGGACGCGGTCAAGTCACCGTGCATATTTGATTAACAACATTATCCGTATATTTGTTTTATTTATTTCCCATTTGTGAGAATCCAAGTGCCAACCATTGAAATAATCAAATCCAGTGGGTTCGGAGCCATACGACGTGGTGTGGGTGCTTTGTTAGAACAGTTCACTAGGTTTCACATTGGAAAAATTTTAATATTTACACCTCCCATTTAGGTGTCCAGAACCCAACAAAAAATTGCTATGGGATACTAAGAGTTTGGGCCCCCTAGGACTTGACTACAACCCTAGTATTCAAATAAATAAAACCTTAAAATAATAAATAGCTAATAAACGATGTTTTAAAAAAGGGTCGGTGGCCATTTTGGTGTGACTACAAGCCCCGTTCCTCGTTTTGGACCAAAATAAACATAAATGGAGAACTTCAGTCCATGTGTTTATTTTATTACAGTGATTAGACCAAAAAGGTTTTACCTTTTTTTATGCCCACCCTAATATACGTGCATCTTTCTCTTACATTTAACTATAAGCCGTAGATCCTTATCTAATGAAACATCATGGAATACTTATACACCCCTTTACAGATCGCAGAGCGGCAAAGTTAAACCAAACCTCTTACACTTCATACTTATACATCTATTAAATTGGGTGTGTGAATATGTGTGGCTGTTTAAGTATGTGACCTCTTAAACTTACATACTTGTACACCTAATAAAAGGGTGTGTAAGTATGTAACCTCATATACTTATACACCTAATAACTGAGTGTACATGCATGTAACCTCTTATTACTTACATATTTATAAATCTAATAAATAGGTGAAGAAATAGAAAGGTTTACAAGTGTATTCAGTCGTTGCAAGTTTCACTTCCTAAATGGTAACGCTTCAAATAAAGCAAGAAACACTGAATTAAAATACAAATGTGATGGGGATAAGACAAACGTTCACACAAAGAAAAAATTCCACCTTCTCTTCTAACACACCTAATACTAGGGAAAAGTCTCACAATCTTGGCAGCCATGCCGAGACGTTCAAAATGCTAAAGAGCAAATAGCGTCTGCAGTTAAAAGGGTGCGATAAACATAGCTTATAAGCCACGAAGCAGAAACTCAACACTTAAGGGAAACAAGCCAATGCAACAATGTTGATTCGGTTTTTGTTTTGTTGTGACACTTCCCTGCACGCTCCATGCGCGTGTGTTTGGCCTTTGCCACTGCGACTAAATAACGCAAACGCTGTGCTTCTGCCAACGAGAAGAATTATTAAATAACACATCTGGGTGTGGGAGGAACACGGCGAGATTGAAGAAACCTGCTGGTAAAGGTGCCAAGAGGATTTATTGTTTTAACTATGATAGTTAAAATGGTTCTAGGTGTGTGTTCTTGGATCCCTCATATAAACATACTGGGTATTAACCCTCATGTTGGTTGTTTCGACGGTGTGTCTTGACATTAGTAAAACTGACCAGATCTTGATGTACGAGATATCTCGTCATTAGAGGATAAAATTGGCCAGATCTTCCCAGATCCAGAGACCGCACATCTCGTGATCATAAAAAATCGGCAATGTTTTGATGACGAGATATCTCGTCAATAACAAAATTGGCCAGATCTTGATGGATGAGACATCTCGTCGAAACCACTTGGAGGATTAAGGGAAGGTTGACGTTGACGCCGTAGACGAACTTCACCATACCTGCGATACCGTCAACTTGCGACTGACTGCAACCAACAAGGATATCAACCTGCTAGGAACTACAACCGACAAGGTTGGTTGGTTGTTTTGGGGTTTTATTGCGAATGGGCAGATTTGGCCAAGCTGAGCCAAACACAAGACAGACAACATAATACATCCAACAAGGGTGCAATCTGCAAGATAGCAACCTTCGAGTTGTATTCGGTGGAAGTTTGAATCCTGTAACTAACCATGGGCGAAGTAATACCCCGCACATACAAATAAAACTTCTCGTGTTATCTGTAACTTACACTAAGGTGCATTTCTTATCTGTAAGTAAAACTTAATTTGTGTGTATGTTCATAACTTGAAATTGTCTGTCTTGTGTTTGGCACAACTTGGCTAAATATGGTCCTTGCGCCATACAAACTCAACCAACCATTGACATATCCGAGAGTGGATAAATAGCCGATGTCCGTCTGCGGATTTCCATCTCCTATTTGCGTCATGATGAGAGGCTATACAGTACACTATTGGCACTATTGCTTACTTTTATCTCAGAAAAGTGACCATATTTCAATTATTCTATTATGTGAGACATTTAAATCTATGCGGTTTTGGATAGTTCAAGATTTAAACTGAATCGGCTATGGTTGGTTTGGTTTCATGGTTTAACGGTCATATTTAGCCAAGCCGTTCCAGACACAATACAGCGTCAAGTAAATATTGGGTGTGGTAATTTTATCTAGGATGAAGGGTTAAGTAAACATGTGAGAATGCTTAGATACGTTCGGAAGAAGACAAATTCCATCGGATTTCACACTTTACTCAAAATTAAAGCGATTCATGCATGGATATATATTCTCAAGAAACTCACAGGCACTCACTTTGGGGCTCTATGGATGAGCTGGAGGGACCCGCTGCTTGATCAACACGATTACTCATTTTATCATGCACCAATTTCGTCCATTGGGGAAATCTCAAAGCATATTCACGAGATCCTCATTGACTCTAAAATAGATATAGCAAAAGTCGTTGTTCTGACTACAAGTGTCTACGAAAGGCCAGGAATTTTTGAAAACATGCGACAAGTCCATACGTCAATGCTATTCCTAATTCGAGACTTCCTTTAGTTGTTCCTCCAATGTTCTGAAGGTGAGTTGGCAGCGTCACTGGTTTCAACGCCAGCGGCTCCGTCCCCAACTCAGTTTTCCTATTTTATCCCCGACACAATTAAAGTATCCTGACAAAAAGTTTAATTTAATTTCACACAATAAACCTATCATGTAAACATAGCTTTAGAATATTTTCTTTCCGGGTGATGAACCCCCTTTCCCCCTTTTTAAAGAATCCTTTAATTCGTTTCCCAAAAGCTAATTTTTTTCTCAATAATCTAATGCGAAGTAAAAACGTCTAGGATGCTGTGTAGTAAATAATGTAATTTAAGAAAATATTCCTGAAAACGCCATCTCTAATTTGAAACCAACTTAACTATCCAAAGGCTTTTGTCGAAATATCTAAAATATCTGACCAATTTTGCTAATGGCGAAATCTCGTTCATCAAGATCTGACTAGTTTTGCTAATGACGAGATATCTCGTTCATCAAGATCTGACCAATTTTGCTAATGATGAGGTATCTCGTTTTCAAGATATTGACGATTTTTTTATCACGATATTGCCAATTTTTTATAATATTAAGATTCGGTCAGTTTTATTCTAATGACTAGATATCTCATTAGAATCTGGTTTGGAGAGTGGGGTGCCAGCTCACGTGTTACCTCATCATCTGACCGTGGTTCAAAATTACGTGGTGTTGCCCTCGGGTCTTTCCCTTGGGGATTGATCCCGGACCGTCGTCAATAGCCTGTTGTGTTGCTCTAGTGCGACGTTAATTAAATACCTACCTCATTAGAATCTGACCAGTTTTGCTAATGTCTATATATCTCGTTCATCAAGATCTGACCAATTTTGCTAACGACGAGGTTTCTCGTACATCAAGATCTTACCAATTTTGCTAACGACAAGGTTTCTCGTACATCAAGATCTTACCAATTTTGCTAACGACAAGGTTTCTCGTACATCAAGATCTTACCAATTTTGCTAACGACAAGGTTTCTCGTACATCAAGATCTTACCAATTTTGCTAACGACAAGGTTTCTCGTACATCAAGATCTTACCAATTTTGCTAACGACGAGGTTTCTCGTACATCAAGATCTTACCAATTTTGCTAACGACAAGGTTTCTCGTACATCAAGATCTTACCAATTTTGCTAACGACAAGGTATCTCGAACATCAAGATCTTACCAATTTTGCTATTGACGTGGTATCTCGTTATCAAGATATTGACGATTTCTTATCAAAATATTGACGATTTTTTACGAGATCAAGGTTCGGCCAGTTTTATTCTAACTACGAGATATCTCGTCCATGAAGATCCGCTCAGTTTTGACAATGACGAGATACCTCGTCAAGACAGCCCACCCACCAGGAGGAATAAGATCTCATTTTCAGCTGTCACTGTTGAGCAATATATCCATCCCTCAACTCAAAGAACGGAACTCGAATCACTCGAGTGAGATGCACGCAACTGACACAAGAACCCACCTCAACATCAATCCGTCAATTCTCAAACCAAACATGCACTCCGTACCAGAACTAATAGCATTGAACACAAAGAGATGATGCCCAACCCAAAACAGACACAACTAGACTCCATACCCCACCGCGATTTATATCCACAGGGGGAACAAATTAAAGCATCTTCCCATCAAACGCGACTTTATTTTCCCGGATACAGTTTTCGGCTCGGGAGGCTCAGAATCCTTCTCTCCCGGGCGAATCCGGAACATCTGTCTCTTGGCCATCCATCAGGAAGGCGAATAAAGAGACGTTACAGGATTCCCGTGCGTCTCCCAATCTCCATTTCAAATGCCTTCTCCCTCTTTTTTTCCCTGGGATTTCTCCTGGAGACACACTCCGGGAATGGGAGAGGGAAAGAGGAGGGAACCTATGGCTCATTGTGATCTGGGCTTTTTCCTGGAACGAGGGATATTGTACGGCGTCCTAAATATGGTAAATGCAGACGGTATGTAAAAGTGTCTATATGAAAAGGAACTGGGGATTGCGTCCTTTTCTTTTTATGTATTGGGAAAGTTTGGTAACTGTCGGAGTTCTGGGAAATGAGTATACATGAGGTCTTTTTCTGTTGAACTTCTTGAGACTATGGTGGAGGTTTTCTAAATGCTGTACGTCAGGGGTTCCCATAACTTCTTGAACGGAGGCTCAGATTAAGATTTTTCAAAGTAGGAATATACATATTCTCTAATCTTATACATGTTTTAGAATTCTTATATAATTTTGAAACGTAGGTAAGGAACACAAAATTACACTATATTCATATTGCTAGAAGATGCTGGAAGGCAATAGACCAGTGATTCTCAACCTTTTTTTGTCGCGGCACACTTTTAACGATTTCAAAATTTGGCGGCACACAAAGAAAAAGATAAGTTTAAAAGTTGTTTACTTACCTATAACATACTGTGTAAAATAGTTTATGATAATAATTGTGAATGTAAAATAAAATAATATAATATGTACTACAAAAACAACAGTACGTTTATTAAGGGATTAATTACAAGGTAATAATACTTTAATAATAAGAATACTTTTAATGAGAAATTTGAACTTGATGTTTTTTGATAATTTCTGTTAGTAAAAAGAGAAAATAAAACTATTCTCATACTTCTTTTTCACTTCCTTTATACATTATTTGATTGAGGGGTGGAAGTGGGGATAATGGGAACACTTGAAATTTCTTCACGTTGGGGCGAATATTTCACTTTATGAAAGGTCACAGTTATCGAAGATAAAAACAGTTAAAAATATGGTATTTAACTGTAAAAACAACAGTTTTCTTTTACAGTGTACTTTTCTTTAATTTAAACAAACTTTACTCGTAATAAAAAAAAGCATTATAATTTTTACTATATACATTTCTAAAATTTGGCGGCACACTCTAAGAATTTGGCGGTACACAAAAGTGCCGTGGCACAGAGGTTGAGAATCACTGCAATAGACGGTATTAGAGGATTTTTCTATCAGGCTTGTGGTTGGCAACTAAATGCATTTCACTGTACATGTTCCGGACGTGGCGTCAATTAATTTGTTTTTGAAATGCGATTTCAGCACATCGCCTACAGAAATTCCAAAGAATGAATTCTCAATTGAGATACGATAGTTGATTGGTCAACGCCAATTAGATTAACCCTCCAAGTGGTTTAGAGACGGGTTATCGCGTCCATCAAGTTTTGATCAATTTCGCTAATGACGAGAAATCTCGTCATCAAGATACTGCTGATTTTTTTTATGATGACGAGATCAAGATCTTGTCTGTTTTCCTCTAATGATGAGATATCTCGTCAAGACAACCACCAGGAGAGTTAAACACCAAATTCCCAAAACGTAATAAACTGCATTCTAAGGTAACCCCAATATGCATCATGCGAAGAGCATTTGAGTAACAGGAAGTAAATTTTTACTTCGTCTGGTTTGTTTGCTTACTCCGAAAATCCCTCACCTAAGTTGTTGGGTTCGACGTTAACAAATTACCTCTTGTGATGGTAATTGCCTTGGCTGTCTCGTATAGAATTACGTTGCGGTTGCGTTTTGTTTCATCTTCGTTTTAAATAATGTTGTAGTTACGTATAAATTACAATTGCACCGATATAATTTGCAGTTTTTATATTTTTTATTTATATTTCATAATTTCGTGGGGTCGCAGTAACCAGGTTGGAAGAGCAACGAATTAGCAATCGGAAGGTTGCGAGTTCGAAACTCGGTTCAAACAGAGACTGCCGAATACATTTTGCCTGGTGCACGTTAAATTTGTCGTAGCCTCAAACGTCCTCACGTTGGCGTGGACTTGAGGAGAGTGAGGTACCAGCTCAGGTGTTGATCTCGTCGTCTGACCGTGATTCAAAATTACCTGGTGTTGTCCTCGGATTTTTACCTTGATGATTAATCCCGGACCTTCGCCAATAACCCGTTGTGTTACTCCAGTGGGACGCTAATTAACTACCATTACCATAATTTCCTAAATCGATTACCTTCATAAAAGTTCAAAACATATCGTCATTCGTAATGTTTCGTAAACCACCCAGATGTGTTGTCTTTCGCCGTCAGCTATTGGCTAAAAATCGCTTCATTGGTATTGACATCATCGTTGGAGAGTCCATTAATTAGTTTGCACCATCAGCATTTCATTCATCGTATTACTGTTGGTGGTCTCAACTTTGAGAATTTACCCTGAAACTATTATCATACTGCTATTGTCAAACTGCAAAATTAAAGTCAATAAAAATGTTGTCCTTTACTTCTTGACCTTAATGCAATATCTAGCACATCTGGGTGGAACTAGCGGACATGCATCCCAATGTAGATACGGTTTAATTTTGTGGTCTAAACCTCCGCTTAAAATCAGTACTATAAGTTTCGTGTGAAACACTATATGTAATATTAGGAGATATTACTTCTCTAAGTTTTCTCGTTTTGAAAGAAAAGTACCTCCACAAAATACTACCATGTCCCAATGGGGGAGATAGTTATTTAACCGAAACTTGTAAGAGCGCGAGATTGACAACCGAAAATGCAACGATGCTTAAGCTCCTATCAGCTCTACAACAATGATGGTTCAGAAGTATAACACATTTCCTTTGAAATTATTATTTTGCTTACTTTCAAATAACGAAAAATAAACACTTCTAAAATAACGAATTCTGGCATTTCATTAAGATCATACTATATCTATAGATTGGAAAGGCAAATAAAAAATAAGTCAAGAAGTATGCATTGAACTACTGTCGTTTCGTTGGTTGATAAGTAAATAGTAAGGACTGGGATAAGTAATTATGCTGTCAATTATTGTACACCTAATTAATTGATAAATTGATAGCATTGAGTCTTGAATAAGGAATAATGCATTAAACCCTAGTCTATTTTATTGGTTTATAAATTGGTAATGATTACAAAGAATTATCATTGAATTACAGTCCATTTTATCAGGTTGATAAAAAGGTATTAAGGGTTCAAGAACAAAGAATTATGTATTTCAAGCTCCATCTTATAGACAAATGTACACTAAGGATTCAAAAATAAAAAATTGTCTATATTATACTTATGCATTGGATTATATTTATCTTATTAGTTGATGTATGATGTAAATAATAGGTGAAGACTCAAAAATTGAGACTAATTTATATAAGTAAGAATGGTGTTTTTACTGTGCATTGAATATTTTCGCCCCATTTTAAGTTCTATATCAGTTATGGTCATTCCGATGCAAAATCTGTGGTTTCTGTTTTTGGTGTCTGTCTATCTGTTTCTGTCTGTATGTGTGTGCCCGCACTACATCCAAACGGCTGGGTATATTTTCATGAAACTTTTCTCATCCTATAACTGCTCTAATTCATTTAGTGACTGAATTTCGTTGCGTCTGTCTGTCTGTCCGTTTTCCCGTTTTATGTTTGTTTTTGAACTGTGTGTTTATGCAAGTATCACATGTATTTTAGTCAATATATTATCATATAAAGTTAAATTTGAGAAAACATTTTGAATTAGTGAATACATTATTTGAATTTCATTTGCTTACATATTTATGCAAGTTTCATGCTAAAACATCTGAGTAACTATACTTAAATCAACCATAATTTGGTAGTTTTAAAGAAGCTGAAATGTATATTGCATTGCGATTACTTGGATTGTTTTACCGGTATTGCTGAAAAAAGCAATTATTTTTCCAAAAATTATTAATTCTAGTACTTCACTAATTTTTTTCTTTTCGAAATATAAATAATTTCCGAATATATAGCGTGTGTTCAACGAAAGGAAACTCATGTTCGTTGGCCACGTGAGGTAATACTAATATCTAATTTTTTTTCATGCGCATTTAATTTGCATTTTTAATTTTTACTAATTTCAGTTGTAAGTTGTGGCAATTATGCAAGATCACGAGATTAAAGGTAATCATGAATTAATATCGAAACAACTTTGATTTCCACCGACTTTAGTTTTATCTCGTTCTCATTTCGGTGGTTGTAAATTTTAGTAAATATTTATTTTCTTAATAAATTGCAATTCATATTCATCACACTCAACAACAACCCCACGAAGGATTCTATTTTAACCTGCCATGCAAGTTAGAATAAAGCAAATTTAAATGGAACTTTGACAATATTAAAAGAGTTTAATGTTAGGAAAAATCCGAACTAGGATTTTTGAAATATTAAAGTTTTTGTCATAATGACAGAAGATCAACTTTGCTTTCCTTACTAGTTGAAGCTATATTTAATCAGTTTGTAATGCATGTTAAAAGTATGTAAGGGAAACAGTGGTTTTATTATTTCTAAATGGTGTGAATGTACTGGAAGGACTCAGGAATTGAGAATTATGGTCGGGAAATGCATAGGATTTTGCATTGCACAATATTTTACCATTGAATTATTGTACCATATTGTAAGGACTCGATAAAAAAGGAATTATGCATTGGCATATTATTTATCTTAATGTTTGATAAATGCATTGGATTATTGTATTGTACTATATTGTAAGGATTCGATAAAAAATGAATGACTCATTGGCTTTTTATTTATCTTAATGGTTGATAAATGTATTGTATCATTGAATTATTGCACCATACTGTAGAGAAAAAAATTCTAAATTGGCCTATTTATCTTAATGGTTGATAAAGAGATTACTTGAGAGTAAGGGTCAAGAATAAAAAAACAGCCCTACAACCTATCTTCTTACTTGGCAAACTAATCGAGTCTTTGGTTTGCCGTGTTCGGAAGTGTCCCCTTTTCTCAAAAGCAAACCGTGCATTGCGATCCTGTCTCATTTTGAAATCCCCTTCCCCAGATAATGGTCGGCTACACAGGGAAGAACAAACATTAGCCCATCTCCAAGGACCAGGTCCGTCCGTCCATCAACAGCAAGCAGTCCAAACACGACTATTCTGTTGTCCGGATGGAAATCTCCATTTCAAATCTCTCCTCCTACCCACAAGCGCTACACCTTTTCCCAGTATTAGCATTGAGATGAAGTTAGGAGCGTGGGGTTAGGCCTTCGTTGTCATAGCAACAGGAGTTAGATTGCCACACCGTGTTTGCAAATGTAAAGGGCTTGAGTGGAAGGGGAACTAGACGGCACTTGTAACTTTGAGAGAGTTCTTGAATATCAATGGTAGGCCTTTCCCCAAGACGGCGGGTTTTTTAGTTCCTCCGCTAGTCCACTATTCATTGTTGAAGGTTGATGAAAGTGCATATCGTTAAGGGTACCTTTGATTTCGCGGAGTCAGGGATTTTTTTCGGGTGGGATAAACGGTAGTGAGGGTAAAAAAGACGTTTTGAAAGTGCTCACATGCGAATGTCTGAGTGTTTGAGTTTTCGTTCTGGCTGAGGTGTTGATGGATTCAATCGAATGGAAGAGTCACCTTTGGCAGGATGTAAAAACTGGTATTGAAGTGCCGCATAATACCGGTTTTGATGAATAATGAATTTACCGATACGTAAATACATCTCTTCTACGTTTTCCTAAATTAATCTTATTTTTAAACTTGTAGGTAGGTATTTTAATTAACGTCGCACTGGAACAACACAACCGGGTATTGGCGACGGTCCGGGATCAACCGCGTAATTTTGAACCACGGTCAGATGACGAGGTCAAATCTGAGCTGGCACCCCGCTCTCCAAACTTCCACACCACGCCAACGTGAGGACATTTGAGGCCCCGGCAGATTTAACGTGCATCAGCCCTCTTTGTACACAACGATCTTTGGATGCTAACTCGCAACCCTCCGTATGCAAATCCGTTACTCTTCCAATCAGGCTACCGCGGCCCTTTTTTTAAACTGGATTCTCTAATTAAAAAAGTCAGTTATAAAATAATATGACTTTCGTTTACTTCATTTCAAAGATCGCAATTGTCACCATAAGACATTCGATGCTTTGTAAGATTGTTTGGTTAATATATCCATCACTACAAAAATTAACTGATGATACAATAGTGACATAGTCCGCTTACAATTGAAACACACTAAGTCAAAAATTTCAAGATTTGTGTTTTTTGGCTTTTGTAAGATAGAATGAGGTGATCTTTAGATTGGGGAAGTTTACTGTTAATTTTTCTTTAAATGAATGGCAGATTTCTTTTTGAGAAACATATTTAAAAAATACATTTAAGAAACTCATAAGCAAATTAATAAATGTACATTATTTATTATACTTTTATTGCGTTTTGTTGGAATATTTTACACTGTCAACCTTACCGTAATTTTCCGGACTGATACTCCCTGTTTGAATGCGCAGCAGAGCAGAGCAACTGCGCATGCGCGTGAACAGACGCTTTTGTAACTTGTCCCTATGCGGGCATTCTGTTTTATGGGTAGACGTATTTTGTTTATCTGTGCCATGTATGTGTGATGTCTCTCAATAAACTGTTTGTCTGTGAACTGTTCTCTGCTTACTTCCACCTAAGATAGTTATTATAGGTAGAATTTTCCCCATCGTTTTCTCAGAACTATGGCTTTTGACTTTGTGTGTTTGACTTTTAAGCCGTCGATATAACAGTGTAACCTATATCCACCACGTACTCGTGGATAGACGAAATAACAGTCTTTCACAAGTCTTGCTAAATTGGTGACTGGCGAAAATTATTATGAACATGCACACTTTCAAAAACAAACCAGATGGCGCTTCTGACAAATACTAGATGGCACTTGCAACAATCGGCTCTCATTATGATGGCAGTTCCACTATGAACAACTGAATTGCTATGCCAATTACTTCCAACAGCTATATGAATCCCTGTGATAACAGACATTGATTCGATTATTATCACTGCTTTACTCTTCGTTGATTAAACCTTCTTTTCACACAGCACCACACACTTGGCTTCTAAAGGCAACACAGGACAGTTAAATGGTAGCGCGAGCGTAATCATCTATTGACCATTCATAGGGAACTTCATCCGTGATCTTAATAGAGCTCTCATGATCCTACGTAATTGACAATCTTTCAACTGCTGGTGGTCTGTATTGAATTCAGTCACTACTAAATTATGGAAGGAGAATATTGTGTTGAACTTAGGACAAAATTATCCTCCTGGTGGTTGTCTCAACGAGGTATATCACCATTTGCAAAACTGACCAGATCTTGTTGGCCGCGATAGCTCGTCCATCAAGATCTAGTCGTCTCTCGTCATTAGAAACAAATTGACCGGATCTTGATCTCGTCATCGCAAAAAAATTGACGAGATATCTCGTCATTAACAAAATCGGTGAGCTCTTGATGGACGAAATATCTCTTCGTCAAGATCTGACCGATACCTGAAGGTTTAACCTACAATGCAATAGTTAACATAAAAGCAACTTACAATACAATAGTATTGCGACATTCCTCATCCGGCTGCTTTTGAACCAATTCATCTAATTAAGTACGAGAAAAATGTGGAGCGTTTTCAGAAAGTCTGTTTTACGGACGGTAGTAATATGAACAACAAGGTCGGCCTTGCTTTTGTTCTATTTGAGGACAACTTCGAATGCGGCTTTATAAACATCGTATCCGGAATGAATGCACTATCTATCAAGCAGAATTGCTTTGTATTAATCTCGCAGTTAAGTGGTTTAAAGAAAATGGAAATTTCTGTTCGAAGTACCTTATTTGTAGCGATTCTCTTTCCTCTTTACATTTACTGAAGAATGTTGCAAGCACACAAAAATTGGTTGTTGAAACGCTTTTAACAATTAGTTCTCTTAGAAATAGAGGAACTGAGATTTTTTTTTGCCTATGTGCGTGGACACTGTGGAATTTACGGGAATGAAAGAGCTGATTTTTTAGCCAAAGACGCTTTGAATTTAGCAATTGATGTAAATTGTAACATTCCTAAGTGTTACTTGAAAGGCTCATATTATGAAAAGCTTGTTGCTAAGTGGAACGAAGAGTATGTCTCGTCTGAGAAAGCTGGCCACACCAAAAAATTTTTTCCTACTATTAAGCATAGATTGAACTCAGAATTATTTTTCTTCACAAACTTCCAAATTACACAATTTTTATCTGGCCATGGAAATTTTTCTAAATATCTATATAGGTTTCATCTTCGGACTAATGATTTGTGCGAGTGTTTTAAAAAGCAGCCACAAGATGTAGAGCATTTGCTTTTTAGTTGTCCTGCATTTAAAACTTCAAGAATGTGCCTAAAAAAATGATTTGAGAAAATTAGGTGAAACATGGCCAGTGAAACTCAATGTTTTTGTAAAATCTAATCTGCTTTTCTACTCATTTGTCAAGTTCATAAAATCTTGTAATTTCAGTTAAATTGTTTTCCACTGTTTCTTTGTTAAATCAACTTACTTCTGTAAGCTCCGTGTTGTACTTCTGTGGTGCACGGGGAGTTTGCTTTTGTTCAATAAAAAAAATACAATAGTATGCATAGCATTCTAGGGATTATGTTAAAAATAATGTGCCCGGATAAAGTAATTCCTACTATTTTTTATATTATATTCTACGTTCTCACAAACTTTATTAAAGTTAAATACATAAATAATTTGGATAAATATGCAATAGTTTAATGCCTGTCGAACTTTCTTGACTTGCCAAGTTTTGTTTAGAATTTACTCTGCTATAGTTTAACTGACGCTAATGATTCCCTACATGTTAAACTGAAAATTTTATCATTATTTTGTATATTGTTATAAGCATACGGGAAGTCACTAATAATTAAATGTTAACTTGATTCTTCGATTAATCGATAGCTTAGTTTTATCATCTAGATATTGCCACATATAAGAGAATATGTATTCGTATTTTTAGCAGTAGCACTAGAAATACATTCATTCACTAGAGCAAACATTCGGCACAAAAACCAAGCCAAAGAACAAAGGGATAAAACATCAAAACAGGAAATAAATATTGAAGAACCAGCAATTAATCAGTCTGTAGGCTTTCAAGAAGATCTCTTGCCTGCCAGTATCTTTGAAGAATTCGTCCCGACAATTTTGAGCAAGCCCAAGGTGGGTGGAGTCCATTTCGTCACTACCTACACACTGGATACAATTTGGACTCTTGGAAATATTTGGAATCTGTACAGGTGTTTAGCTAGGCACTCATGTACAATTTAGACACTTGGAAATATTTGGAATTTGTACAGGTGTTTAGCTAGGCACTCATGTACAATTTGGACACTTGGAAATATTTGGAATCTGTACAGGTGTTTAGCTAGGCACTCATGTGCTCCAATCTGAAGGTAGCAACAGTAACTCGACGAGGGGCATCAGGAATTTTAAAAAGTGTATTCTTCCAAGCTTTAACTTTGATTTCTTCTGCCTGCCTACGTCATACGCCGGTGATAAACTACAGTTTAAGATAACCCAGATATGCCTCATAATAAATCAATTTGGTAACAGGAAGTAAAATCTCCGTCTTGCGCCTGGTTTGTTTGAAAACACTGAAAATCCCTCTCAAATACTACTTATATTTTCAACTAAAACTCATTCCAGAACTTGGGACAGTAAATTCGCTTCTAGACACTGCTGTCCTAACCTTATAGCAGAAAACTTTTAGCTTAAGGTTGTCTGCAGCTCAACCTCCGCCGAGCCATTTTCATACAGTAGGCCATTTTTCGGAAAAGCGTCTTTGCCAAATTATAGACTTCGTTTTCATTAGCGTCTAAATCGAGTGCATCCCAGAGAAAAGGCATTAACCATTGTGCCATAGGATAAGATATTGCATTTTTTCAAATATGATTTATAAGCAATGTTACCAAGAAAAATTCCTTAAAAGGAATTCTAAATTGATGCATGGCAGTTGATTGGTCTATGCCAATTAGATTAAACGCCAAGCATCGCTAAAAACGTGATAAATCGCATTTTAAGGTAACCCGATATGCATCATGAGATAGCATTTGAGTAACAGGAAGTAAAATCTCCGTCTTCCGCCTGGTTTGTTTGAAAACACTGAAAATCCCTCTCAAATAATACTTATATTTTCAATTAAAACTCATTCCAGAACTTGGGACAGTAAACTCTCTACTAAACACTGCTGTCCCAACCCTATAGCAGAAAACTTTTAGCTGAAGGTTTCTCTACAGCTCAACCTCCGCCGAGCCATTTTTATGCAGGAGCCAATTTTTGGGGAAAAGCGTCAATGCCGAATTATCGACTTCGTTTCCATTAGCGTCTAAATCTAGTGCCATCCCAGACAAAAGGCATTTATCATTGTGCCATAGGATGGGATATCAATGCGGAGCTATATAATTACCAACTAGAAGAGGGTGGAGAGGACACCCGAGGGGGGAGGCTAATGAGGAAGGGGGAAAGGAGTGATCACGGGCCAATGAGCGGAAAAGTGGTGCCGAGGTTTCTGCCCAGTTGGGACACGGGAAATCAGTTAGGAAGCTGATATATTCTTATCAAATGGATATGGTATTTATTCAGTGTGACCTGAGTATATGATGTTATGCAATTGCTCCTATGTTTGGCGTATAGGGATCTCGGTTGTGCAAGATTGAATGTATGTACAACTTGTTCTGTATAAAAGTATGTAATTCTTAACGACAGAGATTAGATGATTACACATCTAATTGGGAACGGCACTGTGCTAAAAACTTTTAATTTGTTTATGGGAAGACCTATTACTGTATGTGAATTTCCTATCTAAGACATTCATAAATATCAGAACATCAAACGGGAGAGTATATACTTTTTAGCAGTTAACTTTCGATGAGATATCTCGTCCATCAAAATCTGACCAATTTCTCCAATGACAAGATATCTCGTCCATCAAAATCTGACCAATTTTTCCAATGACAAGATATCTCGTAAAGATATTGCCAATTTTTTGATGATGGCGAGATCAAGATCTGGTCAGTTTTGCCAATGACCAAATGCCTCTTAGTGACAACCGCTCGGAGGGTTAGTAAAAATTGAATATTTATGTACCTATAGAGGTTTAGCCATTTGAAGCAGCTGAGACACCAGATGTATCACCTTTACTGAAAGGTTTTACCCAACTGGCTGATGTCTTGACGAGGTATCTCGTTATTAGTGAAACCATTTACAGATCTTGATGGACAAGATATTTCGCCAGTGGAAGAAAACTGACCAGATCTTGATCTCGTCAACATAAAAAAATTGACAATATCTTGATGTCTATATATCTCGTCATTAGCAAAATTGGTAAAATCTTAATGGATGAGATATCTCGTCAAAAACCACTTGGAGGGTTAAATCCGGCTGTTTCTATTTATCTTAGCAGATTTATACGTCGTCTCGATAATACCAGATTGGATAACCTCCGTACCTCTGCTAGCGATGGCATTTGCGGTCTCATTACCGAGGATTCCACAGTGAGGTGGAATCCACTGCAGAACAATATGGAGTAAAAAGGAGACCAAGAGAAATTTTTTAAATAATTCTATTTACCTCCATGATTTATAAAATATCTGTCTCTGGGAAGCAAAATCTTTATTAATCCAGTCCTCTTACTCTGATTAAGCCTCCAGTATTCCTCTACAGAAGGAATGTTTCTGAGGTTAGTAGTATTGGTAAGTGGAAAAGGAGACCAGGAGAGAATTTTTAAATAATTCTATTTGCCTCCATGATTGTAAAGATAGTTGTCTCTGGGAATCAATATCTTTATTAGTCCAGTCCTCTTACTCTGAGTAAGCTCCCAATATTCCACGGCAGAGGGCGCAAAAGGGAAATGGACGCCCCTTATGACAGTAGCAAAAAAAGAAAAGGATACAAAAGAATGCCAGTATCAGCTAAAATTCAAAAGCTACTTTCATAAGCTTCAAATTGATAGACTACTTAGCCACAAGCGTTTCCCGGGGTGCACCACGTGCAGTCAAGTCTATCGGTACACCCCATAATGTATATATATCTCCATACATATACTACTTGTGTCACTACTTGTAAGTGTTAAGGTTAGGTATATATGCACTAACATTAACCTAGGCGTCCCGCTGCCCCTGAAAAGATTAAATCCGGTTGTTTGTAAAACCAGACTCATTTTACATCGGAATATCGAATGAGAGAATATTGATATACCTTTAGCATCTTCAATATACCTAGAATATTTATATGCCAACCTCAACCATTTGAAGGAGTGGGGACCTCTGAAAGGACTAAATTTGGGTGTTTATAAGAAACATGGTCTCATTTGACACCAGAATATCAAATGATAGAATATTTATACACCTTTAGCAACCTTAATATACCTAGAATATGTATATACCAAGCCTTAACCATTTGAAGGAGCTTGGACACCAGACGTCCCACTGCCTCTGAAATGATTATAAATCTGAGTGCTTTTAAAACAGGATTTTAAAAATTTGACGTTTAAATCTTTACTATTTTTCGTTAGCAAATAATGCTGTCCTGCTAATCAGAAAGGCAATACTTCTAAACGGTCTATTCTAGTCGACGACTTTTATGAACTATTGAGTATTTAGTACATAACGATATGTTGATGCATAGGATACTTTAATACAAAGCATTTTAACAGCTGTTAGCCCTAAAGACAAAATTTGGTGATACTGCTGACTAGCAGGGCAGAATTAGGTTATATAAAACTGCATTAGGGGTTTGGCCATATAAAACTATTTACCTGCTTTCTTAGGCACGTACCATGTCTCAGTTGCATGTCATTTTAAATACTGTGTCTATGGTGGAGTATTATGAGACTATATCATAATGCATTTCATTAAATAATATTGGATTTACACTTTTCATTAAAATAAGCATTAATAACCTTTTTACTAGTGAGAAGTATAGTATTTAATCAGTCTGACTTGGCTACATGGTTTTATGTGCCTTCATGTGTGTTTGGCATAAGGAGAATTTGTTTATGATATTTGGGTCGGGTAGGTTCCAAGTACTCTGTATTAGGTTGCGTAAAACTGCATGCAGGCTCTCCCACTGTGAGTGTTATGTTGAGGATATATTGCAATATATGGTTATTATATGAATACAGTGTAGGTATTCGTGTAGATATTACATAAAGAATGCGTGCGGATCATGGTTTCATGTAGTTCCTTCTATGATCGGTGTATGGGACTTTGGTTTCAAAGATTACATGTAAGATCTGTGCATTATATGTTATATTATATAAACCTGCATGCACGTTCTTCAATTTGAATGTAATGCTGAGGAAATATTTTAACATGTGGTCGTTTGGTAAATACATTGTAGCTATGACAAAAACTGTAGGTAGGTCATGATTTTATGTAATTGCTTCTGTGGTCAGTATGTGGGACCTAGGTTGTAAGGATTGCATGGTTCTTTGCATTCTGTGTTAGGTTATATCAAACTGCAAGCAGGTTATTTAAACTATGCATAACCGTTTTCCCAATGCCCTGTCAATTGAATATCAACCATCATGGCACTAAGAATGGAGTTGTGGTCCATTTGGTCTTACCTTGTTGCAGGGTCTTACCTTGTTACACCACGGGGTGTGGATTCATATTACACCTCACATACAAAGCATGCATTCTAGGCACAATCCGTTTATAGAGAGGCTACTCATTCACTCCAGACGGACAAACATCCATGACTTACCCTGGATTCGAACCAGGAACGTTTCGATGTGGAAGTCAGAACTTTGACCACTAGAATGAGCAGTCGGCTTCATATGTAACCTGAATGATAGATATAAATACAGTGAATATATGCATGAGTATAGATATTACATTAGATAATTGTTTTAGATCTAGGACAATTGGTGTGATATTGCATGTGGGTTTTCAGTTTAAGGAATATGGTTATATGGTTAGACATAGCTTGTTGATTCCATGTAGGTTTTGTGCATTCTGTGTTTATATAAAGTAGTCCCCATTCAGGTTATATAACCTGCATGATATAGTATGTATGCTTGTAGATATTACATAAGATAATTTTTGTAGATGTAGGAAAAATAGTGTAATACTGCATGTGGAGTTTCTCCATGAGGAATATGGTAAGTAGCTAGATACAAGTACTTTGTTGTGTAGGTCTTACATGTCTCAGGCATATATATATATATATATATATATATACTTGTGGAAGATTGTATAAAACTGTATCATTATACATTATATCATTAAAGTAAGTAATATTTGAGATATATTTTTCCTATATCGATTCAAAATTTTTCTTTATCTAGGCATTATTGTGTTTATTAAGATCACGATTTATGTACTTGTTTATATGTTTGGCATATTGGGATCTCTGTTAAGATTGCATGAAGGTTCTATACATTTTGTAATAGGTTACACATAAAACTGAATTAAGATTCTGCAATGTGGGCGAGGACATATGATAATATGTGATTGTGCGAGTCATGTAGTAATTCGTGTAGATCTAGGTTTTACACCTCGGAAGATTTGTCCTGTAAAACTGTATGTAGGCTTCGTGCATAAATGCCTTTAGTTGTAAAACTCTTACATGCAAGGGCTTTGTTATGTTTTGTGTCTGATGCAGAATTTTATAAACTTGCATTCATTATACGAAATTCTAATTCATTGCAGCACTTCAAGATCACTATTTTATTATGGTAAATGTACACGAAATACTTTTCATAATCAAGATATTTATGAAACGCATTTCATAATCATAGAAGATTATAAATGAAATTTAACTCCCAGAAAATTTTTCATTGAATCAAGTATTCACTAAATATTTTAATGCAATTAGATATTCATGGGACACTTCAATCAAGTTCATTTTTACATAACGGATTTCACTGCACAATAAATATTCGCCGAACACAAATAATTTTGTAAGACAAATGAACTGAAATACACAACAAAGAGCTGTTCGATTTTTTTGTATTTGGTAGATGATAAATGTTTTAAACTTTCTAACGAGATTGTGTGTTGAAAACTAGTAAAATAATTTTCACCGGAAAAGAGGTATTACTCCCCAAAGAGGTAAAACCATTGATAAAACAATTTATATTTATTCTAAAAGTATGTTCAATTATTCAAAGCTTTAATGTAATCTAGAAGGATAGGATTCTATTTTAGGTTTTATGGCACAGGGTCTAAGGAACGGACATGATGCAATCTGAATAGATCAAAAGACGTTTTCTCAGTTCAATTTCATGGAACGTTAGTTAGCACAGTATGAGAAATATTGCCGAAGTTAAAAAGACGTTTGGAAAATGCTACTAGAGGTCAAAATAGGTTTGAAAAAAACACTAATCTACATCAAGGAAAATTAGGAAAATATTAGTGTAGATCAAGGAGGTTTTTGGAGTCCCTGCTCTAAATAACTCTTGAAAAACACTTCTATAACTCAAAGAATAATTAAAAAGCACTTTCTGACCTATGTCAAGGGAAATAATACTACTTTATAGAGAGAGAAATCAAGGGGGTTTCGAAAACACTACTGTAGATTAAAGAAAATTTGGAAAAAACAGCCCTATGGGAGCCATTTATAGTATATGAAAAGATTTTCAGTGTAAACGAACCAGGGACGGAATACGGGGATTTCAATTGTTGTTAGCCCAACGCTCTCATAAGACACATATCGAGGTTACCTTATTACATTATAGTTTAAGTTAGGTAGGTAGTTTTGTGTTAAATTTAAATGGAGTTGATCAATTAGCTATCATATATCAATTCTAAATCCATTCTTTGCATTTTATGTTGGCAACCATCGTACTGGTGCAAAAGACGCGATATCGGCGACGGTCCGGGTTCAATCCCAAAGGGAAAGATCAGAGGACAGCGCTTCGTCATTTTGAACCATGGTCAGGCGACGAAGTCTGTATCTGAGCTGTCATCCCACTCCATACAGGCAATATAAAAGTAAAGTGAGCAATGGTAAACTTTTTATGGGCCCAAGATCATGTGATCAAAACTAGTAGTAAAGTGACCCCTAGACTACTTTCGTCTGTCGAGTTGAAACTAAAATGCATTATCTGATTGGTCCACGCGAAGGGAGAAGAAGCCCATCCATTGATTAATAATCTGATTCGTTCATTGATTGACCATATGATAGTAGTAGACTTTCGCGATTTCACCACTTTTGTCACCGCTCTATAAAAATGCGGATTCACACATCTGCCCTGTCATAAGGTGTTACATAGCCAAGAGGCGATAAGATACCAAATCGACCAAACAAGTAAATGTTTCACAGAGCAGTCACGTGACTACTAGACGACATGTTGGTCATACTTTTTGAAGCTCATCTCAATGGTAATGCTCTTTACTTATATTTAATGTCTATGCCAGACTCTCCAAACTTCCAACCACGCCAACAGGAGTTGATGAAATGGCAAATTATTCATTCACTGAGGATCAAGAGCTGAAAGAAGCGATGCATGTGGTATAAGTAGCCCTCTGATCAGCGGAATCCACTTTTTTAGGGTATGAAAAGCTCAGGGCGTAAAAATTGCTGCAACAAATACGTCGTATAACAAGTGGACTACATTAAATATTGGTGTTATTGTAAGTTGTCTATTTTTATTGAAGATTTTATAGCAGCATTACGGATCGATTTACCATTGCAATTCAGGATACAAACGACACAGTGAACTTTCAACAACATGCATTCAAGCTACCCCAACGTAGCTTTGATGCCGTGCTGCTCTAAATTTCATGGTCACCAAGTATTAAATCTGTGTAAATAACTTTTATCTTTAATTTAGTAGTCCCTGTTCTCATAGGTAGGTATGTAGTTAATTTACGTTGCACTGTAGCAACACAATGAGCTATTGGCGACGATTCGGTGTCCATCCCGATAGGAAAGATCCAAGGACAACGCCTCGTAATTTTGAGCCCCGATCAGATGACGAGAACACCTGAGCTGGCACTCCCACATCCAAACTTTCACACCACGTGAATGTGAGGAAATTTGAGGCCAAGACAGATTTAACGTGCATCAGCTCCCGTGTACACGGTCTTTGGCTAAACCGAGTTTTGAACTTGCAACTCTAATCCGTTGCACTTCCAACTGGGCTACCGCGGCTCCCTTAGATTATGGGAAACTTGTTTCCTCTAAGTAAATTAATTATATATATAGGACACTACTGTGTAATTTACCAAAATTACACATGTTGTAAATACTAAGTTAATTTATTATGAACATGGCTGTATAAGAGATATATTATATGCATATATTAGATTATAATTTATATCACATTTTAAACCTTGTATTAAATTTATAATTAGTCATATAGGCTAATATTTTGAATTTCATACTAAATTATGTTTACAAATCTAATAGTTAGCGTAGTAAATATATACGTGGTCTTATAATCAAATAGACGAGAGAAGATTTAGTGATTCTAGTTTCCGAATTAGAAACAGTCTTCTAATAAAATAGACAAACTAGTAAAACTGCTGTAAATGTAATTTTTATATTCGCTTTCCATTCTACATAGAGATTATCCGATAAGAAGTAGATCCTATTAGTAATAAACTTAAATGAATGGTTTATGAATTTTAACTATACGTTTAACTTGTGGGTTCTAATCTCATAATTCTATCCCCAGACAAAGTGAGTAGGAAATTAATCCTGACTCCATATAATAAATCATAGATAAGAATTTTCCAAAAATATATGCCATATAGCATAAATATTTTAGATTCGTCTTAATCTGTTAATTGGTAAACAACAGCATGTATAAGAATAATAGGGAGGTAGTTAAATTAACGTCGCACTGCAACAACACAACGAGTTATTGGCTACAGTTCGGAATCAATCCCGAATGGAAATATCCGAGGACACCGCATAATTTTGAACCACGGGCAGATGACGAGGTCAAAATCTAGCTAGCTTCCCATTCTTTAAACTTCTATATCACTCCAACGAAACATTAAGTCGACACACATTAAGAACTACGACAAATTTAACTGCACCAGTCCCCAGACGACCTTTGGTTGGATCGAGTTTCGAACAAGCAACCCTCTAGTTGCTAAACCACGACCCTACCAAGTGGGTTACCAAGGTCCCATAAAAATAATTGGTGAACCACCAGCAAAAGACTAAGAAATGTTAGCATTGTTTTGATTTGATTTTGGACTACACAAGTCATTTTCATGAATGAAAAAATCATAAGCAAACTGAGAACCTCTTATGACCTTCAATAAATCCTCGTGTCCTTGCATCATGAGATCCTGCAATTAGCTCTTCAGAGTTTATGCGTGGTCTCATTCTAAACTAAATAAACTGGAATGAAATCACAAAACACGTTACACGCGGTAGCTCATTGCAATGTAAAGTACAAATCCTACTAATTTCACTTTACACAAAACATCAGCCTCACAATACTTCCCATCAACGATGGATATTCATGCTTAACTAAGACTCAAAGACCCGATTAAGCTAATATAAAAGATTTGCTTACGGTTAATTAACCCTCCTGGTGATTGACTCAATGAGGTATCTCATAAAGAAGCAATCATTAGCAAAACCGACCAGATCTTGGTGGATAAGATAGATCTTGTCATTAGAAGAAAACTAACCAAATCTTGATCTAGTCATTACGAAAAAGTTGGCTTGATGACGAGATATCTCGTCATTAGCAAAATTGGTCAGATCTTTATGGACGAGGTATCTCGTCGAAACCACTTGGAGGGTTAAAATTAAAGTTAGTAAATAAGCCCTAAATGTTATTAAGAAGACTCGATGCATTTAAAGTCATCGATACGTATGCTTTGTGATATTTACCGCAGCATCTTGAAGTATTTCAAAGGTGAATGTTGAACTCAAAGACCTTTTGATCATATCATCCTAAGAAAAGCAATCAAATGCCTCTAACAAACTTAAATACAGCTTTTTGACATTGCCAAGAACAAAAGCATCATAAGCAACCTGGCAGCCTCTAGTGAATCTAAGTACAGCTTCATGACATCGTCATGAACAAAGGTATAAGCGATCTGAGAGCCCTAAGAGAATTAAAATACATCTTCTTGACATTATCAGGAGCAAAATAATCATAAGCAATCTCAGAACCTCTAGAGAAATACAGCACCATAACCTGGTTGAACAAAATGATATGCAACCTGAGAGCCAAATCCTCGTGAATTTGGATCACAGACGCGTGATTATGTCTTGGACAAAATTATCATAAGCATAAGAACCTTTAGTGAACAAATAGTCTCGTAACCTTGTTACGAACAAAATAATCGGAAGAAACCCGAGAACCTCTAGCGCAGTGATTCTCAACCACTGTGCCGCGGCACTTTTGTGTGCCGCCAAATTCTTAGAGTGTGCCGCCAAATTTTAGAAAATAAAAATTATGATTTTGTTCATTTGTTGGAAGATGAAATGTGGTGTGCTAAACTAGCTTACTTATCAGACATTCTTGTTATTTTTAATAACATAAATTCAAATATGCAAGGGCCGAAAGAAAATATATTAAACTCAACAGATAAACTAGTGGGATTCCAAAAACAAATAACTTTATGGAAGAATAAAGCTCAGGAAGGCAATTTGGAAAAGTTTGAGTCAGTCCCAAAAGATTTTAATAAAACTATTCATAAAATTGTTATTGACCATTTGACAACATTAGAGGAGAGAATTATTCATTGTTTCCCAAATTTAGATATAAAAAAAATTTGATTGGGTTCGTAATCCATTTGTGATAACGAATACTTCTGTATTTGAATTAACTTTGAATGAAGAGGAAGAACTAATTTCGCTTTCTAATAATCGAGATTTAATTTTAAAATATTCGGAAGAATCAATTAATTCATTTTGGATTAACATTAGATGCGATTATCCCATGATAGCCAAAAAAGCTTTAAAAATATTATTACAATTTTCTACATCTTATTTGTGTGAATTCGGATTTTCAGTATTAACCAACATAAAAACGAAAAAAAGATCGAGATTGTTAAATGTAGAAGACGATATGAGAGTAGCATTGTCATTTTACGACCAAATATAAATGAAATTATCAAAAAACATTAAGCTCAAATTTCTCATTAAAAGTATTCTTATTATTACCTTGTAATTAATCCCTTAATAAACGTACTGTTGTTTTTGTAGTACATATTATATTATTTATGTTACATTCACAATTATTATCATAAACTATTTTACACAGTGTATTATAGGTAAGTAAACAACTTTTAAACTTATCTTTTTCTTTGTGTGCCGCCAAATTTTGAAATCGTT
This sequence comes from Meta bourneti, assembly GCA_933210815.1. Classification (NCBI taxonomy): domain Eukaryota; kingdom Metazoa; phylum Arthropoda; class Arachnida; order Araneae; family Tetragnathidae; genus Meta; species Meta bourneti. The sequence continues at coordinate 74,386,843 of OW119928.1, forward strand.
AAAAGTGTGCCGCGACAAAAAAAAGGTTGAGAATCACTGCTCTAGCGTATGGAAATACAGCCTTGTGACCTCTTGTGATGAACGAAATAATCAAGTACAATCTGAGAGCCTCTTAAGACCTTCGATAAATCCTCATGACCTTGCATCATGAGATCCTGTAGTGAGGTCATCAGCGCTCAGCTGGAGTTATATTCTGAACTGTTGTTGTTGACAAAGTTGGTCGTTGGGCCGCCAGGCCATTAGACCACGTGTTCTCCAATAATGTTTCTCAGTGCAATAAAAAAACCACTAGGGGACTCGTCCAAATGTCCACCATACATAGGATGTTCTAGGTCTCACAAATTAGAGATAGGGGAATCAGCACGTCTCATTAAGATGGACTCGGAGACAGTACTGGTCAGTAAGCAGTCTGAAGTTGACAACCTCTTATCGTCGAGGAGAGTCTGAAACAACTGATGCCAATGCAGAGGAGGTTCCAAGGCTTTTCTTTAGAGGTAGCGAGAGACTCCGTTTCAAATTCTTTCCTATACATCAGTTTGATAGGTGGTTTTCGAATCATATAAAAGGTCATATGCTTCGAAAATTGTATGCTCTACAAACAGTAGTAATAAAAACCAGGGTTTCCCGACACATCACAATGTCCAGATACTCTCTATAGATATTCCTGTGAGTTCGTCTTTAATAGTGTCGCGATCTCCTAACCTCCTGACAATTGTGTCGTTGTTTGCAAGAGAGTGCTTGGAGAACGGTTCTAGTCAGAAAGAATGACAGCTTTCTGAGATGAAGAAAAGCGGCTAGGCACAGTCCCTACTGTACCGTAAGGTTTGGTTCGTGAATACTATTGGGCGGAATACTTAGTGGGTCTCTGTCGAAATGAAGACGGCGGGTATTTGTTTGACATTTATTTATTTAGCCATGTTTAGTGGATACATAACAGCTGGTGGTAGCTCGTTAGATAGTCAGGCGATGTCGCCGTGTACGCGCGCCTGTTCGGCCTGTCCTTCTTGCGTCTTCGGTAAGCTCTAGATATCTCCGCACTTGTCATAAGTTCAGACTTCTTAGTATCATTCTGTTCGTTTTGAACTGATCTTTCAACCTGTTTACGTTTCCTATGCCGCAATTGAACTTAAGTGTGATATTTTGGCTTCATAGTGAAATCCTTCGACAAATCGTCACTTTCCACTACACACAATTTTCACACAAATGATTTAAACTGTCAACAAGTGAAATGGAATTTAATTGTACAACTCGTCGTTCTCTTCAATTTAAGCACGCACTCGCCATGACCCGTCGATTAGAACTGAAGTTACACCGGTTAAACAGTCCAGCGTATGCCCGAAATGTGACTCATTTCCCCCACCACGCGGTAGAAAGGTCAGAGGGGGGGGGGGGTGGATTAGTGGCCAACCTGGTCAACGCGGCCCATATTCCTCTACATGACGATAGGTCATTTATTCCCATAGGCTTATTCCTCCAGGAGTTATGGTGCTTTGAGATATCAACACTTTTCATGACGCGCTAGTTTCTGCCGATGACCCCCAGGAATGCGCCTTAGATCCTCGAACCGATTTCAAAGACCTATTCACATCAAAGAACGAAACCTGAGTTGTTTCAAGGCTACGAAATGTCTCGTCAAATAGTAAACTAAATTATCAAATAAACCGTCTGATTCTAAGCAAAATAAACCAGACATTCAGTACATACATTCTACCAGACATTCAAACACATTACATTCGGTAGCACATTATTATCCAAAATTAGAAATTCTCACTAGTTCCACATCCCACAATGTCCACCCTATTTCATCAGACTCACTCTACCTCACATCAGCGACGATCGAGCATGCTTAACTAAGACCTAAAAAGACCCAATTAAGCTAATGCAAGAGAATGGCGCTCGATAATTAAAAGCATCGCTAACAAATATGCCCTGAATGTTACCAAAGGGACACAACGCATTAAAACCCATCGATAGACACATTGTGATATTTTACGCAACAGCTGAAAGTGTTCTATTTCCCCAGACACTTGTACCACATGGCGTCTGAAGGCGAAAGAAAGGGCAGGCAAGATACCGGTATTAGAAGGTATTTAATTTTTGTCTTTTGGATCGCTTCTCTGATAATTATAGAGCAGGCCTTGCGCTTTTAGCAGAGTTTTATCTCTCTCGCCTGGGTTGGGTTGGGATAATTTCGAAAAATGGAGCGTTTGACCTTAATTTTGATATCGATGGAACTGGTACAGAAGTAAAAAAGGAGCAAAAGGGTGCGTCCCTGCATTGATGTAGATTGAGTCGTTTCTTTTTTGAAATGGGGAAAAAGTATTTTTAACAGGACTTAATATTTTGCGTGTGATGTATTTTTCATATCTGCTACGGGAAGTTGGAAGGCCCCAAAGTTTTCAAAAATTATGAGTTGGGTTTTATTAGATTTGTTAGTCTATATTTCATATTTCATGCTATTTAAAGTGATACTTCATCTTTTCTTCAACTCTTGTTACAATATTTAAAAATATAAATAAGACTAATAGAAAGGAGGAGGGCGTGTAGTCCTCAAGTTGTGCAATATTCTGAAATTGTACAAACTAGTTAGGAGCAGGAAATGACAGTTTATTTTATGTTATTTCAAATGGTACTTCATTTTTGCTCCAACTCGTATTAGAGGATTAAAAGCATAAAGAAAACTAATAGAAAGGAAGAGGGCCTTTGAGTCCTTCCTCTAGTTGTTCTATATTCTGAAATTGTATAAACTCTGGTAGGTATAGGAAATGACAGTCTATTTTATATTCTTTCAAATATTTAATTTTGTTTTAACTCCTATAAAACTAATAGAAAGGAGAAGGGCGTGGAGTCCCATAATTGTGAAAAAATATTTTTTTGTGCAAACTGGTCAGGAACAGGAAATGAGTTTAATTTCATGTGTATTGATTTTCCCCTTGCAATACATGACTGTTACTCTACAAATTGATCTTGGCTGTAAAACTATTTTTACCGCTCGCATAGTTTTCAAGCAGGGAAGATGTTCTTAATGTTATGTGTCGGAAGTCGGATGTTCACAAACGTTAAAAGTGTAATGGTTTGGATACACTTCAGATTTCTGTTGATCATTATGATGGCCTTGTAACTTCTTAATCTATTAATATATTATGCATATTAAGAAATCGTATAGAATTATTTTTACTCGAATTTTGATAGGTCAGATAATTCAGAAAATAATATAAAAAAGTTCTAAAGTAAAGAGCTAATGTATTTATAATGTAAATCATTTTCTCGTAAGTGTAAATTCCCGATTTATAAATAATACAGACATACAATGAAACTAATTTACTATTACATAATTGCATGGAGAATAAAAAATAAAATTTAAACATTAGGTAATTCTTATACATAAACTATAATTTTAAAATTAATAAAGGTCCATTCACTTTAATTTCAGGCCATAAAAAGTTTGTCATAATTATTGTACATTTTTTGTGTTATAAATTACACCAAACACATTATTGACTCTGTAATTAGTTTCCTTTTTTCGAACAATTGCTATACAAATCGCATTTAATCGGGAATTTAACTTTGCATTTGAGGGAATTCCGCATATCTATATGTTGTAATATACTTTATATTACAACATATAGATATCTGGATACTTAATAATTGCTGTTTTACTATTTATCTTATTACAAAACTCTTTTTATTTTACTTCGCAACATCATTATTCAAATGAAGTTTTTATGAAACTAAGACCGAAGATTATAATTAACGCTTTAGATATACGTAGTTTAGGAAATTTCAAGTGTCATACTTCCATATACTTGTCAAACAATATTTTTCATAATTTACTTAATTATTCCCATATATTATCATACAAGGAAATCCATTTACAGGAGTGTAGAAAAGCACAAAGTAGAAAGACAATACAGAATGGTTATGGCTACACAATACACACAAAATGTTAAAAGAAACAAAACAGACAATAAACATAAAATTTAAAAATAAATTTTAGTTTTAAGTCAATAAATGATCTTTTAATTTTGAGATTATAAAAAAGTGTCTCGGTTTTATTAGACACAATTAAAGAATAGGGATTACGAATTAAATACATATTTTATTTGTAAACAAATAATACATATTTATTTTGCATAAGATAAATTAAATACTTCTACGAAGACTTTTTTCATAAGCAATAAGAACACTTTAATATTTACTTGAGGGCCTAAATTGACAAATTGAGAGCCAAATGAATAAATATGACAGTCGACTACCCAACTACTACGTATAATTAAATTCATGTCCAAATATCACAAAGTATTGATGGAAGCTCAGTTGTCCTTTAAAATCCGGACTCCCAAACTAAATCCAGATTGTGGAATCCGCCTGACAGGGAATCACGAATTCAAGGCAAAATGGTCTCAGGAAAAGGAGGAACATATATACCAGGGACATATCCACAACCCTAAATTCCAGTCCATTAGTCGAGGATCTATTTCCATAGTACATCCACAACTCTAATCCCTTTTGACTTAAGCTTCCGACGTCTTCTAGTAGTCTTGCCGCTCTAGTACGGGGCAGGAAATGCAAAGCCTCGTCGTCCGCCATGTTTGACCTCCAGAATTTAAGGTCGACTGTTATTACGTTATCGGCTTTTATTTTAATCGCCAAATCAATCGTTTAGCAGAATGTATGGAAGACAGCGCAACTTTGTCTACCAAAAGTGGACAAAGTAGCATTGCCTTTCACAAGTCTTGCTGAATGGGTGACTCGGACATGATTATGAGCACTTAATGAAACTTTATAGTGTTTCTAATAAATACTAGATGAAGCTTGCTACAAATGGCACGCACTTCGATGGATTAACTAGGTGAATACTTAAATCGCTAATATGATACAAATAAAACTTTCAACAACTACCTGAAGCCCTATTGTAACAGACACTGCTTCTATTTCTATCACGGCTTCACTCTTTTTTGCAACTCATCCTTCTCTTCTCACGGTGAGTTACATTCGGAAGCTAGAAGTAATGCGGGACGGTTCTATCCATTGTAATCTATAAGCTAATGGTAAAATCTATCCAATTCAGTCACTTCTAAATTCTAGAGGGGGAGTATTGTGGTGAACTTAACCCTCCAGGTGGTTGTCCTGACGAGATATTTCGTCACTAGCAAAACTCGCTAGATCTTGACGGACAAAATATCTCGATATAACAAACTCACCAGATCTTGAATGTCGTCATCATCCAAAAATCGGCAATATCTTGATGACGAGATATTACGTCATTGACAAAATTGGTCAGATCTTGATGAAAGTGATATCTCGTCGAAACCATCTGGAGGCTTAAACATCATTACAAAAAATAACTTTTAGTATAGTAGTATAAATAACAGTGTAACTTATCTCCATCATGAAGTACTTTTTGATGGACAAAGTAGCACTGTATTACACACTTGCTGAATTGCCTTGAAAATTTTACAAGTACGTAAACTATCTTGTAATTTTTCTTAACCTCTCGTTGATCGCGCGATGAGCATTTTTCTCACGCTTTGCATAGAAAGAGCTCCATTTGGTTGGAATGGATTAGAGCAGTGGTTTCCAAATTGAGCGCTTGAGCTTACTGCGACGTCGTGGCTTATTTACAAGGACTCCTAGACATATTGTATTATTTTGATTGAAATGACAAAGAGCCAGGCTATGGTAGCCCAGTCGGTAGAGTAATGGATTAGAAACTGGTTTGTTGCGATATCAAAACTATATCCAACCAAAATACCGACTTGTACGCGGGAGCTGGTGCATGTTAAATCTGTCGTGGCCTCAAATGTCCTCACGTTGGCGTGGTTCGGAAGTCTGGAATGTGGGGTGCCAGCTCAGGTGAGTCATCTGACGTGATACAAATATCCTCGGATCTTTCCCTCCAGGATGGATCTTGGACATTAGCCAATACCTATGCTTCGGTGCCCATTTTCACAAGAGGGAATGAGAGATTTTAAGTGCCGTGGAAATCCTGATACACTAAGGGCACTGGGAGCAGAAAATACTTAGTTTAAAAATCGGTAATGAACTACCAGCTTTTGAGACTGATAAGAATTTCCGTTGCCGAAATATCTTTACCACTTTTCTTAGATATGATTATTATTGTTTAATTATATTTTTAAGCTTATACTTCAAGGTTTGCCGATTTCTAAGCAGCTATCCCCGTTGTATTACACCAGTGTGACATTAAATTCAATTACCAATACCCAATCAGCTATACATGCTGTTATGGGATGACTTCACCAACTACCCATTCACTCTTTTATAGAATTGCCAACTTTCTAATAAGCTTTCATAAAGAATCCAATATTACTTTTCAATAAATTCCTTTTCACGTTGGTATCCCATTGAACGAAACAGCTGACGATTTGGCAAAATGTGGAGCAAAAGAGCTAGATCGAACCAGAAAAAGTGTCATTGCATTTTCAGAGAAAGGCTATCTGTCCAGTTTAAAACCCAACCTTTATAAAATTGTAAATTCCCATTATTGGTAATTGGAGTTTTTCCATGTTGACAATTCTGCGCACTCGAGATTTAAAGCATCTGACCTTCGACGATGGTGCCAAGTATTTCCCCCATTGCACCAAATATAAAAACGAGCCAGCCTCTCATCACATCCTACATTGTACAAATGTCAATAGCCCCCAAAAATCTTCTCAACTCCAGTGCAATAGCCTGAAGTATTGATTTGAGCGGCCTTCATGTCTTATATGCATGTATAAGCACCATGAGATAAGCACCAACCAACAATACTTTAGGGATCAATTTATACATCGACAGTAGTTGGAAATGCTTATACCTGTAGTCTCATGCTTTTCAATACCCAAACGTGAACGAAAACGTTCTAACTGGTTAGTTGGGGTTTTTTCGAAGTGAGGACTGGATTCTTCCTAACTACCAAGCCGTCAATTGAATATACACATAAGGAAAGTTTTAAATGCACGGATAAGAGAAATACAACCAAGGTAGTTACAAGAATCCAACTTGCGCCACCTACAGCTCCCTGACTTTGTCTTCTCTGTCTAATCTTTTACTTCAAACTGTTTTCAAACGGCCATTGCTTCGCAGTCAGTCTTTCAACCTATACCAGTTTCTAGCTTCCCAAACATAAAAGCATACATTATTTTGCTGATTATTCGCTATTGGATGATCACGAATATTTGTAACTAAAAAATACTTACGGGTAGTAGCTCATTTTAAGAGATTGATAATACATAAATATACTGGGTGTTTCAAAAATTTTGTTCAAGCTGTAAGGGAAGGTAAGAAACACAAAATTAAACAGCATCCACAGTGAGATGTATGTCCTTAAGCACAATCCGGATGTGCTACAGGGTACACCAAAGTGCCGAAATCAACGATAGCAAGTGTGTGAACATTTTTATTTACCCTAATTTTACAGTTTGACAGTCGTGGTGCACTTAGTTTTGCAGATACTAAAAGTTGCGGCAATCAACAATAACATCTCTACATGGATTTCCTGTCATTTAGCAGACACTTTCAACCACGACAGCGAACTCTTGTCATGTGGTTAGTTTCGGAGTCAATGGGAATTTCGTACACAATGCCTTTGAGCTATCACCAGAAGTAGGAACCAATGCATCAGAAATCAGGTGATCATGGTGACCAAGCGACAGATCCAACATGGCCCAATTTATCGAGTGCAAAAACAACCCTTGCAGACACACATCCATATGTGAATACAGCTTAATTTTGTGTTCCATATCTCTCCTTACACTTTGTACAAGAAGTTTTAACCTTCCTGCTGGTTGTCTCGACGAGATATCTTGCTATTTACAAAGCTGACCAGATCTTGATGGACGAGATATCTCGTCATTAGAGAAATTGGTCAGATCTTGATGGGCGAGATATCTCGTTGAAACTACTCGGAGGGTTAAAAACTCGTGCGAAAAGTACTTTCAAACAAGCATTCAAAACCAAATGGGATTAAGCTGATATACTAAGATAAAAGAAAAATTTTGATCTCTAAAAACCTCAAGTTTAGTAACAACCCGATGCTGTGGCCAATAATGGCTTCCCAAGCCGATTCAGCAGCATCATGACTTGCCTCGCTGTGGGCTACTCATATTCAGATAGCATCGGCGTGTCACTGGAAAAGCGTACACTTCTCGTGTGCAAAATAACAAGACGGCTCTTTGCAATTAATTGAAGGGCAGCGCGATAACCCTTAAGCCCTGCCACAAAGCGCTGGACAAGGCTCGCTTTAACTAACTTCCGAGGGTAGGAAGAATTTAACTTAAGTAGAGATTTAAGTGGGTTTTGATAGTAGATGCGGTCGAGGCTTTTCCCTGCGAGGTATTCAATAATAACGAATCTAATTTCGAGTCGATCCGGATTAGGGAGCAGCCGCTTGGACGTTGAGTTTCACGTGTGTGCTAGGTTCAAGACTAATGAAGGACATGCTGTGAAAATAGTATGTCATTATTAGTCACGCACGTTTGAGATCAGGGCAGCTTGGACGTTAAGTTTCGTGAGTGTGCTAAGTTCAAGACTGATGAGGGACATAATGTGAAAATAGAGAAATAGTGCGTCAATTTGTGTGGAATGTTTGAGATCAGGGTCGTACAGAGTGGGAGGCCACGCTTGGACGTTGAGTTTCGTGAGTGTGCTAGGTTCAAGACTGATGAGGGATATACTGTGAAAATAGTGGGCCGTCTTGTGTGATACGTTTGAGATCAGGGCAGTGCAGAGTGGGAGCCACTTGGATGTTGAGTTTCATGAGTGGGCTAGGTTCAAGACTGATGAGGGATATACTGTGAAAATAGAGGGCCATCTTGTGTGATAGGTTTGAGATCAGGGCAGTGCAGAGTGGGAGCCACTTGGATGTTGAGTTTCATGAGTGGGCTAGGTTCAAGACTGATGACGGACATGCTGTAAAAATAGTGTCATTTTGTGTGGTGTGTTTGAGATCAAGGCCTTGCAGAGTAGGAGGACGCTTAGACGTTGAGTTTCGCGAGTGTGCGAAGTTCAAGACTGATGAGGGACATGCTGTGAATATAATGTCATTTTGTGTGGCCCGTTTCAGATCAGGGCCGCGCAGAGCGGGATGGCTACATAGGCCCAAGCCCATGTCCTCTTTCTCAAAAGTGACCTTTTACATGAATGTATTGTTCAAGAAATTTTATGAAGGCCGTAAGTAGAATTTGAACTGAAGCAACGAGTTCAGGGCATCATTGATGTGATAATTTTTCTTATGCCCAAATGAATTCTCTCATGAAATATTAAAACACCTCGTACGGTGGAAAAAAGATGGTTTGGTTTTCCACTCTACGGTCATGTCTTTTGCTACATTAGGGCTAACTTGACCGGGAGATATGGCTCAACTCTCCTGGTGGTTGTCTCGATGAGGTATCTCGCCATTAGCAAATTTGACCAGTACTTGATCGACGAGATTCCTAGTCATCAGAAGAAAACTGACAAGAGTCGTCATCATCGAAAAATTGGCAATATCTTGATGAAAAGATGTCTCATCATTAGCAAAATTGGCCAGATCTTGATGAACGAGATATCTCGTCGGAACCACTTTGTTGGTTGATATTGGGGTTTTAAGGCGGAAGGGCCATATTTGGCTATGCTGCGCCAGGCACAAGGCATACAATATCCAGTAATCGACATACACACAATGAAAGTTTTACTGACACAGAATAGAGAAATACACCCAGGGAGGAATGTACCTGACAGGAATCGAACCGCCTACAGCTCGAAGGTTGCTGGAGCAGTGGGCATACCCACTGAGTCACGACGGCCCCCAAAGCCACTTGGAGGGTCAAAGTGGATTGCGAGCCATTACAATTATAGACCGTGATTTTTATCCATAACCATTCTATTTTATTCGACTACCAAAACAAAGAAGTCAGATGGGAGTTCACGAAAAAGGTTGGTTATTTTTAGGCTTTATAAAGCAAGGGCCATATTTGTTCAAGCTGACCCAAACGCAAGGGTCATATTTGATCAAGCTGCTCCAAACGAAAGGGCCATTTCTGGTCAAGCTGCACCAAACGCAAGACATAGATAAGTTAAAAATGGCATGGAAGGTTAAAAAAGAACGATTGGGAAGAGAGTAGTGCGATGAAAGCAGAAAAAGATCGCTTGTTTATCCCGGGAGCTATTCCAGTGTTTATAAGACAGTAAACATCACGGGAAAAGAAAAGATCACTAGAGTAACTCGGGTCCGTGAAAACCGTACACACATAAATAAGATGTACCCCTGAGTGTTATGAAAAAGGAGTTGGATCATTATCATGTTTTTATACATATAGTACAAGCACCTCATTTAAAACCTTTATTCAATTATGTGTTCTGAAAGAGGTAATCGGCTGAAAAGTATAAAATATAGGAAGTAGCAAGAATATCGTTCAAAGAAATAAAATTAGCAGCCATACAATGGTATTTGTGTTGAAAGATATTTACTTTGTCACGTTTTACCACAAAATGGCCCCTCATCTTGTTTTAGAAGCTTTTTTTCCAATTTACCTTTATTTGAAAATTTTGATTTATTAAACGACTAGCACAGTTTTTCAAATTTATTCTTTGGTTGGTCAAATTAGCACTAATGTAACAAAAAAATGACCTTAGAACTACAAACAAAAATCAAACCTAGTCATTCGACGATATGCTTGATGCTCTATCTTGCACAGTTTGGCATCTAACGATAAATATTTGACAATATCAATTAGGATATTTCATTTCTCTGACAAAAATTATTTTCTTAAAATTTCATTTTATGCTTCCTTTCAGAATTTTAAAAGAATGACAGAACTGTTTCGTTGCACCATGTAGATGACAAATGGTGAAGTATGAGCTGCAAACACATAATACACCAATTACGATAGCATTATACCTAAGATGGTTGTCTTGTGTTTGGCTAAATATGGCCCCTGCCCCATAAAATCGAAACCAACCAACTGCACCTTCGATAGACATTAACTCTCCAAATGGTTTCGACGAGGTATATCGTCCATTCAGATCTGACCAATTTTGTTAATGACGAGATATCTCGTCATCACGTTATTGCCAATTTTTTAAGTAAGATGAGATCAAAATCTGGCCAGTTTTATTCTAATAACGAAGGACGACGAGAAATATCCTCCATCAAGATCTGGTCGTACACCAAGATCAAGATCTGGTCGTCCATCAAGTTTGTTAATGGCAAGATACCACGTCGAGACAACAACAAGGAGGGTTAAATAAAATTTTCAGAACAGTATCAAAATATATCGCGCAAAACAAATTAAATTTGAAAATAAAAAAGTTTTAAATGTATATAAGAAATCTCGTCACCTTGAATTATGTTCATATTTTATAGCCTGTACTTACAAAAAAAGTCTAATAAAACCAGCTCATTCAGTTTTAAGGGATTATCTCATAGCGTATCTCTAAGGGGTAATTTATATCTTAAAAAGATAAAAATATATCTCAACCGAAGATTAAATTTGAAAAGATAAGCCCCCTAAAAGACTCCTTGAGTGCAATCTATCAAAAATTTAAAATCACTGAAGCTAAACCAGTTCACGTTCAATTTCCTCAGTCCTTCAAAGCAAAACAATATTTCTCTCGCAAAGGACTTTCCCGATTTAGTACACAATTTATGACATCCCTAAAATCCGAAAAAAATTCCCTTCCCGTCATCCCATCACCCTCCCTCCAATAAAACGCGGCAAAGACCGCAAAATAAAATTTACAAAATCCATGCCAAACGACCCGCAACTTTTACTCACTTCATTTCAATTCACCGTGGAGATTCGCCGAGATTAGATTTCCGAACGGGAGGAATCGCAAAGCAGCGGCGAAAATAGCCTTCGTCGAAGATGACCGACTTACGGTTCTGTTGTTGGATAGTGAAGCTACTCTCCAGGCTCTACCTCCGGGCTGAGCTTTTTGATGAAACGCTCCAATCCGACTGGTCTTGTAGTTTTATTCCTTTCTTGTATGGAGAGGATCGAGGTGTCTGGGGTCTGGAACTGATTCACATTTTTTTGGTTTGAAAAGAAACGCTTGTACTAGAAAAGATACAATTTGGAGTCAAAATTCTTTAGAATAAAATTATACAATTTAACCCTCTTGGTGGTTGTCTCGACTAAGTGTCTTGTCATTAGAAAAACTGACCAGATCTTGATGGACGAGATACCTCGTCATTAGAAGAAAAGTGACCAGATCTTGATTTAGTCATCATCAAAAATGGGCAGTATCTTGTTGACGAGATATCTTGTCATTTGTAAAATTGGTCATATCCTGATGTACGAGATACCTCGTCGAAACTACTTGGAGGGTAATTAGCTTTGAAATGGGTTATGGATTTAAGAAAATTGAATAAAAGAGTTAAAGATTTACTCTGAAGCTACTCTCCAGGTTCTACCTCCGGGCTGAGCTTTTTGATGAAACGCTGCTATCCGACTGGACTTGTAGTTTTATTCCTTTTCTTGTGTGGAGAGGAACGAGATGTATGGGGTCTGGAACAGAGGTTCACAATTTTTTTGATAGAAAAGAAGCGCTTGTAGTAGAAAAGATATATTTTGGAATAAATGTTTTTAGAATGAAGTTATATAATTTAATAGCTTCGAAGTGGTTGGTGGATTTAACCCTCCAAGTGGTTTCGACGACATATCTCGTCAATCAAGACCTAACCAATTCTGCCAATGACAAGATATCTCGTCATCAAAATATTAATGATAAAGATATCAAGATCTGGTCAGTTTTACTCCGATGATTAGATATCTCATCCACTATCGGTCGGTTTTGCTAATGACGAGATACATTGTCAAGACAACCACCAGGAGGGTTAAGAAAAATAAATAAAAGCATTTTAAAACCTTTCGTAGCAAACCTTGGTTTATATGACTTTAATATGCCCAGAAACTTCTCGTAAAAATCTTTTAAAAATGATCAATGACTTTAGGATGAAAATTGTCCTTAAATGATCAAAAGTGTCAAAGTTTTAGAGGGAGACAAACATCCCTTAAGATATTTTATTTCAAAATTTTAAATTGTAATTTGATCGACTTGTGGTTCTATTTTTGCAGTGTGAAACTACTCTCCAGGTTCTACCTCCGAGCTGAGCCTTTTGATGAAACGCTCCAGTCTGACTGGTCTTGTAGTTTTATTCCTTTTCTTGTGTGGAGAGGAACGAGGCATCTGGAGTCTGGAACAGAGATTCAGAAATTTTTTGATCAAACAGAAGCGCTTGTACTAGAAAAGATATATTTTGGAATAAAAGTTCTTTTGAATAGTTATACAATTTAATAGCTTCGAAGTGATTGATGCATTTAAGAAAATTGAATAAAAGCATTTTATACTTTTCATAACAAAGCTTGGATATTTATGACGTTAATTTTCCCAGAAACATCTCTAGGGTTCGTTGTGGCTCAGCGGGTATATCCACTGCGTTGCAACCTTCGAGTTGTAGGCGACGCAGATTCAATTCCTGTCAAGTATATTCCTCCCAGGGTATATTTCCCTCTTCTGTGTCAGTAAAACTTTCATTGTGTGTGTATGTCTATTACTTGATATTGTACGTCTTGTGTCGGCACAGCATGGCTAAATATGGCACTTGCTCCATAAAACAACGAAAACTAACCAACCAATCCAGAAACACCTCGTAAAAAACTTTTAAAAATGCTTAATGGCTTTAAGATGAAAAATGTCCTTAAAATGATCAAAAGCGACAGTTTAGAAACATCCCTAACAATATTTTATTGCGAAATTTTAAATTTTAATTTGACCGATTTGTTGGAGTGTGAATGTACTCTTCAGGCTCTACCTCCTGGATGAGTGTTTTGATGAAACGTTTCTAGTAAACGTTTCTAACGTCTTGCAGTTTTATTCCTTTTTTTGTGTGCAAAGGAAAGAAGTGTCTGGTGAAGAGAGGGTCGCAAGTTTTATTTATCAAAAAGAACCACTTGTCAAAGCATATTATAGGGTCATAAAATTCTTCAGAATAAGATACAAAACTAATTGCTTTGAAACGATTGATGAATCTTAAAATAATGGAATAAAAGCAGTTTTCAAATTTTCGTAACTAAGCCTGGATACAAACTGAAGTTCCAAAGAATTTGGTACAGACTAGCCTTTACAAAACATATAGCAACGCCACCTATGTATGTCATTGGTTGCGTCTGTCAAGTGCATATATAATGCGATAGGACATCTGTGGAAGCATCTAAGTCTGTGTCACCGAGATAATGGTAAGTTATCACGCTTTAAGCGATTTTTAACACGTTTTAATATTTGCAGCTCGTGAGATGGATCATAGAACTTCGTAAGTAGAGAAATTTGGATTTTCATGTATTATTTCACTGGTGTACCATGACTACAATAATTCTGGCAAAACCTTTAACTTTTACTACCAGCATTGTAAAAAAATCTCTGAGTACACGTGACCAGCTCCGGCTGGCAAGAATCGTTCCAAGTGATAGGCGTGCAACACTGTCTAAAATAACATCAGAATTGATGAATAATCAACCCACAGTTATGCTCCTAGCTTGGTCTGGGGTACATCACCAATGGGCACTTGATTACGGTACGGAGTGATGTCCCGGTTAAAACTTCCTCAGATAAATACAAATCACTCACTTCCGGCACACAGCCAGGCCTTGATCACCGCGACTGAAAATAATTATGATTTTGTACTTATACAGGATCCATATTTAGTTAAATCAAAACCTTTGTCTCCTCCTCCGGCTTGCATGCAGATCCAATCTAGTAAGGGTAATGCAATTATAATTTCTTTAACTAAAAATTACAATATGAATTTAAAATTTAAATCTAATAATACTGTTTTTGCCGAGATTTCCACGGACTCTGGCCCTCTGATGCTCGGCTGCATCTACTTCCCTCCTCACGACGACATCTACCATCTATTTGAGGAGGTTGATACATTGAATTTCAATGATAGTAGATTCCTCATACTGGGTGACTTCAATGCGAGGTCTCCAGTGTGGGGCTACAGCTTTGAGGACGTCAGAGGGCGTCGAGTTCTGGAATTTTGTAATACATTTAGTTTTAACATTCTTAACATTCCGGAACTCGGGCCCACCTTTCTTGCCCCAACGGGCAGGGGTTGGCCCGACCTCTCTCTTATTAATAATCTTCTTTTGACATATTTTTATTCGTGGAATATACTTAATTTGGAAACTTGCAGTGATCATAGGTACCTGTCTGTTGTTCTGGATAGTAACCCAATAGCTCCATCGGGATTTTTCCTCAGAACCAAATTTGGTCTGGGGAATTTCCCTAAAAAACTCAAACAAATAGTTCCGAATTTGGAAATTTTATCAGATGGAATTAACTCTTTGAACAAAATTGATCATTATTTCGAAACATTATTAACTCAAATTAAAACAATAGCTCTTAAATCACTGAAGAAGACACCTAAAAAACAGAAAATAAAGATACAATGGTGGACAGGAAATTTGGCCTCCTCAAGGAATAGGACCACGGCTCTGCATAGGAAGTTCATATCACTTAAAAATAATAATTTCCCCTCTAATGAGGTCCTTGCCGCGGAGCTTGAGTATAAAATTTCTAAAAATAAATATAAACTTCAGATAATTGACGCCAAGAGATCATCTTGGCGATCAATCTGTACAAATACTCAAACCAAATATGGTACTATTTTTAAATATACATTCCAGAAAAACAAACCAAATATTAATCTTCAGCTGTTTTTTTCCAATGATCCTAACTTGACTTATAGTGAAAAAATTTCAAAATTGATGGATAATTTTTTTGGCCCCTCGAACCTTCAAAATTTTAATTCATTTAATACTAGTATTATGCCTCCTGATTTTAACTTAAAATTAACTTTAAATGAATTAAAGCTGACTTTTGATAATTTAAAATCTGGTAAAGCTCCCGGCCCGGACCTCTTAGATTATAAAATTTGGACCTTTGTTTTTCAGAACCATCCTAGTCTGTTATTAAAATCAATAGAGACCTGTCTTCAGTATGGCTATTTTCCAAGGTGCCTCAGGGGTGGTGGTGTCCGCTTCATTGGGAAACCAGGAAGGGACCCATCCTCCTGCGGCGCCTATAGACCCATCTGCTTACTTCCAACTTTGGGCAAAATAATAGAAAGGGTCTTCACCAGGAGGTTGACCTCCTGGTTGGAGACCCATAATATACTTCACCCATTGCAGTTTGGATTTAGAGAACTCAGATCCTGTGAGGAGGCCCTGGATGCTGCCATCAACGAAATTCGTAAGTATACTGGGACACATCACTCCGCTCTCACTGCCATCGACATCACAGCTGCTTTTGACAATATGAACTGGCAATTGCTTGAGTCCGTACTAACCTCTATAAATTTACCTAACCACTTCATTAAATTTATCACTTCCTACCTTACGGACCGATCCATAACTTATTCAGATTCTACTACAATACTAACTAGATTAATAACTAAAGGTTGTCCACAGGGATCGGTCCTCGCGCCTACTCTTTGGAATCTGTACTTTAACTCTGTTCTTCAATTAAATTCTAACGATTCATATATTCAGGCCTTCGCAGATGACCTAATGGTAATAACTATTGGGCCCACGCGGAGGATCCTGGAGCTTAACACTAACAATTCGCTCAAATTAATATCAGATAGAATTAAAGATCTTAAACTTGAACTCTCACTCAGCAAGTGCCAGTCTATAATCTTTTCAAAAAATAATAAAAAACTCCAGAGAAATCCTATTTTTAGAATTGATAATTACACTCTGAAAATTAGGGATTCTATTAAAATTTTAGGTCTAGTGATAGATAACGGGCTCACGTGGAGTCAGCACATTCTTTCACTTGGGGAGAGGTGTCTCCAGATAGGAGACACTCTCTCCCGGGTCGTTGGTGGGGGATGGGGCGTCCGGGCCCAGCTCCTTAAGATTTGGTATGAAACGGTGGTCGAGAGGATGATAATGTACGGAGCTGGTGTCTGGGGCGGTAAATTAACCAAAGCGCAAATCGATAGGCTCAAGTCAATTCAAAGACCCTATCTTCTTAAAATCTCACGAGCCTATCGAACCGCCCCTACGGATGCCCTAAACTTACTTACCGGAATACCACCCCTCCACGTGAGCTTATTGAAATATTCTAAAATTTTTAAAACTTGGAAAAAGCGGCTGCCTGACCCGGCCTTGCTTGGACTGTCACCATTAAATTATGATTCAAATATTCAAACTACACCTATATCATCGGATCAACTAATATTAAAATTTCCAGAATTAATTATTAACCCTGATTTGGAGGTGTACACGGATGGCTCGGGCATTGATGGCAATGTCGGAGCCTCCGTGTGCATGTTTGAAAATAATTCTCTTAAAACTATATTATGTTATAAACTCAAACCTTACAATTCTGTATTTCAAGCAGAGTTGTCCGCCATTCATCGCGCAATAACCTCTCTCCTGGTCTGTTAATAACAACAAAAAAATTAACCTCTATACTGACAGTCTAAGCTCAATTATGGCCATCCAATCTCCAAAAATCAAATCCAAATACGTAAATGAGATTAAAAAAGATATATTTAATAAATCAGGAATTGGCCTAAGCTGGGTCAGGGCTCACGCTGGTGTCCCTGGCAATGAGGTGGCGGACCATTTTGCAAAATTGGGAACTGTTGGCGGTGAGGATATTAGTGTCCCTGCCCCAAAGTCCTACATAAAAAAAATACTTACAAGAGATGCGCTTTTGGACTGGCAGGGATATTATAATAACTCTGATAAGGGCCTCAGGGTTAAAGGTTACTTCCCTGGGGTCAGTTGTAAAAGACTCATCTCCAACAGGTATGTCGTCTGGTTCCTGACGGGACATGGACCGTTTGTCGCCTACTTACACCGCTTTAAAATTAAAAATTCGGATCTATGTACATGCGGTGAAGTGGGCGACGCCGACCACTATCTCTTCGGTTGCCCCCTCTCGTCTCCCTGGCATCTGACCAGGCCCGCGGATGAATTTAAAATCAATTGGCTGGAAAAAGTTCTAGCCAACCCGCGGGCGCTGTTCAGGGTCGGGAGGTGTGTGGGGGTTGCCGCGGAGGTGGCTGGTCGGCCTGACTAATTATGGGTTGATCTGCTCCGCTGCCATCTATTTTTAGCTATCTAAATTTTATTTTATTTAACATTGACTTTTAAACCATCTGTTGATCATTTTTAAAATTTATTCTATGTGTTTTAATCTTCATGTTTTTATCTTTCATGTTTCCTACCATTACGTGCTTCATCTAAGTTGGACATGTCCTCTGTTTCCTCTGGCTGCGTGTGTGGTGTCATTTGCCCACATGGTCATTTAAAGCACCCCTCGCAGAGATCGTGTTATCATGATGTTTGTCTTTGAAACTTGACCCGGTTCCCTCTCCATATTCTGCGGTTGGCTCTCGTCCAACATTGGAAAGACTCTGTGATTGTGTCAATAAAAATTTTCAATTATATGTTGATATAACATAACGGTTGTAGAGTTTTGCCCTAGATTACCTTTAGTCTATTATAATTCAACAGGTATTTGGGAGATGGCCAACAGAAATTTTTGCTCCCCGGACTTTTTGTCCATCAATTGTATAGTTGATGCTTCCTTGGCCCGCGCTTTGAGATCCTCTTCCCGCTTTGCATGAATCTTAATTAATGATTGACTATCAACTAAGTATAATTAATTGTTTGATTTTAATTATTTTTTAATTGCCTCTTGTATTTTTAAAATTTAATTGATGGGGAGGAGAGAAAATTCGTTTAGTTTCTACCGCTGGTATACCTCTTATATAGGGCGTCAAGTTTCGTCCTGAGCTTGGGGCTTATTGAGCCTTAGCATTTGGGCTCGGGCCCGTCGCCGGGATCGCTGGATCTATTTATGTTTATTCCGAGTTTATGGCACTGCCTACAATAAAAATGATTAATAGGGTTCTTGTTCTTGCTGTGTTCTATTGTAATTTTGTCCAGTTTAGCAGCTAGGCAGGAATTCCGATGGGGCTGGACCGGTGAGGGCTGAGTGCCTGGAGCTCCAGGGATGAGGCCTGGAACCTCTGCCCTTGGTCGCTGTCCTGGGAGCTGTCTTCGCTGGACGGAGTGTTGCGGGTTTTCAGATACGCTGACGTCTGATCAAGCGATTCGTCTCCTTCGCTTGGGGTTTGTGGAGTTGAGTCGATGGATGGCTTGAGCACACCGCAACGAGAGACTGAAAAGAAGAAACGGATATAAAGAACTAAGTACAAATAGGGGGACTTAGTCGAAATTAACAATTTGACAGCACACCACAACGAAAAATACGACGAAAAAGAAAAAAAGGGGGTTTACTTACCTTCCTCCGGACATTTGAAGGGGAGCCTGGTGATGATCTTGAAGTGCTGGAGAGTCATCCCTACAGTCGAGAGAGACTGAAAACTTACCTTCGGAACTCTGTGCGACCGCTTCGAGCGAATATGTTATTCTGGAATTTTTACCTTTTGGCCCTGTTGGCCTTTTGTCGGAACTTTTTTCTATTATGTTTGGCCCTGTTCTATGGCCAGTTCATTTTTCTCCGCACTTTTGTGCGTTGAGCCCATGTTACAAACCTTTATGTCGGGACTCTTTTTGTAATTATGATCTTGGCTTTTAATAAAATTGTTCGGCAGTGCGCGTCCACACTGGAGGTGGGCTCTCCCAATCCGTGGATGGGCTGCCCGGTTCCTCCGACGTGCGATGGGGATCAAAAACCACTCTACCCCGATCCCCACCCAAGCTCGAAACCTTGCGGTGAGCTGGGGAAATTGAGGGTCTTGAATGGGCACTTGATGACTGGAAACAAGTGGCCTGATCTAACGAGTCGCTTTTTTAACTCTTTCGACCAGTTGGAAGGATCAGTGAGTGGAGAAAACCCCATGAAGTCATGGGTTCCGCATGTCAACAGGGGGCTGTACAGGCTGGAGGTGGAAAAGTAATGCTATAAAGTTTATCTAGATGTTTTTCAATGGGATCCCTGGTACGTCCATAAACGTCTCTGTTTGGTGAACGCCATGTGTGTACCCTTCCTCACGAGTTACATCCCTTCATTTTCTGCGTTCTTTCTGATGGGTTTGGCTTCTTCCAACAATACAATGCTCCGCCATACAAGTCTAGACACGCCAAATTATGATTAGAGAACCACTGAGTTTAGGGTCTTGCCATGCCCACCTAAATCAATAGATCTCACCGTTATGGAACACATCTGGGATGCATGAAACGGCTGTGAAACAGATCATTTATCTCGGAATACAACAGAATTGTGAAATGCTCTTTAGGAAGTATGGTGTTCGATGCCTACAAAATACTTCCGCAGCTCGTGGAGTTCGTGCATTAGTCGCATTTTTAGTTCTACACCCACGCGGGCGGCTTACCAAGTATTACACTGGTGTACCAGTTTTTCTGACACTTCAATGTATATGACATTAATATTTGAATAAAATTTTCATAAAAATGATGAAAAGTTCCAAATTTGTTGAAAAATCCCTAAAAACTATTTGTGCTGTAACTTCTCAAAAGTTTAATTTTTAATTTAGCCTACTTACGGTTCTGCTGTTGGAGAGTAAAGCTACTCTCCTGGCTGTATATCGGGTGTGAGCTTTTCGATGAAACACTCCTATCCTACCGTAATTTTTGTATGGTAGTTTTATTCTTTTTCTTGTATGGAAAGGAACGAAGTGTCTGGTGAATTGAGGGTCGCAAGTTTTATTTTTATAAATAAAAGCATTCGATCTACTAAAAAGTACATTTTGTAGTCAAAATTCTTTAAAACAAAGTTATACATACAATATAACAGCTTTGATATGGTTGTGATGGATTTACGAAAATTGAACATAATTTTTTAACCTTCATAACGAATCATAACGTTAATATTTTTAAACATCCCAGTAAAATTTTTAAATTCTTGTTTAGGGTGAAAATCATCCTTAAAATGATAAAAAGTGCCAAGTTCTTAGAAAATCCTTAAAAAATATTTCCTTTTCAAAATTTTAAAATTTAATTTGACATATATAGTTTTGTTGTGAAGCTATCCTCCAGGCTCTACTTCTAGGCCCAGGTTTTTGATGGAAAGCTTTTATCCGACTGTTCTTGCAGTTTAATTCTTTTTCTTGTAGTATAAAAGAACGAGGTGTCTGGAGTCTGAAACAGAGATTCGCAAACCTTTCTAATCAAAAAGAAGTATTTGCACAAGGAAACAAATACATTTTGTAATCCTTATAATTTTTCACTTAAAAGCTCTGGAAAATTAATTGCTTTAAAAAGTCGATGGGCTTAAATAATTGAATAAAAGCAAATGCATTTTCTAGCTAAAATTTGAATATTTATGATATTAATATTCGTACAAAATTTGCGTAAAATATTTTTACATGCCTTTTTAGAATGGAAATCGTCCTTGAGAAAGAAAGATTCCAAAAATATGTATTGTATAATTTTATAAAAATTTCAGTGGAAGAAAGCAAAATTCGAAAATAAAAATATTTTTTAAATTTACATTATTAATACAAGTATATCTAAAACGCGTTAAAATTCTAAAAAGATGCCCTTTGGAGCTTTAAAAAAGTTGTTAAAATATGAACATTTTTCTTAAAACGATAAAAAACCCGCCAAATTTGGAAGCTTGTTGTTTTTTAGGTTTTATGGTTCAAGAGCCATATTTCAAATTCGAAGGAAAAGCCTCTGAAAGACTTAAACTAATTTTTAAAAATTGTACTAGAATTTCTTTTTTATTTATAAAATGTACAGCGGAAGAAAAGAAAAATAATCAAGTTCCTGTTCATTTAACTGAAAAATTCCTTTCAATAGTTGACATGAGCATTATCTTTCGCCCAAGCTGAATTGAACAAAAGTCTTAAATAGCTTCCAAATTAGCTACATTTGTATATTCAGGGTGGTACAAAAGCTACTTTCAAGCTTCTTTCCCCTGATGGTCACCCGTTTTTGATAACAAAATTCATATGAAAGCTGATTAGTTCCAAAAGTTAACCGACGTGGGGGCTGCGGAAACTTCTTTTCATTCAATCTGGAAAATTAAAAATTACAAAGAATTAACTAAAAATAAAACCATATAAAAACTAATAAAATATTTTAATTAGGAAAATTAAATTAATAACCATAAAATTATTTTAAATTAAAAAAATTAAAACTAAAATGCATTGAAACTTGAAAAAGTCTGAGCACAAATAAAACTGTGTTTATAAAACAGTATTAGGTAGGTAGTTAATTAACGTCACACTGGAGCAACACAACAGGTTATTGGCGCGGGATCAATTCCAAAGGGAAAGATGCAAGGACAATACCTGAGATAGTACCCCACTCTCCAAAATTCCACACCACACCAACGTGAGGACATTTGAGGCCACGACAGATTTAACGTGCATCAGCTCCCGTCTATACGAGGAATGGTGCACGTTAATCTGTAGTGGTTTCGGTCTGATGGTCTTTGATCTGTCGTGGTCTCTACTTGAGATTTGACGGTCTTTGGCTGGACCGAGTTTAGAACTTGCAATCCTCCGATTACTAATCCGATGCTCTTCCAACTGGGTTACCGAGGCCCAAACAGCATTAAGTAAAATAACTTTGATTGGTTGTGTCTTTTGGAGCAAGGACCATGTTTGATCAAATTGTGCAAAATACTGTCAAGTAAATGGAAATACACACAGTGAAAACATTAACCATATAAATGGTTTCGACGAGATATCTCGTCCATCAAGCCCTGACCGATTTTGCTAATGATGAGGTATCTCGTCGTTAAGATATTTCCGATTTTCTTATGATGATGATCAAGACCGGGTCAGTTTTCTTCTATTGACGAGATATCTCGTTCGTCAAGATCCGGTCAATTTACAAATAGCGAGACAACCACCATGAGGGTTAATGGCACAGAAGAGAGAAAATATAAAGAATATAAGTATGATATAAAAATATAAACCTGAGGTAGAGAAAATTAAATATATATATGATTATAACATACTTTAGGATATCAATATTACTTTCACGCACACCTTCATGATTCGTATCAATCTCACTGCTTCGTTTCTAGATACTCCTTAGCCATAGTATTAAAAGACAAGTTTGAGATCTCAACGCCTAACTGCTACCATATTTATAGCGTTTATGTGCCACCCAGAAAGTCCAGGATTTGAATCTCGGTTTGTAAACGACCTGTCCTAAAAACAATGTATTTTTCATCGATTTTCAGGCAGCAATATTAGCACTTACCACCCCTAGAAAAAATGAATATGATCTTCATAGATATAGAGAAAAATTAAGCCACCTTGGGAAAGTTAAGAAAAACGTTGCCTTATACAGTGGATTCAAAGTCACTGGTATATATGGCAATGAACAGGCGAAACAATTGGCTAAGGCTGGAGCACAGTTGTCACAACCTTAATCCTTTTCACCTCTACGTAACATCAAGAAGCTTATATGCTCATCTATAAAGACTAATTGACTCGATCTACAAAGAAATGTCTACAAGAAAAAATGGAATGTTTTATTGAGGAATATAGCTCGTATCCGAGGTTCCTTACCCAGAACTGTATGTGTCGCTTGCTTTCAACTTCTTACCTACCTACAAAGATATTTATACCGTATTGGAGAAGCGAGCTCAGCTATCCGTCCCACTTGCGATCTGGACGAAATGACCACCTCAAGAACTGACCTAAAATTCCTGACAATAGAATTGCAAATACTGTTGATGGTGTTTCTAAGACATATTTTTTCACTTCAGAACTCTACTGGGGTGCTTGTTGATTGATGGCCAATTAGTCTTAGACGGGCGTAGGATGAAGAAATAAAAACAGTTTGGTAAACGCATGTATATTGGCGATTTTCCCTATTACGAGTAGCGGTCGCTGCTCTACTGAGTGTACTTCGCAAGCAGCTGTCAGTTCGCCCCTTGCAGTGCCTAAGGCTGGAGAGGTCAGTGGCGGGCATTTCAAATAAAATAACTAAAAAACGAGCAAGAGGATTATATTTGAAAATGATATTACTGTAAGTTGTTTTTAATCTTGTAGCTGTATTGTGGATTATTACTGACTCTCATTTATCTTCACCACACCTACTTATTTCACCATAACCAAAGATCGAACCTCTACCGTGAGGACACCGATACTCAATCCCTATCTATCCCTTATACGAACTGCACGAGTTGACGGGAGACCATCTCAAGAACTGATCTAAAATTCCCGGCAATAGAATAGTAAATACTGTTGGTGTTTTTAAGCCATATTTTTCACTTCGGAACTTGACTGTACTGCTAGTTGAATGATGGCCGAGAGGTCGGTTAGTTGGTTTTGGGGTTTTATGGCGCAGCGGCCATATTTGGCTATGCTGTGCCAGACACAATACAATATCAAGTAATTGACATAAAACATAGAATATCAAGTTATTGAGACACACACAGTGAAAGCTTTACTGACACAGAAGAGAGAAATACATCCAGGGAGGAATGCGCCTGGCAGGAATCTAACCTGCGCCACCTACAACTCGAAGGTTGCTAGCGCAGTGGGCATAGTCACTGAGCCATGACGGCCCCGGACGAGAGATCGGAGACGTGCGTAAGATAAAAGAAAAAGTTTGCAAATGCATGTGATTTTCGCTATTACGAATAACGGCGACTCACCCACTGGGCGTACTTCACAAGTCCTTGTAGTGAAGAGGGCCAGAGATATCAGTGGTAGGGCACTTGAAATGAAATGACTAAAAAAGGGCAAGAGGATTACATATTTGAAAATGATATTACTGTAAGCTGTCTAATCTTATAGCCGCATTGTGGATTATTACTGACTCACTCTCATTTATCTTCACCACACCTACTTATTTCACCATAACCAAAGATCGAACCTCTACCCTGACAACAGCGATACTCAATCCCAGCCAATCTGCGCCTTATCACACCCACACAGGTGCCGAACGTTAAGACTGAATTATAGCAAAGTCTTCCAACTGCCTCATTCCTCTGCCTCGCTCATTAGAAGGGAGCGAATTTTTGAACGCTCCCCGCAGTGCCATCATGCTCCAGAGATGACCCCTCTCCTGGATCGGAAATGAGGCATCGAAAGAGACTCGGGGCCCCCACAGAAGGTCCCCCACGAAATTTGAAATTAACCGCGAAAAAGAGATTGCTTTTCCGGGTCTTCGAATCCCCGGGCGCCATCTTGAGGTGGGGGTAGAGGAGGTCTCGCCCCCTTTCTGGAGATGCCGGATCTTTGGGAGTATCTAAATGGACACGGGAAAGCGGATTTGATAGCCGCCGATTTGGTTTATAGCGAGGCGGTGAGTATAAAAAGACAATGGCTCAAGGAGATGCATTTGGGCGGAGGGGATTTGGAGATGGCTCTGCAGACGTGCGCCATTGAGCACGCTGACTGTGCCAGAACTAATTTATGCAGATGAGACGAAAGAAGTTACGCGGGTTGTCTTTAGAGAGTTTCGATGAATTGTGATGACTATAGTGGGTTTTAGATTGTCAGATTAACTTGGTGGCTGTGTAGTTGGATGCGTTATGGAAGTATACCAGTCCGCGAATGCAAGTTTTAGCCTAACCATCTTTGGATATGCATGCATTTTGTAAAATCAGAAACCGGGACTTGTTTTGTAATTGTTAGACATAAGAAAAGCATACAATTAAATGCTAAAATTTTTCGGATAATATAAAAGTTACGCAGTGGATTTAACCCTCCAAGTGGTTTCGACGAGATATCTTTCATCAAGATCCGACCAATTTTGCTAATTACAAGATATATCATGGCCATTAAAATCTGACCAATCTTGCTGATTACGAGATATTTAGTCTTCAAGATGCTGCCAATTTTTTTGTGATGACGAGATCAAGACCTGGTCAGTTTTCTTCAAGGTACCTCGTTCATCAAGATCTGGTCAGTTTTGCTAACGACGAGATACCTTGTCGAGGCAACCACCAGGAGATTGGTTGGTGATTTATTCATATCAGGGGCATTTTCTGACAAGCTAAATATATGTGGTGGTAGTGTATTTGCGGCGATATGTGTTTGATGTATATATTCTGAGCGTGTCGTCCGTTAGCTTACTTTTCGAATACGATTTCAATACTTCGTCAATAAAAATTCCAAATTAATGTATAATAGTTAATTGGTTAACACTGATTTGATCAACTGAAAATGTTGCCAAAACGGCTATAAACTTCATTTTAAGGTAACCTAGATGTATATAATACGAGAGCATTTAGACAGAAGAAGTAAAATCTTTTCGAGATTTATTTGTTTAAACTTAAAATCTCTCTTATAGATAAATACGTTTCGAAAGCCGATTAATTTTATAACGTGATTCTATAAAAAAACAGATCCAAGTTTAAGGAGATGTATTTAGGTGGAGATTTTGTAGAGATTTTGTAGCCATTGTAAACATTGGCTGACAGAACTTACTTATGCAGATGAGAGGAAATAAGTTACACGAATTGTCTTTAGAGTTTCAGACTTGTGATGACGACGAATCTTCAGTGACGCGTAGTTTTCAGACTGCCTAGATTAACTTGATGGCCATACAAATGAATGCGTTGAGGAAGCAGACTAATTTTGTAAATATAAGATTTAATCTAACCATCATTGAAGGTGTACGGCCTTTTGTAAAATCTAAACGCCACCGACGTGAAACCCGACCTTTTCTTAATTCTTCGAGATTAGAAAGTCATACGATTATCGTATTGAAGTATTTCGGAAGACACAAAGGTACACAGTGGATTTAAGATTAGTTGATATATTTAATGGTGTAGAGAAGTACGTTAGAAAGTCGATTAAGTTTATCGCGTGACTATAAAGAATCAAGTTCAAGAAGACGTATTTAGGTAGTTTCTAGAAGGATTGCAATGTATACGTGCGCCATTGAAAACTGACTGGTAACTAATTTATGCAATGAGACGAAGTAAGTTACACACGAATTGTCTTTAGAGAGTTTATTGAATTGTGATGACGGTTAATATTTAGTGACGCCAGTGGTTTTGAGTATGCCTTGATTCATTTGATGAATAGAAGTGCAGAAATGCAGAAATAAAGTACAGAAGTGCAGAAATAAAGTACAGAAATGCAGAAATAAATTATTTTACTATTAACCGCATTTGAAGATGTAAAATCTTGAAATCCTTGTTTTGAAATCCTATTCTTTCGTAATTGTTATGCATACGAGTTAAAACATTATTGTGTTAAAATTATTCGAAAAATATTGTGTGTGTGAAGCTTACAATGGATTTCATATAAATTTAATTAGGTAGGTATGATATGGCAGGTATTTTTAATTAACGTGATACTGGAGCAACACAACGGGTGTTGGTGACGGTCCAGGATCAATCTCAAAGGGAAAAATACGAGGATAGCACACACGAAATTTTGAACCACGGTCAGAAGACGAGGTCACACCTGACTTGGCACCCCACTCTCCCACACCACGCCAACGCAAGGACATTTGAGGCCACGACGGATTTAACATGCACCAGTCGCCTTTGTACATGACGGTCTTTGGTTGGATTCGAACTCGCAACCCTCCGGTTGCTAATCCGTTACTCTTTCAACCGGGCTACCGCGGTCCTAAGTTTAATTAGGTGATTGATATGATGAATAAGTTCCGATTATACAAGAATCCATAAATAATTCCGCTTGAATCCCAATTTTTCTAATTATTCATCTATTAAAAGGTAATTATAAAGGCTGAGGCATACTAATATTTTAAACATAAATTTCGAATATGAAAATACGTACCCATTGATGTGCCGTCTGAACTGCTTGTATGTAAGCGGTAGGTACTTGAATTCCCATCGCATTTGAGCAGCACAACAGACTATTGGTGATGGTCTGGGATCAATTCCGAAGGGAATAAACCGAGAACATCTCGTAGTTTTGAATTAAGATGACGAGATAAACACCTGAGTCGGTATCCCACTCTCCAAACTTCAACACCATGCCAACATGAGGACATTTGAAACCCCGAACGATTTAATGTGCACCAGCTGCTACAAAAACGACGGTCTTTGGTGGGATCGAGTTTTGAACTCGGAACCCTCTGGTTGCAAACCCGCTACTCTTACTATCGCGGCCTCAGGTAAGTGGTAAAAAAGGCTCGGATAACACGAACAGTCTGTTAATTTGAGCTTGGATAATCAATGCTCTATTTATATCGTCGATTTGGAACTGAAACACATTAATTGTCAAAACAAAATTCTTTCTTTATAGCTGTTTAAAGACTAGTTACTTTAAAGACTGTTAGACTATTAGTTTTCAGGTCAAAAAATAAAACTTATGCAATTTGAGTGTTATATATCTTTCAAAGATATTACATTAGGACAATGTATTTCTTATCATTATGAAAACAAGCGTTTATTCTCTCCGATAAAATGTCAGTTAATAAATTTCTGCTTAAACCGACGATATATAAGATAGAGAAAACTGAAACTAAGGGGCTTGTTTCATAATTGTCATGCATTTCAAAAGTATAACATTACAAATTTATAGCCGATTTAGTTTGTCACGTAAATATAAAAAGTTCAAGGCTATATACTTAGGAGGGATGTTGAAATTTACTGGGGAAGTGGGTTATTGAACACGCTGACTGTATTCCGACTAATTTATGTAAATGAGAGACAAAGTAAGTTACGTAAATTGTCTTTAGGGGACTCAGTTCCAGCGAGTTGTGATGCGATGAATATTCAGTGACGCCAGTGGGTTTTAGATTGGTGGATTAACTTCGTATAGATGAATGCGTTTGGCAGGGCACCAATCTAAGGAGTTATTTCGTTTGAAATGCAAGATTTCAAACTACTCCTCTTTGAAGAGGAAACACATTTCGTGAAGACTGTCATATCATTGTATTTATAGTGGAAAACATGGATTGTGTTTTGCAATTGGCAAGAATCAAAAACAACAAAGATAGAACTGTGCTAATAGAACTGGAAAAAGATGTAAGCACATTTTGTGCTTAATAAGACGTGAACGTGTAATTCTTAAAACACATGATGAATGGAGTGAAAGAGTAGCCGGTATCATTGAACTATGATGATCTAATTTCTTAGACCTCTGAGCGTCATGATATTTCAGAATGTGTAGTATTACTTTTCTTCCCCCCCCCCCCACACACATAATGACTAAATAACCACATTTGCTGAGTGAAGGAATCCTAGGTGGAATTCTATTGGTCAGCATGTCACAACTGCACCATGTTCAGAAGACTGAAGACAGCAAAATGGATATGCTTGGGCGGTAGGTAGATGGGTATGTAGTTGAATTAACGTCGCACTGGAGCAACACAACACACTATTGGCGATGGTCCAGGATCATTTCCGAAAGTTAGGTAGGTAAGTAGATAGGTAGTACTACTTTTCTCCCACAAACACATATAATGACTACATAACCACATCTGCTGAGTGAAGGAATCCTAGGTGAAACTATACTGGTCAGAAGGTCACAACTGTATAAGCATCATGCTGAGAAGACTGAAAACAGCAAAATGGATATGCTTGGGCAGTAGGTAGGTAGGTATTTAACTAACGTCGCACTAGAGCAACACAACTGACTATTGGCGATGGTCCAGGATCAATTACCAAAGGAAAGATACGAGGATTTTACTCGTAATTTTGAGCCACGGTCACAATCCCGAAAGGATAGATCCGAGGACAACACAGTGTAATATTTCCACATCACGTCAACGTGAAGACATTTGGGGCCACGACAGATTTAACGTGCACCAGCCCCCTCATACACGACGGTCTATGAGGATCGAGTTTCGAACTCCCAAATATGTTTGGGCGGAGAAGTGGTATACGGAGAAGAGGGCCACATTAATCAATCAGCTGATTAATGTGGTCCTTCCAGTCACGTAATCAGAAAATAATTTCAAAACATTACAGTTGAATTATTTATCCTCTCCCGATTTTCCCCAAAAATGTTTGCTGCTAGGACAGAAATATTTGCTACTTTCATTTTATATTTGTTCAGGCGATTATCAGCGTCAAAACACACCTCAGTTGAATAAAGGTATCTACATTATGTGTACAAAAAGGGCCGCGGTAGCCCAGTTGGTAGAGTCGAGGATTAGAAAGAGTTGCGAGATCGAAACTAGATCTAACCAAAGACCGTTGTGTACATGGAGGGCTGGTGTAAGGAAAATCTGTCGTTGCCTGAAATGACTTTATGTCGGTGGGGCGTGGAAGTTTGGAGCCCCAACTCCAGGTACAGACCTCACAATCTAACCGTGATTCAGAATTACGAGATGTAATCCTCGGAACTTTCCCTTCGGGATTGATCCCGCACCGTTATAAATAGTCAGTTGTGTTGCTCCAGTGCGACGTAAGTTCAACTACCTTCTACTCGATGTTTTACTTTAATAAAAAGACGGTAGCACTAAATGAATACTACGGTTAATGGTTTGGAATGTTTTGAGACATATCCACGTGCACCTGTGTGATGAATGAAACATCGATTTACGCTGATTAAATTGGCTTCAGTGTGCATTTACGATTTTTGTTAAATACTTCGGGTTGGGCTCGAGACTTATGGCATTTCTGAAAGCGTCTTTGGTATATTCTGTCTAGTCTATGTCTGGACGAATAGACTAGAGATTTTCCTCCTCATAAACAATCCCATCCAATTTAGCACATAAATGGATTCTTTGCATACTTTAGCAACCAATCAAAATGCCAAAATGCTAAATGAGCATTTCGTTTCCAAATGCAGAAACTCCCTCCATGTATTACCCTTGTTAGGGACAATTAAAAGCGTGATATATAGATGGCAGAGAAAGTCCTTTGAAGGTCCCTCCTGAAGAAAGTCCTTTGAACTCCCAACTCAAACGAAACAGATTAAGATTTCATTTTCTGATCGCAATACATCGGAGAAACAAGTAAAAAAGAGTGATGTAGTGAAATGCGAGATATATCGAGGCGTGATATAACGAAAGAGTTGCTATATGTTATTTAAAAATTTTGACTTACCCATGATTTTTCTACTTATGGGGTGAACAAAACTTCGATTTAAATCGATTGAACTAATTTCAGCCGCCCCCCTTTATTTTGTAACATTAACCTTTCAAGTGGTTTGGACCGGATATCTCTAAGATCACCAAGATATCTCTATAACCAAGATTTGATCAGTTTTGCTAATGACGAGATACCTCATCTAGACAAAACCTCCTCACTACTCCACGCAGGAAAAGCAAAATTGCCCCTTCCCAGAACCGGCGGCAATTCGGAAGAGATTTTGCATCAGGCTGGCCACTTACAGGGCAGTTTCGGTTGCGAGATCGAAACTTGGTCCAACCAAAGATCGTTGTGTAAACGGGAACTGGTGCAAGTTAAATATGTCGTGACTTCAAATGTCCTCACATAGGCGTGGTCCTGAAGTTTCGAGAGTGGGATGCCAGCTCAGATGTTGACGTCGTCTGACCGTGATATAAAATTTCAAGGTGTTGTCTCGGAGCTTTCCTTTCGGGATTGATCCCGGACCGTCGCTAATACCCCACTGTGTTCCTCCAGCGCGAAGTTAATTGACCACCTATCTACGAGACGATAGACGAGATATCTCGTCGAAAACACTTGGAGGTTAAGACATTGAGATTTATACGAATTTCTCAGAGGACCCTCAAGCCGTCCCCTCACTCTCAATCCGTCACTGCCTCTACTCAATAAGTTTGGAGACCCCTTCCCTACTCCAACCAGCATCTTTTAAATTAAATCTAAGCAAATGAGAACAACATAATCCGTTCTTTCCTCCGAAACATCAAAGAACCACGTAAACCTATTTCTGCACATATCTCCCGACCGGCTGCGAACATAAAAATACATCGTCCACATTCCCCAAATTCCTCTTCCATCTTTTCCCTCTCCCTTTTCTCCTACCCGACAGCTCAACTTAACGCCGTGCCGGACAGACATTCCGTCTCACCTTCCCCTGCGCACGCGCAGTGCCAATGACTAATGACAACCTACGACCCCGGGCGAATGACAGAACGTGCTTGCACAGTCCGGGCCCCTTTTCAATCCGGTCTCCAGAATGTCCGTCCGTAAAGCGCGTCAGGGACTGAGGAAAGGGCACTTGGAATGATCGCGGGAAGGGGGGGACGCGAAGTAATGGCGTCACTTCCGGAGTTCAGGAGCTTCCGGTTTGGTCCCGCTTTCCATTGGACTCAGTCGATCACTCGATTCGACTCGCTCTTGTGTGACTATGGCTCGCTAAATGTCCGGTTTGTCTTTTGAGGGAGCTCGTTTTGAGACTCTATCTACTGGATGGGAGGGATGGGAAATTGCGATACGGGAAATATAGGTTGAATTCTCTTCAGATGCAATGGAAGAGAAGCTCGATCGAACTGGAAACTCGATCCAACCAAAGACCGTCCTGTACACGCTAGATCTGTTCTAGCCCCAAATGTCCTCACGTCGGTGAGGTGTGGAAGTTTTGAGAGTGAGGTGCCATCTCAGGTGTGACATCGTCATCTGACTGTGGTTCAAAATTGCGAGATGTCCTCGAATTTTTCCTTTCGGAATTGATCCCGCACTGTCACCAACAGCCCGTTGTTATGTTGCTCCAGCGCGATGTTAATTCAGCTACCCACCCAATTCAAATGCATTGAAAACAAATACTTTCAGTTGCGTATAGGCGGGGTCCCGCGAGAAAGCGGTCGACCTTGGACCGGTTGATTTCTGAATAGGTGTGGAAGGTTGTCTCGGATAAAGGCTGTCTTACGCAGAAGCCAAAGAATCAAGTGCGGTGATCGCCATAGATGCTTTATATCTCGCCGTCGAACAATAAATTCGGTACCAGAATCAGCAATAAAGAAGCCAATGGATGGAAGGATTTGCTTACGCTTCCACCAGTCCTCCTAGTTCAACTAATAAACTAGTTCAAAAACACGTGACCCTACTTCCTTCTAGCGGAAGCCGGACTATAGCCAAAATTTCATTTCGAATGGGTACAAAATTTGAGATACAATTTTTATATCCATGAAATCTGGTCTGATAGAATTCTAGCTTCCGTAAAAGTCACCATGTATTTCTATACTACATTAATTTCAAAGTAAGCATGAAAAGTGATATTCAGTTCATCCGAGTTCAGAAATAATTCTAAAATTAAATAATAAAAATTTTAAATAATTTTATGACATATAAATAACATTAAATAAATACAGGTATACGAATATGTAAAATGATTATGGTCATTGGAACTAATTATCTCCATGCTATCATATTTTGCAGTAAATGATTTAATAAAAGCTTGTCTATTATGTTATTTGATGTCTATTATTATTAGTAACTGCCGAAGATCTTGAGCTCTTATCTTTTTCCTATTCCTATTTTACCCTCTGGCTTTTACCAAATTTATCCTCTGGCAACGCCATATTACTTAGGTCCCTTCCTAATTAGTATCTTTATGATTAGTAGGGGGGATTTTTCTGATTCAGCGTCTCTTTTACAAAACAAATGTTATTCCTGTGTGTTTCACAAAAAAACCATCAAAACTAAGCTGATTTAAGTGCCTTCGTTAGGGCATTTTTAGGTATTCCTGAATTTTACCAAACTGGCACTTACAATTTCATGTTCCTTATCTTCATTTAATGTTTGTACTGGAAATTTTGAAAGGAGCCTCGTCATCTGACCATGGTTCAAAAATTAGGTGTCCTCAGATATTTCCCTTACAGAGTAGTTGTAGAATGGTAGTTGAACTTACGTCATACTGGAGCAATACAACGGACTATTGACGAAAGACCAGGATCAATCGCGAGTGAAAAGATCCAATGACACATCTTAATTTTGAGCCACTGTCAGATGACGAGGTCAACTCTTGATTTGCACACCACTCTTCGAAATTCTAACGCCATACCAACCAACATGAGGACATGAGGTCACGACATACACGACGGTCGGTCTTTGGTTGGATCGAACTCGTAACACTTCGATTTCCAATCCACGACTCTACCTACTGGTCTACTGTGGCCCCAGGAAATTTTGAAACACCCTACACACAGCTAATAAGAGTAAGTCAACCTGTCTTCAAAGGATGGGTTGTAGGACTGACTCCACGCCGTTTACCATTCAGGTTGAATGTGTCACTTTACTGGCCTTTTTGAATCGTTCAGGTTGGGCTTGTCACTCTACTGGCCTTTTTGTACTTCACAATGGCTAATTAGACCGAGACCTACGGCTTAAGTGGACTACGAACATCTATGGCCAGACCATGATCCAAACCCCAGAGCCTCTTGAACGAAGGGGCATAGTCCACTGTTCAGGACCTATCAAGAGTGTTATGTGGATCGAGATACACGTGTTTTTATTTTCCTTACAAGAATATATCAACAGCTTACAAGTGAAGCAGATTAATCAAATTTGTCACGAAATTAGTTTTTTAGCTTTTTTAATACTAGAATGGGGATTTTTAAACTAGTGGTGTCCACTAAGTTAGTTTTTCTTTGTATGAAAGTTAGATTTCTTGTGAAACCACACTTAGTGAGTAGAGTTTTTCTCCTTCGTTTTCACGGAACTGATTTTTGGCTTAGTGTGTTTCACTTGAAAGCCGCCAATATGGGTATTTTGTAAAAAGAACCAGCAGATCTTGCACGGTTTACCACTGTCGGGAACATGTTCATCAATTCGATTTTAAGCAAGCGAAAGCTATCCCCCAATCTCCAAAACCACTATTTAAATTAAAACTTTAGTAGATAGTTAATTAAGTCACACTGGATCAACACAACGGGTTATTGGCGGCGGTCCTGGATCAACCCCAAGGGAAAAGATTCGAGGACAACATCTCGAAATTTCGAACCATGGTCAGACGATGAGGTCAACATTTGAGCTGGCAGCCCACTCTGTACGATTTCGATCAATATAATAGGTAGCTCGCGAAAACATTTGACATTTATAGATCCCTCAATCGAAGAGGAATGACAGTTACATTTTCGTCTTTACAGAAAATATTTGAGTACCACGAATTATTTTACTGAAACATTGATATCAAGCATGCGAAGCCAACAACTGCAAACTATCGACATATTTATCCTCGTTTCCTACCCCAAATGATTAAACACCACTTATTATTCACTAACAAATTTATACAAATGACATCTTTACAGGTTGCTTTGAATTTTCAAAAGGTTTATTGAGAAGGGAGTGTTGGCAACACCGGGAAAGCTTTGTTTCTTATTTCTAGAATCGAGTTCTACATTCATGTTTATTTTAATCCTGAATGGTTTAGTGGATGTAGAGCAACAAAAATGAGCGCAGACTGTTTTATACCTATAATTAGGTTTCCTATTATTAGTAGGATGACGATTTTACCTGTTTAGCTGTAGTAAATACATTTGACGCCAATAGATTCCGCTTATCATACAGGCCGCATCTGGAAACGAACCCAATTTCAGTTTTGACAGAAGATATTGAGCACCGCCACTTATTTCACTAACAAATTGATACCAAGCGTGCGAAGCCAAACTGCACTCTCCCTATCAAACCATTAATCCGGTTTTTCATCTCCAAACGATCACTCGTCGCTCGAATACCTACTAAATATAAGGTGGGTTCTTCTGCAGTTCCCCAAATGTCGTGATACTAATTACAACTACCAGATTTCAGCAACCCCTTTTCGCACAGCTTTCAAAGTAAGCCAAAAGGAGGTAGGGGGTAGTGGCAAAATATGGATCACGTTTTCTGGAACTGACACTTTCCTCGACCGCTATTCATCGCCTTCCCCCTTTAAACCCTCCCCCGGTTGCCAATTTTTCCAGTTGGCTGGACCCGCTCGTATTGAGTCAGGTGACATTCTGGAACGTCCTTCAACCTCGACCTTTTTACTGAAAATGATGGATGCATGGACGTAAAATAGAGCCTGGTCACATTTTGCACGTTCACTCCAGTTTTGGGGATTCTGTTATTGTTTTAGTTTCGCTTTTGTGGTTTTCTGCTGAGGCATGAGCTCAAAGATTCGGTCTTAGTCTTATCTGGTAGCAGTAGTATTTTCCAAGCAATGAGTAATAAAGATATTAACCCTCCTGATGGTTTGTCTTCGTGTCGAAAACTGCCTTGTCAGCCTCTGATGCAAAAACTTATTCCAAATTGTCACGAGTTTTGGGCAAGGGAGATTTGTTTTCCCAATTGGATCTTCATTCCCTTGAAGTAGTAGGGCACTTTTGCACGACGAGATATCTCGTCATCAGTTCAAACTATGAAGTACTTTTGAAGTTTTTTCTGAAGTTGGACTTCATTTGAAGAATTTGATGTTGCTTAACCCTCGTCGTGGTTGTATTGATCAGTTGCTTGTCAGATCCTTGATCTCGTCCCCATAAAAATTGGCAATACTTTCATGACAAGATATCTCGTCATTAACAAAACGTCAGATATTGATGGACGAGATACCTAGTCGCAACGATTTGGAGGGTTAAAACAAATGTTCAATCGCCATTTTGACGGATCTATTAGACCATCCTCGTCAAGACCACATTTTTTGAAGCAGAAGAATCTTACACAACAATTTTCAAACAACTCAACAGAACCAATCAAAACATTTTTGGTCCAGAATCTCCTGTAAACAGTTTGTCTCGAAACTATGACTCCTATGGCCGCTGTCAGGGCTGAACCCAGTTTTCTGGCAGAACTGTTCCTCTGACGTCGCGCAGTTATCTCCAAATATCGGTCTTGCCGAGGGTTTGTTATCCTAGGCCGACCTGGTACTGGTCGTCGGGTAACATCTCCAATGATTTGAAACCTTTGCCACAGTCTGGAGTTCACACACTGAGGCAAATTCAGAATTCGAGACGCTTCGGTTTGGGATCGACCGGATTCCAGCATTCCAATAATTTGTCCCTTCACAAACATGTCCAGTTGGCATCTTTGTGACATCTTTTGTCCTTATTGGTTGTTAACAACGCTCCATACCACAGCAATTACGAAATTTCTGTCTAAACTGGCCATGCCGCTCGAGGCCATTTTATACTCGTTCCGACGTGCGCCGGATGCTTTACGCATGTTGACGTCGACTGATCTATTTTGCATATGCACAATGTTTTACTTTCGTCCCACGATTCTCCACAAGTGATTTGGAACCACTGTATTCATATTTACTCTAATATTTTCGCATTTTACGAATTATGCTTAACTTTTGGACATGAGTGTACATCTGCCCAGTAGCTATTTTTGTTTTTATTACCTTTATTAAACGTTTTTAAAGCTTTTATATCATTAACTACAAGCTTAGCTGTTTTACAACGTTACTCTAGATACTTGGACATAAAATAGAGCCTGGTCTCTCCCTATCACCTTTTTAACGTCACTTCCAAATATTTTAGGGGGTGGTTCTTTAGGGCAGTTCTTTTCTTGTTTTAGTTTCGTTTTCGGTTTTCTGCTGGGGCAAGGGATAAAAGATTCGGTCTTAGTCTCTGGTAGAAGTGGTTTTTCCATGATATGAGTAATAAAAATACTTTCAAGCATTCAATGACCATTTCGGCGGATATGCATGACAAGCCTCGTCAAGACCAAACATTTTTGCAAACAGTACAACAGATCCAGGTAAGACAACTTTGGCACAGACCAAACTGTTTATCAAACAACGCAACAGAACCAAATAGGACAGCTTTGTTCAGGACCAAAAGTATTTTTGGATCATACTTCTTTGTACGGATATACATTCTTTGACACAAAATGTTTATTTGGTGCAGCTTTTTAAGTGTCAATTTATCTGAAATTTATTTCGAATCACCCTATATACAGTGATGTGTAAAACTTAAGGAATAGTAGGGTTTTCAGCTGCTATTTTGATATGAAGTGACCTTGATGTGGGAAAATGGTACAAAAGGTATGTCGAGGGTTACCAAAGCGATGAGTAAAACCAAAACTAACAAGAACAGACATGAACAGTAGGAAAGGCTTTGAACTGAAGTGGTGACACTGCACTGGGTACCATGAGACAGAAAGGTAATTGTGAAAACTAAATAAAGGAGGTGGTCTTTAGTACTTTGTATGACCACCTCGAACATAGATACACTGATGCATTTCGTTTACAAACTGAGAATGAGGTTGCGGTTGGATCCTGTAGTAGCAGAACACATTCCTATGTTAGAGCCTATAACATAAGGATTCCAAAATTTGATTATGCACCAGCTTTCTATTGAATATCCTGTTAAGCAAATCGTCAAGTTGTTTCGCTTAATTTTTAGGGAGCAACCTCTAAAAATAGTGACGGTCCTTAAGTTTTGCACACTAATGTACCTTTGTAGTTAGTAGCTGATAAACAACCTACACACTTACATTTTAGAATAATGTATGTATTGTTACCGATTCGGATGTTGTAATACAAAATTAGTGCCCATTATAAGTCCTATAATCACGTCACAAAGCATTTAAATAGAAAAGTAGAACTAAATAAACTATAATATAAGTAACGCATACGTTTTTACCGGTATTTTGTCGTATCCCTCGATAATTGTCAAACCCTAGTAGAGCGACAAACCAAACTAAAGGAAATCTCTAGCGAGATACATGAGCACAGCGCTCCCAATAAAAAATCCAAAAGTAAATAGAGCTGCAATCCATCTGCAGTTGGACTGAAATTAGCGTCATCAACAACGTGAATAAAGGGGGACGGATTTAGATACCTTGAGGCACTAGGGAATTTCATCCCGACACTTGTGAAAGGCGGTGTAGACGCTTTTGAAACTATGTCGATTGACGTGGGACATTTAAAAACATCACAAACTCAACAGTACTAACTCTTTCAGCTCTTTCTTTTTCAGAGAACTATGGAAGCGGGGACTTAAAATATTGTCTCGTCTCTCTACACACCTTTTTTCAAGCCCAATGTTTTTTTTTTTACATTGAGGGAGAGCCTCCGATCTTATTTTAGTTTCACTTATCTAGAGGCCTAAACATCATACCCAAGAAGATAGGTCTGTTGATGGTACCTCAGAGTAGTGGTGAATTCAGAGTGTGGCTGGTGGCTTCAGCCATCTCCAAACAGAATAATTGAATTTTCATCTATTACGATATTTTGTGGTAAAAAAAATCTCCTCTATATTACAAGTTATACCCTTATATCTTTCAGCTTCTAATTTTTATTGAAAGGAATTCTTACGACGATTAAACCCTCTAAGTGGTTTTGACGAGATATCTGGTCAGTTTTTCTCCAATGATGAAATATTTCGTCCATCAAGATCTGGTCAATTTTGCAAATGGCAAGATACCTCATCGAGGCAACAACGAGGGTTAAATAGGATGTCAACTAAGCACTACGTCTATTGATCTCCTTTAGTTGCTTTAAGACGTGTCTAAATTTTATTTGTGGGATTAAGGAGATTCAGTTTTATTAACTGCAACGGAACATGGAAATGCAAGCAACTTCAATCCTCCAAAAAGCCCTTTATATTTGAGATACATTAAAAGTTAATGTTTGTAGTGGTGGTTAAGTTCACGCTTTTTTATATCGAGAAGTTAACTACTATGCGATGTGACTATTGCATTTGTCATACATCAGCTATAATTGCTGACATATTCTCAATCGCCTAATTTAAGCAATGATCTGGAATAATCTGTACAAACATTTCATTATGTTTAGTTATAGCACCCTCGGGAAAAATCTATGCAAATATTTCATTATGTCTAGCTATTGCACATTGTGAAATTCAATAATGCATTATATTCTATTGTGTAATAATTCAGGCCTTCTCTTAAATATTTAAAATCTAGAATAAGATGGCCCCGATGCCATCGCTAAATATCGTAACCCATCTGCTCACTTAACATGGAGTAATTGTGTTACTAATATATCGACTTAGCAGAGCTTTAAAGCTTAGCATATTTTGATTGCTACCAAATTAAAAGCCCACAATAGTACATCCTATTCCAGATTTAAGCCCCCGTTGTACGAAAAATTTAAATATTATTTTCTTAAATGTTTTAAGGGGTGTACTTGAAATGTACCCAGCTTCCCTTCAGTCTGCAAGCCTTAGTTGTTTTCGTTACATAATGTCTGCTTCAAATTCTATAATTAAACTATTGGAGAAAGTTCCAAAAACATGTCTGCATTAACAATTACCGTTTTGTTGGAGGTGGCGTTTATTTATTGTATTCCAACAAGGCCGTTCTCTGACTTGCGCCAAAAGAATGTGATTTATAACACTTTCAGCTGCTGGAGTTAGGTTTCTTGTTTGTTACAACTGTGTTAAAGATAAAATGGAGTGGAAATTAACTATGATCCTTGAGTTGTCACTCGTCGCTTCAGTTCAAACTCAGCGCGAAACTTATGAACTAGATTCGAAAATAGTTCAGTTACGCTAATCCGATTATGTCTAGGTAGACTAAAATAGTTTTGTACTACTTACGCTGCTCT
Organism: Meta bourneti; assembly: GCA_933210815.1. Classification (NCBI taxonomy): domain Eukaryota; kingdom Metazoa; phylum Arthropoda; class Arachnida; order Araneae; family Tetragnathidae; genus Meta; species Meta bourneti. Next base: position 74,427,152 of record OW119928.1, read on the forward strand.
TATGTATGCACTTAGACCATCCCGTATACAATACCACCATGACTTAAAAATATAAAAGCCTAGTTTTGAGTCTAGAAAGACTGTAAATGCATGCTTCTGCATACTGTGAAACTACCCCAGCTGTGAAATCCAGAAGAAGGTAGTTTAAGCTGCAGTAGGGGCTGCTTTGTTTTGGGTTTTATGGAACAAGGACACATATTTGGCCAAGCTGCGCCAAACACGTCTATAACGAGGGAGGAAAAAATAAGAAACTAGATGGTTAGTCGAAGGTAAAACAGAAGGGAAGACGGATCACTCGTGTACCTCGGGTTGTAACGCCCGTACACACCTAAAAAAATGTATTCCTGAAGGTTCGGGTAGATGTGGCAGTTTTGCAGCATGTAGAAGCATGTATTTACAGTCATTTTACACAAAAAAGAAACCGGTCTGGAGGGCTGTTTCTATGCTGCAGGCCGGTTAAACCTATCCAGAGGACCGAATCTTGTTTGGGGGGCGTATCTGTTCTCCGGCATATCAATCTATTTGCTTCCGTATTTATTATAAGATATCATCTCTTCACCAATCGCACACACAACGCCCTCTGTTGAGCGTATCTACTAACTAGCCAGTTGTAAGACGTACTCCCAGACGATAAGTTATCTTGCTCAGATGTAAATGTAATTTCAGATGTTCTATTTGTAAATAAATATATTTAGTCCTTCAGATGCGTCCCTCTCACAGTTATTGTGATGTATGAACTCCCTAGACTCCAACATTATCTTGCGTGTACTTTCCTTTATCTTACCTGTACGGCTAATTGGACGGGCTGGTTAAGCCTGACCACGACAAGAATAACAGCTATTTCTCACATTGCTAAAAAACAGGAAAGAAGCAGTGGCACTTTTAAGACTCGAAAATGGACACGATTGCCTTACAGCACACTTGGAGAGAGTTGAAATATATCCCTCCATGGGTGGCACAATTTACAGAACTTCCGATTCAATTATAGATGAGGATCCTCTCCTAGTCTGCCCGGGCTCAACAAGACCAGAAACCTCTTAAACCTTCCAACTGGCCTAGTCCATCAAGATCTAACCAATTTTGAATAACAAGATATCTAGTCATCGAGATATTGCCGATTTCTTTTATGATGACGAGATCACTATCTGGTATGGTTTTTTCTTATGACGAGATAGCTCGTCCATAGAGATCTGGTCAGTTTTCCTAATCCTCTGGTCAGTTTTCCTAATCCTCTGGTCAGTTTTCCTAATGATTTCCTTTGTCTCGTCGAGACAACCACCAGGAGGGTTGAGCTATATTGCCCTACCAGAGATAAAATGATGAGCCGAACCTCTACATTCACCATAGGTTGGTTGGTAAGTTGTTTGCAGGTTTTATTGCGCGAGGGCCGTATTTAGCCAAGCTGCGCCAAACACAAGACAGAATATATTGAGGGAAGAAGAAAGAGCAGAAGGGTAGGCGTGGGTAAGAATGAAAGGGTGGAAAGATCACTAGGGTACCTCGGGGTTGTGATGCCTGTACACACGTAAAGACGATGTGCCCCTGAGGGCACATTTGGCATGAGAACGGCAACATTAAAATACTGGGTCCAGGATAGCATCCATCAATCTAGAGGTCTTCCACACCTATGGTTTTAGCATGAGCACACCCTGCCCGTACACAAAAGTCAATGGTAGGCGGTCAATTCATTCCAGTGCTGATCACGGTCAATGGTGATCGTCTTCGGTGAAGCGGTTCTGACAGGAACATATGTTTTAATCATGGTATGGTGTTGTCGCTGGACTGAAATGTTTCGATATATGCAATGCATTTACGAACTAAATGGAAATACAGAGATATCGGAATGCGGCGATTAATGGCGCAATGCCAAATTCCTGGTGCTTGGAATCGTCAGTTTAGTTTATTACAACGCATTTTAAATGAAGCTGCAATAGTCAAAACATGTTATGCTAGAGAAATGTCAATGCCTGCTCTTGACGCTCGTGACATATCACAATTTATGCTATATTATAGAACCAGATTTCGTTTTAAGAAGTTTGGGATTTGAATGATCGCAGGATTTACTAAAAACGCCATGAAGGCATTTATTGACTTTTGACATGTTTTTAAGACTTTCTGATCGCTCATATTTAGTGTCTTAAACTTTTGAAATTTTGAATTTCGATTTTGAGCTCTCTGGAGTACGTTTTCGTCTGTACACAAAGAATATTCCTTTTCCGTTTCAATTTCTAGATCCCATTTGTGTAATTTTAAAGCAAAATCAATGGCTCTGCTTTTGTATCTGTCTGAATTTTTGTTCATCTCTGTATATTTGTATAAGTACTACTCCTTAAATTTATGCCGTAATAAATTTTCATGAATATATTTCTGTGCTTGGAATATCTTGGTAAAGATGTTATTTAACATGAGTAGGCTGCTTGCCTCCGCATTTTGTGTTATCTATCTGTGTCTGCAATGCATATTTCAGCAAGTATGAGCGCAGACAGCTGTTTAGGAATTGAAAAATCCGTTTCTATTTTGAATAGGTTAGACTCACATCAATTTGAAATTTTATCGCTCCCAGCTCTTCAAATTTTTTTATGTATGTCTGATTTCCCATAGCAATGTCGTATTTAAGCTAGTTTTCAATTCATTTTGAGCAGAATATTCCTCAATCTTATCGGATCTATATTTTACGATAGGGTTTAGAAGCGTTAACAAAAATGAACTATTGAATAAAAAGTACTTTAGGTTCAGAACAAATTTGATTTATCGCCGTTTTGCGTTATTTTTTTAAATAAGTGATATGCAGAAATTGCATTCGCCAAGTTGCGTCACAAATCACGTAGGTGGTTGCCAAGACACTAGCGTCTTAGCTTTAGAGAAAAATCTCATACATATGCATAAGGAAAAATGCCATGAGGGGTTCGTATAAACCTAAACAAATTACCTGAGAAGAAAAATACTACCGATTATGAACTTTTTATCTATCACCGTTTTACGATGCTTTGCGTTAATTTATAATGAATTTATAAAATGCAAGGTGAATTGTATTAGTGGCATGCCAAATTGTGTCACCAAATACGTAGCTGGTTACCAAAACTCTAGCTCCCTCTGTATTTAGCTTTACAGAAAAACCTCTCACATATTCCATTATTTGATACATCTATCCATCTGATTCATAGTGCAACAGTACATTACACCTCCACACATCGCAAAAACACCCAAAACTCAAACTATTCTATCCCTTTCAAAATCGGATCAAAAATCGGTATTGGATGAAAGAGAAGAAAAAATTCACCTGCCATGCTTCTCTCAAACACGAGTCCCCTAATCCTATTACAAGGCCGCAGAAATACAGGAGAGACGGAAAAACTACCTCATCCATGTCCGAGGGGGCCAGAGAATGGAAACCATGGAAAGATAAAACATAAATCTAAGAGAAAACAAAACCTCTAAAATGCCTGGAACCCAACGTACATCTTTTATAGGAGAGAGAACTACTGCTTCCAACATTTATATCTATATCTTAAGAGATCTAGAAAAGTATGTTTTCGGTCATATTTCAAGCCTCACCCGTTGCCAGATTCGTTCTTGTTGGTAATTTGTCAAAAGATCATGAGGCGTGGCTGCTAAACTTTTTGCAGTGGATATTTCTCTTTTCTCTGTCGTTTTTTGGTTTGTTTTCTTTTGTAGCGCAGAAGAGAAAAATAGTGGAATGGAATGATCATGAAAATGCATTAGCATAGAAATCAACGAGTTACTTTATTTGCTACTTGGATGTTATTTTGTAGGAGCTATGGTATATAGGCGGAAAATTGTGTTTTCATTTCTACCAACCGTAGAATAATAGTGCCCAGTAAAGTAAATTTTCAATTTGTTCATGACAAACTAAATAACCTTTTAAGGTTTAAGTAAGTGCTATTTAACTTTCAATAATATTTAAAAAGCCAAAAGGATTTCGAATATATTAGAAATTGTTCTATTGTTCTTAATCCTAGAAAGCTAATCATTCGTTAAATGCGAAACATCATTTGTTGGTATCAACTTTTCCCTGAAGATTCTCTTTCTGAAGTTAACGTATATCTAAGTTGTTGCACTAACTAGCAAATAACATCACAAAAGCATTATAATAGTTAGTACATCAGAAATCAACGAGTTACTTTATTTGTTGCTGGGATGGTATTTTGTAGCAATCAAAAAGTAATTGGTAAGGAGGCAAAAATTATGTTTCATTTCTACCAACCGTAGAATAATAATGCCCAGTAAAATAATTTTTCAATTTGTTCATGACAAACTAAATAACCTTCTCAGGCTTAAGTAAATTATTTATTTTTCAATGTTCTTTAAAAAAGGCCAAAAGGATTTCGACTACATTAGAAATTATTGTTCTATTGTTCTTAATCCTAGAAAGATAATCATTCGTTAAATGTAAACATCATGTTGCTAACAATTTTTCAAGTTTCGCCTTCTGAGGTTAAAGTATGCATCTAAGTTGTTGCAATACTAATAAATAACAGCACGAGAGAATTGCAGTAGCAAGTGCATTAGAAATCAAGGAGAAATTTTATTACTTGGATGTTATGTTGTAGGAATCGAATGTATCTGCGGTTGGTGGAAATTGTGTTTCATTTCTATTAACCGTAGAATAATATTGATGAATGAAATACTTTTTCAATTTGTTCATGACAAACTAAATAAATAATATTTTAAGATTTAGGTTATTTATTTTTCAATATTCTTTGAAAAACCAAAAGGATTTCGAATATGAGACATTGTCTATTGTTCTTAATCGAAGAAAGTTAATTTCGTAAACTATGACAAAATGTTACTATCAACTTTTCTACGAAATTTCTCTTTCTGAGGTTAAGGTATATCTAAGTTGTTTCAATAACTAGCAAATAACAGAACAAATAACATAACCATGTTATTTCAAAATAATATTTATATAATACACATAATCATACCCGTAATTACACCGTTATATTAATTGTATTGTTGTTTCCCTCTGATGGTTTACTGTTTTGTTTTCTTTTGTAGCATTGAAGAGAAAAATAGTTGCATTGAATAATTACAAAAGCACATTAGCATGAAATTAATGAGTTACTTTATTTGTTACTTGGTTGTTATCTTTTGAGATTTAAAAAAATATCTGCGGTTGTTGGAAACAGTGTTTCATTTCTATCAATCGCATATTATTAATGATGAGTAAAATATTTTCTCAATCTATAAAGACAAACTAAATAAAGGGGATTTAAATTTTCAGTAAGTTATTTATTTTCAACATTCTCAAAAAGGCCGAAAGAGTGGATTTTGAATACGTGTGAAATTATTCTATTACTCTTAACCCTAGAAAGCTAACCATTCGTAAATTTTACACCACATGTCAACTTTTCCCCGAAGCAAATTTAGCTTTCTGAGGTTAACGTATACCTATGAGATTGTACTGATTAGCATATAATAGTACAATAGATACAAAGGTTTTATTTTGAAATAATACCGTTACATCAATTATACTGTTATCTGAAGGTTATTTGTTCTGTTTTCTTTCGCAGCTTTGCAGAGAAAAATAGAGGAATAGAATGGTTATGAAAATGTATTAGTATAGATATCAGTGAGTAACTTTATTTGGATGTTATTTTTGTAGGATTTGAAAAGAACCAGTGTGGTTGATTGAAATTGTATTTTATTTTTACGAATCGTTGAAATATAGACCAGTTTAATCCGTTTCAATTTGTTCAATGATAAAGTAAATGAATAATTCTTTAACAAGGAAGAGTCATTTATTTTAAGGTGCTCTTGTCAATAGCCAAAAGGATTTCAAATATTTTGATTACTGTTCTCTTAATATAACGTTTGATATAACAATGAATAGCAATTAAAGACATGAGCGGAACTATTATTTTACGTTAAAAGTGTTTAATACTATTGCTGATTTTCGATACCAGTTATTTTTAAATATAAATATTGACTATTTTGAAAGCATTTAATATCTTAATAGTAAATGGATTTAAACGTTATTATTAAGTGTTAGAAATTGACATTATCTGTTAATTTTAACTGTTTGTAAATGTTTAAATATAACGTTAAGCATTTTTTAAATTTATCAATTTTAACGTTTTATTTTTATGAAATTTTAGAATTTATTTTCATTTTTAAATCAATTTATCAATTTAATAAGCTTAGTCATGTTCGAAGTCGCAGTACAAGATTTGACAGTGACATTTTCTGAGAACTGTTAATTTTAATTGTTGTAGCTGTTTAAATTAACGGTTAAGTAATTTTTAAAATTAAGCAAATTCAACGTTTATTTTTATGATTTTTTTAAATAGTAATTTTATTTTTAATTAATTCAATTTATTAATTTTAATAACTTTAGTCATGTTAAAAATTATATAAAGAAGTTGGTGGTGACACTTGGTGAGAATTGTTAATATTTTCGATAAAGGTTTCTAACTGTTAATCTGTATGTTATTAAAATTATTCCGACTCTAAGGATCACGCTTTTCAAACTGCAGTTTTCCTGCATGCCCTTTAAACAAATTTAGTCTCCTTGACCAACCAAGTTTCCCAGGATCCTTACGACCAATAGCAGTGGCTATTTAGTCATTGAAATACAGCTGTTTACAAAATTTCAGGTAATAACTTTAAGGAGAAATAAGTAGCAAACAATGAAACCATATTCATTTAGAAATACATGTCTGCAAGCCCGAACTGGATTTTCTAGATGGCGCTGTTTCTCATCTCTGAATTTTTCTAGATTGTGCCATATTTATTCTATGCGCTGACTTCGTACGGACATGAACTGGTCGGTGACGGTCGACACGCATGTTGTCAGGTCATAATTGACACATCGACGCTGTCAGGCATATATTAGGGTTGATGGTCGCAATTTGAGAATTTACTCTGAAATTGAAATTATCACCACGAATTTGGAATATCGTGCACCAATCAATGCTCCTGTGGGTTAGAAGAAGCATGAATGCACTATGCCTCAGTGTTCCCTCACAAGATCTCTCCACCAACGTTGCTCACTTCGAAGACACACCTTAGGATGACTGAACCTAGCGTCAAGACATGGGAAATGCAAAGAGAAAATATGCAAAATTATCTATATCCTGACAAACGGACGGTACTTTATACACTGCTGGCCACCGTAAATGCAACACCCTGAAGGAAGCATGCAAATAATATGAAATTTACAACATGCATTAGCGGAGGTGAGATATGTAAATGATTAGAATTTCAGCACAGACGCACATCACGCGCGCCTGTGGCGCCACTTCAAAGCGCTATTTAAGGCTTGGAGATTTCGACGATTTCAAGTACGGCAATTGTGTTTTTCTTGTGGTTTTTCAAAAAAACGATCAATTATGCCTCGTAGAAAACAGCGATCATCTTTTGATCAAGTATCCGAGTTCGACAGAGGAAGGATAGTGGCCTACCGAGATTGTGGATTATCTTTCAGGGAAATCGGTAGTCGTGTTGGACGAAACCAAACAACTGTAATGCGGATATGTGATCGTTGGATGCAGGAGGGTACGACGGACCGACGTGTTCGATCGCATCCACCTCAGTGCACCACTTCACGTGATGACAGGCATATTGTGCGTATGGCAGTGACGGATCGCTCAGCCACATCACGAACCATAGCACAGCACATTCAGTCTGTACCGCATCATCCAGTGTCTGCGCGTACCATTCGACGCCGTTTACAGCAGAGTGGTCTGTCCGCAAGACGTCCATTGCTTCGTCTACCCTTGACGCAGAACCACAGACGTTTCCGCCGCCAATGGTGCGATGAAAGAAGGATGTGGACGGCAGAATAGAATGAAATTGTCTTTACTGACGAGTCACGCTTCTGTCTGCAACACCACGATGGTCGGATTCGAGTCTGGAGACACCGTGGAGAGAGGATGCTGAACAGCTGCGTTATGCACCGCCACACTGGTCCTGCACCGGGTATTATGGTATGGGGCGGTATTGGATATCACTCTCGCACTCCTCTAGTACGCATTGCCGGTACTTTAAACAGCCAGCGCTACATCTCCGAGGTGTTGGAGCCAGTTGTCCTTCCTTACCTTCAGGGCTTGCCCACAGCCATATTTCAACAGGATAATGCGCGACCACACGTGGCACGCATTGTCCAAGGGTTCTTCGTCAATCGCCAGATTGAATTGCTTCCCTGGCCAGCTCGCTCTCCGGATCTTTCGCCGATAGAAAACATGTGGTCCATGGTTGCTCAACGATTGACCCAGAATACATCCCCAGCTGCCACACCAGATCGACTTTGGCAACGTGTGGCAGCTGCTTGGTCTGCTGTACCCCAAGAACACATCCAAAGTCTCTTTGAATCAATGCCGAGGCGTGTGGCAGCGGTGATCTCCAACAATGGCGGGTACTCTGGCTACTGATTTTGGCAGGAACCACACTTCACAGAAGTCTATAAATTTAATCATTTGATACTTGGTCAACATGTTATCTACAAAATAAATTTTGTTGTGATATCTCTTGTCTTTCTTGGTGTTGCAATTTGGGTGGCCAGCAGTGTAGCAACAACATAAAGTTCTCAAATACCCATCAGATGTCTAACAAGAAAACCCAGCAATAATTTTGTGCGTTTGAGAAAACTAACAACTAAGGAAGATATGGGCCGTCGTGGCTCAGTGGGTATGTCCTCTGCGCTACCAACAGAGTTGTAGGTGGAGCAGGTTCAATTCCTGTCAGGTGCATTCCTCCCTGGGTGTATTTCTCTCTTCTGTGTCAGTAAACCTTTAATTGTGTGTGTCTATTACTTGATATTGTATGTCGTGTCTGGCGCAGCATGGCCAAATATGGCCCTTGAGCTATAAAAGTCCGAAACCAACAACTAACAACCTAAAGAAAATAACAAAACCGGTGAATTCACACAAGGATAGGCAAGGGATCACCTGCGGAAAGTGGAACGATGCATATTATGCATATTATATAATAGTCTAGCGCTGTCTGGACTCATGAATATCGCAGTGGTAATATCTGAAAAGTGTCCAATATAGATTTCAAAGACAATACCCCAGAAAGGGCTGTCTGACAAGATGTATGATGGAAAAAATTGACGAAATACCCTGTACTTACATTAATAAACACATTAGTGATTTTGTACGTGTAAGACACTAATCAACTCCCAAAGAAGACCACAAAACCGATAAATAATCGTAAGGATAGGATTGATCTCCTCTGGGGGAAAGTGGTACAATGAATATTAGGAATATAAAAAAAGTCCAGCGTATTCCTGAGTCCATCTTATAAGTATATCACTTATAATATTTAAAAAATCAGAATGGTTTTCTGACATAGTACCCAAGAAACATCTCTATGCTAAAAGGTATCTATGGAAGGAGTTGTTGAAACACCCTGCACTTCCATTAATAAGAACAGTAGTGTTTCTATGCGTGTAAGAAACCGATAAATTCCCACTAAACCGGTAAACCTCACAAGGGTAGACGTGGGGCCCTGGAGGAATGTGAAGCTGTAGGTGCACAAGTTCTGTCCAACTTTAGAATTAGGGCTGATAAAGATGTTCATATACTTACTGTTTTTCACTTCTGCACCTTAGCAGTCTTACCTATATCACATCGAGGTGGCGCTTGAGGACATATATACATGTGATTTAATTTTGTGATCCCTACCTCCACTTTAACCCTCTGGACCGGCCAAAAGTTTCGAGTCCCCTCGTTACGAAAGGCTCGAATTCTTTCAGACCTCAAACTCCTGAAGAATCGCTGAAACTCATTACGATTTCCATCCCCTCTTTTCTGTGCTACAAAGAGACACGCGCGTGAATAGCCTTATCTCCCCGTTGAGAAAGATGTCAGGGTTATCGATGGGGTTCCTCGCAAATTGTTTATCCTCGAGTATCTAGTCTGTAAGAGATTTAAATGAAAAGATTTACACTTAAAGTCACCGCCGCCCTTTCAATTTACCCAGGAAGAATCTGTCCCTTCTAGGCATACCCACGACCCGACAATAGAAACCGGCACATTAGGTGATAATGGGACGACATAAATTCCCTCTTCTCCTGGGAAAGCATTGTAAAGGCCGTTTCGGCCGGTTTCACTAAGTTGTCTGTAAAGCTATTGGGCCGGCTGCCGTAACCAAAGAAGGTAACGATATTCTGCCCCTACGTATGCAGAGGGTTAAATTTGTGGAGGAAGCTTTGAAGAACCATGTTTAAATTCTATTTTTATTTCCTTAATTCTGGTGAGGCTAATTCCGGTTGGAAGAGTAACGAATTAGCATCCAGAGGGTTGCGAGTTCGAATCTAACGAAAGACCGTTGTGTACAAAGAGGGCTGATGCACGTTAAATCTATCGTGGCCTCAAATGTCCTCACTTTGGCATAGGGTGTAATTTCAGAGAGTGGGGTGCCAGCTCCGGTGTTGACTCGTCATCTGACCGTGGTTCAAAATTACGTGGTGTTGTCCTCGGACTTTTCCCTTCGGGACTGATCCCGGACCGTCGTCAATAGCCCGTTGTGTTGCTCTAGTGCGACGTTAACTAATTAATTAACAATTACCTTAATTCTGGTAGATAGGTAGGTAATTGAATTTACGTCGCGCCGGTGCAACGCAATGAACTATTGGCGATGGTCCGGGATCAATCCCGGAGGTGTAGATTCGTGTACGCCTCGTAATTTTTAACCACGGTTAGATGACGAGGACAACATCTGAACTGGCACCTACTCTCCAACTTCCATCGTATTCCAACGATCCTTACTTCTGGATTTGTACAACTATTTTTTGAAAATGAAACAATTGGCTAATTTTATTGACTGTATTTGTTATTTTCAACTTTTACAAAATGAAATTCCAGACCTGTAGGTAAGGTAGATATGGCATCTTTGAGTAAGCGTTCAAAATATAAAAAGAAGATATTTAGGACTTTTTAACCACCTTATAGTGGTAGGAGTAATTGAAATAAACGTCAGGATTGAAATTTATTTCAAAATTTAAAGTACTATTGCAAAATAAGGTTAACAGAAGTTCACTAAATTTAAATATTGTTGCCATTTATTTAAGTAAAATTATCTTAAAATCGTCAAAATAATGTAACGTTTTCCACGACAGTTGTATGATGGGTTACTACAAAAGTAACATAAGTGTCTTTTCATTTAAAATGTCTGTCACTTACAGAAGAGTTTCGAGAAACAGACACAATAACTTTCGTAGGGGAAAAGCATTTTACTCACTTTTCAATTTACTTTTTTAAAAAAATTTCTGTTTTGCAGAGCACTTACAAGAAAGATCGTTCGCTTTCACTTAAAAGAGGAACCTGCACAGCTCGAAAGACTTCCATTTTTTCATCCGAATAAAAGAATCCCCCGCCTTCGAATCGCATTTAAATATACCTCAATTCGTCAGATAGAATAAAGCGATCGCACTCCAATTCCTTTCACTGATATTGAACCCCAGAGGAAAATTCTTGGAACAAAAAGAAGCACACAGACAAATCAAAAACTTTTAAGAATACGACAATCTATAGATGGAGGAGCCAACTGGATAAGGATCATGCGAAAAGCTTTTGCATATATCATCATCGTAGCCTGAAATCCCCAAATGCTTAACTGAAAAGGAGACCGACTCAAAAAGAAAGGAAAAGCTATCAGTAGACAATCGATCTATTGATTCTACTATCAGAGATTGTAATGTAAATCCGATTAATCGATTGCAGTGCCATCTAGCGAGCGAAGTACACTCTACTGATGGCCTCATTTGTTTAACGTTGGAGCAGTAGATGAGTGCGCTATTTTTTCTTCCAGTTTGGTTTATTTTTTCATGGGGATATTTCAGAATCTCGCTGGCTTTGTTTCAGAATATATTGACTTAACTTGAAAGAGAGAGAGAATATATAGAGTGACGGATAGAATCTTTTTAGATTAATGTGAAGCAGTCAGGAGGTTTTTTTTATTTTTTTTTTCATTCTCGCTGCTTCCCTTTCTCAAGAGGGTAAAAGGAAATAAGGAAAAAAATGTATTTGTGCACTCTTTAGATTAAGGAATTTTCTTTCAGGGGCTCTTTAGTCAATTTAGAGTAAGATGTAAACTTTAGAATTGAAGAAGTTGAAAAAAATTAAAGCGTTCGAGTTTTTTATTCTCCGGCCTCGTCCATGCATTATTCTTAACGAGTAGAATGGTTTTTACTTTCATTTTTCAAACGGGAGAGAAAAAAAATGATCGGTGATTTATTGTTGCCAAGCAAGATTTGTAAAATTACGTTGATTCGCTTTAAGGCATTATTCGGTGTAGTAGAATTCTTATTTATTAGGAAAAGAAAATTAAGTTGAATTTTATGCTCGTTCTTTACCAGATTTCGATGTTTTTCGCTTTTATGAGCTTAATCGAGACTTAATTTTTTAAATATTTATGCTTATTTCAGACAGCTGAATTTATCTTTTTCCAAATTTCTTTTCGAAATAAAAACAACATATTCTGATTTCTTTCAATTCTAGTTGTTACTTCTATTTCTAAGGATGTTATTAAAACATTTAATTTAGTTCCCATGCAACTCTTTTACTCATAGTAAATCGTACTTTTTATTATTTTGGACTAGTAAAATGATTGAAAGTAACTAGAATTTAAATACTTCTCTTTCACAGAAAAAGATGTTTATCTTAGGGCTTGTTGGTTGGGTTTCGTAGTGCAAGGGACATATTTAGCCATGCTGCTCCAAAAACAAGACAGACACCACGAAGTAGCGGACATGCACACAACAAAAGTTTTACTGACTCAGAAAGAAATACACCCAGAGAAAGTTACAGAAACCATACCTGCGTCGCCTACAACTCACGGGTTGCTAGCATAGAGTGAGAAAAAACATTGAGCCACCTTGCCCTAGCTTAGTGCTAGGCAGGTATGCATTTTAATTAACGTCATACTGGAGCAACACAACAGGCTATTGACGAAGGTCCGGGATCAAACCCGAAGGAAAAGATCCGAGGACAAACCACGTAATTTTGAACCACGGTCAGATGACGAGGTCACACCTGAGTTAGCTTAGTGCTAGGAAAGAATACCTATTACTCTTTATCGACATTTCTAGAATTTGCAACAAATTTCAATCCTGATTAATGTTAGTCAGATTGAAAAAATAGTAATTATCATAACTAAATCAATTAGTCATTAATCATTCATTCATTGGTCATGAATACGCTAACTAAATTCCTATACTAGAGGTATACAAAATTGATTTGTGAGAGTTTTCGATCGATCTATCGAATCGATTTATTATTATTTGAAGAAATGATTTCATTACTATAAAACTAGCTAATTCACAAACAACGAACTTTATTCACTCTTCGTAATTTTATTTTTTGTTGTTGTGTAACTTACATTTTAATGAGCTGTAAAATATAAATTAATAAATAAATTCATCACGCCATCCTTTTAATTTTATTGTAATTTTGCTCATCAACATGTGGGTAGGTAGGTATTTTGTTGCAAAACTTCACACAGGTACATACTATTTCTTCTGGGCTTAGTACGTTGAATTGAGGCACACACAATTTCAAACATAAATTTTATTCATTAGTACTTGATTAAAGCTAAAACAAATTCACTCATTAGTTAACGTAGATAGACTAAAACTAATAACAATCGGTACTCATTAGTTATGATTAATTTTTTAGTCATGAGTTTTCAATTGTTATTCAGATTAACCTCTGTAAAACACTGCCGTCTAGTACATCATAATGGTAATTGCGGACATATACTTCTGTGCGATTACAGTTTAATTTTGTGTTCCCTACCTCGCCTTTGACCCTCCAAGTGGTTTTGACGAAAAATCTCGTCCCTCAAGATCTGACTAATTTTTATAATGACGAGATATCTCGTCATCAAGGCATTGCCAATTTTTTTATAACAAGATATCAAGATCTGGTCAGTTTTCTTCTAATGACGAGATATCTTGTCATCAGGGTATTGCCAATTTTTTACAAGATCAAGATCTGGTTAGTTTTCTTCTAATGACGATATATCTCGTCATCAAGGTATTGCCATTTTTTATGATGACAAGATCAAGATCTGGTCAGATTTCTTCTAATGACGAGATATCTCGTCATCAAGGTATTTCCAATTTGTTTATGACAAAATAAAGATCTGCTTAGTTTTCTTCTAATGATGAGATATCTCGTCATCAAGGTATTACCAATTTTTTTTATGATGACAAGATAAAGATGTGGTCAATTTTCTTCTAATAACGAGATATCTCGTCATCAAAGTTTGGTTTGGTTTAATTTTGTTGGGGGTCTTATGGCGCAAGAGCCATATTTGGCGATGCTGCTCCAGATACAAGACATACAATATTAAGTAACAGACAAACACACATAATGAAAGTTATACTGACACAGAAGAGCGAAATACACCCAGGGAGGTGTATTTCGATCTCAGCGCAGGCTCAACCTCACAGGAATTGAGCCTGCGCTGCCTACAACTCGATGGTTGCTAGCGCATACCCACCGCGCATACCTAGCTAGGGCATACCCACTGAGCCCCGACGGCCCCCTCGTCTCATCAAGGTATTGCCAATTTTTTTATGATAACAAGATCAAGATCTGGTCAGATTTCTTCTAATGACGAGATATCTCGTCTATCAAAATCTGGTCAATTTTACTGATGACACCTTTTCGAGAAAACCTCCACGAGGGTTAAAGTTTTAAACGGACTCTCGGTACAGGACGTTTTGGAATACCTTTTACATGAAGAGTGTAATTGAACTATTTTAGCGTTATGACAATCAAAAGTAGTTAAAAGTTCCCATTCCCACTTCGAAAACACAGGAACACAATAATTAAAATTTTGCACGTCCCCACTTTCAGTTAAAAACAGAAATTTGACCCCTTCAAAATTACAACTTTTTAGACGCATCTCTCAACAAATACCATTCCCACTGTCGCAGCAACAAAACATCTCGCCTTTATTTGTCATTCTAACAAAGGCAGCTCCCATCAACTTCAAATTAAAGAAATAAACAGCAGTCAGAATTCTAAAAGCGAACATAAAAGTAGCAGACCTATACACTCAAATAAAGCGAAGTTATTTACTCCTAGACTCCTAGGGAGCGCTGGTAAAAGTAAATCCTAGATTATTGATTTGTACGACATTGCACAATGCTCCTTACTAAAAATTAATGGGTACTAAAGAAGTACTAAGGAATCTCTGTGTACCCCGCCTACGCTAGTTTATTTTACTCCGTAGCAAAAACTCCTAAAAGCTTCGAGTCGTCCGCGATGTAGGTTTAGTGCTCGCAGACCCCAAATGTTTGCTTCAGAGTCCATGAATCAGGGCATTAACTAGGCGAAAACATAAAATTCGTCTACGCATGAAGTTTACAGTCGCTGGTCACAGTCTGGGATCGGATTTTGAGTTTCAATAATCCTTTATTCCTTCGAATCGAAATGCGCATTAAATAGCCTAGTTTCTTTATAAGCGCCGCATAATTGTGGATTTGCGCTGCGAATAAACCAGAGTTCTCATTCGGTTTGAACTCAGAACTATATATCAACTCAAAAACTTTATTTCAATCGTAGTTACAACTTCAAAATCATTGCAATACACTCATGGTTGTAGCTATGTGAGTATTAAAAATAGATAACTTCTATCAATGAAAAAGTGCTCCATGTGATAGATATGCTACTATAAATTTTCCAGAATGTTCCGTAAATCCCGTTTCAGATTTCACGAGATTTCTGAGAAGTTTACAATTTTTTTTTACCTATAATGACCGAATAGTCATTATTTCTCAAAGCAATTCTAGTAAACATTCTATTGGTTAATAAGGTTGACTTGTTAGAAGCCATGCAGGGAAGAAAAGTTAGTGGAACAAGTATATGCATTCATGACTCCCTTTTCACTTCGTAGAAAGAAGGATCGCTTCGAAGAATGAAAAGTTATTGTCATTTGCAATCAATAGGAAATAATTATAGGAAGCATTATCTTAGTCAATAAGGCCAAGACTTGTTAGAAGCCATGCAGGGAAGAAAAGTTTGTGGAGCACGTATATGTATTCATGACACCCAGTGGATTAATGTTTACTTGTTGCGCATGACAATAACTTTTCACTTGGAAGAATGAAAAGTAATTACACCTCGTCAGTCGCACATAATATATGATGAGGAGATGGACTGTTCCATATTCATACTACAGGGTAACTCTCACTGCATACATGTCAGAATTCATCAACAATACTTAAGTCTCATTTAATTGCTACATTACAATCCAAAGACTCTTAACTTCGAAATAACTCCGTGGTACGCACTGTTTGAGAATAAGAAACTACATGCATTTTCGTCCATTATACATACATGTTCAAACATTAAGGATAGTACTGAATTCGTATCAAGCGAGGTCACTTGATCTTAATCCAATGCAAATATTTGGTTATGCTTTCGGACGTCGCATTGCAGCCTACACAACCCCTACCAAGGACTGCATAAGAGCAAAGACGTGATCTGGGGCGCGAACGGGACTCATTGCCACAAGAACAGTCTCGTGGAAAGCATGAATGCATGTTGTAATACTTGCATTAGGGTCAGAAGCCAGCATATTCCGTGTTACGTTGCTTTTAATCCTCCTGGTGGTTGTCTCGACGAGGTATGTCGTCATTAACGAGACTGACCAGATCTTGATGGACGAGATATCTCGTCATTAAAAGAAAACTGACCCGATCTTGATCTCGTCATCATCAAAAATAGGCAGTTTCTTGATGACGAGATATCTCGTAATCAGCAAAATTGATCAGATTGAACTCGTAGAAACCACTTGGAGGGTTAACAGAGCAAAAAAATTCACAATTACTGAAACCTACAATGTGTTCACCTGAACATTTTTTGCGTTATTTTAGCTCTCAGTAGCACCACAGGACATGGTTGTTCTCGTCTTATTCCACATAGATAGTTGAGTGTTTATTTGTCAGTTGAGGTACTTCGTTGCACTATTTGGTGCGGGATTAATCTCGAATTGCTTTATCCTTAAATTTTGGACATGCGTGTATCTTTGATTACCGAAGCAGACTTTCAAAGTCATTAGTATATCCCCATGAAAGACAACATCCGTAGGAAATTCAAACAAACAAGTTCATTCCTGCTTGGTTCAATTCATCATACTACCATCACTTTGTAATTTATCTGAATGAATTTTTACTCTGCACTCTTGCTGTCAAAAGAAAAAAAAACTGTTATGGAAAACTAAGTGAAATAAAGTAACATTATTTCATAACAATGCATTCCCTGAGTGAGGATGTCATAAAAGAATTTTTATTGAGAGAGATAAAGTACAAGCTCATGAAAGTAAAATAAGAGGAACTATAGAATACGCGATGCATCAGGAAGATAATGAAAGTCGCAGAAGACTGTCTATGTCCAAGTAAGCCTCCGCATTCACTCTTAAATGTAAGCTGAATGGTTAAGAGTGTTTTGCAATGATTGATGTAAAAATAGATGTGTTTACATAGCTGAAAACTAGAATCTTAAAGTGAAGTAGTTTCAAATTGCTTCATCTGGAGTACTCCAAATAGTTTTTAAATTTGTTAAGATTTTCTATTTTACACATTTTGATGGCTATAATATATTTGTTATCATTACCTACACAATGATCAGTAAATTACTCAAAAAAAATGTAAGAATTCCAAGGATAGATCAGGGATTAACAAATTTAAAGTAAGCAAATTAACTTAATGCAAATCCAAAAGTTGTCTTGAATGATTTGTAGTTTCTACAATGCCGTATTACCGTCCTGCTAATTTTTACCACCATCTCACCATTTTAAATTCTCAGATAATGTTTTGCTGATTCCGAAGATTTTATAAATATTATGGCTTTCCCAAAACGAGAAATCATAGTAAATATCAAATTATCATATTTTTACAAAAGTGCATACGTTGCCTTATCTCTTTGAGTAGTCCAAATTTTCTGTTACTAGAAATTTTTTTATACAGTGCTCATTAATTTTTAACTATCCAAACTCACTGCGCCTTTAACTCTTTGGGGTTAGGTGGGTTAAAGACTATCCCACATTTTACTTAGCTTTTTATACATGGTAGGATATTTTTTAACCCACCTCAAAAAGTTGAAATTACTCATAATCATACAGTTTAATATTTTATTTAAAGTTTTTCATTGAGTTGGCAATGCTATGAACTAACGCTAAATGCGTAAATGACTGAAAACCAAATTTACACATGTATATATATATATATATATATATATATATATATATATATGTGTGTGTGTGTATTGTGTACTTACAGTAGACGATCTTCAAACTTCATCATTAAGACACACTACAGCTAAGTAACTTCCATTTTATAGCTCTCTGAACTACAATGCTACGGATGCTTGGGTACGTATTACTTCTTATTTCTTCATCAAATATTTACGCCTGAACCATATAGTTACCAATTTATGATTCATGGAAGCTGTTGCCTGCTGCTTAATACTAGTATTTTTGGTTAAATATTAGTGGTGATCATAGGGGAAATATAAAAGAGTTATCAATGGTAATCATTTTGTCACGAGGAGCATATGAAGAAAACTAGTGGTAACGTGACTCTTATTTTACTTTGGCCTGGGTGGAAACAGACATTCATCATCTGACTGGACCATGGGACGAGAGAAGACATCCATTGATTCAACATTTGATTGCTCCTTCCGCGCGATATATTGGGTGGGTGTAAATGAAATGTCCGGAAAATGTTCGATGGCGATAACTGAAAAATACAGTACCTGGTCTACTCGTAATAATCTCCCTCTGAATTGGCACACTGTTGCCACTTGTCTGACGAGGCCATGATCCCGGAACGGAAAAAGTCTTGTGGCTGGGATGCGAAGGTCATCAAATGCACGGTGAACTTCCGTATCTTGGGTGAACAGTTTGCCAGACAGAAAGCGATCCAGGTGACGAAACAGATGAAAATCTGTAGGTGACAAGTCAGGGGACTAGGGTGATGAGGCATCGTTTCATAGCCCAACTCACGCAGTGTCAGCATCGTCCGTTGTGCGACATGAGAACGGACGTTATCTTGCAAGAGGAGAACGCCATGCTTGTTTTCTAGAGCCGGTTGTTTCACCTTCAATTTTCGGTGCATCTGTCGTAATTCATCACAATATCGTTCTGAAGTGATGATTTGGCTACTTGGTAGGAAACTGCGATGAATTATTCCAGATGTAGACCACCATTCAAGAAGCATAACCTTCCTGGGATGTAAGAGTGGCTTGGGATGGCGTGTTCAGGAGGCTGTGCTTTGCTCAACCATTGTGCAGATCGTATCCAATTGTCATAAAGGACCCATTTCTCGTCGCAGGTAACGATTCGCTGCAGTAGATGTTCTCTTTCATTCCTGGAAAGGAGCGATGCAGACTTCCAAACGTCTCATCTTGTTGGCAATTGTCAATTCATGAGGCACCCAAGAATCCATCTTTTTGATCTTACCCAGTATAACCATACGGCGAACACATGGTGGACACATAGCTTGGCCGCTATCTCACGACATGTTTTCCACGTTTCAGCTTCAATCACACTTAGCAGAACATCGTCAGAAACTGCAACTTCTCGGTTACCCAAGTGGTTCGTTTCTCAGGAACATATCTCCACTTCGAAACTTCGCAATCCATCGCCGAATGGTTCGTTCATAGGCTGTATTCTCTCCGAATGCTGTGTTAATGGTTCTATCAGAAACTGCAGCAGAATGTCTCAGTTTAAATCCGTAAAGGAAGATGACTCTCAAATCTGAGTTTTCCATGTCGAATTTGGAAGCAACTTACACCCAAACAAATTAAATCTGGAACTTGTACTTGACACGCGTGATAGCTATTGATAGTAGCTCTGTGACGTAAGATGCCGGAAGCTTGTAGGTAATTACTTTTAGCTGTATGGGGGTCATTCCCAAATTTACATTGATGGATTAGATGAATTTACATCGCACTGGAATAACACAGCGGGCTATTCTTCCGCGTCAGTAAAACTTTCCTTCGTGTGTGCATATCCATTACTTTAAGTCTTCTGTTTTGTATTTGGCACAACTTGTCCAAATATGGCTATTGCACCGTGAAACACAAGCAGTATAAAACGATCGCAGAGATTAACCACATTTATAACAAACAAAGAGTGCTTTAGACCGGACAGATTGGCAAAACTTAGTTTCAAACACATAAACCTGTCATAACACCATAACAACTCATCTATTGTCTTTTAAATGAATGAATCTAGATGAAACTATAGACTTACTGAAAACAATATTGCGAACGAAAAACAATATCTAGGTACCTAATAATATTTAACGTTAAGATTCAGTTCAATCAAAACACAGACTCCATTCTTCTCTATTGCCTTTTAGTAGATACTTCATCAATCACGTACATCACGAACATATACATACAACCAAGAAGCCCTCATACCTGTCCCCTAGAGAGAATTCTACAGTTTGATAGGCACTCTAGAGAGGAGAAATTTAAAAGAAAAATAGAAAGAATTCAATTCTTTCTTTGAAGAAGAAATGCTGATGAATTTACTAGCATCTTACGGTGAAAAACTGGAAACAGTGTTCTATAATCTTAACACTAAAGATCTTTGAACTAAGGTTCATGAACTTTTAAAGTCATGAACCTAAAAGGTTCGAAGATCTTTAGAATTAAAATAATAGTTATAAATAGTGTTAAGTATAATAATAGTTATAATAGTGATTTAGGTTATGGATTAATTGAGAATCAGTGTGAACTTTTAAATTCATGAACCTAAAGATCTTTAGTATTAATATTATAAATTACTGCTTCCAGTTCTTCACCGTGAGCTGCTAGTAAATCCATCAGGTTGGATACTTGGCTCTGACAGTCTCTATGGTGGAATACGTTTCTTCTCCACTCGACATCTAGGTGACCTATCTGAATGGTGTCTGACATGATAGGACTCTGTGAACGGACATTCCATGGCGTAGTCTAAGGGAGAACCATCGGTTCCTCATGCGCATAGGGATGTACTAAAGTTCAAATCTATAGAGGTACTTTATGTATGGGCATGGCCTGTGAAAACTGGAATATACTTATGTCTCTGATTTGGGGAATCCTCACTCTGGGGATGATTTCATGAAGTGGGTGGCACTAAATGTTCTCTTTCTTGACTTATAGCCTTCAACAAGGAGTTTACAAGACTATTGTCTGACCAAACTGTTTTTAAAATCATACGCCTATCAAAATATTTCAACTGTTTTTTTTAATGAATGAATCCATGATACTTATACCACACTAAGAGAGAATTCATGTTTTCGAAGAATCTAGTTTCTTTAAACTTTGAGTTCCTATTTAATCAGGTCCTCGATTATTGTATTCAACCTATTAAATTCTTGATCAACAGATTGAATTACACATAATGCTCTTTTCCTTGACTTGCTTTTAGCAAGATCAAATTGCCCGACAAAAAATTGTTTTAAAATCATACACCTATCAAAAAGTTTTATACATCAGATGATGCGACTCCATACTAAAAAATGACTTGCTTTCTAAGAATCTAGTTTCAATTGAAGGTGAGCTTCTAGTAGCTAAAAACATTTTTTATCCTACTCCCGTATCCGGTGTCTCGGCCATCAATTGACGAACAGCCCAATAGAGTTCTGAAGTGAAAAAAAATATGTCTTAAAAAGACTATCAACAGTACTTGCAATTCTATTGTCAGGAATTTTAGGGTAGTTCTTAAGGTGGTCTCCAGTCATTTCCTCCAAATCGCAAGTGGGACAGATAGCTGATCTAGCTACTCCAATACGGTGTAAATGTCTTTGTAGGTAGCAGTGTCCGGTAAGAAGTCGAAAGCAAGCGACTCCTACAGCTCTGGGCAAGGAACCTGGGATACGAGCTATATTCCTCAATAAAAGATTACATTTTTTCCTGTAGACGCACCTTTGTAGATTGAAAGTCTATTAGTCCTTATAGATGAGAATATAAGCCTCTTGATGTTATGCATAGGTAAAGAGGATTTAGGTTGGACCAACTGGGCTTCAGCCTTAGGCAATTGGTTGGCTAGTTCATTACATCGAACTGGCTCCGTGATTCTCAACTCTTGCCTTCTAGTATCTACTTCACCAAAAGATTGTTTGCTTCTAGCCCTTTACTGTTGGGCCATTTAGTGGCGCGCAGACCAGTAGAGACTGGAAATCTTCCTTGACTTGTCCTCCCCGGTGTCTGGTTCTTGGTCCAAGGTCAGGCACTGATGCAGGTGGATAGAATCCATGACGAGATTGACCATCAGATTGGTACTAACCAACGTAAATTGTTTCCTTTCCTGGCAGTCTTCCAAATGATAACTTAAAAGCCGATAGTCCAGAAAACAGACTAAAAATCACAAGTCTTTCAAATCATTCCATAGATCATTGTTTGAACAAATGAATCTATGATACCGAGGTGATACTATACACTGAAAAAAATATGCTTTTGAAGAAGCTAATTTCAATTAACGTTGGAATTCACCAACACATTGTTTTCTTTCTTGACTTAGTCTTCCAGATGGCGTACCTAAGACCAGATAGTCCGGCAAAGAATGCTTTCAAAATCACAAACCTACCAAATCATTTCATAGATTATCCTGTGGACAAATGAATTTATGATGGCAAGGTGATACTGTGAACTAAAAAAGATATACTTCCGAGGAATCTAATTTCAATTAACGTTGTGATTCTGTTCAATCAAAACACAGAACTTCCACCTCGATTCTTGTCTCGTACCTCTACCCCACAACGACCCCATCCGAACGTGAAGTAGTTTGCGGGGTAATAATAACCCCGCAGCAAGCTACCACCGGTATTCCAGAGAACACTTTCCCCATTCCGAAAATATCTTCATTTCCACCCGAAAGTAATGGGATCCAACGGCAATTTGCCTAACCGAACATCAGTACCCGTTACCAAGTTTATTTTAGCCGGCGATCTCAATGATCCGTTATATGCTTTCGCCCAAAAGTCAGGTACTCTTATTGTGCAGCGATAAGAAATGCGATACGAAGAGAAAAAACGCCATTGCTTTTTATACTTTTATGTGGATGTTTTTTTCCATGAGTGCTGTAGGTAAGGAAACCAATTCCAAGAGCTGCGGATCTTAATGCTTTTTTACGGTGTATAAATATTCCTATTACATTGGAGTCTGAATTTGCATTTCAATTTCGGGACATGATCGTTGGAGTCGAAACCGAAACGGGTTGTTTCATTGGTGTCGGATATTATGCCTTTCCGTTTGGGACTTCGTTTAAGAAGGAAGACCTTGTAGAAATTTCGAATGTGATATTAAAAGAGATTTTATTGCGGTTTGTGATATTTTTTTGGATGGTTTTCTCGTTCATTTTATTTATGAACAGGAAACGGTTTTATTTCGGCTTTCAATTTTTCAAATGTGAGAGATTTGGCGGAGAGCATAATTGGTGCAGGAATATTTTCTGCGTTGACTTGGAAAATGTAAATATTATTTTCCAAGACAATTTTCTAGGCAAAGTAAAGGAAATTGCTTTGCTGGATATTATAGAGATGGAGCGTTTTCTAGTTTCTGTAAAAATATTAGTCTTGAACGTACGAAATTTTTTAAATCACCGAATCAAAATTCACGATCCTAGCGAATTTATTCTTAAACTTTTAACTATTTTTATTAACTTCAACTTTAATGAAAAATGTTGCTGTAAATAAAGCGGGAAAATACAATTTCGAATAAATATTCCCGCAGCTAGAATATTAATGTATATCACGTGATGTATTTTACGAAATAATTTATCACTAAATAATGATCTGACGCAACAACATTCATGACGTGGCTACATAATAATAGTCTAGGTACACATGAATTCCTTTAAGCGCAGTACGATGACACATTCTTAGAAATGTATGTCTTTCTGTCATTACTATATGTATAGTTTTTAATTATAGTTTTCATATAATTAATTTATCATAGTTTTTGAAAATGTATAGATTTTCTCTTATCAGCAGATTTTACCTTGCAGCTTGTGGTTTTCATAATATTTTGAGAATGAAAGTTAAAAATCAACTGTCACACGCAGTAAAACGTATTGCTCTTTACGACCATATTAAGGGTCATATTTGGCCAAGCTGCGCCCAAGCAACGTAAAATAAATGGATATATACACATAAGGAAAACTTTACTGGCACAGAAGAGAGAAATACACTCAGGGACGAAATGAACCTGGCAGGAATCGAAATTGCGCCGCCTACAACTCACAGGTTGTTAGCATAGACGTGAAATATTCGTAGACAGAGCATTTTTTTAGAGAAGCTGCAAAATGTGTGACCAACATGTCGACTAGTATTTACTTGAATGCTCTGTGAAAAATTCACTTCGTTTGTCGATTTCACATCTTATTGCCTAGTTTGGCGTTATACCATCTTATGACATGGTAGATGTGTGAATGCGCATTTCTATATAGCGACATAAATGGTGAAATCACCAAACTCTACTATGTTGCATGGACCACTCAAATGAATGATCGTTTTCTGCCGTTCCGTGGACCACTCAAAAGAATGTTCATTTCCACTCGTAGACGAAAGTAGTCTACGGGTGATGTTACTACTAGTTTTGGTCAGTCTTGATCCTGGTCTTCTTGATACAGTCAGTCTTGATCCAGTTACTCAGTCTTGATCCTGGACACATAAAAAGGTCACCATTTCTCACTCTAGTTTTATAACTCCTCTATGGTTGCTAACGCAGTGAGCAAATCTACTGAGCCCTTGAGGAAATGAGGATTTAGCCTTTTAAGATAAGTGTGGTTTGTCACTCTATAGTCACTTTTACCAGGCGAATCAAATAAGACAGGATTACGGTTGGAAAAAATATGAAATACTGTATTTTTTTGCAGGACTGAGAGTTTGAAGTAGATGTAAAGCTAATGTTCTCCAGACGATAGATCTTACTAAGCAAATGAAATGCCATAATGTTCTCAGGAAGAAGGCCTTTGAATATGAAATGCTATGCATTTCATTGAGAACTCAGAACTTGAAGTAGACATAATTCTACAATACTCTCCAGATCATAAAGTAGATATAACTATGTTTTAAGAAGGATTGAGCACTTGAAGTACACTGCAATGTTCTACGGAGACCTGGATAGTCAGATTAAATCAAAAATGTTTCAGATCTAAATAGTGTCAAATTAAGTTTTCCCATGCTTCTTACCTTGATTTCTATGTTCTTGTCTCTCAGTTAAAACTCAAGTGGAGTCAATAATGCCCTAAGTTCATAGGAAGAGTGAAAAAAGCAGTGGATTCTGTTTTTATATTTTCAATTGTAAGTTTCTAACATTGACTAATTATTAATTGTAAACACTGTTATTGCGTTATTTCTCAGTCTTGATACCCAGTATTGCTATTATTTACTCATTAGTTCCCATAAATCATTTATGATTATGGGAACTAATGAGTAACTTTTTTATTTTTCTGTTATTTTGCACTAAAGATAATTATAGTGTCTCATCGTGTCTGTACTTACCCTAGCTGAACTGAGCTTTCAAGATACTTTTCCAGATATATTGATAAATTACTGATTTCAAATAGAACAGTTCTTTGTGAATTTCAATTTATAAGACAGGTTGTTATATGAGAAGCGTACTTCATCACTAAAGAAATGTCAAAATAATCTATAGCGTTATGTTTTTTCCTCAAAGTATAAAATATATCCAATTATGTATATATTTCTCATACGTGGCTCGAAAAAGAGGATAATTTGTATTCGTTGCTTGCAACGATTATGTCAAGTATCTGAGGTTGAATTTGTGCTGATGGGAGAAATTAAACTTGTTTTTATTTTTAAAAAATGCGGTAAGTTTAAATTCGTATTTTGAAAATGAATTTAAATTATGTTGTCAAATATTATTCTCACAAAGGTGTAATCAATTAGCAAATGAATTCTTAGAGGAACTGAAGAAACTGTCTAATATGCTGTAAGAGTAACAGAATGGCTAGTTCTGACCACGTATTGCAGTAGTGTCTTGGGATGTCATGGAAGGACATTCTTTACAATCTGATGCTACTTTTAGGCACTTTTTGCATCATGTAACTGTTCTAGTTTCAATCCCGGGATATAAAATACATTCTTAGAAGGAAGATGTGAAAATAGATCATAAATGAGGTATTTAAAAATAAAAAAATTGCTTGTGCATGCAGCACGATGATGATGTTAATATCGATACCCTAGTAAATATTGATTCTCCTCCCTAGAAACGGGTCATAGTATTTCTGAAAATATTTTAAGGTAATGGCACCACAAACCCTAAGTCTATAAGTTCAGTTCAAGGTCTTAAATATGTAATTGTGTGTGCTAAGTTTATTCCCAACACTTATAAAATCAAATCCCTTAAAACTATACTTTATATTTAACAAAATAACTGTTTTGGTCATAGAATACACTGTGAGCGAGCGAAGCAAGATTGGTTTTCAAAGATCGTTTGGCAATCTTTGCGGTTTAACGAGCCCCAATGACGATTGCTTGGCAATCTTCGGGGTTTAACCAACTCCAAAGATTGCTGGTCAATCTTTGGGGTTTAACGAGCCCCAATAAAGATTGATTGGCAATCTCAGGGATTTAGCCTCAATGAAAATTGCTGGGAAATCTTTGGGGTTTAACGAGTCCCAATGAAGATTATTTGGCAATACCTCAGTTCAGCGAGTGGGAGCTGGCAAGGGATGGATTCCGCTAGTTTATTCAAAGCTACGCCATAAAATGTCTTGATTCAACAATATAAACTGATCACGCAGTATCAATCCTCTCATCATACATTCATCTCATTATAATCGAATATATAAGCTATGCTCGTATTAACTTATTCATTTCTTATAAAATCGTTACTATTAGAGAAAGTGATACGATTTATTATTAATGAGAAATATACACTCTCCTGAATATTAATGACGTGTGTATGAAAAATACATTATCTCAGACAGAAGATATGCAAATTGCCGTCTGTCTCGCGCAGGTAATATTATGTAAGATATTAGCATTAAAGTGGCGACACTGGTTTCGCAATAATTTAGATGCATCAGTGTTGAAACTACATAGTAATAAGCAATTTGCAAAGCAATTCGTATGTTGTGAAATCGAAAGCCTAATTTAAATCATTCGAAGATAATTCTATTTCATTTCACCTACACATTATTTTCCGCTAATTATAAAATTTTGAAGTAGCTAGTGAAACTAATATATTCATTTGTAAAATTAATCGCTATCCATGAAGACTTAAGTCTTGCGTAGGCTTAAATTTATGCCCTGTAGACGTAAAATTACCAACAAATGCTTAAGAGGAAAACTGCTTTAACGAAAATGCGCTTATCAAACAGTAAATTCTACAATTTCTTTTATTTATTAACTAATGATCTAAAATGTTTCTAAACTCAAATTTCTGTTCAATAATAACAGTTTTACAGTGCGTCACAAAAGTATCCGGACACCTAACGTTTCTAACTATTCCCACGTATTTAACGTTTCTAACTATTTCCATGTATTTAAAGATGTAGTTAAAATTACGATTTAAAATTTTACCACATAAATATGCTGTCTTTCCTTTTTAGCCTCCCATCAGAATAATTTAATGACTGTTAAAAGTTTTAAAGTGTAGCGTCACCTATGAAATCATACACATAAAAGTATTCGTAGAAAGCACGAATGTTATACAAACACGCGAAAAACAATGTCTATAAGATTTTTTGTGTGTTTTGTCTCACACCTTAGATTGTTTGAGTCTAAATATCATTGTTCGCCTCTGATATATGATCAAACTGAAACTAATTTCAATCTATTCTGCTCGAAGATAAATTTTCAATGCATTTCCCTATTTCATGACAAAACATGCGATTTTTTCAAATTTCCTCATAAAGTTGAAGAAAAGATGCCTAAGATATTTTAAATGGGGTCAGATTTTTCCTTGTGATCTTTTATATTCCAATCAGATCTTTTTGAA
This sequence comes from Meta bourneti, assembly GCA_933210815.1. Taxonomy (NCBI): domain Eukaryota; kingdom Metazoa; phylum Arthropoda; class Arachnida; order Araneae; family Tetragnathidae; genus Meta; species Meta bourneti. The sequence goes on from OW119928.1 coordinate 74,455,087, forward strand.
CCAACAATACACTATAGTGAAATCCATTGAAATATGTCCAATCCATCTGTCTTCAAGCAGAATACAATGAAATTGATTCCATTTTATCAAATATCTGGTGCAAAAATGATGTAAAACCTAAAATAATCTAAAGAATAAGACCAAATGTAAAACAAACATGTTTTTGTTCAAAATTTTTACTTTTTACAGAGGGCTTCCGAATTGTGTCAGTAGTATATGGGGCGGTATAGCGCCGGAAGTGACGTCACACCACGTGACCGGAAGTGGGCGTGTCGCGATGACGTCATCGGAAGTGACGTCATACCACGTGATCGGGAGTGGGCGTGTCATCATGACCGGAAGTGACGTACCGGAAGTGGAGTTTAGTTGTTTTCCTTTTTACCGTGTAGGAGTTGGGTTGAGTTATTTTCCTCCTGCTGGGAGTTGAGTTGTTTTTACTTTTCAGGGAATGGCAACATGCAAAACTGAATGACGTCATACCCTGTGACCGGAAGTGACGTATCGGAAGTGGAGTTTAGTTGTTTTCCTTTTTTTTCCCCGTGCAGGAGTTCAGGTGTTTGGTGTACTGCTTATTTTTATTCTTTTTTCGTGATGGTTTCAAAGTTTAGTGTTAAAGAAGTGGCAACGATGTGAGTGATAAGAATGCATGCTTGTCCAAGAGGACGTCAAAGTTTAGTTTGAAAAGAGTGGCAACGATTTTGAGTGAAAAGAATGCATGTTAGATCTTGTCCAAGGATACGTCAGCGTTTTGAACAATGCAAGCTCCTCCCGTTTGCTTCGGAGAATTTGGCGGAAGCATGTCAGATCACGTCCACAATGACGTAATTATACAAATACCCTACATGTATTGTATATGAAACAGGTACAGCCATCTAGTGGTGAAAATAAGAGTAGAAAAAAGCATCTAAATGATATTTTTAGGTAAACATTGGGTCTTCAAAAAAAACCGTAAAAAGTCCAGGGTTCGATCTCATGACAAAAAGTATCCATAGCCCACTGATTTAAGGAAAGGAATGCCCTCTCCTTCCAGGTTAACAAAGCCCCTATCCCCCCCCCGAGTAATCGGGGAGACCGCGCGAAGTTACGTTCCCTCACTCCTCAGTTTACAAAAGAACCAGGAAAAGAATGTGCAAACTAATGGTCATTGTCGGCACTTAAGAATGACTTCACAGTTCAGACGCAATCTTATGCAATTGACTCTGACAGTGACAGCTATACGATGCAAAAAAAAAACATTACCCCTAACGCTTACAAAAGCCCTTTGAAAAGTATTTTGAGAGTGCCCACTGGTCATTCGTACCAGTGAAAAGCGTTCTGTTTACGCACAATGGAGTTAGAGGGAACACTGCTCTCTGGGCTATGTGAATAGGATGATTGGATTGTTCTGAAGTTGAGGATTCAAAGCTTAAAGGGACAACACTTCTTGTGAGGCTGTCTTGAATGGGTAAATGACCTAAATTGGATCGTTACTTTTCGGATCATAGTGATGGCTCTTGTAGTTGAAGTCTCCAAACAAGTAGACGAACTGTCTGCTCTATTGTACAGGGGCTAACCATGAATAGGTCCAACTAATGGTAGAAACGGAGAAATTCAGCTATTATCTAAGAGGCAATATATTTTCAAGTGTTACATCACTTTAGGGAACAGAAATGTTCTAGAAGCTTCTGGAAGCGTTTAACCTTCGAGAATTTAAAATTCGGTTGTGATAGGGAGAGGGGGTATAAACTGACGTCATTTTATGCATCACCCTATTGGCTAAGCGTATCGTTTAGTACGATCGTTGATTTCTGTTGGTCAGGGTTTTGTCTCGACTCTTATCGATGGTTGCGATTCGTCCTCACAATTTTTTTAAAGGTCAGATTTTACGTAGCTTCACTGATTTCTCCAAGCTCTATCTTCTGTTGCATTGCTGTCTTGGTCTGTCTACAAGCGTTATGGATTTGAATAAGGCAAGTGTTGATTTCTACATATGTTCATTTTCCTATTGAAACCTTTATTGTATCGGTCGTTTAGTTTAAGTAATATTAAAGCCTATTTTTAATTCATGTATCTGTTTATCGAATAAGTAATTAGAAGTGAATGTTTATTTGGAATATTGTACTTAAATTAGAGTATCTTTTATCTTTCTGTCTGCGTCATGGAATCAATCGATGAAAGAGCTGATTCCTTACTGATTAAATCATGTATTAGTAAAACTATACTAAAGGATCCTAGTTATTAATGCTTTGAGAATATCTATTTTATAGCAAACATGTGTGTGTGTGTATGGAATAATATCTTACTTCGAGTTGTTAATTATATATATATATATATAGCATTTAGATGATACTACATTTTCTGCAAACCCTTGGCCATATTCGGACGATGTCAACCAAGCCATGGAAGATGTGTCTCTTGTGCACGAAGAAATGTTTTCTTCTAATGCCTGTTTTACTTCTCAAATAGGAGAAGGACATCAGGTTAGTTATTTTAAGTTACGATTTCACTATTTTTCTATAAGACCTGTGTTAAACTATTTATACTGATGTTGATTAATTATTTTACTACTGAAATTTTAAGTTTAAATACACACAAAATTTTATTTATTATACAATAGCGTAGTGTTTTAAAATGCTTAAATATACTGTTTCTTTGCACGAATAAATGTTTTTTTCTAATACCTACATTACTTCTCAAATAAGAGGACATCTGGTTAACTATTTTAAGTTACGAGTTCACTTCGGGACTGATCCCGGACCGTCGTCAATAGCCCGTTGTGTTGCTCTAGTGCGACGTTAACTAATTAATTAACAATTACCTTAATTCTGGTAGATAGGTAGGTAATTGAATTTACGTCGCGCCGGTGCAACGCAATGAACTATTGGCGATGGTCCGGGATCAATCCCGGAGGTGTAGATTCGTGTACGCCTCGTAATTTTTAACCACGGTTAGATGACGAGGACAACATCTGAACTGGCACCTACTCTCCAACTTCCATCGTATTCCAACGATCCTTACTTCTGGATTTGTACAACTATTTTTTGAAAATGAAACAATTGGCTAATTTTATTGACTGTATTTGTTATTTTCAACTTTTACAAAATGAAATTCCAGACCTGTAGGTAAGGTAGATATGGCATCTTTGAGTAAGCGTTCAAAATATAAAAAGAAGATATTTAGGACTTTTTAACCACCTTATAGTGGTAGGAGTAATTGAAATAAACGTCAGGATTGAAATTTATTTCAAAATTTAAAGTACTATTGCAAAATAAGGTTAACAGAAGTTCACTAAATTTAAATATTGTTGCCATTTATTTAAGTAAAATTATCTTAAAATCGTCAAAATAATGTAACGTTTTCCACGACAGTTGTATGATGGGTTACTACAAAAGTAACATAAGTGTCTTTTCATTTAAAATGTCTGTCACTTACAGAAGAGTTTCGAGAAACAGACACAATAACTTTCGTAGGGGAAAAGCATTTTACTCACTTTTCAATTTACTTTTTTAAAAAAATTTCTGTTTTGCAGAGCACTTACAAGAAAGATCGTTCGCTTTCACTTAAAAGAGGAACCTGCACAGCTCGAAAGACTTCCATTTTTTCATCCGAATAAAAGAATCCCCCGCCTTCGAATCGCATTTAAATATACCTCAATTCGTCAGATAGAATAAAGCGATCGCACTCCAATTCCTTTCACTGATATTGAACCCCAGAGGAAAATTCTTGGAACAAAAAGAAGCACACAGACAAATCAAAAACTTTTAAGAATACGACAATCTATAGATGGAGGAGCCAACTGGATAAGGATCATGCGAAAAGCTTTTGCATATATCATCATCGTAGCCTGAAATCCCCAAATGCTTAACTGAAAAGGAGACCGACTCAAAAAGAAAGGAAAAGCTATCAGTAGACAATCGATCTATTGATTCTACTATCAGAGATTGTAATGTAAATCCGATTAATCGATTGCAGTGCCATCTAGCGAGCGAAGTACACTCTACTGATGGCCTCATTTGTTTAACGTTGGAGCAGTAGATGAGTGCGCTATTTTTTCTTCCAGTTTGGTTTATTTTTTCATGGGGATATTTCAGAATCTCGCTGGCTTTGTTTCAGAATATATTGACTTAACTTGAAAGAGAGAGAGAATATATAGAGTGACGGATAGAATCTTTTTAGATTAATGTGAAGCAGTCAGGAGGTTTTTTTTATTTTTTTTTTCATTCTCGCTGCTTCCCTTTCTCAAGAGGGTAAAAGGAAATAAGGAAAAAAATGTATTTGTGCACTCTTTAGATTAAGGAATTTTCTTTCAGGGGCTCTTTAGTCAATTTAGAGTAAGATGTAAACTTTAGAATTGAAGAAGTTGAAAAAAATTAAAGCGTTCGAGTTTTTTATTCTCCGGCCTCGTCCATGCATTATTCTTAACGAGTAGAATGGTTTTTACTTTCATTTTTCAAACGGGAGAGAAAAAAAATGATCGGTGATTTATTGTTGCCAAGCAAGATTTGTAAAATTACGTTGATTCGCTTTAAGGCATTATTCGGTGTAGTAGAATTCTTATTTATTAGGAAAAGAAAATTAAGTTGAATTTTATGCTCGTTCTTTACCAGATTTCGATGTTTTTCGCTTTTATGAGCTTAATCGAGACTTAATTTTTTAAATATTTATGCTTATTTCAGACAGCTGAATTTATCTTTTTCCAAATTTCTTTTCGAAATAAAAACAACATATTCTGATTTCTTTCAATTCTAGTTGTTACTTCTATTTCTAAGGATGTTATTAAAACATTTAATTTAGTTCCCATGCAACTCTTTTACTCATAGTAAATCGTACTTTTTATTATTTTGGACTAGTAAAATGATTGAAAGTAACTAGAATTTAAATACTTCTCTTTCACAGAAAAAGATGTTTATCTTAGGGCTTGTTGGTTGGGTTTCGTAGTGCAAGGGACATATTTAGCCATGCTGCTCCAAAAACAAGACAGACACCACGAAGTAGCGGACATGCACACAACAAAAGTTTTACTGACTCAGAAAGAAATACACCCAGAGAAAGTTACAGAAACCATACCTGCGTCGCCTACAACTCACGGGTTGCTAGCATAGAGTGAGAAAAAACATTGAGCCACCTTGCCCTAGCTTAGTGCTAGGCAGGTATGCATTTTAATTAACGTCATACTGGAGCAACACAACAGGCTATTGACGAAGGTCCGGGATCAAACCCGAAGGAAAAGATCCGAGGACAAACCACGTAATTTTGAACCACGGTCAGATGACGAGGTCACACCTGAGTTAGCTTAGTGCTAGGAAAGAATACCTATTACTCTTTATCGACATTTCTAGAATTTGCAACAAATTTCAATCCTGATTAATGTTAGTCAGATTGAAAAAATAGTAATTATCATAACTAAATCAATTAGTCATTAATCATTCATTCATTGGTCATGAATACGCTAACTAAATTCCTATACTAGAGGTATACAAAATTGATTTGTGAGAGTTTTCGATCGATCTATCGAATCGATTTATTATTATTTGAAGAAATGATTTCATTACTATAAAACTAGCTAATTCACAAACAACGAACTTTATTCACTCTTCGTAATTTTATTTTTTGTTGTTGTGTAACTTACATTTTAATGAGCTGTAAAATATAAATTAATAAATAAATTCATCACGCCATCCTTTTAATTTTATTGTAATTTTGCTCATCAACATGTGGGTAGGTAGGTATTTTGTTGCAAAACTTCACACAGGTACATACTATTTCTTCTGGGCTTAGTACGTTGAATTGAGGCACACACAATTTCAAACATAAATTTTATTCATTAGTACTTGATTAAAGCTAAAACAAATTCACTCATTAGTTAACGTAGATAGACTAAAACTAATAACAATCGGTACTCATTAGTTATGATTAATTTTTTAGTCATGAGTTTTCAATTGTTATTCAGATTAACCTCTGTAAAACACTGCCGTCTAGTACATCATAATGGTAATTGCGGACATATACTTCTGTGCGATTACAGTTTAATTTTGTGTTCCCTACCTCGCCTTTGACCCTCCAAGTGGTTTTGACGAAAAATCTCGTCCCTCAAGATCTGACTAATTTTTATAATGACGAGATATCTCGTCATCAAGGCATTGCCAATTTTTTTATAACAAGATATCAAGATCTGGTCAGTTTTCTTCTAATGACGAGATATCTTGTCATCAGGGTATTGCCAATTTTTTACAAGATCAAGATCTGGTTAGTTTTCTTCTAATGACGATATATCTCGTCATCAAGGTATTGCCATTTTTTATGATGACAAGATCAAGATCTGGTCAGATTTCTTCTAATGACGAGATATCTCGTCATCAAGGTATTTCCAATTTGTTTATGACAAAATAAAGATCTGCTTAGTTTTCTTCTAATGATGAGATATCTCGTCATCAAGGTATTACCAATTTTTTTTATGATGACAAGATAAAGATGTGGTCAATTTTCTTCTAATAACGAGATATCTCGTCATCAAAGTTTGGTTTGGTTTAATTTTGTTGGGGGTCTTATGGCGCAAGAGCCATATTTGGCGATGCTGCTCCAGATACAAGACATACAATATTAAGTAACAGACAAACACACATAATGAAAGTTATACTGACACAGAAGAGCGAAATACACCCAGGGAGGTGTATTTCGATCTCAGCGCAGGCTCAACCTCACAGGAATTGAGCCTGCGCTGCCTACAACTCGATGGTTGCTAGCGCATACCCACCGCGCATACCTAGCTAGGGCATACCCACTGAGCCCCGACGGCCCCCTCGTCTCATCAAGGTATTGCCAATTTTTTTATGATAACAAGATCAAGATCTGGTCAGATTTCTTCTAATGACGAGATATCTCGTCTATCAAAATCTGGTCAATTTTACTGATGACACCTTTTCGAGAAAACCTCCACGAGGGTTAAAGTTTTAAACGGACTCTCGGTACAGGACGTTTTGGAATACCTTTTACATGAAGAGTGTAATTGAACTATTTTAGCGTTATGACAATCAAAAGTAGTTAAAAGTTCCCATTCCCACTTCGAAAACACAGGAACACAATAATTAAAATTTTGCACGTCCCCACTTTCAGTTAAAAACAGAAATTTGACCCCTTCAAAATTACAACTTTTTAGACGCATCTCTCAACAAATACCATTCCCACTGTCGCAGCAACAAAACATCTCGCCTTTATTTGTCATTCTAACAAAGGCAGCTCCCATCAACTTCAAATTAAAGAAATAAACAGCAGTCAGAATTCTAAAAGCGAACATAAAAGTAGCAGACCTATACACTCAAATAAAGCGAAGTTATTTACTCCTAGACTCCTAGGGAGCGCTGGTAAAAGTAAATCCTAGATTATTGATTTGTACGACATTGCACAATGCTCCTTACTAAAAATTAATGGGTACTAAAGAAGTACTAAGGAATCTCTGTGTACCCCGCCTACGCTAGTTTATTTTACTCCGTAGCAAAAACTCCTAAAAGCTTCGAGTCGTCCGCGATGTAGGTTTAGTGCTCGCAGACCCCAAATGTTTGCTTCAGAGTCCATGAATCAGGGCATTAACTAGGCGAAAACATAAAATTCGTCTACGCATGAAGTTTACAGTCGCTGGTCACAGTCTGGGATCGGATTTTGAGTTTCAATAATCCTTTATTCCTTCGAATCGAAATGCGCATTAAATAGCCTAGTTTCTTTATAAGCGCCGCATAATTGTGGATTTGCGCTGCGAATAAACCAGAGTTCTCATTCGGTTTGAACTCAGAACTATATATCAACTCAAAAACTTTATTTCAATCGTAGTTACAACTTCAAAATCATTGCAATACACTCATGGTTGTAGCTATGTGAGTATTAAAAATAGATAACTTCTATCAATGAAAAAGTGCTCCATGTGATAGATATGCTACTATAAATTTTCCAGAATGTTCCGTAAATCCCGTTTCAGATTTCACGAGATTTCTGAGAAGTTTACAATTTTTTTTTACCTATAATGACCGAATAGTCATTATTTCTCAAAGCAATTCTAGTAAACATTCTATTGGTTAATAAGGTTGACTTGTTAGAAGCCATGCAGGGAAGAAAAGTTAGTGGAACAAGTATATGCATTCATGACTCCCTTTTCACTTCGTAGAAAGAAGGATCGCTTCGAAGAATGAAAAGTTATTGTCATTTGCAATCAATAGGAAATAATTATAGGAAGCATTATCTTAGTCAATAAGGCCAAGACTTGTTAGAAGCCATGCAGGGAAGAAAAGTTTGTGGAGCACGTATATGTATTCATGACACCCAGTGGATTAATGTTTACTTGTTGCGCATGACAATAACTTTTCACTTGGAAGAATGAAAAGTAATTACACCTCGTCAGTCGCACATAATATATGATGAGGAGATGGACTGTTCCATATTCATACTACAGGGTAACTCTCACTGCATACATGTCAGAATTCATCAACAATACTTAAGTCTCATTTAATTGCTACATTACAATCCAAAGACTCTTAACTTCGAAATAACTCCGTGGTACGCACTGTTTGAGAATAAGAAACTACATGCATTTTCGTCCATTATACATACATGTTCAAACATTAAGGATAGTACTGAATTCGTATCAAGCGAGGTCACTTGATCTTAATCCAATGCAAATATTTGGTTATGCTTTCGGACGTCGCATTGCAGCCTACACAACCCCTACCAAGGACTGCATAAGAGCAAAGACGTGATCTGGGGCGCGAACGGGACTCATTGCCACAAGAACAGTCTCGTGGAAAGCATGAATGCATGTTGTAATACTTGCATTAGGGTCAGAAGCCAGCATATTCCGTGTTACGTTGCTTTTAATCCTCCTGGTGGTTGTCTCGACGAGGTATGTCGTCATTAACGAGACTGACCAGATCTTGATGGACGAGATATCTCGTCATTAAAAGAAAACTGACCCGATCTTGATCTCGTCATCATCAAAAATAGGCAGTTTCTTGATGACGAGATATCTCGTAATCAGCAAAATTGATCAGATTGAACTCGTAGAAACCACTTGGAGGGTTAACAGAGCAAAAAAATTCACAATTACTGAAACCTACAATGTGTTCACCTGAACATTTTTTGCGTTATTTTAGCTCTCAGTAGCACCACAGGACATGGTTGTTCTCGTCTTATTCCACATAGATAGTTGAGTGTTTATTTGTCAGTTGAGGTACTTCGTTGCACTATTTGGTGCGGGATTAATCTCGAATTGCTTTATCCTTAAATTTTGGACATGCGTGTATCTTTGATTACCGAAGCAGACTTTCAAAGTCATTAGTATATCCCCATGAAAGACAACATCCGTAGGAAATTCAAACAAACAAGTTCATTCCTGCTTGGTTCAATTCATCATACTACCATCACTTTGTAATTTATCTGAATGAATTTTTACTCTGCACTCTTGCTGTCAAAAGAAAAAAAAACTGTTATGGAAAACTAAGTGAAATAAAGTAACATTATTTCATAACAATGCATTCCCTGAGTGAGGATGTCATAAAAGAATTTTTATTGAGAGAGATAAAGTACAAGCTCATGAAAGTAAAATAAGAGGAACTATAGAATACGCGATGCATCAGGAAGATAATGAAAGTCGCAGAAGACTGTCTATGTCCAAGTAAGCCTCCGCATTCACTCTTAAATGTAAGCTGAATGGTTAAGAGTGTTTTGCAATGATTGATGTAAAAATAGATGTGTTTACATAGCTGAAAACTAGAATCTTAAAGTGAAGTAGTTTCAAATTGCTTCATCTGGAGTACTCCAAATAGTTTTTAAATTTGTTAAGATTTTCTATTTTACACATTTTGATGGCTATAATATATTTGTTATCATTACCTACACAATGATCAGTAAATTACTCAAAAAAAATGTAAGAATTCCAAGGATAGATCAGGGATTAACAAATTTAAAGTAAGCAAATTAACTTAATGCAAATCCAAAAGTTGTCTTGAATGATTTGTAGTTTCTACAATGCCGTATTACCGTCCTGCTAATTTTTACCACCATCTCACCATTTTAAATTCTCAGATAATGTTTTGCTGATTCCGAAGATTTTATAAATATTATGGCTTTCCCAAAACGAGAAATCATAGTAAATATCAAATTATCATATTTTTACAAAAGTGCATACGTTGCCTTATCTCTTTGAGTAGTCCAAATTTTCTGTTACTAGAAATTTTTTTATACAGTGCTCATTAATTTTTAACTATCCAAACTCACTGCGCCTTTAACTCTTTGGGGTTAGGTGGGTTAAAGACTATCCCACATTTTACTTAGCTTTTTATACATGGTAGGATATTTTTTAACCCACCTCAAAAAGTTGAAATTACTCATAATCATACAGTTTAATATTTTATTTAAAGTTTTTCATTGAGTTGGCAATGCTATGAACTAACGCTAAATGCGTAAATGACTGAAAACCAAATTTACACATGTATATATATATATATATATATATATATATATATATATATATATATATATGTGTGTGTGTGTATTGTGTACTTACAGTAGACGATCTTCAAACTTCATCATTAAGACACACTACAGCTAAGTAACTTCCATTTTATAGCTCTCTGAACTACAATGCTACGGATGCTTGGGTACGTATTACTTCTTATTTCTTCATCAAATATTTACGCCTGAACCATATAGTTACCAATTTATGATTCATGGAAGCTGTTGCCTGCTGCTTAATACTAGTATTTTTGGTTAAATATTAGTGGTGATCATAGGGGAAATATAAAAGAGTTATCAATGGTAATCATTTTGTCACGAGGAGCATATGAAGAAAACTAGTGGTAACGTGACTCTTATTTTACTTTGGCCTGGGTGGAAACAGACATTCATCATCTGACTGGACCATGGGACGAGAGAAGACATCCATTGATTCAACATTTGATTGCTCCTTCCGCGCGATATATTGGGTGGGTGTAAATGAAATGTCCGGAAAATGTTCGATGGCGATAACTGAAAAATACAGTACCTGGTCTACTCGTAATAATCTCCCTCTGAATTGGCACACTGTTGCCACTTGTCTGACGAGGCCATGATCCCGGAACGGAAAAAGTCTTGTGGCTGGGATGCGAAGGTCATCAAATGCACGGTGAACTTCCGTATCTTGGGTGAACAGTTTGCCAGACAGAAAGCGATCCAGGTGACGAAACAGATGAAAATCTGTAGGTGACAAGTCAGGGGACTAGGGTGATGAGGCATCGTTTCATAGCCCAACTCACGCAGTGTCAGCATCGTCCGTTGTGCGACATGAGAACGGACGTTATCTTGCAAGAGGAGAACGCCATGCTTGTTTTCTAGAGCCGGTTGTTTCACCTTCAATTTTCGGTGCATCTGTCGTAATTCATCACAATATCGTTCTGAAGTGATGATTTGGCTACTTGGTAGGAAACTGCGATGAATTATTCCAGATGTAGACCACCATTCAAGAAGCATAACCTTCCTGGGATGTAAGAGTGGCTTGGGATGGCGTGTTCAGGAGGCTGTGCTTTGCTCAACCATTGTGCAGATCGTATCCAATTGTCATAAAGGACCCATTTCTCGTCGCAGGTAACGATTCGCTGCAGTAGATGTTCTCTTTCATTCCTGGAAAGGAGCGATGCAGACTTCCAAACGTCTCATCTTGTTGGCAATTGTCAATTCATGAGGCACCCAAGAATCCATCTTTTTGATCTTACCCAGTATAACCATACGGCGAACACATGGTGGACACATAGCTTGGCCGCTATCTCACGACATGTTTTCCACGTTTCAGCTTCAATCACACTTAGCAGAACATCGTCAGAAACTGCAACTTCTCGGTTACCCAAGTGGTTCGTTTCTCAGGAACATATCTCCACTTCGAAACTTCGCAATCCATCGCCGAATGGTTCGTTCATAGGCTGTATTCTCTCCGAATGCTGTGTTAATGGTTCTATCAGAAACTGCAGCAGAATGTCTCAGTTTAAATCCGTAAAGGAAGATGACTCTCAAATCTGAGTTTTCCATGTCGAATTTGGAAGCAACTTACACCCAAACAAATTAAATCTGGAACTTGTACTTGACACGCGTGATAGCTATTGATAGTAGCTCTGTGACGTAAGATGCCGGAAGCTTGTAGGTAATTACTTTTAGCTGTATGGGGGTCATTCCCAAATTTACATTGATGGATTAGATGAATTTACATCGCACTGGAATAACACAGCGGGCTATTCTTCCGCGTCAGTAAAACTTTCCTTCGTGTGTGCATATCCATTACTTTAAGTCTTCTGTTTTGTATTTGGCACAACTTGTCCAAATATGGCTATTGCACCGTGAAACACAAGCAGTATAAAACGATCGCAGAGATTAACCACATTTATAACAAACAAAGAGTGCTTTAGACCGGACAGATTGGCAAAACTTAGTTTCAAACACATAAACCTGTCATAACACCATAACAACTCATCTATTGTCTTTTAAATGAATGAATCTAGATGAAACTATAGACTTACTGAAAACAATATTGCGAACGAAAAACAATATCTAGGTACCTAATAATATTTAACGTTAAGATTCAGTTCAATCAAAACACAGACTCCATTCTTCTCTATTGCCTTTTAGTAGATACTTCATCAATCACGTACATCACGAACATATACATACAACCAAGAAGCCCTCATACCTGTCCCCTAGAGAGAATTCTACAGTTTGATAGGCACTCTAGAGAGGAGAAATTTAAAAGAAAAATAGAAAGAATTCAATTCTTTCTTTGAAGAAGAAATGCTGATGAATTTACTAGCATCTTACGGTGAAAAACTGGAAACAGTGTTCTATAATCTTAACACTAAAGATCTTTGAACTAAGGTTCATGAACTTTTAAAGTCATGAACCTAAAAGGTTCGAAGATCTTTAGAATTAAAATAATAGTTATAAATAGTGTTAAGTATAATAATAGTTATAATAGTGATTTAGGTTATGGATTAATTGAGAATCAGTGTGAACTTTTAAATTCATGAACCTAAAGATCTTTAGTATTAATATTATAAATTACTGCTTCCAGTTCTTCACCGTGAGCTGCTAGTAAATCCATCAGGTTGGATACTTGGCTCTGACAGTCTCTATGGTGGAATACGTTTCTTCTCCACTCGACATCTAGGTGACCTATCTGAATGGTGTCTGACATGATAGGACTCTGTGAACGGACATTCCATGGCGTAGTCTAAGGGAGAACCATCGGTTCCTCATGCGCATAGGGATGTACTAAAGTTCAAATCTATAGAGGTACTTTATGTATGGGCATGGCCTGTGAAAACTGGAATATACTTATGTCTCTGATTTGGGGAATCCTCACTCTGGGGATGATTTCATGAAGTGGGTGGCACTAAATGTTCTCTTTCTTGACTTATAGCCTTCAACAAGGAGTTTACAAGACTATTGTCTGACCAAACTGTTTTTAAAATCATACGCCTATCAAAATATTTCAACTGTTTTTTTTAATGAATGAATCCATGATACTTATACCACACTAAGAGAGAATTCATGTTTTCGAAGAATCTAGTTTCTTTAAACTTTGAGTTCCTATTTAATCAGGTCCTCGATTATTGTATTCAACCTATTAAATTCTTGATCAACAGATTGAATTACACATAATGCTCTTTTCCTTGACTTGCTTTTAGCAAGATCAAATTGCCCGACAAAAAATTGTTTTAAAATCATACACCTATCAAAAAGTTTTATACATCAGATGATGCGACTCCATACTAAAAAATGACTTGCTTTCTAAGAATCTAGTTTCAATTGAAGGTGAGCTTCTAGTAGCTAAAAACATTTTTTATCCTACTCCCGTATCCGGTGTCTCGGCCATCAATTGACGAACAGCCCAATAGAGTTCTGAAGTGAAAAAAAATATGTCTTAAAAAGACTATCAACAGTACTTGCAATTCTATTGTCAGGAATTTTAGGGTAGTTCTTAAGGTGGTCTCCAGTCATTTCCTCCAAATCGCAAGTGGGACAGATAGCTGATCTAGCTACTCCAATACGGTGTAAATGTCTTTGTAGGTAGCAGTGTCCGGTAAGAAGTCGAAAGCAAGCGACTCCTACAGCTCTGGGCAAGGAACCTGGGATACGAGCTATATTCCTCAATAAAAGATTACATTTTTTCCTGTAGACGCACCTTTGTAGATTGAAAGTCTATTAGTCCTTATAGATGAGAATATAAGCCTCTTGATGTTATGCATAGGTAAAGAGGATTTAGGTTGGACCAACTGGGCTTCAGCCTTAGGCAATTGGTTGGCTAGTTCATTACATCGAACTGGCTCCGTGATTCTCAACTCTTGCCTTCTAGTATCTACTTCACCAAAAGATTGTTTGCTTCTAGCCCTTTACTGTTGGGCCATTTAGTGGCGCGCAGACCAGTAGAGACTGGAAATCTTCCTTGACTTGTCCTCCCCGGTGTCTGGTTCTTGGTCCAAGGTCAGGCACTGATGCAGGTGGATAGAATCCATGACGAGATTGACCATCAGATTGGTACTAACCAACGTAAATTGTTTCCTTTCCTGGCAGTCTTCCAAATGATAACTTAAAAGCCGATAGTCCAGAAAACAGACTAAAAATCACAAGTCTTTCAAATCATTCCATAGATCATTGTTTGAACAAATGAATCTATGATACCGAGGTGATACTATACACTGAAAAAAATATGCTTTTGAAGAAGCTAATTTCAATTAACGTTGGAATTCACCAACACATTGTTTTCTTTCTTGACTTAGTCTTCCAGATGGCGTACCTAAGACCAGATAGTCCGGCAAAGAATGCTTTCAAAATCACAAACCTACCAAATCATTTCATAGATTATCCTGTGGACAAATGAATTTATGATGGCAAGGTGATACTGTGAACTAAAAAAGATATACTTCCGAGGAATCTAATTTCAATTAACGTTGTGATTCTGTTCAATCAAAACACAGAACTTCCACCTCGATTCTTGTCTCGTACCTCTACCCCACAACGACCCCATCCGAACGTGAAGTAGTTTGCGGGGTAATAATAACCCCGCAGCAAGCTACCACCGGTATTCCAGAGAACACTTTCCCCATTCCGAAAATATCTTCATTTCCACCCGAAAGTAATGGGATCCAACGGCAATTTGCCTAACCGAACATCAGTACCCGTTACCAAGTTTATTTTAGCCGGCGATCTCAATGATCCGTTATATGCTTTCGCCCAAAAGTCAGGTACTCTTATTGTGCAGCGATAAGAAATGCGATACGAAGAGAAAAAACGCCATTGCTTTTTATACTTTTATGTGGATGTTTTTTTCCATGAGTGCTGTAGGTAAGGAAACCAATTCCAAGAGCTGCGGATCTTAATGCTTTTTTACGGTGTATAAATATTCCTATTACATTGGAGTCTGAATTTGCATTTCAATTTCGGGACATGATCGTTGGAGTCGAAACCGAAACGGGTTGTTTCATTGGTGTCGGATATTATGCCTTTCCGTTTGGGACTTCGTTTAAGAAGGAAGACCTTGTAGAAATTTCGAATGTGATATTAAAAGAGATTTTATTGCGGTTTGTGATATTTTTTTGGATGGTTTTCTCGTTCATTTTATTTATGAACAGGAAACGGTTTTATTTCGGCTTTCAATTTTTCAAATGTGAGAGATTTGGCGGAGAGCATAATTGGTGCAGGAATATTTTCTGCGTTGACTTGGAAAATGTAAATATTATTTTCCAAGACAATTTTCTAGGCAAAGTAAAGGAAATTGCTTTGCTGGATATTATAGAGATGGAGCGTTTTCTAGTTTCTGTAAAAATATTAGTCTTGAACGTACGAAATTTTTTAAATCACCGAATCAAAATTCACGATCCTAGCGAATTTATTCTTAAACTTTTAACTATTTTTATTAACTTCAACTTTAATGAAAAATGTTGCTGTAAATAAAGCGGGAAAATACAATTTCGAATAAATATTCCCGCAGCTAGAATATTAATGTATATCACGTGATGTATTTTACGAAATAATTTATCACTAAATAATGATCTGACGCAACAACATTCATGACGTGGCTACATAATAATAGTCTAGGTACACATGAATTCCTTTAAGCGCAGTACGATGACACATTCTTAGAAATGTATGTCTTTCTGTCATTACTATATGTATAGTTTTTAATTATAGTTTTCATATAATTAATTTATCATAGTTTTTGAAAATGTATAGATTTTCTCTTATCAGCAGATTTTACCTTGCAGCTTGTGGTTTTCATAATATTTTGAGAATGAAAGTTAAAAATCAACTGTCACACGCAGTAAAACGTATTGCTCTTTACGACCATATTAAGGGTCATATTTGGCCAAGCTGCGCCCAAGCAACGTAAAATAAATGGATATATACACATAAGGAAAACTTTACTGGCACAGAAGAGAGAAATACACTCAGGGACGAAATGAACCTGGCAGGAATCGAAATTGCGCCGCCTACAACTCACAGGTTGTTAGCATAGACGTGAAATATTCGTAGACAGAGCATTTTTTTAGAGAAGCTGCAAAATGTGTGACCAACATGTCGACTAGTATTTACTTGAATGCTCTGTGAAAAATTCACTTCGTTTGTCGATTTCACATCTTATTGCCTAGTTTGGCGTTATACCATCTTATGACATGGTAGATGTGTGAATGCGCATTTCTATATAGCGACATAAATGGTGAAATCACCAAACTCTACTATGTTGCATGGACCACTCAAATGAATGATCGTTTTCTGCCGTTCCGTGGACCACTCAAAAGAATGTTCATTTCCACTCGTAGACGAAAGTAGTCTACGGGTGATGTTACTACTAGTTTTGGTCAGTCTTGATCCTGGTCTTCTTGATACAGTCAGTCTTGATCCAGTTACTCAGTCTTGATCCTGGACACATAAAAAGGTCACCATTTCTCACTCTAGTTTTATAACTCCTCTATGGTTGCTAACGCAGTGAGCAAATCTACTGAGCCCTTGAGGAAATGAGGATTTAGCCTTTTAAGATAAGTGTGGTTTGTCACTCTATAGTCACTTTTACCAGGCGAATCAAATAAGACAGGATTACGGTTGGAAAAAATATGAAATACTGTATTTTTTTGCAGGACTGAGAGTTTGAAGTAGATGTAAAGCTAATGTTCTCCAGACGATAGATCTTACTAAGCAAATGAAATGCCATAATGTTCTCAGGAAGAAGGCCTTTGAATATGAAATGCTATGCATTTCATTGAGAACTCAGAACTTGAAGTAGACATAATTCTACAATACTCTCCAGATCATAAAGTAGATATAACTATGTTTTAAGAAGGATTGAGCACTTGAAGTACACTGCAATGTTCTACGGAGACCTGGATAGTCAGATTAAATCAAAAATGTTTCAGATCTAAATAGTGTCAAATTAAGTTTTCCCATGCTTCTTACCTTGATTTCTATGTTCTTGTCTCTCAGTTAAAACTCAAGTGGAGTCAATAATGCCCTAAGTTCATAGGAAGAGTGAAAAAAGCAGTGGATTCTGTTTTTATATTTTCAATTGTAAGTTTCTAACATTGACTAATTATTAATTGTAAACACTGTTATTGCGTTATTTCTCAGTCTTGATACCCAGTATTGCTATTATTTACTCATTAGTTCCCATAAATCATTTATGATTATGGGAACTAATGAGTAACTTTTTTATTTTTCTGTTATTTTGCACTAAAGATAATTATAGTGTCTCATCGTGTCTGTACTTACCCTAGCTGAACTGAGCTTTCAAGATACTTTTCCAGATATATTGATAAATTACTGATTTCAAATAGAACAGTTCTTTGTGAATTTCAATTTATAAGACAGGTTGTTATATGAGAAGCGTACTTCATCACTAAAGAAATGTCAAAATAATCTATAGCGTTATGTTTTTTCCTCAAAGTATAAAATATATCCAATTATGTATATATTTCTCATACGTGGCTCGAAAAAGAGGATAATTTGTATTCGTTGCTTGCAACGATTATGTCAAGTATCTGAGGTTGAATTTGTGCTGATGGGAGAAATTAAACTTGTTTTTATTTTTAAAAAATGCGGTAAGTTTAAATTCGTATTTTGAAAATGAATTTAAATTATGTTGTCAAATATTATTCTCACAAAGGTGTAATCAATTAGCAAATGAATTCTTAGAGGAACTGAAGAAACTGTCTAATATGCTGTAAGAGTAACAGAATGGCTAGTTCTGACCACGTATTGCAGTAGTGTCTTGGGATGTCATGGAAGGACATTCTTTACAATCTGATGCTACTTTTAGGCACTTTTTGCATCATGTAACTGTTCTAGTTTCAATCCCGGGATATAAAATACATTCTTAGAAGGAAGATGTGAAAATAGATCATAAATGAGGTATTTAAAAATAAAAAAATTGCTTGTGCATGCAGCACGATGATGATGTTAATATCGATACCCTAGTAAATATTGATTCTCCTCCCTAGAAACGGGTCATAGTATTTCTGAAAATATTTTAAGGTAATGGCACCACAAACCCTAAGTCTATAAGTTCAGTTCAAGGTCTTAAATATGTAATTGTGTGTGCTAAGTTTATTCCCAACACTTATAAAATCAAATCCCTTAAAACTATACTTTATATTTAACAAAATAACTGTTTTGGTCATAGAATACACTGTGAGCGAGCGAAGCAAGATTGGTTTTCAAAGATCGTTTGGCAATCTTTGCGGTTTAACGAGCCCCAATGACGATTGCTTGGCAATCTTCGGGGTTTAACCAACTCCAAAGATTGCTGGTCAATCTTTGGGGTTTAACGAGCCCCAATAAAGATTGATTGGCAATCTCAGGGATTTAGCCTCAATGAAAATTGCTGGGAAATCTTTGGGGTTTAACGAGTCCCAATGAAGATTATTTGGCAATACCTCAGTTCAGCGAGTGGGAGCTGGCAAGGGATGGATTCCGCTAGTTTATTCAAAGCTACGCCATAAAATGTCTTGATTCAACAATATAAACTGATCACGCAGTATCAATCCTCTCATCATACATTCATCTCATTATAATCGAATATATAAGCTATGCTCGTATTAACTTATTCATTTCTTATAAAATCGTTACTATTAGAGAAAGTGATACGATTTATTATTAATGAGAAATATACACTCTCCTGAATATTAATGACGTGTGTATGAAAAATACATTATCTCAGACAGAAGATATGCAAATTGCCGTCTGTCTCGCGCAGGTAATATTATGTAAGATATTAGCATTAAAGTGGCGACACTGGTTTCGCAATAATTTAGATGCATCAGTGTTGAAACTACATAGTAATAAGCAATTTGCAAAGCAATTCGTATGTTGTGAAATCGAAAGCCTAATTTAAATCATTCGAAGATAATTCTATTTCATTTCACCTACACATTATTTTCCGCTAATTATAAAATTTTGAAGTAGCTAGTGAAACTAATATATTCATTTGTAAAATTAATCGCTATCCATGAAGACTTAAGTCTTGCGTAGGCTTAAATTTATGCCCTGTAGACGTAAAATTACCAACAAATGCTTAAGAGGAAAACTGCTTTAACGAAAATGCGCTTATCAAACAGTAAATTCTACAATTTCTTTTATTTATTAACTAATGATCTAAAATGTTTCTAAACTCAAATTTCTGTTCAATAATAACAGTTTTACAGTGCGTCACAAAAGTATCCGGACACCTAACGTTTCTAACTATTCCCACGTATTTAACGTTTCTAACTATTTCCATGTATTTAAAGATGTAGTTAAAATTACGATTTAAAATTTTACCACATAAATATGCTGTCTTTCCTTTTTAGCCTCCCATCAGAATAATTTAATGACTGTTAAAAGTTTTAAAGTGTAGCGTCACCTATGAAATCATACACATAAAAGTATTCGTAGAAAGCACGAATGTTATACAAACACGCGAAAAACAATGTCTATAAGATTTTTTGTGTGTTTTGTCTCACACCTTAGATTGTTTGAGTCTAAATATCATTGTTCGCCTCTGATATATGATCAAACTGAAACTAATTTCAATCTATTCTGCTCGAAGATAAATTTTCAATGCATTTCCCTATTTCATGACAAAACATGCGATTTTTTCAAATTTCCTCATAAAGTTGAAGAAAAGATGCCTAAGATATTTTAAATGGGGTCAGATTTTTCCTTGTGATCTTTTATATTCCAATCAGATCTTTTTGAACCAACAATACACTATAGTGAAATCCATTGAAATATGTCCAATCCATCTGTCTTCAAGCAGAATACAATGAAATTGATTCCATTTTATCAAATATCTGGTGCAAAAATGATGTAAAACCTAAAATAATCTAAAGAATAAGACCAAATGTAAAACAAACATGTTTTTGTTCAAAATTTTTACTTTTTACAGAGGGCTTCCGAATTGTGTCCCTGACTTCTTGTGTTACGTTATATTAAAAATATTTTTAGCAAACCTTTTAACTCTCTGAGCGCCATGAGATTTTCGAGTAGTATAGAATTGCTTTTACCCCAACAAACACACTTAATGACTGAATAACCACAACTATTGGTTGAAAAGAATCCAAGGATTCTTCTTTTCCTTAGAACAGTTCTTTAGAAAAATTCTATAGATTCTTTCCTTGGAATTGAATCTTCTTAAGTGATTCTATTAAACCATTCTGTAAAATAGAATCCTTTAAAAGATTTTATTGCTCTTTCCTTTAGAATAGAATAATTTTAAAGATTCTATTGCTCTTTTCCTTAGAATAGAATCCTTTGAAAGATTCTTTTGCTCCTTTCCTTAGAATAGAATCGTTTGAAAGATTCTATTGCTCTTTTCCTTTTGATACTTTTAAACGGAAAATTTTATTAATCATTTCCTTAGAATAAAATCCTTTGAGAAAATTCTGTCGCTCATTTCCTTGAAATAGGATCCTTTAGAATGATTGCATTGCTTCTTTGCTTATAATGGAATGCTTTGGAACGATTGTATTGCTAATTTCTTTAGAATAGGACAGAATCCTTTGAAAGGATTCTATTGGTCAAGAAGGTCAAAACTGCTTAAGAGTCATACAGGAAAACCTGCAGGCTACAAAGTGAAATTATGTGTATGAGTCCCTCAGAGGATTAACAATTATACAATTATTTTGATGAGAGGCTAAAATAGAAATATTGTTTCTTTAAAAAAATTTTGAATACTAATTTAGCTACACCTTATAAAATATGACAATCATTAAAAACGAGAGGTGGCCAAATATTTTTCTGACCCACTGTATATGTAAAATGTATACTGTATGAGAATTCCGTACATCTAAATATAAAGTGCACTTCTGTTTTTATCGTAGAAAAAAGCATTTGTTTCTTTTCGGAAGGGACGTTACATAAAAGCTCTCTTCAATAATTATTTTATCGTCTATGTGAAGTACTAAGACTCAGAAACGATAATTTTTTAAAATGGGTCCTTAGGTGGTAATGTCCTCTAAGGCATTACCCCTATAGGTAATGGACCTTAGGATGTAGTTGAAGAGGAAAGCATGAATTAGTTGTTATTTTAACCCTCTAAGTGTTTCAATGAGATCGTCCATCAAGATCTGACCAATTTTTATAATGACGACATATCTCGTCGTCAAGATATATATTGCCAATTTTTGTTATGATGACGCGATCAAGACCTGGCCAGTTTTCTTATAATGACAAGATATCTCGGCGATAAAGATCTGGACACTTGCTAATGTCGAGATGGTTCGTCGAAACAATACCAGAAGGGTTTATGTACTCAAACTCGTACTTTAGAAAAGAAGCGGCAAACAGTTTTTAAGCAATTATTCAAGTTATCATAAAAGTTAATCATTTCAACGAATCCAGAATTCGAATTCACATCAAGTACGCCAAGTACTATTTCCGTGGTACCTCGATAATTCCATTATTCAAGAAATTACATTTGTATTTAGAGTTGCCTCTGTCTACTAATAAACCTATAGTAAATTATCTACTCAAATAATTCTCCTCAGTATTGTATTTGAGGGATTATCACTTTTAAACTCGACCTCATCCTTAAAAATTTCTAAGCAAGGGTTACCTAATAATTTAAACGAATCAAGAATTCGAATTCATAGCAACATCTAGCAGACAATCTCCATGATATGGCGATAATTGCATTAGTAAAGAAATGTCCACTTAGATTTCAACGTTACCTTTTATAACAAACCAATCCAAAAATAAATTATCTGCACAACGACTGCCCAACAATATTCATTTTAAGAATTACAGTTCTTAAATTCAACCTTATCTTTACAAATTTCTAAGCAAGAGAGTTATCTAATCATTTTAATTCAATTTCATTGCAACTTCTCAAAAACAATCTCTATGGTATGTCGATAATTGCATTAGCAAAGAAATGTCCATTTATATTTCAACATTGATCCTTGCAAAGAACCACTTCTAGGGAATAAATTATATGTTTAACAAATTACCAGCAATATTATATTTGATGGATTACCACTCTTATTTTCGGAAATCCGAATCCAATTCCGAAGGAAAAATTCGAGGACAACGCCTTGTAATTTTGAACCACGGTCAGATTACAAGGTTAGCACGTGAGGTGGCAATCCACTCTCCAAACTTCCCCACCACGCCAACGTGAGGACATTCGAGGCCACGACATATTTAATGTACCCCTGCCCCCACGTACACGACGGTATTTGGTTGGATCGAGTTTCAAGCTCTCAATCCTCCGGTTGCCAATCAGTAGTCTTCCAACCAGGCTACCACGGCTCTGAACAATGTAATAAACCACCACAAGAATAAGTGATATCATCAATAAATAGGCAATGACATTCATTTGATTGATTATTATCTTTAAATTAAACGTTATCCTTAAATTTTTCTAAGTAATTATCTGATGATTTCAACTATTCCAGAATCCGAATTCACAACCTTCCCACCAACACCTCCAAGGACAATTTCGATGGTACGGCGATAATTGCATTAACAAAAAATGTCCATTTGGATTTCGACGTTGCCCTCTGTAATAAACCACTCCAAGAATAAATGATCTACTCAACGACTGGGCAACAAAAGTTCTTGTTTACTCCTAATAAAAGCCCAGACAGAGCATTGCACTAACGTCCTAATGTCCTGGTGCTGCTTTTTTACGCTTATCCTTCTGCAGGAGAACATGATGGGAATCACTTAACGAGCGCATCGCTATTGAATGAATCGCTAACCGGAATAGCTGGCAACGATAATAGCGGCAGCTATTTATTTGGCGGGATAAGAACTCCATTTAATCTAGATTCAATTAAGGGAGACATTCAAGATAAGTGATTTCAATGAGAGTGGTATTTCATGAGTAATTATCATTAAGCAGAGAACATTGGGGAAGGACATGTGCCCGGATGGGTGTTGGCGTTTGAAATTTAAATGGAAGTGGGCACTCTGGCACTTCGCTTTGTTTGGGGATTCAAATTTTGCCAGTAGGCATCCATCTGCAGTTGGATTCAATGTTAGCCATACGATGTATCCGTTTGGATACGATGTATCCGTTTGGACATTACTGATATGCCGTCATTTTGCTATGAAAACCTTGCAAGTCTTCAAACCAAAATTTTTCAGGAACGATGCAAACTAGGTAAGTAGTTAATTACCATTGTACTGGAGCAACACAAAGGAGCTATTGGTGACGATCCTGGATGAATCCCGAAGGGGAAGATCCGAGGACAAAATTTCGAAATTTGAAACCACCGTCAGATGACGAGGTCCATACCTGAGCTGGCACCCCACTTTTTAAATTTCTACACCACGCCAACGTTAGGACAGTTGAGGCCACGAAAAATTTAACGTGCGCCAGCCCCCGTCAATACGACGGTTTTGGGTTGAACCAAGTTCCGAACTCGAAACCCCCCGGTTGCTAATCCGTTACTCTTCCAACTGGGCCACCACCGCCGGCCGATATGAACTAAATATTAAATTGTAGACATGTTACATACTACAAGGTTTAAAAATTCGCCAATATAGGGTATCTTGTACAATGTAGCAGATTCAAGTAAGTGGACTGTGTAAATAAAACTTATTCATTTACAAAAACATTTTTGCATATTAACAGAGGACGTGGCTCGAAAACATTTCCGTGCGGAGCGCTTCTATGCGTGCGTACAAAACTTACTCTAAGGCATATAGATAGGCATGCAACTAGTAGAAGAATTTTTAACATGAGAAGTTCTAACGCTAACAAGAACAAATATTCTACAGATACCTTTTTAAATGTTGCTACAACTGGCGTCTAGAGAATAAAAAAATAATTAAATTATAAACGATTGTTAATTCTTCGCGAGCCAAGATATCAACGGTAAGCGAAAAAGATCCTAATTTGGTATTCGCGCAAACGGTAATTATCCGGCACGCGCTCATAGAGATCTATATAACTGATGGAACTATATATACTAGTTATAACTGATATGCAACTTTTGAAACCAGTTTAGTTAGCGTATTTATAACCTAAAACTTCATAAACCCCCCAAAAATTAAACATACGGGTTTTGGGGTTGTAAATTTTTTTATCCAAAATCAGTTTTCCAAATTCCTTGGATTTTATTACCTTAAAAATAGTTTATTTCAGATATTTGAATCTAACACTTTAAATTTAGATACTAATGCAAATCTTTCTGTTTAATTGCCACGTTTAAAAGCATTAACTAATGCCCAGATTTGATTCTGATGAAGGATTAAATGTTCATTAGCTTATTTATCAAGTTCTTCAGCAGCTACAATACTCACTAATGAAATTCTTTAAGACCTAATAAATGAAAAAATGCTAGAAGTTAATAAATAATGGACTTAATAATTTTTAATTTTACATTTCGTTTTATTTTTAACGCAGTTGTCCAAATCTAAAAATATTATTTTTAACTTTATATTGAACCCCCTGATAAAACCTGGTCAACATCCAGTGTAAAATTAAGTTCGCTCATTTTTAACGTAGTTCAAAATTGAGAGCATTTTTAAATTGAACTGAGTAAATCTCGATTTGTTAAAACATGGACAGTAAATTCAGTCTAAAATTAAGTTCGTTAATTTTTAAAGCAGCTATAAAAAATTAAGACAATTATTAATTTTATAGAGCTTTTAAAATCTGGACAGTAGATCACAGTGAAAAATTAAGTTAAGCTCAATTCAGCTAAAAGTTAACAACTTTGTACAGTTGCCCAAAACTGAAAATATTTTTTAACTTAACAGATTAAGCCTCGCTGTTTAAACCTGGACAATAAATCCACAGTGTAAAATTTAATCAAGATAAATTCACAATTAAAAAATTAATAATTTTTTACTCAGTTGTCCAAAACTAAAAACATTATTTTTTCAACTTTACAAAGTAAAACTTGCTATACAATGAATAATTTTAAGTGTAAAATTAAGTTTATTAATATTTTTCAGAATGTATCCTTGCAGTTTCATACTTCAAGCACCAATGAGTCATCTGGTTAGCAGTTTGAGCACCTAGACAAAGTAACAACTCCTCAGAATCCTGGTACAATTAAGTTTGCTAATTTTTAAAGCAGGCTGTCCATAATTAAAACAATTTTTAACTTCAGAGAGCTGTTAAAACCTGGACAGTAAATTCATAGTGCGAAATTATGTTAAGATAAATTCAGGTAAAAATTAACAGTTTTGATAACAGTTGTCCAAAACTGAAAATATTTTTCAACTTAACAAAGTAGGTCTCGTTTAAAACTGGACAATAAATTCAGTATAAAATTGAATTAGGATAAATTTACAGTTAAAAGTTATTCCCCTTTAAGCATTTGTCCAAAACTAAAAACATTATTTTTCAACTTTACAGAACAAAACGTGCTGAACAGTGAATTTTAACCCGCGAAGATGCGCGCCGGGCCTATCAGGCCCGAGCATTACAAAAACTTGGCACAGAAAATCAGCCCCTCAATGGAATAAATCCAGTTTCACAGTAGCTGCATTCAAGGTCATGTAGGTCACAACCACAGGCATTTCAAGAATTTTTCCCCACTTGTTTTCTCAGAAAAACGGTGTGCGGGCCTTTGAGGCCCGGCGCGCGCGCTGGCGTTTTCGTTAAGATCGCGAAGGAGAACAGACGGATTGAAAATGTCTCGCTATTTGAGCTATGATGATGAAATGAAGAGATTACGGACGCTATTAGCTGAAGTGTCAATTGATGAAGAATCCATTAATGAAGAAGATGAAGAAATTGTTGATGAAGTTTATAATTGTTGATAGGAGTTTAGTGATCATCAGTCAAATTCGGAAGAAGATATTGATTCAAGCAATGAATCAGATATTTTTGAATCTATGGATCACTATCTTGGTAAAGATAAATTAACAAAATGGAATAAAAAAGAACCAAGAAAAAATGTGAGAACTCTGGCTCACAACATCATGACAAAATTGCGCGGAAATGTTGGAGAAGCGAAAGCTGTATCCTCGCCTGTAAATTCTTGGCAATTGCTTATCGACGAAACAATAATATCAACTATTGTGGAGTGTACGAATATTTATATTCAATCGATTGCTGGTAATTTTGAACGGGAAAGAGATGCTCGCCCCACAAGTACCTCAGAAGTAATGGCATTCATCGGACTTCTTTATTTTGGAGGACTTTACAAAGCTTCTCATGTAAATGTTCGTGATCTTTGGGCTACTGATGGTACTGGGTTTGACATTTTTCACAGAACTATGTCATGTAAACGTTTTTTATTTCTAATGAGGTGTTTGAGATTTGATGATGTTAGAAACCGTTCTTCTAGAAGAGAATTGGATAAACTTGCTCCCATCAGAAATATTTTCGAAAGATTTCTTGAAAATTGCAAAAAACTGTATAGTCTTGGCGAATATGTAACAATTGATGAAAAGTTAGAGCCATTTCGAGGAAGATGCTCGTTTCGTCAGTATATCCCTAGTAAACCTGCAAAATATGGACTCGAAATTTTTGCTCTAGTGGATGCAAGAACATTTTATACTTGGAACCTTGAAATTTATGCAGGAGCTCAACCTACAGGTCCGTACAGGACAGAAAATGGTCCCGATAAAATTGTCAAGAGATTAGTGAAACCCATCTTCAATTCAGGGCGAAACCTTACTGTTGACAACTGGTATACCAGTTACAGTTTGGCAAAGGATCTCTTAGAGAAGAAAATTACACTTGTTGGAACAGTTAGAAAAATAAAAGAGCTACCAAAAGAATTTATTTGTGGAAAGAATCGGGAAGTGCATTCATCATTATTTGGATTTCAAAAAAACATGACTTTGGTTTCCTATGTGCCAAAGAAAAACAAATGCGTCGTCCTGTTATCTACAATGCATAATGATAGTGCCATTGATAAATCGACAGAAGAAGCCAAGAAACCAGAGATTATAACATTTTATAATCTAACAAAGGGTGCTGTAGATGTAGTGGATGAAATGTCATCTACATATTCTACTGCTAGAATAAGCAAAAGATGGCCCATGTTTGTATTTTTCAGTATATTAAATATTGCAACAATAAATGCCCGAGTACTGCTATTGTCAACTAAAACACCGGCGATTCAATACAGAAAACGAAGTTTGTTTATCAAAGAACTTTCGTTAGAACTTTTGAAGGACCACCTACAAGAAAGAAGTTTGCAACCAATGCTTCCACGTGAAATGCGAGAAAAACTAAACTGTAGCCAGAGTGAATATTGTGAAGCACCCCCGACAAAAAAACAAAAGAATTCTTCAAGAAAAAGGTGCCATGTATGCCCCAGTTCAAAGGACAGGAAATCACAAATTTGTTGTGCTAAGTGTGGAAAAAATGTATGTGGCGAACATAGCAATGTTCTCTGCAATAAATGTCAGTGAAATGTAAGTTTTATTTTCAATTTATTAATGTAACAATAATTTAATTTTTCATAAATGAATACTATTTCTAATTTGGTTTCTTAAATTTCGTTTTTCAGTATCAATGTGACATAATTATAAATTTAAAATGCATTTTAAAATGTAGAATTTTAAAAGCTATATTTATCTGAAAAATACTTTTTTTATTTTTCATATTGTGTTTTGATTAACTAAATTAATTTTTAACGGTAAAATAAATTTTGTTTATGTTTTGTTAAGAAAATATTGCTTCGGGCCTACGAAGCCCGGCGCGCGTCTTCATGTAACAACAAGTAGCGCGCGTCTCCGCGGGTTAAGGGTAAAATTAAGTTTATTAATATTATGCAGGATATATATTCTTGCAGTTTCAAACTTCAAGCACCAATGAGCCATCTGGTTAGCAGTTTAAGCACCTAGACAAAGTAACAACTCCTCAGAATCCTGGCACCGCGACCAAATCTATTTATTCATATTTTTAAACCCTCCACCTTGTGTCCCGGCGCTCCTCAAAACACATTACGCCCCTAAAGACATTATATATTCCCCAAGAAGGTCCCGGCTATTAAACTATGACTTCCTTCCTGGAAGTTGAGAATGCCAGCGCGACACATATCCCTTTGCTTCTTTCACGACCATAACGCAAAGAACCTTTTGGGCGTAATAGCCCGGCTAAGATATGACGCTATTAAAAATGTCCCATCCTACAAATGGCTCTTCCGCAAGATGCCGTAGATGTGCTCGGGCGATTTTGTCTGAGGGTGGTTTGGGCACGATTTCGAATAGGCTGTGAAGCGGTTAGGGTGGTTGGGGTCTGTGGTCGGTTTTTTTAAAGGGGTCATCAGAGAGAAGTTAAGCATAATGGGGAAGTCGTGAGGTGTTTGGTAATGAAGTCGTCGTTGTGTGGTGTATTGGATCTTTTTTGAGGTGGAAAAACGTTAAATGTGGGATAGAGGGAGGATTGAGACTTGGACGGAGAAGAGACTTCTTGAAAGCGTGGGGTGGGGGAGATGGGTCTTAAATTGCTCGAAGTGAGTATGGTACTTTGAGCAGAATTCTCTATTAAAATTTCTTTGAATAGTTTCATTCATCACTTTTGAGGTATAAAGGAAATCCCTGTCCCGTCCAGACACACACAACGGTTTTCGTTAAACTTTCCAGCATAAATACGATGGATAAAAATGCAGTCTGGAATACTGCAGAGGCATAACTAAAGAGTGCCAACTGCGGTGGTGATCCTCAGAACCAATATCTAAACGGAATGGCAATTTTAAGCATAAATACAATTTATAAAAATGCAGTCTTAAATACATATTATATGCAGAGGCTTGACTAAAGAAGGCTGACTGAGGGAGTAATCCCAGAGCCAATATCTAAACGGAAGGGCAATTTTAAGCATTAATACGATGGATAAAAATGCAATCTGCAATATGCAAAGCAGTATGCAGTATGCATACTGCTTTGCTGAAAATCTGCGAAGGGAATGGCGCCTTACGCTATAGAAACGATGTTATCGACTGACCTAAACAACTCCCTCTCCCACTTAAACACGGCATTTTTGGACAGTCTTTAAAAAAGGTTTATTTTGAGCCCCGGTATTACCCTTTACAATTTGGTCAGATATTTTCCCAACACCCTGTATATAGCAGTGCAACGAATCTCAACTATGAAGTATTTTCTGATAGATTGAAGATGCACTGTCTACTCACGCTCTGCTTATTTTCTTTCTTCTTTCAATACATCCCAAAATGGATTTAATAGAAAATAGAAACATTCACTGCTATTAAATTGATTCGTCTTAGGAATAATTTCAACCTATTATGCAGCTGACATTCCTTTGTGTCATGTCCACACCTCTAACCAAAAATCAAAACCACAGCTTATTGTTATATTAACATTCTTATAATACCCGTTTCCAGACTCATAACTCTCCCACCTACCATTCAAAAACACTCAGAAAACGGTTCATTCGCAGAGTCCAAAGGAAGAAGGATGTCGTGACGTTTCTTAGTTTTCCCCGTTTTGGGTGTGTTGGGTCTTAGCAAAGGCGTGGTCTTCGTCACTGCTCCTTACAACACGAACAGAGGATTACGCGGCCTAATTAAGATCCAAAAATTATAACGCAGTTTACGAGCATATTTTTCTTATTCTTCGTGCAGTCCTTGGATCCTGCCGAAGCTGAAGCATTCTATATCTGAAGATCGTGTATGCCATTTATCACTTAGGGATTGATATTATAGAAGTGGTTGATTAATATTCACAGGATGGCGTATCTCTTTTGTCAGGATACAAACCTCCTATCCAATATGAAGTCGTGTAATAAATGTGTTGATTATTGGAATCGAAACGCGTAATTGGAGTATTCATAAAGGATGGGGTGGACCATCTATGTAACCTGGTTCACTTTTAGAATATTTCATTAGATATAAAGAGTAAAGCTTTCAATGTGGTTTAAGACTGGAATTGTTAAGGTGGTTGATCAATATCCACAAGATAGCGAATCTGTTTAATTCTGAAAATGAACCGTCTATTTAGAATGTTTGAAGTCGTGTCTGAATAAAGTATTGGAATTGACACGCATATCAACTTACAGCAGAAACTCATTAACTCATAAAACAAATACTTTATTGTACAGCTGTTTGTAAACTATTAGTTTTGGGGTAAAAAATTAAAAACAATAAGCATTCTGACAGTGTTATATATTTTTTAAACAGATACAATTACATGAAACTGAGTATTTAGTGTCTTGCAAAAGAATATGGGTAACGGTAACGCAGTTGGAAGAGTAACGGATTAGCAACGGTTTGCGAGTTCAAA
This sequence comes from Meta bourneti, assembly GCA_933210815.1. Lineage (NCBI taxonomy): Eukaryota > Metazoa > Arthropoda > Arachnida > Araneae > Tetragnathidae > Meta > Meta bourneti. Next base: position 74,485,756 of record OW119928.1, read on the forward strand.
ACTCGGTCCGACCAAAGACTGCCATGTACGTGAGGGCTGGTGCAAGTTAAATCTCTCGTGGCCTGAAATGTCCTCACATTGGCGTGATGTGTAAGTTTGGAGAGTGGGGTGCCAGATCAGGTGTTCTCGTCATCTGACTGAGGTTCAAAATTACGCGATGTTGACTTGGATCTTTCCTTTCGGGATTGATCCCGGACTGTCACCAATATCCCGTTATGTTATACCAGTGCTACGTAAATTCAACTACCTACTATCTATCAAACGTCCCTATGTTGGATGGTGTGTAATTTCGGAGAATGAGGTGCCACCTCGTCATCTCACCGAGGTCCAAAATTACGATGTGTTGTATACGGATTTTCCTTTTCGGGATCGATCCCTGACCGTCACCAATATCCCGTTGTGTTGTTCCAGTGCTACATAAATTCAACTACCTACCTATACCTATCTTTACTCCTCTCATATATATCCTGTGTGACACTTCTAAGTCTTGCAAAGCAATCTAGTGCAGTCTTAAACTATGTCAGTCCAAAGCTCGTTGCGGGATAAAAATAATGTGGAGGAGGAACGTACCATGTTTTGTGGTTTCTCTATTTGTTCAAGTAAATTCCAACGGCTGTTAAATCACTATTTGTAGGTCTAATCTACTCCCAACCTTCCTTAGCTAGCAAATCGTTGGAGAATAGAAACCAACAGTAGAATAGAAACCAACGTAATACTGCAAGTAAATAGAGCCCGTGGGCGCCTAGTCAGACAAGAGTAGAAAAAAATCACTAGTTCTATCCATACTATATATATAGTAATATTCACTATATTTTATTGTCAAAAAAATGTTGCATGTCCACATCCGGATGGTGTTTGCAAAGAAGCATCCCCTTGTGAATATGGTATAATTTTGTGTCTTCGCTCTCATGCATGTTTGTACATGAAATTTTGAAACGCCCCAAATAGCTTTTATAAAGAATAAAAAAAATTCAAAAGAATTTCACACTTAATTCATCTGGGAGAAGTTACTAATCTGAAAAGAATATTATCTGTACGTTTTGGAACAGTCTAGAATAGTCTTAATCCCCATATCTTCTTAAGGGAACAGTGAATTTTAAAATAAATTTTTGCAGTTACTATCCGATTGTTATAAAACTTGCACAGACTGTTCATTGTCTACTAAAAAGCCAATATACTATAAAAAGTTCAGTCTAAGAATTATATGTTGGCGAAAGTTATTGAATGAACCACTGTAAAATGTTTTGATTAAATTAGCAAAAAATGATGTCTCCATGAGCATTAATTTTCCATGTATTATCAATATTTTAATCATGTAATAGTTTGTATGCATATAAATCACCTCCATTTGGCATCGCTCAAAGGTAGATCAAACAAATGTATAACACCTAAATTTTTAACATATAAAGCATAGGTTAAGCAACATTTTAAACTAAAATTTCAAAATTTGGAAGCAAGCTGACTATTTTATTTGCAGATATATACAACATGCAGATTGCAAGAATAAACCAAAAATGATTCAAGGAAATCAATTAAAACTTGATGGAGCAAGGAAATTTCAAAATCCGAAGAATGTCAAAAAATCTCAATTGATGAAAGACTCAATTTTTGTAGAGATTAATTATATTTATCTAGTATGTGTTTTATGTTGTTCATGAAACTCCGTCAAAATTATCGCAATTAAAAATTGTTTTTGCTATCCACAGATTTCGATATCAATTTGTAACACCAACATTTTAAAATATCAATCGATTTTGGTGATTTTGAAAGCCTGTCCTCTTAATCCTCATGGAGGTTGGTTGTCTTGATGAGGCATCATCATGATCAAAACTGATCAGATCTTGATGGACGAAGTATCTCGTCATGGGAAGAAACTGAACAGATCTTGATCTCTTTATCATAAAAAACTCGGCAATCTCTTGATGACGAGATATCTCGTCATTAGCAAAATTGGTCAGATCTTGATGGACGATATATCTCGCCGAAACTACCTCGAGGGTTAAAAATAACCTTGCGGAAACAAAGACACCAGAGATCTCCTCGAAACCGACTTGAAACCGTTCAGATGAAATGTACATGGTTGGACGTGAAACAAGTTTCCGCAATACATCTTCTTCACGAAGCAAAAACAACCCAAAAAAAGAACAGAGCCATCGTTTGGCAGGGGGATGGAAGACGAAATAAAAGACGGAGTAAAAAAGTTGCTGACTGCTCAAGAAAGTGGGGGAGGGTGTACGAAAAAACTTCCCTCAGCTTCCTACAAACCGAATAAAAAATGATCCAAAATGGCGTGGAATAAAATTTAATCCTTCTCTCTTCCCCCGTGCCCCATCTGCACAAAAAAGAACAGTCCGAATCTACTCCCTCACTCTATCTTATCGTCTGCGACATGACCATTCATCTGCTACACCTCTCCCCCATGTTCTGTACTTCACTAGAGGAAGAAAAAAGGAACAAAGAACGAGGGAGAAGAGTTGGGAATAGGGAACAAGGCCCGAATAAAGTCTGAATGTGGAGACTAAAAAGAAGAGAAGGCCCAAAATCGGATAAAGCTGGCGCATAATTGGTTGCTTCCGGAATACGTCCGAAAGGCATAGGAATGGGTTCATTACGAGTATCCATAGAATATGCCGTCTTCTTGCATAATTCTTGGTTTGGAGTCCGTCTCTGTAGATCGCCTTTCTGGAACGGTTGAGGGATTTTTCCACGTCAGGCCATTTAAAGGAACATGGATGGATGTCTTTCTTACGAAGCTTCTGTAGAAGATAGAATTTTTTCGATTGACAGACTTCGAAGGATAGAAGCCTCATCAGCCCTGTAACGTAGTGGGCAGAGTAGTGTGCTAAAAAACGACGACACAGCCAAAATACGATTAAATTAAATATTTATTTTAAAGCAAATATTTATTTTAAAACCCTTGGTTGTGGACGCTGCAGAAAGGGAAAGTGGAACCGCCACAAAAACAGCCGTCGATCGAGCACCAAGAAACACCTGTGCTCAGTTCTGAGATCTGGACTAATTCTCGTTTCGTCAGTTCACTGGGGGACAGTTGAATTCCAGGGGACCTTCATGCATCACTCTAACACCATCTGTACGGGATGGAGACCACTCCAATAGATATTTCAGGATTTATGACTGGCGGTCAGAGGTGAAGTGTTGACCTCTAACCCCAAAGCCATTGGTATGGAAGTTACAGACCACATGCAACTGTAGAATTTCTAATACTTTTGAACAGAGCAATAAATTATATACACATATAGATTATAGTACTTGCCAGAATTGTTTGACTTCAACTGATTTGAAAAATACTAGTATCATAAAAAGTATGTTTTCTAAACATTTATTTTATTACGTGAAAGCATGGATTTAATACGAGTATCCGGTATTTTGCACAATTCTTGGGTCGGAGAGATGCTTGAACACAGAATGGCAAATCTATTTTGTTCAAGAAACAAACCGCTTATCCAAGTTGTATAAAGTGTGTTAATTATTGGAATTCAAATGCATGATCGGTGTCTTCGGAAAGGATGGTATGGACCATCTATTATATGTACCCTGTTTATTTTAGAAGATTCCAGTACTTGTAAGGAGCAAAGCCTTCTATACGGTTTGGGACAGACATTGTAGAAATGGTCGATTAATACACGTAAGATAGCGAATATACTTTTTCGGGAAACAAACTGCCTATCCATGTTGTGTAAAGTGTATTAATAATTAGAATTCAAAAGCATAATTGGTGTCTTCGGAGAAAAAGGGATGGATCACTTATGTACTGTTTAATTTTTAGAAGATTCCAGTATATGTAAGGAGCAAAGCTTTCAATACAGTTTGGGGCAAGCATTGTAGATGTGGTTGATTAGTATTCGTTTGTTAAGATATCTACTTTTACCAGTAATTAACCGCATATCGAAGTTGCATAAACTGGAATTACTGGAATTGAAACGCATAACTAGTGTCTTCGGAAAGGATGCAACAGACCACCTCTGTACCGTGTACTTTTCAGAAGATTCCATTAGACTTCCGGAGCTATTTTGTTTATAACATGATTCGTTCGTTTAAGTGACATGTGGTAGTAACAATTTCGAGCACCGACTGTGAGACGATAAGTGCCCAACTATTGTTAAACTCTAAAGCTAGGGCTCATAAAAATAGTCATTCACATACTCGTTCAACTTAAAATGTATTTTAGTACGTGATAGTAAAAATATAAAGTTGTTTTCACAGATTGCCCTAATTATCAATCACAATGCTTTCAGAACAGAGTTCAAGCGCAATGCTCAGTATTCAACTCTCTGAGGCACTCCTAACTCTACTTTACTACCTGTAGTCTTACCTGTATGACTTCCAAGCAGTTTTGACCTTCTTTACTAATAGAATCTTTCCAAAGGATTCTTTTCTAAGGAATGTGACAGAAAATCATTCCAAAGGAGTCCCTTTTTGTAGTAGTACGAGGTAGTTTGACAGCACTGCGATATGTCCAGTAGATTCTACAACCTAATGTTTTCCATTTATCATGTGTCGAAAGGGATATTTAACAGCACGATAGCACCCAGCCACACACTGCTCGTTATTCTCAGTAGTTCCTCCGTGAGGTTGAAACACTTCATGGATCAGTGATTCCCAGATCTGTCTCCCACTGAGTATGTGTAGGATATGTTAGACCGTCAATTGCACCACCCCAGGAATATAAGAAATCTGGAGCAACAGCAGCAGAATATGCTTTGTATAATTTTCCACATTAGGGTTCCTTTTAACTCCATGCAATGCCATATATCGGCATGTATCGTGGCTAAGGACGCTCTACAACTTAGTAATTTACGGCCTTTCTGACGTAACCTTACAATACTAATGGTAAGTAGTTGATTTTACGTCTCACTGAAGCATCACTCAGCTGGCTACTGCTGACGGTCCTGGATCAATACCGAGGAGAAAGATTCTTGGACAACACCTCGTAATTTTGAGCCACGGTCAGAGGACGAGGTTAACACTTCAGCTGGCACCCCACTCCACAAACGTCCACACCAGGGCAAGGTGATAACATTTGAGACCACAAGTTTCACGTGGTCGATTGGTAGTTGGATCACTGGAACAACACGAGTCATTGTTAACGGTCTGGGATCAATACCGAAGGTGCGAGGATAACTCGTAATTTTGAACCACAGTCAGAGGACGAGGTCAACACCTGAGATGCATCCCACTACAATAGCAGAGTCCTCTAGATTTGGTAATATGATCATTTCTTTATCTCTTGTACATCATACATGCTAAGTTTCATTCCGATCAAACACGAACTTCGTTTCTGTCACCGAGTATATTTTTCTAGATTAATATATTAGTTTCGCATTGTTTATGTTTCTCACCGCATTCACAATTGTATTTGTACTTGTTTCAGAAAGCATCGCTGTGGTATATGTAGTGTTTGGGGTACCTCAATTAAAAAAAACTGAAAAGAATTCACAGAAAAAATAACATCCTAATCAGAAGACATATTTCACATCTATAGATCACGACGTATTACTCTTCCGGCACAAGAGAAACGAAAAAACATATCGATCAGTATGTTAATAACTGGAAATGATGCAAGAGCTCATGAACTGAATTGAAAATGTGTTTTCTTTTCCAAATAGGCGTCACCGCTCCTCTTTAAGAAATCAACACATTCCCGCGAGTATGACAAATGATTTTCGAAGATCTGAAACATTTTCTTTGCACTTGCAGCTGATTTAAGGCATGATTCATGACAGTCAGCGACAATAATAGAATCTTGCCAACTCGGGAAGAAGTCAATTTTTTATCTCTCGGACGTTCCGAAGATTTCTGTCTCAGAATGAAATTTACATATCGCGAATAAAATGTAACTTTCTTCGGATTCGGATGAAAAAGTTCTAGGGGAAAATTTTTGTTATAAATCGTTATTTTATTTTTCTCGTAGTGAATATTTTCGCGTGCTATGAATACATAAAAACTCACGGAATGAGTCTGTTTCATATAAATTCGGCCTGCTTTTTAAAGCTAAAAACCAGATTATCTTTGTATTTTTGTAACAGTTTTGTAATTTTATTCAAACAATTTTCACAATTACAATTGAATTGCGAAAACGTTCTCGAAAGTGAAGAATTTTGATAGAAATCGTTCTTAGTTTTCCTTTTGTAATATATATTTTAAAATGCTACGAATGTCGAAAAATTAGCTGAAGGATAACACGTCCATGTTTCTTACAAAGTTCGTCTGGTTTTACAGTAACTAAAAGCAAAATCATCGTAGTATTTTTGTAGCAGTTCTGTAATTTTATTCAATTTTCACAATTACAATTGAATGGCGAAAACTTTCTTAAATATGAAGATTTTTTTATGCAAACAGGTTTTTTTCTTCTCATATTTATAGTAAATATTTTGCATACAACTAATATAGAAAAGGCACGGATAACAAGCCCACGTTTCATACTAATTTCGTTTGTTTTTCCATGTAAGGCGAATCGATTTTGTTTTTTTGAAACCGCTCTTTGATTTTACTGTAATAATTTCCCCAACACAATTGGGGCCTTGGTAGCCCAGTTAGAAGAGCAACGGATTAGCAACCAGAAGGTTGCGAGTTCGAGACTCGATCCAGCCACAGACCGTCGTGTACACTGGGGCTGGTACACGTCAAATCTGTTGTGGCCTCACATGGGCGTTTATGGAAGTTTGGAAAGTGTGGTGCCAGCTCAGGTGTAGTCCTTGGTCATCGGACCGTGGTTCTAAATTGCGAGGTGTTGACCTTGGAACTTTGCATTCGAGATTGAACTGGACCGTCGCCAATGCCTCTGTGTTACTCCAGTGCGACGCACCTACCTACCCAATATAATGGAATTGCAAGAAAGGAAAATTTTTGTCATAAATCGTGTTTATATGGTGTTCTCTGTATGGTATGGCGCAGCTTGGCAAAACAGATCTTTATACCAGAAAACCCAATCAACCCTATCATGTGCAGCGTATATTTTAGAGTGCTATTAATACAGAAAAGCGCAATGTTAACAAATTAATATTTCTTACTAATTTCATCTTGTTTTTTAATGCTATAATTAAACAGTCTTTGAATTCTTGTAAAAAACAGCTCTGTAATTTTATCGTAACAATTTTCACAATCACGAAAGAATTCTCGTATAGACTCGATACAAATCATTTGCGTTCACTAATGTATATTGTACTCATAGAATTACCCGTCGTAGCTCGGATTCAATTGGTTAAATGTTGTTTGAAAAGTGATCACTTCTTCATAGAAAACTGAAACCACCATTTAAGTGTACGGAAAATAATTTTTAACATCGTTTTAACTTTTTCATAGCTTCTACAATTTACATCGAACTCAAATATGTATTCATCCACATAATCAATTTCGTACTCATTACACTCCTGCTGTAAGACAAACTACAATAGTTTTTTCTAAGGTGGCTACTACAGAAGTCGATTTTGAGATTGAGCAAATTAAATTGTTACATTTGTGATTAATTTATTTTGATGAAAACATATTTTTTCTTCAAAATTCTATTCAGCGACACGTGGAATAACGGAACTTGTTTTAAAATGTCGTCAGTGTAAAAAAATCAAACTCAATCGATTACAATTTTTTAAAAAATCACTGCTTTCAACGAATGTTTCACAGGTACCTAGTTGTATCAGGACAGCGTCAACTTCAAGTAAGACAACTCGACCTTCTGTCACTTATGACAAAAAAAATTCAAGTTTTATTTTAAATTTGCTTTACTCAAACAGAAATTCAGTTTTAAATCGAATACTTATGGTTCTCTTTTCAATTGGGAGATTTAATTTCTATATGGAAACCACGTACCTATTTAGAATGATAGATGTAGTTGCTTGACTATGGAGTAGTTTTCAATGATACCCATGAAAAATAGATTTAATTCATTTTAATCGTCTTGTAATGAATATCTTTGTCAAAATTTTGAAATATATTTGAATTAGAACGTATGGCTACCCGTTTTAATTAAACGAAACCTACCTTTCAAATAATTTTATTTTAAATTTACCGCTAATTTTAAAATAAGTTACACGTCTTACTTAAGAAAGTCATTTATTTTTAAGAAACAGAATTCTATAAACCATTACGTATTCAACAAGACTTAAGGAAAGTTGTTCGAAATATACATATACCACCAAGAAATTACCCATGTCTGATATTTTGCAGAAAATAAATAATTCATTAAAATTTAACTAAACAAACATTTACAAAAAGAACACATATTTATAATATTTGGAAATGATCAAATAGGACAGCAACATTTCGCTGTCTTAACTCAAATACACAAACACAGAGTTCTAAATCAAATTTATAAAATAAAACAATAATTCTGTCGTTTCCGGGTACCGAGTAGCAAAATTACGCTTTCATGATCAATGCGTTTTTCGTTTTGGCTTTTGGTGTTCCATTACAAAATGAAGTTGCGTAAAATTAAATATTTAAAACATCCATTTTTCATCAATAAAATATTCATAATTTATTTATATTATAGAAAGAAATAAAAAGTCAGTTCAAACATAAATATAATTTTAAATTGTTTAAATATAATATTTTGGAAAAAAATGTTTTTCGAGTTATACTGGTAAAACAATATTTGAAAATTTGATCTTCATTCAATACTGGTAAACAAACTGAGTTGTGTACCGTAATCATTTTATGCTCAATGTTATTCCTATGGCAATTTCGAATTGTATTTAGAATCTTCTGCACACCGAGGTTAAACAGAACAAGGGTTAATATGTAGACTACGTTATCCGCAGGGTTCTAAAGAATATGTGTACCAAATTTAATGTGGATTGATCAAACGATGTAGATTTTTATAGGGAACAGACTGATAGACGCCAACTTTGCTTTATATATATACTAGCAGAATTACCCGGCGTTGCTCGGGTTGAAATGGTTAAATGTTGCTTGAAAAGCGAATTAGAATAATCACTTTTCTTTCACAGAAAAATGCAATCATTTAAGTTGTACGGAAAATACGTTTTAACTTTTTCATAGTTTCTACAATATACTTCGGAAACAAATATATACATTTAATTTCTGAATACATTGCAATATGTAAGAGATTAAGACATAAATACAAACAGAAACGAAATTCCAACGAAAAAATGCAGAATTCTAAAAAACGAAAGATGCGCAAAGTGTCGAATTTCGACTGCCTGAGTGTATTCTGAAATAGAGCAATTCCAAAAAAGACATTTGAAAAATATTGATAAAGACGATAATGATTTATGAAATTTAATAATGCTCAAATAGGACTGCATCATTTCGCTGTGTTAACTCAAATAGACAAACACGGGATTCAAATAAAATTTATAAAATAATAAAACATTAATTCTGGTTTGTCAAATCTGAAATAACAAAATTCCGTTTCCGCAACTTTCAAGAAAGTTCTGCAAAGTTCTATAAAAAAAGTAAACATTAATTCTGGTGCTGCCAGATACTGAGTAGCAAAATTACGCTTTTATGATCAATGAGTTTTTCGTTTGTGCTTTTCGGAATAACGGTGCTTGGGTTAGAAATAAATGTAATCGGTGTAGACAAATTAAACTGAATAGATAAAATTTTTTCAAAAAATAGAAGGTCGATTTTAAAGAATTTTTAAGAAAGAAGGAGGATTCACATGTATCTATACCGGACATTTTAAAATAAGTTACACGCCTTACCTAAAAAGCCTTATGAAACAGAATTCTACAAATCATTACGTATTCAATAAATTATTTAAGGAAAGTTGGTCGAAATATACACCAATTTCCTTGAAAATCATCCTTGAACTCCTGAAAACCTTTCCTTGAATTTCCTTGCAAAAATAAACATTTTAAAATATTCCTTCTTCATCAATAAAATATCTATAATTTATTTACATCATGGGAAGAACTAAAAATCAGTTCAAACATAAATATTGCAATTTAATTTGTTTCGGAAAAAATTGTTTTTCGATCAACACTGATAAAGCAACCATAGCTGCCTAAAGCAATCAATCTATGCTCAATGTTATTTCTATGGCAATTTCGAATAGTTTTTAGTCCCTAGGGCCAATAGAACGGGGGTTAAGAGTTAGAATATGCTGACCGCAATGTTCTAAAGTATAAGTGTACCAAATTTGGTGTGGATTGGTCAAATGGTGTAGATTTGTATAGAAAATATACACACCCACACCCACCCACACGCGCACATCCTATTTTATATAGAGAGATACATTTTAAAGTGCTAGGAATACAGAAAAATGTTCAACTGGTAACTGAAATTTTATTGTAATAATTTTCTTAATCCCAATTCAATTGCAGAAAAGGAACATTTTTGTCACAAATTGTTCCTGTGTTTTTGATATAATGTGTAGTGTATATTTTATAGTGCTTTTAATGTAAAAATGCTTGCAAAAAGATAATACGTTTGTTAATTAATGTTTATTTTATAAATTAGATTTAGAATTCCGTGTTTGTATATTTGAATTAAGACAGAAATGTTGCGGTCATATTTGAGCATTTCTAAGTTTTGTAAATTTGTGTTCTTTTTGTAAATAATTGATCATTGTCTATTAATATTTTTCAAGTATGTTTTTCGAATTTCTCTATTTCAGAATATTCTCATGACGTCGAAATTCGACACTCTTGCTCAGATCTTTCGCTTTTCAGAATTCGACATTTTTCAATGACCAGAATTTCGTTTCTGTTTGTATTTATGTGTTCCATTACTTTCCATATTACAGATATATTATTTAGGAATTAAATTGTAATGAATTATTTTTATTTTCTGCCAAATACCACTATACATGGGTAATTTATTGGTTGTATATGTATATTTCGATGAACTTTCCTTAAGTCTTTGGTTAAATAGTTATAATTTGTAGAATTCTGTTTCATAAAAATAAATGGAAACCTTTTTAAGTAGGGTGTATAACTTGTTATTTAAAATGAGTGGTAGAGTTAAAATAAAGTTATTCTAAAATAAGATATGTTACGTTGAATCAAAGCGGGTAGCCATACGTTATAGTTCAAGGATATTTCTAAATTTTGACATATTTTCATTACAAGACGATTAAAATCAATTTAATTTACATTTGTTTTCATGTTTCATGGGTATTATTGTAAGCTGTACTCCATAGTCAATTAACTACATCTATCATTCCAGATAGGTACGTGGTTTCCATATAGAAACTGAGTCTCTCAATTGAAAAAAGTACCTTAAGGATTCGATTTAAAACTAAATTTTTCTGTTGGAGGAAAGGGAATTTTAAACAAGACTTTGTTGATCTTGGAATAATATCATGGTAAGGAAGTATGTAAACTAGGACTGTTTAAAAATAGAAATCTTTTGTCTTAAGTGGCAGAAAGTCGAGGTTGTTTACTTGAAGTTGAAACTGTTTGTATACAACTTAGGTACCTGTGAAACATTCATTGAAAGCAGTGATTTTGTAAGAAGTGTAATCGATTGAGTTTGCTTTGTCTACACTGATGACATTTGTTTTAAACAAGCTCCGTTATTACACGTGCGGCTGAATAGAATTTTCAAGAAAAAAATGTGTGCTTCAAAATAAATTAACCACGAATGCCGTAACAGTTTAATTTTCCGTCCTCTCACAATGATAATGTAATTCTAAAACATTGAATCCATGGTGCAAGGGTACCACAAATAATAAATATTGATTGGTAAACTGAGTGCAAGACTATACGCTGAAAGTTCCTCATTTTTACTGAAAATGTACTTAATTGGCACTCGTAATCACTCCAAAACTCTAAATCGACTTCTGAAGAAGTTATCTCAGAAATATCTTTTGTAGTTTGTCTTACAGCAAGAGTGGAATGAATATGAAATGGATTATATGGATGGATATATTATGTATACATATTTGCGTCCGAAGTAAATTGTAGAAGCTATGAAAAAGTTAAAATGATGTTAAAAAATACTTTCTGTGCACTTAAATGATGTTTGCATTTTTCTATGAAATAGAATCAACATTTAACCAACTTAACCCAAGCATCACCGGGTAATTCTGCTAGTTTCATTATAAGAGACTGCTTTTGTAAAATTAAATGTAGATGACGCTAGTGTTGAAGTGGTAGAACGTCCTTCCTGTGCGTTTTCCTTATTAGATAACAGGAAATAAAAATCTAGTCTTTTGGTGGATTGTTTGCTTGCACTGAAAATCACTATGATACTACTGTATTAACTTGAAATAAATCATAAGTACATTTAGTTGTTAGTTGGCCTTACTTATTTTCATTTCCCAAGGTTATTTCCTTTGATGACTAAAATTAAAAATTATACCTATTATTACATTAAAATTCTCCCGAGGTACTTAAATACAAATTTGATATAGATAAACTGTAGACTATTAAAATAACGATTGTTTGCATTATTCGTTCACTTCGAAAATTCACAGTTATTACTTTGGATTAATGTTTACTGATAAACCTTCAAACTGTTTATCAATACAATCATAATTTGGTCTTTTTGAGACTCCGTCATTGTCATTTATGCACCACTACCAAAAGAAATACATGAGTTTCAGCCTCTAAGAACAGATTAGAAACGCAAAGCCATAAACAGAATATAAATAATATCCCACACGTTATTAGAAAAGGAAATATTAAAAAATTAAATTAATGAATACCTGAATAACTATAAATAACCTAAAAAGATAATTATTAAAAATTTTCAGATAATATGCAATGCTGTACAAAAATTTAAAACGAATGTAATTAATTCAGTAAATTATTTTTCATCATGATTCTTTACCCAAGATCAGTTTCGAAATTCCATACCAATGATCTATTCTAAGAATAACTTATTATTTATATTCACGATATTTAATGCTCTTAAATACTCTTAAATTTTAATTTCTGTTCAGATTAATGACATTAAAAATTTTTCGTTTATTAACTTGCGAAAATTAAATTTTTCTCATTCATCGCTATTAATTTTCAGCGCTTTTCCTAGAAAGGATTTGTTATGTTTGTTATTTAAGCTAGGAAAAGTGAAGTGGAGTGAAGCAGAAGCTACAAAACGTGTTAATAAATATTGCAGATTTAGATAAATGTTTGTTTAAATGAATACTGTTTCAATTGTTAGAAGGGGTGTGTACCATGTTTACCATGAATGAAATGTTATCGATGAATTTGTTATGGAAGTTGCGCCAAATATCTTTTATTGCACAATTTCGTAAATTTAAAATAGGTTTTGCGTTTAGCTCAAATTATTGTTGAAAATAAAATTTTGCATTTAATATTTGTGAAATTGTTTTTATGTTCGAATGTTTTAAGAATTAATTACCTTGTCGGGGGGGGGGGTGTTAAGGCGTTCTTAATAATACAACGAAATTATTCCGACATTAAAGTTATTCTGGTTGTCCTCTAAGATATTCTTACGTTCCAATTATTCTGTATATATTCACTGGATTATATTTACGTTCAAGGTATTAGTATATTCATTCCCCGAATTATTATTACCTTCAAATTATTCCGTATGTTCGCTTAATTATTCTTAAGTGCAAATTACTTCAATCCTAAGATGCATACTTGCATTTAATTTTTCTTTATATTCATTAAATTCTCTTAAATTTAAATTATTTTTTTATTTTGCCTTTAAATTGTTCTTAAATGTATAAAAATATCCCTTTCCTTCAAACTGTTCTGTATATTTACTAAATTACTCTTACGTTCAAATTATTTAAGTCATAAAATAATTTTTGGATTCAAATTCTTGTTTCCAAAATAATACTTATATTCAAATAGTTTTCACTATACTTATTAAGTTATTCTTATGTTAAAATGTTACCTTATATTCCACAGATTCTTACAACGAACTATCTTTTATATTCATAAAATTATTGTTATTTTCGAGTAGTCTCTTGTATTATAACTGTAGTCTCTTGCAAATAACAGTTATATTCGAATTGAGATTTTATAATTGGTCTTATTTTATTTAATTAAACAAACCTTAGTTTTGAATTCTTCTAAATATTCATACAGCAATTCATATCAGTCTGTAACATTTTAGATTTAATAGTCTACGATTTATTTAACATATCAGCAATTTCAAGAATAGATTATTTTCAATATTTCTGTACCATTTCAAATTGAATAGTCTACGAATTTCTTAAACGTGTCATCAATTTCAAGAATAATTTCTTTTCAACACTTCTTTTACACTTTAAATTCAACAATCTACGAGTTCTTTAAACACGTAATTAATTTCAGAAATCGATTATTTTCCACAATTGAGTAACATCATAAATTCAACAATCTACTTAAACGTCATCAATTTCAAGAATGGATAATTTTTACTTATGTAACATTTCAAATTCAACAGTATACGGATTCTTTAGGCATGTTATCGATTTTAAGAATTTCTTTTCCACATTCCCTGAAACACTTTTAATTCAATCTACGGGTTATTTAACCATATCATCAATTTCAAGAATCGATTCTTTTCAGCATTTCTTGAAAAAATCGAAACCGAAACGCACAAAGCAGAATTAATACGAACGGTGCTTAAACCCAGCTGAAACACCACAGAATCCATTATGGATTTCGTTCCTCGTTTCCTCAAAAAAATAACCCTATCTAAATTCACATATTGCGCCTATCGTTTTTTGTCTCGCCCATCTAGATGCTCTAATTACTTATTCAAACTTTATTCAAAAGAGTTTCCTTTCCAAAGTATTATTTCTCCAGCCACTTCGAGATGAGTTGAGATCCCAGCGCAAAATGCCGAAAACATTACTTACGAAAACACGTAGAATTTTTGCTCATTCCTCAAATAAAACATTTGCATGAAACGCACGGAGCTATATAATGCGGGAACAGCTTATTTTTCGCTTAAAAGCGGCAACTTATCAAAAAGCGATAGAAAAGATAAATCTCGTTGCCTTGGTAACCCACATCTTCACAATCCCCAGAGTAGAAAAAGTATTTCTCCTCGGCAGTGCTTAAATGTATTATAATAGCTGCATTAAGTGCTAAGAAATTGCATAAATGAATAAGTTCTTCCATTTTTACCACCTGTTCGAAAAGTTTTTTGATTTATTACCCCTTTCGCAACTTATATTAAATCTCAAATAACTTTTCTTCATTTTTTTTGTAAAAATTTCCTTCTGTTCGATAGGATTTATTATTTCCAGTGTGGCCGGGTAAAATATTAATATGAAATTTTGAAGAAATGATCGTTTCTTTTTCGAAATATCCGAATTTTATCTGTCTTTATTCGATATCTTTATAATATGTACTTACATTAAAAGATTTCATATGCGTTGAAATGCCACAAAATCCTTTTTTCACAACTCCTTTTTTATTGGATATATCATACTTTTGTTTTAAAAAGATTTATCCTAAAGAGATTTATTATAAAGAGACAAGATTAGAAAGTCTTATTGCGTTATTATGAAAGAATATAATTGTTTTTAATTTAAAATGCACTGTCCTCAAAACTGATTTGGTCATCATAATCTTTTATTTAAAAATATCTGAAAAGTACAATCAAATTAAATCGTATATTTTTGTCATACATAATGAACTTATATATATATATATATATATATATATATATATATATATATATAAAGTGGTGTTGATGTATCAGGGTCATCAGGGAAGAGCCTGACCCAGACAAAACAAAGGATCTTAAAGCAGGAATCGAAAGCTATTTATTATGTATTTGACTATCAATTTTTAAAGCAGGAATTAAACTCTTTTTTATATGTAATAGAACACTTTGGCAGGAATTGAACACTTTTATTATGTAATAGAACACTGGCAGGAATAGAACACTTTTTATTATGTAATAGTGTAATAGAACACTTTGACAGGAATTGGACACTTTTTATTATGTAATAGTGTAATACACCACTTTAACAGGAATTGGACACTTTTATTATGTAATAGTGTAATACACCACTTTAACAGGAATGGAATTCTCTAACTGCGACATCTCCAACACACTACTGTTATATTTAATTCCTGATTCATAACTGTGACACGTAGTATTTAAATTTGTGGGGCTTTTATAAATTGTCATTTGATGGCGGTCTTCATGCGGAGGTTAAATTGATGGCTCTATTTTGGCTGATATCGGTAAGTTTGCTCTATCTTTTATTCCTTTTTGCGGTGTTTTACGGTCCAGTGTTGGGTTTGGTTTTAATCTATGGTGTTCTTTCAGTCTTGGTGTCTTTGATATTTTAAATTTTGATGCATGGACTACACTTGCCTTATTTGCCTTTTTTCACTTTTGTTCTATATGGTGTTTGGGGGGGGGGGTGAGCAACTTTTGGCTACTCACACGCAGAAAACACCATCTTGTTTTGTTTGGGTAGGCTCCTCCCTGATGGCGCCCTGATCCACAAACACCACTTCATTCTTTGAAATATTCTTAGTATTTATATAATAATTGTATATAACGCTGTATAAAATAATGCATTTCTATGACAAAATTATATGAGTTCCTTGAGAAATCATTATTTCATTGTTGCATAAATTCTAAGGTTAAATTAGAATGTAATATTTCTGAAACATTTAATTAGCAGATGAGTGAAAAAGTCTTTATCATTAATAATTAATCAGTCTATTTTGGAAACCTGTTATCCAGACAAAGTAATTAATTTTCTAATTTTCTTAAACCAAAGCACATGAAGAAAAACAAAGCACATGAGGAAATAAACTTAATGAATAGGGATTATTTATTGTAGTTTGAATCATAATTTAAAATAGTCATTAAAAGAATTAATTCTAAGTAGTACGTTCATCCTAAAAGGTCAGGTTTGTAAAGTATTTTGAGAAGTATTTAAAGAAATCGGTTATGTTACACTGAATGCTGTGAAAGTATTATCTAGACTAGTATGGTAATGTATTTATTCTAAATTGATTGGGCTCTGGTAAGTAAACAAATTTTCTGCATCATATAATTACAATTTATACATTTAAAAAGGGAATATGTATTTGGAATATCTTACAAGATATATTACACTAGTTTCCATAAAGTGTGGAACAAAGATAAAAATAGTTATAGCTCAAAGGATATTTGGTCAATTTGAATGAAATTTGGTGAAAGTCAACATCATATCTTATGCTACAGAAATAAAGGATATACGAGATAAGTGATACATATTTTGTCTGAAATTTTCAAACAAAAGTCATAAATACGCATTTAAATTCAATAGGATAAAATAACTCAATAAAGGGAATGTTTTCCCCGCATTGTAATACGTGACACCGATATTACACTCTCTTAATAAGACCGTCTATGAGTTCTGTAGGCACGAAATCTCATTGTTCCCGCAATGCATTTCGAAGCCCTTCAGGATTCGGGGAGGTGGTTTAAGAACTTCAAGAGCGTACCCACACATGTTCAAATGTATTCAGGTCGGAGAGTATGTGATAGTCGGATTTTCAAGATAGCGTTGCGAAAGGCGTGCAGTGTCTGGATGGCTTTATCGGCATAAAGTCTAAATATCCTAAGATCTTTTTTGGTGAATCCACTCAATAATGCAAACATCGCTTTCACCAAAATCTGCTTATCTTGCACGATTGAAATCTACATCAACCTCTACCGTATCTACTCTACACTACCAACTTCGAGCCCAATCAGCCCTGACACAATATCTCCTGAACCCGTAATGAATGCTATCACATTGTAAATAGCAACCATCCCTCTACGTTCCTGCGACCTTAATTTGGTGGTGTTAAAACACGAAATATTCTAACACTGGCT
The DNA here is from genome assembly GCA_933210815.1 of Meta bourneti. Lineage (NCBI taxonomy): Eukaryota > Metazoa > Arthropoda > Arachnida > Araneae > Tetragnathidae > Meta > Meta bourneti. Next base: position 74,503,480 of record OW119928.1, read on the forward strand.
TTAGAACCAACACACTAATCACGCAAACATCGTTTCATCTGAATAAATATAATACAATTACAATCTACGTGTATTAGCAACTTTGAAATAAAATAATTATTTGACCTCCCCATCAAAGACTAAACATCCCTAAATCTCCTGAAGAAATATTTTTTGTTCAATCTACTAATAACGACAACATTACTGTCACCAAAATGTGCTCATCTTTCCACGATTAAAACCTACATCAACCTCTACCATATCTGCGGTGTACTAACAACTCCAAGCTCATGCAATTATTTGACCTCCTTCGAAGCACCAAATAACATCAACCCTGACACAAGATCTCCTGGACCCGGGATGAACGCCATCGCATTATAAAGATCAACCATCCCTCTACGACTACGAACAATGCGACATTAATTTAATGGTGTTAATACAAGAAAGATCCTAACCCTGGCTTCAGAACAAACTCAGTAATCACGCCAAACATCGTTTCATCCGAAGAAGTCTAATACATCTGCAGCATTACTTACCATAATTATTGTATACTAGCAACCTTGAAATCAAATAATTATTCGACCTCCCCATCAAAGACTAAATATCCCTAAATCTCCTGAAGAAATATTTTTTGTTTAATCTACTAATAACGTCAACATTACTGTCACCAAAATCTGCTCATCTTTGCACGATTAAAACCTACATCAACCTCTACCATATCTGCGGTGCACTAACAACTCCGAGCTCATGCAATTATTTGACCCCCTTCGAAGCTGGAAGCGTCATCAGCCCTGACACAAGATCTCCTGGACCCTTGATGAACGAACGCCATCACATGGTATAAAGGGCGCCATCCAACCACCCGCCCTGTAACCCTAATTTAAGGGCGTAAAAATTAAAAGCCAGCGGCGCTCGCTAATTTCGTGTCATCGATGTATGGATAATGAGGGGACTTTTTAAAATGTCCCTTCCTTTTATATCGGAGATAATTCATCCGGGGATTTTCGAGGAAGAGTGGTTTCAGTCCTAATGCGATTATAGTCAGCCATCTCGCAAGACGTGAGACTTCAAAACTGATTAAGTGTTCTTGATGATACGAGAGAAAATTGTATTGAGTTTGGAAAGCAAATTGGAGATGACGTTCTTTTGTTGTTTTTTGGGATTAAATCATTATTTGTTATGATCGCGATGATTTGTTATGTTCACGAAGCCCACCTGCCCGGATTTCATCTAGCGGGTTTAGATAAGTGCTCATTTTTCTGGTAGAAAGGTAAACACTCGAATTTATCTTCAACGCTTAAAAGAACTTTTTAGGAGATTAAGAATTCGTTTGACGAATTCTACTCTGTTAGGAGTAGAGATCTGACCTAACAATTTCAGATTGGAAGGCCTCAACTAGATCTGACTAATTTTACTAACGAAGAAATATCTCGTCATCAAAGTTAGCCATTTTTTTATGACGACGAGATCAAGGTCTGTCAGTTTTTTCTAATGACGAGACATTCAAGATCTGGATATTTTTGATAATGATGAGATACCTCATCGAGAAAACCATCAGGATATTAAGTCAAAGCATGCTATGAGTGTTTTCAAATTCATGTTTTAAAAAGTGAATTTAAGTCGAAAGCCTAAAAGCATGACACAAATAATAACGGATAGTAAGAATCAAAACAGGGCCTTGGCATTTTAAGTCCACCATGGTGACGGAACCAATTAACATCCATAGAAAGCTCTTTCTGTATAGTGCTCCAAAACTTCTCTTACGAATTTTAAGGGGAGGTAGAGAACACGAGATTAAATTGTATTCACAAGGGATGTATGTCCGCAAGAGCCACCTGGATTAGATAGCGGGCGTTATTCGGCAGCAGGATCCATGTGTGGATTACGGTTTGTGATCTCAATTTTAAGCACCTACTATGGAACTGCCAGTGTGCAACTCCTGTCAAACTGTAAAAAAAGGACTGACAAAAATATTCGCACACTTACTGTTTCTGATTTCTACATGTTTGTGTACCCTCAATCACATCCAAGTGGCGTTTACAGTCATATATCTATATCTGAATACGGTTTAATTTCTATGATCCTTTCTCTCCGTAAAGTGTGTGAGGTTTTATTCCTGTAGCTTAACCTGAGTGTATTTCTCTCTTCTGTATCACTAACTTTCCTTGTGTGTTATGTCCATTACTTCATGTTTTGTGTTTGGCTTAGCTTAGGCAAATGTGGCCCTTGCGCCATAAAATTCAACCCAAGCAACCTAACCGAGGACCTATGGATGAGATATCCGTGACGAAATCACTTGGAGGATTCTAAATTGTTTAGAAAGTTTTAAAACACTCTGTATAAAGAGCTTACAACTCATGTCAATTTTGGTCTGGAACGAGAGAGGGATTGAAATAGGCAGTCTCTGTTTTGAAACTTACAGATCTGCCACGTGGTTGTGGGAAAGAGCATGAATCCTGATGACTATTTATTGATTGCTTGAAGTAGTTACCCAGCGCGATTCAAAACACCAGTCTGGGCTTCGATAACCAATCGGAACAGGTCAGTTCGTAAACCCACGTGACTTACCCTCTGTGATCTTACGACAGCTAATCCACCCATATGCTCCATCTATTTCATTGCAAGATCGATGCTCGCAATCATCGACTTTCCTAATGAATAGATGGGCAGTTTCGTGTTAGTTCTTCTGGTATTTCGGTTTGAAGATTTGTAAACGCGATTAAGTTAAAAAGCATGCATCCTAACTTGAGACTATTTATTTATTGGTCAAAGCGATTATCCAGCATGATTAAAAGCACTAGTCTGCGCTTTGATGGTCAATCGGCCCAAGGCGATTAGTAAGCCCCATGTCTTACCCTTCTGATATCTTACAACAGTGACTGCTCCTACATGCTCCGTCTATTTTTCGGAAGGTCGATGCTCCCAATACTGTAACGTCACACTATCCGTCATTAGCTATGAGTTTAACCCTCCAAGTAATTTCGACTTGATATCTCGTCCATCAGGATCTGACCAATTTTGCCTTTGACGAACTATCTCGTCATCAAGATATTGCCGATTTCTTTTATCAAGACGAGATCAAGATATAGCTAGTTTTCTTCTAATGATGAAATATTTCTCCATCAATATATAGTCAGTTTTACCTCAATACCTCGTCGAGACCATGAGGATTAGAGTCATAGCTATGATGGAAGAGACGCTCTGGACAAATGCATGACAAATGATTTCAGGTATGTGCTCAAAGCGTTAAATTCGACTTATCCAGATTCTCTCTCACTATAAAATAAAGACTTCATTCTCATTAACAACACTGCAGGAGCATTCAATTAGAGTGCCCTAATTGCTTCTACTTTAATAACTTGTCCCTCGCAACAGCTAGAGCTCCGATTTTTTTCCCACCGGCCTCTCTGGCAAGAGAGAGCAGATCGCCATTAAGAAACACAAATCCATTGCTTTGCATCATCATCAATCGAAGGATAACTGCCTACAATTAGCATAAGGCAAAGTAAGGTAAATTACTAAGTTTGCGCACGGGGCGAAGCATAATTAATTATCGTTAAACACGAATAATCGCCTCCCAGGCACAGAAAAAAAAAGCATTCCGAGGTATAAGTAAGCGTTGAGGTATTAAGCTATCTCTCTTTTTGACATATTTTGGGAAGGATCGTCGAAGTTGTTAACTGGAGCACGGTTTTGCCCTAATGAGGATAAAAATGAACATCGTTATGCACTCAAGTATCTCGAGGTGAAAAGGAAAGAAGACTCGAAAATATCGATACAGCCAAGCCTACTGAACAAGTCATGAACGAGTTTTTATCTTTTATCAGAGAGTGCACACATGGATTTTAACCCTCCTGGTGGTTGTCTCGACGAAGTATCACGTCATTAGTAAAACTTCCAAGATCTTGATGGCCGTGTATTAGTTCTTAGATCTGACTTAGATCTTGATCTCGTCATCATCAAAAATCAGCAATATCCTGATGACGAAATATCTCATCATTACCCAAACGCGTTAGATCTTTATTGAGGGGATAACTCGTCAAAACCACTCTAAGATTTCTTTGTGGAAAAGATTGATGACATGAGGATTTCAACTCAGTGTCTATGAGGCAGTCAGAGGCACATCTTCTTTAGGGGTGTACGGGCTTCACGAACACGAGCTACTGTAATGATATTTTCTTTTCTCATGGGGTTCAGTCTTTAGTAAACACGAGTGTCACACTCCAGGGATACGGAAGCGATCTTTTCTGCTTCCATACCATTATTCTATTCTCAAATCCCTCCTTTTTTTCCCTTCCACGACCTTTTTTTACTTGAAGTTGTCTGTCGTGTTTGGCGCAGCTTGACTGAATATGGCCCTTGAGCCATAGAACCTCAATACCACCAACCAGTGTTTGAGAGGCTTTTTATGTCAAGTTAAATATAGGTGGCGGTAGTGTTTCTACGGAGGAACGAGTTCCCTGTAGGTAATTCGAAAACGGCGTTTGACTTGTTTTTAAAACGATTTCAACACAATAAAAATTCCAAAGAATGAATTCCGAATTGATTTTGATTGAGTTGATTGGTCAACGTCAATTACATTAAACGTCAAATGTCTCCAAAATAGCTATAAACGACATTTAAACCCTCTGAGGAGTTTACACGCATGATGCCACCATGCTACCTGTAATCTTATATTCCTGACTTAGACTTCTTGAATAGATTTAGCTATTTAGGCATTATATGTAATTCGGGGTAATAGCAATACTACATTACTCGGAAATCTTGTGTTCAGAGAATTAAGGTAACCGTGATTAGTGTCATGTGGGAGTCGCTTTCAGTCTGGTTTGTTCTCACTGAAAATCCCTCTTACGAATTTGTAAATAAATGGATTCGAAATTAAACATATGACGAGACATAATCTAATTCCTTGAAGTTATTAAGGAATGAGATAAATAGGCATGTGTGGGGAGGCAAAATATAGTTAAGGATATCTCGTAGTTTCTATCTCACGTGACCCGAAGAAAAGCAGGTTTGTATTTGTTGAATGGCAATGACTAAATCAAGCATCACGCGATTCCGTTCCGGCATCAAATCTGTCGAAGAAAAATAAACTTTTCCACTGGATTTAAATCATTACAAGTGCGATGAGCAGTTTCAAATTCGTACTGTCGAATATTACATTCATAATGAACGAATGAATAAACAACTAGCACAAATTAATCCTTAAAGGAAAGCTATGGGAGGTAAAAAGAGAAAACAGAAAGCACTTCTGAAATAATTGGATTGCCTGGTTTTTTAATAAATTTGATTAAGCTGATAGAAGAATTTGAAAAAGTTATTTGCAATTTATCAAGGAATAGACTGTCGTAATGACTATTATGTCCATAGGGATCGAGCCATACTGTTTTCTGGATATTTGTCAAGTATCTTGAAATCCGAAATATTTAATTGGTAAGTTGGTTAAAATCTAGTTGACGGACTTGAGGTTGGCGATTGATTGGGTGATACACTCTCAATTTTGGGGACTCCCCGCTTCCCGATTAGTAGGCAGGTTACAAGAATGAACGTTGGCGACCGCCTCTTTCGGCCTAGGCAACGAAGAACTAACGCCAAACTCCAAGCCCATGCCATCAACTAGATTTAAATCGATGAGTTTTTCTTTCTCATCAAAGTGTAAGTTGAAACTTTTTACTTAACAAAATATTTGATGCTAAGGCTCATTACGAGCGAGTTAACCGAGCATGGTTCACGCAGCAAACCAAATAAGATAACTTAGTAATCTTTGGAAGTTGTCGAGCAAAAGCGAGTAAGGACTGGAGCCTCCTAGTTTAAAAGAAATTTGTAAACCAGTTTGCGTTTCTGCTTTTCTGCCGCTATCTATTTCGAAATGAATTTTGCGTTTGTCATAAGTAGTGCATCGATCTAATTAATCCTCGTGTTGCGAAAGACGATTTTATGTGACAAACCAAACCGTTGATGAGTCACCCAATAAATACTTTTTTATGCGCTTCAGTACATACCAGTGCATATACTTATATTTATAACTTACTTATATTAATCCCGTACTTAATATATATATATATATATATATATATATAGATATATAGATATAGATATATAGATATATATATATATATATATATATATAGATATATAGATATAGATATATAGATATATATATATACATATATATATGTACATATATATATATATTCAGAGTTCATAATGCTTTCTAAACAGTTTCCTAAACAGATGAAGCTATGTATAACTATCTTGTATTTAGCCCAAAATAGAAAATTCATAACCATTTATATTCTATGTAATAAGCCAAGATTAGTAGATTTCTAACAATTTCATCTATGACACATCGTCGTATTCAACTAAGTTTATTGGAGCATGATTCAGACTTCCCTTGTGTAAGAAAAATAACGGTAGAACGACAAACCAACTATTGTCTAGGTGTTCACATTCATGGCATCACCAACAATGCCAGGTTGGGGTTGATTCAAGCAGCTCCTAAACAGGTGAAGTTACTGTGTATGACTATCTACCTTATATTTAACCAAAAAGAAAATCCGTAACCGTTATGGCATCGGCAAGATGAGTAGATATCTAACAATTTCAAGGGAAAATGACGTAGAGCGACAAATCAACTATTGCCTAGGTGTGTTTACATCCATAGCATTTCCAACAATGCCAGGTTGGGTTGATTCAAGCATTGTCTTGCAAATAAGTGATGAAATTTCTGTATAGCCATCCCGTATTTATCCAAAATAAGAAGCCTTAACGACGGACCAAAGTTGCAAAAACTCATCTTTGAGAGCACAAAATGTCTATTCCTGCATCCTTCCGGAATCACAGTTGACAGCACTAACAAGAACCTAATGATTGAGCTCCATTTCTGAACTTAACTCTCATTTCTCCACGCCTTCCAAAAGGGCCTCAGCCCCCAAATCCACTATTGTTTAGGTGGTGTTTACATTCACATTTCCAACAATTCCAGGTTGGGGTGATTTATAGTCTTGTAAATAAGTGTGTGTGTGATGAAGTTACTGTATAACCACCCAATATTTAGCCAAAAGAAAAAGCCAGCAGACCAAAGTTGAAAAAAATCATCTTTGGAAGCACAGAATCGTTATTCCTGCATCCATCCGGAATCACAATTGACAGCACCAACAAGAACCTAATGATTGAGCCCCACTTCTGAATTTAACTCTCATTTCTCCACGCTTTGCTAAAGGGCCTCAACCCCAAACCAGCTATCGTCTAGGTGGTGTTTACATTCACAACATTTCCAGCAATGCCAGGTTGGAGTTGATTCAAGCATTGCCTCTCAAATAAGTGAAGTTACTGTATAACCACCTCGCATTTAATCAATAGGGTAAGCCTTAGCAGCGGACCAAAACTCATCTTTGAAAGTACAAAATCGCTATTCCTGAATCCATCCGGAATCACAGTTGACAGCACCAACAAGAACCTAATGATTGAGCCCCACTTCTGAATTTAACTCTCATTTCTCCACGCCTTGCAAAAGGGCCTCAGCCCCAAACCCTTCCCGACGGGTCACGTAACTGGCATGTCAGTCCTAATTTTAGATTCCCGGTGCGGCGGGCGTTGTATTCGTGCGCCTTCAATAAAACATCGAATGCCTAAATGAATTTCCGCCGCCCGATGCGTTGCTGCCGTGTGAGACATTTCCTCCTCTTAACACGCGTGTTTAAGAGTGTGTTGGGCGACAGTAAGGAATGATTTGGTTTCTTTTTCACGGGTTGTCTAACATTTGCATATAAATACCAGGGGATGGATGTGTTGAGAATAAGATATAAGTGAGCGGCTTAAGTTTGGGTGTTTTGGAGAAAGGTTAGCCGAATTTTTTATTGCCAGGGGAGCATATAAGTCTTACCTAAAACGTTTATTTTTTATTCAGTTTAAATCCTTTAGTGTTATATCTATTTTCGCTTTTCTCGCATCCGTTGAACCCCTCATTTGTATACCTCGGAGAAGTGGTTGGTTGGATTTGGGTTTATGGTGGAAGGGCCATATTTGCCCTTGCTGCCACAGGCACATAATATCAAGTAGTAGACACACAATATCAAGTAGTAGATACACAATATCAAGTAGTAGACACACAATATCAAGTAGTAGACACACAATATCAAGTAGTAGATACACAATATCAAGTAGTAGACACACAATATCAAGTAGTAGACACACAATGAAAGTTTTACTGACACAGAAGAGAGAAATATACCCAGGGAGGAATACACCTGACAGGAATTGAACCTGCGCCGCCTACAACTCGAAGGTGGCTAGCGCAGTAGGCATACCCACTGAGCCACGACTGCCCCCTCGGAGAAGTGATGATTGTATCTGTTATTCAATTATCACTTCTCCATTGTCAAAGACCAAGGGCCGCCTGTGTTCAGTGGGTTAGCCCACTGGGATAACAACCTCCAAGATTTGAGGTGCAGGTTCCAATCCTGTAAAATTCCTGGGTGTATTTATCTCTTCTATATCAATCTCGGATTAGCAACCGTAGAGTTGCGAGTTCGAAACTAGATCCAATCAAAGACCGCCGTATACGTGGGGGCTGGTGCTCATTAAATCTGCCGTGCCTTCAAATTTCCCACGTTGGAGTGAGCCTGAGCAACACCTGAGCTGACACCCTACTCTCCAAACCTCCACAACAAGCTAACGTGAGGACCCAAAACATCTCAAATATCGACCAAGATTTGATTCAACCGTTTATGAAAGTTTTAGAACACCTAACATTAAATTAAAGAGCTTCTCTCATACTAGTATATTCGTATCTTCCAAAATAACCTTTCTATCATGCAAAAAAATTTTATTTGACAAGAAAACAAAATATAGCCCGTAATGATTCTTTCTTAAATAAAAATTTTAGTACGCAATGTTAATTATGAAATTACCATTCGAAAAAATTATGAATAACAACCTTCATACAGTTTGATAGAAATCGATTCAGGACTTTTTATCTGACGAATGCAAAAGTTAGGCTTTTTCCCTCTCTATTGTTTTTCTCTTAATAAATTTATTATTCACTATTTTTAGTCATTTTTTGAAAAAGAAATGATGTTAGCCATTTCTTTTTTCAGAAAATGACTATTTCTTAGTAGTCATATACTCTAATCATAGGTCATATACTATAGTAAAATCTTAATTTCTATTAAGATTCTACTATTGCCGTTTTGGCGATGTGTGTAGTTGATTGTTATGAGAAATGCTGAAATCCCATTCGAGTAACATACCAAGTGACGCTGAAACAGGTTATCAAAAAACACTTAACGCCCTCTCTATTTGACTACACAAAAAAATTTCCCTGATATATATGTATCGTGAGAAACACCACAAATCTTTGGTGTATTTTCTGAATCTAAAATAATTAATTAAATTTTCACTACTTTTAGCCAATTTTGGTTAACGAAATGGATAACATCTCTACTAGGAGTCTACTATTGCCGTTTGTGAGTTATTTAGTGTTGGGCATATATATGTAATCTTGAGAAATATTACGCACATCTATGGGGAATACGGTTCTATAACCAAATGAGGAGTTACTTCACTCTACACCTCAGGAGCCCGACCTAAGGAATCCTTTTCTTCCAGTTTTCCTTTCCCCAGACCCCATCCCTTAAAGAAGCCAAATTTGCGGCGTCGCCAAGCGTTTTAATCTTATCAAATATTGGATTAGTTTGAGCCTTTAATTTGCTTCTTTTGTGAAATGCATGTGGCATGGGTAAAAAGCGATAAGCCGATGATGTGGAAAACGCGCGCTTCGTGGGGGACCGCCTACATATTATAACCATAAACTACTCTCTCTCAATGCTTTCTTCGGAATTGTAAGGTGTAGGTCAATAAAATGGCACTTTCTGTCAAGCTAAATGTATACATTGCGGTAGTGATTTGTGGTGGGAAGTGTTTCCTGAACGTATTCCGAATCTGACGTCATCTAGCTCGTTTTTCGACATTATTTCAGAATTTCGCCTATAAAAATTACAAATTCCGAAATGATAAATCATAGTTTATTGATCGACCCCAATTAAATTAAATGCAAACGTCACCGAAACAGCGCTAAGTTACATTTTAAAGTAACTTCGATGTGTATCATTCGAGAGCATTTGGGTAGCGAAAGTAAAATCTTAGAACTCCATCTGGTAGGTAGGTATTTTAATTGACGTCGCACTGGAGCAACACAACGAGCTAATGGTCCGGAATCAATCCCAAACGGAAAGATCCGAGGATAACACCACGTAATTTTGAACCTCGGTCAGATGACGAGGCAACATCAGAGCTGGCACCCCATTCTGCAAGCTTCCACACCACGCCAATGTGAAGAACTTCATCTGGTTTGTTTGTTTACATTGAAAATTTCGTTCTTCAAACTTAACGTTAGCTTTACTGATTGTAAATATTTGTACAACGAAGTGAATCGTTCCGCCATAAACATATAGTTCTGGAAAAACTATAAATTTATTTCAGAATAAATGAATACTGAATAAAATTTATTTTGCATACAATTTGAAACTGGAGTACTTATTTTAAAAACAAGATATGCTTTACTATTTTTATGTTATTTATTATTTTATTTTACTGATGATCTCGCCAAACTACTTTAACGAATAAATTGCCGTTAGAGACAGCACCTCCTAAATGAGAATTAGGCCACCGTAGCTCGGTTGGAAGAGTAGCGGATTAGCAACCGGAGGGGTGCAAATTTGAAACTCAATCCACCCGAAGACCGTCGTATACGTAGGGGCTTGTCCACGTTAAAGCTATCGTGACTTTAAATATCTTCTCGCTGGCATGGTGTAGAAATATGGAGTGGGTGCCAGCTCAGGTGTTGACCTCGTCATCTGACCGAGGTTCAATATTACGATGTGTTCTCCTCGGATTTCCAGTATCCCGTTGTGTTGCTTCAATGCGACATTAATTGAACTACCTACCTAACAACCTAGATTCGGTAATATGATCATTTATTGTGCATCGGGCCGCGGTGGCCCGGTTGGAAGAGTAACGGACTAGCAACCGAAGGGTTGCGAGTTCGAATCCAGCCAAACATCGTCGTGTACAAAGGGGGCTGGTGCACGTTAAATCTGTCGTGGCCTCAAACGTCCTCACGTTGGTGTGGTGTGGAAGTTTGGAGAGTGGGGTGCCAGCTCAGGTGTTGCCTCGTCATCTGACCGTGGTTCAAAATTACGTGGTGTTGTCCTCGGATCTTTCCCTTTGGGATTGATCCCGGACCGTCACCAATAGCCCATTGTGTTGCTCCAGTGTGACGTTAAAAAAAAAATACCAAAATACCAAATTATTGTGCATCATACATGCCGAGTTTCATTCAGATCGAACACGGATTTCGGGGTGTTTCGATGTATTTGCACTGAATGTATTATTTCCCTTTTTCGAGAATAATACAATATTTTCGCTCTGTTTTTATGTTTCCACTGCATTTACAATTTGATTTGTACTGTATCTTTCCCGTGGGGATTGATCCCGGAAGATTGCCACTAGCTCGTTTTGTTGCTCTAGTGCGACGTTAATTCCACTATTTTTCTACCTACCTAAACGAGGAGCTCGTTTGCTTTTGTTTTATAAGAGCCCTAAAGGCGAAACCGAAAGAAAAAATATCGCTGCGGTTGATTATTTCCCCGATATTCCTGTTGTCTTCTGCAGTCAGCCGAACTGTTGAAAATGCCGCTCGTTCAAGACAAGTAGACGGGGGGTATTTCAATTAACGTCACACTGGAGCAACACAATGGGCTATTGGTGACGGTCCGGGATCAATCCCAAAGGGAAAGATCCGAGGACAACACCACGTAATTTTGAACCATGGTCAGACGACGAGGCAACACCTGAGCTGGCACCCCACTCTCCAAACTTCCACACCACGCCAACGTGAGGACATTTGAGACCACGACAGATTTAACGTGCACCAGCCCCCTTTGTACACGACGGTGTTTGGCTGGATTCGAACTACGCAACCCTTCGGTTGCTAGTCCGTTACTCTTCCAACCGGGCCACCGCGGCCCCGACAAGTAGACGGAATCGGCAGTTCTCTTATAGTTCCAATAGCCCATTGTGTTGCTCCAGTGTGACGTTAATTGAAATACCCAATACCCAACTCTTATAGTTCGCTATAATGTAAAAGCGAGTACGACTTTTTTAAGTTATCAATAATTAAAGTAAGCAAACAGAATTTAGCATTTAAGCGATAATTAGCCAAATATGGCAATTCCGACCGCCAAGTTGTCTCTTTCGTTATGATCCTGCATCAGCCTTCTAATGAAATAGACGGAGCATATGGGCGGAGTCGCAGTCGTAAGATCACTGAAGGGTAAATGACGTGGACTTATGAGTCGGCTTAGTTGATTGGCTGTCGAATCGCAGACTAGTGTCTTTGGCGTGGTGTGGAAGTTTGGAGAGTGGGGTTCACTTGTTCACACTTGCTCAGGTGTGACCTCGTCATCTGACCGTGGTTCAAAATTTACTTGGTGTTGTCCTCGGATCTTTCCCTTGGGATCTGCTCCCGGACCGTTGCCAATAGCCCGCAGTGTTGCTCCTGTGCGACGTATATTAAAAAACACAAAATATTGGGTCGGTGCGAATGAAATGTCCTGAAAATGACCATCACACTTCGATGGCGATAACTGAAAAATACAGTACCTGACCTACTAGAAATAACCTCCTTCTGAATTGACACACTGTTGCCACTTGTCTGACAAGGTCATGATCGCGGAACGAAAAAAGGCTTGTTGCTGGGATGCGAAGCCATCAACAGAACGGTGAACCTCCGTATCTTGGGTGATCCGTTTGCCAGACAGAAAACGATCCAGATGACGAAACATGAAAATCTGTAGGTGACAAGTCAGGGAATAGGGTGGATGAGACATCGCTTCATAGCCCAACTCACGTAGTGTCAGCATCGTCCGTTGTGCGACATAAGGACGGACGTTATCTTGCAAGAGAATGCCATGCCTGTTTACCAAAGCCGGTTGTTTCACCATCAATTTCCGGTGCATCTGTCGTAATTCATGAAAATATCGTTCTGAAGTGATGATTTGGCCACTTGGCAGGAAACTGCGATGAATTATTCCAGTTGTAGATCACCATAGAAGAAGCATAACCTTCTTGAGATGTAAGGGTGGCTTGGGATGGCATCCAGGAGGCTGTGCTTTGCTCAACCATTGTACAGATCGCTTCCGATTGTCAAAAAGGACCCATTTCTCGTCGCAAGTAACGATTCGCTGCAGTAGAGGTTCTATTTCATTCCTGGAAAGGAGCTATGCACAGACTTCCAAACGTCTCATCTTGTTGGCAATTGTCAATGCATGAGGCACCCAAGAATCCATCTTTTTGACTTTACCCAGTGCAGCCAGACGACGAACAATTGCAGTGTGGTGGACATCTAGCTCGGCCGCTATCCAACAACATGTTTTCCGCGGTTCAGCTTCACAACCACACGTAGCAGAACATCGTCAGAAACTGCAACTTCTCGGTGGCCACCGTGGCTCGTTTTTCAGGTTCATATCTCCACTTCGAAACTTCGCAAACCATCGCCGAATGGTTCGTTTATTGGCTGTATTCTCTCCGAATGCTGTGTTAAGGTTTCGAGGAGCAACTGCAGCAGAATGTCTCAGTTTAAATTCGTAAAGGAAGATGACTCTCAAATCTGAGTTTTCCATGTCGAATTTCGAAGCACCTTACGCCCAAACAAATTAAATCTGGAACTTGTACTTCACATGCGTGATAGCTATTTATAGTAGCTCTGTGACGTAAGATGCCGGATTCTTGTAGGTAATTACTTTTAGCTCTATGGGGGTCATTCCCAAAGCTATTTCTCATCGAACATTTCATTCGCACCGACCCAATACAAATATGCTGTCTAGTGGTTTTGATCACCGTGGAAAATCACTTTAACCAATCAATAATTTAGGATTCATGCTTTTACCCCAACCACGTGACAGATCTTCAAACCGAGCGACTGGAAGAAATAACATGAAGCTGCGGGCACATGCTTCGTCTATTTTATCATAAGGTCGACGTGATTCTGCGCATGACGTATGTAGTGGAAGAACACCAATGAGAAAAGGTCATTCATGCACTTGAGACTTTTTACTATCTGTATGGTAATTCTGTTTAACCAAGTTAATTCTCATGGTGGTTGTCTCGACGTGGTATCTTGTCATTATCAAAAGTGTTCCGATCTTGATGGATGGGATATCTCGTCATTAGAAGAAAACTGACCAGATCTCGTTCTTGATAAAAATCATTATTGAGTAAAATCGTTTTTAGTTTACATTTAAAAAATGCGAATATAATTATTCCAAAAGAGTATCACAAAATGTTTTTCTATTTTCTTTGGTTGCTTTGGGTAGTGAGATTTACAACAAGGAACAAGAACTTGACTCCTATTAAATTATTTTTTATGAAGTTGCCGCGAATAAGGCAATTAAATGAAGAACGCATCCAACACACTTTGATAAAACATCGCAATTAAAACAGTTTTTAATCGCACCTCCTTTTTCTTTACAAACTCAGCCGCAAAATCCATTCCAACTCATTAAAAATAAACGTTTTCTCCCAGAAACAATCACAGCCCTCTCAATTCACTTCAAATCCATCTCTCTCGGAAGACAAATAATAAAAAAAAAACGAAACCGATTTCGGAAACATCGTAAATATTTGTACTTAATTCAACATTAAAAACCCACTTCCAACCAACGCCGCTTAAAACTCCTTTTCTGAATTATTGAAGAACCCGAAGTAATGCTCATCGTTAGGATGAAGAAGTGGAAAAGAAGCTAATAACCAAGAAGAAAAAAAATCGTCGTCTCTTTAAACAAAAGAAATACGGAGCAATAATTCACACCACTAAATTATTCAACTATTAAATTTTAAACCTGCCTCGGCTTCCGCAGGCTGGATATTTGTAATTTATTAATGCCTTTACATTTAACGCAATTAACGAAGAGGTGTGATTGGTCGTGGTCGGGGATACGTAGAAGGGGCAGCTTCGTAAATTATTCAAGTTAATGGCTCCTAATTTAGGCATAATCGCGTCGCATGTGTCAGAGTGAACAACTGCCTCTTGTAAATGGCCTTTCGTGCGTTGCGGACATTGTTTGCAAATATTTCCGCAGTGTTTGCGATACGTCGCGGGAATTAATGTCTTCCCCGCAACCTTTTCGCAACCTCTTCTTCACGGATTTTTCCAGTGCGGGAGGGTCACCGCATTAGGCAGTCGGGTTTTGGCCAAACCTAATAGAGATCTCGCTGCTCCATTAATATTCCGGAGACTCCGCTTTCCAGACAAGAGGGAATCAATTAGTGCGAGAGAACGACGATGCACCGGATAGTACTGTGATTCTCTTTATTGGTTTTCTGTGAGGCAGAATTCCATATATCGACAGACCCTTGTCGGGATCCAACTGAAACACGATAAATTTACCATACCTTGCCGACAAGATATTTCGCCTACTCCTCGTAGAGCATTGGAAGCGGCGATTGGTTCGCGACAAAAATTATGTTATGCAATTCTCTTAACCCATCAAGTGGCTTCGACGAGATATCTCGTCCATCAAGATCTCCCCAATTTTTCTAATGACGATATATCTCGTCGATAGGACCACCAGGAGGGTAAAATATGTTATATTAGACCACTTTTGCCAGCTTCAGTTGCCTTGTTGCCGTCATCAAAATATTGCTATTTTTTATGATGGCGAAATTAAGATCTGGTAATCTTTACTTTAATGCCTAGATATCTCGTCCATCAAGATCTCCCCAATTTTTCTAATGACGAGATACCTTGTCAAGACAACCACCCGGAGATTTAACCCTCAATGAGGTTTCGACGAGATGCCTCGTACATCAAGATCTGATCAATTTTGATGACAGATAAATCGTCATCAAGATCTGATCAATTTTGATGACAGATAAATCGTCATCAAGATCTGATCAATTTTGATGACAGATAAATCGTCATCAAGATCTGATCAATTTTGATGACAGATATATCGTCATCAAGATCTGATCAATTTTGATAACAGATATATCGTCATAAATATATAGCCGATTCTTGATGATGACGAGATCAAAATCTGATCGGTTTTCTTCTAATGACGAGGTATGTCATTAGAAGATCCAGGTATGTTCGAGGTATCCATCAAGACCTGATAATGGTTTTGCCAATGATGAGGTACCTCATCAAAACAACCACCAGGAGGGTTAATCACTACAATTCTCTCAAATCGCAAACCAGACAGAAAGCGAAGGTTTTACTTTCAAGTAGCCAAATTTTCTGTCATGATACATATTGGGGTTACTTTTAAATGTAGTTGTCACTGCGTGACGTTTGTCGATGACCAATAAACTATCATACATCAATTTGGAATTCCTCCTTGGAAGTTAAAATGGTATTGGAGAAACAAGCCAGGTGAAGCCACATTCGGGTAGGTAGGTATTTATTTAACGTCACACTGGAGAAACACAACGGGCTACTGGCGAAAGTCCGGGATCATTCCCGAAGGGAAAGATACGAGCCACGTTTGGGATACATACAGGAAACATGTTCCGCTGCAGAAAAAATACCGCCTCCTACATTGGCTTCACAGAAAAACCTGTCATAGAATGTATAGCCAAATTACCTAGTTCCATTCGACTTGGAAACTGTGTAATGAATTATCTATGTAATATACGAGATACGCAATCAGGAAGACTGTTACGTCAGCCATGTGAAAACAAGATACGCAACCAAAGAGACTATTGCATCATCCAATTCACACCAGCAACAGCGTATTTCCCGTCAACAGGCCAGCATTTGGATGAATTCAACCAATGAGAAATCAGTCATCGCTTGCGTAGAAAACACCTTCTCAGGAGAAAGAGGAGAGCTTAAGAAAGATGAGGATGTAATTCGCAGGAACTGGCACACACACACACACACACAACTATCTAATTGTAAATAATCTCCATCTGTAAATTGCTTAATCTCGACAATTAAAATTGCTTTAAATGATGAGACCGCTAGCCTCCAATTCTTCAAAACCATTGAACGGGGCAACTCGTCCATAATACATGTATGACGATTTGCTGCAATCTTTACGAGGTCAAATAAGCTCAGGTGCTGTAAAATGACCTGCGAAAGTTACGTACAGTCGTGACAAGTATAGCAACTTAGTATAGCATGGGTGAATATTTCGCGGGAATTAATGTCTTTTCTGCAACCTTTTTACAACCCTTTCTTCACGGATTTTTCCAGCCTTGGAGGGACACAGCATTAGGTAGATGGGTTTCGGTCAAACCTAATAGAGGTCTTTCGACTCCATTAATATTCCGAAGTCAGAAACAGATTCCCAGACAAGAATAAATCAATTACTGTGAGAGAACAAAGATGCACCGGATAGTACTGTGTCATTCTGTATCAAGTGAGACTATTGGTTTCTGCTTCACAGTTAGTGGAATTTTGTTTATGTCACAAGGCCCATATTTGGCCACGTTTTTGTAAGGCAGAATACCGTATATTGACAGACACTTGTTGCAATCCAAGTGAAATACTAGAAATTTACCGTACCTTGCCGACAAGACTTTATGTTACGCAATTATGCATCGTAGAACGTCATTGTAAAGCATTATAAACGGTGATTGGTTGGCGTCAAAAATTATGTTATGCAATTATCTAAATCATTAAAGTTTGAAGAGTGGGGTGCCAGCTTAAGTGTTGGTTCGTCATCTGACCGTGGTTCAAAACTACGAGGCGTTGTCCTCGGATCTTTCCCTCCCGGATTGATTCCGGATGGTCGCCAATAGACCAATGTGTTGTTCCAGTGTAACGCTGATTAAATACCTACCTACTATATCTAAATCATTACTATATATTCAAATTTAATGTAGTTTGCTGCCATCTTATTTATTGAACCACAAACATGAAACACAGACTGGGCATTACTATTGAGAGAAGCTTTAAAAAGTGTGAAAAATATGTCGACTACTCCTCACGGTACTGCTCTGGAAAATTGACTCGTTTGGCTGCTATGGCATCTTAGCGCATCGTTTGGCTGCTATGGCATCTTAGCGCATCGTTTGGTGATATAACATCTTATGTCTGGGTAGATATGTGAATACGCATTTCTATAGAGTAGCAACAAAAATGAAGAAATCGCCAAATTGTGCTTCGTCGCGTGGACCAATCAGATGATGAATCAATGGATGGGGCGTTTTCTACAGTCTCGTAGACCAATCAGATGACTAATGTTCGTTTCCACTCGCAGACGAAAGTAGTCTAAGGGTCACGTTACTACTAGTTTTGATCACATAATCCTGGACACTTAAAAAAGTTACCATTGCTTTTATATTTCATCTATCATTGGAACCAGTGATTGGTTTGTATCAGAGATTGCGCGCCTATGACACCTTGAAAAAAAATTATGGCAGTACGACAAACAGCAACTTATAACATTCATCAATACGTTTCGGGAATTAAGGTCCTCGATGCACCATTTTCACAACTTCCTCTTCAGAGATTTTTCATGCGTGGTTCACTACATCAGGCAGTCGGGTTTCGGTCAAACCTAATTGCCGAGGCTCACACAAAATACAAATTTTGGGGGACTGTAATTACGTTTACTTGTATTGATTGACATATTATCCTAAGTATAATGAAAGATATGTACTATCCTAAGTACAAAAAAGAGTTGTACTATCCAGAGTACACGAAGAATGGTTACTGGAACTGAACGCTGGGGATATCGTTTTATCGCGTCAAGAGATCAGGCAAAACTGAGAAGTTGGCAACGTTCTTGGCCTCGCCAAGTACATGAAATGTTATGCCAATTAAGGAGAATGCCAACAACTGTCACGCAGATACGCATGTGGCGAACACTAATAAAGATCTCACACCTTAATATTTGGGAACCAGGAACTTCGCCTTTCAGACTAAGGGGAATCGATTAATCGAGAAAACATCGATGTTGTGTTAGTGTTTGGATTCGATTCTGCATCGAGTATGACTTTCCTTGTCGGTTACCTACTTATAAGGAAAGAGAGTCTTACTCGATGAATCAACTATCGACAGACTTTTTCGTAAATCAGACGAACGAAAGCAAATTCGCTGCATCTTGCAGACAATTTATTTCACCATATCAGCCTTGAACATTCAAAACGACGATTGGTTGGTGCTGTAAATTGCACTATAATTTATCGTAATACTTGTCACGACGCCATGAAATTATATTGTACAATTTATATATTCTTCAAAACTTAAACAGTAGGTAAGAGGTTGTTGGCAATACAGGTACAATGATGCGGCATATCCGACGGTTATAAATCCATGCGTGACTCGAAAGTGGCCAGTGGGAAGACGAGTCAACTCTCCACGAGCATATATCCGTTTTGAAACCTGCAGTCTTTCATGCAATACTTCTAAGCAGTTTGATATCTTTAACCAATTGAATCTTGGCTAGACTTTTCCACTTATAGATGTAAAACTACACAACTCAGAAATCTCGTGACGCTCAGAGGGAGAAGTTATGTTTACGGTCTGTACAGACATGCAACTACAGTTCTGTCTGACAATGTATCGAATAATGTAAACACTTAGGAGTTTTGTCTGGAAATTATCAGTAATATGTCAGACAGTTCTCGCTACAGTTCTATAGGTGTTGATCTAAGCACTAGAGAGAGACATGTTCGAACCTGTCGGACAATTCTGTGGCAAGTTGACCGACTTTTCTGACAGTGTCTGACAGTTCGCCCAATTTCGTTGTTGGATTTTCGTGACTAATTTATTTTCTTGTTTGTTAATTGATGAAGAGTGAAAATTTGGTTTAGTTAAGTTAGTGCTTCAAAAAGGAATGATCAAAGACAGATATAGACGAGTTAATAAATTTACTCCACTCAAGGGGGGCGAGAATTACGGGATGTGAAGGGCAAGGAATACAGAAACAGAGCACTGAAACAAAGTGCTTTACAAGAAATCCGAGATCCTCTAGGGAACCCCGAACTTCTTTAAAAAGAACTATTAGAAGACCTCACAATATCGAAATAAGTATAGTGTTAAACAATAGAAATTTAAAAAAAGGGAAAAGTACTGATGAAAACTTTTTGAATCTAAATGGCCATGTTTTAGAGCACTAAGCTTTTTATTGAAAGTTCACAGAAGGAAACTTATGACTGGTCATTATGTAACGATTTCACTTATATATGATTCATTGGTAATTATAATAAGTTATTATAACAATGTCAAGCCTTTCCCCATCAATAGCATTTCTAAATTATGGGTCTTGTTTTTCAGCCAGTGTATTATTATACTTTGCAAACCAGTTTCTCAAAACTTTAAGGTGTAGTTTCCTTCTTCCGGAATATGTACAGGAAAAACGTTCCGCCGCAGAAACTCTATTTCCACTTACATTTAACTTGACAGAAAGTGCTACGGCCGTATCCACAAGTTGCGAGTTAATCCGTGGATCAGCATATCTGCGGGTCAGAGTTAAAGCAGGAATTATCTAAGAACCGTATTCACAAAACACGAATTAAATTATCCACCGATTAAAGCTGTAATTGTGGTCTCCTCTCTCTCTCGATCACGTGACGTTGTTTACACTTTTTACGAAACCCGGATCTAAAATCTTAACCTGGACTGACCGTTGTCGATTTATAAATCCTCCCGAGCGGAAGTGTCTGGAGATTTTACGACCAGATGCAATTAAGGGGTGTCCAGCAGTCTCCTTTTTTTTGGTGACTGTACCCTTCGTTATCGAGGAACTGGAGGAGCCGTGACCTTCATCCCTGACCCTAAGACAGAGATACGTTGAAGTTTTGAAAGTGAATGGATGGAGAGCTAGTCTACTCCGATGAAACCGCGGGACTGAAACCATTCCGTCTTAATTTTCATTTAACCTCGAAATTTGCTCCGAGTTGTTTAACATGTGTAAATATTGGAAAATTTAATGCGATTAAATGTGCTATTTGTTTCAAAGCTGTTACTATGCTTAAAACCACAACTTAAATTCATTTCGCGTTACATAGGTTTCATCCTCATAAAATGGCGCAAATTGAATTGGATGTTCTGTTTTCAATTCATTGATCAATTAGGAGTGGGTAAGAGAATTTAAGTAAGAGAAAACAAACCAGATGAAAAGTGAAAATTTTACTTCCGTTACCCAAATGCTGTCACATGATTCATATCGGAATTACCTTATTTATCGCCGTTTTGGCGACGTCTGGCGTTTAACCTAATTGTGTTGATAAATCATCCATCGTATAACAATTTGGAATTCATTGTTTGGTTTTTGACAAAGTGCTGAAATCCTATTCGAAAAACAAGTCACGTTACGTCACGTTCGGAATACGTACAGAAAACACGTTTCGGCACAGAAACAATACCACCATTTACATTTACAGAAAGTGCCTCTTATACTCCTACGGCCGTATCCACAAGTTGCGAGTTAATCTGTGGATCAGCATATCCGCGAGGCAGAGTTAAACCAGGGATTATCCAAGAACCGTATTAAAAAAAATACGAATTAAGTGATCCACCGATTAAAGCGATAAGCTAGCTGTGACTGGCTACAGTCTCCTCTCTCGGTCACGTGATGTTGTTTACACTTCTTACGACACCCGGATCTAAAAGCATTCTATACTGGCCAAATACTTCGGCAAAATTTAATTTCAAATGCTTTTATATTTGTCAATATTGATGTGCTGATGCAAAGCGAAGTAACTTGCATTGTCATTTTTCTTTTATACATAATAAATCAACGAAAGAACTTTTGTTCTGCGATGTATTTGCATCTGCCGCGGCCAACGCAGCTGCATGTTTACGCGAATCAACTATTTTCCGAACTGTTCTTAGCGATTCCGAAAGCTGATAAAATCATCGAAGTTTTATCACACGAATAAGTTTTATAAATTCGGTAGCAATTTGTTACCATACCTAATATTTGAGAATGCGTGGTCAGAATTCTGTCGTTAAGCACAGAATGAAGTGCGTCGTCCATTTTGTTTTGTGGAAGGACTTGTGAATACGGCCGTTAGTTTCTCTTTTAATTTACTCTCGAACATTTCTCTCTTCTTTTGTCATTTGTATTTGCAGATGCAATACGTCACATCTGCGACGTATTTGCATCTGCCGCTCATGTTTTGAGTCTTTTTTGAGAACATTCACTGTAACCTGTTTCTCGAAAACGACTGAATACTGAAGTTAGACCAGAGATAAATGTACATCTTTAAAAAATTAATATTTAAGTCAATACAGCAGGTCACACATTTCTATCCGTAGAACTTCTAATGAATACGGATATGTGTGGAGATTCGTGTTATTTCCTCCGATCACTCGTTTTGAAGATCTGCCACGCGATACAGGTGAAAGCCCGAACAATAATGTAGTCTTGACTAATTATAGCTTGGATAGTACGATTATCTGACGTGATAAAAAATACTAGTTTGCGCTTCGATAAATAGCCAGTCTATTCCCAAGCCAACGTGATAGGTCATGTGAACTAGACCTATCATCCAGGCTTGTCACTTTTGAGGTCTTACGACTCCATCGTCTATTTCAGAAGAAGGTCAATATTTCTATCTTAGTGTTCCGTCCAAAAATATCATTATGAGCTGTAGGAGCTGGTTAGCTAGATTGTATCGCGCAAGGGTCATATTTGGTTAAGCTGTACTAAGCACAAGACAGACCACATCAAGTAATGGGCATACACAGAGAAGGAAAGTTTTAATGACACAAGAGAAAAATACACCCAGGAAGAAATCGAACTACAAGCTGTATGAGATAGAATTATTCATAGAGGAAATATAAAAGTAGAGTGAGCAATGGTAACCTTTTTATGTGCCCAGGATCAGGTGACCAAAACTAGTAGTAACGTGACACTTAGACTGCTTTCGTCGCAGAGAGGAACGTAACATTTATCATTTGATTGGTCCAGGAACGGGAGAAGTCGACCATCGATTGATTCATTATATGATTGGTTCACTGATTGATCATCTGATAGAGTAGACTGATAGACATCTGATAGAGTAAATAGTGGCAATTTCATTTTGTCGCAACTCTATAGAAATGTGGATTCACACATCTACCTATCGTAAGATCATAAGATGTTGCATAGCCAAACAAAGCGATAAGATGCCAAATCGGTCAACCTAGTGAACTTGTCACAGAACATCACGTGACTTCTAGTCGACATATTGGTCGACTTTTTGAAGTTTCTCTCAGTACACAGCAATGCTGTCTACAATATTTCACGTCTTGGAACTATCATTACAAATATGTTGAAATGTAAAAGTCGTTTAACATAACGTTAAACCAAACTCATAAGGAATAATAGCACTAATCTATGTCATATTTGGAATAAAGAAGTTTAGAAACATATTACTCTAATGCAGTTTTAGCGTGTTTTGCAATCGAAGTAATTGGTAAATTGCCAGAAACCGAATTGCCGAACATTATTCAAATCAAATGATAATTTTTCACTGCTTAGGCGTACTTCAGTTTAACCAATTTTCTCTATTATCAACGCATAAACTTAAGTTTTCCTTAAGTTCTTATCAGCTCCATTGCTCTATGGTTAAAACACCAGATAGTGCTTATTTTTTCATCATTTTATTTTTTAAGGTTCGTTATTCTGTATCGGGTAGTAAGTTTTATCTTTTACAACTTTTTTAGGAAATTTATCGAGTTTGTAAAACTTAATTCCCGTTCCCCTGGTGATAACGCTATCTGGCAAAAATTTTTTATCATGTTCTGCTCACACAGCTAGAAGAAATGATCGACTGCGCTAACTGCGCGCAACAAGCAATGATGCCATCAGGATTACAAATCTGATGACTCATAACATTTTTAATCCCTTCTCTCCTTGCTGAAAGGCCTCGCGTGTAAGTTTTTTTCTACCCTTAAGCCTTCATGGAAGCGGCCATTTTTCTTTTCTTTTTTTTCGCCGAAACTTTTCCAGAACATTAGTTTTATTTATTTTACCAGCGATAAATAAGCATTTTTACCAGGTGTCAAACGATTCCGGGGGAGATAGGTACCAGCATCTGGCAACGGACGGCAGTTATTTATATTTTTTAGGGCACTCTGGGACTTTACATTCTCGTTTGGCAAAGTTACGGCGTTGTTGCGAGAGTCGGAATTTCAATTCCATACGAAATTTATGTTCGAACGCGTTTTTATGAGCCAAATTAAAGCGTTACGATCTTGATCATTAATATTTTGATGACTTTAGGGAGAAAGATATTTTATATATATTTTTTGTATCGGCTGTCCTAAAACTAAATTCGAACATTCCGAGGACCATCATTTTCTACTTGCAGCTGAGGGATTTGACTTTTTAAGCTTCTTTTGGGAAACTTCGTTTGTTTATTTTTTAATTTATCACACGTACTCGTAATTTATTAGTTATCCATTCTCATCTGCGCATTTTCTTTTGCGTTACGTTCACCCTCCAAGTGGTTTCGACGAGATATCTTGTCCATCAAGATCTGACCAATTTTGCTAATGACAAGATACCTCGTCATCAAGATATTGTTGATTTTTTATGATGACGAGATCAGGATTTGGTCAGTTTTTTCTAATGACGAGATATCTCATCGATCAAGATATGGTCAGTTTTGCTAATTACGAGATATCTCGTTGGGAGGATTAATTCGACTGCAAAAGAAGATTTTTTTTCATGACGCGATAAAACATTATTCCGGTAGATTTATTAATTAAAAATTAATATTCAGACAATTTACTAGTTCGGATGTTGACCTCGTCATCTGATCATGGTTCCATATAATGTAATGTCCTCGGATCTTCTTCGGGTTTGGTCCCGTACTGTCTCACCAATAGCCCCTTGTGTAGCCAGTGCGATGCTGATTCAACAGCCTCCCAGACAATTTAGTAACGAAGATACTTCTTTTTACTTATTTTAAGAATAAGCATATTTAGAGACGAAACTATAAAAATTAAAAATTATTAGTGTATAGAACTATGATTAATTTTTCTAGGATACCTATAAACGTGCTATTTATAAATACTTAATTTGTTTAAAAATCTAACTTTCAGACAATTTAGTAGCGAAAATTCTTTTTTAATTTAGTCAAGGAATATTAGAATTCTTGAGGTAGGTAGTTATGGAAGGTGTTTTAATTAACATCGCACTGGAGCAACACAACGGGCTATGAGAATTCTTAAGAGATGAACTATAAATTAATAAAGTTATTAGTGTATAGAATTATGATTAATTTTTCTAAGATACCTACAAACAAGCTATTTATAAATACTTAATTTGAATCCGAAAAGAAATATTTTTCGCAAGAAATTTGTTATATTTTCAATTGTGCTTGAGGAACAAGCAGAATTACCCAACTTATCCGGATAGAATCAAAACATTTAATGGATTGAAAGTGATGGCAATGATAATAGAACCAGTTAGATGTAGATTAGAAATGTAAGAAGTGCAGAAAATTAATGAAAAATATTTTTATTACTCCTTATGAAATTTAAAGTATTTTTGGTAGTAAAATCAAAAGTATAAAAACCTACACCTGCTTTGAAAGAGATTTTCAGACGGAATGCAAGGATTTTACTTCCGCTATCTAAATGCTCCCACTTAATTCTTAAGAGAGTTTACCTTAAAATGTAGTTTATCACCGTTTAGGGACGATTGGCGTTTAATTTAACTGGCACGGACAAATCAACTACCATTATACATCAAATCGGAATTCATTCCTTGGAATTTTTATTGGTGGTCTTATTCGAAAGACAAGTCAAATGACGTCACGTTCGGAATACGTAGAGGAAACAAGTTCCACCACAGAAACACTACCGCCACCTACATTTAGCGTGGCAGAAAATACTAATTTCTGTCGCTGGATGTAAAATCCTCGTCTACCCGTATTTTGTTTGTTTACCCTGAAAATCCCTTCAGTTTAAAATTGAAATCTGATAATGTTTTGCAAACTAATTATTTATTTATTATTTCAATATATTATATTGCTCATGCAGAGATTTTTACTAACGTTTTCAATTTAAAAGTTTCAGAATTAAATTTATTTACTTTTTTTATTGAATGGTCTTTCTATATAAGACAATACGAATAGAAAAAACAATTAATAGGTGTTTCACGAAGATGTTAGTAAATCCAAACGTTCTAGTAATATAATAATAGTATAATTTTAAGTGTATATATATATATATATATATATATATATATATATATAATACAAAACATTAACTACACGCTTTAGAGTTCCCTATTCCAGCGGTATCCCAGTTGGAAGAGCATCGGAATATACCAACCGCAGGATTGCGAATTCGAATCCAATCAAAGACCGTCGTGTAAAAAGCAGGCTGGTGCAAGTTAAATTTGTCGTGGCCTGAATTGTCCTCACGTTGGTGTTGTGTGGAAGTTTGGAGAGTGGGATGCCAACTCAGGTGTGACCTCGTCATCTGACCGTGGTTCAAAATTACGTCTTTCGGATCCTTCCCTTCGGGTATGATCCCGGACCGTCTCCAATAGCCCGTGGTGTTGCTCCGGTGCGACGTTAAGTAAAACTACTATCTACCAAACTTACCCGCCAACGTAAGGTAGGTAGGTATTTAATTAACGTCGCACTGGAGCAGCTCAACGGGCTATTGGCGATGATCCGGGATCCAAGCCTAAGGGAAAAATACGAGAACTTCACGTAATTTTGAGCCACGGTCAGATGACGAGGTCACACCTGAGCTGGATCCTCACTCTTTAAACTTCCACATCACGCCAACGTGAGGACATTTGAGGCCACGAAGATTTAACATGCACTAGACCCCTTTGTACACGACGGTCTGGTTGGATCGTGTACCGCATTTTCAACCCTCCAGTTGTTAATCGTCTACTCTTCCAACTTGGTTACCGCGACCCCCGAAATAATAAAGTAATAAGTATTAAAACGGAGATATTGAAGCAACAAAAACAGAGAACCAAAGTTTAAAGGAAAAATTATGTGCTTATCAGCCTGACATGTTTGGAATTTGTTATAGGGAAGTTCAAGCGAAGAACCCACTCGTATAAGTTTTCAGTTGTTTGCACAACTCGTATGGTTAAAAATGGGGCCGAGCCACGCTTGTATCCATTTCCAGCATTCAAAATGATAGCCATGAAAAGATAAACTTGAGCTGAAGTGAAAGTCTTTTCTTCAAAATTCTGGAAAATGTTTTGCTCAAACCAATTTATTTTCAATCCGGTTACCTTATACAAAACATGTCATTTATCACTACCTTACGTTTCTGCCTTTTTTTCCCTCCTTGCAAAAGTGATATTCCTCATTTTTTTGCGTTTGCGCGTATTTTTCTATAATAGAAAGGCAGCTTCTGTTGTTGACGTTTGATGAAAAATTGAGCCAATACCGACATTTTTGCTTTAACTCGGGTCTTTTCTTATCTGTATATTTGGGGGATTTTTTCGATCTTTCTTTTTTTTTTTTTGAAAACGAGTGCGTTTTGTATATTTTATTATTTTGTGGCCCAAGCATAATCTATTGAGGGCAGTTATTATTTTTTAAGTCTAAGCGTCTCGATTCTTTGACGTGAATGTAGTTTTAAAAGTAGCCTCTATGCGTGCATTCTTCACTATACATTCCTTTGTATAAGTTACTACGTTAAGGGCCGCGGTAGCCCAGTTGGAAGAGTAACCGGAGGGTTGGGAGTTCGAAACTAGGTCCAGACAAAGACCGTCGTATACACGGGGGCTGGTGCTCGTTAAATCTGTCGTGGCCTCAAATGTCCTCACGATGGCGTGATGTGGAAGTTTAAAGAGTGAGGATCCAGCTCAGGTGTGACCTCGTCATCTGACCGTGTTTCAAAATTGAGAGACGATGTTCTCTTGGATCTTTCTATTCGGGATTGATCCCGGATCGTCGCCAATAGCCCATTTTATTGCTCCAGTGCGATATTAATTAGCTACCAACCTACATCCTTTGCAGAATCTTTTATGCAGTTAGTTAATGTACAATTAAGAAAAAGTCGAACGACCCCATTTGTTCGTGCATCGTTCACAGTAGAGCAAAAACCAATTACATTATTCGGTAGGCAATAAATGCATAAGATATGGAACTGAGCATGATTCATATTTTCACACAATTCCCAGTTTTGTTGCCTAACTTCGAATCTATATCAAAATTTAACCTAAAATACCAAATTACATTTAGTTCAGCCGTTTCTGAATTATGAGTGTGGAAGATTAATTTTTCCTTTGTTCCTCAAGTCATTTTTGTTACACGACAGCTAATTAAACTAAAACCATGTTTTTAACCCTCCTGGTGGTTATCTCGATGAAGTATCTCGCCATTAGCAAAATTGACCAGATCTTGATGGACGAGATATTTCGTCATTAAAAGAAAAGTGACTATCTTGATCTCGTCATCATAAAAAGTCAGCAATATCTTTATGTCGATATATAGCGTCATTAGCAAAATTGATCAGATTGTGATGGACGAGATAACTCTTCGAAATCACTTCTAGTCCACCACAATCAACCTCTTGGTGTCATGGCCGAAATTACCCCACATCTCAACCAAATGCAATAATTCCTATACAGGGTGTCCCAAAAAGGTTGTTCCGCAATTTATCTTTTTACCATTTGGAGGTAGGTAGGCAATGTAAATTGCAAAAGTGCACCAAATAAGGTAAGTAATTAAGATATGTGAATAAAATTATCACGTGATAACAATTTAAGCGGATACAGTTTTTACTTTTTAAACAACCCCTCTAGATAAAAATCCGAGATAGCAGAAATGTTCCTTACCTGCATCCCTATCGTTAGCAGATAACTGCATTTCTGTAGGTTGAACAGTAACGGAGGCATAAGGACGCAAAAAAGTTGACTTATACCGCTCGTGCACAGCTGTTCAAGCAGTCAGATTAGGGACCGCATACACAATGCTAAAAAGTATTTTTTTTCGGTCAGAAAGTGCAACATTGTGCAAAGTAATGTAGTATTGCAACTGCAGATGAAAATTGCAATGCATAACAGTAGACAATGTAATCTTTAATAAAAATATTGCAGAAAAAATGGTTTAAATAAAAATAAAAGGAAATTTTTCCATCTGCAGCAATGCAGAACTTAGCTCTTCATTTTTGGCCATCGTTCTAAATTAGATACGGCCCCTTAAAATGGAAACTCTTGTATCTCCGTTACTATTCAACCTACAGAAATATGGTTTTTTACTAACGATAGGGATACAGGTAAGGAACATTTTTGCTATCTCGGATTTTTATCTAGAGGGGTGGTATAAAAATTAAAAACTGTATCCGCTTAAATTATTATCACGTGATAATTTTATTCACATATCTTAATTACTTACCTTATTTGGTGCACTTTTGCAATTTACATTGCCTACTTATCTCCAAATGGTAAAAAGATAAATCGCGGAACAACCTTTTAGGGACACCCTGTATTTAAAAAGGTAATTTCATGTGATTGCCGCCTATATATTGTGTAATGTAAAACACATTTTTTAGAGTAATAAAGTATTAGAATATTAATAAAGCATGTAGAATAGAGAGTACTTCAGTAGTATACTGAGAAGAAAAAGATAGTCTCACCGACGCTTAGTTTTGTACGAAGTCAAAGCTAGTTTTAACGGAACTGGGGATTTGTTGTGATTGCCGTCCTATAAATTGTGCACTGGAGAACATTGCATTTTTTAGAATAATAATTTTAGTATTAAAGAGCATTCTTCTATCCGTGTAACACTTAGCTTAGATTTTTAGAGTTATTTTTAAAAATTCAGCACACAAATGTGTAACAACCGCTAAAATAAAAGTATTTTGTTAGTTACAAAAGCATGATAAAGTCATGGCTCATATCGAAATAATTTAAAACAAATGGCGCGCTTGAGCGAAAGCTTACATAGGTTTTATGCGTGTTTTTGTGATCAAAATGTTTCGAACGAAATTTTTATTACAGGATCAACCATTTCGTTCATAATGGCCCACAAAAGTTTTGAAATAAAGAAAAAAACAGATTTCAACCTTCAGAATCCGCAGCATTCTTTAACGTTTATTACTAATATCAGCAGGACCCTTAGTATAAAAGGGATTTTAGTTATAACCTCCTTCTTCATTCCGCCTTAGACAATATTGCCTTCACTTCTACCTCTGAATTAACCCTAAAAATAGTTTTAATGTCCTTCGGAACGACGAACGATTCGAAATCCAGCTAATAAGTTTTAAAGCTAAAAATACCTTCTACAGCGTATAAACCTTCTACAGCGCTCGCATAAAATATGCAAACGATATGTGCCATATTGCGGAATAATTTATCTCGATTCGAACGAGAATAATGTCGGGGAAACCCCTCGACCGCGAAGGCGAGCTCAACCAGAGCGTGGCCAGATTCGGACAAGAACACACAATCTAGAACTTCACATAAAAACAATTCGCTTCGAGTGAAAAATGAAAAAGAAAATGGCGGAACAAAACCTTTAAAAAGAAATGGCAAAGAATACCTATAAGACTCCCAACTGCAGTTAATGCCTTTGGGTTCGAACGGAAAAGCTGGATAAAGAGTGTTTGACTGAACAAACAAAAACAAAACAAGTCGAAGTAAAAAAAAAAACCGCGTTCCATCAATGGGAGGCTGGAGCCGGAGCAGATCTGACGCTTCAAAAAACTAACTAGTCCCTCCTGGCTAAATAACTTTTTTTTACTCTCCGAAACGCTCTTTTAATGCTATTTTCCACCGTTTGCGACGCTTCCAGGTTGGAATGGTTAAAAGGTCTAAACTCGCGGTATTCCGATGGCACATAGGCGTATTTTCGTTTTTATACATGAATGTTTTGAGTTATTCCTAAGTGCTCAGGTTTAATAACATGAAAGGAATTGTTAAGGAGGGAGCTTCTTCGCAAAGTGGTCGAAAGAATAGACGAAGCTGAAGTGGTTTTACGTGTATAACGTTTTGGAAAATTTAATTCAAATGGAGTTCAAGTTCGCTGTTTTGTAACATTTCTTTCGTTCGCTGTCATTTCCTTCGTGGATGAACGGTATTATCTGTCAAGCTAAATGCAGATGGCGGTAGTGTTTCTGTGGTGGAACTTGTTTACTCTACGTATTCCGAACGTGACGTCACTTGGCTTGTTTTACGAACGCGCTTACGTCAATAAAAGTTCAAAGGATTGAATTCCGGATTGATGTATAATGATAGTTGATTGGTCAGCGCCAGTTAAATTAAATCCAAGCGTCACCAAAACGGCGATAAACTACTTTTAAGGTAACCCGACAGGTGTTATACAAGAACATTTGGATAGCAGAAGTAAAATCCTCGCATTTAGTCTAAAAATCCCTTTTATTTATATGTACTCTGACCGTGACGTTATTTGGTTTGTTTTTTTAGTACGATTTCAGTATTTCTCCAATAATAATTCCAATGAATGAATAGGTCCATGCTAGCTGATTGGTCAACATCAATCAGATCAAACGCCAAACCTTACCGTTACGGCGATAAACTATATTTTAAGGTAATCCTGATGAGTTTCATGCTAAAGCATTTGGACGGCAGAAGTAAAATCTGTGCAAAAAAAATTACTCTAGGTACTGATAGGTACCTGTTTACCATGGTATGTTAATCCATATTTTTGTCTATATCGTAGTTTGGTCTTTTTAATAAGCACAACTACCCTGAAAAGCCACTTATGACGTCAAAGTGTGTCTTTGCACACATGTATAAGAACAATGTACTACATAGGTCCTAATGGAATCTATGTTTACAATGGTATGTTACTCCATATTTTTGTGTATATCGAAACATGGTGTTATTAATAACCACACGTCACGTAGCCTGAAAAGCAGTTCCTGCGTCATAATGTGCTTCTGCGCCTAGGTAGAAAAACATTACACAAGGTCCTAATGGGATTTATGTTTACAAATGGCATGTTAATCCTCCAGATGGGTCTCTCGACGAGGTATCTCGTTATTAACAAAATTGACCAGATCTTGAACAAGATATCTCGTCACTAGAAGAAAACTGAGCAGATCTTGATCTCACCATCGAAAAATCGGCAATATTTCGGTGAGGAGATATCGCGTCATTAGCAAAATTGGTCAGATATTGATGGACGAGATATTTCGTCATTAGAAAAACTGACTTGATCTTGATCTCGCCATCATCAAAAATTCGATGTCTTGGTGAGGAGATATCACGTCATTAGCAAAATTAGTCAGATCTTGATCGACGAGATATCTCGTCTCTATCAAAATTGGTCAGATCTCTATGGATGAGATATCACGCCATTAGAAGAAAACTGATCAGATTTCTATGGATGAGATATTACGTCATTAGAAGAAAACTGATCGCATCTTGATCTCATCACCAAAAAAAATTGGCGGTATCTCAATGAGGAGATATCGCGTCATTAGCAAAATTGGTCGAGTCTCTTGATGATAGAGATATCGTTTCATCATAACAAAACTGAACTTCATGGACGACATATTTCGCCATCAGAAGAAAACTGATCTTGATCTCGTCATCATCCAAAACTTCGGCATATTATCTTTGTGACGAGATATCGTGTTATTAGCAAAATTGGCCATATCTCAATGGACGATATATCTCGTCGAAACCACTTGGAGGGTTAATCTATATTTTTGTCCTTTTCCCCATTAAATAAACAAGATTAACAGCTAAATTTAAATATTCCCAAAACATGGCTTGTCTTGAAGGAGCAAAGGTAGGTAGTTGAATTTACGTCGCACTGGAGCGACAACGAAAAAGCGAAGAAAACTAAATTTGCAAATAGGCGATAAGCGACCAATGCCACAGAAAAATGTACAGACCGTTAATATTCATTTTGGCAATAAAGGAAATTGATGACGCCCCCAAAGCAAAGAAAAACTCAGATTTAACTAATGAAGGATTCGGATGGGTTTATTAATTACTTAAGGAGTGAAGGCAAGGTTGGAAAAAATGACTTCGTCGATGATAAAAGAAAATTAATTCATCTCATAGCAAAAACAAAAATCTTATAAGGCGTCATTAACAATAGAAAATTATCTCATTCAAATTTTTCAAAAAATGAATCCATTAAACACAGTTTCTGGATAAAAAACTGTTTGATGTTTGTTCAAACTGGAAATGTCTGCATGAAGATAAAGTACGTAAATTCTAAATCGACTCTAGTTCTTTTGGAAGTTTTTATGCTCTGTTTTGGTTGGAATTTTTAAGAATTATTCCCCTTTTTTATATTTTGAATAATAGTTTTAGTTTAATTTATTTATCGAGTAGGTAATTGAATGGTTTCTACATTAAAGATGAAGTGCTTAGGGATTTGTTAATGCGCCTTCACATTATTCGCATCACTAGTTCTAATTTTTAGTTATCGTTTCATTATAAATTAGTAAACAATGGAGTTTAAAAGCTCAAAAAATTATCTGAAAACAATATCCTTTTATATTTTATAGAAATAAATAAAACTACTTTCCATCAGTACCTATAGGGTTTCTATAGGATAATTTTGAAGTTAAAGAACATTTTAAAGAAATTTTATTCAAAACGGTGAAGTAAACCTGCAGTCACCAATAAGGAAACTAAAAGGTGACGTCACCCACGACGCAATTGGCAGGTGACCAAGAGAAAAAAACATGACGTCATCGAACGCTCATCCTGGATCTAAGAATTTACTTTTTTCTCTTTTATGAATAACTAGCAAGCCTTAAAAAATTTCAGAACCAAATGAGCAATATGAAGAAAACTGAAGTTTTATATCTTATGTTTGAATCTTTCCTAGCAACGTATAAAGGCGGTGAAGTACTAGTGGATGAGATAAAGTTGACAAAGCTTTTTCCCACTCCTAGTGATCAACTCAAGAATAAACTCCGAGATTATACTGGGCCATGGTAGCCCAGTTGGAAGAGCAATGGATTAGGAACCGGAGGGTTGCGAGTTCGAAATTGGGTCCAACCAAAGACCGTCGTATACATGGCGGCTGGTGCACGTTAAATCTGTCATGGCCTCAAATATTCTCACGTTGGCGTGGTGTGGAAGTTTGGAGAGTAGGGTGCCAGCTCAGGTGCTGACCTTGTCATATCACCGTGGTTCAAATTTACAAGGCGTGGTTCGTAGATCTTTCCCTTCGGGATTGATACCGGACCGTCAGCCCATAGCCCGTTGTGTTGTTCCAGTGCGATATTAATTAACTACCTCCCTAACGAGATTAGACTTTTGGTATACAGGGTGAGTCTAAACTAATAATAAAAACTTCAGGGGGCGATAGAACACAACGAAACAAACACTTTTCACCATAGAATGTATGGTCGCAAGTGCAGCGATTGGCCGCTAGAGAGCGCTTTCCATTTCGGCATAAACACACGGTCCGATGCAAGTTGGAAAGGAAAAGAGGCATGAAATATGGAAACAACGCTTTAATGTCAAATAAACATCTGCTTGACAAAACGAAATAATACAATTAGATTCGCATAAATTAAAGATAAGTACAAGGAACAACGGATAAGAGAGAAATGACATGTACAAAACATGAGAAACTTTTCACATGGAAATGAAACGACAAGTACAAAGCAAGTAGTCGGTAAGTACAACGCAAATGCGCAATTACAGAAGCTGTTCAAAATGTCGACCACCACACCTGATTCAGGCCTCGCATCGCCGACATAACACTTTTACACAAGCGTTTGACTGCGCTCTCTAGCGGCCAATCGCTGCACTTGCGACCCTACATTCTATGGTGAAAAGTGTTCGTTTCGTTGTGTTCTATCACCCCCTGAAGTTTGTATTATTAGTTTAGACTTACCCTGTATTTAAAGTCAAATTGATGGAAAGTTTCTATTAATGTTCAGCAAAAGGGGCTAACCAATCAGGCTAGTGGTCATGGTGCTGACTTCTAGATCGAAAGGTTCTTGGTTTGAATCCGGTGTAAGGTATGTGCGCTTGTCTGTCTGGAGTGAATGTGTGGACTTTCTGTAAATGGGTTATTCCTTGAATGTATGGTATGTGATGTGCAACCTGAACTCACATCCGTGGTACACTAGGGAAACACCAAGTGGTTCTCAATTCCGCCTTGTAAGGCTATGATGAATAAAGAACTTCTCTAACAAACTTCAAATTGACCGGCATTGGTATCAAAAATTCAGTAAAGACATATTTATTAATATCCTCGTTGCCGTTTTTACATGTTCTTGTAAATGGAATTCAACCATTTGAGAAGAGGCTATTAATTTCTACATCATCTTACACACTAGTGAATAATACTATTGTTTGCCAGCCTTTGATCTGGAAGGGCTCAGTTGAAAAATCTGGGGCAACAGAAAAACAACTGGAGCTGGCAACAGTGGTCCAAGATAACTTATTTTACCCTCTGGTGGATGTCTCAACGAAGTATCTCGTCATTAACGAAACTGACCAGATCTTTATGGATGAGAAATCTCGTCGAAACCACTTGGAGGGTTAAACTCTAGTTTTCCTCAGAGTTTATTTTGGTCTTGATAAAAATGGGAGTTTGGTTCCACCGGAGAAGCTATAGATCAGTGTTTCCTCACCTTGTTTTTACCGTCTTTATTAGTCACTTTTTGAAGCTTTTAGATTATTTACCATCAATTACATTAAATTTTCTCTAATGCTTTACATCCCTCTCTTAAAGCAAGGTTTTTGCTTTTTCCAGTGTCTTTGTTGACAGTAATGTTTATTTCAGGTACATTGACAGTGTATTTAGTTTTCTATAATTTCTATATTTCCAACAATGTGCATGAGTACGAGTGTGGACTTGTGATATACTTAGCCACAATAAAAAATTCACTTATAATATAATTATCTCAACCATAAAGTACTTTCTGGCAGATTGAAGTTACACTGTCTTTCACACTTCTACATGGCTGACCACGCGAACTTTCAAACAAGCCAGATGCTGCTTTTGGAAAATTCCAAATGGCGTTCATCGCTATCGGCACGCACTTTGATGGATCATCCACGATAAGCAATTGAATTACAGATGCGATATCAGCAATTTCCAACAATTGTCTGAAGCTCTGCGAAACCCTTCACTCTTCGATCCTACTAAGCCTTCTTTTCACACATTACCTTGTACTTTCTCGTTTGCTAAAGGCAAGATGGAACAGTCAAACAGTCACGATAATGAAACGTACGATGGAACGTCCGTGTTTTTATATATATATATATAATTCAGACCTATTAGTTTTTTTTTACGCTATTGTAAATC
Source organism: Meta bourneti (assembly GCA_933210815.1). Classification (NCBI taxonomy): domain Eukaryota; kingdom Metazoa; phylum Arthropoda; class Arachnida; order Araneae; family Tetragnathidae; genus Meta; species Meta bourneti. Next base: position 74,539,645 of record OW119928.1, read on the forward strand.
AATCAACTAGTGGTTGCATCTATAGAATTCTTCTACTGCTGTATAGCTATATAGCACTACAATGAATTCCAACCATGAAATCGTTTTGGTAGGCTGAAGTTGGTTCGTCTTTGAACAAACTGCTACAGATGATGTTACTTAACCCTCCTGGTGGTTGTTTTGACGAGTTTTCTCGTCATCATAAAAAATCGGCAATACTTTGATGACGAGATATCTCGTCCTTATACAAAACTGTTCAGATATTGATGGACGGGATGGATGGACGGGATTGACTCTTAGAGAGTCAAATAAAGTGTGTAGCCGAAATAGAGTGTGACTGCACTGGACTCACAACAAAGTCAGACCATCAAAGACGAAAATATTAGCTAAGGCAGCGAAACATAAAGTAGAGAATGGAACATTCAAGTAGTTAAAGTCCATCGTGAGAGCTGGTGATTTTTCATATTTCATCGCCAAATACTTGTTGAGGGCGATAGTGTTCACCCGTTTAATATTTGATTCCCAACAAGGAGCTCTTAGACTGGAACTCACCTTCAGATCCAAATTCAACTGAGTTAAAAACCGACGCAAAAGAAAGAATCACAGCCGGAACAATTTATATTTGATAGACTTTGAACACCAATGATAACTAAACATCTTTAAAATCAACCCAGTCATTAGCACCGATGTCCTTTATCTCGAGCACTTGGAAAACTTGGAGCACTGGTTCACCCGTTTGACAATCAATCTGCTATTGATAGCTTTTATGCAATTCAGCCACTTAATTCTAGAGAAGGAATACTGTGGTGAACTTAGCCACTACAAATCTCAACGTAGTATGAAGTAGTACACACAAACTCTGAAACGAATCTCAAGCATGAAGTACTTTGGGGGACAAGTTTTCCAAAATCTACCTACAGATGTCGTTATTTAAAAGGAGCCGAAACAGAGAGTGTTATTGCACTGCACTGACAACAAAGGCAGACCCAATCGAAGATTATGTTTTGTTGCCTTAAGTAAATATTTTAAAGTAGAGAAATGGTACACTCAAACAGTTGAAGCTCCTTTGTCAGTTGTGGCGATTTTTAAGATTCCATCGACAAATACGGATTGAGGACGACAGCATACACTCGTTCATTTTTAATATTTTATTCCGGACAAGGAGCTCTTAGACTGAAACTCACCTTCAAATCCAAATTCAACAGCGCATTAAGAACCGACACAAAGCAAGAAATCACAGCCAGAACAATTCATATTTGATTAAAACTTTAAACGCCCTTAAAGGTAAACACGTTTGAAATGAATCCAGCCATTAGCACCGATGCCTTTTGTTTGGAGCACTTGAAAAAGTTGGAGCTCCTAAAAATTGAACGAGTGAGGCGAAATGAGATTTAATTAACATTTCTGCCTTCTTTCCCTTGCGTCATAAAACGTCAACTCATTTTGAAATCAGCGAATGATTTGGCTTTAAATCATTTGCATTTTCTTCTTGCAGGAGGAAGGAAAATGACTTTTCGAGTGCTCTCCATTACCAATCTCTTTCTCCTCGAGTTCTCGAGTTGATCAGGTGAATGTTTATTACTGGAACGGTTGCTAAAGGTTCCCTCCTGAAAAATCCATTTTCAATTTAATCTTTTCTGGATTTATAACGTCTCGAAATTTAGGGGAAACGCAAAGAAGGGAAATTTAATATGCGTATATAGAAATTTATAGATATATATCTAGATTAGGAGCTACACTGGTGTGCAAAACTTTAGGACCAGTAAGGTTTACAGCTGCTATTTTGTAATGAAGTTTCCTGGATGTGTGAAAATTATGCAAAAGGTACGTCGGGTTACCAAACCGATTGATGAAACCATAACTATATTAGGAACAGAAGCAAACAGTAATAAACGTCTTTGATTCGTTCGCACATTTGAAGATGTTAAAGAAATTTTTGTTGTTTTCGAAATTCATACTTTTTTCCTCAGTATATACTAGATACCTTAATGTCCATATACTACAACAGAAATACTTTCTTAAGAAACTGAAAAGCAGAACTATGCCAAATAAATGGAACAACGAATCTATAAGAGAACAATTCGTTCCTATATTTTGATAAAAAAGAATGAAATACAATAAGTTCTCGTTTTAACTATGAACACTTTGCTTTACCCGTACACCACCACATTAATGCTTTCTTACCAAACGGAACCACAAAACCATGCCAAACAAGTGGAAAGGTAAATCTAAAAGACAATGATTCATGCCTATGTATAAATTTAAAGGAATGAGACATTATAAATTATTGTCGTTTTGAACATGCGCACTCTAATATTGCCATATTGCCCATTTACCCCAACAATAATTCTTCCCAACTAAACCGAAATGTAGAAAAACGTAAAATAAGTAGAACAATGAATCTAAAAGACAACGATTCGTTACTACATTTCATTAAATGAATTAAATGTAACACCTTTTTGTCGATTTTTAAAAAGCACATCTGCTTTATTCCTATATGCCATTTAATAACAATGATTATTAACCAAACTGAAACGCAGAACCATGCCAAATGAATGAAACAGTGAATCTAAAAGACAACGGTTGGTTGTTTTGGTGTTTTATGCCGCGAGGGTTATATTTAGTCAAACTGTGACCATAGCACAAGATAACCACAACGATTAGTTCCTACGTTATAATTAAACAAATTAAATATAATAACTTTTTGCCGTTATTTCAAAAGCACCTCTGCTTTACTCCTATATACCGTTTAACAACACTGCTTCCCAACCAAATTGAAACACAGAACCATTCAAAATAAGTGGAACAGCGTATCTAAAAGACAAAAGTTGGTTGTTTTGGGGTGGGTTTTATGGCGCAAGGGTCATATTTGGCCAAACTGACAAAAGCGCAAGATAACTACAACGATTCGTTCCTACATTTTAATCAAGCAAATTAAATACAATACTTTTTTTGTCGAATTTTAAAAATCACATCTGCTTTACTCCTATATGCCATTTAACAACAATGCGTAGTAACCAAACTAAAACGCAGAACCATACCCAATAAGTGGAACAACCAATCTAAAATTAAAACGATTTGTTCCCATAATTCCATTTAAAGGAATGAAACAATATTTTTCGTATTCAAAACGCATATTCTCTTTATACCATACTGCCCATATACCACAACAATGATTTTTCCTAACGAAACTGTAACTCAGAACTAAGGCAAATAAGTGGAACAGCGAATCTAAAAGACAACAACTCGTTTGTGTTTCGTTCCTTTACATATAATTATGGGAACTAATCGTATTATTTTAGATTGGCTATTCCACTTATGTTCATGGTTCACAGTTTCAATTTGCTTATGAAGCATTGAACAATGTTTCCTTAGCCAAACTGAAACGCAGTACATTGCTAAATAAATAGAACAACCAATCTAAAATACGATTAGTCGTCATAATTCCATTTAAAGGAATGAAGCAGAATATTTATTTTTCGTTTTCAAAATGCATGCCTCCTCATATTGTGCCCATATACTACAGCAATAATTCCTCATAACTAAACTGAAACTCAGAACTAAGGCAAATAAGTGGAACAGCGAATCTAAAAGACAACAACTCGTTTGTGTTTCGTTCCTTTACATGTAATTATGGGGACTAATCGTATTATTTTAGATTGGATATTCCACTTATGTTCATGGTTCACAGTTTCAATTTGCTTATGAAGCATTGAACAATGTTTCCTTACCCAAACCGAAACGCAGTACATTGCTAAATAAATAGAACACCCAATCTAAAATACGATTAGTCGCCATAATTCCATTTAAAGGAATGAAGCAGAATATTTATTTTTCGTTTTCAAAATGCATGCCTCCTCATATTGTGCCCATATACTACAACAATAATTCTTCATAACTAAACTGAAACTCAGAACTAAGGCAAATAAGTGGAACAGCGAATCTAAAATACAACGATTCTCTTCTACATTTTCATTTAAAGGAATGAAAAATCACAGCACTGTACAATACTCTGCAATTCCAAGTCCTGTCCGTAACGGAACCTGACGCAACAATGCATCCGACAAAAGAAGAATCTGGTCGATTCGGTCCGTGGCACAGAAGACCCCGTGAGGTCTTTTTTCCCAAGTCATGCGCCCTCTAAGGCTGATTTATCCCCCCAATAGAGACTAATTTATACGGTCGTCCATAAGAGTAAGTGGGCTGTGGAAAATGCGCTGCGTCCTCGCCTTTTATGTGGCGGGAAAGATATATATCTATTGATTATATTGCTCTTATATTAAGGATGAATGAAGGTCCATTGCCACCAGACGCCACCGTGTCACGAGGGTGGAAGGAAAGGGTGGCCCGATTGATTGGATATGGTGGAGCAGGTTGTTGTCAAATCGCTCTGGAGGTGAGGTGAAACTGAATATGAGCATACCTTTATCGAATACAGATGAAGGTGTTGTTGTTGTCTTAACCCTCCAAGTGGTTTCAACGAGATATTTTGTCCATCAATACCTGGCCAATTCGACCAAGTCCATCAATACCTGACGAGATTTCTCGTCATCGAGATATTGCCAGTTTTTATGATGGTGATATCGTAAAAACATCTGGTCAGTTTTTTTTCCAACGACGAGATATCTTGTCTATCAAGATCTGGTCAGTTTTCCTTTTAATGACGTGGTATTTCGTAGAATAAGATCTGAAAAGTTTTGCTAATGACGAGATATCTCGCATCAGGATATTTGTGATTTGTTTTATGATAGAGATATCAAGATCTCGTTAGTTTTCTTCTAATAACGAGATATCGCGTATATCAAGATCTGCTCAGTTTTCTTCTGATGACGCGATATTTCATCCATCAAGATCTGACAAATTTTGCTATTGACACGATATCTCGTCATCAAGATTTTGCCGATTTTTTTATGATGGTGAGATCAAAACCTGGTCAGTTTTCTTCTAATGACGAGATATCTCGTCCATTGAGATCTTTTCCCTTCTCTTTTAATGACGCGATGTCTCTTCCATCAAGATCTGACCAATTTTGCTATTGACGCGATATCTCGTCCATCAAGATCTGACCAATTTTGCTAATGACGCCATACCTCATAACCAAGATATTGACAATTTTTTGGTTTATGGTGAGAACAAGATCTGGTGAGATTTTTCTAATGACGAGATACCTCGTCCATCAAAATCTGTTAAGTTTTGCTAATGACGAGATACCTCGCCGAGACAACCACCAGGAGTGTTAACCTTTTATCCAATGGAGAATTGTACAGCCTAAACGACAATCGTGAGCACCAAGTAATGGATTAAAAATCAAGAAACATTTATTCACACACACTGGCAAGCACAAGTTATTTATAACATACAGCAACTTCTTCTTAAATCACGCCTCTATTCATCAGACATTCGGATACAAGAGCAAAATTCAGTGTAAACAAACACAAAAACTACCAGAGAAGAAAAAGTGCTTCCGGTTAAGAAATAATTTGAATTATCGCCGTTTTGACGACGCTTAGTGTTAGTCTTTATATGAGAGGGATTTTCAATGTTAAACAAACAAATAAGACTGAAGACATATTTTTCTTTTGGTTACTCAAGTACTCTCGCATGATACATAACGCGGTTATATTAAAATGTATTTGATCGTCGTTTTGACGACGTTTGGTGGGTTTTCTTTTGGCGTTGACAAATTAACTATCATTTTTCAATTTGGAATTCATTCTTTTGATTTACTATTAGCGACGTGCCGAAATCGTATTCGAAAAACTAGCAAAGTGAATCGCAAACCGAGGAACACCACAGCAAAATTATCGCCACCTATCAGAAAGAGTTTTTGATAAGCAACATGCTAAGAATGCATTCTGGTATCGTGTCAAGTTACGCGAAGAGTTCCGAAAAAGGTTACCAAAACACTAGCGTCACCTGCATTTCGCTTTACAAAAGCTCTTCGTATTGTTCTTTTTTATTTATCCACCAATAGTTTTTGGTTTGTAAGCAACAAAAGAAAATTTAACTTGTTTCTTTAGAAGTGGGTGTTCAAAGGTACTTTTTCAAACAGATATCCTAAACTGAACTGTTACACATCGCTGTTGCGGAAGAGCAATTACGCAGGTACAATTCATCAATTTATTCCAAGAATAAAAGGAAAACTAATAATACCGTTCATGATTAATATCAATTAAAACATGTGAGAAACTTTGACGATTTTGAAAATAGGATTAAAAGGTATATTTATGTTGCTTTTAAATGTACCTCTCATGGATGTGAATTTTGAGTATTCATCCCCAATTTTGCCGTTACGTCGATGATCCAAAATATGGCATAAAATATTCAACACAGTCACTTAACTAAACACGCACGACTTTTTTTATCTATTCATAACATTATTTTTCAACATATTTGTTAGCGTTTTAATTAATTAACTTCCTTACATCATGGTTGGTTGGTATTGAGGTTTTATAGCGCAAGGGCCATATTTGGTCATGCTGTGCCAGACACAAGACGTACAATTTCAATAAATAGACACACACAATGAAAGTTTTACTGACACAAAAGAGAGATATATACCCAGGGAGGAATACACCTGGCAAGAATCGAACCTGTGCCGCCTACAACTCGAAGGTTACTAGAGCAGTGGACATACCCAATGAGCCACGACGGCCCCTCCTTACATCATGAAAGAGATTGAGTTTAGATCAACCCCCCAAGTGGTTTTGACGAGGTATCTCGTCTATCAAAATCTGTCCAATTTTGATAATGACTCGTCATCAAGATATTGCCGAGTTTTTGATGATGACGAGATGAAGATCTGGTCAGTTTTTTCTAATTACGAGATATCTCGTCCATCAAGATCTAGTCAGCTTTGGTTACGACGAGATATCTCGTGAAGACAACCAACTGGAGGGTTATCAATGATAACCTCCAGTGGTTACACACACAATACACACTTTCGTCGTTGTTTCAGCTAAATTCAACACACAACTTCTAATACAATCGTTTTAAACAGCACTTGCGTCGTTCCACTGAAGAGCTAAGCTCCCACACCCAATCTAAATCACTACTAACTTCTTCTAAAAGGTGATGAAAGTTGAATGACGCAATGCTCTCTAGAGGTAGCTAGTGCACTACATTTCTGTTCTTGTCCCCATTGGAAGGCAGAATCATTGGAGATAAGTGAAGAATACATAGAGGAAATACAAAAGTAGATTGAGTAATGGTAACCTTTTTATGTGCCCAAGACCATGGAACCAAAACTAGCAGTAACGTGACTCTTAGATAACTTTCTTTTGCCTATTGAAACGAATATTCAACAGCTGACTGGTCTAAGGGACGGGAGAAGACGCCCATCCATTGATTAATCAACTGATTGGACCATCTGCGCCATAGTAGTAGACTTTGGCGATTTCGCCACTGTAGGAATTGCGTATTCACCACACTACCTTATCATAAGACGTCACATCGCTAAACTAAGCGATAAAATTCCAAATTGGTCAACCAAGTCAATTTTTAAGAAAGTAGTCACGTGAATACTAGTTGAAATGTTGCTCAATCACTTTGAAGATCCACTCAATACTAATAATCAGTCTACTTATATTTCACGCCTATGTGTGGACGCGTATAACTAAAAATACCCACATTTCACACTTATGTCACCGTTTCTTCTGTTACGTATAGACCCAGAGAGAACACCCCCTACTAATTCTATCTACCCCCATTAGAACTTCATTCAATAGTTTTATAAAACTCCATTCAATGTTTCATAAAATTGATACCTCTGGTCATAACATAGGTTCTAAAACGTGAGTACTGCGGTAGTCGTGTTGCTGTTAATTTCAGGAAAATTGCAAACAAAAGTGAAGCTTTCGTGCAGAAGTCGAATTACCAGTTCCGCTTCGTCAGGATTTAATGCATTTACGTGAATTCTAATTAATTCCAACTTACTTCATGTTAGCGAATCGAGCGGATCTGATGCAACGCACCAGTAGAATCTTTGACATGTGCCCAGATTAAAATATGATTAGTTTCGGAGTTGTTACCTAGTGTTTACTCTTATTTTAAACACTGATAAGGAAAATTTTTAATCTGTATCTTTCATTCTTGTTTCACAAAGGGCCATGTAAGCCTTTTTTAATATATTTTTCATCAGTTAAATGAATGAGCTTGTTATTTTATAATCTCCTAAAGAACATATTTTGCTTAAAATGTTTTTAAACGCTACATCGGGATTGTTTTTACGATGTGATTATATATTTTCTCACTTTTCAAATTTTCTGTTACAGAAATGCATGCTGCTTTTATTTTAAATTATATCTCTTGCTGTTTTCCATCATTCTTGGCGTTCATGTGCTGCAATCTTTTCCTCAAATTTTTATTAAAGCACTGCAATTTAAATTAATTTGTATTCCCAACTGTTTCAACCTTTTTATTTTATTTTAATGTTTCGTGATGACGAGGTTTGAGAAAATTTCCCCATGCATTAAAGTCAGCAGAAATGAATGCTTAAAAGCTCTGGTAACAGCGTAAATTGGGATGACTACCTTAGCTTAAAGCAACTAAACTGGCAAATAAGCTCTTTCTGTAAAGCCAAATGTAAATCTTTGTAGTATTTTTACGGCGAGTTTTGTTTCTTATTCGTTTATCGAAAGTGACGCTTTTTGACTTGTTTTTCGAATACGATTTCAGCAATTCGCCAATAAAAATCCCAACGAAAGAATTCCGAACTGATAGATGATAGGTGATTTGTCAACGCCAATTATATGAAAAGCCAAACGGTGATAAACTACATTTTAAGGTAACCCCGATCTGTATCATGAGAGAGCATCTAGATAGCTGACGTAAAATCGTGTTCCGTATGGTTTGTTTGTTAACACTGAAAATTCCTCCCATACCAACATTTAGAGCTAAATGTTTTGAATTTGAAATTTATGACGTGAATAAAATAGAATTACTTACATCCTTTATTTTACTGCTTTGGTGACTGGAACCTGCCACGGTTCTGTGGTTTCACCCATTGAGTTGGCAACCTGCGAGTTGCAGACCTTATAGATTCGATTCCTATAATTTACCCTGAGTGTATTTCTATCTTCTGTGTCTCATAGATGTGAAATATAAGTAGACTAAGCATTGCTATTGAGAGGAGCTTCAAAAGAGGTGACCAACATGTTGAATAGTAGACACTTGACTTCTGTGAAAAATTGACTTGTTTGACTGATTTGATATTTTATCTCCTCATTTGGCGATATAGCATCGTATGATAAGGTAGATGTGTGAATACGCAATTATATAGAGTGGCGGCAAAAATGGTGAAATCGCCAGTCTACTATGTCGCAAGGACCAATCAGATGATGAATCAATGGAATGGCGTCTTCTCCCGTCCCATGGACCAATCAGATGATGAAAGTTTGTTTTCACCCAGCAGTCGAAATAGACTAAGGGTCGCGTTACTGCTAGTTTTGGTCACATGATCCTGTGCACCATATTAAGATTACCCTTTCAAACTATACTTTATATTTCTGCTCTGGTAAGTCCATTATTTGACGTTGACCTGTCTTGTCTTCTGTGCAGCTTGAACCATAAAACTACACCAACCATCCTTGTTGGTGATAGAGTTTAGTTGGTTTGCGGGATAGAATGCTGTTAGGTGGACGTGATACAAACGTTTGAAAATATGTTCTGAAGCTTGAAGTCCACCAAACACGTATATGTATCTAGACCCAGAGAGAAAAACACCACTGATTCTACCTACTCACATTAGAAGTACCTATCGCTATATTTATATCAACATCATAACTCTTTATCAAAGATTACCAGGCCTCGTTTCCATTTACCAAAAACAACTAAGAACACAATCCACCCAAATTTCTGCAAACAACCGAAACCCTCCTGAGCCCACGGTCTGGCACTGAAAAGTGAAATGGCATTATTGATTAATGGTATTCATTACCGCTGTCTTCATTTCAATACCTCTAATGATTAAAGTAATTCCCCTCTAATCGAAGGTGAAAAGAACGAGTGATTATTAGGGGCTATTATTCATGTCTTAGGAAATGTCTTAAATTATCTATAAATTAATCCTCTGGTTTTCAATTAAGCGTTCATTTAACTATCCATTAAGTACACTTTTAATTGCGCAGAGGAGCTGGCTTTTGTTTTTGCCAGTTCTAGATGCATTAATGAAAGGCGGAGATCATCAAATTTGAAAATTAATTAGCACCGAGCTTTATAAAGTGTGTTCGATGGAATGGGGATGAATACATGGCTGGATATATGAGATGTTTGGCTGAGGTAAGCAAGAGTATTAGAGAGTTTACTCCCTCAATGTGAACCTATTGTTGTCATGTGCAATGTGACCTGGGTACTTTATTTCCTTAAACGAGTAGATGTGAATTAAACTTCGTGCTATAACCATTCTAAAAGTATTAGAGTTAAAGGAATAATATAACAACATCTTAAAATAATAATCTTTTTTTTTCTTACCAGACTGCTAATACTATAACTACGACATGAAGATTCAATTGTAATACTACCAGAATGATTCTGGTTGAAATGAATTTTACGATTGAAGCGTTCAATTAAATATTGGTCTGTGGGCAAAATTTTCAAAAATAAGAATTTAAATATTATAATGGTCTATGCAGTATTAGACATCGATTCCTACAGCTAATTTACAAAAAACACTCGATGGCATGGTGGGTCAGAACACGTCTTCTTCCAGTTGTTTCCACAACTGGTAGAAAACGTGTTTTTTTATCACTTTCTTCTCTTTACATACTGCTCATGTCGGGTAATTTTTCTAAATTGTTTGATAGACATTTAAAATAAGCCTTAAAACAGTCCATGGTACTTTCAGGTTTGCATTAGTTTGGGTAAGAGGTTCTTGAAAGACATACCAGAGCGTATTGTTAGAAAAATATTTATATATAATAGCATATTTATTATTTTATCTGCAGTTTCTCATTACGGACCCAATAAATAAGTTACTACAAGTCTTTCTCTTATGAGCCGAAGTAACCATAAATAACTATACTGAAGAATTCTTCGAAGAACAATCGAGGAATTACAAAAATCATAATCTTAATCAAACCACTTTAACGAATATCTATTTTATTTTTAATTCCAGTAACCATTCCAAACTCCTCAAAAAGCCTTTCAAAATTTTCAGAAATGGAACTAGGGAGGATATTACCCCAACTGGAAGAAGACGCTTCCTGTAAAGAAATCCAGGACAAAGTGTACTTTTCAATCAACTCCACTTCTTTTGAAAAATGGGACCGAGCTCCTTAAAAAGCCGAACAAACAAGAACTGCAACAAGTAAGTTAGTCCCAAAAGTAAGTTGTTTCAAACAACCCAAACCCAAACAAGTTACTTACCCATACAACCCAAGTCCAAACCAGTTACTACACTAAATAAGTTACGGGCCCAATAATACGTTTATGTATAAGTCACTCTATTGAATCCCACTAACCACACAAATTTTACTTTACGGTTCTTCGATGAACAGTCAACTGAAGAATTACAAAAATAACAATCTTAATCAAACCACTTTAACGAATGTCTATGTCACTTCTAATTTCAGCAACCATTACAGTTCTCAAAAAGACTTTCAAACTTTTCAAACACGGACCGAGGGAGGAAGGATATTACCCCAACTGGAAGAAGACGCTTCCTGCAAAGAAATCCAGGAGCAAAGTGTACTTTTCAATCAACTCCACTTCTTTTAAAAAAAAGCGGACCGAGCTCTTAAAAAGTCGAGCAAACAAGAACTTCCAAGCGTCCCGTTCCTCATTGATATGGTAACACGTTACAACGGTGAAGGCCTTATTCAAATGATAATTTTCTTGGCCGAGGGGCGCCATGCTGCGGCCATAAACGCATGAAATATGGCGTCTAAACTCAATGGAGAGTAAAGTGAGGTCCGAAATGTGCTCAACTTTTGGAGCAAAAATCTCCGTTATGGAAGTATAAATATCCAACCCGGTATCTCTGCCAGGATTGGCCGCATGGGGGTAACTTATATATCTACGGATGCATTAGGGGAAGAAGATCGAGAAATTCTCGGTCAATACTCTGATATTGGAGAAAGAAGAGAAAAAATGTTTTTTTATGTTGTTTCATTTCTGCATCCGAAAAACTGGAGCGATTTTATTGAGAACCAATTGCAGGCAAAGGAATCTGGAGTTGAGAGTATCCCGTATCCCATTTCCATATATTTTTTTATCTTGGAGGTATAAAAAAATAAATCGGATTTGTGAGGCGGATATTTATTTATTTACTTTCGGATATTCTAAATACAAAATGGAGTTTTCTCGATATTTTTGATGTAAACAACTCGGTAGGATTTCTAGCGAATAGTAATATGCGGCAGGAGGGGTGTTTTAAAGTTCCTTTTTCTGTGGATGCGTGTGTTACTTTAATCTTCGCTCTTTGAATCGAAAATGCCCAGTGAATGCCCTCCCCTCACCCGTTTCTAGAATGTATCACATATTTTATAGTAAATTTTCGAGTGGAGAACTTACATTTCGTCGGCTTACACAAGTGAAACACTAAGTCAAGATTTTCAAATATGAGTTTAGTTTTTCTAGACCAGAATGTGATCTTTGGTTTGGTGAAGATTTCTTCTTGAGAAACACACTTAGTGAGCATAGGATGGTGAGTAGAATTCTTTACCCTTTGTTTTCTCAGAATTGTTTCTTGACAGTGTGTTTCACTTGAGAAACACATAAATAAATTAAATCTGCATTCTTTTTTATACTTTTACTAACACTGAGCATCACGAGATTTCAAAGTGGTGTAGGATTGCTTTAACCCCACGACACATAGTGACTCTATAACCTCATATATTGGTTGAGAGAGTTCTTGAAAATATTGTATTGGTCACAAGGAAGACAAATCTGGTTAGATGTCATGCAGGTAAAACTGCAGGTTGAAGAAAGGTTAAATGCGTGTGAACCCCTCAGAAGGTTAATGCGTTTTATAATAGTACATAATCTTAACTAAGTCTCACTCTCTTCTCAATAATTGGAGAATCCTCAGAGGATTTTTATAAGTTGCTATAGCAATACATAATCTCTGTTGAGATTATGTCTCTCTACTCAATATTTGGAGAACCCTCAGAGGGTTAATATATATAAGTTACTATAACAATACATAACCTTAATAAAAGTACTCTCTTAATAATTGGAGAATCCTCAGAGGATTTTTATAAGTTGCTATAGCAATACATAATCTCAACAAAGTCTCACTCTCTACTCAATAATTGAAGAATCCTCAGAGGGTTAATCTGCTAATAACAATACATAATCATAATAGAATTACTCTTTGAATGATTAGAGGATCCTCAGAGAGTTAATATAAACTGCTATAACAATACCTAGTATTAATAAAAATACTCTTCTCTGAATAATTGGAGAATCCTCAGAGGATTTTTTATGTTTCTATAGCAAAACATAATCTCAACAAAGTCTCACTCTCTGCTTAATAATTGGAGAATCCTCAGAGGGTTAATATATATAAGTTGCTATAACAATACATAACCTTAATAAAAGTACTCTCCTCTGAATAATTGGAGAATCCTCAGAGGATTTTTATAAGTTACTATAGCAATACATAATCTCAACAGTCTCACTCTCTACTCAATAATTGGAGAATCATCAGAGGGTTAATCTGTTGATAACAATACATAATCATAATAGAATTACTCATTGAATAATTAGAGGATCCTCAGAGAGTTAATATAAACTGCTATAACAATACATAATCAATAAAATTACTCTTTGAATGATTAGAGAATCCTCAGAAGGGGTTAATAAATTGCTATAACAATACTTAATCTTAAAAAATACTCTCCTTTGAATAATTGTAGAATCCTCAGAGGATTTTAATAAGTTTTCTATAGCAATACATAATCTAAATAAAAGTACTCTTCTCTGAATAATTGAACTGAGTAACACGAAGGGCGATAAATCATTGTTAAAATAATTCGCATTGTTGAAATGTTTCCGCATGACTGAAAATTAGATTTATTTCCTTTTCGTTTTCTCAGAACTATTGATTGATGATTATTTATTGGTACTCGCCGAGAAGATTGGGCTGAGTCACGGCGATGATCAGACCCGGTGTTCTCCTGCCAGGATTTCGAAACATGGTGATCTATCTACTACAGACATCACAAGGACGCACTCTCATACCCTAAACAAGAATCCATCAGAACAAAGCCTCTCAACCTCAAGAACAAAAATTCAAATTTTCTTCGTTTTTGAAGCTGCGCCCCGGGTAAAGCCTCAGCGTAATTTTGACCTATTCCAGTGAGTCCATTCAGACCTGAGTTTTCTTGACCGTTCCACATTGTCTGATTCCTCACCTAGTTGCCACTGTGATGGAATGGAAAACATTTTTAAACTACAATCCAAGGAAGGTAGGTATTTTAATTAACGTCGCACTGGAGCAACACAATGGGCTATTGGCGACGGTCCGGGATCAAACCTGAAGGGAAAGATCCGAGGACAACAACGTAATTGTGAACCACTGTCAGATGACGAGGTCACACTTGAGCTAGCACCCCGCTCTGTAAACTTGCACACCATGCCAACGTGAGGACATTTGAAGCCACGACAGATTTAACATGCACCAGCCCCCCTTTGCACACGACGGTCTTTGGATGGATTCGAACTCTCAACCAACCGATTTCAATCCAAGAAGATAGTTTTCTCGTTGGTTACTTGATGAGTTACATGAACGGATATCAGAAAGAAATTAAGTTTTTCGAAGCTGGAAAGTCTAATGGGCTGTTGCTTTGAATAAGATCGTACTTTGAAGAATCCTACCAGAAATTACCAAAACAAAAATATTTGAATGAATTAACACGTTCAGGTTGCATATGTGTTTGGATTTACCTCTTGAAATCTAACCAAGGTCAACGGATCTTTCCCTTTGGGTTTTGATCCCGGACCGTCGCTAATAGCCCGATGTGTTGCTCCTGTGCGACGTTAATTAAAATACCTACCTAACCGAGGGCAAAATTGTACCTTATTGTAACCACGGATTCCATGTTCCTTGAACATTTTCATACTGAATACTGTAGAATACGGTAAAGTGTAATACGCAGAGTAAGATATACTATCAACTTTAAATGAAGTTGCAATAAATTGTTGAGTGCACTATATTGTATATTTACAGTGCACTTTCTGTCGTAATAGTGATAAATGTCGCAAATAAGAGATTCTGACATTTTAAGCTCACGTACTCAAGAGACGATAATGTAATAAAAATATTCAGAATGTGTTATGTAAAGTATAATGGGCAGTTTCAATGGTTCACAGAAGAATAAATAGCATGCACCATGTCCGGGTAGCTCTCATAGCAGATCGTGTTCAGACAGTACAACGTCCATCTACCTAAAAGTACCTCAAAATTCATATGTGCATTGCTTTATAATGGTATACTGAGATTTACTTATTCTATAGATAGGCAAGTTCCTCACAGTATCGAAACACTAAGTTAGAAAGGAAAAACGTGTTATAATACATTTATCAATGAAAAACTTAAGTATGCGCATATAATTAAAACCGAGGATACATAAATATAACTTTGCATACCATGTGTGTGTGTGTGTATAACTGTTGTTAAATCAAATAATATTTTACTAATGCCAGGCCAATTTAAAACTACATGGTAAAAAAAACATGGCACTACAAGGGTAGAATTGTGAACCATATGGCGTTATACTGGTGCAACACGGAGTTGGGTTCACGTTGTACCATGAAATTCCACTTAAAACTAGTGAGATTTAATTGGGACTAATTCATATTCAAATCTTTTTTAAATTTTTGCATGTTTAGATTTCATTTAGTTTTCACTGCTTTTATAAGCAGACTTTTAATTTTTTTTCTTTTCATCTGTCAAAACCAATTTCATCAACAAGTTTTGATTTCCATCACCCTTTGTTTTCAAACGACATATTTTAATCCTATATTCATTGTTTTGTATTAAGTGTTTTAATTTCGTTCTGTTTCTGTTTTCAATGTACTATTAATTGTTTGTTTACCTCTGAATTTCTCTAGTGTGGGCTGTTAAAAATTGATCACTTATTTTCACTCTTTATTGTTGTAATTCCAATTTAATCTATGCTTACGTAATTTAATTCGATCTTGTATTTTCTGAGCTTGTCTATTCAGGAACTTGCGCCATTAAACCCAACCAACGAAAAATTGTACTCAGAACGTTTTTTATTCCTTATAATCCGTCTTCACAATACCAAATCTTCATCGAGAGCATTCTCTTCCCTTAGCGCTTTCTTTCCCCAATGTCCGTTCGCTCCCACATCAAAGTGTGAGCCCCTAAAAATAAGAACCAAATCACTTTTCATCTCCTTTGACATAAAAGATTCTTTTTTCTCCTCAACCCCACATTCATATTATGTGAACATTAGTTTCTAAAGAAGTGCACCTGAATGTTTAATATCGGCTATCCAGCACAATCATTAATACCTCGGTTATTAATAAGGGAGTTTTCCTCCCCCCATTCCTCAAGGCACAGGCGTGGTATCTCATTGGTTGATGTATAGGGGAGCCATCCTGCCTGTGACATTTACGAGTCGAGGAGAAAAGCTTTTTTCCGAGCCTCCCTCTTCCTTTAATTCATTACATTTTTCCTCTTATTACTGTAAAAGCTTTGGGTGCGCCTTCTAAGGTTAGTTTCACTTGACTTTTTAATTTACTTAATAGCAAGATGTTGCATTTATTGCTGGTATATTTAATACATTTCAATTGAATGGCGATACTCTGACACGTTGGGTACTAACGAGTAGGATCTAATTTTAGTGATGCTTCCACCGTGTGGGCTGTGAGAGGCTTTTTCTATCAAGCTATATGGTAGGTGGCGGTAGTGTGCTGTGGTGAAACGTGATAGCAAGATGCTGCATTTATTGCTGGGTTTATTTGATACATTTCAATTGAATGAGGATACTCTTTGGCATGTTGAGTACTAACGAGTAGGATCTAATTTTAGTGATGCTTCCACCGTGTGGGCTGTGAGAGGCTTTTTCTATCAAGCTATATGTAGGTGGCGGTAGTGTGCTGTGGTGAAACGTGATAGCAAGATGCTGCATTTATTGCTGGGTTTATTTGATACATTTCAATTGAATGGCGATACTCTTTGGCATGTTGAGTACTAACGAGTAGGATCTAATTTTAGTGATGCTTCCTCCGTGTGGGCTGTGAGAGGCTTTCAATCGAACTAAATGTAGTTTTTTGTAGTTCGTTTTTTAGGCGGTAGTTTTTTGGGGTGAAACTTGCTTCCTATACGTATCACTGGGCTTGTTTTTTGAATACGATTCCAGCAAGTCGCAAATAGAATTTATCATCTTCAGTTCTTAGTTTTAGTATTTTTTGTAGTTGAACTTCTAGTTTTTCAGGGTTAAGATCAGTGATTAATTCAATAAAGTGACTGTGAAAGAGTTTAATCAGCTTCGTCAGTCTCTTTATTGAAACCATGATCTCTTTATTCTTTTTTAATGTTATACAGCCATCACAATCTGATAATCATCACTGAATAAAAGTATGCTACCGTAGATTCGACGTCTCGAGAACTGTGGTCGAGTCACCTGTATGCATATGAGTGTGTTCGCTTATTCATAGACGATATGCAGTAGTGCATCAGTTTCTTGTCTTCACAAGAGCTTCTTATAGAGGTTGAAATTGTTGTCTTCTGCACGATCGTATGCGTAACGAGTATGTAATTACATCAAACTGATCAAAAACCTAAGACATACATTTAATTTCAAATTTGCAATGACAAAAATGGTATGTATATCTAAAAGGGAAGAATGTGGCTCTGGTTTTTTTGTTATTTGAAAGCAAAAGTGTTTTTTACTGTCCTAAAACAAATTATTACTTATACCGGTAGAAAGTAATTGAATTTACTTAATATTGGTACTACACAATGGGGCAGAAAATTGAGTGCCTAATTAAATGTTGTTAGTACATAAGGAGCCTGGGGTAGAATACATTCGAATGATTTTGCTTATGAATTGAAGGATAGAAGGAAGGAGAGAAGGTAGTATATACCTGATACTATAGGTAAACAGTCAAGTCCAGATTAGTTTATTTCCCACATCATAATATAATAGTCCGTTGTGTTGCTCCAGTGTGACGTTAATTAAAATACCTACCTGCCTACATTAAAATAATCGTAAGTGGTTTATAACTTTTTATCTTTTGCCATGTTGGAGATACGTAGTCATACTGGAGCAATATAACGGGCTTTTCGCGACGGTCCGGGATCAATCCTGAAGAGAAAGATCCCAAGACACCTCGTAATTTTGAATCAGGGTCGGTTGACGAGATCAACACTTAAGCTGGCATCCTGCATTTGAGGCCACCACAGATTTAAAGTTCTCTAGCCATCACGTACACAAAGTGCTTTGGCCGGAACGAGTTTCCAATTCGCAAACCTCCTTTTGCTAATCCTTTACTCTAAGGGCTACCACGCCCCTCAGTTTAAAGAAATGAAATGCAATAATTTCTTGTTTCCGAAATTCATACTTTCTCCATACCACGTACCCCGTTATTCATAATAAACATTAATACTTCCTCAAAAAACTAAAAAGCCACTAAAATATGCCAAATAAATGAAACAACGAATCTAACACAACGATTCGTTCCGATATTTTCATTGAAAGGATTGAAATAAAATAAACTCTTCTCGTCTTAAAAAAAAGCCCTCTATCTTACCCGGATACCACAACAATAATTCTTCCTTACCAAACTTCCTTCCAAGATCAACACCTGAGCCGGCAACCCACTCTCCAAACTTCCACACCACGCCAACATGAGACATTTGAGTCTACGACAGATTTCACGTTCACCAGCCCTACGTACTCGGTTTTTGGCGACTTGCAACTGTCTTGGAACAACTTGCGAACTGTCAACCCTCCGGTTTCTAATCCCTGACCCTTTTAACCGGGCTACTGTGGCCCATTATTAATACCGTGACATCTTTTGAAATCTAAAATGGATTTGTACGAACTAAAACTAATCATTAATTCAATCAATCAATGTTTTAAACCTCAAGCGGCTTTGTATAGAACACATTAATTCTGTGCCAATTTGTTCTCAGTCTGCATCTTCTTTGCAATTTATTTTTATTATTAACAATTATTCTGTTGGTTTATTGGATCTGTAAACTATACTTATTGTTTATAATTTTTCGATTAAATAATATAATAATTTTTTATTCTAATCAAGAATGATTCTTATTTTAAGACCTACAATCATTTCATGGGTTAATTTTGGGGGTTTATCTTCGCGTTTAGAACCACCCTGTAGTGGCCAGAACCTCCCCATGCAAAATCTTGGAGAGTTAATATTCACTCTCCATTCTCCTAAAGTGCAGAAATAATTCTATATTCGATCTATCGGCCACTCTATCACAAAACAATAAAGTTTCATAGCAAGTTAACATTTCTCCGCACAAACCATAATCCGTCTCGCGTAACTTAGAGTGATTGGTCTCGCCACAGAGGAATCAACGAAAAGAAAGTTCTAGAATGTTTTTCATCCAATCTCCAGAGGGCATCTCGATTAATACCCATTACGTCACTCCGGCAAACAATGCGGAGATGAAATATTCGAATCAACGACACTACAGGAGTCTCGTAAACCCAGATAGATCTCCAACACATCCGATTAATATTTATAGCCGGAACAAAAACATAGCCCTAATACGTCTTGCCCCGAGAAGCGGAAGAGACGTATTTATGTAATGTATAATGAAGAACGGAGTCTTTTAAGGTCCCCTGCTAAAGTTCTTCACACAAAAATTATCTCGCCGGCTACATAACTTGAACCCGATGATAGATGCTAGCATCCGGTGATTGATTAAGCACCATTCGGATTAGAGGGAAAGGATTGTCTTGGACGTCCAGGGAGCCGAAGAGAGCTGGAACATCATCAATAACCTCGTATCGGAGCGGGGCAGTTACAGTTAGCAGTGATTTTTCGCTTCGGTGTGAATGTGTGGTGGCGTTTCCGGTCGTCCCTTTTGTGCTGACTCTTGACATTAGAATAATGTGAGAGTCGAACCTCTGTGAGGGATTGTTGGTCTGCTCGCGAAGGCTTTGTGGTATGAAGTTCGCGCATGCGTCGATGGTGCTCATGTGTATTGGATGGAAAAGCACATTAGGGATTCGAAGATGTAAGAAGTAGCGATAATTGATTTTTGGAAGCGAGGCATAGATGGATGGTTCAGAATGTTTCTGTAACATTTACTGTGTTGCTTTTTGACTGTTCATATTCCATAGGGATCTTAGTTTGCCATTAACTTATCCATTGATTGATCGATTCCATTGTTGATTGTTCCATTAAGTTGATTTCATTGTGTTCCATTTAATGGACGGTACATTGATGATGTCAATATAAAGAGAGCAGTTACCACAGCCAATTGCTGATTGAAGATAAACCAATGGATTGTTAACAAAATGGTCCCATTCAAGAGCAAACTTTGAACTTTTTGAAAGTTAATCAGTGCGTCAACACTTAAAGTTGGTATTAATGAAATCGAAATAGAAAATAATCATATCTACCACAAAATCATATAGATGGAAATTAAAATGTATAAGTGATTGCAACATTTTTAAAACGAGAATGGAAACACAAGCACAATAAAATTCAATGCGAGACAGCCAAGACCAGGACCATCACCAGACAACTTTCGTTCACCTCGAACCTAAAAATTTATACCGTTCATTGATTTCATTTTTAAATATATCCATTCATTTGATTCTATAGATATCCCTCCCATAACCATTCGTATCCATAAAGTTTTATCTATTCAGTAACGTAAGTCGTGTTGGAAGATGTAGATTATTTTTACATGTTATTTATTTTATTGTTTCTATATTTTTGAGGTAAATAGTTGAATTTAGGTGGCACTGGGAGCAACCCAACAGGATGTTTTTATATTTCTAAATAAGATTTTTCAAATGTCCTGAAATTTGATAAGAGGGGGTTAATTATCTAAATGGATTTGACAAGGTATCTCGTCCATCAAGATCTGACAGATTTTGCTAATGACGATACATATCGTCATTAGCAAAATCGTTGATAATGATGAGATATCTCGTCATAAATAAAGCCGATTGAATTCTGAATCATAAAGATATTGCCGTTTTTTGATGATGACGAGATCATTATCAGGTCAATTTTTTCTAATGGCGAGATATCTGGTCCATAAAGATATGGGTAGTTTTGCTACTGAGACAAGATACCTCGTCGAGATAACCATCATTAGGGTTAATCTGGCGAATTTTTTTCCTTTCTGTTCTTCAATGAATATGTACACTATGCAGACGTGGTGATCAAGTCTATTTAGGTATAATTCTTCAAGATGACACGAAAATGTGGAGCAGCTTCCCAAAGTCCTCAAGCAATGCATATCACCCCCACACAGATCACCGTGGGTACGATGTTGTATAACTTCCTACGGTACCACGGGGTAATGCAGAGACTGCTACGTTCTTGCCAAATAGTGCTTGAAGGATCACACGATCCTTAACTCTCGTGGTAGTTATCTCGACGATATATAGCTAAGTTAGTACTTTGCTATAGCAAAACTGACCAAATCTTGATGGACGAGATATCTCGTCATTAGAAGAAAACTGACCCGACCTTGATGGACTAGATATCTCGTCATTAGAAAAAAATTGACCAGACCTTGATCTAGTCATCATAAAAAAATCGGCAATATCTTGATGACGAGGTAGGTAGGTAATTAACGTCGCACTCGAGCATCACTATTGACGACGGTCCGGGATCGAACCTGAATATAATACATTAGGACAAGAATGTATTTGGATTAGTGCCGACGATGTTTCCTGAATGAATCCCCAATGGAAAGATCCGAATATAGCGCCATGTAATTTTGAATCACAGTCAAATGACAAGTTGAACATCTGAGCTGGCACTCCACTCCAAAATTCCACACCATGCCAACGTGAGGACATCTGAGGTCACGACAGATTTAACATGCAACAGCACCCGTGTACACATGAATCTTTGGTTGGACTTCTTCGCAGCCCTCCGATTGCTATTCCGTTATTCTTCCAACTGGGAAGCCACTGCCATCTTGATGAGAGATATCTCGTCATTAGCAATAATTGATCTGATCTTTATAAATGAGATATCTCGTTGAAACCACTTGGAGGGAAAAGTTAGCATTGGAGGAATAAATGCTTCATGTGCATATTTTCACTTCCACCGAAGTATTATCGTGGCCTGAAACAAAACAGAGCATTTCTGTACAAGCACTTTACCGTTACCTTCGCCAACTTCGAGGTACCTGAGTGATTTATCGTCTCATCTGTTTTACCATTGCTTATCAGTTTGCTTTTTTTCCCTCCCTCGTTTTTGTCGACCGCGGTAGCCCAGTTGGAAGAGCAACGGATTAGCAACAGGAGGTTTGAGAAGTTCAAGACCCGATCCAGCAGAATCTGTCGTGGCCTCAAATGTCCTCAAGTTGGCGTGGTGTGGAAGTTAGAGAGTGGGGTGCTAGCTCAGGTGTTGACCTCTTCATCTGACCGTGGTTGAAAATTGCGAGGCGTTGTAATTGGAATTTTCACTTTCTGGATTGATACTGAATTGTCGCCAATAGCCCGTTGTGTTGCTTCAGTTCGACTTGATTAACTGCCTACCTACGTACACTCGTTGTCTTGGTTTGGCGCAGGTTGGCCACATATGTCCCTTGTGCCATAAAATCCCAAACCAACCAACCGTCGCCTTCTCTCTTGAATTTGTGCACCATCCCTTCAAAACTCCGATATATTTTCCGGCCTTATTCAGCGACGCGCATAGATATCTGGCCCTAAGTTAAGGGATTACATTCCTCCGCGTAATAACGGAAGACCAGATAAGAAGGACACAGCAATCGGAGTAAACGGGCTCCCGGAATTTCACACACAGGACGGGGAGAGAAGAGAATAGCGCGCAGTTGAAGCGAGCTATCAAATTGAAAAATTTGAACAAAGAGGGAATATTATTATAGTTACGGCTTTGCATTTCCCTAAAAAGGGAAAAATCCGTAGCGGTGTCGGGGGAAAGTAGTATATTTAATGAGAATTAAGTGAACTACGACATCACGGTTTTTTTTCATTGTGGCGAGGCTTAGGGATTATGGTCGGAAAGGGATTATGAGGGAAATATGAGGGCGGATTTTTTCCCGGATTTTCCCGCGTTGCATTTTCGGGAAAATGCAAATAAATATAATTCCAAATCTAATTATGATATTGGAAAAGTACGCTTCATAAAACCACGGAGGTACTTTGTTGCTTCTTTTTTTGGTCTCTTAATCTTTTGTATTCGGGAGCGAATTAAGATATTACTTCCTGGCTGAAAATTTTCTATTGAACGCGGAGTTATATTTTTGGAGGGAATCTCATACTGGAATTGGGTATGTGACTAATAAAGATAAAGGGAAAATGATAACGCGTGATTCTTTTAAGTTAACTAGCTATGTGATGGCATTAGACGTTCTTTTTTTTATTTTTACGATTTGGTAAAATAATCCAAGCACAATGGTTTTAACATGAATCATGTCTATGATAGGGATATACAACCTGTACCGAATGATTACGAAAGATGCTAGCTATCACTTTGCTGGGTAGGTAGAAGATTTGGCAAAATAATTCAAGTACAATGGTTCTGACATGGATGATGGTTGAATGGGAATCGTAGTACAATGGGTTAGATGGGATCACTTTGGTAGAAGAATCGTACCGAATGGTTGCGGAACATGGGATCACTTTGGCAGAAGAATCGTACCGAATGGTTGCGTAACATGGGATCACTTTGGTAGAAGAATCGTACCGAATGGTTGCGCAACATGGGATCACTTTGGTAGAAGAATCGTATCGAATGGTTGCGCAACATGGAATCACTTTGGTAGAAGAATCGTACCGAATGGTTCCGCAACATGGGATCACTTTGGTAGAAGAATCGTACCGAATGGTTGCGCAACATGGGATCACTTTGGTAGAAGACTCGCATCGAATGGTTGCGCAACATGGGATCACTTTGGTAGAAGAATCGTACCGAATGGTTGCGCAACATGGGATCACTTTGGTAGAAGACTCGCATCGAATGGTTGCGCAACATGGGATCACTTTGGTAGAAGAATCGTATCGAATGGTTGCGCAACATGGGATCACTTTGGTAGAAGACTCGCATCGAATGGTTGCGCAACATGGGATCACTTTGGTAGAAGAATCGTACCGAATGGTTGCGCAACATGGGATCACTTTGGTAGAAGAATCGTACCGAATGGTTGCGCAACATGGGATCGCTTTGGTAGAAGAATCGTACCGAATGATTGCGAAAGATGGGATTATTTAGATAGGTAGATACTTGAAGAACTGAAGCAAGACAACAGCCTATTAGTGACGGTTCGGAATGAATCTCGAAGGGAAATATCCGTAGACAACACCTCGTAATTTTGAATCACGGTCAGATGACGAGGTCAATACCTAAGCTGGCACCCCACTCTCCACACTTCCGCACCATGTCAACGTGAGGAAAATTTAGGCCACGACAGATTTAACGTTCTAGCGCACATTAAATCTGTAACTGGTGCCCTCCCAATGTACACGACGGTCTGGTTGGATCGAGTTAATTTTAACTCGATCCAACCAGATTAGCTGATTAGCAACTTTCTGGTTGCTAATCAGCTAATCTTCCAACCGGGCTACCGCGGCCCCGTGGTCACTTTCAATGCTTATATTTCCAAACTGTGGATCAATAGGTCAAGTTGTCCAAGTGCTGCTTTCTGGATCAAAATTTCCCGCTTTTAATACGTGGTAAGGCATGGATATTTGTCCGTCGAGTACGTGGGGGCTTGCTGCACATTAAATCTGTCGTCGCCTCAAATGTCCACCCATTCGCGTGGTATACGAGTTCGGACAGTGGGGTGCCAGCTCAGGTGTTGACCTCGTCATCTGACTTTGGTTCAAAGTTTCTAAGGTGCTGCCCTCGGATCTTTCTCTTTAGGATACGGAGCGTCACTAATAACCTATTGTGTTGCTCCAGTGAGAAGTAAATTCAGATAGCTACCTACAGTCCTGAATGAAAGTGTGGCCTCTCTATAAACGGGCTGTGCCTAGAATGTGAGGTGTAACGGGAACCCACCCCTTGTGGTGCACTAGGATAACGCAAAGTGGCTCACTTTTAGTGCCATAATGAGTAACGCTCAATTAATTGATCGGGTATAAGAAAAAAGTATTTCCAACTTAGTCACAAAAAAACGATACAGTTTATATTTGCTTTAACAGAATAACATTTATGAATGTGCAAAACAAATTTGGACATTTTAATATTTTGAAGTTTAAAATAATGTCAAACCTTTTTATTCGTGCTAATTTGTACGACACATTGCTTACTTGAATTCAACATGCAAAGCACAGGTAGGTAGGGGTAGCTAAATTTACATTACATTAGAGCAAAGCAGCGGGGTATTGGCAAGGGTCCAGAATAAACGAAGGGAAAGATCCAAGGACAACACCTCGTAATTTTGAACCACTGTCAGAGGACAACAAATGCTTCATGAATCTCTTATCGAAAATGGGCTGAGTCTCGTTTCTATAACAGAAAGCTGCAAACTTTCTGTCTCGAGCAGCTCTCGTAGTAGACAAAGATACTTCAGTCATACTTCTCATACAAAACGGAATTCTATGAATCTTTAATACATGTGTATCTTAATGTCAAACTATGGCTGATGTTTATCTACTCTTTAACCTTAAAAACCACTGCCAGATCTTTTGGTCTTTCATAGTGTTCAGTGGTAGACGATGAGGAGGAAATAATGCAATCTCCGGATTCAGATGTTGAACGTTTAGTTGGAAAGTATAAAAAAACTTACAGGCAAAGCACAAAAAAAACTTGAATACCGTCTTCAAGTACATTAAATTTGTCAGTCCAGAACACTATTGTGTTGTAAGAATTATTAAACCAATCTTGATTGAATAGATGGATATCATAGAAAAAGTAACATGTTTGTTGTGTTATATTCTACTAGTAGATTTAACCGGAGATGCTCGGGTTGAATTGGTTAAATGTTGATTCTATTTCATATAAAAATACAAGCATCATTATTTACATACAGAAAATATTTTTAACATCGTTTTAACTTTATCATAGCTTCTACAATTTACTTCGGACGCAAATATGTATATCCATCCATGTAATCCATTTCATATTCATCCCACTCTTACTGTAAGACAAACTACAAAAGCTTTTTCTGAGATGACTTCAGAAGTCGATTTTGAGTTTTGTAGTGATTGCGAATACAATTAAGTACAGTTTCAGTAAAAATGAGGAACTTTCAGCTTATTGTCTTGCACTCAAATTTCCAACCAATATTTATTATTTGTGGTACCCTTGCACCATGGATTCTATGTTTTCGAATTATATTATTATTGTGAGAGGATGGCAAATTAAATTGTTACGGTATTCATGGTTAATTTATTTTGAAGCACATTTTTCCTTGAAAATTCTATTCAGCCGCACGTGGAATAACGGAGCTTGTTTTAAACAAATGTCATCAGTGTAGATAAAGCAAACTCATTCGATTACACTTTTCACAAAATCACTGCTTTCAATGAATGTTTCACAGGTACCTAAGTTGTATACGAACAGTTTCAACTTCAAGTAAACGACCTCGACTTTCTGCCACTTAAGACACAAAATTTCTATTTTTCAACAGTCCTAGTTTACATACTTCCTTACTATGATATTATTTCAAGATCAGCAAAGTCTTATTTAAAATTCCCTTTCCTCCATCAGAAAAATTTAGTTTGAAATCGAATCCTTAAGGTACTTTTTTCAATTGAGAGGCTCAGTTTCTATATGGAAACCACGTACCTATTTGGAATAATAGATGTATTTACTTGACTATGGTGTAGCTTTCAATAATACTCATGAAAAACAAATGTAAATTAAATTTATTTTAATCGTCCTGTAATGAAAATATGTCAACATTTAGAAATATCTTTGAACTACAACGTATGGCTACCCGATTTGATGTAACGTAACTTATCTTATTTTAGAATAACTTTATTTTAACTTTTCCAGTTATTTTAAAATAAGAATTTATGCACCTTACTTAAAAAGGTTTCCATTTATTTTTACGAAACAGAATTTTACAAACTATAACGTATTCAACCAGACTTAAGGAAAGTTCATTGAAATATACATATACAACCAAGAAATTACCCATGCCTAGTGGTATTTGGCAGAAAATGAAAATAATTCCTTACAATTGAACTTGTAAATAATATATCTGTAGTATGAAAAGGAAAGGAACACATAAATACAAACAGAAACGAAATTCTGGTCTTTGAAAAATGTCGAATTCTGAAAAACGAAAGATCTGTGCAAGCGTTTCGAATTTCAACGTCGAGAATATTCTGAAATATAGAAATTCGAAAAAGACGCTTGAAAAATATTGATAGACAATAATGAATTATGTACATAAAGAACGCAAATTTACAAAACTTAGAAATGCTCAAATATGACCGCAACATTTCTATCTTAACTCAAATACACAAATACGGAATTCTAAATCTAATTTATAAAATAAAACATTAATTCTGGCGTTGCCAGATACCGAATTGCAAAATTACGCTTTTATCATCAATGAGTTTTTATGTTTTGGCCTTCTCGTGTTCTATTATAAAATGCAAGTTGTTTAAAATTAAGTAATTTAAATATCCATTTTTCATCATTCAAATATTCCTAAATTATTTATATTGTGGAAAGAAATAAAAAATCAGTTCAAACATAATTAGAATTTTAAATGGTTTAAATATAACTTTTTGGAAAGAAAATTGTTTTTCGAATAATGCTGGTAAAACAATTTTATCAGAAAATTTGATTTTCGATCAATACTGGTAAAACAAACTGAGTTGCGTACCGCAATCGTTTTATGCTACAGCATGTTGCGTACCGCAATGTTTTTCCTATGGCAATTTCGAATAGCCCACTCTACACACTTAGGGTAAAGAGAAAGGGTGTAAATATGTAGCTTGCGTTACTCGCAGGTTTTCAAAGTATAAGTGTACCAAATTTGGTGTGGATTGGTCAAACGGTGTAGATTTGTGTAGAGAACATACAGACAGACGCCCAGCTCTTCTTTTTATGTATAGATATTTTTAATAGTCCAATGCCATGCTGCAGTGAGACGTTAATTAAAATACCATACCATCTATACTTTTTAAATTCCAATTTTTAATTTAAAAAAGCTTGATAAATTTTAATTTTATCTTTCAATTTAATTTCTACATTTTAAAATCAGTTTGAAAGTCATTCTTATAACACACACAGACGACAATTACCGATACCTTCTAATATTTCCGATAGCAGTTACTAACTGCTAATTTGTAATAATACTGCTATTTTAACCGCTATCAGAATAACAGCACACCGCGATCATTCGATTCGTCCGCGATCATTCGAAAAGGGTCATGGCAAAACAATAGCCAGAGTCCAGATTGGAGGGTCCAGCTTGATGAACCTATTACTCGGTGGTCAGCGTCATTAAAAGACACCCCCGACGGTAGGACTGGAGGCAAATACAATTACGCCTTCGCCCAACCTTGACAAGGGGAGGCCATCCTTGGAGACGATAAAAATTATAGTAATGATGGACATTGGGCACCGTTGCCTATGGTAACGGTGTAACGCTTTATGTGTTATTCAATCGGGAGGGAATTTTTTTCCTCGTTTCTGGGCGTTTTTCTGTCGGCGGTCACTCATGTCCATGGGGTTGTTGGGGAGAAATTGTTGGGTGGGATTTGGGGTGTGATGGAGTTTTTTATTCTGTGTTGGGGTGGTTGCTTTGAGTGTGTGGTAGAGCTTTTCTTTATGGAAGCGGTAGGAGCTTTGAATGAAACATAAGAAGTGGGTTCTTTGTGGTGGAATTATATCAGGTCAGATCCCTTGTGGAAGGTTTCATACGTAATATAAACCCATCGTCCATGCCATGTTAACCTTCCAAGTGGTTTCGACTAAATATCTCGTCCATCCAGATCTGCTCGATTTCGCTAAAGACGAGATATCTCGTCAAGAAGCTATTGCCGATTTTTTATGATGACGAGATCAACATCTGGTCCCTTTTTTCTAATGACGAGATATCTTCGTCCATCAAGATCTGGTCAGTTTTGCTAATGGTGTGATACCTCGTCGAAAAGACCATTAGGAAGGTTAAGCCATGGAGGTGTGAAGAAATGCTTTTTTCATATTCGCTATCTTACTGTTGTATTGGGCAAGATACGAGAAATGGCAAATCGTCGAATTTGTAGCCGGCTTAGAAGTCAGGAAATGGCCATGGCAAAGTTTTAAATATAAACTCTTATTTACGACAGGAGTGGCTCTTGACTGTATTTTTGCAATAGACAACCTAGGACGGCTCAACTCTTAGACACGTGTATTGAAATTTGGTAATAGGGTACAGAAGTATTGGAGAGCCAGAAGTAAAATCAAGTGCCTGGCATTTGTTTCATTCATTTCTGTAGAAGTTTCGTATGTTTTTTACTCCTTACCTTTATTATGAATCTGTCAATTATCCGTATGAAAAACAAATTCATGCAGCGCAGTCTCAAATATACCACGCTCACTTTTTCACCATTGTCATTTTTTTAAAATTGTATACACCGGTAGGTAGGTATTTTAATTAACGTCGCACTGGAGCAACACAAAGGGCTATCGGCGACGGTCCGGGATCAAACCCGAAGTTGCATACACCGGAGAGTATTGAATATGTTCACATTCGCAAATTTAAAACAAAGAGCTTGGGAAAATAGTAAAGTAACAAAATGATGTAAGGTAACAAATGAGCTTTTTTTGTTAAGTAACGAAAATAGTAAAGTAACAAAATGATGTAAGGTAACAAATGAGCTTTTTTTGTTAAAGGAACTTTTTCGTAATTAACAAGGTAAACGGTAACCCAGTTGGCAGAGTCGCGGATTAGTAAAAGGAGGGTTGCTACTTTGAAACTCGATCGAACCAAAGGTTGTCGTGTATGTGGAAGCTGGAGTACGTTAAATAGGCCGTGGTCTCAAATTTCCTTACGTTGGTGTGTTGTGGAAGTTTGAAGAGTGGGATACCAGCTCAGGTGTTGATCTCTTCATCTGACCGTGACTCGGATCTATTCCATCGCGATTGATCGCAGATCGTCAATAGCCCTTAACCTTGATCCAGTGTGCAAGGTTAAGTCGATTACCTACCTTTTAAGTATCAATAACCGATTGATAGATCACAATAACTGTCTTAACAAGAATCCAAGGGATTACATTAAAATATTAAAACAATGTTTTGTCATTGCACTGATTTTCAAATCTCAATTAAAAAATTTTATCTCCTGAAAACTCATTCAGTAGTTCAACCTCATTTCGACGATATAAGTCGGCATTACTTGACGTTGTCTTATGTTTGGCGTAGTTTGGACAAATATGACCCTTACGCCATAAGAACCCAATCAACCAAACGTCATTTTATAATAGTAAACTGATAGCACCGCTTTTATATAATTTAGTGTATGTTGCTGTGTAATTTTGCTGCGTTTAATTTTGTTTGTGTTGTATGCTCTGATTAAATCTATTTTAGCTGATATAAATGGATTAAACTGTAAATAAATAATTCTACTTCTCACGAGGTTGTATCTTAATTATTATAATTAATTTAAAACGGAGAATTATTTTTAAATGAATTTAGTCCAGTTTTTAACTAATTCTTTAAGCAATTTATAGTATAGGCATTATACTATAACAATTTATAGTATAGGCATTATACACGCCCCACCACAAAAACATTAGCGCACCCACATTTAGCTTGGCAGGTAGGTAGAGGTAGTTGAATACACGTCACACAGGAGCAATACAACGGGCTATTGACGACATTCCGGGATCAATCCTGCAGAGAAAGATCCGAGGACAACACCTCGTGATTTTCAACCACTGTCAGATGATGAGATCCTAAGTTTACACCCCACTCAGATGTGCGAACCACGCAACATGATTTAGCTTGATAGAAAAAGCTTCTTACACTTTTAGTATATCGATTTCGATTCTTGTAACAATTTCTAAATGCTTTCACAGATTTATAAGAAATTACTATTCGTATTATTTATGATTCATGTAACATTATTCCATTGATTCTATAGCACCAATTACTTCAGTTTTCGAATTTCTCATTCGAAGAGTTCAAAGGGCTTACCTTCTTAATGGATCAGGGACAATGAACGAACTCAGTACAGTAGCGACGAGCATGATACAAATCCCCTTTATATCCGAAATAATAATTCAAAGATGAGGTCATTAAAAATTCATAAATTTTTACCTGCATTAAACACGCAAAGTGGATGCGATGCAGATCCGATATAATGGGTATTTTAATAAATAGTTCCAACATCTGGTGCGTTATTGCTTACGAAATTACCTCTTGGAAATTAATAAATGTGTAAAAACGTTCTAAGGTCGTGGTAGAATATTAACGTAGTAAGATCGCAACATTTTTAATATGTATTTTGAATACGAGATGCTATGCTCGTTTTTCTCTTCTTTTGAACGCAATTTAATAATGAAGGAAACTGAAATCTTAACCTCATGCTGTATGCACGGAAATCCATGTTCTTATTACTTGAATTTAATTATATTTGCATATCTGAAACATCCAGATTTGCATATTATATATATCATTCCCGTACACTAAAATATTTGTGTACATTTTATACACGAAATTGTTTACATTAAACTATGGACAATTTATGTGAACACTAAGCAAAATAAAGGAAATTTTACATGGAACTTTGCCGATATTGAAAGAATATTAATGTTAGAAAAAATCCGAACTGACTTTTGAAATATTAAAAAAATTTTGTTGTAGTGACAGACGGTCAATGATGTCTACTCTACGAGTTGAAGCTACATTTAAGCAACTTATATGTGTTAAAAAATTGCTGAAACTAGTGATTTTCTTTTAAAAAACTATCAAATCGATCTACCTTTTTTTGAAAAATGGGAATCGGTCACCTTTTCTACAAAGAAATTATGAAAATGACAAAAAGGTGTTACAAATTATTTTCTGACACTTAAATGATGGTATTTTTCTACGATAGAAAAAATTGATTATTGCTGGTCACTTCTTTCAATCTACAGTTCACCAATTCAACCCGAGTTAGTTTGGGTAATTCTGCTAGTTTATAATAGTTTTCAGTCGAATTATGATACAAATCACATGTGCAATATACTAATTGCATGCCAAATTAGCGTACCACATAAAGAACATGAACTACATCATCAGTCCCACGCCAAAAGCACAAATCTACAAAATCAGTGCATTGAGATAAGTGCGTTTTAAAGTTCTAACGCTTTAAGTTTGGTTTGTCGCTATGCTTTCACGCTTTGCTACTCGAAAATTATTTAAACACAAACCAACTAAAAATTGGTTCCGAACCCCCGCGAATTCAGTGCCTGTAAAACCAAAGGCCAGACGCTGACTAAACGGCTACTAGGGAGACTTTACACCCCCCCCCCTTGGGAAAACTGTATGACCTTAGAAACTATTTTAATGACTAGTTCTAAACATCTGGAGCTTTATTAGTAACGAAATTTCCTTTTAGAAATTAAAAGTGTCGATGTGTTGATTTTGAGTGTAATTTTTTAACATTTAGGTGATGAACCGAACTTTGTTCCTTTTGCACATAATGTAAAATATGATAAGTTTAGATTTCGTTGAAAATAACCAAAAATACGGTAAAGCGTGTTTATGGTGTATGATATCAGGTCAGTTTTGAGTTTTTGGATGGCTATAATTGAATCTGAAGAGCGTCTTGCGTAAACTTGCGGTCCAATTTGCCTTCGTGTAACAAAAAACATAAAACTCAAATAGACGTACTGCATGGCAGACAAACGCTAAGTTCACTTAACCAGGTTGACGACCTTCATTTGAAGATGGTATTATTTCAATTTCAGTAATTTTTTCATTTCGGTAGTTCAATCGAACCCCTAACTTTTCGAGCTAAGAGTGTCCAATCATATGCCGTCGTGGCTCAGTGGGTATGCCCAGCGGGCTAGCAACTTTCGAGTTGTAGCCGGCGTAGTTTCGATTATCATCAGGTGCATTCCTCCCTGGGTGTATTTCTCTCTTCTGTGTCAGTAAAGCTTTCATTGTGTGTCTGTCTATAACTTGATATTGTATGTCGTGTCTGGCGCAGCATGGCCAAATATGGCCCTTGCGCCATAAAACCCCAAAACCAATCAACCAACCATGTACTGAATTTCTCATCCTTCAACTGTAAATCCTGTTTGAACCGGGGCCTTGGTAGCCCGATTGGAAGCGTAACGGATTAGCAAACGGAAGGTTGCGAGTTCGAATCCAACCAAAGACCGTCGTATACAAAGGGGGATGGTGCACGTTAAATCTTTCGGGGCCTCGAACGTTCGCGTGATGTGGAAGTTTCGAGAGTGGGGTGTCAGCTCAAGTGTTGACCTCGCCATCTGACCGTGGTTCGAAATTGCGTGGTGTTGTCCTCAGGTCTTACTCTTCGAGTTTGATCCCGGAGCGTTTCCAATAGCCCGTTGTGTTGCTCCACTGCTGTGTTAATAAAACACCTATTTAAACAGTGTTCAAATATTTATCTTCAACGTTTTATTCATTTTAAGTCATACACCTTACAATTGGATGACATAATTGGAAGAATCCCCAGCCACAAAATTTTTAACTTTCTAAGCAACATTGGTTTTGCTCATCAAATTTAATCGTAAGTTCTGCTAATTTTGGTCATTTGATTTGATGAATTATTGATTTTACTGTTTCCGATAACAAATATATAGGGGCCGCGATCCAATCAAAAACCATCGTGTAGGGGGATCTGGTACAAGTTAAATCTTTCGTGGCCTCAAGGTTGCGTGGTGTGGAAGTTTCGAGAGTGGGGTATCAGCTCAGGTGTTGACATCGTCATCTGACAGTGGTTCCAAATTACGAGGTGTTGTCCTCTGATCTTTCTATTCGGGATGGATCCCGGACCGTTACCCATGTCCCGTTGTGTTGCTCTAGTGCGACGTAAATTCAACTACGAGCCTACCTATAAATATATAAAAATATTTTTTAATGGAAATTTTGTTTTATTAAATTGAAAAGTATTTTTTTATTAATTATTTTATTACTTTTCTTCTGCTTGGCACAATATGTCCCATGGGAACCCAGTGCCAGAAATACCAACCTGGAATTTCTCACACCCAAACACATATTTTGATCACAACTCATTGAGGAAATTGGCAACATTTTAATTGCACCCCATAAAATGACACACCCAATTGTGGCACGCTTACACCCCGGGGTGTGATATATTCCTCACTTGTATCTACGATTTAAACTTGTGTAGCAAATAACTAACTGCAGGGCGACAAAGTAAACCAAATTGCGATTTGTCTGAACTAAATTATCGCATGGGTTAATTACACTAAATTATATGCCTGAAATATGTGCACTGTACATGCAAATGTTCGTTTCCGTCCTTAATTATACAAGTTCCTTTTTTCTTGATTCCTCAAGTCTTGATTAAAATCGATCTTATTATAACATAAATAGATGAAACATTGTTACCAAAATCCATCAACACATAGAGCAGGACAGTTTACAAGAGGCAAACATTGAAAAATCCGATAACGAAATTTAAAAACAAATAAAATCATTATTTAGTTAGATGCCAATTTCTCCATAGATTAAGTTAGGTTGTTAATTAACGTAGCACTGGAGCAACACAAAGGACTTCAATTTCTGCATAGAAAAATTAGTAATGGAGAAACAATAAAGATGCAATCCAATCAATACAAGAGAAAATTCCTACGCAAAATGCGTTTAGATACAAGAATAAACTTCTTTGAATTGCTCTTGTTAAGTTGAAATAATTAAAAATTAATCAAACCGAGAAAAAATTAAACAATAAAAACTTATTTACAGAGAAATTGTTTGCCTGAGTTCGGATTTATGGCGCAAGGGTCATATTTGGCCAAACTGTGTCAAACGCATGACAGATAACGTCAAGTAAATGATTATGACGCACAGAGAGAGTTTTTTACCAACAGAGAAATATATCCATGTCCCAGGAATCAAGAAATCTTCCCTCATCTGACCGTGGTTCAAAATTCCTCGATCTTTTCCTTCGCGTTTGATGGGGCCGCGGTGGCCCGGTTGGAAGAGTAACGGACTAGCAACCGAAGGGTTGCGAGTTCGAATCCAGCCAAACACCGTCGTGTACAAAGGGGGCTGGTGCACGTTAAATCTGTCGTGGCCTCAAATGTCCTCACGTTGGCGTGGTGTGGAAGTTTGGAGAGTGGGGTGCCAGCTCAGGTGTTGCCTCGTCATCTGACCGTGGTTCAAAATTACGTAGTGTTGTCCTCGAATCTTTCCCTTTGGGATTAATCCCGGACCGTCACCAATAGCCC
Organism: Meta bourneti; assembly: GCA_933210815.1. NCBI lineage: Eukaryota > Metazoa > Arthropoda > Arachnida > Araneae > Tetragnathidae > Meta > Meta bourneti. The sequence continues at coordinate 74,575,101 of OW119928.1, forward strand.
ATTGTGTTGCTCCACTGTGACGTTAATTGAAATACCCCCTTCGCGTTTGACGACGTTAATTAAATATCTACCTAACAGGAAATATTCCAAGGTTTCAAGAATCGAACCTGCCGCTCCTGCAACTCGCAGTTGGTAACTCAATAGGGGTAGTTGAATTAACGTTGTACTGGAGCAACACAACGAGCTACTGGCAGCTGTCCGGGTATGGTATTTGGTATTTTTCAATTAACGTCACACTGGAGCAACACAACGGGCTATTGGTGACGGTCCGGGATCAATCCCAAAGGGAAAGATCCGAGGACAACACCACGTAACTTTGAACCACGGTCAGATGACGAGGCAACACCTGTGAGCTGGCACCCCACTCTCCAAACTTCCACACCACGCCTACATGAAGACATTTGATGCCACGGCAGATTTAACTTGCACCAGTCCACTTTGTACACAACGATCTTTGGTTGGATTCGAACTCCCAACCCTCCGCTTGCTAATCAGTTACTCTTCCAATCGGGCTGGGGATGGCCTTCGTGGCTCAGTCGGTATGCCCACTGCGCTAGCAACCTTCGAGTTTCAGGTGGCGCAGGTCGAGATTCGTGTCAGGTGCATTCCTCCCTGGGTGTATTTCGCTCTTCTGTGTCAGTAAAACTTTCATTGTTTGTGTGTCAATTACTAGATATTGTATGTGTTGGGTTTTATCGATTGAAGACAGAGTTTTATACTTTAAAAATAAATTTTATTACGTAGCCAAGTCTTATGGTTTAAAAACATAATTTCAGAAAACAACAAGAAGTCTGATCAGCTCATGATCCCCCATCTTTCTTCACTTTTATACATTCAAAGATTTACATTCTTCAAATTTATGTGCCCCACACGGCACTATAATTGGAGGTTTGAAACCGATTCCAACATGCGGCCCCATCGGTTGTAAAACCTCAGCAGATGTATTACAATTCAACATATATATATACATAAATCTAACAAAATATTTTTCTAATAATATTTTTAAATTTATTTAACAATAAAGGCTTTGTTAAAAAGTCAGCCAAATTATTTTCCGATGAAATATAATTTACGTTAAATAGTTCATCTTTTATTAATTTACGAATAAATTTGTACTTGATATCAATATGTTTAGTTTTCACATTTTCCTGACTATTTTTTGAAAAATAGATAGCAGATTGATTATCACAATATACTTGGGGTCTTATGTAATCACACAAACTTAATTCATTTATAATTCTACTAAACCAAATAACTTCTTTAGTGCAATCGGTTAGTGCAATAAATTCAGATTCCATTGAGCTAAGAGCTATGCACTTTTGTTTAGAAGATTTCCATGATATTGGGATGTTACCAAAATAAATTAAATAGCCACTGCTTGAATGTCTGTTTGTGAGACCACATCCCCAATTTGCATCAGAAAAAGCAATCAAATTTGAACTTTCTACATTGGAAAGATTAATTTTAAAATCCTTTGTAAGAAAAACATAGTTCATAATATCAACAACGTAAGACCAGTGTTTGTAAGTATAACCATTACAAAACTGAGACATTATATTAACGGCAAATGCAATATCTGGTCTGGATCTATCTGACAAAAACGATAAACATCCTATTAAGGAACGATAGGGAAATTTCCTCATTAAATCATTTTCAATTATTTCTTCCTCTTTAACCTATCAGGTAAGTTACAACCAATTTTAAAAGGTAAATTCACAAAACTTTTAGGAAGATCTTTGAATTTTGACATTAATTTTTCAATGTAGGTAATTTGATGTAAATAAATCGAATTTTCAATTTCTTGAAAGTTTACGCCTAACAAATATTTAGTTTTACCTAGGACTGTAAGATCCAATTTTTTGTCCAATAATTCGATTACTTCATTTATCAAATGTTCCCTTTTTGAAAACAAAACCATATCATCTACATAAACAATTAAAATTACATCTTTAAATTTGTAGACACAATTACACCAATTTAACTGAGAAAATCCTAATTTAGTTAAAATACCGTCTAATTCCAAATTCCATTCTCTACCACTTTGATGCAGACCATATATAGCCTTTTCCAATAGACATACTTTGTTTTCGGATCCTTTCAGCACAAATCCTTTTGGCTGTATCATGTATATAGTATCCTTAAGGTGTCCATATAAATATGCACTTTTCACGTCAACTTGACAGTGATACCAACCCAACATAGAAATCAATAGTACAAACAATAATTTAACAATAGAAAAATTCACAACTGGTGAAAAAATATCTTTAAAATCAATGCCGGGTTTTTGCTTAAAACCTTGAGCAACAAGACGTGCTTTATACCTTTTAGGTATATTGTTTTCGTCCATTTTTAAGCTGTACACCCACTTACTTCCAATTATGGTTGTATTTGGGGGTGTGTCCACTAATTTCCATACTTGCCTATCCTTAATTATCTGAATTTCTTCATTCATGGCAATATTCCATTTAATTTTATCCTTACTTGCTTGCGTTTCTTCATAACTTTTGGGGATTTCGACATTGTAACACTGATCATACATGTCGTACATCTGTTGGTCTAAAAAATTAGATTCATCACTAGAAGTAGATGGCACATTAGAAATATCCACATTAGGATGTTCAGTTTCTGGCTTAAAATTGAAATTTACAGGATCAAACCTAATCTTATTTTTAGTACAGTACTTTTTAATATCATTTAAAGATCTCATTCTCAAATTTTCAGGAGAATAATAGTATACATCTATCCTATTGCTTTTATTTCTAGGTTTTTCGATTCTACGCCAATTTGAAATGTTAAGACATTTTAAGTTCTCGGTTTTATCTAAATCTTTAGAATCTAAAACTTGAGTTTCACTTTCCGATTTTACTTTTATATTTTCATTTGATTGATAAATAGGAATATCAGAATTAAGATCAAAAGAAACGTACTCAAAGTTTTTACCAAATAGTACGTCAACAGCTTTCTTACTTTCGTCGATATGAACATGGACTGTTTCAACTATTCTCTTCTCGTTTGGTACATATATTCTCTAACCTTTAGTTTTCAAACCATATCCTGTCAAAATACCAAATTTAGCTCTGGGTTGTAATTTATTTCTCTGTATTTTAGGAATATGAACATATGCCAAAGAGCCAAAAATTCTAAAATGTTTTACTGATGGTTTGAAACCAGTCCATATTTCGTTAGGAGATATACCCTCAGTTAATTTGTGTTCGCATCTATTTTTAGTATGAATAAATGCTAAAAGTGCTTCTGACCAAAATTGTGGTTGTAAACCACTGTCTTGAAGCATAGCTCTGACACAATCCATGGCTGTTCTATTGAACCTTTCTGCAATGCCATTTTGTTCAGGGGTATAAGTTGAAGTTCTTTCGATTTTTATTCCTAGATCATTTAAAAACTTTTTAAATTCTTTGTGACAAAATTCTAAACCATTGTCAGTTCGGACACATTTTAACTTAACATTTAGCTGTCTTTCAGCTCTAACCAAGTATTTTTTAAAGTAATCAAAAACTTCATTCTTATTTCGAATAATATAAACAGTTACTTTACGTGAAAAATCATCAATAATAGATAAAAAGTATTTGTTTCCACCTAGAGAGTTAACTGGAGCAGGACCCCACAAATCCATATGGATCCTTTCCAAAACATTTTTAGTTTTCCTTTCGTACATATAGTTTCTTTTTAAGGATATTCTAGTGGATTTAGCAATAGCACAAATCTTACAATTTTTATCTATATTCTTACAATTAAGTTTTTCAATTCCTTTTACACAATTAATTTTACTCATATTTTCAATTAAGGGCATGTTAACATGACAAAACCTACGGTGGGCTTTTTCTAGATCTAAACCAGTTACATATGTATAATTTTTAATCTTGGGATAACCTTTCAAGATATACAATTTTCCAATTCTGGGAACAGTAAACAAATATTTATTATAACTATTATAAATAATCATTTTGTTATTTCCCCCATTTAATTTGGTTTCCCACAAGGTCAATACGAGCACCACTAATTAAATTTTTTCTCATATTAGGCGAGTATAACACATCTTTTAAAGTTATATCATAATTTCTGTTTCTATCTAAAACTGTAAATTGAATATCACCCATACCTAATACTTCCGAGGTGCTGTCCTTGTCTCCGACTAGGATCTTCTGTGGTGGTAGTTTTCTGAATGTCGTAAACATATCACGTTCTTTACAGAAGTGAGCAGTTGCAGCTGAATCAATGAGAAATTCCCTCGGTCTTTCATTTGAAAAATTTGAAACTGCATAGGCACGTTGAAGATCAGTTTTTGGATTGTCCTCCATATAAAATAATTCACTACCAGGTTTCTGCCGATTGCATTTCTTGAAGCACTTCGATTCGTAATGTCCCGACTTTTTGCAGTAGTTGCAGAATGTTCGCGGCCCCATACGACAAACTGTCGACTTTCTTGGGCTTGAAGGAATTAATTCAGGGTCCAGTACGCATCTGCTGTGATCAGGAGTAGACGCCCGTGTCTCCTGGTATCTAGATGACTTGTTTCTTGTAGCATAAGCATCGGCCACGATACTTAATTTTGTGCCTTCGTCTTTCCGCTTCAGCTCGATTCGGCTGGATTCTGTTATTAAATGTTTAGACAAATTGTCTAGCTTGAACTCGTTGTCATCCATCCTGTATAGCAATTGTACCAGATTATCGTATTCGTGAGGCAAATGTCTTATTAGTTGAAAGCAAACTAAGAGGTCTGGGATTTCGAATCCACCTTCTTTTATCTGTAACAGCTTCTCATGCACTCGTTTGCAGAAGAGTCCAATGGATTCGTCCTCCGGCTGGTAGCGGATTGAAAAGAACTCGTCCACAAGGCCTGCCAATCGTGCTCTAGATGCTGGTTCAAAGTTGGTCTTTAATATATCCCAGGCTTCCTTACCGTCCTCAGTAGATGAAATTAAGACGATATTTTCTGTCTATGCCCTGGTAGATAGTTGTGTATGTCCTCTGCTTCCTATAACGATAGTCTCTTTTTTCTTGTTCTGGAGCATCTTCCAATAATAGAGGTTCCGTTTTAATGATAAATTCCCAGCAGTTCCGGTCCATTAGCAATACCTTCATGTCCGTCTTCCACGTGACATAGTTGAAATCCGATAACTTCGGGAAGGAAAACATGGACATTCCTTGAATACCCATCATACTGGATACCGGTAGTGGCAGAATTCAGGTTCAGCTTAAGGTCTGAGGCCCATAACCAATTGTTGGGTTTTATCGATTGAAGACAGAGTTTTATACTTTAAAAATAAATTTTATTACGTAGCCAAGTCTTATGGTTTAAAAACATAATTTCAGAAAACAACAAGAAGTCTGATCAGCTCATGATCCCCCATCTTTCTTCACTTTTATACATTCAAAGATTTACATTCTTCAAATTTATGTGCCCCACACGGCACTATAATTGGAGGTTTGAGACCGATTCCAACAGTATGTCTTGTGTCTGGCGCAGCATGGCCCAAATATGGCCCTTGCACCTTAAAAAACAACCATCCAACCGGGCTACCGCAGCCTCCTACTATCAGAAGGAAAAAGAGCAGAATAGACCTTATCAATTTCATTTCTCAACCCTTCTCGTTCCGTATAAGAAACTCCTGTCAATACTCCCTACTGGAGAGCGTCGTGTCAAAACCAAAATCTCAACTCTTTTTCGGCAGAGGTGAGTCAATCAGACACCCGAATCCTCCGAGTGCCCCTGCCTCTCATCAGAAGCTTCCAACCATCAGCCTGCTTCGGTGCTTCCGAGACGAGAAGCCCGTTGTTCATTTCACGGCTGCTGCGGTATGTCCGGTACCTCGCGGCCAGAGGCCAAGACGAATGCCACTTTCGATGCACCCGCAATCCGTCAACACGTCCGCTATCCTCAAAACTTTCATCGGCCCGAAGAAATAGGATTGCTTGTGGTAAGATCAGGGCTGCGTCTCGAATATATCAGGTTTCGTGAGTTAAGATTGCGTATCGACTATGAGGTATGGCAGATTCGGTAATGGCGATGTCTTGAAGGAAAAGGTTGATATATACGTTACCGTGAAAGACCGAAATTAGAGAATGTCAATATTCTCCGGTGAATGTCGACACATACCAAATACGCCGGTGAAAGACCGAATATTTGGTTTATATTCTTATACATTCGGACCATCACCCCGGTGTATGTCGACAAGAACAGATAAGCTCTGGTGGGGGTCGAAGCGAGAAGGCGGAGAGGCCACAACCAGAGAGGCCTCTCCGCCTTCAGTTTAAGTTGTTGCAATAAATAAGATTGTATAACGTTAATCACATAATTTATGTGTAAGTTTATTATTGGTATTATTTTCTTTTCTCATTTAGAATGTACTGTTCGTTTTAGGTTCAACAGTTTATTTACATGTGCTGTTACTTAAGCTTTCTCCTATTTTGACATATATCATATGTTTTGATTAATAAAGTACGATTTAAAAAGTTGCATTTTTGTCTTAACGACAAAATATTTAAAACAAAAATATTTTTATTCAACATTCACCATCAGTGCATGCTGAATGTCGACATTTGTCAGTGTAAGTGAGAAATAACGATATTTAGCAAATATTTCGGACATACACCAAGCGACTATGTGAATGCTGACATTCACCGGAGAATATCGACATTTGCCAGATATCGGTCTTTCACAGTATAATATATACCGGGTGTCCCATAAATTTCGTGGGGCTGTTGGAATCCAGTTGGAAGTGCGACGGATTACCCACCCGAGGGTTGTGAGTTCGAAACTAGGTCCAGCTAAAGACCCTCTGGTACACGGGGGCTGGTGCACGTTAAATAGATCGGGGCCTCAAATGTGCTTACGTTGGTGTGGTGCAGAAGTTTGGAGAGGGGGTGCCAGCTAGGGTGCTGACCTCGTCATCCGACCGTGGTTCAAAATTACGGTAGGTAGGTGTTTTAATTAACGTCGTACTGGAACAACACAACGGGTCATTAGCGACGGGGTCCGGGATCAGTCCCAAAGGGAATGATTCGAGGATAACCCCACGTAATTTTGAATCACGGTCAGATGACGAGACACACCACATGTGTGAACTGGCGCCCCACTCTCCAAACTTCCACACCACGCCTACATGAGAACATTTGATGCCACGACAGATTTAACTTGCACCAGTCTACTTTGTACACGACGGTCTTTGGTTAGATACGAACTCGCAACCCTCCGATTGGTAATCTGTTACTCTTCCAACCGATCTACTACTACCCCTTCAAAATTACGATGCGTTGTCTTTGGATCTTTCCTTTCGGGATTGATCGCCAATAACCCGTTGCGTTGCTCCAGTGCTACGTTAATTAACTACATACCCATAAATTCGTAAACACTTCAGAAATTCGTAAAATCTGAAGGGATTGGTATATTTGAATGCGGTTTGCGAAAAAATTATCCTCACGAAGGGGGCATTTTATTTTTGGAAGAGAAAAATCTTTTCACTTCAAATTTTTTTGATAGACAGTTTTTTATGAGTTCAAATCACAGAACTTCAAGGTAAACTACGTTTATTTGCGTCCAGACAAATGTTTACAAGCTTATCACAATAATGATTGTTCTGTGTCCGCCAAGCACAATAAATTATACTTTGCAAGCGAGTGAGAACAGTGTTAATTGAAGCATGTAACGTATCCAGATGAATGCAGATCTCTTACCAAATAGCGTCCTTCAACTCTGCTAAAGAAGTCGGGCTATTCAGATACACTCGGGATATTAGGTAACCAAACAGACAAATATCAACTGGTGTCGAGTCTGGTTAGCGAGGTAGCCATTCATTTTTGCAACGGTTGATTTAGTCGTTCTTCACCAAATGTAGTATTCATGAACTGATTCACTGGAGATGTGGTAAGAGGAGGTGCCGTCTTGCATAAACGTGGATTGGATTGGATGTTGGGGTTTTATGGCGTGAGGTCCAACACTGGACAAGCTGCGCCAAACACAAGACAGAATATAACCCAATAAAAGTACAAAACATTTAAAAATCAAGTCCAAGACAATAAAAGGTAGATTTAAAACATGTAAAATGTGTAAATGAGACTAAAAATATTCAAATAGTCAGATAAAAACAAGACCAATGTCTGCAGTACAACTGATGAATTTAATTTGCATATGAAGGGTACAGGGTAAAAACCCCGTCATTGCATAAAAATCGATTTTGAGAAAAATGCAATTTAAAGTTTATCTACGAATAGAAAGTAATATTAAAAAAATACAAAATATTGTAAAATAACCCAAAAGTATGTATTTATACCCAATAGCGTGTATAAAAAATCATTTCTCAAAATATTGGATGAAATAAAATGTCAAAGAAAATCGCTCATTTTCGACCTAAAATTCAATGACGGGGTTTTTTCCCTGTACCCTTCATATGCATAAAATTCGGAAGTGTGAAATTTAAAAGGTTGAATTATAAAAGAATTTGGAGGGTAAAATAGTTTGATAAGTCATTTTGAATTTGGAAAAAAATTGGATGAGGTTTAAAAAACCAACTGAACGTAAAAATGCCGATAGGTTTGAATGGGGATTTTTTCCAATCAAATCTCTCAGAGTTAGAATTGTATTTAAAAAAAATTGAGACGTTGATGATTAAAAACAGGACAGACAATTAAAATATGATAAAAAGTGCATATAAAAACGAGACAGCGTAAAGAGGATTATGTTGCAATAAACCACGGCAAAGAAAAGAGAGGACCTTCAACAATGGACGCAGTGAATCCACAGTAACATTTGGTGAATGTAATGGTTGCTCAGTGCAGGCATGTGGGTTCTCCTTTGCCCAGATTCTATAGTTACGGGTATTGAAGTTCACATGCAGTGAAGAATGAGTTTCATCGGTACAGTAGATGCTGAGTAGTCATTGTGGATCTCCAGCGACGTTGGTGAAAGTCCAACTTGTGAATTCTTTTTGCTTAGCTATGTCATTTGGTAAGAGCTGGTGAAGTGATTGCAACTTGTAGGGGGAAAAGTTTAAGACACCATGAAGGATACGGAATACCGATGTCTTCCGTTTGCCAGTTACTCGTGTCAGTTCTCGTGCCCTATTTACCCCATTCGTCGGAACACCCTTAGAGGGTCCATTTGTAAAGGTATGGACCACTGTTAAACGGGGGTGCATCGCTGCAAGGATCACAAACTTCCCGTTTTTTCGATACCTCGTGAGGGAGAACAGTCCGGCAGGAGTGATGATTGAACCTTTGCCCTTCTTCACTCTTTTCTGTATCCGAAACCATCGTAAAGCTTCACCATGTTATTCGTGGTTCAAGTAAAACTGCTTCCCTTGTACTGTTTTATCCACCAACGTCTACATCACAGTGAAAAACTTATGTCTGCACCAGCAACAGGAAAATTGAGCTATTAGTCGTACAACCTTAATTTGATAGAACTCCTATATTCATATTTACTGTGATTTGAATGCATGAAGTGCATTCTACCGACAAAAATTTGAATCAGAAATATTTTTCCTCTACCGAAAAAACCCTCTTAGTAAGAATAATTTTTTCGCAAACCGCATTCAAATATACCAGACATCAACTGGAGGATATAGGCAATATAAAATCAACCTCCACGAGATCAATTCGCAAATTCTACCGCAAAGTTTGGGCTAGGAGCTATATAATATTGCTAGAACTGTACAGATCTTTCGCCGCTCTAGCAAAATTCAATTCTTTAACAGTCTGATAACAGAAGGCAATGAGAAATCTGGACAAAATTAATGCAGAAAAGAAAATCTGAGCTAATCCAAAAATAGGTTTTAGAGGTCAGAATATCATATATCGCTTTCGAACAAGTAAATGAGACGAGATTGAAATGGACGTTGAAAACCTAAGTGTGGTAGAGCCATGATTGAGAGAGGTCTGAACGTTTTACCATGCACTTTATTGCAAATAAGAGTAAGAGTAATAAGGTAAGAGTATATTTGAAAAATGTAAGCGAATGCCATTTTATATATTATTCCCGTTTGAACGTATAAAATGTGCATATCAATGATTATAGTCATTATAAATGGATTGAATGCGATATGAAATTTGAGTATTGACACTGCCACCAATAGATACTAGCAATTAAAAAACTTTAATGCATTAACTTTTTAGCAATAAAATGTGCATTTCTCATGTATTTATTCGTGTGTTATCATTCATTTCTGATGTGTTTATTTCTAACATATGCATTACCTTTTTCCAATATCTTCGTGCTGTATTCATTACTTACCGCCAGTAGTTATGTTGCCCATCTCTCACACATCTCATATTTCACAGTAGCTCTCATGGACGTGAAATATAAGTAGACGTTGATGTTGAGCGAAGCTTCAAAATGTGTGACCAACATGTCGGCTAGTAGTCATGTGACTGCTCTGTGGAAAAATGGACTTGGTCGATTTGGCATCTTATCGACTCGTTTGGCGATATAACATCTTATGACAGGGTGTATAAGATGTATGTTGGTGGGTTTTCCATGTATGTTGGTGGGTATTTTTAATTAACGTCACACTGGAGCAACACAGCGGGCTATCTTATGATATGGTAGGAGCGTGAATGCGCCTTTCTATAGTGGCGACAGAAATGGTGGGTAAGTAGTTAATTAACGTCGCATTAGAGCAACACAACGGGGTATTAGCGACGGTACGGGATCAATACCAATGGGAAAGATCCAAGGACAATGCCTCGTAATTTTGAACCAAGGTCAGATGACGAGGTCAACGCCTAAGCTGGCACCCCACTCTCCGACTTCCACGCTACGCCAACGTGGGCGACAGAAATAAAGTCGCCTAATTCTACTACTATTTTGTGCGGACCAATCAGACGATAAATCAATGGATGACGTCTTATCCTGTCCCGTGAAAAAATTAGATGAATGTTTGTTCTCACCCGGCAGACGAAATTAGACAGTATCATGTAACTACTAGTTTTGGTCACATAATCCTGGGTATATAAAATGGTTACCATTGTTTACTCTACTTGTATATTTCCTCTATTGGTCGCTCTCCCTATTTCTTTCAATGTACTGGTTTGTGACGAAAGTAGTGACGCTGTATTGAAGAAATCGATTACGAATCAGCGTTTCGCGCTTTTTATTTACTCTATCCATGTATCTAGGGTATCATTCCGTTCTAAATCAATGATGCACTTCAACCTTGTAAATGACTCTTTTCTTTCCGTATCTTGCATAGGCCTCGACATAGGAGCGAAGGTGAGACCGCTTGGAGCTCAGCATGCGATCTCATCTGGAAACTCATAGTCTGGATCATCTGGAAACTCATAGTCACTTTACCACGTCTCACGTTTACAGTTCTGTGAGTGTAGAACTTAACTATGCACCCTGTATAGCGAGCAATATAATCGCTTGTCTGAAATCATTGTTTTTAGAAAATTGCGCTCCAGACCGAAAATGCTTAATACTACTCGTTAGATTTCAAGGACTAAGATTTTACGCAACACAATTTTTAATGCTAAATGGCCGCACATACCGATTAAGAATAACGGAACTTTCGCTAAGTCAGTAAGACAATAGCCACTTCGGACAAGGAAGAGAAAAAGGGAGACTGCAGTGTGGAATTAGGTATTATTGCACGTTTTAATAAAATTGTCAGTGGCAAAAGTTTTCATGCCACTAATGGAAGCAACCAAGATTTGCAAAAATAGTTCACTTTTAATAAAATTAGCAGTGGCAAAAGTATACTTGCAACTCACTCTTGGGAGCAACCAAGATTGGCAAAAATAGTTCACGTTTTAATAAAATTGGCAGTGGCAAAAGTATACTTGCCACTCACTCTTGGGAGCAACCAAGATTGGCAAAAATAGTTCACGTTTTAATAAAATTGGCAGTGGCAAAAGTATACTTGCCACTCACTCTTGGGAGCAACCAAGATTGGCAAAAATATAGTTCACGTTTATAACGAATGGATACATATCTAAGTTAGATGTGTGGTTTGGGAGCTATTTTAAAGTTCATATGCCTTTGAAACCTCTGAATTTGTAAAAAGTTGCACTTGAGTTCAAATTAAGCGAAATATTTATAAATTAATGAGTCTTGAGTATTGAGTACATTGAGTATTTTAAATGCATATTTTTATTTCATGAGATTTACGTAATCTAACCTGATACTAGGGCACGTTATCAGCGCTGGTACTGAGCCTAAAAGTGTGTGGCCCTGGTACGACACCTAGAATGTGGAGGACCTGCAAAAGTGTGATCCGGTGTTAAAATATACTTCAACAGTGTCGCTCGTAAGGTGAAAGGAACACCGTTCCCGCAGTCGGAGCGACACGTTTTTTAATTATAATAATCATCAACAAAACTGTTATTGGCTGTGCCTAATTTCTGTGTTCCAACAGTACCAGCACAGCAGCAGGGGCTAGTTTTTATGCTGATACTGAGGCCCAGAATGTGGGCCCTGGTGCAGAAACACCTATAATGAGGGGCCCCAGGAAGGAAGTGATCCGTTGTCAAACTTACGCTTCAAAAGCGTAACTTTCAAGATGGGAATAATAACCGTTTCAGAATCCGATTATCTGCAGACTCGCATAGTCCGGGCGACACTTTCTTTAATTAATCATCAACTAATCAGGAGTATGGGGCCCATTATTTGTGCTGATACTGAGCCTCGTTGTATACCGAGACCCCGAGTGTAGGGGCCCCGATAGAGTGCGATCCGCTGTTAAAATGTGCTTCGAAAACGCGAGGTGGAAAGAACACCGTTCCCAAACTCTGTTATCAGCACGGTCTGGGCGACGCGTTTTTTAATTAATCACCCGCCACGCGACGGAGTTCGTTATCAGTCGCCTCGTTTTGTTCTCTACCCGAAAGCAACAGCCCTAATCTAATTCCAGCCTCCATTATCAGCTATGAATGGATTCAATTATGCCAATGTTTTAAAAGATACACGACGGAGGGACGACTAATGCCAAATCCACCGCCGAAGTCAACCAAAGGCTTATTATACAAACTCCCCCTGAACCCAAAAACAACAACAAAAGGATTGCCTGTGTTGCCAGATAATGTATAGCTCGTCTGTTCTATTCTACATCTTCCAAGCGGTCCCAAGATATTATTTGATTAATTGCTCTCCTGAGGACATTCTGTGATAGCGTTTCGCTTAGGCAAAGAATTTTCCAACATCATATTTGTTTTTGCTGTTGTCCTTTTTTGTCTTTTCTGGATAGGAGGGAGGTTTCTGAGTTATATCCTTACCGATAATAAATTAAGCACTCATTTCTTCGCTTTCACTTAGAGGCAACAACCTATATGGAAGGGGGAGGGATTTATTGGAGATGAAACTGTCGCTCGTAAATCAGTTTCGTGACGGATGGGTGGAACTTGTTGAAAAGTTTTTGTTCCGATGCTGATTCCTATTGGGGAGAGCAGTCGATGGAGTTCGGCGGGTCGGCAAATGGGAATGGCGCTTTGTTGCAGTTTTGTTTTGGGTTGGTCACTCTTCGTAATGTCATTGAAAGTTTTCGGGATTGGTAGGTGGATCGGATGATGGATCGTGGAGAGAACTCGGTTTGTTCCGAAGGTCAGATAGGAAATTGCTGGCTGAATTGTATGTACGTATCAGTTATCGCCCAGGTTTTGAATTAATCGTATTTCGAAAGCTGCTACTTTCCAGGAAATTTTTAATGCGTTTACTGAAAATAATACACTAGAAAGAAAAAGTTTTGAAGAAACGTTTTAAACCTTTCATTTGAAGTGCTTTCAATAACGTTTATTAAAATATAAACCCCATGGACTAAAATAACATTTATTTTATTTTATAATGTTATAATACACGTCGTGAAGTTACAAGTAATGGTCTTTAACGAAATATATACTCACAAATAACAAAATTGATTTTTCTCTTTGGTTTCTTGTATTGATTTTAACATCCTCACGTATATCACTAGAAGAAGTAAATTACTTGTGGTTAAACCTTTTAAAAGGGTGTGCAACCAATTTTGCTACAAAAATCATTTTTAAACAGTATAGTTTTTCGGAAATCAATATATTTTCCAATGATTCCAATTTAATAACTAATCTGCTTCAATGAATTCTTTTGTTTTACCTCTTATCTAACTGTATATCTTTTAATTGCATTTTTTCTCTACAAATAGGTATTTTTCTACAGAAAAAAACCAATAAAATAAACAAAAAACTTTAGTGCCAGATCACTGACCTCTTCGACACTAAAACGGGCTATTTATAAGGCAAAGTATGTATTTGAATTTATGTCGCACTGGGGGAGAACAGCACAACTGGCTGGTGGTGATTATCCGGGATCATTCCCGATGGGAAAGATCAGAGGACAGCACCTCATAATTCTGAACCACCGTCAGATGACGAGGTCAACACCTGAGCTGGCACCCCTCTCTCCAAATTTTCACACCACGCCAAGGTGAGAACATTTGCGGCCATGACAAATTTAACGTGCATCAGCACCCACGTGCACGACTGTCTTTGGATGGATCGAGTCTCGAACTCACAACCCTCCAGCTGTTCACCGTCCTGTTGGATTAGCAAAACTGACCTGATCTTGATGGGCGAGATATCTCGTCATTAGAAGAAAACTGACCCGATCTGGATCTCATCATCAAAAATTCAGCAATGTCTTGGTCTTGATGACGAGCTATCTCGTCAATAAAAGAATTGGTCAAATCTTGATGGTATACGAGATCCCGGGACCTACTTGGTGGTGGTCAAACCGCTACGAGACCATTATACCACTTAAACCACGAGACCTTAAACCTAACCAACGTTAAACTTGCTCTTTGTTTTTCGATTATATGGCATCTAGAAAAGAAGCACTAAGGTTAATACAAGTCAGAAACGTGTAAAATAACATTAATATCCTTCGGTATACATTATGTATGAACGTATAAGTATGTGATATTTTTATCTCAGATTTATACCATACTTATATCCCGTATTCAGTGTACTAACTTGCCCTACATAGCCATATTTCTTTCAAAGCCACATCAAATTATTCTGCAAGTACTACATTAAATATGAGATAGAAATAAAGATCAAAATAAATAAATGTCATTCAGATTACCATTTGTCAAAATGGAACTTTCATATATGCAAATCATAAAAGATTTTTTGTAAAAGCGGAAATAAGATGAGCATGCCAAATTGTTCTTGTCTAGTTACTTCATAGAGACTGGTAGAGATAAAAAAATCGCGCAGGACATGTTCCGTGATTAATGATTTTATCTCGCTTATTTTTGCCGAGGTCTCGTCTTATTTGCCTTTGTCACACGAAGTCCAGTGCTTTCCCGGGAGCAGATGACGATTCAATTCTAGGCAGTATCCTAAAATTTCAATAAGGGTATTAAATTTATATAAAACGTATCGGAAAAAAACGTTCACTTAGAATTTAAAATAAATTCAATAATCCTGCAGAACCAATTGGTATGGAGACAATATCAACGAAGGTATTCCTTTTAACACTGACAAAATGTTTTAACCTGTGACAATAATAATAAGGAAGCAGTAGAGCGTGACTTCAATTCGAACAGTTTTAGTTCGCATCTTTTCAAGTGTTTCTTTTCGGTTACCGTTAGTTTTTAAATTACTCTGTTTTTTGGTTAGGCTCTGCGAAACAATTATCCTACTTTCTAATTTTATTAGTTTATTTTGATTGTTAATATTAAAGCTTTTAGATTACAAGAGGTATTTTCAATGCAAACAAACCAGATAGCCTGCGAATAATTGACTACTGCTATCCAAATTCTTTTGCATGATACATACTGGGGTTACCTTAAAATGTAATTTTGGTGACGGTTGGCGTTTAACCCTCCTGGTGGTTGTATCAACGAGGTATCTCATCATTAGAAAACTGATCCTTGATCTCGTCATCAAAAATTGAGACGATCTTGTCATAAAAAAACGGTAATATCTTGACGTATCTTGTCATTTACAAAATTGGTTATCTTGGGATATCTTGTCATTAACAAAATTGGTCAGATCTTGATTGATTCTTTTCAATTCTAGGATGGTTGATGTTGACCAATCAACTATCATATATCAATTAGATTTAATTCCATGGAATTTGCATTGTCGACAAACTGAAATCGTATACCGCAGAAAACTAACGCCACCTACATTTACCTTGACAGAAAAAGCATCTCATTGACTAGTCGTTTAGCTGTGATGTCTTTATCTTTTGCTCCGCACAATCTTCATTTAATACGGAACAATAACAACTCGTATATTAAATCTAAAACAATAATCACCTTTCCGGATTAAAATCCTTTAGATAAGAGAAATAAAATTCTCACCCTAGTATGCATCCCTTTACATTCTAACTAATAATTAAATTTCTGGAATGGAACAACAATTTGAGCAACGGTTAAAAATGCCTGGATGTAACAAAAACAAATCACGCATGCATTTTTGAACGAAAAAAGCAAATACGTTTCCGATAATGTAAGCCTGGAAATCAAAGCCCTCTTTAAAAATAAAATTTCCGCCCGCTGAGTCTAGATGATGGATGACAGCAATTCGCTCATAATGGTGTTTTATCCGTCTTAAAGGACAGCCATTGTGCACATCGCACTGCATTCTACAGGCGAGGCGACACTCAGATAACTGATGTTTCCAATTTGTTTTCTCAGAGTATTGCCGACGCTCCTGCTCGCCTAATCTCTTTTCCGATGTCTAATTATACTAATTCTTGGAAGGAAAGGTTTCAAACAAAGAGGCTGCGAACTGGGCTGAAAGGTTGGCTGGAAAGTTTGCGCGTCGGAGGGCATTTTTGTCTTAATGTGGTTCGTTTTAGAAGTCAATGTAATGGTGTGCTGGTGGAAATTGCGGTGGAGTGGTTTGAAGAAGCATGGTAAAGGGGAAAGTATGCTTCAGTAAATTGGAATTATGTACTGAACAAACGTGGAAATGTTTTATCCCATAGAAATATTTTATCAGAATACCTTACTAACATGTTATACTAAAAACTTAGGTGAAGGAGGTATCAGAGGCTAAGAAAAGGGTTGAAAGTTTTGTGTCGGAGGGCATTTTTGTCGTAATTTGGTTCTTTTCAGAAGTCAATGTAATGGTGTGTTTGTGAAAATTGTGGAGTGGTTTGAAGAAGTATAGTAAAGGGGAAAGTGTGTTTCAATAAATTGGAATGTACTGAACAAACGTGGAAATATTTTATACGGAAGGGGAGTATATTTTATAGTATTTTATAGTAAAGGGGAAAGTGTGTTTCAATAAATTGGAATGTACTGAACAAACGTGGAAATATTTTATCCATAGAAGTATTTTATCAGAATACCTTACCTTCAGAGTCTAAGAAAAGGGTTAAAAGGTTTGCGTCGCAGGGCCTTTTTGTCGCAGTGTTGTTTTGAAGTCAATGTGATATGCGTTGGTAGAAATTGTGATGGAGCTGTTTGAATAAAAATGTTTGGTTGATTGGCTATTCTTAGGTTTTATGGCGCAAGGGCCATATTTGGCCGAGATGGGAAAAAAGAGGTAAAGAGCAAAGTGGTGTTTCAATAAATTGGAATTATGTATTGAATAAACGGGGAAGCATTTTATCAGAATAACCTATTAACATATGTTAAAATTATAGATGTTGAATGTAATAGCAAACTGTCTAAGAACTAGACTGGAAGGTTGGTGTCGGAGGGCATCATTGTAGCAATGTGGTGCGTTTTGAAGTCAATGTAATGATGTGCTGGTGGAAAATGTGATGGAGTGGTTTGGAGAAGTGGTAAAGTGCAAAATGTGTTTCAATATTTCAATAGAATAGAATTATGCACTAAATAAATGAAAAAACATTTTATCAGAATTCTTTACTACATTTAGCATAAGAAGTTAATGTTTTTTTCGTATTGTGTCGTTTTGAAATCCCTGTGATATGCGTTGGTAGAAATTGTAGTGATTTCTTGAAGTGATTGGATGGTTATTTTTAGGTTTTATGGCGCAACGGTCACATTTGGCCGAGATGAAAGAAAAGTGGTTAAAGACAAAGCATTTTTCAATAAATTGTAATTATGTATTCAGTAAACGGGGAAATATTTTACCAGAATATCTTTCTAACATATGCTAAAAAGATAGATAGCATTTTCGGAGGGCATTTTTACTGATACTTTCCAGGAACCCCACCATACGTGAAAGTCGCTGGTACCCATGTGGGTATTGCTGGTACTTTCCATCCGAGCGTCTTCCCTAAATTTATCTCACCACATCCAACTGACTTCTGTCATTTGCTCATAGTATTGACTTCTCATCCTTAGATTGCACATTGCAGCACTACTTTAAACTTAGGAATCAGACTGCATTACAAAAATCATTATACATTTTCTGGAACAGCGTTATTCTTACCCCTCCTAATGGTTGTCTCCACGAGATATCTCGTCATCAACAAAACTGACCAGATCTTGATGGACGAGAAATTTCGTTCATAAAGCTCTCGTAATTATAGAAAAACAGACCAGATAGCTTGTTTGTAGGTATCCTAGAACAATTAATCATAGTTCTATACACTAATAACTTTTATTAATTTATAGTTTCATCTCTTAAAAATTCTCATAGCCCGCTGTGTTGCTCCAGTGCGATGTTAATTAAAACACCTTCCATAACTACCTACCTCAAGAATTCTTATATTCCTTGAATAAATTAAAAAAAGGATTTTCGTTCCTAAATTGTATGAGAGTTATATTTTTAAACAAATTAAGAATTTATAAATAACACGTTTATAGATATCCTAAAAAAATTAATCGTAGTTCTATACACTAATAATTTTTAATTTTTTATAGTTTCGTCTCTTAATATTCTTATACTTTAAATAAGTAAAAAGAAGTATTTTCGTTACTAAATTGTCTGGGAGGCTGTTGAATCAACATCGCACTGGCTACACAATGGGCTATTGGTGACGGTACGGGATCAAACCCGAGGAAAACATTACGTAATATGGAACCATGGTCAGATGACGAGGTCAACATCCGAGCTACTAAATTATCTGAATATTAATTTTTAATTAATAAATCTACCAGAATAATGTTTTGTCGCTTCATGAAAAGAATCTTCTTTTGCAGTTGAATTAATCCTCCCGACGAGATATCTCGCAATTAGCAAAACTGACCAGATCTTGATGGATGAGATATCTCGTCACTAGAAAAAAACTGACCAAATCCTGATCTCGTCATCATAAAAAAATCGACAATATCGTGATGACGAGGTATCTCATCATTACCAAAATTTGTCAGATCTTGATAGACGAGATATCTCGTCGAAACCACTTGGAGGGTTAATATGGTTTTCGCCTTCCTGTTTTAAATTTAGGAAACCGATTACACAGTGAAGAACAAAGTTCAAACGTGCGGGCCCAGATATTAAGGTACCAGCAACCCCACCACACGTGAAAATCGCTGGTACCCATGATAATATTGCTCATACTTTCCATCCCAGCACCCTCCCTAAATTTATCTCACCCATCCATCTAACTAACTTATGCCAGTCACCTTTCTGTCCCATACTGCATAATCACTTAAACAGGATTGCACATTGCAATCTGTTTCAGCACGGTTTCTTATTTTTAAACTTAGGAAACAGATTTCACATTGCATTACCAAAAACGTTTCACATTTCTGCGCCTTGAAGCCATATTATGTGCATCCCTTCCTGTACTCATCCTCCTGGTGATTGTCTCGGCGAGGTTTCCCGTCATTAATAAAACTGACCAAATCTCAATGGACGAGATATCTCTTCATTAAAGGAAAACTGACCAGATCTTGATCTCGTCATCAGCAAAAAATCGTCAATATCTTGATGACGAGATATCTATTCGAAACCACTTGAATGGATTAACTTAGGAAACAGATTACAAAATGAAGTACAAAAAAGTTACACCTATCCGGGCTCAGGTACCATGGTACCAGCAATCCCACCATTACGTGAAGGTCCTTGGTACCCATGAGGGTTTTGCTCGTACTTTCTATCCGAGCGCCCTTCCTAAATTTATCTCACCACACCCACTAACCTGTCAGTTGCTATTGGCTTCCCATCCTCAGATTGCACATTGCAACACCTTTTCAGCACGGCTTCCCTCCTTGTCTTAAACTTAAGAAACAGATTGCACATTGCATTATCAAAAACGTTTCACATTTTCTAGGACTCAGCGTCACATTATATTTTCTTAATATGTTTTTCACCGTCCTGTTTTAAATTTAGGGAGTAAACTACAGAGTTTTCCATATATCCTGGCCCAGATATCATGATACCAGTAACCCCATCGCAAATGAAGGCCATTGGTGCTCATGAGGATTTGATGGTACCTACCCATCCGAACACCTTACCTAAATGTATATCACCACATCCAACTTGGGTCAGTCGCCTTTCTTTCCCAAGCTTAATAGTCACTTAACAGAACTGCGCATTTCAAACCTGTTTCAGCAAAAGCTTCTCCTCTTATTATCAATTTAGGAAACAAACTGCACATTGCATTACGAATAAAGTTTCACATTTCCGCGCCTCAGCTCAGAAATGTGAAACGTTTATTATGCGCATCCCTTTTTTTAATTTAGGAAACAGATTACAAATTGAAGCACAAAAAAGTTACTCCTCTCCAGGCCCTGGTACCATGGTACCAGCCACCTCATGGGTCCCGGGTACCCATGAGGGTATTGCTGGTACTTTCCATCCGATCGCCCTCCCTAAATTTATCTCACCCATCCATCTAACTTGTGGCAGTCGCCTTTCTTTCCCAAACTGCATAATCGCTTTGCCCTTTTGTTTCCCGGGCCCCTTCCATAAATCACGTGGAACAGCAACATTTCCGCACAACCCGAGCGCCCAAATCATCTTCCGAAACACGATAACCGAAGACGTGCAACGGACAACTTCGCGGAATTTATTTGGGCACACTCTCTGCAAGTTGCCTTTTCCATAAATCACCGCCCGGGGTCCTTAATATTTCACATATTTATCGGCCGGTGGGGTGTTTTAAGGGGCGCTTTAGTTTTTAGGGGTGGCGATGGAGCGACAGAAGAGCCTTTTCTTCAATCAGTGGCGCAGTCTCGGGGATGGGCGTCGTGATTTATGCCGTTTATGCGCCGAGCGAGAAATGGTGGCCAATGCAATGGGAATTGCCGTTTGCGCTCGGGTGGTTTTATTGTGTTTTTAAGGGGCGTTTTGTGTGTGTGTGTGTGTTTTAAGACGATAGGGGTAGGCTTGGATGATAAAAGAAAAGGTTATTCTCAATATAATCGGATGTTATAGATGATTTTCAACGTACCTGTTGTAATGAATTCTTTCATCGGACTTGAACCCTACAAGTGTTTTAGACATCTCGTCCATCAAGATCTGACCAATTTTTCTAATGGCGAGATTCCTCGTCATCAAAATATTGCCGATTTTTTTATGATGATGAGATCAAGATCTGGTCAGTTTTGCTAATGACGAGATACCTTGTCGAGACAACCACCAGGAGGGTTAAATGAATGCGTGCGATAAAAACTTGTTAGCCTTCTGAAGGACCATAACGATGTTTCTCTACTGTATTGCAGGGAATGTTTCGCTTTCGCACAAAGTCTGAGGCGTATGGTGATTTGTATTGTGAGTTGTATTACGTATGGTGATTTGGCTCACGTCTTTCTGAGTTCCGTTCACGATACAATCTCACAGAGGCTCATCCGTTTCAGTTAGGCGTCCCATATGCGAGGTGTATCTTAGTATTTGTAAGATGATATATGTTACCCGTACAAAGACAGCGTCTAAAATAATGATGGCCCAAATTGGATGATGGCCTATCTGCCGAAAAGTGTCGTCTAGCAATTCCAAGTGGCATAGGAATGTGTGTGAATAGGAACAGACATTACTATATGAATACTGTTCAATTTTACAATCCACACCTCCCCTTAAAGTTTGTTTTGAAGTTTAGAAATATCCTATAAAATGAAAAGATCTTTACCTTTCAACTTCAGAAATTATAGCGTAGGCTGTATGTGGAGATCCTCTTCTGATGCGACTATTTTTATTACAATAAAATTTTATCGCCTCATTATATTTCCGTTTTCTTAGTGTTTTTATGTTTGCATTGAATTTATTTTCTCATCTAGCGTTTGGCGCAGCTTGTCCACTTCTGGACCTTGTGCCAAATCCTCAAATTCCATTCCTCTTCTAATGTGGGGGCCCCGAGATCTTGTTTCCACGAAGCGTGTATATTGTGGTCATAAAATTCATTACTTCTCTGACTAGGCATCCAAAATCATGCTCTCTTCTATTACCTTGGAAGCACCTATTGTCCAATTACTCAAAGACCAATATGCCAGATAGCACACATCTTCCATAGGAACTCCCAGGAATTTTCAAGTTTCTTAAAAGCATCCCTTTAACAAACGGGAATCATTATAGATGTCCCCAGAAAAAAAAGCATCTAGGCTGGTTTAGGAATGATTTCCCAAAGTCTACTGAGGGATGTTCCACATAGGTATTACATCCTAGATTTATCCCCACAAAGGTCCCTCCTAATCAGTACTTCCTAAGGAAGCCCTATGGAAATCTCTTTGAGAGATTTCTGATAAAGGTATGAAATGCTGTAAAAAATATATCTGTTTTCATTTGTTCATGTATTTATAAGCAATGCATATTCAGATTTTCAAAACAAAGTAATTTAACTTTTTCTGACGATACGGCTTATGACAGATAATAAAGTCTACCACACGATTTTGTAACATAAGTTACGTAATCGTTAACGTAAACGGTGTAACGTATTTACTGTACGTATATTTTGAACGTGATGTCGGTTTGCTTTTGGAAAACGATTTCAACACTTCAAAAATAAAAATTCCAAAGAATTAATTCCTAATTGATAGATGATAGTAGATTGGTCAATATCAATTAGACTAACAATCCTGGTGGTTGCCTTGATGCGGTATCTAGTCATTAGCAAAATTGACCAGATCTTATTGTACGAGATATCTTGTCATTAGCAAAATTGACCAGATCTTATTGTACGAGATATCTTGTCATTAGCAAAATTGACCAGATCTTATTGTACGAGATATCTTGTCATTAGAAGAAAACACGATCACGATCATTAGAAGAAAAACACCAGGTCTTGATTTCGTCAATATCAAAATATCGGCAATATGCTTGATGAACGTGATATCTCGTCGAAACCACCATGACAAATATCTTCAAAACAAAGGAACTCTTTAAGGTAACCCCGATATGTATCATGAGTAAGTATGACATGCATGTGGGTAACTCAAATAAACTCTTTGCATTCCGTCCTGGTTTGTGTGCACTGAATATCTATCTCATACTGAAAATCCCTGACAGAAAACAGCTCCGGTCTTGTTCTCGTTATCTGATCGTGGTTAAAAATTACGAGGTGTTGTCCTCGGATATTTCCCTTTGTGATTGATCTAGTACCGTCGCCAATATCCAGTTGTCTTGCCCCAGTGCGACGTAAATTGAAATAAAATTCATCAAAGTGACGAAGATCTAAACCAAATAACACACATGGATGATCAACGACAAAGCCTTCTCATCTCTAGAATAATAGTGTTACTCGCGATTTTAATTTGTCGCTGGTCCCTTTGTTTGTATAAGTGCCCTCCCACCGATGTCATATGTCTGCGAATCCCACATTCTTAAATTATTAAATCATCCCCCTTATATTAAAAAGGATTTATCAAACCTCAGTCCGGAATGATTGGTGGTGGCCAGGTCAAGGAATGGCATATTCTCCAATCACACCGACCCACAAAATCTCCAAGGGAGGGGTATTCATTTCGGACCCCAGGAATCACCCTTTTTTGCAGATACCCCTGCACGTCCTAGAGTCCGGCTTCCTAGAATAGAACTATCTTTTGCATGACAGACACCGCGTTATGTCATAATAACATTTCGACTACTGCAGCCTGTCACCACATACCGCAGGAGAAATAATAAATAAAGACAAGGTATGCCGGGTATGCAGGTCCGCGCTGGGCGATATATTTGATTGGCTGTCAGATATCGCCCTCCCCCTCCCTTCGTTTTTTGGTTCTTTATTTGCTTATCTGTGTATTCCTTATTTTTTGTCTATTCCTCCCTTCCTTTTATTCGTTGCTTATCTCCGGTCTTGTCATCGCGTTGAGCGTTGTGTCGGGAGAGTGGGCGGCACCGTTAATGTGACGTTGAAGGGAAAAACGGTCTGGGTGTGAATGGGATGGGGTGTTTGTTTATTTTCCGCGTCTTATCGTTTTTTGTCGAAAATCGAAAAGTTGACGTTTTGAATAGATGGAGGGAGGGTTGTGGAGAGAGGGGATTATATTAAATTCCTCCTGATCGTTTGTTTTCTTATCGTCGCTGTCGTGGTTTTTGAAAAAAAAATGTTTAAATACAGAAGGGGGTTTCCGTTGTCGTGATGATCTCGCGATAACGGCGGTTCGGGAGAGAAATATTAAATCAACTGAAGCATAATTTTGGAGTCGAATTAACGTCTCACTGAAGCAACACAACGGGCTACTGGAGACGGTCAGATATCAATCCCGGAAAGGGGAGATCCGAGGACAACACCTCGTAGTTTTGATCCACGGTTGGATGACGAGGTCAAAACCTGAGCTGGTACAACACTCTACAAATATCCACACTAAACCAACGATCTTTGATTCAGGATTTGTAAAACTATATTTTTTAGAATGAAACAATTGGCTACACACACATACTCTGCCATAAGATGTTATATCATAAAATGAGGCGATAAAATGACAAATCTGCGAACCAAGTCAACTTTTCAACAAAGCAGTCACTTGATTACTAGTCGACATGTTTGTCACACTTTTTGAAGCTAATCTCAATAGCAATGCTCAGTGTACTTATATTTCACGTCCAAGGGTTGAAGACGCAGTTGCGGAAATTGAATTAACGTCGCACTGAAGCAGCACAACGGACTCTTGGCGACGGTACGGGATCTATCCCGAAGGGAAACATTGGAAGACCCCTCATAACTTTGAACCACGGTCAGATGACGAGGTCAAGACCTGAGCTGTGGCACGTTACTCTCCACACTTCCACACCATGCCAACGAGAGGATACTTGGAATCACAACAGATTTAACATTCACAAGTCCCCACGAACACGACGATCTTTGATTGGATCGAGTTTCAGACTCGCAAACTTCCGGTTACTAATCCGCTACTCTTCCAACCAATCTACCGCAACCACTACTTAACTCTGGTAGGTATTTTAATTACCGTCACACTTTAGCAACACAACGTGCTATATCTAATTCTAGAATAAAGGTTTGATTGAAACAGGTTGGTTGTGTCTTATGGAGCAAGTGCCATATCTGGCCAGGTTGCGCTATATTCAAGACAAACAACGTCAGGTAATGACATACACGCGAGAAAGGTTTTACTGATGCAGAAGAAATTCACCCAGAATAAGTTACAGAAATCGAACCAGTGCCTTTAACTCGAAGGTAGGTAGGTACTTTAACTAACGTCACTCTGGAGCAACACGACGGGCTATTGGTGACGGTCGGTGATCAATCCCAAAGGGAAAGATTCGAGAATAATACCACGTAATTTTGAACCACGTTCAGATGACGAGGCAACACCTGAGATGTGCCACCTCACTTTCCAAATTTCCACACCACGCCAATGTGAGGACATTTGAGGACACGACGGATTTAACATGAACCAGCCCCCTTTGCTTCAGCTTGAAGGTTGCTACATAGATGAAATATAAAAGTAGAGTGAGCAATGGCAACATTTTTGTGTCCACGATTTTGTGACCAAGACTAATCGACTACTTTCTTCTGCCGGGAGGAGAGAAACATTCATCATCTGATTGGTTCATGAAACGAGCTTTCTTTCTGTCGTTCGGATCTTTCCCTTTGGGGTTGATCCCGGACCGTCACGAATAGCACGTTGTGTTGCTCCGGTGTGATGTTAATTAAAATACTTACCTACCTACCTTTCCGTTGCCTCGACGAAATGTGAAATGGGCGGAACTCTGAAAACGGAACCTTTTCATGAAATCCCATGAACTACCTTATTAATCTTTAAATCAAACTTCCATTACACTTAAAACCTTTAAACTCACCTTTGGGCTACAACTGAATTTCTGTTTCAGAGTACAGGTGTGGTCTTCATCTGACAGTAGTACAAAATTACTTGGTATTGTCCTTGGATCTTTCTGTTTTGGATTGATCCCGGACTGTCTTAATCAATTACGAGAAGCTCCGATAAATGACAAATAAAGACCTACCCTACATAAGGTGGTAAAATTGATCGGTAAAACTCAAGAACACTGTACCCTAGTGCGACGTTAATTAATTACCATTACCACAAGAACACTGTATCTGACTCGCGCAAAATTGGCGACTAAATTTTTCGCCGCCAATGTTTTTTGAATAGGCCCCTTTTCGATGTCTTCCACTTGCGCGTAAGTGCAAGTGCATGCAGCAAACCTACGAGATTACGAAATTAGTATATGTATCTGTATTTTTTCGTTGTCTTAGTGGTTTTGCTATTTGAATTATTTTTGTTCTAAATACGCATCCTTGTTCATTGTGTATTGTTACCGTTTATTGTATGTAGATTATTTATTATGTTATTATTATCAATTGTACTATGTTATTATTATCAATTGTACTATGAAGGGGGCTGGTGCACGTTAAATCTGTCGTGGCCTCAAATGTCCTCACGTTGGCGTGGTGTGGAAGTTTGGAGAGTGGGGTGCCAGCTCAGGTGTTGCCTCGTCATCTGACCGTGGTTCAAAATTACGTGGTGTTGTCCTCGGATCTTTCCCTTTGGGATTGATCCCGGACCGTCACCAATAGCCCATTGTGTTGCTCCAGTGTGACGTTAATTGAAATACCCAACCCAACCCCAACCCCAATTGTACTATGTTATTATTATCAATTGTACTATGTTATTATTATCAATTGTACGATGTTATTATTATCAATTGTACTATGTTATTATTATCAGTATTACTTTTATGTTATTATCATTTGGTTCTCTGTAAATTTAACAAATTTTGTAATCCTTTTCTTACGTAATATTATATTTTTGTGCTTACATGTTTTGCCCTTCACTTGCCTTCTATTTTTGTGTACTATCTTGAATGTTTTGTGTATAATAGATTGCTTGGCTCTCCCTAATCCCCGAAAATCCTCCGTAAGGCATAATATATAGCTGAAAGCCACACAGGTGAAACAGTGTCCGCCTACGGCATCCAATCCAATCCAAACCTACGAGATACCCTGTTCCAAAATTATCGACAATTGGCAGTGGTAATTATTGTCAATTGATTATAGTACCGTGTTCTTGAGTCTAACCAACTAGTCTATAGGTATTTCGGTGGAACAAATCCTCCACCATTTTTTGCACCGTCAGGGTTGCAAAGATTACTCACTGGAGCTAAAAATAAAATGAAAAACATAATAATACAAAGATTAACACAAAAAAAAGCTACAGAAACAGTCTTTTAGCCCAAATGGTCCCTGGCTTCCCAGTAGAGATCGAAACGAGAGTTCTTAAGGAGAGCACTGGACAATGAAGTAGGTGATTGCTTCCATTTCCTGCCGAAGATCACAGAGGCTGCAGAAAGGGTCCGGAGTGATATTAATACGATGGAGGAAACACCATCGCCAGAACCAAAATAAATAATGGGTAAAACTCAAGTTATCTTTGAGTATGTGTTATCTTTGAGCGATGTTGTTGTCACTCATTTTTTAATAATTTATCCCTTCCAGCCCTAGTGTAAAGGCTGGGAAGTAGTATCATTCGCTAGTGTGTCAGATAAGATAGAAATTGTTTTGGCTTCTCTAATGCTTAACTCAAGTTTAAAGGTGTTATCCTTGAGCGATGTGGCCCGCCACTTATTTTTTAATAATTTACCCCTTCCAGCCCTAGTATAAGGACTGGGAAGTAGTATCATTCACTAGTGTGTCAGATAATAGAAATTGTTTTGTCTTCTCTAATGCTTAAATCAAGAATAGATCTTGGAGCTTTTCACGTCTTTAAATTCAGACTGATTAGGAATTTCCCAATGGTCTTGAGGAAAGGCAGATTTGTTAATTTTCCGTGTTTTTCCGTTTACTTAAAAACACCAACCTTTGTGCTTGTGGGGAGATCGGCGATGCTGGTCACAACCTCTCTTCTGCTGCCTACATACTAAGAGACATCATATCACCAAACCATCATTGGAAAACCAAGCCTAATGGCTGAAGGGCTGAAGGGTGTGTCTCAGAATCCTTCTTCATTTGGGAAAATTAAAAACTGTGTGTTTAGTTGGAGAGGTGGCGGATCAGCAACCGCCACAGACCTCCTCCAGATGATGGACACTTGCTGCCAGCCTGTCATTTTTACTGAATTCATCTATTCTCTCTGCTTAGTGGCTGTCCTCTTTTAGAATTTAAAATTTTGAAATTTTTTTTAATTCTTTATATTTTAATCATTTTTATCACCTTTTAAAATCTTCAACTCAAATTTTACTATTCTCTCCATCTCAAACCTTTCATCATATCTCCTTGAACTTTCATCAGGTTCTAATATATGAGTATGGACTGTATTTTTTACTCTACAATATCTTTACTACATTATTGTTTTATTATATTTTTATATTATTAGGTTATAAGCTTTATATTTTGTATTTTTTGTGACTTATATATATTTCAAAATTTTGTCTTTTCTTATATTGTATCTCAATATTCTGTCCTTATATTATTACTGATGTTCGGACATATACTGTTCCATTTTTGTACATGTTGTAAACCACTGTAATGAAGTATAATCTGTAATCCTATTTAA
Organism: Meta bourneti; assembly: GCA_933210815.1. Lineage (NCBI taxonomy): Eukaryota > Metazoa > Arthropoda > Arachnida > Araneae > Tetragnathidae > Meta > Meta bourneti. The sequence goes on from OW119928.1 coordinate 74,603,864, forward strand.
TTTTCAATAAATGCTGCACGCGCCCACACGGGGAGAAGTGATGCTCTCCTTATGTGGCAGGGTGGGCCCCCTGTTGGGCCCCTTTGTGCTGGAAGTCGTATTCCCCACCTCTTCAACTATGACTCTACACCTTCTGGTGAGTCGGAGAGGTGTGAGTCTGAAAAATAAAAGATAGAAATTGTTTTGTCTTCTCTAATGCTTAAATCAAGAATAGATCTTGGAGACTTTTCACGTCTTTAAATTCAAATTGATTAGGAAGTTCCCAATGGTCTTGAGGAAAGGCAGATTTGTTAATTTTCCGTGTTCTTTCCGGATCTTAAATGTTCTTGTAAACAGAATTTTAATGGTTTAATTTGAACAACGTCTCCCGCTCCACATGTGTACGGAAATCTCCATGGTATGTTAGTTCTCAGTATTTCTAAGTCTGTTTTAGACTGTTAAACTTAAAGAATTTTCTCAGGCCTCCATATATTCTTTCTGGACTCGTTCTTATGTGTTTTTTGTTCGTTTATCTAATTGGTTGTCTATTGGCCATTGGTAACATGTACTGGAATATAAAATAGAATGCCGAGTTATTTGATAGTTGGAAGATAGTAAATATTAGAATTATATATTGAAAGTATATATGGAGAAAGTATATATTGAATTGACGTCGCACTGAAGCAACACAACGGGCTATTGGCGACGTTCCGTGATTAATCTCGAGGGGTTTGGTTGGCTGATTGGTTTTCGGTTTTATGGCGCAAGGGCCGTATTTGGCCATGCTGCGCCAAACACAATACAATATCAAGTAATTGACACAAGACATACAATATCAAGTAATTTGCACATACACAGTGAAAGCTTTGCTGACAAAGAAGAGAGAAATATATCAGGGAGGAATGCACCTGACAAGAATCGAACGTGTACCGCCTGCAACTCGAAGGTTGCTAGCGCAGTGGGCATACCCACTGAGCCACGACGGCCCCTAATCCCGAAGGGGAATAAGAGTAACTGATTAGCAACCGGAGGGTTGATAGTTCGAAACTCGATCAATCCAAAGACCATAGTGTACGTAGGGACTGGTGCAGGTTAAATCGGACGTGACCTCAATTGTCCTCACGTTGGCGTTGGTGTGGAAGTTTGGAGATTGGGGTGCCACTTCTCAGGTGTTGCCTCGTCATCTGACCGTGGTTCAAAATGACGTTTCCTCGGATCTTTCCCTTCAGGATTGATCCCGGATCGTCCCCAGTATCCCGTTGTGTTACTTCAGTGCGACGTTAATTCAACTCTATCTACTGTCTTATAACTTTTATATTTATTATCTTCCAACTATCAAATGCCTCTGGACTCTATTTTATATTCCAGTACATGTTACCAATTGCCAATAGGCAATTAACCAATTAGATAAACGAACAAAAAACACATAAGAACGAATCCAGAAGGGATATATCGTCACTCAAAGTGTAAAAAGTCGTATGTCAAAAATTCAGTTTTTTCTTTTATTATTGCTATATGTGGCATTTTGTGATTTCCATCTGATGGCAAAATCTCTAATGTATAATAAAAAAAAGAAGAAAAACCCTCTCCCAAAGTATATAATAATACAATCAAATCATATCCTCAGTGCGACGTTAATTCAGCTACTCCATCTACTTACGCTGTTCCGCACAGCTTGGCCAAATATGGCTCTTGTGTTATAAAACCCAACTCAACCAACTAACCTAATTCAAAAAAATCAGCGTAAGGTATGACTTGTAAGCATGTCACCATGCATGAAAAGCCCTTCGGATCTCCAAACACAAACCAAGGCAATACAAACCGGCCCCTCAATATTCTTGGTGCTTATTGATCGCATTCACACGACCATTAGACTTGTCCTTCTTGACAAGTGACAACAGGCCCGTTATGAATGTGGTTCCTACGGAATTCCATCCCTCGCATATACATATACACACGCATCCGCATAGATAGGAAGGCGGCCAATCGCGCTGCGGCAGACGTCACAAATTTGACGCTGCTGAACGGGAGTTTTAATTGTTATCGTCGTAGAACAAGATTACGCGGCGTGCCATTTTGGAGCGTATTTGGCGAGTTTTGGTTACAATTTATGGGAATCGCCTCTTCCAAATGAGATTGCGGGGCTCGTTCGGAACCTTTATTTTGGAAGCTTTGTGTTGGCGGCTGTAAATGGTTTAGAATTCGTTCGGCGGCTTGGTGGGAAATTTGGAAGCTGTAAATGATTTGGAATGATCGTATAGTGGTCCCATTAAATTGTAGGGCGAAATTAAATTATTTATAAATATTTGATGTTTTCAGAGTTTGCTCCCTTTGTAGTCGTTTGCAGTTTGAGGGGTTATTGCCATAAGGCTTTGAGGATGGATTAGTATGGTTTCGCATTCTATTGTTTAGCTGCACGTGGCCTATTTACTATTTTAAGATTGAATTGATCGATTTTTAAAGCATCGTCGGCACCAATCGAGACATTCTTGTCCTAATGTATTATTTGATGTTTTGCTGCTTTATATTTTAGATTAATTTTATTTCATTTGGAAGGGCCGTAGGCTTGGTTGGAAGACTAAAAGACTAGCAACCAGAGGGTTTTGATTTCGAATCCAACCAAAGACCGACGTGTACAAAGGGGGCTGGTGCACGTTAAAACTGTCATGACCTGAAATGGCCTCACGTTGGCGTGGTGCGGAAGTTTGGAGACTGGTGTGCCAGCTCAGGTGTGACCTCGTCATCTGACAGTGATTCAAAATTACGTGGTGTTGTCCTCGGAGATTGATCCCGGACTGTCGCCAATAGACTATTGTGATGCTTCAGTGCGACGTAAATTAAAATACCTGTCTACCTACCTATTTCATTTGGAGGTATGCTATGTCGATAGCAATGATTTTAACCATTACAAATGGATAGCAATAAGGTATTAAATGGGAGTTAGGAAGCTGCCATCAGTAGGTAAACAAGAAACTTCAACTCAAATGCAACGCACGGATCTAGTTAATATGAGAGGATTTTCAGCATAAAAACAAATCAGTCGGTAGGCAGTTGAATTAACATCGCACTGGAGCCACACAACGGTCTGCTGCGACGATCCGGGATCAATCCCGACTGCAACACCTAATTTTTAACCATGGTCAGATGACGAGGTCAACACCTGAGCTACAAACCAGACGATGGGTAGGTATTTTAAATTAACGTCGCACTGGAGCAACACAACGGGCTATTGGCGACGGTCCGGGATCAATACCCCAAGGGAAAGAACCGAGGACAACATGTAATTTTGAACAACGGTCAGATGACGAGGTCACACCTGATCTAGCACGTAAAAGGCAGTTTATCACCCTTTTGGCAACGTTTGACGTTTAATCCAATTTACGTTGACCAATCAGCTACCATATATAATTTCGGAATACGTTCTTTGGAATTTTTGCTGGTGAAGTATTGAAATCGTATTCGAGAAACAAGCCAAGTAACGTCGTATCAGGAATACGAACAGGAAACCTGTTTCGCCTCGGAAACACTACCTCCACCTGCATCTAGCTCTCCAGAAAATGCCTCTAATAGGTAGGTAATTAAATTAACTGGAGCAAGACAACGGGCTATTGGCGACGGTCCGGAATCCATCCTGAATGGAAAAATCCGAGGACAACTCGTAATTTTGAACGACGGTCCGATAACGAGATCAAGAGCTGAGATTGCAACCCACTCTCCAAACTTCCACACCACGCCATAGTGAGGACGCTGGAGGTCACGACAGATTGACGTTCACCAGCCCCACGTACACGACGGTCTTCGTTTGGACTGAGTTTCGAACTTGCAACCCTCGGTTTGCTAATCCGTTACTCTTCCAAACGGGTTACAGCGGTCTCTACAAACGGGAGGAAAGAGGAGATTTTACTTTCTGTTACCCAAATGCTATCGCATGATACACATCGGGGTTACCTTAAAATGCAGTTCATCCCCTTTTGGCGACAAATTAATTTAATCAACCATCACATATAAATTCGGAATTTGGGACTTTTCCTGGCGAAGTGTCGTATTCGAAAAACAAGCCAAGAGACGTCGTGTCAGGAATACGTAAAGAAACCCGTATCGCTTGAGAAACACTACCACCACCTGCCCACTTAGCTTGTCCGAAAATTCCTCTCATAGAATATTTAGATATGTATAAATAAAAAGCTTCTAAGACTTTGGGAGATGCCATGCAACTTACAAAATCCACGTTAACAAAAGGTCTCTGGAGCCTCAACATATTGTAAGAGTGCAACGGAATTTGCACACACAAAAAAGAACCCGCTTGTCAACTAGACAATCGTGCCCTACTATTACAGCTTTAACTGTACTCGTATTTAAAATTGCCTATTACAGTGTACCCCTTAAATCTTCTAAAAAATCCAAATTCTTGGTTGAAAGCGTCAAGCATCGTACCAATTCCACATAATGAATATTCCAGAACAGGCTTTATTGTTCCGAAGTACGCTCGTAGAATAGTACTTAACTTGAAACTCTCCAGCCCTCCTTCATTCCGAAAGAATCCCCATTCTTTAGATTTTATTTAATGGCTTATTTATTCGCAGTATCCCCGCTTGATTGGAGCTCTGGGAAAAAATAGATTGAGGCATCGCGAAGCTTTCACGTCCGAGAATTCGCCATTTAAATGTTTAAGGGAACTTCAGCCGAGGAAGAATTTACTTTCTTTCCAAATACTTCCGAAGATTTATACTGGAAAGAATAATCTGGGTTCTGTAGTGTGTTTCGAAGACGAAATCCTCCAGTGCTTTTTCTTCGGGCAGCGTTTCGCCACCTGTATTCCATGAGACACTACTACCACGAGAGATTGGGTTCTGTTCTTTGCAACAAAACAATGGGGAAGCTTAGCTTGAAATCTGAGTTTGATGTAATTCGATATACGAGGGTTTTGGTTAGGAAAAGTTTACAAGGTTAAAACTGAAGGTAAGAGTTTTCTGTAATCCTATGAGCGTCATGAAATTTACGAGTAGTGCAGAATTGCTTTCCCCCACAATATACATAATAATTAAATAACCACATCTATTAACACACCTTGCGGTTACCCCGACGAGGTATCCCGTCATTATCAAAACTGGCCAGATCTTGATGAACGAGATATCTCGTCCATCAAGATCTCGTCGTCTCTTGGCATTAGAAGAAAACTGATCAGATCTTGATCTCGTCTCTTCAACAAATCGTCAATATCTGGGTGACGAGATGTCTCGTCATTAGCAAAATTGATCAGTTCTTGATGGACGAAATATCTCGTCGAAATCACTTGAAGGGTCAAAAAATGACTAAAACCTTCAAAACACATAAGACATAATTATTGAAAATCGAAAAGATCGTCAATGGCCATTTCGGTGGATTTAGGGATCATCAGGACAGAAGATCAACAAGTACGTTCACCAGACTTCCACCATCATCAGGATCTGATATGATGATGGACGTCTTTCTCCACCGAAATGGTCATTGAAGATCTTTTTAAAATTTTTAATCATTTTATGTCGTTGTTTTGAAGGTTTTTCAATATTTTTACTTCCAATTTGATTACGATTTTCATCTGTTTACCAACCACATCTATTGGTAAAAAGAATCCTAGTAAAGTTTCTACTGGTCAGTCAAAACTAGTTAAAAGTCGTTGAGTGAAGACTGAAGGATGTAGGTCAAATATATAGATGTTACCCACCAGCAGATTAAAGAGACAAAGTACTGCCTCTAATTTTATCTGGTAACTAAAAAGTTCCGATGCCTTTTCGTAGGAAAATTAGAATTTTATGAAATTATTTCAAAAATCTATTTTATTCGTTAAAATAGCGCCTTCACATTCGACCTTTTTCCCAACGAGTCGGTGTATACTGTTTATATAAAATGTATTCTTTTAACAATAAAAATAACCTGGATACCTCATATTTTTATCTTTGCTTCATTGCTAAATCGTTTCTTTTGCATTTGGTTGTCCAGAATGAGAGAAAGATGAGACAGTCACTTGGGAAAATGTCAAGGGAATAAGGTGGGTGAGGTGATAGTTCCGATTCTTAAGTGTTAATTGTGGGTAACTTTCGCTGCATACGTTTTGGCATTGTAATGTAAGACTTCATTTTTTCTGTTCATAAGTGTTGTTTGTGAATCAATACATTCTGCACATGTTTGAGTTGGCAAGTGTAGACTTCATCAGTAAATGTTCGGCCTTTGGGAAGAAACTCGTGGTACATAATGCCGGGCGAAATCAACCATATACGAAGCACAAGCTCCTTAGAATGGAGTGAAGCCTCTGCAATTGGGGAATTTGATTTTACTGGAACAACTAATGATGTGTCTGCTTGTTGCTGGGGTACCTAATCCATTTTTCATCACACTTCAACAAGAAATCCAAAAACGGTTCATTTTTATGACGGGAGATGAATGAAGAGCAGATGGTGGCCTTTGAAATTTATTGTTTGCTGACAAATCGTATGGGACCCCTAACCGAACTTCCAAGCCTTCACAATTTGATGCAGATGCAAAATGGATGGTTTCTTCGCTTCAAATCTTCGTCATTAATAACAGGTCTTCCAGAGGGAGGTGCAGCTTTCAGCTACTTTTGACCGAAAAAATTACTTTGTATCGCCTTTGTGTAGTGGGATTTGTTAGTATATCAACCAAATGCATTGTCTTAACGATACATTTGGGTAGGACTTCTGCAAATGTATTGCCTTAACAATGCATTTGAGCGTGCCACTAAATATGCGATGCATATTTTTCGATAAGCCTCTACAGTATTTCTGATGAGTTTGAATTCGCAAAGAATTCCAACTCGGCAGAAATATTATACTACACTGCTGGCCACCGTAAATGCAACACCCTGAAGGAAGCATGCAAATAATATGAAATTTACAACATGCATTAGCGGAGGTGAGATATGCAAATAATTAGAATTTCAGCGCAGACGCACATCACGCGCGCCTGTGGCGCCACTTCAAAGCGCTATTTAAGGCTTGGAGATTTCGACGATTTCAAGTACGGCAATTGTGTTTTTCTTGTGGTTTTTTTCAATTATGCCTCGTAGAAAACAGCGATCATCTTTTGATCAAGTATCCGAGTTCGACAGAGGAAGGATAGTGGCCTACCGAGATTGTGGATTATCTTTCAGGGAAATCGGTAGTCGTGTTGGACGAAACCAAACAACTGTAATGCGGATATGTGATCGTTGGATGCAGGAGGGTACGACGGACCGACGTGTTCGATCGCATCCACCTCAGTGCACCACTTCACGTGATGACAGGCATATTGTGCGTATGGCAGTGACGGATCGCTCAGCCACATCACGAACTATAGCACAGCACATTCAGTCTGTACCGCATCATCCAGTGTCTGCGCGTACCATTCGACGCCGTTTACAGCAGAGTGGTCTGTCCGCAAGACGTCCATTGCTTCGTCTACCCTTGACGCAGAACCACAGACGTTTCCGCCGCCAATGGTGCGATGAAAGAAGGATGTGGACGGCAGAATGGAATGAAATTGTCTTTACTGACGAGTCACGCTTCTGTCTGCAACACCACGATGGTCGGATTCGAGTCTGGAGACACCGTGGAGAGAGGATGCTGAACAGCTGCGTTATGCACCGCCACACTGGTCCTGCACCGGGTATTATAGTATGGGGCGGTATTGGATATCACTCTCGCACTCCTCTAGTACGCATTGCCGGTACTTTAAACAGCCAGCGCTACATCTCCGAGGTGTTGGAGCCAGTTGTCCTTCCTTACCTTCAGGGCTTGCCCACAGCCATATTTCAACAGGATAATGCGCGACCACACGTGGCACGCATTGTCCAAGGGTTCTTCGTCAATCGCCAGATTGAATTGCTTCCCTGGCCAGCTCGCTCTCCGGATCTTTCGCCGATAGAAAACATGTGGTCCATGGTTGCTCAACGATTGACCCAGAATACATCCCCAGCTGCCACACCAGATCAACTTTGGCAACGTATGGAAGCTGCTTGGTCTGCTGTACCCCAAGAACACATCCAAAGTCTCTTTGAATCAATGCCGAGGCGTGTGGCAGCGGTGATCTCCAACAATGGCGGCTACTCTGGCTACTGATTTTGGCAGGAACCACACTTCACAGAAGTCTATAAATTTAATCATTTGATACTTGGTCAACATGTTATCTACAAAATAAATTTTGTTGCGATATCTCTTGTCTTTCTTGGTGTTGCAATTTGGGTGGCCAGCAGTGTATATAGAAAGCGCCTTCGAGGTAGGTAGTTGAATTAACGTCGCACTGGCGACGGTCTGGGATCAATCCCGTAGGGAAAGACCCGCGGCCAGCATCTAGTAATTTAGAACCGTGGTCAAACGACAAGCATCAAAAACGTTAGGTATAACAGACATTTCGAATGCGTTGTAATTAACCGCAAACCAAAACAGACCTAGTGAATCTTTCTCTAATGAAAGACTTACTATATTCGACCTTGCTATGAAAAATGTGAACTACAAATTTATTTACTGTCACACAAGGCGGTTCCCTTCTTTCCGTATAGGCTACTATGAATGAAGCTTATTCAGTGCTTTTCTGTACATGTATTTATCTTTAAGGATATCACATGTTAATTACTTATTTATACTTACAGCGTTCACGTCTTTTGGAATATGACATCGAAGGACTCTATCTACGTCCTCCCTGGTCGGTCCTTCCTCACCCCCATTCTCCTCAGCCGGATGATCGTCCACGGACACCCAACGTCCCTCCGGGTCCAAATGGTTCCTTCCGGCCAACATTCTTCAGTGTCTGACCGGAGAACCTCATATTTCTGATAAAATCAGCTCCTGCAGCTATCTTTACTGAAATATATCAAAACCTTGGTTATCTGATGGTTTCAAACAATTTTTCCTTACTCGAAAAGTCGTGTGGCTTCTCCATTAGTAGATGTGAAAAGGTATAAAAGTCTTCACACGAGACGGTTACGACACGGTCGCCGTTTTGTATCCGTCGAACACCATTGCGGAGGACAGTCACAGTGAGTATAATGGTGTACTTGACTGTGTGCACCATCACACTCTGAAATTAAGACGTCCTATTTTCGTTGCGTTTCATGGTGCATAGATCGTATTTGGCCAATCCGACGTCCAGACTGCTATCATTGCAATTCTAGCGTCTGTTTTTCAATTCTCTCTATTGCCTAGTGTAGTGTGCATTCCTTCTAAGTTACGAGTAAAAAAAATACATTTTCATTATGCTTTTGTAATAAGGTTGAATAATGTGACGTGCGCTAAGGTTGGTTCGTTGTTTTGGGGTTTTATTGCGTAAGGGCTATTAAGAGAGGGTGCGTTAAGAAAATTGAGTGAATTTTGTATATTTGGACATTATGTTTTGTGCAATTAAATAAACATTGACTGCTTGGAAGTGAATTCTTGCATTTTTGAAGTGTTTTAGTATTGTTTTGGGCCGTTTTAATGCTTTGTCTTAATGTCATTTTAAATCGGATTGCTCTAAATTTCGTTGTTTCGAGAATCTATTATAGATAGCAGCCTGGTTGCAATACCACCATAATTTTAAAAAAATAATTAATTTCCAGTTTTGTGTAGAAAGACAAAATACATTCTTATGCATTCGGCAAAATTTCCAGAACTGCACTCTACTTGAACCTACAGTTGTGGCAGTTTTGCTGCATGCAGAAGCATGCATTAACAGTCTTTCTACACATAAAACTGAAAATTCATTTCTTGAGTTTTGGCGGTATTGCTGCTATGGGACGATATATTCCATATCATTTTAGTAAGTTTCCTTGCCTAATTTTTTTAATGGGAAGGGGCCTACGACACGAATACAGTAGATTTAGGCTAAGGAGTTGCATCCCTGGGAGTTGGCTCCCATGGAGTCTGATAACTGCCTAGCAATGATAGTTATTTGAGTTCTATTTCGAATAAATCACGCTACTGAAGTAACTTCAACGACAGTTGTGTTTGAAATCGTGTACATGTCCATTTAGCCATCCAGCCTGGTCAGATCTGACCTTGCGCCATAAAAAAAGCCAACAAACCGACTTGAAAAACGGACGGGTTTTTTCCCGAACAGACGAAACCATTGTTTGTGAAAAAGGTCTAAACTTTAAGGAACGCCCAAATTAAGGTCTGATCTTATTTTTAAATGTTAACCTCCCAACGGAGCCCACCTCGGAGAGATTTATGGTTGCGAATTATTTAAGAAAATTCCTCTTGGTGCAGTTTTCCCGTTTTTGGACCTTGTGCCATAAAACCCAAACAAACTAATAAAATCTCTCACAAGATATGTCGAAGAGTGATGGAAAGACATTGCAAGCACCAATGTGAAAACAGCACAAGTTCCCCTTTACATAGATATATACAATATAAAAAGACATAGATATGTATAATATAAAGACATAGATATATGCAATATAAAAAACATAGGTATATACAATATAAAAAACAGGTATATGCAACATAACAAGACATATATACAACATAAAAAGACAGATACATACAATATAGAAAACATAGCAGCATAAACAGGGGAAAATAAAAGTACTATAGCGCAAAATAATAAATACAGTGAAAAGCAAAGCATAACTACACAAAACAACGTAAAGTAAAAATCCGAGACGTCTCATAACAACGCAAAATAAAAAGCCATGTCTAATATACTATGCAAGTTCATATGCAGCCATGAAATGAAAGAATGTAATCCACCAGAACATCCCCGGCAGCAAAACAGGTATATATAATTCCGGAATTCCGAGTGACCAAGGAAAACTTCAACCATCAGATATTTTAAAGATTTTGATTTTGCCAAACAATGGATGTACGCCAACAGGCTCTTACCCTCTTCGTCCAGGAAAATCATGAGGGTGGTAATTTTGTGTTATGTGCTAAGACCAATCTTTAAAGCTCCAAGTGATTCTGACGAGGTATCTCGTCCAGCAAGATCCGACCAATTTTGGTGATGACAAAATACCTCTTTAGTAAGGTATTGCCGATTTGTTCATGATTACGATATTGAGATCGGTCAGTTTTCTTCTAAGGACGTGATATCTCGTCCATCAAGATCCGGTCAGTTTTGCTAATGACGAGATACCTCGTCGAGTCTACCACCAGGAGGGTTAAGAGAAGCTAAAATTAAGGCCTAAACTGTAAGAGAAGGAAGAGTTTTGAATCGTCGTCAATTAAATTTATCAAACACTGCTTTATTAACTGTTCTGGTGGTTGTCTCCACGAAGTATCTCGTCATTAGCAAAACTGACCAAATATTGATGAACGAGATATCTCGCCATTAGGGAAAAATGAACAGATCTTAATCATGTCATCATAAAAAATCGGCAACATCTTGAAGACGAGGTATCTCGTCATTAACAAAATTGGTCAAATCTTAATGGACGATATATCTTGTCGAAACCACTTGGAGGGTTAAATAAATAAAAAAAATTTTCACATTCACAGTTCTATATATACACAGGCATAACAGTTGTACAGACATAGGATCCAGGTCAATAGGGTTACTGAAATAGGATTGATAAAAATTTACGAATCTAATAACGCATGACGCCATTCATTAGTAATAATGCTCGACTACGTGTTACACGCGAAACTCAAAACCACATTTGTAGCTTCGATGAAACTGATATTCTTCACAATTCTTGAGTTCAGAGTAATTGATTCAATACTCCAGCATCAATTTCGCTCAGAAAATTAATCTCACTATCGTTCCTACTGCTCAGAAACGGAATGTGTTAATCGAATGCAATATTGCTGCAACTTCAATTACGTAGCGTGATAGAAGTTTCAGCAAGGTAAGGTTAATTTAGAATTAATTTAAAATTAACTAGTAGGCAAGAATGGGATACCTAATTTTGTACACTTTATATCGAATAACATTGTTCATGAGAATTAGGACATATTGCAATTTTTGGCATTTACTGAAATTAAAGCCATAAATGTTTCCATACGATTATTTTCATTTGTTAATTGCAAGAAGTTTAGTTTTTCTCTCTAAAACATAATATTTTAAGCACAATCTAAAAAAGTCTTTTTTCAGGTTGCATTCATTTAAAAATGCTTCTATTTTAATTCAAACACATCTTTGCGTTTTAATTTAGACGTAACTTCTTTTTAATTTGAAAATTTCCCCCAGTTCTATGGGAACGTGGTAGCCTAATTGGAAGAGTCGTTGATTAGCAACCGGAAGGTTGCGAGTTCGTAACTCTCCAACCAAAGACCGTCGTGTACGTGGGAGCTGGTGCACTTTAAATATGTCGTGGCTTCAAATGTCCTCACATTTCCCAGGGTCGCCACGACACATGCGCCCGAACTGTGGGCGGAGACATGCATTTAATTCTCCTGGTGATTTCCTCTAATGCAAAAACATGTTCTGTTACCAGTTCAGTTCTAGGCAAGGGATAATCTGTTTTTCCTTCCCCCCTTGGAATAATAGCGCAGTTTTGTCTTGACGAGTTGAGTTTCCTTGTCATTAGCAGAATTTACCAGACCTTGAGTGACGAGATATCTCGTCGAAAGCACTTGTAGGGTTAAGTATACGTGACAGGAAAAGACGATTGGAGTACCTCCTAACCATATTGTTATAAATCCATGAGAACCTCCCTAGTAGTATTACCGTGCTAACAACTGTATCGCTTGGATAGGTTGCTAACAATTGTATCACTTGGATGGACTCTAACAACTGTATCGCTTGGATAGGTTGCTAACAACTGTATCACTTGGATAGACTTCTAACAACTGTATCGCTTGGATAGGTTGCTAACAACTGTATCACTTGGATAGACTGCTAACAACTGTATCGCTTGGATAGGTTGCTAACAACTGTATCACTTGTTAGCACGGTAATACTACTGATATTATTTAAGAAATCGTTTTCGTAATCGTTTAGTTATATAGTTGTTAGCAACCATCAAAGTGATATAGTTGTTAGCACGGTAATACAGCGAACATCCTACAGACCTCCAAAGCTGAGATATGATAAAAATAACTACCAGAGTGAACTTGCTCGCATCCATGGGGTTGATACAACGCCTGAGGAACACTACACAGAACGAATCAAGTATCGAAACACGATTCGCACTGTGTAGTGTTCTTCAGGCCTCCTATAGGAGGAACCTGATCTTTATTTTGCTAAATTAAAAACTACAATACAACGCATAATAGTGTACAAAAATATTTTAACAAATAATTTCACGCGAAACATGTTAAACACATATGCTTGCACAAATATAAAAAATCATGTCGCAACCAGTATCAGTTTCAATTGTGATAAACAGGATACACAGGATACACAGTTTTAAAATGGTTACACATCCAAGTGATACAGTTGTTAGCAACCTATCCAAGTGATACAGTTGTTAGCACGGTAATACTACTCTCCCTTCTAAGAGACTGAGAGGTCTAAAACTGTTTTTTCAGGTGCAAGATAGCATAAAAGTCAGCTATCATTCCATTCTCACGGAAAACAGTCGTGGAGTTTTGTACTATTTGAGGAATGGGGTAAGACGTACCCCACGCGACTGGGTTAATTTGCATACTTCGGAATTTCGAGATGTCTTGTTAGGTGATTTGTTACAGTAGTTCTTACTTTTTTAAAGTGTTTGATTATTCTGACTCAATCCCAATAATACATTCCACATAGGAGGAAATGTATCTGTATCTTGGTAGAAATGGGGGAAGCAATGTCCATTTTGCGAGTGTTTGATAACAACCGATTTAGTAATTTTTATTTGTTTTTAATATTGTGTACATAAACATTTTCCAATATTTCGATACTTTCATAACGTAGTGGCAGGAGGACATTGGCACTTTTTTACCATAACTTTCTTTACATTTGAAGTAATTTGTGGACATAAAATCAGCGAATTTAAACATTGGCCCTTTTTCTAACGAGATACGATATATTTATTAGTCAATTACATACTATCGAAAATGCAGAATAAGAGTCACAACCCATATCGCCATTTCTCACCTGGCATCCATCGTTCTGCCGTTGACATTTTGTCTATGTGTTAGAGCAAACAGTCAATGCAGTCATATTTACAATACGGGACAGAAAACGTTATTATCGTAAACTTATTGCTGCAGTTTATTATTTTTAGTGGTCTTTTCTGGTCGGGGTCTTGGGACAACTATAGCTCAGTGGGTTCCATCCACGTGAAATAGAAGTAGACTGGGAGCATTGCTATTGAGATGAAGTTAAATAATTGTGACCAACACGTCGACTAGTAGTCATGTGACTGCTCTGTGAAAAATTGACTTGGTTGACCGATTTGACATCTTATCGCCTCGTTTGGCGATGCATCTTATTACAGGGTAGATGCATGAATGCGCATTTCAGTAGAGTGGAGACAAAAATTGTGAAATCGCCATACTCTACTATGACGCATGGACCAATCAGATGATGAATCAATAGATTGGCGTTTTCTCCCGTTCCGTGGAACAATCAGACGATGAATGTTCGTTTCCACCCACAGACAAAACTAGTCTAAGGTCCCGTTGCTACTAGTTTTGGTCACATGATCCTGGGCATATAAAATGTTACCATTGCTCACTCTACTTTTATATTTCCTCTATGGTGGATTCGCCCAGTGTGTTAGCAACCTGTGAGTTGTAGGCGGCTCAGGTTCGATCCTTCGTGTATGTCATTAAAACTTTCCTTGTATGTGTATGACCATTACTTAACATTGTATGTCTTGTGTTTGTCCCAGTTTCGACAGACATGGCTCATACGCCATAAAAACCAACTAACCATCTGACAGCAGTCTTTGGGTTACGCAGCCCTACGCCAAAACATACCTGCACGTATTTATGGACGACATCATACGCAATTAACCCTCCTGGTGGTTGTCCGGACAAGGTCATTAGCAAAGCCTGACCAGACCTTGGACGAGATACTCGTCATTAGAAGAAAACTGACCAGATCTAGATCTCTCCATCATGAAAAAATCGGCAATATATTGACGACGAAATATCTCGTCATTATCAAAGCTGGTCAGATCTTGATGAACGAGATATCTCGTGGTAACCACATGGAGGGTTATATACCACACAAAATCTACAACACAAAACCATATCTGTACATTGAACCACATATATCCCCACACTCCACATCCAACAACACACCAAATATTAAAAACACCTGCAGGACACAGCGTGTTTATCTTAAGCTCTCCCCACTCCTTGCGATAGAGAAAAATAAATAAACTCTTTAAGCACACACCGACACTTTCCACACAAACACTGTTTGCACTAGAACCACCCCCGTTGCCACAGCGCTAAATTAAATTCCGGTGAACCACACTATGCTGAAAGGTATAAAATAAATAAACGACCGGCTTTTAGAAGCGCGCAATTTTCCAAACAAAAAAAGACTATTTTTACGACCACAGTGTCATAAAGAAAGATTTTAAAGGCGATTACAACCCTGCAGGTGAAACTTATTTACAAGATGTCGCTTACCTGGTTTTAAGTTTTAAAATTGCCAATAAATGTCTCCCAGCTTCTGCCTCCGTGAAATTGGATTTAAATTTACAAGCCCGAACTTTGACTTTTTTCTATCCCCTAGTTCGATTTTTCGGTAGGGAATAATGGATTTTTGTCATCCGCAAACGTATGCGGATGTAATTAATCGTGAAATTTTGTTTTGTTCTTTTCGAGGGGTGATTATCGTTAATTCGGGTTTTATAGGGAAAGTAAGCCGGGGTGGAGTGCAGCTGCAATTCTGCGGCAGAGATCCGCGGTCATTAATCTGCATTAACCGCTTGAGGTATTGAAAACTTGTAATTTTAATTTCATGGACTGAAAATTTCTATAAATCGAAAGTTAAAAAAAATTTCGATGCATTTGTCAGCGCAAAAAGGTAGGTATTTTACTTAACGTCGCACTGAAGAAATACAACGGGCTATTGACGACTGTCCGAGATCAGTCATAAAGGTAAAGATTCGGGATCCAACACCAAGTAATTTTCTACCACGATCAGATGACGAAATAACATCTGAGCTGGAACCCCACTCTCCAAACTTCCACACCTCGCCAACGTGAAGACATTTTAAGGGTGCAACAAATTAAACGTTCACCAGCCACCCCGTACACGACGGTCATTGGTTGGATCTAGTTTCAAACTCCGGTTGCTAATCCGCGATCCTTCAACCGGGCTATCGCGGCCCAGTTAGCGCGTAAAAGGCGTCATTTGTATTATTTGTTTGGTAAAGACAAGATCAAGAATCATGATTCCTCTGACCAATCAAATCTGCCGACGGAACATAAACATTTTACAAAATTTTAAGGACGTAAAATAGATTGGATTTAACCGTCCTGGTGGATGTTCCTGCGAGGTATCTGGTAATCAACAAAATTGACCAGATCTTGATGGACAATATATCTCATCATTTGCATAAACTTACCTGGTCTCGATATCTTGTTATCAAAAAATGGCAGCAATATCTTCATTCAGAATTCAATTGAGTCTTGATGAAGAGCTAGGTAAGTAGTTAATTAACGTCACACTGGAGAAACACAACGGACTATTAGCAACGGTCCGAGATTAATCCCGAACGAATGGATGGATCCGATTTGATGAAGAGGTAGGTAGTTAATTATCTTCACACTGGAGCAACACAACGGGCTATTAATTTGATTGAAGAGATATCTCGTCAAACTACTTGGAGGGTTAAATTTACTACTTTTTTAACTTTTAGACTTTTTGCTAGACTAAATAAACTGACTTTTCATACAGGTTTGATTTTTTGGTAGGAATGATGTATTTTTGTCATACACAACATTAGTGAGCTTAGAGGAGGAACTCATTAAGTGATATTCATTTGTAGATACTAAATGCTTATTTGCATGGAGATGATAAATGCATAGTCATATTGGCAATCTATTTCAGATAGATAATGCTACCAAAAGATTAAAAATTTTATTTTGACCTAAAAACTAATAGCTAGTCTTTAAACAGATGTATAGTAAAAAATTATTAGTCCTTTTATAAGTTTATGCTCCAAGCCGACGATATGATGGTGAAATCATTTTTTTTCCTTTCGTTAAATACTTGTAATAATTTGGGTTTTATAGAAAACGTAAAATAAGTATATGTTATTTGTGTGTGGAATTGTCGTGAAAGTCAATCATTAATCTTGATCTCCCTGGGGTATAGAAATTTTCAACTTATCGGATTGCAAATTTTTTCAATGGAAAATATTTTTAAACAAATCATAAGAATTAATAGAAAATTGTAGATACTAAGAAGACAACTCAGAAGATCAATTCTTATCAGAAGTATTTATATCGAGTATCACTCACACAGAAATCGATTGAGGTATTAGTATTAGAAATCTATTCGTGTTTCAGTATTAGAAATCGATTCACTTATCAGTGTTACGGAATCGTTCAGGTATCAGTGTTACGGAATCGTTCAGGTATAAGTATTAGAAATCGATTCAGGGTTAGTGTTAAAAATCGATCAGGTATTAGGGAATCGATTCGGGTATTAAAATTACATTCAGTTATTACTAAGAAATCAGAGAGAAATTCGCTTTCTGCAAATATTTATGTTAAAACGATAAATTTGATCACTTATGGCCGGTAGGTATGGCAGGTATTTTAATTAACGTGCACTGGAGTAACACAACGGGCTATTCAATTATGTTAAGGAGACAGGGTGTACGTTCCATTTTAAAAGTGAGGAATAATAGTTTTTATTAATTCATAATAATTTTAATAGTTTTCTGAAAATAGTGAGGAAAATTTAAATATTTTTAAGTAGCCAATGTTATGCTAAGCAATGAACAACTAAAAATTAAATAAATTGAATGCATCAAATTTTAGTGAAAAAAAGTATAGTTTTTTCATAAACGCGATAAATGTACTTGGGGCACAAATCATAAATACTAAGAACTTTTGATTATAGTATTTAAATAAAGTAGTTAACAAATCCTACTGGGAAGTTTTTCTCATGCAGTAAGAAAACTAGTTTTAACATTGATAAAACCAGTAATTTTTATCATTTTACATTGACTCTAAAACCACATTAAAAACGTTTATCATGTATTAGCGGGAAAAAAATTCCAGTACATTATTAATGATTTTATTGTTTTCACTGTGAAGAAAAAATGAATGTTCGAGTTCGAAATTTCTATCCCTAGAGAGAGAGAATAATTACAATAACTATATAAAAAATATCAATAAAATATATTTTTATAAATTTGATGCATGTAATTTGTTTTAAAATTATTTTATTGCTTTTACTTAATATCGGCTATTCAAAAATAGAATTGTATTTTTTCCAGTGGAAATACTGCTTGAGTGATTTGAAATACAAATCTAACACAATCACATTAAAAATATAATGTAAAGTTATAAAAGAATTAAATTAACGGCCACGGGATTTGTTGTCAGTTTTGCCCCTTCTTACAAATGTGGCTTGGTTTGAGTTTTGAAACAAAAATATATTAAAATGTTCAAATTGTTTGTGATCAATTTTATTCCAATGGGAGATATGAAATGCACAATAAAAACATACTTGAATAAATTATATATGGTTAGGAGATTAGAATATGCTTTGGAATCAACTGCCTGTATATGTACATATTTAAATTGTTCTGTTTATTTTTAATTAATTTTTCTTCTTATTTCTACTACTTTAATGCTTACTTTAACAACTTTTTGGCCGAGTGCATTTGTTTGTCTTTTCTCATAAGATTTACAATTACATATTTAGTCATTTTAATATCAGTAATTTGTCCCCAAATAATGAAAAACTTCCGTAATTTCAGGGTTGTTGTAGCCTAATTGGTAGAGTAACGAATTATCATCCGCAGTGTTGCGAGTTCGAAATTCGAACGAACCAAACACCGCCGTGTATGTGGGGGTGATGCACGTTAGGGGGTCCGGGACTCAAAATTCTAAAATCTTCAATTTTTAAAGTTTTAGTTCTGAAATTTTTTCTGTAGGTATGCATTGTATTTTGCAATTATAATAACTATTTTATATTTTCAAAACTTCAAATTTTTTTTATTAAAATTAAAAAAATTAAAAATTTTGACGTTGGGCAAAATTGATATATCTTAAAATATTTTATAACAAATCACTTCATTTTTGCACTAATTGACACCTAAAAGTTCATATTATAAACTGTCTTCGTGAATTTTGGTTAAAACAGTTAGAAAAAATTTTTAAAAATATTTTGTTCAAAAACTACATAAAACACATAGTATACAAAGTTCGAAAAATTATAGAAAAAAAAATAATATATATATATATATATATATATATATATATATATATACAATTGCTGAAGACAGATTAAAGAAATATATTTGAAAAGTAATTGTAGAAAATTTCATTCATTTATGACAAGTAGTTTTTAAGTTATATCCATTTTTCACTATCGAAATCCCATTTAACAGAAAAGGAGAAAAAGAGCGTTTAAAATTATGAAAATATTCAAGTTATTAAAAAGCACTTCTGCATACTTTCTGTTTGTTTAAAATCTTCCTGGAAGTATTGTGTATCACTTCTTAGTTTTACTGCTTCATTTAATTTAATTTTAGCAAGTTGTACCTTTTTCCTATACCTTTTAAAAGTATTTGTGGACTTCATCGTCGCTTTCCTGAACCGCCTAGTCCTTTTTGGAAAGCGTTATTGAATATATTAATAGTACAGAAAATTCAAAAACGTACAAATTCAGCAATAAAAACAGTGTAGATCAATTCAGATCACTTCAAAAGTGCTCGTAGCGTAGTTTATTTGAGTTAGAAAAAATAGAGCTGAAACAGTAGAAAGTAGACCCCAAAACAGTTTGTTTATATTATCTGATGGGTGAGACTCGTTTGATTTGCAGTTGTCATGTTATAAAAAGCCGAATATTTCCGGTTCTACTGATGGTAGAAACAAAATTTAGGTGTCATTTTATTCAGAAATATCTATACTAGTTTTTAAGATAATAAAAAAAATTGGACTTTTTTTCATATTTCGAGTCCCAGACCCCCTTAAATCTGTAATGGCCTCTGGTTTGGAGAGTTGTGTGCCAACTCAGCTGTTGTCCTCGTCATCTGACCGTGGTTCAAAATTACGAGGCGTTCTCCTTGTCTTTCCCTTCGGGATCGATCCCGAACCGTCGCCAATAACCCGTTGTTTTGCTCTAGTGCGACGTTATTTAACTACCTACCCACACCTACCATTTTAAATAAATCCAAACTTATATAAGAGAGATAAAACGTGTTTGATTACACCGATCATCAATATATACAATCAATAGACCCTTCAAATCGGATGTTTGACTAGCTTGTAAATGTTTTAACTATTCTCCGGTTCTGTAACAAATGAGTCCATGAACAAACACTCACATAGATGACTCCGTGGGTATCCATAAACGCGAAATGCTCTTTACAGCAGCCGTAACGAGATTCCAATTAAACAGAATAACGATTCTTTCCAAATAGGCGTCTCATGAAATTGGTAAGAAAATGGAGATTTAATCCTTCCCCGTGAGCATCCCAACATTACCCTTTCATTAGTGCCCGATTTAGCAACTTTTCCGATAATTCAAGGTAATCTGGCTGACTTAGAGGGATTATTGATGATAAATAAAGCATCTCATACTATTTAATGGACTTAATTTTCCTTGATGGGCCACTGTTGCCAAATTAGCAAACCACGTTCCACGGGTTAGTGTTCTGTTTTTCTTTTCGGGAGTGATAAGTTTTCGGAATGGACACTAGGGTCTGGAGGTATTCTCAGAACTGATAAATTATCGACGAAAATTCTGAATTCGGATTCCACCGGTTTTTATTTCCATTACCTTCCTTCCGGGAGACCTGCCCTCAGGGACACATCTCCTTCAGATGTGTACGGGCTTCACTGTCCCGGCTTACTTTAGTCATCTCTTCTTTTCCCATGGATTTTATTATCTTAAGTAAACTGGGTGTCACTATACCAGGATACCAAGCGATCTTTTTCTGCTTTCATCCCATTATTCTATAACAGGTGCTTACCTCGTCATCTGACCGTGGTTCAAAAATATGAGGTTTGGACCTCGGATCTTTCCCTTCGGGGTTTGATCCCCGACCGTCGCCAATAGACCATTGTATTGCTCCAGTGCGACGTTATTTAAAAATACTTACCTAATACCATCTTTTTTCGCTTCCACGACCTTTTTAATTTGAAGTTGTATGTTTTGTGTTTGACGCAGCTTGGCCGAATATGACCTTTCGCTATAAAATCCCCAAAAAAACCATCCTTCAGGGAGACACTGATTTGACGTGATTAAGAGAGGGAATTTCAGTGCAAATAAACAAAACACACGGAATGCAAAGATTTTACTTCCGATACCCAAATGCATGACATTGGGCTTTCCTGCCTTTTGCCGTTTTGGCGACGTTTGGTGTTTAATATAATTTGCGCTGACCAATAAAGTATCGTACATCAATTCGTTGGAATTTTTATTGGCGAAGTTCTAAAATCGCGTTCGAAAAACAAATCAAGCAACGTCAAGTTCGGATTACATTCAGGAAACAAGTTCTGACGCAGAAGTAATACCACCACCTACATTTAGCTTGACAGATAAACCTCTCATAGGACTAAAATCACATACCAGAAACCCGGAATACAACATTCAATAAAAAATCTAATATATGAGGAGATAATACAAAATTATCCACGTGCGGAACTGTGCAGACCATAGACGTGAAGTATAAGTAGACTGAGCATTGCTATTGAGAAGAGCTTCAAACGGTGTGAATAGCCCGTTGTGTTGCTCCATTGCGACGTTAATTAATTACCATTACCCTTCAAAAAGTGTGACTAATATGTCGACTAGTCGTCAAATGACTGCTCTGTGAAAAACTGATTTGGTATCTTGTCGTTTGGCATTGTAACGTCTTATGATAGGGTAGGTGTGTGAATCCCTATTTCTATAGAGTGCCGACAAAAGCGGTGAAATCGCCAAAGTCTACTAGGCGTCTTATCCAGTCCCGTGAACGAATCAGATGGTGAATGTTCGTTTCCACCCAGCAAAAAAATCAGTCTAAGTGTTACTTTATTATTATTTTTTGGTCACATGATCCTGGAAACATAAAAAGTACCATTGCTCAGTCTGCCTTCATAATTCCTCTATGATGCAGACGAAAAATAATTGAAGGAAAACAAAAAGAGTTCCAGATTAAAAAACGCCATTGACTTTGATAGCATATGACATTTTCCCATTCTTTTTTCTTTAAAATTTATATTTTTGTCATCGTAGGACTTTAAAGAAACATCTTATAACAATGCATAAAACTTCAAAAGACATTCATTGCTCTGTATAACATTCAGTGTCATTTATTTATGATTCCAATCCCTTGTATTTCGCATTTTCAAATAAACTTTTAAATTTTCGTTCTTTGAATCCCTTATTATTTTTACGCAACAATACCAAAACTTAATCGCAACTTCATACAGAAAAATGTGTATAAAATAATGATCAGGTACTCAGATTGACGGGTAGATATTAGAGCTTTGATTAAGTGCATGTGTGGTCCAAAACCTCGGATTGTATGTGCTTGGCATTATATGCCAAGTACAATTACAATTTCTAAATATGTTTGGGCATGTATATATGTATGTTTGGCATATTTGGCCAAACATATTTGAGAAAGACATTTCCTAATGAAATTTCCGGGCCGCGGTGGCTCGATTGGAAGAGAAACGGATTAGCAACCGGAGGGTTGCGAATTCGAATCCAACAGAACACTGTCATGTACAAAAAGGGCTGGTGCACGTTAGATCTGTCGTGGCCTCAAATGTCCTCACGTTGGCGTGGTATGGAAGTTTATGAGTGGGGTGCCACCTCAGGTGTTGCCTCGTCATCTGACCGTGGTTCAAAATTACGTGGTGCTGTCCTCGGATCTTTCAATTTGGGATTGATCCCGGACCGTCATCAATAGCCCGTTGTGTTGCTCTAGTGTGACGTTAATTAAAATACCATACCATACCTAATGAAATTTCTAAAATATGATGTTTGGAATTTGTTTGGGTTTTATGGTGCAACATCAAGAGACAGAGAAGCTGGGACAAGACAAAATATAAACCAATACAAATTAATATTTTAAATAGTTTAATAAACAATAAAAAGTAAATTTAAAGGATTTAATTATACTGTGATATGGATGTTGTTTAATATGTATAACAGCTGAAGGGGGTAAAACATGATATGTATAAAAATGTAAGTCACCCTTGAAAAAACAGTTTATGGGGATATAAAACATGAGAACTCCAGACTGATATATGATGGAAAAAAAGAGACTAAAAGATGGGGTATCACTCATCGTATTCTCATGAAGATTAGTGATGAATACCGAGAGTGACCCAACAAATCTGATAAAATTGGCGATGAACTATTAAAACAGAGTTGGTAAAAATGTCTAAGATTTCTACAATTAGTTAAAATATAATTTATGGAGAGATGTTCTTGGGAATGGGATGATGGAACGGTTTCGCTGACCAATAAAAATTCATCGCCCTCAGAATGAAACAGACGGAGCATGTGCCCGGAGCTTCATGTTATTTCTTCCAGTTGCTCAGTTTGAAGATCTGTCACGTGGTTGTGGGTAAAAGCAAGAATCCTAAATTATTGATTGGTTAAAGTGATTATCCATCGTGGTTAAAAGCACTAGTCTGCGATCTGATAGCCAATCGGCGAAGACGATTCGTAAGTCCACATGATTTACCCTTCAGAGATCTTACGACAACGACTCCGCCCATATGGTCCGTCTATTTCATTAGAAGGTCGATGCAAAAATCTATGCGCGACTCGTGCATGGCAAAGACGTATTTAAAACGAATATAGATAATAAATAAAAAATTATCCCGAGCTTATCCTAAAAATTAACCTGCTTTTGATTGAACATTGGACCTCAGGGCAAGTGTTACCGGATGGATTGGATTTCTAAAGGTACAAGGCTATATCAAAAAGTAAGGTGAATATGTCTCTAAAACTCATAGATTTTTGTGTAGCTAATTTTTTTTGCAAGTACCAAGGTGACAGAAGTGTGACGGCTTGTAGATACTTCTACGTCAACCCGTCTGGTGCTTAGAGCAAATCAAAGATGGCGTATAGACTTGAGCATTACTCCAAGCAGGAGGTGCGCGGTGTCATTCGTTTTTTTTATGGGCCAAGGGGAAAAAACATGTGATATTCATCGAGAATTGTTGGAAGTATATGGAGAGAGTGTTATGTCGCAGAAACAAGTGTACATTTGATGTAACGACACGAATGTGGCTGTTCGTCGATGCCATGATTCGTGAAGACAGAAGAGTGAGGTTGCATGATATTGCAAATGCATTGAATAGCTCATATGGTTCAGTGAGCAGTATCGAAGTAAGAAATTCTTGACCATCCTCCATATAGCCCTGATTTAGCCCCTTCGGATTACAATTTGTTTGGCCCCCTGAAGAAACACCTCCGTGGGCAGCGTTTCCATACACTGGAAGAGGCACAACGGGCTACACTTGCCTGGTTAGGGAACCTGGAGCAAGATTTCTTTTAAAAGGGCATGGATGATTTGATGCCACGTTGGAATAAATGTTTAGACCACTATGGTTCCTTTGTCGAATGATAGTGTGATACGATTTGTCAAACATATTAAATTGTCATATGTTTATCTCTGTGCACGTTTTTCTGTCAATCAAAAATTCACCTTACTTTTTGATACTCCTTTGTAATATGTCCCACGTTGACGGTATATGCTACTATTGACGTGTTATAAATTAATATCTGGAATAGATGAAAAACATAAAGCAAATAGAGCTAAAAGAATAATAAAATATCATAACTAAGAAAACCGGAACTAATAATTCTTACCAATTTTTTATCGGTATTTTGTTAGCGGTTTTTAAACCTTAATGGATACTGAGAACATCCTTTTTATTTTGGACTTTGGATTGCAAGAGAATTCATCGTTCTAGTTAACTTTCAAGAATGCGTCGCTCTTGAATAAGGGTAGGTTGCATCGATTAAGTTTTATGCACTTCAATTTTTAATGTTTATTCCCAGAGTTTTATTTGCATAGTTCTATTCAGACCAATTGACAATCAGTCAACTAGTGGTAGCGTCTATCGAATTCGTACACAGCAAAATTCCTTTGGAAAAGTATTTTCTTGAACATAGCCTCCACTTCAAAAATTAACCTACACTAAAGTAGTATATGTAGAAGCGTAACCTAGGGTAAACTAGACATTTATTGACACCTCGGACAGTTATTGACACCCTAATCTTTAATTTTTTAAAATGAATGAGTTATTTCAGAAACCCCATAAGTCACTATTTTTCGGAAATCGACTTTTTTGCACGAATCTATTCTTTAGAAGTAGACGCAAGTATGAGGCAGAAACCGCTTGAGTCAGGTTAGTGAGTATTGTCTAAATTGATAGCTGAAAATCGCCTTTTCTTCAGAAACCCTATAACTCAGTGACTTATGGGATTTCTGCCGGAAAACAGCTGATCATGCTATATAACAGTCCTGTGCACTTCCAATAGTTTTTATGTTTTGTCTTCAGCCACTTTCACGTCTTCCTGTTGTTTTAACTAGGATCAGCATACAAAAATGAATTCGGAGAATGAAATGAATTCAGACGGCAATACGGCTGAAGAGAATATAAAGAGGAAGAAAGGCATCAGGCGATCAGAAAAATATAAGAGAAACTCCATTAAAAGAGCTCGCGTGAAAGGAATGGAATATGTAAATTGGAGGAATGTTGTAGCCGCAATTCCTTGTGGTTCGAGCAATTTCTGCAAGTGAGAACCCCAATTTAGTGGTTTTATGTTTCTGTGTGACTAAACCTTGTTTTGTAACTAATCTTTTTGTTTCATGTTTCTGTTTTATAATTAATCTCTTTGTTTTATGTTTCTGTTGAACCTAACCTACGTGTTTTCTCGTGGGTCCGATAATTTCATTGGGTTTTTTTTGTAAATGCAGTAGTATTAGAAAATATATTTTTTGGTCTGATTTGTTTTTACTTGTAGGTGCAGAGTAAAATGCTACTCCAAAATTTCTGAAGAGGATGGAAAGCTTATATTTGAGCGATTCCAAAATTCTGACACTAAGAACGAACAGGACAGTTAATAAGCCTTATTAGTACAACCAAGGTTAAGCAGTGAAGAAGGTGGAAACCGGAAGAGGAATCTTCTAAACCGTCTCGAGGATGCAGCTTTATTTACGAGATTTCATTCGTTCTGGCAAGTTAAAGGTCTGTAAAACAGCGTTTTTAAATTTGCATGTAATTACTGGTAACAGAGTTCAAAGACTGCACACTTGCCGCTGCAGGTAAATCACCGGTGGATATATATGAGAGGGAAATCTACCTCGGGAAACGCTGTGCCAGGATGTGACAGACATAGTGAAACAGCATATTCTTTCCCTATAAAAGGAGCGCATTACACAAGCCGGGAATTTAATTATCTAAGTGAAAGGCTTGACATTACTGCAATATATAAAATGTTCAAGGCCAAGTTTCCGGAAGTGAGTGTTTCCTATAGCTATTAGAAAAAATTTAAAGAAGAGTTTTCCCTTTCCTTTGGGTGGCCTCAGGTTGATACCTGCTGTACCTCTGTGAGCTACTTTCAGTTAAAATAAAGAGCAAAACCTTAAACGATGTCGCTAAGCGTGTGGCTATAGCTGAAAAAATGATGCACTTAAAACGAGCCAAGACGTTTTCTACTAAAATGACAGAAATTTCAGATAAAATGAAAACTGACGAAACCATTGGAGCAGTCTCCATTGATTTCATGCAGAACTTACAGCTTCCAGAAACTCCTGTTCAGGAAGTATTTTATTTGCGCCAACTTACTGTGAGTGTCTTCTGCATATATAATCTTATGGACAACACTGCTTTTTTTTTATCTACCATGAAGGAAACGGAACAAAAGGCCCAAATGAAGTATGCTCATTTCTTTGGAGCTACCTCGAGAAAAATGTCTTCCTTCAAAGAGCTTAATGTTTTCTCAGACGGGTGTGAGGCACAAAATAAAAATCATACTTTAGTTAGATTGATATCAGCATTAGTATCAACAGGAAAATTTCAGAGAATCCAGAAATACTTTCCTATCCGAGGTCATTCATTTTTGCCTTGCGACAGGGATTTCGCTGTTTTGAAAAGAAAAATTAAAAAAAACCGGATCGAATTTACACCATTGAACAATATGCTGAACTAATAAAAAGTTCCTCTAAAGGTGGAAATTTTACAGTATTCATGGTTGAAACTAACGATATAAAAGACTACAAGACCTGGTGGCCCCAACATTATAAAAAAATAATGAACTCTGAAGAAATATCTGGAAGAGCAACACCAAGGGATCAGAAAGTTGTGTTCAAAGTTTCTCAACTTTCTCAAATGACCCATGATAAGAAGAACCCGGGATTGGTGATGGCAAAAGAGTTCATTGACGGTTTATCAACGAATACGTTCCGACTCAAAAACAATAGTAGGAAGCCTATTGAGCTCCCTAGGGCGTTGGCCTACACAAGCGGGTTACTTCCAATAAACAAAAACGAAATAGATGACGTCCAGAAACTGTTAGATTACATTCCAGATGAACAGTATCATTAACTGACCAGCTAAGACATCCAGTGTTCCAAATCGCGAAGACCGAGATTTTTTCTTCATTATTGATACCTGGTATCTTCATTTTGTTCTTAAAAAATAAATAAAGAAGCTTTTTTTTTGTTCTAAATAGTTGTTTTACTGTAATTTCACCTTCACAGATACATTTTTAATTCGTAAGATGCAGAAACTCCATAAGTCAAGGCACTTTAACAAATAATAACTAATTAATTAGTGGATATGGAGCACCTGTAGGAGTTAGGATTAATGAAGGATCCAAAGGAGGTTTAATCTGAAACAAAATTTTTGTTAGTGAGAGGTACAGTTAGTGGGAAAACAGTTTTCTTTGATTTCCCCACAACTAACCTTCGGTGACTTATGGGGTTTCTGAAATAACTGATTCAAATAAACTTTCATGTCAATGTACAGTTTCAGTTTCAGGCTTTGCTTAAGTCCATTTATACTGGAAAAATAAACTAAATAAGAATGAAGGGATGTCAATAACTGTGGTGTCAATTACTCATCCATAGGGTGTCAATAACCGATTTTGCACTACTTATTTTCAGTATATTGCAAAATATACCTTCCAGGGATAATTTTTTGTATGAAACCCTTTATTCAGATTGAAGTAGAGTAATTCAGGAAAAGGTACAATGAATTTAAACTTGATTGAACTATTTTTACTATTTATTCCATGAGTTTATATTATAAATAATGCCTTAAGGGTGTCAATAACTGTCTTGTTTACCCTATCAACAAACCATGAAGTTACTTTTGGTAGACAAAGTAGTACTGTCTTCCACACGCTTGCTAAAAAGTAATCCAAATGCCTACAAATAAATCATCAGTTTTTGTAACAAACAAGTATCTCTACTTAACAAGACTGATTACGAAAACAAGTTAAATAATTCTAAACCAGAATATAAAGAAATCGATTTTTGGATAACTCTAGTTCGGGTTTGCAGAGTACTACAATTAAGTTCCAAGAATAAATTATGAAACGCGTCATATCGAAATGCGAAAGCATTTTCAATTCCGTATAATTCCTTGCCCGTGAGCTTTCTGAAGAATTTCAGAAAACGCATTTCCTTGCAGATTTCCTCTCTTACCGTCTCCAAACCCTTCCAGAACTTTTGCCTTTAAATATGCACGAGACGAGAATCTAATAACACCATACAAAATCTTCAGCTTGTAAATATTTTATGTGCGGAGGAAATTGTAGAGAGGATTGGAAAGTAATTTACTTTTCACACACTATTCGCTAGCTTATAAAATCAATAGCTTTGAAGATTAAATGTTCCGTACTGTTCGGATACACTCGTTGATAACATGATACTTAAAACATACAATTGAATGTCTTGTAAAAATCGATGGCACTAAAGCTCAATGTAGCGGAGTTTTTTCGGAACTTCAATATCGTAATACACAGTAACTCTTTTTGCCAGATTAAATTTCTTCTGGGTTCTGGAAAGTGAGATTTATTTTTCAGCGCGGATTTCGCTTTTATTGTTTCTTAGTGTTCTGTTTTCATTCGCATTCGGTTCGGAAGACTGTTCTGGGTGTAATAAATAAAGCAGAATTTAATCCAAGATACTGACCAGTAGGGTGGGTAAGGATTTCGAATTTAATTTCGCTTGAAATCGAAAAGAATACAGATGAAAATTAAAAATGTATTTCTAAAGAAATAAAGATTTTTCAATGTTATGAATTAACTTATTTTGTGTTATTAGTTACAAAAACTAATTAGCATGAATAGTTGCGAAAATTAATTAATATTGTTAATTAGTAAAAATTCGAATAATTAAGTTCGATTGGTTAATAAAATTGATTTTTCTTACTAGTTCTGAAAATTAGTTAATAAATATTATTAGTTATTATAATTAATTAGAAAAATTAGTTATTAAAAATTGAAAACTTTTTCCTAGATTCTGTAGATTTATTTTTGAGCACGGATTTCGCTTTTATCATTTTTTAGTGTTCTGCCTTATTTACATTTCATTCAGATTTGTTGGGTTGCGTTTCTATGGCACATGAGAGGGCCATATTCGGCCAATCTATGCCAAACAACGTCAAGTAAATGGACAAACGGACACAAGGAAAGCTTACTGACCATAAGAGAGAATTACACCCAGGGAGGAATCCAGCCTGCGCCAATTCGAAGTTTGTTAAAGCAGTGGGCAAACCTACCCACTGCTTTAGCAAACTTCGGAGGCTTTCAAACCCGAAGGGAAAGATCCGAAAATTCATGAGGTAGTGCGTTTTTTGAGTAAATTTTGGAAAGACGTAGTCTAATATATTGTATTAGCGTTCAAAAACCACCAATACCAACTTCTGGATGCAAAACCACGAAAATCGGAAACATCCTGGTTAACGATTTGGTGTGGTGTGGAAGTTTGGAGAGTGGGATGCCAGCTCACACAGGTGTTAACCTCGTCAACTGATCGTGGTACAAAATTACGAGGTGTCCTCGGTTCTTTCCCCTTCGGGATTGATCACAAACCGTCGCCAATAGCCCGTTGTGTTGCTCCAGTGCGACTTTAATGAATTGCCTACCTGGTTACAGTAGGACCTTGGCATGATTTCAGTTTTATGTCACGAAGTCAGTGCCGAATGATGATGGTTAGTAGATAACAGTTATGAGGAAAACACATGTGAACGACTTTTTCTAATTTTCTTTAATAGTTATTAATTGCCAATATTAGCAGGTCCTTAATAGTCAATAACTAATACTAACAGTTAGTGAATTAAATAAGCATTCAATATTAACTGTTTTGTTATTGCAGCCGTTTTGATGCACGATGCACATGATTAAATTTATATCAGTCTTTCCATGTTTTTATTACAATTTCGGATTCGATTCATGAAAGTAAGCGATTCTCAAAAGTATTCGATTCTTCTAGTATTTTTATTGGTGGGTAAGGTAGAGAAAAAAACTGTTGGAAAAACGCAAGCTGGCATTATTAAATTATATTAAATCATTTCCTAGCGTGACAGATTAAAATGAAAGACTCGAATGGATTTAAGGCGAAAGATTGTTAGATATGTCAAGTTTCAAGCACATGTAGCATAATGAAGCGTTGTCTTACTTATTACTCTGCCACCCGACTTTTATTGATTCTTAAGAGGAAAACAATATACAACTCCAAAACCTGTTTTTTTAACTAGTTAGACACAAAAAATGGCAAATCGCTAAAAAAAATCATAAAGCAAGGGTTGCGCATAATTAACGATCAACACACTACTCTTGTTTTTGTTTCTTAAATTCACAAAAAACACTAAAACAAAAAAAATCCTCTGCTAGCTCGGTCACAGTTAAGCGAGTCATCGGGAAAACTGCTCCCGGGAACGGGAACAGCAAAGAAAAACTTATTAGTAAAAGTAATTAATTTTCCTTCCCCTTATCCACTCTATTTCCCTGCGCAAAAAACGCACCGGCATTTTTTCCATCCAGTCCTCATCCAAAAAATTATATTTTTTAATTACTCATGCTTTTTTGTGAAGTTTTGAAAGCAGGAAAAATTAAGCGCACCCCTGGACTCCAGCGCGGAAGCGATTACCATACTTCACTCGGTTTGTTTTTGTTTGTCCACACGATGGTAATGGATGCAAGTATTTAACTCTGCGGAGCTTAAGAGAGAGATCGCATATCTCGCACAATAAATTACACGGGGCCAACAGCAATCATTTCCCCAACAATTTATTTTGTTTCCCCCGTAGCTAATTGATTGTAGGTTTTTTGGAGGGGATGTCTCTTTTGGAGGAGTCTTGGCATTGATGTGATGGTCCTTTTAATCTTCCGGTCCACCACAGCATCGGCATCCTGTGAGTTTGTATAGCTGTCAGGAGGTGATCATATCTCTTATTGAATAATTTTCCTTCTCTTATGTTACTTTACAACGTTCTATTACATACAAAAACGGTTTTTCCTGCAAAACGTGTCAACTAAGACCAATAAATATATTTGGAGTAGAGAAAAATATTTCTTGAACTATCACGATTTTCTGAACTGTCCTTACTTCATGGAAACTAGTTTTGGAGTTTAACTAGTTTTCTACATTTTCCTTACTTCATGGAAACTAGTGTTGTGGTTAACTAGTTTTCTAAATTTTCCTTACTTCATGGAAACTAGTGTTGTGGTTAACTAGTTTTCTAAATTTTCCTTACTTCATGGAAACTAGTGTTGTGGTTAACTAGTTTTCTAAATTTTCCTTACTTCATGGAAACTAGTGTTGTGGTTAACTAGTTTTCTAAATTGTCCTTACTTAATGGTAGGTATGGTATGGTAGGTATTTTAATTAACGTCACACTGGAACAACACATCGGGTTATTGGTGTCTGTCCGGGATCAATCCCAAAGGGAAAGAACCGCCTTACTTAATGTAAACAAGTGTCGTGGTTAACTAGTTTTCTAAATCGTCCCTCCTCGTTTTACAAACAAATGCTCATAAATTAAGTTTCTTTTGTGAGGTTTTATTTGATTGCAAATATACTTTTTAAACTTGCTTCAGAAGCTTAGTCTACGTCAGTTATAAATACCCTCTATCGGCGAATTTTAGGCTTCGAGTCTCATTACTGGTCTACAATTAGGTATCTAGTTTTTTATATTGTTCCTGAAAATTTTTGATTTAAAGACTTACGAGGTTTTGATAGTAGGGCAGCATCTTACTTCATGGAAACTAGTGTCGTGGTTAACTAGCTTTATAATTGTCCTTACTGCTTGGAAACTAGTGTGATGGTTAACAACTTTCCTGAATTGTCTTCATTTCATGGAAACTAGTGTTATGGTTAAATCATTTTCTTTTCTAAACTGTCATTGCTTCGTGGAAATTTGTATCATGGTTAACTAGTTTTCTAAATTGTCTTTACTTCACCTACCCATCAGGGGCACATCCCTAGGTGAGTACGGGCTTCCCGAAGTACTCTAGTAGTTTTCTTTTTCCATGAGGTTTACTGTATTTAGTAAACACGGGGTCGCGCTTCCTGGTTACTCAGGCGATCTTTTTCTGCTTTCATCCCATTCTATTCCACAATCCCACTTCTTTCCCTTTCGCATTATTTACTTGACGTTGGTCAATCTTGTGTTTGGCTCGGCCCTTGCGCCATAAAACCCCTGAACAAGCAACCCTACTTCACGGAAACTAGTACGAAACAACATTAATTCAACGCCTTTCTCAAGCAGAGCTCTCCCCATTCCGTTTTTGATACCGCGCATTGTGAAAGTGCATTCAAATCAGCGGCCGTGTATAAATCATGCGACTGATAATGCTGAGCAGGAAACGGCTATCGGGAAGTGTCTGGGTACCGCAAATGAGTGATAGCGCCTGCAACTCATTCGATGTTCCTGAGCCGCCCTTCCAAAGATAAACACGGAACGCCAGAACCGTGTAACAAATGGATCAGCGGATGCGTCTGTTCTATCTTCCCGGGCCGGCAATCGGAATGTGTAAATGCCGATGCACACAGCTATCGATTGCTACAAGGCTGGATAAGGAAGAAGTACAACGCGTGTGTGGTTATTAGGTGGAAGTACAGGGTGTTTCGACTACCATCAATACCTCTTGGCAGACCAGAGCCGTTTCTGGAGCAATATGTCTTAGAAAGATAGTTTGAATTTTTTCGATATAACTGAAATTTATTAGATGGATTCCAGACGATGCTAGACTATTATATGTTCATATTATGCATGGCCCTCAGAGGCGCATCTTTAAGTGTGTACGGGCATCACAACGCTGAAGTACCAGTGATCTGTCATCTTTTCTGTTTTACCCTCGCATACCCTATTGCTTTTTTCCCTCCTTCGTTATTGTGTTTGGCGCAACTTGGTCAAATGTGGCCCATGCGCCATAAAATCCAAAACCAATCAACCACATTATACGATAAACCATCTGCATGCGGGATTTGACATATAATTCGACCATATACCGCCAGGGGAGATCCCGTGCCTATGCTAATGAGGATGCACTGGTTCAGTGGTCTATCTTAGGAGTTGGTTTTCGTAACCCTTCTGGTGGCTGTCTCGACGAGGTATCTCGTCATTAGCAAAAATGGCCAGATCTTGAAGGACGAGATATCTCGTCATTAGAAGAAAACTAACCAGATCTTGATGGACGAGATATGTCGTCATTAGAAGAAAACTGACCAGATCTTGATCAGTTCGATCATCGAAAAACGGCAATATCTTCAGCATTGGGAATTCAATAGGCATTCTTTATGACAAAATATCTCGTCATTAGCACAATTGTTTAGATATTGATGGACAATATATCTCGTCGAAACCACTTGGAGTGTTAAGGGGGTCTGGGACTCAAAATATGAAAAAAAGTCCAATTTTTATTATCTTAAAAAATAATATAGATATTTCTGAATAAAATAACACTTACATTTTGTTTCTACCATCAGTAGAACCGGAAATATTCGGCTTTTTATAACATGACAGCTGCAAATCAAACTAGCCTCACCCATCAGATAATGTAAACAAACTGTTTTGGAGTCTACTTTCTACTGTTTCAGCTCTATTTTTTTCTAACTCAAATAAACTACGCTACGAACACTTTTGAAGTGATCTGAATTGATTATCGTAATATTCTCACTGTTCTTATTGTTGAATTTGCACGTTTTTGAATTTTCTGTACTATCAATATATTCAATAACAGTAGGCTGTAGGCGGTTCAGGAAAGCGACGGTGAAGTCCACAAATACTTTTAAAAGGTATAGGAAAAAGGTCCAAGTTCCTAAAATTAAATTAAATGAAGCAGTAAAACTAAGAAGTGATACACAATACTATCCAGGAGGATTTTAAACAAACATAAAGTATTCAAAAGTGCTTTTTAATAACTTAAATATTTTTATAATTTTAAACGCTCTTTTTCTCCTTTTCTGTTAAATGGGATTTCGATAGTGAAAAATGGATATAACTTAAAAACTACTTGTCATAAATGAATGAAATTTTCTACAATTACTTTTCAAATATATTTCTTTAATCTGTCTTCAGCAATTGTATATATATTATTATTATTATTTTGTCTATAATTTTTCGAACTTTGTATACTATGTGTTTTATGTAGTTTTTGAACAAAATATATTTTTTTAATTTTTTCTAACAGTTTTAACCAAAAATCACGAAGACAGTTTAAAGTATGAACTTTTAGGAGTCAATTAGTGCAAAAAGGAAGTGATTTGTTATAAAATATTTTAAGATATATCAATTTTGCCCAACGTCAAAATTTTTAAATTTTTTAATTTTAATAAAAAAAATTTGAAGCTTTGAAAATATAAAATAGTTATTATAATTGCAAAATACAATGTATACCTACAGAAAAAATTTCAGAACAAAAACTTTAAAATTGAAGATTTTAGAATTTTGAGTCCCGGATCCCCTCAAACGCTCGGAAACAGGTTTTCTTATTAGATATCTGATGGTTATTTGTTGTTGCCAATCTCCACGTCTAGCTCCAGCTAGACCAAATCCACCAGTCCATTCACTCGCACAAAATCCTACATCAAAAAAATTCAGAAAACAGGTCTTCTCGAGACAACCGCATTCACTCGAGAATGTGTGCTGGGGAGGCCTGGTCAGACTGGCATTTAAGGCAAACAGGATGAATCTTGCGACCACAGCAAAATGTGAGACACCTCAGATGGTCCTTGAAAGAGCAAGAGCGATGTCTGAATATGTCTGTCGCAATTGAGAGCAAGAGATCTTCCGAGGCGATCCCTATGGTACCAAGAGTGTACCGGGGGAACGATCCATGCCTTCTTATCGAGATTTTTTTCCAATGAAGTAAAGCTCAAGAAACGTCAATGAGTGGGTATCGGACAATGATCCATCGACACCCTCCTTCGCATGGTTATTTGAGAATTGTTGATGTTATGATGAAATCCCGAATACGGTAGGCCAGTGTATCGATAATTTTTCATATTTTCACTTTGCGCTGATGTTTTGATGCTAGGTTCAGGATGGGTCTTAGGAGTGAGCTTGAGAGGGGACACTCTCAGACATAGCGCATTGATGTTTTGGTAGGAACTTTGGTTGGTGTACGATAATCCGAATATGTGGAGGTAGCTGGGGAATGAGCCATGGCCCTATGTACTAAACGTTTATCTTTGATTCGGGTATCCTTGGAAACGTTTGTGAAATCATATGTTGAGCGGCCTGTGTCATGTGTTCCATTCAAAACCCACTTGTGTGCAATCGAAGCTCTACCCAGAATCGTTCCTGATGTATGAGCTGACCACGTGCAAACTTTAGCAAGTCACTCCTGCTCGTCATAAAACATTTTATTTCCCAAAAGAACATCTTTCATCAGGCACGTATTCAGAAAATAATTTCGGATGACAGTCTTTCTCCCAGTTCCCTAAATGCAGTAATGTTAAATAGCATAACGTTTAATGATTTTTTCAACTGCTTCCACATTATTGACGAATTCAAACGTACATTGTACTTGTTTTATTTCCAAAATTTTGATTTTCTTCTATGCTAGCTTCAGCAAGTAGCTTTTAAAGTCCAAAGTCATGCATGCTTGATTACTTGGTTTGATTAGGTTTGTCGCTCTACGTACCCATGGACTGCTTAAAGAGGATACCTACTTACCTAACCACTGTGAAGATCTATGCCCAAATTGGGATTCGAACCCATAGCTTGTTGAACCAAAGGCCAGGCACTAACCACTCGTTGAAGATGTGTACAGTCAAATTCTACTATAGAGTTCCAAAACTTCCTGAACAAATTTTTTAAGTAGGTAAAGGAACACGAAATCACACCGTATTCACACAGGAATGCATGTGCGAGAGCTCAACCTGAATTCACTAGAGGGCGCTGTTCGACAGCCCGATAATTGATTGTTTGGCCGGTTTGTATGACAATCCATGTGTCGATGCTCTCAGACGTGCAGTATTGTTGATATCGCACGATTAATGACAATCATTTTTATCTTAAAAGACTTTATATTTCAAATATTTAAAACAATTAAAAGCATAAGTAAATATAACTGCAGTAAAATTTAATTCGGTTTCTAAACAAAACTGGTATGACCACGTTATACAAGAATATATATGCATGACATGAGGAGTAACAGTGGCTTTCGACTTATTTTTAACAAACATGGCAAACTACCGCACGAAACTCACACAGAGTATATCATACTTAAACCCCCATTAATGCCTGTTTGAGGAAAGTTTTAAAAAAAATGCTGTCATAAACATTTCAAAAATCCCCATTGGAGTCACTTTTTCATTACTTTAATTTTCGAATCTATTCATAACCGTGTTTATTTAGATTACCAGGGGTCTCGAGAGCTTAAATGTTTTTATGTCAAGAGCCTCACGAAAGAATCAATACCGATAAAGACCGAGATGCCCGGCGAGAGTAGGAAAAAAGAGCTATCACCTAGGACCATAGTACCACATTCTAGTCTCATGATAATAAGGGATCCGCCGCTGCACGGAAAAAAACACCCATCAACGAATAAACAGAAAGGTCGCGAAGTGAAATCTGCTCAAAGACGAGGAAAAAAGGGAAAACACAAGCTACGCTCATTATGCGTTATCAAGCGGTAATTAAGCCGCTTTTTTTCCCGGACAGGGAGGTCAATTAGCAAAAATTCCAATCCACCGAGGGATTTATCGTGATGCGAGGCCTGTTTTATGACAACTCCATAATCACTTAATCTAGGCGGTGGCTGCGTTTTGCCTTCTCTCCCTGGTGAGGCGTTGGGTGAGTTATGAGCCGTGTTTCGGCGATATTCGCCGGGTTCTGTACAAGACTGGACAAGCCTTCCCTGGGTATATGTAGATCGCTGACTGGGGACAACACTTTGGGGGCAAAGTCGAGTGAAGCCGTTTACTCGATTAAGATAATTGT
This sequence comes from Meta bourneti, assembly GCA_933210815.1. Taxonomy (NCBI): domain Eukaryota; kingdom Metazoa; phylum Arthropoda; class Arachnida; order Araneae; family Tetragnathidae; genus Meta; species Meta bourneti. The sequence continues at coordinate 74,641,282 of OW119928.1, forward strand.
GTGGAGGGTTATGGTGTAATGTGTCGAGTAGATGTGATATGTGTGAGTTTGAGTTTTGAGTTACGGTTGAAGCTTCTTTTCTTTGAGGCTTGCAGTGTTTGATTTTAATACATTTAGGAGCGATGGGACGTCTGGCGTTCCATGTCCTTGAATGGGATCACCTCTACTCAGTGGGTTTGCCTTCTGCGCTAACAATCTACGAAATGTAGGAGTGGGTTCGATTGCAGCATGTATTTCTCGTGATGCATGGCTTGCTCTCTGTGACAACTCCATAATCACTTAATCTAGGTGGTGGCTGCGTTTTGCCTTCTCTCCCTGGTGAGGCGTTGGGTGAGTTATGAGCCGTGTTTTGGCGATATTTGCCTAGTTTTGTAAAGATTGGACAAGAAGTCCGCAGGAATATGTTGATCACTGGGTGCTTCACTTTGGGGACAAAGTCGAGTAGAGCCATTACTCGATTACGATAATCGTTCGAAAGCACAATCGGAGTGTTTTTGGAGTTTCTACAGGATTCAGATTGACGCGGTTTGATCCAGATTCTGTTGGTGTGAAATGTTAAAGTCCAAGCCTAACGGTTGAAGTCAAAGCAAGACTGCCAACACAAATCGTGCATCAATGGTCTTTTCCATCCATTCAGAACTACTGTTCCGACTAGAAACACGAAATCCTTACGGCAAGCCACATAGTGGTCCAACATTCGTCTGAGACACTAAACTGGTTGAAATACGCATGCGCATAGATGTATTTATTCAGAAACGGAGTGCCCATGACGTGTAATTTATCGTATGCTGCTCCAGTGTGTGGCTGAGCTAACATGGAATAAATAATTATGGTTTCCCATCCCCAAGGAAGAAACAGCAGACAAAGTTTTGGACACAAAATGAGCAGATCTACCATTCTATTGATCCCCTATGAGCCATGTAATAATATGATTTGGTAGTGTTGCAATTACCATGTGTTAGTTAACGCGAAATTCGATCACTTGATTCCCATCTGAACCCAAATACATATTTTCGCCACATCAAAAGCAAAATTCAAAACAAATTATCTTTCCTTCCATTCAACCAGGGCTCTCATAGGCACATCTCTAGGTGTGTATGGCTTCACGGACCCAAGGTATTCTAGTGATCTTTTCTTTTCCCTTGTGGTTTACTGTCTGTAGTAAACACGGGAGTCGCACTCGCGGGATACCCACGGCGATCTTTTTTGCTTTCATCCAACTACTGTGTTCCCCAGTGCCTCCTTTATCATTTTCACGACATATTTCACTTGGCATTGTCTTGTGTTTGGCGTAGATGGACCAAATATGGTCCTTGTGTGTGGGCCATAAAACGCCAAACAACCAACCTACTCCTCCAAGGATGAAACGCCCTCTGGGGCACATCTTTAGGTGTGTACAGGCATCACAACCCTGAGGTACCCGGGTGATCTGTCCTCTTTTGTTTTACCCTCTACTACTCTTCTGCGTTTTGCTTTTTTCCTCCGTCGTTATTGTCTTGTGTTTGGCGCAGCTTTAATCAAATTTGATCATTGTGCCATAAAACCCAAAACCAACCTACCTAGAATGAAACAGCAGACTAAGATTTTGTATTGATCCCGCTATGAGTTATGCATTTGCATGATGTTTTAGTGTTGCAACTGCAACTTGTTAGTTAACGCAAAATTCGATCATTTGGTCCCCTTCTGAACCCAAACACCAATTTTCGCCGCATCTAAAGCAAAACTCGAAACACCCTTCCATCTGCAGTCGAATCTTCAACAAAAACCCTCCCGAAATAAAACAAACAAGAGAAAGCAGGAAAAACCTCCCAACTCCCACTGGATCCACAACGAGGCCGAAAATGCCTCACACAACCATTCTTATCCGCACATATTACTTAAACATTATATCTTCCCCGTCCTATAAATAGCGCCCCTCGTGGCAAGATTAGGGAACTACCAGAAGTCGTTTTTGTTTTCGGAAAGACTCGGGGATGTGTTGAACATCTGTTTTGCAGGAACTGGGGAGGGAATAAATATAAAAGGGGGGTGGGAGGAAGATGTAGTTGGTGTTTAGCGCGGGATGGATGGAGCTATTTCGGATGTGGGAGCCTTTATGGGAGATGGTATATCGAGGATGAAATTGGGGTGCATTGCTTTTTTGCACCCATTCCTCTTCCTGCTCGGTGGACGCCAACGCCCTTCATTTGCTTAACGCTTCAGAAAGAAGTCTCTGTTTTCCCTCGAGTTTTGTTTTCGCGACACATGGAAAGGGATATTGAGGGGAAATTATGTTTCTTCAAGATTAATTTCGTGAGGGAATGGTGCTAGGCTGTGTGCGTGTGTGTGTTACATCCCCAGAGGGAAGACTGAACACCATCGCCCCAAGAGATTTGGTTACTGATTTTTAAAAATATTCCTAACTAGCTGAATGACCCGGCGTTAGTCGGGTTGAATTGTTTATAATTCATCGTAAATTACTCAGTATTATTCCTATGGAGATTTCGAATTGTTTTAGACCCCCCTCGCTGCATACCCAGGACAAATCGAATTGGGTTTTTTCGCCTATGTGTCCCGCATAATTATACAGGATGAACATATCAAATTTAATGTGAATTGGTCTGATATTGATCGTATAAATACTCAATGTTATACCTATGAGGATTTCAAATTGTCTTTAGCTCCCTGTAGTATATCGACGATAAAGAAAAGACCACTTTCTATTTAAATAATCTTATAAAAATTCACATTCCAATAATAAAGCTACAGTTTAAGAATTTACAGAAGGGATACATAAACGATATGAGCGATTTTCAGCTCAACGGTACCTATCTACGGTTGCACCATACAAAGATTCTAAAAAAAACTCCAAGGTCATCTTGAGAGGCGACTCCTGTAGATGTTAACTCTGACGTCATCTGCACAGCCAGACCGGGAGAGAGCACCCCCTAGCAAGTGCTCTCTCCAGGATGACGGGACGTTACACCCCTCTGCACACCCGACAAATAGAACGGGGGTTAATATGTAACCTATGTTACCCGCACGGTTCCAAAGAATAAGTGTACCAAATTTGGTGTAGATTGGTCAAACCGTGTAGATTTGTATAGAGAACAGACAGATTCCAACTCTGCTTTATATGTATAGATAATAAAATAGCGTAGAATACTCTTCTGTGAGAGGCAGGCAGGTAGGTAGTTGAATTAACGTAGCACTGGAATAATACAACGGACTATTGGTGGCGGTCCGCGATCATTTGCGAAGGGAAAAATTCGAATTGACCACCTCGTCGTTTTCACACCTCAGGTGTGACCTCAATTTCAGCTAACGCGGTCACTCCTGAGCAGGCTCCGTATTCTCCAAACTTCCACACAAAGCAAACGTGAGGACATTTGAGGACACGATGCATTTAACGTGCACGACCCCCCATGTACCTGACGTGTTTCGGATGCATCAAGTTTCGAGCGGACGAGTATGGTTTTTGGTTGGATTAAGTTTCGAGTTTAGAAGAATATGGCATTTGGTTGGATTGAGTTTCGAGTTTAGAAGAATATGGCATTTGGTTGGATGGAGTTTCGAGTAACGGATTGCAACACTCTGATTGCTAATCCGCTACTCTTCCAACCGAGCTACAGTAGCCCCTTTCTGTGAGAGGCATTTTCTATCACACTAAATGTAGGTGGTGGTACTGTTCCTGTGGTGATACTTGTTTCCTGTATGTATTCCGAACGTGACGTCCCTTGTCTTGCCTTTCGAATACGATTTTAGCAAACCATCAATACGAAATTCAAAAACAAAAAAGAATTTAGTCGTCAAAACGGTGATATGTATCGTGAGAGAGCATTTGGTTGGCAAGAAGTAAAATCCCAGTCTTCCGTTATTTGTTTACACTGAAAATCCGTCTCATAAAGAAAATAAAAATTATTTAACACTACATTTTTGAACGAAACATTTTGATCTAAAAGCATGAGGGTAATTCAGAGTAAACAGAAGCAAGCTACCAGAAAATGTACTTTTTGGATCAAGAACTAATGTGGCAGCGATAGTCCTGTTTTTTAATACGGTTTCACCAATCAAAATTTACAAAAATGAATTCCGAATTGATGTATGATTGTTGATTGGTCAATGACAACTAGATTGAATGCGAAACGTCGCCAAAACTGCGATATACTGAATTTTAAAGCAGCCCCGATATGTATCATGCCTGGGAATTTTGCTACACGAAGTAAAATCTTCACTTTTCGTCTGGTTTCACTCTACACTGAGAATCGGTATCGTTTTCTAAAAGAACTATTGCGACCAATACCTGATATGAGAGGATTTTCAGTGTAAGAAACCAGTTTATTGCCGATACCCAAATGCTCTCGCATGAAATACATAGGGATTAACTTAAAATGGGTCTATCACCATTTTGGCGCCGTTTGGCATTTAATCTAATTGACGTAATCCAATCTACTAGCATGTATCACTTCAGAATTCATTCTTTGGAATTTTTGGGGGCCACGTTGGCTCGGTTGGAAGAGTAGCGATTAGCAATTCACCAAGGGTTGCGAATTCAAAGCTCCATCCAACCTCAGACCTTCGTGTACATGGGGGGGGGTGCATGTTAAATCTGTCGTGATCTCAAATGTCCTCAAGTTGGCGTGGTGTGAAAGTTTGGAGAGTGGAGTGCCAGCTCAGGTGTGTGTGACCTCGTTATCTGACCGTTGTACAAAACGACAAGGTACTGTCCTCGGATCTTTCCCTTCGAAATTGATCCCGGACTGTCATCAATAGCCCATTGTGTTGCTCCAGTTCGATGTTAATTCAATTACCTACCTATCTGAAACTATAAGAGGGTAATTTAAACATAAGCAAGCTATCAGAAAATGTACTTAGGATTAAAACAAATGCGACGTTACTTGGTTCGTTTCTCGAATGCGATTTCACCAATAAAAATTTAAATGAATGAATTCCGAATAGATATATGATAGTTGACTGGTCAACATCAATTAGATTGAACGCAAAATGCCGCCAAAACGGTGATATACTAAATTTTAAGGCAGCCCCGATATGTAACATACGTGAACATTTGGCTAGCGGGAGTAAAATCTCGTCTGGTTTTAAACTGAAAATCTGTCTCGTTTTCTAAAAAAATTATTATAAGTGTAACAAATCAGAACGGAAAGCTAATATTTTATACTCATGTAAGATACCCAAATGCTCTAAAATGAAACATATCGGAGCTACCTTAAAATACAGTATATCGCCGTTTTGGTGACGCTTGGCGTTTTATCGAATTGACGTTAACCAATCAACTATCATATCAATTCAGAATTAATTCTAATTATTTGGAATTTTTTCAGGCGACGTGCTGAAGTCGTGTATCGAGAAACAAGTCAAGTGACGTCACGTCCAGAATACACACAGGAAACACCATTCCGCTACAAAAACTCTACCACCACCCACCCATCTATCTTGACAGAAAAACCCTCTCATATCATGGTGAATCAATAATTATATACAAGATATCAACTTTATTTCAATAGAAAATATACAACTCTCACTAACATTATTTTTTAATATCGTCTCCTTGTTTATCATCGCACTTGCTACATCCTTGCACACTCCTTGGAAGCACATCTTTAGGTGTTTACGGCCTTCACGAAGCCGAGGTACCCTAGTGCCTGATCTATTATTTTCCCATGGGGTTTATTGCCTCTGGTAAACATGGAAGTCGCGATGCCCAAGCGATCTTCTCTACTTTCTCCTCTCTATCCTTTCTTTTTACAATTATCTGACATTATCTGTCTTGTGTTTGGCGCAGGTTGGCCAAATATGTCCCTAGCGCCATAAAACCCAAAATCAAACAATCAACCAGTCTCGCACAATTGTTTTCATTGCCGTCAAGGGTTTTCGGGTGGGCCAAAAGCCACACATGAGCATCTCCTAGTTCTTGGTGCGTTGTAAATAACTAATTTGACACTCCATATCGGGTATCAAAAAATAATAATTATTCATTTTACTTATAATCCTCCTAGTGCTTTCGACGATATATCTCGTCCATCGAGATCTGACCGATTTTGCTAATGACGAGATATCTCGTCATCAGAATATTGCCGATTTTCCTTATGACGATGATATCAAGATCTAGTCAGTTTTCTAATAACGTAAGACGAGATCTTGATGGGCGAGAAATATCAACCATCACGATCTGGTCAGTTTTGTTAATGACAAGATACCTCGTCGATACAATATGTCACGATCTGGTCAGTTTTGTTAATGACAAGATACCTCGTCGATACAATATGTCACGATCTGGACAGTTTTGTTAATGACAAGATACCTCGTCGATACAATATGTCACGATCTGGTCAGTTTTGTTAATGACAAGATACCTCGTCGATACAATATGTCACGATCTGGTCAGTTTTGTTAATGACAAGATACCTCGTCGATACAATATGTCACGATCTGGTCAGTTTTGTTAATGACAAGATACCTCGTCGATACAATATGTCACGATCTGGTCAGTTTTGTTAATGACAAGATACCTCGTCGATACAATATGTCACGATCTGGTCAGTTTTGTTAATGACAAGATACCTCGTCGATACAACCACCAGGAGTGTTAAAAAGCAAATACACTATCTATTCTAAAAAATTCCATGTTTCGAAATGAATTTAATTTATTAGATAGCTGAGAATGGAGATACGAGATGCGGAAATGAAACGTAGAACAATTTTTTGAAATCGATATTGGAGAACTTAACAATAAAGTGAATGCGGTGGATAGAGTTCAACCATCTATTCGATTTTTACTCATATACAGCGCTTTTTATCTTTTTTAAATTAAATCTGTCATGACTTCAAATGTCCTCACGTTGGCATGGTATGGAAGTTTGGAAAGTGGGGTGGCAGCTCAGATATGACCTCGGTCATCTGACCGTGGTTCAAAATTATGTGGTGTTGTCCTGGATCTTTCCCTTCGGGGGTTGATCCCGGACCGTCGTCAATAGCCCGTTGTGTTCCTCCAGTGCGACGTTAATTAAAAAATATATATATACTTACCTACCCTCTTTTAAAACCAAAATAATCAGTATTTTGAAAAAAAAGTTAATTTTTAATCAAATATTTTTTTATAGGAAACGTTTAAATTATGGAAATTCAATCAGACTGCTGATTTATGCTTTAGAAAAGTTTTGTTTATGAAAATGCATAACGGATAAAGCATCTATTGGAACAGACATTTTCTGTACCCTTATACTCTGTGACAGACCAGTTACCACCGGGAAACTGGGGAATTCAAGAGTCATGCTTTTAGGAGACCGGGTGGGGATTTCAAAAGGGAAAAATGACCTCAGACAATAACTTATTTTACGCATTAACTTAAATAATTTTAATAAGAATGTAAAAAATCTGTTATAGATCAATAATAAAATCAATTTATGTATGTGTTACCGCTAAAGTACGGAAATCAGGTAATCTGCAGATTACCTAGGTAATGTGCAGATTAACTACGCCGATCCATTAAAGTGCGGAAAATTGTTTCATTTCTCAAATTACCTATGTAATCTGTAAATCACCTAGATAATCTGCACATTACCTATTAGTCACTAGTTAAAATGAAAATAAGATCTTTTCTCGAATAGCAACGTTTTTGTACGCTTAAATTACTACTCAGACAAACAACTCAGTAATACTAGGTACTTCTAATTGTAAAACACGCTATACTTTTATCTCATAAAGTTATAAGTAATTTCATATATTAATCAGTAGATGTAAATAAAATATAATGACAATTGTTGAAACATAATATTATTTATTTATTTTTCGATATCTAAAGAATCAAGTTGATAGAATCAATCAATCAACAGAATAGTTGATAGAATCAATCAAATTATCTATACCTAGGTTAGAGAAACAAACTTTTGCACTTTAACGATTCGAAAGTTTACGTGCACATTACCTAGGTAAAGTGCGGAAAACACTTATTTTGTAGATGATTCCGCACTTTAACGGAACAAATCAGCTAATCTGCAGATTACCTACGTAATGTGAACATTAGCGGCTTTCGAGTTTTACGGTAACATATGTATCACAATACGACTGCAGCATTAGTTTTCTGTTGAACTTGAAACAGAACCGTAGCTGATCGTAGTTGAATTTAGCTGTCAAACGATGCTAAAAGTCTAGAGACCTCGATCCTGAAAAGATATGAGGAATCCCCCTGCCTGATTAACCATCTGGAAGGTTCACACGCACATATCCCTGCCATATTAACCCTGTGAGAAGTTCACATGTATGTCCATTCTACAATTACAGATAAGGTGACTTTTCTAATGTTTATGCATGGTTTGTCTGTTTTTCCTGAATTTTTGGTAGTTTCATTACTTTGGAGGAATGTATGCAAAAAAGAAAGCTTTAAAGTATCCGTTTGTTGAAAATGTAACACAAGAACAGGTTCTAATTTCTTGTTAATTTTAACGACAAATGAAAATACGCGTCAAGCATGACATATTCTCTCATTCAACATCTATTGATGTTTGATTTTTACCAAAACTCATTTACGCAATTTTTAATCGAACTTATTTTCGCAATTTTTAATCGAACTCATTTTTGCAATTCTTAATCGAACTCATTTTCGCAATTTTTAATCGAACTCATTTTATTTTAACGATTTTTACCAAAACTCATTTTGGCAATTTTTACTTGAACTCATTTTTCCGATTTTTCCTCAATCTCATTCTCACGATTTTCCCTCAGCCATTTTCTCGATTTTTACTCGAACTCATTTTTTCGGATTGTTACTCAAGCTCATTCTCGCGATTTTTACTCACTCCTTTTCTCGATTTTCACTAAATTCATTTTCGTGATTCTTACTCAAACTCATTCTTGGAACTTTTACTCAAACTCATTTTCACAATTTTTATCCAAACCATTTTCACCATTTTTATCCAAACCATTTTTACCCAAATTCATTTTAGCGGTTTTTACTCACTCATTTTCGCGATTTTTACTCAAAATAAATTTCTCTAGTTTTATCCAAGGTCATTTTCTCCCACCTGTACTCACTGGTTTTTTACGGTTTTTACCCAATCCCATCTTCTTTTTTTTTAGTTACTTTTGCAAAAACTCATTTGATTTTCACGATTTTAATTCCTTTCAATTCTGTCCATTTTTATGCACAATCTCGCGATTTCTGTCCAAACACATTTTCACGATTTGTACACGAACTCATTTTCATGATTTTTTTCCAACTCATTTTTACGATTTTTACCCAAACTCATTTTCACGATTTTTACCAAACTCATTTAATTTTCGGGGTTGTTACCCTAACTCATTTTATTTTCGCGATTTTGATCCGGGATCCTTTTCCACGTGAAAAGTAGAAACAAATAGATCCGCCATTTTAACAGCTCGAAATTTTTAAAGATCGGGAAAGCGGAATTCAATTTCCCAAAATACCATGCGCATTGCCTCGATTCCTTCTTGTTTCCCATCTCTTCTGGTTGATTTAATAAAAACGTCGCCTAAGTGACCATGAGAAAGTTCTGCGTGAGGAAGCGTCTTATGTTTCTATCTTTAATGTACCTCTCTTTTTCTGTGACTTAAAAAAAGGATAATCCAGGAACAAAACAAAAAGCTGCCAAACGCAAAACGAATTACACCTAACTACACGTAAAAACTTTTCCCCCTTCCTATGAAAAGAATATATCAGCCGTTTATTTGCTTTGACATTTCTGCACCAGTCCGCAAAAAATAAAAAAACCCAGAGCGTGTTAAAAAGCTTGTAAGAAAATTGTGAAAGAACTTCGTTACAAGGGTAACTCGATAACATGCTCCTTCTTAGCACGCTCCCTCTCCAGGAAAGAAAAGCCAAAAAGAAATAAAAGACCAAAAATTTTTAATGCATTGTAAAATGAAGAACCCGACTTTAATAACAACGGGGACCGGTTTACTGCTGAATGCCGCGGGAAAAATAATACGACGAGTTAAACGCGCGGAAGGAAATAGTCCCAGAGGAGCAAACCCACTTTAACCTTGCATTTCATTACGGGAGAAACTGCTAACTTTATGCATTTACGTGCAGGCAGAGCTAGATAAATTTTTCCGAGCCTTTCCTCTCTTTAGCATACACACCGAGCCAGCGTCCAATCGCATTGGCTCTCGCCGAGGCCACGTGATTCTCAGCGGTGAAACTGTATCGATATATCGATTAACGATATTCAGCCAGAAAAGCGCGGGCAAGGGTTTCGTTTGCAATTTTTTCCTCTTCCTCCCACTTTATTCTTGTTACTCCTTTGATACTTCCCGTCTAAAGTGGCACACACATATATATACATATATATATCCACACACGTATCCTGCTCTTCCAGGTTTGTGTGTGTAGAGGAATAAATTGTGTTTTGCTACTTAAAGGTAAGAAGAGAACCATAGCGATTTTTTAAATAAAAAAGTTCTTATTTTGTGAAAAGGGGTACATAAAGTTTGAAAAGCAGTGCGGTATTGTATTAGTAAATGGCTTCCGAAAATTGGAGCGCTGCGCATTTCAAAGATTGATGTTGGAATCTCTTTGATTGGTTGTATTTTGGTATCATGTTTGTCGTGAACGGTAAAATGTTTACGATGGTTTAAGCGAAATAAAAGGATTTGAAGGTTGGGTGTTTGAAGAAGGCAGGAATTCGCACGATAACAGTGGGTGCGTTTTAGCTCTGCTCTTTGAAATACTAGTTATGGAAAGAGGCAGGGATCGACTTTGAATTTGTCTTTAAATTTTTAGAACTGACATTGAATAGGTTTGAAATTTTGTATCACTTCTCGTCTGTGGTTCATATACAAGGATCTTTGGATTTTGCTTCTTTTTTATGACCAAGCCTAACAAGGTCTAAAGACGAGCAAGAAGTGGCCTGGTGAGTTTTGCTTGAAATCCAACTGCCGGAAAATTTCCATATTGTAATCATACATATACATTTAGGAATACTCAATGAACTGATGATCGAAACGTCAATCCACCTCCCTTATTGCCATTAAAATTTTGTATAACCTCTACATTTGTGTGGCAATACGGGCAAATGTCCTTATTCTAATCACACGTTTGTGAATGTTCAATGAACAAGTAATACTTGAATCCGCCTCACCTATTTTGCCATTTCAGTTTCGTATAGCCTCTTCATTTCTGAGGTTCATTTATGTGATCTTCGGTTTTTGCTTTGTGAAACCCAACAAAGGGGCGGATTTCTTTATTCTAATCACACTTTTGTGAATGTTCAATGAACAAGTAATACTTGAATATGTCGCCTCTCCCCCTCTATTTTGACACTGAAATTTTGTATAACCTCTTCATTTCTGGGGTTCATATACAATATGTGGACCCTTGGTTTTACTTCTTGGAACAAGTCAGTATGTGAAACTGTCTTTCCTATTTTGCCAAAACTGTTTAATTAATACATATTTACCAGCGTGAATGGTAACTTTAAGAGGACAATGGATTTCAAAACAAACCTTTGCAGAAATCATCCGATTGTTACAAAATTTACGTTTCCTACTAAAAGTTTAGTCTAAAAGTATTAAATTTGCGAAAGTTATTACGTAAAACGTGGTAAAAGGTTTTCGATAAATTAGCAAACATTATTAAATCTCAAGCGCATTAATTTTCCTTGTATTGTCAATATTTTAATTCACATAATAATTTGAACATATATGAATCAAATTAATTCCATTTGACAAGTGTATCGCTCAACTGTAAAGCAAAAACATTTTGTACAAAAACACCTAAAAAATTTGCAAGAAAAGCTTAAGTTAAGCGACATTTTAAACCAAAATTTAGAGCATGGTGAATTTCTCATTTGCACTTAGATATACATCAGATTTCAATCATTATCTGAAGAACTTTTTAAGGAAATGAATTCAAACCAGATGGCAGGAATCTTTTGAAATCAGAAAAATGTTAAAAAATCTCATTCGTAGAAAAACGCCTTTTGTTAATAGATTTACTATAGTACTTATATGCTATATTTTTATGTTACATATGTAACTGTTAAGAATTATGGTAATTGAAAAGTTCTTTTCGCCATCCACCATAAATTTTCCTCAATTAAATTATAACGCACAAATTAAAAAATCGATTTTTGTGATTTTCTCAGTCTGCTATCCCTTTAAAGGGAGTTAAAAGTACAGTAGACTCTCAAAATCCCCGAACTCAATCGAAAAATCGAATTTTTTAGTTTTAGAGTTAAAATTTAATTGTTATGGAATTCTGGTGGATAACAAAAAGAATTTTTCAATTACAATAATTCTAGACGGAGTTACATATGTAACAACATAAAACATCGAGTAAATAAGTATAGCAAGCCAACTATAAAAATGCGTTTTTCTCCGATTGAGGTTTTTTGACATTCTTCTCATTCCAAAATGTTCCCCCACTCTCCCAGATCTGCTAGAGGGTACATTAAGGTGCTCAAATGTAAGACATCAAGTATGTGAAGAGCATTATCATTAGACTTAATTTTAAAGTTTGATAATAGTTGTATACTGAGTTTCACTGTGGGTTAGTGAAAGTTGACATCACTATCAATTACAACTGCCACCATTTTATCTCAATATTCATATTCTAAATCTCAATCATCGTGCACCCTTTTTGAGGTATCCAAGACCTGTTTTGTTAAAGTGTTAAGTAACTGTTTCGAGAACTTTTTTTAACGGCTTATCTCAGATTTTGTGAGATTTTAAGCGTTTAAAGAGTATTATTTGGGTCATGGTACTTTAACGGTTCCTTTAGTTTCAAATAGAAAGTAAATGTTGCGAAAGGTTGAGAAAGATGTATACAGAGTAAGATCGAGTGGGAAAAAGTATTGAGAACAAGCTGTTAAGAGAAGGAAAAGGTGATAGAAAGCTGTGATGAAAAAAGATCACGACAGAAAGTATTTACAGATTTCGGAATAAAATGTGCCTTAGATGGATGAAGTTACTACTAAAGACTGGTAAAAAATGTTCACTTTATTGCAATGCAAAAAGATGACCATTCGGTTCATAACAATACAGAACCCCCTCGTTATATCTGCCGCGATAAATCACAGAACCTGATATCGGTTTGCGGAAGTGGAATTCTTACACTAGTCTGATGTACAGAACTTCTATCCCCTAACTAAGAATGCTTTGATGCCCTAGAGACAATAATATTACGGGACAACTTGCATGTTTGCCAATGTGAGAAAGTGAATTATTTAAGATCTCTGCCCCAGAGATATGGCTCACTATGGCTCAGTGGGCGTGGTATCTCAGTTGGTGGCGTCGCGGATTACTAATCGAAGGGTTGCGAGTTCGACACTCGATCCAACCAGACCATCGTGTACGTGGTAGATGGTGCACGTTAAACCTGTGGTGGCTTCAAATGTCTTCACGTCGGCGTGGTGTGGAAGTTTGGAGAATGGGGTGCCAGCTCATGTTTTGACCTCGTCATCTGACCATGGTTCATAATTGCGAGGTGTCGTCTTGAGATCTTTCCCTTCGAGATTGATTCCGTATCATAGCCAATACACCGTTGTGTTGCTCCATTGAGGCGTAAATTCAACTACTTCTGCATCAGTAAAAGTTTTCCTTCGATATTTATGTCCATTTACTTGACTGCTTAAAGTCTTGACTGCGCATTTACTTGACTGACAAAAAGACTATTGAAGAATAATCCATAATCGCGGCTTAAGAGGACACAGTACCCTTTGAACATTTTTTTTTGTTTTCATATGCACATCAAAATGTTTTTGTGTACCTTGTTCCAATACACATAAAATGTACATTCCAAAAGAAAAAAAATCATTTTTACATTTACAATAACTAAAAAATTAAATTTTTATAAAAATATTTCAATATTTTAAAATTCCTACTCCGTCTTCAAATTTTAATTTTTTTGAAATATTTTTATTTGCTTACCTTCCATAAAGTGTTCCCTACAATTTTATGCCTGGGATTATGGGTATCACTGTTATTTACTTTTTTACAGATATTTTTGTAACGAACACTGAAAAACAGCACACAAAAAACAGTCATAGTTGATTTCATCAATTTTTGAAAAAATAACTATTCTTCCAAATCCTTATTCCATGCATAAAGTTATTAAATATATCATAATAAACAACCATAAAAAGTTTCAAAACTCTACATCAATTAGAAAAAAAGCCTTAGCATTTTAAATACACTGGAGTCATGAAAAATAAAAAGCTGAGAAAAAGAACTTTAAAGTTTCAAATGGCAGTTCAATAAATGAAAGAATTAAGTTATAAAAATTCATAACTCGCTAAATATTGCAGCTACAGCTATAAAATTTTGCACACATATTCTTAAAAGTAGTATAATTAATGTAAGATAATAAAAAAAATTTAATTTTTAGTCATTTTTAGGGTACTGCGTCCCCTTAAGTATAATAATTTAATAAGTTCGACACGTTTTTATCATTTTTATTCTTGCCATTTCTAAAGTTGGGGTATTTGTATTTTAAAGCATGAATAAGAAGGTAATTTTTATAATCTAAACTGTTCTACCATACTTAATATTCATTTATAATGTATTGTTATCGATTTTGAATTTAACCAGTAGTAAATGAAAAGAGTAATTTAATGTATAATTTGTTAGTTTATATCTAACTGGCAGAATTACCTGACCTTAACTGTAGATTGAAAAACTGACTAGAATAATTACTTCTCTTTCGTAGAAAAATGGCAATATTCAAGTGTCAGAAAAATAATTTTTTAACTGTTTTTCGACATTTTTATCACTTCAGCTTTGAACGCAAATCGGATACATGTATATACATTCATTAATGGGCCACGGTAGCCCAGTTGGAAGAGTAAGGGATAAGCAACCCGAGGATTGCGAGTTCGAAACTCAGTCCAGCCACTAGGTCCTGAAACTCGGACCGTCATGTACGCGGAAGCTGATGCACGTTAACTCTGCCATGGCCCAAAATGTCCTCACGTTGGCGTGGAAGTTTGGAGCGTTGGGTGCCAGCTCAGGTGTTGACTGTGTCATCTGACTCAGGTGTCATCTGACCGTGATTCAAAATTATGAGGAGTTATCCTTATATCTTTCCCTACGGGATTGATCCTGGAACGTTGCCAATAGCCCGTTAAGTTGCTCCAGTGCAAAGTTAATTAAAATACTTACCTACCCGGACCGTCACCAATAGCCTCTTGTGTGTTGCTCCAGTGAGACGTTAATTAACTACATACCTACCATCCATTAATACATTTGACATACATCGCACTCCTGTTGCATGACAAATCCACGAATGGCGCTACTGCAAAAGTCGATTTTGAGTTTTTTGGGGGTTGTATAATTTGTTTTTTATATCTAATACGTAAATTTTTTTTCGGCAGTCAATATACCGAACTTTTTTCTTACCTCAAGAAATCCGATGTAACGAGTAGTTACTGTATATACAGAATTTTCTCTATTTCTCGAAGAAAATAACTTCAAAACAATCCCCTCAAAGTACTTGATAATCATGTTTGACGCAGCTTGGCAATACAGAAGAACCTTGATTATTCGATAAATATGGACCGTGATCACCTCGCATAACCAGAAACTCGGCTAATAGAATATAGTAATACAAAACTTCCTATACGCAATACAGAAAAAAATTCACTGTTCCATATGATGTTACTACTAGTGTTACTGAAATATTCATAAAGTTATGATTGAGAATAATTTATATTCGAATTTGTGTCACAGTATGAATTTATTGTAATAATTTTCTAATAAATCTGGACCCTGGAGTTGTATACCTTTCAAACTCTTGAAAAAATCCTAAAAGGAACAGTGGACTTTCAAAACAATTTTTGCAGTTATGATTCGATTGTTATAAAATATACATTTATGGGGGTTTTTATGGCCAGTTTCACTTTTAAGCCGAGGATACATTAAATAAATAACGATGTTATCATAAATAAAATACAAATGAATTAATTAAAATAAATGTGCGTTTTAAGACATGGCCTTTAATGGTTTCCGCGGTACTTTTAAAGAGTCACTCCCTGGCCAAGAATGTCAACCGTGTAGTCCAGAACATCGCAACCGTGAATAAAACGATAATAGCATCGAAAAAGAAACGAACTGTGTTAACCGAATATATATTTTATGAAGCTAATCTGATTAATCGTGAAGGAAGCGGGAGTTTTTATAACCGAAACGCATTATCCTCTCTTTACAGGAAATGCAAGCACAGGCGGTCAATGAGACGGCTCTTCCAAAATATGCTTTATCTGTGGAAACTAGCACTAGAAGAGAGCGGCACGTTTTGATGAAATATGCAACGCTCGGAAATAAAACAACGGGGTTATTAAATCCCTAAACGTCATTTTTGCCCCTCGAATGTGGAAGTATGTAATTAGTAACGGATTTGTTTTTGCGAGACAGGGTGCTTTTTATCAACGGTAAAGTTAACAGTGTAATATGCGTATTTTTATGTTATTAACGTTTTGGTATCGGGCACTGGACTAAAAGGATTTTTTGGGGAAAATCTTTACGGGTGAAAGCGTTTCATTTTATCTGAATGTATTTGCACATAACAAAAATTTAGTACCTTTGTTTTTTTTTAACCTTCCTGATGGTATCTCGTCATTAGAAGTAAACTGACCAGACTTTGGTGAACGAGATATCTCGTCATTAGAAGAAATCGGACCAGATCTTTACGGACGAAATATCTCGTCCGTCAAGATCTCGTCGACTTTCGTCATTAGATGAAAGCTGACCAAATCTTGATCTCGTCATCATAAAAAAAAATCGCCAGTAGCACTAGAACCACCACTATAAAAAAGCGGCACGTTTTGATGAAATATGCAGCGCTCAGAAATAAATCAACGGAGGTTATTAAATCCTTAAACGTTATTTTTCCCCTCGATGTGGAAGTACGTAATTAGTAGTGGATTTGTTTTTGCTAGACGGGGTGCTTTTTGCATCGTATAGTTAGCTGTGTAGAATGCGTATGTTTATTTTATTAACATCTCGAAGGATACTAGGCTAAAAGGTTTTCTGAGAAAATACTAATAAATGAAAAAGTTTCACTTTATGTGAATGTATTTGCACATAACGAAAATCTAGTTCTTTTGGCTTTTTAACACTCCTAGAGGGCCGTGGTAGCACGGTTGTAAGAATAACGGATTAGCAATAGGAGGGTTGCGAGTTCGAAACTAGGTCCAATCAAAGACCGGCGTGTACACGGGGGCTGGTGCACGTTAAATCATCGTGAGGCATCAAATGTCCTCATGTAGGCCTGGCGTGGAAGCTTGGAGAGAGGGATGTAAGCTCAGGTGTTGACCTCGTCTTCTGACCGTGGTTAAAAATTAAGAGGCATTGTCCTTCAATCTTTTCTGTCCGGATTGATCCTGGACAGTCGTCAATACCCCGATGTGTTTATCCAGTGCGATGTTAATTAATTACCATTACCATTTAACCCTCCTGGGGGTCTATCGAGGGATCGAAAAACACCCTGTAGATGCCGGCCTCTGGTGCAAGAACCTGTTCCAAACTGTCACCAGTTCTAGGCAAGGGACAGTTTATTTTTTTACTTGAAGCTTTATTCCCCTTGGAGTAATTGGACAGTTTTGTCTCTACAAGATGTTTCGTCATTAGCAAAAGTAACCAGATCTTGGACGAGATATCTTGTCGAAACCACTTGGGGATTAACCTTCCTGGTGGGTTGTCTCGACGAGGTACCTCATCATTAGCAAAACTGACCAGATCTTGGACGAGATATCTTGTCGAAACCACTTGGGGGTTAACCTTCCTGGTGGGTTGTCCCGACGAGGTACCTCATCATTAGCAAAACTGACCAGATTTTGATGAGCGAGATATTTCGTCAAAAGAAGAAAACTGATACCTCGTCGTTAGAAAAACTTACCAAATCTTCAAATCGTCATCATAAAAAAAATCGTCAATTTCTTGATGACGAGATATCTCGTCATTAGTAAAATTGGTCAGATCTTGATGGATGGATCAAATATCTCGTGAAAACCACTTGGAGGGTTAAGTATATCTAGGCTATCTAGGCTGGTTATAGCTGTCCTCTGCCATCCTGTAGCAGTTATTTCCTACGCGCGAGTTGAATTTGTGGAGACATGTTGAAATATATCACACCCCGGAGTGTAAACGTGCCACAATAGGATGCGTTATTTTATAGGATTCAATTAAAACGTTACCAATTTCCTCAATGAGGGGTGTTGAAAATATGCTTTTGGGTGTTATAAGTTAAAATATTCTATTGTGATTGGACAGTAAAACTCCTAAAATTACGTTTGATTTACAAACAGATATGAATTACCCTCCAGAGACAAAAGTGGAATTTCAATAGCACCATGTTAAACTGAAATTACCCTACCTTGTGAAGTTTTTTAAATAAATTCTAACGAGACAACGTCCTTCGCCTTTCTAGAACGTGTTACTATTTTAATTATTTCAAAGATAAGATTTATTTTATATTTATTTTATGAACTCTCCCAAATGAAGGCTTTTTCCAATTTTATCCTCAGAAGTCTACTCTTGATAAAGCTTTAAGGGAATTTAAATATATTTTAGCCATTAAACTGGGATTTTATTGATCCTATGTAATCTTAACCATCATAACTTCCTATCATATGTAAATCTCCATAGCATAATTTTAAAAAACGACGAATAAAATAACCACGTCACCATGTATGCGCTCTTAAGGTCTTCCGGTCACTCAATTCTCTTTCTCATGTTATGTTAATTGTGGGTTGTGATGGGTAATTTCTTTGTTGTATTCTGTTCATGTTTTTGCTGATATGCTCCAATTTTAATTTTTGCCCTTTAACTCTTTGGGGTTAGGTGGGTTAAAAAATGTCCCACCTTTTTTCCTTAGCTTTTATGCATGGTGGGATATTTTTAACCCACCTCAAAAAGTTGAAATCACTCATACTCGAACAGTTTAATATGTTATTTAAAGTTTCTCATTGAGTTGGCAATGCTATGAACTAACGCTAAATGCGTAAATAACTGAAAATAAAAATTTACACATGCCAAAACGCATTAGTAAGTTGTCGACACTGTTGTGATTAAGGTTGGAGAATTGAGAGGTGCTGTGAATTTTTGTCTTTCATAACGGTAAATGGTTTTTCGTAGAAATTTATTCTGAGTGGATAAATTGTTTTATAATAAAAAAAGCATGTCATTTGATGTTTTATACTAATTTTGAAGCTGAATAAGTGAATAAAATGTAACTGAAGATAAGAATGTGTGCCAAATGTTGGCGCGAAAGTAAACTAGAGATAAGAATGGGCGCTAAATGTTGGCGCGAAATGTAGCTGAAGATAAGAATGTGTGCCAAATGTTGGCGCGAAAGTAAACTAGAGATAGGAATGGGCGCTAAAGGTTGGCGCGAAATTTAGCAAGGATAGAAATGCCAATCCTCACGACATATATAGCTTCAAAACTCTATTGTATTAAAATATTTTCCGTCGAGATTCTCAGTTTATATTTTGTTGCAGCGGTGAATTTTTTTGACGAAAAAATCAACATGGAAAACGATTTGGCAACTAGTAAAGGACGAACAGTCCGTGATTAAATTCTTCCAAGAAGAAGGTATCCATACTGAAAGATTTTGTTTTGTTTATTATGTTTATATTTATTTGTTTTTCATTATTTGGGAAACCACATAATGAAACTACTTTACTACGAAAGCACCCAAATGGCGCTATATGAATAAAACTAGTCATTCTTAGGATGTATGCATCGTTAGGGTTGCTATTCCCGTCATCCTTACCTCTAGTTGTATTTCGCGCCAACATTTGGCACACATTCTTATCTCTAGATTTCGCACACAATTACGAGTGGTGTCCCGATAACCGAAAAGTACCATTAAATAAATAGTCGATTTTGCTTCTGGTTTTATTGATTTTTTTGCAACCGAATGCTTCCTAAATTTAATTTTCGTATTAGAGGCTGCCGCGCTTCCATGGATTCTACAGCACTGGTATTGTATTCAGTAATAGAACAAAAAAATATAGGCTGAATTCAATACCAATATAACTATCGCTCTTTCCCACCAAACAGTTCACAGAAATATTCCTTTCTAATAAAATTTCTTTCCCAATGATCCAAAGTCGAATGTACATTTAATTTGTTCAATGGTATCCGCTGGATTTATATCGTTTAATAAATTGGTAGCGGTAAAGTCCTAACAAAATTTTCGTATATCAAACACGAGTTTCCCGAGTAGTGTAGTTGTCTCGTGGGTATGCCCACTGTTCTAGAAACCTGCGAGTTGTAGACGGCGCAGGTTCGATTCCTCCTTGGGTGTATTTCTCTCTTTTGTGTGTTAGTAAAACTTTCCTTGTGTGTGTATGTCCATTACTTGGTGTTGTCTACCTTGTGTCTGGCTCAGCATAGTCAAGTATGACCATGCTCCAAAAAACTATGCTATAACCCTTTCTTCATAAGCCCAATCAATCAGACTTACGTAAAACAAATATATTTTTCTTCGGATATAGATTCTTCTTTTCTTTTACAGATTTTTTATTTTATTAGGGATTTTTGCCTAATTTCCTAAATTTAATTTTTGTATTACGTAAAAGCGAGCTTCTGGGTTCCATGCACTACGCTAATAGATTATATTATATTCAGTTACACACAGTATATAATAACTATAGGCTAAATTCAATAACAACTATACCATTATCACTCTTTTCCTCAAAACAGTTCGCAGCAATATCCTTTCTAAACAAATTTATTTCACAATATTCAAAAGACGAATGTACATTTAATTTGTTCCATAGTATCCGATGGATTTATTCGGATCTTTCCCATTGGGATTGATCTCGGATCGTCACCAACAGCCCGTTGTGTTGCTCCAGAGTGACATTAATCAAAATACCTACTTACCGCTTAGATTTATATTGTTTACTATAAATCTATATAAAAGTGGATGTGTTTGTATGTATGTTCTCTATATCAATCTACACCGTTTGACCAATCCACACCAAATTTGGTACACTTATACTTTGGAACCCTGTGAGTAACGCAAGCTACATATTAACCCCCGTTCTCTTTAACCTAGGTGTGCAGAGGGGGTTAAATCAATTCGAAATTGCCATAGGAAAAACATTGAGCATAAAACGATTGCGGTACGCAACACAGTTTGTTTTACCAGTAATGATCGAAAATCAAATTTTCTAATAAAATT
Source organism: Meta bourneti (assembly GCA_933210815.1). NCBI lineage: Eukaryota > Metazoa > Arthropoda > Arachnida > Araneae > Tetragnathidae > Meta > Meta bourneti. The sequence goes on from OW119928.1 coordinate 74,662,427, forward strand.
GTTTTACCACTATTGCTCGAAAAACAATTTTTCCGAAACGTTATATTTAAACAATTTAAAATTCTAATTATGTTTGAACTGATTTTTTATTTCTTTCCACAATATAAATAATTTAGGAATATTTGAATGATGAAAAATGGATATTAAAAATATACTTAATTTTACACAACTTGCAATTTGTAATGGAACAAGAAAAGCCAAAAAAACTCATTGATGATAAAAGCGTAATTTTGCAACTCGGTATTTGGCAAAGCCAGAATTAATGTTTTATTTTATAAATTAGATTTAGAATTCAGTGTTTGTGTATTTGAGTTAAGACAAAAATGTTGCGGTCATATTTGAGCATTTCTAAGTTTAGTAAATTTGTGTTCTTTTGTAAATAATTCATTATTATCTATCAATATTTTCAAGCGTCTTTTTCGAATTTCTCTATTTCAGAATATATTCTCATGACGTCGAAATTCGACACGCTTGCTCAGATCTTTCGTTTTTCAGAATTATTTATTTTTCGATGACCAGAATTTCGCTTCTGTTTGTATTTATGTGTTACATTACTTTTCATATAACATATATATTATTTGGGAGTTAAATTGTAATAAATTATTTTTATTTTCTGCCAATTACCACTAGACATGGGTATTTCTTGGTGGTATATGTATATTTCGACGAACTTTCCTTAAGTCTTTGGTTAAATACGTTATAGTTTATAGAATTCTGTTTCATAAAAATAAATGGAAACCTTTTTAAGTAAGCTGTGTAACTTCTTATTTTAAAATGACTGGTAAAGTTGAAATAAACTTATTCTAAAATAAGATATGTTACATTAAATCAAAGCGGATAGCCATACGTTGTAGTTCAAAGATATTCCTAAATTTTGACATATTTTCATTACAAGACGATTAAAATCAATTTAATTTACATTTGTTTTTTATGTTTCATGGATGTTATTGAAAGCAGTACCGGGTAATTCTGCTAGTAATATATGAATTGATAGCGGTAAAAGTCCTAACAAAATTTTCTGTCCTCACTTTGGCGTGGTGTGGAAGTTTGGAGTGTGGGGTGCCAGCTCAAGTGTTGTTCTCGTCATCTAATCGTGGTTCAAAATCACTAGGTGTTCTACTTGGATCTTTCCATTCAGGATTCATCTGTCGCCAATATCCTATTGCATTGCTCCAGTGCGTCGTTTATTAACCACCTACCTACCTCATTGTGTGCATATGTCCGTTACTTAATGTTTGTCATGCTCGGCGCAGCTTGGCCAAATATGGCTCTTGCGCCATGATACCAAACCAACCTACGAAGCTAAAATAGAAACAGATGTCGCACTCAGACTTACGTTAAACAAATCGTCGATTTTGTTTCAGGTTCTATTAAGTTTTCTTGCAACCGAATGTTTCCTAAATTTCATTTTCATATTAGGGGCTTCCATGGATTCTACAGCACTAGTGTAAATTATATTTAATAATAAAATAAAAATAAATATATAGACTGAATTTAATTACAAATATACCATTAACGCTCTTTTCCATCTAACAGTTACAGCAACATTCATTTCTAATAAAATTTATTTCACAATGATCCAAAGACGAATGTACACTTATATGTCCAATCGTATCCGTTGGATTTATATTGTTTAATAAATTGATAACTCGGTAAAGTTCTAACAAAATTTTCGCAATTCCTATGTCAATCCCGACTTCCAGACTCCTTACAGAATCCAATAGTTTATTGAGCTCTTTTCAGGATCCTCGCTAACTCAGCTACAAGGAAAAAAGACGTGGATTGATCTGCTTGCGCAATGGTGTTAAGCCTCGAAACGTTAATAAAAATAGATTCATTGAATGTGGATGTTTCCACTGATTTTATACAGCACATCAGAGGTATCAGGACTCCATGTCTTGCGTCTTAACCTTTGCGTCTGAAGTCAAGGCCCAGAAAGTGGGGTATGTGAGCTTCACTTTTTGGTTCCTTTAATTTCCAGCGAGGACGATCATGTGTTATGTCAAAGGGGCCTGGTTAAATCTTTCGCGGCTTCAAATGTCCTTCGGGATTGATCCCGGACCGTCACCAATAACCCGTTGTGTTACTCCAGTGAGACGTTAATAAAATACCTACCTACCTACATGTGTTGTGTGATGAAATTATTTCCTTGTTCAAGATATTTTTATTGAGGTTTATCTCGAAATGTAAATTTTGAAACAAATTGATGCAAAGACGGTTACATGTGAATGCTTAACTTTCACCCTCTGAGCGTCACTAGCTTTCTGAGTAGTGTAGGTGACTCAGACATTTTGCCAGCTGCGCTAGCACCTGCGAATTGTAGGCAACGCAGGTTCGATTCCTGTAACTTACCTTGGGTGTATTTCTCTGTCAGTAAAACTTTCCTTGCAGGTGTGCATGTCCATTTCTTGACGTTGTCTGTCTTGCGGTTGGCACAACTTGGTAAAATATGGCCCTTGTGCCATAAAAAAACAATATAGTAGTGTAGTGTTGCTTTTACCCCACGACACACATAATGACTAAATAAACCTCATCTATTAATTCAAAGAATCCTAGAAATAGTCTATTGGTCAAGAAGGTCAAAACCGGTCGGAAGTCATGTCTTGTGTACTAGACTACAGATTGCAGAACGGATATATACGTGGAATTCCCTCAGCTTGACGGATATATCAATGAGATTCCCTAAACTTTACTAAAAGGGATTTGTAGATAATCGCGTATTTTTCAGCGTATTGCTGCTCATATATATACATGAGCAGCAGTACGCCAAAAATACACTCCACACTCTTTACTAATATTTAGCTTACTGTTGCTCATACGTAGAAAACACCATTATGTGTTGTCTGGATCAGACTCCCCCCTAATGACGTCCTGATCCACCAACACCACTTCCTTCTTTAAAATATTCTTTAAAATTTACGAATCTTGCGACTCTAGAGCACACACATGGAGAGTCCTGTTTGATTAATGTTTATTCCCCGTTTTTTTTAGCTTTTTTACTATTTTGCATTTTTAGATATGTATATATATATATATATATATATATATATATGAGGCAAGAGAAGCAAAAGCCTTCCCCCATTCTTCTTAGAACACTCAATAATGTTCGCATTCCGAGAACAATCTTCTAATTGGTTAGAGTTCCATGCCGTTCTGGTCACGATGGAAACGCTCAAAGCAGCGCTGAAAATAATAACTTCTAACTAGAGAACATAGGAATTTTCGCATGTAATAGGCAGACCATGTTGGTTATCAATTTTGTAAATATTCCATCCGTAATATATTTCATCTCATCATCGTTAGTAAATGGTTTTTTAAAATGCGAATACTTGACTTCTTAACAGAAAAATATACGACTGCATTGGTCCCATGTTGGGGCCGTTTCGGGTTTGACGTAAGTCAGTAGGATTTTCTATGCACGGGAACGCTTAGTAGAAGATAGAAACAAGACAAATAGAAGCAAGTAACTCGTCTGCTGTGAAACGATGGATTAGTGACGTTCTCACATTGAATAAGAAAAGAAAAATCTATGAAGCTACGAAATGTGGCTAAATGAAGTTTTCGTGATGTCTCCACTGCCTGTTGTCTGGAGTGTCTGCTGTCTTTCGCCGAACGACATCTCTCTCAAAGTTCTCTACCATCATCACTTCGTCTAGTCCCCAGGCCTGTTGTTACCATCGTCCGAGGTATCCCCTTCTGAGCTTCTGTGTGATGGTTCGTGTGGCTATTCTTCCAACGATTCATTCGGTGCTTCCTTAAAGTGAAGTGCGGTGCCATGTGAGACTAGTTTTGTCAAGTATTTATGAAACTGTGATAGTTATATTGGTAATATTTATTTATTGGTTATATTGGTGCTGCCTTTTAGTATTTAGAATATTTTTCTGTATATTTACTTAAAAAACTAATGGTTATTAGCAATTAGTTGACTTGAAAATGGCGTATCTTGCAAAAGGTCAAAAACAAGACCTTATAAACTTGTGTGAAGAATTAGGCTTAGAAAGTGACGAATCTTTTCGTGTATTTGAATTAAGAAAATTAATACTTGAGGATGATAATTATGACGAGGAATATACTAAAGAGGTTTTGATCAGAATTATTGAAGGATAGAAAAGCTCAGAAGGAATCTCAAAAAGAACTTAATAAGTTAAAATTGCGGTTAGAAGTTGAGGCTGCTTGAGATGAAAGTAAAGCTAATGAAAATAATAGTCACTACTTTTCCAGAATATCATTAATGCAAGTTACCCCAAAATTTGATGAAAACATGAAATGCAATTATACTTAACTAATTTTGAACGCAGGGCTGAGATAGCCAAAGTACCTAAAAGTGAATGGGTTGTATACCTCTAAGGGTTAATACCTGTAGATATGGCCCATCATATTGCTCGTGAGCCAGTTGAGCTAGCAAAAGATTATGACTTTGTAAAACATTCTTTATTAAAGAAATATAAGCTTAATCCTGAACAGTTATTTTTCGGTCATCGTAAAAGACCTGATGATTCCTGGAGGAATTTCACTAATAAAATTGGAAATCATTTTGACCAATGGGTACAAGAGTTGGAGGTAGATACTTTTGAAAAACTAAGATATTTACTTATTACTAATCAAATTAAATTTAGAGCCCCTCATGGCGTCAAAGAACATTTCATTGATAACTGGGCAAAGTGGTGCTCTCCTTTTGAAGTGGCTGAAAAGAGAGAGAGATTGATGAATATGAAAAGTTGAAGTTAACTAAAAAAGAAACCAGAGCCTGTAAAATCTAACCCTAATTATCCCAAGAGTACTGTCCGATCACTTCCAAAAAATTCAACTGAAAGTTCCCAATGACCGAACCAATCTAATTTTGCATTCAATACTTCTTCCAAACCTAATTGTTCCATTTCTAATATGAACTATCCTTTGTCTTCAAGAAATTATAAATCTAACTTTCCTACATCTAAATACCCCACAAATTATCAGCATGTCTTATCCCCAAAATTGGGTTTCAAAAGACCAAGGTGGTCAGAGTGGTGGAGATCAAGCCGCTTAACAAAGTCATCATGGCCAGGTAGATAAAATAGATAAGTATGAACAGGTTAAAAACAAGACCGAAAATTTTAGTATTACCCAAGGGTCACTAAATCAGTCCAACTCGTGACAACTCATTTTGGTGCAATTGAGACTGCCTATAATCTTAGTGAAGGCAAAATAGAATTACCTGGAGTATGTGACACAGGGACAACTATTTCAGTGATCCCAGAGAAATTTCTAAATAAAGAAGTATTAAATAAAATAATTAAAAAATGGAATTACACTACAACAAACTGCTGGAGTCATAAAAGTATACAAAATAGTACATGTCTTATTTACTATTGGTAAACTGTGTAAAGTTATTGATATGTTTGTAATCCCTACCGGAATTAATTATTGTCTTCTTTCTCTATCTCGCATGAAATTGAATTAAATTTAAATATTCAATCTAGTAATGTTTATCAACATGGTTGGTGAAATTGTCACTTCTAATTTGTGTGCTCTACCAAATATGTCCATGAGCTTTAGTCTAGTAACTGATGATTCTGAACAGGAGGCTGAAAGAGGACTTGATAAGGAAAATAGAAAGTTAACAGTTGGGGATTTTATCTTCAATTAGACAAAGACACAACTTCTGTGGAGGAAAAAATACCACAGATCGTTGGAGAGGAAACACTTGATACCTTGTTAAAACCTTTTTCTCAGATTTTTTCTGTGGATCGGTATGACGTAGGGTGTATTAGATTTGAACTTCAGAGGGTTATGCTGACTTCTGGGTTACCAGTGTCTCTTCGCCCGTATCGTTGTTCTCCTCAGGATAGTAAAGAAATACAAACTTAAGTAACTAAGTTGCTAGACTCAGGCATAATCAGACATTCTCATAGTTCTTATTCATCACCAGTCACAATTTATCCTCCTGCTAATGAAGCTAAGCAAATTGCTAAAGAGCGTACTCTGAATAAAACCACAGAAAAATAAAATGAGGTATGATACCCGATTTCTCGCCTCTAATTTCAAAGAGGGTGACTTAGTAATGTTGGAAGAATTTCAGTACTCTAACACTAAAAAACTGTCTTCCCCTTTTTCTGGTCCCTATACAATTTTGAAAAAAATTGTCTGAAGTAAATTTTGAAATAAATAAACCAATAAGAGGTAATCAACCAGAGTCAAACGTTGTTCATGCATCGAAATTTGGATATTTTTACACAACAGAGGACTTCAAATTAACCAATGTGAAATATTAAGACTTCCTCTACGGTTTGGTGTTAGCTAAGAAAATTAACTGATAGAGAAACTTCTTACTCTATCATTTGTGATTTTTATAGCGATATAATACATTAAACTTGAGGAAGGTTTGTAATTTCTACAATGATGTTTCTTATATTTGGAACTTTCTATACTTTAAGTTTTGTTGATATTTTTAGAACCATCCTTGACATAAAAAATCATGCCCCATATATTTAGTCCTACATGTCTAAGGTAGTATAAGAAGTTTTAAGCGTTTAGTTTCCGTGATGTATCAATACTATTATTTTGTGTTTTCATATTTAAAGTGAGTCTGGATACAGTATAAATGTCATTTGAATTGAAATTTGAATTTTCATATGTGAAGTGAATTTATGGACACAGTAAGTGTCATTTGTATTTAATTTTGAATGTCGGTGCTTGAAATGTATTAATGTGAAAAGGTTGCGTTTTCCTATTTGAAGTGAATCTTTAGACACAGTAAAAGTGTCATACTTATTGAATGTTCATGCTTGAAGAATATTATGAAAACAATTAGCCGAAACAACGTTTCATAAATGTTTTTTTAAGTGAATTTTCACAAGTGTCGACAATTTCCTTTGTAATGAATGATTGTCATAAGATTTGAACTTTATCAGACAACAATTATCAGTAATAGATTGATAAAATAATTTTACATTTTTGTGAAAGCAATTCCACTTATGTTTTTGTGTAAATAATATCTGTGATTGGAGCCTGATAAACATCTTCAGTTTTTTTAAAAGAGGGGATGTGAGGCAAGAGAAGCAAAAGCCTTTCCCCATTCTCCTTAAAACACTCAATCGTGTTCGCATTCCGAGAACGATCTTCTAATTGGTTGGAGTTCCATACGTTCTGGACACTGTTCTAATTGGATGGAGTTCCATGTGTTCTGGTCACGATTGAAACGCCCTCAAAGCAGAGCGGGAAAATAATAACTTCTAACTAGAAAATATCAGAATTTTCTCATGTAGTAAGCAGACCATGTTGGTTATTAATTTTGTAAATATTCCATCTGTAATATACAGAGTGTCCTAAAAGTTCCCGTACTGACGATTCGTGAATTTATTATGCAAAAACAACAAACTTTAAAACAATTATTTTTATGCTAATGGTGAAAAGCACTTTTAACATAACGTAGGAAAAAAATTTGAACTCACATTTGCAATAAATGTTCAAAATGTCCGCCACTTTCTTGGAGGCAAAGTTGAAGTCGTTTGAGCATATTTTTAGAAACGCGTTTCAAGATGCTGGGAGTGATTTCTTGTATCCTTTGAGTAATGGCCATTTTCAGATCATCTATTGTTTGGGGATTATCTTCATAAACTTTGTTCTTTAAATATCCCCACAGAAAAAAGTCAAGGATGCTCAGATCAGGGGAACGAGGTGGCCAAAGATTTCTTGAGATTAGTCTATCGACAAAAAAATCTTGAAGCATGCCCATGGTTTCATAACTTGTATGGGCAGGTTGCATCGTCTTGTTGGAACCAAGAATCTCATTCATTCACTTCTAATAATGCAACAAATTGTTGGATAAGTTCTCTGTATACAGTGCCATCAACAGTTGACTCGAAAAACAGAAGCCCAACAATCCTTTTGCGTGATACGGCACACCAAACGACAATTTATTTGAGAATGTAAAGGTTTTTGAACTAATGAATGGGGATTTGTCGTCGCCCAAATGCGGGAGTTTTGCGCGTTCACATAACCGCTTAAATGAAACCATGCCTCATGGGAGAAAAATGTTTTGTTCAAAATGTTGATGTTGTTGCGAATACTCGGAACCGGCAACAATAAAGCCGCCTCTCATTGTCCGGTGGCTTTAGCTCCTGTAACATTTTTACATGATAAGCACGAAAATGCAAAGCTCTTAAAGCCTTATTTTTTGATCCACGTGATGTGACCATTTGTTGCGATAAACGCCTCACGGATTGATGAGGAGATTGCAATATCCTTCGTTGAGTTTCTTGCACAAAGTCTGGTGTAACGACTTTCGTTCTTCCACTCCTGTGTTTGTCTTCCACCGAACCTGTCTCACGAAATCGACGAACGAGTTGATATAGCGTATCTTTACTCGGTATTGCATCATCTGGATATTTATGTCGCCAAAATTCTTTACATCTTTCATATGATTTATATTCAAAGTAAGCCTCAAGCAGTGCAATTCTCTGAATGCGTGATAAACTCATTTTGCAATGAAGAACGAAATGACATGTAACTTTATTATCGCACAACTTGAGCGAGAAGAAAACCAAACGATAAAAATTAGAGAATCCATAAAATTATAAGCAGACGATAAAATTCAATACAAAAATACACGCGCAAATGATTTTTTAAAGTTGGAGTACGGGAACTTTTAGTACACTGTATTTCATCTCATCATCGTTAGTAAATAGCTTTTGAAATGCGAATACTGACTTCTTAACAGAAAAATCTACGACTGCATTGGTCCCAAGTTGAGGCCGTTTCGGGCTTGACATATACGTATATGCATACATACATATACACAAATACACACACACACATATATATATACTGTATATACTACACACACATGTATATATATGTGTGTAGTATGGTGTCTAGAGTGAGGTGAAGTGAAGCTGAATGACACGGAGGAGATTAGGACTAACACAACATTTAATTATTCTACGAACTATATACATGAAAGGTTACATGGATGCCGGCACAGCTTACACTCTGGCACATGCATGAATTGTATAAACGGCGCTCCACCTGCGCGTGGAAGCGATCACAGTGACAAGACCAACTCTAACTCTAACTGAGTCAGGAAAAAATCAGTTACAGTTCTACTCTACGCGCTGGACGCGACCTCTGGTGACGGTTCGGGGAGGGATTCCACATACATATATATATATATTGGATTGGTCTTCATACCTTTCTCTGTAACAGAATCCGTGTCAAATCCGAATCAAAAGACTTATTCTTTCTTCAGTTGCTCGTTAGTCAGCATGGAAGTTGTGATAAAAACACTATTATATTTCGAAGATGTCGAAGACGAAAACGCAATTGTAAGATCTTGGTACATGAAATAAATCGAAAGAGGGAACGAGAGAATGCTTTCTTAGAACATTCTGAGAACGTCTGGTTTCTTAAAAAAACTTGGGAATTCTTTTCAAAGTTGAATTCCCAGATGTAAAAACTCGTTTTCTGGAAAGGAATTCTGTACCTCTAACAAGGGGAGTTTTCATCCCCCTTATTCCATTGTGAGGCCCACTTCTAAGATGATGGAACTCGATGCTTAATTAGATTCCCATCATGAAAGCAATGCGTCTATTAACTCTCCTACTATGTACATGTCTCGACGATGTATCTCATTAGCAAAACTGACCAGATCTTGATAGACGAGATATCTCGTCATTAGAAAAAAACTGTCCTGATCTTGATCTCGTCATCATAAAAAATGGCAATATCTTGATGACGAGATATCTTGACATTAGCAAAGTTGGTCAGATCTTGTTTGGACGAGATATCTCGTCGAAACCAGTTGGAGGGTTAAGTACTCTCGATGTTAACCTTATGCAATTGAAAAAATATACATTCCCCAGGTATATCACCAGAAACTGTAAATTACCTTTGGAAAACTTTTAAAAAATATTGAATGTAACGATTAGCTATGAATATATTTTTACTGCATAATTCTTTCTCGAAGGTTGATATATTTTTAATAATTTCAATACAATAAGTAATATACTTCAATTAAGTGTTTTATCTGTTTTCAAACTGTATTTTGTGTTCTATCTGTTTTCAAACTGTATTTTGAGTATATCTTTTTTCTGGCATATTTTATATCCTATATTTTTGTTTTCTGCAATGTGATATTTTCTGTATAGAAACAAATGAATGATGAAACCTATTTGTGTAGTGTAAAAAACGTTTTACCTTGTGATATGAACACTGCATTTTACCTCATCTATTTACCTTATTCGTTTATTAATTCAGGAATGTAAGCTAATCTTCACTCAATGTTTAATTTTACGTTTACTCATTTACAAATTTATACACTCCTTTGGAATAACATCCTTGATTTTTATTGTTTGTTATAGCGGGACATAGAAGATTCAAAATCTCATATGTTCGTGTCTCTGGTGGCTGCGATGTGGTGTATTTTCTTAAGAGAAAATAGCACTTTATAAAAATCAGTAGATTAAAACTATTTGATTTCTGTCTTCGATTTTATTACTTTTTCAAAATTCAGGACTTTCAAAACATCCTTGATGAATTTTAAGAATGAGTCCCACCACCACCCGACATGACATGGACATGTCGCCTCATTCCTTCCACCTCACTGATTTTTGCTTAGAGAGCTTCATGATACACTATGTTCAATGTTCTTCCATTTGGAGCTAGGATGTAGATTCTCGGCTTTTCCAACTCTTGAACAACCCGCATACAGTTGACCATGGGAGGAATACGGTTTAATGAGATCGAGTCCTACAACTTTCAGTGATTGTCCTTGTGCTCATGCTCATGGCGAAACTTAAACGAACAGGGAACTGAATTCGTTTAAATTGGAATGGGAGATACGAAGGGATGATTCGGATCCTAGGAATGAATACGTCTTCGCCTGCGGCATGTCCAGTCATGATGGTGGCTTCAATAATATTCAGCATAAGTTTCTTGATAGAGTCTTGTTCCATTGCAGAGTGAAGGTTGATGCAGATTTCTGAGAAGTATAATCGGTGCCCCAATCTTCAACTCTAATATGTGCGAGGGTACTCCAGATGGCTCCACTGTGTTCAAAAACTGTTGTGTAGTTCACAGCCTCATCTGTGTCACATGTAGTGTCGATAGATTTGTAAATTTGAACACTGCCGGGTAATTCTTGTAAAAAATGCTTATTGATGACATTGACATCTTCGTTTTTTGGGGAAAGAATTGCTCTTTAGCACAGCCATGCGTAATCAGTAAGGTGCTGCGCCACATTTGGAAACACCGCCTCTTTCAGCTCTCGTTGAATTTTCACAATCCTTCCAATGCTTCGCATTGCTATACATACATCTTGATTATCCGAAGTAACGGCACCATTTCCTAGTTGAAGTAGGTTATCTGCAAATTGCTGGGCAGAGGGAATCTCCGTTGACATGAATCCGCATGTTTGTTGATGGTCCAAGTGTATGAATGCCATTCCAAATGTAAGATGATTTTAAGCAGGCCTGCATTTCATCCGCCCTGGTTCCACGGGGAATAACCGGAAGTGTCTGTCAAAAGTCGGCAGCCAACACCATTGTGACGACTCTCATTCTGTCATTGTTACGTCTGATGTCTTTCAACGTGAAAACAAGTGCTTCGAATGCGGCTTTGTGGGACATAGTACATTCATCCCAGATAATGAGCTTGAAATCCTGTAGAACCTTTGCCTTTCCTGAATTTCTTGAAATATTACATGTAGGAGTTTCCGCGTTTGCTAGATTTAAGGGTAACTTGAAAGCCGAGTGAGCTGTCCTCCCTCCTGTCAATAGAGTTGCGGCAATACCTGATGAAGCAACAGCCAGGGCAATCTCGTTTCTGAGTCGCACTTTAGCCAAGTGGATTGATGAGAAAAGTCTTCCCTGTACCTCCAGGAGCATCCAAAAAGAATATGCCACCGCGCCTATCAAAAACTGCTCTTGTAATATTGTCAAATGCTTCCTTTTGATCTTGGACTATTTTTGACTCATTCTCCTCTATGTATGTTGCGAGTACATTCGCGTCATAGTTTCTTTCCGTAAGTTCTTCACTCGGTAGGATTGAATCGCAGTTTCGATTGGGTTGCAGTAGTCCAAAGCTTTTTAGGTGCGATCCACCTAACAGTATCATCTTATCCTCAATGTAGATTAGAGCTATGTTGAAGATGTCATCACTGTAGTCATCACTGTACTACATCCAAATCCATATTCTGCTGCTGTACGCGTGCTTGGTGCAGTATGTCTTCAGACAGGTTCTCCTTGTGGTTCATCCATAACTGATCGGGAGAAGACATCGAGCATGTTTGTAGCATAACAGCAAACAGATTACAGTAACAGTAAAATTTTTGGCGATCGAGATGCAGCTGCTTCTTCCAATGCTTTGTTACAGTGTTCATCGTTCTCCAGAAGTCCTCTAAGCTGGCAAGCCTCTTTGTAACTTCCGCAGACCCTTCTTTCAAATGTTCTCAAATCTATAAACGACATCGGGCCTCGTACTTTATGCAGCAAGAGTCGCAAGTGAAAGCATTCGGAGTTGGTCGGATGGACCTAGTGCATCGCTAGACCTTATTCCTGCTTGTTTTGGTACAACTTATCCTCGTTTACGACGGTTCCATGTCTTGTTTCCGTTGTTCCAAGTGTAGTACTTTGGTACTTTGTTGTACAATAGGGTGCGTGCAAACACATCTTGGATGCAAAATCTGAAGAAAGACGTCACTGTTGTTTCCTGAGTGCTTGGACACGTTGAGCAGCATTTTCTGTCGTGAAGTAGACTCTATGGCCATTCTCATGGTGGACGCTTAGATGAATGACAGTTGGGTGGCGCTCGTGAATTGGGAAGTTGAGTATTCTCCATACTGCTTCGTTGCTGCTGATATATCTTCCCATTTGATACTGGCGAGTTTCATTAAGGTCTTTCTCTCCACTGGTCAATTCAAACGCAGCCATGACAGATCCTTTGTTTCTTCTTTGTTGTCTTTCTTTGTCCTCTCGCTGTCTTGTTTCTCTTTCTGGGGTGGATTCGGCTTCTCTTCTTTAATTTCTTTCTCTGTTATCGCGCTGTTTTGTTTGAAGACGTTTCTTTTTCTGGAATGCTGGGGCATTTTTAAATTTAACGCTAAACCAAAATAATGTAGTTATTTGACAGAAATAAAAATGAGATTAAAATTACAGAAATTATATAAATTCAAAAGTAAATTATGAAATAACCACTACTGAAATAAAAATGTGATTGAATCTTTAAATATAACGCTATACTTTTAAAAAGTCTTGTTATGTCAACTCAATGATTCCGACAACCTAAATGGATCACAATGTCAGCGAAATCAAAACCAAATTAAACAGTAATAAACACGGTTACTTCATTTCATGTAATTTATTAACACAAACATTATATTATTTTCGAAAAATACCCAAACAAAAGTTTAATGTAATTAGGGTTAATAGTTTGTAGTTTGTACTCACGATTGATGATCGTCCACTTCTTTGCCTGAAATAAAAATGAGATTAAACAAATTCGAAAATTAAGTTATGAAATAACCACTACTGAAGTAAAAATCGAGTTAGTTATGAAATAAACACTACTGAAATAAAAATCGTGATTCCAGAGCGTTTTGAATACGTTCGATGGTGAACATTTTCAAAACAAACAGTCTTGGCTTATTGCCAAGAGCAGAAGTTGTGGGATCCCTTTCACACTGTTGCCATTCTTAGGGAACCAAATAATACAAAAATATCCCAATAAATTAATTATAAAATTTTCTAGATTAAATTTTGAAATTCGGGCTTCGAGGGATATTCAGTCACCTTTAGAACTACCAGTGTGCCGAATTTCATGGCTATAAGTGCTATTTATTCGTCTGGACACCGCATACACACAAATATTTCCTATTATTTGAATTCCTATCCATGTATCACCTTGTCGTAGGTTCTGATCCAACTATCCCTGGTGTAGCAAAACATGGCAAACGAAACCTGTTCATCTAATATAAGAATTCAACTCTGAACACTGCCTGACCACTAGATGGCGCTTGCATTGCCTGCTTTATCCAATCACAAATTACATTGCAAAATGTGGATACTTCTCTTACTGAGCTTTCATAGTTCATGGGCTCGTGATCTTACTACGGTGGAATTCTTACAACTGCATTGAATAGTAATGCTTTCAATGGTTAAAACATTCAACGCTCTTTGTATTTCGTATATAGCCCCTTGTATTGGTCCAATGCGTTGTTAATTACCTACCTTGTATATCGTAAGATTAGGGGTTGACCTCTTCATCTGACAGGGGTTTAAAATTACGAGGTATTGTCCTCGGACATTTCCCTTTGGCATTGATCCCGGATTGTAGCCGGTTTCGAATTCGAAACTTGGTCCAGCCAAAGACCGTCGTGTACACGGGAGTTGAAGCAAGTTAAATCTGGCGTGTCCTCAAATGTCCTCACGTTGGGGTGGTGTGGAAGTTTGGAGAGTGGGATGCCAGCTCAGATGTTGCCTCGTCATCTGACCGTGGTTCAAAATTACGTGGTGTTGTCCTCGGATCTTTCCTTTCGGAATTGATCCCGTGCCGTTGACGAAAACCCGTTGTGTTGCTCCAGTGCGACGTTAATTAACTACATACCTTCTCTTGGGGTGAAACATTTTTTAATTACATGTAAGTTAAATTGAAACAATTATAATAATCATCTAAACAGTAACCTAGTAGCGAAATTAGTAAGTTGTATGGTGTGGAAATATATTAGTATTTATTTTTCATTATTCATACTTATACTATGTAAATAAGAATCAAATAGGAATATTTCTTAAAATAAAAAAATACTAAAATTTTCTTTTCGTATTTCATTTAATTCTTCTATTAATTAAACGGTCCAGACAAATTCAAAATATCTTTCCTTTAACCAGTAAAAAAGTGTAATTTTATTCTTTACCATTTAAATAATTAATTAATTTGATAATTAATTACATATTTGCTTTTACATTTACGAAGAGGTTTCTATATAAAATTGTAATTGCTTTAAATCATTTTAAAGTTTAGTTAAGAAATACAACTGCTTAACTGTTCAATGTAGGGACGTGTGTGCAAAAGGTCAATATTTGACTAATGTTGTTTCATTACACTATTCATTTAGAGGTAATGAATGGTACTACATTTGCAATTTTGGTGATGAGTATTTGAAGAGGTGGTGGTAATGCGTGTGATAGCATTGCTCTGCTTGATTGTGATTAATTTGATTTAACATTAACTTTTGAATTCGCGCTCCTTACATACCTTGTCAATTATTGCGTAGTAAAATAGTATTGTAAAACTCATAATTTCTACTGTCGCGATTTTAGAGGCTTGTTTTGTAGACTTGAACTAGCAGTTTATAAGAAAAGCTTATAAAATATATGATTTTGGAAACGTTATCAAACAAAATTGAATTTCGAACATTTTGGGGATTATATTTTCGAAAATTTTCATAAATTTGAACGAACATTTTTTTTAAATAAATTAGTTTTAAATTTTTGTTTTATAATATTCGAAGGCAAACAACTTGCAAAGAAATTTCGTAATTTATGTTTTACCTCTATTTCAAATTTTGTGCCAACGAAAAGTCACTCCTAATTTACTTTAAATTTTGATCTTGTGTAATGTAAATATTTAGCTATCTTTAATGTAGTCGAATTTAAAATAACATAATACTTTATTTAAGTTTTAAAAAAAGGATAATAGATACAGATCTCTAAAAAGTTACAAAAATAAGCTGAATTCGAAAAATCAAATATTTTTTTCTACCTTGATAAAGAAAGGCCAGTGTCCATTTTACAAATATTTAATAGCACCTGATTTGAAGTGTTGACCTCATCATTTGACCGTGGTACAAAATTTTGAGGTGTTGTCCTCGGATATTTCCCTTCGGGATTGGAGATCGTCTTGGCTCAGTGGGTATGGCCACTGCACTAACAACCTACGAGTTGAAGGCGGCGCAAGTTGCATTTTGTTAGGTTCGATTCCTACCTCGATGTGTTTCTCTCTGGTGTTAGTAAAACTGTCCTTGTGTATGACCATTACTTGATGTTGTCTGTCTTGTGTTTGGCGCAGCATAGCCAAATATATGGCCATATTTGGATAGGATATTAGGACCATAAAGACCATATTTAGCTTCCCTTTGAGAATAAATCCCAGATCTTCGCCCAAAACCTGTTTTGCTCCAGTGCGACTTAAACGCAAGTATAAACCAGATTTGTTAATTCTCATTTTTAAAATTTTTAATACAGCAGGCAAAAAATACTTTCCGATGTTTTGATTCTTTCATAATATATTCACAGGATGACATAAGCGCTTTTGCTACAAAACGTTCATTACCTTGAAGTGATTTGTAGACATATTCAAAATTCATGGACCCTTGAATTGTTTTTAAAATAATTCCAGAAGAACGCAATCGTGATAAATAATTTAAACGCACAGCCAAAATAAAACCTGCATCCCAATAGACTACACATCGAATAAACCATGCATCAATATGCACGTTCAGGTTAAAAAATCAAGTTGACGCAATCCGGAATCCAACGCACGTTTGTTTATAGACGCCATAAAAAAAACGGGCACGAGTAGCTTTTTATCTCCGCTGCCATATTTTTTCTGCCTTTGACGGCGAATGGTTTGAAGGGCTACTCCTGGAGGGCGCTTTCGTCATTTCCCCATTGTTTTCGGGCGTGGTTGTGACGTCACAAGTGCCGTGGCGTTGTGGACCAATGGCGCAACCCCTGCGATTGTCCATCAAGGTCTGAACTGACGGTTGCGTGTACGGGTTGCTAGATCTCCGGTGGAAGCTAGCCGGTTGGCGAGCTTTCGACCCGAATGAAGAACGAGGATAGATTAGACTCGTATTTCGTAGGGCAGGATAATCAGGTTTAAAATGTTGAACGAAAATGAGCACTCCCGTTTTGTGAAAATATCCCCTAGAGTTAAAATCCACATATCAGAATTTTGCTTTTAAATACACAGCTAATTCAGTTTCCAAACATCTGGGCCAGTGAGGTACTCAGAGTGGGGATACCTATTGATACAAAAATAAATGAATACATGAATAAATGAAAAATAGATACCTATTGATACAAAAAATAAATGAAATTAACTTAACGCTCAAAGAGGTTTCAACAAGATACCTTGTCGATCAAGATGTGTAAAATTTTGCCATTGAATAGATATCACGTCATCGGGATTTTGCCGATTTTTTTATAAGGAGGTCAAGATATGGTCATTTTTTTCTTAGACGAGATATCTCGTCCATCCAGATCTGGTCAGTTTTGCTATTGACAAGATGTGGCGAGCTTTCGACTGCGAGTCGAATGAAGAACTGGGATAGATTGAAGTTGTATTTCGTAGGTGGGATCATCTGGTTTAAGATTTTAGCGAAATTCAGCGTTCCCGTTTTGTGATTATATCCCCGAAAGCTGAAAACCACGAATCACAATTTTGTTGAAAATAGGTTGATTCGCAGCCCGAAACGTTCGTATTGATACAAAAACAAGCGGTGAGGCGTCAGTACCTGATAAATCCTGACTACGCCATTGCCTCTTGAATAAATCTATCCCAAACACTTAACTTACACAAGTATATAAACTTTTCTGCTTTCCTTTATACAATTGCACTCACACCTTTATTACCATAATAAACCCAATGAATGGATTTGTAGCTTTTTGAACTACAATAAAACACAGGCTGCCCATTACAATGCAAAATCTTTTCATTTTTTTGCGGGGTCCCCTTTATGCCTCAAGTCCCCTTCCCCTTAGATCTGCTACCAGATCATAGTACCGGAGTAAATAACAACTTTAACAATTCATATTTTTCGAAGACGTTTCTTAATAAAATATTAAAATGTTCACTATGCCGCTTTACGAAAATACGTATTATCCTCTGAAAAAGGTATCCCGATCGAATTGAGTACTAATCACAACGAACGCAACCCGACTGTTTTAATTATTTAATAAAAGTTCCAATGACGTCAAGATGTAGTCCGGCTGTTGCGAGAAGACAGTCGAGTCACGTGGTTCTGGACGAGTCTATTCCTTAAATAAGGTGATTGGTTGGTACAAAGCACTAATTCGACGAAATGTTTGTTATTCATCGAAAAATTGGACAAAACATTTCGATTCTTGAATATTTTATTTCTAAAATTAATATTGTTTTTTGTTGTGCATTTAAACTACGATTTCAAAATTCTGCCAGTTTTTGACGTGGTAAGTATTTATTTTCAAATTTGCATCTCCCTGTAACTCATTTATCTCTGCCGCTTATACACTTTACTGAGATTAACATTTGGCAATGAAGTCTGTAAAATTATTTCACGTTTCGCATTTAAATAGAATTTTGAAGTTTTAGCTTAGAAGCATTCTGTAAACTATTCAAATTCATAAAGATTGTTACCAAAAGGGGTTGTCAATCTTAAATGGTTTTTAAAAGCAAATTTTAAGCGAAATCCTATTTTTATTTCTTATTGAGCCACTTATTTGATCATTAAGAAGATAATTATTCTCCCTTTTGCTGATGCACACGTTTCTGAAGAAAAGCATTTGCAGTTTTTAGTCGATTTTCAAAAGATTTAAAACATTTATTTTCAGTTTTTTTATTCAGAATTACAGTGAAATGAATGCAAACTCATTTTAAACTGCTGTCATTAAATGCCAGTCCGTTCTCGGGCGAGATATGATGAATATAGTGAAAATGGATTATTAAGTTTTTTATAGAAGGGACGCCATTAACGTTTGTTACTTCCTTGGTATATGTATGGATTATTACGTTTTTCATAGAAGGGCCGCCTATAACGTTTGTTATGTTCTCGGGTGGGATAATTTGTACCACAAGTATATGTATAATTTTATTATTTTTAATGCCTCATCACTGACCTCTTGGGTCTTCGGCACAATGAACGAATTGACTATTATTTACGAAGGAGTTCTCAATGGGTCAATGGGTACAATTTTATTTAATTTTAATACCTGATCACTAACCTCTTGGGTCTTCGGCACAATGAACGAATTGACGAAGGAGTTCTCAATGGGTCAATGGGTATAATTTTATTTAAATTTAATACCTGATCACTAACCTCTTGGGTCTTCGGCACAATGAACGAATTGACGAAGGAGTTCTCAATGGGTCAATGGGTATAATTTTATTTAATTTTAATACCTGATCACTAACCTCTTGGGTCTTCGGCACAATGAACAAATTGACTGTTATTTACGAAGGAGTTCTCAATGGGTCATCGGGGCCGTCGTGACTCAGTGGGTATGCCGACTGCGCTAGCAGCCTTCGAGTTGTAGGTGGCGCAGGTTCGATCCCTATCAAGTGTATTCTTCCCTGGGTGTATTTCTCTCTTCTGTGTCGGTAAAACTTTCATTGTGTGTGTGTGTCTATTACTTGATATTGTGTCTTGTGTCTGGCGCAGCATGGCCAAATACGGCCCTTGCGTCATAAACCCCCAAAACCAATCAATCCAATGGGTCAGCCGCCGTTACTCCCAAGCCCAGTCGCACACTGGATCAGCATTAGCATGCTTACTTCGTTTCTGTAGATAAAATGCGGGTGCGCATGCGTATTTCAGCCAATTTAGTGTCGCACATTAGTACTAATGTGTGGCTTGCCTAACAGGAACAATCACCAACCTCCATGTGCTTACAAACCGTGATTTGAAACCGGGACCTACAGGGTGGCAGACAATCGCTATATCAGTTAGGCGGTGGTGTATGTGTAGGGTATATTACATATTACATACGCATAATTGTGTGGGTTATATTACGTTTTTATTGAAGACCCGCCTCTAAAGTTTTTAATATTCCAGAATCGGAAAAATTGTATTTTGAGTATATGTGTAATATATGTTGTTTTTATGGATGGGTCAATTGTAAAATGTTGACCCGTTTCTCCACCGCTGTAAAGAAAGCAACGGTAATTTATTTCCTTAATTTTAATATTAAAGCACTGCATTATACGATAGATTTTGAAGTATCGTATTAAATCTAAATCTGTCGTCTCCCCACAAGGGCTTGGGATGTCACTTGACTATATTAGCCGACCTTCTGATGGAATAGGCGGACCAGTGGAGTGGTTATCGCAAGATCTCAGAAGTGTGGACTGGGACTTAACTCGAGCCGATTGGCTCTATGGAAATCAAGCGAGTGTTTTTCATCACGCTTGCCATTTAATCCCTGCTTTAGGATTCCTGTATTCTTCCAATGCCAAGTGACCTTCCCTCTGGAGATCTTCAAACCGAACGATCGACGGAAATAACATGAATCTTTGCGCACATGATCCGTCTATTTCATTAGTAGGTCGAGGGCCGCGGTGGCCCGGTTGGAAGAGTAACGGACTAGCAACCGAAGGGTTGCGAGTTCGAATCCAGCCAAACACCGTCGTGTACAAAGGGGGCTGGTGCACGTTAAATCTGTCGTGGCCTCAAATGTCCTCACGTTGGCGTGGTGTGGAAGTTTGGAGAGTGGGGTGCCAGCTCAGGTGTTGCCTCGTCATCTGACCGTGGTTCAAAATTACGTGGTGTTGTCCTCGGATCTTTCCCTCTGGGATTGATCCCGGACCGTCACCAATAGCCCGTTGTGTTGCTCCAGTGTGACGTTAATTGAAAATACCAAATACCAAATACCATTAGTAGGTCGATGGCTACATTTTAACCATTCAAATAGTTTCGACGCGATATCTAGTCCATATAGATCTGACAAATTTTGCTAATGGTGAAATATCTCGTCATCAAGATATTGCCGAATTTTTTATGATGACGAGATCAAGATCTGGTTAGCTTGCTTCGAATGACGAGACATTTCGTCCATCATTCTGGTCAGTTTTGCTCATGATTGCGTTTTCGGTGAGATACCTCGTCGAGACAGCCACCAGGATGGTTAAGATTACGTCGTTTTCTACACAGCTAGAGCGTCGGATAACCGGATGTAAAATCCTCGTCTTCCGGTGGCTTGTTTCCGTCATAGAAAACCGAAAATATTTCTTTGATGGAATGAATTGACTGAAAAAATAAATTAGTACAATAAATTAAAAGCTAACTAAGTAAAAATACTCTAACTTGGGTAAAGTTTTAAGTTCTCTAAATCTCTAAGGTAGGTATGCATTCTTAATTAACGTCGCACTTGAGTAACATAACGGGCTATTCTAAATCTCTAAGCTCTTCGTTCGTCTAAATTTAAACCTTCCAAGTGATTTCGACGAGGTATCTCGTCCATAAATATCTGATCAATTTTGATAATGGCGAGATAGCTCGTCATCAAGACGTTGCCGAGTTTTTGATGATGACGAGATCAAGATCTGGTTAGTTTATTTCTAATGACAAGATATCTAGTCCATCAATTTTTCTAATGATTGCGTTTTGATGAGATACTTCGTCGCAACAAGAGGGTTAAGGTAACTCCGCTATCTACACAGCTAGAGAATCAGATAGCCGGAAGTAAAATCCTCGTCATCCGGTGGCTTGTTTCCCTCGGATAGAAAACCGAAAATATTCCTTTGATGGAATGAATTGACTGAAAAGATAAACTAGTGCAATAAAATAAAAGTTAACTAAGTAAAAATACTCTAACTTGGTTAAATTTTTAAGTCCTCTAAATCTCTAAGGTAGATATGCATTCTTAATTAACGTCGCACTTGAGCAACACAACGGGCTATTCTAAATATCTAAGCTCTTCGTTCGTCTAAATTTTAACCCTCCAAGCGATTTCGACGAGGTATCTCGTCCATAAAGATCTGATCAATTTTGATAATGGCGAGATATCTCGTCATCAAGACATTGCCGAGTTTTTGATGATGACGAGATCAAGATCTGGTTAGTTTTTAGTTTTCTAATGACGAGATATCTAGTCCATCAAAGTCTGATCAGTTTTGCTAATGATTGCATTTTGATGAGATACTTCGTCGCAACAGGAGGGTTAAGGTAACTCCGCTATCTACACAGCAAGAGAATCGGATAGCCGGAAGCAAAATCCTCGTCTTCATCAAAATCATCCTCGTCTTCCGGTGGCTTGTTTCCCTCGGATAGCCGGAAGTAAAATCCTCGTCTTCATCAAAATCATCCTCGTCTTCCGGTGGCTTGTTTCCCTCGGATAGAAAACCGAAAATATTCCTTTGATGGAATGAATTGACTGAAAAAATAAATTAGTGCAATAAAATAACAGCTAACTAAGTAAAAATACTCTAACTTGGTTAAATTTTTAAGTTCTCTAAATCTCTAAGGTAGGTATGCATTCTTAATTAACGTCGCACTTGAGCAACACAACGGGCTATTCTAAATCTCTAAGCTCTTCGTTCGTCTAAATTTAAACCTTCCAAGTGATTTCGACGAGGTATCTCGTCCATAAATATCTGATCAATTTTGATAATGGCGAGATAGCTCGTCATCAAGACGTTGCCGAGTTTTTGATGATGACGAGATCAAGATCTGGTTAGTTTATTTCTAATGACAAGATATCTAGTCCATCAATTTTTCTGGTGTTGTCCTCGGATCTTTCCCTTTGGGATTGATCCCGGACCGTCACCAATAGCCCATTGTGTTGCTCCAGTGTGACGTTAATTGAAATACCCACCCCACCCATCAATTTTTCTAATGATTGCGTTTTGATGAGATACTTCGTCGCAACAAGAGGGTTAAGGTAACTCCGCTATCTACACAGCTAGAGAATCAGATAGCCGGAAGTAAAATCCTCGTCTTCCGGTGGCTTGTTTCCCTCGGATAGAAAACCGAAAATATTCCTTTGATGGAATGAATTGACTGAAAAGATAAATTAGTGCAATAAAATAAAAGTTAACTAAGTAAAAATACTCTAACTTGGTTAAATTTTTAAGTCCTCTAAATCTCTAAGGTAGATATGCATTCTTAATTAACGTCGCACTTGAGCAACATAACGGGCTATTCTAAATCTCTAAGCTCTTCGTTCGTCTAAATTTTAACCCTCCAAGTGATTTCGACGAGGTATCTCGTCCATAAATATCTGATCAATTTTGATAATGGCGAGATAGCTCGTCATCAAGACGTTGCCGAGTTTTTGATGATGACGAGATCAAGATCTGGTTAGTTTATTTCTAATGACAAGATATCTAGTCCATCAATTTTTCTAATGATTGCGTTTTGATGAGATACTTCGTCGCAACAAGAGGGTTAAGGTAACTCCGCTATCTACACAGCCAGAGAATCAGATAGCCGGAAGTAAAATCCTCGTCTTCCGGTGGCTTGTTTCCCTCGGATAGAAAACCGAAAATATTCCTTTGATGGAATGAATTGACTGAAAAGATAAATTAGTGCAATAAAATAAAAGCTAACTAAGTAAAAATACTCTAACTTGGTTAAATTTTTAAGTCCTCTAAATCTCTAAGGTAGATATGCATTCTTAATTAACGTCACACTTGAGCAACATAACGGGCTATTCTAAATCTCTAAGCTCTTCGTTCGTCTAAATTTTAACCCTCCAAGTGATTTCGACGAGGTATCTCGTCCATAAAGATCTGATCAATTTTGATAATGGCGAGATATCTCGTCATCAAGACGTTTTTGATGACGAGATCAAGATCTGGTTAGTTTTTAGTTTTCTTCTAATGACGAGATATCTAGTCCATCAAAGTCTGATCAGTTTTGCTAATGATTGCGTTTTGATGAGATACTTCGTCGCAACAGTAGGGTTAAGGTAACTCCGCTATCTACACAGCCAGAGAATCGGATAGCCGGAAGTAAAATCCTCGTCTTCCGGTGGCTTGTTTCCCTCGGATAGAAAACCGAATAAATTTCTTTCAAATTAATTTTGACAGTAAAAATAAAATGGCAATAAAATTTAAAACTAGGAAAGTAAAAAAGTAATCCAACTTCGAATTGAAAAATTACTTTGCAACTCTGATTTTGTTAAAACCCTAAAGGGATCGATAAAGGAACTACTGCAAAAAGCTCATTTTTAATTCAACTGTCGCACTTAAAAGGAGGTAACTGTATTTTATACTTTCCTCTCCTCTGATGGATTAAAACGCGTAATTTTATCTATTAATAAATCTATCATTTTGTTGCAGCAGAGAAAAGTTTAAACTAACTTTTTTTGCACCTCTTTTTTCCTAATGAAGTGGCTGTTGATAATTATGATCGCGCTTAGCGTAAAAATGATTCGTATGCGATACAAGATTGGAATTGCTTATATAAAGCGGTTATTTAAAAAATAAACATTGCTTGTTTGTCGAGTAAGTCGAAAACGCTTTTTATGTTCGGAAATGTTTCGAATAAAAAGTAAACAAAACCTTGAATAAAAATGAATAAATTACTTTCATAAAAATAGTTCGGTTGCAACAAACAATTTTTGCGCAGTTTTTTTGTCATCGAGAATTAACTTTTCGCTAAATTTATACGCTTGCAAATATTTTTTTCACAAAATGAAGCCCAAATTGAATTCTATGCTGGGGGCAAATATTTACGAACGAAGGTTTAATAAATAGATATGGAAAAAATCGAAAGTGTGTAACTGTTCACTAAGTTTTCCAGATAGTTTGAAACTAAATGACTAGCAATATACGTCAAAGCAAAGGGTATGATGAATACGATTTTGTAATGAAAAAATAAAATGAATGTATCTTTTAAAATCGTTTACCTTCTCTTAATTTAAATGTTAGTGAAATGCAATTTGAATTATAGAATTCACATTTTGATGGTTTTTGGTAACCTTAATAAAAGAAAAAAATTATTTTTCAACATAAAAATATTTAAATTTTCTACTCTGGAATTTCAACTATGCATATTTTCAATGTGTCTAAATTTCAAGTATCCCATTCTCTTAATACGTACGTTTTTAAATATATTCAATATTTGTTCAATACTTTCGTACTACTGGTGTATATTGAACTAGTGTTATACTAGTGTACTTTGAAGATACAATTTTCTTTCAAGTCAACAGTTTCGTGGGAGGTACAACGCTTTTAGGAATTTAAAATGATTTAATAGGAGTTTTATGAATTTTTTATTAAAATTCGCTTTTAAAACTTATTTTCATAAATTATTCCCCATGTCAACAAAATGTTAACATTAGGGAATTCTAGTTAACGTGGCTGTCCTTATGTAATGTTTCTAGACAAATAAAGTCAAAAACTTGAACAAGTACTTCATGTATTTCACATTAAAAATAAAAAATTGCGAAACGCAAAAAATCGCACTACATAAATTTAACTTGTTATTTATAGTATTAATTTATTTTGTGAAATTGAAATAATTTGTAAAATAAAAATAATGATTAATGCTATACCTGAGCTTGTTTTCAGGTACATAGTTCTTTTAATGAAATTCAAGACACGAGGTATACAGATAGTAAAAAATCTTGTCTTGTTTCCATGGTAATTTCTTTTTTTGTAAAGATTTAAGAACTTCACTAGCTCAATATTTGTCAACTGCACACGAAACTTAGCAGTTTCATCATGTTTAAACGACTTAAGTTTCACCTTATTTCATCGTTAGTAGTGCTAGGATTTTGATTTTGTATATATTTTTTGCAAACTGAAATATATCTGAGTGATTAGAAATGTGTTTTATTACTTGTTCTGATGTAAAGACTCTTGCTGGAACACTTTCATCGGAATTTGGTGGTTTGTTTTACACAAGGTGGCACTTTTTAGATTTTTCGTTCACTTTGAGGCATTTTTAAATATTTTAGTCATAATATGGATATGTTGGTACTTCCAGAAAAGAGGCATTTTAGGTTGAAAATAAAACCCCTTTAAAACCTCATTTTTTACCTATCGGGAGAAAAATCTTCCCTTTGGGAAATTTAAGATACGTAGTTTATTAAAATGTGATCTGGTGTTTCCAGTAGAGATGAAAAGTAATATTTTTTAATATTTAAAATTGTTAGCTGCCATACAAAGTATTCTCGTTTGAAAATCTTCACGTTTTTTGTTCTGTTTTGCAATTCTAAACTGAAGAAATGCAAATATGCAAAATAAAAATATTCAATTAAGTATTTTTGTTAGTGTAATTCAAATTTGAGAGAGGAACTGTCAGAAAATTCGTGTTGCTTTCATATTTTTCCTTGTTTTCCCATTTCCCCAAGCAGGGCCCATTTTTATTGATAAAATAAAGTCTTCTAGTTTGGCAGAAAACCGTAGGAACTTAAATTGTTATTTTAAGAGTATTTTTTGTATAGATGATGCTTAGAATACTCTTTTGCCCAAGTTTTTGCAAAAAAATGAAATTCTGTAGGTTCTTGTTTCAGTTCATTTTTAGAAATTTTGCGTCACAAATGCACTTTTATTGAGGTTTTCAAGAAATTTTCAAGTCATCAAATCCTGTTCTAATAATTTTTTTTCGCGTACCAAAGGTGTGGACCGCTGATTTAGAAGAACATGTAAGTTTTCAAAATTCCCAGTTCAAACTTATCCATCGTCTTGCACATATGCATAAAAGCGTTATAAAAATACGTGAATATAGGGAACAATATTAGTGATTAACCTATTAATTCTCAAGTGACGCTTTTACAGTTTTATGTTTGTATATACAGAGCTCGAAACTATCCCCTCTTTTGAATTTATTTTTGTATTCGTACCCAGCCTATTTATATTCTTGTGTTTACTTTGTTTTTTACGAAACCTGTGGTACGCATACACCTATGGGTACCCGTAGAACAGGTTGGGTACCACTGATTTAAAAAAACACAAGGGTGAATTTTGAAAATTTTGAAATTTTGAACTTAGGGTTAACTTATCAGTTCACAAATTACTCTTTCACCATGCTGTCTTTATATGTGCCTAGCTTGAAACTTTTCCCTTTTAAAATTTATTGTATTTGTACTCAAAATACATATATATTCTTGTATTTATTTTGTGTTGGAATCGGTCTCAAACCTCTAATTATAGTGCCGTGTGGGGCACATAAATTTGAAGAATGTAAATCTTTAAATGTATAAAAGTGAAGAAAGATTGGGGATCATGATCAGATCAGACTTCTTGTATGTTTTTAAAACCATAAGATTTGGTCACGTAATAAAATTTATTTTTAATATATAAAACTCTGTCTTCAATCGATAAAACCCAACAATTGGTTATGGGCCACAGACCTTAAGCTGAACCTGAATTCTGCCACTACCGGTATCCAGTATGACGGGTATTCAAGAAATGTCCATGTTTTCCTTCCCGAAGTTATCGGATTTCAACTATGCCACGTGGAAGACGGACATGAAGGTATTGCTAATGGACCGGAACTGCTGGGAATTTATCACTAAAACGGAACCTCTATTATTGGAAGATGCTCCAGAACAAGAAAAAAGAGACTATCGTTATAGGAAGCAGAGGACATACACAACTATCTACCAGGGCATAGACAGAAAATATCAAGTCTTAATTTCATCTACTGAGGACGGTAAGGAAGCCTGGGATATATTAAAGACCAACTTTGAACCAGCATCTAGAGCACGATTGGCAGGCCTTGTGGACGAGTTCTTTTCAATCCGCTACCAGCCGGAGGACGAATCCATTGGACTCTTCTGCAAACGAGTGCATGAGAAGCTGTTACAGATAAAAGAATGTGGATTCGAAATCCCAGACCTTTTAGTTTGCTTTCAACTAATAAGACATTTGCCTCACGAATACGATAATCTGGTACAATTGCTATACAGGATGGATGACAACGAGTTCACGCTAGACAATTTGTCTAAACATTTAATAACAGAATCCAGCCGAATCGAGCTGAAGCGGAAAGACGAAGGCACAAAATTAAGTATCGTGGCCGATGCTTATGCTACAAGAAACAAGTCATCTAGATACAAGGAGACACGGGCGTCTACTCCTGATCACAGCAGATGCGTACTGGACCCTGAATTAATTCCTTCAAGCCCAAGAAAGTCGACAGTTTGTCGTATGGGGCCGCGACCATTCTGTAACTACTGCAAAAAGTCGGGACATTACGAATCGAAGTGCTTCAAGAAAAGCAATCGGCAGAAACCTGGTGGTGAATTATTTTATATGGAGGACAATCCAAGAACTGATCCTCAACGTGCCTATGCAGTTTCAAATTTTCCAAATGAAAGACCGAGGGAATTTCTTATTGATTCTGCTGCAACTGCCCACTTCTGTAAAGAACGCGATATGTTTACGACATTCAGAAAACTACCACCACAGAAGATCCTAGTCGGAGACAAGGACAGAACCTCGGAAGTATTAGGTATGGGTGATATTCAATTTACAGTTTTAGATAGAAACAGAAATTATGATATAACTTTAAAAGATGTGTTATACTCGCCTAATATGAGAAGAAATTTAATTAGTGGTGCTCGTATTGACCTTGTGGGAAACCAAATTAAATGGGGAAATAACAAAATGATTATTTATAATAGTTATAATAAATATTTGTTTACTGTTCCCAGAATTGGAAAATTGTATATCTTGAAAGGTTATCCCAAGATTAAAAATTATACATATGTAACTGGTTTAGATCTAGAAAAAGCCCACCGTAGGTTTTGTCATGTTAACATGCCCTTAATTGAAAATATGAGTAAAATTAATTGTGTAAAAGGAATTGAAAAACTTAATTGTAAGAATATAGATAAAAATTGTAAGATTTGTGCTATTGCTAAATCCACTAGAATATCCTTAAAAAGAAACTATATGTACGAAAGGAAAACTAAAAATGTTTTGGAAAGGATCCATATGGATTTGTGGGGTCCTGCTCCAGTTAACTCTCTAGGTGGAAATAAATACTTTTTATCTATTATTGATGATTTTTCACGTAAAGTAACTGTTTATATTATTCGAAATAAGAATGAAGTTTTTGATTACTTTAAAAAATACTTGGTTAGAGCTGAAAGACAGCTAAATGTTAAGTTAAAATGTGTCCGAACTGACAATGGTTTAGAATTTTGTCACAAAGAATTTAAAAAGTTTTTAAATGATCTAGGAATAAAAATCGAAAGAACTTCAACTTATACCCCTGAACAAAATGGCATTGCAGAAAGGTTCAATAGAACAGCCATGGATTGTGTCAGAGCTATGCTTCAAGACAGTGGTTTACAACCACAATTTTGGTCAGAAGCACTTTTAGCATTTATTCATACTAAAAATAGATGCGAACACAAATTAACTGAGGGTATATCTCCTAACGAAATATGGACTGGTTTCAAACCATCAACATCAAAACATTTTAGAATTTTTGGCTCTTTGGCATATGTTCATATTCCTAAAATACAGAGAAATAAATTACAACCCAGAGCTAAACTTGGTATTTTGACAGGATATGGTTTGAAAACTAAAGGTTACAGAATATATGTACCAAACGAGAAGAGAATAGTTGAAACAGTCCATGTTCATATCGACGAAAGTAAGAAAGCTGTTGATGTACTATTTGGTAAAAACTTTGAGTACGTTTCTTTCGATCTTAATTCTAATATTCCTATTTATCAATCAAATGAAAATATAAAAGTAAAATCGGAAAGTGAAACTCAAGTTTTAGATTCTAAAGATTTGGTTAAAACTGAGGACTTAAAAAGTCTTAACATTTCAAATTGGCGAAGAATCGAAAAACCTAGAAATAAAAGCAATAGGATAGATGTATACTATTATTCTCCTGAAAATTTGAGAATGAGATCTTTAAATGATATTAAAAAGTACTGTACTAAAAATAAGATTAGGTTTGATCCTGTAAATTTCAATTTTAAGCCAGAAACTGAACATCCTAATGTGGATATTTCTAATGTGCCATCTACTTCTAGTGATGAATCTAATTTTTTAGACCAACAGATGTACGACATGTATGATCAGTGTTACAATGTCGAAATCCCCAAAAGTTATGAAGAAACGCAAGCAAGTAAGGATAAAATTAAATGGAATACTGCCATGAATGAAGAAATTCAGATAATGAAGGATAGGCAAGTATGGAAATTAGTGGACATCCCCCCAAATACAACCATAATTGGAAGTAAGTGGGTGTACAGCATAAAAATGGACGAAAACAATATACCTAAGAGGTATAAAGCTCGTCTTGTTGCTCAAGGTTTTAAGCAAAAACCCGGCATTGATTTTAAAGATATTTTTTCACCAGTTGTGAATTTTTCTATTGTTAGATTATTGTTTGTACTATTGATTTCTATGTTGGGTTGGTATCACTCTCAAGTTGACGTGAAAAGTGCATATTTATATGGACACCTTAAGGATACTATATACATGAAACAGCCAAAAGGATTTGTGCTGAAAGGATCCGAAAACAAAGTATGTCTATTGGAAAAGGCTATATATGGTCTGCATCAAAGTGGTAGAGAATGGAATTTGGAATTAGACGGTATTTTAACTAAATTAGGATTTTCTCAGTTAAATTGGTGTAACTGTGTCTACAAATTTAAAGATGTAATTTTAATTGTTTATGTAGATGATATGGTTTTGTTTTCAAAAAGGGAACATTTGATAAATGAAGTAATCGAATTATTGGACAAAAAATTGGATCTTACAGTCCTAGGTAAAACTAAATATTTGTTAGGCGTAAACTTTCAAGAAATTGAAAATTCGATTTATTTACATCAAATTACCTACATTGAAAAATTAATGTCAAAATTCAAAGATCTTCCTAAGAGTTTTGTGAATTTACCTTTTAAAATTGGTTGCAACTTACCTGATAAGGTTAAAGAGGAAGAAATAATTGAAAATGATTTAATGAGGAAATTTCCCTATCGTTCCTTGATAGGATGTTTATCGTTTTTGTCAGATAGATCCAGACCAGATATTGCATTTGCTGTTAATATAATGTCTCAGTTTTGTAATGGTTATACTTACAAACACTGGTCTTACGTTGTTGATATTATGAACTATGTTTTTCTTACAAAGGATTTTAAAATTAATCTTTCCAATGTAGAAAGTTCAAATTTGATTGCTTTTTCTGATGCAAATTGGGGATGTGGTCTCACAAACAGACATTCAAGCAGTGGCTATTTAATTTATTTTGGTAACATCCCAATATCATGGAAATCTTCTAAACAAAAGTGCATAGCTCTTAGCTCAATGGAATCTGAATTTATTGCACTAACCGATTGCACTAAAGAAGTTATTTGGTTTAGTAGAATTATAAATGAATTAAATTTGTGTGATTACATAAGACCCCAAGTATATTGTGATAATCAATCTGCTATCTATTTTTCAAAAAATAGTCAGGAAAATGTGAAAACTAAACATATTGATATCAAGTACAAATTTATTCGTAAATTAATAAAAGATGAACTATTTAACGTAAATTATATTTCATCGGAAAATAATTTGGCTGACTTTTTAACAAAGCCTTTATTGTTAAATAAATTTAAAAATATTATTAGAAAAATATTTTGTTAGATTTATGTATATATATATGTTGAAATGTAATACATCTGCTGAGGTTTTACAACCGATGGGGCCGCATGTTGGAATCGGTCTCAAACCTCTAATTATAGTGCCGTGTGGGGCACATAAATTTGAAGAATGTAAATCTTTAAATGTATAAAAGTGAAGAAAGATTGGGTATCATGATCAGATCAGACTTCTTGTATGTTTTTAAAACCATAAGATTTGGTCACGTAATAAAATTTATTTTTAATATATAAAACTCTGTCTTCAATCGATAAAACCCAACATTTTGTTTTGTGCGCAACTCGGGTGCGCCTACACCTATGGATACGCGTACCTGTACATTTATGGTACTCTAAGTGCGCGGACCACATATTGGGTACCACTGATTTAAAAGAACATAGGTAAATGCTCACCTTTGAACACACAGAAAGTTAGAACTAATGGTTAATCTATCAATTCCCAAATTATTCTTCCAACACGTTATATTTGAGAATGCCGCGATTGATTGAAACTATCCGCTCTTCGTATTAATTTTTGTACATCATCTCTATACCGGTTGGTCTTAAAGTAAGTCCCCTATATATGAGCCCCTAACGACCGCAATTTTCAACGAATCAGAATGAAACTTTAGATTTAGAGATTTCAAGATATGCGCTCTCGAGTTATGTAAATAACAAGTCGAGCTTTCACGGTTACGGATACAGTTAACAATTCTCCTCTTGGAATTTCAACGGCATGCATAGCCACACGAATTCAGAGCTTTCCGTTGATAATCCGAGCGTGGAATGGCGTTTTACGCCACAGAAACGTTAAACAGCGCCCTCTACCACCTAAACGCGGCATTTCCGGACATGCATTCTTTGACAAAAAAATATTTTGGATCCCTATACCTCCTTTTACAATTTAGCCAGGTATTTCTAAACACCCTGTATAGGGAAAGTTACTTTATGATCACTCTGTTTTGTACGCAACCTGTGATATGCATACCAAAAGTTAAGTACCGCTGATTCACAATAACGTAAGCAAATTTTCAGAATTTCCAGTACGAAGTTATCTATCAAGCATTGCGTGCGTGCATAACAACGTTCTAAATCTGTATGTTCAAAGGGGTTGAACTAATGGTTAACCTATCAATTCCCAAATTACTCTTTCGCCGCGTTATCTTTGTACGTGCCGAGATTGAAACTATCCCCCCTATTGTATTTGTTTTGAAGAAAGGATGGATATGTGTGTTGACATCAATCTTGATGACAACACTATCGCGGTCTCAATCAAAACACGTGTCACGTGATGTTACCCCCTTTTCAATCTGCCACCTGTCACACAGAAAGTCACGCACACAAGTCAAAGTATCGCGGATTGTAACGGCGCTGTTAGAAAACGTCTGCCGGAGATTTCTATCTACTTCACAGTTTCGGTTTGAATTGCTAATTCTTGTACACAGTCGTTTTGTTTGTTTTCAGAGTGACGAATGGACCTTTTGGGACACTGACTGGTGCCTATAGGGGGCCGACAGGCCTTTCAAATGAAAGAACTACGTGGTATTAGACAAGGAGTCAATCAATTTAAATGTTTTTCCAATTAGAAAGGTTGAAGTCGTGTCTCAGTGGGTATGCCAACTGCGCCGACAGAGAGTTGTAGGCGACGCAGGTTCGATTCCTCCCTGGATGTATATCTCTCTTCTGTGTTAGTACAGCTTTTCTTGTGTCTGTCCTTTACTTGATATTGTCTGCCTTGTCTTTGGCGCAGCATGGCGAAATATGGCCCTTGCGCCATAAAAACCCAACCAACTGGAAAGACAGTAAACTGTTATTGATAAATGATGAGAACAGCTTCCATTGGAGCTCAGAAACCCTGCATCCCCTAATAAAAAAATTAAAATTAAAATAATAAAAATTTGAAAAAACAAATTTTTAACGCAAAATCTGTATGAGACTTCTCGGATCATTCCCTTAAGGATTGATCCCGGTCCAACGCTAATAGCCCGTTGTGTTGTTCCAGTGCGACGTTAATCAATTACCTTGCCTTACCTCACCTGAAAGAGACGTCAGTTTTTATTTTAGCATACTTTATTTTCTCAGATAAAAATCAACCAGGTAGTGTTGATGCACTATCTTCTTAGCCTCAAATGGTTTCTTATTATGCCTGGTTTAAAGGCGTTTGTCATGCGCAATGGATACCTTTAGCATAGACTCTTCTCCCCTACCTCATGCTTTCGACTGAGATTCCAGTCCAGATAATATGCCCAATAGACCATAGCGCATGGTCTTAACATTCTCTCGCTGTTCCATTTTCCTTCCGTGGCCATCACGACTCAGTGGGCATACCCACTGCCCTAGCAACCTGCGAGTTGTAAATGGCGTAGGTTTCGATTCCTCCTTGGGTGTATTTCTCTTTTCTGTATTAGTAAAAAATTTGCGGTGTGGAAGTGTGGGGTGCCAGCTCAGTTGTTGGCATCGTCATCTGAATGACACTCAAAATTATGAGGTGTCCTCTGAACTTTCCTTTCGGTATTGATCCCGGACCGTCACCAATAGCCCATTGTGTTCCTTTAGTTTCCCATGTGTGTGTAAATTCAACAATTAACCTACTAGTTTTAGGAGGTACAGGTCGATTCCGTTTAACTTCTATCCTGGATGTATTTATCTCCTTATGTGTCAGTAAAACTTTCCTTACGGTGGTGTGTCCAATTGTTGCCTGTCTAGTGTTTGGCACAACTTGGCTAGATATGGTTCTTGAGCTGTAAAACCCAACCAAACTAATGAATATGACGAATAAAACAAAATAACTTGATAGTGTTGTATGCATATTTTCCTCCATTATATCCTTTTTTTCATAAAAATATATAAAGTTTTGTACTAATGCATTGCTTGAATTGTATAAGAATACTTGATTTTCGTATTGCGTAATAAAAGTTATACTCCAATTCAATTCGATGAATAGACTGTTTTGGGGTTCATAAGTATCCATTTACATTTGGGGGTCCCTGGGAAACATGGTGATAAGCAAAAGTACAATTATCCGTAATGAGAAAATTAAAAACAAATATTCAAAAGGATCAGAAGAAATATCTGATTGTTTGAATGCGTGCGTAATACTTGAAAGTTTAAGAAAAAATTTCCTCTTGAATAATGGATCAGCCATTGTAATGTTAGAACTTTTTAAACTTGAAAATGCCTTACTTGAAAATTTTGAAAAGTGGTTTATCGTTGCAATGCCCGAAGCACTTCTGTTGTATAAGAATGACTCAACTGACATGTTTACTTGCGATGGAAATTATATTCACATTCCATTTGAAGAATACATTGTTTCGGGTTTTTATGTGTCAATTTATATTTCAACGCGTTCAAGTTATATTTCAACGCGTTCAAGTTATATTTCAGTTAGCTAAACGTAAAATTAATGTTGGGTTTCAAATATAATTTTTAATAGAAACGGCTAAAATATAGATATATTGCATAATTATGATATGAGTTGATTGAGTGGATATGAGTTAATGTAAAAGGAAAACATTGTTGGCACGCACGTGCTTTTTTGTCCATTCGTACTGAATATGTCCATCTATATAGGTTTAGATCAAGAGCTCAGTAACTGACAAAAAGATTTTACTGAACAGTTTCAAAACTAGCTATAAATTATGTCATGAAATTAGAATTATAAAAAGTTTGATAGCATTATATATATATATTTTAAACAACACAAATATTACTTTTTCTTATGAAAATAGGCATTTAATGGTCTCTAAAATATGTCAGTTACTGAGCTTTTGCTCTGCCAATCATATATGTTGTATATTTGTACAGAAAAATGATTATTTTAATTGTATTCATTAATTGCATGAATCAGAAACTCTTGAAATGTTTTTATAAAACACTAGGTATTTAATATTACCAAATAAAATTTCTCCCTTGACGAAAGTTTTTCTGCTTTGCTCATTCTCTCTCAAAAATAATGATATAGTAATTTATTATTTGTTAACGGGATATTTTGTTAGACTGGATAAAATTAAAAGAAAGTATAAAGAGGCTTGATTAAAATAATCATTTGTATTATTTGCTACGATACATAGTTTTTTCCTAGACGTAATTAAATGAAGTAGTTAATAACAAACGAGTATTTTCAAGTTATTTCGAATATAAGTGTAAATCAATGTGTGATTTAAAATGATAACAGTGATTAAATTTAATGTTTACATTTAAATTTCAAGTCATATTTACTTAATATAACTTACATATGCTTCTTTAAAATAATACTTACCGATATTAATTTAATATTAACTACTTGTATGAAACTACTTTTCTAAAAATCGATCGAAAGACCTTTAGATTAATCGATGGTCAAAAGAATTGATCGATTTCGATATCAATAAAATTAATCAATTCAAGAAGTATGTTTCATAATTTCGTCAAGTATACTTTCCCATTTAAAGAAATTAATCTTGAATTTTGTTCTTATTTAATTTTTGCTAAAGCTCTGAAAAATATTTTTTAATGATTAAAATTGCTTCTGGACAGTTATTCTCAAAATTTATCGATACTTAAGAGATCATTAAGTTGTCTAAATATATTTATAATTCCTCAGGCTGTAATTAACCACTATTCTCATCGATCCCTATTTTATAGAAATTCTAACGAGTGGTA
Source organism: Meta bourneti (assembly GCA_933210815.1). Lineage (NCBI taxonomy): Eukaryota > Metazoa > Arthropoda > Arachnida > Araneae > Tetragnathidae > Meta > Meta bourneti. Next base: position 74,698,339 of record OW119928.1, read on the forward strand.
ACATGCTCGAATGTGCAATCGAATATTTGACTGATCCCTGGAAATGATTCGTTGACCATATCGTTCGCTATCAGGGCATTAATTATCACTTTCATTTTTAATCTAACCAGCATAGTACTTTGTTTAACCTTGTTTTTCCCGCATGAAACATCTTTAGTATCTTTACCAATAGAATGAAAAAATGAAAAAATAAATCTAACAAGTCATTTTATTGACTTTTTGCTCAAGAGTAAGAATAATAGAATTTAAATAAAAATATGCGAATTTTGTCTAGCAGCAACACATCTACGACCCAATATAATATTCTACACCGACAAAAAAATAATACTTCTAACAAGTACATGAAAATTCGTTATTTTTCTGAAAAAAATTGGGCAAAAACAAAAAAAAATATTTCTTAAAATTTGAAGTTTTCGTTTTAAGTGTTTAATTTTTTACTAACTGATAGCAAACAGTTTTTTTTATCTGAATTTCAATTAAGAGATCATGTTAGTCTTTCAGCTGTATTAAAAGTATTACTACCTAAATCCGGATTAATTTTAGACATAGGACATCTGGATATACGAAATCTTAAAATCCACCAAAATTTTCTGAAGGTCGAAAGGTATCCCAGTTTAATAGAAAGACTGCGAAAACACTTTCCCCATCCATCAAAACTACATCACAGGTAATTTACTGTGGTGCTGTTTTGCAGATCAGAAGTTTCCTCGTCTGAATCACGTCCGGGTCACCACTTGCGGATTTGAGTGCCGTTAGTGGTGACCCGGGATGTCAAGGTGTTTTAACACTGCATAGAATTCGTTGAACCAGAGCAAGAAGTTAAGAAAAGCATTTATTGAACTCCAAACTTGAAAGAAACAACTTAATAATTAACGATTAATTTGATACCGACTTGATTTTGGCAAATATATATTTTAAAATAATAAATCCTTTAGGTTTGATTCGACACTCGCATTGCTATTAAAAATAGCTGCAAATCTTCAAATTGAGTTGCAAAATAATTACACTGTGTTTGAATGAAAGAGATTTTCAGTCCAAACAAACTAACCAGGCGAAAGGAGATTTTACTTTCATGTTACTCAAATGCCCTCTCATGTTACAAATCGAGGTTACCTTTAAATTTAGTTTATCGTCGTTTTGGCGACGTTTAATCTAATTGGCCTCGACCAATCGATATCAATTCGGAATTCATTCTCTGGAATTTGAATCGACGGCGTTCGTATTCGAAAAACAAGTCGAGTGACGTCATGTCCGGAATACGTACAGGAAACACGTTCTCTCACAAAGATACTACCACCACCTGCATTTAGCTTGACAGAAAAACTTCTCACACCACATTTAACTGGACATTTATTTTACCTTCTCAACACGGAAAGTTACACAACTGGATAATTTATTTTACCAGCAATAGGAATCACACATTCCTATCGAATAAAATTAAAAGGTTGAAAGGGAGGAAGCACTGAAAAATTACCTTTTCACGCCACACAATCTCAGAAAACCTTTAACCTTTCCCCAAATAAGAAATCCCAGGGTTAAGCCAATGGAGGTCGGAAGTCGTTCAAAGCAAATCTTTACTAATGATCAGAGAACGGAGCTTGTAATGAGTTTATTCGGCAAAGTTCAAAGGGATAGCCCCGAGTGACTCGATTCTTATTTAGACTGCACCGACCTAGAGTCAGAAAAAGCAAAGGCCCGAGTAAGAGGAGGAAAAAACGTGCTAAGACCTCACTTTTGAGATAAAAGAAGTTGAGAAACAGGATTTTCAAACATTTTCAGGCGTCCGTGCGATTTCGGAGTGCCCGGGGTGGAATGGAAGAAAGTGATGAAAACGGGGGCTTTTGTTTTAAAAGAAAGGGGAACTCTTTTTATCCCCTTGAAAGATAGGGTGGTTTTTTAATCAGTTTTCTGGCTTATATCGCTTTTCTGGTCTTTGCTGTTAAAAGTAATCCTTCGATACTGTGCCGACACAAATAATTGACACAATAAGCTGGGAGAAAGGGCCTTTGCCCCGCTTTAAATGGAATTTTCACCAAATTTCACACGGGGTCGATGTGGTTGACTGAGTTTGCTCACTCCGCTGGTAACCTGCTAGTAAGGGGCACTGGTTTGATTCCTCCCTACGTGTATTTATCTCTTCAGTGTCAGTAAATCTTTGTGTGGATAAGTATGTCTATTATTTGACGTTGTCTTGTGTTTGGCACAGCGTGACTAAATATGGCCCTTGCACCATAAAACCCAACTGATCAACAGAGTCCTTCGAGTACGTGGAGGCCGATGCATGTTTAATCTGTCGTGGCCTCAAATGTCTTCGCGTTGGCGTGGTGTGGACAGGTTTGAATACCGGGGTGCGAGCTCAGGTGTTGACCTCGTCATCTGACCGTGGTTCAAAATCCGTCATCTGACCGTGGTCCGGGATCAAACCCTTTCCCTTAGGGATTGATCTCGGACTGTCGATAATAGCCCGTTATTTTACTTCCCCCAGTGAGACGGAAATTCAACTATTTACCTACCTGTGAGGTATAGGTGGCGAAGATTCGATTTCTGTAAGTTACCCTGGGTGCATTTCTCTCTTCTGTGGGGTTCTGTTTCTCTATATGTGGAGGCCGGTGCACGTTGAATCTGTCGTGGCCTTAAACATCCTCACGTTGGCTTGGAAACTTGGAGAACAGGGTTGACTCAGGTGTTGACCTCGTCTTCTGACCGTGGTTCAAAGTTACTACGAGTTCAAAAATCCGAGGTGTAGTGTTTCTGTGTTTCACAGCGTGTTGCATAGCATCCCGTATGTGTTCGATAACGTTGAGATCTGGTCAGTTGGACGGGAATGGCAAGATTCAAACTCAGATGAGCGTTTCTCTAACCATAACACGGCGTGTCTAGACATGTGTGGGTGGGTGACATCCAGAATGAACGGGTGTAACTCGTCAGAAAGGATGCACTCATAGCGTTCACCCGTCATACGTTTGCAGACGTACCAGGGGTCCCACTGAATGCAGCTAAACAAACCTGCTAGCATCTGGATTGAAAGGTTCCTGGTTCAAATCTAGGGTAAGGCATGGATGTTTGTCCATCCTGAATGAATGTGTGGCCTGAATGATGGTGTTACGTAAACCCACACCCCGTGGTGCACCTGAATAACGCGAAGTGATTCACAAATACCCCTTGTAGTGATATGGAAATGTTCATAATTGACTGGGCATTAGAAAAAAATTGCAAGCTTCTATGGAAAGTGTAATGCTATCTGGAAATAATGTCCACAAACTTGTACACGTTAAGGAGGAAAAATAGAGACATTGAAATTTCCTCTGAAATAACATTAACTTTAAACCTAAAGCGCTGTTTGTAGAAGTTTTAATATGCAATACTAAAAATATTAAAAATACATCTTTAATTTACGAGGAAGTCTTTTTTATCTTTTTACAAATGTGATAAATATTTTGGAGCAAAATTCGAGTGTTAAAGGACATTTATTTTGGGATTGATGGAATAGTATTTTTTATATATATTTCCTGAGTGGGATTAACATCTTAGAAATTTCCCGATTTCCTGATGGCTGTCCGTCAGTGGCATCTGCCAGAAAACAATACAATGTCTAATACTGAATATATTTTAATATGGCATAAACTCAACCAACCTCGACTGACTAACGCAAGGCACAAATGCGTATTTCACGTCATTTCAGCTGCACCGCTTTTTATTGATCAATAAAAAAAACCTCAAGAAATACGTGATTCAGCTGCCAAATCACTACAAATCCATTTTTCAAACGACCGCTCTGTCTTCACCAAACTGTTGCAATATTTTTAAAGATTCTGCTAAAAATAATATATAGCGTAATTTTCTCCCCCAAAACAAGAAGCCAGCTGAATCGTGCTTCCTTCAGAAGTTCTTCATTTGCAAAAATTTCCCGTGAAAGAATGGTTCTGTAAAATTAACGAATCAATTGAAAGAGTGGAGTTGTGTTGTTCGTTTCCTCCTTCCTACAAGCATGGACTTGCGATGCGTGTTCTGCGAGATTAATGACCCAGGGTGCAGACAGACAGAGTGCAAGAAATGTTTCGTGATATTGCTATAGGAAGACCCGAAAACATCCATCAATGCCCGTTGTTTACTTTTTATTTGCTTACTTTTTTGTGTAAGTAGCCTCGCTCGCGTTTTCGTCCGCTGCTTTCGGAAGTCAAGATAGTTATATTTGGGTATCGTGCAAGTGAAACTTTGTTCATACTTGGATAGATACGATGTTGTGCGCTATTGGGTAATGCTGCTTTGACTTGCAGAGGCAGCCTCGTTATAGATTGCATGGTTTGGATTGTCATCTTTCGGGGGTTTTTTTGCTATACGAGGGTTAGTTAAATCGGGATCTATGATTTAACCTCTTCCAGTTCCAGAAAAATTCTCCTCCTTAAGTTATTTTATCCCCTATAAAGGAACTTCGAAATTCAGGAAAGGTAATATTTTTTATTTGAAAAAATTAAGGATTAAAAATCATAATATATTTGGGAGCAAAACCCCCATAGGTTGGTATTGGGGTTTTATGACTCACGGGCCATATTTGGCCATGCTGTGCCAGACGCAAGACATACAATATCAAGTAATAGACACACACACACAATTAAAGTTTTACCGACACAGAAGAAAAGAAATACACCCAGGATGGAATGCGCCTGACAGGAATCAAACCTTCGCCGCCTACAACTCGAGGGTTGCTAGAGCAGTGGACATACCCACTGAGCCACGACGGCCCCTAAACCCTGTAGGATAGAAAGTTAAGATGTAGCTGATTTGGGACAGTTGGATTCAATGATTGTACTACAACGTTTTAGAAGTAAAAAAGTTCGTTTAAAGTACCCAAATCGGAATTTGGTACTTTAACATGTAGTAATGACGCTACAACAAAAATGCCTCCAAGAATAATTGTTTTGCGTCTTAAGCGTTTACTTTTTATTTGCTAGTTTGGAAAACTATGATGTAGTAGTTAATTTTTTCCACCATGAGGTTCAATGTTCTCCCAAATAAGAGAACTGCAAATGACGGTTCAGTTAGTTTTCCAAGATTCAAATACAAAAACAATGGTGTAATTTTTTTTCCTACTATGAAATGCAAAAGCTCTCCCAAATAAGACAACTAGAAATGTCAATTCAATTTGGTTTGCGTTTTAACCCTGAACTATGACGCAAAAGCCACTTTTTTCTATCGTGTGAGTTCAATGTACTCCCAAATAAAACACAATTATAAATGACAGTTGTTAGTTTTCCAGAGTTCAAAATACAAAACAAGATGTAAAAGTTGATTTTCTCCCATAAAATACAAATGTTCTCCCAAATAAGACAATTATAAATGTAAATTCAGTTCGGTTTGCATTTTAACCCTTGCGAACTATGATGTAAAAATTACTTTTTTAATGTTTTGACCAATGTCAGAAAAGTTTGCTCTGATCTTTATCGCTGAATGATAACGGATAAATCGAGAGTGATTATTTGTGGGCGAGATATCTAATTCCAAGTTGCTTAGTATTTTTCAAAACCCTCTAACGATCATCCCCCCTCACTGAGCAACTATTTAACTTATAAACACTCAATGAAATTGCTGATTTTTTTGAACAGTTAATTTTTGCTGTACATTAATCTGAAACTAAATATATCATGTATAGGATACTTCATAATTTCGGGAATTAGTATCGGGTATTTTATGAAATTGAGTACGAACTGTTTTAGATTAAACTATTAAAATTAGAATTTTAAAAATATTTGGCTTCAAAGTAACTAATTTTCATTTGGTGAATTAAAATTTGAAATTGGTAAAGATACTTTTATTGTCAAGAAAAATAATAAATAATAAAAGATTAATATACTATAATACTTATAGACCGTGATGCAAAACTAACTTTCAAATGATTGTTTTAAGCATGTTTTCTTGCGGCAAAAGCCATAATGGAAAAAAGCCATTCGCTGAATGAATATCGTTATTTTTTATCAAAATTTAAACTTTTAGGAAATTCTTATCTCAGACAAGTTAAATAACCTTATAAAATGCTATTCTTAGAAAATCTAATGAGCACATAACTAACACTCAACTAAATCATTCAAAAACTTATGAGATAATTGGGTCATAATACATACTTTCTATATTCTTATTGTTCTTACTTATGAATAATTTTATAACTACCAAACACTTCTAAATACTTTTTGAATTAAAAATGCGTCCATTCATGGAAGTGAATTCCAAATTAATCTTGTAATACTACGCTTTGAATAAAATGTGCATCTCATTTTCAGAACTAATATTTTTCTAAAAATGTTTTTACGGGCTACGAAAGTGGGCATAATAGAAGAGGAAATAAAAGTAGATTTTTCCCTTATCTAAGGAAGTTTAAATCAATTATAAATAATCATATTCATTTAGAATTATTGTGTAATCTTTGCGTGATTATTAGAATTACTCGATGAGTTTAAATTATTATGTAGGCATTTTGAAGCACTAAGTCTTACTAATTAAGATTATACTGCTTTAAAATTCTTATGAAAATTGAAAGCTTACTTTTTCTTCTCTGGAGATTTGAATAATAAGAAGCTTAAGTAATTCTATATGAAGAGATTATAAATTCAGCTCATTTTCGTTACAAGAAGCAAAATGTAAGTATAATATTTACATTAGAAAATTTCTTCGGAGGATAATTATTTAAACCATTCAAAATCTTCTAAGTTTAATAGTATTTTGTACAGTTTATATCTAGGCAAGTAATGCGAGTAATTATGAAAGGAATATTGGTACAAGCGTTGCTTTTGTATTGCTATTTGAGAATACGAAGTTAAGAGAGCACTTTAAAATCGTCAAAGCATTTTTAATCATATATGACGATGTAATTCAAAATCGTGTTGAGATTTGATAAGTTTATTTTTCAGAAACTTTTTTCAGCAAACATATTTGAAAAATCAACTAATAGCCCCATTTGTCAGAACGATATGAAATAAAATATAACACTATCGAAAATCTTATAATTTCTATTTTTGACCAAATTGATAGTCTTTAAATTGCTGTACTATAAAATTTGTGTTTTGTCAGTTTATAAGTTCCTGCTCTAAGGCGAGATATAAGATGAAAGTTTAAAGTACTATATAACGTCTAAAAAGTCACAGCATTTTCAAAAAGCAGTGATTTGATATAAAAATAACTGGCGATTTAAAAGCATGGTCAACAGACTTTCTTTGAGGAAAGTATTATCAATGCTTATAACACGACTCGGTATTGCAACTTTAATCATGACTAAATGTCTTATAGATATTTAAAGTGCATATTTCATAGGTATTGAAAGTGCATATTTTATAAATATTTAAAGTACACTTTTAGATTAGTATTTGCAAACAAAGTATGGTTTAGACTATGCCAAAATATACGTATAAAACATGTTATATTTTGTTCCAAACACATCACAATATGATAGTGTATTTCTTATCATGAAAATAAGAATTTTGTGTCAAAAAACTCGCTTCCCAAGAATGTTATTTCATGAGTTTCTGCTCTAAGCTGACGATATTGCTATCACTATAATTCACTACTATTTACTAGATAGTTTAGATTTGACTTTTAAATTTAATTTTATAGTCCAACGACAACGATTTGGTACTGGTATGACCGCTTTTTAATGTCATTTTTATCGTTTATTAATTTGCTTTTAGGAACTGAATTTTGATTGGTTTTGGACTTGACGCTAAAACATCGAACCCTCCAACTCACCTTAAAAAGTCTAGATAAAAAGAATCAAGTCCTGTTTTATAATCAGGCAGCAAATGCGAAATGCGATGAGGATAAATATTATCATTATTGTTAAACTATGTATGACTTTGAACACTTATGTGTGTGCAACTGTTCCACAGCGGGAATGCAAATTCAAGCATGCAAGCCCGAAGCTATGTTACTGTACAATATATATTGCGGCTTAAAACCTAAAGGGATGATTGATGACATGAGTTATGATAAGATGATGACTGCAGCGTTGTAATTTACATGACAAGCCGCTATCTATATATAATTTCTCTTACGTGCGCGGAAAAAAAGACTGTATTTGTTGTTTGGCAACGACTAGATCTACCATCACTTTAATCTGCTTGATAATCAAATCTGCTGTCGGAAATTAAATTTTAACGTAGAACTACGTATCAATATGATACAGAAAAACGGAACACGACATAACCGGCTGATTTCGACTCTCAATAACTCCGGACACAGATTACATTTAGTGACAATTATAAATGGTGGGGTCGTGGCAGTTACAGTGTTACACGTAGTGAACCTACAGTTAGTGGCACAGTGCTGAAATGAAATGTTATCTTTATGCTCTGCGCCGCGAGTGTACTTTTGTTTCCGTTTTCAGTACTCTTCTGAACTAAAGGTGATTGTGAACGCTTATTTTTGAACAAGCGAAATTACCCGACCTTGCATTGAATTGTTCAACCAAAGATTGGAAAAGTGACAGAATAATCACTTTTCTTTTTCGTAGAAAAATTCTAAATCATTTAAGTGAATAAAAAAATTCCACTCCTTTTCGATAGTTGTATAATTTTTACAACTTACTTTGGACACAAATCGAATACATGCATATCCATTCATATAATACATTTCACATACGTAGAACCCCTGTTGAATGAAAAAACTACAAAAGTTGACTACAAATTCGATTTTGAGTAAGTTTTTTCCGGGGGGGGGGGGGGGTATTAGGAATGTCCATTCTTAAGTTCGTTTCCTGAAAAAACTGACGTAACTCAATTCGTAAAAACTACGAATCAACGGTGAATACTCGAGCACTCATACTTTCCTTACCTTACAACAATACTTTTTGACCCGTGTCACTCTTGTACCAAGCATGCGACATTTTCGAATTTCGCAATCTTTAAGGTGAAAAATTAATTTGATAAAATATCCATGGTTAATTTCTTAAAACGAATACGGTTTCTTGAAAATTTCATTTAGTGACGCGTTCAATAACAAAAGAATTTGTTTTAAAATCGGATGTCTTCAGTACAGACAAAGCAATGGCCACCTATAAGCATTTTTCAAAAAATGGTAGATCGATTTGACAGAATATTTTTAAAAAAGAAAACCCTGTTTGCAACAAACTTTTAAAAGGTTTTATAAGTTGCTTAAATATAGCTTTGACTCGTAAAATATTCAACCTTGACTTTCTGCCACTACAAAGAATTTTTAATATTTAAAAAGTCCTAATAAGGATTTTTTCTAACATTAAGATGCTTTCAATACCTGAAAGTTCCATTTAAAATTTGGTTTACTCTAACTTGCATGAGCTTTAAATAGAATCTTTTCTGGGGTTTTGTTGCGTGTGATGAACAGGAATTACAATTAATTAAAAAAATAAGTATTTATTAAATTTATACCCCAAAAAAACATCTAAATAAAACAGCGAAAAAAGTTTTTCTAAAGATATTTATTCGTGATTCTTTTTTATCCCGTGGTTTAACATAGTTGCCACAACTAATGTCTAAGAATCGAACCCAATTTTAAAATGCGAAATTAGTTCTGAGCGAATAAATCAGAAAGCAAAAAAGAAAACTACACGTGTTCGACGAACACGAGTTTTCGTTTCGCTGAACACGTGCTACACTTTAAAGCCCATTTTTCAATTCAGAGATTTAGTTTCGAATGGAAACCACGTACCTGTTTAGAATGAGAATTACTTGCCTATTGAATGCAGCTTCATTAAAACCAAATAATTTTATTTGAAACACGGAAAAGAAATTCAGTTTTAATGAGTTTAAATAGTTTTTTTAAAGGAAACCTATGTTAAAATCTTAAAATACTTTGTACAATTCGATCAGCCACTAGTCTTAGTTGAAAAGGTTTTGTGCTGGGTGTTTTACTTTTATAAATAAAATGAATTCTGCAACCACGCGCAACCAAGGACGTTTGAGAAAGTTGATTGAAATGTAAACATTCCTTTCAGAAATGAACATACTTCTTTAGCAATATTGGACATAAAATAATAAATTTCTGCTAAGTTCTAGTCTATATCATCTGTCCAAATTAATCAGAAATTATTTATAGTGAGAAAAGAAAAAATAAGTGAAGTATTAGAATTTAAGTTCCGTAAAAAATAATTTTTGGTCGCAATACTCAATACGCATTCTATACTCTCAAAAACTATCAAATTAAGGTTGATTTTAGTATGAGTTTTAACGTAAAACTTACCTTAAAATTGTATGGAAGGAAATTTAAATAATGTATTCTCTAAGCTAATATATTTTTTTAAAGTTTGAAATTACATTGAACAAATTTTATGTGATTCTTGTGCAAACAAACATAAAAGCAGACATAAAATGGGAAGATAGGCAGACTGATGAAGTGAAGTTCAGTCAGTAAGTGAATGCAAGTACTCAGTTTACAGTTTCATGAAAATATACCTAGCCGTTTGGACGTACACAGACAGATACCAAATCCGAAAACCACTGATTTAGTCTTAGGACCCAAAACGGAAAAATAACTTTAAAATGGGGTGGAAATATTCAATGTACAACAAACACTCCATTTTTATTTATATAGTTGCAAAATGTTAACATAGAATAGTCGTATGAATTGAAAAAATTGCTTCTGTTCACAATAAGATGGTAATGCAATTTCAAAATAAATAAACATTGCTAACATTACCTTGTATATATTTCATTATTACGGTCTTATAGACACATTTCAGGGCACACAGTTCTACGTTTAAACACAGCGGGTAAATCCACTTCGACCTCATCAGTTTTTCTATGGATTGAAATCAAAATAAGCGAGAGTGGTTTTAAATTAGCATTTTGAAAGCGATTTTAAGTTGCGCTGTCATGTGTCACGTTGAAAGCTAATAAAGGCATAACTAACAAATGGATTCTTAGAGGAAAGTTGAGATGAAAAGGCAGAAGAGAAGGGAAGTTAAATTTAGAAACGGTGAAAACGGAATGGAAACGGTGTGAGATGCAAGGTGATGATGATTAACATTGAATCATAATTTGTGTGCTTTGCGGAGTTTGCAGCTGGATTTAAAGGAATTTCACGATATCAGCCATATCTATCACGGCTGCACATCGTGAAGCCATGAAGCATGAAATAAAAGCATCGTGAAACAGTATGAAAATTTTTTTTACTGTTTCTGGATTAGGGTCAGTTCGTCCATGACAAGACCGAAAATCCACAAGTGTCTCGAATTTCTAAATGTTTAATTCATAATTTTTTTACACTCATCAAACAATATTAGTTAAATTGATACTTTTAATGTAGCAATATAAATGCAGAATATTTTATACAGAGGCGTATTGCGAGCGAACAGGAAATAAGATAGTTGCAATTCTGTAATCAATTTGATACATTTGGAATTGCTTATAGAATTAGATACAGTTGTAATTATGTATACAGTTGTAATTGTGTGTATAATTAGATACAGCTCTAATTGTATATACAATTAGATACAGTTGCAATTATATATATATACATTAAAAAACACTATTCTACTTTTTTATAAGATTATATACCTGATCGGTATCAGCAAAACTCTGCACTTTGTTGTCCAATCTGTTTCATAATAATATTTTTGTAAAAATGTATAATTTTTAATAAAATAGTTATATTAAATCATAATGATATATTTTATGTCATGAAGAATTGTAATAACTAATTATTAATAAGTATACTTATGATAATATACAATTATAAGGGCCGCATGTTTAATTACAATGTTAAATAGCATTTCTTTGAAAATATCAATTTAAAAGTGCGTAATCAAAATTTGAATAAGGGAGTTTTAATTCACTGATTAACATTTGATGTTATTCTTTGTCGCGGGGGTATAGTGTATAATGAACAAAGCAACCTATAGAAAATGAATTGAATAGATCGAATAACTAAACACACAATGTCTAATAATTGTACGCACCGATTGAAATACTAAAAACAACTTGTCGCAGATTAAAGCATAAAACTGAAATATTCGCGAATTGGGAACAAACAGCATTACGTATTCGGAAAACCGAATTGTGGCTGCAAATTTCTACACAGAATCATCTCATATTGAAATTGTTAGGAGCCACTAATGAAATTCGATTTAATCTTATTGTAATTGCATGGTGGACGGAACGAACTCTGGAATGATATGCAGATTCCTGTCGTTCCGAACTCTAGGAAATGTTCGATTTCTCTCGTAGCACCGGAAATGCAACATTAAGGAGATAATCCTTACCGATTCTATCGAGGTCTAGTCAATTTCTTATCGGTGCTTTAACTATGCTAAAACAATTAAAAAAAGCTTTCGAGATTAAGACCTATCTACTTATCAGAATGTATTTTACAGATAACTAAATTTAGTGCTTTTAATTTTTTAATACTTTTAGTTTTTTTAGGGCTGCGGTAACCCGGTTGTAAGAGTAACGGATTAGCAACCAGAGGATTGCGAGTTCGAATCCAACCAAAGACTGTCGTGTGCAAAGGGGGCTGGTGCACGTTAAATCTGTCGTGACCTCAAATATCCTCACGTTTGCGTGATGTGGAAGTTCGGAGAGTGGGGTGCCAGCTCAGGTGTGACCTCGTTATCTGACCGTAGTTCAAAATTACGTGGTGTTGTCCTCGAATCTTTCCCTTCGGGTTTGATCCCGGACCGTCACCAATAGCCCGTTGTGTTGCTGTACGACGTTAATTAAAATACCTACCTACCATAGCTTAAACTAAGCGGTAAAGTTTAACGAATGAATCCCATAGTGATTGATTTTATTTGTTTACATCCGTTTGTTCCCATGTGCCAATGCACTAATAATGTGGATTTCTGTGCCTTGTACATTAATGAAATATATATAGATTCTTATTATTATATATTAGATACCACAGCTGATCTAACGGTATATGCTACATGACTAATTTTGCAGAAGGAACAAAAAATGCTCAATTTCTTTTGCAATTGCTATATGGTAAAGTGCCAATGGACCCTTATTCCATTTGCAAATTTGGCTAAGCTTGTATTAAGGTACCGACCTTCTAATGAAATAGACGGAGCGTGCGCTCGCAGCTTCATGTTATTTCTGCCGATCCCTTGATTTGAATATGGAACAAATTATTGGATATGGAACAAATTATTGATTGGCTGAAATGATTATCCAGTGTGATTTAAAACTCTAATCTGCTCTTCGATAGCCAGTCGGTCCACATGGTTTAACCTTCTGGGATCTTACTACTCCGCCCACATGCTCTATTTCATTAGAAGGTCGATGTGTTAACCCTCCTTGTGGTTGTCTCAACCAAGTGTATCGTCATTAGCAAAACTGACCAGATCTTGATGGAAGAGATATCTCGTCATTAGAAGAAAACTGACCAGATCTCTTAATCTCGTCAACATCGGCAATATCTTGATGACGAGATATCTCATCAGCAATACCTCGATGACGAGATATCTCATCAGCAATACCTTGATGACAAGATATCTCATCGGCAATATCTTGATGACGAGATATCTCATCGGCAAAATTGGTAAAATCTTGATGGATGAGATATTTCATCGCAACCAATGAGGGTTAAGGCAATTGACGTCACATTGAGAAAACTTCAGGTTTTTCCTTCCATGGTCGTGAAATATATCTTAATGTAAAGAACAGAATTAGGAAGATCCAAATGCACAAGTGCGAAGTTTAGCGCTTAACCTTTCCCGTAAACAAATAGGAGTCCATCTGTAACAATACTACCACAGACCGTTATTCCACACCCGATCGCCCGACTTCATATTAGATGCTGACCCCCAATAGGGGTTTCTTTGGAAATTTACTGTATTTATCTGTCTAATGCTACAGACGGTTTTTTTTTGGAAAATAACTGTATTCATCAAAGTCTAATACTTCGTCTAGGCTATCGAAATCTCATTTTCGAAAAATGAGCACGTAAACCGATATTTGGCGGAGTTTCAAATTATTGATAGTAGAAGTCCAAAACAAGGTCATGGCCAATAGTATGACTCCCCACCATTGGTAAGACATGGGTGAAGGGTTATATGGCGATGTAGAATATGCATTACAATCCAAACTAAAACATTTTTATCTCCTACCATTTGCTGTTTGGAAAAAAATCGTTTTCATATAATTACCTTAATCGAGTATTTGTCTCTTTTTATATTTTGTAATTTATAAGGCTTATGCTTTTTGTAGAACTCTGTTTTGTCAATTCTAATACAATTTGCTGAAATCGATTAAAACTAAAATTTTTTATTTCCTTTAATTAATTATTTTGATTTGAAGAGGTCTTAATTGCTTTTTAATTTCCACAAATTGCATTGAAATTTTTGTAACACGCGATCGTTGACTTTTTTAATGTAGTATTTTGTTATTTTTATAAAGTTTATACATTAATTATACTTTATTAATAAAACTATTTCTTCATATTTAAATTTTTAACAAAAGGAGGTTAATTAGTTATAATTAGTGTTCCGAACGAGAAATCGTTGAAGCACTACAATAATTGAAATAAACTTTTAGTACTGATATATAAATCTAAAATAGTAAATATTTCAAGATGTATCATTATACTTTTATATAGAAAATTAATTATAAATTTGCCGTTTGAAATAGTATTCTAGTGCTATTGGATGCATGTAAATATGTACATAGAAAGTGAATTAAATACTGAAATATTATTTGCATCCAATTTGATAATTAATTTCATTGCACGAATTATTTGAATTTACAGATTACCATATATCGCAGTTATTAGTTATTCTTAGATATCTCATGACTCAGAAAGCACCATTCATTATGTATTTTTAAAACTTGTTTTGTTATATGCCATTAAATACACATGTAAATATTTCCACTGAAATTTAATTAAATACTAAAATATTTGCATTCAAGTTGATAGTTGAATTCATTTCACATGAATTATTCGAGTTAATAAAATTATATCTATCGTAGTTATTTTTAGATGTCTCATAACTCAGAAAACGCCATTCATTATATAATTTAAAAAGTTTTTCTATGCAGCCTATGAGGGTTTTCATTTGAAATTAATAAAATAAAGGTAGTATAGATTTTAATAGAAACTTCATACACTTTCGTGAATAACGAAGAAAATAATACTTTTAAAAGGTGAATTTTAGAATAAAATAGCGAAATGTTGCGTAAATGAACTATCACTTCCTAGAATATGCATTTGAACTGAAGCTGCACAACTTTAAAACATAACAAATTTGAATAAAAGTGAGAATTGAACTAAGGACGGTAGTCGAACGCATAGCTGCCGATCTATATACGCTGTCGTATAACCATAGCCAGTTTTCAACCCTCCTGGTTGTCTCGTCGAGGTATCTTGTTACCAAACCTGACCAGATCTTGATAGAGGGGATAGCTCGTCATTAGGAGAAAACTGACCAGATCTTGTTCTCGTCATCATAAAAGAATCGGCAATATCTTGATGCGAGATATCTCGTCGGTAACAAAATTGATCGCATCTTGATGGATTTTCGTTAGAAGAAAACTGCCAGATCTTGAATCTCGTCATCATCAAAGATCGGTTATATCTTGATGACGATAGATCTCATTAGCAAAACTAACAAGATCTCGGTGGGCGAGATATCTTGTCATTAAAATAAAACTGACTAGACCGCGATCTTGTCGTCATAAAATAAATCGGCAATATCTTTATGCCTACATATGTCGTTAGTAGCAAAATTCGTTAGATCTTGATGGACGAGAAACCTTGTCGAAACCACTTGGAGGGATAAACAACCCTATTCTTAAAATGTGTATTTGTCGAAAACGGCTAAGGTTGTGTTTTGTCCTTTAGTACTTGTATTACTCTAGTGCCTCGATTTTCAACCTTTTTCATATAAACTAATTTCCAAAATTCCGTGGCTTACCAAAAAGTATATATTTTTTTGCCTATCTGGTAAAAAAATAGCTATAATTTTACTCGATTTACAAAAAAATATTAATTACCTACCCTTTTTTGTTCTAAAGTGGCTTAAAAACGTTTTTTAAACAATTTTAAAATGATACTTTGTAATAAAAAATAATACTCAAGATCATTATACTAGTTACATGAAATTATTTTGAACTCACATGTTGAAAGTTCAAAGCACTAAACAGTTGAAATGAAATGAATCTAACACAATTTAAACCGTTTCATCATCCGTAGGACACAGCAGCGCTACTCTTGCGACCTCCCCTTGTTTGCCAAAATCGGTTTTCGCCTCAGTTAAATCCTAATCTACTTACCTGAAATCGCTATGGAAATGAAGTATTTTATTTTCTTAAGTGTTACACACAAGAGGACTTGAATTTAAAAGATCTCATATTTCTCTTAGTAAATCAGTTTAATAGTTTAGAATCTGAAGTATTAAAATGATTTAATACTTTAGATTCTAAAGTATTAAATCAATCCTCAATCTGAAGTTTAGATTGAGGTAAATTACAAGTTCAACAAAAATTGCAATTTTATTCAATCACTGAAATCGAATCAAATTAACAATGAGTTTCTAGTATGTGCGTATATATAAAACAACATTGCGAAGAATAATTTGATTACACTTTTTACTGTTATTACTTATGATTTAAGATATTCTTATTCAGTACAAAAATTCCATCTCTTAGAAGAGACACCCAAATCGTCGAGAATAGTATAAAGTCTCTACATATAAAGCAGAGTTGGCCTCTGTTTATCTGTCTTTCGGTGTGTCTGTTCTCTATACAAATCTTCACCGTTTGACCAATCTACACAAAATTCGGTACACATATTCTTTAGAACCCTGCGGGTAACGTTGGCTACATCTCGTTCTCTTTAACCTAGGTGTGCAGAGGGGTCTAAAATTCGAAATTGACATAGGAATAACATTGAGCATAAAACCATCGCGGTACGCAACTCTGTTTTACCAGTATTGCTGAAAATCAAATTTTCTAATCAAATTGTTTTACGAGTATTGCTCGAAAAACAATTTTTTCCAAAACATTATATTTAAACAATTTAAAATTCTAATTATGTTTGAATATATTTTTTATTTATTTCCATAATATAAATAATTTTTGAATAGTTGATTGGTGAAAAATGGATACTTAAAATACTAATTTTAAATAGTATTTAACTATGAATACTATTTAAAGTAACTAAAAATACTAAAATAGTAAAAATACTAAAATAGCAAAAATAGTAACAATACTAAAATAGCAAGAATAGTAACAATACTAAAAATACTGAAATAGTAAAAATACTAAAATAGTAAAAATACTAAAATAGTAAAAATACTAAAAATACTATTTATAGTTTAACTGTAAATATTATTTTAGTAGTAGTTAACAATAAATAGTTAAAATAATAATTTTACACAAGTTACATTTTGTAATGGAACACGAAAAGTCCAAACAAAAACTCATTGATCATAAAAGCGTAATTTTGCTACTCGGTATCTGGCAATGCCAGAATTAATGTTTTATTTTATAAATTTGATTTAGAATTTTAAGTGTTTATGTATTTGAGTTAAGACAGCGAAATGTTGTGTTCATATTTGAGCATTTCTAGCTTTCATACATTTGTGTTCTTTTTGTAAATCAATCAATATTGTCTTTATCAATATTTTTCAAACGTCTTTTTTCGAATTGTCTTTATTTCAGAATATTCTGATGATCAATGACCAGAATTTCGTTCCTGTTTGTATTTGTGTTCCAGTATTTTCCATATTACAGATATATTATTTAGGAGTTAAATTTAAATGAATTATTTTTATTTTCTGCAAAATATCACTAGACATGGGTAATTTCTTGGCGGTATATGTATATTTCGACCTACTTTCCTTAAATCTGGTAGAATACGTAATGGTTTCTAGAATTATTTTCATAAAAAGAAATGAAAACCTCTTTAAGTAGGGTGTGTAACTTCTTATTTTAAAATGACCGGTAAAGTTAAAATCAAATTATTTTAAAGATAGGTTACTTTAAATCAAAATGGGTAGCCATTCGTTGTCGTTCAAAGATGTTTCTAAATTTTGACATAGATTTTAATTACATGACGATTAAAATAAATTAAATTTACATTTTTTTTATGTTTCATGGGTATTATTGAAAGCTAGACTCCATTGTCAAGTAATTACATCTATCATTCTAAATAGGAACGTGGTTTTCATATAGACATTGAATCTCTCAATTGAAAAAGTACCACAAGGATTCGATTTAAAACCGAATTTCTGTTGCAGTAAAGCGAATTTTAAATAAGACTGCTGATCTTGGAATAATATCGCAGTAAGGAATTATTTGAACTAGACTTTTGAAAAATTGATTTTTTTTGTCTTAAGTGACAGATGGTCGAGGTTGCTTATTTGAAGTTGACTGTTTTTATGCAACTTAGGTACCTGTGAAACATTCGTTGAAAACAGTGATTTTGTAAAAACTGTAATCGATTGAGTTTCCTTTGTCTACACTGATGACATTTTTACAACAAGCACCGTTATTCCACGTGCCGTTGGATGGAATTTTAAAGAAAAACTGTGTTTGCTTCAAAATAAATTAAAATCGAATGCCGTAACAGTTTAATTTGCTCAAACTGAAAACTCAATGGATGGATATATCATGTATCCATGTTTGCCTTCGAAGTAAATTGTATAAGCTATGAAAAAGTTAAAACGACGCTAAAAAATTATTTTCCATGCACTTAAACGATGCTTGCATTTATCTATGAAATAGAAGTGATTAATCTGATCACTTTTCAATCAATATTTAACAATTTCAACCCGAGCAACATTGGGTAATTCTGCTAGTCCTTTTATAATCAAACTAAAATTCATGATGATTACGTACAAAAATAAATTCTTTAAATTCTAAATTATGTGCTTTAACCACATTATCTTACAAGAAACTAACGTTCTCGAAATAAAGAGACGAATTATTTTGTGAATAGTTTAAGTAATTACTGAATTACTACAAATCGTGTTCATTCAAATGTTTGCGAATCTGCCTTTCACTTTAAATAATTAAACCTCCTTTACATAATTGAAGTGCTTTCTAATGTACTTGAAGATTAAAATAAACCAGAATAAACCAGACAGTTAAAATAAATCAACCGAAAAACCTTTAGGAAATGCGAAAAATATATTTCATAGATATTCTGCATTATAGCTAACTTTGATTTAATATATATTTGTTATGGCGTAACTATTCTCGAACTTCTTTTGTTTCTACAACATGAAAATTTCTATTGCATGAATTTTGCTCTGATATCAACATTGTTTATCTTAGCCATGCACATTAATTTTAAATGTAAATTTCTTTATATTTCATAAGATAATAATATAAATTCTGAATTTGCAACGATTTTATAACATTTATTTTACAAGGATTGTATTTGTTGAACTTTACTTTTGAACCAATTAGACAAGATTTTCTCGCGGTCTTTTAGACTTACAACATTTATTTTGTTATAAGTTACGAGTAGAATTACGTTAATCGGGTTGAATTGGTTAATTGCAGATTGAAAAAAGTGATCAGAGAATACTCACCTTTCATTTTTGTAGAATCATGCAAATAACGTTTAAGTGTCTAAAATAATTTTTTAACTCAGTTTGATTTTACAAATTCTACTTACAACATGTACATGCATTCATCCATACAACTCATTTCACATAAATCGTACCTATAATGTGAGACAACTACAAAAGGTGGTACTAAGATAACAGCTACAAATGTCAAATTTCTGTGTAGGGCTAATTATTAATGCCTCTTTGTTTTCTGTAAAATTACCGTAACTCAAATCGTGAAATTGACGAATCTATGGCAAAACATCTATCATTCAGTTTTCCAATCAATATTTTTTGACTTGTGGCACTCTTGTGCCAGAAATGCGGCATTTTCGAATTTCAGCATCATTACAAAGTACAGAACAAACTGAAATAAATTATTTGTATAGATACTGTGGGAAATTATTTTGATTAAATATCTAGAATCTGGTACAATGGTTCAAGAGGACTCAAAACCATAAAACTATATCCAATCTAATATTAATATGCAAATTTATTGATTACTGAGTTTACTTCCAATATACATTATGCAAAGCTGCCAAAAAAATCCAACCATCCCGCTTTAATTTTGCATCGTTCATAGACGAGCCTATTCAAAGGTACCATTCGATAGGGAATAACGTCTTCTATAAATCTATAAGTATGAAGTTTACTAGCAAGGTTGTCTTCATAATTGTTAATTATGCACAAACTTCGTAATTTCCAACTGTAACACCAAATTTTATGTCAAATTTCGAATCTAAATCAAAATTTAACCTGGAATATCAAGTTTCAGTTCATTTGGTAAAGATGTCAAGAAATATAATGTCTGATGCAGCTTGGCCAAACATTGCCATCCCCACACTTGCGATATAAAACCAAACTCAACCAAACAATAAATATAATTATAATCTGCATAATTATCTATACATTTATTCTATAACTATTTTATAAAACAAATGCATATAAAAGTATAGATTATTCATCATTAAACAAATCGTATACTCGGCGCGATTTACTTATAACTTAGTATATAGTGTTTTATAGAAATGTAATAATTTATAATATTTCTAAAATTTTA
This sequence comes from Meta bourneti, assembly GCA_933210815.1. Classification (NCBI taxonomy): domain Eukaryota; kingdom Metazoa; phylum Arthropoda; class Arachnida; order Araneae; family Tetragnathidae; genus Meta; species Meta bourneti. The sequence continues at coordinate 74,718,909 of OW119928.1, forward strand.
TATTCATTACAAAAGTTTAGATACAATTTATTCTAAAATAACAAAGATTTCTATTTCTATATTTAATACGTATTCTGATAAAAATTATGTCTATTATTTAATACTTATTCATAACTGTGGAGTGAAAAAATCATTTGATTGCTACTCTGGAATGGCTGGAGAAGATTCTGGTACCGTCTAAAGAATAAACCTAAAGGAGAAAAATTGTAGTTGATATTCTAAGGTGCCTCGGGACTTGAAATTTTAAAGTTTAGGTCAATTCATGGAATTTTGTTTAATGAAAGGAAAACGATACAAACATTGAATTTCAAAACAATATTACTCATATCCTCATATTATAAAACAATAATATAAATCTTCAACACGAATCAAATGGGGTTACCATGCATCCCAGTTTGAAGGATACATCTGGGATTCGGGTTGATTAATCGTTTTATCGCAACCAGAAGAGAGATCAAGACCGCATTCCTTATGATGTATCGGCCATTGTTAACCACCCCGTGTGGCAATTAACTTGTTTTGAATGCACTGCTGCTAGCTGAACATCAAGAAGTAACGCGTTTTCCTTCCATTCAAACTGATGCACAGTCTCATAGGAGCTACAGAGAGGCGAATGTTGACATTTGTTAAAGTGAACAACGATTATATTAATGGCCTGAAAATGACAAATCTGTAAGACTCGGGAACACTGTACCGGACCCTCGCCAAATGTCTGTTTGGAAAGACCTCCATATTGGATGCAATAGCCCGTTGTATTGCTCCAGTTCGACGTTAATTAACTACCTACCTATCATATTGGAAGTTTTCCACTTGCACACAAGTAGTGCATGCCGCACACCTACGGCGGATTACCATATTCCAAAATCATCGCCAATTGGCAATGATAATTATTGCCAATTGGCGATGGTATCGTGTTTTTGAGTTCAAATGACAAATCATGAAAGTCAAGGAAACCATTTATTATTCTGGATGAATTGTTTGTGAGTAGTAACTAAAACATTTTGGTTGTAAAGAGTAATACACGGAAAACTGAGAATTTAAACTGAAGAAATGTGCTGAGTTATCTAAACACATTTTAGTCATCAGAACATGTAACCTAAAGCGATGTCGAATTGTTGCGCACATTTTCTGTCAAACAGGAACTTCAGCTGCTACCGAAAGGGTGTTCCCAGTTATGAGTAGTTTGGTCAGAAGAGGTAGGACAAGGAAGTGACATTAACAGAAAAACTGTTCGTAAATTTTAAGAGAAATCACTAAAATATTTGACATTTATAACTGCGAATGAGAAAGTTTAGGATATTGTAAACGTGAAAGTAGTTCAAGAATTTCAAAACAACAGAGTATTTTTCAATGCCCGGCCACTAACCTCTTAGACCTTCGGCACTACAAGGGACAAACTGGCGGCTATTTATGAAGGAGTGCCTAGTGGATACATGGTCGTAACTCCGAACAGGGGCAATCACCGACCTCTGTGTCCTTACAAATCGAGATTGGATTCTGGGATTTGCTGGATGTTAGACAAACGCTTTGACCACTATACGTTACTTGTCAGAGAGCCATAGTAAACACTGAAAACAACCAACTCTTTCAAATGAACCATTACCAAAAGCTGATGTTCCAGAATTTTCAAGAATCTGAAATGAGATTATATCATATCTTTAGCTCTCAACTGTGACCATACTGGGCAGCAACTATATGGCTACAATTAAAACACCTGTATTTCACGGCGTTGTGGTTAGCTATGGGAATGGTCTAAGATATATCGCCAGCTACAAAACAAATTAGACTCGCTATTTTTGTTACTTAATCTAGCATAAAAGACAAAATGACCAAGAGAGAAAAAGGGATTGAGTATTAAAAATGTTTATTCGGGAAAAATATTACACTCTGATATGACATTTTCGTGGACATGTAACCTGTGATTCCAGACGAGCTGTGAGTATAACTTCTAGTATTTTAAAGTACATTATATTGGGGCTCTGATGAGATTGATTGATTGATTGTTGGGTTTTATGGCGCAAGGTCCAACGGCTCTGATGAGAAGGAGCCCTCAGGGGTTCATCTTCTATGGGTGTACGGACATCACCCGAGGTACTCGAGTGATCAGTCCTTCCTTCTGTTTTATCCTGGGCTACCCTTCTACTTTTTGCTTATTTTCCTACCTCGTTGTTGTCTTGTGTTTGGCGTAGCTTGGCCAAATATGGCCCAAAACCAAACGATGAAAAGGCAATCGACCTTGACTCAGTCGTTTTTTTGAATAGGTGTGAAAGCGCTTTAGAAGGCTGCCATAAGCAAAAGCATGAATGGCAATCGGCGTGGATGTTTACCATATACCAACACTTTTCCTTTCTTTTCACAATTACTAGACTTCTGTCTAGCGTTTGGTGAAGCTTGGCCAAGTATGGTCCTTGCTCCATAATGCCAAAAACAACCCAATGCCAACTCGTTATAAATGCTTTCCGCATCGAATGGTAAACTTAGAACCAAAATGAGCGCGAAAGAGCAAGTTGGGGAATCGATTTGCTTACGTTACTACCAGTCCCCTAATTTAATTAATAGACTCGTTCAAAACCACGTGATTCAACTACCGTCAGCCGGGAGCCGGATTATAATGATAAAGTTATTTATGTGTAGGGATGTGATGGCACCTTCGGTAGACAGTCTTACAATGGTTCACCTATCAGCTTCATATAAACGAATTTCCTTTCTGTGGTATTTTAACTCTCCAAATGGTTTAGACGAGATTTCTCGTCCATAAAGGTCTGACCAATTTTGATATTGACGAAATATCTGGTCATCAAGATATTTACGATTTTTTATGATTACGGGATCAAGGTCTGGTAGCTTTATTACGAGATATCTCGTTCGTCAAGATCTGGTCAGTTGTGCTAATGATTGAGTTTTTGATGAGATACCTCGTCGAGACAGCCACCTGAAGGATTAACAATGTACTTAGATGGTGCATAATGACGAATTCTCAACAGTTTTTGGGTCCTCATGGAGACATGGTGCTACTCTAGTAGATATGGACAGAGGGGGTGAAACTAGGACAGAGGGGAACACTAGGATAGAGTGGGGCACTAGGACGATGGGGAAGACCAGGGCAGAGGTGAGAGATGAGACTAGGATAGAGGGAGAGACGAGGTCAGATGGGGACTAGGACAAGGGGGAGTGGAATGATGTCGCACAAGACAAAAAGAAAATTCCGCCTGTTCCAAGTTGCGACACAGCGCCATCTGTTGATGGTACAGAAATCCTCACAAGAAATTGTACAGGCTCCTTTTGGCAATCGTTCCATTTTGGAAATTTTGAATTCCATTTTGAAATTGCATATAGATTCACTCCATCCTAATATTCATCTTTTCTTAAAACATATTAAGGTATATAATCCGATAAAAAACACTAATCAAACTATCATTTTAAAAGCCCTGGTGATATTTATATCATTTATCAACATCACATTAAATAAACTTTAAATGCAATAAATACAGTATTTCTAGAACTCGTAAAAATTACTTATTCCACGCCTGAGTACTTTGCAAAATAGTACTATCAGATTATAGCGTTTTTATAGAAATAAAACTTCGCTAATAGTTCACCCAAAAATATGCTCCAACATACCAGGGGAGTAATTGAGTGTCTAGACACGGTTTCTATACAGAACTCTAAGTGCCGCCATTTTCGCCATTTTCTAGATAATCTGATGCTAATTTTTTGTGCAAGTCCAACGGAGTGCTAAGTGGACTAATATTATTTTTATGTTGAGTGGACGAAAGAGCAATATTTCGCTGCTTTAAAATGGGATTGCGCTTGCTTTGTTGTTGTGATTTCGGAAATGAGAATTTTAAGAGCTTTGTATCGTCGTTTCTGGGAAATAATTTCCTGTCAAGGATGAAATTCGCTTCCCGAAGTTAGCCTACGTCATTAAAATACCCCAAACTAAAAAAAATATGGTAGATGAGTGTAAAAAATCGTGCAAAAATTTAATTTCAAGACTTCTTAAATCGAGTTTTAAAAAATAAGGTCATAAATATGCAAGAATCTAACAACCATCGAAGTTTCTTTTTTATTACAGAGTGACTAATTTCGTTAACTAAGCAAAATTCTGAATTCTTAGTATGGTGTTTTAAATTTAAAGCTCGAATTGATAATTATAATTTGATTAATTAAATAATTCTTAAATTTTGACCTTTAAAGACAGCGAAGTAGAGTAATGAGATGTGTGGAAGCAAATTTTCACTGAAAATAAATTGAGTTTTAAAAAGTTAACTAATTTTGTCAAACGAAAATTCACATTTTAAGATAGTTGCTGAAATTCAAATAAGTAAAATAGCGTCTTAAATTATGTAAGAATCTAACAACTGGTCATGTTTCATAACTTCCTAATACATATCGACTGATTTCGCTAATTCTGATTTATTGATTTTTGTAGTGTTTTCAGAATAGAGAAACCTAAAACTATAGCAATTCTACTTTGATTTCTTAACAAGTTCTTAAATTGAAATCTGATTTAAAGGTAGAAACGGGGAAACGGATGCAGATTTTCACTAAAAAATAAAAGTAAAGTATCGAAAAATTGTGGTTGCAATACTTTTACCAAAACAGAAAACTCACAAAATTTTAAAATCGGTTCTTAAACTTGCACATAATAAAAATAGTAAGTTCATACAAAAATAATAAAACACCCGCGAAGTCTCATTCTTTTCTAATTCATAACAAACGGTATGACATTAAAACTTAAAAACCCATATTTTAAGACTATATTAAATATATTCTTCTTTCTGTGTATTAAAATTGAGAATTGATACATTTATAGGGTAAAGGTACTTAATATGCAACACATTATTTTAAAAGTTTGTTAAAAGTAAAAAAATGGGGGTTTTGAATGATTCAAACGCCATATCATGACAAAATGTATTGATTCATATGCGAGTTAATATAATTTATCAAACATTAAAAATTTTCAATTTCTGCTAAAAAAGTAGAAAAAGTAAGAATTGTCGATGTTGAAAAGATTCATTTGCGAGTTGATAATTTACCAAGCATCAAAAACTTTTAATTTAAACTAAAACAGTAGAAAAGTAAGAATTGTCGATTTGGAAAAACGGTATCTACACTGCTGGCCACCGTAAATGCAACACCCTGAAGGAAGCATGCAAATAATATGAAATTTACAACATGCATTAGCGGAGGTGAGATATGCAAATGATTAGAATTTCAGCGCAGACGCACATCACGCGCGCCTGTGGCGCCACTTCAAAGCGCTATTTAAGGCTTGGAGATTTCGACGATTTCAAGTACGGCAATTGTGTTTTTCTTGTGGTTTTTTCAAAAAAACGATCAATTATGCCTCGTAGAAAACAGCGATCATCTTTTGATCAAGTATCCGAGTTCGACAGAGGAAGGATAGTGGCCTACCGAGATTGTGGATTATCTTTCAGGGAAATCGGTAGTCGTGTTGGACGAAACCAAACAACTGTAATGCGGATATGTGATCGTTGGATGCAGGAGGGTACGACGGACCGACGTGTTCGATCGCATCCACCTCAGTGCACCACTTCACGTGATGACAGGCATATTGTGCGTATGGCAGTGACGGATCGCTCAGCCACATCACGAACCATAGCACAGCACATTCAGTCTGTACCGCATCATCCAGTGTCTGCGCGTACCATTCGACGCCGTTTACAGCAGAGTGGTCTGTCCGCAAGACGTCCATTGCTTCGTCTACCCTTGACGCAGAACCACAGACGTTTCCGCCGCCAATGGTGCGATGAAAGAAGGATGTGGACGGCAGAATGGAATGAAATTGTCTTTACTGACGAGTCACGCTTCTGGCTGCAACACCACGATGGTCGGATTCGAGTCTGGAGACACCGTGGAGAGAGGATGCTGAACAGCTGCGTTATGCACCGCCACACTGGTCCTGCACCGGGTATTATGGTATGGGGCGGTATTGGATATCACTCTCGCACTCCTCTAGTACGCATTGCCGGTACTTTAAACAGCCAGCGCTACATCTCCGAGGTGTTGGAGCCAGTTGTCCTTCCTTACCTTCAGGGCTTGCCCACAGCCATATTTCAACAGGATAATGCGCGACCACACGTGGCACGCATTGTCCAAGGGTTCTTCGTCAATCGCCAGATTGAATTGCTTCCCTGGCCAGCTCGCTCTCCGGATCTTTCGCCGATAGAAAACATGTGGTCCATGGTTGCTCAACGATTGACCCAGAATACTTCCCCAGCTGCCACACCAGATCAACTTTGGCAACGTGTGGAAGCTGCTTGGTCTGCTGTACCCCAAGAACACATCCAAAGTCTCTTTGAATCAATGCCGAGGCGTGTGGCAGCGGTGATCAACAATGGCGGCTACTCTGGCTACTGATTTTGGCAGGAACCACACTTCACAGAAGTCTATAAATTTAATCATTTGATACTTGGTCAACATGTTATCTACAAAATAAATTTTGTTGTGATATCTCTTGTCTTTCTTGGTGTTGCAATTTGGGTGGCCAGCAGTGTAGTATGTAACACCTAGCGAATCTGTCTAGCATACGAAAAACCTTTTTTTGCATCTCACAAATGTATTCATGCCTAAAGTAATAAAAATAAATACATTTCATATTTTTACACTTACTTTTAATTACATTAAACTTTTGCACATTGGAAATCGTTTGGAATGCTTTTTTCGATACGGCATTCTGAAAACGTCACAAGTAAATGTAATTTTTCTCAAATCGAAAATCGTGTACCCAAATCAATGCTATATTTTACCAACTTTGCTTCTAAAATCTCAGGTCATGTATATTTATTACCTAATTATGTATTAATTGTGGTGTGTAATGGTAATACGGCAGCAGCATTGTATCAATCATACGTCATCTCATAGAAGTAAAACTAGCAAATAATAATTATAACATCAACTATAAACTACATAATGTATTATAATTCAATAACATGCAGTAGAATTTACATTGAAGTAGAGCAAGACATCGCATGTGTGTGCATATGGACTCATGAATTCGTAGAAGAAACTACTGGTCTGTCCTAAAATTTCTCATGGATATAGGTTTTCAACTGAAACTTAATTCTTTGAGTTTTGGCCCAAAATACTGATTAGTTCATTTTCAATGAATTATACTCTCCTTCCCATTTAGAAAATAATGTATACCATGAATTCCATTATTTTTAAAATATATTTGAAAATATGAAAAATACACGCAATATGAAACAAGTTCGTCACGGAGTTATTTGTGCTTCAATGGAAAAGTTACTTTTGTTTCAAGAAAAACTGAATCTAACAGAAAACTTGTTTTGAACATTCACAAACATGTTCTATGATAAATCACGCAACAATTTTTGGAATTTATTTTCTCTTCAATTATTGGTTTTTAAAGGAAGCCTCAAAAATATTTTTTCCAGCACTTCGAAGTAGAAAAATGCTTCAATTCAAAAACCGGATTTTCGACTGACGTTCAAATCAAAATATAGATGCTTTCGTCCAACACAGAAGCATTTTATGCAAATTCCGATTTATTTTGCTTATTACCAGTTGAGATACTGCACTATTCCAGCGACCTTATAATGATATAGACGGATCACGTGCCCGCAGCTTCATATTATTTCTTCCAGTTGCTCAGTTTGAAGATCTGTCATGTGGTTAAAAGCAGAATCTTAAATTATTGATTGGTTAAAGAGATTATCCACCGTGATCAAAAACACTAGTCTGCAATTCGACAGCCAACCGGCTAAGTCGGTTCCTACGTCCACAGTGATTTACCTTTCAGAGATATTACAACAGTCCCTCCGCCTACATGATCCGTATATTTCATTAGAGGTCGATGCAGTATTCGATATTGCATCGCATACCCTATACGCAAATTAAATATAAAGATTCTAGATAGACATGTCAACCATTGACAGGTTTATGCAAAATATTGTTGTTCTTTTGTTTAAAGTAATTTTTTATTATTATTTTAACAAAAGGAACCCAAATTTTAATATATGTAAATGTTGTCATAGCTTCTATTGAAAGCCAACTTTTAAAAATTTAATACTAACAGTTCTTTCGGTGCGTGTGTGATTTCATACACTCATGTACAGACGGAACATCGGACGAGACCATACTCAATGGTGGAGCTGGCATACATCTAATCATGCCAAATTGCGAAATAAAACAAAGGGGAACAACGCCTCCAGTGTGTGAGCTTACAGCAATAAAAGACGATTTGAATATATATGATACAAAGCTAACGGAATAATAATCTTGAGTGATTCAAATGCTGCCCTTGAGACAATATAACAGGAATGCTCAAAGCTAACTAACACCATCACGCACCCGTGCTGGTAATGACGTGAGACATTACCAGTTTAGACGAGTGTGGTTGGGATGAATAGAGCCGGTCACCTAGGTGCATGTCTATCCAGAATGTTATATCGCATATTAGTTACATTATATCAGAATCTAATACTATATAGTACATACATATGATACACACATTAGTTATATTATGCAAGCTTATACTATGTATACAGCATTCATATTAAAAGCGATTGACTTTCGTCTTAGGATTATTAAATACTGGTGATTCCCTAAATTTCACACTTTGATCCTTCAGCCCTTATTGGAAGCAATATTCCTGAGCCACGCGATTTTAAGTTGGTAGGCAGGTGTCTTCATATGTCACGATGTAAGGAGGTAGACTGATGTAGGCTCGAGGTTAACACAAGATGTTCACTACCTCGGCAGAATTAACCAGCTGTGGAAGATCTACATTTCACAGTGGATGTCAGCGCATATTGGTAGGTAGGTGAATTCACGTCGCTCTGGAGCAACACAACAAGCTATTGGCGACAGTCCGGGACCGATTCCGAAGGAAAAGATCCGACAACACCTCGTAATTTTGAATCACAGTCAGATGACGAGGACAACACCTGAGTTGGCCCTATTCTCCAAACTTTCACATCACGCCAACGTGAGGACTTTTGAGGTCAGATTTAACGTGTATTTGTTTGGATGGAGTTTCGAACTTGTAACCCTCCGGTTTCTAATCCTCGACTCTTCCGAGCTTCCGTGGCCTTCCAGCATATGTTGGACTCGTGGGAAATGAGACTACAGACGTATTGCCCAAACAAGTGAAACATCTCAACAACAATACATCAAATTCTATCTATATGCATCTAATACTGTGTGGTCGGGTACAGACTAAGATAAATCAGTTTAAGAGTCATCGTCTAAAACAGATATGAACAGAGCAATAACGAAAACTATTACAAGATTAACCGTCAAGTGGTTTCGAGGATATATATCCAACAAGAACTGACCAATTTTGCTAATGACGAGTTTTGTCATCAAGATATTGCCGATCTTTTTATATGAAACATCGTGCCAGTTTCCTTCTAATGATGAGAAATCTCGTACATCAAGATCTGACCAATTTTGCTAATGACGAGATATCTCGTCATCAAGATATTACAGATTTTTGATGACAAGATCAAGGGTCAGTTTTCTTCATGACGAGATATCTCGTTCATCAAGATCTGGTTGGTTTTGGTAAAGACCTCGCCGAGATAATCACGAGGAGGGTCAGGAACTCGCCATCTTAGAGAAATGAAGATCGAAGAGGATAAGGATGGAACAAATCTTATCAAAACTACAGAAATTGCCCTGAATTTGATCCCTGTCAAGTTCGATTCCTCCTTGGGTGTATTTATTTCTTCTAAATTAGTAAAAAACTTTCTTTGTGTGTGTATGTTCATTACTTGATGTTGTCTGTCTTGGGTCTGACCCTAAGAAATGAACCAACCAACCGAATTTATACGTGATATTGATTGGTCAACGCCAAACGTCGCCGAAACAACGATATGCTATAGTTTAAGGTAACCTCTATATGCAAGGAATGTATTTCATTCACATCGCACTGGAGCAACACAATGGCCTATTGGCGATGGTACGGAATCAAACCCGAAGGGAAAGATCCAAGGACAACACCATTTAATTTTGAACTACGGTCAGATGACGAGGTCACACCTGAGCTGGCATCCCACTCTCCAAACTTCCACACCTCGCCAACGTGACCCGATATACGAGAGCATTTGGGTTGCGGCACTAGTCTTCGATTTGTTTGTTTGCACTGTAAATCCCTCCCATAGATGAACTTAATGGGGAAAAGCTTTATTCAGACAGGAGTCTACGAATATTTACAGGGGTACTATCTTGGTTGAATTCGATTCTTGGTGGACCCGATACCAGCCACTAACATTACCACAGCACGTTCTCATGAAACTCTAGAATACTGTCATTGAATTTATATTTAACTATACAGTGAACTTGGAAATAGGATGACGCACGTGAAATGTAGATTAAATAGAATGTATTTCTTATCTTTTGGATATAATTCAATGTACGTTATAAAAATATTCATATACCTGAATTAGGTTAAAATTACGTTACGGTTTGAAATTTTACATTTTCCTTTTCGAATAAGAAAATATTCCGTTTTCTTCGGTGAATAGCGTGTGGAGTTTTATAAAAATTGAATTATTTTTCTTTATTCTGTTAAACTGAAATATCTTTTGATTCAAATCTTAAAGCGATGTGCATAATTTTTTTACGAAGCTTGCCTTATTACTAGAATATGTTAAATATGATTTAAACTAAACGTTTTAAATATATATTGCGCATTTGCATGTTCACATTTTGTTTTCCATGGATTTTTCTTCTATTTATTAATTTTCCATAATTAATAATTTACCGTTCACATGATTGCTTCTCTCTTGATGAGAAAGGTATTTAAATATCCCCAAATTTTATATTTATTGTACAAATAGCTTGAGAAATAACTAAACGCAAAAGCGCTTATACTTCATATTTCGAAATATGCTTTAAAGCAAATTAAGGTTTCATCATTAAAATTAAAATACGCAATGATGAATTTTAAAATATTGTGATTTTTTTTCTTTGTAAACATTAAATTTTTTTTTAACTTTTTACTCAAAAGAACTAGAGAACTGAAAAAGGACATTGAATTCTAAGGATAATATCTTAAATAATAAAACTACATTAAATTAATAAATATTTATTTTTCCTCGTTTAAAATTACCAGACAGACAATGGTTTCGTTCATTGTAATTCCTTGATTTTATGTGTCTGGAAATAAACTTAGACCTAATTATTGCTTCATTTAAATCGATTAAATGTTTTAAAGAATTTATAACTTTGAATAACGTCTTTTCAGCGCATTATTTTTAGTAATTTGACCTTTAAAAATCCTTGAACAAGATTGTTTGGTCTCTAACTCGTTCTTTTCATGTAACCTTCTTTTTACACATTCAAAATTTGGCACTAGATTTTTTATATTTGTTTTACATTTTTCGAATGAATTAATGTCTTCAAATGTATAACCACATACACACAGATTGTTTCGAAATTAATTTATAACTTAATATCTTTTAATTGATAATTCTTAGTAATTAGACATTTAAAAATCCTTGGATTCTTGAACCATACAGCATATTGTAATCGATTGTCCAGCTTTTAATCATCATAGCCAACCCTGTTTTAACAACTCTATTTTAATTTTGCAGAATTTGATAGGGGAAAATCCTCATTTAAATATTTTTAAATGTTTGCGCAGTATCAATTATTCTATATAAAATTTTCGTCATTCATATTCATCTTTTTCCCATGAACATCCTACTATCTGCATTAAAAATATCTAATTATTTGTATGTTTTTGATCGATATGTTTTAATATCATATTTACTGATTTTATACTAGTGAGTAAAGCGTTTGAAATTTGATTATTATTTCAACAACTTGTTTTAAAATTTTTAATGTGACACTGAATTAGATTCATACATATGTTTAGCCCTTTTATAACTATTCATTTTCTATTGTTTTTATTTGGTTTTGCGTTTGGTGCAGATTGACCTAATTTTGGACCTTGGCCGGGAAATCCAAATAACCAACCAACCTTACACAAGATTATTTGGTTCCTGACACGTTCTTTATGTGTAAAACTTTTTAAACATTTGAAGGTTGGCACTCTAGATGTTTTATGTTTTACATTTTTCGAATGAAATTACTGTCTCCAAATTTACAACAAAGACACAGATTATTTTGAAAATACCCACATTACAAAATAATCTACTTTTTAATATTAAAACTTGGGTTTGCTATTAATAACCTTGACAGAAAAGAGAGAAAGATGTATGTCACTTGTTACGTTTCCCTTGTCTTATTAATATTTAGATATACTGAATCCACATGTTATAAAAGGAATCTTATAAATTCAATTTAAAATCAATTATGAGAGATCGATTTATTTTTTAACTACCCTAAAATTTCTTTAGGCAGAGAATCATGAAGCAAAATACGATGAAATTTCAATTTTGTATGAAGTTCCAGAAATTCTTACATTCTTCAACAATAGTTTACATCTTATTCTGTAGTTCTGTTCCAGGCTGCTTGGTTACGCTACTAAAACAGAACTGTTGTCACATTTATTCTGTATTACAACTTTTGAAAATTAAATTATTTTAATTTGAACAAAAATCAGTATTTAAAATTTCGAAAGTAAAGCTAGAGTAAAGGATAAACCTTGAGTCAACGGTAGTCTTGAAAGCGTTCCTGTAATTTTGAAATATTTGTCCATCCCTATTTCATTTTCACTTCTCTAAGATGACGAGTTCTTAACCCCTGGTGGTTGTCTCGACGAAATATCTCGTCATTAAAAAAGCTGACCAGATTCAAAATCGACTTCTGAAATAGTCATCTCATTCAACTTTTGTAGTTTTGTCTTACACTATAGTGTGATGCATGTGAAATGGATCATATGGATGGATAAATCAAGCATACATATTTCTTCCAAAGTAAATTGTAGAAGCTATAAAAATGTCAAAATGGAATTTTAAAAATTATTTTCCGCTCACTTATTACTTTTTCTAGATTTGCATTTTCTATGATATTTGCTTTTTTTCTGATAAAGAAAAGTGATTTTTCGAATCACTTTCAACAACGTTTAACTAATTCAACTTGAGCAACGTCGGGTAATTCTAATAGTATACCATAAGAGTCTATTTTACAATGTAACTAATATGCGATATAACATTCTGAATAGACACCATCTTAGTGGCAGGCTCTATTCATCCCAACCACACTCGTCTAAACAGGTAATGTCTCACGACATTACCAGCACGGGTGTGTGATGGTGTTAGTTAGCCTTGAGCATTCCTGTTGTATTGTCTCAAGGGCGGCATTTGAATCACAAAAGATTATTAATCCGTTAACTCTGTATGAATTATCGAAGCATATATATTCAAACGTCTTGTGTTACTGTAAGCTCACATGTTGGAGGCGATGTTGCCCTTTTGTTTTATTTCGCAATTTGGTATAAGATGTATAGTATTTTTAATAACTTTCCAAATTTTCCGATCAAATTTATTAAAACATCATTACAACGTCGTTATTTCAGGAGTACTTTGTAAATTAATCTCTTCACTTTTCACAGCTTTCTTATAAAGAGTCATTTGACAGTTCACCTTTGTTCGTTATAAATGCAATACTTAAGCACCATAAATATATTTTTAATATTGTTCAATACTATCCACCGCACTTATTTTGCATTAAATTTGCTGAAAAAGTTTGCTTTCCATCGGCATATTTGATTCGCAAGCGGAATAATATGGTGCCTTGATCTAATCGTTCGCAAACAAATACAAATTAGACATTTTTCGTGCCATATAAGAGAAATGGATATATTAATAAAAGTTCAATGCAATACCAAGAGTATACTTTTGCATGATTGCGATTATTCATAAAAATTAAAAACAAAAGTATACTTTTTCACGAATTTGATTATTCATAAAAATTTAAAACATTGGTTGAACGTTAATACTTTTTATATTTCCAACACCATTCGTAAGAATATTTTGAACTCCAAAATTAAACATTAAAATCAATAATACAGTATTCTAAATTAGCGAATTGGATTGCAAAATCAACATTTTACGTTAACCGAGTAAATTTAGAGGTGTTTCGTTTTTTCATGTTCGAATTCTAAGGCATTTACGTTTTTATTTTCATTAGGCGAATGAAAAGTTTTAAGTTGATATGTCTTCATCTATAAACTGTTTCTTAATAAAAACTTTTTTTAATGTAGTTCCTTTCAAAGTACGAATAGAAAGGATGTTTCGGGAATGTAAAAAAGGCCACTAACTTCAAAAATACCCTTAATGAGAACAAACAAAAGAGGTAGGTAGGAATTTTAATTAACGTCGCACGTCGCACTGGTGCAACACAACGGGCTATTGAACAAACAAAAGAAAAAAAAACATAAAATTCGTCTAAGTTCTTCCCCTAGTTATTAGAAACTACCAAAGTTCAGTAATCGAATGTAATTTATGGAATAAAATTCTCTTGTGATTGACTGGTATGTGAAGATACGTTCTCAAGTTCTTAAAATTCTCATCCAGCAATATTTCGAACGAACTGAGAACAAAATATAATCTTCAAAAACCATCGCAATCTGTTACAATTGAGATAACTATCGACACATTAATCATTCACGAGTTTTCTCTTCACAATAGTACTTTTAAAAACGCCATCTATCAACTATTTGCATCAACTATTGATTTAAACACGCTTACACGAACAAACATATTATACAGTTCAAAATATACAAGGTACAATAACCTGTTTAAATGTTGATTGGTGCGATGTTTGCATTTTGTTTTACATTTTCTACTTTCCTCTTCATCACACATCTCCCCCTCCCCTTTATCCTTTTTCGTTTAAAATTAAGTTTTTCTTTTTCCTATCCAATTTTTTTGTCAATAATTCTCTCCATTCCCCACTTTTGCTTTTAAATCTTCCCCTTAGACTTATCTCTATCTATATTCTACTTTGTCTCAACTCTAATTTTCTGTTTTATATTTCTTTTTCTATTCTGAATAATTATTTTCTTGTGACACCTTTCTTCAAACTTTCATCTTTCTCATGTCTGATTTCACTCATGCTTAGATAAACAATTTTTAGACTAAACATCAGGATGAATTTTAATCCAAACCATACAGTGTGGAAACAATTAAAAACCACAAATTAAAGTGACATTGAAATTAAGTGTTCGTTTTTACAACTCCATATGTAAAGAATCGTGCACCATGTTTTACAATTTGAAAATACTCTTTAAAATTGCCGTTAACACGAAATGTGTCCCATTTAATTGTTTTTGTTAGTTAAGTAAAATTAAAAAAAAAAACAAAATTTAAATTCATTTTTGATACAAATGGGAAACAAAACTAAATAATTTATTTCACAGTAAAATATCTACTCTTCGTGATACATGTATTTACTGCATGTTTTTTAAATTGTATGCAACATAAAGTTTCTTAACTGCATTTCTTAATCTCATTTGTGTTATGCAATCGGACTAACTCAAATGAAAAAAGAAATAAAATGCAATCGAATGTCACATTGGCAATACAAATGGATAAATAATACAAATAAGTAAAGTACAATTGGGTGTAATTGTTCTACTTATGTATAACACTTGTATACTTTCCTTCAACTCCTCTGTTTTGGATCTTGCACCATAATACCCAAAATCCACCAAACGGTAAAGCTTGATTGAAAAGTAATATTTCTTTTCCCAATTCAATAAAAACAAATGAAATGAAGAATTTTTTTCCATTTTAAAAGCACAGATTGTGTGATAGTTAAATGTTCTTTTTAACATTTTGTCTTTTTCAAAAAAATAAAAAGGGTAATATTGAAATACCTGATTTTAAAATATTCCTAAAGTTTGGGAATGGTTTTTAATGAATCACACGACAAATCAACTAAGATTCATATATAAACAGGTAATTTATCAAAGATTTTTGCGTTATAACTGAAAACAAGTTTATTTATATCCAATATGAAACACCGTATATATTGGTCATAAACATAAAAACTTTTTCATTACAAATGTATATTTTTAATTAGTGCTAAAATACAAAGATATAAATGTCTTTTATATTTTCACATTTACTTTTAATTGCATTATAATTTTTTTTCGCATTAGAAAAAGTAAGGAATATATTTGACATTCATTCTCAACGTAAATCTTTTCTTTTCAAACTAAAAACCTCTTATCCGTGTGCTGGTTATTTAATTTTCAATTCATTAAAAGCTCTTATTTCCTATGGAGGGTTATTTCTATAAATTGAAAATTCTATTACATATTTCATAATATGAAAGCTGAACGCGCAATAAGGAACGTGTTTCATATTGCGTGCAGTCCACATGTTCTGCATCGCGTGCGCGTGTTCTTCTGTGGAAAAGTTACACTTTTGAGTGGGTTAACACGAATATATCCGTTCTGCATAACTTCTAACTAGTTTTGACCTTGATCAATACAATCTTTCCTAATGTTCTTTCAAACAATATAAGTTGTTACTTAGTCGTTTTGTATGGTAAAAACATCACTACTTTGAAATCTCGTCGACACTCAGAGGGTTAAGAAAAAAGTTCCAGGAAAACTGGAATTTAACATTAAAAAACCTGGAAATTTTACTTTTAGTGAATGCAAAACACGTTCATTGTCAAGTATAAAAAGATAGGTCTTCACCCACTATTTTTTGTCTTTTTTTAGTGTAATGCCGTTTGACATAGGGTCAACTAAAACTTTGGCACTCCCCAAATGCACCTCTGCTGCTGTAGGGTATTAACTAGAATTTAGGATTAAAAACATAAAAGACATTTTTGAAGGCAAAGCATTCGAGATTTAAAATAGATCTATCCACAATTTTTTTCAAATCTATTTTAGCATAGTTTAAAAAGATAGGTCTTCACCCACAGTCCTTTTTTAGTGAAGTGCCCTTTGACAAGGGATCAATTGACCATTTGACCCTTCCTAAATGCACCTCTGACTCAGTGGGGCATTTAGGGAGGTATAATAGGTGCAAGGGCCAGCTATAATCGGAGCCTGGAAGATCTACCTGTGCTCTCAGGCAACACTGAAAATCCAGATTCAAATCAAACAAAAAGGAAGATGCAAACTCTAAGAATTAATCAAAAATTAAATTTTTAGGTTTTTAAAATTTAACATTAAAAATCTAATTTTGGATTAATGTAAAACACATCCAGAGAAGCCTAGATTCAAAAGGATAGGTCTTCTCCCAGTCTTTTTTTAACTTAGATTTAAAAAAAAATAGATATTTTCCAACGAAGTCTCTTTTAGCATTGTACCCTTTTACAAGGGGTCAACTGACTCTTTGACCCTCCCTAAATGCACCTCTGGTTCAGTGGGGCATTACCTTTCGAGGTGTAATAGCGGCAAGAGCCAGCTATAATCGGAGCGTCGAAGACCTACCTGTGCTCTGGGGCACCCCAACATTGAAAATCCAGTCAAATCAAACATAAAAAAGATGCAAACGCTAAGCCACCAGGAAACAAAAGAAAAAGGGGAAGTAGTGTCGTTGAGAAATTGTTTTTCTGCGGGGTTGACGGAGAGGTGCGATGAGGGGGGAAGAGAAGAACAAAAAGAAAAATAAAAAAAATCAGAACTCGGGCACAGAGTGCGCAGGAGCCGTTTGGCGACGGTAGCGCCGCTCGCCGAGGAACCCTTTTTACTGGCAACCCTTGAAGCCAGCGGCGTGCTCTTCGCTTCGTCTGTCGTAGGTGTAGTGTGTCAACGAGACAGGCAGTAGTGGGGGTCTTAGATCGAGCCGCAGCACCCTTTTAGTGTAGTTAGGCAGTAGTTTTTGGGACAAAAAAACAATAAGCGTCTCTATCTCTGTATAGTAGTGTGGCGTGTGTGCGAAAACACTTCGATACAACACAAACCGAAGCATAAAAGAAAATATACGACGCCTTGCTCGCTCGATCTTTGTTGTTATTGTAAAAAAGTATCTATTTGAATAATATATACATTATATATATTATATATATATATTTCATTATATATATACACACGCACTCTTTTTGCCCGGGAAAAATTATTTCGAGTAGAGTGGAGTGAACAATGGAGAATGAAGCTCATCAAAATTGTTCCGGTAACCAAGGCCAAAATGATGCCGCTCATGACCCAGGGTATGTAAACAAACTTTTTTTGGTCTTTAAATTGAATTTTTTCTCCTGATTGCCTTATCCGTGAAATTTTCTCTTGTATCGCTTTGTTTTGGTCTCTCGTTCCCTTTTGTTGGAAATTGTGTGTTCTCTTACGGTCAAACCGGCAGGTTGTCTTTTTTTTTAAAACCAGCTTGTGATTAGTTTTCGTTTTTCTGTTTGCTAGATTGTCTATTCGGGAGTATCGTTATATAATTGCTTGTGTTTGTTGGTAGCGTTTGTTGTGTGAAAGAAGGTAGTGTTTTTGTTGTGGATGGGTAGTTCGGTAATCGTTGCGTTCGAAACGCCGAGATCGTATGGAAATTCTCGGAACTGATGTCCGTTACAGCTTTAGAATAAAAGAGTGTTGGATAGCGAAATAAACAGAGAAACAACTACTTTGGTTGCAAATGTTCAGGGATTTAAAAAAGTTTTTTCCTTTGTGTGAGCTTTTTGGTGACATTTAACCGTTAGAGAAATTTTGCAGTGTTTTTTGAAGGAAGGTAGTTTCGGTTTTTGCTTATAGCTGATGTTAATAATCCGATTGTCTTTTGCGTTAGAAACTGCGAGATGAAGTAGAAATTCTTACGGCTGATGTTCGTTAAACTAATAGAATAACAGTGTTGGATAGCGAAATAAGCAACTAGAAACAACTGTACATTGGCCACAAATACCGTTTGTGACCAAACTTTTCAGTGATTTAAACGTTTTGATTTTGTGTGAACCTTGTAATATTTACCGTCACGAAAGAAATATTGTGTTTATGCTGAAGAAAGGTAGTTCTTGTTTTTGTTGTAGATGGTGTTTATACTTCGATAACCTTGCGTTCGAAACGATGAGATGTAATAGAAATTCCCGTGACTTATGTTTGTTAAACCAATATAATAATATAGTGTTGGATAGCGAAATAACAATGAGAAACAATTGTACTTTGGTTACAAATATTGAGAGACATAGAAATATTTTTTCTTTGTGTGACATCTGCCGTTACGTGAGAAATTATGAAACGTTCGTTTCTCTGAAGTATTCTCGAATCGGCTTCTATATATTTGGTGATTAGTTATCACTTAAAAAGATTTTTGAAATTATTTTCGAAGCTTTGTGTTATTAAAATGTCTTTCTTTAAAAAAATTTGGGAATTGAGATGATGGAACAGATCAAATAAAATTAAACTAGACACAGGATAGTATAAACTTGATAGACGATCTTCGTATTCTGACTTTTTCTCGTAAAATTCAACGAACAAACACAAGATTTTAATTCATTTAGAACTATGTTTTCAAGTTGAACAAGTTCGAGTTCAGTTCGAACAAGTTTAAGTTGGCAAGTTATTTTGTTCAAATTATGACTGAGAAATATAAGATTATTCCATGTTTCATTTTTTAATTGCATTGTGTTAGACAAGTTTTTAAACCTATTACAACTATATTTTAGGTCGAACATTCCATATAATATTGAATTTTTTTTACTAATAAACCGTCTTAAACTTCGGAATGAAACGTAAAACAACATTTATGAAATAAATGCATCTCATTTTGAACTCTTAATTTTTTTGTTATAAACTCTAATAATTTAGAATCTTGTTTTTACCTGTTTTGTTTACTGTTTTGCGGATTTTTATTCTGAAAGATGGTGTTGCCATTTTTCGTAAGAAAAAAGCACTTCGCAAAGCATTTACAACTCCGTCCAGAATAGTTCGATTATTCCGATTGATCGAGTTTCAGAATAATGCATCAACGTGAGTTATTCTGACAAAAAGAACCGTACACTTCTTTCGACAATTTAAGGTGAATCACTACAACCCGGACCTCAGCAGTTGTTTGTTCTCAGCGTATTCAGAAATGATTGAGAACTCTTCTGGAGCTTTAACCGAGCAAGTTTTGAAACATGACGCTCATACATCTATTGTATGGTAATCGGTGACGAAATTCCATTCGGAATGTTTAGTTGGGCATAATGTTAGATGAACAATAATACTGGTACCGTATTTTCTTCACGGTCGTAAAAACACGGATCGTAAAAATTTGGAAGCTTGAAATGGCTGCCTACTACCGGTATTTTGGATATTAATTACTTTACGTGTTTACTGTTTTTGCTGAAACCCTAGACTTGTGAAAAAATACTGTTCAATCCGTTTGTCAGTGATCATTTTAGTTTTTGTTTGGAGAATCTTGATTTTAAGAGTGTCGAAAATTCTTCTGAATGACGATGAAAAGTATTTTGCTTACAAAATTTCAATGCTTAGACTGGCTCCAGTACTTGGAATGTTAATTGGTTGGCCTGTTTACGGTTTTGAGAGAAAACCCAAGGATTGTAAGATAATACTGTTCAATCAGCGATCATTTTAGTTTTTATTCTGAGAATCATGATTTTAAGAGTGAAAATTGTTCTGAATGACAATGAAAACATTCCCCATAAACAATATCAAAGCTTGGAATGGTTACCTTTATTTGGAAAATTGTTTAGGCTTTTTACTGTTTCTGCTGATATCGAAGCATTGCAAAACAGTACTGTTCAATTTATCGTCGATGTTCATTATTGTTTCGAGATCGGCAATCTTGATTTTCGGAGTACGTGTAGAAATTGTTTTGAATGACGATTAAAAATATCCATCACAAAAATTTTCAAAGCTTAAACAGCCTATCTACTATCGATATTTAGAATGCAATAAGCTGACTTAACAACTTAGCTGAACTCTGAAACAATATTTCTCAATCAGTTGATCGCAGTTCATTGCAGTCTTAAGATCGAGAAGCATGATTTTAAGAATGGATAAAAATTGTTTTGAATGATGGTTAAAATATTTGTTGTAAAAGATTTCAAAGCTTGAAATTATTAGAACATAATTCGACTGGCTACTTTGCTAATTTTGTTGAAACCGAAGCATTGTAACAAATATTGTTCAGTCAGTTTATCGAAGATATTTAAGCTTAAGAATAATTATAACTAAAATATTGTTCTGCATGACTTGTGAAACAAAATCTCTAATCGTAAAGAAGGTATGCATATCCCAAATAAGTTCTTTTTCGATTGAAGAATATAATTTCAAATGTTAAAATAATTTAAATGATTTCCACAATGTTTAATACCGTTCTTTGTTTAGTTGCGTTGTTTTTAAACATTGTAAAAATTACCATTAAAGAATTTTTTCAACATCGAATGAGAGAATTTAAGTGGTGCAATTTTTGTTTCAGCTTATTAGCTTGTTTAGTTTATGTAATCCAACCGAAAACATTAATTTTATTCCTTGGAATAAAATATATTTAATTAAATCAGTTTTTACTGAATTTGTAAAACATGCCCTTCCTCGTTCTTATGTAAGCAATGGAGATTTGTATATTTGCATATTCTATTCGAAATCGGATTTATCTTATTCAACTCAGTAAGCCCTTACTCGAGTATATTTTTTCTTAATTACTTAAAGGTTAATTGAAGGAATTCAAGTGAAATATATATTCCTTTTTTTACGCTATTCAGGTTTTTATTGTTTTTCGGTTATCTAAGCTTACGTTTATATATTCGCTGCACTTCTCTTACTTTGTTATCTATCGTATTTAGTTGTACGTATTTAAGTTTCTTGTACAAAATGTGTACATAACCCTTAATTCTTAGAAGATACACGATTGGTTTGCTGGTGTCATTTAAAAATTTTCTTTAACGGTGTATTAAACCTTTTTTTTACTTCTTGAATTCGACAAAATGAAGAACATTTACATGAAACAAGAATTCAGAAGAGAACACTAGAAAAAGTGACTATGTCGACTGCCAGGGTCTGCCTTACGAAGTGTGGGACCCGATTCGATCCGATCTCTGAAGGCCCCTCAAAATATTAAAAAGACAAATTACTCATTTAATGTTTCTTTTTAAAAAGAAGTTAATTGAGTTGACAGTAGAAAACATTTCTAAAGTGAAACGTTTAAATGCGTCGCTAAATACTTTAGGAATAAAGTTATTTAATAATAAATGTATCTCTTCCCAATCCCGTTCATGGGGAGGCCCCGTTTGGGGGATCGGTTTTGGGTCAACCCTGTTGACTACCACTGTTTATTCTATGTCAAGTTATCTTTCGTTGATTTAACATAAGACGTGATTGGATTAGAAGCCAGAGTCAGCGAATTCGCGAAACCAACCAAGTGTGTTTTGGAATCAAAGGGCAAAGTGCTTGTGCGTGTTTAGCTAGGTAAGATATAAGTAGTTTCAAAAACTACTATCTCAAACTCCTTTCATAATGAAGTTTTTGCTCGAAAGTCATAAATCGCGGTATTTCGAAGTAAAAGATAAACACAGAACTTCATTGCGTGTTCGGTTCTGGCCGCTTAATTTTGTTTTGCAATAATTGGTGTATAATTTCATGACCTGTTTTCTAAAACGACATTTTTCTCAACTATTCGCAAGTTAGGTTATCCATTTTAACAATTCATAACTTTTAACTACATTTATTACGAAATACTTAATAGATTTAATGATTATACTTTAAAAATCTGAATATTTCCATTTATCTTGAGAGGAAGTAGGAATTTCCAATTTATACTTTTAATTTACAAGTTCTAGTAGCAATTATTTTATGACACTATCGTTCTTGTAAGTGATCTTAAGGCGTAAAACGAAAATTACAAATGTTTTCTTACGAACAGTATCATGTTTTTTCCATTGCTTCAAAAATTAACGTTAAGACGTTTAAATAGATTGTAGTAGTAGTAACTGAATGACCTCATGTGTTTTCAATTTTAAAATCTTCACTTGACTTGAGTACAAATCTCTGGACATAAAAATCAAAAGAATAGAAGCGATTGTTATATATCGTATGTGAAAATAAAATGTTCTATCGTTATGTCTACGTTTTTCTTCTAATTAGAAGTAAATAGTAGCGATATTTTCTGTTATTCATTAGAAATATTTTTATTTACATTTGTGCTACGATCTGTTTTTATTTACATCCTAGATGTATTTTAAATGCGATAGTTTACTAGGTTAGTATTGATAGTTTAACTTCGAGATAACTTTCGAAAACTACTCTTTTCAGTTTTCAGTCGATTTGAATAGCTATTAATACCGGAAACGTTTAAAAATGAAGATAAATAAAACATTTTAAGCCCTTTTCTATTATCCCGTGGTTAATAATGCAAATGTTCGAGTTCCAGTTATCGTTAAGCCGAACGTTTTTTATTCGTATCAGCCTGAAAAGTTGTGCTTAACTTTGTCGTAAACAATTACAAATGAATATCTTCAAAACAGAGTAAAGCTGACGTGATTCTTAAAAGGAAACAAATAAATTGTAATTTTCGAGAACAAAAGACGTTCTTTAAATAACATTTCTTCGCATCTAGTCACAAAAACGTTTTAATCACATTTCTTTACATCTTTTCACAAAAACATTCTTTTAATCACTATTCACATCTAATCACAAAAGCATTCTTTTAATCGCATTGAGTAATAAAAATGTTACTTTAATCATTTCTTCACATTCAATTAAAAAACGTTCTTTTAATTAAATTCACATCCAATCACGAACGTTTTTTTAATTACATTTCTTCACATCCAATCACAAAAGCATTCATTACATTTCTTCACATAAACGTGTTTCTAATCCCATTTTTCACATCTAATCACATTTTCAAACTATTCGACGCAGACGAATGCAATATTGAATCTGATATTTCATATGGCAAAATATTTTATGAATATTTCGTACATTCTCTAGAAAAGTGACACTACTCAAAATTGTAAATTTTACTGGTCAGCCAAAAGATTAGAAAAATGTAACTTTGTGTAGAATCCGTTAGTACTTTATTGAAAATGTGTAGCCCTAATTTTCTGATTCCATTTCCAGTTTGTTCGAGTTTAATCATTTAATTGAAAAGTAAAACCTTCATTTTGAGCTGCCGCTTTTCTCAAGATTGTGCGATACCTAGAAGGGGTTAGAAATTAGCAGCAGTCAAGCATCAATGGTATCTAAACATTTCCCCTCAGTTGCCAAAATTCCTTTAGGTGCAATTTCAAAGTATATTTTGTTTATATGGATGTATATAAACGCACAGTATAATTAATGGCTAGGGTATGATCTTGATGTATAGTCATTGTATTTCATTCACCGTACAGATTGTTTTACATATTGGAGTACAAATTGTTAGAAGGAAGAATTAATGTTTGATAGATCAGAATAATAGATTGCCATGCAAGCAATTCAATGTTCAGAAAATCGTATCAGAATTCAGCAAATCTACATGCAATATTCAGGAAACAGTCATAGATAATGACAGTGTGTCTAAACACTCGGACGCCAAAGCACAAAATACATCTAACGACCGCTAATTTTGAACCTTGCTAGCTTATTTTTATTCGTAATCAACATTTCTAGAAAATTTCAACAGTTAACTCTTGAGACTAATATTAATACATGTATGAACGTATTTATAAATAATGTAAAGATACATTCTGGTAATAAATGCCTCACCCGAATCTATTACAAACCCGGAGTACTCTAATGATCTGTCCTCCCATTTATTTTACTTAACCATTTGTCATGCCTTCGGGTTTTTCCTCCTTACCTTGTATAAGTCCGTTGCTTCTCTTGTGATTGGGGCAGCTTGGCCAAAAATATGGACTTACGCCATAAACCCAAAACCAACCAAGCCTCACCTGAATCGTTTCAGAAGGGAAGTTTCAAGTTTGTCCACTTGACTGCCTCCAAAACAAATTCGCTCATTTAACTAAAGTATGTATTGTTAAATTGGTCATGGAAATCGACTACAGTAGTTATTCCTGCAGAGTGCTTATTTGATACACTACAATTATCTAGTGTATACACTTTTCTGTATACACTAGATACTTTAAATACAATAGAGATTATAGGCTGATTTGAAAAATAAGTTATAAACTTTTATTTTTCAAGTCAGCCTACAATCCCTTAGTAATACCGCTGATGCATGCTTTTTTTCGAGAAAATGCGATACCTCGGTTGTTACTGCTTAAAAGATAGTTTGAGCCCTAAGTTTCAACAGTAGCGTAGCCAGGATTTCATTTCGGGGTGGGGACCTCAAAAACTGATAAATACATTTGGACTTTCGTTCTGTACCCTATATTTGATCGATAGGTTAAATTTTAAAGGTATAAAAATGATGCATTTCAGTTGGGTGCGAGTACCGAAAACACGCTTGTCAAATATTTATAGTGGGAACAAATAACAGTAAGAAAATGTTTAAATAATAATTCTAGAAATTCAGTGTATTTATGGCACTTTCGAAATAATTGTATTGCATTAGCATTACTGTATTTTTTAGTTATATCATTTGTTTACGCTGATGAGATATAGTAATGCGATGTGGCCAATGAAAAAAACAAATGAATTGGTTAGCATAATTAGTGATAGTTCCATGCAACTGGAAATATTTTTAAGTTGCAAATTCCTCAGATATCAGTTCATGATCGTTATTCGAAGTGGTATTCCGACTTTTGCTTATGTTTGAATGATATCTTCCTCTTGTTGAGAGGCTATCTATTGTCTCTAAAATATTTTATACCTTAAACTTATATCTAAAATATTTGCACTTTTTATGACGTGATATGATTTTTAAATCTATTGGAACTTGTCTTCGAAAGTGAAGCGAACTTATTAGGAGACAGGCGACTACGTAATACGACAATACCAATGTGTTAACCCTCTAAGTGGTTTCGACGAGATATCTCGTTCATCGAGATCCGACCACTTTTGTTAATGAAGAAATATCTCGTCATCAAGAATGAAGATTTATTTCGAAATGAAGATATTGCCGTTCTTCGATGATGAGAAAATCAAGAACAGGTAAGTTTTTCTAATGACGAGATATCTCATCCTTCAAGATCTAGTCAGTCACTAATGACAATATTCCTCGTGGAGATAGCAAGCAGGAGGGGTTAGACTATCGAATAGGAAAATAGAAACTTTTAAGAGGCCAAAAAGGGAAGAAAACTGTTTTTATTAAGAATTGAAAAGTGCATATTCGAAACTTTGCGATGATTTGCTGTCGGACATATCTTGTTCAATGCTACAGTAAAGTAACGAATATGAAAAAAAATGCATTTTTTGACAGTCGATGCTTAACATGGCATCTACAAAATCCTCTTGACCATAACCACAAGGGCTTATATTGCAAATATCGAATCTGCAGGCAGCTGCTTTGCTCTGTTGCTCTAGTGTCGTTTTTTGCTATACGAGGGCTAATTAGACAAAAAGCAACGAAAGAAAATTATCTTCGCACATTGATATTTCGTAATAAATTAATATAGTAAACTTATCATTTTGTTTAAACAATACAACTATATTTCTATATCAAATATTCTATGCATTCACACTTTAATATTTCGTACTGAAGGATTAATTTAACAATAATATAGATAATGTAACAGAATAAACTGTTATTTTATTTACACAATACCACTAAATCGTCAGCGTACAAGTGAAACACACGAAGTCAGAATTTTCAAATATGAGAGTATTTTAGCTTCTCTAGGGACCATAAGGTTATTTTCTTTGCATGGATTTCTTAAGAAACACTCTTAGTGAGTAGAATTTTTCGCCATTTGTTTTCTCACAACTGTTTTTTGATATAGTGTTTCACTCGGTAAGACGACGAAGTATTCTATGCATTCACACTTCAACAGTTTATAGTGAATGTAATTTAATAAGCTGTCACGCGCGTTATTCCATTCAGCCCCCATGTAGTTTCGACGAGATATCTGGTCCATCAAGATCTGACTAATTTTGCTATTTACGAGATATCTCGTCAAAGTAATATCGAGTTTTTGAGGGTGACGACATCAAGATGTGGTCAGTTTTCTTCTAAGGACAAGATATCTCATCCATCAAGATCTGGTCACCTTTGCTAATGACAAGATACCCCGTCAAGACAAACCACTAGGAGGATTAAACATATTACGAAATATTATATGATTTTATATTTAATTTGTAGAGAGGTATATATATATATACGAAAAACTAAGAAAGCTACACTTTCGGACGGGCTTTTAAATAGGTAAGGGTTAAAGTATGACGAGATATCTCGTCAAGTTGATGTAGTTTTTTATGATGACGAGATTAAGATGTGGTCAGATTTCTTCTAATGACGGGGTATCTCATTTATCAAGATCTGGTCAGCTTTGCTAATGACGTGATACCTTGTCAAGACAACCATCATGTAGGTTAAACATACTACGAAATATTCTGATTTTAAAATATTTAATTTGTAGAGATATATAAAACTAAGAAGGCTACACTTTCGGACGGACTTTTAAAGAGGTAACGGTTAAAAGCATGGTGAGATATCTCGTCAATATGATATCGCTTTTTTTATGATGACGAGATCAAGATCTGGTCGGTTTTCTTCTAATGGCGAGATATCTGATCCATCAAGATCTGGTCAGCTTTCCTAATGACGTGATACCTCGTCGAGACAACCACCAGGAGGGTTAAACATACTACGAAATATTCTATGATTTGATGGTATTAAAATTTGTTGAGGGGTATTTAAAAATAAGAACGGCTGCACTTTTGGACGAGGCTTTAGGGAGTTAAGGGTTAACAGCATGCCGAGACCTCAATGATCGAGAACCCTACCCCTAAAAACGGGAGGCCGATAGCAACCCTATTTTTAAATCCCTTCCACAATACTTGGATGGGCCCGAAAGAGGCGCTTCTTTGGAACGACATGTGCTCCGGATTGAGAATCCTCGGGAACAGGGTGCTGCTCCATAGAAAGCCCCATTGAAAGTTATCTTCACTTGTGATGTCGAAGAAGGGGCCTCTCCCCAGTCCCCTCCGCCGGGTGAGAAAATATGGAACCTTTCTTCAAGGAGGTTTCTAAAGTGTGTGTGTACAAAAGATGTCATAGCTGGTTTGTGTTGAAGGAGCTCCGCTGCGAAGGAACCGGTTTTGGGAAACGAAAGTGGAACCGTTACTTGGGAATCTGGATGTGATATTGGCTTGGAATGATAATCGTATCATGAATAAGGATTCGCGGTTCTCCGTACCGTACGGTGGGATTCGATACTCTTGAGTTACTGAAGAATAACTTAGTTATTCATTAGTATTTTATTCATTTTATTCATGTTCATTGTTTTGATTTGAATGACTATGGGCACGGGAACGAAAGGAAGTGTTGCGAAAGCAGCGAAAATGCGTCATAAGGTAATCCCGTGCTGATTACTTTCAGTACAATACGATTCCTTGGTGGTCTTTTAAATTAGGGGGCACATCTGCTTTGTCGCCAACCCCCGAAATCGTCAAAGCAATTGGTTCGCACGAGTTCGCAATGCATCTTCACTTGACTGAGTGGGTTTTCCCCTTGCAACTAGCAAACTGAATTGTGGCGCAAGCTGGAATCCTCCCTGGGTGTATTTCTCTCTTCTGTATCAGTAAAGCTTTCCTTGCTTGCTCATTTTCCTGACGTTGTTAGGCGCAGCTTGTCCCTTTCGCCATAAAATCCAACCAACCTTCGTATCGAAACATTTGACAGGTAGCCATGCAAGGTAGTAGAATTGACATCGCACTGGAGCAACACAACGGACTGTTGGTGACGGCCCGTGATCAATTCCGGTAGGAAAGATCCGAAGACATCTCGTTATTTTGAATCATAGTCAGACGACGAGGTCAACGCCGGAGAGCTGGCACCTCCACTCTTCAAACTTCCACGCCAACGTGAACGCGTCATGCAAGAGAAAAATATATAGATTTACCAACTCTTTCCTTTTGGTTGGTCCAGTTTTTTACGACACGATGACCAAATTAGGCCAAGGTTTTTCTGTCAATTTGACATTTTCACGAAAAAAGCTTTTACTGATACAAAAGAGAGAAATACACCCATGATTGTTTTACAAGAATCGCGTACGATTCGGGACTGCTAGCAATGGGTAATCTCACTGAGCCATGGCGACCGCGTGTTTCCTTTTGAAATCGAGAGGTTGTTTAATTAATTAGGTTTTTTATGATGCAAGAGCCATATTTGGGCAAGCTTTGAAACGAAAGATGAGTAGCTCTTGTTACGTAAATGTATTGAATCATTTGGAATCCCTTATTGGGAGTGTTCTGCTTTAGCAAGCTAATAACATCTTTTTTATACCACTTTGAACAGTTTCCGTTCATTATATAGCATACAAATTCATATTTTACTTAAATGTTTTCTTTTGAAGGAAATCAAAAATCCAAAATATGCTTTAAATAGTCTT
The DNA here is from genome assembly GCA_933210815.1 of Meta bourneti. Taxonomy (NCBI): domain Eukaryota; kingdom Metazoa; phylum Arthropoda; class Arachnida; order Araneae; family Tetragnathidae; genus Meta; species Meta bourneti. Next base: position 74,748,195 of record OW119928.1, read on the forward strand.
GTGAAATTTGTGGTTTTGGGAAACCGTTTAATGACGCACGATAGAATATCTTGAAACTGTTTCGACATGGTAAGAGGTTTGCGAGTAGTTTCATAAGTGTTTTCCATCCAAATTTGAGGAGTGAAATGAAGAAAACAACGAGTAATCTCTGATCATTGTGTTTACAAATCACTAAAACACCATCACATGCCTGGTTGTATTTTCGCGTAATCGTCTTTATCATGTTAAAGAGCTAGTGCTTTTCTACTTCCCCAAGTGAATTCGAATTTTCTTTCCATATTTATTTGCTATCGTGACGCACAAAATTTTTATATCTATCAAGAGATTACTGGGGCCACTCTGATCCGACACATTCATTTCGTTATCTCAGGTCACTCGCAATTTTCCGCATTTGATAGAGCGGTGTGAAAGAGATAACTGAAATAATAAAACAATTCAAATACATAAAGGTGACTTCATAACTCGAGTTGTTCTTCCCGGCTTATTCCGTTGTTTGGGCCTGTTGGTCGTCTTTCCCGACCAGTTTAATGGACAAGGACCCGCATTGAGTTTAATGGACAAGGGCCATATTTGGCCAAGTTGCGCCAAATACAAGACAGACATCGTCAACACGCACAATGAAAGTTTTACTAACGCAGAAGAATTCGTCATCTGACCGTGATTCAAAATTACCTGGTGTTCTCCTGGGCTCATTCCCTTTGTGATTAATCCCGGACCGTCACCAATAGCCCGTTTTGTTGCTCTAGAGTGACGTTAATTAAAATACCTACCTAACACAGAAGAAAAATACATACAAGAAGGAATCGAACCTGCTCCACCTACAACCGACTCACAAGCTGATAGCAGTGGGCAAACCTACTAAGCCACATCAACCCCTTGTCCAGGCCAGAAAAAGAACATTGTGGCTTCATTATCTTAGATGTATCGGTCATTAATTTCTATTATAACAGAAAAGATGACTGTCTTGATTGGGCTGGTTTGGTTTTCTGTGGCACAAGGGCCATGTTTGGCCAAGCTACATCAAACACAAGGCAGATAACGTCAAGTAAATGAACATACACACACAAAAGTTTAGCTGACAGAAGAGAGAAGTACACCCAGGGTATTGTACCTACAGGAATAGAACTTGCGCAGCCTTCAACTCGCTGATTGTTACCCTAGTGAGCTAACCCATGGGCCCCTGTTCTTAATGCGCTTTGCATGCACCACTGACACCTATCATTTGGAAGTGCTGCTAAATTTATTTTTGTGTGCAGAAATTATCCACATCCGTCCAAACTGCTGCGAGAAGGCCCTAGAAACGTAGGTGGTGGAAACCCTAGAAACGTGGGTGATGTTTGAATTAACAATTGTTTGTTCCAAAATTGAAATATCTGCGGAAAAATTAATAAGCCGATGGTAGTGGTAGTTTTGCTATGCATTGTTTGAAGTGGTAGCTGCTACATTGTAGGGTCATCAAACTGGATAAGTTTCTCAATGGGTTAGCCGCCTGCTCTAGCTACCTGCAAGTTGTAGGCGGCGCAAGTCTGGTTCCTGTAACTTAACTTCGAGTGCATTTCTCTCCCATGTCAGTAAAACGTTCCTTCCGTGTAATGATATGGGGCCGTGGTGGCTCAGTGTCCATACGCTAGCAACCTTCGAGTTGTAGGGGGCGCAGGTCCTGAGATGTGCATTCTTCCCTTGGTGTATTTCTCTGTGTCAGTAATACTTTCAGTGTGTTTGTATGTCTATAACGTGATATTGTATGTCTTGTGGCTGGCGCAGCATGGCCAAATATGGCCCTAGTCATAAATCCCCCAAAACAACAACCCTGTATGATGACCATTTACTTGGCATTATCTGCCATGTAAATGGTCTGCATTATCTGCCATGTGTTTGATGCAGCTTGGCCAAACATGCCCATGCGCCATAAAAAACAAACCATCAAATAATAAGTACATAGGGAAACAGAACTTCAATCGTTATAGTAATTTGGTTGGTCACCCTCCGGTCATCTTTTGTTACACGAGGGCAGATTGGACCAGGACCTACGGTTTGAAGTATTCGAACCCTTAGCCTTTTGAATCGAGAATCAGAGTGCTATTTGATCACATCACTAGAAAAGTATCCTGGTTGAAACAAAAACTAGTAAGCTTATTTAAGCTTACTAGTTTTTGTTTCATTATTTTACGAAACATTTTTAGCTTACTTAAAAACGTCCCGATTTGAAAGAAAAATAAAGTAAAATCCTTTCCACTGGCAGTGCTAAAATCGCTTGCCACAAGTACGTATAATGTAACTGTTTTTAGGAACCGGTAAACATAAAACCTTTAGTTTTCCAATAGTTTGAGTTATGCCCAGCTGATACTAATATCTGGTTTTCCCTATCTTGATTTGAATTAGTCTAGACGGTTAGTCTTAACTTGTCTACTTTTATAGGTCCCATTTCCTAATATTCGTGTGGTTTTTTCTGAAGAGGCAATGCAAGAGGATCTGCACGATTCTTTTACTATTCCTGTGGGGAGAAGCTTATTAAGGCTTCAAAAAGGAAGGATATACATTACTTTAATTCTACTGAGACTCGTGAAAATGTTTCGTTAGCCGGGTTTTATGGCGCTAGGGCCATTTTTGGCCAAGCTGCGCCAAACAACGTCAAGTAAATGGGCATACACACAAGAAAATCTTTACAGGCAGAAGACAAAAAATACATCCAGGGAGGAATCAAACCTGCGCCATCTAAGTTATCCACGTGTCATATGTGCATCCGTGGTATCGACCAGGAGAAATTATTGGCGGTGGGGATACAAGTAAAATCTCAGTTGCTTTGTGGTTTCGAACTATTTTGTATATACAGATAAGAGCCCCTAATATGGTGGTAGGTAGCTGAATTTGAATCGACCGATGCAACACAACGGGTTATTGGTGACTGTCCGGGATCAATCGCGAAGGGAAAATTCCGAGGACAACGCCTCGAATTTTCGAATCACGGTTAGATGAAGAGGTCAACACCTGAGCTGGCACTTCACTCTTCAAATTTCCACACCACACCACACCACACCAACGTGAGGACATTTGAGGCCACGACAGTTTAATGTGCACCAGCCCCCCACATAAACGAAAGTTTTTGGTTCGACCGATTTTCGAACTCGCACAAACCTCCGGTTTCTAATGTGCGACTCTACCAACTGGAATACCACGGCCCATTAACCAGTCTAGGAGGAACTTTGCCTTTAAATGAACCTTTTCTATTTTTCACAACCTCGTCTTTGTTATGAAAGTAATTCTTGACAGCAGAAAGTCAATTCAATTCTAAAGTACGAATTTGAAACCACTCATCGGCAATTGTTTTTACTTAAATGCAGTGTAGAAGAGTATTTTCCGTCGGCAAATTTGACTCGCGAATGGAGTACCGTGGTGCTTGACTGAGTCTTTGCCAAACAACAAATACAAATGAGATCTTTTATTTGCTTCAACGGAGGATTCTAACTACCCAATGTGTCATTCGTAACAAACGTTTCATTTTTGCCATAAAAAATTGTCGTTTTGCGAACTGAAATCATTATGTGGCAATAGGTCGGTTCAGCTGGGTTTTATGGTGCAAGGGACCATATTTGGCCAATCTGCGCCAAACTCAATGTAGGAAACTTTAAGTAGTGGACATATATAAGGCAAGCTTTACTGATGCACAAAAAGAAACACTCCCGAAATTACAGGTATCGAATATCGTCTACAACTCACGCTATGGCATTTAAGAAGTTTAAAAAAAAATCTTATTTCCATGGTTTGAAATCATTGCTATTTGACCCCTCACCGGCACATCTTTAAGTGTGTACTGGCTTTTCTTCCCATGCAGTTTTTTCTGCCTCTGGTTAACAAAACTTCAAGATGCCCAAGCAATCTTTCTCCTCTCCTTTCCAATAGCCCGTTGTGTTGCTCCAGTGTGACGTTAATTGAAAATACCACTACCTCTCCTTTTCACAATAACTTGACATTTTCTGTCTTGTGTTTGGCGAAGCTTGGCCAAATATCCCTGCGCTATAAAACCCCAAACCAACCAACCAACCATTGTTATTTGAAAATTAAATTTGTGCTTTTTGAGTTGCATTTCTCTAAAAGATGCGATATTCATCGATACCGAGTTATCGGTCCGACTTAATTTTTACGGCTTTAGGATCGAAAGCAGTGACTACCAAATGAATGCGTTATCTAAACTCTGCCATCCTACTTTAAGCCCTCACCAAGACGACTTCCATTTCGATATGCAGCTGGATCCTTCCTTGCGTGCATGAACAGTTTCTGTATCTACGTAGATCTCTAGCCGAGAATATATTCCCTTAGTTTCCACCTAACTGCTGATGTGTTGGGAACCCTAGATATAGCACTTCCTTGTCTTTGAAGCGTGCATCATATGGAATAGTTAGCCTTAACGTCACTATGATACTCTGCTAAGATAAGGTTGCGAGTCGACTTTAAATCATTGTGAATAATGCCCAGTATTTTATTACGGACGACTTGCCGTACTGAATATGTTTGGGTTAAAAGCTTTATAGTTTACAATATATCAAAAATTATTCAAACTAAAAAGGTTTTTACGAAAACATTTTAATGGAAATACTTATTCAAATCAAAAAGTATTTTGATAAAAATATATAAAATAGAGAAAAGGGTCAGTTGGCACTGAAATGACTAATTTAGAAAACAGTCATTTTCAATTGCGTCACTGTAATTAAGTAGCTTCGGTAGTAAAATACTTCATTTTATACATAATGATTTAAAATTAACTCGCATTCTTATCTTAGTATAGTATCCTCGTGATGCCTATTAACTATTAAGTAACCTAAGTGTATGAGAGTTTTTTATCAGTTTATACTATTTATCAAAAATTATTCAAGGCCGAGATATCTCGTCCATCAAGAGCTAATCAGTTTCACTAATGATGAGATACCTCGTCGAGATAACCACAAGAAGGGTTAACATCACGAGGATACTAAGATAATACTGTAGATCAACTTTAATTCATTGTGCATAATACGACCATATCATTAGTTTTCTGTTGTACTTTAAAGCAAGGTTGGTAGTTGAGGAAATACGGGGTCAAATCATCAGTAGAGAACTCGATCTAGAAAAAGATGGTAGTGATATGAGAAATCCCTACCATATTGATAAATAAGAGTGTAAATATATACCACACTTTTAGTTCAAAAGTATAGACCATGGCAGTGTCTTATCTACCTAGACTTTAAATCCAACTTGGATTAATTTTGTTATGCTAATGTCGAATCAATATATTTGACTAAAACTAAAGAAAGCCTTTTCCACACAAGTTGACAATTGAAAAAAAAGGTGTTATTTCCTTGAATTAATTCTGGTAAAATCATCGCTTAATATAAACGGTGTCAAATTATTTAACCCTTCAAGTGGTTTCTACGAGATACGTCGTCCATCAAGATCTGATCAATTTTACTAATGGCGAACTATGTGGTCATCAAGATATGCTTGTAACCACAAGCATATCTTGATCAAGATCTGGCCAGTTTTCTTGTAATGCTGAGATATCTCGTCCATCAAGAGCTGGTTGATTTTGATAATGACGAGATTCTTCGTTGAGGATTAATCAAGACGTTTTCGTGGACTTGTGCAATCGAGCTTTCCCCCCCCCCCCCAGGTTCCTCCAGCTTTGACCTTTAAAAGAATGGTCTTCGAGATCAAATGAAAAATGGTGAACTTACAAAGCACGCGAACACATAACGCAATAAGGGATTTCAAATAATGTAGAAATAAATTTTGGCAAAAAAAGTATTTCCTGTCTCATTTCGAGAGAATAGTTGGTCCATATACTACCGCCGAAACAATCCGGCAATCACCATTTAACCGTCGCAGCTTTTCCTTTTTTGATATTTTCACATAAAATATCTCATAAAATGTTGGTCCAAAATGAAAGGGCTTTGCTATATTCTTTCTTCGTTCTGTCTGTTGGCGATCAGACTAAGGTGAACAGCACTTTCTGATGAGTCCAACACACATTTTCACCTCTACACAACGACATACATTAAGCCAGGAAATGCTGGATAAATGATCTCTTATCTTGAGGAAACTGCATATTCTCGTATCTTTGAATTATGGCCTGTGCATAGGGGTTTAAGAGCACAAGTTTAGATTAGCGATGTTACTTAGTTACAACTGATACCAGAGTAGTTCGTTTTATACTCAACTATAAAAGTAAGGAATAAAAACTCGTCTTCCCTTTATTCTACTAATGTTTCAAAACCGACACAACTCAAAGTGACATTGTCTAAATTTATGAACTCAGAACGAAAAATCGGCAACATCTTGATGACGAGAATCTCGTTAATATCAAAATTGATCAGATGTGAGGGACGATATATCGTCGAAACAACTTGAAGGATTAAAAACCGCTTCTCGGCAATATCAGACGGCCTTCAAAGATTGTACTTGTGTTATCCAAATGCTCTCGAATTAGACATATCTAGATTACCTTAATCTAGTTTTTCGCCGTTTTGGCCAAGTTTGGAGTTTAATCTAATTGTTATTGACCTATCATATTTCAATTTGGAATTTATTATTTCGAATTTTTATTGGCGAAGTGTTTAAACGGTATTCAAGCCAGCTGACGCAACGTGCAGGTTCGATTCCTCCCTGGTATTTTCTCTCTTTTTGATCAGTAGAGTTTTCCTTGTCTATGTATGTCAATTTACTTGAAGTTTGGAGCAGTTTGGTCAAATATAGCCTATACGCTATAAAATCCAACCAAATCTTCGTTTGGCATAAGTACTAACCCTCCTGGTGGTTTATCTTCAAGTCGAAAACTACCCTGTAGTAGACAATCTAGGATGCAAAATCCTGTTCCAAACTGTCACCAGTTTTCGACAAGAGACAATTTGTTTTCCTTGGTGCTTGGATCTTCATTCCCCTTTGAGTAATAGGGCAGTTTTGTCTCGACTAGGTGTTTCGTACTATAGCAAAATTAACAAGATCTTGGACGATATATCTCGTCGAAAAACTGGGAGGGTTAAATTTCTTTGGGTTTCTCCGAAATGAATTACTAGTTACGCTACTGGGTTCTACAACATCAAAACAATGAAAAAATATTTCTTAAAATTCAATTTTTAAAATATAGAAGTTTGCTGTTTAATTCGTAATCAGACAATTTATCGCAGCTTAGAGCAGAAACTCATTAAGTGACAAAACACAAATTTTACCTTGCAACTAACTTAATGAATAACTTTCGTTTTTGGCTCAAAACTAAAAATTATAAGCATTTTTGTAGTGTAATATATCTATTAAACAGATTACAATGTGACAATTTATTGCTCATCATTATGAAAATAAGCAAGCATGTCTCCGAAAAAATATCAATTAATGAGTTTCTGCTCTTAGACAAAGATATATACATTCGAGAAAATCTGCGGGTCGAATTTGCCTTCGTATTGGGGAAAATGACCATAGAGCTACAAACCGATCTACGGTCAAACGTGCAAGACTTAATATAAAGGAAATCGACGGATGGCTTGATTGCTCAAGGCCCACAAGCAGTTTATTGTATTGAAGTTCCTATGCAAATGAAGAGTGAAAAGTAAATTAAAAAATCGGCGAAATGGTCGTGTTCGGGTCAATTGTGACTGAGTCCAAACTGACGCAGTTCATCCGTATCCACTCGCACGCTACAATTTTTTTTGTCGTACTCTTAATCGATTTTAATCGAGTAACATGGTTACTTACCCCTTTTTTACCGAAGGATATGTATCCTGTGTTGTTTACCTTAGCTTGGCTAATGGACTTAGTCAGCAAACTTCTTTTTGGCTTAATGGCTTAGCTTAGGAAGTAAGACTGCTCTACTTCCACTTTAAAACTACTCCGGCGTGATGGCAGACGGAAATGAATCAGGTTTGGTTTGTCGCTCAACGGTCATTTTTTGCTACACGAGGGTAATGACTCGGGAATGAATCTCCAAGAAACTTAGATGATTCGGTCAGCACACACACCTTACAGTAAAAACATCTACTTTAAACAATAATTCTCGTTCCATTATCTCTTAAAATTATTATTCTCGTCTTTATTGTAATGGTAATACAGACAAAATATTGGTAGCGGTCCACCACATCTACATTACTTGGCGCTGTCTGCCATGTGTTTGGCTGAGGTACCTGAGTGATCTTCCATCCCTTTCATTTTTACCCTCACCTACCCTTCTGCTTTTTGCTTTTTCTTTCTCCCTCTGGTGCACGTTAAATCTGCCGTGGCCTCAAATGTCCTCACGCTGGCGTGGTGTGGAAGTTGGGAGAGTAGGGTGCCATCTCAAGTGTTGCCTCGTCATCTGACCGTTATTCAAAATTACGAGGCGTCGTCCTTGGAGCTTTCCCTTTGGGATGCATCCCGGACGGTCGCCAATAACCCGTTGTGTTTCTCCAGTGCGACTCTAATTAACTACCTTACCTCTCCCTCCCTTATTGTGTTGTCTGTCTTGTGTTTGGCACAGCTTGGCCAAATATGGTCCTTGATCTGTAAAACCCAACCAGCATCATAGAGGCCACAGTGGCACATTCGGTTTGCAGCCTGCTAGGTGTCGCTGCGCAGGGAATACTTCTTCACTGGATGTATTCCTCTCTTCTGTATCAGTGAAAGCTTTTCTTGTGTGTCTTTCTGTTTACTTGACTTTGTTTGGCTAATGATTGAGTTGGGTTTGTTATGTTAACTGAAACCGAACTGGGACTTGTGATCGAACGGCGCTTATTTAAATTCAGGCACATTGTTGGAATCGGTCTCAAACCTCCAATTATAGTGCCGTGTGGGGCACATAAATTTGAAGAATGTAAATCTTTGAATGTATAAAAGTGAAGAAAGATTGGGGATCATGATCTGATCAGACTTCTTGTTTTCTAAAAGTATGTTTTTAAACCATAAGACTTGGCTACGTAATAAAATTTATTTTTAATGTATAAAACTCTGTCTTCAATCGATAAAACCCAACAATTGGTTATGGGCCACAGACCTTAAGCTGAACCTGAATTCTGCCACTACCGATTTCCAGTATGATGGGTATTCAAGAAATGTCCATGTCTTCCTTCCCGAAGTTATCGGATTTCAACTATGCCACGTGGAAGACGGACATGAAGGTATTGCTAATGGACCGGAACTGCTGGGAATTTATCACTAAAACGGAACCTCTATTATTGGAAGATGCTCCAGAACAAGAAAAAAGAGACTATCGTTATAGGAAGCAGAGGACATATACAACTATCTACCAGGGCATAGACAGAAAATATCAAGTCTTAATTTCATCTACTGAAGACGGTAAGGAAGCCTGGGATATATTAAAGACCAACTTTGAACCAGCATCTAGAGCACGATTGGCAGGCCTTGTGGACGAGTTCTTTTCAATCCGCTACCAGCCGGAGGACGAATCCATTGGACTCTTCTGCAAACGAGTGCATGAGAAGCTGTTACAGATAAAAGAATGTGGATTCGAAATCCCAGACCTTTTAGTTTGCTTTCAACTAATAAGACATTTGCCTCACGAATACGATAATCTGGTACAACTGCTATACAGGATGGATGACAACGAGTTCACGCTAGACAATTTGTCTAAACATTTAATAACAGAATCCAGCCGGATCGACCTGAAGCGGAAGGACGAAGACACAAAATTAAGTATCGTGGCCGATGCTTATGCTACAAGAAACAAGTCATCTAAATACAAGGAGACACGGGCGTCTACTCCTGATCACAGCAGATGCGTACTGGACCCTGAATTAATTCCTTCAAGCCCAAGAAAGTCGACAGTTTGTCGTATGGGGCCGCGACCATTCTGTAACTACTGCAAAAAGTCGGGACATTACGAATCGAAGTGCTTCAAGAAAAGCAATCGGCAGAAACCTGGTGGCGAATTATTTTATATGGAGGACAATCCAAAAACTGATCTTCAACGTGCCTATGCAGTTTCAAATTTTCCAAATGGAAGACCGAGGGAATTTCTCATTGATTCTGCTGCAACTGCTCACTTCTGTAAAGAACGTGATATGTTTACGACATTCAGAAAACTACCACCACAGAAGATCCTAGTCGGAGACAAGGACAGCACCTCGGAAGTATTAGGTATGGGTGATATTCAATTTACAGTTTTAGATAGAAACAGACATTATGATATAACTTTAAAAGATGTGTTATACTCGCCTAATATGAGAAGAAATTTAATTAGTGGTGCTCGTATTGACCTTGTGGGAAACCAAATTAAATGGGGAAATAACAAAATGATTATTTATAATAGTTATAATAAATATTTGTTTACTGTTCCCAGAATTGGAAAATTGTATATCTTGAAAGGTTATCCCAAGATTAAAAATTATACATATGTAACTGGTTTAGATCTAGAAAAAGCCCACCGTAGGTTTTGTCATGTTAACATGCCCTTAATTGAAAATATGAGTAAAATTAATTGTGTAAAAGGAATTGAAAAACTTAATTGTAAAAATATAGATAAAAATTGTAAGATTTGTGCTATTGCTAAATCCACTAGAATATCCTTAAAAAGAAACTATATGTACGAAAGGAAAACTAAAAATGTTTTGGAAAGGATCCATATGGATTTGTGGGGTCCTGCTCCAGTTAACTCTCTAGGTGGAAACAAATACTTTTTATCTATTATTGATGATTTTTCACGTAAAGTAACTGTTTATATTATTCGAAATAAGAATGAAGTTTTTGATTACTTTAAAAAATACTTGGTTAAAGCTGAAAGACAGCTAAATGTTAAGTTAAAATGTGTCCGAACTGACAATGGTTTAGAATTTTGTCACAAAGAATTTAAAAAGTTTTTAAATGATCTAGGAATAAAAATCGAAAACTTCAACTTATACCCCTGAACAAAATGGCGTTGCAGAAAGGTTCAATAGAACAGCCATGGATTGTGTCAGAGCTATGCTTCAGGACAGTGGTTTACAACCACAATTTTGGTCAGAAGCACTTTTAGCATTTATTCATACTAAAAATAGATGCGAACACAAATTAACTGAGGGTATATCTCCTAACGAAATATGGACTGGTTTCAAACCATCAGTAAAACATTTTAGAATTTTTGGCTCTTTGGCATATGTTCATATTCCTAAAATACAGAGAAATAAATTGCAACCCAGAGCAAAACTTGGTATTTTGACAGGATATGGTTTGAAAACTAAAGGTTACAGAATATATATCCCAAACGAGAAGAGAATAGTTGAAACAGTCCATGTTCATATCGACGAAAGTAAGAAAGCTGTTGATGTACTATTTGGTAAAAACTTTGAGTACGTTTCTTTCGATCTTAATTCTAATATTCCTATTTATCAATCAAATGAAAATATAAAAGTAAAATCGGAAAGTGAAACTCGAGTTTTAGATTCTAAAGATTTGGTTAAAACTGAGAACTTAAAATGTCTTAACATTTCAAATTGGCGAAGAATCGAAAAACCTAGAAATAAAAGCAATAGGATAGATGTATACTATTATTCTCCTGAAAATTTGAGAATGAGATCTTTAAATGATATTAAAAAGTACTGTACTAAAAATAAGATTAGGTTTGATCCTGTAAATTTCAATTTTAAGCCAGAAACTGAACATCCTAATGTGGATATTTCTAATGTGCCATCTACTTCTAGTGATGAATCTAATTTTTTAGACCAACAGATGTACGACATGTATGATCAGTGTTACAATGTCGAAATCCCCAAAAGTTATGAAGAAACTCAAGCAAGTAAGGATAAAATTAAATGGAATACTGCCATGAATGAAGAAATTCAGATAATGAAGGATAGGCAAGTATGGAAATTAGTGGACACACCCCCAAATACAACCATAATTGGAAGTAAGTGGGTGTACAGCATAAAAATGGACGAAAACAATATACCTAAAAGGTATAAAGCTCGTCTTGTTGCTCAAGGTTTTAAGCAAAAACCCGGCATTGATTTTAAAGATATTTTTTCACCAATTGTGAATTTTTCTATTGTTAAATTATTGTTTGTACTATTGATTTCTATGTTGGGTTGGTATCACTGTCAAGTTGACGTGAAAAGTGCATATTTATATTGACACCTTAAGGATACTATATACATGAAACAGCCAAAAGGATTTGTGCTGAAAGGATCCGAAAACAAAGTATGTCTATTGGAAAAGGCTATATATGGTCTGCATCAAAGTGGTAGAGAATGGAATTTGGAATTAGACGGTATTTTAACTAAATTAGGATTTTCTCAGTTAAATTGGTGTAATTGTGTCTACAAATTTAAAGATGTAATTTTAATTGTTTATGTAGATGATATGGTTTTGTTTTCAAAAAGGGAACATTTGATAAATGAAGTAATCGAATTATTGGACAAAAAATTGGATCTTACAGTCCTAGGTAAAACTAAATATTTGTTAGGCGTAAACTTTCAAGAAATTGAAAATTCGATTTATTTACATCAAATTACCTACATTGAAAAATTAATGTCAAAATTCAAAGATCTTCCTAAAAGTTTTGTGAATTTACCTTTTAAAATTGGTTGTAACTTACCTGATAAGGTTAAAGAGGAAGAAATAATTGAAAATGATTTAATGAGGAAATTTCCCTATCGTTCCTTAATAGGATGTTTATCGTTTTTGTCAGATAGATCCAGACCACATATTGCATTTGCTGTTAATATAATGTCTCAGTTTTGTAATGGTTATACTTACAAACACTGGTCTTACGTTGTTGATATTATGAACTATGTTTTTCTTACAAAGGATTTTAAAATTAATCTTTCCAATGTAAAAAGTTCAAATTTGATTGCTTTTTCTGATGCAAATTGGGGATGTGGTCTCACAAACAGACATTCAAGCAGTGGCTATTTAATTTATTTGGGTAACATCCCAATATCATGGAAATCTTCTAAACAAAAGTGCATAGCTCTTAGCTCAATGGAATCTGAATTTATTGCACTAACCGATTGCACTAAAGAAGTTATTTGGTTTAGTAGAATTATAAATGAATTAAGTTTGTGTGATTACATAAGACCCCAAGTATATTGTGATAATCAATCTGCTATCTATTTTTCAAAAAATAGTCAGGAAAATGTGAAAACTAAACATATTGATATCAAGTACAAATTTATTCGTAAATTAATAAAAGATGAACTATTTAACGTAAATTATATTTCATCGGAAAATAATTTGGCTGACTTTTTAACAAAGCCTTTATTGTTAAATAAATTTAAAAATATTATTAGAAAAATATTTTGTTAGATTTATGTATATATATATGTTGAATTGTAATACATCTGCTGAGGTTTTACAACCGATGGGGCCCCATGTTGGAATCGGTCTCAAACCTCCAATTATAGTGCCGTGTGGGGCACATAAATTTGAAGAATGTAAATCTTTGAATGTATAAAAGTGAAGAAAGATTGGGGATCATGATCTGATCAGACTTCTTGTTTTCTAAAAGTATGTTTTTAAACCATAAGACTTGGCTACGTAATAAAATTTATTTTTAATGTATAAAACTCTGTCTTCAATCGATAAAACCCAACACACATTGTACGATGCGCTACAGAGTGAAGGTATTTGTGTCCTTAAATTTATATTTAATAAATAACTGAACATTTTATTTATATATCTGTATAATTCCATGACTACCATCCACTTCGTAACACCAACCATCATGTAGTTTCACCCTTTTAGTGGGTTTACTGTCTTTAGTTAACACGGGAATCGTGCTCCCGGGATAACTAAGTTATCTTTTTCTGTATTTCATCTTATTATTCTGTTCTCCAAACCCTCTTTTTTCCCCTTTCACGACATAAAACGCCAAAATAACCTCCCTTTCGTGTTACTTTAAATACAGAAATATAAAGATAATCTAGTACGTCAAGCCATATTTTGAGAAATTTGATTACGATGCACAAAGCCATGTTTTATGAAATGTTTTCGATTTACGTCTCACGAATGCCCCTTTGCAAAAATTAGCACTCCCATGTGTGGGAGTATAATTTGAACGTGGGAGTTGAGAGTGAGTGTACTAAAGCCACCGTTATGTAGGAGTTACATAATGGCGGTTTAGTACACTCACATCGGAGAATCATTCCGTTAAATTCTTCAATTTCCAAGTAATCGAATTCTAAGAAAGTCTGTAGGATTAAAATTTCAAATGCAGAATCGTTACATTGTGCGCTGCAGTGTCGCTATCGATTCTTCCGACTTCGTCAGCTTTTTAAGTAAGTAATCAGTGTCGTATCAAGTCATTCTGTGACTGGACTTAGAGGATTATAATCCTAAATTTCTCAGATTTGTTGGTTATAGATATAATTTTCTTAACAAACCATAAATTAAACTTTATAAACGAACTATGAAACTATTTGAATTAATATTGATTAATTGTAAATAAACAATAATAAAGTATACGATTCCCAGCAAAAGTAACCAAACTAATTCCCACCCAAATTAAAGTTTATGGTTGGTTGGGTATTTTAAGGGTATTTGACCAAGCTGCGTCACACAAGACAGGCAACTTCAAGTAATGACTATATACACAAGGAAAATTTTACTGGTGCATTTGAGAGGTGGGTAGGTAGTTAATTAACGTCGAAGTGAAGCAACACAACGTGATATTGGCGACGGACCGGGATCAATCCCGAAGGGAAAGATCTGTAACGACTCATTTGAGAGCGGTACACCCTGATAAATTACAGGAATTAAAGTTTATGAAACACATTTTCTATTTTGCTGAAAATTATGAAAAATACTTCTTTAATAAACATATTTTTCTGTTTTAAAGCTCTTCAATCGAAAATATAGTTAAGCGCCTAGTGGATGATCAGCTACTATAACTAATTTTTCAGTGGTTACGCACAGGTCCGTTCACTGATTCAGTATTAGTTTTCCGTTACAAAAGCGTAACAAGAATACTTTTCTTCATTGCTCAAGATCTACGAATTATACGCGGCGCTTGTTCGATTCCTTTATGAGCGCATTTCTCTTCTGTGCCAGTAAAAACTTGCCTTGAGTGTCCATTGACTTTGTTGGGCTCAGCTTGGCCAAATATTGCCCTTGGGCCATAAAACCTCCAAACTACCATTGCTCAAAAAGGTATGTTGGTTCCAGTGCTTCAAAATCCGCTTTAAAAACCGTAGATCGTCTAACCAAACCATGATTTCAGGAATGTTTATTGAAATGTACGAACGTACTTTACAAGTGTATCTTTTATTGAGTGGTCTTGCCATTCACGTGTCAGGTTCAATTCCTCCCCGGGTGTATTCCTGTCTTCTGTGTCAGTAAAACTTTCCTTGTGTGTGTATGTTCATTATTTGGCATTGTCTGTTTTGTGTCTGGCGCAGCATGGCCAAATATGCATCTTAAAAACAACCAACCCAACTAGTACCAAGCAGCGTTATTCGAGGATTAACAGTTTAAATATACAGTCCGAATTGTAAATCAAATACAATTGATTTACAATCCGGACAGTGTAAAGACGACTTTACAATCAAGAATAGGAAGGAAGTCTAAAAATAAGGAAGATCTTAAAACATAAATTAAAGAGTGTTTTCAACTCATCTGGCTGATTGGTTCGTTGTTGGGTTTTATTTCGCAAAGGCCATAGTTGGCCATGCTGCACCCAACGCAAGACATGCTACGTCAAATAATGGACATACAGACACAAAGGAAGTTTTACTGACACAGAAGAAACACACCTAGGGAGGATCAACTCATCTGAAAATGCTCTAATAGAAAAATAAACCATAATACAAAAGATACAAGTATACTCATGGTCCGAACCCTGAGTACTGATTGGAAAATAAACAATTCTGTCCAGGCTGTTCGAGATTTCACCTGAAGAAAGATTGACACAATACCAGAAATGCGAAATACACATAGATAAATTAAAAAATAAAATAAAAGTTCGCGTGTTATCGGCCGTGTCTGCCTCTCCTATTTTCGAAAGCGTCTACCGCCAAAGCGGGTTGCGGTCATAGAGTGGTTTTGATTAACAACGGATCAAGATTATGTCAATTTGCAAACGCGCCCGCTCCGAAGACAAACACAAAAGCGGCGCTGTTATCACCTACTGATAGGGCGCAGTCTTCCTCGCAACTCCGTACTTTCGCAACTTCTCCTTCGCCTGTTAGGCCTAACGCTCCCTTCCAAGAAATCGAATGATTCATGGAAAGTTTTTACAATTGAGTGTTACGTCACTGCATTGTTTTTTGAGGAATTTTGAGAAGTGGTGAGCCATCTGAAGTTTATTGAATCGAAGAATATTGTCTAGGTGATTACATAGAAAGCAAGTAGCGTAGCCGACTATGGGGATTCCGAGTCCCCTGAAAGTGCTGGTTTCTGATTTTTAAAATATCTACGCATAAACTAATATACTTTTACATAAGAAATAATTTTATGTTCCTCAAATAAAATAAGCTTTTTTCTCTTAAATTAACTTTAATGAAATATTCATTAAAACAGTTTAATGATTATTCATCATGAAATATACTCCTCGGTAGCACATTTTAAGGTGTGTATTGGCTTCTCGAATCCGAGATACCCTAGCGATCTATTCTTTTCCAATGGGATTTACTGCCTCTGGTTAACATGGGGGGCGACCCTAGGATGCATGAGAGATCTTTCTCTTCTTCACCCCTTCTTTTCACAATTACTGGACATTGTGTCTTGTTTGACGCGGCTTGGCCAAATATGGCCCTTACGCCATAAAAACCGAAACCAACCAGCCATTATTCACACGAACTCAAATATGGCATACATAAATTTGATATATTAAAATTAAACAGTTGCTCAAACTAGATACAACACTCTGTTGCAATCTCTTGAAAGCAATAATTTCCCAAATTATAAACAGCTGCTAAAACTAGATGCGGCACTCGTGAGATCTCTTGTAAACTTTCTTGGTTGGTAGTCCGCCAAATTATAAACAGTTGCTCAAACCAGATCTGCGCGACTCGGTGAGAATCTCGTAAACTCAATTGAAAATAGTTCCCTAAATTATAAACAGTGGCTCAAACTAGATACTGTACTCGGTGAAAATATCTTGTAAACTCCCTTGGGAAGTAGTTCTCTAAATTATAAGAGGTTCAAACTAGATGCGTTACTAGGGGAAAATTAATCTCATGTAAGAAATATTTAATGAACTGGTTAGCCAATATACTCACAAACTGAATATTTCCTGTAAAAGCGTTATATTCTATAGCCATTGCCAGTTACTAAACGTAACACTCACAGGAACTAGGGGGGTTGCATGGGGATCGAACTCTCTTTCGAATATTTTGTTCTAAGAAACACATACCAAAACTAGTTTAAAGCAGCGTAAATCGAAGTTATACTGGTAACATTGATAAAGCATATGTAGACCTGTATGAATGAATGAAATAAATGCCAAGCACATGCCCTTACGTCATTCGTCATCTGGCTTCTCAATACTTCGATACTCTTATACTAAAATTATTAAGTGCACTGCACTGTCTAAGTGTTGAGCCGTCATGGGTTGTCTTCTGTTACATAAAATGAAGTCAGTAGAGTCGACAATATTACAATAAAATAAGTGTGCACGCAGACAGTCATGCTCAGTCAGGAAGCGAGACTTTTATGAAAACAGTGGATAGGTAGTTAATTAATTGTGTCGAACTGGAGCAGCAAAACTGGGTTATTGGTGACAATCCTGCACCAATTCCGACTGGAAGGATCGAGCACAACGCCACGTAATTTTGAACCACGGTCAGATGGCGAGGTCAACACTTGAGCTGGCACCTCACTCTCCAAACTTCCACACCACGCCAGATTTAACGTGCACCAGCCCCCGTGTGCAGGCCGGTTGTACCGAGTTTCGAAAACTCGCAACCCTCCGATTGCTAATCCGTTACTCTTCCTACCGGGCTACCGCGAAACCATTATTACAAAAAATGCAATCAGGAGTCAACAATATTACCATAAAAATAAGTGTGCTTGCAAACAGTCATGCCTTAAACGAGACCTATATGAAAACAGTGGGGAAAATAAATTAACAGTGATAATTTTATATGATATAGCAATGTTATCGGAATAGGAAAACAAAAATTTATCCAAGTACGCTCGCTGCTGGAAACTACTGCAAAACGAGGCGACGATTCGAGGATTCCTATCTTTGCTCTCCAAAGAGCCACAACTGTAATTGAACCCCCACAGGAACGTCCTACATGTGACCGTAAATTGAACCGTAGCCAGCTTCCCGCGTGTTTATTCTGTAACCGAGGGAAGGGGGACGAACCAACCCCACGAAGGTTCCAGGGTTAGGTGGGTCAATGACCACTCACTTGAACAAGATTTCCAGACCCTCGTTCGCCCGGAACACCCCTCTCAACCTGTCGCCGTCGTAAATACCGGAGGAATTCCTATCTGTGAAATGGTATCTCCCCTGTTCGGCCTGCCTTCTGGAAACACAAAAACAGAACACTTGTGCTTACTCCTGATGAGATAGGATGAATTGCTTGCTTGAAGTCATTTACCAAGTAGAAGTGTGTGTAGTGAATCTGTTTATTGGTAGAAAGGCGATACTTCTTTCCGATATTAGACGAAATTTATTCACTGATTATTGTTTGCGTAGTTCTTATAAGTGGTACGTATTTCCGATATTGAGGTCTTGCAGATAATTCAGAAATGTACGTAGTGAATCTGCTTTGTGGTAGGATATCGATACTTTCCGACATTAGATGAAATTCATTCACTGATTGGTTGGTTTGGGGGGTTTATGGCGCAAGGGCCATATTTGGCCATGCTGCGCCAGTCACAAGAAAATACCAAACTGATATGATGGAAGGAGGATCATGTGCAGGAAACTGGATGGCAGATGCAGAGTGCTAATTAAAGGTTGAATGTGTTCAGACTATAAATTTCATCAAATTTTCAGTGAGGGTGATACTGGCTTGTACTCCTCTGTTTGAGCTTGTACTAAAATCCAAAAAAGCGAATCTAATGGAAGATAAAATTGAATGAGTAACAACACCCTTTTTGTCAGAATAATACTGCTAGTTTTAATAATTAAGCACTAGTTTTTCAAAAGCTAAAAAATTCACAATTATAACTATTTTACAATACAAATCTTTCTATTTTCTGTCATATTTATAGCATATAAAGCTTGATTGTGATCGCATAAGGATAAAATACTATAGTTCACATTTAAGAAACAAAAAATTAGAAATAAATTCAAAGTCCGTTGGATGCTTTTCTGAGGGCCATTTCGGGATGTTCGTTTGATTGAGAAATGCTTGATCTCGTGTGCAGTGCAATCTGAAAATTTGTTGAAATAACCGAGAACCAAAAATATATTTGTTTGTACTGTTCTTAATTGATCATTCATTTGCTGATAGAAGTTTGTAGTTCTAATTGGTGGAATAGCGGTACTTATTTCTGATATTGGAAGCACTTGCATAAAATCATTCATCAAACAGAAATGTGTATAGTGAATCTGCTATAGTGGTAGAGTGGCGATACTTCTTTCCGATATTAGATTAAATTCATTCACCGATTCTTGTTTGTGTAATTCTTTAAGCGAAACTGCGATACTTATTTCCGATACTGGAAGAATTTATTGCGTAAAATCCTTCACCACATAGAAATGTGTCGTGAATCTACTTAGTGGTATAATGGGGATATATATGTATATTTCCGAAATTAGATAAATTCATTCACTGATTAAAGTTTGCGTAGTTCTTAGTGGAAAAGCGGTACTTCTTTCCGATACTAGCATTTCTTGAATAAAATTATTCATCTAACAGAAATATGCCTAGTGAATCTGTTAAGTGGTAGAATGACGATACTTTTTTATTACATAAAATCCTTACTTAAAAAGTTATTTTAAGCCATACTTTTTTCACGCACGTAAGAGAAATGCATGAATATTTTTTCGTGAGTTTGTAAAAGCAGTAAGATTAATACTAAATTCTTACGTAAGAGTCGACTGCAAGCTGCTTAGTTATTATTGTCAGACATATATGAATATGACATGAATATTTTTTCGTGAGTTTGTAAAAGCAGTAAGATTAATACTAAATTCTTACGTAAGAGTCGACTGCAAGCTGCTTAGTTATTATTGTCAGACATATATGAATATGACATGAATATTTTTCGTGAGTTTGTAAAAGCAGTAAGATTAATACTAAATTCTTACGTAAGAGTCGACTGCAAGCTGCTTAGTTATTATTGTCAGACATATTTTCCCGAATTATATAAGCTTCCTGCCTTTTATTATTTCTTGCACCTCAGCATGAATTTAGAAAGTCCCCACGGAAAAGCAGAAAGTGTAACCGCTTGCATGTGTATGAAATACTTTCTTTTCTGTTGTGATGAGAGTTTGTTCATTCATCTTAAGAAAGTGAGGAAAATTCTGAAGACCAAGACACAAGTGCTATTATGCACCATCGAGGGAGACGTGAATCGGTTTTGCATTGATCAGGCATATATATTTGAAGGGTATGCTAAAATGTATCCTTCACTGATAGAACCGGGTTTATCTGCTGTTATTTAGAGACATTATTGTGAGGAATACTTCGGATATGAATGCCGGCTTGGTAGCCGAGTCAGCGATCTAACCCTCGACTCGGTTCAAACCTCATCATCTGACCATGGTTCAGAATTATGAGGTGTTCTCGGTTGGTTGGTTGGCTTTGAGGTTCTATGGTGCAAGGGCCATATTTGGCCATGCTGTACCATACACAAGACATACAATATCAATAGACACACACTGAAAATTTTACTTACACAGAAGAGAGAAATACACCCAGGGAGGAATGCATCTGACCTGCGCCGCCTACAACCCGAAGGTTGCTAGAGCCGTGGGCACACCCACTGAGCCACGACGACCCCCGTGTTGTCCTCGGATCTTTTCCTTAGGGATTAATCCCAATAATCAGCTGTGTTGCTCCAATGCGACATAAATTCAACTACCTACCTATAAAAAGGCTAGTACCTATCTCAGAATTTATGTAAAACTGCTGCCTTGTGTATAACGTCCCATCTGAATACAATCTATTATGCCACGAATAAGTGTCGCTTTTCAGTATTCCTGTACAGTTTTTCCACCAACGATCCCCTACAGTGTTCTCGTGTGCAGTTTTCGGTTAAGGTAGTCGTGTGAACCAGACAGTTCCAAAACTAAAAGAAGCTATTTCATAAACTAACACACTCTATCTTATGCTTTCTTGTGGAGATACGACTGAAGCTAATAATATTTCATCCATTCACCTCTGCCTCTACCTCTCGTACGTGTTTTATCTTGTTTTCCTTTACAGTTTTTCCATTGTTACTTTTTTATGTGAGTATTCGAACTGTATTTGTCGTTAGATTTGCCACATTCAATATGTTCCCGAAACGATTTTTGTTTAATAGTTTCGCATTTCTATGAAAAAGCCGTGGTACGCGTTTCCCAAGGTGTGTGTGGCGGTACGTTCAAGGTGACACGAAACAAATCGAGTAGTAGTGTCAAAATGCTGAACTTTATTGCTACTTGCAAGTATTGGAAGTACTTTGTCGTAAATCTTTATTAAAGTAGATACCACAGTAAAATTAAATGCATGATCCAGATTTGTTAATGTTTCTAATCTCATTTAACCCTTCAAATGGTTACGACTCGATATCTCGTCCTAGATCTGATTAATTTTGCCAATGACGAGATGTCTCGTCAAGATATTGCCGATTTTTAACTGATGACGAGATTAAGATTTGTTCAGTTTTCTTCTGATGACGAGATTTCTCGTCCATGATCTGGTCAGTTTTGCTAATGGGACGAGATACCTCGTCAAGACGACCACCAGTAGGGTTGAAAAGATACAAGCTCAAACAAAATTATATTTTTATAAATTTGAAATCACTTTATAAAATAAATATCGCACCCCAACTGCAAGACCGCACCCTGTATATCCAAGCGATATTTTTCTGCTTTCATCACACTACTCTGTTTCCAATCCCTCTTTTTTCCCCTTTCACAACATTTTTTACTTGGCATTGTCTTATGTTTGGCACAGCTTGGCCAAATATTAACCTTGCGTCATAAAACCTAAAAACAACTAAGTTCCATAACAAACGTAAATATAACATTAAAAACATTCCGGAAAATGCACAATAATTATAGAAACTTTCTTGAAAAATGCATTTTGAATTCCTGAAATATTTCAGGGACGCTATGGCTTAGTGGATTTGCCAACTGAAATATCAGCCAGTGAGTTGTATGACACGCAGGTTCGATCCTGCGTGTACTTCTCTCTTCTGAGAAACTATCCTTGTGTAGGTTCATTTACTTGACATTGTTTGACACAGCTTGGCCAAATATGACCCTTGTGCCACAAAACCCAACCCAACCAATCTGAAGCATTCCCTCAGAGGTAAACATATCTGTCTATGTAGTCTCAACGCTTGGGAAAACTGTTCACATGCTGCGTCTATTTCATTAAAAGGTCGATGCACTGTTTATGCTTACGTACTCCTTTGCTAGTGAAATCATCTAGTGATGAATTATAAAACTCTTCGACTTATGACTTATGGAAATGACTTTGTGAAACTTTTTCAATTAAAATCTAATGTGATTTATGGTAAATTATTAATAAAATAAATTAACCAAAAAAGGTCTCAGGAAGTTTTGTTTCCTATTAAGCGTATTGACTTCATTATGTTTTCATAAAGTGGATGTTAACACTCTAGGTTTCAGAGATTTCAGAGTAATAGTATACTTTTCTCCCACAACAAACATAACTAAATAATGACTCTATTGGTCAAAAAGGTCAAAACTGATTAGAAGTCAAGTAGGGAAGCTGCGGGTTTCAGAACGGATATATGTGTGAGAACCCCCTCAGTGTTAAAGGCAAACATTGTGTAAACTTACATACCTCCGGAGAAACCTAACCCCATTTTTTGTTTTTACTTTACCTTTCATTGTGTCAAGAAAGTGGTGCCTCTTTGAGGGAAGTGGATCAAATTCCGAGTGTACAGGTATAACGCTGGTTTATCTTATCTCCATATACATGCAATTCATTTGAACTGGCATAAAGAACATAGGTATACGACATAGGTATTCCCTTTCACCTGCAGATAAGATTCCGTTTTATGATGTCAGGTTAACTCAGTTTTTATCGCAACTTGTTCTTTAATCCAAGTGTTTTATTTTAATATACTTCCTGTCGCTTACACGTGCTCCACTTTGCTTTAATATAAAATATACTTTTTCACTTGAAAAATTCAGTTCTTTTTCTTGTTCAGCGAATTAGCTATTGACAATTCTATTTTTTGGAGCACAGTGTAACTGATAGATTGGCATTATCTGGTTTATAAAGGTCATGATCATTTATATATCCTGACCATTCATTAGACTAACGTCTTCGCGATGTTTTCTGTTCTCGTAATACATTCTGAAAAAATTCGAAACACCCCGAAGTCAGTAGTCGATTGGAATGAAATACATCAGAACAGTCATAAATTAGTATGTTGTAGAGCCCCCTCTGGCGATTGACGCCCTAGCATATCCCCGGCATAATCAATGGGATGAAGATCTGGTGATCTTCCTGGCCTGGGAAGGTTTCAACACCATGGAGGTACTCCTGGAAGATGCGAGTCGCGCAATAAATAATAAAACGGGCTGGTAAATAGCCCGTTGGACACATGACATGGAAGCCAATTTAATAGGTTGCAGGATCTGCTGGACGTATCGCTGCTCTGTCAAACTACCTAGTACCACTACTAGAAGGGATTGGCTGTCGGAAATGATGGCTCCCTACAATATAACTTCGAGGTGTTAACGATTTTTGGACGTGAATATGTCTCTAAAATCCGAACAGTACTGGGAGCCCTTGCATGAAGGGTCTAGCGTTACAAAAATTGCATTCCAACCGTTTTGTCTTATGATTTCAGAACTAGAAGAAATATCCAGGATATAAATATAGCGTCGTGTAGACAAAGAATGTGCGTACCTGACATGACCTTCGAATCGAGTGCGCTGAGCACGGGGAGGTGGTCCTCAATAAGTCGAAATTCTACTGTGCTGTGCGAGCTTTGGGGAGTGTAACTTTGGATTGCGTGCATAAGCATTCGAAAGCTACCGAACGACGCTACAATTAATATTGGATAACTACAATATCTCAACAACAATTAATATCAAACTGCACTTTAATCTTTCAAACTGTAATTGAATTGTTGAATATTCACACACAATAAACAATTGTTCAAACTTCCTACGTCTGCTTTATTCAGTCCATAATCCAGCATCAGGCCCGACTATTGACGTCGAAACTAGGGTTTGTATCCTTGACACAGCTTACCAATTTTCTTTCTTTGGCACAAAATACACTTTAAACATCATATCAGTGATTGGCCTTTTGTATTACTTTTTAACTTGGGGATAGAATGATTTTTATTTTATTGTTTTTGTGGTAAACAAACGACGGCGAATCTAGTCGACTTATTAAGGTTGTCTGAAGGTAAGCACTAGATTTTCTTCTGCTTTCGATCCAATCTCGACACATCCCTAGTTATCTGTTATTCTACTTTAATGAAAATAACTTAAGAAATAACTTAAGAAAATAACTTAAGAAAAAGCAATGTTACTACTTGGAGATTGTTGTATGCTAATTTTGAAATTTAAAAAATTGTTTTTTAATGAAAGGAAATTAGATTTAAACAGAATCCCGACGAAAACCAGGTAGCGGCCAATTAAATCGGCTGGCAAAAGCAAATTGAAGTGACCATTTTGCATCTAAATTAAATATCCACCCTCTAATTAGGCTTACTTTAATATAAAGCTTTCGAAGAAGCTATTGCATAACTAGCGGTTGAGGAGTGTTCAAAGACACCGCTATTGGTTTTTGTACGTTTCATTTTTGTACTTTTCCCATTGTGTTACCGCTGGTATAGGTAGGCACAGCATGACACCCAATTAAAATTTTGTAAATGTCTGAATTTTCCCAGTTGGGCTACGAGTACTTCAACTAGTAAATATATTTTTAAAGTTGATTAGATTACAAGTGACTCTTCTGTCACCAATTAGGCTTGATTATAAAGTTTTCGAAGAAGCCATTGCTTAACTAACGGTTAAGAATAGTGCAAAGACGTCCCTTCTGGTTTAGGAGCGGCATTTTATAACTTTTCACTGCGGTTGAATTTTATAAGTAGGTGTAACATTCACAGGCAATCAAAATTTTATAAATGTCTGATTTTACCTAGTTAGGATGAGTGCTTCAACTAGTAAATATATTTTCAACGTTAATTATATTACGAATGATACTTGTGTCCCCAATTAGGCTTGATTATAAAGCCTTCGAAGAAGCCATTGTATAACTAGCGGTTAAGAATAGTTCAAAGGCCGTATTGGTTTAGGACGACATTTTATAGTTTTTCAATTTGCCGTTGAATTTTATTGGTTGGTACAACACTCACAGACAATTAAAATTTTATAAATGTCTGATTTTACCTAGTTCTGCTGAAAGCTTCAACTAGTAAATCTATTTTTAAGGTGTATTAGAGGACAAGTGTGCCACTTTTGTCCTATGGTATGAAGTAATAACGCTTCTACTCAAATCAATAAACTGATTTTGATCGATGTGTCATTCTTGTTTTACATTGGATATTTCCTTCTCCCAGAAATATGTGCCATAAAACCCCAAAAACCAAACCAACCAATCAGCCCAGAAAAATGTTTCATTCTCAGGTATCTATTCCCTTTCACTATCTGAAAATTGTTGATTTTTAAACTGTTTGAAGACTGTTGTAAGCTAATTTTGAATTTCAAAAACGTTTTCAACGAAAGAAAATCGAATTGAAACAAAATCCTGACGCAGACCAGGCAGTCTCCAATTAAATCGGCTGGCAAAAACAAATTGAAGTGCCCATCTCTCATCAATTTAAATCCCCAATTAGGCTTACCTTTAATATAAAATTTTCGACGACGCGGTTAAGCATAGTTCAAAGGCACCGTTACTGGTTTAGACGTTTCATTTGATAATTTTTCAATTGTGTTGCCACTGCGGTTGAAATCTTATAAGTATGCACAGCACTCAGCGCCAATTAAAATGTTATAAATGTCTGATTTTGTCGAGCTGCGCCGAGTACTTCAACTAGTAAATGTATTTTTTAAAGTTGATTAGAGAACAAGTACCACTTCTGTTCTCTACGGTATGAAGAAGGAACGTTTCCACTCTGTAAACTAGTTTTGGTGTATAATATCATTTTTGTTTTTCATTACAGATAATATTTGATGGATTCAGAAGAAATACAATCCAATTATCTGAACACTCTTTATTCCGGACTAAATCATTGGTGACTATTTCGTTCTTCCAGAAAAATGTTTCGGTCTTCAGGGACTATTTCCTCTCACCACCTGAAAAATGTTAATTTTTGAGTTGCGCCGCTTTTCTGCGAATGCGGACCACGAATCAATTAAAAACGCCGCTTCATCTTTGAAGAACTCTAATTACCTCCAATATACTAATTAATGCATTGCCGCTTTAATTTTTACCAATCATAAACACGGACCTGTTAATGCCAATAAAATTCCGATTTCAAAATTCCGAATACCGTCGGTCCCGTTGTTGCCATTCACCCGTCGAAGTAATCCGCATTTAAAAGAAATTGGTGGGATTGATTCGCCCTTTGTGGGGCTTTGTTTACCCAGCAAAGGTTCACCTCATCTAAATAATTACTGAATATGAAATGTGGGCGCGTTCTTAATGCCTCGGGCTGTTTAATCAATAGCAGGCAGTTATGGAAGTTTCATATTTCCGATATTAACTCAATTTGTGGGAATCCGACGACTTTGCCAGACCTGGTGGCTGCGAAAGCAAAAATGGTGAAAATTCTCTCTCATGTTTTGTTTTTCTGTGCCTTCTTATTGAAATTCCGGCAGATAAAGAATGCGAAAGCAGGACTTGATTTGATTTGGACACTCTTAAGGAATATTTTAATAACTTCTTGTGTGCTATGGGTTTGTTTAGATGGCGGAGGGAATATATAATTTTTGGTTTGGATCTGATCTTGGCCTTGTGTGAATCGAATCGATGAACGAAAGAGCAGAAAATATCCTCAAAATTCCGTACCAATTAAGTACGGATATGGGGTGTGTTCGGATAATTGGATTACATTTTTCTGAACCCGGGAAATATTATCTGTATCAAATCTTTCGATAATTGTAGATCTTGTCTTGGCCTTGTGCGAAAGGTTTTGTGTGGATCGAATCGATGAATGAAAGAGCAGAAAATATCCCAAAAATCGGTACCAATTAGTCCGGATATGAGGTGTGTTCGGATAATTAGATTATATTTCTTCTTAACCCGTCAAGTATCTGTATCAAATGAAACGATAAAATTTAAATATCCCTTTAAGGACTTCTCTATAGAATATTCAGGGTGCTTATAATTTATACGAGGACTTGGCCAAATATAAACCTTGGGCCATAAAACCCAAAGCAATCAATCAATCAAGCCATTTAATTGACGTTTGGCACAGCTTAACCTAATATGGTCCTTGAGCCATAAAACCCCAAAACAATAATTTTGCTGCGTATATATATCGAAGTAGCTAAAAACAATACAAAGGGAAACAATATTTATAAAATTTAAACCGCAGAAGAAAAGGAATAAATTTCAAGTATTAGATGGTGAACCGAATGATTCTAATTTGGTCTGTTTCTGTTGACGTCCCCTTATATACAAAGCTCCACTGTAAAGGTGTTCGGAACTGGAAATAGTCGGTAGTGTAGGTGGAAGAAACTTTACCACCTGTTGCGTCAATAATAAGCCCTAATTATTCAGCGAGTGCGTATCTTCATTTGCTAATTACATTTACCTTGAATTCGAACCGAAAACCCACCGCAGTATTACATTAAAGCTCATATTTCGACCAACATTGCTCAACTTTCAAAACTCGAGGCTTCCATATGCTTTACATACATGTACATATTAGTATGTTACATCTATGTACATTGGATGAGAACATTTGCTGGTTAATAAATGTTCCCGTCCAATTGTGGATGATCTTTCTCGTGTGGAAATCAGTCTAATAGCACTCGCGTTTGGTACATAAGGTGGTTAATTGTAGGGCACATCTGCTTTTAACACATCTGACTCTAGTTAGCAACATTTCAGTATTTTATTGAATATCTATTTCTAAGTTCAAAGAGTTATAAATCTTTTCATAAGCAGTCAGTACCGTAAAAGCTTCATATGTATTGGTTTATCACTGAACACTTATGGTAATTTTCCTTTCCGTAGCGCCATTGTGTCAGCAATGAAAAAAGATAAAACTCGTCTATAGCTATCGTAGAAAAAAATGTCCATCGTCGGTCAAGAAATGAACGTGCGGAAAACTCGAGTTTTATATCTCGTTGAATAGTGTTGCCATCATTCGCTGTGTTAATTAGTTATCTCGCTTTTTCAGTATTGGCTACTTTTTAATAACATATTCATACTCGCGTTTTCCTCGTATTGTTAATTTTTGTCTTAATGGTGAAGTCACTACTAACTAGTGAAAATTCCGGATTGTTGTAAACTGTTGATTGGTCAATGCTAATTAGATCAAACGTCAAGCGTTGCTAAAATGGCGATAATCTACATGTAAAGGTAACCCCAATATGTATCACGCGAGAGAATTTAGGTAGCGGAAGTAACATCTTCTCTTTCCATCTGGTTTGTACTGAAAATCCCTCAAAGAAATATTCAAGAACATCAAATGGCGACAAGTTTAAACTAGTAGGGTGAGAATTCGATTTTGACGATCAGAATGCCTGACAAGTAGAAATGAAGGCAAGTTCAAAATGAGAGTGTTTCATGGAGGGAACGCTTTAGAGCAATATTCTCATGTTAAATGGATTAGCAAGAGCGTATTAGATTGCCCTTTTCTGTCTTATTACTTTCTCGTTTTTCTCTCTACTGTATTTCTCTCTCAGAAAGAGGTTAACACTCTTGAATTAAATTACCGGTGAAATGTTTTATTTAAGTTGATATCTTGATTTAATAAATGTCCCCTCGCAATTTTCTCGTCTTTGAACTTAATTTTTAAATATTTAGATTCCAGAGAAGGACGTTTGAAGTACAATTTTGTAAAAATATTTCCTTTGCTGTTTCTTCGGTGCAAAACAAGCTTTTCGAATACGTATAGGTTCAAGTCGTGATTATTTAATTAGCGTATTTGAAAAGGTATTTCGCTTGTTTTTTAAAAATCTATCTCAAATCGGCGAATGGAATTACTGTAATCAAGTGTATATTGTTATCATAGCGCCTTACATTTACAAAGCTGAGTGCAGGATAGTTTGTATTCACAGTTATTGCATTTTCGCTTACGTTTCATAAACCTTATTAAATTTGTAGTCAGTTTAACTAAGGATGTCCTGGATCTCCAATACTTGTAAGTTTCATTTAAAATTATTCTTGGAAATTTCATTTAACATCGAAGTTGTTTTACTTGAGAAAAAATTGGAAAAGCAGTGGGAAATGGAGTGTTATATAAAAATAAGGGATTAAAATTAAATACCATCTCACTATCCTCGATTTTTTTTCAAGTGTCCAAATTAATCTATTTTGTTGGACATTTAATTTAGAATATTTTCGTAACTTATAAGTGTCATGTACTTGTTCAACACAAAAACAAATCAAGCAACATGAAAGATGACAGAACTGACCCCAAACAGAAATTGTCTTTAACCCTCCTGGTGGTTGTCTGGACGAGGTGTCTCGTCATGAGCAAAAACTGTCCAGATCTTGATGGACGAGATATCTAGTCACTAGAAGAAAACTGGCCATATCTGGATCTCGTCATCATACAAGAAAATTAGCAATATCTTGATGACGAGATATCTCGTCGTTAGCAAAATTGATCAGATGTTGATGGTCGAGATATCTTGTCGAAACCACTTGGAGGATTAACGAAACAAAGACTCGCAAAATGCAGATTTGAACTCAGGGCTTTATACATTGCATGTTTATATCACATTCCGCATACATAAAATGAAATTGAAATTACGCATAAATGAAACATTTTGTCTATACTGAGGAAAACTCCTTAGGTGCTCGTAGACACAGGACTTTCTACTAAAAAGCCTAGAAATAAAGTTAAGTCCAAAAATATTTAGTCATTCGAAAGTTATTACATAAAATAAGGTAAAATTTTTGATAAATTAGCAAAAATTGATTAGGCGCATTAATTTTCCATGTATTGCGAAAATTTTAATCCACATAATAGTTTGTGTTCATATATATCAAATTAATTCCATTTGCTTTGTGTATCGCTATAAAAAGTAAAAACGTATTGTAAAGCAAAAAAATTTTGTACAAAAACATCTAAAATTTTGCAAAGGTATAGGTAAAGCAACATTTTAAACACAAATTTCAAAATTCAGAAGCGTGTTGAATTTTGAATTTTCTCATTTGCATTTAGAAAAAACAGACTTCATTGAATACCCCCCCCCCCCAAAAAAAAAAATAATAAGTGAATCAATTCAAACCAGATGCGCAAAAAACATTTTGAAATCATAAAAATGTCACAAAAATCTCAGAAAAACGCGGTTATGTAGCAGACTTATTGTATTATTGATGGATATGTAACGCTTCAAAAATCATCGTAATTGAAAAATATTTTTGCTATCCATAAAATTTGATACCAATTAATTTTAACGGTCAAATTAAAAAACAAATCGATTTTAGTGTTTTTGAAAGTACCCTACCAGTTCCCTTAGGGACTTTCTTTATGAGTAATTTAGACTTTGGAGCTTTTGAAACACGTTTAGTACGCATATTTGTTACCAAATAATGGTAAAACCTCAAAAACAAAAAAGAACGAGATTTTGATCAATAAATCGACGAAATTTAAGAGCTAGCCTCATTTGGACATACATACTGCTAGTTTTTGTCTTCTAGCAGATATCACACACGCAAGTCAAATCATTTTTTAATTTCTTAAATCACTTCACTAGATAGCAGCGGGTGGTTTATTTATTTACGATCTGTTAAAAAAACGCACTTCAGTCGGGATCAATCATTGCTTACATATCCTTCGCTTCATCTTCCCGCATTTTCTTCCCCCTCCTCCACCCTTATCCCCTTTTTTATACTTATTATTTCTTTTGTTCGTTTGGCAGCAGCGGGAAGTCCGCTGCGAAGAAGGTCTGGCTTTGTGTTCTTTTGTTTACGCCGCTTCTATCGATTATATCGTTCGGTGATTGGCATCGTAATCTTCGGGATTAAGCCGTAGCGAGTGAAACATTTTTATAGAGCGCACTAGAAAAAGTTTCTTGTGAAGAGGTTTATACTAATGATGTTACTTATTCTGGTTTTTCTCTTTCTTTTCTATGTCTGTTGCGTCGTCCAGAAAAATGTTCGTTGGGGGACTGAGCTGGCAAACGGCACCTGGTAAGTGTGGAATATTTTTTATTATTATTTTGTTTCCCTTTTAGCTGTAACTTTGCCCAACTCCGATGTCAGATTCTGAGAATTTAATCTGAAGTGTCAAGTGGAACAGATACTTTTCAACTTTTGAGCGGAGATGTATTGTGTGGTTTCTTGAAAAAAATTGAATGTAGAGAAGTTTCTGTTTTATTTTTCGCACTTAAATTTACCTTCATTCCATGATGTTTAAAACCTGCATCAATGAAAGGGCTTGAATTTAACTTGTTTTGTGAATATTCAACTCTTGCGTTTTTAATGATAGAAAGAATTATTTAACGAAGATGAAAAAATGACACGCTAAACTGTTACTAATTAATGAACATATTCCGCTTGCAAAAATTATAAATTGCAAGCAAACAGATTTGACGAAAGAGATTTATACATGTGACTATTTACTAAAATAAAACTTTTAGAATAAACTAAAAGAACT
Organism: Meta bourneti; assembly: GCA_933210815.1. Lineage (NCBI taxonomy): Eukaryota > Metazoa > Arthropoda > Arachnida > Araneae > Tetragnathidae > Meta > Meta bourneti. The sequence continues at coordinate 74,780,004 of OW119928.1, forward strand.
CATTCTGTATTTTTTATAATGTACATATTTCATCCAGTTTTAAGAATTTTTCCTTCTCTTGAGAAACTAGTGAAAACGGTATTCTTAGGAACTTAATTGCACAAACTGTTTCAGGAAATACTCAGGAAAAAAGTTTTTTGGGCTCAAACTCTGAAGTATTGCACAAACTTATTAAAAACTGTTTGCTTTTGGAAAACACTTTTCCATAGTTTAAGAATTTAGTTTATGAATGCCCAAGGGCAATAAAATTTTTCTTTAACTCCTGATCTAGTATAATTTTATTTCCTTTATATTATTGAAAGCAATAAATTCATGTCATCAGAATTTCAACAAAACACAAAAGAAAAATAACACTTTTCAATGTTTGAATAAGTTTGTTGCGATTGATAGGAGAAATTCGATTGCAATTAAAAGTATTTTGAAGATATTTGTTTTGGATCAATCCTTTTTAAACTCACAGTTTAAAACATATTTCCTCTCATTATTGGTTAGAGATTTATTTATTAACTCAAAACCAATAGTTCAACAATAAATTAATCGAAGAATGAAGTGACGTAGCCTCTCAACAGAAAGTATAACTTTCACTAGTCCGAAATTAACTGAACAAATCTGTTATACTGTTTATCTGCATGTTTATATAAATATAATCATACCTTTTATAGTTAATTCTTTTTAATGTTTTGTCTTATGAGTTTTTTGTGCCTGCTACTGGCGCAGCTTGCCATATACGCTTTAAAAATCCTAAATAACCAATGAATTCAAATATTTTAAGGATTTAAAACTTATGGAGCAGACAGACACATATTTTAATTTTGTATTAGGGTGAGATAAGACAAGTGCGAAACAAAATATTCAAAATTCTTATTGAATCAACTACTACTCTGTCCCAGTAATTCTTTAAATTTTCATGTTTACCATACACTCCCAGATACTTTACTAATGTTTCCACTTTTATTTGTTTAAACCTACCATTGATATAATTTTATTACATGTACTTTCCAATGCGATTTCATGGGGTTAATGCATACCTGAACTATTTTCTTATTTGCAATGTGATGTATTGTGAGTGGGACAAGGGCATATCTTTTCATTCGTGTCCTTCTTTGGTCTGCGCAACTTCCCTGCAGAAATTTGAAGCGGTCCAGCGGTAAAACTAATCTAAAGGACTCCTTCAAGCATTTCCAGACCTTAGTCAACCAATAGAATGTGACTTCAAGGCACGAAAGATTTGTTTTCATGTGACTGGAAATTTTCGAAACTCAAAAAATATTGTCGGTGCAGTACAGTCTTCTCTTGTACATACACTAAACGAAACTTTGCTTAGCATTGCTAAAAAAAAATAGTACAGACAATAGAAACAGCAGTACAGAAACACAATAAGTAGAAACGCTATTTTGCGATATTCCATTGTGTATTAATTGCACTCACTCGCATGAGTGAAATAAGTAGTACAGACAACAAAAGAAGCAATAAATACAGAACTATCAAACGTAAACATGGAGTAACGCTTTTTTACGATATTCCGTTGTACTCGAACTACGCAGGCTTCCTTAACTTTGGTAAACACTGCTCCAGTACTATAAATAGTACTACCAAAATAAAAGAAAGAATTAGTACAGCACCTGAATCTCAAGTACTATATGGCGCTGAGTACCCTCTGAACGCATTCTACTAACTGCAGTTTCGTAAATAAACTGCCTTAAAAACTTCGGTGCACTGTTCTAAGTAATGAAGCGTTATAACCCAAATAAATAGTAAAGATTCCATCTCTCTCGCACACGCCAAGCTTTTCGCTTCTGCTTTATGTCCCAATGGGGCTGATGAACATCCAGAGCTCTCAGCAGAAGCTGCATGTTAGCACTCAGAGAAAAAACCCACTGCATCATCCTTATGGTTTTGAAATAGAAACACCCTTCTCGACGAATGCCACCGAGCCGTTAAAAGCCTTCATTTCCTACCTTGAGTGCTCGGATGAGGATCTGTCAGAAGAGTGAAGAACTCTTGGGCCTCTTCCAAGATCAGGTGGAAGAGCTCCTCCAACTCCTGACAGCCTCGGTTCATAATCTCTTTTTCTTGGCCTGACATGTCTCGGGGGAAGAGTTTGGCCAAGGTAATCCCTGGTACCACGTGGATGACATCCCACTGTCTTCTGTACATGCTGCGTTGACATCCTATTCAACTGTCTTCAGCGTTATCTCTCAAAGGCCCGCTACCACTAATTTCTATACTTTGTATTTACCGAGACTTCAGAGTCCTTATCAGTTTTTACCTATTTGTTCTGGTTGGTTGTGGCTTAGACTACCACAAATTAGACTCAGAAAATGAAATAGATCTTGAGTTTCCAAAATGAGGACGAGTCCTTTTTTCGATGGCATTTGACATGCCTCGGGGAAGTGTTTGGCCAAGGTAATCTATGGTACCGCATGAATGACATCCCACTGTTTTCTGTATATGCTGCGTTGACATCCTGTTCGACTGTCTTCAGCGTTATCTCTCAAAGGCCCGCTACCGCTAATTTCAATACTCTGTATTTCCCGAGACTTCGGAGTCCTTATCAGATTTTGGCTAGTTGCTCTGGTTCGAAAAATGAGACCAGCACAAGCTAGAGTTGGAAAATGAAATAGATCTTGGGTTTCGAAATGCTATCCAAAAAAGGGCATGTCCTTTTCTATTCTCGCATGCCTTCCATCCACCTTAAATGTCCTCATTTTTAGTTTCTTAATCAGTTGGCTATTTATCTGTCCTGATTGCACAAACTGTTCAGCATGCTGTCAAACATTAAATTATTGCAAGATGTTCTATATATTTTATTAAACATAGGGTTCCCATATGCCATCCTAAAAAAAAGGATATGTCCTTTTAAAGTTGAAACCTAATGTCCTTTCCATTAAACCTTAATATGTCCTTTTTGGTTCCCACTGCAAATCTTGATCAGTTTGACTGACCTTTCTGGCTAAAAATACAGCCTAGTATGCGAACACAAAATTAGGAATCGGAAATGTAATAGATCTCGTTTTGAACAGTGCTACCATATGCCATCCAAAATTAGGACTTTTCCTTTTATAAGCAAATGTTATATCCTCAATTCAACTTGAAATGGTTCCCTGTCTGAATCTTGATAAGTTTGACTATATTGTCCTGGCTAAAACCATGACTACGCTGGCACGAACTGAAGAATCAGGAAATGGAAATAGATCTTTGATTGTACACAGGGTACCCACATGCTATTCAAAAGGACACGCCCTTTTCAAGTTGAAGTATAAAGTCCTCCAATTTGGTTTCCACTGCTGCACATGCACACGTTAATATAGAAACTATTTTATACCTCTATTATAAATTGAACCATACGTGCCCATTAGCTTTAAGCAATCATAAAACAGAACTTTTTCACTTTCAAAAAGCAATTTAAACTTTGAATTTTGCATCGATTTAAACTTAGGCAGAGTAATGATTGGGCGACTACTATAACTTCTCATCGGAAAAATATGATTTATCCAATAGCTTTAAACTTATCTTTTCTTCAGGTTACTATTCAGAAAAGACTTTTAATTTACGTTAAGGATAGATAAAGGAGCTTAGAAGCAATTGTGTGAATTTCGATTTGTTCTTTCATTTAATTTTATTCACGCTTCATTAAAGAAGTATTATAACGACTCAAACCTTTAAAGGTGTAAAAGTTTCCTTTCAACTATCGTCAACTTATCGATTAATTAATTTTTTATTTTATGGAGTATTTTGCTCTGTTATTGACCAATTTTGTTTCTTTCTGTTCTAGAGGGTCTCAGGGAGTACTTTAGCAAATTTGGGGAGATCACAGAAGTCATGGTTATGAAAGACCCCACGACTAGAAGATCTCGGTAAGTAGTTTGTTTTCTTTTCAGTTCGTTCTTGCAGACGTTTGCCTGTCTACCACAAAACTGCTCCTACCACGAAGTCAGGGTGGTGGCGGTTTCTATAGCACCAGAGCTCGTTCATTTTGAGAAGGGGTTACTTCCCATCTCGTGAAATTGGTTTTGGGTTAATGTTAGCGTCGGTAAGAGGTAACCTACCTCTTTAGTTTAAAGCAGCGGTTTTCAACCTTTTTCACCTCACGGGCACTTAAAATAATTACCAAAATTCTACAGCACACCAAAAAATATGTTGCATATTTTTCTGATCTGACAAGAAAAGTATAAATTTGATTGATTTACAAAAAAAGAATAATAATTTCCTATCCCCTTTGCTTCAAAATGCATTTTAAAGTCTTTTTTGAGACTATTAATAATACTTTGTAATAAAAAAAATACTCCAAGTTATTTATACCGGTATTACTTGAAATTATTTTGAACTCAAAAGTAAGCCGTGGACATGAATTAAATCGTACACAATTTAAACTGTTTCACTATATGTACTTTTGCTGCATTCGGTTGAGAATCGCTGGATTAGTGGTGTATAGATTTCGCCAACTGGTAAAAATCAGAAAAAATATATAGTAAAACCTCGATAAGTCGTCAATTTTCTTCAGTCCCGTGAACCATATTGTTATTAAATTCTCTTTTATTCGTCGCAAATTCACACACAAATTCTACCCCTGATTCCTCGTCGGTGGAAAGGTCTTTAAACATGTAGAGTTTGTGTCTGGTATGGCAGACCAAAATGAAGTCAAAATTGAGGACTACGAAAAATTGCGAAAATACGAAAGTGGATGACATAAATGGCTACATAGACAACAAACGTTGCACTATGTTTTCAAGCGACCATAAAAGATGTTTAGAAGAAAGACGTGAAAATGTGAGGGAGCGATGAAAGTAAAAATGAGGGAAATCTTTCATCGTCTCTAATGAAACACAAGTTCTTAAAGCCTTAGAAACAATTCGACATTACCTTAAGTCAGTTCAAGGAACTACAGATTATGAATTCGAAGCACAAAAAGTTTAGAGAAGAAAATTAATTGCACTGCCAGCTGTTCGTTTCTGCCAAAATTAGAAAAAGTACTTGGCATTATGATACGTATGCAAGTTAGCTTAAAGAATGTTCAAATGAAGCTCAAAAGAGGTAAAGTTAACTTTTTATCATTACTTATTTTTAGTACTTCTATTATATTGTTATGAATACGCTTTAAGTTTAAAATGAGCGTTACAGTAATGCTATATTAAGTACATTCTGTGGCTACTTCGCTTGTCGTCAAATTTTCTTGGTCCCTTGAGTGACGACTTATCGAGGTTTTACTGTATTTCCAATTTGTCATTGAGTGAGCCAATGTAACAAACTTGATTCCATCTCTTCAACCACCCCTATGGAAAATGGGATCAGCTTGTATGACAAAAGACAGGCACAGACTTGGACTGGGCAGTTCTCGTGGTAGATAGACTACAAATGTCACCGCATGCTACAACCCGTCACCGCATGCTTACTTACATATTCTCCGAAGGTCGGTCCAAACAAGTCTCGAAAACTTAATAAAACCTAAAATGAAGCTGTTTTGGTTTCGGAATCCTTCTTCGGGGCTCGTTCAAAAACTAATTGTAAAAATAACAACCCTTAAAGTTTCTAACTTTAATAGTCTGGTGGTTGTCTCGACGAAGCATATCGTCATTAGCACATTTGACCAAATCGTAATGGACGAAGATCTCGTCTCGTCATTAGAAGGAAACTGACCAGATCTTGATCTCGTCATCATAAAAAATCGGCTATATATTGATGGCGAGATATCTCATCGAAACCATTGGAGGGTTATTAGTTTTACATAAGTTCTCACTTCTCTTTTCAGATCTTGTTTTTCATCTGGTGTAATAAACGATGAAAGTTATTTCTGTTCCTATCGGTTTCCTTAATTATATATTACATCACATCATATTTTCATGCGATAGCAAAAATTTAGATTGGTCCAACATTGGTCCAACATCAGTCCTGTGATACTAAATTGGCTGCCATACGCATTTTACATTATTTACATGTTTTCTATTCAGAAACGGAGTACGCATGCGCATATCGTTGTTTTGTCGTATGCCATTCCAGTGTGTGACCGGGCTTATGTAACCAGTTTGTATGTAATGATAAACATAAATAGCGAGCCAAAAACAAGGGGCTAAATATCCAATATTACTCTCAATCGAATACAATGACGCCTGTTTAGAATTAAAAACTAGCAACAAACAGATACAATGTAAAGTGGAGGTAGTATCATGTTATATTCGTTTAATACAGGATATTTTCCCCCAAAAGAAAGAAAATGTATGATTCCTTTTTAATCTTCCATCTATTATCTTGGCTGATATTTCCATGACGAAATCGATTATTTGATTGAACTGTAATCAATATTATCGAGCTTTTAAAGAACTCGCCACTTCTTCAAGTCTGAACTTGTTCCATCAAGCTGTCTGTTGCAGCGAATATATCATCATTGAGGATCGATTAAATAATCGAATGTTATTGAGCTCCGTTTCGAAAAGAGTAATTTAAAATTGTCCTCCTCCTGCTGCAGAACTCTAACGACCTTTTAATGCATGTTTTGCTGGAATTTGTATTGCAAGTTACTCTGCATTGAACTCGAGTTTAATAATACTGGAAATGGGCTTAATAGCTTCAACAAGGATGAATGATTTTCGGTACTTTGTAAAATTCGATTATTATTTGATTCAGCATCGAAGGAAGCCATGCGAACAAAGTGGATTGTGATCGAACCGACTTTTGGACAGCATTTTACGTGAAAAATGAACTTTGGATTGAAAATTGGAAATGTATTAAAAAGATTGGGTCCGCAAATTGACGGATGGATTGCCTTTACATGTGTGGTTTTTACGAACTTGTTTTATTTGGAGCATATAGGTTTATACGTTTGTGGAAAAATTGTACGCTGTACAACAGCGCATTTCCAACCTTCATTTCGTGGCACATATAAACTAATTACGAAAATTCTGCGGCAGTCGAAAAAAATTTTTTTTTACCGCTCTGACAAAAATAATAGTACAATTTTGATTGATTTTACCTGCCATATTTACTCCAAAGTGGCTTTTAAAATATTTTCTAAACAACTTATATATACTTTGTAATAAAAAATACATATATTATTTGAAACTATTTGTGAATACATTTGTCAAAAGTTCAATACTATGCCTTTGTATTTAAATAAATCTTGCGTAACTAAAACCGTTCCACTATCTGGAATGCACACCAGTATCATTCTTGCTGCATACCCTTTAAAAATCAGAAATCCCATTGAAACTAGCCTTTCAATTTTGTTTGGAAATTAAGAAGAAATCAGTTTTTACCAAAATGATGAATTAAAACCAAGGGTTCCTAAACATATTGAGTGGAAAACCACATTTGGATATTGAAACTCATACCAGTGATGGTGTAACTTCCCCTGGAAGTGTTTCTCTCTTCTGTGTCAGTAAAACTTTCTTTGTGTGTTTATATCCCTCACCGACCTTCAAATGAAATAGACAGCATGTGGGTGCAGTCGCTGTCGTAAGATCTCAGAAAGATGTCACGTTGGTTTACGAATCGCCTTGGACCGATTGGCTACTGAAGTTTTTAATCGCGCTGGATTACTACTTTAACTACTCAATAAAATAATTTGTCCCACATTTTGGCTCATGCTTTTTCCCACAACCACGTGACAGATCTTCAAATCGAGCGACCGGAGGAAATAGCATGAAGTTACGCGCACATACTCTGTCTATTTCATTAGAAACTCGATGATGTCCATTATCTGACGTTGCTGTCTTGTGATGGCCAAATATGGCCCTTTACGCCGTAAAACCCAACTCAACCAACCATGCCACTGCTGGTATATGCAACTACTTGCCATCGTAATTGATAATGATGTTTCAGAAGTGGTTATTCTCAATCTCCAAAATCGGTGAAAACCGGTAATTCATTACCAGTGTTTAAACCGTAGCTGAAACTAGAACCAGGGACATCTAAAATGCAATCATTCGAGCTGCAAAGGACAGATTTCTTGAACACCCTCCTACTATTTGGATAGACGGAAGGACTTCATGTCAAGAAAACTTATCACAAACTTCAGATTCATTAGAAGGTCGATGATGTCCGTTACCTGAGTTGTTGTCTTGTGATGGCCAAATATGGCCCTGGCGCCATAAGACCCAACTCAAACAACCATGCCACTGCTGGTATATACAACTACTGCCATCGTATAAATTCATCCCTGAAGTGCGAGTTTAAAATAATGAAATACTGCTAAGAAAACATGCAATGATGTTTCAGAAGCAGTAATTCTCAATCTCCAAAACCGATTAAATCATTACCAGTTTTTAAACCCTAGCTGAAACTAGAACCAGGAACTACTAAAATGGACTCAATCGAACTACAAAGGTCAACTTTCTTGAACACCTTCCAATTGTTTGGACAGACGAATGGACTTTATGTCAAGAAAACCCAATCACAAACTTCGAAAGTGAATTTACATCAAAACTTGTCTATTCGCGATTTCTTCCATTACTTTCCAATCGACGTGGAATGCTTCCTTTTAAGCCGACATCGTCCTCACGTACATTTCACTCACACCCCCGAAACCCTAATGGATTTTAAATGTCCCATACACCTAATTAAATGCACTCTCACAACCAAAAATAATAGCCCCAGCGCTGTAAGATAAAAGTCCTGTTTAGTACGAAGTTTTGGCATTGTTTTGTCTGCTCTGCTATCGCGTGATCTAAATCGTCTGCCTTCATGCAAAGGGGGAGGTTGCTGTATGGACAATTAATGGGTTCTGTTTGCCATTAACTCGCGCGACTTTAAACTGAATCGTTGCGTTCTCATGTCTTCCGAAACGGAATTCACCTTCAAACGTGGCGAGTTTTTGCGAAAAGAGCAAACCAAACAAAAGAAATGGCGAACAGTTTTGAGGGTGATGATAATAACCATAAAAGGAGTTGATGTGGATGCTGTGAAATGATTGCGGAAGAATAGCAGGAAGTTATTTTTCAAGTTTTAAAGGATCGTGTAGCAGTTTGTTGAACGTTAGGAGATATCTTAATGTGTGTGTTACTTGCGCCTTACAGTCTCGCAATCTTATAAGATACAATCCACCTTGTGAACGTTGTATTGCTAAATGATTATGGCCACTACACGGAAAAGTAGTTATCTCTTAGATACTAAAATGAATAAGTGGTTAAACAGCAATATAAAACCAGAAGTATGTTAATAGTTAAGTCAAAAATGTATATTTAAGACTCCGAGGGTATAAAAACTTGGGCCTAACTGCCATGTTCGCCATCCAAATCAGGTAATAAAATTAAAAAAGAAATTAAACGAATAAGTACTAAACCAGCGTAAAGGCAAACCAATTTCCGATGGCGGGGATACTATCAAGACTGACTGAAGCCAAACCACAGAACTAACTAGAAGTATGCGATTAGTAACGTCAAAAATGTATATTCAAGGCTCCGAGAATATAAAAACTTGGACCTGACAATTCTGTTCGCCATCCAAATACTCAGATAATAAAATAGAAAAAAATTAATGAGTAAATACAAAAACACAACGTATAAAGCCAATTTCCAATGGCGAGTGATAATTGCAAGACTGACTGTAGCCAAACAAATTGCAACAGAAGAAAAAGTCCATGGACCCCATTTGATCCCTCGCTTCCTAGTATCTCTCCTACATTGAAGTTGCAGAGAGCGCAAGATATCGGTGCAGGAAACAAGACGATCCATATCCTCCGGAAGATCGCAGATCTTACAAAAATAATTGCTTAGTATAGATAGGCGATGAAAGTGTTTATCAAGGCAGTCGTGACCAGTAGCAGGGCGGAGTTCATCTGCGGCTTTCTTTCTTGGCCAATCGGGAAAATCAGATGTTTCTCCATGTTTTCATGGAATTCTTTCAAAAAGTTCTGTGAGCATATTCTTGAATGTTGTCTAAATTATTGATTTTATAGTATTCCAAACAGACTTAGAAGTTGTATATCTATGTTGGAACGCAGGATAGGACTTTTTATACCGAACTAGAGGACGACTGCGCATCGTCCCCAAACTTCAGTTAAATTTCATAATATGTAGAAATCCCTTTCCTCGGTAATACATCCAACTTCGCTTCATTCCAAACAGAACCCATTTGGAAAGGAAAACGGCGTTTCAACCCTCCATCAAGTAGAACGTTTCCATCCAAGAAGGGTGGCTCAACAGCCAAAAAACCCGAGAGCGTCATTAAAGCTAATCAGCGGTAGATATATTTTTCTTATCTCGGATCAAAATCAGATCAGTTCCATGGTGTCTTTCCTGCGAAAAATGCCCGAAAGATGTATCGTATCATCATGAATGTCAGTTCATGACACTCCGAAATACTGTAGTATGTGGTCGTGGAACTAGCCATGCTCACAAAGCATAACTAGTTGACAGTCATGGTAACTCTTTTTCTTGCCATATATTTCATTGAGCGGAAGATGGCAGATGTAATTTATAATTTCCATACTTGTAGTACTTGGTCAGATCCGGGCATTGCGCGATAAAAAGCAACCAACCAGACTTAGTAGTAATTCATTATAAGTTGGAACATAGGTATATCGATCCTCAGAACAAGAGAACTACCGAACATCAGCAGCCAAAAAGCTGCAGTTGAATTGCATCATAAGCAAACTACAGAATCCCCTTTCCTTTATAATACATCCCAACTTCTTCCTCCGATTCCAAACGGAACCCATTCGGAAAGAAAAACAGCTATTCATCTCTTCGTCAAATTGGACGTCTCCAGCTATCACCAGCCAAGATAGCTCATCAGCAGCCAAAATTTCCAAGCGCGTTATTATAGCTAATCAGCGGTAGGCTATATTTTTCTTATCCCAGATCAAAATGAGGTGGGGGTTCCACGATGTCCTTCCTGCGAAAATGTCCAAAAGATGTATCGGTTCATCATGAATGTCCTTCCTTGACACTCCGAAATACTGCAGTACCTGGTCAGGACTAGCCATTCTCACAAAGCATAATAAATTGTTGAGTCATGGTAAATCTTTTTTCGTGCCACATATTTCATTGAGCTGTAGATACTTTATAATTTCCATACTTATAGTGCTTCGTCAGATCCGGCCATTGCGCCATCAAAAGCAACCAACCAGACTTAGTAGTTCATTTTTAAGTTGGAACATAGGTATATCGATCCTCAGAACAAGAGAACTACAACACATCAGCATCAAAAAACTGCAGTTGAGTTGCATCATAAGCAAACTAGAGAATCCCCTTCTACCGGTAATACCATCCCAACTTCTTCCCTCGATTCCAAACAGAACCCATTCGGAAAGAAAAACAGCGATTCATCCCTCCATCAAATTGGACGTCTCCAACTATCTCCAGCCAAGATAGCTCATCAGCAGCCAAAAAACCCGAGCGCGTTATTAAAGCTAATCAGCGGCGACCGAAAGATGTCGAAATTTCCAAAAAAAAAAAGAAGTCAGCCTGAGGAGGAATGAATAAATTTTAAATTTAGATCCAGGCAGCGCGCGCGTCTGGGGGGCCCGGACCTTTTTGGCCGTCACCCGTCCGCGCGTCAAAGGTGTGCGCGTCTTCTGTTTTAGGGGAAGGAGGGTTTCTGCGAAAAATGTCTGCTTAATTGCTCTGCGGCGGATGATGGGGAACGGTGAAAGAAAGAACGTGGGCTGCGGAAAGAGTAGGACGAGGTGGTGAGCTTTCGGGAAGAGTTGTTGCACTTTCGCTCCACGGTACCGACGGGTTTCTTTTTTTGGCGGAGTGGAGTTACTTTGTAATGGAGCAGTGCTTGCAGACATGTATTCAGAAAATAATTCCGGGGGTGACCCAGTCTTCTCTATCCCAGTTGCTCATTACGATCAAATTGACGTATTTTCCCCTATTGTCCGGCAAATTGAATATTACTCGTTATAGCACTACAAGTGCGGATTTCTAAACCATTTTTCGTTACCCTGGTGTAGCACGAGGTTTGGGTTAACCCTCCAAGTGGCTTCGATCTCGTCCGTCAAGATCTGACCAATTTTGCTAATGACAAGATATATCGTCACCATGATATATCCGGGTTTTATGATGACGATATCAAGATCTGGCCAGTTTCTCCAATGACGAGATATCTCGTCCATCAAGATCTGGTCAAATATACTAATGACGAGACAACCGCCAGGAGACAACGTTACACTTCACAAACACCACACATTCGAGGTACAACCCTTTTATAGAAACCACACATTCATTGCATGCGAAGAAACATCCCTGCCCTACCCCGGATTCGAACAAAGAATCTTTCTATCGAGGAGCTAGCACCCTCTCTACCAGACCAATTGGTCGGCGATTCCTCCTTATGGGTAGAACGGCAAAATCTGACCCTTGCGCCATAAAACCTAACCCAACCATGAGCGATTAAGCTAACTTTACCTTTTTCTAACATTAACCATCCTGGTTGTTTATCTTCGCGTCGAAAACTGCCCTGTAGTGACTTCTGAATCTTCTGATACAAAAACATGTTCGAAATTTTCACTAGTTCTGGCAAGAGAAATTCGTTCCCCTTGTATTTACGAGGTATCTGATCATTAGTAAAATTGATCAGATCTTGATGAACGAGGTATCTCGTCTTTAGCGAAATTGATAGGATCTTTATAGAAGAGATATGTCGTCGAAACCACTTGAAGGGTTGACAGCATTTCAGAAGTAGCTCGTCCCCTCTACATAGCCCTTTTCTCTGTTTATTGAAAAGTACTTCACAGTAGAGCAGATGCCCAAGCGATCTATCTCTACTTTCTTCATCCTTTCTTTTCACAATTACTTGACACCGTCCGTTTTGTGTTTGGCTCAGCTTGGCCAAATATAGCCCTAGTGGCATAAAATCCCAAAACAACCAACCTCACAGTAGGATAATATCTTAAGGTTAGTTCTCACGTTTTAAGGAAAGCCCCCCTACTGCCAGGTTTACAAGATAACATCTTTACCCTTTCGCGATGGAAGTCTCTTAATTGTCCACGTACCGTCTGCGCACGATCATCGCCTAATACCCCCAAAACAACAACACCCGCCTCCATAGAGTTTTATTCAAAGTATCTACTTGTAAATAAGAAATGAGAGGCTGGCGATGTTCTTAGAAGTTAGATTTTTATGTGAGTGACGGGTTGCCAATACCATCAAGAGCGATGTGAGACTTCGCCCCATCGAGTTGCTTTTTTCCTCTCCTCCCAGTGTTATTGATTGGCCTGTTTTCTTCAAGAACTCGTTGCGTGCTTTTGAACTTTCCGGTAATTCATCACTGTGGAGAGAAAAAATTAAATATTAAAAACCTCATGGCAATTGTTCTTTGAAGGTGTACTTGATTGCTGCTGTTATCTTAAGTAAGTTTCCACTTTTAAATAATCTAACCGATTTTGTTCTGTTCATCTGTGTTTTTGTTCGATGCAACATTGTAGACAATTTGTTTAGTTTTTGGTGTGAGTGTTGAATGGAGGCGCATTGTGATATATAGTAGTGACGAGTGGTCTTCAATCAAAACAGTAAAACATCAACCAAAATATGAAACAAAGTACACTATTGTGTTATTTACGGTTGTATTCACATCAGACCTGTTTGTGTGGAAGTCTATGCGAGCTGTAGGTGGCGCAGTTTCGATTCCTGTGATTTACCCTGAGTGAATTTTTCTGTTGTGTTAGTAAAACTTTCCTTGTGCATATGTCTGTTACTTGATCTTTTCTCTTGAATTGGCGCATCATGGCCAAATATGGCTTGCACCACAAAACCCAACTTACCCTACCCCTTGTGTGATGTCCATTACTTGACTATGTTTGGCGCAGCTTAACCAAATATAGGTCCTTGCGCTATAAAACCCTTTCTAACCAACCATCTATTTCCGACCTACACTGCTATATCCCGTTTTAGTCTAATTCTACACTATTCTCTACCTATCCACTCTAATTTCTATTATTTGTTGTCTATTTTGTGTTTGGCGCAGCATGGCCAAATATAGCCCTTGCGGAATAAAGCTCAACTAACCCTCTCATTTCTTTTCATGTGTTCGCTACTTATGTATTTTGGAAAAGGCTGATTTAAATGATGGAATGCTCAGTTGTAAGCATTAGATATTTGAGGAAGATTTTGTCTGCTATCAGCTTTGTATGGTCAGTGTCGTTATTTTATCTGTTGTCCACTGAACTATGCCTGAAGATTCCATTCCAGAAGGTCACACTGTAAGCTGATCCAAGATCATACGCATAAACTTTTTTCCCAAACATTTTTGAGAAGAAACAATGTGAATTTTTTTTCCACACCAGCTTCAAAAGGGAAAGGGAGAAACTTTCTGCATGAGAAATTCCATTTGATATCATTGCTGAAAATAACCCTCCCGCCTTGCTTAGTTCATGGTCCAATAAAATCGCGTCCTTTTGCTTTTGTTGGCGTGATGGCTGCAGGTAGCAGTACAAATGTCGAAAGATAACGTCACAGCGGCTTATCTGTGCTACTTCCGCAGCGTATTGGCCCGCGTCATGCATACTAATGACATCTGGCATACGTCACCGAGCTTCCTGATTGGTCCCAATCTCGTGTTCATCTGTGTTTGTGGATGTTTCGCTTGCTGACAATGCGATGCCTTCTAGTGATACTGTCAACGCACATCTGCTGACAGGCTTTAAATTCCACTCGAGTGAAACGGAGATTTTAGGTGGAAAGCACCCATTTGGATAATAAGATTTCCCAAGTAATGACACGCTGGTTCTCCTCAAATTGTTTTGTGCGATAGTCGAAAGGGAAAGAGTTGTGCCACTTTTCCAGTTCTCGATGTCTTTTAGATTGTCTGCTTCAGAACCCTCCCGTTCTGGAAAAGACTGTCAACTCGCCAGAAAAAGTTTCGTCGCATGTCGTATTTCTAAACAGGCCGAATAGTGTCAGGTTAATTTTTACGTTTGTGTAAAAAATCTCCAAATACTTAGGGTAACTCAGTTTCGGACCGTCTGAATTTTGCGATTTCTCTATTTTTAACTACACTATAACAGTTGGCTGCAGCCTAGAGCGACCAATGTTTCTGTTTTTTACCCCGGTAGAGGACTACTCTAATACATTAAACTATTTTTTAAATGTAATAAAATAACAAATTAAGTTATTCAAATGATGTCTAAAATAAACAGTAAACCTAAACACAGTGAGTAATTCTTCATAAAAATTCACTCTAATAGTCACCGGTGCCAAGGTTGTTTGACGCAGCTTGGCTAAATGTGGCTCTTGAGCCTTAAAACCCAGACACCCTAGTACGTAAACCCTACTGAGATTTTCCAGTTTGAATAGATTTGGTATCCTATATTCGAAATTCATTTGGCTGAACCGAAACCGATTAGTTTAGTAAAGTTGGTTAAGTTCAGAAAACGCTTCTAAATTATGATACAATTAAGTAAAATGTAAGCATTTGTTGAGTAGTATTCATGGTTTATAAAATATTAAAAGTCCAGGTATTGGTGGCTTTTAAGACAATTAGAACGTGGGAACGGTTTGGTTTTCATTCCTGTCATTGAACATTAGACATGGTACTTCATCAGAAAGACTAGGAGCTTATTAATTTTACTTAAAGGAACTATAAGGTTCTTTGGAATAGAGTTATCGTAACTGAACATGAAAATGAGCCCACCCCCAACTGTCCTCGTTGCCAATATGCTGAAGCGAAAAACAATAATAATCCGATTCATAATAGGCCTGTGGAAGTCTCTCTTAAGTATATATATCTGCTGCTCTCTCGTTTAACAAAGTGCCGTTTTATAGACGTTTAAGCACGAAGCGGAAAAATAAAAGAATTTTTGGCATCGGTTCCGGACTCGTTCCGAGCAGCTGGATCGAACAAATGCTCATTGTGTTCCTTAAAATAAGCGCCATCTATCATTTAATAGTCGCATCTCCTCAAACGACCGTGCGATGACAGATTTATCTCTGAAATGAAATGAAACGGTGAAGATAAGGGACAAAAATCGGTGCCGTGTCTCAATCTGCTCGGGCAACCCTTCGGAAAGTAGGGTTCGAAAATGGCCGACGTTTTCAATACCATCAAAAATTGACGGCGAAAATTCTCGTTACCCGTTTTCACAGGTTCTTAGTTCTAGTTCAATGTACTGCCGCGAGATGCTTCTATCCTGCCCGCGAATGTTTTACATCTATCCACAATGGACTAGACTATTACTAGTGGATTAGATTAGAAAAAATATTTGAGTTTAATCTTTTTTAATTTAGTGGGCTAAATTTATCTAAAAAGCTGATGTAAAAATTTCAATCAAATAAGGTATAAGTGGAGTTCTAAGGCGCAGGCAGCATTGCGTTTTACTTTTGTGAGAAAGCCAAGTTTTTCTATAGGACTAGGGACTTCGATAGAACCAGAACAAGGACTAGGACGTGATACAAGTGCCAGGTATGCACTGACCTCCAACAGGAGGTATTGCGAAGCTGTAGGAGGCGCAGGTTCGATTTCTGTAATTTGCCGTAGGTGTATTTCTATTCTGTGTCATTAAAACTTTTGTATGTGTATGCCCATTACTTGACGTTGGGTGTCTTGTTTTTGACGCATCTTGACCAAATATGGCTCATGCGCCGTAAAACCCAACCAATCAACAGAAGATTGATCCTCAATGACCAACGATATACGTCAAAATTTAAAGAATTTTGTCTTTATTGAGTGTGTGCAAGCTTTTTGAATCGTGAACCAAAAGAAATGTTATTGGGGCTAACTTAAAAAACGATAATTTTGGAGTACATCGCGAAGATTTCTACAACAGGATAAACTTTCGACTGCAAATCTTGTTAATGAAAGTAATGTATTGCATTACATGTGCATTGTATTGAAAATTCTGCCTAAAATGGATTATTCATGTCTTCCCATTCTCATTCAGAACTTCCCACCTTCCAACTAATACATTGGCCCTCTTTTATTATAATCTTTCCCAATCCGACCAGCAGTTTTTATGAAGTTTTGCACCCCTGCTCTAACGACTTTAACAACTCCTCCCCATACACATCTTTCGAAATTTTCCGGTATTAAAATACCGGTTTTCAAACCCCATCAGAAAGGTGGCAAGAAAACAATTCTCTGGAAATTGGGTGTGCAGTGGGATTTTAATGGACGCCCGGCCTAATCTGGAATTCCGGGCTGGTTGGAGATTTTTGAAAGATGTCCAGGATATTTTATATGGTTAATATCGTGTTGAATTTTTCCAAAAGTGATTTCGAGGTTGCTTTTTATTTATTTATCTCCTCTTCCGCCTTTTAAAAATGTTCGAGAACAGCTCTTTGTTCGACTGTTTGGATCGGTGCCATTGCGGAAGATCTTGACGGTAAGAAGCAGTTAACTCTGTTCTTGTATTTGAATGCTTTGTAGGGTTTCCGTATCAGATTGATACGGATGTTGACGGATTCGCGAAAGCTTTGAGTACGGAAAGGTCAAACTTTGTTGGTAGTTCTTATGGTTACTCAGGATTTTAATAACTTCACTTGCGCTTTGGTATTATTTTGCTTGGGAGAGTGATGCTTAAAGTCGAAAAAATCGTAAAAAAATGCACTGAATTGTATATAACTGTAACGGCTACTGCATGTTAGAGTATGGTAAATTTTATGTTTGGGCTATTTAAATATTGTTGTCTAATACCACTCGTCACGCTACTACGTCAAAATATTCTTTCTGAAGTGGTAACATACTTCTAAAGTTTTTTATCGACATATCGTTGATACCATGTTAAATTGTCAAATGCGAAAAAAATATTTTTTCCTGTTCTTTTTGAAGTTATAAAATACTAAAAAAAATTCTATCGACATATCGTTGATACCATGTTAATCTATAGAATGTAAAAAAATGTTTTTTTCTGATACTTTAATGTCACAAGTCACCCAAACTTTCAGTTCGATTATTTTCATACCTTAGTAAAGGCACATGTCCAAATTCGCTGTTCGTATGTCCATCAATCACTTCAAAGTAATGAAAGATATAATCGAAAATTATATGGTATATGGAAAGAATCAATTATATGGAAAGAATAAAAAAAATAGGAAAATATTTTTGTACCCTGCGTTAAAAATTAAAAAAAAATTACTGAATCAGCTGTTACAAAAAACTTGCAAGAAATGGTCATCGGCCCCTTTTCTACCCAAGCACTCTGAATTTTTGTTCCGGTTGATTTAGAAATATTTTCATCTGAGTAATGTTTAACTGCTCTCCGGTATTGATCTAATCCAATTCGATGTTGTACGTTGCCACGATTTCATCAATAAAAAATAGAATTTTGGTTAACTTCACGTACTCGAATCATTCCTCATTTTATTTTCATCTTCGAGCTATTGAGATTCCTCTCAGAGAAATTACAAAACGAACAGGTAGTTTCTCATCTTTCGCTATTGTTTTGACAGGAACCGGCCGAGCCATATTTGATGCGCCAGTGACCACCAAACCGGTCCGTTGTGGACATAGAGATTTTATTACCTGCGCTATGCGACAGCTCCACCAAAATAATAAAAAAAAACAGCCCCCAAAAGGTTGCGGATGAGTACAGGCGTTTGAACCCGCTTTACCGAGATCCAGAGGAAAGAGGGATTCTCACTGAATATAATTAATTCCATATCCCAACCGGACGAACTTTCCATACTGCTTGCTTTTTATATTCCCTGTATTGTTGAAGAGAGTTGAATACACGCGTAATAACACGCATATGGCGGAATTACACGGAAAGACTCCTATTTTGCGTTGGGTAGTCATTTGGATGAAGGTATTTCGTTTTGTGCTTGTTTTGACGAGATGTTTATTTTGTTTTTACGGTGTGCTTTGTGTAGTCGCCCACTTGCTGATTTCAATGTAAAACATTTATCTGCTTTTAAATGAATTTTTAAATTCGTGTTTTTCTGTGGAGGGTTTGAAATTGGGTGGAAATGATTTTTTAGTTTGCGGAGCTGTAATCAATCAAATAGTCTGTTGGAAGAAAATGACGGAACAAAAATAATTTCATATTTTCGCAGGCCTTTTTAGATTGAGTGGAATTGCAATTGCCACCTTGAGAAATTCTAAATGCGTTCGAAATGTAGTCGAGCTTATTTTGATTTAATCTTTCCGAGGCTTAAAATCTACATTAAAATCGGAATTAAAAATTTGTTTGTTAGTTTTTATTAGCCTCATTTATGTCCAGGATTGAAAGTTGTGGGTGTATTAAAAATATTTTCATAATTTAATATGCTCTGAAGAGCCACAGAAATTGGTACTCCTTTCTAATTATTGGTAGGTCTCCCACGGGAGCGTAGAACTTCAGAAATACGACGGGACATGAACTCCGAGCTTGCGGATAAATTCTGTAGGCACTGAACACCATACTTCCTTCAGAGTGGGCAACAATTATATTGTACTCCAAGGTGTAGGATTCCTGGGTTCCATAGCGAGTTGCATGGCATCCCAGATGTGTTCGATAACGTTGAGATCTGGTGGCTTAGGTGGGAATGTCAAGACCCAAACTCCAATGAGTGTTCCTCTAACCATAATTAGGCGTATCTGGACTTTAATTGCGGCTCATCGTCCTGTTGGAAAAGGCCAAACCCATCAGAATAAATTCGAGACATAAACGGTAGTAACTCGTCAGAAAGGATGCACACATAGCGTTCATCTGTCAGAGACGTTTGTAGACGTACCGGGGTCCCATTTAATTCTAGCCAAAAAAAAACCATACCATTAAAGAACCACCACCAGCCTGTACAGCCCCATGTTGACACTCAAGATCCATGTCTTCGTGGGGTTTTCTCCACACAGGGATCCTTCCATTTGTCCGAAGCAGTTGGAAATGCGACTCTCCAGACCAGGTTACTCGTTTCCAGTCATCAAATGTCCAATGGTGGTGTTCCCAAGCCAAGCGAAGAGCATAGCTGTGTGTTGAATATTCATCAAGGGTATTCAAGTTGGGCATCGGCTCCTAAAGACCTTATCTTTGAGGAAATGTGCGCAGCCCTCACTCTGATGTCTGTTGACTGCCCAGCATTAAATTCCGATGTTATTTGGGGCATTGTTGCACGCGTGAAACGATTCTTGTCAGACGACGTTAGTCACTTTGACCCAGAGTCCTTGTACGGCTACACTGCTGTCGTAACTTACAGGTTTCGTCAGAATTCTTAAAGCCATGGCACACCTTTGAAGTGGTAGTACGTGAAAATCCAAACTTTTCCCAAGATGGAATAACCCATCTCACCAACTCCAAATATTAAACTATTCAATTGCTTGAATCCTGACAACTTGCCATGCTCACGGCGAAAACTTCTCGTGACGCTTCCACAGATGTCTATCGCTATATGAACTGGCAGACTCAACCAATGACGTATATAACTTGCGTTGCCATGTATTTGACAAAGGCTCGTCTGTACCAGTTTTTCTGGCACTTCAGTGTACTATCCAAACGTACTTGATTGTACGATTTAATCAGGTATCTGGGAATGTTTTTTTTTACCCCAAACTGCGATTACAATATCGTGGAAATACTGACCACATTGTTTTGATACTGGATAGATTCATATTTTCCCTTTCCCCACTCGCTCTTTGAGAAGTGTTTGCTTTGGGAACGACTGACTCCACTTGGCGGATATTCGATGAAACTAAAACGAACAAGCAGCACGAGCAGTGTGCTGCAATCGAACGAACCTGTCTCGATTTCTTTTCCGGATGTCGTCACTCCTATTTATTAAGTGAGAAGATATAGTAACCCCTAGGATATACCGCACTTCAAGGGAGACAAGAAAAAGCGCGATATATAGGGGGAGGAATATTGACTGGGTCAATAAAAACGAACTTATTTTAAAAATAAGGGCAAAAATTGTACATTTTATTTAAAATTGTGTAAAACTACAAGTTAAACTCATGTCTGTGGCAAAACCTAGGTGCCGCGGTAGCCAGTTGGTAGATTAGCGGAATATCGCCCGGAGTGTTGCGAGTTGGAACAAAGACCGTCATGTACGTGGGTGATGGTGCACGTGAAATCTGTAGTGACCTCAAATGTTTTCACGTTGGAGTGGAGCTCAGATGTTGACTACCAATTTGACCGCGGTGTAAATTTACGAGGTGTTGTCCCCAGATCTTTCCTTTCAGGAGTGATTCCGGACCATCGCCAATAGCCCGTTGTATTTCCAGTGTGGCGAAAATATAACTACCAACCACGAATAAAACCTCTTAAATAGTGCTAAACAGGGTATAATATTTTTGAAGGAAAAAATCCCTTCTCAACCACTTTATATACTCTTTTTTAAACAGTATAAGGTAAAGTTCAAATTAGAAACCACATCGAATTGTGCGACGTTGCACTCCGATGCCAAACCTTGTAGTATTTTGTGAATTCTTATCTCCGAATATCTCTCCCCAACTGGATTTTCAGAACAATTCAAATTCAGCAAAGAAATCCCTTTCCACTTTTTTTATTTGTAAATCCGTTGGTATTCAATTTTTATGCAGGAAAAGAACACTTGTTTTCTATCATCTGTCGTAGTGTTTTCTTGACTAACATTGAATCCAAGCATTCAATTCAACTTTACGAATCCGTTGTGAATTATTCATAACGCCGTTGTTTCAACTACAGCAGCCGAATACGGTATTATGATATTAGCTAATGGAGTGTTAACCGTGATGTAGAGACTGATGCGATTAGCCTATACGCTGCGTAAGTCCGATTGTCCAGTTATTAAATTGTAATATACCTTATCCATTATCACCCTATCTGCTACACTGAAAATGCCATCACGCTATGCTAATGCATTTAATGGTCCGTGTTGACTTGGGTGCTTTAGTCAGAAAGCAAAATATTCATCTTGTGTAAGTTTAAGAGAAACCAGAAGATATAGTAAAACCAGAAGATATAGAAAACCAGAAGATATAGAACACCAGAAAATATAGAAAAACCAGACATAGAAAAACCAGAAAATATAAAGTCATTAACAGGGCCGTTCCTTAGGTATGATCTTCATACTTGCATATCTGCATATCTTGCTCTTCTCAATAGAATTCGATTTTCTAAAAGAATGCCCTTCATCAAACATATATACAGAAAATAGTTTCGAATGGCCCAGTCTACTCTCTCCCTGTTCCCTAAATGCCATCATGTTAAATGAGCAATGGCGTTAAGTGATTTTTTCCCCGACTGTTTTCAGTTTATTGGCGAATTTTGAAGTTTAAAACATTTCCCAGGAATATCACGAAGTTGGTCTCCAACACTCACATAAGATCTAAGCTAGCGTAAAAAATTAGAACTTGGTTTATTGCGTAGAAATAAACCAAGGGTTAGGTTTATTCTAACATTAATATAAAAAGAATTCGAGATAATTTTTGATGGATTCTTGGACATGTAGGAATCCGTGGCAATGAGAAAACAGACTTGGCAGGCAGAAATGCAACACTGATTTTAAATTCAAATATCCCGATTCACGACATTGATAATATTTTAACTCATGCCATAAATTCAGCCTAGCAATTCACATGGGATTTAGAAACTCAAAATAAACTTCATAATATTCAACCTTCCTATAAAGAGATTCAATAAAACAAATTTAGACAAAAAACATCACTTTAAAGTGACAAGGCTCCGAATTGGACACTCTTATTTTACGCATAGACATTCGCTACTCTGAGAACATGCTCCTTTATGCTCGATATGTAATAGCGTTTTATCCATCTGACACATCTTGACAGAATGCCCGAATTTCAATAATCATAGACTAAACCGATTTGGTATCTCTCTTCCTAGCTTGAAAGACTTGATGGATCCATACCATAAATACTTACTTTTATTTATTACTGACATTGATTTTATAAACTACTAGCTGAATTACCCGGCGTTGCTCGGGTTGAAATGGTTAAATGTTGCTTGAAAATTGAATTAGAATAAGCACTTTTCTTTCACAGAAAAATGCTATCATTTATGTTGTACGGAAAATACGTTTTAACTTTTTAATAGCTTCTACAATATACTTCGGACGCAAATACATACATTTAATTCCTGCATATAATAATATTGCAATATGTAAAAGATTAAGACATAAAGACAAACAGAAACGAAATTCCGACGAAAAAATGCAAAATTCTAAAAAACGAAAGATGCGCAAAGTGCAGTTTCAACTACTGTTTAAATACTCTCGCAATCAAGTCGTGGCGCTCACTGGGTAATTGATTGGTAAGAACCTCCTTGATCTCCGTCCAAATCGGATTGCAGGTGAAGGTGATAAATAAGACTGGTCTCCCGTACGTCCTCACGTACGTCATAGCATCTTGCGTGTATTCGTGCATGTGTCTGGGACTGCCTGTAAATGTAGCTGGTAGTACGACTAAGGCACCGAGGTTTTCAACGTTCCGTCATTTGCCACAGCATCTCTCAGGTGAATATATCAACTTTCAGTTTACGTTGATTTAGACGAATGTAAAGGAGACGCTCACTCTCGACTTTAGCGTACATATCGACGATGAACTGATGAAACAATTGCCTGCAGTTCAATACGTGGTTCTGCTCAGTATCTCGAACCATTAATCTGTACGCATTGAAATCCTTCGCTGAAACTTTCTTGCTGGTTGTTTCACCTGTTCTTAGGTTGATCTGCCTCAGATTAAAATGATATCCATCTTCACCATGGGGGAATATCACTGG
This sequence comes from Meta bourneti, assembly GCA_933210815.1. Classification (NCBI taxonomy): domain Eukaryota; kingdom Metazoa; phylum Arthropoda; class Arachnida; order Araneae; family Tetragnathidae; genus Meta; species Meta bourneti. The sequence continues at coordinate 74,803,567 of OW119928.1, forward strand.
GTACTTCAGAGCATCATAAGATCGATGTGTTTCCGAAACACGCTGCAATGATTCACCTCGTCGTTGAATAACGATATCCCGTTGATGAAACTCATCTCCTGATATAACCACCGCGACTTCATCTGCTTGAGGAGAGTTGAAAGCGCCGCTCGTGTTCGCCTGCTGGTCTTCGGTCTGCTCTTATGACTACTTTATATTCATCTGTTGGCATACGTTCCAATGCTGTTTCAAAGGTTTTAATAAGATTATTGTGCTCATGAAACATCCTCTGTAAGTTTAACACAATCTGACGTCTTGTTCCCGAGATGTTGGCGCACTTCTGATCAGTTTCCATTTGTTCGTTTTGAATAAAATATAGTTATAGAAATTTTGGTGGTTGATCTGGCAGCGGAAGCAATGATCCCGCTCTATGGTAAATATGCCCTTGCACCTAGAATGTCGACGGAAATACGGGGTGTCCAACAACTCATGAGGCGCCGAATGATGTCATTTGGAAACATGAGTTGTATTTTCTGATGTTACTAAGAAAATGCTTCGACTCTGACGTATCTCCTGATGTGTAAGTCAAAAGTTCTTGTGGTGGTGGTTCCAGTTGGCAGAGTTTAACTTTTCCATTTTTACAGCAAATACCAGTAGACTCTGATTTAAACTTTTTGGCTTGACAGTAACTACAAACCATTTCCATTTTCCCGATGGTAACACTTGCATGCAGCGAGTAGTCTTTATGTGAATTGTAGTGGAATTCTTCCAATGCTAAGCTAAAATGGTACGCAGTCCGTGATCGTTTGGCTCTATCTCTCTTATCCTGTAGTCGGGCCTCACGTTGCTTTGCCGTCTCTGTTGCTCTAGATGTAGTAGCACTATCCCTCTTATCCTGAAGTCGGGTCTCACGCTGCTGTGCCTTCTCTGTTGCTCATGATGTAGTAGCTCTCTTTCATATCCTGTAGTCGGGCCTCACGCTGCTGTGCCGTCTCTGTTGCTCTAGATGTTGTAGCTCTCTCGCAATCGCAAGTCTTCTATTCCTCTCCTCGGAAGTTTCTTATCTACGCTCATCTTTCATCATCTTAGCCGTTAACTGCACTTGGCCGATCGCCTTCCGCTTCCTTGGAGGCATTGCTACAGCAAAGAAATCCGTCAATGAATACAAAGAAATGCTATTTCATAAAATAAGCAAAAGGCACACTCTCACTGAGCAATGAAATCGATTACAGAATACAATAAAAATAAAAAGCTAATATAAACTGAATGGTAAGACAAATTTAAAATTGCGAAGTACTTACATCAGTTTAGGAATATCAAATTTTTAACACAAATAAAAAATATTAATGCCTTACTTAAAAGCTGTCAATCAAAATACTCAAACACAGAATTCTAAATCATACTAAAAAATAAACTTTTATTCTGGTTTAAAAAAAAGCATTAATTCTGATCCCCCATTAAACTTATTTAAAAAATTAAGCAAAAGGCATACTCTCAATGAGCAATGAAATCTATTGTAGAATATAATACAAAGCTAAAATTAACGAAAAAACGAATTTAAAATTATGTAGTACTTACATCAGTTTAGAAATATAAATCCAAAATGTACACTACCACTGTCGAATAAAGTAGGAAACACTTATACAATCAACTAAAAGCGAAATAAAACTGCCAGATTCACTGAAAGATGATAAACTGGAAGACTTACCGAGCTAGCTTCCTCTAAATACGACCAGCTAAGAATCGAGTGAGTACTGGAATGTTCTCCACCATGAGTCCAAGGAAGTTTCCGTTTCCCCAACTTTCTAGAAAGTTCTACAAAGTTTTATAAAAAAAGTAAACATTAATTCTGGTGCTGCCAGATACCGAGTAGTAAAATTACGCTTTTATGATCAATGAGTTTTTCGTTTGTGCTTTTCGGAATAACGGTGCTTGGGTTAGAAATAAATGTAACCGGTGTAGACAAATTAAACTGAATAGATAAAATTTTTTCAAAAAGCAGAAGGTCGATTTTACAGAATTTTTCAGAAAGAAAATCACTGCTTTCAACGGAGGATTCACATGTATCTATTCCGGACATTTTAAAATAAGTTACACGCCTTACCTAAAAAGCCTCGTGAAACAGAATTCTACAAATCATTAAGTATTCAATAAATTATTTAAGGAAAGTTGGTCGAAATATACACCAACTTTCCTTGAAAATAATACTTGAACTCCTGAAAACCTTTCCTTGAATTTCCTTGCAAACATAAATATTTTAAAATATTCTTTCCTCCTTCATCAATAAAATATCTATAATTTATTTACATCATGGGAAGAACTAAAAAGTCTGTTCAAACATAAATACTGTAATTTAATTTGTTTCGGAAAAAATTGTTTTTCGATCAACAGTGGTAAAGCAACCATCGCTGCCTAAAGCAATTAATCTATGCTCAATGTTATTTCTATGGCGATTTCGAATAGTTTTTAGCCCCCCAGGGCCAATAGAACGGGGGTTAAGAGTTAGCCTATGCTGACCGCAGTGTTCTAAAGTATAAGTGTACCAAATTTGGTGTGGATTGGTCAAACGGTGTAGATTTGTATAGAAAATATACACACACACATCCTATTTTATATATATAGATTTAAATTTTATATTGACCACAACTCAATTTAGACTAAAACTACCTGAATTCTATACAAAGTTTTTAAAACTTTTTCTACAGTCAAACCTTGATAAGACGAATTGCAAGGGACCGTAAAAAATCGTATTTACCATAGTTCGTGTTACCTAAGTTCACAAAAAAAGCATTATACCAGTAATAAAATAAAAATTAATGTTTTCACATTACTAACTGTACAGTTCTTGGATCACAAATAAATGGTATTCTTCATCACAAAGATTATACAGATAATTCTTGATTACACAGATATTTCCTGATTATGTAATTTTTGTCTTGAAATAGTTATCAATTTTTGTGTTGCTTTTTCGTGACATTCTTTGAGAAAATCTTCGATGCGTTCAACGTTATTTAATCGAGCAGATGAATTTTCACTGCCTAACAGAAAGCGGTGAACAATTTCTAAGCCAGCAGTAGCTTCTTTTAAAAAAAGATACTCTTATTACTTCGTCTTCGGAATCATTTATTCTTCACTCTCTTAGCATGGCCAAATATGGCCCTTGCGCCATAAAACCCCAAAACCAACCAACCATCTTCACTCTCTTCCACAAATAAATCTTCTTCAATTACAATTTCACTTAATGTTTTTGATAATAAGATTGAAAAGAATCCGTTTGCCTTTGAGCTTCGAAACTTTATTCGTCTTGATCGACGAGAAGTGTAACCCGAATTCTTAAACGAACGAGTTAACGTTATTTGAATATGCATTTTGATTGGGATTGGAATTTAGTTTGAATTATCAACATTTCGTATTAAACGAGTTCGTCCTAATGAGGTTTGACTGTATTTGAAAGTAGGTAGTAATTATATATATATATATATATATATATATATATATATATATATATATATATATATATATATATATATATAGACAGTATGGCTCAGCTTGGCCAAATCTGGCCCTTGTGCCATTGAAAACCAATCGTGACTTGTCCTTTCTTAGTCTAAAATGCTCTCCCCTCGATGCTTTCCCATGTAGGGATGCGGATCTATGTTTTCGTCGCGCGTTCATTACACTCCCCCTGATTCTCGAAGAAGACTACTCAGAGGACAGGGTTAGTAGTGTGTGAGAGAAGGTAGCGAACAACACTTCAGAATCTTCCCCTGGAAGCAGTGGGGAAGGGGATGGAGCAAACGACCTTGAACTTGGCTCTCCGATGCGCGCATGTGCTGTTCTCTCGCTCCGAGTGTTGTTTTTCCTTTTCCTTTCGCGCGGTGGCGGTCTTAATTAATTCACGCTGCCCCGTTGTCACTCGCGGAATAATGATTCTGTTTTGAGTTGGCCGGAGAAGGCACCTTTGTGTTGCCCCTCCTCCGACACTTGGGGGATGATTCTGATGGGGGTGTTTTAATTTTCATAATTTTTCTGCAGGGTGAACTTTCTGTTTGGGAAATTCCGTAAAGGCCTGGCGCAGTGGCGGATCATCCACCAAGCGCGAGCCTATGGTGTCAAGAATAGTGTAGTAAAATAAGCATTTTTTTATGAAATGTCCAGTAAAATAGAAATTTTTTCATTGAAACTATTTTCGATGGGTAGTAAGTTCGGTTACTTTTGATAGATATTTAATTTAATAAAAAGCCTGTAATTTTAATTTTGTAGTTAGATTAGTAACAAGAAAACTTAACCAACACCCTAATAAAAAGACCCTATAAATTTTGTTTTGTAGTTTAATAACAAGAATTCAAACTCCGTAGTAAATTTTTTTTTAAACGCCCTAATAAAAAAAACTATAAATTTTTGTTTTGTAGTTTAATAACAAGAATTTAACAAACGCCCTTATAAAAAACCTATAAGTTTGGTTTTGTAGTTGAATAACAAGAATTTAACTATCTATTTTTCGTAAAATTATCTAAACTTTTGGTCAACAAATCTGACAATATTCAGGACAATTCGTCTCAATTATTGCGTCTAGGGCCTCAAAAAGACTTGATCCGCCACTGGTCTGGCATACGTGAGAGCTGTTTGGGTTTTATGATGGAAGAGCCGCATTTGGCCAAGCTGTGCCAAACATGACAGACAATGTCAAGTATTTTGTGAAAAGAAAGGATAGAGAAGAGAAAGATTGCAAGAGCATCCTAGGGTCCAGACTCCAAATTTTACCTGAGGCAGTAAAGCCCATTGGACCGGTTAAATTAGAAACCGGCTCGTGATCACCCGACATTAAATGGTGGGATCCAATAATCTGACACAGTTATTTTAGTCTCATCCCTTAAACTTCACAATCGATTCACTAATTCGGGCCGCGGTAGCCCGGTTGGAAGAGTAACAGATTAGCAACCGGAGGGTTACGAGTTCGAATCCAACCAAAGACCGTCGTGTACAAAGGGAGCTGGTGCACGTTAAATCTTTCATGGCCTCAAATGTCCTCACGTTGGCGTGGTGTGGAAGTTTGTAGAGTAGGGTGCCAGCTCAGGTGTTGCTTCGTCATCTGACCGTGGATCAAAATTACGTGTTGTTGTCCTTAGATCTTGCAATTTAGGATTGATCTCGGACCGTCACCAATAGCCCATTGTGGTGCTCCAGTGTGACGTTAGTTAAAATACCTACCTACCAATTCACTAATTCAATAGTCAAGGGCAAAAAAGGAGATAGGTTACGAAAATTGAAAAAGATAAAATTAGTTTGTGCACGTGAAATACATATATTTCTGCACGAATATGATGATGGAGAACATTAAAGTATTCGGTTCTAGAGCGATAATGCAACATTTCAGCTCTTTCTTCCAAGTAAAAGTTAGCAATTTCTTTTTTGCAAAAAAGGCTCAAAATAACGAATATTAAATTTATAAAAGTGAAAAACTCCCTGCCATCAAATAGCCCTAAATCGATTTCTATCAAAATGCATGAAGGTTGCTATTAAAAATTTTTCCGAATTGTAATTTCATAATTAATATCATATTGAAATTTCACTTAAAAATAACATTACGTATATTTTATTTGGGTTATTTAATAATAATTTAACTAATTTAATTGTTAAAACTAATTTAACATTAAGTTATCCAAATTTTCCATCTTCATAATCCAGGTTGACTTAATACTTCAAATTCTTGGTTTAATTATAACACAAAGATTCGAAATTAGGTATCAAAATTAAATGTTGTTTTGGAAATGATAAGAGTTTCTGCGCAATTTAAAATGAACACCCTTAAGCAAATGTTTTGCGCGTGATTTTATCGAAGACGTTATTCTGTTTTGAATGGTAAATTTGAATTTATTCCATGAACGATGCACAAATAAAGAAGAATGTTTCGATTTTTCTCTACAGCTATACGTGCATTTTGATAATTATGTTGATCATGGCAGTTTTATTCTTGTGTAACCCCGAAAAAGTATTATTTGTTTATTACCCCCGAAAAGTTTGATTTTAATATTGGAGTTTAAAATATAATTTTAACGGTTACACTTTTTGATGAATTGCGACCGGAAATAAAATGAACAAATTCTGAAACTTCCACACACAAAATAAAAATTTAAGTACATTTTTAATGTTTAGGTTTATGGTTTATTCTGAATCACTTTGAAAATAAGATTTTCGAAATTCAGTGAACTGGAACGATATTGACATCAAAAGAAAATATAGCGTTTTCATTTACATTTCTTAGAAATATGAATTCCTTAGAATTATATGTTTTAGCTTTGAAGTTCGGACACCATTTTGCTTGACGGTAAATAATGTCGATTTTAAAAATGTCCTTCAAGTTAATTCATTCACTTTAAGAATTGATCTAATCTCAAAATATTACTTTACACGCATAATAAAAAATATCTACTTTTCCACACATAACTAAAGGAATGTTTTATTTGAAAGGAAGAGTAATTGATGCCATTAACGGTCTGAGAAGTTATTTTTTAACTCGTCGCTTGACTGTTCCAAAGAAATACCTATTTTTTACGGTACGTGAACCATCTGTGGGACATTATGCGAGAATATCCTGGAAATGTGCCAGAAATAGTTCACGCGTTCTTTAGAAATGGAACAAAAGATTAGAAAGGCTGTTTTGAAAATATTTAAAAAAATGATCGAACGATTTCCTTTCGAGTATTAAAAGTCGTCTGTCTCTATAAAGAAAAGGAAAATAACCGAGAACTGAAAGAAAATACAATATTCCACTCACAAACACACGCCATGTCTTTAAAAACGAAAATTGCATCCAATTTCTTTTAAATATACTGCTGTTGTCTAATTTCATTTTCTTTTAGCACTCATTATTCTCTTAGTGTTCCGGACGGAGAGTTTTAATAAAAAAAAGTGCGAACTGCTTTAAGAATGCAAAACAATGAAAATAATTTAAATGCAAACGATAGTTATCAAAAGATGAACTGACGCAGAATCATCGCCCATTTTTTTCCTTTGTAATTATAATTTGTTTTTTCCCCTTTCGTTAAAAGAAATCGAAATGTATAAAAAACTATTTCTTCTCACATGCCAGATCTAAATGAATATTTGTACCCTTACTCTTGCTTTGGGCGAAATTGTGGAAAATTAATTTAATTTTGTACAGAAATGATACGTAAAAGTTTATTCTTTTAATGACTACTTTTGTCTCATTTTATTTCGGGTTATTGTCGTCTGAAACTAGAATTGCGCCATCATCTTTGAAAATTTACCGTTTTTACCGAGCCTTCAATTTATATATATATTTCCATGAACGTACGTTGCACAGAAGTCGGCGTTGTTTGTTTACTGTCGAATGGCAACAGCGGATATAAACAATACCAAACCGACCGTTAAGAGATTCATTCGCCATTTTCGCGCTCAGTTTAAATATGCTTGATTTGAGCTATGGATCTCCATTGTATTGCTAGACTACAAGGAGAGCTTGCCACTCTAATGTTTTTCTTTAACAGTCTGATCACAGCAAGCAATGAGGAATCTGGAAGATAGAAATCAACGCAGAATATAAAATCTGATTGGAAATCGATAAAAATGGCGAATCACCTTTGAACTAGGGAATAGGTAGTTGAATTAACGTCGCACTGGAGCAACGAACGATGGTCCGGGATCAATCCCGCAGATTTAACGTACACGACTGTCTTTGATTCGATCGAGTTTCGAACTCGCAATCATCCGGTTGTTAATCCGCTATTCTTCCAACAGGGCTACCTCAGCTCACAAGTGAATAAGTAGGATAAAAGCTTCGGTACCTAAGTTGAAGTAGATTGAGAACCTAATTGTGGTAGCAGGACAGATATGCTTTTCGCCATGCAATTTGATTGGAAATAAGAATTACACAAGTAAATATAAACGAAGTGTAGTTATGTTTTTTTGGATAATTTTATTTCATTTAGAAGTATGAAATCCATTTATTGAATATGGATGCTAAATTCTTACAAATGGATTGAAATAAGGTATGAAACGTGAGTAACGATCCTTTGCTGTCAATAGATATAAGCAATTAAGAAAGTTGAGCGCAGATGTTATATGCGCGACCAACGTAGCATCTGCGCTAAATCTCACTATTAGTTTGCTAGTTATTATTACTAAGCCTAAATTCTACGCATACAATCTATTCGTGTGTAACACGAATATTTCTCCTTGGCAGGTTTTATTCTTTTTCGCCTCGTCTCGTACGTATAATTTTTTATTCGTTCTCTGCAAATTCGAGACAAAGTTCTTACCCGTTCTCCCATCGCAACTTCTATTTATATGTAGATGAGACGTGATGGCGAAAAACCGCATAAGTGTTATGCAGCCCCAACTAGCCGGGTTGATGTATTGAGTTATGCTAAGTTCTTCCGATTCCTGCGTTAGAATTATCAAAAAATGTATTTTGTGTTCTTTGGACTAGCGTACTCCTTGTCCTGTCTATCTTGGCGCCTGCCGTCTTGAGGAATTGAACTCGTATTGGGTTTCTTTCAGATGCTTGTGCTATGAGTAGACTTGTATTGTTTTTCCCCTATTGAGATTTGCGGATGAGGGTGATATTGTATTGCAGTTACTCATGCATTGCGGATTGATCGTAACGCCATTGAATTCGCGTTAAAGAAGGGTTCGGAACAACGTCCTGAATCGTCTAAAACGTTTTTTAATTATTTCATAAGTAGCCAAATTACCCAATGTGACGTAATGTTAATGACGTGATGTGACGACAATGTTTCGTAAATGTTCTCTTTCTCAAAATTGAGAAATGCTTTGCATTTAAATTTTATTCGCTTGTGTGTTGCCAAGACAAATTAAGTTTTCATCTTGCATGTCAATTGTTATTTCATTCACCTTGTCAAATAATCGATCGTCAGAAATTATGTTGGGTAATGTTTAGGTATTTTTCAAAATTCCATAAAAACGATTTTTAAAATCCTTCGAATGTATTGTACATTTGTGTATTCGAAAATATTTCAACGGTATTTTTACCAAAGATTGTGAGATATATTTGTTAAGATTATTTTTTGAGATGATAAACAGAATTTCGTCTGGAATGGTGCTGGAACAACTTTCAAAATTCAAAGAATTTCGTTTAAAATTTTAAATATATATTTTGCGGTTTAAAAATTTCAAACAAGTATTTTAGTTTATTTCATCGCACATTATCTGAATTTAAATCTTACAGCTTGAGCAGTGAGATTGCTTACATCAGATTTAGTAATGGAACTTGGAATTGTTTCTGGAAGAGTACCAAGTAAACCTTGGTATGCAAGAGTACCAAGTAAACCTTGGTACTCTTGCGTAAGTACAGATAAAAATATTGGTAGGAACCTATCAGTACTGGACTATTTGCCACTGATTCGTCATTTTTACGATTTGAGTTACTGCAATTTTACAGATGAACTTATGAGCATAATCACCTCAAACTCAAAATCAACTTTTCTAGTAATCACCTTAATTTCGTCTTTCGTACTGCTGTCTTACAGCAGAGATGCGATGTATGTGAAACTATTTGATGGATATAAATGTATGCGATTTATGTCCAAACTAAGTTGTTGAAATAAAAAATGTCGAAAAGGTATAAGAAATTCTTTTCCTGACACTTTCCTGCGAAAGAGAAAGTTATTTTATTCTGATTACTTTTTCAATCTACAGTTAACTCATTCAACTCGAGTAAGCTCGGGTAATTCTGAAAGCAAATAAATAAATAGAAATTAAATTTGGAATTGGGAAGAGAGTCTATTTTCTTCTCAACTTTATTTCCCGTTGCAAACTTCTCTGTGTACATTTAAGTTCGTTAAATTCCTTCAATTTATGACAAGAACTCTCGCAGTTAGAATAAATCGTTCAAATCAGAAGTGGCAGATTCGAACTTAAACTCGCCACTAACGAAAGTGAAACAGAAATACATTAAATGTAGGCGACTGAATTTATTTTCAAAAGCGACTTGATTTACTTTAACGCGCTGTAGGAAACTATCAAAGCCCCAGAAAGGGAGCTCTATTCCTTGAGTCAATCAGCGAGTTAAACAGAAACAAACATTAAAGCCGAGAACTCGAAGTCACATTACAACCAACAGAAAAAGAAACTGCAACAGCTAACGCACGGAGAGCAGATCAAACAGTAGATATCGCCTCATTCGAAACTACTCGCATGGAATATAATGATAAGGAGGCTTTCCATTTCAATCGTGAAACAAAGATGCCGATTTCGTCCTCTGTTGCCAGATTCCCATTCCTCAAAGTTCGGGAACAAATGAAGGCTTTGGAATCGTAGCTTCCACAAAGGGGATCGCTCCTTGCAGCTGCTTTTCAAACTGTCAGCGTTTTGGTCCACCGATTGTTAAGGCGAAGAATTCGCATATAATTAAACCTGTACCAGTGTAACGGACTAGAATTTTGCACCGCCATCACTTTGCACCGATGTCAGTTTTCGCTGTCGGCCGTCGAATGGAATTCCCTCTCTACTAATGGATTTTAAACGCGATATTAACGATTGCGAGTTCTGTTTGCTGGACAGTCTGGTCGGTACGGTTGAAGTGCGCCTTGTCGCCGCGCCGTGTGGTATATCTATGTCGTGGAATCTTTCTAGCTTGTTTTACATGTTAACTTGATTCTCGAAAAGTATGCATTCTGCTTTTAATGATAACTTAGTTTGGAAGATTTATTTAACTAGTCATAATTAAGCAATCATAATTATTCATGTATAATCGCACACTTAATCATATCTACGAACTTATATTCAGCTCGTTTATCTGTGGCTTTCCTTTGCCTTAAGAATGGTCTACTCTTCAGTGGAGACAGTGTGGATGGTGAAAAGCTGCCAGCCGTCATTTTGCTTTACAGTGATCAGTTGGACCCATGTAGAACTGGAAAAACACCACGCACACATTATTCTTCCTTTTCAGGGGACATTAATCTTCCTTTTACTTGAATGGGGATTCTGGGTATATATTCTAGATTTCATCAAGTACTTTCGAATTGCTTCTATGAAAGCAACTATCGCTGGTGCACCGTACACTGTCCTAACAGAACGCTGCTTGCTAAATAAATACTAAAATAAAATTTTAATTTCTGACAATTGCGCGTTGGATTTTATGTTGTAAAAATCTTCTGAATTTTTATTTAAGTTTGGAAAGTATGCCTGTCTATGTGTTCCAACTGAATAACTGGATTAACGAAAAACTGCTTGTAGCGACTGTCTAAATTTTCTGTCTATGGGAACTGTGTTACGGGTTGTAGTTACTAAAATGGTTGCTTGGGGCGCTGTCCGACGACCCTTGTTGAAAGTAAACTAGTAGATGTAAAAGATGTTGAATTATATTTTGAAAGTTCTGTTCTGTTGACACGTTAATGGATTTTTAAATAGTTGCACATTTTGACCATCTTTCCCTAAAAATACTGTGTTTGTAACTTTTCGTTTTATGAGAGGAAATACAGGCACGACACACAACACAAAATAATAAAGGTAGTAAATATCAAAAACGAAACATCTCAGTCTCGATCACTCTCCAAAAAACACAACCCACACGTCTCTCGCCACACTCGTTCTCAACTCTTTCCTTTCTCAAAGTCCTTCTGGGCATGCGCAAGAGCGCCATCTATCTTAGTCTGAAGTCTTTACAAAACTAACCTTTGTTTCATTTTTGAAACAAATTTTACAGTCTGGAAATGTATCTGTCCTATATCTTTATTGAAGCTACATGAACATGAATGACGCATTAGTTTGTCGCAAATTTTGGAGTAGAATAATTCCGCGCATGCAAAGATGCGCGGTACAAAGGTTAGTTCGCACTTTGCCTGACCAAAGAGGTTGCCAGTAGTCATTTGATTTAAATGGATAATATTTTAGAGATTGCAAAAATAATTGTACAAACGCATTTGTTTTACATAAATGTTTTTGCGTTCACCTTTCCTCTTTTTAGCTACAGTAAAATAGGGTCGGCCGACGGCTCTTCGTGATAGAAAAGTGAAACTCGAGCAAAAACAAGGAATTTTTAAATCCGGACTAGAATTTTTTTGTCAATCCAATTATCCGTGGCTTTACATACATTATTTTCCTTTTCGTTTCTGGATGAAGCTTAGATTAGAAAAAAATTCACGTCAACCAACGCGTTGACATCTAGTAGACAAGGGGAATGAACGTAACGAAACGTTCTGGCACCAGCGATACCATCAAAAGATGGAATTCAGAAAAGTGATAATGCCAGAAACCACGCAGACAACCTACCCCAAAGTAAAAAAAGCATATTTGGCAGAGCCTCGTAAACGCATTTGTTTCGTACCAGCCTGATGATGATGGAATAGCCGACGGCTCGTATCTGGTAACTTCGGTCTCTGAGAATACGGCGTCGCAAAAAAAGCTCCAAGTAGTGAGCTAGGCGAAACAAAACAATTCTAGGTACTGTCCCGTCGGGACAGAAAAGTCATTGATGTGCATTTAAAATATCTGACACGTTTCAGTTGTTGATTACATTTTGCGACATTTGTCTTAACACACAGTCATTCACTGTAGTGTCGTTACGGATTCTGTAACTATTCTGCCATCGTGTTGTTAACATCCTTGAAGTGATGATAGTGATCAATCTTTGATTCCATGGTGTTTATTTACTCTCGACCTCACTCATTAGGTCACATGACCTCTTATATCAGGAGACAAGGCATCAACTCTCGAGTCCCGAGTCCTCAAACATGAGGGATACATGTAACAATTATTGGTAATGTAATGTATATGAAAACTCTGAAAATATTTACATATGAAGAATTCTGTACCACTTTGGGATCAGGTGTAACGAAATAGTCGACAAAGCTGTTAAAAATATGATCAACCATATAATCTATCGTGATTCAAAACTATCAATTGACGCCTATTTTAAAGAAAAATGGCAGAGCTATAACCAAAAAACTAATACTTGTGTTTATTAAACGTTTTATTTGTGACTGGTACATCATGCCATCAATAAAACAAGATGTGACTGTCACACGCCGAGGCATTGGGCACACGAATAACAGACGCCTCCTTGGAGAAGTGGTCTTTTGGGTGTTACGTTTGGCGCAGCTTGTTCATTTTTGGACTTTGCGCTATGAAAAACCCAATTAAAATAACCAAACAACTTTGGAGAAGTGCAGTCTGTGTAGTTTTTTAAAATTTATTATGCAGACCGCTCATTTCGGCATTCTACTCTACAAGGGGCGAACTGACGGCAAGTTTTGAAGAAGCATCCACACAGTGGGTAAGCCGCTGTTACTACAAACCAATTACTAACAGGGACAATCACCAACATACATGCGTTACAAATCGAAATTCGAAAACAAGACCTACTAGGTCGCAGACAGTTCGGTGGCATGTGATCATTTTATGTCCTTAAACGGTTACTTACCCAGGGTGTATTTCTCTCTTTTGTGTCATAAAACTTACCTTGCTTAAATGTGTTCATTGCTTGTCGTTGTCTTGTCTTCAGTGCAGCTGGACCAAATATGACCCTTGCACCATAAAACAAACCAGCCTTCAACGGTGAACCTTAGTTTAAGTGTTCAAACTTTTCCTTCAATGTTACTTCCATTTTAATTAATATACCTTAGAAGACAATCCCCATCCACAATTTTTTAACTTTTTGCCTGTCATTGATCTTACCCATCATAGAGTTCGTGTGTGTTTATTTTCCAAAAATAATCTATTCATTCGGTTTTCTTTTGAGCTGAGACTACAGAGCTGTCACGGCCAAAGCACTTGTGAAATAGTAGCTTTGGTAGCATGAATTCTTTATTAAAAACAGCAGCCTTCTTAGAAAAATATTTTAAACATAATTTCAGTAGCAATTGTAGCTGCCAGATGCAAAATGAATCGTCTAAACCACCAAATATGCTAATTAAGTTTGAAACAGACGGAGATCTCGAAAGCTTTCTTTATTCATAATCCGATTTTACTTCTTACTTCATTTGGATATGTAAACAATTGTATTTGTCAAAAAACCCGTTCTATAAATTATTTTTATTATTTGTCTTGCGTTTGGCATAATTTGTGCCAAGAGGACTCCCAGAAAAGAGTACGCAACCAACCATAAATCGTCGGCTTGCAAGTGAAATGTGCAAAGTCAAAAAACGTAGTTCAGAGAAAACGAAAGGGGGAATTCTATTCCCTAAGCGTTACTCACTCAATGTGTTTCTCAAGAAATCCGACTTTCTTGCAAAGAAAAAGTGATTCAGTGAACTTCAACAGTCTAAAGATCACCACGAGAAAAGTTTTACTGACACAGAAGATATACATCTGGGGTAACCCAAACGCCAGACAACGTGAAGTAAATGGGCATACACACACACACGAAAAGTTTAACTGACACAAAAGAGAAATACACGTATGTTACTGGAATGCTGTACCACTCGGTAGATAGGTAGTTGAATTAACGTCGCACTAGTACAACAAACACAATGGGCTATGCTGTACCCCCAGAACACCACCAATTGCATAACTTGACACCCAGGAGTACCCTTGTTTCTATCCTAAAGAAGGGGCCCTCAGGGGTACATTTCTTTTTGATATGTACAGGCTTCACGCATCTGAGATACTCTAGTGATCTTTTCTAATTCACACGGGGTTTACTGTCTTTAGTAAACGCGAGGGGTCGTGCTCCCGGGATAACCAAGAGATCTTTTTTTTTGATAAATACTCTGTTCCCCAATCCCTCTTTTTTCCCCTTTCACGACATTCTTTTACTTGATGTTGCCTTGTGTTTGACGCAAAGGCCAAATATGGCCTTCGTGCCATAAAACGCCAAAATAACCAACCCATAAAAGGGTTGACCTGTTTAGTGGGCGCCATCAACTTCAATTTGGCTTCGAGTAAACTTTACGAAAGGCGACTATCAAATTACGATTGTTCTTGCCCGGTGGACGCATCCAAACGTGTGCCATCTGTTAACCAACCGTTATGGAATCCCGGTCCCCGGAAAAGGCCCCGACGCTGCACAAACCTGCGTGTCCGCAGCCCATTCCAGCTGTTGCCGTGCATCCCTATGCCAAAAAAGCAACAGAAAGGCAGAAGCATCCCTTTTCCACAATGTCACGTTGCATCGGGAATGGCACCCCACCAGAATGCCCAAATCCGCCGCCGTTGTTTTTTCCTCTCTCCCTCTATCTGGATTGTTATGTTTTCAGTGGTCATTACTCGCGCGCGTGCCCTGTGTCCGAAAATGGCCTTCCACGTCTACTTAACGTGATTTAGTCGGATATTCAATCTTATGTATTTCGATGCGGGAGCGTGGGGTCGTTTTTCGAAATGGCATTAGCCTAAGTAATGCGCGCGTTGTTGTTCGGTGCTGTTGGGTTTTTTATTGCATGGGTTCGGTTCGGTGATGGAACTACTTGAATGAAATGCTTTTGTGGGAGAATTGTTTTACCCGAATTAAATCCGAATAGAAATTTCTATTATGTTGTGGATGTGATGTGTGGACTTGGTCTGCTATCTCGTCATTAACAAAACTGATTAAATCTTGATGGACGAGATGCCTTGCCGTTAGAAAAACCAGATGCAAGATGCAGATGATGACCAGATCTTGATCTCGTCATCATCAAAAACTCGGTGTTATCTTGATGACGAGTTATCTAGTCAATAGCTAAATTAGTCAGATCTTGATGAACGACTTTTCGAAAATTATGGCTCCTTTTTTGAAAACTCACTTAGGTCAACGAAAATTCAGTCCTTTTTTAACTTTTTGCGGACGTAAAAAATATTTTTCTTCGGAGGAAATTTGTTTGGAGAGTGGGGTGGCCATCTCGGGTGTGACCTTTTCATCTGACCGTGGTTCAAAATTACGTGGTGTTGTCCATGCATCTTTCCCTTCGGGGGTTGATCCCGGACCGTCGCCAATAGCCCGTTGCGACCGTTAATTAAATACCTACCTATCGGAGAAAATTTTCCAAGGGACGTCGAGTTTGAAATTTTGACGCCAAACCATGGCGACCATGAAATAAAAACATCGGAATCTGGTTGCTAGATTTTCATGTAAACTTCACGGAAATAATTTAGTTTTTTAATTTTAAAATTTAAATTTCTTGGCAAGGTCTTTAACGCCTGTTGCATACTTTATTAGCATATTTTGTGTTTTAGCCGATCTATTTTAT
This sequence comes from Meta bourneti, assembly GCA_933210815.1. Classification (NCBI taxonomy): domain Eukaryota; kingdom Metazoa; phylum Arthropoda; class Arachnida; order Araneae; family Tetragnathidae; genus Meta; species Meta bourneti. The sequence goes on from OW119928.1 coordinate 74,819,691, forward strand.
ATCTGAGCCACTAAAATTTCTACTAAAAAAGGCTTAAGAGGGAACTTTGTTTGCTGCTATATTTAAAAATACATCCTACCAATGCTACTATATCTATGCTTTGGCTGTGGCAGCCCGTAGGGTCTCATAACTCAAAAGAAAACCGAATGAATAGATTATTTTTAGAAAATAAACACGGTCGAGCGGTGCTCTTCTAGGCTTGATATATACCCAACATTAACAAATTTCCAGGTTTGGTTATTCAATTATGTATCATCGAAGAGTAAAGTAGGCTTTTATGAGTTCTACCCCGAAAGCATTAATTAACCAGGGGTCATTAATGCATTACTCCCAGCCCTCGATCCACCAATGCTTGTAATTCAATCAAGTCTTCGTCGATAGTGTAACAAACTGTTTAATCTGGGGTGAATTATTTGGATTATTTGCACTTGGCTGGTCCGTTTGCGACAGATCCCTTGTATTACCGTTGCACTTTCCGTAGCACTAGGGGAAAAGAAGCAATCTGATGTGTGGTTAGAGTGTTATCTCGCCTCCACCTGTCATGAGAAGTGAGGCTAACAATTGTTAATCTCTCTTGTCTAAATATTAGTTTCAGTGACTACCTTGTAGAGACGGGCAGGCCCATTGGGAAATTCAAGAGAAGCTTTTAGGAGGCTGGAAGAGAGCTTTCAATAGAAAAATAGTGTGGAATTAGACAAGGAAAGTTGATTTCAAGCAGTAATTTAAATACTTTTCAAATTAGGAAGACAATAAACAAAACCTACTTTAATGCTTAATTTCGCCTTGCAATCTGTAGTCTTCCCTGCATGGCTTTCAGTTTTGATCTTGGCCAATAGAATCTTTCCTACGATTCTTTCAACCAATAAATGTGGTTATTTAATCATTATGCGTGTTGTGTTGTTAAAAGCTACTACATTGCTTGGAAATTTTGTGACTCGAAGGGCATACATCAAAATACTATAATAGGCCGTTTCTGTCATGTACGATAAATGGAATTTGTGTTTCTTCGGAGGAACATGTTTTATGTCTGTAATTCCAGAGTTTTGCGAGTTCGAAACACGATTCTACCAAAGACCGCCGTGTACATGAGGACAGGTGCAAGTCAAATCTGTCGTGGCCTCAATTGTCCACTCGTTGGCGTGGTGTAGAAGTTTGGAGAGTAAGGTATCAGCTCAGGTGTTGACCTCGTCATCTGATCGTGATTCAAAATTATGAGGTGTTGTTCTCAGATTGCGCCATTAAAATTCAATCAACCAAACTTTAATCAAGGCTGGACTTACCTTAACACTAACGGACAACTTAAAACCTGCCGTTTTATAGGTCTTTAAACTGTTACAATTGTAATGATAGTGGTAAATTGATGCTACCTAGAGAAAAGGACAGGTAAAAGCAAATGCTACAATATCCCAAGCTTAACAGAAAGCCAGGGTTTTCGAGAATATATTTCCAATTTACTTCCAGTTGTGCAGCTGACACGAAGCATACATATTTCGAAACCATAAAAACAACAATCTGGAATCCTTCCGTCATCAAATGAGAATCATTACAATTCATCCATTCGGTTCTGACTTAAAATTGAATACAGATGATTCATTGTTCTTGAATCGGTATGACATCAAAGCAAACGCTTTTCTCCGACGGAAAAAATGATATACCCAACCCAGTTTCCAGCCTCGTGACACGACGGATCAAGGAGTCGTAACTTAATAGAGGGAAACTGAAAAAACGGTTCACCTGAGCCTCTTTGAACGGCTCTTGACATGGACGGATCTCAAGTGAGCGCAACAGTTGCGTCACGGAACGTCGAAACTGCTCACGATTGAAACCAAAATAAGAAACGGAAAACAAAAATAGAGGGGGAGGGGCATTTGCTTCGGATAATAAAACGAAAAGAAATCGCGGGGCACAACCAAATGATTATAAACATGAAAAGATGAAGAACAAAAAGTTTGCTTTCGGCAGAGACACTGGTCTTCAATCCATCTTACTCAATCACTCTTCCATTATGGTCGGAGGAACTGCAAACAAGTCTGCAGCAAAAATGGCGGGCCGCTTTTATCTCAATATATTTAGCCCCCGATTCTCTTTGTAATCGTATACGAAAAATCCCGTACGATGGCCCGCCATCCTCCCCGAGGTTTAGGTTGGTATCCTTGGAGGAACAGATCGGTTACACAGTGTGTGTTACAGGGATCGGATGTCCTCTCGGAACGGATGTCTGCTTTCAGAGGGTATCCGCTGCTCACCTGTCTGTTTAAGTTGAGCTCCTTCGTGGCGTTGCACACTCAAGTCTTTGTCGAACCTGAGACTTCCATTTACTGATGAAAAAACGCGATTGTCTTTCAGGAAGTCCCACTTAGCCGAGAGGTGGAAGTTTTAAGTGGCTTGCGTTACTGGAGGTTTTTGCTGAACAGGTTCGGAGTCAGCAACTACAAGAGAGGACCGACAGCCCCTGCGTGATATAAGTTAAATCCGTTCTGGAATAATAACCAGCGTGTCGTATCGGATGTTGGTGATTTGTGGCACAGACAATCCTTGAAAAATAAGATTCAAGGATCTCTATCGTAAAGGCTGTTTTCATTGTAGACACTATCTACTAGCTGAGTTAGTTATATTTGAAGATCAATTTGCTGATTGAAATATGTTTTGTCGAAGGCTTAAACAGAGTCCGAGGGAGGAAATCTGCTCTGGTAGGATCTATCAGTCCTCTCTTCAGGAATACCTGGATCCATTGAGCACCTTCGTCATCTCTATTGGTGGGGACTAACCTGAAACTTTTTCCACCACGCCCTGTGGGTTTAATAACCGCGAATCTTACAAGGGTCTGCACTAGAATATAATTATTGTATTGTATTGTTTAAATATTAAGTGTGAACATGCGTTCCTGATAGATTTTTGCTGAACAGGTTTCGGCGTCGATAACTACCAAGAACGAATTGACAACTCGATGGAAAGGTGTCTCCTCCTTTAAGTTAAATTATTCTAGAATGAAAATCAGCGTGTCGTATCGGATGTTGGTAATTTATACTTCCGACAAGCCTTGGCAAAAAAAGATTCAAGGACATCACGAAAAGGTTATTCGTTGATTCTTTCAAAACCCACTACCTGAATTTGTTATATTTGAAAGCATTCCTCAATGTAGAGTATTATCCTATCTTCACCCTAACTATAGTTAGGTTATTGCTATTAGTCGTGGTAAGTGTAGGTCATTTTTAACTGGCGTCTCAAGTGAGGTTCGGAAAAATAGGATCAATAAAATTTTCCTTGTTTGTGTACGTCCATTACTCGACGTTGTCTGTTGTGATTGAAGCAACTTGCCCAAATGTGACCCTTGAGTCATAAAACCAAACCAACATTTCCAGTGTGATTATAAAAATAATGTGACGAGCGCGATAAAGTCAAAAGTTGGCTATGAAATTAGACGAAATGTTTTGGTAGTCGGCCATTATATGACAGGTTTTCTTAACCTTTACGGATCCTCCAATTCTTAGACATTTCCAGTCAGAAACATGTCTTGATTATAGTGATTTTAGAAGATCGGATATCTCTCTTTCAAATCAAGATAGTTGGGGCCTTCATGTTTTTATTTCTAAAATGGCGTGACTTGGCCTTGCTGTTTTTCAATTCCCAAAAAAGAGATCCTTGAGAAATAAGGTACTGGCAGCAGTTTCAGCAGCCAGCCGGAGTTGTGCTTTAATCTAAATACCAGACTTTATAGTCTTAATGCGAAAACGAAGTGAAAGGGCCCATCAGGTTTCAGGCCATCAGCGTTTTTACCTTTATGAGAGTTGCAATCCTTTTGGGGTAATAACATCGCAGGATGATGATGGTCCTTTTTTTCCCGTGAAAAACCATTACTGAATCACACTCGGATGCCGGTTTCGAAATAATGGAAGCAGCTTGTTTTTGTTTCATTACTCTTGCCCCTGCTCGAAATAGGCGAAAAGTGCTTATTTCACCCTTCAGAATGCTCCGGTGCGTGCACGTTTTCTGTGTGTGTAAAAAGTGGAAATAAAGCGAATTTATTGAGAATTTCCCATCTACACGCTTGTTAGAACGGAGACGATCGTGGATGTGCAGTACTAAATGGAGTGTTGATAGTCTGGTGCGGAGACTATTATATAGGTGTAAATCAAGTCAGTTTTGTGCACAGTTGATTAAGGGTAGTGTAAATCTGGACTGACGAGTCGAGGCCGGATGTGTTATTTTCTGAGACCTGCGAAGTCAGAGCCACAAAAAATAAAGAATATAGAAATCAATGTAAATTACACAGGAATGCAATAACAACTGTGCCATATCATACCTATTACGACAGTTTTAACCCTCCTGGTGGTTGTTGCTCCACGAGGTGTCTCATCATCAGCAAAACTAACCAGATCTTGATGAACGAGATATCTGGTCATTAGAAGAAAACTAACCAGATCTTGATGGATGAGGTATCTCGTCATTAGAAGAAAACTAACCAGGTCTTGACCTCGTCCTCATAAAAGGAATCGGATATATCTTGATGCGATATTTCGCCAAAAGCAAAATTTGTCAGGTCTTGATGGACGATATATCTCTTCGAAAACACTTGGAGGATTAATGCCCGACCTCTTCGGACTTCGGCACTAAAGGAGCGAACTAGTGGCCATATGGGAGGGGACACCAAGAAGGTAAGTCACCGATGCTCCTAAGAATGATAATCACCAACATCTATGTGCTCATGAGATCAGACTGAGAAGTTGACAACCTTCTTGGAGCTTGCCAAGTACATGAAAAGTTACACTAATTAAAGAGTGGCGCCAACAACTGTCACGAAGATACGCAAAGAGCGAACATATTCGAAAAATTAAAATTCGTAATTTAAAAATTTCAGTGTTACTTGAGATACTCTGCGAAACATCTCAGGGAATTCGAGTTTTGTATATTCTGTCATTGTAACTGTCTCCACGATTCGAAATTATTTCCACCCATGCGCGATTTATTTTGATCGTAGTAGCACAAACCTACATTTCCCTGCAATTTTCCGCCCGAATATCTTTCAAGTTTTCATCGCAATTGAGCTCATTAATTTCGAACTGAATTCCAAGCCTTTCTCCTTTTTCGATAAATACCCTGCTCAACTATTAACTGCAACCACGAGACGGGAATAAATCGGCTTCAACTTCCGGAAAACCAAGCACTGTTTAGCTCGAACAATTCTCCAGTTAGAATTTTATTCACTGTTAAACAATACTCGGCAGTGTATGAATTTTTGGAAACTCGAATTACCAGAAACCAAAAAGATTTTGTCGAAGTAACGAACGCCGGGTTTTTTGGCAGCGTGCCAATTTCCGAGGCAAAGGCTTTTAGTTTTAACTTGTGGGAAGACTGAGGTGAAGAAGAAAAAAAATCGTATGTTTAAACATGTGGCTGCCAACAGAAAACTTGGGGATTATAAATCTTCAATTCTGCTCGGCACAATTTCTCGTAATATTTATTGCGGTTATTTTTTTATCTGTCGTCTCTTTTTTGCTTTTATAATCTCCCTTATTAGAATACATGTCTGGTGTAATTTACTTCTTGTTTCTTTTGTTACATGGTCTTAATATTTTGTCGGGCCATGTAATTACTTTAATCTCCAATGATATCAATTCAAGAATTAAGAGATTTTTTCGGAGCGTGGAATCGATGTGACTGCTTTCTTTTGATGGCCCCTTTGAAATACAAATGGCGTCAAATGAGTCATTCTTGAGGATTAAAAATGGAATTGGAGTTTGAGTTAAAGTGAAGATTCTCTCGTATTTGTTTAGAATTTTATTGAAATTAGGATATTGCAATTAGGAGAATCAAAAAGAATAAGGATAATTTAGTTTCTTTATTTGGAACTTTATAAAAATTACAAGAAAATGCTTTTTTTTTCGTTAAGAAATTTATAAAAAAATAGAAGATAATTTACTAAGTGAAATTTTTTTTTTATTTGAGGATAATTTTGTATTCTTCAAAAATAATTATATTAAAATTGGAGGATGATAAATTGGATTTAGAATTTGATTATTAGAAGAATTATTAAATATTAGAAGAATTTTATCAGCCTTTTTTAAATGAAAGACTAATATTCTTTATTACAATTACATAGCGCATTGGAATTAGAAGATGACTTAGTTTCGTTGTTTAAAACTATAAAAATTATAGTATGATAGTTTTTCAATTTTTTATTTAAAATTGCATTCGAATCTTAGGAGATTTGCATTTATTTTGAATTTTATTTTCGTTCTAAAAGTATTTGCTTTCGTAAAAAAGAATTTAATTATAATTAGAGCTTTAGATATACATTCTTTGGTTAGGATTGGTTTGCATTTTTGGTCGGTCATATTTTGCATCACGAAGGTTAATTGGACCTCAGTTTACTTAATTAGAATAATTAATTTGCCTCTAGAAAGCAGCTAAGATTTTTTTAGAGTTGCAATTTAGTAAAGAATGTTTTGTCTTTTATGGAGTATGGTTTTCTTCATTTACTATGCTGCGAAATGCTTGGAAAAAGTTTTATCTTTAATGCCAAGTTCTTTTTGAAGCCAACTTTTGAAAATGTAGAGCAAAATGATCAATCAGTTGCACTCCAAGTCTAAATCATAAACTTAGTTAATGCTTGCAGTTTAAATTTTGTCATGATATTTTCAAGTAGGGGGATGTATTTTTCATCTAAGTGATGCTGTCATAGTTTTTAGAACACAGAAATTCTTCCCAATTACGGAATTGAATATATCGTCAGTCTGATAAAATGTTGAAACACAAGAAACAGAAATTCATTCTTGGATAACGTGTTTTGAAAACATTTTATCGTTTTAAAAATTAAAGAATAATTATATTTTTCATATTTTGATAACCACTAATATACCTCTTCCTTCCATACGCATTCAGCGTAACATCTTATATTTATAGTGCATATTACATAAAAATTTGAATGTTCAAAACAGGAAACAAACTTATCCCCCTAATGATACATTTCTGCCACCTCGCCTTAGAAAAAACACGCGCTCTTTTCGTCAACCTCTTAATCATCCAAAAATCTGGCATCGACTCGCTGCAGACGATCCTCCATGTTTGATTGCTAAATGTCGTGCTTCGCTACAGAGCCATGTCATGAAAAGTGTTTTCGAAAATTCGTTTGCGTATGAAGCTAGGAAGACCCTTTTTTCGTGCTATTTTCACTTCCTGGGGTTTAAAAAAAAGCGAATAGGAAGATTCAAGGAATAAAATATAAAACGAAATAAAATTCCTTATGGAGGTTTTTGGCGGCTATATATACAGTAAATAAAGTGATATTCCAATGATGGAAAATGGTTTTCTGAAGTTAAGTTTCGGTTTTGGAGGTGGAGGCAGGAAAAAATTGCTTAACTTTTTTGGAGGGTTTCCAGGAATAAGATTGGCAATCTCTTAATACTTTTTTAAAGGCATTTATTTTGCGATGCTTCAAACTGTAGCGGAATTGCGACGCACGCTGTTAACCGGTGCCTGAGCTTTCGTCGTGTCTTACGGGGAAATTGTGGTCTGTTTTATGGGCAAAGTTTTCGAGTGGGGAATGAATTGGGAAAGCAAAAAGAGACATTTAGTAAAACTTCCATCGTTTTTGTTCGGGTAGGAAATAGATTCCCGCCTAAAATCACGAATAAACAAATAATTTCAAACACAACGTTTTGATGGCGCTTTTTGAACGACGTAAATAATTTACTTTTGTGTACAGTGCGAATCGAGAGTTTTAGATGCAAGAAATGCAAACTGTATTTCCTTCATGCGCACGGGGCTACGGTAGCCCGGTTGGAAGAGAGTAGAGAATTAGCAACCGGATGGCTGCGAGTTCGAAACTCGATCCAACTAAAGACCGTCGTGTACGTGGGGGTTGATGCACTTTAAATCTGTCATCGCCTCAAATGTCCTCACGTTGGCGTGGCGTGGAAGTTTGGAGAGTGAGGTGTTTGCACAGGTGTTGACCTAGTCATCTGGTCGTGGTTTAAAATTACGAGGTGTTGTCCTCAGCCTTTCCCTTGGGGATTAATCCCTAACCGTCGCCAATAGCCATTGTGTTGCTTCAGTGTGACGGTAAATAACAACCTACCCAATCTATGGTGAATGACGTGCTTGCTAAGAGTGAGAACTCCTACTACTTAGTACTAACTACATAAGATAAGTTCCAAGTTCTATCAATTACAATTATAAACATACCTGCACTGATATTCACCTCGTTAGTACCCCCTCCCGAAAACTAAATGGAATTTGTGTGGATCATGTTCCTCAAAGCTGTTGCCACCATCAATTTACTGCCCGACTCCTGATGAGTCTGAACTCCTCCAAAGGAGAGTTGGCCGGAAGAACTCTTGTACAGAATTACTCCATGTATCTCATTTCCTAGTTGCTACGGATTAAATGTCAAAGGTTACTCTGATTGCTCTTTTGGGGAAGTCGTAAGATCTGTATGATATTAATAACGAGCAACTCTTAAGTTTTTTAACGAGGGTAACTATCCACATCGAATCGATTCAATCCCAGCAAAACCGATATTTCTGCTAGTAATTTATCAGATTCTAATGTCACACATGTCGACCATTTTCTTTTATACAATTATCACAAGTAGCGAGATCTTATCACATTCTTAAGTTAGTTGGAGAAGCAACCCCGATCTATGATGCTTGTAACGAGAGACCGCCAATCCGAGTACCAGTCTACTCACTACAAGCGCATAAGTTCAAAGTTCAATCTACCAATTCGATCATAAACCTACCTGCACGGATATTCACATCGTTACCATTCCCCCTCCCTTGAAAACCAAATGAAATTTCTGCGGATCGCGTTCCTCAAAGCTGTTACCACCATCAATTGATTGCCCGACTCCTGATGACTCTGAACTCCTCTAAAGGAGGGTTGGCCGAGAGAACTCCGGTACAGAATTACTCCATGAATCTTATTTCCTAGTTGTGAGGGATTAGACGCCGGCGGTAACACTGATTACTCTATTTGGGACTTCCTCAGGAGACAAGGCGGATGGCATCTGCGTGTGACATGCGAGTGCTCGCCCCCCTGCTGTCCGTTAACCGTTGGTGAAAATGAAGGAGGGGGTTGTTCTGGAGCTGTGGAATTCAGTCCCCGGAGGATGGGGATTGTGAATCTTGGATCGAGGTGGTTTGGGGCGAGAGGTGCTTGGATGGAATTGCAGAGGGATGCAGTGATGTTGCCTGCGGGATGAGATGGGAGTGCTTTCGAGGATCAAGCCTTCTAAAGGGCTGGTTTCAATGCCATATCTCTAAAAATAATATACTATAAATGAACAAAAGAAATTTCTCAATTAAATGAATTATTTTGTCCATACACGTTGGCGTGGTGTGGAAGTTTGGAGAGTGGGGTACAATTCCAGGTGTGACCTCGTCATCTGACCGTGGCTCAAAATTACGTGGTGGTGTTCTCGGATTTTTCCCTTCGGGTTTCATCCTGGACCCTCGCCAATAGCCCGTTTTGTTGCTCCAGCGCGACGTCAATTAAATACCTACCTACCTAAAAGAATAATTTTGAACTTATTTCGTATCCCGGATCGAAGTGAGATAGGTTCCACGATGTCCTTCCTGCAATAAATGTCCAAAAGATTTCTCGGATCATCATGAATTTACTTGTATGAGATCGTAGTAGTGGATGAAGGTTGCCTCTGCTTTCCAGAAGAGGCGAGGCACTTGCTGTAGCAATGACTGCCATTAAGAATTGCTGTTTTCATGAAGATCTGTCAGGTTTGGGAGACTATTCCAGTAGTAAACTACTCCGACATATCTCGGGGTTATCGGAGCACGCAATCTCCATCATTCCTACAAGGTGGAGTATTTAAACTTAATATTACTGTGCGAGGTCTTATATATTTAAAAATATCATTCTCTGTCTGAAACATAAAATTCCTTCATATATTTAATTCCAACTTTTTTGAGTCGATATGGCCTAGGTGGTAGAGTTGCGAGTTCGAAACGCGATCTAACCAAAGACCGTCGTGTTTGTGAGGAGAACGTTAAATCTGTCGTGGTCTCAAATGTCCTGACGTTGGCGTGGTGTGAACGTTTGGAGAGTGGGGTGCCAGCTCAGGTGCTGACCTCGCTATTTTACCGTGGTTCAAAATTAGGAGGTGTTGTCCTTCCCTTCATCTCTTGTGGATCTTTCTCTTTTGGTTTAATTCCGGACCGTCGCCAATAGCCCGTTGTGTTGTTGCTCCAGTGCGACGTAAATCCAACTACTGCCCGAGCCGATATGTAACTCAGTGGGTTGGCCCACTGCGTTACTCTGCTAACCCATAGGGAACCCCTTGATCTAAACTGGTATAGGATCCGTTATTTAAGTTGGTACTGGGTACGAAGTGTATAAGTGAGGTGCTTGGTGAAAACAATAAATAAATAAATACCAGAACAAGTAACTGTATTTGTGTAAGGGATTAGAAAAAATAAATCCACCTCCTAGGTAAATTTAGTGTTAAATAGAAAAATGACGTTGACTTTCGGAATCTAAATGTGTCGTTACCACACGAAAAAATCAACAAAATTAGTTTCGAGTGCAGTTAAACAAATTTATTTTCTTACGATTGGGCTAATATACGGAATCTTAGAACTGGTGGATGTTGGAAGGAAAAGGCTTAGGGTCTTATTCCCAAAGCCAGCATCCTAAAAGAAAGTGTTCCCAAGTGCCGCTATCCCACTTTCGCATTCCCCCTTCGCTCAGCGGAACTACCTTCCTCTGACCTTTACGGGCCAGCCCGGACAACCCAGTCTTTTGACTCGACACCCTCCAACAACACTAACAAAACACGAATCGAAAAAAAAATCCCGCAACAACAAAACTAAAAAGACAAGCGATAGAGAAGAAGAAAAAAGGGAATAAATAAAAACGAACTGCAGAAACTAAACGGCCTTCTCTCCCCTTTTCCCTCCTCACATCCTTCCCCGAGCCGTGAGGCGTAACTTTACATGTGTGTGTGACGTCACGTGGAAGGGTCTTGCGTTTAAAAAAACCTGCACGATTGAGGTGCGTGCGGTAGTACTACGGTTTTTGGCGGGACCGTAATTTCGCCGTTGTTTTTGCTGTGCGCTTCACATTTTTTGGATGTGGCGAGTGGTTTTTTGGTGTGGGTAACAACCAACTGTGTGGCCGGCCAAAAAATGGAAACTGTTTTGGTGCTTGCTTTTCTCGAACATCTCTTGTTTTAATGGGCAGAAGAATGAAGAATTTGCATAGATGAATATTCAAAAAATGAATGTAGAGTAGAGATGGGCTGTTATTCCAACAGCTGTTTATGTAACTGTTGTTCTAAAATGACAGTTAGCAGCTCTTCTCGAAAATGTTAACTATTTTGCGATAGATGTTATATTTGAGATTGCAGCGATACAATCAAACTAAAGCATCAGCAGTGATTTCAATAAAATTAAAATATTGAAATTTTTAAGAGTATTTGCTCAAAATGAAAGGTTGAAATTCCTAATAAATTTTTCATCAGCGAGTAATCTAAACTGTTAAAAACTTAGGAATTGACAGTAACTGTTAATTATAACAGTTAATAACAATTAAATTGAGTAACTAACTGTTAGCATCAGTTGCTAATTGATAGCAAACTGTTAATTGTAACAGTTAATGATAACTGTTATCGCAAATTAACAATAATAATTTTGCCCATCGTTAATGTAGAACGCTAAGTCCTAGGGACCTGACCATAGTGATCCTAAGAGGCCATGCCCTCAGTTATAGCCCCCTTAAAAGTGAACGGTGAAAATCACGAAAATACGGTTTTTGAGTACCGTAAGGAGTGGATAAAAAGGCTTCCGAAAAACAATTTTTATGAGAGGGATTTCCTGTGTAAAAACTCAGACGGTCTGCAAAAATTTTATTTCTGCTATCCAAATGCTGTCGCATTTTCCTTTCGGAATTACCTTAAAGTGTAGTTTATCGTAGTTTTGGAAACGTTTGGCCTTTAATCTAATTGAAATTAACCGTTAACCAATCAACTATCATACATCAGCAAGGAATTTTTATTTGCAACTTTAATTGGCGACGTGTTGAAATCGTAATAATAAAAAGCAAGCCAATGACGCCATGTCCAGAATACGTACAGGAAACTCGTATCGCTTCCCAAAACACTACCACCACCTCTATTAAGCTTGACAGAAAATGCCTTTCATTGTCCTGAAGAAACAATTAAAAATTCGAGGGAAGAAAATTTAATTCAATCGCAATTTACTGACCGCTCTCGACAATTTTCAGTGACGACACCTGCAAGTTTGTTCTTCTGCACTACAAGTTATAAATTCGAACACATTTCCCCTTTCAAAACTAGAACTCAAATAAACCAGCTATAAAGTTAGCATGTTTCTGTGTGTGCGTATTATCGACTCAAATAATTGGTTTCGGTCCAATCTTAGAGGCCGTCGCGGCTCACTGGGTTTGCTCTCTGCGCTAGCAACCTGCGAGTTGTAGATGGCGCAGGATTGATTCCAGTCAGGTTCGATTCCTCCTTGGGTGTATTTCTCTCTTCTCTGTAAGTAAAACGTTGCTTGTGTGCGTATCTCGTTACTTGATGTTACCTGGCTTATGTTTGGCGCAGCATGGTCAAATATGGATGGCCCTTGCGCCATAACTAATTTGGGTAATAACTCAGCCAATTCATCTTATCTTAATCCAAGATATACAGAAAATCCATTCTGTCAGAGGCCATCGAAAAAGTTACTTATTATCATAAAATTGATATAAAATGTTTAAAGTGCTAATAATTTTCATTACATCACAACGAAATAGGTAATATATTTATTATTTTGTTAGCATTGATAAGTATTAAATCTATAGAGAGTACACTGTTTGCGATAAAGCAAAAAGCTTGTGAAGCCTAAAAAGGACCGTAGAGCGACAAACCTAATCAAATGAAAATAAAAGAGAGAAGACAAGCAAATTCCGTGCTATATTTAAACTTATTCTTTGCTGAATTTTTTTAACAGGTTGCATTAAAGCATACGGCTGACGTGTTTCTTGTACTATTTTCTACGAAAATACCCTCGTCAAATTTCATTAAGGCATATTATTAATGTTACGGAAATACATTTCAAAATTACTTTCCCTTTAAAACAAATGTAAGACTATATGAGGTAAAAACAAATATTTTTTTAGTTTCTAAAATAGCGTATGATTAGTTCTCAAGCATTGAATATCAAACTGTAGATAAAACATTAAAAAAATCCTCGCATATATTGTGCAAACAAATAGATAAATATAAAAAGAAAATATATTTCACAGAACACTTATGTAAAATAAAATATATTGTTTGTTCAAGAGCTTATAATGCTGTCAAAAGGAAGCAAATTATACGGATGATGAGACATTTTTAGATTTTAAATTGAAATTCTGTTTTCGGTAACAGTTCAACCGGAATAATGATCGGTCTATGAATAATTTATAGTATTGTTATAATAATGTTAATTTTATATTTTTAGAACAAATGTGACAAAATCCCATGCATAGTATAATTTTCGAGAATGAAATCTTCGCAGCAACATTGATTTTTTCATAATTGTAATAAACTGTTTCCAGTTTTTCCAACGCAACTGCAAATATACATGTGTGCATTTATAAACATTAAATTTCTGTGTCCAATACTAATTCTAATCTTTATGGTGCTAGGTTTAGTTAGTGACTGGTTTTGAAATTTTGTCTCGAATTCTAGAAAACATTTGATATTTATCTGTTCTGAAAAGAGTAATCCCATTATAAAATAAGTCAAATGATTCCATTCTTAATTTACCTCTTAGAGGTTTAATTTGTCACTTGGAGGCCTTTTTCGACATCTCCTAATTTTATCATTTCATTGAGTTTGTTCCAACTATTTGAAACAGTACCAATTTGATTTCAAATTTTACATATCGCCAGTTTTTCAATATAAGATTTTAGTTAAAAATTCTTTCATCTTAAATCTGTAGGACATGATAAACAATATCTACCGCTTATTAGACTTCCATGGACAGCCAATTTTTCAAAAATTCACATTGATACAAAAATTCTTAAATTAATCTAACTTAAATTGACATCCATAGGACATGAACAAAATTTATCCATCCTAAATTCATATAATCACAATTACTTCGCTCTGGATAGCTGAAACAGTACGAGTCGAATAAGACTGTCATGGACCGCCAATTTTTAAAAATTCGAATCGATAGAAATTCTCAAATTAATCTAATTTAAATTTACATTTAGAGAAAAACATATGGACATAACTGGATCCTGAATTCATAATCACATTTATTTCGCTCTGATAACTGAAACTGTACAGTTCGAATAAAAGTTTCATGAAACACCATTTTTAGAAATTCGCATCGATGAAAATGCTCTAATTAATCTCGATGAAAACATTCTCAAACTAATCTAACTTAAATTTGCATCTATAGGATATATGAACAAAATTTACCGATCCTAAATTCATAATCACATTTACTTCGCTCTGGATAGCTGAAACGGTACAAAGCGAATGAGACTGCCATGGACCACCATGCTTTAAAATATGCGAATCGATGAAAATTTTCAAATTAATGACTTAAATTTAAATCCGAAGGACATCCACATAATCTGATCCTAAATTCATAATCACATTTACTTCGCTCTTGGTAACTGAAACAGTACAAATTGAACATGACTGTCATGGGCGGCCATTTAAAAAAATTGCGCATCGAAGGAAGTTCTCAATTAATTTAGCTTAAATTTACATCCGAAGAATATATTTAATTGTTTCTTGCAGAAAAATATCCAATTACAGAGAATACAAAATATATTATCCAAATCTACCTATCCTAAAATCATTATCAAATTTCTTCGCTCCAGATTCCTGAAACAGTACAATTCAAATAAGACTCACCAATTTTTTTTTCAAAATAAGCCTCGTTAAAATTCGAAAATTAATCCAACTTATATATTGACGCCCGTAGGACATGATGAACAAAATCTACCGAGCCTAAAATCATAATCACATTTACTTCGCGCCAGATAACTGAAACAGTACAGTTCGAATTAAAATTTCACGTTCCGCCCATTTTTTTTTTCAGAGTTCACCGAAGGAATTTTTTTGTATTAAGATCCGCATTGGACACAAAAGCTTTCAAATTAAATTTGCTTTGTCGTCCCGATTAGCTCGGGAGAAGCTGCCTTCCGTTTAATCCGTGCCTAATAATCGCTGGGAATCTAAATTAAGTTACTGGCAAGTGGCAGATTTGATAGCACTAATTCTTCTCTTTCCATATTTCCCCGCCATTTGGAACACTTACCTTAGATAAACTTGTTTAGCTAAGTCAGGGAGTGGGGGAGAACAGGTTGTGTGTGTGTGTTCTGGGCGTGGGAAGACGGAAGTTAGTAAATGCCCTTGCTGGGCAATGATGCCAGAACTGTTTATGGTTTTAATGATAAAAATCCTTCATGTTTTCGATTATGTGAAAACGATACTTTTTTTTGCCTCTTTAATTTTAGGAAATGAGAGTTGGGAAATGCGGAAGTTATCTTTTGCGTCGTTTCGGATTGTTTTTGTAGTTTGTTATATTCTTTTGTTTTTTTTAAATAATTTTTCCAAAAGCGGAAATTATCGTTTGCATTATTCCTGTTTATTTTAGAATATTTGTTGGGAATTAAAAAATGGCGTATTGCTTTTTTCGCAGCGTTGGAAACCCATGAATTATCGTTTGCATTATTATTTCACAAGTGATTCGCTTTTTGTTCTTGAGAAAACGCGCTGTTCTGTGGAAGGAATTTGAAATGTGCAAATTATCATTTGTGTTACTCCAGATATTTCTTTTGTATTCGTTGCTGGTAATTGGAATTGTTTTTTATCTCCTATTTCTCGAAAAACTCTGGAAACGCGGGAATTATCGTATGCATTACATTGTACACATTTTTAGGAACTAAGTTACGAGGCAACCCTATTATATATTTTTTGTTGCCCTTGCTTAAAATTTGTTTTATTTGGTACAGCTCCAAATGATGATTATTATATTCCATGCATTATTAGTGGAAAATAAGCTTAAAATGTTACATGTTTTCGTCTTTGCATGCTTAGATGTTTTGTTTACTCAAATTATCGGAATATGGATCTGCTTCCCTATTAGTTCCAAGCGTTCTAAAAGATAAATATACACATCGTGTGTCGACCATGTTACATAGTTTTAGGCTTGCTGTTCTAATCTATATTGATGTTCTAGGTACTTATGCAATTAGCACTTGTATTGTAGAAAATGGCTACAAGGACAAAACAAACCAACTATATTATGTTATGGATATTATGTAGCTGAGCATATTTGTTAGTCCAAATCAGAAAATACACACTGTTCCTCACAATTTTTCGTTCGAAGCCTTTAGTCTATGAGATGTTTTTCCTCAAAGCTGAATGCAGAGGGCGCTAGTGTTTTGGTAACCTCTTTCGTAACCTGGCTTGTTACTTGAATGCAATTTCATAACGTTGCTTGTGAGATTTTTCTGTGAATCTGAATAAAGGCCACTGGTGTTTTGGTTACCTCGGTCATAACTTGTGGGGAGTAGGGGTATGCCGTCAGCTCTGACGGCATACTTAATGGGTATGCCGTCAGCTCTTGCAACTATTAACAGGGACAGTTTCGATTCCTCCTTGGGTATATTTCTCTCTTCTGTGTCAGTAAAATTTTCCTTTGCGTATCCACCAAAAACAACCAACCAACCTATGTTTGTCCAAAAACTTGCCTCGTCATCTGACCGAAGCTCGAAATTACGAGATATTTTCCTTGGATCTTTCCCTACGGAATTGACACTGGTCCGTTACCAATAGCCTGTTGTGTTGCTGCATCGCGACATTAATTCAACTACCTGCAACCTTGCTTTCATCAAGTTTCATTTATAGCTTGGCCATTAAAGAAACGGTTGTATTCCTTTCAGGTTTTGATTCCTCCTTCGGAGCATTTCTCTCTCTTCTGTGTCAGTAAAGCTTTCCTTGTGTGTGTGAGCCCTCAGGGAGACACCGCCTTTGGTGTGTACGGGCTTCACGAACCTGAGGTGCTCCAGTGATCTTTTCTTTTCACGTGGGGTTTACTTAGTAAACATGAGGGTCGCGCTTCCGGAATACCCAAGTGAACTTTTTTGCTTTCATCCCATTCTGTCTATATCCCTCTATTTTTCCCTTTGACGACATTTTTTACTTGAAGTTGTCTGTCTTGTTTGGCGCAGCTTGGTCAAATATGGCCCTTGCGCCATAAAACCTAAGAACAACCAACCAACCTTGTGTGTGTCCATTTACTTGTTTGCGCCTCGTGGCAAAATGTGGCTCTGCGCAGTAAAACACTACCCTATCAACCATTGAAGAAACAGTTCGTATCAAATTGATGGTGCACAATCTTCTGCAACGACTTTGGAAACAAAACCTCCATTTACAACACGCACACAAATAAGGAATTAAACAATCTCACTCGATGAGTACTTTTTTTAGTGTCTAAAATTACTTCTCGCAAATCTCCCAACGAGCATTTGCGTGTTCGTTCGAATACGTATACCCGAACTCTCCGACAGCAAGCGTCCTACAAGCAACTCCTGAATATCAATCCTAGAATCATCCTCTTTTTTTTTCTTTATTTTCCCTTTTTCCATTCCACCCCCTCACTTTCCCTTTTTCTCCCTTTATTTTTCTTTCGAGGTTTGCGTTCTTTATTTTAGCGTCAGGTGAACCGGTCGTCTTCCCAGAAAGGATCCACGACCAACTCCGTATGCGTGGATGCGTGGGTCCTTTCGACATGACTGTCGTCAGGGTTCTTAGCAGTGTTCCTTGTTTAACCCTTTATCGGCAGAAAAATGATACCGTGTAGAACGGGTAATTTTCCCCTGTTTGGGAAATGATATACCCCACCTATAGTTTGAATTGGTTGCGTGTTTTTTTCTACTTTACGGAGTCAGTCCAGTCAGATGGTTGGTGCTGTGGTCTGATCGAAAGTACTGTAATTGTGATCTGTGTTGAAAGGGGATATTAGAGGGCAAAGGTTGACTCTGTTTGAGGCTCCCAGCTTTGGGAGGAAATTAACTGGGATCGAAAATTGAGTGTTGTCACTTCTACGGGTGAATTTGTAGTCAAGGTACGATACATTGTATCATGATTTGGGGGAAAATACAGGGTAAAAAAAGACCCCCAATTAAGGAAATTTATAACATAAAAGATTAGCTAGTTTGTTTTAATTTTTGTACAAAGTTTATCGGAATTCAAAGTTCTTTTTAAAGGACATCAGTATGGGCTCCTTCTGTTTGAACTGTGGTGAAAGAAGGTAGAGGGCAAATGTTGACTCCTTTTGAGGCTCCTATTAGTGGGAGAAAACTAACTGATATCGAAAATTGCGTGTTGTCACGTCTGCTATTATCGCTGCTCAAATTTCTAAGAATTGTTTGGTATGATAAGGGATATTTAAAGCAATGAACTTGGGGAAAACATCTTTTTGCATAAATAAATTAATCCCGAATTGTATAGATTGTACACGTTTCTTGTAAAATAAAAAACTATTTTAACTGCTGCAAATAATGTCGATTTCTATGCCACGTATGTAAGTGAAATATAGATTATTAGATTGAAAAGATGAAATATTTATTTTCTAATAAGCAAACTTTGCTAGACTCGCTGCACCGTGAGTTTTTCGAGATATATCGACAGGTAGCTACTGTCGTAACTTGAGACGGACTATAAAGTTAATTGATAACAATTGGCCACGTTGGTGTGGTGTGGAAGTTTGGAGAGTGGGGTGCCAGCTCAGGTGCTGACCATCTGACCGTGGTTCAAAATTACGAGGTGTTGTCCTCAGATTTTTCCGTCCGGCGTTGATCCCAGACCGTCGCCAACAGCCAGTTGTATTGCTCCACTGCGACGTTAATTCATCCATACCTCACATATAATTTTAAATATTATGCAGCTCCATAACTCAAATCAAGCACATTTAAACAGAGGCAAAACTGATGAATGACCCATGCAGTTTTGTGCAATACTATTTATACTCATATGTTGTCATTTGCCAATCTACAAATAACGTAGATTTCTATGCCACGTATGTCAATGAAATATAGAGATTATAGATAAGAGCTTAAAAGGGTGAAATATATATTTCTAATAAGCACATTTTTCTTGACTCGTTGCATCGCGTCTTTCTTTCGCGATATATCGATGGGTGACTACTGTTGTAACTTGAAATGGACTATAAATTTAATTACTAACAATTGGTTAGTTGGGGTTCGCGAACGGTAGCGAGTAAAGTGTGTCACCCTAGTTTTTAGGGGCCACGGTAGCCCAGTTGGAAGAGTAGCGGATTAGCAACCGGAGGGTTGGGAGTTCGAAACTTGGTCCAGCCAAACACCGTCGTGTACCTGGGGGCTGTAGCACATTAAATCTGTCGTGGCTTCAAATATCATCACTTTGGAGTGGGGAAATTTGGAGAGGTGCCATCTCAGGTGTTGACCTCGTCATCTGACCGTGGCTCAAGATTACGAGGTGTTGTCCTTGGATCTGTTGATCCAGAGCGATGTTAATTAACTACCTGCGCAATAAAACTCAGAAACAACAACTTTGCTTGTTTTGCTTTCGTGTTACATCGACCGGTGACTACTGTGTTTGGCATAGCTTGGCCAGATATGGCCCTTGCGCCTTATAACCCCAAAACAACCAATCGATATATCGACGGGTGACTGTACTTCCGTAACTTGAGACGGACTGAAAATTTAATTGATAACAACTGGCCAGTCGGGGTTCGCGAACGGTAGCGAGCAAGGTGTGTATCCCCTCTTTCTTTTATGCTTTCGCTGACTGCTTTCGTGAAAGGGTTATTTTCGTCTCGGGACAGGTTGAAGCGAAACACACCGTGCGGCGGGCGAACTTATTAAAGACAGTCGGTGGCGAACCTCTTGACGGCCATCGCTCTGGAGCTCTATCCCAAAATAACCCATCTTGAGAGGGGGAGGCAGAAACACGCGCCTTCACTCATCATCTCGCAATTCCGCTGAACTTTCATACACTTTGTTGTCATTTTTTGCTATTCTTACGGAGCCCTCTTCCACATGCCCGTTTTTAATCCGAACTTTTTGTTTCCAAACACGTGGGAAAGGGCCTAATTATAGATTCCCCTTTCTCTGAATGCGATGGCGAGCTCTATAGAGCTGCTGCTGAGAGGGTTGCTATGAATAGGGCGAAATTTCAGCAACAGACTGCGGTTTGGGAAATTTCAAAGTGGATTCCCTCGCAGCATGAGCGTCGCCTTCAGCGTCTTGTGCAATCCCTCCTCGCTGCTCACGGTAGTCTTTTACAATAGGACGAAATGGGCCATTGTGGGTTTCCGTTTGTGTTCGGGTTTGAGGTTGCGTCATTGTTTCCTTTGGTTACTGTGAGATCACCCGAACTCTACTTCTAACTGCAATCGTAAAGAGAGGTTGACCGAGGCTTGGGTTACCAGGCTTAAAGTGGAAGTTCCTGACAAACGCAGCTATAAGACCGATTCCTCCCTTGGTGTATTTCTCCTTTTCAGTGTCAGTAAAACTTTCGTTGTGTGTGTATGTCTATTACTTGATATTGTTTCTGTCGCAGCAAATGTGGCCCTTGCGCCATAAAACCCCAACCAACCAGGAAGAGTCCGAAGAAATAAAATTCACTTGATGCTGAATTAACCCTCATGGGGGTTGTCTCGACGAGGTATCTCGTCATTAGAAGAAAACTGACCAAATTGTTATCTCGTCATCATAAAAAAATCGGCAATATCTTGATGACGAGATATATCGTCAGTCGCCAAATTCATAAGATGTTGATGGACGAGATATCTCGTCGAAACCACTTGGAGGGTTCATAAAAAAATTTACATTGAAGCGTTCGAATGAGAACATTGGTATAAACAAGAAATAACAGTATTACAAATAAAGGAAACTCTTCACATATCTGACTCAACATACAATTTAACACATTTTTGCACAGAAAGCGATTCCAGCAATAAAACATGCATTGAATTGTTGATCTCTCTGAAAAATCCGGTGTACAATACCCGGCGGAATCCGGGCAATGCATGCAAATTCCAGACTTTACCGGACGTCTGGTAACTCAAACCGAGGCGCCTATTTGGGGATTTATCCTGGGGTAGGTGCTCAAGTACAATCCCAATTACGTCATGTGATTTCGAAACTGAGACCACATCTTTTGTGTATTATATTCTTTGTAAAAGAGCCGTGTCTTATTTTTTTATGAATATTACTATTATCGGTTGTTTGTAGTACTTACTCCTCCTATATAAGAGGTAGGTAGATATTTAATTAACGTCGCACTGGATGCGACACAATGGGCTATTCCTTTTATAAGGGAACGGGTGTAACGAAATGGGCTATTGTCGTTCGTTTGTGCTCAGTTTTGGTTCGAGAATGCGTCAGTTTCCGTTTGTTACTGTGAGATCACTCGAAGTCTGATTATAACTGCAACCGTAGTTGAGAGATTGACAGAGGCGCCATCTTGGCGAAGTTATTAAAGGGAAGGGGAAGAGTTCTGCTTTATATAGTGGGAACCAGCTAGTAGTTGACCAATTAGTGCACATTGTTTATGAAAAAATTACCGTGGAGCTAATTTCTAATTGCGGTTTAAAGATCTCTTGTACTTAATGCCTGGTAAGGAAGGTGATTAAAATGTGCTGTAGTGTAATTATTTGATAGCTTAAAGCAATTTTTTCTCCAAGTTCAGAATAGTGATTTGACCAGCAATTTCACCTACACACATCCAGTTCCAGCCCACCTACACGCATTCAATTTCAACTCATTAGGTCGGGTCACTTTAGCTGTACAATATAGCTGTTGGCTCCAAGTCTGTCAAAATGGTTATTTGATGGACCATTTGCTTCTTTTGACGAGAAAAATGACAAAATGGTTATTTATTAGTAGCTGGTCAGGACTAGCTGGTTCACCCTATTGTGTTTTCGTAACTCTATTTTGTTTATGAACTTATTTTGGGGTTGAGCTTTGTTAATAAGTCTCCAGGACGAATGTAGAAAAGGTTCTTGTGGTTGTCTTGTACTTTCCGGACGTTTGTGAGATGAAAATTTAAATACGTTGTCTCTAATCTTTCTGAACAACAATATGATTGCAGGGGGAATGTACAAAGAATTGACTTTTAATCATTGTATTCCGAAGATGGAGTGTGAAGCACATAGTTCATACGCATTGCACTGGAAAAGACTTCTGTTACAAGGATAAGAAAGCGGACCACTATTTCTGAAATGCCGCTCTTTAGACACTGGCCGTCGCCCCTGTCGACCTATTTCAACTGCGTCACTGATGCAAAGAACGATTTCATTATATGGGTTGTTCCAAAGCTTCCTGCACAAACATAGGGAGCTTAAAATTAAGCCGTATTCTTATAGAGATGGTTGAATTCTGTGTTCCCTTCTTTGACCCGATATCCCAGTATGGTTCAGGCCTTCTCGATGATTCTGTTCCTACTATTGGCAACAATTCTCCAGTTCTGCAAATGCCGAAGTCCTTATGTACAGGGTGAATCCATCTAAGCTTTAGTCTTGCTTTAGGCTTAACTCTTATTGGCCTGGCCAGAAACAATCTCTATATCCCTCTAAAGTTTGTACAGGGATGGTTGGATTTTGATGGCGCTAGGGCCAAGCATGGCCAAGCTGACCCAAACATAAGATGAACTAAACTAACTTTTGAAATTTTAAATACGAGGGAGGAAAAAAGAAGGAAGCACGCGTGAAAAAAAAACGGGAGTAAAATTGAAAGGACAGATCATTGTGGATTCCTCGGGATTATGATGCCAGACTTACTTCGAGAAAGTAAAGCTCTGAGGGGAGTTTGTACAGGGAATTTCAAAACTATATTTAATTGTTACTCAATAGTTATCCTTTACGGAAAATTAAATTTCTTACATTCTTTCCGGAGACCGCCCAACTTCGTTCTCCGGATAATAGAATCGGAAAAGACTGGATTTTCCTTCCAAACCCAAAGTTATATTTCCCAACGCGATGCAAAGCACGATCGGGCCCTAAATCTGGGAACTATTTCAGTGTGTTATCGTAAAACAAGGAAGCGATTTTTCTTAAGAAACCCACCCATCACGTATTGTGTTGAAAGGGCTTCCGGAACGGCCCGGGCTTCCAGATATATAAGTAATTGAATTTCTCCCCTTTGCCTCCTCAGTGAGACCCAGAATGGAAAAAACTGCCCGGGCGATTTAGATGAAAATCGATATTCTGTTTTACTCTCGCGTTGGGGAAGTTTTCTCAACTGGGTTTTCAAGCAACGATGCGTTGAATGAAGAACTCTAAACGATATTGGTCTAGTCGGTTCGTATTAGTCAGGGCAGTATCTCTAACCTAGTAGCCGAGTGGTTCCTAATTGGGGAACAGTCCCTCCGCACCGACTAGCTGAAGTCATTACGGATGTAGGGAAGGCCCCAAAGTCAAAGTTCAAATCTTTACGGATAGAGGATAGGCCCCAAAGTCAAAGTTGAAGTCATTACGGATATGGGAAGGCCTCGAAGTCAAAGTTGAAGTCATTACGGAAGGGATATTGGCAGAGGTCTTGACGAATATGTACGAGAATAATTTTTTACGAGGTGTGAAAACTAAGCTTCTAACTTCTAATATTGCCTGCCGACTATTAGCATTGGAGATCAGCAAAGTTTCCTCCCATGTGATTTTGTGTGACCGGAGGTAGGTGCTCTTCATGTCAATCTTACATCTTTATTCGTGTTCATTAAATCGGGGGACAGATAGCACTTTGTCAAAATCTGTTCGTCCTACCATTGTATAACCTGGCTAGAGCTTAAGCTGATTTAAAATCTTGTAAGGCTTGACTTGAAATCTCTACATAGGCATCTATGTCTTATTTCGGTGATCGTCACAAATTTCCAAACTTGCGTGAACCTACACACCTTATCTTGGAGCCTTGGTTTAACAAGTGATAAGCCACTTTTTGTATGTGTGATTGTTAAATCACAACTAAAAAAGCATAGAGACAAAATAAAAACCGTTGGCAACCACGAGTCAAAGTCAAGAAGTGACGCGAATGACTAATGAAGAAAAAAACACGATACTAAAACTGGTTCAAAGCTATTTCGGTCCAATCTCCGAGATCCATTCTCGAATTAAACATAAAGAGAAGCTTACTTACATTATATAACACACTAGTGAATACACATTATATAACATAATAGTGATTGTACATTATATAACACACTAGTGAATATGACACTAGTGCTGCCCCTATACATGTGGCAAGGAAAAACTTAATTGAAGGGCTCCGGGAATCAGTGATAAGCCACTTATCAAATATTTCAGGTTAGCAATTTTCAAATTTAAAAATTATTAAAGTATAATTGTTTATCCACTATTCAAGCGGTCATGTTATCTTAAGCTTTCAAATATTACGCACTCATTCAAACAATTAGTTTTTTATCCTTTTTTTAATTTTTATCATTACGGAATTAATTCTTTGGCTTATCACTATGTTACCCGAGGCGCATAGTGATAAGCCACAATCTGGGCATGTGTTTGAACCTTGCGCCATAAAACTCCAACAACCAACCATTAAGTTTCCTGGATCCCTACTATTTAAAAAGTTAGTGGTGAAATTATTCAAAGATAACGTATTTAAACTAGTTTTCCTCTTTATTTTTGTCCTCATAATGATAAACATTTCGCTCCATTCAAATAGCTATTGACAATTTCTATCATTTTGTTTCCATCTGTATTATCCAATTTTGGAAGCTTTTAGACCGACTATTTATAGCATACTTTTGAAAAGGAGTGAAACCATCTATTAATTAGATTCTATAAATCCTACTCAAGGTAATTAAATGGCTGTATCAATATTGCTAACAGTCTGCAACTGACGATTGTTGGAAGTTCATCAGTAGCCATAAACATGCTCATTGATTTATCAACCTGCAACATCTGCATAGCAATCACTCCTTTAAATAGCGATGTTTAGTCGACGCCAGATGCATTCGATTTCTATCTGGATTCATGAGTGGAGGAGGTAAATGGATGAGCGAAGCGATGCGATCAAACATTTGAGAGGCCCGTGTTCTTAGGGCTGTAATCGAATGATTTGAATAATCGATTCGATGCACTTTAATTGGAGCGAATTGTAGTCGGAATGAGTTTTAGAAGCTGGTCTTGAGTGTTTTGTAGAAGGCGAGGCAGGTAGTCTGCAGAAGTTGAATTTGTGAGTACAATCTAGTCATGGGATGGTTGAGGACTGATCACCAGGAGCTTCTTTGAACAAAGTTCTTTATATGGATGAGAATATTAACTCGAATATTTTCTAAAATCTTCCCCAAAAGACCGAATATATCACTCCTATATTAGTTGTCTTATAAGTATTAATTGTGGTACGCGTTCCAAGTCTTGGCATGGTGTGGAAGTTTGAAGAGTGGGGTGCCAGCTCAGGTGTGACCTCGTCATCTGACCATGGTTCAAAAATACGAGGTGTTGTCCTCGAATCCTTCCCATCGGGTTTGATCCCGGACCGTCGCCAAGTGCGTTGCTCCAGTGTGACGTTAATTAAATACCTACCAACGTCCCGTCATAAATTTGGTATCAAGTGTATTAACTCGAATCTTTTCTAAAATTTTCCAAAAACCCCGAATATATCACTCCTATATCATACCGTATTATATGTGGTACCTGTTTCAAGTCAAAGTTAGTATAAGGTGTATTAAAGCGAATCCTTTCTAAAATCTTTCCAAAAACCGAATATATGACTCCTATATTAGTTGCCTTATTACGTAGTATTTATGTTTACTATTATAGGTACTTTTTTAAGTTATTTCACTCTTGCAACGGGGGGGGGGAGTGCATTATGCTTCGGCCTGTTCTCTTTGGTGATTGTTTTTAAATTTGCAAACTGAGCGTATTTAATTTTCCAATATTTTTTAGTTTCAATTCCATGAATACGAGGGTCCCCCAAAGGCATATCTCCTTTGGTGCGTGCGGGCTTCATGGACCCGAGGTACTCAAGTGATCTTTCCTTTTCCCATGGGGTTTACTGTCTTTAGTAAACAGATATCTCGCTCCCCGGATACCTAAGCAATCTTTTTCTGCTCTTAATTCATTATTGTATTCTCCAATCACTCTCTTTCCCCTTCTTTTTTGACACTTTGTACTTGAAGTTGTCTGTCTTGTGTTTGGTGCAGCTTGGCCAAATATGGCTCTTCCTTCATAAAACCACAAAACAGCAAACCTCGTATACGAGGTACGACAATATTTGTTCTTATTCCCTGGGTTTTTCAGTAAAATAAAAATATCATCTAGTTCGGGTTAAGTTCTAAAAAATGTATCACAATTTCCCATAAATTCAAGTGTTTACGTCGTTATATTGTTTATTAAATGATTCAAACGCCATTACAAACGATTCTTAATATTCAATCATGCTCCATTAATAACGTAACGTTTGCTGAACACAAACTGTCTTCCCGATCATGTTGCACCACGATTCCCATTACGTGTGCATAAAAACGCTTTGCCCGGCAGATCACTCTGTATCCGCACATACATGATGCTGGGGGTGCCCAAGCCACTCCTTGGTACGCTGAATAACGAACGATCTTTTAGGGCGATGCGAACTCCTTTGGGCCTAAAAGCCTCCTTTTAATTAAAATTGGCACGCTCACTACTTTATCTATATTTAAACTTAATTTATTCAGAGCTCCAGAGGAGCGAGAAAAATATTCCTCGACCGAAAACTTGAAAAGGCTCTTACCCCTGTGTTTGCTCTGCTTCCTGCTTTCAGCAACACGCTTTGAAAGCGTTGGGAGGCCGACCTTTTAATTGAGTCGGTTCTGGTGGTCCTTGGGTCGGATGGTTGCAGCTTAGAGCATGGGAACGTCTATGGTATTGCATTGCACTAGAAGGCAGTTTTGAGCTTTCTGCTTGTTATACGACAGAAGTTGGACACAACGTCCTATGAATTTCGTCCCGAACAATTCTGTTTAATTTGTGATGGTTGAGTTTTGTAAAATTTGATATTTGAATGAATCGCTTTAGTAATAGTATGTCAGGTGCAGAAAATAGGTGCATATATACATGGTGTTCCACAACATGCTGTACAAACTTTAAGCAGGTCTGCCACAGCCAATGCACTTGTGAAATAACATCAATTTTAAAAAAATAGTTACAAAAAGTCTTCCCTTAAGCCCTGTTTTGGTTTCTTAGATACAAAATGAATCGTCTAAAACACAAAATGTGCTAAGTATGAAACAAATGTTGGTGATCTCGCCAGAAGTTTAAATTTTAAAATTAAAAACTATGTAGTTTCCTAATAAGGTTTTCATGACAATGTAGCAAACTCAGATTCTGATGGTTTTCTTTCATGGTTGCCACAGCTTGGCGCTAAAACTTCGGAATTGGCATCCCTTGGAAAATTTTCTCCAAATAGATCCGAAAGCTATTTTTTTCGACCGTTATTAGTTTAAAAGGGGATTAAATTTTCGATGACCCTTGGTGAATTTTCGATTAAGTCGCCAACATTTTCAAATTGGCTTTTCAGACGATTTCGCTTAAAAGATACCCCTAGCCATCAAGATTGAACTAATTCAAACGAACACTTTTATCACCAGGATGATAATCAAAAACTTACCATTTGCTTGAATTAATCCAGCTAAAATCGTCACCTAATTTATAAGACTTTAATAGTGTAAAACTGGTATAGTTTATTTTTCAATATTCGGTCTCCCTCCGTGTAAGACGGGTCGTCATCTCACCGTGGTTCAAAATTACGTTGTATTATCCTTGGATCTTTTCCTTTGGGTTTGATCCCGGATCGTCGCTAATAGCCCATTGCGTCCTGTGCGACGTTAATTACCTGCCTACCCTGTAAGACGGCATCATTGTTCCGCAGCGATCATTTGAGCCAGTCCGTAACTGGCCACAGGGGTACACTAAGGTACAGAAATTAAAGGCAACAAGTATGTGACAAATTATATTAGTTCTAGTTTTATATTGTTTTTATCTTTATTAGTCACTTTTTTAGCTTTTACACTATTGACTAACAGACCTGTCGTCCATTTTCGGGTGTCTTCAGGCGATCGGGATCCGTACAGCTACTTCCGAGCCAGGTTGATAGAATAGCGGATTAGCAATCGGAGGATTTCGAGTTAGAAACTGGATTCAATCAGACCACCGTCGCTTACTTGGAGGGCTGGTGCACGTTAAACTATCGCGGCCTCAAATGTCCTCACGATGTCATGGTGTGGAAATTTGGTGAGTGGGTGCTAGTTCACACATACAGGTATTGACTCGTCATCTGACCGTGATTCAAAATTACGAGGTGTTGTCCTCGGATCTTTTCCTTCGGGGTTGATCCTCGACCCGTCGCCAATAGCCCGTTGTGTTGCTTCAGTGCGAAGTTAATTCAACTACCCCCCCATTCAGACAATCTGATCTCCATAAGTGAGTCAAGGGGTCTAGGTAGGAGGTTTCTTGTCGTTAGATCGACAGTAAAGTTACACAATAGCCTATGCCAAAATGCGTATCACAATTAAAATTGGATTTCTTCATAGCCAAAATCATCGATTTCTTTTCTTCGAATCGTGGCTTCAAGAGCCGAGTAAGTGCACCACCTACGCCCACATCAAAAGGACGGGATTCAATCGGAATCCACGGAAAGCCGTGGCAGAAGTGCTGCACCGTTTCGATTAATGGATTAAGGCTTGTCTTCCTTTTGTTGATGGAGGGTTTTCGCGGGTAAATGAAGAATGATCGCCGTTTAACCGCGCAGTATTGATGGGGGAAGAGGGTCCCTTTTGTGTGCTGCGAACACGGTAACGAAACAAAGAATATTAGCGAGTGCTTTGAGGAATTCTGCTTTTCTGTTCTCCCACCGTGAGGAGATCGATTGTTCGGCTTCGATTCAGGCCCTGAAATCTGAATCGCATTTTTGCGGTTTATGAATGCGCGAGGAGTTTGATCAGCGTTATATTCACTTGCCTGGAAATCAATGGGAGGAGTGGTGAAGCAGTTATTTATATTTGTGGTCTGAAAGGAACGTAAGTTTGTATTCGAGAATTCGCTGTCTGCGAGGTTTGTTTTGCTGGAGGAGGTATAATATTTATTATGCGGTTATCTCATTCATAATTGTGTGTAGATGTTATCGCATGGCCATTAGGTGAGGTTCTCCGGCCAGACAGTCGGTTGGGTTTTATGGCGAAAAGGTAATATTTGGCGAAGATTCGCCAAACACAAGACTGCCAAGTAAGTGTGAAAAGAAAGGATGGAGAGAAGAAAGTATAGTGAAAGATCGCTTTGGGGGCATCCTGGGGTTAAGATCTGTTTACCAGAGGTAGTAAACCCCATGAGAAAAGAATAGATTACTAGGGTAACACGGGTTCGTGAAACCCTTACAACACCTAAAGAAGATATGCACCCGAGGGGGCTGATCAGACAGGAAAAAGAATGTCGACCGGAAGGAACCATTTGATCCCCGATGAATATGGGCCGGGGTGTCCTTGAACGGTCATCCGGGTTCAAGAATTTCGAGGATAAAAGGGACTCGAAGGTTGGACGGAGGACGAAGGAAAGGAGTCCTAGCTTCATACCCATGAGACTGAACGATTGCAATTTTAATACAAATTGTATTTAGAAACTATGATACTCAGAAGTGTAAATAAATGTTTTAACTCTCCAAGTAGTTTCGACTAGATATCTCGTCCATCAAGATCTGACCAATTTTACTAATGACGAGATACCTCGTCATCAAGAAATTGTTGATTTCATGTTATGACGAGATCAACATCTGGTCAGTTTTCTTCTGACCAGATATCTCGTCGAGGCAACCACCAGGAGGGTTAAGCCACCGTAGAAACTTCACCTTTAGTATTGTAGAAAAAGAACGAACCATCATAGTATGGTCCTCATATTTTAAGAATATTGAACTTTTGACTTAAGTCGATTTTGTTAGTTTTATTATTCAGTTTCCATCTTTGATTCGCTCAGAAATAAATGCTGTGACCTGGGCTTCTGAATGCCTGGGTATGTATGATTTTATGTAATACAAGATCAATTTTTTCAAAGTAACACTAAAACCAGAAATGCCCAATGAACATTGTTCATCCTAACCAGAAATTTATCCTCAAATTTTAGTGTATGAATTAAAAATGTGTTAATTGCGTTTTTTTTTTTAATTTTTAATGCCTGACCACCGATTTCTTCCACCTTCGGTACTTAAAAGGCTAACTGATGGCTGCTTATTAGTGGAGGAGCACGTGTAACTCTCATGTACCAAAAAAATAAATGTAGCGATAAATCAAACCAAATCTTTAACTTTCTTAACTCTCCAGGTGGTTTCGACGAGATATCTCGTCCATCAAGATCTAAACATTTTGCTAATAGCGAGATATCTCTTCATCAAGATATTGCCGATCTTTTGATGCTGACGAGATCAAGATCTGTTTAATTTTCTTCAAATGACGACATATATCGTCCAACAAGAGTTCAGTTTTGCTGAGATATTTTGTCGAGATAATCACCAGGAGGGTTAACAAAGCTGATTTCGAAATGTATTTGCATCCTGTCTTTAAAATGAAACTAACAATTTGAGCAGACTGAAGGATGCATTCTTTTGTGCTATTAATATTTTAGATTCTTTATCTAGAAAAAATCTTCCAGTCACCTAATATTTGGATACATGTTTCGTCTCAAAAACATTTCTTTGTGGCAAATATCCAGAAAACGACTGGACTAGATTCACTAAGGTTTGATGCGACTTCGCCTCCAATCTATGGATATTGGAACTCTACTATCCCGCAGTACCTTCGAAACGTCACCCAATCGTTCCGAACACAATTTACAGCCTCCTCCGAAGACCCAGGGCTATAAAGGCGCTTTTAAAAGTCGTTTTCGATGCCACCCAGCGCCGTCCAACTCAACTCGTCTCTTCCTTATCAGTCATCCGCACTTTTCCCCTACAACCGGTGTATGCAAACCTTCGCTCCAGAGATTAGAAAAAGGCCCGGGCACACAAACAGTCCCGAAGATAAGGGGACTGTTATCGAACCTGAATATTGGAGGGTGGGGGAGAGGTTTAAGCGTGAACAGAGGACGGCTGAAGGTAAGGTGGGGGCTTTAAGTGTGCTTTTATCTATAAGCACTCTCGTCGTGCGCGCCTCCTGTTTTGCTGGGTTTTTATCTGTGCCTTCTATCTGGTTTTGGTAGGCGTTGGCACAAGCGTTTGGTGTTACGTAAGCGCGTTGCTGGATGTCACGGGCTTAAACTCTTCGGGACCCGAACTCCTTGGAAACAACTATACTTTTATAGAGGGGACCCCTTCTAACAGAAAGGATAGAAGGGAAGATGCATTGTAGGAGACGTTTTGTCGCGAAGTTGAAGTTAAGCTTAAGAAAAGACATTGCTGAATGCCACTCATGGGCGCCAACCTTTAGGGGCTCAAACCACTTGGAAACTACAGTTATTTTATGTAGGGTAAGTAGGCGAATTCTCATTGCACTGGAGCAACAGAACGAGCTATTGGAGACGGTCCGATGGGAAAGATCCGTGAATTAAACCTCGTAATTTTGTTCCACGGTCAGAAGATGAGGTCAACACCTGAGCTGGCACCTTTCCAAACTTACACACTAGTCCAAAAATTTTATATAGGCGGCCAGGATCCTCAAATAGAAGAGATGAAGGTCAAAATGCATTGTTGGGGGCGTTTTGTCGCTGAGTGTCGTCAAGTCGGTGTTGCACAAAAGCGTTGCTGAATATCACAAGCGCCAACTCGTAGAAGCCCGAACTTAAGGAACCCCAGTAGTCTTATTTTAAGGCTTTTCCCCCAATCAGAAGGGATGAAGGTAAAGATGCTACGTAGGGGACGTTTTGTCACGAAGTCGGTGTTAGGAAAAAATCTTTGTTGAATGTCACTCATGTTCGCAAACTCTCAGGGGCCCTAAAATGCACTACAGGGGACGTTTTGTCGATGATTTTCGCCAAGTCGGTGTTACGCAAAAGCATTGCCGAATGTCACGGGAGCTAAATCTTAGGAGCCCGAACCCCTTGAAACCCCAATAATTTTATAGTCACCCCTTCTCCCGCAAAAGGAAAGGGTTAAGGTAAAGCATGTAGTGAAAATTTCATAGCCAAGTGAAAATTTGTCGCCTATTCTAAGTGGTTTGCCATACTTAAAGCTATAAAAAGATAGGAGGCTGGAACCATTATTGGGGGCAAATTGCTGGCAAAATCACACGTCCCCTACAATGCATCATTACTGGGATAAACATTAAATTATTACTAATGAGTAACTAAATAAGTCCAAATCTTTTCTACAGGTTAGGTTTATTCATCTATCCGTTACTGAAAATTCATCGAGGAAAAAGTAAAAAAGAGCGATATATCTAGGTGCAATAAAGCGAAAGGGTTACTGCACCTACATTTTTCGGTTGGGTTTAGATTATGAACACTAACTTCTTTTTCAAACTTAATGTTAAATTGGAATAAATGTTGAGAAATATAGAACACCATGTAACTTTAAAAGCTTCATTCTTTTCTTTATTCAGTTCAAATACCCAATAACGTTTTCTTAAAAATGTCGAAAACGTTCCACTTCAGGTTCAATAAAAATGAAACATCCTTACCTCCGCGTCTTATTAAAATATTAATGGGAATATTTCCACGTTGAAATTCTTTCATTAAGGAAAACTAAAATTAAATACATTTAAATAATAGCCTTAAGTAATCCATTTACTTAAATATCGGAATTTCTCTTACATTAATAATGTCAGGCCAGGGATTCATAATTTATCTTTACTTGCTGGCTGTTGAAAAAGAGAAATCCTTTCTCTTTCAATTTCGCCTTCCCGTCGTGTTTGTTTTGTTAGGAAATCACGGTCTTTCTATTGAAACCGCGATTTTGATTTGTTTGCGTTTCTGCGTCGCTTTCGAAATTCCCTACTCCATAATTGATGGGAGTTATTTTTTAGAAAGCAGGTTATATATGATCGCGCTTAGCTGTGGGTTTTTATTTCTATTTACCGTTGGATTCGCGAGCGATGCGATGTTTTTGTTCGATGCCGCCGCGATTTCTCGTAAAATCAAACTCTAAATACATTTCTGGTTTCGTTTGTTGTGATAACACCGTATTTCTTTACTGAGTCGGTTCTTTGATTTGGGGACAAAGATTCGTCTTCCATTTGGTTGTCGAATACTAACCCTCCAATTGGTTTCGACGAGATGTCTCATCCATCAACATCTGACCAATTTTGCTAACCACGAGGTATTCATCAAGATATTGCCGAATGATAATGATGAGATCAAGATCTGGTCATTTGCTTTCTAATGGCGAGATATCTCGTCCATCAAGATCTGGTCAGTTTTGCTGATGCCCCTAACCACTTTGCGTTACTCTCGGGTGGGAGTGGGAGGTTCAGGTTACTCCACATTCTAGGCACAGCGTTTATATAATCCAGACAAACATCTATACCTTACTCCTGACTCGAAGCAGAAACCTTTTCATACAGATGCCAGCACCCTGATCCGATTGGTCGGCTTGGATGAAGTTGAACTTCCCATTCATCACTTTAGTTGCGAGTCATCCTTTTAGTAATTATCTCGTCTCAGTTTTTAATAACTCCATATTAAACTTACAAGATTTGATTGGAAATACATCCCATCGAAATGTGTTTGCATTTTTACATTCCATCGATGTTTTAAACTGTATGTATCTTTAACGCTAAATTTACTGATCTTTCGTAAGTACCTATTTTTACCGAAACGGGTTTAATGACTCATTTTCCATTTGGATGCAGGTTACAGTGGAAGTAATGCATCAATTAAACAAAATTATCTTTAAATAATTATAAACAAAATAACTAAGTTCAATAATCATTGTATTTCGTAGTTATTTTGTTCAGTAGTTTCACTTTTTTTTCAGTATTTGATAGCAAAATATGGATTCATTTGTCGCATTTCTTCAGATGCAAAGTAGACTTGGGCGATTTCACCATTTGCCATTTTTGACGACACTATAGAAATGCGTATTCAAACACCTACCCTGTCATTCTATGTTATATCGCCTAAATAGGCGATAAGATGCCAAATCGGCCAACCAAACCAATTTTTCACTAAGAAGTCTAGTGAATACGCAGTCTACTTATATTTCATGTCTATGATCTAAGAACTACCAAAATCTAACACTTTCTGTATTTAGCTTTACAAAAGAAACCTCTAATAAATTATGTGTATGTTTTGGAAGTCAGTAAATCGTACATTCGTTTTATGCCTTGCATCAGGATTCCTTAGAATTTCCCTAAAAAAGCTATTGAATAACTACTAAAAAATTTCAGAAATGCGGTACATTATCTAAACAATTGGAAAAGTGACGATGGCTAATTGGATCATGGGAACTCAGGAAAACTTGTTTTGTTTTCGTTACATTCTAATTTGTTTCGTGTTGAAAATTGCTGATTTAAATTTATAGTTAGTTTGTCTAACATTATTTTAGAATTATGCCAACATTGGATAAACTGGTTTGGCTTGTCGGCTCTGCTGTCGCTTTTTGCTACATGTGGACTAATTACTCTGGGAATATTTGTTTTAAGTTAAGAGAAAATGAACTCCATGTTGTTTAATTGGAGCACTCAAATATTGAAGCAATCTATTTTTCTTTCCGACATAATCCATCCCGGATCAAAGCAACAATTACGTATTTTTATTTCCAACCCTTACACGCACCAGTCGGTGTCTTTGAACACCACTTTCCTGGTTCCCCTTTTTGCGCCGATGCAAAAAGAACCCGATGAATTATCAAGACAATAGACGTCCTCATAAAGCTCTGATTAGGAAGAACAATCTTCCATGTCAAAGAGAATCGAAAGAAATCGCCCGGTCTGCGTTTCGAATCCAACTCGATGAAAACGAGAACAAATGAAAAAAACTTCGTTCTTAATAACAAGAGAATGCATCGTTTAGCCAATTACCCGTGTAAACCTAAAAGGGTTACAGGGGCACGTAATAATTTCTCATCTTTCTTTGGCCCGGCTGCGCTATTTTCCTCTGCTTCCATCTTTGCTAATTGACATGCAATAAAGGGAACTTTGGCGATCGCCTAAGACGGGTGTAGGGAATCAAAGAAAGAACAAAAAACGGGGAAAGAATCTGGTGGGAATTGGCGTGATTCGGTTATATATATGAAAAGGCCTAAATTAATTCAATTACGCTACGGGTGGATCGCGAGTTCTGTTGTGTTTTTGTGACTTTGGTGAGTTTTTTTGCCTTTTGTTTCGGCGTTCGCGCTGGGCGTTACTTAGTTAAGTGACTCTGCTTAATTCCGAGGGAATGCAACAAAAGTTGGGTTTGATTGAAGGTGTGCTTTGCTTTCTGGGTGTTTTTCCTGTCTGTGGGAATTATTGCTTTTGTGTGGCATGCCCGGTAAAAGTTCCCCGCCATCTTGTTAATGAACTTGAATGAAATGTAAGACGGATGGTCGGGGAGGAAAACTTTCATTCATTTGGTAAATGCAAAAAGGAAATCGAAGAGATGGGGGCTTGTAAATCCATCAGCGATTGTAATGAAAGCGAGTAGTTTTCTCTTCCCAAGTTTTGGTTCTCAGTTTACCTTGAGTTAGTCGGATTCTTTTGTCTCGGGAGAACTTTCATTGTCCGGGAAATAACAGCTGAATGTTAATGCTTCCCTCGAATCTTCGCTTTGCGAGCGATCTCTCAATCTTGGGTTAGACTAGTTAAAGTTTACTCTCTTTCTACTAATTAGCTGGATTACCCAGTTAGTTTGCTTTAGTCTACGCCTAAGTGTGTCGATTCCCAGACTATTTTAGATGGAATCGCTTCGGAAGCACTTAATGTATCGCGTTGCAACTTGTCGCAGACTTTATATCGTTATGTGAAGCTTATTTTAGCGATTACATCCCCATTGCAGAACAATAATTATAAATAAGAAAAAAATTAGGTTAGAAGCTGATTTTCTTTGTTTTCCCTTTTCCAATCCAACCGTTAGATAATTCCCGTTGCAAATGTATCAAACTACGGTTCTGACTAGTCTTAGGATCTGTAGACCCAGAGAGGCACACACTTAGAAATCCCAGATGTCAGCACGATATAAGGATATACGAGGATCGAACCTCATCCGTCTACGCCTCTCTCTCTCATACGAGTTTTCTAATCATTCGGCCACTGCAGTGCTAAATAGTTTGAATCAGTACATCGCATGTGAGAGCCTAAATGTAACACAGATATTGGAGTGACCACAAATTTAAGGATTCAGTGCCAAACTTCTGGCATTTTTTTAATCGACTGATGGGTGGTTAACCATTTTTACGAATACAGAGCATTTAAAGTTAAAATTTAACACTCGTAGACGAGATTTAAGTTTCCGATGGCCAATATTTTTCAATCCGCCACTGTGGTGGTTAATCATTTAGATGAATGCAGCACATTTAAGAGCATAATTCTAACACTCAGGCATTGCGGTGTTCACAAATTTAACCCTCTGAGGGTTTACGCTTGTATCCATTTTGCAACCTGCAGTCTTCCCTTCATGACTTTTAACCAGTTTTGATCTTCTTGACCAATAGAATCTTTCCTTTCAACCAATAGATGTGGTTATTTAGTAATGTGTGTTGTGGAGAAAAAGTAATATACTAAATAACTTGGAAATCTCGTGACTCTCAGAGGGTTAAGGATTCAATGTCAAATGTCTTGCATTTTCTTAGGCCCTGCGGCAGTTTGAATTTTGGATGAATACATTGAAATTCAAGAGTCAAAATTTAACATTCAGAGGCATTGAAATGGCGAAATTTAAGATTTGAATACCAAATGTCTAGCGTTTTTCAATTAGCAACCATGATGGTAAACCATTTGCACGCATTTAAGAGCTAAATGTAACACTCAGAAGCATTGGAGTAGCCACAAATTTAACAATTCACGCCAAATTCCGTGTATTTGAAATCATTTTCTAAATTGTCTAGTTTATTATGATTTTTTCTGAAACTCCCTAACAATAGGTCTCTGCGCAAATACCCAAGTATTTCGGATAAAATAGCACCGATACACACTCACTGGCACACAATGTGTTGCATTACAGCCCACCTCAAAGACTTCATATCTCGACATGAAGCTTACATTAGCGATTACATACCAATCACATCACAACAATAATAATAAATAAGCACAAAATTGCCCAGAAGCTGGTTTTCTTTGTTCTGCCTGGAATTTATCTCCCTCTTCGAATCCGATCGGCAGCGACCGTTAGATAATTCCCGCATTGGAACCAGGGCTTTTGAGGGAAGAAGAAAATGGCGCATCTCGCCGAAGATTAACGGACCATTGTGTTCGCGACAAGGCCACTAACAGCTCGGCCCCCCTGCCCGGCCCGGTGGAATTTATCACCGCAAATCGGCCGTTGTTATGCCAATTACTTGGGAATATTTCACTGACCTTTTCGTGCTGAGTCGCCTTTAAAAGCGGAAATGGCGCTCGCCGTAACTTTTAATCAAAAATTGATTGAGTCCGATTCTAAAAACGGAATGGGGTTGAGGAGAATTGGCTCCGTTTTCGAATGAAATCGGAATGACGGAAGTGGAGCTTCTGCTTGTTAAATGGACGGCTTTAAATATTAATCGTGAATTTAATTGGCTTTGTTCTTTTAATTTCCCAAGGAAGTAATTCCTTTTTTGTGATACCGTATCTTCGGTTAAGCAATGCAGTATGTATTTAAATACTGTATTGTGAAATTTAAGAGAAATTTAATTCTACGTTGGTGTCTACTTGATGCCAACATTTCATGTTGATGTCTTTATTTGACGCCATTATTCTACGTTTGTCTTTCCTCGACGCCAACATTCCATGTTGATCTCTAAAATTGAAAACTCTCAAACTAGCCCTTTGTGTGGCCTTTCATACATGACACCCACCCCTTTATCCTACTGACGTCCAAGGGAATTATACTGTGTGCTGATAACGTTACATATTTTATTTCTGTTTCTAGACTATTGCGCTCCAGACAGAATTATGATGAAAAGGTTTTGGTCTGGCTTAGGATAAAAAACATGTCTTACTTGACGGGAGAAACATTGCTTGGAGCAGCTTGGTTAGATCTGGCCGCTTGCGCCATAAAAAAACTCAACCAACCTTTCTGATTTCCTCGTGTGCTTTGTCATCTATGAATTGAATCTCTGAATGAATTGAAGCAAAAGGGAGGACAGTACTATTGCGTTTACTTTATTCCATATTGGGGTTAGATAGCCTCACTTAGTGGTTGAAAGCCAGGAAACTTTCACCTTTAAATACTAAGGAACTATTATGGTTATTGCTTTTCCCTTACTCTCTAAAAATGATGCTTCTTTAGTGTGCATTAGGCTATTTATTGAATTCTGAGTAACATAGTTTTGTATACTTACGTTTTATATCTTCTATACCATTCCTACCATCAGTGTCATAGAAATCCTGGTAGGACTTCGACCACATCCTTCCTTTTCGTGGGGTCGCAGTGGGTTTGTCATTTGCACTGGAAACCTGCGAGTTGTAGGTGGCACAGGTTCGCCTGAGTGCATTTCTCTTCTGGGTCAGCACGATTTTCTTTTGTGTGTATGTGCATTTACTTGATGTTGTTTGACGCAGTTTGGCCAAATATGGGCCTTGCGCAATGAAACCCCAAAATAACCTTCCTTTACGATGTCCATTCCTTGAGTTTCCTTACCTCTCCATATTTATCACCTTTTTATTTTACTGCATCACATCTTTGTTTTTTTACTGCATTTATAGTGCATCATATTTCAATTACATTTAATGTTAAAGTTAAAGTCGACTAAGATAGGGTACCCCATCTTATTTATTTCTTTTGAGACTATCTTTTAGACTCCATTATATGGTTTTTAGGGGTAACCACCTATTTTTATGCATTTTTATCTTTTATCCTACACCTTTCCTATCAGTTAATCATCTATTTTAACATCAACCTTCAGATCAATGCATTTTACTTTTTTATGATGACATTTTTTTGCTTTTGACTAAGATTTCTATTTTGCTTTTTTGTTTACTTATATCTTTTATCATGCTTTTAATGTAGAGCTGGTTGTTAATCTGGTATTTTTAAGTACATTTTGATTGAATCTCTTTTCGTCTTGTGTTTGGCACAGCTTATTCTTTTGGGGGTCTTGCGAGATAAAACACACACCAACCAGCCTAGATATGATAGCGAGACTAATCATGATCTGGGTATGGATGTTCATACTGTTTCGGAATCCATTTTAATTTTATGCACTCCAATTTATTTCTCTAGAAATCTAAAAAGGGATTTTCATATTCATTTAATGTCATACTTTGTGTTTGATGTTATGTTCTGTAATGGCTTGGGGTCAGAAGTTAACACCACCACAGACCACTGGTCTTAAATCTCGATATATTATCTATCGTGAAGATCGACAGAAACTTCAGTGTAAACCGGTGTGAGGAGAAAAGAGACAATTTCCAACACTCAAACTTTGCGGACATATTTTTGGCGCTCGTTCGCCGGCCGTTTGAGACGATTTCTTTTTACCTTTTTACAGCGTCCAAAACAAAGGGACACAAATCCCTGTATATAGTAAACTCCTGTGTTTAAATAAATAAATATTTTAATCGTATTTCGCCTGTGTCGGTTTTCTTTTGCACAGTTCTACGTTATAATTCATATTGTCAGATAAATGTTATATATTTAAATATGTTTTCTTGTAATTCTACCTGCAACCGAAGCACACTTCAAGGTGCAATGAGACTTTGTAAGAGATTTCATGCAGATTTTTCATTAAGTATCGGGCATTTAAGGCAACTTTCTCTCCTAACTTGCTGTTGCACGAAGTTGACCGCAAGCCATTGGTGGTTTATAGAATGCACCTACACAAAGCTGTCAATATGACTTTAGTCTTGCATGGCAGGAGGGGTGTCGCTTTTTGAGTGACGCGATTGTGCTTTTTTATCCTCCGACAACGGTTGGCTTGTCAACCGTGCGGTGTCTGATACAAAAGAGAGGAAGAGTATTTACAACACGAGTTTCTTTGAAGCCGACATCGGATAGTTTTGTCACGCCATGCAGAAATATACACTCGTGCAGTACAGCTCGATCGTGCAACACTTGTGATCAGGACTCCCATCTTTCGGATGTAGGCGGCGCAGACTCGATTCCTGTAACGTACCCTGGGTGTATTTCTCTCTTCTGTATCAGTAAAACTTCCATTGTGTGTATGTCCATTTACTTGACGTTGTCTGCCTTTTGTATGGTGCAGCTTGGCCAGATATGGCCTTTGCGACATAAACCCCTCTCGAAAATATCTTTTGGATAAGTTGCATTGTGGTTCGCCTTTCGATTCATTGCATAACGCATTGAACGGGAACTGTACCGGACTGTACAATTTGACTTTTTATGCTTTCACTTCAAGTTAGTGTTCTTCAAATTTATTATAATTTTGCACGGTTTTTTTTAATTTTCAGAAAGCGAAACTTTTGTATCGCACAGTTCTATGTATTTCTTATCTGTCACTGGTTGCAAGAGAGAGTAAATGTTTTTCTCATGAAGGCTGTCGACCTGCTGATCTATCTATGCTCTGTTTCTGTTTTGTCAATATTTTAATGTATATAGTAAATTTATTGTATCCCAAGGTTTGAGTTGACGTCTCAATGTCCCAAGGTTTGATTTGGAGCCTCAATGTTTCCAGGTTTGATTTGGTGTCGCAATGGTCCAAGGTTTGGTGTGACTGGGACGTTATATGTCACGATACTCGAAAACTTGATATGGTTTGGAAGACCCTAAGGTTGGTTTGACTGAGCCGTTAAGTTATATCATAATATACGAATATTTTATTTAGTGTCAAAATATCTTAAGGTTTGGTATGATTTGGACGTTATAAGGTTTTGTATGGCTGGGATGTCATAAGTCATAATGTTGCAAGATTTGGTATGTTGTCAAAGGTCATAAGGTTTGTGTGTGGCTGAAATGCTGCGAGAACAACGACAAATTCAAAATTGGGGTGAATTTTCAAGATATACCTGCATGGGTGGCATTATTTAAAGGTAACATAATATGGTATTATCAACCTCTCTTTATTACCATCAATTAGTAATAATCATGTTGCAATTAGTAATAATCATGAACAGTATTCTTGGTTTTCTTTTTCTGAATAAATTGATAAATTCCACTTAGGTTAATGTTCTTACGGAATAGCGATATCATAATATAGTAATATTTTATATGGTGTCGAAATATGAGGTCTGGTATGACGAAGACGTTTTAACTCTCCAAGTGATTTTGACGAGATACCTCGTCCATCAAGCTTTGACTAATTTTGCAAATGACGCAATACCTTGTCATCAAGATATTGCCGATTTTTTTTTATGATGCGAGATCAAGATCTGACCAGTTTTCTTATGATGAGATAGCTTTTCCATCGAGATCTGGTCAGTTTTGCTAATGACGAAATACCTTGTCGAGACAAAACTGCCCTACTACAAAAGGAAATGAAAATCCAAGTAG
Organism: Meta bourneti; assembly: GCA_933210815.1. Lineage (NCBI taxonomy): Eukaryota > Metazoa > Arthropoda > Arachnida > Araneae > Tetragnathidae > Meta > Meta bourneti. The sequence continues at coordinate 74,861,168 of OW119928.1, forward strand.
GAAAAACAAGTTATCCCCTTGCCTAGAATTATTGAAAATTTGGAACAGGTTTTTGTATGAGGCTGGTCACTACAGGGTGGTTTACGATGCGAATACAAATCACCAGGAGTGTTAAAACAAACCTCACATTCAATTTCATCCGAACCATTTCCCTAGGTGTGAATGCAAGTGAGAGCAGAAGCATAATCGAGACAAGAAAGAAGCGAACGTTACTGGAGTGAATCCAGGTATTTGCGGGCAATTTGTTTTCGCGACTGAGAATTTAGCATGCTTCTTGCATGCCCCTCGTCTCGTCGTCTCAATTATTTCTTGCTTCCGGTCTACCAGCTCTTGTGGACCTTGTAATTCCAAGAGGCTGTCATTGACACTTCGTATTAATAGCCCTTTTATTCACGTCTACCGCCGATATTAAGTGCCAATTAGTATTTTGGGCTCGTAGTTATTATGATCCCTTCAGATTGAGCAAGGGAAAGTCTTCGTACATTTTCTGGTGTCTCGTTCTCGCATCCAAATGCAAAAATTAAGGATAATACTGAATTCGTATCAATCAAAGTCACCTGACCTCAATCCAACAGGAGCATGCTTGGAATGCTCTTGGACGTCACATTGCAGCCTACACCCCCCCCCCTAAGGACCGTACAAAAGCAAAGACGTATTTAGTACGCGAATGGAACTTCTTGCCTCAAGAAGTCTTTTTTAGCCTTGTGGGAAGTGTATCTGCATGTTGTGAGACCTGTATTAGGGTCAGAGGCTAGTATATTTCGTATGAGGTTGCTTTTAACACTCCAAGTGATTTCGACGTGATATCTCGTCCATCAAGATCTGACTAATTTTGATAATGACGATATTGTTGATTTTTTAGTGATGAAAAGATCAAGATTTGGTCAGTTTTTCTAATGACAAGAAACCTCGTCGATACAACCACCAGGAGGGTTAACAGAGCAGAAAAAATGTTTTTCGCGATAACTTAAAACCTACAATATACGTTCCCCTAAGAATTTTGTTTTCATTTCTTTCAGTTCCAATAGTGCGACGAGGCATATAGTTGTCCACCAGGGCTGTTACATACTTAACCCTCCCGCTTTGGGGTAGGAAAATTATTGAAGGGTGCAAGAGGTTCGAGCCTCTAGAATTTGGAAACCCTGCCGCAAAATCTCACGTAAACAAAAGAAATACATCTATGGGATTTCTCAACAATTTGTAAGAGTTTAACGGAATTCCTGGACAAAGAAATCTTAAGAAAGTTGGTGTATATTTTAGCATGGGTCAAGGTTTTAGGTAAAAACTTCTGATATACTGTTTTGTCTACTGATTGGCTTAATCATAATGGGAAGGAGGGTAAAAAGAGTGATTCTGATAATGAATGAATGAAAAAACGGCATCATTAGAGTTATGAAAAAACCCACTGTTTATCTTATTCTCATTAAATTTTTTACTTCTCAGTTCGCCCGCGATAAACATTGATAGATTTAATGAATTTTTTCACCTCCCGTTCAGGCGCATCCCTCAAAAAACAGTTAGTCACCAGATAACCAATTTTTCCGGAAAAACTCCGGGAAAAATAGGGAAATAATTATTTTCATAATCGACGCATTCCTTGCAACCCTTTACCCCCACCCCTCTAATGAGAGTTAATGAATCATTACGAGCCCATGATAGCGACGAAGAATTCTTAAATGTGGGGACTTTATTTTTTCACTTTTTGGGGGGAACGCCGCTCAAAATGTTACCGACGCTAATTAACTATTTAAATGATGGTTCTTAAAATGTAATTAGCCTAACGTTACTAATTAATGCCTGGAGACTGAATTTAAACGAAAACATCACACTCGGCGGAGACTGGGAAGTGGAATTTGGGAAAAAATGGCACCAAGTGGAGTGTGAGGGAAAAAAACGCTCTTTCAAAAAGTTGGCATTGTTTATTAAAGGACGTGTCAGGCGGACAGTTTGAAATCTTTGCCACGCAGTTGGTTGCTGATGCGGAAGTTAATTAAATCTTAAGACTTTGGGTCCTTCAGGATTTGGAATTAACTCCGGAGTGACGGTTTTGGGAGTGGAATAGAATGGGATTCGGATCAATCTTTTGGAAAAAGCACTTTAAGATGAAAGAAGTTTACAACGGTTTTAATCTGATTTTACGTATACAGTTCCGTTATTTATTTTCATAGCTTGATAATAAGATAGGCATTCTTCCAAGAGTTTGATTATAAAATCGTAATTTATAAATGTACACGGAAAGATAAATATCACATCAAAACTACCTCAAAATAAAATTCCCTCCATTATTTGAGAATCTTTTGCTTGTCGAACATGTTTTCGACTGCAGTAAGAATAAAAAAAACTAGTTGAGCATGCAGAATAACGCAATTTTTTTTAATAGCATAAAAATATCACACTAAGAAAACTACGAACTCTTTATTATTTAAGAGGAAAAAATATGCGTGTAGAATAAACTAATAGAATAATATAGAATAAACTAATTTTAAAATAACAGGAATGAAACACTGTTATTACTATTTTAAAGTATTTTTTTTCTAAAATAACAAAAAGAATATCACACTAAGAAAATTACGAACTCTATTATTTAAAAGTGAAGAAAAATATGCATGTAGAATCATTTTGAATAAACTAATTTCAAAAGAACAGAAATGGAAACACTACTACGATGAAACTATTATGAACTCTATTCGAAAATCGTTTGCTTTCCGATCATGTTTCTGTACTGCACTAAGAATTTATATTTATTTTGTTCCTTTTAAAGATAGAATACAGTAATCATTTTAAAGTCGAAAATAGCAATCAAACTAAACAAATTTGAAATAATTTAATTCCGACCATATCTCCTGACTGTGAAAAAGGGAGAAAAATAAATATGTATCTAGGAAAATGATATAGAATAAAGGAATTTTAAAGACTAAAATAGCAGAAAAAAGAATCAACAGAGGAAAAAGCTTATGAAGAATTAATCGAAAATTGTCTGCGTGTCATCCATATTTCCTGACTGCGCACCAATTTTTGAAGAATAAATATATAGAATTGAAAAATTTAGTCTAAAATCACAAAGAATTGAAAGGCTTTCGTAAAGCTAAATGTAGCAGATGCTGGTGTTTTTATGATAGAACTTGTTTTAGCATTCTGGCAGTGACGTCACATGGTTAGATTTTTAGGTAACTTATTTACCGAGTGAGAGAATTGAACAACCAGAAGGGGAGGTAAAATCCTCGTCTTCCCTGTGATTTGTTTACACTGAAAATATCACTCAGGGCTGCACCCAGGATATTTATAATCTGGAGAGGGCTACATTTTTGTTGTAAGCTCTTTAGTTAGGGGATATTAAAATTAAAAACATTTCTTTGAAATATAGAGGTTTTATATGTGTTTCCTAGAAACTTGTTTTTGGGCTAAAAGCAATAAGTATTAGTTGACTGCGAGGAGAAAATATAATACCTTCACGACTTTTAAAGAAGCAATTACTGAATTAAATTGGGATATTTTTTGCTTTTTATATTATCTAGAAGGGGCTTATGCTCACCATAGCCCCTCCGTAGGCCCCTGATATCACCACTCATACTACAAAATTCGAAAATCTTTTGCATTCAAAACATATTGTCAAACTCGAGCTTCTTAATTGTGCTCTACGAATCTGATTAAATTTCGCAGCAAATCGGAGTGAGACGAATATTACAAAAAATATTCACTTTTTAAAAAAGCATTGTTTATTAAAGGACGTGTATCGCGTGGATAGTGTGAAATCTTTCCCTCTCGGTTAGGTTGCCTGATGCGGAAGTTAATTAAATCTCAAGTGTTTGGGTCCTTCAGGATTTAGGGGATGGAATTAACTCCGAGGCGACGGGTTTCGGAATAGAATAGAATAGAATTCGATTCAATCTTTTGAAAAAGTTCTCTGAGACGGAAGGATTTAACCGCAATTTTAATCTGATTTTAAACATATTGCTTTCGTTATTTTTAAATAGTGTAGTGAACCATTTATGCTTATCGCACTAGTCTAGATATAAAATATATAATTTAATAAGAATTTTTAAGCCTACAAAAGGAACGGAGAGATATCACGTCAACAAAACTGATGCATCGAAAATTAAAGTTCTTTTAATTATTAGGAAATAGTTTACATTGCCACATATTGCCAGATATATATTACCATATTTCCAGATTCACGCGGTTAAACTGTAATCGGCGATACAGACGATAAAAATTCGTCTAAATTTTTAATCCTATTTTGTATTTATCAGTATTATTTATTCCCAGGGTATTTGTAGTCATGTTACTTGCTACACTTCCAGTAACAATATGTTTTAAATCTTGTAAAATTATCCGATGTCAGCGTTTGTTTTCCCCTGGGACCTTAGAAATTATATTAATCGCTAGTAGAGATGTATAACCAAAAAATAGTCTTATCAGTGATATAAGTAGATAACTTGAAGGGGATAATTCTATGATAAGTGACTGCTTTTCTATTGCATTTTCGAATACACGCTTTAAGGTAAAGGTCACAGATGAAGTTCAGATATTTTCTGCCATTGAAATTATCTCTGAAAACAGCTAAACGGATTAGGGACAACGGTATTGTGAGTTTTACCCTCCAGATAGTTGTCTCGAAGAGATGTCTCGTCATTAGCAAAACTGACCAGATCTTTATGGACGAAATATCTCGTCATTAGCAAAACTGACCAGATCTTGATGAACGAGATATCCCTTCGAAACCACTTGGAGCGTTAAGAAAGGCTTTTGAAATGCAACTAAGAGAAAATGATATCACTTATTCTCCAGCCTAAAATGGAACTTACCTAATTAAAGAAGTGCATATGCAAGAGTTTTCAATTTGAGAATATGTCCCACAAAGTTGCCGATTTTATGTTCTGTAGAGCCTTGATTATCCGAGTCAATACGGACCATGACCACTTCGGATAACCAAAAATTCGGATAAAACTTTCGCTGTAACACTATGAATTTGAATAATCTGTTCTCGGATTTGTGTTCGAGTATGTATCTATTATGATGATTTCACAATAAATATGAACTTGAGTTACCTTCTTTTAACCCTCCTGGTGGTTGTCTCGACGAGGTATTTCATCCAAAACGCACTCATTAGCAAAACTGACCAGATCTTGATAAACGAGATATCTTGTCATTGAAGAAAACTAACCAGATATTAATCTCGTCATCATCAAACATCGGCAGTATCTTCATGACGAGATACATCGTCATTAGCAAAATTGTTCAGATCTTGATAGGCGAGATATATCGTCGAAACCACTTGAAAGGTTAAGCTCTCTTTACTAAATCCTTAACTATCCTCTGTTCCTTAGAACTTTCACGCCTCTTTGGACAGATTCGACTTTTTGACTCAAATTTTTATTTAACGCTTCTTTAAAAGAACTGGTATCAAATTTGGCTCGGTAACAAAGATACTCGTTTAATCGGAGTTTGGATAACTAAGGTTCTACTGAACCTGAATTGACTTTTAGAATCGAATCAGATGACGCTGCGCTTTAAAGTATCGGAAGTTGAATGACAAGTAATCTACTCTAGTATCAACTAAGCTAGAATTGTTAAGAGACATGTAGATTTATAAAGGCTTAGAGGCATTTATTTAGGCGATCCCCAAGTTTTTTATATTCTAAGAACTAGTGAAATTTGAAAAATGCATGAGGAGGGGTTCTAATTCCGATGTGCTGTACTATTCTTATGTAAATCTACTTTGCTATTTATTTGCATTTGTTTGAAACTAGAATAATGATGTATTTTGTTTCTTTTCCTTTAGGGGTTTCGGATTCGTGACCTTTGCAGATCCCACTAGTGTAGATAAAGTGTTAGCTAGCGGTACCCACGAACTAGACGGTAAAAAGGTAAGCGCACTTTTTAGTATTTATTTTTCAATGTCTTGTTTAGTCTTGTACGTTGTAGCTTCAAGAAGTTCCTGGGCTTTTACCTAAAACAACTAAATATGGCTTTAGACTAGTTTCCCCAATTTTTTTGGTTCAACACCCCTTTTTAGACAATTTCCTTTGGTGGCCGCTTTGGGAAACTATTTCAACTAATAAATTGAAAGTATAGCTGTGCCTATAATTTGTGAATTTCACCAAAATATTTATGTAGCTGTGTTCAAAGTTATCTAGGTAAAATTGGCACAGAATTGCTTTCATATCCTCCCTCTTCTCCAGACTTCGCACCTTGAGATTTTAAACTCATACGTCATGCTATTCAGCCGCATCATTAGAATCATCAATCCAATGTGTTTTTTTAATGTATTTACTCAATCTGATTTCATTTTCATCCTATATTTTGCTTTTAACCTACGCTTGACTATTGTACTAATTTCCTCAACTCCTTTTTAACTTTACATTGATTTCACTATTTTGTCTACTTTTGGTGCAGCTTTTGCAACTAACTCTCTTTGGAACTTGCACCATAAAAGCCAAATTCCAATTGTGATTTTTTTATCTAACCAAAGATGAAGTCGTTTATAAAAATGACCATATAGCGACAAACCAAAGCTAACCCCGAAATGAAGACTGGAAGCACCAACGTTTTTGTCATGAAGATGTTCGGCAACAAACGGCACAGAGCTATTATGCGACATAAATGTTTCAAAAGATGACTAACAAGGATGAAAATAAGATGATAAAACGTTCAATCAGAGGGATTTTCAGTCAAAACAAACAAAAAAAAAAACCAGGAGGGAGACAGATTTCATTTCAGCTCCCCAAATGCTCTCTTTGGAGAGTGGGGTGCCAGCTCAGGTGTTGCCTCGTCATCTGACCATGGTTCAAAATTACGTGGTGTTGTCCTCGGATCTTTCCCTTTGGGATTGATCCCGGACCGTCACCAATAGCCCATTGTGTTGCTCCAGCGTGACGTTAATTGAAATACCCCCCCCCCAAATGCTCTCGTATAATATATATCGGGGTTACCTTAAAATATAGTTTAATTCCGTTTTGGCGATGTTAGGCATTTCATCTAATTGGCGTTAACCAATCAACTATCATATATCAAGTATGGAATTCTTTTTGGCGATAAGCTGAAATCGTATTCCAGAAAAAAGCCGTGACCTCATGTTCGGAATGCATTCAGGAAGCACCTACCACCACAAAAACGCTAGTGCCACCTACATTTAGCTTGGTAGAAAAAGCATCTCAACTATTTTGGTAGATCAATACGTTCACCATCATCTGACCAAAAAAGATAACAAGAAAAAAACTAGTCTGAATGGTGCTGCCACCACTCGTTCTTTAATTTATACCTATCAGGGCCACCTGCAAAGGCGGGGAAGCACTAGTGTCATTCGTAAGTGTGTCATATCTAAAGAGCTTTCCATCATCTTGTTTTCACCTTTATTAGTCCTTTTGTTTGACGAAGGTTTTAATCTGTTTACGATTATTATCAGAAGAAGTCTGATCATGAAAGAATATTATATTGAAGGTGACTATATTTAAAACATTTTTATATCCTACATCACCAAAACTGTAATATAGTACTAGTCCCAGAACTTTGAACGTACTCGCTAACTAACTGACTATAAGTCGTGCGACACCAATTTCGTTTTTCGACATTGCGCTAACTTTTATACTGGGTTGAGAAAAAACGAAACATTACTTCACATTTCATTGAAATCCTTTTCAAACCCTTGATTATGTATCATGCGCACTGAAAATTATATTTAAGCTTTCAGTTTTGTTTTGTAATTTTCTCGTCCTGTAAATAGCTTCTTTCTCCGTAGTTATTTATAGGTTGTAAACCTTTCGAATACATTTGTCTGAATGAAATATATTTCCAAAGATATTCGTGGAATGCTATAAATTCGGAACCAAACTGGGCTTTTGAGATGCGAGAATTTCATTCACAGCTCCAATTTTTTGGAACTGACGCAATCATTGCACTTTTTGGTTTGTTCTTTTCCTGATTACGGTAAATTAGTTTGCTTTTCTCGGCATCTTAAGTGGAACTGATTACCAGTTGTGTACCCGTGGCATTAATCCTTCAAATCATTTCGATGAGGAATCTTGTCCATCAAGATCTGACCAATTTTGCTTATATTCCAACAATTATGTCAGTGACGAGATATCTGTGATCAAGATATTGCCAATATTTTTATGATGACGAGACCAAAATCTGGTCAGTTTTTCAAATGGCGTGATATATCGTCCATCAATATCTCGTCAGTTTTGATAATGACTAGATATATCGTCCATCAATATATTGTCAGTTTTACTAATGACGAGAGATAGGGGAAGGTGTCGTACCTTGGGACAGTTTTAAACAAATATTTTTCCTGAGGCTATAATGTAGCTTGCAGCTTGTTTTTTCCATCACCTATTTACATTTAGTACTTTTGAAAGAATTTACCTTTTTTATTTATTTGTACCCCGAACACGAACTGTTTAATAAATTGTTTTGTTAATCTATGCATATGTCCCAAGGTTAAACATGGTGTTGTACCTTGGGATACATGTTGTACTTTGGGATACATGTTACCTTTAGATTGTTTAAAGTAGGCTACAAAATAAATCAATTCCACACATACTAAATTCAGTATTTATTAAAGATTGCAGTTTCAACATTTATAATAGTAAATAATGATTCTGAAAATTACATTAGCCTCTTTTTAATAATACAATGTTAGAAATCAAGAATAAAGCCATTAAATTAACTAAACTTAAGATTAAAAAAATTCCAAACTTAGACCAACTGTTTATAAAATTATTGAACATCATAGGCATTGAAATTAACTGCAAAATTCAACAAATTTTTCTGTCGCTATGAACTTCCTGCAGACGATGGGAATGGTAGTTTGCAGATTATGTCACATTTATCGATTTATAGATTGTTTCATTGTTTAAAACAAACGTATTTTTGCTTGTTTTAACAAGATACTTAACCTCATTAACAAAGTTTTCTTTTTTCACAATTTGCACCACATAATTAACTGTTTTCCTTTTTCCAGCCAGTTTCACTAATGCATAATCCCCTTCCTCTATTTCTTTCTCAAAATTTGTAAACCCAAACTGTTGTAACAAAGGACAAAATACATGTTGTACCTTGGGATGTCCCAAGATACAACATCTATTTTGTCCCGAGGTACAACAGGTTGCCTTTACAAATAAAACAGTCTAGAAAGTAGTATCATGTTATGTTTACATAGAAATCGTTTCATCCTTTAGTGGAATAGATTTTTAACTAACTTTACCATCCCTAAAAAAATACAAGTATAATCAGGGAAAATACAAGAATCAAAATGAAAAATCCAAAATATTTACTTACCAGAGGACGTATTTCAATTAGTTGTTCAGCAAACACCTGTGGAGTGCCAATTTTTGAGAAGGTTCTCTGGTGGCAAATGGTAAACTACAGTATGTTATTTTGCTACTTACTCAAAAGGAGGCAGCACAGTATAAACTGTTTCAAGGTACAATTGTCCCATGGTACGACACCTTCCCCTACCTCTTTGAGACAACCAGCAGGAAGGTTAAATCTGAGGATGTCGAGATTAGATCGAAAACGAAAAAAAAAAAGAATACCTAATACTTAGTTTCAAACAACCTTATAAGTCAACTGGATTCGCCGTTGACTCTTTTCCTTAACCCTCATATGTTTTTGACGAGGTATTTCGTCCATCAAGGTCTGACCAATTTTGCTAAACACGAGATATCTCGTCATCACGATATTGACGATTTTATTATGACAACGAGACTAAGATCTTATCAATTTTCTTCAAATGACGAGATATCTCGTCAGGACAACCACCAGGAGGGTTAAAGGTAATAAAATACGTCTCATTTTCAGTCCAAAATTGAAAAGGAGCCCAAAAGGTGCCCGATCCTAACAACCCTGAATAATCCAAAAGGCATTAGAGCTTGAGACCGTTACAAAGCGAGTGAATGATAGACCATGCGCAATCACTCACTACGCATATTACCTGGTCTCGATGCTAGCCTCAGTAGGAAGCATTGGCACACGATACACATTTTAAACCAATCATAGTAAGCAGCCCTTTGAGTCTTATAGGATGGTGCATCAGCAGTTCCTGGTTGCCTTTCTGCGGTGAAAATGGAGGACGTTAAAATAGAAACTTACGTTCTCAATCAGATTTACGTTTAAAAAAAATCATCACTTTTGCTTAAGATTTTATCGATTTTTATTTCTTTTCGTATTTTAATTTTTTATAAGTGGACACTATATATATATATATATATAGACTTCTGAGCTTTCATGGAAGTTGTCACTTGTGCCGAAAACTTTGATGACCGAAAAACAACAAAAAATGCAATAAAAACAAAAACAGTGACGTAAAAAGTAACATTCTTGCATAACTCTTTTCAAAAAGAGATGCATGAAGCAACGACAAAAAGTAATCCAACATACTTGATACGACAAAAAATACTCTTGAAAATTCAATTTAATTTTTTACTGTTTCTCTGCGAAACTGAGTCTTTATTTTGTTAATAAAAAGTAGAGTCCCTGTAAAAGAAAACTAAAAAAAATATAAATCAACTCATTTTCTTTCAGTTCCTTGTCACATTGATAGTTTGAATTTTATTCACAAAAACATGCAGTTGTACCGTAATTATCCGAGGTCATGTGGACCAGAAATTCGTTTAACACTGACGTAGTAACACATATCACGAAATACAGAAAAAATTTATTGTTGCAGATGATTCTAATTATATTGAAAGATTCATAAAACAAAGTAACTATCAAATTCGGCTGGGATAACAGACTCGGTTGATCGGAATTCGGTTAATCAAGATTCTACTATAATTGGATGCTTAGTTTTGTAGCAAACTGAATTTTTACTTCAGTGCAAAGCAGAAACACCGTGTTCATATTTTCGAAAGTGAATAACTTTCTATAGTATAATTTTAGAGTAACAAAGGTTGGTTGGGGATTGAGTTTTTACTGTGCAATGACCATATTTGTCCAAACAATAAAGCAACAAAGGAAAGAGGAAAATTTTACCAAGGGAATTTTTTCTCGAAGGTGGAAAATAGATGTTTCTGGTAAATTCACCGAGAAATGCCCTTTTTCTTGAAAAAAAACTGCAAAATAAAGATTCAAATATAACCAAAAAAGGCTTTAAATGACGGAAACGGAAAATGCCATTTTGCATAAAAATCACAAAAGTACGCAATGATCCTTAATTCTGCCTAGATATTCTTATGAATAATTTGTATTAACACGTATAAAATTTCTGACCGTATATATTATTCATTACAGAAATTACGACTTGACATTCAATAAAATAAAATATTAAAATGAAAACAGGAAAGCAATTCATCTTAATAGTTTCAAATTGTAAGCAAAATTTTCTTCAGCTGTCATTTGCTTTGAGTTAAACTTGTAGTGTTTCAATAGGTCCATTTTGTTGTGGAAGGGATCTACTCTAGAAAGTAAAGTATATGATTAAGTCGACGCGACAAGTGTAAGTAATTTCGCACGGATTGACCCTGTCTTTATATCTTTGTTTTTGCCATATTTTTAAGATTTTTACATCTCTAATCATACGAATTTTGATATTTACATAATTTCGATATTTATGAAGTCTGAATTTCGGTTACTCATGATGCGTAAAGGTAAAATATTTTCCCATCAATCATAAGCATAATATAGAAACATAAAATTGCCAAGGGGCACCCTATTGTAGATTTTAGCCACCAGATCGTGGATCGAAATACCTCATGTCAAATAATGGGGCTTGTAACGAGTTAAGCACATCAATAAATTTGCACACATTGTGCTCTGATTGGACGGATGAATAGCTTTCTGCAACACGATTGGCTGCTCAATTATCTCCACTTTCAACTCGAATCAGAATGGAATTTCTAATTTCCCTGTAACCAACTCAAGACATTAATCCCAGCACTGTTCACTGACCATTGAGCCAAGCTTTGAAAGGTGCAATCGATTCTGACATCTGTATCCCTCGCCATGAATACTCGTTATCAAGCGCGGAACTATAATTATGATACTCGCCATTCACTCCTATAAAAGCCTATATCGCTATCTCCAGAATCTATGTATCGCACAAGCCAAAGCGGCAACGGTGTATCCCATCGTTAATTAAGCATAGGATCATTAATTTCTGGAACTCTTTGTTGGTAAACAATACTTTTCGCATTTAATGAAAACAGTGAATTTCGCCCTCCATTGTGAAGGCTGCAAGAGGGGCTTGTTAATGGGTTCCCTGTTTTGCAAATTACACTCATCCACCGGCAATTACGGGCAAAGGGAGAGAAGTTTTTAAACCATCCATCATGAGGGGCCCCCCGAATTTGCATGCCCCAGGTCTTGCGTTTAATGCATAAATTTTCACTCCAGATCCCGGTTTTGTGCGAGAAGTCAAGTGTATCTTCTGAGCGATATGTGCCGCTTGAAGTTCGCTGCGTATTCTAATTTATGGAATCGCATAATTCAGTTTGTGCGTGCCTCTGAGAGTGGCTTGAAGCGGTTTAAATTTTAAGTTCTGCTCCTGTCTGGATCACGTTATGACAATCGCAATTTGGACCTTTCAGGGACTTCTGACTTCCCTGGTACTTGGAAGTGGTTAATCCTCCTGGAGGTTATCTCGATGAGATATCTCGTCATTAACAAAACTGACCAGATTTTGACGGATGAGATATCTCGTCATTAGAAGAAAACTGACCTGATCGTTATCTCGTCATCAGCAAAAAATCGGCAACATCTTGTTGACGAGGTGCCAGGTCAGGTTTGACTTCGTCATTCAACCGTGATTCAAAATTGCGAGATGTTGTCCTCGGACTCGGGGATTGATACCGGACCGTCGCAAATAGCCCATTGTGTTGCTCCAGTGCTATGTTAATTCAACTACCTACCTATCGTTATCTACTTAGCGAGAGTATTGGATAACCGGAAGTGAAATCCTCGTCTTCCGTTCGTTTGCTTACACTGAAAATTCATCACGTCTATAACATGGCAAGTTTCAATTTACATCGAGTGATCCTTTACTATTTAACCCTTCTGGTGGTTTTGATGAGGTATCTCGACGAATTAGCAAAACTGACCAGATTTTGATGGACGAATTATCTTGTCTTGATAAGAAAACTCATCAGATCGTGATCTCATCAGCATTAAAAAATCGCCAATATCTTGACGAGATATTTCGTCATTAGCAAAATTGGTTAGATCTTGATGGACGAGATATTCATCAAAACCACTTCTTGGAGGGTTAAGGATCCTCTAGACCCAATTTATAAAGCTGTCCGTTGTTTCCCTGCAAAAATCGAATCCTGTCTTATGAATACAATAGAGAGGCTGAGGCAGTGATTGCTTTGTACCCACTCTCCTTTAATTTGCACCTAAATTCACTTTTTCCGAAAAGCCTGCGCCCAATCAAGTCGATTTTTATTTTACAGAAAACGTTGGAACCCAAAAAGGAATTACTTCTATACACATATCCTTCTTTACCGAACTTTAAACGAGAAGTCTGATACAGTAAAACTGCGATATTAAACGAAAGTTAAATTAAACTTTCCATCCCCTTTTTAATTAAATGAGTACGCAGCGTTTCTTGGCTTTAACTCCCACCTTGCGCCATTCATTCCATGATCTCCCCCTTTGTTCTTAAAAAGGGAAAATTCGGCAATTAAAAAAGTTCTCTCACAATCTTTCTTTTTTTTTGTCTGCCTCCGAAACTCCTTTGGTGGCCGTTTCTTTGCGGGTATAGTTTTCGCTCGTCCTTCTATTGAACGTTCGTGGGGCTTAAGTTGCGAATTCAATTACAGTTTTTGCCCACGGGTTTTTGTGCTTGCGAAGATGTAACGATTGGATTTATGTTGACAAAAATTGATAGTGAAAGCGCTGATTCCAGTTTTTTACTAGGGAGTGTTTGTCTTTTGCGTTGAAGTTTGTTACCTTTTCCTGCCGATTGAGCAGTTTTTCTCTTTGTGCTGCTGAAGGAAATCTTGAATTAGGAGCGGTCCTAAATTATCTGAGGTGGTAGTGACTGAGTTATCTTCGACCAATTATGTAATTGGCCGAATTGGTGTACTTGAATTAGCTGAGTCTAAATTAAAACATGTTTTTTTTTCGATTTCTATTCAATTTCTTGAAAGGACTTACTAAGGTCTTACTTAGTTTCTTATTCCAAGTGGTTTTGACGAGATACCTCGTCCATCAAGATATGACCAATTTTGGTAATGACAAAATACCTCGTCATTAGCAAAAGTCGTCCTCAGGAGGGGGTTAAGCATTTTTCTTAATTTTATACTTGAGTGAAAGAGTAGTTTGTTATGTATTGTCTATGTAGCTTATGTGAGGTTTTTGCGACGGAACGTGCTTCCTGTACTGATACCGGACGTGACGTCACTTGGTATGATTTCGTATACGCATTTAGCACGTCGTCAATCAAAATTATAAAGTATGAATTTTGAATTGATTTGTGATAGTTGATTGGTCAACTCAATTATTAGATTAAGCCCAACAATGGCTATAAACTTAATTTTAAAGTAGCCCCGATATGTATCGTACGAGAGCATTCAGGTAGCGGAAGTAAAATCTCCGTTTTCTGTCTGGTTTGATTGTTTTCTCTGAAAATAATAATTATTAAGTAAGTTACCAACTCAAATCCTGTTGTTTCTCCTTTGGTTTTGTTTTCTACTTTGGTTCAAGTTTTCTGGTCGGATCCTCTGCGTAAAAGCCAGTTAAATGTTAACAAGCACCTCCTGAGGTTAAGTCATGGCTCAGTGGGTTTCTTCATTCTTCAATTGGGAACGCATTTCTCTCTGCACTATCCAAAGTCATTACGGATAGATGGAATGGGCCCTGGTACATAGTAGCATTTATTTCTTGGCTCAAGACGATTTATTTACACAGAAAATACTCTCTTACAAGTGAGTCAGTCTCAAGTACTGTTGGCTGCCCCATCCCGGCTAGGGGTATCGCTGAGAAGATCGGGAATGGTACGTCGGGAGTCTTTTCCTAGCAGGGCCAGTCCATATTCCCAGTTATATGTTAAACAGGCAGCTCAAGGGTCATTTGGATTCTTTTTTGATTGAGGGCACATTTCCCTCTGCCTCAACTATTCAAAGGCATTACGGATAGGTGGAAAGGCTCCTGGAACGTAGCGTTATTTATTTCTGGGCGCAAGATGCTCTCCGCATCGCGACAGCTGTTTGTCATGTGTTTGGTGCAGCTTGTCCAAATATGGCCATTACGCCATAAAACTAAACGAAACCGACCGTGACAGCTAATAATTTGCCCCATTCCATACTATAGGCGAGCTTAAGAAGGACATTTCATAGAAGCTGCTTCCTAGCAAGTTAAAATTTAACTGATTGCCAAATATGCCGCTGGCTAATAATCTGTTTAATACAAAGTAAGCATTGGAGGGCCTTTTCTGGAGGATCTTTTAATCGTCACACATTCGCGTCACGTTGTAGGAAACCAGGAACTCCCCCTTAGCGGGGTGAACCTAAACGGGAATCAGCTTATGTGCAACGCTTGCACAATCGTAACATTCATTCAATGAGTTTGACTCCTAATATTTTTATTCGGGAATGATCCCGGACCATCACCAATAGCACGTTGTGTGGTTCCAGTATGAAGTTAATTAAAATACCTATCTACCTAATATTCTATTTTGGACCTGATGATAGTGGAGGTGTTGATCCGGCGAAATGTCATTGACATCTTTTGTTGTTTTTACCATCTTTATTGATAGTTCTTTAAAGTTTCTGCTAATATTCCTTTATATTTGGATTTAATGTGTGAATTTTGAATTTTAACATCTATTATTTTCTCGCTATTATAATAACTATGCGAAGAAATAAAAGCATTCGCTATTTGAAAATAGCGTGTCGCGAAGATTCATCCACGGTGTTGTGGGAACATTGAACAACGGCCAGCTTGAGAAGCGAACGTACAGCTTATCGCTAATAGCAATAGAGTAAACGTGGCCACTCCTTGGCGTCCGTCTAGGCGGTTAAGCAGATAAGTGCGGCCTGCCCGATAGATACAACAGTTAACGAAGTGGAATTAATCTCATTGAAATGGCAACGCTGTGGGACCTCCTTTGCTGTGAATGAAGTTTCAATGACGAGCGTGGGTATTCCGCGTGTCTCACTTGAGGGAAATAGATCTGCCATTATCTTGTATTGGCTGCCGCGATTTCCTGTCCTTATGAAACTTTTATGAAGTGGACGACGTATTCCAGATCGAAGTTGGGGAACGTGTAGGAAGAGACCCCTATTCGACATTGAAAGGAATATTCAGTAGTAAAGGTTCATTAAACTGAAGCATCGTGATACTCCTGAATAAATAAGAGCATGGTTATATAGTAGGCATCGTAAAGAATTCCTTTTTTTAATGTTGAACAATGTATCCTACCTTCTATAGAAAATAATACAATTCAAAAGTGAATTTTACAGGGAAAGAATTGTGAGATTGAGAGTTTTAACCCAAAAGATATCTCGTCCTCGACTGCCACAGGCGACTTTTCGCTACTATTTTTCAACTTTGGTGACTAAGGGTTACATTTTAAGCAAAATCGTCTCAAAAGCTGTTATTTTCAAAATTTCGGCGACTTACGGAAGAATTTTAGCGACTGATTTTGAAAATTCATCAAAGATCAACGAAAATGTAGTCTAATAGCGGACAGTAGGTAGATAGGTATTCTAATTAACGCCACACTGGAGCAACACAATGGGCTATTGGCTGCGGTCCGGGATTAGACAGATCCGAGGACAACACTAAGTAATTTTGTACCACGGTCAGATGACGAGGTCACACCTGACCGAGGTCAACTCTCCGATTGCTAGTCCGTTACTCTTCCAACCGGGACCCAGCGACCCAGCGACTGGTTTTGAAAATTCATCAAAGATCAACGAAAATGTAATCTTAACTAATAGCGGACGGAAAAATATTTTTTAGGGAAAATGTTTTTCCTAGGGATGACAATTTCGCGATATTTTGGTGTCAAGCAGTCTCCAACGTGTTGCATACTTTAACCACTTAACGCATTTGCCCGTGTCTGACACGGACAAAAGTTACCGGCAAATTTGCACATGCCCGAGTCTCACACGGGCACTCTTGTATCTCGCGTTATTTTATTTCTAATGCCTGTCTGAGATCCGTTCTAGTAAAAATAGATAGGCTAGATTATAATTAAACTTATTTACCGGAATTCTTTGTTGTAAAGCAGTTGTTTGGTGTGGAAAAGGTAATATATCCATTTTTATTACGTTAAATATCATAAAAGTAAACAGTTAACCAGAAATTAATTTTTACTGTTTTTATAACTTGTTTAGAAAAAGTTATCTGATAATGAGCGACTCTGACGATTTTGAATATGCCAATTTATCAGAAAGTTTCAGCGATGAAAGTGATGATCTCTTGAGTGATGGAAGTGAATCTGAAGATAATGATGAACGAGATTTTGGCTGTAGCAAGAAGTTGGTATCAAATTAGTACAAATCAACCAAATGTTGCACCACCGAGATTTCCATTTGTAGCAAACCCTGGCTGTTCTTTTACTTTGACAGACTGCTATGATGTTTTGTCATACTTTGAATTATTTTTTGATAACTCTCTCATGGACATAATTCTAACTGAAACAAATAGATATGCATTTCAACATCCAGGATCGTCACCGATTACCATGGAAGAATTATATATATTTTTAGCCATAACTATACTACAAGGTATAGTTAGAAAAACCCCCACCCCCCGCTCCCTAGTCACCCCCCCCCCACAACTGAAATTGCAAAAAATAACTTACACTATACCTATATATTCATTTTCTGTCAAAAAAAACAACTCGATCATTTTTTACCAGTTTTTCTGGAAAAAAAACTCGTGCTTTAAGGGGTTAATGAAATGAATAGCACATTTTGTGTTTTATCCGATTCATTTGGTATCTGAGCAACTAAACTGGCTACTAAAATAAATAAGGTTTGAGAGAGTACTTGTTTTACTATTATTTTTAAACATTTATGCTTCTAATGCTACTATCTCGCAAGTGCCTTGACTGTTACGACCCTGCTATTTCCACGTCGAATCCTGATAAACTTTATTCAGCATTATTGTAAACACAGAAATCAATATCCTTTTCAGAGGCAAGTCTGAATTCACAGCACTGAATGTTTGAATGCAAGTTTTGTGTTTCTATTGACAAGGGAGCCAGCGTGGTTTCTGTGATATCCGGAGAAGGGAAGGTATCGATTCGATACAAATCAAAAATATTCCTTTCCGATTCCTTCAAGACGGCTCCGGCTCTTCTCTAAATAGCCCGATTCTTCCCTTCCTACTTCTGGAGAAATGCTTTTCGAAATAAGATGTCTAAACATTTCTTTTCGTGCGGCGACTGCTTTGCGACAGTGACGACACTTTTAAACGATTTTTCCGTATTCCAAGCTATACAGTTATGATGGGGTAAAATTGAGGAAATATTAATGTTTTTTTTCTTTTTAGGTCCTGTATCGTTCACTCTATACGACGAAAAGCTTATATATTTCTTTTTAGTTATGAGTTTTTGCGATAGAAAGATTTTCAGTCTGGATGGAGGATTTTCACGGGTTTTTTTGCTATTCTTGTGGAGTGAACTATAATAAAGCCTTTTATCTATAATCTATATATATGTTACCGCTAAAGTACGAAATTCAGGTAATGTGCAGATTAACTACGCCGATCCGTTAAAGTGCGGAAAATTGTTTCATTTCTGAAATTACCTAGGTAATCTGCAGACCACCTAGATAACTTTCACATGACCTTCTAGGCACTCGTTAAAGAGAAAATAAGATCTTTGCTCGAACAGGCAACTTTTTTGTACGCTTAAATTAATACTCAGACAAACAACTCAGTAATACTAGTTACTTCTAATTGAAAAACACGCTATACTTTTATCCCATAAGTTACAAGTTATTTCATATAATCAGCAAATCTAAATAAAATATACTGACAATTGTTGAAACATAATGTTTATTTTTAGATATTTAAAGAATCAAGTTGATAGAATCAATCAACAGAATAGTTGATAGAATCAATCAGATTATATACCTAGGTTAGAGAAACAAACTTTTGCACTTTAACGATTCGAAAATCGTTTATGTGGACATTACTTAGGTAAAGTGCGGAACTCTTATTTTGTAGATGATTCCGCACTTTAACGGAACAAATCAGCTAATCTGCAGATTACCTAGGTAATGTGCATATAAACGGCTTTCGAGCTTTAACGGTAACATATATATATTATTGACACACGTAGGGCTGCCATAGGGCAACTACTAGAAGGTGAATTTTCTATGATTTTTCAACCTTGGCGACTAGGGGTACCTTTTTAAGCACAATCGTCTCTCGAGCTCCTATTTTCAAACTGTTGGCGTTTTTTTGAAAATTTTGGCGATTGTTTTTGAAAATTCACTAAAGATCAAAGAAAATTTATTTCACATTTTTTGACTAATAGCAGGCGAAAAAAAAAACATTTTTCGAATTTTTCTTAGAAAAATTTTCCAAGGGACGCCGATTTTGAAGTTTGGCGCCTAGCTGTGGAAACCATGAAAGGAAAATGTCAGAATCTGAGGTTGCTAGATTATCATGAAAACCTTATTAAGCAATTATTTAGTTTTTTAGACCTAAAATTTAAATGTCTGGGCGAGATCAACGTGTTTCATACTTGGCACATTTTGTGTTTTAACTGATTCACTGCATCTGAACAACAAAAATAGGGTTCAGGGGAGACTTTTTGCTGCCATTTTTAAGAATTTATGCTACTATTTCAGAAGTACTTTGGCTGTGGCAGCTCTCCGTACGCGGCATAGAAATCTACATTTTTTTTGTAGATTAACAAATGTCAATATACGGATATACATATTATAAAACAAAACTGCGCTAGATAGGTAGGTAGTTAATTAACTTCGCACTGGAACAACACAACGGGCTATTGACGACGATCCGGGATCAATCCCAAAAGGAAAGTCCAAGGACAACACCTTGTTAGTTTGAACCAAAGTCATATGACGAAGTCAATAGCTGGCACCCTACTCCCCAAACTCCCACACTACGTCAGCGTGAGGGCATTTAAGGTCATGACAGATTTTTTGATTTTGAATATCTCGCGCTCTAATGATATTATTTAGCAGTCTGATTTTGAAACGAACTGAAAAATGTGGAAGATGGAAATCAGCGCACAAATTTGAGCAGCAGTAAAGAAAATATGAGCGAACGCGAAAATTGATTTAGACGTCAAAAATATGGAATCGCCTTTGAACAAGTGAATGATATGCAATTGAAGTGACCGTTCAGAAGCTAAGTATGATAATGTGACTGAGGTGTGCATTGGTTATGCATTTTATTGGCAATTGAAGTTACCACCAGTAAAGAGTTCATGGAATGCTACTTTATGTACTCAAAATTAAATATATTTCATGTGGAGATGTGAAAAGTGCATATCAATTCTTATATTCATTGTAAATGTATTTAAATAATGTATGAAATGTGAGTAACATTGCCCATCAGTGATACAAACAATTTAGAAACTAGCTCAGATGTTATGAATGAGTTCACTAGTCTATATTCCTCGCAGAAAAGAAATGTGATCGAATTTCTTATTATAATGGGCATTCTGCTCTCAATAGACTTCATAACAATAAACTAATTTTTAATCTTTAAATAGGTAGGCATAAGCTACAGTCTACTCAGCCTATGTTGGTCTTATATCTGAGGAGTTAGAGCTGTGGCTCTTGGTTCAACAGTCTCTGGGTTCGATCCCCGCTCAGAACAGATTCTTGTAGTGGATTGAAATCCACTTTGAGCGTTAGAACATGGTCTAATTAGCCGTCTTGTACAAAAAGTGGTCGTAGAGTGACTAATTCAAACAAAACATACTCAATTTAGAAATACGACACCGTTTCCAATCACAATAAAATACCGGGTATAACTTCACACCTAAATGTCCTGCTCTTCAATCCTGGGTTATTCTACAACCTTGACATTTAAAATATGTGAATTGCGACGAACTTTCAAATGATCTTCCAAGTTTTTATCCATCGTGACGCGTTATGGCATCATAACTCAGTTCATGACTACTCACTTCCAAATGTCTACTAGCGCAATCCTGCATTTCCCACAACCTTGACATTTAAAATGTGTTAATTGCAATGAACTTCCAAATGATTATCTGAGCTTCTATTCATAGCGGAGTATTAAGATATAACTCAAATCGTACCTCCAAATGATCCACAAGCATTTGCCATTTAAATTGACAAAGTGATCGCCTAAAACGGAACAAAGGTTGCTGTCTGTGCACATCTAACATGACAAATTTAAACATATGACTTCATAATTCACGAAGCAAGTGAAACTTCTGTTGACTATTGTATGCACAGCTGCCTTGACGAAGCACTGTCCGAAATATTGGTGAGAAACAATTGTGACTTCCGGTGCCACTGAATTGGAAGTTCTTCATTTTCGGGTGCAGGATGAAAGGTTTTATAGGTTTGTGCTCAATCGTCTCATACATTCATTTTCAAGAAACAAAGAGATCCAGAATATCATTACTTACAAATAGCACCAGCAGCTTGAACTCTTAATGAATACCGACATAAATTAACAATCTGAAGCTTGTTTCTCGAGAACCATTCTAAGGCTTCTTTCTCTGTGGACTGTGTCAAGTGGTTGATACATTTGTTATAGAAGCGGACCTTCTGACCTCAGCGGAAATGAAATGTTAGACAGCTTGACAACTGAGGGCATCTCAGAGTCATTGTAATCAAATACTTCTCTTACTTATTTCGAAAAAGTAACTTCAGAATATTATCTCTTGGAAAATGTCTCCCACCCATAGCTAGTACCATAGAAAACATACCAGACGCACCCTCAAAATCGAGGATTATAGATCTCTAGACTATTGCCATCCCTAGATTGGCCAGTGAACATTTGAGACAATGTTCAATGGAGAAACTGACCAGATCTTGGTGGACGAGATATCTCGTCGGAATCACTTGGAGGGTTAAAGGTTTTCCCAACCTGTCGGAATTGCAAAAATGGAGCAAGCCTCTCATGGTCCCACTCCTGAGTATTTTTCTGTCAATAAAACGTTCCTTGTGTGCATTTGTCTATTACTTGACGTCTTGTGTTTGGTCAAGTTTGGCCAAACATGGTCTTTGCGCCATAAAACCCAACTAACTAATCATCTCTCTTATCTTTTGAAATATCTTACTAGAAAACAGTCCACGTATTTTTCACTACCGAAAGAACTATCTCAATCAAAATAATTTGTCAGTAGTACCTTATAGTTAATGAATTGTGGTTATGCTCCAAGCACTAGAACTTGGGACATAGCCTCTTTAATAACATTAATCTATGTCAAAAATACCCTATACTTCACTGAATAAATCATGACGAGAGTTCTTGGGAAATTGCCACTTGTCTCCAGCACAGTACGTTGCCATTAATAACTTATAATTAAATAATTGGTGTAATCTAAGACACGACATCCTGCAAGATCTGCACTCCATGCAAAGTTGTCATCAATAACTCATAGTTAATTGAATTGTACAATCCAAGACACATGGACTTCAGACGGAACTAATCTCAATGAAAATTAGTTGTCATCAATACCTTTCAATAACATCCACTTCAAGCAAAAAAAGTCATTAATATCTTAGTCAACTAAATGGTAGTTATAATGAAGGCACGGGAACTTGGGAGATCTCAATAAAAATAGTCGTGAACATTTTATAATTAAATGTGCTGGTGTAATCCAAGACACGAGAACTTTGCAGATCTTCATCTCAAGCAAAAAAGGTTATTATCAATATATTCAACCAGATTACAATCCAAGAAAAGACTTGGGCGATCTCTACTTTAATAAAAAATATGTTGTCAACAATACATTTTAGTTGACTAAATAATTGAAGACACCAAAGCTTAGGAGCCTCAAGCGCAATAGGCTGTTGTCAATTCTTTATAAATGTTGGTATAATCCAAGATACGAGAACTTAAGAGATTTCTACCTCAAGCAAAATGTTCTTTAGGTTGTATTCAATAACAGTCTGCCAGCCTTATCTAATACAATACTTTGGTATTCTGCAACCTTACAGTTAATTGAATTGATATTACCCTAGACACGAGAGCTTGGGAAATCTCCATCTCAAGCACAAGTTGTTGTCCATTCTTCATAATTAAATGTTGATATAATCCAAGACCGAGAGATTTCTACCTCAAGCAAAATGTCCTTAAGGTTGTATTCAATATCAGTCTCAACCTTATCTAATAGTTTTCTTTGTCTTTGGCATTTTGCAACCTTATAGTTAATTGAATTGTTATTCTAGACATGATAGCTTGGGAAATCTCCATCTCAAGCACAAGTTGTTGTCCATTCTTCATAATTAAATGTTGATATGATCCAAGACCGAGAGATTTCTAACTCAAGTAAAATATCCTTTAGGTTGTATTCAGTATCAGTTTTCAACCTTATCTAATGCAATGCTGTCTGGCATTCTACAACCTTATAGTTAATAGAATAGTTATTATCGTAGATATAAGAGCCTGGGAAATCTCCATCTCAAGCACAATAGGTTGTCACTAGTACTTTACAGTCAGCCAAATCATACTTACAATCACCCTCAGGGGTACATCTCCTGTAAGTGTATACAGTCTTCACGAACGCGAGGTAATATAGTGATCTTTTCTTTTCCCATGGTGTTTACTGTCTTTATATAGTAAACACGGGGATCGTGCTCATACCCAAGTGATCTTTTTCTTCTTTCGTCCTACTATTCTATTCCCCAATTCCTCTTTTTCCCCCTTTCACGACACTTTTCACTTGAAGTTGTCTATCTTGTGTTTGGCGCAGCTTGGCCAAGTGTGGCCCTTGCGCCATAAAACCCAAAGCCAACCAATCAATCAGTTACAATCCAAGATGTGGGAACTCTGGAAGACCTCCACCAATCCTGAAGCACCCGAAAAGGGAGAAGTTTGGGCGGCGTTCCTTTTCGATAGATACGTCGACTCTGCAGCACTCTCTGTTTTCGTCGATCGATGTCTAATCATCGATTAGCTATTTTGGAGAACTATTTTTGAAATCTCGGCCACTCAAAGTTAACTGCACCCTCCACCATCGCCCTTGCTCTTTTTCACGCCTTTTCCTCTTTCTGTTTACCCTTCGAACGTAACGATCAGGGGCGTCCTAGAGTAAAGGTAAAAATTTCCGGTGAGATTTTAATTTTTCCCTTCCAAAAATCCGGTTTGTTCTGGTGGTTGAAGTTTTTGTGTTTCGGTTCGTGTAATCACCGTGATCGGTTGCGTGTTAATCTCCGTTAAGAAAATAAAAAAAATTATTTCGACCGAAGTTAATAGCGTGTTGACATTTTTATGTGAAGGCTCTTGGTATACGTTGCTGGTATCTTGGTTGTGTAGTTATGTAGTTCGAGGTTAAGCGTGTGCTTTAGTTTTTCCTATTGGTAACAGAAGAAAATTATTGCTGAATTGAATAAATAGTTTTTCTATTTATTAAAGCTGGAACTTAATGGTACTTAAAATTGATAGAAAATTCGTGCTTTTCAGTCAACGAAGAGTAGATTTTTTTAGCTTCCACGTTATTATAATTTACTTATTTTTTATTCAAGAGCCTACAAAGGGCTTATTTTCAAGATTAGATTTACTTAATAGTTATTTTATTTCTGATTTGTTACTTACTGCATACATTTCTAACCACATTCGATATTTGACGTTTTTATGATGTTTATGGTAAAGGAGGTGTTACTCGTATCCATATAAAGATGTCTGGTTCAGTTAATACGTAGCAGATAAAAATACAAAGAAACTTTAATCAAAATTCAACAACATAACCTTTGTATAAAATTAACAAGTAATAAACGTAATAGGCGCTGGCCTACCCGCTTCTTTTCTCAAATCAAGGTCTTAGCGTGCAGGCTGCGTCCCGATCATCAATGATTCTTGAATATGAGTGATATATCTGCAGCCAACTTGCGCAGTGACTGAAAGAAAATACTAATTTACGTTGAGCCATTGCCTGAGCCAAGGGAATGATTTGCATACTCAGACCGATGAAAAGTCTCCGCATGAAAAATGCTTCATACTCAAGTCAGAAAAATATTGCACACGGTTTTTGGTTTCAAATGGTAGGTAGGAAGTTAATTAACGTCACACTGGAACAACACAACATGCTTTTTGCGACTGTCCTGGATCAATCCCGAGGGGAAAGATCGAGGACAGCACCTCTTAAATTTTTGAACCACGGTCAGATGATGAGGTAACACCTAAGCTGGCACTCCACTCTCCAAACTTCCACACCAACGTGAGGACATTTGAGGACACGAAAGATTAACGTGCACCAGCCTTCGTGTGCACGACGGTCTTTTGGTTGGATCGAGTTTCGAATTCGTCACCATCCGGTTGCTAATCCGTTACTCTTCCAACTGGGCTACCACGGCCCTTGTTCCAAATGGAATTTTCTTCGTCGCTTCCCAATAAAATTTTCAGTATACATTTAATCAGAAAAGAAATCTGGAGTTGGACTTTTTGGATGAAAATAGCGATGCACTGTTGTTTTCCAGATTATTCGATCCAAAATTTCTCTCCAAGAATCAAGGAAGATCAAGAGAAAGGTATGAATATTTAACATTAGGGAACAGGAGAGCATGGTCATCACTTTGGTTTTCATTAAGACCGAATGGTCTTCTACATTTCAGTAAAATCTCGCGAAGGATCACCGATTTTGTACTCATAGCTATAAAGGCCTTTTCTACAGTCTTCCTTACTCTACAAATCTACCTCAAGAGTTCATCTGATAGAATTCCGGTAAGTCCTAATTTGCCTGGTGTAGCAGGATGGATGATTTTGTTAGATGGTTTTCGAGAAAGATTGCCACTTTCGTTAACAAAGTTTGAACATGTCATAACTCAGAAGTCTACCTGGAGATTTCATCAAGGGGTTTCAGATAAGTGCCTGATGGAGCTGAATGGTATATTTCATCAAGGCATTAAGGGATTGCCAGTTTCTAACAAACTAAAATGGGTCCTAATGTTGCAGATTTATTTCATCTAACGTATTCACAGTGCTTGATTAGTCTGATGGGATCGAATGACCTGTTATATTTCAGCAGGGTCTCTAGGATTGCTAAATCCTCTTTCTGTTATCATTTCCCTTTTATAGTCAAAACTAGAGTAGGTCATCACTCAGGCTTACATGTATAATTCCTTAAAGGGTTGTAGATAAGTGCCTAATTTGCTTGATGGAGCTGAATGGTATATTTCATCAGGGCATCAAATGATTGCCAGTGTCTGACAACGAAACTAAAATGAGTCAAAATGTTACTCGCAAATTTATTTCATCTAACGTACTCACAGTGCTTGATTTGTCTGATGGAATCAAATGACCTGTTGTATTTCAGCAGTGTCTCTAGGATTGCCGTATCCTCTTCCCATTATCATTTCGCTTTTTCGGTCAAAACTAGAGTGTCAAGTAATGTTACTCAGGCTTACCTGCATAGATTTCCTTAAGCGGATCCAAATAAGTGCCTAATTTGTCTAATGGAGCTGAATAGTATATTTCAGAAGGGCATTAAGGGATTGCCAGTTTTTAACAGTCAAAACTAAAATGAGTCAAAATGTTACTAGCAGATTTATTTCATCTAACGTTTTCATAGTGCTTGATTCGTCTGATGGAATCAAATGACCTGTTATATTTCAGCAGGGTCTGTAGGATTGCCATATCCTCTTTCCATTATCATTTCCCTTTTTCAGTCAAAACTAGAGTTATTCAAATAGTGTTACTCAGACTTACCTGAACAGATTTTCTTAAACGAATCCAGATAAGTGCCTTATTTCCCGGATGGAACTGAATATTTGAGCAAGGTTACTTAAATATTACCAAATTCGCAACCAATTTTTGAAGTTTAACTCATCAGGCCTCCCTGCAGATTTAAAATAACAGATCTTAATTTACCTGATGAAATTGAATGACATACTTCAGATTGTTTTACACAAAGATTCACCATCAAAGTTAATATAAGTCATAATACAAATTTACCTGGAGATTTCATCAAAGGGATTTAGACAAGTGTCTTATTTGCCTGATGAAACGAAAAGGTATACTTCAGATGGTTTTTCTGTCAAGGTTACCACGTTCGCAAACGAAGTTCAATTAGATCCTAATTCAGAGATCTACGTGGAAATTTCCTCAAAGGAATTTAGATAAGTGCCTAATTTGAGCCTGATGAAACCGAATGCTTCACTTCAGATGCTTTTGTTAAAGATGCAGCGTTTGCAAAGTTAGAATAGGTCATAACTCAGAAATCTACCTGGATTTCATCAAACGGATTTAGATGTGCTTGGTTTGCTTGATAGAATGCGAGACACTGGAACTTGTTCGGTGCTAGAGATAATTTTAAAGTTTTGACGACTGATTCAGTCAATGGTTTCTGCTATCTAAATTCATATTTCATGTCAATTGCATTTCATGTATATGTAAAAGACATCAAGAAATCGGCGCCATAGTTCCTAGTTCCGGACTTGCGTAATAAAATGCAATCTGAAGGCGGTAATGTACGTTCTTAACAAGGCGTTATTCACTTTCTGAAAGGCAATAAAAAGAAACAAACCCGAAATGAATAAAGCTCTTCACGAATTAGTATTCCGATAACGATATTGGGGTAGTTTAACTCAAGCGAATTTAAAAGCGACGCGATTCAAACGGAAATTTCAGGGTTTTCAATTAAATTAACTATGTTATTAATAAATTAAGTATCGGGTGAGAGGTTCCACAGCGAGAACAAGAACTCAAAAATCTCGCTCGCTTTGGAGGTGACTAATTCTAAAGGGAACTTTAAAAGCGCGCCGCTGGAATTGTTTATTAATAAACCCGCATTTTTAATGATGGAACCCCGTTGCTCCAAACGTAAACTTGCTAAATTACACTTGTTAATGAAATGTAATTGCTAATTAATTACTCCCAGTCTGGGAAAAATTATAATTTTGAGTAATTCTATTTAAGATGTACGCTACGCAGCGCGGTTAAGGGTACAGTTAGCTCTTCGTTTATATTCTTAGAAAAAAATGGCGTGATTTAGTTTTTTTCATCAGTTCACATTATGCGAAATAATTAAAATAGGGTGGATAAAAACCTGATTTTTTCGAAGTGCAATTTAATTAATCGTATGAATTTGAACAACTTGTTTAAAATTATTTCGGACTTCGTAATTCGTTTTTATGAAGCAATTAAATAAAACATTATGTTTTTATGTCGTTAAAAACATTGTCATTAAGAAACTGCAACAATACAATAATATTAATGCACAAAAACTAAAGCTCCATTAGCTATAACCAAGAGTTTAAAACACAATGTGTTTATCATTAGTTAATGCAACTAATTACTATATTTCATAACAAATAAATGAACTTAAAAAGTGGATATATCCAGCACATTTTGCAGTAGAATCATAGCAACACAAAAAACTTGGTAAATAATAAATTTTCCATACCAACCATAGAATGAGACGATGCAATTATTTATGTTCCTTAATTACTTTTGAGAATAATTATCGCATACATTATCATTTTATTTTCTTCTCGACCATTACATTGGATTCCGAATGAAAAATAAAAATTTATGACAGCTGAATAAATAGCGAAAATTAAAAATGTGCTTATAATATATTTACTATAAAAATAAAGTTATACATAGTACAGGGTATGTTTAAAAGTGAGGAAACGCTGGTAAATTACGTTTTTGGTGCTAATATTATGTTAACTCATTTAAATTAGTTATTACAGATTTCTAAATAAGAGTGGATAAATTCTACGGTCAATTAACACATTTTTCTGAATAAACAGTAATCTTTTCGGAATTAGAAGTGTTACAGTTAAGTAAATATTGAAAAAGTATACCGACAATTTTGTAAAGTAACGAATGGCAATTAGACGAAATAAGTATAAAGACAACTAAAATATTTAAACTTTAACTGAAGTGGCCCGCGGGGTTTACTTAATTAAGAAAGAGTAGCAGTACCGTAGCGTAGCACTGATGATTAAGGATGCTGAGATAGGAATGAAAGTAAAAATTGTTATAAAATCCTTATAAGTCAACTCGTTGTTTCTTTTCCGAAAAGACAATACAATGCAAACCATTTTTAGCCTCATGTTAATGAAGCCCAAAAGGCGTAATTCCCAAATGTCCCAATCTTGACAACTTTGTATGGATGATCTGAACCCTTGAAGCAGTCATTTACCAAGTGAGGTAGTGAGGAGAGAATGTTCGTTGGATTTCGGTCTTTATGGCGCAAGGGCCATATTTGGCCAAGCTACGCCAAACACGATACAACACTGAGGAAGGCAAAAAAAATCAAAAAGGCAAAATGGTAGGCAAGGATAAAAGAGAAAGGAGGTTGGTGTTGGGGTTTTATGGCGCAAGGGCCATATCTGGCCAAGTTGTGCCAGACACAAGACAAAAACGTACAAAATAAAGACATAAAATTTATCTATTTGCGATTTTAAGTTTAAACTATTCAATGCATAAAGCCTAAATAAAATTCACAGAACCGATGTCAGAGATGAATAAAAACAAATTTGAGTTGTGAGGATCTTCCAAAAGGAGAGAATGGAGGACAGCCCACTCGGGTACCTCGGGGTTGTGATGCCCGTATGAAGATGGGCCCCTAAGGTCTGAGGAGAGAATGACAGGCATGCACAAGAACCAACATGTCATATTATCTCAACTGGATTCAAGCATGGGAAAAGATAAGCTGGCGTTGTTATGGAGCAAGGGCCAGATCTGACCAAGCAATGTTTTCCCGTCAAGAAAATGAACATAAACGCATACGAGAAAAGTTTCACGGACACAGAAGAGATAAATACCACCACCATACCCCAAATCATAATTTTTATTTTGCAAAAAACGTTCACAGAAACTGATAGGTCTTCACCCATACAGCTATCCTCCCCCAATAGCATAGTAACCTAAAACGCTACATAAACATAATATGTGAAGGGACAAAATACATTACATAAACTTATAGATCCCCGTTTTTCCTATAACAAATATTTTTCTCATTGTGCCCTAAAAATAAAATTTTTATTGTGCTGAAAATATGTTCATAGAAACTGATTGGTCTATATACCCATACAGCTTTCCCCTCCCCAAGAATTTTTGTTAGCATTGGTCCCTAAAGAACTAAATAAACACAATTTTCGGAATGTGCAAAATACATTCATGTGCAGTGATAAGTCTTTACCCATACAGTTTTTTAGCTGCTTGGACACATACGGGCCTTGCGCCGCAAAACCACCAACCCCTAAAAAACTATTTTTAGCAGCCATTCAAAGGGTTAACCATAATCCATGCGGCGAAACAACTATTAGTCACAAACGAAATCCTTTCACTAAAACCCCCAAAACAAATTAAAATTACTCAAAACATACCTTAAGTGAGAGTGTTATTTATTCCAGTCATATATGAAGCTATTTTAATAACACTCCATCACTGAGGGCACAGTTTCTTCCTTTCCAATATCGCGCCTGTCCATCACGGGGCGCCGCACTAAAACAATACCAACTCGTACAGCCCAACCAAACAAAGCTGCTGCAGATTGTTATCTTAATGCGGCTAGGTAAACAACAAGGGAAAAGAGGGAACTAACAAGGGAAGGAGGTTCTCACGTTGCTCCCCATTGTAAGCAGTTGGCTGATTACGGTCAATCCCGATGTGCTATCTCAATTCCGAATAGCGGAGAGCGGAATTAGACAGGAATGCGACGGGGCTGCGAGAGGTTATTGGAGGGAAGTATTGCCTTGATTGCCTGCCTCAATCGTGGGGGTAAATGGACGAGTTGTAGCTGTATCCACCGTACAAAAACACTGGGATAAAGAAAATGGTGGAAGGTGCGAGGTTACTGGAGCGGTATGACTCGAGTGGTCGGTGAGTTGGGATACGTAAGTTTGGGACTGATTTTGGCAGTACATACACATCAAAATCGGATGTAATAATCAGGGGGCCTATAAACTGCCTCAAATATAATGATAGTGATTTCAGTTTGATCAAGATAGAAAAGAAATTTGGAAAACCCGCTTTGGAAGAGGAATGGAGCTGTATAACTCGAGTCGTTCTTGCATTGGTTGTAATTCAAATGAGTTCGAGATTGGATACGTAAGTTTGGGACTTATTTTGGTGGTACACGCATGAGAATCAGGTAATAATCTGGGGCCTCTAGACCAGATCTCAAATATAATGAAAATTATTTCAGTTTGATCGAAAGATAGAAAAGAAACTAGATCATATATCCTCAAATTTGGAAAACCCGCTTTCGGATTATAATGAAGCCGGTATAACGCGAGTGTTTGGTTGATTCAGACGAGTCCGAGATTGATACATAAGTTTGGGACCCACCAAGTGATTCTGGTAAGAAACTCGTCCAAGATCAGACAAATTTTTTTAATGACGATATACTTCGTCATCAAGATATTGCCGATTTTTTTATGATGACGAGATTGGTCAGTTTTCATCTAATGACGAGATATCTCGTCCATCAAGATCTGGTAAATTTTGCTTATGACGAGATACCTCGTCGAGGCAACCACCAGGAGGGTTAAAATATATTTCACATACATGGAAGGGAGTTAGAAAAGATATTGCCGATTTTTTTATGATGACGAGATTGGTCAGTTTTCATCTAATGACGAGATATCTCGTCCATCAAGATCTGGTAAATTTTGCTTATGACGAGATACCTCGTCGAGGCAACCACCAGGAGGGTTAAAATATATTTCACATACATGGAAGGGAGTTAGAAAAGGTGAAGCTTTCTCCATGTGATGTCAATCGCCTTAAGATGCTTAGTCTGGTCTTAGTCTTGCGTTATAGTGATGGAATATTATGCATCTTTTGTTGACGAACTGCGAATTCTTCGTCCAGTGCTGCTTTCATTGGTCTAACTGGTAGCTGTACTTGTTTGAATTAATCGTTTGGTTTTGCGGAATAACCTTGTAAGTAACCCCTTCCAATTCCACCATATACACATAACCTTGGGATGAAAACCTGCCTTTGGCGTGATTAATGGTAGTTCCTTTTTCTCGCCTCAGAATCTCTTTCGTTCCACATTATTGTGTTCACTTTTCATCTCCCGTCATAATTTGTTTTAAAAGCGGAGCTTTTACATAGCGTTTGAATAACCAAACAAACTTTTTGGTCAACCCAATATAATGCACTTATAACCCTCCTGGTGGTTGTCTCGAAGAATATATATATATATATATATATATATATATATATATATATATATATATTGCGTTAGCTGATGGATATTCTGTGATTTGTTCATTCTTGACTTCTATGAAGACTGATTTTTCATTAAATTTCCAACTATAAATGTATGGAAAACAAATAACTTCAGTTGTGTACAATGAAAAAAATTAACACTTCTGTGTCTTTCCCTCCAAGTTTAAGTAAAAGATATTTGCTTAAAATGTGTCGTGATATGATTTTTTTAATTCATTCAGTCTTAATGCGGATTTAAAAATTTCCGAGAATCTTTTTCTTTTATGAATTCCAATGCTCTCTGTTTAAAGTGTCCACAAAGCGCTGTGATATAATGCATGTAGACATTGGTATTATTAAGTCAATACCTAACCCCGTATTACAATATTACCTTTGGACATTAAACCAAACTTCTATTCATTCTACATCTTTGAAAATGAATTATTTTCTGCATTTTCATCCAAACGCTAAGGCATTAATTTTGATTAATTAGCTCATACCTTTTAGGAAAATTCTTCTATTTGAAAATAATTTCTAATTTTTGTGTAAGAAATTTGATTACTTATTGAGGAAAATGTGCGTGCCATCCCTTAAAAAAGGAATAGGTAACAGGCGTAAACAGGTACTTTTCTTGTGTCCTCCACATTCAGTCTAAAGAATGTGCCTTTTTCAAGTGTTTTAATTGATAATTTATTTAATCTTTTAAGTACACCAAACCCCTTCAAGCTCATTAAAGTTTTATTAAATTAAAAAGGAGCATATGACAAAGCCTGTCTAATAAATTCGATCCTTAAAATTCCGGAATATTTTTTTCATAAAGATGGGGTGTAGCCCAATTTGACTCCGTTAGTTGACAGTTTGTTGTCGGCTGTTTAGTACTGCGAAGAAATGTTTTTCTGACAACTGCCTCCCCTCTTATGCAAATAATTAGTTTGTGAATTTAAGTGTTTATGACATGCTTTAAAAATATGAATTGAACATTTTGAAACACAATTTTTTCTATTATGAAATGTAGAGATTTTCATCCTACAAGTTATTCGCACATTATTCCACTTAAAATTCAATTTTGGCAAGGAATGAATATATTTATTTTATATTGATTATAAAATCTATTTATGAATTCTTTATGAAATGAGATTGATCCATGCAAGTTACAGGGTTGAGTTTTCAAGAGAAAAAATTCAAGAAAGCGAATATTAAATTTTGAAAACCTAATTTCTCAAGACTACGTTTGTATCTAAGATATATTCAGTCCTCAGATTTATTAACAAATATTTTACGACTCCTAACTTGTACTCAATTTTATTGTACCCCCATTCACATTACTTTATTATTTGGATTCTTGAAACGCCCCCCCCCCTTTCAGTACATTATAAAACAATATTGAAACTATTTTAAAAGCGAAAAATCGGATTAGAACATTCACTCAATTTTTCAAATAGTTATTAATTTAAAACATTTTTATCCTGTTGGAATAATTGATTTATTTTAATGCAGTGCCGTTTTGATCAGGGTTATCAACAGTTTTCAATACTTGTTTGTATTTAATTAAAGTATCGGGCCTTGAAATTTTTGTACCGAATTAGAAATTAATTAATGCCCCCAAAAGAGGCGATTTCTCAAGGTTTGTTTGTTGCTCATCGATCAGTTTTTGTTACACGATCAGAACCTACGTCTTAAAGTGATTTTTTAAGGACTTTCAGAACTTTTAACGTTGTACCATTTTATTAATATCAGTTTTCAAGAAATATTATTTATTAAGGTTTACGATTTTTCAAGATTTGGTTTGTTGCTTATCGTTCAGTTTTTGCTACTCGGCCAGATCGTAGGGCTCAAAGTAATTTTTCAAGGACTTTCAGAACTTTTAACGTTGTACCGTTTTCATTAGTATCAGTTTTTGAAAGGAAATATATTAATTATTTATTAAGGTTTACGATTCTTGAAGGTTTGGTTTGTCGCTCTTTTGTTACACGACCAGAATCTATGGCTTTAAATGATTTTTCAAGGACTCATAGCTATGACGTAAAACGGTATTTGAATAAATTTTTTTGTCTGGGAAATATATGTTTTAAGATCGTCGTAACTTGATTTTTGCTGTACCCCTTAGAAAATGATAATATTATTCTATTTTTGTTTATTTTTCAGCTGGTGTATAATAACAAATTTTTAGTTGAATAAGAATTGGTGTGATGTTTTATATGTATAAATGAACCAATTTCCATTTCAAATTGCTGTACTATTAGCACGTATAAATAATGTGAACATACAGAACACACAGAAATACATACATACAAATGCTTACACTTAGAATACTCACTCATCAATGAACCTGAACAAAAGCATTTTGCAATGCACATGTCATGAAAATTCTTGAAAGCTTTGTAGCGTAAATTAAAATCTGATATATCAGATTTCCTAAACTTGGTGTCATGTATTTTATAAATAAGTTATTGATTAAATCTATTGTAATATTCCAAAATTTGCTGTGAATATAGAATTTATTTTTCTGTGAGTTGGTATTTTTAGATTTCAATTTATTTCATTATCAAGTTTTTACTGCCTTACCCAGTTCTATTTTTAAATTTCAGTTCATTTCATTTCCCAAATAGCTTGTACTATTGATGAATTCTATGAATGGTAACTGGCAACAAAAACCCACTAACACCCTAAAAAGAGGGTCTCTATTTTTCAAGGTCTTTTCTCTTTCACTCAATGGTGATTTAATTTTTTTCTCTCTTCCAGATCGACCCCAAAGTTGCCTTTCCAAAGCGGGCACACCCAAAGGTAAGCGTTAAAACCTGTTTTTGTTCCTTTTTTTGCCTCTGCTTTTTACCCATATCCAACCCTCTTTTTTTCCTCCACACATAAAAACCACCGAGTTACCTCATTTTCTGCCCGCCCCTTGAAACGCTTGTATCTTTCTGCAACAGTTCTTATATTAAAGCAAGTATAGTAAGTGCAGCGATCATTTACAGTAAAAGTTAATCGCTGCATCACTGGTATCAGGCATTGCTCGGTCCGATGAGTTTTCCATGCCAGACAAGTTGGCAGCATATGAATTAGTTGGGACATTTTCATGAGATGTTGCTGGCTCGTAAGGTAAGTCTAAAGATAGCCCAAAGGAAAGTCCAAAAAGGTAGTTTTGGGATTGCTGAGACTGGTTTACAATTTTACAATAACCTTCCTGGTGGTTTATCTTCGCGTCGAAAACTGCCCTGCAGTGGCCAGCCTCTGGTGCAAAAACCTATTCCAAACGGTCACTAGTTCTAGGCAAGGACAATTTGTCTTTCTTACTTGGCTCTTCATTCCCATTGGAGTAATATTTTGGTTTTTTCTCGAGATATCTGGTCCTCAGCAAAACTGACCAGATCTTGGACGATATATTTCGTCAAAACGCTTGGAGGGTTAACGGAAATCTATATTACGTATTTAAACATCTGAATCAGCAATCACGAGTGACTCAGTGGATTTGCTTACCGTGTTAGCAACATAGAGGAAATATAAAAATAAAGTGAGCAGTGGTAACCTTTTTATGCGCCCAGAATCATGTGACCAAAAGTAGTAACGTGACCCTCAAAAGTAGTAACGTCTTCTTAGACTACTTTCGTCTGCCGGGTGAAACCGAACATCCATTATTTGATTGGTTCACGGGACGTAAGAAGATACCCATCCATTGATTCATCATCTGATTAGTCTACGCGACGTAGTAGATTTTGGCGATTTCACCTTTTTTGCCACCACTCTAGAAATGCAAATTCACATACCTATCCTCTCATAAGGTGTTGTATCGCCAAACGAGGCGATAAGATGCCAAATCGACCAGTCAAGTCAATTTTTCGCTGAGCAGTCACGTGACTACTAGGCGATATGTTAGCCACTTTTGAAACTCCTCTCAATAACAATGCTTAGTCTACTTATATTTCATGTCTATGGATAGCAACCTACGAGTTGTAGCTGGCGCAGGTTCGATTCTTAAAGCTTACCCGGGGTTTATTTCTCTTTGCTTCAGTAAAACTTTTCTTCTGTGTGTCCATTTACTTGACGCTGTCTATCTTGTCTTTGGTGGAACTTGGCCAATCATGGCCCTTGCGCCATAAAACCCAAATAACCAGCAATCACAATTGCTAAGAAATAGCGAAAACCCAGTGAATCTTCAGCTAAATACCAATCTTTTGAATTTGTATGTACATCTACTTTCAAACTGTTCTCCTTTTAAAAAAACATTGCGCACTGTAAGGTAGATTTCATTGCAAATTAAATTATTTTAGAGAAAGCAATTTCGCAAGTGCCGTCATCGGTTGGGTAGTCAGACGCTAAACAATCGAATTAAATGGGTCTCGGCAAAATAAACGCGTCTTTTGGACTGAATGTGAGAGTTTTTCAGAGTAAAAGTAATTCCTAAGAAACAAATATATTTAGAACTTGTTTTTAAAGATTTCATTTTCTTGGAGAAGAGTGATTAAGGTCAATGACATCGAAATCACGAGTTCGCAAGTCCATCAAGACTTTGATGTTAATAAATATGTATAAATAGCACTAATTTTTAGTACAAGCAACCACCGGTATTTACTTCCGGTTACACAATTCCTAATACGCGTACGGGAAGCACGATCTACCACAAAAAGGCTACCGCCATCTTTTAGCTTTACCAAAGGCCTCTAATACCACTAGCCAAAATACAATACCAACTACTCTTCAATAATCGATTGTGCCTCTAATATGAGATGTTTTTCTGTCAAGTTAAATGGAAGTGGTAGTTGTGTTTCTGCTGCGAACCGTATTTGCTGTACGTATTCCGAACATGACATCACCATTTGACTTGTTTTTCGAATACGATTTCAGCTCTTCTTAAAACGAAAATTCCAAAGGAATTCCGAATTGATACATGATAGTTAGTCGCCGATAATTACATTAAACACCAAACACAGGGCTGCCACAGGCGACTTTTTGCAACTATTTTCCAACCTTTGGCGGCTAGGGGTATGTTTTGAAGCAAAATAGTCTCAAATCTCCTACTTTCAACATTCTGGAGGCTGGTTTTGAAAATTCGCCAAGGTCCATGAAAATTTAGTCTTTTATTTACGAAATTTAGTACGAAAAAGTATTTTTCGGATTTTATTTTGGGAGGGACAATTTTACAAGGGACGCCAATTTCGAAGGTTTGGCGCTAAGTTGTGGTAAACAAAAAAACTCATCGGTACCTACGATTGCTAGATTGTCATGAAAGCTTTTAATTTTAAAATTAAATTTCTTGACGAGATCTTCAATGTATGTTTCATACTTAATCAGCACATTCAGCAGCTAAAATAGGGTTAACAGGAGACATTTTTGCAATTATTTTTTAAAATGTATGTCAGTAATGCTACTATTTCTCAAGTGCTTTGACTCTGGCATCCCTTCAAACATCCCAAAAGTACATTTTAAAGTAACTCCGATATGTATCATGCGAGAGTTTAGGTTAACAGGAAGTAAAATCCCCGTTTTCCGTCTGGTTTGTTTGTTTCACACTGACAATCCCTCTCATACTGTTGTCAAAGTCCCTTTGGACTTACGAGAAATCTATTTCTCATTGGTTTTGGTCTAAATCACTCGCCACACTACTAAGACACACTCCCAAATAAAATCAAGGAAAAGTTGAAATCCCCAGTTGAAATCTAAATTAAGGTACCCTCGATAAAATGGCCAAAATGGTAACTATGGCCTTATACCTACAGTAGGGGTTCCGAAATTTCGACAACATTCCAAATTACACTCGATTTAAAAATTGTGCGGAAATCTTTACCATATTCTGAGAATTATAGAATTAGCGCTCAATGCTTTGTAGACTTGTGCTGTGCTTCTATTCAATCTTCATGCGTGTGACTATATGAAATTCAGCTCTATGTACGTGATTCGATTTTCTTAATGAATACATTACAACGTGTTTCGTTTTTGCAGGGTGAAATAATAAATGTTGAATATGTATTTATATGCACTCTCGACCCTTTCTGAGATTGCAAGGGCTGCATAAAATTTGCATTAATTGTCTAGCAAATGAGTGTAAAAACAGCTAGCTATAATTTTTTTCATTTTTCCTATGTAAAATGAAATGCATTAAATGTATGCGCTTTTTAATGGTATACTTTGGTTGAACATTTCTTTAATAGTATTCTTCCAGGTTGCCATGCTCTTCACTTGCAATAGGAAGCTTAACCAAAAAATGAATTATATAGAATGTTTTACTCTTGAATAATTTATAGGAATTTCTTTATTACTATGGAAATGGAAAAAAAGTCTCATGCTATCCACATAAAAACAGAAATTCTTATTTTTACTAAACACCCTTTACTGGCGAATGATTTACTATTTCAAATTTTCTCCTATTTTTATTCTGCTTTAATTATTTTGCAAGCAATTGTAGTATCAGTGTTTCTTAGTGCAAACAAAACTAGTTGAAAACAATACTTCCGGTTAAGAACTAATTGCGTTCATTTTAGTCATGTTTGGCGTAAATTTGTAATAAAAGCTACATGCTGAAATTGCTTACGAGTAACGCGCGAAGCTACGTCACATGTTACGGAAGAGGTTACCAAAACATTAACACCCTCTGTATTTGGTTTTACAGAAAAACCCTCTAATAGACTATGTTTTTGACATTTTGATGTGTTCTGTCCGTTACTTTCATTTTTGAGTTTTTTATTTCCTTTACTTGTAAAAATCTGTCTGAATTTTACTGTGCATTATCATATATTTTATATTATGTATCATGTTGCTGGCTAGCGTGTTTTAAATAATTAACTCATTAATTTTTTTTACATGTTTTAATATTAATTATTTAGTCATTTTTTTTATGTTGTTGATCTATATTTGCTGTTTTTAATGTTGTCTACCAACATGTTTTAAAAAACGGATAAGTGTTAATTTATTTGCTTATTTTGATATATTGTATCGTAAAATCAAATCCCTTTTTATTTTTACATTTTTCTATATTTTAAATGCACTATACTTGCTCTTGCCGTTTGGCGTAGCTTCTATTTTATATCATGCCATAAAACCCATACAAACCAATAAACCCAATAATCTGACATTTGAAGAATACTTCAATCCGTGTTTCAACCATTACAGTCGTTGTCTTGTATTTGGCAGAGCTTGGCCAAATATGGCCCTTTGGCCATATTTGGCCAAGGGCCAACCCATTACGGAACAGGAAGTGTGCAGCGTAGAGACCTGCACGTTTCCATAATTGGAATGATTATGAATGAAAAATTGGAAAC
Source organism: Meta bourneti (assembly GCA_933210815.1). Taxonomy (NCBI): domain Eukaryota; kingdom Metazoa; phylum Arthropoda; class Arachnida; order Araneae; family Tetragnathidae; genus Meta; species Meta bourneti. The sequence goes on from OW119928.1 coordinate 74,900,659, forward strand.
AAAAGATAAAAGTATTTTTATCGACTTTCAATGCTTTTTATTTCCACCAAATAAAATATTTTATCAGTTTTGAAGAACGCTTTTATCATCGCTTTTTCAATAAACGTCTCAAAAAATTACAATCAAAATCTGCTAGAGTTTGCCCTATTTGGTATTATGAATCCTAACCTAATTTCGATTGGCTTTGACCTTTATTTTTGTGCACCAGTGTGGTTGGTGAACGTAGATTTTACCAATTGTTTTAATGATTTGCCAATGGTCAAGGAAAAGCATAAAATTGTCAAAGGGCACAAAATCGTGAAATGAACTGTTTTATTTAACTAATGGGATCTTCTAAAGGTGAGACGGAACCTAATCAGTTGTGCTTTGCAATGTCTTGTCAATTAACATATATTTTCGGTAAGGCAACTGCTTCAAAGAATTTAGACCCAGCTGAAGTTTTACATTGGTAATTTGAATATATTTCTTGCAAATTTAATTTTTATTCCCAGAAAAATTTACTGAAGTGTATATTGAATAATTTCGACCAACAGTTTCATGATCAGCTCTGTGACATGATATTACTGAACTTCAGAAACCTTAGGGCTTAAAGGGTCTGTTTTGAAAAATTAATTTTAACACTTTCCTCTCTTTTCAATAGAAAATGATAAGTGTATTCCATTTACAAAGTAACAATTTCTACAGATTCTCAATAGAAAACTACGGTGTGAAATTGCAATTTTCAGATTTATCATCGGGCGTTTAAAAAGCTCTGTCACTTACAAACCCGTAGCACTGATAACGGCAACTCCAGGCTATGGTTAAATAATGAATCAAATTAATCGCATTGTAATTAGAAAGAGAAGTATAATAATTCAATCTACGCCTACGAATTCGTTTGTTGAGGGGGCCACGTGTACTTGGATTTATTCGCGAATAGAACATGTTTCCTCGCTTTTAATTAAACTAATCTAGTAGATGATTGGGATCGTAAGACACGGCCGAACGGTTGTCATGGTTACTCTGCGAGGCGGTGTTGGTGGATGTTTGAGAAAGAAACAAAAAGAAGTCCTTGCCAGCGAAGGAAAACCTAACGAAGAGAAATAAATGCGGCGTTTATTTACAGTTGAAGAAGTACTTTTAATCGTTTTTAAAATTATTCTTGCGTCATGTAAAAGGTCAAATATTTGCTTATTATGCAAAAGGGCATGATTTGGATTGTGCATTGGAAAGAGTTTGTTGTGTACGATCTAAAGTTTGTTGTGAATGATCTAAAAAATGTCTGGAAATTATGTATTTGATTCTGCTATACATTTCTTTCATTAGCAAGACTTGCAGTCGAACATTAATCCTGTTGTACAAGTCCTCAGATTCTAGTTTTTTTAAGTTAGTTCCATATTTAAACGTATTTTGGTTCACATTTGAAAAAGTTTGCATGCATTCAATAAAGCAAAATTCTTCAAATTTTGACCTGCATATCGTTGATCATTGAGGATCAATTATCTCCTAATGGTTGGGTTTATGGCGCAAGGGCCGTATTTGACCAAGCTTCACCAAACATAAGACATAAAACATCAAGTAATGGTCATACACTCACCAGAAAAGTTTTACTGACACAGCTCAGGGAAATACACCCAGGGTAATTCCAGGAATCCGACCTGCGACGCCAACTCGAAGGTTGCCAGCGCAGTGGGCAAACCCACTGAGCCACGATGTCCCCTAAATCCAGACGCTGGTGTTTCTTTAACATGTGTCGCAAGTTCACTTGTTTCCAGAATGCAATTTTAGCATGTCGCTTATAGTAAAGGAAAAGGTCAAACACATGACCAAAACTGTTTTCCACTTAAAATATCAAAAATAATGAATGGTAAACTGTAGACTTTACATGTAAAACAAATTGGAACATCCCAAACACTGGAACATTAGAATTGTACTGATATTACAGATAATACTAGTCATAGTACAGATAATATTGGTGCATAGTATACGTAATAAGTCGCTTATATGATATAGTGGTTTTAGTGTTTGCTTGCCACCCATTAGGTTCCATGTTTGAATCTCGCTAAGCGCATGGGTATTGGTGAATGTCCCTGTTAATAGCAACGGTCTCTTACCCACTGGGGTTACTCCCTTACATATAGCAGTCAGTTCACCCCTTGTACTACCGAAGACCGAAGAGATGAATGGTCGGGCTTGAAAAAAGTATAGGAAATGCTGGTACATAACATAATACTATACATAGTATGGTTAATACTAGTATGTAGGTAGGTAGTTGAAATTTACGTCTCACTGGAGCAACACAACGGACTATTGGCAACGGTCTGGGATCAATTCCAAAGGAAAAGATCCGACTCCTTGTCAGTTTGAACCAAGGTCAGATGACGAGGTCAACACCTGAGCTGGCACTCTCCAAACTCCCACACCACGTCAACGTAAGGACATTTGACGCCACGACAGGTTTCACCCTCCAAATAGTTTCGACGAGATATCTCGTCCGTCAAGATACGATTAATTTTGCTAATGACAATATATCTCGTCATTAAGGTATTGACAATTTTGATGAGGACATGATTTGATGATGAAATATGATGACGAGATCTAGATCTTCCAGACCTTCACCTCTCCGACTCACCAAACGATGTAGAGCCTATTTAAGAAGAGGCTGGAGAGGCTTAAGACTTTTCCAACACTGAGAGGCCCAACCAAGCCCGCCACACATGGAGAGCACCACCTCTCCCTCTCTATGAGCGCATTGCGGCATTTACTTTATACATTTTAGCACATAATAATAGTACCATGTGAGCTAGAACATCATAAGATATTGTATAGTTGAGGTACAAAATTTTGATACATGCAAAATGCAATTGTACAATAAAAACAAGTAAAATAGCAACATAATAATAGTACCATGTGGGCTAGAACATCAAAAATATTAAATAGGTATGGGACAGAATTTTGATATACACAGAAATGCAGAACGAAACATACACAAGAAGAATAACATAACAAATAAATATTGTTGAATGTAGTAAGAATAATTAATATATAATGAAATGATATAAAAAACATTTAGTATATAATACTAAGACAATATATATACAAGATATGACATTAATATATGAAGAATTAAACAGTTTAGTGCTTAATAATGATACAATTTATATATAATGAATAATATGTAGGACACTGAATATAATGTATCGCTATCACGTTCCGTAGTCTGTATTTGCTATTAATAAAGTTTGTTGGGGTTTGAGGTTAGGACATTTTTTGTCCGTGCATCCATGGTTTTTGCATTGTGTTTAATGTTCGAGTCGGTGCAATTAGAGAGATCTAGATCTTGTCAGTTTTCTGCTATTGACGATATATCTCGTCCATCCTGTTTTGCTTTTGATCAGGAGGGCTAACGTGCACCAGCCCTATGTACTAGAATCTATACTACATGTAGATAGTATAGATAAACTTATGACTCCATCCCCAGACTGGAGCCACTCCCCATTTTCTTAGCCCACCAGAGAAATATACCATATTTACATAAATTCAGTCCTCGCGTGAACCAAAAGGCATCATCCCCACAGGTATTACAGAGCACATTCACTTCTTTCGATGGCCCACAACAATAAGGCGTAACGGCCCTTATTAAGTAACCGAACGCTTCTTCTTCACCTCCAGCACCACCTATTGGATCGGTGGCGCAATAATAAGGTCCTCCTCGTGGCGCAATTCCCGCGAAATCCTCCAGAAATGGGCGCCGCCCTCTTGATATTTCCAGCGGGATCTATATCTAAGGCTATTAGGGATTATCACGTCCAACGCAGCCCTCCAAGATACCCTTTTCCTTTGTTAGGCCTCGTCATTATGGCGGACTGGAGTATTCTAAGACGGAGGAAGCTTAAGCCTGCCTGTCTCTCGTACCTGAACTGAAGGACGTGTGTCTGAAGTTGAGGATTATATTTTTGGGCGTCTGGTTTGGAGGCACATCAGAGGGAATTGATGTGGGGTTTTTGGAGTGGATATGAGTGCATGGAATTGCTTTTTTTCGGTTGTATAGTCTGAACCTCTGATGCAAGTGGCATGTGTATAGAGTGATGGGATTGAATATTTTTTCACTCGGCTTAAAAGTTCTCAATCAGCTTTGTCTAGATGATAAATTATCCAGATACCGGTATTGTCTCAGGTCAATATTCTACTTTGGGGAAGTAAATGTGGATACCTAAGTTTAGAGTTAGTGTAGTTATGTGTGTATGATTTAGAATCACTTCAAAGGACAGGAGGTTGGAAGTTGAATTAACGTCGCACTGGAGCAACAGAGCGTCGGTTCGGGATCAATCCCAAAGGGAAAACCGGCGGACAACACCTTCTAATTTTGAACCAAGATCAGATGGCGAGGTGAACTTCTGAGCTTGCACCCCACTCTCCAAATTGCTAAAGACGAGGTATCTAATGACGAGATATCTCATCATTAACAAAATTGGTCTGATCTTAATGGACGAGATATCTCGTCGAAACCACGTGGAAGGTTAAGGATGACGAGAAACAGTTGAAAATTAAACAATTGAGCAATTCTCTAGCGGAGCTGAGTGTTACTACAGTTCTGTCCTTGTTCCATTGGTAGGATGAATCATGTCAAAGACAATTGGAGCATTTGACTAATACCCATATTTTCACTTGCGTCATTTGGTTTTCCGAAACAGCGATATGATCAATGATAATTTTCACCAGATGGTATATGATAAATAATTTTAACCATATGACATATCAGTTTTAGCCACCTTGATTCGATATAAACTAAGTACGTAGAACAGTTTCGTAAAAATAAAAATAAAATTTCCCAAGGAATAAGTTATAAGGTACAGAGAAAGAGAAAACGCGTGCTGGGGCTTTCAGAAAAAAATTAACTTCCTCAGGAACACTCTTCATACCCTGATGACCTGTGGTCACCTAATATACTAAGTTCTACACTAACGCCTACATGTGACAAAACAGCAAAATCCTGAGAAACAGTGTATTACATTATGTATTAAAATATGAAATAAATAACGTAAATAAGTAGTTTATGCCATTATAAGTAGAATTTGAGTGTAAGCAGACGTTATTCAGTCGGAATAAAAGTTGGAGACACACACAAGCACATAAACAACCTCATCAATCATTTCTGTCAAAAGGAGATCAACAATTGTGCGCTTGTTCCTTGCTTACTGGCCTCCAGATATGCAATGAAAGAATGCATTGAGCGGAAACGTGCTTTTTTCCAAAATAGATGTGTGTGTGCATTGGGCCTTTCTCTGAAAATTTGTTTTCCCATAACTTCCTTGGCATGTAGGCCTGAACGGAAATATCGATTTTAAATTAATTAACTTACAAATAGTTTATTTCTCTTGTATAAACGGGGAGCGTTGGTGGGGTTGTTTAGAATAAATAACGATTTTTTTTGTCCAGTAATTTATTTGAGATTGTGTAGACTCATTTCTGTCTACTAACGTCATTGCTGGATACAGAAAACTTTTATTTCAAGACTGGCAGTTAATATTAAGATAATTTGGTTTCAGTATCAAATACGTTTTGTTTAGTTCTAATTCGAGAATATCTTACGATCAAGACTACGGACGGGCCGTGGTAGCCTAGTTGGGAGAGTAACGGATTAGCAACCGGAGGGTGGCGCGTTCGATACTAGGTCCAGCCAAAAACAGTCGTGTACACGGGGCTGGTGCACTTTAAATCTGTCGTGGCCTCAAATGTCCTCACATTGGCGTGGATATTTGGAGAGTGGAATGCCAGCTCAGGTGTTATTTTCATCATCTGACCGTGCGTCAAAATTACGAGGCGGTGTCTTTGGACCTTTCCCTTCTGGATTGATTCCGTACGGTTGCCAATAGCCCGCTGTGTTGCACCGGTGCGACGTTAATTAACTACCTACAACATGACCTTCACTTGTAGATCTTCAAAGCGAGCGATTCGAGAAATAATGCTGCGTGCGCATACTCTGTCTATTTTATTAAAAGGTAGGTACTTCCCAAACGTCTCGAAAAAGTTAAATCAGCAGTATCATAGGGATTATAAAGAAACAGTGATTACCTGAGGAACGTATACATTGACAAACAGCTTAACCCTCCAAGTGGTTTCTGCGAGATATCTCGAGAGATGCGAGTTCTGACCAATTTTGCTAATTACAAGGTATCTCACAATCGAGACATTGCCGATTTTTTTTATGATGACGAGATCAGAATCTGGTCAGTTTTTCTAATGATGAGATATCTCGTCAGTTTTGCTAATGGCGAGATACATCGTGGAGGCAACCATCGGGAGTTTTAAAAATCACCAAAAGCAGCAAGTTGAACCATGGAAGGAAGACATACCCTTCCTTACAGAATTTGGTTCACTTCCATCCTACCTTAAGAGGTTTGGAAGACTTATACAGAGAGAAATTTGCGCCTGGGGTGAAATCGTCGCACAATCTGCACTATACCAGTCTGCCCCTAACAGCGTCATATCATCACATTCAAACTCATGCCGACCGCCTTAAAATCGCATGTCTCAGGAACATAACCATTAACGAGAGCTGTAGAGTTGAGATTATTGGAATGATGAAATTCATGGAGATTAATCGAGGATTGGTAATCCGAAGTGATTGGTTATCATCTAATGTGCATGCCATTAATGTAATATAAGGTCGTACGATACTATGTTATATAATGGGATATAGCATACCATTCTGGATATGCGTGTCGCCTCGATGGCATGTTCTGTCCATCCCAGACACCCTAATTTAACCTTGAGTGTCACCTGACACTAGGCATGAGAGTATGTGTTGCGGTTAGTTATCGCTTTACAGCGTCTTGTGTTCGTTGCAAAAGCATGTAAATATGAATGGGCATGCAATAAAAAGAGCGACCACCTTTGGGTTTGCCCTAATATTGGTGGGAGCCACAGTGGTTCATTGGTTTTGCCCGTTGCGCTAACAACCATAGACATGAAATATAAGTAGACTGAACATTTCTATTGACAGGGGCTTTAAAAATTGTGACCAACACGTCGTCTCCTAGTCACGTGACTGTTTGGAAAAATTGACATGGTTGGCCGATTTGGCATTTCATCGCTTCTATGGCGAAAAAACATCTGATGACAAGATAGATGGGTGAATGCGCGTTTCTATGGAGTGGCGACGAAAATGGTGGACTCGCCAGTCTACTACGTCGAGCGAAAAAATCATGAATTAATAGATGGGCGTCTTCTATCGTCCCGAGCTCCAATCAGATGATGAGTGTTCGTACGAAAGCAGTGTTAGTGTCATGTTACTACTAGTTTTGGTCACATCATCGTGGGCACATAAAAAGTTCACCAATACATACACTACTTTTATATGTTATCAATGCTAGCAACCTACGAGTTGTGTGCGGTGCAGGTTCAATTCCTGTAACTTACACTAGGAGTTTTTACACTGCTGGCCACCCAAATTGCAACACCAAGAAAGACAAGATATATCACAACAAAATTTATTTCGTAGATAACATGTTGACCAAGTATCAAATGATTAAATTTATAGACTTCTGTGAAGTGTGGTACTGCCAAAATCAGTAGTAAGAGTAGCCGCCATTGTTGGAGATCACCGCTGCCACACGCCTCGGCATTGATTCAAAGAGACTTTGGATGTGTTCTTGGGGTACAGCAGACCAAGTAGCTTCCACACGTTGCCAAAGTTGATCTGGTGTGGCAGCTGGGGATGTATTCTGGGTCAATCGTTGAGCAACCATGGACCACATGTTTTCTATCGGCGAAAGATCCGGAGAGCGAGCTGGCCAGGGAAGCAATTCAATCTGGCGATTGACGAAGAACCCTTGGACAATGCGTGCCACGTGTGGTCGCGCATTATCCTGTTGAAATATGGCTGTGGGCAAGCCCTGAAGGTAAGGAAGGACAACTGGCTCCAACACCTCGGAGATGTAGCGCTGGCTGTTTAAAGTACCGGCAATGCGTACTAGAGGAGTGCGAGAGTGATATCCAGTACCGCCCCATACCATAATACCCGGTGCAGGACCAGTGTGGCGGTGCATAACGCAGCTGTTCAGCATCCTCTCTCCACGGTGTCTCCAGACTCGAATCCGACCATCGTGGTGTTGCAGACACAAGCGGTGACTCGTCAGTAAAGACAATTTCATTCCATTCTGCCGTCCACATCCTTCTTTCATCGCACCATTGGCGGCGGAAACGTCCGTGGTTCTGCGTCAAGGGTAGACGAAGCAATGGACGTCTTGCGGACAGACCACTCTGCTGTAAACGGCGTCGAATGGTACGCACAGACACTGGATGATGCGGTACAGACTGAATGTGCTGTGCTATGGTTCGTGATGTGGCTGAGCGATCCGTCACTGCCATACGCACAATATGCCTGTCATCACGTGAAGTGGTGCACTGAGGTGGATGCGATCGAACACGTCGGTCCGTCGTACCCTCCTGCATCCAACGATCACATATCCGCATTACAGTTGTTTGGTTTCGTCCAACACGACTACCGATTTCCCTGAAAGATAATCCACAATCTCGGTAGGCCACTATCCTTCCTCTGTCGAACTCGGATACTTGATCAAAAGATGATCGCTGTCTTCTACGAGGCATAATTGATCGTTTTTTTGAAAAAAAAACCAAGAAAAACACAATTGCCGTACTTGAAATCGTCGAAATCTCCAAGCCTTAAATAGCGCTTTGAAGTGGCGCCACAGGCGCGCGTGATGTGCGTCTGCGCTGAAATTCTAATCATTTGCATATCTCACCTCCGCTAATGCATGTTATAAATTTCATATTATTTGCATGCTTCCTTCAGGGTGTTGCATTTACGGTGGCCAGCAGTGTAGTTTCTGGTCAGTAAAACTTTCCTTGGGTGTGTATGCCCGTAACTTGAAGCTGTCTGTCTCGTGTTTGGCACATCTTGGCCAAATATTGACCTTCCGAAATGAAATTAAACCAACCAATCCTGAATTGGGTGACATCGAGTCCACATTTCTACCTGTTTTTGACTTCTCAGTTGTCTGCAAGGCATCACATGCTCGAAAGAGCAGCAAAATAATGATAACCATATAACTGTGTTGGCTTAGGTTCTTAACCCTCCAAAGGGTTTCTATTGTACATGATATCTCAGCCACCAAGATTCGACCACTTTTACTTATGGCGAAATATCTTGTCATCAAGATATGCCGATTTTTGAACAATGACGAGATCAAGATCTGGTCATTTTTCTTCTTTTGACGGGATATATCGTCTATCAAGATCTGATCTTTATAATGACGATACCGCATTGAAGCAGCCACCAGAAGGGCTTCTCATTCCCATTACCAATGGAATCTGCAACAAGCTAAAAGCCGCTCCATTCGCTGCTGTTAAATTCAAACGTCACTCTTCCCACAGGCAAGAAACCACGCGACATGCACACCTCAGGGACAGCACAAGAACCGGTTGAACGTAACTCAAGCCGGGCCTCTTCTCCCGCCTTGATGGATGCATGAAAATATTACTCGAGCGCACAACAAAAACACAACACGTAAAATCCATTTCTCATCCAAGCATTCATTCTCCAAATGGAGAGTGAATGGTGCCACGCGCGGCTCTCCCTCTGCTTGCTGCTTGTGTTTTTCTTCTGAGCGGCGCGGTTTGAGAAATGCGTCTATCAGATAACAAGAGACGGCGAACCATGCTCGCTGGCCTCTCAACAACTCTCCAGCGGAAGATGAACTGCGTTTCCAGCCGCGGAAGGATTTTTTTACAACCGCAGTGTTTCAGGTTGTGATGGTGAAAGATTGAAGGCAAATCCTGCCAGCTGAGATTAGACGTAGTGAGTGGTTTCGGCTGGGATAATTAAACAACCCAAACATAATTTTTTCCGAAATTTTACTTGGAAGTACGCGGTAGGCTATTTGCACTTACTTACATTTCTGACGAAATCCCATTTGTATTTCATTGACTGAGACTCAATGTCTCAACAGTGACTGACTGACTCCTATGATCGGCCTGGGAAATGTAACAATCTATCAGACAACGAAAGATGCCCGCCGACCTACCAACTCAAAGATGGACTGCCTTTTCATCTGGAGAGATTGGTTTTTACAACCGCAGTGTTTCAGGTTGTGGTAAAAGATTGAGGGCAAATCCTGCCCGCTGGGATTAGACGTAGTGAGTGGTTTCGGCTGGGATAGTTACGCAACTCAAACTTAAAATTTTACGTGGAGGTATTTGGTGGGTTATTCAGTTATGTACATTGCAGATGAAATTCCCATTTAGTTGGTCATCGACTGAGACTCGATGTCTCAACAGTGACTGACAGACTCCGATGATCGGATAGGGAAATGTAAGAATCTATCAGATAACAAGAGGCAGTGAACCATGCTCGCCGGCCTCTTAACTCTTCAGCGGAAGATGAATTGCATTTCCAACCGCTGAGGCCTTTTTTACAACCGCAATGTTTCAGGTTGAGGTGCTAACAGATTGAAAGCAAATCCTGCCTGCTGAGATGAGACGTAGTGAGAGGTTTCGGCTGCGATAATTAAACAACCCAAACAAAACTTTCCGAAACTTTACTTGGAAGTATATATAGTGGACTATTTACACTTATGTACATTGCATACGAAATTCCCATTTAAACGGTTAATCGCATTTCATCGATTTGGGGAGACTTAACAAAGACTTACTGAATCCGATGATCGGCCCGGGAAATGTAGTAATCTATCAGATAACAAGAGACGGCTAACCATACCCGCCGGCCTTCCAAATTCCCAACGGAAGATAAACTGCGCTTCCGGCTGGAAAAGGGGCTTGTTACAATATCAATGTTTCAGGTTATGGTGGTAAAGGATTGAATGCAAAAATACGTATCAGTTAAGATTATGTATTATACTTATGAAAGTCTTGAGATCTTTATGGCTAATGCTCTTGGAAGGTTAGTGGACATGGTATGTGAAAAGGCTCGGCCATGGCATCCTTGGCCCATGCGCATCCAGTTTCATTATATTTGAGGTCTACGTTAGTTGGAATCCATTGGATATAAATATCTTTGTGATTGGAGCACGCTGTAAAGACTTTTGTTTAAAATGTCGGCTCCTGATTTGTATCTCCATATTTGTATTCGCCTATAAGAATGCCTAAGGTTAAGCCGATACAATTATTTGACTGGAAGAGATTGGAATTGGATCATTTTTATTATTTATTAGTGCAAAAATAGTGTTAACCCTCCAAGTGATAACTTGAAGGGTTAACACTATTACGCTATATTAACACTATAACAACGAGATAACTTATCCATCAAGATCTGACCACTTTAATTAATGACGAGATATCCCCTCATCAGGATACTGCCGATTTTTTTATAATGACGTGATCAAAATCTGGTCAATTTTCTTCTCATGACGAGGTATCTCGTCCATCCAGATCTGGTCAGTTTTGCTAATGACATGATACCTCGTCTAGACAACCACCAGGAGGGTTAAGCATACATAAGTTCTCAATTCGATTATTTCTTCGTTAAACAATGTACGTTAAACTTTAATTGAATTAAAGTTTGATTGACTGAGTTAATCTAAGTTATGACCTCAGAAAAATACACGTTCCCGAGAATAGTACACTGTTTGAAATATTTATTTCCTTTAACGCATTAAATAAGCAAACATCACCTCCATGCTTAACTGAGTGTGTTTAGACAAGACCTCAAGGTTCGATGAATTTTGTTTTTATAGTTAACACCAATTCATTATCAAGTTCCTTAAAAAGATGAGAAAAATACACCCTCTGGGTGTTTTTCTATTCTGTGTCAGTAAAAACTTTCCTTGTGTGTGTATGTCAGTTTACTTGATGTTGCCTGTCTTTTGTTTGGAACAGCTTGGCCAAAAGTAGCCTTTACGCCATAAAACCCAAAATCATGTGACCATTGTGATAATAACTAAATGACGTGTTCATCAAGGTCCCCACATCTGCATACAGATTGTGGGCCCTTCAGGAAATACAAATTTGTATTCCAAAATCCAATATTTAACACTTGTGTATTGTTGGTTCGATGCTCCCCTGGTTGTATTTGTCTTTTCTGTGTCAGTAAAATCTATCCTCCTGTGCTTGTCCATTTACTTGACGTTGCATGTCTCATGTTTGGCGCAGCTTGGCCAAATATGGTCCATGCACCATGAAACCCCAAACCATCCAACCTTATATATAATTTGCACAAATATATAACATGTTCTACTTTTGCAAATTTGCTACACTTCTTTATTATTTAAATGCAATGAAAAGATTTTTAACGAAGGAAAGATTTGAGAGGATCATAAATAGTTTACCACAAAGCATGTACATTTTTTCGACATTTTCGAAGTTTATAAAAATTTTAAGACATAAAAATTCAAACTTGCATTTCTTGAATTTTATAGTGATAGTACCCCTTTTGTTCTGATACCTTTTTCTGCGTATTGTGCCTTTCCTTTCTGTTATTTTTCTGTACCTTTTTCCCCACTGTCATATAAGTCGATTCATCTTTGTGACAGTATGAATACATAAATTACTTTTTAAACCTAAGAAACAGGATGCACATTGCAGAACTTAAAAACTTTTCACATTTCTCGGTTCTCGTTACCATAGTAACGGCTGTTCTCCCTTTTGGAAGGAGCGTCTACAGCTGCACTTTGAAACGAGTAGTCAATTTATTTTGTACAAATCTTGGCCAACTTTTGCCCATATGCTATTATAATCCACCTAACCGTTCTGTAGTAGGGATGGACAAATTGAGGTAAAAAGAGTGCAAATGAAAATACAAGCTTTTTCCAAATCCAAATAATATATATCATATAGTTTAATGGGGACACAGTACCTTTGAATAATTATTTTGATGTCTGTTTACAAAAAAGGTTTTGGTGCACCTTATTTCAATACACATGAAATATGCATTGTAATATATAAAAAAAATTATTTTGTTATGAACATAATGAAAAATTCTTTCTTTCCAATTTTTTAATATTCTAGAATTCTGATTACTTTTGTACATTTCGATATTTTTCAAAACTTTTTTTTGCTTCCTTTAACTGGTGTTCCCACATTTAGTGCATAGGCTTGCATGCTCTATGGTTTTCTTCTTTTTTTACTTTTTCTCAGAAACCATGAAAAACAGTAAAAAAGCAGTTATAATTGATTTCACGATAAAAAAAATTATCAAAACAATTGGGAAAAACAGTGAGAAAACGGACATTAGCAAAGCTGGCTAGATCTTGATTTCGTCGTCATAAAAAGATCGGCACTATCGTGATGGCGAGGTATCTCGTCCTTATCAAAATTGGTCAGATCTTGATGGACGAGATATCTCGTCTAAACCACTTGGAAGGTTATCCAGTCAATAATTAGTTTAACAGAAGGATTCGTGCTTTCTCCCAACACCACATATGGATCCGTCGTGGCTCAGTGGGTGTGCTCACTGCTCTAGCAATCTGCAATTTGTAGGATGTGCAAGTTCGATTCCTGTCAGGTTCGTTTCCTCCCTGGGTGTATTTCTATCTTTTGTGTCATTAAAACTTCATGTGTGTATGTCCATTACTTGATTGTGTATGCCGTGTCTCTGGCGCGCATCGCCAAACGAGGCCCTTGCACCATAAAAATCCAAACAACTCAACACCACAGGACATTCCGCCATATTCGTCTGGATATCTTCAAACCGAGCGATGGGGAGAATTAACATGGATATGCGCGCGCATGCTCCGTCTGTTTCATAAAAAGATCGATGTCAGAGAAATCGATCTCTGCCATCGATGAAGATCGATGTCAAAGAAATTTACAAAACTGAATGGAATAAGGGTCCATGTGGAACTTAACCAAGTAACATTGATATCAGAAATATTATTGAGCAGGTTTTTGCTCTTGCAAAATTAGTGGTGTGTAACTTACACCCATTATTCGGCCGGAAGCTTCAATTTAAAATTAATTTTAAAAATCTTGCAGCGAGTGATTACTCAAACTGATTGAAACGAAGTGCCATCCAATCAAAAACACGCTCAATTTAAAAGGAAAGATTGATTATTCTCTAGCATTCAGACAACAAATGGATAAATGCAAATAAAACCCCCGTGAAACATCACTCAATTGTGAGGGATCCCGAGTTCTGTGAAGTTGAAGGGGTAGCTCGAATCAAGATTGGAAGGTAAAGAGAAACCCAGGAAAAGGATCCTTTTCATACCCCTTCTTTATAAATTCTTGAATCAGGATTTTCTTATCTTGTTAAGGTATAAGATTTATCTTCTTAAAGGGGGAAACCGAAAGGCGAAAAAATAATAATAACAGAATAAGAAAAAAAGCACGAAGAGAGCAAGCAGCACAACAAAATCAAGATCCTTCCCGTCAAGAAAGGGGAGGTGCTTTTAGTGAGATTCTCTCTTCTTAGGACCGATCCTGTGGATTAGGGGTGGATGCTTATTGGTATACTGTTTTTGTAAATACAGTTGAGAGTTTTATTTCTGGTTATTAGGTATTAGCAAAATTTCTCGTTATTTTCCCATGTTTATTTTCATCTTTATGCATGTCTTATAAATCTTTCTATTATGTGGCGTTTCATTCATTCGCCTTTTATGATGCCGAACCCTCAAACAACGTCTTGAAAAAGGATGATTACGTTTAATAGAAAGCTTCCAAACGATTAATCGTTCTTGTTACTTTGTGGGAAGAATATTTGTGCTTTAAAATACCCCAACCTATACTATACTCCAAACATCTTGTAAAAGGGTGTTTCCTTTAAGCTTCAAAACAATTTGGTGTTCTTGTTACTGTGTGGCGAGGATATTTGAGTTAAAAACCTAACTAAGCCTATACCAATCCCCAGACGTCTTAAAAGTATGATTATGTCTCATCTAGTTTTAAGACGATTTGGCGTTCTTGTTACTTTGTGGCGACGATATTTGTGTTGAAAACCCTAGCAAACCTATAGACATTTCATAAAAGGATCATTGTGTTTCATCAAAAGCTTCGAGACAATTAAGCGCTCTTGTTACTTTGTGGAGAGAATATTGTGTGATATGTATTTTATAAATACCCTACCAAACCTGTAGCAACATCTTGTAAAAGGATATTTCCTCAAAAGCTTTCAAAACAATTTGGCGTTCAGGTTACTTTGGCGAGAATTTTTTGTTAAAAACCCAACCAAACCTATAAAATCCCCAGACATCTTAAAAAGACGATTGTGCTTCATCAAAAGTTTCAAGACGATTTGGTGTTCTTGTTACATTGTGCAAAGGATATTGGTGTTAAAAGCAAAGCAAACCTATATCGAAGCCCCCCAGGCATCTTATAAAAGGATGATTATGCTACATCGAAAGCTTCGAGACGATTTGGTGTTCTTGTTACTTTGTGGCGGGAATATTTGTGTTAAAAAACCCCAACCTATACCGACCCCCAGACAACATCTTATAAAAGAGTGGTTGTTTCATCAAAATCTTCGACAATTTATCTTTCTTGTTATTTTGTGGCGAGGATATTTGTGTGTTAAAAACAACTAAACATATGCCACCTCCGGACAATATCGTGTAAAATAATAATTGTTTCATAGAAAGCTTCGAGACAATTTGGCATTCTTGTTATATTATGGCGAGGATAATAATTGTGTGTTAGTGGATCTCGCATCAGACTTGTATTAATCTTTTTGAAGAGCAGGTCTTTTTCCTTTTGCCCTCGCGTAGTTGTAAAACGTGATAACAGAGACAAACCTAACCAACCATGTCTTGGTTAATTTTGCATTAGAAACCTGTTAATTATAATATAATTATCTAATCTATATATAATAATTATATGTAATAACTATATTAAAATACTATATATATATAATTATAATAATTATATAATATATAATAATAATTATTATATATTAATTACTATTATATATTATACAATAATTATATAATAATAGTATAATGTATAATAATTATAGACGCTTTTGGGGATAACACTTGAGAGTTAGAATTGCCCCGGTAAACGGATTGGTTGGTTGAGTCCTATGGTGCACAAGGATCATATTTGCCAAGCTGCGCCAAAAACAAGCCAGGCAACGTCATTTAATGGACATGCAATCACAAATAAAGTTTTACGTATGTAGAAGAAAGAAATGCGTCCAGGATAAGTTACAGGAATCCAACCTGCGCCGCCTACAACTGCTTGTAACTGGAATGGTACGGTATATTGCAAAGCAATGTCTATGTACTTATCCAATTGAGGAGCTATCTGGAGTAAAGTACGCTCTTAAGGTAATGTTATCCTGTCTTTGAAATTTAACTGGCCCTGGGTTCAAATTCCGGCCACGGCACGCACGTTCGTTATGGTTCGGAATCCACTTTAAGCCAAAGATCCAGGTATGATTAGCCCTTGTGTAGTAAAAAATGACCGTAGTACAACAGATCAAACCTTTGAACCATAATTTCCTAATTAGTGAGAACAGTGTCTAAATAATGTAATTCATATTCATCCAACCCGGTCAACGTAGCAAGCTATAAAACACATGTCAGCTAGTGGTCCAGATGTGGAGTAAGATTTCCCAGTTTGCTTCTGGAAAGAATGCAGTTTCGCATTGAGAAGCAGCTTGGAGTAAGCATCTGCTTACTGCAAGACTTATATTTTTCAAAATGTGCCCTTTTGCAACCCGTCAGCGAACCGGACTAACCCAGTTAGTTGAGTCTTGGATTAGCAACTGGTTGGTAGGGTTTTATGACACAAGGACTATGTTTGGCCTTGCTGCACCAAACACACGACATAAAACGTCAGGTAATGGACATACACAAAGAAAATAATTTTACTAAAATAGAAGAGAGAAATACACCTAGGGTGAAATCGTACTTGCGCTTCCTACAACTAGCAGGTTGCTAGCGCAGTGGGCAAGCCCATTGAGTCACCACTCCTGATCAGCAACCGAAAGGTTGCGAATTCGAAACTCGATCCAACCAGACTGTCGTTGGAGAGTAGGGTGCCAGCTAAGGTGTTGACCTCGCCATCTGACCTTGGTACAAAATGACGAGATGTTCTCCTTGGATCTTTCCCATCCAGATTGATCTGAGATCGTCGTTAATAACCCGTTTCGTTACTCCAGTGTGACATTAATTAACTACCTACCCTGTAGTTATTTAAAAGTTTGTAATAATTCGTAAATTCGTGAATATTTATAATTTCGAAAAATTTCAATGCCTAAGCTATTGTATTAAAAAATTTCTCTCCGAGTTACTTTTTCGATTTTATGAGTACATTTTTTTAGTTTATAAGAAGTTGGAGGGCTAACCGCTTTTGCATTTTTGTAAATATTTTCTTCTACCGAGTTCCTTAACCTAGTGAGCACATTTGTACATCCTGACTATCGACCGACCTCACTTCCCCCAATGTCGCAACAGAAAAGATACAGTAAGTGCAGCTGCATGTGCAAAAGAAAGAAACACTCCGAAAACACAACAATGGCGGCAACAAACTTCCATTAGCCTTTTTGTCGGGGAAAAACGATAAACGCTTTCCTTTTCCCTCCTGTCTTGCATTCCGAATTTTTCAACCCAAATCGAAGTCCACAGCAACTAGGAAACAAATCAAAGAAAATAAAGGAAGGCAGCGCCCAGATCTCGACCCGAAATACGTAAAAACATCGATAAAAAGTTTGTCTGTGGCACTGATATTGAGCTTTCCCCCCACACGCTGTGAGAAGTATAAAAATTCAAAAGAAAACCAATACACACGATTTTTTAAAAAGGGAACTTCCACTCGATCCGGTGCAGGACGAGGGGAAATTCAAATAATAATAATAGGGAAAAGTCGGAAAGAAGGGAAAAACACACACACATGAAGAATAAAGTAAATAAATATATCTATAAATGCATTTGGTATTGGGAGAAATGGTAACTTGGAAAACACAATTTGCTGGTATACTTTGACCGACTTTAAATTAAATTATTGCGAAGCTTTTTTTCTGTTTATTTTATTTATCCCAGTACGTTTTTTCCGGAACATAATTCCATTTTATTGTACGATTATTACTACTGTTATTGCTGTACTTTTAGGGGATTATTCAATACTTTATGCTTACGCATTTGGTAGAAATTCACTTATCTTGCGTTTTTTTATTTTGCTTTCCCTGCAATTTTATAACGTTGGAGTAGCCTTTAGTGGAGAATGTCTGTAAACTAATTTTCCTTCTTTTTGGAGGGATGTCATTGCCTTATTGATTTAGAAATTTGGCTTTTTTTTTTTTTCAAGCGTGTGTTTTACGAAATTCGGTATCCTAATGCGTTTCGGGCGTTTGCGTTCGTAAACAAAGCGTTTTTTTCTCTCCTTGGATTGCTGTTTCCCAATTTACGCAGCTTTGCTCAGCTTTTTTAGTTGAATTGAATTGAGATACGTATCGTATTTTTACGCTTTTAAGCACAAAACAGTAGATTATATAAAGAAGTAAATGTTTTAAACTAAACTAACGTAGGAATTGAGTTGTGAAAATACGACGTAAAACGTTTCATTTTCCGAGTAATGTAGAGGTAAACTGAATAACAAAATTAACTATACCTTGTCATTGTAAACAGTGTTATTCGAGACATGCTTCATGAGTTTACGGATCCAGTTTTGTGCTATTTAAAAACATGCTGTATATTTTACGTTAATTTCACAAGCACTGATTTCAATTATATTGGAAGGAAAAATAATTGAAAAACAAACGTCCAACGAAAAATTTTAATGTTTATTTGGAAAAGATTAACATAGTAAAAGCATAACAGAAATGGAAGAATAAATTTTAATAAACCTTAATTAGAATAATAAATATCGTTTGATTTGATTCAAGATGTTTCTGGAAAGTTAGGTTTTCCGTTTTAATTAAAAACATAGTGTTTAGTAAAATATCGTCTGCCACCAAAAGTCCACTGGCGGTTTTGAAATTAGACATTTCCCCCTTTTAATTAATTATCGTTGTAAAGTTTGTAGTTGTATTTTATTGTTTGCATAGTTCGGCACGAGGTAATATTTATAACCCTCAGTCCCCCTTGCTTATAATTTTTTCTCCATTTCAGTTGATACATAAATTATACTCTTCAACAATTCCGCATTCATTAATGCTGTGATTTATTTTCCATGGTTAAACTTTCAAAAGTTACCGTAAAGCGTCAAAATAAACTTAATTTAAAGATGAACCAAAAACTGCATAAATCATGCCCTTCGATGATTCCTCGTGAACATATTGGTTTTAATTCTGTACCTTTGTAGAAAAATGACCAATGTCCAAGTTAGCTGATTTTGGTTTATGACCACGTATCATTTCAAAGTAAAGGAAGTTATACTAGAAAAAAGGGACAATAGTCCTCCTGCCAATATATTATGAAAGTATTTTTTTTGTACCTATTGAAAAATAAAAATACTTAACTCCCCAAGTGGTTTCGACAAATTTTTCGACATCTGACATATTTTGCTAATGACGAGATCTGGCCAAATTTGCTAATGATGAGGTATCCCGTCATCAAAATATTACCGAATTTTTCATAATGACGAGATCAAGGAGCTGGGTAGTTTTCTTTTAATGACGAGATCCTCGTGCACACATCATGATCTAGTTAGTTTTTCTAATGATGACATACCTCGTCGAGGCAATCACAAGAAGGGTTAATCAGGTGTTATCCAAAACTTACACATTGGCCCTTTTTCTATTAAGGTGCAGAAATATTCTTTACCTTATTTCTGTAGTTATTTCTCTTTATTTAAAAAGGAATCAAAATACTACGTAAATAACACTTCTATAATTTCCCATGAATGGTTCCCTGCTATGTAGTATATCGTAACCTTATTTCTCCTTTAACAATTTCCTTTGATTTTTAAAGACTAACTATTAATTTTTAGATAAAAGGCATATTAATTATGAGAATTTTGATAGTGTTATATATAATTTAAAATGATAACAATATGACTGCATTTTCCAACATCATTTAGTATCTCCGAAAAAATGTTGGTTATTGAGTTTCTACTCTAAACTAACGATATATGATTTCAATTACTTGCAGTCACAATTCTCTTGATTTGAAAACTGAAAAATACTGCTATATCTGACGTCTAATAGAAAATTCCAATGAGAACTGATTTTTTTTACAAAGCTATTATTGTTTCATCTTGCTTTTGGCGGGCTTGTACGTTTTGGGACCTTGCGCCATTAAACCCAACTCCCAGTAATGATTAAAATTATAGTTATTTTCATATAAAATATGTCATTTAATATATCCTATCTCATGACCACAGACTGCCGAAAGGAAATACATGTTGTTAAAGTTTTAAAAAGCGGAGATATAAATTTCATTTATTCCAGACATCGGTATTTTCTTTGTCCAATCAGGACAGAAACGAGCCTTTGTCCTTAGTTCTGAGTTAAGACCGCTCGGAAACTAACTGAATAATCAATGCAGTCTGTTTAGTAATATGCGATTGCACGATCAGCCAGGGAATTTCGTTTATCCAGCGTTTTTCTGTTTTGAGTTACGAATAGTTTTGGATAAAAATCGTGAGTTGAAAGTTTATTTTTTTTTTGTGAAATGTTGCTGGTTTGATTGAATGAGATTTTAGTATGGTTACGCCTATTTCTATGTCTATCTTCTATTGAATTTTTTATGTATATAACGTCAATGTTTAGGGTGTGTTTGACTGGAGTTATACGAAAAACGTACACATTTTGGTTGCTTAAAGCTACAAACCTAGTGTCAAAAATTGTACTTATTTCGCCTGAAATATTGATGAGAATAAATAGTTCAATAGGTTAAAAAAACGATGTGGCCGAAGTGGATTCGCCCGCTGTGTTTAACCCTCCTGGTGGTTGTCTTGATGAGGTTTCTCGTATCCAGCAAAACTGATCAGATCTTGATGGACGAGATATCTCTTCATTACAAAAACTCACCCGTTCTTGATCTCGTCATCTTAAAAAAATGGTTATATTTTGATGAGATATCTCATCATAAGCAAAATTGGTCAGACCTTGATTGATGAGATATCTAGTTGAAACCACTTTGAGAGTTAAGCGTAGAACTGTGTCTTTGTTAACAGTTGCAATTGCATTTCTTTCAATTTAACTGTCCTTCCATTAGTTTGGGGCCATCGTGGCTGTCGGTATGTCCACTGTGCTAGCAACCTTTGAGTTGCTGGCGGCGCAGGTTTGATTCCTGTCAGGTGCATTCCTCCTTGGGTGTATTTCTCTCATCTGTGTCAGTAAAACTTTCATTGTGTGTGTCTATTACTTGTCTTGTGCCTGACGCAGCATGGCCAAATATGGCCCTTGCGCCATAAAAAACCCCAAAACCAACTAATCTCCCATTAGTCCTCTATGAGCCCCCTACCTGGTTTTCGAGGTCATAGCATTTGTCTGCCTTGCATTAAGTCCCGGGTTTGAAAATCCCGATCTGTAAGCACATGGATTTTGGTCATTCGCTCTGTTAGGAGTTACGACGGCTTTCCCACTGGGTGCTCCTTCACAAATAACCACCAGTTCAACTCTTGTGCCAAAGTGGCAAGTGGTCGAACATTAGAAATAACTATTTTCACATTAACAATCCAAGTGGTTTTAACAAGATACCTCGTCCATCAAGATCTGGTCATTTTTGTTTATGACGAGATATTTCATCACGCTATTACCAATTTTTTTATAACGAGATTAAGATTTGATCTGTTTTCTTTGAAAACCCGATTTTACTATTAACCCTCTAAGTGATTTCGACGAGACATCTCGTCCAAGACCTGGTCAATTTTGCTAATGACAGGACATCTCGTCCAAGACTTGGTGAATTTTGTTAATGACGAGACATCTCGTCCATCAAGATCTGGTCAGTTTTGCTAATGACGAAATAGTTCTCCGAAAACTAAACTGCCCTATGTCTCCAAGGGAATGAAGATCCAAATAGAAAAATGTTTTGTGTCAGACTGGCCACTACAAGGCATTTTTCGGAGCTTTGATAACCTACAAGGTGGGTTAATTGCACACCAAAATCACAATGCATAATCACCTTTAGTCCAGAAGTATTGAAAACGTTAACAAACAGCACAAGTGAATATCCACTTCGGCGTGTTGTCACGAACTGCCATTGATCCAGAAGAGGACAAATCACTTCCGGAGCACCCGTTGCAAAGCAGCTCATCTCCACATCCGGATTAGAACTACTTGAACTTAAAAGAAATTAGCATTTTGAAAATAAAATTTTAGATAAAAAATTTTGGTCTAGAGAGCTATTACAAAATTTAAATGCACCTGTAGAGCAGTCCAGTAGTTACTGACCATGACCGTTTTAATTTTGCAAAGCATTATTGATGAAAAATAATTTTTCTTTTTCTATGTACGAGTATATGTATGTTTTGTATATTTGTTTTTTCAAAAGATTGTTTGTATTTTACTAATATTGCCTTTTCTATTTAATAGGTAAGCCTATTTTTCATATCGTCTTTCTGAGTTGGGGTAAGATTTTTGAAATATACACTGATTGAATTAATGTCACTTTTGTGTAGTGCACCCACCACGAAAGCGACTCAAGGGTTGTACCGTGAACGTTTCCCAATAGGCAAGTGCCGAATTGTCAAACATTTGAACGATTGTACCGCGAGCTGTGTGAAACCTGTACATTTCATGTGAGCAGGCATGGTGTGGATCGACCGAGAAGTTCTAGCAACTCGATAGACTTTTCATTCAGCACACTAGCCAATTAAAAAGTGTTCACATACCATCCTTTAAAGTTTGGACAGGGAATTTGAAATCACCTTGTATAATAACTAAATAGTGATAGAAAACTCCTAGATGTTCCGTAAGAATCCATACCGTTTCCGGGTAAAAGATTTTCGATCTCTGGGCACTCCTATCAGCATTTTTCAGTGTAAACCTAAAAAAGTACCGGAGAAGAAAAATACTCCGATTTTTGTAACTAATTTGATTTCTCGGAGTGTTTGGTGATGTTTGGCTTCAATTTTTAATAAACGAGACATTTTTGTCGTTAGATAAAAGCCTCAGTAATGTTTCTGAGGCGGAACGTGTTTCCTGTACGTATTCTAAAAGTGACGTTATTTTGCGTTTTTCGATTACGATTACAGCACTTCAATAAAATTTCCAAAGATTAAATTCCGAGTTGATCGATGTCTTTTAGATTAAACGACAAACGGCGCTGAAACGGCGATAAGCTACATTTTAAGGTAACCACTATATGTATTATGCAAGAGCACTTGGATAGAGTAAGTAAGATCTCCGCATTCCGTCTGGTTTGTTTACATTGAAAATCCCTCATAAGTGACACGAAATTATGAGAGGTTACAAAATCACTAATTTTCTCAGCATTTAGGATTCGCAAAAAAGCTGATACATACTGTCCTTCATTTTCAATCTGACTATTATAAATGAATATTCCTTTCCAAATAATTGAAAAGATAAACACAGTACATTTCTCACAGTAGAAATAGTTTTGAGCAAATATGAATCACTAAGGCTATCCTTGAATTCGATTCATCACGTCATTCAAATCGATGTATTGCATAACATTAGTTCTGAAAAAAAAAAGTGCTTCATGGCTGGCGTTCTGAAATTGACATTTAAGAAAATGTTTTACGTAATCAAGGAGCTATTTTTCTTTGATTTAAAAGGGAAGTGACGAAATTGACGTGAAATTCAACTTAGACCAATAATGAATCACTCGATGCATTCATTAAAGACAGCTGTTCCTGAACTTCACGTGAATTCAAAACTAAGTTTTGAGTTTGACTTCCGTTTCAAACATGAAATTAAACGCCGATTTCAATACATTTACTGCTGTAATTGTGGGTTGCTTATAACACATCCAAGACTAATCTTTAGTGCAATTTAATTGTGTGTTGTTTCCAGGAAAGCTGGCTGAATTCTCTTTCCAAGAATAGAACAGACCGGTTTAATCGAAAATTTCGTAGAAGTCGCTTATCGGCTTGGGTGAAATAAATTAGCAGACCCGTTTATAGATTCTACGCTAAAGCTTCTTAACTGTTTGTATCTGTTGATGCCAGTGGGACGCGGTAGCGGTGTGGAAGAGTAACAGATTAGCAACCGCAGGGTTTCGAGTTCGAATCCAACCAAAGACCCTCGTGTACAAAGGGGGCTGGTCTACGTTAAATCTGTCGTGGCCTCAAATGTCCTCACGTTGGCGTGGTGTGGAAGTTTGGAGAGTGTGATGCCAACTCAGGTGTTGCTTCGTCTTCTGACCGTGGTTCAAAATTACGTGGTGTTGTCCTCGGTTCTTTCCCTTTAGGATTGATCCCGGACCGTCACCAATTGCCCGTTGTGTTGCTCTGCGAAACTTGAATCTTTTATTTAAAAATTCCCTACGGATTTGATTGAGTACACATATTCGACTTGTGTTTGATCTCAAGCTTTTAAATCGTCGCCAGATAATGAACATACACACAAAGGAAACCTTTACTGACACAAGAGAAATACACTCAAGGGGGAATGGAACTTGACAGGGTTCAAACTTGCGCCGCCTAACACGTGCAGGTTGCTAAAGCAGTGGGCAAACCCACTAAGCCATGATAGCCTCTTCCCCATGGAAAATCGGATACAGTCCGTTTCTACGGCGACAGAGTCAGATTTTGTAGTGGAAGTAGTTCTCGCAGACAGCACAAATAACGTAATTTTTAATTCTCTGAAGCGAACAAGATATCGGATTAAAAATGTCTCCAAAAGTAAGACGCATCCTTCTGTATTTTTGACAGCCCAAGTTAATGACAAAACGCTAGCTCTCTGATAAAAAAATACAATTGTCTCCTGCACTAAAAACGATACTTGATTAACGGGGCACAATCAATTTTTACTTAAGAGAGGCTTTCGTTCGCTTTTTACCCATCTCACAAACACACACTTGTGATTAATTGCAGGCAACGGATTCACGCACCACAGAATCGAAACCGGGCATTTTTATTATTTGCCCGTCATTTTTACGATTTCGCCCCGCTTTTTAACAAACCCCATAATTTCGGGCGTCTCGGGCCTTCGTTTTCATTTTTCCGACCGCTGATTAAAATCGGAATGGAAAAAGAGCCTCGCGACAATTCATCTCCGAGCGCGACCCCGCCCCCGAAGCGGTGGGGAATGGAAGGGGGGGTGGAGAAGAACGCATCCTGTAGCCCGCCCCCGCGAAAGTCGAGAAATCGAAGTGAGAGTGCTAACGAACTGTAATTATCGGCTGAGCGCTGCGGGAACTGGGCCCTGGAGGGCATTTTCCTCGTGTGTCTGCCACTAAAAAGAAATAAATACAAGTTATATACTGCGGGATTAATCTTTTTTTTGTTCTTTTTTCCTTCTCCCTCCTCCCTTGCCGTGGATGGTTGTGCAGATGCTTCTAGACGTTTTATTCGGGGTGTATTTATCGCTGTCTCTCAACCTTGCATTGACATTATTAGCTATCTGAGAAATAGCTGTTCTTCTCGTCGGGGTGAGGTTTAACCGGCTCGTCCACAAAAAACCGTACGCGTAGGATAGAGGTTGGATGTTTTGGGGTTTTATGGCGCAATGGCCATATTTGGCCAAGCTGCGCCAAACACAAGACATACAATACCAAATCACGGACAGACAATGAAAGTTGTAATGACACAGAGAGAGATACACCCAGGGAGGTTGGTTTTGGGGCTTTTATGGCGCAAGGGCCATATTTGGTCATGCCGCGTCAGTCACAAGATATACAACATCAAGTAATAGACACACATAATGAAAGTTTTACTGACACAGAAGAGAGAAATACACCCAGGGAGGAATGCACCTGACAGGAATCGAACCTGCGCCGCCTACAACTCGAAGGTTGCTCGCGCAGTGGGCATAGCCACGACGGCCCCGTGAGCCCTCAGGGAGACATCGCCTTTAGGTGTGTACGAGCTTCACGTACCCGAGGTGCTCCAGTGATCTTTTATTTTCTATCGTGGTGTTTACTATCTAGACCCCCGTGTTTACTACTACTAGTAAACACGGTGTCACTCTCACGTACCGTACGCGTAAGATAAAGGTTGGATGTTTTAGGATTTTATGGCTCAAGAGCCATATTTGGCCAAGCTGCGCCAAACACAAAGAGCCTCGTGAAGCAACGTGTGAGCAAAATCAGCAAAAAGCCTAAGGGTAAGCCGAGGGTAAAACAGCTCGGGTTCCTCGTGGTTTTGATGCCCGTACACGCATAAAGATGTGCCCTTGAAGGGCATAAGATAAAGGACCGTACGCGTAAAGTACGAGTAAAAGCTAATAGATTTATTTCATGCCCGGAGATTACGGCCTTCCGGACAGGTATAACGACCCGCAGATTAGATATGGCGCTCCAGACTGGTTTACCCAGCCCGCAGAACAGATATGGCCCTCCAAATGTTTTTTTATCAGGCCCACCCATCAGATAAAGCCCTCAGAATAAGCTTACCCGCCCCGCAGACCAGATACGACCCGACCCTCGGATAAGTTTACCCGTCCCGCAGACCAGATGCTTCCCTCCAAATGTTTTTATCCGGTCCGCTAAAGATATACGGCCCTCCAAGTAGGTTTACCCGGCGCGCAGACCAGATACGGGTAGCCAGATACTCCAAGAGAATAGTTATTAGCAACAATTAATATTTGTTTCATACTTAATTAGCACATTTTGTGTTTAACCGATTAATTTTGTATTTGAGCAATAAAATTGCTACTAAAGTTAAGTGGAGACATTTTTGCTACTACTCTTACAATTTATGCTACTATAGCTCTGGTTGTGGCAGCCCTGTAACGGTGCATTAACCGTAAGATTTAGCGTGCCGAGAAAAATGTACCGGGGAAAACATCGCAAATTAACATTATATACGCGTTTGGTAAAATTATGTAAAACTACAATACAATGAAATATTGTTGCATATGATGGGGTATTGATGTCTACTGACGTCCCTGTTTAATTTCGCATTGTGGCAGTACGACCTACCCAAAAAGGTAGGCAAGTGACCTTTGAACTCCCAATTCTGAAACAAGCTGGTTAAGATTTCATCTGCTATTTTAAACTTAAGATTGAGCGGTAGATATGTTATATATATATATATATATAACTAACGTCGTACAGGAGCAACACAGTGGGCTATTGGTGACTGTCCGGGACCAGACCACAAGGAAAAGATCCAAGGACAACACCACGTAATTTTGATCCACGGTCAGATGACGAGGTCATAACTGAGCTGGCACCCCACTCTCCGAACTTCCATTGCACGCCAACGTGAGGACATTTGAGGCCATGACAGATATAACACCATCCCTCTTTGTACACGATGGTCTTTGGTTGGATTCGAACTCGCAACCCTCTGGTTGCTAATCCGTTACTCTTCCAACCGGGCTACCGCTGCCCTAAGATCGTGCGGAGGACAAGTAAAATAAACGATATAACCGTAAGAGAGACATAACTAGGGGTTGCTGTAATTATACCTCAAATTCCAAATCTATCCCACCCAAAATCGGAATCCAAATCCGTAATTGAACTCGGAAACAAGGAAGGCAGGAAGGAGAGATCCCACCCCGCTCCGTAATGATAAATATTTGTGCAAATATACTTACAAGAAGCAAATGACTCTTAACACTTTTATCACTTGTCTCATGCATATGCACATGCCGACTAATACCCCAGAATAGGCTGCATTGTGTTTGTATAGGAACCATTAGTGGCGGCGTTCGCAAATCGAAACATTAGCGCCATTTCTTTGAGGGCGGGATCCCGTCCCCCGTTCCCATAATTCACCTCGGTTTCATTCCCGAACATTAAAAGAAAAGGTGGAAAATTGATGAAAGCCTCAATTCCCTCTTTGGAACATGTACACTGGAGATATAAACCTGTACCGACAAATTAATCGTCGTATAAAGTGCTGTATGTGCCCGGGCAGACTGTCTCGGGCAGTGCTTTTGATGCCCGTTTTATTGTCTATAAAAATTAGCCCATTATATATCTACAATGGGGTCGTAAAGATTTTTTTTATTACGTTTCATTCTTCTGACCATTTTGTTGCAGTTTTTATGAGCGAGATTTTTTTTCAGAGGGGAATCATATTTTTTCAGAGTTTGTTTTAAAGTTTTCGTGTCGTGTTCTCACGGATTTTTCTATTTAGCTCTTATTTTCCGTGTATTCGAAAGGATATTTTCAAGCGGTGTTTTCATTGGATGCTTGTGCTGGCGCTTTCCCGACGCCATTTTGTTGGTTTGTCGAGAAGGATTTTTCAGTTGTATAGATAGATCATTTAAAGGAAGTTCATCGGATCGTAATTAGGAGTATTTTTAATGGACTGTTCCATTATTATTCAGTTTATGATTACGAGAAGTTACTGCTCTGTAACCAAGATTAGCCAAATCTGCTCAAGGCAAAATATCTAACAAGTTGGCGAAGTCTTGAAACATCACCATTTCATCGATCGATTTAAACCGTAACCAATTATAGGACGAAAAGATCCTGGTCTAAAGTCTAAATATAGTTATGTTTCCGAAAAGATATTTTCGTTCACATAAAATATTTTAATTCACATAATACTTTGTGTATGTATGAATCAAGTTCACTCAATTTGGCAAGTTTATCCCTCAATTGTAAAGCAAAAAAAGGACTAAAATGTTTACAAAAAAGCATAGGTTAAGCAACATTTTAAATCAAAATTTGGAAGCCTGATAAATTACTTATTTCCACTTAGATATATAAAGACGTCGGATTTTTGAAGAAAAGTTTGATTGAAATCAATTGAAACAATGCCCAAGGAACATTTCGATATCAGAAGAATGTCAACAAAAATCTGAATCGGAGAAAAACTTATTGTAGTAGACATACTATACTCTTATCTACTTTACAAATGATGTATAAAAAATATCGTAATTGAAAAATTCCTTTTGCTATCCGCAGAATTTAACGTCAATTAATTTAAAATTAAAAAATCATTCGGAAAAAGTTTTCGACTGATTTTGGTGATTTTAAAAATACCGTTCCCTTAATTGAGATAGGATCACTCTCCATCTTGGTTATTTATTTCTCTTTGAAATGTTTTGACTTCCATAATTCCTTTTTTCAAGCGTAGCCCATGCCTTATTCATCTCGTCTTTTTTCAAACACCCCTTTATGTCTTTAAAGTTGCGTCACTTAATCTAGTTTTAGTTTCTTATGCCAATGCATTTTAATTTTACATTTTACTTACTGTGTTGATGGTTACGTGCTTACTTTTCCAATTTGATTTAAAGTTTCTATTTTGTTTACTACTTATTTATGTTTTATCCCATTTTTAATGCTGGTTCGTTTGCCATTCCCCTAATCAAAGTAATCAATCCCCTGATCAACTTAAAATCAAATTTTATTATCGTCCTTTTGGCGTAAAACTAATCCATTTTGGATCTTTCACCATAAAACAGAAATCAATCAACCTACCAAGGATTCTTTAACCCATAGATGTGGTTATTGAGTCGTGTGGGTTGTGGTGTAAAAGCAGTACTACACTACTGGGAAATCTCTTGACAGAAGTTTGGTTGGGTTTTGTGGCGCAAGGGCCATATTTTGACCTAGCGATGGCTAAATAGTTAAGAACCTCTGGCCTATAGTTGATGTTAAGGCTTTCAAGTTTGCTAAACCACCTTTCTTCTTGCGTTATTGATTTTTCTCCTTCAGAGAGAGAAAAAAACCCATTTAAATTCACTTTAATCTTTTTATGACCACATCAAATGAGAAATACACTTTGAAAAAAGTTAAGTTACTGAATTGGAGCTGAAAGTTGAAAAATCGTTGTTTTAAGAATTTTTAGACTTTTCTTGGTTAGGCGGTGCATTACCTATCGGGTTCTCAACTGCCTAGTTCCCCCTTTTGCCACAGGCGGTGAATGTATTGCAAAATGCTGCGGAATTGAAGTAGTGAATTCAACCCTTTGACTTCCCTTTCTCGCCTAAACATTTTCGCTCTTAATTTTTTTACCCACTTCCTTTGGGGGACGAGGGACTATAATTCCCACGGGTTTTGAATGGGTTTTTTTCTTTCAAAAGAATTGCGAATTGCTGTAGATAAAATGAGAATACGTTTTATCTTTTTCTGATTTTGAAATCAGTTTACCCCTTTTTTAAATCTTTGTATTGTTGCTTTATCTTCACATGGGTTGGTATTATTTGTTAACGCGTGGTATTTATCCAATTTCGATCATGATCGAATTTTAATGTGGGTCTCTTTACAAGGTATGTTGTAATGCTTGATTTAATTTCGGTACGGTACTAACTACATTTTACGGACTGTTATTTTTTTTTTACTAATTTTTCCGCGATCCACATTATGAATACACAGTTTTTTACATTAAAGAGTTGATACCAAGTAATATTAATTGTTTTGAACTTGGAAATATTTGCGAAATACAGTACAAAATTAAATAGTTCTTTACTTACAATAGGTTGGCTTTTTTTTGGGGGGGGGAGTGGCACTAGGGCCAGATCTTGCCAAGCTGGGGTTTTTTGCGTCATATAAAGGAACATATATACAAGAGAGAAATATACTCAGGGTTGTTACAGGAATCGAGCCTGAGCCATTTACAGCTCTCAGATCTCTAATACAGTGAGTGAAAAATACTTACAAAAGGAAAAATAACCTAATTAACAGTGCAAGATAAATGTTTACATTTTATTGTGATGTGAAATTGGCATAAATGAACTGCCACACGAGAAGAAAATTTTAATTTAATATTGTTCCATACACAACTGGTCCAAATTGGTGTTTGGCGAAAAATGGATAACAGTAGTTCCGGTTGTTTGGGTTTTTATATTACGAGGGCTATATTTGACCATGCTGTGCCAGACACAAGACATACAATATCAAGTAATGGACATACACACACAAAGAAAGTTTTACTGGCACAGGAGAGAATACATCCAGGGAGGAGTCGAACATGTGCCTCCTCACAGCACTTCCGGACATTCATGTAATGGTTCAACCATCCTAACAGTTTAATCTGTTTTACAATCAAAACTTTTTTGGTGGAATAAAGCAGCTATTTCCGCCTTTTTCATTACAATGTACGTTAACTAACTAGTAATACTCTGTGGCACTCCAAAAAAAAATTTTGCCGATGCAACAAAAAATTTATTTAATTTTGAATGATTTACAAAAAATAATAGTAATTAACTACCCTTTTTATTTAGTCCAAAGTGGTTTTTTTAAATAACCATTTTGAAACAATTTGTGATACTTTCTAATACTGAAGTAATACTCAATACGAGTATTAAAAATAAATAAAATACGTTCACAAACTTGACATTTATTTGTGGACGCATTTGTCAAAAGTTCGAAATAAAAAATGAAAATGAAATAAATCTTACACACAAAATTAATCGTTTTTCCATCCGTAAGGAGGGCACAAGGGCGCACGCATTTCCTTTAGATGTGCACGGTTTCCCCCCGAGGTACTCTAGTGATCTTTTCTTTTCCCATGGGGTTTACCCCTGTTACACAAGGGGATTGCGCTCCTGGGATACCCAAGCTATCATATCAAGCATCCTACCCACTAATCTATTCCCTAATCCCTATTTTCCCCTTTCACGACATCTTTTACTTGACGTGTCTTGTGTTTGGTACAGCTTGGCCAAATATGGCCCTTGTGCCATAAAACGACGAAACAACCAACCATCAGTAAGGCACACCGGTTAAAAGCCTGGTATAAAGTAACCCCAAATTGTTTAACTACAAAATAACCGGATCAGTCTTATGTTCTTCGAAAGTTCTACAGCATGGTATTAACCCTCCAAGTGGTTTCGACGAGATATCTCATCAAGATACTCGATTTTTTTATAACAAGATCAAGATCTGGTCAGGTTTTTTTTCTAATGACGAGATATCTCGTCCATCAAGATCTGGTCAGTTTTGTTTATGAAATCGTCGTAATACCTTGTCGAGACAACCATAAGGAGGGTAAAAAGGTATTTCTGTACAACTGAAGGATAAAAATTACAATACAGGTAATGTTGGCGATAGTGAAATAAATAAAGCTAACAATCAAAAAATAAAAATAAGTAAATGGGGCTTTCCTTGGGGCTACACCGATAATTTCATTCATCACCTTAGCGCAGCCATTCTCAATTTTTTTCAAACGATACGCGATTCTTGGAAGGAAACGTATCCTTATCCATCCACTCCACGACTCCAAATCCACCCCCACGAGCATTCGAACGTGCCGCGAACGCGAGTGAAGCACCCTTTTCGCTCGCCCGCTTTGTCGGGACGCAAAGCCCCTTAATTAATCTAAAATTACTTAATAATTGATAAATCGAATAAAGCCTCTTAGAGCCTCCAACAAAGGCACCCTCCCCCTTCCACCGAACGATGCCGATTCCGTTTCGCGGGGCATAATCGTCATCGGGAACTTGTACGCCACCCGGCCTCTGAAAATCGTTAGTGCCCAGGCACGAAGGAAAAATATGTACCGGGGGGGGGCATTGTTAAGCCGCCGAAACATTCATTACCGCACGTGAAGGAACCTGATAATTTCAAAATCCGTTGTGTTCCGAGTTTGAGAATGACGGCGAAAATTCGGAAACAGTGAGAATTCGTCCTTTCCCCCCTCCTCCGTTGCCATGGCGACGGCTGACACAATTGGGCCGAAGTCGATATCAGCAGCTTTTACTACAAATGATGAAACTGCGCTCTCTCTCTCTTTCTTTTCCGCTCGAGCTCTTGCTTTTGGCGGCTGGGCTCGGAGGTGCCGCCATCTATGGTCACGGGAGTAATCTCGTTATTAATTATTAATGAGTTCATTTTGGAGGTGTATTGATTGGAGGGATAACCGGGATGGAATTTAATAAGTTTCGGGAAATAATTCGCGGTGGGGTTTTGGGGTGAGTTGTGTTCACGGGGTGCTTTTTGGGGAGGTGTTTCAGAGGTTTTATGAGGGGAATACTTGAGTTGCTGTTGCGTATAGCGTTCGAAAAGTGTGTGTTTTGTGTGGTAGAAATCTTATAAAACGATTTCCTGTGTTTTAACCCTCTGAGCATCACGAGATTCCCGAGTACTGTATTGACTAAATAATCGAATCTATTGATTGGGTCAAAAATAGTCAGAAGGGGTATACAGGAAGACTGCGGATTGCAAAACAGATACATGTATGTGTACCTCTTAGAGGATTAACAATGTTGTGTTCATGAATACTTGTTATGAGTACTTGTTATGAGTTATACGAGAGAAATACTTGGGTTGTGTTGCGTATAGGGTTTGAACAGTCTGTTTTGTGTGGTGGAAATCTGTTGAAAGGATTTCCTTTGTTTATTTAGTGTTGTGTTAGCGGGATGTTTTTGGAGGAGGTTTTCTGGGGTTTTATATGTGAAATACTGGAGTGATGTTGCATAGAGGATTTGAATAGCCTCTCTTCTGTGTGGTGAAAGTCTGTTTTAAGTATTGTGTTCATGGGATGCTTTTGGGAGGAGGTGTTTTGAGCTTTTGTGAACAAAATACTCGTGCGTAATAATTACGTATAGGATTTGAAAAGTTTGTTTGGTGTGTTGAAAGTCTGTTTTACTATTTTCTGTGTTTTTACTCTGAGTCACGAGATTTCCGAGAAGTGTAGTAGCTTTTACACCCAACCCACATGACTTTCCATATCTATTGGTTGAAATAAAATTAGGAAAGATTCTATTGGTCAAGAAGGGTCAAAACCGGTTAGAATTCACACAGAGAGGAGTGAAGACAACAGAACGGATTCATACGTCTGAGTTAAGAGTTTTGTGTTCATGAGATGCCTTTTGGAGGCATGTGTTCCGGGCTTTTGAGTGAAATACTGAATCAGAATGCGTATAGGGTTCGAAAAGGCTGTTTTTGTCAGGGGAAGTCTGTTCTAAGTATTTTTAGCTTCAGCAAACTAATAGGGCATCTAAAGTATGAATTGACGCATGAATGAAATTTAAATCAAATTTGAAATGGATACACGGCTTCATTCATAATTCTTTAGGATATGAATACGGTGTAGTACTTCGTGGCAACAACACCGCCCCTACACGAGATTCCTCCTAGTTAGTATACCTCAGTATCTGACCGGAAAACCCACATTTGTGCTGCCAAGTAGATCCTTCCACCATAAAATAGATATCGAAACACTAAAAATTTAATAAACAATCAATGAATGTTGACTGCCCACGTCATAATAATTTCGACGAAAATATTCTGCTCGTGTGTCATATCTAGCGCGTGATTTCAATCTTAGAAAATCAGTCTCATTCACGTTCGAGAACTTTTACCTATCTGTGGGTCATTCTATATAATTCAGTTCTTGCCCCCAAGTAATAGAGGGTAAGTAGGTATTTTAATTAACGTCCCACTGGAGCAACACGACGGGTAATTGGCGACGGTCCGGGATCAATCTCGAAGGGAAAGTACCAAGGACAACACCGCATAATTTTGAATCACGGTCAGATGGCAACAAGTATTAGAGGAATTATTTTGTATAGCTCAATATAGATAGCACTAGTGTTTTAGTAACTTATTTCGTAACTTGCTTGTTCTAGTCCGGCTCCCGCGAGAAGGCAGATGGGTCACGTGGTTTAGAACGAGTGTATTAGTTGAATCAGGGGGCTGGTGGAAACGTAAACACATCCCTTCCTCAATTGGCGTCTTTAGTGCTGAATCTGGCACCGAGTGTATCGTTCTATCCCAAAGTTGGCGAGGGATAAATCATCTATGGCGATCGCCGCACTTGTTTCTTTGGCTTCCGTATGGCAGCCCTTATACGAGACAACCTTTCACAACTAACCAGAAGTCAACGGGAGTCACTGAGACGGATATGTCGTTTATGTTGAGATTAAGTCCAAACATCAGTCAAAATTTCTATTAATCAAATTAATTAACTGGAAGTATTTTTCCTTCTCTCCGGTAGCTTGTTTATGTTTACACTGAAAAACCCTCTCATGGTGTTTGCGGTTGAAGTTATCAATTGCTTTTGAGCGCTAAAAATACACCTGATCTTAAAAATGGCATTTATTGGGCGACGTCTTAACCTGATATGTAGTGTTTGATCTTCTCTCGATATGAAAATATAGCTATCTATAAGCTAAATCTATTAAAGAGCCAGGGCTGCGGTAGCCCAGTTGGAAGAGTAAAGGACAAGCAAACGGAGGGTTGCGTGTTCGAATCCAAACAAAGAACGTCGTGGTCTCAAATGTCCTCACGTTGGCGTGGTGTGGAGGTTTGGAGAGTGGGGTGCCAGTTCAGGTGTGACCTCGTCATATGGCCGCGGCTCAAAATTATGTCTTCGGATCTTTCCCTTCGGGTTTGATCCCGGACCGTCACCAATAGCCCATTGTGTTGCTCCAGTGCGATGTTCCTACCTACGTACCATTGAAGAGCCTACGAGTTATAGGTGCACAGACTCGATTCTGT
This sequence comes from Meta bourneti, assembly GCA_933210815.1. Lineage (NCBI taxonomy): Eukaryota > Metazoa > Arthropoda > Arachnida > Araneae > Tetragnathidae > Meta > Meta bourneti. The sequence continues at coordinate 74,935,968 of OW119928.1, forward strand.
GTTTGACGTAGCTTGGCCAAATATGGCAATTGTGCCATAGAACCCATCGAACAGCTAATGGCCAGCAGTTTAATTGTCATTTTAGAATACTTGTATTCGGATTTATGAAAGTCACGAATTTCAGTTAGAGATAAACAAACGCATTCGTTCATTTTAATATAAAAAAAATCGAGTTTGAATCAAACTCAGATTTTTTTATTGTCACCTGTATGCAAGAATTAGATAGATAAAAATCACTTTTATTTCTTACTTATTTAATTGTTGCTTTACATGTAGAAAATAAATTAAGTAAGTACATGGAACAAAAAAATACAAGCTAAAAACACATACACAGATTCAGTTAGATAAAACAATTTATTGAAGCAGATTACTTATTGAATTGAAATCATTAAATCATATCGACCTAGGAAAAATAATTAGTTTAAAAAATCGATACATTCCTTGGTTGACAAGAGGAAAACAGTTTGTCGCCACTACCAGTTTCATGTATGAGGGATTTTCAGGGTAAACAAACCAGATGGTCTGCGAAGATTTTGCTTGTGCTATTCAAATGCTCTTTGATACATATCTGGATGACCTTGAAATGTACTTTATCACCGTTTCGTTAACATTTGGCGTTTAATTTAACTGGCGTAGATCAATTAACTATCATATTAATTCAGAATTTATGTGGAAATTTTCTTGGTGATGTGCTGAAATCGTATACGAAAATCAAGCCAGGTGACTTTCAGAATACGTACATGAAACACATTTCCAGCAGAAACAATACCGTCACCTACATTTGTCTTGACAGAAAATGACTCATACCTACATTTTTCATTGACCGATAGAGCTTAAATGGCCAAAAAGGTGACGTAGTACTTGATCTCAGCACTATATGTCTCAGCTTTACTAATTTAAGTATGAGAGGCATTTCCTGTCGAGCTTAATTATAGCCAAAACTGCGATTAATATGTTTTAAGGTAACCCCTATATGTATCATACGAATGCATATGATCAGTACAAGTAAAATCTTCGCAAACCGTCTGGTTTGTTTATTTACGCTGATAATCCCTCTTATAACTCAAAATTCAGCATTTTTCGTGCTACCTACTTCCTGTAAAAAGGTGACGATACATAAAGATGGAATTCTAAGCTAACAGTATTAAGGATTGTAAGTGTAAGTTAACGGACTTCATCGAGTATTCTAGTGAGTACATGAAATAAAATTTTTAGCTTTTTTCTCGAGCTAAATCTAGCCAAATTGGCGAATAAATATATTTTATGTTAACCCCTATGTGTATCGTGTGAATGCATATGATCAGTAGAAGTAAAATCTTCGCAGACCGTCAGGTTTGTTTTCTTACGCTGATGATTCCTCTTATAACTCAAAATACACCATTTTTTGAATTATTTACTTGTATTTTAGGTGACGATTTTTAAAGATGGAATTCTAAGTTAAGGTATTTGAAGCGCACACACATTTTATAAAGTTATCGAGTAGTTTGGTGCGAACGAAAGGTTGAATTTTAAGCTTTTTGCTCTTTCGAATTCACACAAAAGCTAACTGGCTCTCGAGACCAAATATGGCGTCCGATGCTATTGACGAAAGCGCGCACGTTCAGCCGCGAGTTAGGGGAAGTAGTGAACGAAATCGAAAATCCCATCTTCCTCAATCATTATTATATTATCTGCTTTGTCACAGTTTTTCGGATAATTACTTATTTGTAACGACGCTGACTTCAATCTTATTATTGCAAGACTCTACTGATCAGCGCGTGTAATATTTATTATGAGATTAGTGCCTTCAATATCGAGGAGATTTTTTCCCCTGTCTCCTTTTCTCGGATGTCTTTGGGGAGATTAGAGGTATTTGAGTTTTATAGAGCCCAGAGAGAAGTGTGATGAGAAATGTATTTATTTATTGCCGCTAAATGGGTTTTTGAGATAAGGGAAACCCGATCCTGATGGATGCTTTTGTGCGGCGGGATTTGAAATCCTTAAAACTTGATCGATGATGCCAGTTGCGCATAAAGAAAAGGTGGGGGGAAATGTTTCCTTCGTTGCCCGTTCACGAAATCTTTTAAATATTTATTTTCCCTTCCAGCTTCTCTTTCTTCAACCGCGCGAGTCTGCGAGACTGACGATATTCGGAGAAAAGTTGTACCACGACCGTTGCCATCGGGGAACTCTCAAATTTGCCGAATACATGTATTGCGTAGCGAGTATATATGTATTGTGATCGTTTGCGATGTTTTTTATTCATATCGTCGAGTTAAGATGTTCTGCAAACGATTATGTTTTTATAAAAGCAATAAAAATAAAGTATTCGGATCTATTTTTGAGCAGTTTGGTTCACGACTACATACTTCCCGTTCGCAAATTTTGTTTTTGGCAGAACGTATATGTTCTGCTCGTAAAAGTCTTAAATTTGCTTCGCTTCGGGATTGATACTGAACCGTCGCCAATAGCCCGTTATGTTGCTACAGTGCGACGTTAATTAACTACCTACCTCAAACTTGCCTCAAAATATATTGGATAGCGAGTATATGTGTTTTGATCATTTGCGATACTTGTTTTGATTCATGTCGTTCAGTTAATGTCCTGAAAACGATTATGTTTTATAAACGTAATAAAAATAAAATATTCAAATCTATTTTTGAACTTTGTTCATAGCTACATATTTCACGTTCGTAGATTTTGTTCTTAGCAGAACACATTGTATAACTCAGATTTTCCCCAAAATATATTGGATAGCAAAAATATGTGTTTCGATCGGTTGCAGTATTTTTTATTCATGTCCAAATAAAACTGCAAACTGTTCACGATTACATATTTCCCATTCGTAGATTTTGTTCTTGACAGAACATATTGTGTAACTTACAAATTTACCTCAAAATATATTGGATAGCGAGTATATGTGTATTGTGATCGTTTTCGATGTTTTTTTTCATATCAAGTTAAAAATATTCTGCAAACGATTATGTTTTTATGAACGTAATAAAAATAAAATATTCGAATCTATTTTTGAACGAATTTGTTCATAACTATATATTTCCTTTTCGCAGATCTTGTTCTTAGCAGAACACATTGCATAACTCTCAAATTTGCCTACAAATATATTGGATAGCGAGTATATATATATTTTGATCGTTTGCGATACTTTTTTTGTTCATGTCGAGTTAAAAATGTTCTACAAGCAATTGTTTTAAATATAATAATGAAATATTCAAAATCCATTTTTGAAAAATTTTATTCATGGCTGATAATTTCCCTTTCGTAGATTTTGTTCTTAGCAGAACGTATTAATATTTGAACTTGTACAATTCAAATTCTCTTAAAAATATATTGGATACCGAGTATAAATGTATTGTGATCGTTTGCGATATTTTTTATTCATTTCGTCGAGTTAAAAATGTTCTGCAAATCATTGTTTTTCTAAGCTTAATAGAAAGGAGAATAAAATGTTCGAATTTATTTGAGCAATTTTGTTCGTTATTACATTTCCTCTTCGCTGAGATAATTCAAACAATGTTTTTTGACAGATTATATTTATATTTTAGCTTTCAAACAAAAGCCAGGCACCTTACTTCATTCGCCATTTATTTGAGCTTTCATATGTCTATAAATATCGATTCTAACTTTGCATTTTAAGTGAAAACAGAATTGATAATTTTAAATTTGTTTCGCTTTTCTGTGCATTAGAAATTTTTTACACACTTTGTTTTCTTTCCATCGGTGTAACAACAGCTTTGTGATAAAAAGGTATTAATATAATAAATATTTTACGCACAGCCGTAATACTTATTTACCATTTAAATAGTAAAACAAAAACTCGTGATTTTATTAAATTTTATATGTGGCTTGTTACATATAATTTTAGTTATTTCTTTTCAATTCACTAAAATAGTTATTTTTAACTACCTTCATTTGAATTTTTAGCGGCTTTTTTCTAACGGTTACTAAGAATTTTGAATGTGCTGTTTTTATCCAAAATTGTAAAAATATTAAATTTCAATAGGGTGCAAAGATTTGTCGTGATCATATTTAATTTTGAATTTTTCATGTAATTGTCAAGTTACACAGTACAAATTTTTACATGAACAGATCAAAAATTATTCCTGAACTAAAATATAAGCTGTACATAAAGTATGGTAATTTGTATTTTTAAAGGACGTGCTAGTCTTTGCCAGTACAAAAGGAATCAAGTACAAAAATTAAAAATCCATCAAAATAAATTTCTCATACCTCCAATCTGAAACAAACTACAGTTTTGTCTGTTACTATTCCATTTCTACGGAACTCAAAGTATTGAGATTTTCCCCCAATTTCAGACTACCTGACCCTTCAGAAAAAATGCTCAAAGGTAAGACGTAATATTAGTACATGAAAAATGTAGCGCCACAATTTCCTTGCATGCGAAACTCTTCTAGTCAGATATGAGAACCGGAAAAGAAAATATAATCTTTCAGAAGAAAAAAAACTGCATGCACACATACGACTGGTTACCATAGAAACTGTAAAGGATGGTACTTGTCAGAATTCCGCGGACACTTATGTACTGCTGAAAATTCTGCAGGCATACATGCTGTGTAATGGCTTGGAAAGCGATTCGCCATATTATAAATGCTCGTGTCTCTTAAAGTTGTTAGAATATACGTACTGGCGCTTTTTTAGTTGCGCCAAAATCATCAGATTCCAATGAAGCTAGTGGAACCAGCTATTGAAAATGAGAGGTTCTGTTACTTGGACGCTTTGGTGTGAAAACCTTTTTAAGAGACTGAATTTGGTTAAGCAAAATCAAATGGGTTACCATAGAAACAGTAAAGGATGGTTCATGTCGGAATTCCGCTGACATTTATGAGCTGCTGGAATTTCTTCTGCTATATATAATACTAGCGATCTTATAGTTGGAAAAGCGGTAGAATTTTTTTTAATTAACGTCGCACTGGAGCAACATAACGAGTTGTTGGAGACGGTACGGGATCAAACACGAAGGGAAAGTTCCGAGGACAACACCACGTAATTTTGAACCACGGTCAGATGACGAGGTCACACCTGAGCTGGCACCCCACTCTCTAAATTTCTGCTTGGGAAACGGATTGCCATATTAGATGATTATGTCTCTTAGATTAGCCTAAAATCAAATCAGATTTCAAATTTCTATGGTAAGCAGACACTTTCAGAATGCGTCTACCCACTCACGTCGAGAGTTGTTTACCTTTTGTGCTCATGAGTAATTTATGTCCCAAATTCGCTCTGGCGTTTCCTTAGTGTCAATATATCAATCACTTACGGGGAGTGAATGCCAGCAACCAACTTTGAGAAGGTAATTGCCTTAAAATCTCAGCTTTTAAGGCTTTCCATCTAGTTGCTTTTGAAAAGCTTTTAAAACCAATCATTTCGGTTAACAGGAACGAAAAGGAGCTTATTCACCAGCAGATTACATTGTTTATAGTAAAAAAAGTTAAGTTTCTTTTTTTAATGTTCTATGAAGTGCGTTTTGAAGATAGTTTTCTGGAGTTTTCTTCAATATTTCTAAGCAAAGTTTTGACATGGTCATTGGTTCGAATTCTAATAATATCGAAACAATTTATGTTGATCGTTTTGATTGCACTATAATGTATACTTCAGAAGTGGGTTATGCGTACTGCAAATTAGATTTATTTAGGATTAAAATTTTATTTCCAAAAAATTAAAATCAAGCGTGATATTTAAAACTACCTCGTAGCCTAACCTTTACATTACGGCTGCGACAAATGAGTCCCATCAGAAGTTTCCTTTGTAGAGCGGCTTGGGGCTGTTGGAATTTTTTTCCCCTTTTAAGTGACCGCTGACATCGATCACGATTTACGAGCTGTCAGCGACTGGCCTTTAATTAAAATAAAACTATGGTTTCACATAGTTTATTCGCAAAACGCGTGTATTTATGATTATTTCTTTGAAAATAGACGAAATCAAAATAAAAATAACTTATACTCATTTAATAACGTGAACTAGTCATAATCTAATTCAGCGATTTTTTTCAGCAAGAATGACACTTGTGGTTCTTTGTTAATGATGAAATGGTTTAAATCGTTTAAGACTCATTACATTTCAACGGCTTAGTTTTGAACATTTGACAAGTGCGTTCAGATAATTTCTAGTAATACCCATATAACTCATCTTGAGTTTTATTTTTTACTGCAAAATATCATAAATTGTGTCAAAAAGGGTTTTCAAAAACCACTTTGCAGCAAATAGGGTCGTTAATTATTTTTTTTGTAAATCGATCAAAATTATACTTGTTTTGGTGTGCCGCAGGATTTTAGTATTCAGTTTGTTTTCCCTGAGATGAAAAAGGTCGAAAATTGCTGAACTAATTCATTATTTTATGTTACTATTTTTCAAACGTAAGTAACTATTAGATCAATTTCATTTCTTCATAAAAGCATATTATGTATCGATAATTCATTTCGAAAAAAATTATTACCTGCATTATTCACCTTCGAATTCGAATTGTAGGCGGCGCGGGTGCATTCCTTCCCTGGGTATATTTCTCTATTGTTTGTCAGTAAAATAATCATTGTGTGAGTATATCTATTACTTGATATTGTGTGTATCTTGTGTCTGGCGCAGGCACGGCCAAATATGGCCTTTGCTCCATAAAACCCAACCAAGCATAACAAAAATTAATTTTTCATCATTTCGGACACCAATGTATGAACTTCATTTAGACTTTTCATTTGTCCAGTTTCAATTTTAAATTGTAACTTGCATATTAATCTTTTTGATTCGTCTACAATTTTTTTTTATCTTGTGTTTGGCGGAGATTGGCCAAATGAAGCCTTTGCGCCCTCCCCGACCTAAGAATTCTCGAAATAAATCTATTGGTTAAATTTTCCTTTTCTCCTGACAGAAAACGTATCACTCAAAAAAATATATTTTCCTGTCGTTACCCTTTTTCTTGTCAAATTAAATGAAGAAAATCCACCGTTATTTTGTTTCAAGCTTTAATACAAGAAGCGAACGAAGGCGAAAATGACACACTTGGGGCTAGGAGAGCGAGCGACAGCAGTGTTAAGTGCAACGCTGATCCAAAAATGACCTTGGCTTATGAAGTACAATGGATGCTTCCGCCATGTTGGAGGTTCACGTGATACTCTTGAAACCAGAAGCTATGTCGTGCTCCTTTCTCTGTTCTTTGTTCTCGCTCGAGTTCTTTTTTTTCTCCAGGCAGCTCATCTTTAGTTACTATTTTAATGCAATAAGTTGTTATTCATAGCGCCAATAATTCCTGTGTTTATGTTGCTTTGTCCAGTATATTGTAGATGTGTGAATGCTGCCGTGTGTCAGCATTAGCGAATGAATGGCTTTTGTCATCTACGGTTCCATTCTCATTTGCGGATATTGCAAAATAATTTTTTTTTTCATTTCGTGTTTGTGCATGCCGGTTTTGGAAAGAAGTGAGTGATTGTGGTTTTCTTGGTTGTATAAGTGAGGGTAATTTTTGGCGAGTGATATTTGCGAATAAAGAATACGTGTAGTTCAGTTATTTTTCAGTGTGAGAAGCTTTTTCTGTCAAGGCGGTAGTGCTTTTGTAGTGGAACGTGTTTCCTGTACGTCTTTCGGACGTGACGTCACTTAACTTGTTTTTCGAACACAATTTCAGCATTTCGCCATTAAAAATTCCGAAGAATGAATTCCAAATTGACAAACGATAGTAGAATGGTCAACGCCAATTGGATTAAATGCCAAATGGTGCCAAAAACGGCGATAAATTACATTTGATGGTAACCCCTATACGGGTAACTGGAAGTATAGTCCGGCCCCTGCGAGTTGGCAGTCAAATCACGTGGTTTTGAAAGAGAATTCTTTAAATTAGGTTATAGAGTGAAACATAAACTGGCTTCCACAATTGGCGTCCTAGCGCTGATTCTAGTTCTATGTTTATCGTTCGCAACCGAAAGTTATAACAGTTGGAGAAAAACATCCACAGCGAGCGCCATTCATGCTTTTGCGTATAGCAGCCTTTCCCTAACCAGTTTTCACACATTTTCAACTGACCCAAGGTCGACTGTATTCTCCGTCGGAGACGCACTATAAAATCCCTGTTTTTCGTCTGGTTTGTTTACATTGAAAATCTTGAAGAATTAAAAATTTCATTAACCAAAACAATGGCGGTTATATACTTCAAATTGTGTTTTTCTAGGAATTGTGTAAAAATTTAATATCCGTATCCTTAACATTTTATACAGATTATTAATTCTCACAGTAAGTCATCGTGAAAGCATGTCGCCCTAGTGCAATAAATGGAAACTTGTAAATTAAGAACAACTTGGAAGTAGGCATTATTTTTAGTGCTTAGCTTGCATTTCTTTATATTTTTGACTAAAAGTTGCTTAGGAACTATACAACTGATTTTTAAGATTTCTGTCTGGTTTGTTTACACGGAAAATCTCGAAGAATTAAAGATGTCATTAACCAAAACAATGGCGGTTATATTCTTCCAATAGCTAGCCATTGTGTTTTTCTAGGGATTGTGTCAAAATTTAATATCCGTGTCCTTGACATTTTATAGATTATTAATTCTCACAATGAGTCATCGTGAAAATATGTCGCCCTAGTGCAATAAATTGAAACTTGTAAATTAAGAATGTTGCTTTCAAAACCGATTTTTTCAACGTTTATAAAAGGTTTCTTTTCAGAATATCAATATGTGTTTACACGAAGTGATACATATTTGTTTACATTAAATGTAATTTGCCCTTCCCTGAAATATTATGGCACATGATGTACCCAAATACAAAGAACATCCATATTGGTTTTCAGTGGATTTCAAGTTCTGAGAATCGGGACATTTATTTGCGCTGTCTTCAGATCAAAAGCTCTTTATCATCATATCAAGAATGATTAATTTAGTTAGGTAAATGTATAAAACTTTGACAATGAAAAATCTGTTTTTTTTTTAAATACATTTTTACTAATTTTCAGCATTCTATCTGCAGTTCGGATGTAATATTTGCACCCCTAGCGATTTTTCTACTTATCCCGTAGTTTTCTAATGTTGATTATTTCTGGGTTAGTTCTCATAAGTTTTTTTATAACGCATAAAAGAATGCACATCTTTTATCAAATTGTACTAACAAATGCTTTTTATAAAAAAGCTAAAACAATACTTATATTATGCTGCAATTATTTGTGCAGTTCAATGATTTAAATATTTAATGTTTCAAACAAATCAACGGTGGTTAAATTGAAATAAAAATTTGGTTAAGGTTAGAATAATGTATAAAGTACATTTGGGTAAATGTTTCACCCCAAATCAATTACAAAATTAATCACCGAGGAAAAATTTTACTTTTTCTGCAATTTGGCATACTTAAAATAATTTGATTTCGTCTGAATATTGTAATGAATATATTATCTTAGCTTTTTGCGCATTCAGTTCATTTATTGCTCCACTTTTAATGATGCGAAGATTATAAGAAATTAAAATGTTCTAAAATATGTTCCACGCATTAATTCTCGATGATAATTTAGGTATTAAACGACAGAAGAACAAAGTCCTTTAAAATATTTCCTCAAACGATATTTTAAGAAAAAAGTACAAATATAGTTTACGTGAATAAATTATGTTCTAACGTACTTGTTCTGCAAGTGTATTTACTCTATTACAATTAATTTTGAATTCTATGTTCTGTTTAATGTTAACAAATATAAGATAAAAGTAATGACTAATTTCAACAAAGGAACAATTAATTTAACAGATGAGGTAGATCATTTAAACAATGAAAAGAACAATTCATGTCTGTTTATCTTTTTACCCCTGCATTTTGTAGACTGAAGCGAAAGTATTTCCGAGATAAAAACAATCGCGCAAAGAGGCTGTTTAGTTTCTGTTTAAATGTGTTACATGAGTAAAATAAAATAAGCTCATTCGTATTATGGCAGAAAGTATTTATAATTGTGAGTATGGAGTACTGATAGTTTTATTTTCATTTCAAGAAATATTTTTGCGGGCAAATTATGTAATATTTTTTAGGTATGAAACATTTCAAAGGAAAATCAACGTACTATTTTATAATCTGATGTAGCATTTTTACAGTTTATATGTAATTATGCCGCATATAAGCACTGTTTTAAAACTAGAAGTTAACTATACTTAGATTGTTTATACACAGTTTCGAAAACTAATTAATTATATTTTCAAGCATTAGAATTTGGGTACTTCGTATTTATTTGTTTTGCAAACTTTAAAATCAATTTAATTTACTTTAAGAACCCTTATTTTATTGTGTTGATACTTCCATTTTTATAAGGTGAGATTTTCAGTGGGAACAAACAAACCTGACGGAAGATGGACATTTTACTTCCTGTCACCCAAATGCTTTTGCATGTTACATATCGGGGCTAAACCTTTAGGTTACGGTCAGTACAAAAAATACGGTCAGTACAACAGTCGTACTGTATTCGGGTAGCGGAATAAAAGCGCCGTAGTGTAAAGCAATGTAGTTTATCGCCGTTTTGGCGACGTTTAATCGAATTGGTGTTGACCTATTAATTATCATTTATCAATTCGGAATTCATGCTTTGAAATTTTATTGACGATGTGCTGAAATCGTGTTCGAAAAACAAGCCAAGTGACATCACGTCTGGTATACGTTATAGGAACCACGTGTTCCGCCACGACATTTAGCTTGACAGAAAGTCTCATACAGAACAAACGCTGATTGGAATAATTTTCTGCATTGGTGATGAATTGAACGTTTATTCTTACGATTTTGGATTTATTTTTCTGTTTTGCTTAAAGTAGAACTGATATAGTTCGATGCTTTATTCTGATTTCTTAAACATAAAGTAATGAAAAGATATATCTTTGAAAATTAAGAACATTAACTCTTGGAAAAATCCAATCTTTATAAACTATTATTTATCTGATAAATTTTTTAAAATCTTTTTTTTTAAATGTACCTGAAAAATGCTAGAGTATGATAAATCGTTGCTTATTCTACCGTTATTTTGCATCATCAGTCTATCCTTTTTGACTGTACCGAAACTGTTTAGAGCGCCTCAACTTTTTCGTTCTTTTTTTTTAGAAAAAGATCAAGAAAATAGAGGGGTTTTCAGGATTGAAGGAAATAAAAATTTCACATAACTGTCTCGGTTTTCTTTATGCAAATGACTTTGAATTTTGGTGTAGCGAGTGGTAACTATGAAAGCAAGGGATAAAAAGATGAGTGTGCATGTTATTCGAAAGAAGTGGAATTTGATTAAGATGAAGCGTTCAATTGACGATAACGGAAAGGAACAGAACAGTGGTCTGAATACTGAATACTTATTGCTCGTGCATTTTTCGTTACTTTCTCTAAGTAAGCTTCTTTTGCAATCTGTAGCGCTTGTTTTATTGTTTCAGAAACGGAAATGTGTTTCTTTTCTGTTCAAGTAAATCCTCTTTAGTAGAGGATATTTTAGAAAAAGTTGTTTTAAAGTGTTATTTATTATAAATTCTCTCCCACGGTGTTAAATGTCTTCTAAGTAAATGGGTTTGATATTTTTTTTAATGTGCTTACTTTGTTACATATTTTTATTTTTAGAGGTTGGGTTGTTTGTTAATTTTGAAAATTACGAATTCAAATGAAAAGTACTTATAAGTTTTTAATTGAAGTGGGATTCTATTGGAATTAATGTTACATAATTTATTAATTAGCTAAAATTATTGTTCAGTGTATAATTATTAGGGTCCCTAGTGGTAATTAATTTTCTATGTGCTTTTTCAATTTGGAACTGATATGTCAACGAGTCTCATTTTAGAAACTAAATATTAACGATTGATAACTAATTATCAATGATATTATTGGAATATTTAGACTAAAATATGTATTTGATTTTAAAAAATCACTATAAAACAGAAGCATTGAAATTGAAATGTTTATATTCATTTCTACATGCTAGGTTTAAATACTATTTGTCCAAAATCTCAAGACGAATTGCATTTTTTCAACCGCGTGAAAGTATTTTAGAATTACACATAAATGTGAAAATAATCACACCTCTATCACACAAGACTTAATAAAAGTGTTAAAAAATAAATTGCCGGCATACAAAATTATAACATTTCTCTTATGGGAAAGTTATGAATTTTCGGAGAACATGTCTAGAAAATGAGTATATAGTGCATACCAATAACTGTAGAGGCATCATTTTGGTAGGTTGGTAGTTGGTAGTTGAATTAACATTCCTTTAGAGCAAAGCAGCGGGTTATTGGTGATGACGGTACGGAATCAATCCCGAAGGGAAAGATCCGAATATATCGTTATGGAATAGCGTTTTCAAATCATCGACATTCTCATTTAAGGTAAGTTATGGACGGAAATTCAAAATACCAATTTTAAGTTCCAGTCTTTTCCTTTGTTTTAAGCACATTTCAGAGATGAAAGCAATCGTGTTAAAAACAATACAACGAAATATTTGTTAACATGTAAATATTAACAGAACTTTACTGCACAATTTATTTCCTACCAAAACTTCATTTGAAATTGGGAAGCAATCAGTTCTTACTACCAATAGAAGATGCCAAAAGAATTAATTAAACCAGGGGTCCCTAAACTTATAGAGAGGGCGGCCTTAGAATTGTTTCCCCTCTACAAGGTTCCGTGAGAACTTCCTAAATTGCATCACGTGTCATCTATACTGTCAACTTCAATTCAATCGAATGTATCGTAACGAAACGCTCCTTGGTTGAGTCAAAATTATCTTCGATTGCAGAGATTGAATTTCAATTCAGTCAAATATTATCCTAACGAAAAGCTCCTTGGTTGAGTCATAATTCCCTTCAATTGTAGATTGAACTGATCATTGCATGGGGGTTCGCGATTTAAAAACTTACACACATCTCAAGTATTTAGAACTACGGATATCCGGAAAAATCCTTTAGGAACGAACTTTTTAAGTGTGTTTTAACTAGTAAAAAATAAGTCTCAATCAATTTAGGATAGTCAAAATATTATTATCTCAAGCCCGGTCTAATTAATTAGCCCTCACATAGCAAAAAATTATAGCAGATTGATAAACCAACCAAGTGGTCAATTCGAGTTGACTCTAATTAGACCTTCTGTACAAAAAGTGACCTTAGAACCATGATGAAATCGAGTTGTCATTTGTTGACCAGATCTTGATCTCGTAATCGTAAAAAAATCGCCGATATCTTGCTGACAAGATATCTCGTCATTATCAAAATAGGTCAGATTTTGATGGATGAGGTATCTTGTCGAAACCACTTGGAAAGTTAGTACTTTACAGCACGGATAATTGTTTGATCCGTCAACCAACTATTGATTCGTAGTGTGCTGTTTTCTAGCGATATGAGACATCAGATAATATTTTACTCTCAGCATTACTCTAAAGACTAAACTTGAAGACAATGCCATCTAGATAACCACGCTGATTAGTACTCGAGATGATTGTTCTGGATAACAGGACTGAGCATGCATGGAGTTTCAATGCTATGCAAAGGTTTGGATCTCCACAAGCCACTCTATATCCGTTCCCTACATCAGCAGTTATATCCTAACCTGAGGGATTACAATAGAAAACTTCTGTGAGAGCATTCGACTACGAAGTATACATTTCGCCTGCTCGTAATCCACGTTTATTGTTCGGTCTCCTCTGCCACTGTGTTTATGGGGGCACTGTTTTAGAATGCCCTCGTCAGCACACCTCTGGTTTGTTATTTACTCGACGCCTTCATCGTAAAGATCAAGCGGCATTAACTCAAGTCCTGGTTGCTGTTCGGCGACTCGTTGCTCGGTCGTTAAGAGAATGCTGGACTTGTTCCATTGTTGTTCTAGCGTGAAATGTTTGAACATAATACATTCCCAAAGAAAAGAAGCTTATACTAAAATATACCCAACTTAGTATTTGTTTTTAAATCTTTTTCAACAAGGTTTGCCTTTGATTGGAATTGTTGGAGTGTGCGAGTTCGAGCCATAGAGGAGATATAAAAGTAGAGTGAGCAGTGGTAACCCCTTTTTTTATGCCCAGGATCATGTGATTAAAACTAGTTATAGCATGACCCTTAGACTACTTTCGTCTGCGAGTGGAAACGAACGTTCATTATCTGACTGGTCCACTGTGCGGTAATAAACGCCCATCCATTGATTCATCTGATTGGTCCACGCGACATAGACTTTGGCAATTTCGTCATATTTGTCGCCACTAGAAAAACGTATTCACACACCTACCCTCTTATAAGATGTTATATCGCAAAAAGAGATTATTAGATGCCGAATTGGCCAACCAAGTCATTTTTTCAAGCACTCGTGTGACTAGTTGACATGTTGGTCATACTTTTTGAAGCTCCTCTATATAGCAATGCTCAGTCTACTAATATTTCACATCTGTGGGTTTGCCTCTGAATTGGAACTGTTGGAGCGTGCGAGTTCCAGCGCTCGATTGATGTTTAATTTATTTTCGTTTTTTAATATTTATTGCGAGTGATACTTTTCCCCGCATGTTTTGGTATTTTCATTTTATTTTTAACTGGAATTCTGATTTGGGAGAACGAATACATTAATTTTCAGGAAGAACTCAACATTCGGCATCGTATAAATATGCAATTTTAATAAACGTCACTTATTGCTGAATTAGGCGAAAGCTATGGATTGCGCTTAAAGCCTCCTTAACAGCCTTTATGCAAATGTGGTCAAGAAAAATAATTTCTATGGAAAGCTTTTCTTTCAATTCATTGTGTAGCTCGAGTACGACGTTAATTAAGTATCATTACATCATAATTCACTTTGGTTTGGTGTGGAAGTTTGGAGAGTGGGGTGGCCAGCTCATGTGTTGACCCGTCATCCGACCGTGATTCAAAATTACGAGGTGTTTTCACTGTGGTTCTTTCCTTACGGGATTGATCCCGGACCATCGCCAATGGTCCCACCGACGTAAATTCAGCTACCTTCCTACCTTCAGTTGTTTATTAACGAATATGTAAATCTTTATGTATTAATCTGAAATACATTTTTGTTTTCTTTTGAACACTCCAAAAAACGGTATTTTGCCATTTTCTATCATTAATAACAGACGGTTACTACTGTTAATTACTGTTTCTTCTGGGTCATTAAAACTTTCCTTCACTGTGTGTCCATTGCTTGGCGTTGTCTGTCTTGTGTGCTTGGCCAAATATGTCTCTTGCACCATAAAAACAAACCAACCATCATTGATAAAAGTAGAAATCAAACAATCGTTTACTATATATATCTTGTCTGTCCCCGAATATTTATTTCAAAAATCTTCAAAATTTTCATTTTCTGTTTAATTTTTCTCGCATCCGAGAATTAGTATCTATATCGTTCCACCTGTTTTGGGTTCGAATTTCGGTCAGTGTGGACGTTCGTAGCGGTTCCGAATTTACTTTTGAACGTAGTCCAGCTCTAATTAGCCTTCGTGTAGAAAAAACGGTTCCAAAGTAACTAACCAAATCCCAACCCAGAATTGAAAAGTTTTAATAACTAAATTAATTACACTTTAGATAAATTAAAAAATGCACACCAAATAGATTAAGTTTATAATTAAATACAGTTGGTTTAATCTGAAAGCTTACAAGCTTACGCTTCTGAAGGTTTTCAAGGTTGCAGAAGAGTTCTCTCGCTAAAATACAGGCAAAGCGAAGTTCACGTCTTAGTTAAAAGCATTATTACAGAACTACAAAAATTTCTTTTGAATTTTCTGATATTTGTGACACATTTTGCATGTACTTTCCGAAAAACTTCCAATTATAAGCATTAAAAAATCTGGGTCATCCAAAATTGAATATTATTCATTACCATTATGTGTGTGTGAATAACCATCACATGTGTACACTATATTCTCGTGGCCAAAAAGATGTTTACATCTCAAAACCTGTCCAACTCTGCCGTGTTAGGATTGATTTGAGTTGTCTTCTACTTTTCTATCTTTTCTTTCCGTTTTTAATATATTTTCATCCCACTATGAAATATTACAGTTTGGGTAACCTCATCCATTTGTTGGCTTTCAGTTTATTTAAATGGCCGTTTCTCAACTATATTTCCGCGGCGTAAAAATAGAACTGTGTTCTTTACGTTTATGTTTTTTTCTTCTGTAGAGTGCTTTTGGCGTGGGTGTTTTTAATCAATTTTAACTGACTATTACAAAGGAATTTGGATATCCCCGAGGAATTTATCGCGTCGTGATATTCTATATAACCATAATATACTTTTCTTGGAGAAAGGTATGGAGTAAAAGAAGTAAATGTAAATTTAGCAAGTTCATATTATCCCAGAAATTGCAAATACACATTTCGGAAAGTGGCATCACTTAGCTACATTTTAACCCTCCTTTGGTTGTTTCGACGAGGTATCTCGTTATTAGCAATAGTGGATAGATCCTCTGGTGACGAGATATCTGGTCAGTGGAAGCAAACTAATCAGATCTTGATCTCGTCATTATTAAAAATCTGCAATGTATATCTTGATGATATCATTAGCAAAATTGGTCAAATCTTGATGGACGAGATCGAAACCACTTGGAGGATTAAGGTAACTCCTTTGACGAGAGCATTGGATAACCGGAAGTGAAATCCTCGTTTTCTGATGCTTCGTCCTTTTACCACTGAAAATCCCTCGCAAAATTAAAAAAAATTGTAATTTATGTTCTTTTCAATTAGTTCCTGAAATTAATTAATCCGTCTCATTAACATGATTTCTTTGGATTGGCATGAATATTATTGCCTGTTGAAACTTCTTATCTTTCGATAAGTCCAGTGGCTTTAATCGTGTCTGAATTAGGACTTAACTCTCTCTTTCCAACTTTTTAGATTCAATTCACTATTAAACTTTTCTCAAATCCCTTGAAATTAAATGTTTTGAAGACTAGATCTTTACTATTTTGGCTCAGTTTCGAAAGTATCTTTACTTTTAAGCTTTAAAGAGATGATTTACACGTCCTCTTGTGTACTCATTTCAAAGCTATGATGCAAATAGATAAACAAATGACGGAAAACAATGCGGAATCTGGCTTTACCTTCAAAACCGTATTACTTAATTGCCTTTAGGACACATTTTGTCTCAGTTTAGTTAAGATACTTGTGTGGAATTTATAAACATAATTAAGCTTATTTCTTAAGTATCGTGGGCTCCAAACTTTTCTGGTATGTCCTGTTTATTTTATTAATTTAATTATTTATTTAATTAGCTTTTGGGTAATACAAATTGACCATAAAGTTTTTCATTGAAGAAAATACTCAAAATCCAACCATGAATCATCAACTACTTTTCCCCGCGACTGTAGGACGTTCAACCAATCCTTCAGAGTTTCTGTGTATTCGGAGTATTGGGTGATACTAACGTCATAGAAATGGGATACAGTAACGTTTTGACTCGGAAATTAAACTGCATATTTCGATTCAAAAACTTTCCACCATTCTCTTGAGCCCTAGCACTATGGTATCAGTTAACCCCCATAACGCGTAATTAAACTTCCTCTAAAGAAAACTTTGAAGACAAAACTTTCATCCAGCCATGAATAATTAACTACTCTTCTCCACGGCAGTAGGATGCTCAACCAATCCTTCACAGCGTCGATGTATAAACGATCCCGTGCCAAGCTTATCGAGTGATACTACCGTCACAGAAATGGGGTACAGTAACATTTTGAACTTGGAAATTCCTTAGAGCCCTAGTACTATGGCATCGGTGAACCCCTCACCCCACACACTTAGCACGTAATTAAACTTCCTCTAAAGAAAACTTTGAAGAAAATACTTTCATCCAACCATGAATAATTAACTACTCTTCTCCACGACGCTCAACCAATCCTTCACCGTGTTGGTGTATAAACGATCAAGTGTAAAGCTAATCGAGTGATACTATTGTCATAGAAACGAGGTACAGTAACGTTTTGCACTTTTAAATAAGCTGCAAATTCCATAACAAAATGTTTCCATATTTCTATAGAGCCCCAGTGGTATGTGATATTGGTGAACCCCCACATAGAACGTAATTAAACTTCCTCTAAATAAAACTGAGGAAAATACTTTCATCCAACCATGAATAATTAACTTCTCTTCTCCACGACTGTAGGACGCTCAACCAATCCTTCACAGCGTCGGTGTATAAACGATCCTGTGTCAAGCTTATCGAGTGGCACTAACGCCAGAGAAATGGGGTCCAGCACCCCCAATCAGTCACTGCCCTGTGTATTTTTGGAGCGGAAGGTGACTGGATTAGCTTTTTTCGCAAGTCAGCCGTACCTTGATTTATTCTTCATTGCTCCCAATTTATTTAGGGGAATTGGGAGTTGATTATTACGATTTCAGGAAGTGGGTGTGGTTGCGGCTATTGAACAGCCCGATCCGCTTGAGGTATGGTCATGGCCTTTTCGTTGCAAGGCTATCCGTGTGAATATCTGCGCGTGTGGCGACAAGCTGGACGGTGGACCTCGTAGACGGCTCAATCTCTGGGGACAAATTGTGGGTTAATTGTGGTGTTGAATTTTATGGAAGATTGATGTCTATGGGTTCCTTATTTTTCTAATTTGGTCGTTTATTAACTTCGTAGTTTCTGAGCTTGGGAAATATTAATAGGAAGCTCATCTTAATAAAACTGAAACTACGAGAAATCTCGTAGAAACCAAGTGGTTTTCTACGATTTCTGTGGTTTCTACAAGATGACATCTCGTTCATCAAGATTAGACAAATTTTGCTGATGATCCAGATAACGAGATATCTCGTCATCTGGATATTACTGATTGTTTTATGATGACGAGATCAAGATCTGGTCAGTTTTCTTCTAATGACGATAAACCTCTTCCATCAAGAGCTGGTCAGTATTGCTTATGACGAGACACCTCATCGAGGTGACCACCTGGAGGGTTAAGTGGCTATACGGGGCATTTCAAAACTAACTGTACAAGCTTTAACCCTCCTGTTAGTTGTCTCCACGAGGTATCTTGTCATTAGCATAACCTTCCAGAGCTTGATGGACATGATATCTCGTCCAACAAGCTTTCGTCTCTCGTTATTAGAATAAAACTGGCCAGATCTTGATCGCGTCATAAAAAAATTGGTAATACCTTGATGACGATATATCTCGTCATTAGTAATTTAGGTCAGATCTTGATTGACGAGATATCTCGTCGAAACTATTCAGAGGGTTGAGGGTGGGTAGTGATCACAAATTTAAACTGTTTTCAAAACTTAAGGTTATTTAGTTATTAGTTTTATTTAAACTTTTAAACTTCTGTGTTTACGTCTTGAAATAAAATTAAGTAGGGGCTTGTGGATTTAACAGGAGAAACAGCTTTGAAGCAAACAACGCGTTTAATAAAATACAATTCACATTAATTAAACCATTTAAATCCGAATTCCAGGCTCCAGTATGACGTTAATTAAAAATACCAACACTGAATTCCAGGTTAGAAGAAAATTAAAATAAAAGGGTTTCAGTCCAACGGTTCCATCGGAACAGGCAACCTCTGTGTCCGTTCTCTACCAAAACATCAACCGGTCGCCCTGACGAGGGGTCAGGAATCCATGTCACTGCTCCTCCAATTACTCGTTAACGAAGAGCAACGGTTACCTCAAAAGAGGCCACTGGACACCCCTTAACCCCATATGGTCGGAAACCCTCCAGACACATCCGCTCGGGAATATTTGTAAAGGAATTTCGGGCCTCCTAAATCGGGAAACCACTTCTAATAGGAGTTGAGAAAAAATATAATATCGTTGGAAAAAGCCTAAAATAGTATGGGGATAAGGAGGTCACAGGGAGACATTTCTGTAAGAATCAACTACAGTTTAATAAATTCAACAAAAGTTCAGGATGCACACAGTTTATGTAAGATTATTTACAAACTTGATCAATACAGTTCACATCGTCGTCGGCATAATAACTCTGGACTCGTCGTCTTTTCGATCTCTCATCTGCCACCGTCTAGAACGTTCTCTCCGTTTGCGTGGCGTGTGCCCCGTTCGCCAAAGCATTTCGCTGTCCAAATCAGAACAGCTATCGGTTCGATTCATCCATCAGTGTACTTCTCTCCTCTGTGGAAGTAAAGCTTTCCTTGCGTGTGTATGTCCATTCACTTGATCACTTTGGCGTGGTGTGGAATTTTTGAGAGTGGGACACCAGCTCTGGTGTTGACCTCGTCACCTGACCATGTTTCAAAATTAAGAGATATTGTTACGGATCTTTCCCTTCGAAATTAATCCCATTCTAATACCCCGTTGTATTTATACAGTGTGATGTAAATTTAAGTACCTACTTACCATTTACTTGGCGTTGCTTGGCCAAAACCCAACCGACCAGAACAGTTATCACGACATCAGCTCAAGGTCTGGAAGTCCTGTGCATGCTCCGATCATTCGGCCATTAGCCATGTGTATATCTCCACAATAGTGCATCCAAATTTGGGGGAAAGTTTGGGTTCCAACTCCCCAATTGGAAAAGGTAACAAACGAGTTAGTTTCCATAAATATCGTCTGTCAAATACTCTTCAACTGAAGCACTATCGATACGAGACAACGAAAATCAAAGGCGTTATTTACACTACGGTGTTCCAAGTTGTTTTGGCGAGATATCTCGCCCAAGATCTTGTCAATTTTGCTAATGACGAGATACCTCTTCCATCAAGATCTGGTTGGTTTTGCTAGTGACAAGATACCTCGTCGAGAAAGAACTTCCCATTTTTCTCTAAGGGGCAATGAAGATCCAAATAGGAAAAACAAATTGTCCCTTGCTTAGAACTGGTGAATGTTTGGAGCAGATTTTTACATCAGAGGCTAGCCAGGGCAGTTTCCTACATCGAAAGTAAACCACCAGATGGGTTAAAAAACAACTCACCATCCTATAAAGTATCCAAACACTGTTTTAAACTAATCGTTGTCTAGCTTCCATTCTAATTCAAAAAGGTAACGAATTGTGGTGCCAGTCAATTTCTTTTCAACTGATTGCCCCTTACCAAGAGTTGGTGCTAGTTTGGAGTAGGTTTTTACATTAGATTCTGGCCACTGAAGGGCAGTTTTCGACGCGATAAACCACCAGGAGGGTTAAAAAAACAACTCACCATCCTAAAAAGCATCCTAGCCCTGCTATAAACTAATTGGGGTATCACATTTTAATTCAGAAATGTAACAATCTGTGGTGCCAGTGAATTACTTTTCAACTGATGCCCAACTATCAATACCACACTATGAAAATCGAAGGCGTCATTTGCGATGTGATGATTAAAAAAATCTACTCCGCACCCTAAAAAGCATCCAAAAACACTGCTTTAATTTTGCTAATGATAAGTCAATTTTGCTAATGACGAAATACCTCATCTATCAAGATCTGGTCAGTTTTGCTAATGAGGAGATACCTCGTCGAGATAAAACTGTCCTATAACTCCAAGTAGGAAAAACAAATTGTCCCTTGCCACGAATTGGTGACAGTTTGGAATTGGTTTTTATATCAGTCTGCCCACTACAGGGCAGTTTCCGACGCAAAGATAAACCAGAGGGTTAATAATACAGCTCTCACCCTAAAAAGCAACCAAACACTGCTTTAAATTAATCGGGGTCTCACTTAAATTCTAATTCAAATTGTGGTGCCAGTCAATAACTCTTCAACTGATGCCCAACTATCAGTATGAGACAATGAAATTCGAAGGCGTCATTTACGTTGTGATAATTCAAAGAAAAACTACTCACCCTAAAAAGCATCCAAAACACTGCTTTAATTTACTCGGAGGTATTAAACAAGTCAAGCCTATCCGAAAGATAAGCAAAAAACAAAACTTAAAAACGATGCTCAAGAGGAGAATAAACTTTTATGCATCCAGGCAGAACTTTTTTCAGCACATCATTCCCTTTTCCGAAACAACCCCGGAACATAAAAAGTTTTTAACTGATCGTTCTTCTAGTCACCTGGATCCGTAAACGCCCGTCATTTGGGATCAGAAAATGTTCGAAAATGAACATAAAAAAGCCGTTACCGGAATAACATTGGAGCGCAGTTACATGACTTTTCACTACTCTATATATATCGGGTTTTAAAATTAGAACACAAATTTGTCAAGGTGTAGGGGAGAAAAGATATTTCGAAACGTAAATGTCCATAACATTAAATTGCAAACCTACATACTGCGTACTTGAACGATCAGACAGAGGAGACTTATTAAAAAACTAAACAGAAAACAAAAATGCAGGGACGCACCGAAGAATAAATATGTCATCAAAACAGGAAACTCCGAACTTCGAAAGGGACATTTATATTTCAATAATGCACATAGCAGAGAAATCGACATTATTTGTATATTGACGAATGGCTACTAACGGATATAAGCAAATAAAATATATCACTCCCGGATTCATTCGGAAATTTTGTCTCTTAGTTTTATTCGTGAGTAAACAAGTCGCCAAAAAGATCGCCAAATATTGAATGAGGGATTTTCAGTGGGTAAACAAACCATACGGGAAGAGATTTTACTTCTGTTACCCAAAACGCTCTCTCACTCACACTTAACTTAAAATGTAGTTTATCACTATTTTGGCGACGTTCGGCTTTTAATATAATTGGCGTTGATTAATTAACTGTTATAATAACAGTTCGAAATTCATTATGAGAATTTTTATTGGCGACGTGCTTAAATCGTATTCGGAAAACAAGCCAAGTGATGTCACATTCGGACAAGAAACACCGATTCGGTGCCGAAACATTTCGCCACCTACATTCGGCTTTATAGCAAAAGCCTCTCATAGAGCAACCTAACCTTCTATAAAGCTTAGTTGAAGCTTGCCTAAGGAAATCGAGTCGTCACCCTGGTACTACATGGCATGGTATTTAGAGAATAAGAATCCACAAAATTTTATGTAAATTAATTTTGAACTAAAATTAAAAATTCAATTTTTCCATCGATTTTTGCGATTTTGAAAGTACCTTTCCCTAA
Source organism: Meta bourneti (assembly GCA_933210815.1). Taxonomy (NCBI): domain Eukaryota; kingdom Metazoa; phylum Arthropoda; class Arachnida; order Araneae; family Tetragnathidae; genus Meta; species Meta bourneti. The sequence continues at coordinate 74,958,873 of OW119928.1, forward strand.
AGACGATAAGCGAATGCAAAAACAAAATGGCATCTTCATAAAGAAACACTGAGACTTGTGTTTAATTTCTTGCACCATTAAAAATCTGTCTTCGGGGCCCAGATAAAGAGACCTGTGTAACCGCGCTTTTTAAACTTCCACTGACGCTCGCTTTCCATCGCTTTGGGTCTCTGTTCGTAGCCGAAAAGCCGAGCGCTCGAAATAGTTTTCTTTGAAACATCATTTGTTTCCATTTATGAGATGACACTCACTCCCTTCTGTATCCGCTTGTGTGTCGGCGGATGACCTTGCTTTTAATGGCTCTTCAGAGAGCCGTTGTTAATAGGGAGGACGTATAGCCTGTGTTAGTTTGCGGCTATTATTAGGGCTTAGTTATGGAGATGGGATCAATGCTACCGGTCAGCCGTGAAGACCTCCCGCGCGGGTTATTATGCCGTGAAAATGAAGTGTTCTGGATGGCCCGTTGGTGAATTTGCCGTTGCGCTTTCTTTGGCAGCTGGATGAATTCACTGGAGACCACGTGCTCTTTGCAAATCATTTTGCACCTTCCCACAGAGACCTAAACGTCAATGTGGAGTGTTTTGTTTGGACCTTGAGTTATATGACTTCAGCAACACATAACTTGACCGCATTTCATGCCTATAAAGGACGTTCTTCGCTTCACCTATAGGTGCCTATTTTTTGGGGTTTAGAATGGAAAGGATCACTAACTGTAACGCAACTTTTAAACATCCCTTAACACCAACACAACACCCCATCCCTCAACAACAACGGCGATTCCATGCACAAAGGTGTGACTTCCGAGCGAGCAACCAGTTAAGCACTCGACACTTGGGAGGTTGACCACATGAGCTGCCGCCGTGCTGGTTGTGTTTTAACTCTCCACCTAAAATTTTACATCCCGTTCTGTTGCTCCAGTGCGACGTTAATTAATTACCTTACCTTACCTTAACACCTAAAATTTTTCACACAGATTTTTAAGTCTCAGACCATTAAAATCTTTGTAATTTTTACATCCATCCTTTATGCAATGCCACTTAAGATTTTTCTCTCATTCGATGTGGTTGTAAGCTACTTTGCAGCAGGTGTGTAAGTGATACTTCCTTTCCTTTCAACTAGCTGGAGGAGGGTGCCCTTATGCCATCCGAAAGGAGGATATGTTCTCCATTTTAGTTCAAATAATAATGTCCTAAGTCCACACCTTAAATCTCCTTCATATAACTTCTGAAATATGAGAAGAATTTTCTATCAAGTTAAATGTAGGTGGCAGTAGTGCTTTTGCTGCGATACGCGTTTCCCGTATTCCGAACGTGACGTTGTTTGACTTGTTTTTCGAATACGATTTCAGCACTTCGTCAATAAATATTCCGAAGGATAATTCCTGAATTGGTATACGTTGGCTCAGAGCAAAAACTCATTTATTAACAAAAGCAAATTGTAGAATAAATGCAGCTGTTTAAAGACTATTAGGTTTTAGGTAAATAAAAGTTTTATTCGTTTTGATAGTGTTACATATCTCTTAAACAGATTACAATACGACCATGTGTTTCTCATCATCATGGAAATAAGCATTTAGTGTCTCCGAAAAAATGTCATTTAAAGAGTTTCTGCTTTAACCCGGCTATATGATAGTTGATTGATCAACACCAATTAAATTAAACGCCAAACGTCGCCAGAATGGCGATAAGCAATATTTTAAGGTAACACCGATATGCATCATTCAAGAGCATTTTGGTAGTGGAAGTAAAATCTCTTTCCGTCTGGATAATTGGTATGCATGGCAAATCCCTCTGATACTTTAGGATTAGTTGTTTGTCCATTTCTAGTGCGCGGACCAACCCAACCAATCAATCAAACTAAACTCGGTTGAGTATTTTCTCCGCCTTCAAGCTATAAGCGCTCCTACAGTGCACACTACCTTGCCAATTGGGAACACAAGCTGCCATTGTTTACCAACCGTATAACTTTAGGTGCACACTTTTACAACTTTGTAGCAACCGCTTGAAATCGAAAACGCTGCCTCGATCGGAAGCGAATGTGTATTGCCAATTCTAGCTTTAAGGGAGGAAACTGGAAGCACGGAAAAAGAACAAAGGAACAAAGAGCTCTCCTCTGCGTAAATTGGGGTGCGGGAAGGTGAAGAGAAGAAAAACGATCTCGAACGTTTTTTCCGACACCCAAGTTCTCAACCAGGTGGGGGGTTCGAGCTCGAGTTCTCGTTCGTGTCTTCAGAGCTTTCCATAAATAATTTCCGCAGTGGAAGAGAGTGGTAGATGAATGCTTTTCTTGACAGTGATGTCAGGCCTCTGGGAGACTACTGTTCGATGTCAGGTTGAGGGGTTAGTTATGGGTTTCTGGTTTTAACCCTCCTGGTGGTTGTCTCGACGAGGTGTCTCATCATTAGCGAAACTGACCAGATCTCGATGGACGAGATGATGCGTAATTAGAAAAAAACTGACCAGACCCTGATCTCGTTATCATAAAAAAAACGGCAATATCTTGATGGCGAGGTATTTAGTTTTTAGCAAAATTGATGAGGTTTTGATAGTGGAGACATCTCGTCATTTCCCATATTGGCCAAATCTTAGTGGACGAGATATATCGTCGAAAAAACTTGGAGGGTTTTACAGACCGTTATAAGCAGACACGTATTTTAAAATTTTGTATGGGGCCCAATATTCTCTCCAGGGTTCCCTTTCCAATCGAAAGGATATAATCATAAATGAACATTAAACATTTAACTCTCCAAGTATTTCGACGACATATCTCGTTGAAGATCTGGTTAATTTTGCTAAGGATGAAACATATCGCGTCGATACAAATCTGTCTTATTACGCCAAAGGGAATGAAGATCCAAAAAGAACAAATTGGGCCTTGCATAGAACTAATAACACTTTGGAACAGGCTTTTGCCCTTGAGGCCGGCCACTATCGGATACCCCTTCCACATAGGTTTTCCCACTGAAGCTTTTTTTCCATTATAAACTTTTGTGTAACGAAACAAAAGATTGAAGAAAAAGACAGCAACATAACATAGCTGTTTCGTTGTTTTCTGACACACTACTTGTCCCACTATGTGACAGATACTACGGAATGAACCTGAAAAAAGGGTTAATGTTAAACATTAGAGAAATCTTATAAACTTTTGCCTCAGCTGACCCACTAGCCCCCATATTCGTAACATCTGAAAGTTTTAAAAATTACATTCGCCCTCCCCGGGAAAATAGATTCAAAATATCTCGCAAAATAATTTAAGACTTACAGAATCTGATTAAGATCCAACTGCGATACTTCTCTTCTTCGTGCGACGTGGGCGAAATCACTTAGTTCTCGAAACGGTGTTTGAGGAGAAGTGCTTCCTGTCTAATCACGGCGGGACAATTTATCTGCATCCGAACACGTTAATTTATTCCCCTAGAACCTCTCCTTCCCTTTTAAAGACCAACGAGCGCCTCGGTTATTCCTCTGCACAATTCGCTCGAAGAATTGCTGCTTCCCCCGAAGAATTGTTGTTTATGTCGCAATTTGGGTTTGAATCAGACAATCCCTTAAGTGCTGTCCTGAAGACTCTCAGTGGAGGAGTGTGGGTTTGTTTTATGTGGATTAGATGAACCTTGAAGCGTTGGACAGTTTTGGATTGGTCCACAGGCTTCCCGTGTTACGTGCGTTGCTGCTGGTTAAAAATGTCAGTTTGTTCACTATTCAAGAGGCACTACATTTCACTCTTTCACGTGTTAACCTTACAAGTGGTTTCGGTGGTTCAAAATTACTTGGTATTCTCATCGGATCTTTCCCTTGGGGATTGATCCCGGACCATCGCCAATAGCTCGTTATGTGTTGCCCCAGTGCGACTTTAATTAACTATCTTACCTTATCAAGTGGTTTCGACGAGATATCTCGTCCATAAAGATTTGCTATGATGAGATTTATCTTCGTCAGTATATTGCCGAATTCCTTATGATGACGAGATCAAGATCTGGTCAGTTTTCTTCTATTGACGAGATATCTCATCCATCAAGAACTGTTAATGGTTTTTCTAATGACGAGATAATTGGTCAAGACAACCACCAGGAGGGTTAAGCACCCTTCAAATAATCAGAAATTCTTTTGATCCTTGCCAATTTTGGTTTTAATTTTTTTTAATGACGGAGCATATTTCTGTGGCATATATCACTGTCTCACGGAGCCCTTCAATTTTTCAAATTTCACAATTAAAACAAAAACTATGCTAGTAAATTAAATTGTTATTCAATTTTTGATTTCTCATTTTTAGACTTTAACATTACACTGCTGTTCATTGTGTGAGAGTTCATAATCTTGCGTCTTGCTTTGAACCTTTCGTCACAAAAATCCATAATCCAATCCATTGTCTCTTTTATCCTTTTAACTTCCCTGATAATCGTTAACTGTCCAAAATAACTCGCCAAACTCTTTCCCGCAGTCACTCCCGCGGCTTTGTTGGGTTTTATCGATTGAAGACAGAGTTTTTATACATTAAAAATAAATTTTATTACGTGACCAAGTCTTATGGTTTAAAAACATACAAGAAGTCTGATCAGCTCATGATCCCCAATCTTTCTTCACTTTTATACATTCAAAGATTTACATTCTTCAAATTTATGTGCCCCACACGGCACTATAATTGGAGGTTTGAGACCGATTCCAACATGCGGCCCCATCGGTTGTAAAACCTCAGCAGATGTATTACAATTCAATATATATATTTATATAAATCTAACAAAATATTTTTCTAATAATATTTTTAAATTTATTTAACAATAAAGGCTTTGTTAAAAAGTCAGCCAAATTATTTTCCGATGAAATATAATTTACGTTAAATAGTTCATCTTTTATTAATTTACGAATAAATTTGTACTTGATATCAATATGTTTAGTTTTCACATTTTCCTGACTATTTTTTGAAAAATAGATAGCAGATTGATTATCACAATATACTTGGGGTCTTATGTAATCACACAAACTTAATTCATTTATAATTCTACTAAACCAAATAACTTCTTTAGTGCAATCGGTTAGTGCAATAAATTCAGATTCCATTGAGCTAAGAGCTATGCACTTTTGTTTAGAAGATTTCCATGATATTGGGATGTTACCAAAATAAATTAAATAGCCACTGCTTGAATGTCTGTTTGTGAGACCACATCCCCAATTTGCATCAGAAAAAGCAATCAAATTTGAACTTTCTACATTGGAAAGATTAATTTTAAAATCCTTTGTAAGAAAAACATAGTTCATAATATCAACAACGTAAGACCAGTGTTTGTAAGTATAACCATTACAAAACTGAGACATTATATTAACAGCAAATGCAATATCTGATCTGGATCTATCTGACAAAAACGATAAACATCCTATTAAGGAACGATAGGGATGTTTCCTCATTAAATCATTTTCAATTATTTCTTCCTCTTTAACCTTATCAGGTAAGTTACAACCAATTTTAAAAGGTAAATTCACAAAACTTTTAGGAAGATCTTTGTATTTTGACATTAATTTTTCAATGTAGGTAATTTGATGTAAATAAATCGAATTTTCAATCTCTTGAAAGTTTACGCCTAACAAATATTTAGTTTTACCTAGGACTGTAAGATCCAATTTTTTGTCCAATAATTCGATTACGTCATTTATCAAATGTTCCCTTTTTGAAAACAAAACCATATCATCTACATAAACAATTAAAATTACATCTTTTAATTTGTAGACACAATTACACCAATTTAACTGAGAAATACCTAATTTAGTTAAAATACCGTCTAATTCCAAATTCCATTCTCTACCACTTTGATGCAGACCATATATAGCCTTTTCCAATAGACATACTTTGTTTTCGGATCCTTTCAGCACAAATCCTTTTGGCTGTTTCATGTATATAGTATCTTTAAGGTGTCCATATAAATATGCACTTTTCACGTCAACTTGACAGTGATACCAACCCAACATAGAAATCAATAGTACAAACAATAATTTAACAATAGAAAAATTCACAACTGGTGAAAAAATATCTTTAAAATCAATGCCGGGTTTTTGCTTAAAACCTTGAGCAACAAGACGAGCTTTATACCTTTTAGGTATATTGTTTTCGTCCATTTTTATGCTGTACACCCACTTACTTCCAATTATGGTTGTATTTGGGGGTGTGTCCACTAATTTCCATACTTGCCTATCCTTCATTATCTGAATTTCTTCATTCATGGCAGTATTCCATTTAATTTTATCCTTACTTGCTTGCGTTTCTTCATAACTTTTGGGGATTTCGACATTGTAACACTGATCATACATGTCGTACATCTGTTGGTCTAAAAAATTAGATTCATCACTAGAAGTAGATGGCACATTAGAAATATCCACATTAGGATGTTCAGTCTCTGGCTTAAAATTGAAATTTACAGGATCAAACCTAATCTTGTTTTTACTACAGTACTTTTTAATATCATTTAAAGATCTCATTCTCAAATTTTCAGGAGAATAATAGTATACATCTATCCTATTGCTTTTATTTCTAGGTTTTTCGATTCTTCGCCAATTTGAAATGTTAAGACTTTTTAAGTCCTCAGTTTTAACTAAATCTTTAGAATCTAAAACTTGAGTTTCACTTTCCGATTTTACTTTTATATTTTCATTTGATTGATAAATAGGAATATTAGAATTAAGATCGAAAGAAACGTACTTAGAGTTTTTACCAAATAGTACATCAACAGCTTTCTTACTTTCGTCGATATGAACATGGACTGTTTCAACTATTCTTTTCTCGTTTGGGATATATATTCTGTAACCTTTAGTTTTCAAACCATATCCTGTCAAAATACCAAGTTTAGCTCTGGGTTGTAACTTATTTCTCTGTATTTTAGGAATATGAACATATGCCAAAGAGCCAAAAATTCTAAAATGTTTTACTGATGGTTTGAAACCAGTCCATATTTCGTTAGGAGATATACCCTCAGTTAATTTGTGTTCGCATCTATTTTTAGTATGAATAAATGCTAAAAGTGCTTCTGACCAAAATTGTGGTTGTAAACCACTGTCTTGAAGCATAGCTCTGACACAATCCATGGCTGTTCTATTGAACCTTTCTGCAACGCCATTTTGTTCAGGGGTATAAGTTGAAGTTCTTTCGATTTTTATTCCTAGATCATTTAAAAACTTTTTAAATTCTTCGTGACAAAATTCTAAACCATTGTCAGTTCGGACACATTTTAACTTAACATTTAGCTGTCTTTCAGCTTTAACCAAGTATTTTTTAAAGTAATCAAAAACTTCATTCTTATTTCGAATAATATAAATAGTTACTTTTCGTGAAAAATCATCAATAATAGATAAAAAGTATTTGTTTCCACCTAGAGAGTTAACTGGAGCAGGACCCCACAAATCCATATGGATCCTTTCCAAAACATTTTTAGTTTTCCTTTCGTACATATAGTTTCTTTTTAAGGATATTCTAGTGGATTTAGCAATAGCACAAATCTTACAATTTTTATCTATATTTTTACAATTAAGTTTTTCAATTCCTTTTACACAATTAATTTTACTCATATTTTCAATTAAGGGCATGTTAACATGACAAAACCTACGGTGGGCTTTTTCTAGATCTAAACCAGTTACATATGTATAATTTTTAATCTTGGGATAACCTTTTAAGATATACAATTTTCCAATTCTGGGAACAGTAAACAAATATTTATTATAACTATTATAAATAATCATTTTGTTATTTCCCCATTTAATTTGGTTTCCCACAAGGTCAATACGAGCACCACTAATTAAATTTTTTCTCATATTAGGCGAGTATAACACATCTTTTAAAGTTATATCATAATTTCTGTTTCTATCTAAAACTGTAAATTGAATATCACCCATACCTAATACTTCCGAGGTGCTGTCCTTGTCTCCGACTAGGATCTTCTGTCTTCTGTAGTGGTAGTTTTCTGAATGTCGTAAACATATCGCGTTCTTTACAGAAGTGGGCAGTTGCAGCAGAATCAATGAGAAATTCCCTCGGTCTTTCATTTAGAAAATTTGAAACTGCATAGGCACGTTGAAGATCAGTTTTTGGATTGTCCTCCATATAAAATAATTCACCACCAGGTTTCTGCCGATTGCATTTCTTGAAGCACTTCGATTCGTAATGTCCCGACTTTTTGCAGTAGTTGCAGAATGGTCGCGGCCCCATACGACAAACTGTCGACTTTCTTGGGCTTGAAGGAATTAATTCAGGGTCCAGTACGCATCTGCTGTGATCAGGAGTAGACGCCCGTGTCTCCTTGTATCTAGATGACTTGTTTCTTGTAGCATAAGCATCGGCCACGATACTTAATTTTGTGCCTTCGTCTTTCCGCTTCAGCTCGATTCGGCTGGATTCTGTTATTAAATGTTTAGACAAATTGTCTAGCGTGAACTCGTTGTCATCCATCCTGTATAGCAATTGTACCAGATTATCGTATTCGTGAGGCAAATGTCTTATTAGTTGAAAGCAAACTAAAAGGTCTGGGATTTCGAATCCACATTCTTTTATCTGTAACAGCTTCTCATGCACTCGTTTGCAGAAGAGTCCAATGGATTCGTCCTCCGGCTGGTAGCGGATTGAAAAGAACTCGTCCACAAGGCCTGCCAATCGTGCTCTAGATGCTGGTTCAAAGTTGGTCTTTAATATATCCCAGGCTTCCTTACCGTCCTCAGTAGATGAAATTAAGACTTGATATTTTCTGTCTATGCCCTGGTAGATAGTTGTGTATGTCCTCTGCTTCCTATAACGATAGTCTCCTTTTTCTTGTTCTGGAGCATCTTCCAATAATAGAGGTTCCGTTTTAGTGATAAATTCCCAGCAGTTCCGATCCATTAGCAATACCTTCATGTCCGTCTTCCACGTGGCATAGTTGAAATCCGATAACTTCGGGAAGGAAAACATGGACATTTCTTGAATACCCATCATACTGGAAACCGGTAGTGGCAGAATTCAGGTTCAGCTTAAGGTCTGAGGCCCATAACCAATTGTTGGGTTTTATCGATTGAAGACAGAGTTTTTATACATTAAAAATAAATTTTATTACGTGACCAAGTCTTATGGTTTAAAAACATACAAGAAGTCTGATCAGCTCATGATCCCCAATCTTTCTTCACTTTTATACATTCAAAGATTTACATTCTTCAAATTTATGTGCCCCACACGGCACTATAATTGGAGGTTTGAGACCGATTCCAACAGGCTTGTCCTGTTTTGACCTTTTGGCGCAGCTTGTCCTGTTTTGGACCTTGCATCATTAAATCCATTTCATTGTCTCGTTTATCCTCGCATCTTCCTGATTATTCGAAATTCCCTTTAATACACCAAACCCTTTTCACTCTGAAACCCTCCCGCAGTTTGTCCTATTTCGGACCTTGCGTTATAATCCAATCCACTGTCGTTTATCCTCGTTTTCCTTGCAATTTCTTAGTTATTCGAAACTTCGCCCACTTAAATGTACCACACCCTTTTCCCTCCGAAACCCTCCAGCATCTTCTCCTTTGGGCCTTTTGGCTCATCTTGTCCTGCTTCTGACCTTGCACCATAAATTCCAATGTGTCCTCGTTTGTCCGGCAGCTTCCCGGTTAATATATAACCTTCGATCAAACTAACACATTAAACCCGTTTCCCACCAAAACCTCCAAGCAGCTTGTCCTGTTTTGGACCTTGCGCCTCAAAATCCATAATCATAAGCCATTGTCTCGTTTATCCGCGCATCTTCCCGGTTAATCGAAACTTCGTCCACACTAACACACCAAACCCTTTCCCCGTCAAAAACCCTCCCGATGCAAGATGTCGGCGCCTCATTTTTGAGATGAAGATTCCTTGTGCCATAAATCATCGTCATCGGCAAGCGGGCCCGACGTCTCGAAGAGTGATGCGAGCGAAACACGTATTAGGTAATTGAAGGCATAATAGCATAAAGCGCGCATGAAAAAATAACGCAATAATCCTCTGTCCAAAACAAATCAATTTCGGTATTGCCTTTAAAAGCAATTTGACGCAATATGGGGGCATCCGTCAGCAGCAAGGGGCGGGATCGGAGTAATACCGGGCAATGAGGGGGGGACTTAGGGTTGATATAAGAAAGTAACCTTTTGCTTTCTGTTATTAAACCTTTAATAAAATTACTGGCATCAATTTAAGATTCTTTTTGCTGAAAAACTTTTCCTTTTTCGTCTCGATGGGAGGGTATCTATTCTGTGGATCGTAGCAGTATGTTTCATTTTCTTTTCGAGGGAGTGGGTACAAATTGCAGTTGTATTCCTACGCGATCCAGTCCTCTGAGCTCGACGAGATTTCCGAGTGGTGTTGTAGCATTGCTTTTCCCCCACAACACTCATAATGAGTAAATAGCCACATCTATTGGTCAGAAGAATCCCTTGGAATGATTCTATTGGTTGTTTGATTGGTTGTCCTGGAGTTTTATGACACAAGGGCCATATTTGGCGAAGTTGCGCCAAACACAAGACAGCGTCAGTAAAAAATGTCGTAAAAGCGGAAAAAAGAGGTATTGGGAACAGAGTAGTGGGATGAAAGCAGGAAAAGATTGCTTGGGTATCCCTTGAGCGCGACTCATGTGCTTACTAATGACAGTAAACCCCATGGGGAAAGAAAAGATCACTAGGGTGCCTCGGATTCAGGAAGCCAGTACACACCTAAAGAAATGTGCACCGGAGGGCTATTGTTTAAGGAGATCAGAACAGTCATTCAGGAAAAACTGCAGGTTGCAGAACGAATATATGCTTGGGAACCCCTTAGAGGGCTTGAGAATTGTGCAATGTCGTGGAGTAAAACTTCACGAGTTTTTTCTTGGTTATTGGTTCGTTACTAGAAAAATTAATATCATTTCTCATAAATGTGTGTATAATTTTTTAAGTGGAAATACATTTAATCGATTATGTAAAAATATTGCTTTGTAACTCGTTGACAGACCAAGCTGTGCAATTTGTAGGACTACAGGGGGCTGTAGCCCTGTCCTTTGTTTTGAGTCGCTAGTACTCATTTGTAAGAATATCTTGATCATCGAATGATGAATATGTTTTGGATTTAACAAAATGTAATATTGAATGTATGTGAGCCCTACCTCTTTAAAAGGGTTAAGGCTAGATATATGAATATTCTAGGCCCAGCTCTTTAAAAGGATTAAGGCTAGATATCAATATTATCGGTCCGCCTCTTTCAAGGGTTAAAGCTAGATATATAAATATTCTAGGCTCACCTGTTTGAAAGAGTTATGCTAGGTATATAAATATTCTAGGCTCACCTGTTTGAAAGAGTTATGCTCGGTATATAAATATTCTAGGTACAAAGGTATATAAATACTTTCTCATTTGATATTCTGATGTGCAGGAGTGTTCTATTATCGATAGGCAGTGGACATATGGGAAGCCACTGCCATGCACAAAATACATTCGTATAAGGTGAGAAGTCTTCATCCGTAAAATTAAGCAAGATGTATTTATAGCATATAGTTCCTCTCAAAGGATTAAGAGTTAAATACATTTTGTGGTTGTGAATTTTATAGAATGGGGTAATTGGCCTCATTTTCATTTTAGATACCCCTCGTTGACATTCCACTTTCACGTATGGGACAACCACTCATAGGTTTTAGTCATGAAAATACACTGCTGGCCACCCAAATTGCAACACCAAGAAAGACAAGAGATATCACAACAAAATTTATTTTGTAGATAACATGTTGACCAAGTATCAAATGATTAAATTTATAGACTTCTGTGAAGTGTGGTTCCTGCCAAAATCAGTAGCCAGAGTAGCCGCCATTGTTGGAGATCACCGCTGCCACACGCCTCGGCATTGATTCAAAGAGACTTTGGATGTGTTCTTGGGGTACAGCAGACCAAGCAGCTTCCACACGTTGCCAAAGTTGATCTGGTGTGGCAGCTGGGGATGTATTCTGGATCAATCGTTGAGCAACCATGGACCACATGTTTTCTATCGGCGAAAGATCCGGAGAGCGAGCTGGCCAGGGAAGCAATTCAATCTGGCGATTGATGAAGAACCCTTGGACAATGCGTGCCACGTGTGGTCGCGCATTATCCTGTTGAAATATGGCTGTGGGCAAGCCCTGAAGGTAAGGAAGGACAACTGGCTCCAACACCTCGGAGATGTAGCGCTGGCTGTTTAAAGTACCGGCAATGCGTACTAGAGGAGTGCGAGAGTGATATCCAATACCGCCCCATACCATAATACCCGGTGCAGGACCAGTGTGGTGGTGCATAACGCAGCTGTTCAGCATCCTCTCTCCACGGTGTCTCCAGACTCGAATCCGACCATCGTGGTGTTGCAGACAGAAGCGTGACTCGTCTGTAAAGACAATTTCATTCCATTCTGCCGTCCACATCCTTCTTTCATAGCACCATTGGCGGCGGAAACGTCTGTGGTTCTGTCAAGGGTAGACGAAGCAATGGACGTCTTGCGGACAGACCACTCTGCTGTAAACGGCGTCGAATGGTACGCGCAGACACTGGATGATGCGGTACAGACTGAATGTGCTGTGCTATGGTTCGTGATGTGGCTGAGCGATCCGTCACTGCCATACGCACAATATGCCTGTCATCACGTAAAGTGGTGCACTGAGGTGGATGCGATCGAACACGTCGGTCCGTCGTACCCTCCTGCATCCAACGATCACAGTATCCGCATTACAGTTGTTTGGTTTCGTCCAACACGACTACCGATTTCCCTGAAAGATAATCCACAATCTCGGTAGGCCACTATCCTTCCTCTGTCGAACTCGGATACTTGATCAAAAGATGATCGCTGTTTTCTACGAGGCATAATTGATCGATTTTTTGAAAAAACCACAAGAAAAACACAATTGCCGTACTTGAAATCGTCGAAATCTCCAAGCCTTAAATAGCGCTTTGAAGTGGCGCCACAGGCGCGCGTGATGTGCGTCTGCGCTGAAATTCTAATCATTTGCATATCTCACCTCCGCTAATGCATGTTGTAAATTTCACATTATTTGCATGCTTCCTTCAGGGTGTTGCATTTACGGTGGCCAGCAGTGTAGATAATTCCTAATTAACAGCAAAACTTTTCTGAACATAAGCTAACTTCCCTTCTAGCTAGCTTAACCCAATATTTTGTGCATATCTGTCATATTTTTAAACAAAAAGCAAATATCAAGCTGTCTATGGGACATCACTGGGCACATTGAGATGTCCAATACATGACGGATTGATGTGCTCTTTTTGTATAGAATACACAGATATACCCCAAAATTTGGTATAAGCTTGGTTGAAGGGATGGAAGTTAAGTTAATACAGAATAAAAGAGCCATTTTCATGACTAATATCTGTGTGACTTCAATACGTGACAGTAAAGTGTCTCACTATATATTTACATGCATAGATATCGCCACAAGGATGCAATTAATGCCACAAATTATGCAAGCCGTCTCAGCGTGGGGTCGATTGGTTACACAACACGGAATAAAAATAGAAAACAAAAATTTGTTACACCACCGAACATTTTGGCATCGACTGCAGCTGTCGTTGGGAACAGTACATTTATCGTCCGCATTCCGAATAACCATGAAAAAAAATTGGAACCTAAGAGTTTGGAGAGGGGAGAGGACCCGAAAAAAATTTCGGCTGTAAAGAGTTACAAAAAATAAATAAATAAATAAACGAATGCTCCCTTGCCGGTATTCGACGACCTGATATAGATATATCGGACTCGGTGATTGATCATATCTCAGTTTGGGCTGCATTGGTTTTTCCCCCCGCCAGTGAAAATTTGCAGCTTGCGTCACGGTCACAGTTAGGTTGATTTATGTGCGTCGTTTAGCAAAGCATGAAAGGGACTTTTCGTCGCGAGGGCTTTTATTACCCGTTGCCATAAAAATAAAAATTAACAATCACGATAAGAAAAAAGTATGGGAAAGATCCCCAAATAGTCGGAAGGCATAAAAATCTGTGATAAGGCATGTAACCATTATGCAACTGGAAAGGAATACATAAGATTAGCATAGAAATGGAGATGACAGATGTGGGGAATTAATGAATGGTCTGTTTTTCCAGTCCTGGATGCTTCTCTCCGAATAACAGATGATTTGAATCCTTTTTTTCGTCAGAGTGGATTTCAAGGAATTGGAATATGGAGTGTGTTTCTGGCGACGCGATTGGTATTGATTTTGCTTTCCTTCTGCAGATGTTTCATTACCGTTCGTTTTCTTTTCCGAGAGTGTTTTACATTCGGAATTCCCTGTAATTTTCATGCGAAAAGGAATTGCGCTCCTTGTGAGGCTAATGGAAATTTGGGTGAAATTGTGTGGAGTAGTTCCGATTGGCGTTGGAGGCGATGTTTTCCAATTTTGAGAGGTGTCGCGGGGGACAGGATTGATGGGGTCTGTGCATAATTTCATCCCCAATCAGTGTTAAATGTTGATTTATTTCGGAAGACTTGTCCGAGTGACCTAAAATGCATCGGAATTCTTCTGGAAGAGTCGCTGATTGAAAATGTAGCCAATTTGAGTTCGTGCAGTAGGAAATTGTTCATGTTTGGATGGTGTCATTATACGTGGTTCTTTTCTTTACCATCTATAAGCTACTATGAAGAATGACGCCTTCTAAAGGGGTGCTTTTCTATTCCTTTATTTATACGTGAAGGGTATCATACATGCTATTTACTTATTTTATTAACAACGTTCACATTACTTCGAAGGACCCCTACGGCCTATACGTCCTTCCTGGCCGGTGTTTACCACTCGAGTCTTCTTTTATTACATCATTGTTCTCTTTTTCCTCCTCATCCGGATGATCGTCCAAGGACACGCCACCAATGTCCCTCGGGGACCAAATGGTTCCTTCCGGCCAACATTCCTCAGTATCTGGCTGGAGAATCTCGCAGATGATATTTACATGGTATTATAAAGTTAAACTTATTGGTATGATGGGATTTATCAAGTCATAAGATTCATCAAATCAAAGTAAAGTTATCGAATCGCTGTCGAAGCTTAGCATTGCATTGGATTCAGATATAGTCATATAAAATGCTTCTCATATGAGAGAATTGCGGAACGTGTTTCCTGTACGTATCCCGAATGTGACATCACTTGGCTTATTTTTCGAGTACTACTTAAGCACGTCGGGAATGAAAATTCCATTGAAGGAATTCCGAATTGGTATGTGACAGTTGATTGGCTAACGCCAATTATATATAAAACGTCAAACGTCTCCCAAACGGCGACGAACGCAGTTAAGATTGCCCCGATATGTATCATGCGAGGGTATTATGGTATCTGAAGTAAAATTTCTTTCCGTCCCTGATCTGTTTGTTGACACTGAAAGTTCCTTTTATATAAATAGAGCCTTGATTATCCGAAGTAATGTGAACTGATGTCACATCGGATAACCAGAAACTCTGATAATACGGACGTAGCAGCACAAAACATCCTACAAGAAATACAGAAAAATCTCTGTTCATCTGTTTGTTGACACTGAAAATTCCTTTTATATAAATAGAGCCTTGATTATCCGAAGTAATGTGAACTGATGCCACATCAGATAACCAGAAAATCTGATAATACGGACGTAGCAACACAAAACATCCTACAAGAAATACAGAAAAATCTCTGTTCATCACTGAAAATTCCTTTTATATAAATAGAGCCTTGATTATCCGAAGTAATGTGAACTGATGCCACATCAGATAACCAGAAACTCTGATAATACGGACGTAGCAACACAAAACAGCCTACAAGAAATACAGAAAAATTCATTGCACTGCATTTTAGTATTACTGCAGATTCACAAAGAATTACAAGGATCTCAAGGCAGCATTTTTCCAAACTAGCCAAAGACAAAGTGCTTGCTATCTTGCTCGATGCTTTTTTAACCGACCAAGTTTTTCGACAAGATATCCTGAATTTTGCTAAGGACGAGATTTCTCGTCGAGACAACTCTGCCCCATTAAACCAAGGAAAATGGAGATAGATCCAAGAAGGAAAAACAAATTGTCCCACTTTCGGGACTCAAAGATACACCATCAGGAGAGTTAAAACTTAAAGAAATAAAACAAATTCGTCTCGGATAATATGGACATTCGGTTAATCGAAACTCGTATATTCAAGTTCCTACTGTACAACTTTCATTCAGAGAGACGAGTTGAGACACGAGACTGGAAATATCTCGAGTAGAATGGTGTTTTAATGTTCTGTTCCACTTTTTAACCCCCTGATGGTTGTCTTGACGAGGTATCTCGTCATTAGCAAAACTGACCAGATCTTGATGGACGAGGTACGTCGTCATTGGAAGAAAACTCATCAGATGACGATCTCGGCATCATCGAAAAATCGATACTATCTTGATGACGAGGTATCTCGCCATCAGCAAAATTGATCAATGTTATGGACGACATATCTCGTCAAAACCATTTGGAGGGTTATCGACACTATCTTAATGACGAGGTATCTCGCCATCAGCAAAATTGATCAATGTTATGGACGACATATCTCGTCAAAACCATTTGGAGGGTTATCGACACTATCTTGATGACGAGGTATCTCGCCATCAGCAAAATTGATCAATGTTATGGACGACATATCTCGTCAAAACCATTTGGAGGGTTATCGACACTATCTTGATGACGAGGTATCTCGCCATCAGCAAAATTGATCAATGTTATGGACGACATATCTCGTCAAAACCATTTGGAGGGTTAATATAAAGCGAATTGGTGTAAATTAACTTATATAACTTGTAAAACGCCTGTCGCAAATCATCTGCTGGCCCCATACAGAAAAAAACACACCTCAATTGAACCATTTAAGAGGAAAGATTTGTCTATAACTGACTCAATAAGATGAAACGGTTGATTAAGGAAAACGTTTCTATGTACGTGGCGATCCTGGATCACTCTCCTGTAAAAGTGAGGGCATTTGGAAGAGAAAAGTTTGCCCAGATATCCACCCCCTCGAGCTGTTATTTGCTATGGGGGAGTCGTATTGCTTGAGTCGTGTGTTTACCATCAACCTTGTCTAAGGTAAACACGGCCTCGAACTCTGCGTCAACGGAGGAAGTAGACTTAGCCCTTCGAGAGGACTCAATTTGCTGTTCCGAAGTTTGGTGCGGATCGAATTTAACCTGGTTTTCGGAGAGCCTAATTTGTCTTGTATCCGGCAGAGTAAATGTTGTTTTGTTCCTTTTTTAAACTTTTTGTGTTCGGGGGGGGGGGGATTTCCAGGATATGTGACAGGTCTTTTTTCGGATCATAAGTATCTGAGGGGTTGCTTTTGGTCGGAAGAGCCATCGATCTAGTTCATAGTTTCACAAACTTTTTTGGCTCCATGCCCTCTTTTCGAAGACAATTTTTTCGGTGCCCCCTCTGAAAAATTCATCTGGAAATGCATTGCGAGTGTAACTGTGTCTATAATTTATGCGTTTCGTCAAAATAGGAGGCTTTGTCTTATAGATGTAATTACTGTATAGATGTAACAGTGGACAAATGTAATAATGTAGAGATCTAATATGCTCTAACAGTCTGGATAGACATGTCATCTCGGTGACATACTATATTCATCCCAACCACTTATTTAAACTGATGGTGTGGCACGGGAGTGATGGTGCTAGTACAGTTTTATAACTTCAAAAGTCTAGTTTAGAAACAAAAGATCTTGAAATTATAAAGTCATTTATTCAAATGAAATAGCAAAAACGAATTACACATAAACACATTAGATTATTCACTATTAGTAATTATATCAATCATATTAGTAAAATTAAAAATAATTGCTATTGTTGGTCTGGTGTTGTTCTAACAATTAGTCTATATTAGACTCCTATTTTCGTCGGCAGCATCCTTGTAGCTCCAGTCAACTAGTGCCTCTTTTTAGATAACCCTCAATAGCCCGTTGTGTTGCTCTAGTGTTACGTTAATTAAAATACCTACCTACCTTAGGTAACCCTCCAAATGCTTTCTTCGAGATATCACGTCAAGATTTTGCCGATTTTCTGATGATAACGAGATCTAGATCTGGTCAGTTTTTCTAATGACAAGATATCTCATCCATCAGATCTGACCAATTTTCTAATGGAGCTCATGGATTGGCAACCGGTGGATTGCTAGTTCGAAACTCGATCCAGCCAAAGACCGTAGTGTACGTGGGGGCTGATGTACGTTAAATCTGTCAAATGTCCTCGCGTTGGCGTGGTGTAGTTGGTTGTTTTGTGGTTTATTGGAGCAATGGCCATATTTGGCCAAGCTGCGACAAACACAAGACAGAGAACTTCAAGTAAAAAGTGCCGTGAAAGGGAAAAGAGAGGGAGCGGGGACTAGAATAAGGCGATGAAAGCAGGAAAAGATCGCTTAGGTATCCCGGGAGCGCGACACCCGTGTTTACTAGATAGGCCCCATGGGAAAAGAAAAGGTCACTAGAGCACCTCAGGTCTTTGAAGGCCGTACACACCTAAAGAAGTGCCCCTGAGAGCTGTGTGGTGTGTAAATTTGAAGAGAGGAGTGCCAGCTTAGGTGTTGACCTGGCCATCCGATCCTGGTTCGAAAATACGCTGTGTTTTCCTCGGACCGTCGTCAATAACCCGTTTTGTTGCCCCAGTGTGCGACGTAAATTCAACTACCTACCTTCAACGAAACATCACGAAACAGGGAAGGTATATCGCACATGCAATATGCCCCTTCTTTCCCTAAAGTTCTTGATGTCGCAGCCTTCTCCATTAATAATCTGGTTATCGCGTGTTTGGGCCTCATTCGCGGCCATTTTTATCGCCCGTCACGTGACTCCAGGTGACCACGCCCTTTCTGCGATGGCGGACGGAGCGATAAAAAAAATAAGGCACGAGAGAGGGTCTCAGAAATCATAAGGAATGAGTCTTAAGCGGCTCAAGATGGGAGAGACGTTATTATGGCAATAAAAGGTGGTGTTATTGCTGGAGCTGGCTTCCCTGCCTCTTGTTCAAAGGCCTGGGCTGTTATTGTTGGAATATATGGCTTGGATCGGGGGAATCGTAATAATAACAACAAATGAAAATTCTGTCTTGGAGCGTCCTCCATTTTGTTTTGCTGTCTGGAGGAGACGTGTGTTTTCTTTGGGGGTAATTTTAACGAGATAGAGTCGTGTGGGTATTGTGCCTCTGTGTGTTGACTGTTTTGAGATGTGGTGTTTAGGGATATGTTGTTCTGCAGCCGATTTCGTTTAGAGTGTTATTCTGGGTATTGGGGCGTGGAAGGACTGGGCTGCCTGCGAAATGTGGAAAGGTTTTGTATAAAAATGTGCAGCCTGTTTTTGTTTGTTAACCCTCTGAATTGTTTACACGTATAACTCGACCTTTCCCTGCATGACTTCTAACCAATATTTATCTTGACCAATAGAATCTTACCAAACGAATCTAGGTTATGAGAAGAGCAATATAATCTTTCCGAAGAATTCTCTTTTAAGGAACGGATCAATATAATATTTCTCCAACCGAGAGATTTTATTATCAGAAAATAATCAATAAAATATTTCCAAAGAATTCTAATCCATGGCGGTCCAATAGAATTTTTCCAAGATTCTATTCTACAAAATGGGCCAATGTAGTTCCATACTATTCTATTCTAAGGAAAGGACATGCCAATATAATATTTTCAGAGTATTTTCTATTATAAGGAAAAGACCAATAGATTCTTTCCAAAAGATTCTACGAGTATTATACAGAAAGGGCCAATAGAATTGTTCAAAACTATTCTATTCCAAGGAAAGGACTGGTATATTTCTAAGGGTTGAAAGAATTCATGGATTCGTGTTTAGTCATTAAGTGTGTCGTAATCTTACTGTTCTGACTCATGTTGTATAATGTATCCTCAACCCAGCTACAACCTAATGCTCTGATCCATGGGTAATGTATCCTTACTCATCTACATCTTAATGTTTTGATCCTTGGGTAACGAGGACCCATTTAAAACAAAGATAGTTTATTCTCAGACGGATGATACAGATTTTCTCTTAGAACTATTTTCATTCGGACCATCATTTTTTTCAGTGTTATGCTTTTTTCGTCATAAAAATACCACATTTTACAGCGACTTTTGAATAAAATCGTTTAAAAACAAACTCGGCCGAGAACCGACGCTTATTTCATTCCACTTCCCTCCCCTCTCCATTGCGAACGGAAACTTATTAAGATTAATTCCTAAAAGGCGGGGATTTTTTTTCTCCCTACGCCGCGTCTTTTCACCCAAAAATCCCTTTCCCCCATTCCGAGTGAGGCAATAATCGGGCCCGCCCACAAAGCCCGGCATGCCCCAAGAAAGAAAAACTTCTATAAATCCTTAAGTCGAGTGCCTGATAAAGTAAAAATAGCAAGAATGGCAGAGAAAAAGTTACCGGGCAGAAAAAAGCTTCCATACACATTTGATTTCGATCCATCTAAACAGGACTGCGCTCTAATGAGTTGAAATTGAATGAAAAAGCTAATATGATTTTGTAGGATTAAGTCTGCAGAAGCAAGTGGAAGTCTCTTGAATTTGTTTCTTTGATTGGTACTGGTTTTGTTTCCTTTTGCTTCTATTTATATCGTCCCCTCCTGTCTAATGCCACCTATATTCTAGGCTTTCGTACTTCCTAAAATATACCTATTTCATTTAGAAAGTTATCCGCACCAAAGTTTTAGATCGTTTTTATTAACCCTCCTGGTGGCTTCTTAGTTGGGGCGCAACCTCTCCGCCCTACCAGTTGAGGTCATTACGGATATAGGGAAGGCCCCAAGAGGGTTCGGCAGTGGATCTTGTTTTCTGAATTCGAGATTCGCTTTCACAGTGGTCGCTGACTGCTAAAACGAAGGGCATTGCACCTTCCTGGTTGCTGTCTCAAAGAGGTGTGTCATTAGCAAAACTGACCAGACCTTGATCTCGTCATAATCGAAAACTCAGCAATATCTTGATGACGAGATATCATTAGCAAAATTGGTCAGAGATATCTTAATGGACGCGGTATCTCGTCATTAGCAAAATTGATCAGATATTGATGGACGAAATATCTCGTCGAAATCACTTGAAGGGTTTATACTTTAGGGGAAGATACTTTGAAAATCACAAATTGTTTTTTAACCTTCCAAGTGGTTTCGACGAGATATCTCGTTCAACAAGTTCTGGTCAATTTTGCTGATGTCTAGATACCGCGTTCAGACAACCACCAGGTGGGTTAATTTTAACTTTTAAAATTAATTGATACCAAACGGTATAGATAAAAAATTTTCGATTACGATAATTTTTTGGAGTTACGTGGACAATAACATGGAACATATATTCGGTAAGTGCAGTATGTCTTTTTGTTTAAATAGATTGCTTTTATAGATTGATATTTTTTTAATTTTCTGATTTTCAACTCTTCCCTGTGCATCAGTTTTTCCTCGTGAATCCTTGGAATTTGGTGTACATATGGAATTGCAAATGATAAATCTATGCAATTGCTAGAGCAGTGGATAAACCCATTGAATCACTGCGGCCCCGAAGAAGTAATGAGAATATCGTTTAAAATATACTATAACTAACGTTTTCATTCATTTAAAACTAAAGTTCATTCATGTCTTAGTACCACTTCATTATATGGTCCAAGTAATTCAAATTAATATGTTCTGGTATACAAAAAATTAATGTTCTGGAACAAATTAATGCGTTCTTCTCTGGGCCGCGGTAGCCCAGTTTTAAGAGTAATTGATTTGCAACCAGAGGGTTGCGAGTTCGAAATTGGGTTCAATTACCTACCTTCCTAGCAAGGACTAACCGTTTTGTCTGGTCTACCTACAATAACTGCCTCCGCTAAATTTGGGTGGTGGTGATCGCTATGGAAACAAGGCTTGTTCATTTTGAATAGGGGTGACTTTGGCAGTAGTTGTCTTGATTTTGTTTTTGACAAATCTTGGGGTTGGAAAGAGGTTTAATACAATCTCGGCAACAAGTAAAAATCATAAATGTTTCCACTTTGTCAAAAAGTGCGCCAATCTGATAAACTTGAATACGTTTATTCGAGCATTCCCTACGGATTTGATTGAGTACCTACATGATTGCGTACATTTTGTCCTACCTATCTGCGTGGTATACAAAATATAATCACATGCTTGCTTATCACACACAAAATCTTCAACACCCGAAGAAATGAGAGGAAAATGTTTTGCCACGAAAAAAAATTCCAAAGCGATCATCTTCAACATAACCCCATCAGACAGTTGCTCTTATAAAACCAGACAATGGAGGCTGTTTGGACTCACCTCATGATCCGACCTGCGAGCGAAATGAAATTTTCCAAGGCCTTGTGTTTCTCTTCTTCTGCCGTCTTATCTCCCATTTCTCCGTCCCTCGGAAGTGACAGAGAGATTCCTGCTGGTAATCGAAAGGAGCTCTAACTTGATGGAATTTTCCATCTTCGATTTCTTTCACTGCGTGTTTCGAAATAGAACTGGGATTTCTAACCCGTCACAAGAAGTGCTGCGACTCGATGTATCCATGAACTGCTACCCCCTTCTACGTAACTTGGTTTGTCCTTAGCAGAATTCTGGGTTTTAATCAGAGTCTGAGAGGGTTTGGTTTATCGCTATCCAGTCATATTTAGTTTGATTTGTCGTTGTAGGTATACGAGGTTTCAAGGTTTGGTTCTAACTCACTCGCAACTGGCGTCTCACCTCCTTGAAATGGATAAAGTTACGTATATAAATACCTTAGGTACATATTGATACAGCTACTGTATATAAATAATACTTCATCTGATATTCTGGTATGTAGACGTATATGTAGGAACTATTACCCCTTGCACCTTGGTTTATTCTTTGCAGAATTATGGGGGCTCTAGGTTTTAATCTTAGTCAGTTTATTTTGGGTTTGTCGTTTCCAGGTTATATTTAGTGTGTCGCTAGTTTGTGATTTGTCGCTATAGGTATGTAAACATTTTGCTTGGTGACTGAATCTTGAGATGTGCCATGTTTAGTTTAAACCTTCTAGCATCTGGCGTCTCCCCGCCCTGAAGTGGTTAATGCTAAGTATATAAATATCCTAGGTACAGCTAATGTATATAAATATTCATTTGATATTCCGATATGTAAGAACTATTTGTCCCCTTTCACCTCTGGTTTATCCTTTGTAGAATTCTGGGGGCTCTAGGTTTTAATCTTAGTCAGTTTATTTTGGGTTTGTCGTTTCCAGGTTATATTTAGTGTGTCGCTAGTTTGTGATTTGTTGCTATAGGTATGTAAACATTTTGCTTGGTGACTGAATCTTGAGATGTGCCATGTTTAGTTTAAACCTTCTAGCATCTGGCGTCTCCCCGCCCTGAAGTGGTTAATGCTAAGTATATAAATATCCTAGGTACAGCTATTGTATATAAATATTCATTTGATATTCCGATATGTAAGAACTATTGTCCCCTTTCACCTCTGGTTTATCCTTTGTAGAATTCTGGGAGTTTTAGGTTTTAATTTGAGTATGCGAAGGTTTGGTTTGTCGCTATATGGTCAAATTTAGTTTGTCGCTAGTTTGCGATTTGTTGCTGTCGGTATATAAACATTTTGCTACGTGACCGAATCTTTGAGGTGTGCCATGTTTGCTTTTCACCCACTCGTATCTGTCGTCTTCATCGCCTTGGAGTGGTTAAGGTTACGTATATAAATATCCTAGGTACTTCGATGCTTATAAGGTATATAAACATTACTTCATTTCATATTCCGATATGTAGAAATGTTTGTCCCTTTGCACATTGGCTTATCCTTTACAGAATTTTGGAGGTTCTAGGTTTTAATCTGTCTGCGAGGGTTTGGTTTGTCGCTCTAGGTCATATTTAGTTTGTCGTTAATTTGATTTGTCACTGTAGGTATATCAACATTTTGCTACGTAACTGAATCTTTGAGGTGCGCAATGTTTGGTTTTGACCCACTCACATCTGACGTCTCACAGCCTTGAAATGGTTAAGACTACGTATATAAATATCCTAGGTACATCAATACTAATAAGGTATATAAATATTACTTCATTTGATATTCTGATACATTGACGTAATATATCTAGTAACTGTTGCCCTCTCTTGTCCCTAGGTTTATCCTATGCAGATTCTAAGTTTTAATCTGAGCCTGCGAGGTTTGGTTAGGTTTTAATCATTCAGGGGTGGTGAAACGTCTGGTTAGGTATACTAACACTGCTACGATTTTTAAATATTCTCCCATTTGCAGACGTATATGTATCACGATATTTTTTCCTTTTGTCCCTTGGTGTATCCTTTGTAGAATTCTGGGAGTCTAGGTTTTATTTGAGTCTGCGAGGTTCGGTTTGTCGCTAGTTGATCTAATTTTGCTACGATTGAATTTTTACCGTGTGAAGTATTTGGTTTTAATGCAGTTAGAGGGCGGTGGGACTTCTAGTGTCCCTCTTGATTGATATGGTTAAGTCTGAATACATAAATATTCTATGCATATGAAGTCTAAGGAACATAAATGGGATGTCCCCATAAACTGGCTTCATATATTATATCTAGAACTTTAAAGCTCACTTTATAATATGCTATTCCTAACTACTCCACTGCAATAGATGGCGTTAAAGTTTTTAATTTAGCGTTGAAGGTACAAACATAGTACACCAGTTAGTTCTCTATTCAATCTCAGTCTGTGCTTTCTGCCATGGATAAAAGTAGAACTAAAACCGTTACTAGTAACTCGTTACCTTTTCCTGCAAGCCTAAAGTTTTTAAGCAATAGCCCATTGTGTTGCTCCAGTGTGACGTTAATTGAAATACCCAAATACCCTACCCTAAAGTTTTTAAGTTTTCTTGTAATGGAAGTATTAGGAGCAAGCACCTAATGTCTATTCTTATAGACAAAACACAAAAATTTGGATTTATTATATATATATATATATATATATATATATATATATATATATATATATATATATATATATATATATATATATATATATATATATATATAGTGTCTTCTCATGATTTTTCTATAAAACGCTGCTTGTTATTTTTGACTAATTTTGTTTTTCGTTCCGAGGTATGAGATGAGTAGAGATTCTGCCATCGTTAGGTATAAACAATTAACCCTCCTGGTGGTTGTCTCGAGACAAGGTAACTCGTCATTAGCAGAACTGACCAGATCTTGATCTCGTCATCGTCAAATATCGATATTATAATCATGACATGTCGTCATTAGCATAATTGGTCAGATCTTGATGGACGAGATATCACATGGAGGATTAAAAAACTTTAACGCATAAGCTATGCGTGGGTCTGCTAGTTTGAATAAAAGCAATCTCGTCGAATTGCGCCACGCCTCCCACCCTGTATTTATTCCAAAGTAATCAATGCTCACATCCCCTTCTTTATTTTTAAATACATTAAACATTTTTTTCCTAAATAAATTCCTACAACTCTCAACCTACAAACAAATCCATTTTGTCGCGGCGAAAGTATTCTCCATCTATAATCATACACCCCACGCAGATTCACCTCATATTAGATGTTTGAAATTTAATTAGCTATATTAGAGCGAATATTATCATCCGATCTAAGAAAACCAATCACTTATCGTTAATGTCATTAGTCGGGCATTTTAATCGACTGAATACCCGGACTGGTTTGAATCTATTCATTTCGATCTAGTTACAGCCCGGGTCTTTTTTTTTTGTCCCCCACTCCTTTTTTTTTAATTTTCATTTGCTGGAGACATCGCTTAATTTTTCCGCTATTTAACTTAATGCTGGATTTCCGCTAAATCTTTTTTCCTGGATCTCCGGATTCGTTAAGGACGTACATCTTATTGTTTCTGCCCCCTTCCAATTCGAATGTTGAATTCGATTAGGGCAGAGGAGGATTTTTACTTTTGGGGAGGTTCGTTGAAAGTCTAATGGAAATTTGCTTTAATTCGATGTTTTTCCCTTTTCCGCATTTTTCTGCTTCCAGAAGCGCGTTTCCTGGATTTTTCCCGTTCCGATTGGGATAATTGAGGCGTGTACTGTAGTACTTCCTCTCCCATTGGCTTTGGTCCGGGTTCTGGATTACTTTTTTGTGTCTAGGGCTCCCTAGGCGGCAGTATGTACCCAGGTGCTTCACGCGAGGTTCAGTAGTTTCCCAGTCATTTTGGAAATTATTGGTTTGAGTTTATTTTTATGGGCGATTCAAAGTTAAGTAATAATTTTAAACATCAGGGGTATCTAACTACAAGTTTCTAAAGAATTTCAGATACTCTTATTGAATTTGATTTTTATACCACATCCCATTACTTTTCGTGCCTTATTCGGTATCTCGGTGAAATTAATACACGATTCACTTTAATATTCCTCAAAAAGGAGCTGATCATTCAATTTATTTCATTGACGTCACCTGATTATTTAAACTTATTTTGAAAATTGTGAGTTTGAATTTATTTTTATAGACGATTCAAAGTTAAATAATGCCCTCAAGCGCACATCTTTAGGTGTGTACTGGCATATAACCCCGAGTATCCGTGTAATTTTTCCTCCCTTTCATTTTTACCTGTGTCTCCCTTCTGCTTTTCGCTTTTTCTTCCTCCCTCATTGTGTTGTGTCTATTGTGTTTGGTAAAGCTTGGCCAAATGATATGGCCTTTGCACCATAAAACCCCAAAACAATCGATCAAAGTTAAATAATATTTTTAACACTCTGAGAGGGTTCGCACACATACATACATTCTACAACTTTCAGTATTCCCTGCATGTCTGGCTAGTTTTGACTTGTGAGAGGGTTCGCACACATACATACGTTCTACAACTTTCAGTATTCTTTGCATGTATGGCCAGTTTTGACCTTTTTGATCAATGTATATATATTTCCTGGGATTCTTTCAAACAATACATGTGGTTATTTTGTCATGTTTGTGAGGAAAAGCATTAGTACACTACTCAGCACTCTCTTAATGCTCAGAGGGTTAAACATCAGTGATATCTAATTACAAGAGAGTTAGTGCGACGACTCTTAGATAAATTCCCCTTACTTAATTTTATTTGTATACCACATCCCGTTAAGTTTTTTACGCAATGGTCAGGGACGTATTAGGCATCTCCTGGAAATTAATTCATGGATTGCATAATGTTCCTCTAAACCGAGCTGATCACTCAATTTAATTCACTGACGTCACCTGTCATCTGGGTGCTTCTTACGAGGAAAGATTCAGTTTCGAGTCATTTTAAAATTATAGATTTGGGTTTATTTTTATAATCAATTCAGACAGTTGATACTAAATTTAAATCTCAATTACAACTGGGTGTACGTGAAGCATTTTAGATGAATCTGTTTGACATAGCACCATTTCTATTAATTATTATATTAGAATGCATGGAGAACTGAATCATAACCGCAATCGAAATACGCAACATCAGTACCATAAACTTTGGTTTATCTCTTTATTGTCGTTTTTTGCTACAGGAGGACAAATTAGACCCACCACATCTTGTATATATGAAAAGATAAAACACTGTTTCAACATGATTTACAATTTACCCCTTTTCAATTTTTTTTCTTTATCGATACTATTATTGTATTTTTTAGAAAGTTAAACAGTCTATGAGAGAGGGGTTTTCCTTGAAAACATAAACAACTACCGGAAATGAAAACATCCTTCCAATTAAGAATTATTTTCATTTAACGCCGTTTCGACGAATCTTCCAATTAAAATACATTATCTAACTCTATCGGGATACAGCTGTGTTGTGTAAATTCAGTCATGAACGAACATTGAGACTCGACAACAAATCTCAATTATAGTACATAGAAAATACGATTCAATGTCGAGTACGAGTTTAGTAGTTTGCATGTAGAGAAGCTCGTATACTCTAATTTAATATGCAGGAATAAACAATGCGCAGTACAACCTAACGGTTTGTTATTAATTAGATAAGAAATTGTATATACTCATTAATTCAGTGTGCTTATCCATGTGAAAAATTGTGAGATCCATACGGGTGCCTGAGTAAAACGGTTTAAGTTTCTGGGGATAACTATATACCTCGAGATACTGGGGCGGAAAGATATATGAACCCGACTAAGTGAATTATAGATTACTCTGAAGGTTACTATCTGCATAATACATGCAGAGCTTATTTGTGTAATAGGAACAGCGGGAACTACCTGTATAAAATGTACTGAGCAGATCTGGGTATTTAAATTACGTGAATAAGATTAAATTTGGTCGAATGAATTCCACATATGCGTGATGTATAGTGAGTACTATGCATATAACTGTACAACAAGGCAAAATAAATTTTAAATACGCTGGATGAAAGTAAAAGACAAACTCTGTTCTCCGATTGGCTGAAAGATATTCCCCTTACTCACTGCCCTGTTACTTCCTTGACTATGACTATGACGTCAGAACAGAAAATGCAGTTTTCAGTACGTGAACGAATGAGGTAGCCAAGGAATTGAAATAAATTTAATAATTACAAATCAAATATTAAAAACGTATAAGATACTTTTGGGATATTGATATACAATGACGGTTATTAGAATAATCGAGTTTGTTAAATTAATCATTCGATGTAAGTGATTTTCAGTGCAAACAAATATACCAGGCAGAAAGCGAAGATCCACTACCCAAATGCTCTGAGCATGATACATATCGAGGTTACCTTAAAATGTAGTTTATAGCCATTTCGGTTGACCGCTTGACGAAGAACAATCAAATATTATATCAGTTCGGAATTCAATCTTTAGAACTTTTATTGGCGAAGTGCTGAAATCATTCAAAAAAGAAGTCAAGTGACTTCAGACTCGGAATACGTACTGGAGAAACATGTTCCGCTGCAGAAACATTACCGCCGCAGATATTAATCTCGTCAGAAAGTGTCTGATGAGTTGGGTATAGGGACTCATATCATTAAACATTATGGTAGATTCTATCGTAGGGAACTAGCAATATAAAGTAGTAAACAAGGATCGCACTGGAGCAGCACAGCCGACTATTGGCGATGGTCTGGGATCAATCCCAAAGGGAAAGTTCAGAGAATAACACCTCGTAATTTTGAACCACGGTCAGATGACGAGGTCAACACTTGAGCTGGCACCCTACTCTCCAAACTTAAACACCACGGCAACGGGAGGACATTTGAGGCCACGACATATTTAACGAGTGAACAAACCCCCACGAGGTCAACACCTGAGCATCCCAATAGAATCATCGATTTTATCGGGGTTGCCGTGGCTCAGTGGATTTCCCCACTGCTCTAGCAATGTGCGAGAGGTATGCCTCGCATTCTCGATTCCTCCCTGAGGGTATTTCTTTCTTCTGTGTCAATAAAATTTTCCTTGTGTGTATGTCCATTTAGTTGACGTTTGGCATAGCTTATGGCCCTTGCGGCATGAACGCCAGCCAAGCATTGATTTTTATAAACTACTTTCTATATACTGAAGATGGAATCGTGCACTTACGGAATTCAAATGAGTCATCATTTCTTTTAAAAAATCCACGTCATTCCGAGTATTTAAATGCGTTCTTTTTATATCTGTATCGTCTCCTTTTTGTTTAACTTAATGATTTAAAAACACCAAAAAAATTTAGACGGAAGTAGCGGAAAAAAGCACTGAAAAACTCCGTAACTAAGGAGACGTTAAAGATCGAGTCATTTTCTTTCTTTCATACCACCTATCACCGATTATCATCATCGTAATCGTTTTTTCCCCATTCCCCTTGACATTTTTTAACGCAGCCCTGTACCTTAGGTGCTGTGCTTTGATCCCCCGAAAAAAGAAGACAATTACGCTAGAAATAAAATAAGAAACACCTCTTATGCGATAGTTTCTTTTTTTTAAATTCTTTTCCTTCTGTGCTTTGCGAGAAAAAGGAATATTTAAAGAACGCAAGTCGCATTTACAAAAATGTGTTTTTAAGAGGCCATATTAGTTACGCTTGGGTTGAAGGCCCGTGTTAACCAGTAAGAAGTTGGAAGAGCTCTGAGATATTGCTACGGTGCTGAAGGACCTCGTGGCTGTAGTACTTTAAATAAAATATTGTTGACAGACGGGGAACAAGCTTGTACTTGTTTCGCCGTGTTTGTTCCTGGTACTTTTTTTAAACTAGGATGTACCTCAGCTTTTTCAGGGGATTGGTCCGTTTTGGTGTTTTTCTATCGTTTCTTGCGTGCGTTTTTTACCGATTGAAATTCAGAAAGAGATCTCAGTTTGACTTCTCGAACTCTTTGTGTGCTGAATAACTGAAGCTTGTAACTCGCAAATAGTTCTTTGAGTGCCTTCCGCTTCAATTCAGAGGTTGCTTGTTAAGGTGTGCATGTAATTTCGGTGTTGTTTTAAAGGTTGGTGTTTGTTTTACTGTCGGTTTTCACTGGGCGTGGTGCATGATGTTTGTTTTTGCACTTTGGTGAATATGGAGGATCCGTAAGTGGTTAATGAATTGATTAATGTTTTCGTTGTTCCGCCATTTATTCCAAAGCTTTTGGTTTTGATTCATAAGTAAGGATGGAATCTAAGTGTATTCCGCATTAGAAATTAATAACTGGGGTGGGAAAAGTACCTGCATTCTTATTACAGGTAAATCACCGACGGAAATTACCCATACCGATTTTAAGTTGTTTTTAAATGTATTTCCAAAAGGACAGCAAATGGTCTTGTGAAGGCAATAAGATGATTTTTCGTTAAAATGGGAATATTTGCAAAAAAACGTTTCTTCTCAATTTTCTTCCAAAACTTTGAAGTATGGAAGCAATATTAATTTTTACTCTAACAGAAGATATAAAAATGATGAATTAAACCAGGAGTCCCTTTACTGAGTGCAGTATTGAAAGACAACCTATCGAATTTGTCTATACTATAAATGACGCAATAATAAAGGGGTTGGCAGTTGCACACTCACAGATGTGAATCCACGGTTCCTGTAAAATGTTTCCCATCGTTGGGGCAAAATATAAAGTTCACACATGTGAACCTCCAGTACGAAGAGGTAGAGTAATGATTTTTGAACCAACCACAGCAAAATTCGTCCTCAGTGTTATACCAGAAAAAGCCCTTTGCTTAGCCTCAAATAGGGTCAGACTTAAGTAGGAGAACAACTCCATTCCCAATTAACGAAGGTAGCTATGGATGTAGACTGGATTGGATTGGAAGCCGTTGGGGATACTGTTTTTCCTGTGCGGCTCTCATCTATATAGTCCGTCTTGCGGAGCAGTTCGGGAATTAGGGATAGCCAAGCAAAAAATCCACTATACATATAAAACATTTATATAATAATACATAAACATCGATAATAAGATAATACATAACATACATCTCGTACATAAGATAATACATAAAATAAGATAGTACCTAAACATCGTAAGATAAGTGAAGGGCAAAACATATGCGCACAGAAATACACTTTGTCGTGTAAGAAAAGGATCAAAATATTTGTTAAATTTACAGAGAACAAAATAATGTAATTCAAATCATATACATATACTACACAATAAACAAGAATACATATTCAATAAAAGATTAAGAACAAAATGTCTTAAAAGGCTACTATACAATATTTATAAAATAAATTGAAAAAGAAAAGGATGTAGACTAGAGAATAATGGTTGAGTCGTTCGTACAAGACGGAATCCGCATCTCGGCAACAAACGCGCCGAACCACCATGTAACTTTTCCAGCGAGTCTGAGGAGAGAATACTTTTGGAACTGCTTACTCTCAGTTACATAATTTAACTATCTGGCAAATATGCCGCTGGCTCTGCGTTCAATGTAGACAAAGTAAACGTTAGGATGGCGAGGGTAACTGGCCCGTATTCGCGTTACGTGGGAGAGAATCAGAAAACACTCCCATAGACAAGTGAACATGATCCTGGAATCAGTTCGTGTGCAGAGCTAAACGCAGTCTGAGATCTATTTAATTTGGCAAAACAACTCAGACAGGGCAGAAACTGGCTGGTTTTATGGTCCTAGGGGTATATATTTGGCCAGGCTGCACTAAACACAAGACAGACAACGTCAAGAAATGAGACACAGAAAAAGTTTCACTAACATAAAAGAGATGCACTCGGGATAAGTTACAGGAATCGAATATGTGTCACCTACAACTCTCGGATTGCAATCACAATATGCAAACGCACTGAGCCACGAGCTGGAAGGATCATTCACTAGCTTCCTAAGATGAGATTGTTAAAGTGGTTTGGGAGCAAGACACGCTTTAGAAACGTTTTCTCTCCAGCATTTATGAAGGATTTAAGACTAATCCTTACAATTATGTGAAAGCTTCATTGTCCAAAGTCTTGCGTTTGACACGTGTCTCGGTATGTGTTGTAACTTCAAGTATGTGGGCATTTCGATAACTAGATTTTAGTATTATACGTGTAACTTTGACGTGTGAAGGGCCTTAGATATTTGGGTATAATCCCTAAACTTAGACTATTTCCTGGGTTTTTCAGGAGGCGGGGCAAACTCACTGAGCCTAGGCACAGTAAAAGTCAGTCTCAATGTTATACCAGGATGGTAGGTAGGTGGATTTTCTACGCAGTGCAGCAAAGCAACGGGCTATTAGTGACGGCCCGGGATCAATTCCAAAGGAAAAGATCCCAGGACAACACCTCGAGGACAATACTTCGTAATTTTGAACCACGGTTAGATGACAAGCTCTACATCTGAAATGGCACCCCACTCCAAATTTTCGCAACACGCCAACGTGAGGACATTTGAGGACACGATATATTTAACGTGAACCAGTCCCCACGTATAGGACGGTCTTTGGTTGGATCTAGTTTCGAAATCGCAACCTTCCCGTTACTAATCAGTGATTACTAACTGGACTACCGCGGCGCCATTGTTATACCAAGAACAGTTCTTCGTTTCAGCCTCAAATATGGCCAGACTTCTTAACCTCCCCCAGTGGTTTCGACGAGATCCGTCGTCCATCAAGATCTGACCAATTTTGCTAATGACGGGACATCTCGCCATCGAGAATGCCAATTGAATTGCGAATGATGAAGATATTGCCCTTTTTTGATGCTGACGAAATCAAGATTAGGTCAGTTTTTGCTAATGACAAGATACCTCGTCCATCAAAATCTGGTCAGTTTCTCTAATAACGAGACACCTCGCCGAGACAACCACCAGGAGAGTTAAATTGGGGAACGAATATCATACTCCTATCACCTTTATTAAATTTACGACCTCCCTTGTCGCAATCAAGCTCGGGTACCAACTCCTTCCACTCAAAGACCCCGCAATTTGGGGCCGACATGTCCCCCACCATGGACACTACTCTCGTTGGGGAAAAATTCCGTCACAAATAACGTCATCCTCTAATTTACCTACTTAACTTCATAGGCTTTGTCTTGTGCCGGCCGTTGGGATGTTTCTCTTGGGCATCATAGCGTGACGCGAATTGCAAATTGATGGCCTTTTACGACACGTGCCCTTCATTAGGAAAACTGTCCCCGAGATTAAGAAGATTATTAGGAGGCTGGCTGCTGCGAGCTGTATTGATTGGAGAACTCATTGTTTGCTCGGAGGCTAAAGGACACTGGAGTGAGTGTCTAAGCTGAGCGATGATTTTGTTTGCGCATTGGTTGGGACCAATGTCTCTGGAAGTCTTTAAATAATTGAATCCGCAGTGGATTGGAACCTTGTTACAGAAATGTGACCTCATAATGAACATTTCTAAAAGGAAATCTAAAATTTTTTGGGATTGAAAGTCACAAGAATTTATGGTTGGTTTTGGGTTTTATGGCGCAAGGGCCATATTTGACCAAGCTGCCCAAACACGAGTCAGAAGGCGTCAAGTAATTGTGAAAAGAAAGACTGTAGAGGAGAAAGTAGAGAAAGATTGCTCGAGCATCCTGGGTCGCGACCCCCATGTTTACCAGATGCACTAAATCAAGCTCGGTACCTCAGGTTCGTGATGCCCGTACACACTTAAAGATGTACGCCCCAGTGTTTATGGAAACGAAGTTGTAGATCAGGAGGCCAACGATTCATTGAAAGATAGAGATATCATTTTAGTGGAATAAAGCGTCCATCATCAGGACCGAAGTAAACAAAAGGGAAAACTCGAGTTTAAATGATGTCTTTGAACAGTGTTGCCAAAGTTTTGGTGTTGAAAGTCACATTGGAATATTTAAAGAAATGAAGTTGCTGATCAGTGAGCTAAATAATCATTAAAAAGGCATCGATACCATTTGCGTTTTTCAGTTAAACTAAACGTCCATCAGGACCAAAATACACGAAAGAAAAACATAAGTTTGAATGGTATCGTTGAAGAGCCTTTGATACGACTCACGTTTTTTAATAGGCTCTCTCCAGATCGGGTGTAGATGACGGTAAACACTAGTGTGTCAGATTAGGTTAAAATAGATAAGGCTTCGAAAGGCGGACCAATAGCCTAAATTTTTAGTAAATAATCAGAATGTAAGAAGTGAAAAAAAAAATTATGTAAGTAAAGAAGTACGTGCTGTTATTCTAAAGCAAAAATATATTTTACCCGGAACTAGTAGATTTTTTCACGCTGGGTAGACGATCCGAGTTTAAAACGTTCTCTGCAAACTTTTTACGATAACATAGACTTCTAAGTCAATATGTGACAGAAATCCCAAAACACCAGCCCGCCTTGTCTGGAAACTAACTTTATTTTTCATGGACACTTTTGTGCATATATACAAGACGTGGGACAGTTGTAAGGCTTAAAAACCGATTTTGGAGATTAGTGAGAATTACCTTTACTGAAATATCATTGCCGCATTTATTAGTTGTGATGCTTTATAACTTTTTTGCTTTATATTTTAAGATCATACAGATCAATTTATACGACTTCAGAAACAGCAAATGGTCAAATATTGAACCTGACCATTCTCCAACAATTTTCGCCGCCATTCTAAGATTAAATACTAGGGGTTTAGATAAATTTAAATAATCATCAGTTAAGAAAAGTGTTTCTCCGATGCGACCTACCTGATTAATAAATGATTCTTCATAATCTATGTGAGAAAAGCATTACTATTAGGTTGATGCAATAGTTCGTCCTGGGTTGTTTTTTTTTACAAAAATTGAAGAAACATTTGATTTGCTAAAAATTACATTTAATCAGTAAAGTATGTGCCGTTCTGTTCGATTACCTTTCTCCGTCTCTCCGGTATCTGCATAATCCCGCTGTCATAGAAGTTCTGAGGTTTCTGGCCAAAGAACTGATCCAGGTGACGAAACTTTCTGAACCACTTACTGTACGTGGAATCGTCAACGACACCCTCACCATACACAATACATATCTTATTTTGCGTCTGCGAAGAATCCTTGCCTTTTTGGAAATAAAAAAGCATGTCGAAAATGCTCCTTATTTTCTGCCATTTTCAATGCTTTACAAAATTTAAAAAACTCAACCAAATAACAATTTTTTTCCCAAGTACTCGCTGGAATTCCTTTTAAACATCAAAACTTTATACGTATGAAGTAGATAACACTTTGGTTTTGCGATGCAATGCCATATAGCGCCATAAACGGGACGAACTTTTGCATGAACCCAATGTCTTCCAGTTAATTTTTTTTCCTTTGCCAGTTATACAGTACATCAGAAAGAAGTCTTGACTGCATTTCGGAGGAAAAATAGTGTCTGGTTTGGGGTTTCTGTATGTAGCACTCAAAACATCTTGAGATCCTTTTTTATTACGTTTTGTAGTGCGAAAACGGGTGCATGATTTGACACAACACCAATGCCTCTATCTTTGGAAAAAAAGTCGAACTAAAAACCAATGCCTAGAATTTTCGTCTGTAACTTTCCTGTATTGAAAAGGTTGTTAATTTTTCAAACCCTAGATGGTTGCCGGGTAATATGAGATATACAATAGTTCGTTCTTTCTAAGAATATCTTGAAAGATTACCAGACGAACCGATCGAACATAAGATGGTAATTATGGAATTACCTTGAAATATTCTTGCAGACTTGAGAAAATAATAAAGTAAAAATACACTACCCAATTGGGAATCAAATTGGATGTTACAGCGATTGTCCTGATAACTGCTTGTATCTTTTGTAATTGCTAATCCGTGAATAGAAATACGACTGTCAGAATTATAAATACGCAGACTTCATTCCCATAATGAATTACAATATTTGAGCTTCATATCCCTTTTGGGTTTTCTTATTAATGTTCTCATTATAAATATTCTAATAATCTTAATATTGGAATATTTATGTGTATTGGATGGGATTAATGGTTTAAGTAGAATAATCTTCATTAATAGAAATAGGTTCGCTTGAATAATAAATGCCTTGATTCCATTATTTTTATGGTATGCAATTGGAATAGTTAACCTTCAATCGCACCGAATGCTTTCTATTATAGATTCTCCCTCGAATGAAAAGGTTTATATTTTACTACGACTTACTTATTTTAATTATAATAATTCGAATTGAAATCTAATTGTAATGATCTTATAATTGTGTGATATAATTAACGATAGCAAAGAGAATAATCATATTTCAATGTGCTTCCCTTTGCTCTCACCTTCTCTTTATGAAATTACGTCTTCTAGACCAGTGTCTCGCAACCGCTGATTGATGACGAGATATCTCGTCATGAAGATATTGACGAGATAGCTCGTTTTTACCAAAATTGTTCTTATCTTGATGGACGACATATCTCGTCTAAATCACATGGAGGGTTAAATATTCAATCAATTTTGTCGTCTATTTCTTTTTTGAGTTTAAAGAACCAATGACGATGTATTAATGTAGTGAGTGTGTCTGTATAGTCAAGTGCATGTGTTTGCT
This sequence comes from Meta bourneti, assembly GCA_933210815.1. NCBI lineage: Eukaryota > Metazoa > Arthropoda > Arachnida > Araneae > Tetragnathidae > Meta > Meta bourneti. The sequence continues at coordinate 74,995,599 of OW119928.1, forward strand.
TAAAGCATTTTAGGCGACTAATTGTATTAGTATCTTATCCCTTCTTGACCCATTTTCCCTAGTTGGTCTATTTTAGGGTTTTATGGCGCAAGGGCCATTTGACCATGCTGATCCAGACACAAGGCATACAATGTAAAGTAATAGACACACACACAATGAAAATTTTACTGACACAGAAGAGAGAAATACACCCAGGGAGGAATGCACGTGGCAGGAATCGTTTCTGCGCCGCCGACAACTCGCAGGTTGGTAGGGATGTAAGCATACCCACTGAGCCACGACGCTCCCCCCATTTCCCCTTAGGACAGCATTGCCCCCAATATTTCTTCAGCGCCCCTGAGGACAGTAGCATCCACTTTGAGAAACTAGTCTAGAGTAATAAGTCGTTTCCATTCATTTTTATAATACTGAAAATAAACTATAATTTTTATATTGTGTATCATATGAGTAAACCATGTATAGCTAATGATTTTTCGTTTCTCTTTCTTCTAGGTAAGTCCTTGTTTTATTTAAGAGTGAGATGTATTACAATGCAGTGGTAAGAAATCGTTACTTTTGTATTTTTTCTTAGAATTCCCCATTCACTAAGGTTTCGTCTCTAAATACACGTTGACACATTGTTTCTCCAAAGCCCTTGGAGCATGCTGCCAACAGAGTGTCATGCAAGTGGGTGGCTGAGTTTGTTCGACTTTTTTCGTCGGTGGGTTTGGAGTTTCGTTCCTTTGGCTTCACACATTGTTTCTTTTGTTTATCCAGAGGGGATCTGCTTCAGCTCGCTTTCGGTATCATTCATCTACGCCAATTACTTTAGCACAACAATGTGTGATACATAGCGTTTAAGAGTTCTCCAGATCCTTAACAACACTTTGTATTCATCTATCACCAGTCCAGCAACAATGTGAAATGTGCTACATAGCGCTTAAGAGTTCATCATGTCTTACATTGCTTTGTATTCATATACCACCAATTACTTCAGCAAAATTGAAGAATTGTGAAATGTGATCAATTAAGAGATCTTTGGGTTCCTAGCAATACTATACATATCTATCACCAATCAGTTCAGAAACATTATGAAATTGTGTAACGTAATTTAAAGAGTTTATTAGATCCTTAACAAAACTTTGTACTCTCCTTTTCAGCAACAATGTGAGATCGTGCCACATAGTATTAAAGTTAGTTCACTAGGTCTAATTTAGAATCAATGTGAAATGCTCTACATAGCTTTTAAGAGTTCCCCTGACACTTCAAAATGCTTTGTATTCATCTATCATTTCAGCAACAATGTAGAATTGAGAAATGTGTGCTACATAGCAGTTAAGAGTTCACTAGGCTCAAAGCAATATTATCTATAATACATCTATCTCAATTAGTTCAGCAACAATATGAAATTGTGCTATACAGTTTTAAGAGCTTACTAGTTCCGTATCAACACTTTGTTGCTGAACTGGTGATAGATTAATACAATGTTAAATGTGCCACCTAGCTTTTAAGAGTTCATCCTGTCTTGCAGTTTTTTGTATTCATCTATGACCAATTATTTCAGCAGCGATGTGGAATTCTGAAATGTGGGCTACATAGCATTTAAGAGTTAACTAGATCAGTAGTAAGAGTTTTTATTAATTTATCATCAGTTAGGTGGTCCAACAATGTTAGATTGAACAACACAATTTAGAGTTTTGTCCCAATTTTTGGAGCAATCGCCAAAGTACGCTAAGTTGTCATCTCTTATCAATGCTCACCATTACCTAGGCTGCACCGTTATAGTTATTTTTACCACAATGTACTTTATGCAAACATAATATAGTGGGAATGAATAATATTTGATTAAGTACATGGACATATAGAAAATTGACTGTTAATTCTATCATCCCGCTTAAACAATGTCTTTAACTAAATTTTAAAAAAATATGTATTAAACTTATTTTTTTCAAGAAACGTACACAGTTACAAATGTAATTATTTCTGAATTGCGTTAAAAATCCTATGGTCAGGATTGATTTCAATGGCGTCAAGAAGATGAGAAAATCGATATCATGTTTATTGATGCGAGGTTAATATCGATATGTCATACTAGTTGATGGAATGATGATACCCTTTTCTTTCTACATATATTTCGAATAAGACTATTGAATATTAATAAGGGTGTAATCACATATATTTGGAGTCTGGCCTCTAGAAAACCAGAGGACCGTCCAGTTGCTAGAGGCGCGGATTAGCATCCGGAGTGTTGCGAGTTCGGAACTCGATCCAATCAAACACCTTCGTGTTCGTGGGGGCTCGCGCATGTTCAACCTGTCGTGGTTCCAAATGTCTTTACGTTGGTGTGGAAGTTTGGAGAGTGGGATGCCAATTCAGGTGTTGCCCTCGTCATCTGACGTTGGTTCAAAATTGCGAGGTGTTGTCCTTGGGCTTACCCTTCGGGGATTGGTCCCGGACCGTCGCTAGCAACCCGTTGTATTGCTTCAGTGCAACATAAATTAAAACTTTCAACTTTAAAACTAGATTATTGCTAAGATTTAGGTTTTTATCTTTTCCTGTTTCCAAAAAAAAGGATGTCTAGTTTTACGAAATTGAAAGTACTTCGATTGACTTTAATTGGTGTGTAGTTCGACCACTGTTTTTTAAGCCAAAAATTTAATTTCCTACATTTACCCTTTTTTATTTCGAAATTTGCCTTTCCAAGAAAAAATGGAGTTTCAAACATCATTGAGAAGAAATCTAATAAAAAGTTCACATTTTGAGGTCTCACTTTCCTTTTCAAAAATAATTGCGATGCTAATGTTGCGATAAAATCCGTGATTAAAATTTTAAATATGCGACAGATCCCAACAAATTTATTCTCGATTTTGTGCAAGCTCGCGAGACTTTATTACGTTATTATCGCGAGACATATTTACCACGAGTAAACTGGTGCCAAAATGATGCTTCATTAAAACCTTCTTTCATCCATCGACTGATAAAGAAAACATTCGACGATCCAAGCGTGTTGTCACAGAGTTTACCCTGCAGTTTCCATGGGCGAGATAAAATTAGCATATGTTGAATTTTAAACTGGGTTGCCGAGCACTTTCACTGTCGATTTAGGGGATTCCGAATTTTAAAGAGCAGTTCCAATCCAGGCATTCGTATTCGTTGTTGACCTTCTAATGAAATAGAAGGAACATTTGGGCTGAGTCGCTGCCGTTAGATCTCAAAAGTGATATGTGCGCTTGGTAATCGATTTGAGTTTGGAAATCGATTGGGTTCCAGCTCAGATGTTGATCTCGTCATCTGACCGGGTTCAAAATTACTTGCTGTTGTCCTAGGATCTTTCCTTTGGGGATTGATCCTGGATAGTCCAATTCGTTGTTTAACTAAACTTTCCATTTACCATTTCCACAGGGAAAACGACCTACTGCAACTCGCCCAAACACAGTTGGTTTACTTCCATCCATAACCAAATAGAAGATAACCAAATGACGAATTAAACCAGACGTCCCTGCACTTATTGAGCAGAAGGCCACATTTGGGTATTGAAAAGCATACCAGTACTAGTACACGACGGCATTTGCAACTACTGCGTGGTATAAATTGATACTTGAAGCATGATCTTGAGAATAAAGCTAAAGTAATAAATAATAAATCGCTATAACTAAGAAAACCGGTAACGGTGATTGTCACCAATCTTCAAACTTGGTAATTCATTACCGGTTTTTAAATGCTAAAACCTACCCCAAATCCAGTGATAGCGAATGATCTCGGAAACTGAAGCAATGGAATTCAATTCGTTGCTTAACTACACTTTCCATCCACCATCTCCATTGGGAAAACGACATACTGCAAACTCCCAAACAGCGATTGTAGCCGGAATCCTCAATTCTTCCTCGCAGTCGTTAGATGGTCTCATAGCGTCGGAAGCACGCTCGCAAGACACTGGAAAATTGTTTGATCTTAGTCTGTTTGGACTTCCGTCTGTACTCCGTGTAGGAGCTACTCAGATGTTGTTTAGGGCTTAATTATTGGAGACCGGCGTTGGATTTTCCTTCAATGGATGGTGCTTGACTTCAAAGGGAACTGGGGCGAAGAAGGACCATTACCAGAAGCATCATTAGAATCACAATTCGTTACTTAAATGAATGTGCAGTTTGGAATTTAAGTAATTTATGTGGTTGTGTGGTTCTCAGATCGTCTGTTGTGTCATAAATACACTCCAAAGTTTTAAATCAGCTTTAGAAACTTGTTCTCTGTTTTACGCTAGCATCTCATTAAGTTCGTGCCATTGCGGTCACTGCATTTAAGCGTGCCATTCGTTTTTAAAATATATGTATTGATACTGTGGCAACAGCGTTTGCTCTGTTACCATCGTTCCAGTCTGCTGCAGAATATTATTTTTAGTTTTGTGTGCATTCCTCTCATGTTCAAGATAAAACCTTTTGCAGAAATGGTGTTTATTTTAACCCTCCAGGTGGTTTCTCGGAGATACCTCGTCAATCACGATCTGACCACTTGTGCTAAATGACAAGATATATCGTCATCAAGATATTGCCAATTTTTTAGGAGGACGAGATCAAGACCTGGTCAGTTTTCTAACGACGAGATATCTCGTCCATCGAGATCTGGTCAATATTTTTCTAATGACGATATCTCGTCGAGACAACCACTAGGACATTATTTACAGAAATCTGCATTTATAGGGACACATGGACAGCTCCTATTTTCCGAGGAGGGGAATGCAGAGATTTTGTCCTTCCATCGGAAAAGAAACATGCCTTCCCCGGACATATCGCTTTGTCCGCATTTGCTTAAGACACAAGGGACGCTATGGCACCAGTGTGCTAGAAACCTGCAAGTTGTAGGCGGTACATTCTTCCCTGGTGTATTTCTCTTCTGTGTCGCTAAATCTTTCCCTGTGTGGGTCCATTTACTTGACGCTGTTGGATCAGCGTGCCCTTGTGCCATAAAACCCAACCTAACCAACAGGGGTGCACCCAGGATATTTATCTGGAGGGAGCTACATTTTTATCGTAAGCTCTTTATTTAGAGGAGGGTGATTTTAAAATTAAAAATTTCTTTCAAATGAAGACTAGTTTTAGAGTATGCTACCTAGACTAGTTTTGGTGTGTGTTATCTATAGACAGGTTTTAAGTGACTGCTAAGACGAATAGAAGTTGTATTGAAGGGAAAATGTGCCGACGTTTAAAGGAAGTATTAAAAATTTCCATCATTTGATCCAATCCCAGTAAATAAAAAAGGAACTCTTTTGCAAATGGCCAAAAGCAATGAATAAATATTATTTGACTTCAAAAAGAAAATATCAAAACACCTTTGTACACGATTTTTAAAGAATGAATCACTGAATTAAATATGGATATATTTTGCTTTTTATACCATCCGGGAGGGACTTAAACTCCATATCCCCTTTCAATGAGGGCGCCCATGCTAACCAACCAATTTTAATTTACAACTTATACTTTCAACAACACTCGATCACAACCAACGAGATAAAACGACATATTTGGGGAATAAAAAGGAAAATCATTCCTTTTCAAGCTGCAAACAAATAATTAAACACTACCAGGCAATCTCACACATTCCGTTATTTCAACTAGTCATTTTTTAACGCCGAATTAGCATAACAGAATAAAAACAATCTCACGCGGAGTACGGTAAACGCGTGGACACAAAAAGGAAACCATCCCGCTTTGCAAAAAAAGCGGCACACAAATCCAAAACGCCACCGTTTCGCAGAAAAAAATTCCTAACGTCATTAGCTGTAATACAAATTAATTAGGTGAACGGTCGCCCTTTTTTGAATTGTCAATTACAAAAGATGAAAGAAAGGATGAAAATAATAAAAGAAAGGGGCGGAGGAGGGAGAGAAGTTCAAATAAAGTAAACGCTGTTACTTAATTTTTCATCCAATTTAAAATGAAGAATAAAGTGGGAAGGGAAAAAAGCCCTGCCGAGTTAGCTACACAGAAAACGGGTTAATGCAGTTAAGGTATTTTACACTTTCAGCGCAAGGAGTAATGTGATTATATTCGCGAACGTTAAACGGGCATGGTTAAATGGAAAAGGTAAATTATTAGCTGATCACGTAAAAATGACACATGTAATAAGGCCTATAAAAACTGATGAGAATAAGCCTTTTCCCACGATGACGTACTCGTTTCCGGTTTCACAAGAAGACTCGTTAAGTAGAAAGGGTTTTATATTTGTCATTACAAATCCTGTTTCTCTTCACACCTTTCGTATTTCGCTTTCATTTTGAAGAAGCTGCATCAACCCTGGTGAGCACCGTAAACAGTTTTCTGCAGTTGGAATTAGACTCCTCATTTAACCACTCCAACTGTGATTTAAGTAATGTAATTGAATTTTGGACAACTTGGTAGTAAGCGATGTCCAAATGTTCCCTGCATGCCTTGGAAATGTCATATTCACCCTCAAAGTGATTTGGACGAGGTATCTATCCTGTCCATCAAAATATAACCGATTTTGCTTATGACGAGATACATCGTCTTCAAGTTATTGTTGAATTTTTGATAAGATCAAGTTTTGATCTGATCAGTTTTCTTTCCATGACGAGATATCTCGTTTATCAAGATCTGACCAATTTTGCTAATGACGAGATATTTTGTTTTGGAGTTATTGCCGATTTTTAATTATATCAAGATTTGGTCAGCTTTGCTTATGACGAGATATCTCGTCTAGATATCCACCAGGAGGGTTAAATAAAGTATCACGTTCTATGAATATACCACTAATCTTGCAAACACGAGGGCAAAGCATAAGGTAAACAGTGTGGTCAGAATTGACCACGCAATAATCAGACCACGCGATTCCTTGTCGAAAATCGACACTAATCAAGCCGAAAAAAATGTCCGCTTTTCAATTGGACACTTTCTTCAAGTGGAGGCGTAATCCCTCCTTCCTAAAGGAAAATAACTTCCGAATAATCATTCTCCTTTGCGCAAATTTTGAGGTTAAAGTAAGAATGACGGTCTTAAACTCTGCAATCCGAACAAACCCAGTGCGATAGCAACTTGTGTGTTGTTAGGTGGTATAAATTCAATTTCTGTTATTTATTCTGTGTGTATTTCTCTTTTCTATGTTTTTTATGACCCGGGCCACCCAGCCTACCAACAAGGGTTTAAAGCCTGTCGAGGGGTGGTCGGGAGGGGATTCCTTGTTCCACAAGAGACAGCTCTAGAATCTAGTTCAAAGAAAGATCTACATTCAAAGATGTTACATACATAAATATTAACAATCATCCGCTGCAAGCGGGTACAGGATATTAAAATTTTTAAAACTACAGAGAAAACAGACCTCTTTCTAATAAAAGAAAAACAAATTTGAAGACGAGGATAAACGCCAAAACTTAGCAAATGTAACGTCTTTAAATGACGTTGTCTGCTGTTTGGCACAGCTTGGTCAAATACAGCCCTTGCGCCATAAAGCCCACGGGTCTCGTGTTCGAAATCAGCTTTCATTGAAAAGTTCTGCCACCTCCACGACATTCCACATTCCATAGAAACGAAATCAAGATTCACGGGGAATCCTGCTAAGCAGCGATATAGTTCTTAATACCTCCAACGCTGCAGCACCCGAATCATGATCTCGGTGCTGGGGATTGCAAAAGTTTTAACAAGCCCAACACACCAGTCCTGAAAAAGCACCCGACAACAAACTTTATAAGGAAACTCCGCTGCGCAATCCTCGGGAGTTAAAAGCTCAGCTGCAGATGGAAAAAAGAAGAGATGAGTCGCGAGATAAGAACTTTCTTTTCATCCTTCCCTTTTCCATGTCCCGCCTTCGACTTCTACCCCCTTTACCTTGCAGCGTTCGTCTGCCACGTATCTTCTTAATCTACGGCTCAGGTTTGTGCTGGCACCTTATCAGGAAACTGCGCGAAAGATAAAAAATGGTCACCCCACCCCCTTTTTTATACCCCCCTTTTGATTTAGGTGTTTATTGTTGTTTTTGCTCACGAGTTTCTTCGCGGGTCTGTCAGGCCTCCTTGACTGCGTTCACTAGTGCGAAGTGTTGCTCCTGCAGAGGAAACTGGCTGTAGTATATTTTGCTATTTTCTGCTCCATTTTATAGTGCTGATATATTAGATTAATTTATAGTGGAGATTTTCTTAGGTGACCTTAACCACAATGACATTCTAAGACGAATTGATGAACCTGTTCCCAAAATGTCTAAATCTGATGCAGCTGTTAGAACAAGGTATTGATAGATTACCAAATCTGTATAGTCCAGTGTCGCCAATTGTGTAATAATTTCAATGGATGCTTTTGTTTGGGTTAGCCTTTGCTCTTGTTATTAAGAAACTAAGCGAAAGATAACACTCACCCCTTTTTATATCCCCCTTTTGATTCAGGTGTTTATTGTTTTTCTCACGAGTTTCTTCTTGAGTCTGCCAGGCCTCCTTGACTGTATTTTCTAGTGCGAAGTGTTGCTTCTGCAGAGGAAAGTGGCTGTAGTGTTTTCGATATATAGTATTTTACTATTTTCTGCCCGATTTCATTCTGCTGAGATGTTATTTTAATAAAAAGTCAAGTTTCTCGTAAGTGATCTTAACTCCGATGCCATTCTAACACGAATTGATGAACATGTTCTCAAAATGTCTGAATCTGAAAAAGCTGTTAGAACAAAGTATTGATAAATTACCAAATCAGGCTAGTCCAGTGTCGCCAATTATGGGGTTATATGTACAAGCTAGTATACTTTCAAAGGATGCTTTTGTTTTGGTTAGTCTTTACTTGCTTGTGTTATTGAGAAACTGAGCGAAAGATAACCACTCACCCCTTTTTTCATACATCCCCTCTTGATTCAGGTGCTTATTGTTGTTTTTGCTCACGAGTTTCTTCATGAGTCTGCCAGGCCTCCTTGACTGCCTTTGCTAATGCTAAGTGTTGTTTCTGCAGAGGACAGCGCAGTAGTGTTTTAAAAAAAATTGCAATTTACTAGCCCGATTTTATACTTCACGTTGAGATGTTATTTTAATTTATAATTGAGATTGCCTTGGGTAACCTTATATATAACTCCAATGACATTCTAACACGAATTGATCCTGTTCCCTAAATCTCTAAACATGAAAAGCTATTAGAACAAGGTATTGTTGGATCACCAAATTCCAGGCTATCATGTCACCATTTGTGGAGTCAAACTAGTATAATTTCAATGTATGCTTTTGTTTTGATTAGCCATTACTTGCGTTGCTTTTCTAACGGGAACGCATATTGACCAATCTACACAGGAACATAATCTGAGTAATCTAGTAGTACATAGTTCCTCGAGATCGACAAATTAGATTATTTCAGTGTCTTCAACAATGGGGTTAAGTGCACAAAGTGGTAATAATATTCAAATTTATGTTTCTATTTTTGGTTGTACCTGGGACTATCTCCAAAATGAATAAAATTTTAATGCGACAGTTTTCCAGAACTAATTAGGAAATCTGGTTGCCCTAGTGTCACAAATTGTATTTAGATGTACACTGTACGTAGTAGTAATTTGTTTACTCTAGTTCCACAAAGTGTATTTAGGTGTACACTAATAGTTTTCTATAACAATAGTTTTGTTAACAATGATGCGTATAGTAAGCATTCAGTGTATCTTACTAAATTACACAAATTTTTCTAATGTGTCTTGGCAATCGAATTTTATAAATTTGGATTACTTCAACTGTTTAAAAACTTGCTTTGCAATTTAGAGGTGAGTAAGAACCATACGATATAGTTTTCCTGATAAAAAGTAACCCTTTGTGTTGCTCCAGTGCGACGTTAATTCAAATAGATACTTACCATACCTACCCGATAAAAAAATAATGCAACCATTTCCCCCATCAGTTCAACACTTACCTCGAATTTTCCCGTGGATACATTTATTTTCAGGAATTAAAATATTTTATTTTGTCACATTTATTAATGCTTATTTGCGATCCCGATAGCGTTTTCGAGTTGTAGGCGGAGCCATGATAGTCCAGTTGGCGAATTCGTGGATTAGCAACCACAGGGTTGCGAGTGCAAAACTCGATACACTCGTTTGCATAAAGAATTGTTCATGTTAAATCTGTCATAACATCAAATGTCCTCACATTTGCGGGGTGCTGAAGTTTCCAGAGTGATGGGATCTCGTCATCTGACTGTTCAAAATTACGAGGATCTTTCTTTCGGGATTAATCCCGGACCGTCGCCAATAACTTGTTTCTTTGCTTCAGTGCGACGTAAATTCAACTGCCTACCTCGAGTGGTAGGTGGCGTAGGATCGATTCCTGTAATTTGCTCTGAGTGTATTTCTCTCTTCTGTATCAGTAAAACTTTCCCTCTCTCTATCTCTCTCTCTTCTGTATCAGTAAACTTTCCCTCTCTCTATCTCGTTTCTGTATCAGTAAAACTTTCCCTCTCTCTTCTGTATCAGTAAAGCTTTCCCTCTCTCTCTATCTCTCTCTTCTGTATCAGTAAAGCTTTCCCTCTCTATCTCTATCTCTCTCTTCTGTATCAGTAAAGCTTTCCCTCTCTCTCTATCTCTCCTTATGTGTTTATAATATAATCATTCCTTGAGAGACAGCTTCTGTTTTGTGTTTGACGCAGCTTGGTCGAATATGGCCCTATCGTCAGAAATCCCAACCAGGCAATGCTTCTAGTTCAATCGAGAGAAAGTCGAGAAAGCGAATATATTATCCAGCTTAACCAGACAAAACTTGCCTGTGATTTACCTTATTTCTCTTAACGTTTCATACGAAAGTTGCGTTCTTTACTTTTACAGACGCTGAATTATAGACGATGTTGGAATAAGGTAAATGTCCTTTAACGAGTTGTCTTGGCTCATTAATCTTTGATCAAAGTCCGTGGGACAAAAAAGCAACCGAGAAACTGCTCGAGTTCAATATATGGCAATATCCCTCCTCTTTCCTTCTTGTTGTTTCACCCAATAGCTGGAGCAGAATCAATAATCTATTTTAGTAAGTGCAAAGACACAATCGTCCATCAATTGTTGGAGAGAAAAAAGAAACAAGCGATTACGATTCTTGGCCTGCAATCGAATCGCTGGACAGTGGAACAAATTCGTCCGTGGTTAATTTTTTCGGTGGTCAGAAGTCCCTAATGGAAGGAAGGGCAATCCGATTTGTCTGGTGGCTGCGTGATTTACTGAAGTTTTCATTTTTGCTTCGGGGCTATTATATCATTTTGGCCGACATGTTCTGAGTTTTGTACATTTTTCGCTTTTGTTCAAGTATGCCTCTTAGCCGTGTTTTACTTTTGGTGTTCTTAGTTTCATGGACGATATGGTGATGGATTGAAAATGAAATTGAGATTCCGCGTAATATTGTTTTTAATTCCAAAAGAGATTAATGGTGGGTGATCCCCAGAGGGAAACCAAAGAACGCTCTTGTGAAATCTTGAGTTCGAATGTCTCGCCATCAGCTCGAGATAGGGATTCGAGAATTTTGAAACAATTCTTAATGATAATTCATAACTTCGTGCAACAAAGTGATAAGACACTTTAAAATTTTCCGGCAGGCAGTTTTCAAGTTTAAAAAAAAATTCATATATCTATTATTTATCAATTATTCAAGAGATGTTATCTTAAACTCAAGTATTACTCATTCCCTATGGCTACCTACAGCAGGCTACTAAAAGGCGACTTTTGCTACTATTTTTCAACCTTGGCGGTATCTTTTTAAGCACAATCGTCTAAACAGCTCCTATTTTCAAAAGTTTGGCGAATTTTTTTGAAAATTCAGTAAAGGTCAAGGATAATTTTTTCCTTTCTTAACTACAATAATAGCGGACGGAAAAATATTTTTCTTTTTGGGAACATTTTCCATGGAAGGACAATTTTGAAGTTTTGGCTCCAAGCCGTGGCAACCATGAAAGAAACCATCAGAATCTGTGACCACTAGATTGTCATGAAAACCTTTATGAAAATATTTAGCTTTTTAATTTTAAAATATAAATTTCGTGGTGAAATCTTCAATGTCGGTTTCATACTTAATTAGCACATTTTGTGTTAGCCGATGCATTTTGTATCTGAAGTATTAAAATTGCTACTAAAATAGGGTTTAAGAGGAGACTTTTTGCTATTTTTTCAACATTTATGCTACTAATGCTACTTTTTGATAAGTGCTTTGGCTATGGTAGCCCCGTGATTCAAACTATCAGAAATTATTTTCATTATCTTGAATAATTTTTTATCAATGCTGAATTTTTTATTCTATCATTATATTGCTCGGAGTCCTTCGATTACTGTTGATGCATTTTTCTACGAACCTCTAGGGACCGGGAAAATTTCATAAAATAGTAAATTAGTTAAAGAGAATGAATGATCTTTCAATAATATCCTATGCCTTTAGAAAACAAGCTATGGACCTTGAAAATCTTGAGTTTTAACCGGCCTTATTTAAGAAAATTATCCCGCAACCTAACCATTGAAGTCAGGAATGTACCTTTCCTTAAAATAGTGATTTTGTATTGGATTTTTATTATTTTTCTTCAAGTGAAAAATATTTGCTTGTATAATTTGAAGTATTTGTGCATTAATTTTTAATTGATAGTCTATTTCGTCATTTCGTGTAGTAGTAAGAATGAATGTCAATCATTAAAAAACGGGTTCCTTGAAGATTATTTTGGAAGCTTATGAAAGTATTAGAATTTGTCTTATGTAAAGAGTGGGTAGCATCGTTTCGCTTTTGTCCAAATATGAATCTTATTCATATTTTTTATTCTTAATTCGATAGAGTGATGCGATGATTGAAAATAAAACTGATATCTAGATTAGGTTTTGTTTAATAAAGTCGGATTTGGCGAGGGATCTCCAAAAAAGCTTAGAGCAAACCGTAATTGTGAAATCTTGAAGTCCTTATGTTCTCTTGCCTACGATCAACTCCACCTGACCTTAAGCGAGAGAGAACATTAGGACTTCAAGAAAAGAGAAGGCGTAGTTGATCATAGGTAACCTTCTAATGAAAGGTGAATTAGGTTGTAGTTCGTGATGATACAAGCTGTAACATGATTTACCTTTTCGTTGAGGAGGTCCACTTATGTGAACGTTTATTTTGTGGGGAGGCCACTTATGTGGACTCACTTGTTGAACCCAACAGAGCAAAGAAATTCGAAATGTTTTGCCCCTTCTGTTAATCAGAACTATTACCCAACCACGTACAAAATTTCTTGGATTTTGGAAAAATAATTGGATTTTGCATTATTGAGTACCAAACATCCAGAAAACGTTTCTTTGGAGAGTGGGGTGCCAGCTCAGGTGTTGCCTCGTCATCTGACCGTGGTTCAAAATTACGTGGTGTTGTCCTCGGATCTTTCCCTTTGGGATTGATCCCGGACCGTCACCAATAGCCCATTGTGTTGCTCCAGTGTGACGTTAATTGAAATAACCAACCCAGAAAACGTTTCATTTTATGTAATGTATGAGTCGCTTTATGTTCATGCACAATAGCGGTATAGCGTTGAAGTAGATAGGTATTTTAATTAACGTTGCACTGGAGCAACACAATGGGCTATTGGCGACGGTCCGGGATCATCCTCCGAAGGAAAAGAACCGAGGACAACACCACATAATTTTGAACCACGGTCAGATGACGAGGTCACGTCTGAGCTGGCACCCCACTCTCCAAACTTCCACACCACGCCAGCGTGAGGACATTTGAGGTCACCGTAGGTTTAACATGCACCCGCCCCTTTTTTATACTACGGTCTTGTTGGATTCGAACTCGCAATCCTCCGGTTTCTAATCCGTTACTCTTCCAACCGGGTTACCACGGCCCTGTATAGCGTTGAAGAAATGTGCTGTTTTTGCTACGCCTGAATGTGGCTTCTGATTGTTTGCTGAAAAAGCTGAGGACATTTTTTTTCTTATTGAAATGTAGACGTCTAAATTTGATTTCTTTTATCCTTTGTATTCTTGAAAATTTCTAAAATTTCAAATTAGTCTTCGGATACCTAAAGAACACATTTGGCTAAGCTCCATCAATTATGAACCTAGCATTATAAGTTTAACCTAAGCATTAACTTACAAGTTAGATCGATGAAAGCTTATCAAAATATATGCAAAATACTTCGGATATACTTACACGACTCTGAATTCCGTGTAGTTACGTAAATACAATAGTTTAATTTTAAAAAGTCTAGTTAAGCGGGCCTTTAAAAATCGAAACAATGTTTCCACTAGTATAGACCGATATGATAAATAGGGGACAAATTCTTCACATATTTAGGCACATTGTAAAGTCGCTTTAAACTATTTAGAAAGCTTTTAATTTGAATTCCGTTAAAGGTATGTAAACACGTTTTCTTTTAATTCCTGAAAATCGACTCTTCAGCATTTGTTGGTATAAATATCGTATTTTTACGTTTAAAAAGTTGAAATTGTTTTTGACTTGATTGAAACTATAGTGATTATTAAACTGAAATTGATTGAAACAATTTTGAACACTTTTAATCTTAATTCCATTTAAGGTTTGTAACCAGTTTCTTTTAAATTCATAGAACATTGACTTTTCAATACTTATTGATATGAATACATAGAGGATGTACAGACTAATGCTATAACCACAAACCAGCTAGGCGGCTATTAATCAAAGCTTTATGTATGTTCGGTTGATTAAAAATTAAATTCAATAAAACGATTTTTTGATTTGATTATTTTCGTACAAAGACGTTTCTAATCCAACATTTAAAATATACCATTACTTTTCTTATAAACACTACAATCTTTATGTATTCTTGTAAAGTACAGAATATATAATCTTTTAAATTAGTAGTTTCATCTAGAGAGTTGAGAGATATCGTGAAAATACTCAAATAAACTTTAAACTCGGGTTAATTAATTTCGAATGATGTCGACGATGTTACTCACTAAAACAAACTCCATTCTTTAAATCTAAATTTTCGCTAAATCCAAATGAATTTCTCCAACTACTAAACCGAAATCGAAACTTCCATCTGGGATTTAACCCGCTCTACATTTACAAATTGATATTTAAGTCTCGCTTTACTCAGGAATATGCAGAAATTGTTTTCGTTCGGGTCTCTCGAGTTTAAACTTGATATTTGTGCACTCGTTTACAGCTATCCTTAAAAATTTGCCGGCATACGAATCGGTACAAAAGATCGCACAAAAGAAGGCTGCGTTTTATCTTTTGCGGCATTTCAGAAACGCAGATTCGGAATTCTGTTTTTGATTTTTCAACATCTCTTCCTTATTTATGTTTCCCGTGATTTATTTACATAAATTGAATTCCCTGGTTTGGTCGTGTCTTTTCATTGAGTAATCACGTCTGGGTAACCTAAGCGACTATTCTCCCCGAGAATCCACTCATTAATTAGATTCTTCGCAGAGAAAAATGAGCTTTTGATGACGCTGGAATTTGATGTCTTCATTAGTACACACATCTGTGTGCTCTTGTTTTGATTTGGATATTTTAAGTTTCTCCGCTTTTGTTTGTCGTTTTCCGCGAGTGGTAAGAAATGTAGCCTGGAAACTAAACAAACCTTTTAAAAATCGCGAGGAGGAATTTCTAGGAATTGCTTCGATTTTCTGGGGAATTGCTTTTTCGGAAAAAAATTCCGTCGACGGATTCTTTTGTAAATTCATTCAAATTATTTGTACAATAAGATTCGTTTATTAGGTATTAGGTTTCGCATATTGTGAAATTCCCCACCTACTTACTTGGAGCCTTAGTGGTTGTCTGGATTTCTCGCTTTTGTCTGTCTTGCTTTTAAATGATTCGCTACCTTCTATGTGTTACTGCATTATGCCAGTGTCACCTACAATTTTCTTTGCGTGTTCCATAAAGTGATTTAGCCGTTTTAATTAATCAAAAATTTCTTAAATTTTTTAACTGATGGACTTGGAACTTCCTGGTGGGTTACCTTCGCGTCGAAAAACACCCTATAGTGACCAGCCTCTGGTACAAAAACCTTTTCCAAATTCTAGTTCTGAGCAAGAGACAATTTGTTTTCTCTATTCATTCCCCCTTGGAGAAATAATAGAGTTTTGTCTCAACGAGATATCCGTCTTTGGCAAAATTAACAAGGTCTTGGACAAGAACCAAGTGTTTTGACACATATTTTGTCAAAACACTTGGAGTGTTAATCATTAAATGTGTTACAGGTTAAAACTAATACTGTCCTTCATGGAAATCTTGTTACCCTCATATAGTTTTTAACAGTTATTTACTAGTCAAAAGCTTAAAAACTTCAAAATATGACTAATAAAGATTGAAACGGGTGAAAATGGTCAATCGCTGTTTCAATGGATCAAAACATCCACCATCATCAAGACAGTAAAATTTTTGTCCCAATGCTGGTGGACGTTTTGCTCCATCGAAACAACGATTGATGATTTTTCACTTGACAATCGTTATTGGTCATATTTTGAAGTTTTTAAGCAAGACTACAAGTTGGACAGATATAGTATATGTATAGTTCCTTTGAGTACATAAAAATTATATTAACCATCCAAATGGTTTCGACGACATATCTGATCCATTAATATCTGATCAATTTTGCTACTGACGAGATATCTGGTCAACAAGGTATTGCCGATTGTTTAATGATGACGATCTCCAGATTCGATGTCCAGATCAACTAAATCAAACGTATTTAAACATCAGGACCATTCTACTATTTACGGAGTTTTTCTAAATTAATTTTATTCTTTCTTTACCATTTATAGCTTTTTCCTAATAATTCATTTGCTAGTCAATAATGGACCTCTTTCGTTGTGAATGTAATACTTAGCAGCACAATTTAAATTTATTTTTAAAATCTCAGAACTTTTCTAAACTCATTTTACTGAGCTGAAAAGGACGAAAGAATTTGACACCTGGAGAATTTCGGCCCCTTTTTTTACAACAAATCGGACTTCTTGTTAGTATTGGTTTAGTTTTGATTTAAATCCAGTGAAAAAAAATTATATTCCGTCTGGATTTGATTGGCTGAATACTCCTAATATCCGACTTGCGTGCTTGATCTTGTGTGATTGGTTGATTTTAGGTTATATGGCACATCGGCTATATTTGGCCAAGCTGCACCAAACACAAGACAGACCAAGGTCAAGTAAAAAATGTTGCCAACGGAAAAAAGAGAGATTGGAGAATAGAGTAGTGGATGAAGGCAGAAAAAGATCGTTTGGGTATCCCGGGAGAGCGACCCCAATGTTTTCGAAAGACAGTAGGCCCCATACTTGATTTCAAGTATCTGCTTATAAATAGTCGTCAAGTAATGGACAGACACAAAGAAAACTTTACTGATACAGAAGAGAGAAATACATCCAGGTTAAGACCTGTACTACCTACAGATCCCAAGCTGCTAGCGCAGAGGGTAAACACTGAGCCACGGCGGTCGCTGCAGATTTGATTAGAAAGTGGAATAACGTGATGTTTGATCTAGTTGTTGCCAAACGACGATACAAATTAGGAATTTTTTGCTTCACGTAAGAGGAATATGTTCAGATTCTGATAACGATCAAACCAAGCTTAGTTTTATGTCTCAAAAATGGCAACATGCGTTCTGTGAATCTCATTAAAAATTTTACTGTTTGTCGTCTGCGGTCGATTACGACCTTAACCCAAACCAACACACTTCACTCAACTTCCACTCATTGATTGAAAATATGCTTTCACATAATTATCTTAAGTTTAGTTATTTTACTCACTTTTTAGAAGTATTTTTAGTTATGGCGTAAAGAATGACTAGAAACAAATATTTCTAAGAGCACGCAGTTTCTGTTCATTTGCCATGAATATATTTCTGGCATCACGCTTGAATTCGTCTTTTGTTTCAATAAAAAGAGTTTAGTTTTCGAATTATTTATTCCCGTTGTTGAAAATGGCGCACGCGTTTCGAAAAAAGAAGTTCATCGAACCATTTTGTCCTTATTTTCTTTATGAAAATAAGTGCTTGTGAGACAAGCGTACAGGTAAAATATGGTATAGTTTGGTGAGCATTCCGTTTTTGAATTGTTTTACGCTTTTGCATTTGCTGCTGGACAGATGAAAAATCTGCTTTCATTCATTCCTCGGCCATTGACGGGTACCGAGAAGCGATCTTCAAGAAATACGGCGAATTCATTTCGATAGTTTAGATTTCTTCAACTCTTTCTGGTTGTTACTAGACGGCATGTATCCTTGATAACTTTTTATCTTGGTTTCTTCAACGACGTTTCGGTTTTCTAAGAAATATTGTAAGCTGAATAGTAAAGGCAGTGTATCTTCAATTTCGTCCTTAGGGTCAACGATTGTTAAAATTCAACGTATAAAAGTATCTGATGCCTCAACTCTTGAAAATGGTTACAGCATACTCAATTGATTGTTCATTGAGTAATTCATATAGTCATAGATTGAGCAATTGCTATGGTCATAGATTGACTGATTTATATAGTATAGATTGAGTGATTCATATAGTTGATAGAGTGATTCATGTATATCCGGGGGCCCCTTTGGAAGAGTATTGGATTAACAGCCAGAAGTTTGCGAGTTCGAAACTCGATCTAACCAAAGACTGTCGTGTACGCCGCTGGGAGTGGTGCACGTCAAATCCGCCATCACCTCAAATGTCCTCATGTTGACGTGGTGTGGAAGTTTGGAGAATGGGGTGCCAGCTCTCAGACATTGACCTCGTCGTGTGACCGTGGCTCAAAAATTATCCTCGGATCTTTCCCTTCGGAATTAATCCCGAACCGTCGCCAATAGCACGCTGTGTTGCTCTAGTGCGACATTAATTGCCTACCTAACATAAAATTTAAAAAATCTTATGTAAAAATTAACGTCATAGTCAAATGTAAGGATATAATTATTTTTTCCCTCCCGCTTTCATAATCTGGAAGCTCATTTTCCCTTCTGTAGAAGTAATTTATTCCAGGCCATATCCTAGTCTGCTCCAGATGTCTGAGATTCACAAGTATCGAGTGCTTAGTCTGATGTCGGAGTGCAGACTTTTAATTTGAACCATTGGGACGTTCCAGAACGAACTCGATGGTTAAAGTTAAGAATGATGCCAGCCTGCTTTTAATGAGCTATAAACCAGATGGTGGGTCGAATAGTTTTCTTTGTCTGCAGATGTGCTTCAAAAGTTTCTATTGCTGCTGTAGCAAAACTCCTCTGATTCATGGTATGTGTTGGATTCATGCGAATTTATAGAATGAAGAAACTGGTGTTGACGTCAGCTTTAAATTTCCACTTCTTTTCTTTAGTGTCTGGAAGTATTCGGCCTTTTTCTGGAGTGCCTTTTAAATTAAGCGAGCGTATATTGCTTCGTTTTAATTTATTTTTTGTCGGGGAGTTCGTAATTTAGATTTATTGTGATTAATTTTAACGTTTCTGGTATTTCTCTGAATCTGGAACATCTCGATTTTATATTAGTCAGCGTATATATGTTTTAAATTAACAAATTTTATTTATTTTATATTGTTAATGGTTAGTTGTTTTGGGGTTTTATGGCGCAAGGGCGATATTTGGTCTAACTGCGCCAAACACAAGACAACGTCAAGTAAAAAATGTGAACGGGAAACAGGGATTGGGGTTAGTAACAGAGAAATGGGATGAAAGCTGGAAAAGATCGCTTGGGTATCCCAGGAGCATGATCCCGTATTTACTAGACACTAAACCTCACGGAAAAAGAAAATCACTAGAGTGCCTCGGTTCCGTGAAGCACGTACACACCTGAAGATGTGTATATTTTTAATGAAAATGGCTGTTTATGACCAAATTTTTCACGTAATACAAGGTTTTTCTGTAAAGCTAATGACATATTTTACAATATACAGCATATTATAGGTCATGTTTTAAATTGACAAATTGTGTTTATTTTGTGTTGTTAACCCTCCAAGAGGCACACCCGAGTATAATTCGAACGGGGTTCTGTGCTGGGGGTGGTAGACCCGATATATTTCGTGTAGTGAGATGTCCAAAAGTCCAAACGAGATATATTTCGGGAGCGAGTTGTCCGAATATTTCCGGAATGCTACCTTGTCATGCTCGGATTTTCCCGGGCTGTATTCTAACTGAATTTTCCGAGCTATATTCGGGCGTGCCGCTTGGGGGGTTAATGATTAGGACTGTATTTATGATCAAGTTTTTCAAGTATGAGAGAGTTCTGCAAAGCTAAATACAGAGGGCGCTAGGTGTTTTGGTAACCTTTTTCGTATCTTGTGGCGTAACTTGGTATGTTATTCGAATACAATTTCATGATATCGCTCGTATTTTAAAAACTAGCTCCAAATGTAGTCAAGTCGCCAATGGCCCGTTGAGTTGCTTCAATGCGACTTTAATTAAAATGCCTACCTACCAAACATCGTCAAAACGGTGATAAATCAAATTAGTTCTTAACCAGTAGTGTTTATCATTCTCAGTATTTTATGTTTACACTGTAAATCCTCACAATTTCATTCCTTTACACTCGTCATCTGACCGTGGTTCAAAATTACGTGGTGTTGTCCTCGGATCTTTCCCTTTGGGATTGATCCCGGACCGTCACCAATAGCCCATTGTGTTGCTCCAGTGTGACGTTAATTGAAATTCCCCCCCCCATTCCTTTACACTGTAAATTTTATTTATACTCGGGTTTTATTGTATGTAATATTATATCTAGGATTTGGGCGTAGCTTCTACTGTTTTGGTCCTTCCTCCATGAAATCCAACAAACCAATCGTGGATCACCTGGAAATTTGGCATATAGGTTTCAAGTTAATATTTTGGTTTTGGTTACTTTTTGTTAACATGATCTACTAGGACTGGTTTAAGATTAGAGTATGACAATTATTTCTACTTTAAATTCGCGCGTGTAGCAAGAAAAGACCGTAGGGTAGCAAATAAAATTATAAATTCATGTATAGCCAAAAAAATACCAAGTATAATAACATAATTAAATGCATCAGATATAACTGAATTGATGGAATATAATCGTTGAACCTAATTGAAATGTAATAATAAATCAGTGAAACATCTCAACCTATCATTGCCTTAATAAATTTAATATTAATTAAAAATTATAGATCCTCCAGAACTGAAATATTTTTACAATGCTCTTTCACAGAGTAGTAGAAATGTTTCATTAAAACTGATTCTTTAATCATAACCAACTTACTTCCTGATTTTATCATTAAACTAACTTCAATCGGTGATAGCAATGATCAATGATCATTTAATCATTCCGATCCGTTAATCGTATAGACCAACTGATTTCATCATTAAACTGATTTGACTTAACGCGCGAACAGCATGTGACACATCTTTTCATGAACTGATTTCCCGATTTTATAATTAAACTAATTTAAATCACTTAACTGATCAGTGATGATCATGACCAGTGATTCATTTAATCATTCTGATCCCTCAATGATCAACTGATTTCATCATTCAACTGATTTAACTTTACGCAAGAATACAACATGTGGCACTATTTATCACCAACTGATTTCCTGATTTTGCCATTAAATTAATTTAAATCAGTGATAACAGTTATCATGACCAATGATCATTTAATCATTCTGATTACTTCATCATAAAGATCAACTGATTTCATCATTAAACTGATTTCACTTTACGCGCGAGTACAGCATGACACAACTTTTCACCAACTGATTCCTTGATATTATCATTAGCCCTCTAGGTGGTTGTCTTGACGAGATATCTCGTCATTACCAAAACCATTAACTGATCATGATGGACGAGATATCTCGTCATTAGAAGAAAACTGACCAGATCTTGGAACTCTTCATCGTCAAAACGTTGACAACATCTCGATGACGATATATCTGGTCATTAGCAAAATTGATCGAATCTTGAAAGACGAGATATCTAATCGAAAAGCCACTAATTATTAACTGATTTAACTTTACGCGAGAACACAGCATGGGACACAACATTTCACCCACCACTATCTTCCTAGTGGAAAGTGGTACATAAGCCGTAGGACAATACGCGACTCATCTTAGCGTGTGTTTGCCAAACAATAGGGCCGTACATAGCTGCAAGGCTTGAACAATTCCAATATCCCTGCTCCCATGTATGCTGGCGCAACGGATCAATAGTGGTAATACCGAGCGGTAATTAGCAGGGAACCTAACGTAATAGACCTGATAGCAGGTTGGTGGATAAATCGACGGCAGAATCTCGCTACCAGGCGCTGGATTTCCATAGAGTTAGGTTGCGATATCATGCGGGGTATGTAATTTCGTGAGGCTGAGATCGGGGCCATTTTCTACTGAGATTACCATTTTAGGCAGTCGGGCTATGGTGACCCGGGTCAAGGCTCGTTATTTATGATGCGAATCTTTGTCAGAGATTTTGGTGGTTTGAGGTATCCGACTAGGTTCGGAACAATTTTTTTGAAAAAAAACTATTAAAGCACAATTTAAACACTTTTCATATTAGATAATGGTTCAAAATCATGAATAAAAGTAAAAAATATTGCACTCACTCATTAAATTTTAGTAAATTGGGCAAATTTAGTGAAAATTCAATGAAAATGACCACAATATCGCAAACTGTATGAATTTCTGTTGAATTAATTTTAATTTCCTTGTAGCACCATATATCTATGATATTAGTGAAGGCAATGAACTAAAATCTAAGAGATATATTGAAATGTTAAGAAGTTATCGCTCATTATATGTAGCTTAATCTTAAATTTTGCAAAATTTTTGCTTGTTGTTCAAATTAAACAGCTATAAATTAAAAAGTATGCATTGTACAACTAAACCTTTAGTTTACTGCCTTCACAACATGTTAATAAGTAATAATGTCAAATTTCATTGAGATATCTCTGTAACTTTTTGAGAAATCATGTTTTGCGTGTGCAATATTTGCTAAAAATTGGGTTTTCCAGAAAAAGTATTTAAAGTTTACCTTTGGGTACCACGTGAAGCAATGCCATTGCCAAATTGTTCACAGAAATTCATCGAAACTTGATGTAAAATGTCTCGTCGTTAGCAAAACTGACCAGATCTTGATGGACGAGATACCTCGTCATTAGAAAAATTCTGAACAAATCCTGATCTTGTCATGAAAAAATGGCAATATATTGATGGCGAGATATCTCGACATGAGCAGAATTGGTCGGATCTTGATGGTGAGATATCTCGTTGAAACCATTTGGAGGGTTAAAACCTATAATAAATATCGAAGTGAAATATAATATTCCCTGTCCCATAATAAGTGTCGCATTTACATATTTTGGTTTCTAATATTAAGAGTTTTTCTGCAATTTTGAAGTTAGCTGTAGCACCGATGATATTTGTTAATGGTACAAAGTGACTTAGAGATGCTACCCATTGCTCTATTTTCACTGTAAAGGCAGGTAAAAACTCGGAAAATGTTTTTTGAATTAGGAAATACTTTATTAACATCGCATTCGAATCCTCCATTGCTTTAGGGCTAAGATGTATTTTCTGTAAAATTAAATAGAGTTTTATTATTTTGGTGATGTAACTTGCAACTTAAAAAGCACACGCGTTAGAAAACATTAAAGCTCGAAAACGTTTTTTTAAGACTGGGCAAATATTTATAGAATATGTAATGATGTCATCTGGAAGTAATGCCTATGAAATTGTACTCATTCAGGAAAACTGAGACGAGGAAATAATCTTTCAACTAATATTACAATCCTGAAGCTATATTAACCCTCCATGGGTGTCTCTACGAAATATCTCGTCATTAGCAAAACTAACCAAATCTTTAGGGACCTCATCTCGTCATTAGAAGAAAATTGACCAGCTCTTGATCTCGTCATCATACAAAAATCGGCAATATCTTGATGGACGAGATATCGAAGGCACCCCCTTGGAGGGTTAAAATCCAAACACTCTTTATATATCATATTTAACAAACATAAAGGCTTGGGTTCTTGGTTTGGGTTTTATGGGGCAAGGTGCTTTTTTCTCGGATTGAGATTTTTTGACGATCTATTTTCAAAATGTACCCTGTGCGTCAAGTTTCAATAGATTTCTTTGAAATTTTTTTTGAGGTAATCCTTGAAATTTTTTGAGATGATCCTTGAAATCTGTTGTACATGTATCCAAGTGTATAGGAGAAATTCATCACCCAAGTTTGAAATTTGGTTTAAAATGTTTCTTAACTGTGATTTTTTTTGCAAAATTAAATTTTAAGCGTTTTAACACAATTTTTACAATCGAGCGACACATTTATCAAATGGAGTTAATTTGATTCTGTTTTCGAGCTGTTATATGAATTAAAAGTTTGACAATATATGGAAAATTAACCCTCCAAGTGGCTTCGACGAGATATCTCGTTCATCAAGATCTGGTCTGTTTTACAACTGACGAGATACCTCTTCGAGACAACCACCAGGAGGATGGATTAAAGTGCATGAAACCTATTAATTATTCCTAATATATCAAATTTGATGAACACGTTTTACGTAATAACTTCCACACAAATTAATATTTTTAACCAAACTTTATGTGTTAGCTTTTGAGTAGATAACAAGACGTCTGCAAATTTTATAATAATTGAATAACAGGTACAAAAATTTTATTAGAAAGTCCACTATCCCCCTTAATGGGAGTGCTCTCATTTGGCATTTCGGCAATTTAATCGAGATGGGAATACGAGGAATAAAAGACCATTCTACCCCCAAATAACCTTTTTTTCCTGAACCCGTACCTCTATCAACCCTCCCCGGATCGTCACTTTCCACAAAGAGCGACGACAAAGGACGTGGCTCGAATGAATCGCAAACGGTGCTAATAATAAGCCCCTATCCTCTCTGCACCTGCACCCTTTACCGAAACCCAACACGCGATCCGGCCTGCGCTATCTCCCGTGCCCCATCCATCCGGTTCCCAAGTTCCCTGGGAATGTGTCGGGGGGGGGGGAGGGACATCTCCCGGTACACGGCAGGGGTCCCGAGTTGCCAAGAATCGCTGATCCGAAACACTGGGTCCGTAAGGAAATACCCTTTTTCGAATTTCGAACTTCCTGACTCACCACATGGCATAGAGGATGGGGGGTTGAATTCTTGCTGTCGGTTTTTGGAGTCCCCGCTTTCGTTCTGCTGGGTGTTTGGAAAGTCGATCCCGAATCCCCTCCTAGAGAGGAGTCGCTTTCGTCTTCCACGCCCAGAAGCCTTGGAAAAGTCAAAACGGGTTATTGTTTTACAAAGGATCGATGTAGATCAGCGGGGAGTTTTGGGAAAATAATTTTGGGGTTGGGCAGTCTTCGCTCACCGTTTGTTTTTCTATTGTGGTCAAGCAAGACCAACCCATCGGGCTGGTGGTCGGAGTGCTGGCTTCTAGATCCAAAGGTTCCTGGTTCGAATACGTGGTAAGGCATAGATGTTGGTTCGTCTGGAGCGAATGTGTTTGGGGATGGGGTTAAGTTCTTGCCATCGCTTTTTTGGGGGAGTTCCCGTTTGTTCTGCCGGCTAAGTTTGAAAGTGGATCCCGAATCCCCTCCTAGAGAGGAGTCGCTCTTGTCTTCCATGCCCGGAACCCGTGGAAAAGTCAAAACGGGTTATGTTTATAGAGTATCGATGTAGATTAGCTTTAATTATCCAGAAAGTAATTTCGGGGATGGCCAGTCTCCGTGTTGCTTTATTATGGTCAGCCAGACCGATGTCGTCAGCCTTCGACCCGATCAAGTAAGCCAGACTGATCCATCGCTAAATATGGCCCTTGTGCCATAAAGCTCAGTGCAACCAACATAGTGCTACTTTTAAACACAATGGCTACACTCGCTCGGCCCAATCATTTTTTCTTCAAAACTCTACTACTGCTTTTTCTACTTATGGGTTTTAGGAAACTTCGATTTACATAGATTTTTGTAACATCGGGAACATTTCAGGGGTCCTTGAGGCCCACTTAATACGTCCCAGTGTTTTTCAAAGTAGCGAACTGCAACAATATTATCTTTTAAGGATTATATAGCCTTAAAACTTTATTCTTGGGAATAAAACAACAGACGAAAAATATGTTTAAATAAAATAATTATCAATCTTTATATATAAAGCAGAAATCTGGTTTGAAGCAGCAATGACTCTCAGATGCCGAGCTCCGGAAAATGAAATTTGCACAACTTATTATGCCTTGAATTTCTGAAGCAATGCTATTTTCAGCTTGCTACGTTTACTTAGACCCACAGAAGTAAAATTTAATATAGGGCGTTCCTCAAGAAGATACCAGTTTTTAATCACTCGATCCAACACAAAACCTATCACGGGTCGAGCAATCGGAAGAGTAAAGAACACAATCACGTGAAGGGGACAAAGCTCAAACAGCTGTTTTCGACGACGCAACGACACTGCTGTGGAAACTGGTGAGGCGTGGTTATTTAGGAGCTAAAACTTGAAAAAACTGGTAGTGAAAGCTAGCGTATACATAAAACTAAACACTAATACAAAACATGCAAAAAAATATTTGCTTAAAATCCGATTATCCTACCAGTTCTTAATTTAATTTCGGATTTATGTAACTGAAAACTTAAGATGTTAGCTATAGTTACGCAAAAATATGCTCCAAAATTATTCAAAAAGTTGTCCCGAAAGTTTTGCACGAAAGCAGATGGTTTTATCAGGCCCTATCAAACTCTATCTCACGAAATGTAATCGCTTGTTGCATCATGGATTATTTTCACTTTATTAGTCCTTATGTATCTTTAACGTGAATAACTTAAACTAAGGAGGTGCTTCCGAGATTCAGATTTTAAAAGATTATAAAAGCAGCGTTGCCAACCGTTCCGGATTTTCCCGAATTATTACGGATTTTCACATTTCATTACGGCATTACCGTACTCCCTAAGGGGACTCGGAAGGCGACAACAATTCTTAAAGTGTTAAAGTCTTTAAAATTATACTCTTAAGGAGAAATCTGCCTATGGAAAATATATTTAAACCCAATTAAGAATAGAATTATCATTTGAGAAATTGCATCCTCTCTCTCTACAAGGTTCATTACAAGGTTACCAATACCAGTTTAGAGCTAGACTTTACCGGACCGTAAACTTTCTACATTTGTAAGGAAATCAAATATTTGGGAGTATAGTTTAAATAATTTAAGCAAGGTAACCACACGCAGCTAGACATTTCTGGAACGTAAATATTTTAAAGTTATAAGAAAATTATATCTTTGAAGTAATAGTTTAAAAATTGATGATACTGGCTTGCTTCCTATTCCAGACCTTTGATGTTTTGAACCGAAAAGCTCCTAAGTATTTCTTTCAGGAAGTATAATAATTATTTTGACTTTATTTAATCCATTGGAAAATTTAAACCAAGGAGATAACATTCTCTGTCACGTGTTTGGTGCAGCTTGGTCAAATATGGCTCTTGCGCCATAAGAACGAAAAAACATCTAACCTTGGTATATCCTCCCTGGTTGTATTTCTCTATTTTGTGTCTAAAACTTTCCTTGTGTTTGTCCTTTACATGACATTGTCATGCGTCTGTTGCAGCTTGGGCGAGTAAGGTATGTGCATATAATAACCAAAAACAAACCATCCTACCTTGGTATATCCTCCCTGAGTGTATTTTCTCTTCTATCTCAGTAAAACTTTTCATTATGTGTTTGTCCTTTACTTGATATTGTCTGCCTTGTGCATGGTGCAGTTTGGTCAAATGTCCTCAAGAAGCATGATATACCTTGTGTGGTTACTGCTCTTCCTAATCATATTTTAATGGATTACCAAGGACAAAATCTGCCCTGAAACGAACGATCGGTTTTATGGGTTTTAACATACACGTATTAGAAACACCATGGAATAAGTGAAAATTCACGTCGCTATTAAACTTCGCGCTTTAATAAAAGAAATAAATTCTGTAATGAGTGCATGACTATCGGATTTTCAGTGCGTCACACACTCGCACGAACTTGTACATGTCCCAAATCCAATTACATCGCGTAACATTAAGAAGGCGCTGCTTGCATGATTAATTTGTCGAAGCCTTGCCATGAATCGTGCCGTGGGAGTCCTTGCCAAATTGATGCAGTTAATTTCTTCCCAATTACCAAAATAAATCAAATATTAATCCGCCCTCTGACGGGTTTAATGAGAGATGGCTGTATTGGAGAGTTTTATTTTGGTCCGGAGGCATTGATTGAAATGTTACCTTTTATTTGATTGTGGTTAATTTTGCTGTATTAAAAAAGTAACTGTGCACAAATTTGTTTTAGTTTTAGTTGGAAAACTAATTTGAAGAGATACTTTATGGTTATTTTGTATCTTGGTTTTTCGATGTTTGAATTCTTGTCTCTAGTTCTTCCATATTCAAATTCTAGATTTTACTTTTAGAATCTTTCTAATATTTAAACTCCCTTGGCCCTTTTATTAACCCTCCTGGTGGTTGTTTCGACGAGGTATCTCGTCATTAGTAAAACTGATCAGATCTTGGTGCACGCGATATCTCTTCATTAGAAGAAAACTGACTAGATCTTGATCTCGGCATCATCAAAACATCAGCAATATCTTGATGACGAGATATCTCGTCATTGGCAAAATCGATCAGATCTTGGTTTACGAGATATCTGGTCAAAACCATTTGAGGATTAATATTTTTCTTTTATTCATATTTCTCCGTTTTAGTGACTTCTATTGCTCGGTATATACCATCTCTTTCTCTATTTCATACATTCCATACATTTTTATAACTATATCCATTCCATACATTTTTATAATTATATCTTTTACACATATTTTATAACTATTTCTCTCTATATCTATTGCTTGTATATTTTATTGTTTTTTATTGGCCCTACTCTATTTCCTTTTTATTATTTCGATTTTATTGCACTTTATCTTGCTCTATTTCGCTTTTGCTTGTATTTCATTTCTCTTTTAATTGCTTCCTTATTATTACTGTGCTTTTTGCTCTCATATTTTATTACTTTCTCTTTTTATTGCTCTTATTTTATTACTTTCTCGTTTCATTGCTCGCATTTCATTACTCTCTCAATTTATTATTGCACTCAAATACTCTTTCATTCTCATTTGTTCGTATTTGATTACTCTTTTCCATTGCTCATATTTCTCTCTTTATTGTTTATATTCTCTCTCTCTGTTGCTCGTGTTTTGTTTCCCTCCCATTTACTCTTTATTTTATTACATTCTTTGCTTCTGGGCCTATTTAAAACTTAATACCTTTCTGGTCCTCATTTTGTTTCTATTCGTCATTGCTTCTATTCCAATGTTTCAGTTTCAAACTTTCTATTAATTCAATTTGATTGCTTTCAATGTATGTTATTTAAAAGGTTCCTATTTCAATCAAATTTTGTTTGGATCTTTTACAGATCTGCTATTCTCTTCCACGCTGTTATTTTAATCGCTAATACGAAATTTTGGTTACAAAAATAATTTCTTCTGGCCAAAACTGTTCTCAGACGTATACACCCAAAACAACTACTTAGATATTGAACTATTTAGATAGGACGTATAAATAAAAAATGGGATTAAGACATTGAAGGGGGCAACTATTCAGGTATAGGTAGGACGTATTCAGGGGCTCATGGAGCCAGGCTTCCACCTGCCGAAATGTTCTTGATGTTCCAAACAAAGAACCGAAGTTATCTTATTCGAGGTAAATCTAAGTTTAGTTTTACCCTTGAGTAGAAAAATCGGGGACCGGTCTGAAAATAGACAAATATATAATATGCAAATGAAATATTCACTTAATAATGCAGCAATCTGATCGTTGTGCTAAAACAAACGAAGAATCTATTCATGTGCCAGATGACTCCGTTAGCTGTCGGTCTCGGTGTAGTTAATTCTCGTGTAGGAAAAAATGGCATAGCGATAAATCAAACCTCTATTTTAAATTCATGTGCCGAAATTAAATGTATCAGATATACTATATTGGTG
Source organism: Meta bourneti (assembly GCA_933210815.1). Taxonomy (NCBI): domain Eukaryota; kingdom Metazoa; phylum Arthropoda; class Arachnida; order Araneae; family Tetragnathidae; genus Meta; species Meta bourneti. The sequence goes on from OW119928.1 coordinate 75,025,408, forward strand.
AAATCTAATTATTGGGAAATATCTGAACGAATCATCGCCGTAATAACATTTTTAAATTATGGACCCATTAGAAATGAAATATTTTTACCATGCTTTTAGAGTACTAAAAATAATTCATTAAACTTATCCTGTAATCATAACCACCTACTGATTTTATCTGATTGCTTGGGCTCAGTGGGTTATTCAGCCGCGTTAACAACCTGCGATTTGTAGGCAGCACAGATTCAATTCCACCTTGGCTTCAATTCCACCACGCCATTAAACCCAAAAACTCAATCAACGAAACTGATTTTATTATGAAGACCAAACCCAGCCAGATGATTGTCTGAACTGGAAGAGATTGGACAAGAAGAAAAATCTATCTTTTCGCCCAGGTAAGAGTGACCAAAGATGGATTCTGAGGAAGGGTGAGCCCTCCCGAAATATTTAAATGATAAAAACAATCAAAAATGCACTGGAGCTTATTTCATCTTCGTATATTCAAGTTTCGTTCATCAACAAGGAAAAACCCTCAGGGCACATCTTTTTTAGGTGTGTTCTGCCATTACAACCCCGATGTACCCGAGTGATCTGTCCTCCCTTCTACTTTGTTTTTTTCCAACCTCGTTGTTGTTGTTTTGTGTTTGGTGCACCTTGGCCAAACATGGCCCTTGCGCCATAAAACCCAAACCAACTACAAATGTAAAATGCACCTGGATGTCTCAATTAAAAACTCATTAACCGTCCTGTTCATTTATAATTTGTATTGTTTATTTTCGATTGGAGTAGAGAACCCAGAGAGCGAAGACCGCCTCCTAAATTATTTTCTGAGTACGTACGGTGCCCATTGTGTCGGATTCCTATCACACTCTGCATCCATTTTTCAAACGGGATTGGAAGGCGGCTGATGGATCCGCATCCTTGTCTTTAATTCTGTTTGCTTTCCCAATCCCACAGCGGAACCGTCGCTCCTCGGCGAGCCACCTGAAGCTCTGTGAACGTCATCTATCCCATCAAGATCCTGGCAGGAGATCGCTCAAACTGATGGAGGAGGATCAAGTTTTCGTGTCTGTCTGTGGAGCTCTTAGGATCTGGCGACAACTGGCTCCAATGCCTGGATTGCTTTGCTTTTGCGCGAGATTTGTTTACTTGGTAGTCAATACTCTCGCTGGCTTCTAACAAAATGTGCACAAAGTGTGATCGATCGCTTTTAAAGTGTGTTTGAAAAATTTGGATCGTCTCCAGTTTGACGAGTAAACAGCTTTGTGTTCATTGTTGTTTGATTCGGTTGGAAGAGAGAGAGCTTTGGTCTTTGTTCTGATGGCCCCTTATTGGTTCGTAATTTTTGGGGAGTTAACCTGATTCACATTTTTAGCTTTCTTGGTTTTGAATCATGAAGTTGGATGTTTCAAATTGAGGTTTTAGCAACAAGGCTGACCTTTTATGTACATATATTTGGTGTTATGAAAAGCTTAAATTAGCTTGGGATTTAAAAATAAAGGTGAAAGATTTTGGGTATTCAGCTTTTAATTTTTTACTTGACGTTGGCGCAGCTTGACCAAATATAGCCCTTGCACCATAAAACGTCAAAACAATCAACAAACTGGTATTCAGCATGTGCCATCACGAATTACTCTTTTCCTTAGATCTAATCTTTCCAAAGGATTCTGTTCCACATAGTGGGCAAATAGAATGGCTCAAATGGTTTTATTCCAAGGAAAGGACCGATAATATCGATCCAAAGAATTCTATTCTAAGGAAAAGACCAATACAAATATTTCCAAAGGATTGTATTCTATAGAAAGGAGGGATATGATCTTTCCAAAGATTTCTATTCTAAGGAAATTACCAACGTAATCTTATTAACGGATTCAATTCTAAGGAAAGGACTAACGGAATCCTTACAAAGAATTCTCACTTTCAAAGAAAGAAGCAGTAGAATAATTCTAAAAGATTATAGTCTAACGAAAGGAACAACAGAATAACTCTAAAAGATTATAGTCTAACGAAAGGAACAACAGAATAATTCCAAAGGATTCACTTCCAAGGAGAGAAGACCAATAGAATCTTTCCAAAGGATTCACTTCCAAGGGGAAAGCACCAATAGAATCTTTCCAAAGGATTCACTTCCAAGGAAAGGATGGATCTACAATCCATGGATTCTTTCAACCAATACATGTGGTTATTTAGTCATTAAGTGTGTTGTGGGATAAAAGCCATTCTACACTACTAGGAAATCTCGCGACGCTCAGAGGGTTAAATGAAATTTCAAAATGTGCGTGAGTGAAAAATAAATACTATCGAACCAACCATTTCCCCGAGGCCCTTATTTCGCATGTTTTTAAGAAATGCTCTCCTTGATGTCCACGGCCATTACTTTTGCCGGAGAATTATGCAAGTTTACGTAATATATTATGTGATGGAAATGTTTTGAATAGATACTGTGTAGCATGGGAGCTTAAATCTGAAAACAAGCATCGGAGCAGAAAGGCCGACATCGTTTCGGCGAAACGGTTTTTCGTATCCCTCTGAATCTTTTCATCAGAGCTTCCCTTTTACTGGATATTAATAACTGGCGCAGAAATTTATGCGAATTTATTCGGTTCGCCTACGACGAGATTCGAAATATCTAAGTTGAGACTCTTTTTTGTTGAAATCTCGGTGTAGATTCCTTTCTCGTTGAACTGATTTTTGTATTGAGCAATTCCTAAATTCTTATAGGCGCAGCTTGTCCGTTTTCGGATCTTGCGACATTAAACCCAAAATGTAATCCTAAATTCTGAAACCTCTCAGGGAAACATATTATTTATGTGTGTACGGACTTCACGACCTCGAAGTGGCTAGTGATCTATTCTTTTCCCATGAAGTTTACTACCTCTGATAAACATGGGGTGTCCAAGCGATCTTTCTCTTCTCTATCCTTTCTTTTTACAATAACTTTGCATAATCTGTCTTGTGTTTGGCTCAGCTTGGCCAAATATGGCCCCTGTGCCATGAAATCCAAAACCAACCAACCTAAGTTCTTAAAAAATCCCTTCTTCGTTGAACTGATATTTGTATCGAGCAGTTTCTAAATTTTTGCAGGTGTAACTTGTACGTTTTTGGACTTAATACTATAAAACCCCAAATCCAATCTAACCTCTTAAAATATTCTCTTTTAAGCTTATTTTTGTATTGAACAATTTTGTATTGACAAAAATTACAAATTTCCTTCCTCGTTGAACAGATTTTTGTATTGAGCAATTTCTAATTTCTTATGGACGCAGCTTGTCCGTTTTCGGACCTTGCGTCATAAAACCTCAAATCCAATGCAATCTAAATTCTTAAACAATTTCTTCCTCGTTAAATTGTTTTTTGTGTTGGGCAATTCCTAAATTCTTATTGGCGCAGCTTGTCCGTTTTCGTATCTTGCGACCTCCTCCATAAACCTCCAATCTAATCCTAAATTCTTAAACAATTCCTTCCTATGATTGAATTTTCATGTTCGTAACGAACAATTTCTAAATTTTTAAATAATTCCGAAAATTAAAAATTCCTAAATTTTAGAAAACATTCGTAAATGTTTCGATTCAAAACATTTCAATTCTTAAGCGAATGAATACTTATGGTTAAATGACTTTTGAATTTTTAATCATGTTATCCAAAAACCCAATCAAAATCTATATAAAGTCCCTTTTACGATAATTTTGAATATTCAATGTTACATATGAAATTTGTATTTAAAAAGAAATATGAATCTCAATCTTCATGTATTTTGATAGAAATCGATTTAGAAAGATTTCTAAAAATTCCAACTCTTTCTTGCCCATAGTTTTTCACTAATAAATTTACTTTTCGCTATTTTTTTCAAAGATAAATGACTAGATGGTGACTAAGAAATGACTAGGGTGGGAAAATCTGAATTAACTATCTACTTGTCTGAATTCCCTCAGGGGCATATCTTTAGGTGCTTACGGACTTCATGAATCCTAGTGATCTATTATTTTCCCATGGGGTTTACTGCCTCTGGTAAACATTTAAATCGCGACCCCAGGATGCACAAGCTATCTTTCTCTATTTTCTTCCCTCCATCTTTTCTTTTCAATTACTTGAGATTTTCTTGTGTTTGACGCAGCTTGGCCAAATATGGCCCTTGCGCCATAAAACCAAAAAAACATCCAACTAATCTTGTCTGGAAAAAATTTCCTTGAAAAAGTCTGAAAAGTACATTATCGAGAAATACTTGTATAAGTCAGAAGGCGAGTGTGATTAATCGGAAAATTCCATTAATCAAGTTTTAGATATTCATGCTCAAACTTTCAATCATTGCTAGATGTAGATAGTCTACGCTATCTCCACGATGGATTCTTGGGAATTCTTGTCATCTTTCTATCCAAACCCACATTCCTTAAAATATCCCTGGAGAAAAAGGACAAAAAGAAGTGGAAACACATCTTATCTGACTGTACAAGATTTTCTGATCAAGTCCGCGACACATAAGAAGTTGGTATGGATTGAGGCGTCTGGAATTGGAATTGGGGAAGGACTTCTTCCAGTATTGATTGAAAGGAGGAAAAGCTGAGAAGAGATTGAAGACAGGGAATGGGAAGAAAAATAATAATGAAAGACTGAGATTAATAGCGTAGTAACTTGTTCAAGGATAGCCCAGTTTTTTTTTTCCTTTGGATGATTGCGATACTGAGTGAAAAGATTTTAATCAATTGAGAAAATCCGTCGTGGTCTTGCATCTGTCGAAATAAATCGATAGTTAAGAGAAAGTTCGGCTGAATTCTGTAGGCGAATATAGGTTCATAGTTTTTAATATTGAATTCTCTGAACTCGTGCGCTTCGAGTAGTTTCATTGTGAAGCGCCAGAAATCTGAAATGATTCTGGAGCCAAATAGACAATAGAAGCTTGAATATCCGAGTGTTCGTGCTATCCAAACCAAATTTGATTGCGAGTTTTTTAAACTTCAAATAAAACCTAGCTTCGAGCTCGAGTGTGCGTACTTTGTCCAAATAGGCTAGAAATTGTTGCGAAACAGAAGACGGTTAATGACTTTTCAAAAGATTTTAAAAGGTACATAACTCACGTCCAGATTTATTGTAAAATTATCCCAATAAATCCGTACTATGACACTAATCTGACTTCCGATTATTCTCAACCCTTGTTTTGTGCATCTTTCAGTTGTAATAGTAGTAATGCGTAGGACAGCAATTTTTTTTCAGAATTTTGTATAGGCCTCTTTTGTGTTATTACGTACTTAACCGAGTTTCTGATTAACCGAAGTAGCTTTGATCCACATTACCTCGAATAATCAAGGTTCTACAATAGTTCAGTGAACACATTTTCACAATGATAGCTGTCTGCGCAGTATATAGATTGCACAGCCATAATACAAATTAGCTTTTGAAACTATAAAACAAGAACTAAAACGTTTTAAAATAAAGGTGTGGAAGATTGACTGTCTAACCTGGTCGGGAAATTTTTAATTAACTCGTAATCTTAAAGATTATGTGTACTAGATAGAAAATTCAAGTCGTTACTAAGTTTCAATTCTTCTTTGGGTCATTTATTCTCACCTGAGATCAGAAGTTTTTAGTCCAACACTGGATTAATTTCATTTTTGACTCGTTTGCCAGAATATCACAAATTAGGGGCATTTCATGCAAAATTTGCCTTATTAAGCAACGAATCAAGCGCAGTGTTACTCAATTTAGCATCTAGAGCGGTTCAATAAACTTAAGAGAAAGAGGTCTTGCTGAAAACATTCTTACATCTTCCTTAAACCTCCTGGTGGTTGTCTTGACGAGATATCTCGTCATTAGCAAAGCTGATCAGATCTTGATGGACGAGATATCTCACTTCTAGGGTTAATTTTCCATATATAGTCAAACTTTTAATTCACATAATAGTTTGAAAACAAAATCAAGTTACCTCCATTTAATAAGTGTGTCGCTCGATTGTAAAGCAAAAACAATTGTGTTAAAACACTTAAAATTTTGCAAAAAAGTACAGGTTAAGCAACATTTTAAACCAAATTTCAAATTCGAGAGCGTGATGAATCCCTCCTATACACTGAGATATATGTACAGCAGATTTCAAGGCTAATGACGAGATATCTCGTCATTAGCCTTGAAAAAGTAAAGTCTAGAAATCTAAATAAGTGTAATAGTAAATCTAAAAAAGTGTAGTCTAGTTTATGTAAATATCCTTGGTATATTAAGGCTAAGGTACATAAATGTTTCTTTTATTCGATATTCTATTGTCTAGGAGTGGCATATGTATATCACCCTAATCTAGTGCTAAGGTGGGATGACAACGTACATTGTCAACCATCCTGGATAGGTTGTGAGAAACCACCATCTCTTAAAAAGAAAGTAAACAAATTTTAAAATGTGCAAATAGTCACATAGGGTTAAAGGTCTTCACTGAATGTTTTTTTTTTCAAAAAAATTTTTTTTTGTAGCATAAATCCCATGAATGTCAAAGGAGTTTAAAAAATTGCTTCTTGGTAAAAAGGTCATGGATTCTCAAAATTATTTTGTCCTGTGTTCGGCTCAGCTTCGCCAAGTATGGCCTCTTGTTCCATAAATCCCAACCAACAAACCTTGGGAAAAACTAAATTATCTCATCAGCGGAATGAATTTTCTTTCGTCGTACAGATTGAGCAAATACAAATATTACGAACATAATATTAAATGAATCCAAGAAACATCTTATCGTTGTGTTGGAAATTAAATAACTTTGAAATCGCATTACTGACAGCATTTCCTCAGCGTACTTGTTTTCAGCTTCCATTAAAATGGCGCTGTATCATACACGCTGTGAAAGGGTTTTCACTCTCCAGCTCACTTTCAAATCTTGCGGCATCCCCTAACTTATCTGCACGCGGCACCCCGCTTACGTAAGCACTCCCCCGCACCCCCCAAGGTAGACTCTATCCCCTTATCCGCACACCTCTTTCATCCGATCATGTGTCATCCATTACGGATATCCGGCGGCAGTGGAGAAACCACGAGATTTCAAAAAATATCTAAAAAAAACCAGGACGAATAGATACCAACTCCAAGAGAAATATCGCCAACCTCGCCAAGGAAAGTGAGATCTCTTCTAGGTTGCCAGATTTAGAAACGGAGAAGACGCTCAATTTCAATTTTGAAAAGCGCCCTACTTGATCCCGGACCGTCACCAATAGCCCGTTGTGTTGCTCCAGTGTGACGTTAATTAAAAGACCTACCTACCTGAAAAGCGCCCAAGCAAATTAAAAGTATTTTATGATGTAGGTAGATATTTCAATTAACATCGCACTGGAGCATCACAACGGGCTATTGGCGTCGTCCAGGATCAAACACGATAGGAAAGATTCGAGAACAATGGTAAGTAGGTAGTTAAATTTACATCACACTGCATAAACACAACGGGGTATAGCGATCGAATGGGATTAACTCCGAAGGGAAAGATCCGGGAAAAATATCTCTTAATTTTGAACCACGGTCAGATGAAGAGGTCATACCTGTCCTGGCATCCCACTCTCCAAACTTCCACACCACGTCAACATGAAGTAATTTATGAGGAAAAAGCTTATCAAATCAACTTATTAATTATTTTTTAAAAGTTAAATGAGTAAAATACATAGAACGATGATATAAGCTCAAATTATTCCATACACATATACTTATATTTCGAATTCTATTGCATAACATTTCATATACATGCTGATTCCACGAAGTTCCCCAACTGCGATGCGTGTATTTCTGCCTTATGTGACATTAAAACATTTCTTGTGTCAATTTCTTCCTCGTCATTTGACAGTGGTTCAAAATTACGAGGTGTATCTTTCTCTTCGGGATTGAACCCGGACATTTGGCAATAGTCTATTGTGTTGATCCAGTGTGACCTTAATTCAACCACCGACCAACCATCCATTTTTGCAACGTAACCACAAGATGGAAAATAAAATGAACCTACATCATTCAAAACACATTTACTTGTATGCATGACGAGTAAAACTAGTGTTTTTCCAGACGGGTAATGGCAAATGGAAATCTTGTTTTTGTGCCAATTATATAATATACTTTGACAACACAAATGATTCTGCGAACCCGCCATATCGAGCTACAATTTTCCTGCGACAATCATAATGCAAGCAATGTTTTGAAATAAAATTATCAGATGATATGCAATAAGAGTGTTTGGACAACAATTATAATAGAAATACGTCTAATAAAGGAGATGGGCAAAATGTAATATTTGTATTTCCCAATGAGTTCTCTTTTAAGAACACTGGTGCAGAGAGTGGGGTGCCAGCTCAGGTGTTGACCTCGTCATCTGACCGTGGTTCAAAATTACGAGGTGTCGTCCTCGAATCTTTCCTTCCGCGATTCATCCCGGATCGTCGTCAATACCCCGTTATGTTGCTCCAGTGCGAAGTTAGAATTCAAATACCTATCTGCCTACCTCACCCATCGAAAAATTTCGTCCTTCACAAGTTAAATTGAATCTCAAAAGAGGCGAAATGGCGCCTAATCTGGCAATTCTGGATCTGATGTTTTTCGACTCTGCAAGAAAGGGAAGCGAGATTCTACGAAACAGAAAAAGAATTTGGAAGGGGCAAAAAAATTGCGATTCCTTCAGGGGTAAAAGAAGGGGTAGTTGGATTCCCTTTCCTTTCCCCTTGCACTTCTGAATCCGCCTAGGGGTAGATATGAATAAGAATCCATAACTTCGATGGAAGCTGGATCGATATCATCTTGTTGCACTTGGAATTTTTCAGAGGCGGTGGTGATCAATGTATTGGAAAACAATCCGGCCGTTTCGGAGAGATTATGTAATTTCTTTAAAAGGCATGTTGTGTTGGCTGTGTCGCGCGATACTACCTGGGTGGGTTTTTTTGGTGCCGTTGTTTAATGAAATATTGGATTTTTGGCCCTCCAACCAAAACGGGGGCGCTTTTTTGTTTAATGTGTATCACTAATGTTCCAGCTTTTTCGTGAGTTCTTTTTTTGTTTGTTTGCTTTTGGGAAAAGGAGCTGTGTTCTGTGGTGTGTGCTCATGCGTACATTGCGCTTAAATGGAAAAGGGAAATTGTATCGGTTATGATTCGTTTGTTTGGAAAATATTGTGAATTGCAAATTGCAGATGGGGAAATTGTAATGAATCGCTTCCGATATTGTCTTTGCCCGGTGGGAATTTAATTTGTCCATCCATTGGAGGAAACCATGAATGCGCGGGAGAATAAGAGATAACTCTTTGTTCTCACTTCCTATTGAGTGATACTGGTTGTATTATAGATTTATATGTTAAGCTTAAATTTGTAGATTCGATTGTTTCAGTAAAGTTTCTTTTATGCATGATTCATGTGATGGCGTGATTGAAATTTGGTAACTGCTACAACTCTGACTAATGCTCAGCAGTGGAAGGCACAAATTGCCACAACTGAGGTCATAGGTTTGCCCCATAGACATGAAATATAAACTGAGCATTGTTATTGAGAAGAGCTTCAAAAAGTGCGGCCAACATGTCGACTAGTAGTCACGTGACTGCTTTGTGAAAATTGACCGATTTGGCATTCTATCGCCTCGTTTGGCGATATAACATCGTATGACAGGGGAGATGTGCGAATGCGCATTTCCGTGGAGTGGAGACAGAAATGGTGAAATCGCAGGTCTAATATGTCGCGCGGACCAATCATATGATCAATCAATTGATGGGCGTGTTCTCCCGTCCCGTCGACCAACCAGATGATGAATGTTCTTTTACACCCGGCAGACGAAAGTAGTCTAAGGGTCACGTTTCTTCTAGTTTTTGTCCCATGATCCAGGGGACGTAAAAAGGTTACCATTGTTCACTCTTCTTTTATATTTTTATGGTTTGCCTTCGATGCTAGCACTAGTTGTAGGCGGCGCGGGTTGGATCCTTGTAATTTATCCCCTGTGTGTATTTCTTTCTATCAGTAAAACTTTCCTTGTATATGTATATTCATTACTTGACGTTGTTTATTTTGTGATTGGCGCAGTTTGGCCATATATGGCCCTCTTTCGCGATGAATCCCCAGCCAATCGACCTTTCGGGGATACGACTGATGGAGGACTTCGATACCAACGATGTCTATACCAAATTTTGCGTTGTTGCAGAAGGGATCATGGAAAAAGAGTAAGATAGCTGATTGTAACACAAGACCTTTGAGCTGTCAATTCTAAAGAAACACATTGAGACTTCCTCTGCTGTTCGCAAACTGAAAATTGAAGTGCTCAGTCAACATGGTGAAAAGCCGCATAAATATGTTCCAATGAAAAAATATTCAAGTGGATCAAAGAAATTTCTGATTGTTTGATTGAGTGCTTAACACTTAAACACCTAAGATAACCTGACCTTTTAAATAGTGAATAAACCATTATAAGTTTTAAACTTGAAAATTGCTCACTTGAGATATTTGAAGTGGCTTTTCATTATATTACCCGAAGCCCTTCAATTCATCGAAGAACATGGTGCACGTTAACTCTGTTGTGGCCTCAGATGTCCTCACGTTGGGTGGTGTGGAAGATTGGAGAGTGGGGTGCCTACTCAAGTGTTGCCTCGTCATCTGACCGTGGGTTCAAAATTACGTGGTGTTGTCCTCGACCTTTCCCTTCGGGTTTGATCCCGGACCGTCCTCAATAGCCCGTTGTGTTGCTCTAGTGTGACGTTAATCAATTACCTTTACCACCTAACCTAATGGAAAAACAACTAAAAAGGAGCGATTTATCAAATGGTGATGTATCGAAAGTGTTACTTTGTTTCAAAAGTTTATTCCGTATTGTATTTATTCAGTTGGGAAAATGGTCCGTGACCCTTTACAAATTTAAACTTACCACGACCAACTGGATTGACGAAATGTCTATGGGTGTTGTTTTACTGGCTGTAGTAAAACTAAAATGGTTTTTTGGGGGCTCTGTCGTTCGACCTTCGTTGAAATTCCATTCTGTTGACACATGAAGGAGTATTTAAATCTATCCATCTTTTCCTAGAAATCTTTTGTGTTTGCAACATTTCGTTTTAGAGACAGAAACTAGTCTGTTTTATTTAGAAACTCATTAAAAGTATTCATTTACAAATTCATTTGATTCAAAATAACAATAAAAATTATTTTTAAGAGTTGGAGATTGCAAAAATAATTAAAATACAACGCATCTATACGATATTAATGTTTTCAACCTTTCTCTGAGTGGCAACTAGAAAATAGAGTCAGTGAACAGCGCTTTGGGGCAGAAAAGTGCAACTCGAGCATTAACAAGGAATTTTTAAATCCTCTACTAGAGGCTTTTTCGTCAATCCAGTTAGCCAGTTAGTTTAAATCTTTGTAACACACCTATTGAATATTCATTGCTGGCCAAAAGCAGTCGACTTGCGCTTTACCCATGCTGCCTATAAGGAACGAAAATTTCGAGAATAAAAATCACCAAACAAGCCATTCGATCTCTATCCATTGCAATTTTTTGCTTCTCACGGGGTGCAATCTGCGGAGGTGAACGCACTCTCAATGGGAATATATTTCGGAAAACTGCATGATTCGTGAAATATTAGGAGGCCACTTTGGCTCATCTCGCAGCACAATGGACCACGTGTCCAGTTCTGCGAAACTGTAAACCGCGCTGTGGACAGAGACCCGCCGCCTCCATTGTTTCGGGATTTGGCGATAAATTTACCTGCTAACTCCGTTTCGTAACACGCGTAAGTGTAGAGGGATTCCGAGAAACAATGCATTTTTCGCCAGCTCTCTTGAATCGTATCGGAACCTTTACATTGGCGCAAAACACGAGTTCTTCTATGCAGGGAAGCATTTAGAGGGACTCTCTCCACGAAATGTTCTTGATACAAAAAAATAAATACCGAGGTTAGCTTGATTGGTGTAAATCGAAGTTTTAACAAGCCCCTAAAGCGAAAAAATCGAAAATAGATCTCAAAGTAGACAAATGTATTTGCAAATTAAGTGTCCATTTGGAATTCGGTTGCTAAAGCAATCGAAGAATTCATTTATATGCTGGATCAACAATTTTCAACGAGTGTGCCTTAAAGATGGCGAAACGATAATAATTGTGCAAGATTTATTTCATTTTACAAATTTAAGGTTGGAATGAGTGTGTTCACGTATAATTTCAAGTAATATCCGCATAAATAATTTTGAATATTATTTTCTCATTACAAAGCACAGTAAATAATTTGTTTAGAGGTTTCTTTAAAGTAACTTTGGAGCTAAAACGGAATAGGTAATTGTAATTATTCTGTTTTGTAATCAATCAAAATTATACCTCTTTGTCAGATCGGTAAAAAAACGTTTGGTGTGCCGCAGAATTTTAGTGACTAGTTCGTGTACCATGAGATAAAAAAAGGTTTTAAATTGCTGCGCTAAATGACTGAATGGAAGGGGATCTCAAACGACACGAAAAATCTCTACTCGCTAGACATGAGTGATGACTAAGCTCAATTTCAGAGGAAGAACCCACATTAAGCTCTCCGAAATATTTTAAACGTTCAAAAACAATAAAAAACACACATGGAAGCAGCGGTGTAGAGTCCGTATAAGTTCAGAAGCCCGGCATCCCCTAATATAAAAATAAAATTCAATGGCAAAAATAAAATGAAATCGATAAAACCTGTAGCAAAAACTACGATTTTTTAACGTAGATCTGAGTGCGAAGTTAATTTATCTTTTGTCTTTCTGGATTTCCACCGCAAAAAGCCAACCTGGTTTGGCTGATGCTCCAACCTTTTAGCCTCAAATAGCTTCTTTCTGTGATTGGTTAATGGCATTTGTCATACACAATGGGCACATATCAGCACTTATTCTTCTTCCCTACCCCATACTTCCTACTGAGGTTAACATCCAGTCGATTATATGTGCACATAGTTTACCATTCTCATATTTTTCTAACTTTGCAAAATACAACTCCAAGCTCTAACACAGCTCTTGAATCATCCAGAGTTGCCAGGATTGAGGGCGTTTGTGCCTTTTGGGCTCCTTTTTAGCTTAGAGTTAAAAATTTTTGAAGAAAAGGCTTTGTGTTGTATTGCATATCTGTTGACTGAAAAATGCGTTCAAATATTCAACAGAGAAAGGTTTCAAGACCTTACACAACATTATTTTCAAGTGAAATATTAGTTTTTAAAATTCTATTCGTACGGCTCTCCTTGCCGTTATTTATAGATCTAAGTGTGTGGCTATGTAAACATTTCTTAGCGAGACGTTTCTGACACGGCAGAGGAGTTATTTTTGGCTCCAAATTGTTATTAGTTATCACCCGCAATTCAGACATTGCAAATGAAATTCCTCGGTGCGAGATACGTGAGAAAAAAAACCTGTCTAAACACTCACGAAGAGGGGGAAAAGCATCTGCCTGCACAAAAGAGAATGAAGAAAAGACGCATAAAAAATCATGACAATCAACTGCAGATGGTATTTAAAAAGAAAAATCTGGTGTAAAAAAAAACCAAAAGCCAAAACAAAAGGTAAAAGGGGGCCAGAAAAAATACCACCGATAAAATGAATGCTAAAACTTTGAGAGAGATTAATTACTGCGATAGAAAAATGAGGGGTAAAAAATTAGCTGGAAAGTAACAGCGATCAATCAAAAGAGGAGAGAAAATTATATCCTATTAATTCGTTACAAAACCTAGGAAGGGAAATCCCCTTTTTAAGAAATGAATAAACTGAATCCTCACTATAATACGCTGCGCAAAATGGCGATGAAATAACAAGTTGAGCGTGATGTTCGGAATTATTTTTTGCGTGCCTTTCACTTTTAGAATATTTTCGCTGGTATTGTGAGAATCTAATTTAGGATTTTAAATCCGATGGAAAAGGAGAGCTGACTAGATGGTAACTTGAAATGGTGAAAGTGATGTTTGGGTTCCTTTGTATGTTGAAGCAGAGTATATTGAATCGAACATTTTTAACGTTGGCTATATGTATCTAAGGTGTAAACGGTTCTTTGATTCTCTGCGATGCTTCATTTCTTAATGCATTTGTACCAAAATAAGTTGTCATGTGCAGTCAGTTAATTCATTTTATAAATGTTGAGTTTCAATTCTTTCAACAGTGACTATAGAATTTTCGAAGGTGGTGTTATAAATAATTCTTTCTAGATGAAATTTTTATTAAATCTGTACCATCATTAATGTTTTTTTCCGTATGCAATGAAATTTTTTTTAAGAAACGAATGAACTGAATCTTCGCATGCAGAGAAAAAGAAAAACACACTTCCCAAAATGGCGCTGAAAGAACAAATTAAGCATGAAAGTTCATAATTATTTATTCCGTCTCTTTCACTGAAAATATTTTCGCCGTTCGAGCATTATGAGAGTCTGATTTAGAAGTTTAATACCGATGGAAGATGGGGGGGTATACTTGATGGTAAATTGAAATGGTAAGATGTGATATTTGTGTTTCCTTGTCTGTTGAAGCCAGCACAGTAATGAATATTAAATTAACAGATTTCAACGTTAGTTTTAGTGTTTTAAGGTATTACAAATGGTTCTTTAATTTTTTGGAGCTTTATTTTTAACGTTTTTGTATCTAAATAAGTGCTTATGTGCAATCAATTAATTCAATTAATAAATATTGAGTTTCAATTTTTTCAACCCAGGCTAGAATTTTTGAGGTATTGTTAATAATTCTTTATGGGTGGAAATTTATTAAATATGTACCAATAATAATTTTTGTTTCCGTATGCATTGAAATAGTCGATGCATATTGAAAGAATCGATTTAATTCATCGATTTAAATGCAAATTTTTCAACGTTAGTTTTGTATCTTTAAGTAGTGTAAATCACACACATTCTTTAACTCTATGTGAGCTGTATGTTTTTTAATCTATTTTTATCAAATTAAACACGTTTTCCATATGCCGTAAAAGTCGGTTATCAATAAATATTGGATTGCAGTGCTTTTAAACATTGCAAAGAGTTATCTTGATTTACATTTAATGAGGATTTATAAGGTATCTCAAAATTCTGTAATTTCTATGGGAAAATTGAATTATAGAAAAAATTTCAAGGAAATCGTTTAGAAAGTATAAGCTCTTTCGACTATCCGAAAGTCAAAAATTTGGAAAAAGTTATTTAAAAATATGCAAAGCTGCTTTTATAATTGTTTTTTGTCTTAATTTTACGAAGTGTTGAAAAAGAACTAATATTGTGTCTAAAAAATCGGTTTATTAACGGATATTTAATTCAGAATTCATCTGGGGAATTCCGTGAAAAAAATTTCTAATGCTTAACAAAACAAAGAAAAATTCACTTTGAATAAAAGATCGATAAAAAAACGCTGAGGGTAAAGCATTCTATTTATTTCTGTTTATTCCTTGGAGAACACTACTATATTTTTATTGATTGGCTTTATATCGATAGAATCAGCCACCGCGAAAGCTAAATCGCAATTTATAAAATGAATTTTTAATGTACTCTTGGGAAAATTCTAAATCTGAGTAACCTTTACAATTGGGATTTATTCCTGTTAATTACCGTGATATCTTTTCCGTTATAAAAAGTCCCTACTTTTTTCAGGAAGAGTGGAATATACACACAACTTTATTTAGAGAGGAAATATCGTCGAGGAAAAAACGAATAATTGTGCAATCTCCGAAATGGCAACATTTTTGAAAATCTCTCGTTTTATTTTTTAACAGCCTCTAGGCTCTCTACTAACTGAATTTGCGAAAGAAATACCAAAATGGCGACGCGAGCGAGCCAGTTTGGAAAGAGGGAACATTTCTTTGGTTTTTTAGGTGACGGAAATAACACTGTTAGAATATTAATCATCGCCCTTTGCAAAAACGGAAAGACTCGCAATTTTAATGCAGCCTCGAATTGAAAAAAAGAACAAAAGAATAACGACTGCTCTTCTAAGTGGCCGCATGAAGAACTGCTGGAACTCTGCACAAAAAAGTCCAGTTGAAACAAAAGAGGCGGTAATATAAGGTCTTCAACGCATTTAAATGAAAACGATTTTTTCCCTTGCTAATGTGGAATTACTGTAATTTTCTAAGCGGACGTATACGTGATAAAGTCAGAATGGAATATTTTTGCTTGTGCCCAAGCGACTACAAATCCCTCTGGAGGTCCGAAATATTTTTTTCTCCGCTTTTTATTTAATTTCCCTTTTAATTTTTCATTTTTACGGTCTGCTGCTGGCATCGAAAGAGGAAGCATTGTCGTTAAAAAAGGCGAAAAATCTGTGCTTGTACAAATAGCATGAAAGGAACTCACAATAAATCAAGGGTGTTCTTTTATTCTGTGGTAAACTCTGGGCTAGAAATGCACATAAATGGTCTGATTTCAACATATGATACATGGAATACTAGGAATAACAATGTATTATGTAAAGTATCCTTACATATTTAAAAATATTTGATTAACCAACGTAATGATTAATATTCATAAATAAATTTTTATCTACGATATATTCGTATTATATTCCAATGGTGCATATTTCATCATCAAGTAAAGTAGACTATGTGGGAAATAAAATCCATGCATATTAATCCAATTATTCTTCGGACTTGGTAGAAATGTAGTTTTTCTTTAACATTTTTAGTCATTGATTTTTGTAAAAATTGGCATATTGCTGCATATAATCTTTTTTAACCTGACCTCCATTCAGTTTTTTCCATCAAAGCACATGCGAAGCACAAGATATAATACAGAACAACACATAGTTGAATAGAATAGTTGTGAGAGTGAATTGAGATTATCCCGAAAATTTTCCAATGTATAAAGGAATTTTAATGCAAATAAAAGTAAATATAAAAACACGAAATCGATTTATTTTTTTGTATTTAAGCGCTGATTAAATAGGATAAATAAATAAATTTAAATTTTGTGTGTTTATTTAGGTGTTCCACATTATATACCATTTTTTTTAAATCGATGTGATTATGATTTTTTTACTTAGTTCAACTGGAAAACTTTTTAAATTTGATAAATTATTTATTTACATATTAATCTTGCTAAATTTTTCGTGATTTGGCATTAGATTCATAAGACATTTCCCTGCTGTTGACTATCTTTTAAAATTAGATATTTCATATTACGTGTCTCTTTACTCTATATAGTATGTTCTTTTCAATATCTACTATCAACTCTCCTAGTTGTCTCAAAGAGATATCTCCTCATTACAGAAACTGACCAGATATCTTAATGGACAAAATATCTCGTCATTAGAAAAACTGATCAGATTTTGACCTCGTCATCCTAAGCAAATCGGCAATATCTTGATAATGATATATTTCGTTATTAGCAAAATTGTTCTGATCTTAATGGACGAGATACCTCGTCAAAACCACTTAGAGGGTTAATAAATTAGCTATAATTGTAATTACTGTTTTAATGTTGATGTGGTCTTTCAACGCAAAAGATAACATTCGCAAACTCGGCGCCAGATTTAGAGAAGTGAACCGCTTACGGAAAATTCAGTCCATAATGCAGTTTCGTTTAATTTGTATTCCCTACAAAATAAATTTCCAATATGTGCGTAACCAAATAGTGGATAATAAAGCCCAATGTGGGGACCTTATCAGTCGCTATTTCAAACTGATGTCGTTATCTTTTGAACTCGAGAAGTTCTTAATTTATACTCCAAGTTTAAGCGAATATTTCCAAAGAACCGATTTTTAAAGACACCCCGTTATTCCACCCATCCCTTTTGGCGTTCGTTCAACTACCCCGTCATCATATAATCAAAGAATTGACCTTTTAGAACAAATCTTGAATCGTATTTTTCCAAAGAGGTTGTGCGTGAGGAACACTCATTTATTCACTGGACAAGAATCCTCTTCTTTTATATTCGAAATCTTCCGGTAACCCATGATAAGAATTGAATTGACCGTCTACCGACCGTTGAATGAGGGTCGCTTTAAAAATATACATTTTCTGTGTGTTGGCAAGGGTTAAGTAGAACCTTTTTTCTTCCGTTTTGGATGCCGTTTGACAACTGGTAATTTCCGTGTACCAGTTTTTGAATCTCAATTGTTCGTGGAAAAGTCACTGGTCTGGAAGCTTTTATTTGTTATTTTATATGCTTTTTGGTTGTGCAGTGTAAAACTTCTTTACGTTTCAAAGGTATGCATTTTAAAAGAGATCGCGAACTTTGGAAAGAATAAAAAAAATAGGTTTGCAAAGGCACAAACCGTAGTTTTGACGTGAATACTTGGGCCTGATGTTGGATTGTGGAATGAATGAAGAATTGCTTATTATGAATATTCAATTATTAATTTACAGTTTGAACGATTCAAGTGCAGTTTGATATTAATATTGAAGAATAATTTTATTGATTAAGGACCTGTGATTGCAGCGCAACTTGGTATAATTCAAATGACACCATTGCGCATTTTTCACTCCACACAATTCAAGGTTGCACTGGCCCAAAGTTCGCGCAACACCGTAGAATTTTGACATATTGCGGACCCCTTCCTCGCGCTCAGAGCACCTACACACACGGTACGAAGGTCATGTCAGGCACGGACATCCTTTGTCTACACGGCGCTATCTTCTGGGTATTTCTTCTGCTTCTGAAATCATAGGACAAAGCATTTGTTGTTCTTTTTTGTAACGCTCGACTTTTCATGCATGCCCCACAGTACTGTTCCAATTTTAAAGACGTATTCAGGTCAGAAAGCAAATGATTGCATGCGGTTGAGGTTGTGGTGAACTTAGTCATCATTACAAAAACTAATTTACGACAGACTCCCGTATTTAGTGTCGTGAGATATTGTAATGAAATTAGATATTGTAATGATACGTAATCGCGAGATATTGTAATGACATGTTAGTGAGAGGCTGGGATCATGTCACCGAGGTGGCATGTCTATCCAGAATGCATCGCCAATTTATTACATCGCATATTAGTTACACAATATTACATTCTCATACTTTATATACATATATGTTATATCGCACATTAGTTATATTAATCTCCTATACTATAAATATACAATATGTATATTCAAATCAATATGTTAGGATTAATTAAGTCCTAACGAGTCACTATTAATTTCACCATGCCAATAATTTCGACCCTCGAGCCCTTACCAGAAGCAATGTTCTGGAGCCACGCGATGTTTAAAGTTATAGGTAGGTGTCTTCATATGTCATTTCGCTGAAAGGGGGCAGATTGGTGTAGTGTGTCAATTTCACCACAAGAGCAATTGTCCGAATTTTTTAAAACTCTTGAGGTTGGAGTTCAATTATGTCCTGTGAAGAAAAGTGTCTCTTCCCTAGTCCAACTTACTGGTTTCAATGCTACTCTTGTCAACACCTCATGAACTGTTCTGCCTGTTTACCCCTCATGCCATTCATTTTGCCACACGAAAAGTATTGAACGAGTGGTTTCTATCTTTGTAATGACAACAGTCATTTCACCTCATCTATTTTTTCATTGTGGTTGCCTCTTTTTCTAATTTATCTGCTTCATTTCCATCATACCGCATGAGCCTTAACCCGACCATTTACAGATGCTAGACGCTTAATAATCATGGAACGCCATATGAAAAATCTAGAATTATCGGAAAAAATAATTATTTCTTTATTCTCCAAGTGGCTTCGACGAGATATCTCGTTCATCAAGATCTGACCAATTTTGCTAATGATGAGATGCCACGTCATCAAGGTATTTCCAAATTTTCTATGATGACGAGATCGTTTCAGTTTTTGATGACGATATCAAGGGTCAGTTTTCTTCTAATGACGAGATATCTCGTCCATCTAGATCTAGTCAGTTTTTCTAATGATGAGATACCTCGTGTGATCGATGGGATAAGTGTGTCGCTCAATTGTAAAGCAAAAAAATTGTTTTAAAATACTTAACATTTTGCAAAAAAACACGGGTTAAGCAACATTTTAAATCAAATTTCAAATTTAGGATCGTGATGAATTTCTCCTATGTACTTAGATATATGTACAACAGATTTCAAGGATTATCCCAAAAAAATTTCAAGGATTACCCCAAAAAATTTCAAGGAAATCAATTAAAACTTGAATCGCAGGGAACAGCTTGAAAATAGAAGATTGTCATAAAATCTCAATCTTAGAAAAAATACCTTGCCCCATAAAACCCAAACCAAGCAACCAACCTAGAAAAAAGCGTTTATGTTTGTTAAATACAATATATCAAGACAGTGTTTGGCTTTTAACCATCCAGTGGCTTCGATATCTCGTCCATCAAGATATTGCCGATTTTTTTATGACAAGATCATTTCAATTTCTAATGACGAGATTTCTCGTTCATCAAGATCTGGTCAGTTTTGCTAATGATGATATACCTCATTGATACAACCACCAGGAGCGTTAAAATGTTCTTGAATTTTTTTATCCCTTTTTGTGAAACGCTGCTTATGCTATTAAATTTTATGAAACACCTGAAAATTCAAGTACTTAAATTTTATCACCTGCGTAAATATTCCTTTAATGTTATTTTACTCGAAAGTGTTTAAAATAATTTAAATTTACTACAAATTTGGCCTTACGAAATCTATTTTAGAGCTTCAAAATCCTCGTACGAAAATTCATCAAATACATCGCCTTTAGAATGTGAATTCCAGTTAATTCTAAAAATTCCCACTTTTCTCACTGTGAACACATTTCAAAACTCAAATCCTCAGTTTGATAGTATGGCTTGAGAAACTTCAATCAGATTTTTCCCCAAAAAATATAATTTCCACCCCAAAACATCACCACAGGGTCAGAATTTAATTCATATCTCAGCAATCGCCGTTGTCGAACTTATTCGAACTCTCTAAGATTTCGAAATCGCTGAAATAAATTCGAGAAATATCGCAGATTAAAAGAAGCACTCGTCCGAAAGTAATGTCTTTGGATGGCAACGGAAATCGATGTGGTTGGTTACTGTTGTTTTTAATAAGAATTCCAAATGTCATGTTCGTGTGCGTCAAAGTGGCGCAGATACCCGGAGGAAGTACAGCTGCGTCTCAGTAACAGATGTTCGAATGTTTTAGGTTTGTGTTTTGAAACATTGAAATTTTCTCAACGAGGTATGTACAATGTATTAAAATGATTATCTTAGTATATATACAATAAGTTAAACTGAGAAGGAAAGTTGATACCATCCTTAGTGGATACTCTTAGATCTTTAAAATTTTTAATGAGTCAGGATTTTTAAAATATGGCACAATTTTTTAAGAATTCTGTCATAAGTTAAAAAATTCTGAATCATTAAAAATTGTATTTATAAAGTTCTAAGAGTAGCCCCTCTCATGTTTGTATAACTGCTTATAATTTATGACAAATGAATTTACATTTAACGAATGTGGATGCCATTTTAAAATTTGTCTTCCAACTTATTCCAAAATGGAATCATTCTGACAAATGACTCGTTGCCATTGATTTCAAATGTTTATAAATGTTTGTTGCCGCGTGCCAATTTTTAAATAATGCCGATATCTGATCCATGTACGTTAGTGAAATCTGTGTGTAGATTATTTTGCAGCATTTGAATCCTTTATTTCAAAAACATCGACCTTCTAAAGAAATCAACGGAGCATGTGCACTCCGCTTCGTGTTATTTCTCTTGATCACTCGGTTTGAAGATTTCCGGTTGTGAATGTCACGTGGTATTGGGAGAAAGCACGAATCCTAATGTAGGACAAATTGTCTCTCAAACAAATCTCTGATTCATGCGATTATTGAGCATGATAAAAAACACTAGTTTCTGTTTCAATAGCCAATGGGCTCAAGCCCATGTGACCAACACTTCTGAGATCTTATGACAGTGACTCTGCCTACTTGTTCTGTCTTTTTCATTAGAAGGTCTGTGCTTAAAACAGTATACGTCAACAAATATATTTTACGGTGTTTTTAAATGACCAATTCATTTAAATATCTTTTTAACGTTACTTCATGACTCGCGATGTTTACATGAAAGCTGATAGCTATTATATTGTTTTATAGTAATAAAAAATAGTTTACGAATAAAAATTCAGTGTGTTTAAAATGCACTCTTTAAAATCCATTTTGGTCAAAGGAAATTTTAAAAATAGTATGATAGTCTGAAGGACAAAAGTAAGCACTGAAAACAAATAATATAATGCAATAGGTAAAAATACCAGCTTTTCGCTAAAGATGCAGTAGCAGGTTGGACTGTTCCATCATACATATTAAAAACGAAAAATTAAATCTGTCTTTTCAAAAAGTAAGAATTATTTAATTATTCCAAGTTCAGGAATCACTCTGAAGTTTAACTTCAATTCTTGGGACGTCTCTTCTGAGCCCAGTTAAATCTTTCTAAGAGGAGAGGAAGGAAAAAAACCTTTATAATTATTTAATATTTTTTCCGTAATTACCTTATTTTACGCTAGAAATATTATACCCGAAACTCCCTTTTCCGAAAACTAGCTCGGAGCGAAATGAATTTTTCCAGTTTCGCTCTTCGCGTACAAGTGGAAGATAATGAAAAATTCAGGAGAAAACAAAAAGTTATGAAAATTAAAAACAAAGGAAAAGGGGAATGGAATTTGTTCGACCATTCTGAGTGTGAGACCCGAAAATTGAAATATTTTTAATGAATCACTTTTTGTCGTTTTTTATGTGTTTTTGGAACGCGCCCTCGTGTCGAAGTTAGTTACGGAGAAAATTATCCGAGTCATTGCCATTCGGTTTTAAAAAATTCTGTCTAAAAAATAGAGAGCTATTGTGTGTTGGAACAATTGATAGCATGCACAGCCGTAGGTCTTGATTCTGAGGAAAATGGAAAAAATATTTCTCGGAAACTTTCTTTAGGTATGATTGTTATATACTCAATTGATTGCCGCTTCCAATTACGTCGCTGAAATTTAAGCGAGATTTTTAATTAATTCTTTTAATCAATCGTTTGGTACCGATGATATTTCAGATGAAATTAAATTTCAGAATTGTTTAATGTGTTAATGTAGTGGATATATTTCAGTGACAAATTCATCTTGTGGCTCAGTTTTGTTGTATTTGAAGTTTCCACACCATTGGATCTTCGTGCTGAATTCAAAGAGTCTGGCAGGTTTAATAAAATTTGACATTTAAGCTGATTTCGTTTAGAATCAGCTGGGGCAAGTGCGTTCACGGGGTAAGTGTTTCCACTAATTATAAAACGTATTTGATTGAAATTAAGGCTGCCACATGCTGGAAATGCTTGAAGGAATCTTAGATTAGTTTCACCACTCGAACGCTTTGCATTTTGGCAGGGAAGTTACAGACCAAAGGGCATGAATGAAAAGATATACTCATACATCACATTGTGAACAAGAAAGCAGTCCATGGTATGCGCAGACCCATCATGTGGGACAGGTGCGTCCCCGTGAAAACGTATTGAAAAGAATTTTGTTTACTTATTTCATTCTTAAGTTTAAACAAGTTAAGAGTGTAACCACTCTCTTACTTTTTGACTTTTAAAATTGAATGCCTGGGTTGGATTTGTTACTCAAAGTTCAATCATTCACTGCACTGTAACTAAATGCATGCTGGGTTGTAGCATTTAACGATCGATCGATTGGATTGGATGTTAGGGTTTTATGGCGCAAGGTCCCATTTAACGATCGAAGCATTCACTGACTTTGGAATTCACTTGGGTTGAAATTTCTGTCCCGATTCTGAGGAGTTGTCTAATCTGTATTTTTAATTGGCTTTCCTAGATGCAAATAAAAAATTACATCAAGTCAACCAACTCAGGATGTGAGAAATTGGTATAATAGAAGTCTATTATCGAGTTGTACTGCCTGGCTCTCTCGGTCGAATAAAATTACTGAAAGTCCCTGAGTTAAATGCTTGTCTCGACATTCAAAGGCATGAGTCCATGACCATAAATGTTGAGCCTCTAAAAATTAATCTGGATGCAAGTGTCTAACTTCTATATTGTTGATCACTTGTATAGATCACTTTCATCATAGACATAAAAATTTCACCAGTTTCATGAACCTTCAGATCCTGAAGAACCAACTCAAGGTGGAAGGCAAACTCTCCACACTACAATACGGAGGAAGCGTCATGCACCACATAGATTGATATTTCCGTACTTGTTACAATGATGGTCTTGGTAATGGACACTGTTGTCCGTGTTGTTGAGGTTATCGAGAACCTTATCAGATTTGTTAGTTGGATTGGGTTTTTATAGCACAAGGGCCATACTGACCAAACTGCGACAAACAACGCACCTAATCAGGATGAGAGTTTCTAACTTATCTATAGTTGTTGATCACTTGTCTCATGGACTTTGATGTCCATGAGACAAGTGATCAACTATAGATTCATGAATTCCTGATATCCAAATTCATGAGATCCTGAGCCTTCAGATCCTCAAGGTCGGGGAGGATAAACAATACGGAAGAAATGTTGAGGCAACAAGGACATATTAGGATGGGAGTGTGTAATTTCTATACTTGTTTATTGGACATTGAAAGAAGACAAAGTTAAAAAAACATGAACCTTCAGATCATCAAGAACAAAGGTGAAAGACAAAACCATCACACTACAGTATGGGGAAAATGCCAAGCACCGCAAAGATAGATATTGCCGAACTTGTTGCAACGATGGTCTTGGACATGGACTCACGGTCCTGAATGTTGTGGCTATCAAGAATCTAATCAGGATGTGAGTGTCTAAATTATATACTTTTCTCATGAACATAAAAATTGTGTCAAATTCATGAGTCCATGAACCTTCAGATCCTCAAGAACCAAACCAGGGTGGGAGACAAAATCACCACACGAAGAAAGATAAACATCGCCGAACTTGGTAATTTTTTTTAATTTACATCGGACTGAAAGCAAATAATCAATGCCAAAATCCCAAATACACCACCCTCCACCTGAAACGCACTGCACCACAACTTCCACTCCTAAAAATCTAAAACAGCCTCCTCTGCTCCAGCCCCGATATAAATGTTGGTTCCATCGATTCCGAAGCGGAGCAAACCGAGCGTGGGCATTTCCCCCGCACAAAGAGAATCTTCCCCGAGTGCCAAAAGAATACGCGACTCGAAAAGTTGTTCATTCTAATCCGCCCATTCTTTCAGAATTAATGTCCATTACACACCCTCCACTGAAGTTAACTCATTAAAGCCTTCCTGCGAGGAAAGTTGCCGCACATAATCCGCGGCCGAGTTTTCCAAAGACTTAATTACCGGTATTTCCTGCCAGCCGCATAAAAGATTTCCGATAGCCGGGTGGCCACTGGCTTTCAGCAATTTAAAACCCTCGCCAGAACTTTGTTTAACAGATGAGCAGCCATTGTTATCGCTCCCGCGTGACCCCCACGGGCTCCTGCCATTGGCCGTCTCTCGCGCCAATGGGAGGCACATAAAACTTGCAATTTCCTACTGTGGTGTTTAATTCAGAAGTATCCGCTAGAAGAGGAAACTCCCCGCGATATGCTTCTGGCTTTGAATGGGAGTTTGCTCATCTGAGCGTTTTTGAAGAATTAGTCGATTTGATGGACTGGGTACTTAAAACTTTTAGATTTCCATGCACACGTCTGGGCTGCTGGAAGGTCCTCACACCTACACTCTTAGGTATGAGTAACATAAAATATATTACCCATACCTAAAACCTTCCCCTTTTATCCACTTTAACCCTCCTGGTGATTGTCTCGACGAGGTATTTGGGCATTAGCAAAACTGACCAGATCTTGATGGACCAGATATCTCGTTATTAGAAAACACTGACTTGATCTTGATATCTTCATCATTAAAAAACATCAATATCTCCATCATTCAGACTTCAATCGGCATTCTTGATGACGAGATATCTCGTCGTTAACAAAATAGTTCAGATTTTGATGGACGAGATGTATCGTCAAAAACACTTAGAGGGTTAACCCTTTGAGCGTCACGAGATTTCCGCGTAGTGTAATATTGCTTTTACCCCGTAATACACTTAATAACTAAGTGACCACATCAGTTGGCTGAATCAATCCATGGATTCTCTCAACACTTAGAAATATTCTATTTTCCTCTGAATAGAATCCTTTGGAACGATCCTATTGGTCCTTTCTGTGGAATAGAATCCATTGGACCGCTTCTATCAGTCCTTTCCTTGGAATAGAATCCTTTGGAATTATTCTATTGGTACTTTCCTTAGAATAAATCATCATCAGAGCGTGGTTCAAAATTACAGTGTTGTCTTCGGATCTTTCCTTTCGGGATTGATACTCGACCGTCGATAATAGCCCGTTGTGTTGCTCCAGTGTGACGTTAATTCAACTACCCTACCCTACCCTTAGAATAGAAACATTTGGAAAAATTATATTGGTCAAGAATGTCAAATCGTGTTGGAAGTCACATAGGGAAGACTACTGGTTGCAAGGGGAATTATGCGTGTGAACCCCTGAGCTGGTTAAATCCTTTTTTTCCGCCTTTCATTTCCTTTTCCTCTCATCCCTTGTCAATCCTCTCATTGGAATATCTGTCTCAGCGATAATCGTAACTCCCTCATTGCCAAATAAAACCCGATCAAATCCCAAATGTTTTCATAGGCACTCACAGCCCCGTAGACATATCGTGTTGAAATAGTTTCTGTCTGAGCACCATCATTTGGGGGAGGAGCTCAGAGACAAGGTGCTTGTAACGGCCAACCATCATTCCGATGTTCTATTCCGTGCGTTTTATATTCAACTGTTTCATGAGAAAACAAATGCCTTTGAAAATTGGGTGCATGCATCTGTTTAAAATTATAGTTATACTGTTCCATACTTCGTGATATTAAATAATGAAAATTGAATAAATATGCATAAAAAGGCTCTTTCTGTGAAATTAAATTAGCACCTGGCCTGAATTTTGGAGAAAATCAATTGTCTTTGGCAAGATCAAAGCTCGATGTTTGAGATTAATTATTCGTTGTTTTGTGCAGCCCGCGTAAAATACAGCTACTCTGTTTTAATAGTTTAAAGTCCTCAGTGACACATCTTTAGGTGTGTACGGATTTCAGGAACCCGAGGTACACTAATGATCTTTTCTTCTTCCAATGGGTTTACTGTCTTTAGTAAACACGGGGGTCGCATTCCGAGATACCCAAGCGATCATCTGCTTTCATTGCACTATTAAATTCCCCAATTCCTCTTTCCCAATCTTTCATGATATTTTTTACTTGACGATGTCTTGTGTTTGGCACAGCTTGGACAAATATGGCCTTTGCGCCATAAAACCTAAGACCAACCAACCATAGTTTTAGATGTTTTTTAATGACAATTTTCAGAGTAAACGTATATTTCAATACTTTCTTGTGTTTGGTTTCAATCCTTGGAAATCGAAACAAATTGTTTTGTCTAGAAGACCTGATGTTTGAACTCATTTTTTTAATGTCTGGGAACAGTTCCAATGTCCGTAACAAGAAACAATTTCTACCATATAATTTAGTATGATTGCATTTTCTCCTACTTCTCTGATGAGGTTGCAAAGGTCTCAAATCTAAATCCTTTTTCTTTTAAATCCTCAGGTAATTCAAGAAAAAGAGAATTCTCCCAACATTCCCAACTCTTCACCTGAGCTCCGCAACCAGATAAAGAAACACAAAAACTGTGTTTATCCCATCCGAACCCAAAAGAGTTTTATCCAAGTTGGGCACATTTGCGCCCACCCTGGCGCAGGGCGCTTCTTCCCCCGCCCCGTAATGAAATCAATGGAAACGGGGCTCATTGGGGCAGCCCTTGCACAATTCCAACGCTCCGGTGTTGCCTCTTTTAATGTTAAGGGAAACGCGGACGCCTGATGCAAGTCTCCTGGCGTATATTTCCATTTCCTGCTCTATATGCACAAGGGAACCATCGGGTTTCTCTCCAGGAGATAATGGACAATTCTTTGTCTGCGGGCTTGGATTAATTATCCACGGTGGGCTTGTGGTTCTTTTTGAGGGTATCTGGATTCTGAGTTTGGTATCGTTGATGCCGGCGTGTTTGTTGGGAAGTGTTGGTTTATGTTTATGCATTCGTCAATCCAGTTTCGTCTCTAAAGAAACGGAAATTCAAATTCTTCCGTGGAAGTCACCCACGTCGGTTTCGTGAGCGATATTTTGCGATTAATGGCACTGTGCAGAATTAATTCTTCGTTAAATTTTCAGTAAATAGATTCTTGGTAATTTTACGGTAGTCTTCTGTTCAATCTTTTGCAATAAAAGACTATCGATTTTATTTATTAATTTTCAATGATAAACAGTAGTTTTTTTCTTAGGATATCTGAATTTTGAGTTTGGTATCGTTGATGCCTGCGTGTTTGTTGGGAAGTGTTGGTTTATGTTTATGCATTCGTCAATCCAGTTTCGTCTCTAAAGAAACGGAAATTCAAATTCTTCCGTGGAAGTCACCCACGTCGGTTTCGTGAGCGATATTTTGCGATTAATGGCACTGTGCAGAATTAATTCTTCGTTAAATTTTCAGTAAATAGATTCTTGGTAATTTTACGGTAGTCTTCTGTTCAATCTTTTGCAATAAAAGACTATCGATTTTATTTATTAATTTTCAATGATAAACAGTAGTTTTTTTCTTAGGATATC
Source organism: Meta bourneti (assembly GCA_933210815.1). Lineage (NCBI taxonomy): Eukaryota > Metazoa > Arthropoda > Arachnida > Araneae > Tetragnathidae > Meta > Meta bourneti. The sequence goes on from OW119928.1 coordinate 75,053,866, forward strand.
TGAATTTTGAGTTTGGTATCGTTGATGCCTGCGTGTTTGTTGGGAAGTGTTGGTTTATGTTTATGCATTCGTCAATCCAGTTTCGTCTCTAAAGAAACGGAAATTCAAATTCTTCCGTGGAAGTCACCCACGTCGGTTTCGTGAGCGATATTTTGCGATTAATGGCACTGTGCAGAATTAATTCTTCGTTAAATTTTCAGTAAATAGATTCTTGGTAATTTTACGGTAGTCTTCTGTTCAATCTTTTGCAATAAAAGACTATCGATTTTATTTATTAATTTTCAATGATAAACAGTAGTTTTTTTCTTAGGATATCTGAATTTTGAGTTTGGTATCGTTGATGCCTGCGTGTTTGTTGGGAAGTGTTGGTTTATGTTTATGCATTCGTCAATCCAGTTTCGTCTCTAAAGAAACGGAAATTCAAATTCTTCCGTGGAAGTCACCCACGTCGGTTTCGTGAGCGATATTTTGCGATTAATGGCACTGTGCAGAATTAATTCTTCGTTAAATTTTCAGTAAATAGATTCTTGGTAATTTTACGGTAGTCTTCTGTTCAATCTTTTGCAATAAAAGACTATCGATTTTATTTATTAATTTTCAATGATAAACAGTAGTTTTTTTCTTAGGATATCTGAATTTTGAGTTTGGTATCGTTGATGCCTGCGTGTTTGTTGGGAAGTGTTGGTTTATGTTTATGCATTCGTCAATCCAGTTTCGTCTCTAAAGAAACGGAAATTCAAATTCTTCCGTGGAAGTCACCCACGTCGGTTTCGTGAGCGATATTTTGCGATTAATGGCACTGTGCAGAATTAATTCTTCGTTAAATTTTCAGTAAATAGATTCTTGGTAATTTTACGGTAGTCTTCTGTTCAATCTTTTGCAATAAAAGACTATCGATTTTATTTATTAATTTTCAATGATAAACAGTAGTTTTTTTCTTAGGATATCTGAATTTTGAGTTTGGTATCGTTGATGCCTGCGTGTTTGTTGGGAAGTGTTGGTTTATGTTTATGCATTCGTCAATCCAGTTTCGTCTCTAAAGAAACGGAAATTCAAATTCTTCCGTGGAAGTCACCCACGTCGGTTTCGTGAGCGATATTTTGCGATTAATGGCACTGTGCAGAATTAATTCTTCGTTAAATTTTCAGTAAATAGATTCTTGGTAATTTTACGGTAGTCTTCTGTTCAATCTTTTGCAATAAAAGACTATCGATTTTATTTATTAATTTTCAATGATAAACAGTAGTTTTTTTCTTAGGATATCTGAATTTTGAGTTTGGTATCGTTGATGCCTGCGTGTTTGTTGGGAAGTGTTGGTTTATGTTTATGCATTCGTCAATCCAGTTTCGTCTCTAAAGAAACGGAAATTCAAATTCTTCCGTGGAAGTCACCCACGTCGGTTTCGTGAGCGATATTTTGCGATTAATGGCACTGTGCAGAATTAATTCTTCGTTAAATTTTCAGTAAATAGATTCTTGGTAATTTTACGGTAGTCTTCTGTTCAATCTTTTGCAATAAAAGACTATCGATTTTATTTATTAATTTTCAATGATAAACAGTAGTTTTTTTTCTTAGGATATCTGAATTTTGAGTTTGGTATCGTTGATGCCTGCGTGTTTGTTGGGAAGTGTTGGTTTATGTTTATGCATTCGTCAATCCAGTTTCGTCTCTAAAGAAACGGAAATTCAAATTCTTCCGTGGAAGTCACCCACGTCGGTTTCGTGAGCGATATTTTGCGATTAATGGCACTGTGCAGAATTAATTCTTCGTTAAATTTTCAGTAAATAGATTCTTGGTAATTTTACGGTAGTCTTCTGTTCAATCTTTTGCAATAAAAGACTATCGATTTTATTTATTAATTTTCAATGATAAACAGTAGTTTTTTTTCTTAGGATATCTGAATTTTGAGTTTGGTATCGTTGATGCCTGCGTGTTTGTTGGGAAGTGTTGGTTTATGTTTATGCATTCGTCAATCCAGTTTCGTCTCTAAAGAAACGGAAATTCAAATTCTTCCGTGGAAGTCACCCACGTCGGTTTCGTGAGCGATATTTTGCGATTAATGGCACTGTGCAGAATTAATTCTTCGTTAAATTTTCAGTAAATAGATTCTTGGTAATTTTACGGTAGTCTTCTGTTCAATCTTTTGCAATAAAAGACTATCGATTTTATTTATTAATTTTCAATGATAAACAGTAGTTTTTTTTCTTAGGATATCTGAATTTTGAGTTTGGTATCGTTGATGCCTGCGTGTTTGTTGGGAAGTGTTGGTTTATGTTTATGCATTCGTCAATCCAGTTTCGTCTCTAAAGAAACGGAAATTCAAATTCTTCCGTGGAAGTCACCCACGTCGGTTTCGTGAGCGATATTTTGCGATTAATGGCACTGTGCAGAATTAATTCTTCGTTAAATTTTCAGTAAATAGATTCTTGGTAATTTTACGGTAGTCTTCTGTTCAATCTTTTGCAATAAAAGACTATCGATTTTATTTATTAATTTTCAATGATAAACAGTAGTTTTTTTTCTTAGGATATCTGAATTTTGAGTTTGGTATCGTTGATGCCTGCGTGTTTGTTGGGAAGTGTTGGTTTATGTTTATGCATTCGTCAATCCAGTTTCGTCTCTAAAGAAACGGAAATTCAAATTCTTCCGTGGAAGTCACCCACGTCGGTTTCGTGAGCGATATTTTGCGATTAATGGCACTGTGCAGAATTAATTCTTCGTTAAATTTTCAGTAAATAGATTCTTGGTAATTTTACGGTAGTCTTCTGTTCAATCTTTTGCAATAAAAGACTATCGATTTTATTTATTAATTTTCAATGATAAACAGTAGTTTTTTTCTTAGGATATCTGAATTTTGAGTTTGGTATCGTTGATGCCTGCGTGTTTGTTGGGAAGTGTTGGTTTATGTTTATGCATTCGTCAATCCAGTTTCGTCTCTAAAGAAACGGAAATTCAAATTCTTCCGTGGAAGTCACCCACGTCGGTTTCGTGAGCGATATTTTGCGATTAATGGCACTGTGCAGAATTAATTCTTCGTTAAATTTTCAGTAAATAGATTCTTGGTAATTTTACGGTAGTCTTCTGTTCAATCTTTTGCAATAAAAGACTATCGATTTTATTTATTAATTTTCAATGATAAACAGTAGTTTTTTTCTTAGGATATCTGAATTTTGAGTTTGGTATCGTTGATGCCTGCGTGTTTGTTGGGAAGTGTTGGTTTATGTTTATGCATTCGTCAATCCAGTTTCGTCTCTAAAGAAACGGAAATTCAAATTCTTCCGTGGAAGTCACCCACGTCGGTTTCGTGAGCGATATTTTGCGATTAATGGCACTGTGCAGAATTAATTCTTCGTTAAATTTTCAGTAAATAGATTCTTGGTAATTTTACGGTAGTCTTCTGTTCAATCTTTTGCAATAAAAGACTATCGATTTTATTTATTAATTTTCAATGATAAACAGTAGTTTTTTTCTTAGGATATCTGAATTTTGAGTTTGGTATCGTTGATGCCTGCGTGTTTGTTGGGAAGTGTTGGTTTATGTTTATGCATTCGTCAATCCAGTTTCGTCTCTAAAGAAACGGAAATTCAAATTCTTCCGTGGAAGTCACCCACGTCGGTTTCGTGAGCGATATTTTGCGATTAATGGCACTGTGCAGAATTAATTCTTCGTTAAATTTTCAGTAAATAGATTCTTGGTAATTTTACGGTAGTCTTCTGTTCAATCTTTTGCAATAAAAGACTATCGATTTTATTTATTAATTTTCAATGATAAACAGTAGTTTTTTTCTTAGGATATCTGAATTTTGAGTTTGGTATCGTTGATGCCTGCGTGTTTGTTGGGAAGTGTTGGTTTATGTTTATGCATTCGTCAATCCAGTTTCGTCTCTAAAGAAACGGAAATTCAAATTCTTCCGTGGAAGTCACCCACGTCGGTTTCGTGAGCGATATTTTGCGATTAATGGCACTGTGCAGAATTAATTCTTCGTTAAATTTTCAGTAAATAGATTCTTGGTAATTTTACGGTAGTCTTCTGTTCAATCTTTTGCAATAAAAGACTATCGATTTTATTTATTAATTTTCAATGATAAACAGTAGTTTTTTTCTTAGGATATCTGAATTTTGAGTTTGGTATCGTTGATGCCTGCGTGTTTGTTGGGAAGTGTTGGTTTATGTTTATGCATTCGTCAATCCAGTTTCGTCTCTAAAGAAACGGAAATTCAAATTCTTCCGTGGAAGTCACCCACGTCGGTTTCGTGAGCGATATTTTGCGATTAATGGCACTGTGCAGAATTAATTCTTCGTTAAATTTTCAGTAAATAGATTCTTGGTAATTTTACGGTAGTCTTCTGTTCAATCTTTTGCAATAAAAGACTATCGATTTTATTTATTAATTTTCAATGATAAACAGTAGTTTTTTTTCTTAGGATATCTGAATTTTGAGTTTGGTATCGTTGATGCCTGCGTGTTTGTTGGGAAGTGTTGGTTTATGTTTATGCATTCGTCAATCCAGTTTCGTCTCTAAAGAAACGGAAATTCAAATTCTTCCGTGGAAGTCACCCACGTCGGTTTCGTGAGCGATATTTTGCGATTAATGGCACTGTGCAGAATTAATTCTTCGTTAAATTTTCAGTAAATAGATTCTTGGTAATTTTACGGTAGTCTTCTGTTCAATCTTTTGCAATAAAAGACTATCGATTTTATTTATTAATTTTCAATGATAAACAGTAGTTTTTTTCTTAGGATATCTGAATTTTGAGTTTGGTATCGTTGATGCCTGCGTGTTTGTTGGGAAGTGTTGGTTTATGTTTATGCATTCGCCAATCCAGTTTCGTCTCTAAAGAAAACGAAATTTAAATTCTTCTGTAGAAATTACCCACGTTGGTTTCTTGTACGATTAACTGCACTGTACAGAATTCGATTCCTTCATTAATTTTGAGTAAATAAATTCATATTTATTTTCAGTAATAAACGATAGTATGCTTCGATATACTGCGATTGAAGGCTCTTTACAGAATTTATTCCTTATTGATTTTCAGTAAATAGGTTCTTATTAACTTTCAATACCAACGGAAGTTTTCTATTCAATATTTTGCGATAAAAAGCACTGTAAAGAATTAATTCTTTATTAATTTTCAGTAAATAGTCATTGTCACCTGTGAATGAAAGAATTATGTCACTCGAAAAATTGGCATTTCTATTTATACTTAAATAAGTAAAGCTAAGATATACTGAATTTAATGCAATAACTAGATAATTTGACCTCTTAAGCTCTATCTATTGGGTAATGAAAAATGTAAGGTAATATATATATTACTCCTAGGACAACCTCCGTACAACTTTAATAAATCATCATTTGCTTCTTGAACCAATTCTTTAAATCATCAAAATTAAATTAATTAAAATAAAAATACAAAGCAAAGTAACAACATTCACAACATTTAAACATAAGAAAATTTACTAAACACGCAGTAGTTCAGGTGAAATTTTAAAATGCGTAACTCTTTTTTTTACAGACATGACGCAACGACGTAGCAACTTTGCTTTTGAAATAGATGCAAAGCTTAAATCACCCTCTTACTATATGAGTATACAATTTGTTTCAAGATGATAAGAGAATAAAAAACATCTTACGCATTGCATCAATTCCAAGTCTTAATAATGTGTTAAAAATAGTGTCTTTTATGTTTCACTTTTTATAAAGCAATTAATCAATGAAAGTAATGTGTTAAGACAAAAAAAGCCTTTTTGAGTCGATGATAGCGTTGTTCTTTAATTTGTTCTGAGTAACGTTTATTGAGAGGTAACAATGCCTATCTTTTTTTCTATCAATTCCTTCTTTATTTTATCTTTTTCCTCTGGGAAGACTATAATAGTGGCCCCTTTTTAAAGGACTTTTTGATTGTTAAATTGTAACAAGATGTTAATACATCAAATAAGATAAAGTTATTCAACTCAGGTTACAAATTAAATGTTCTCTTGATGTTTGCAAGTGGAGCCTAGATTAATTTGAGAATGATAATTACACACTTTTCTTTTGTTTTAAAAAATAGCATAAAATAAACTTTAAATTATTGCCTCTGTCCCAAGATAAGTGTCGCATTTAACACTTGAATTTTGTTCCGAAATAGTTGTCGCATGTGTAAAAAGGACGGGGAAAAGTAAAAGATTTAGTCGTAAATTAGAAAGTTGGTTTTTCTAGCAGTGATTTAACTATGACTTTTTAAGCCAGTGTTTGGTTCTTTTTTAATATAGCTTCAGGATTACTATTAATAATACTTGAAAGACAAATTTCACGTCTCAGTTTTTCTTTCTTATTATATACTATTTCCCATAGCATTTCTTCCGGATTGCATCATTACACTTTCTATACATGCTTGAAATATTAAGAAAATATTTTCCAACTTCCCCATTTTTCCATCTAATGCATTTTTTAAGTTCCTTTTTTCGTTTTTTGTCAGCCTTTGTTTACAATAAAAAAAGACGATCAAGTGGTTTTCCTAGGTTGCCATATTCCGTTTACAAATGTTGACATGCTGAAATTGCATTCGAGTCGCATGTCAAGTTGCTTTAGAACTTATTAAAACACTAATGCCCTCTAAACTTAACTTTACAGAAAACACTTCTTAAGTAGACAACCTTAAAATAGAGGATTCGCATTCTCGTTCTTGTTCAAGCATTCAACAAACGGAAAGGACAGCCAACTATCATTCAAATCAAGCTACCTTATGTCATTCGCTAATATACAAATAATGGATATCAAGTGGCTGCTAAGTTTAAAGTAAAGATTAGTCCAAACATAAATTCGATCAACACTCACAAAAGTACGCTGGGGCTTATATAAATTGACGATTTAAATTCTGTGAAGCATTATTGTGGCAAAAAAACGTTGCTATGTTTTATGTGAAATGAAACATGCACCTAGAGAGAACTAACATAACACCTTTTCATAACGTTTCCGTTTATAGTACGTTGGAATCTTTTGATGTATATAACCCTTATGGTCTGATTATTCTTGACAGCACTACTAAATGATTTATCACTTTATTTTATCCTTTCGGTGTGTTATCCTCTTTGTTTTCGTCGTATTTGCATTAATAAACGATTATGCTCCCAAAAAAGTGTCTCAAATCGATCAAAGATCCTATCTCCAAAGACATCAAGATCCCTTTAATGTAGCGCTTCTTGGATATTTTCTTTTCCAAGTCCTTCAAATCCATAAATATTGTCTACCCACTTAAAGTTTTTAATGCACTTATATATTTAAGAGCGATATAATTATTGATTGATGTCAAATATAAAATAAAAGTGAACTCTGTCCAAAGACCAATTAACTTTCTTTAAGTTTTATTTTTAATCATCAGTTGTGTCAGGTCCATCAGGTTTTTTTCCATCATTCATTTTCAAAGAGCCAGGGTCATTTTAAAGGAATCCAAACCAATTCCTTAAAATTGTCCCACAAAAAACAGTTGAAATATGATTTTAGCATAGATAATCATCAGCGAAGCGGTTTTTTAATTTCGGAACGGGGAGTTTCTTTTTGCCGTTTCATGAATGACTGATACCATAGAAGAAACCCAAAAAGCATTAGTTGTTAAGACTGTTCGACTCAGGTCTAATTTTCTTATAACTGCAAGAACTTTATTCCAGGGAAATTTAGTTGCACGGTTGCCTTGTAGTTGTAAGTTAAAAATATCCAGTTTCTCAAATGTCGATTTCTTTCCAAAATGAAGATAATTCTATAAATATTTTGTAATGAATATAATTAAGGATAAAAGGTTTTAAAGAAAAAGCTGTCTTTGAAAAAAAAGATGTATTTTAACATTTGGTGCCATGTTTCAACCATAGAGGAAATATCGAAGTAGAGTGAGCATTGGTAACCTTTTTATTTTCCCAGGATCATGTGACTAAAACTAGTAGTAACTTGACCATTTCACTACTTTTGTCTTCCGGGTGGAAAAGAACATACATCATCTGATTGATCCACGGAACGGGAGAATACGCCCATCCATTAATTCATCATCAGATTGGTCCGCTCGACATAGTAGTAGACTTCCTAATAGTTTCCGTACAATAGAATCTTTCTAAGGATTCTATTATAAGGAAATGAGCAATAGAAATTTTTAAAAGTATTCTATTCTTTGAACAGAGCAATATAATCTTTCCAAAGGGTTATATTATAAGGAAAGGAGATGTAGAATCTTTCCGAAGTTATCTTTTTTAAGAAAAGGTGCATTACAATCTTCGAAAAGGATTCACTTCCAGGGAAGGACCAATAGAATCTTTCCAAAGGATTCACTTCCAGGGAAGGACCAATAGAATCTTTCCAAAGGATTCACTTCCAGGGAAGGACCAATAGAATCTTTCCAAAGGATTCACTTCCAGGGAAGGACCAATAGAATCTTTCCAAAGGATTCACTTCCAGGGAAGGACCAATAGAATCTTTCCAAAGGATTCACTTCCAGGGAAGGACCGATAGAATCTTTCCAAAGGATTCACTTCCAAGGAAAGGAGAATTTTTCCAAAGGATTCACTTCCAAGGAAGGATCAATAGAATCTTTCCAAAGGACTCAGTCCCGTGGAAAGAAGCAATAGAATCTTTCCACGCTATTATATTCTATAGAAAGAACCTTTAAAGGTTGAACTAAAGGATAGACCCCCTAAAGGAATCTCTTAACGGTTGAAAGAACTCATGTGGTTATTTGTCATTAAGTATATTGTGAGGTAAAAGCAATGCTACACTACTCAGAAATCTCACGATGCTCAGAGGGTTAGCGCAACCTTAAAGTATCTGTATTCGCCCCCATGTCTGAAAACCTCTGCCCCTAATGGATTCCTTCATCTGCAGAACTGCAGACGTGGTCCCTTTCAGCTTCCCCCTCCACCAAATGAAGCGAATATTCAGCGGAAGGCGGGAGATTCATTGGATTCAATCCTATCTATTCTCCTTCCACAGCCCCTTCTCTGATTACTTTCTCTTTTCGGTGGCGTAATTTAGCGCCTCGCATGCATTGCTCCCTGCATGTGATTTTGATGGATTACGCCCGAATTTCGACTCTGTTTTCAATACTCATTTTCATCGCACTTCTTCACGCGTTGGGGGCTGGCTTCTTGTTGTGTGCGGCTTGACGGCTGTGGGCTGTCATGTTTGATATTAAGTTATTCTCTTGTGTGATTAAGGTAATGGATGCAGGGGGGGGGGTTGTCTGGGAATTTGGTTGGGTAATCATCCCCGTGCCTTTTGTGTTTGAATTTTGAATTTGACGTCTGCCGGACAGAGCATTGGGAGGTGGTACTTCGCCACTGTGGGGCAAGGAAACAAATTTGCGGGCCTGTCCATTTACTGCTCGTTTATGTGAAATCAGTTCGTTCCTCTTATTACCAATAAAGGATGACGTTCTAATGTATATTTATTAAAACATTTATTTGAATCCAATTAACATACTTGCTGTTTGCACATTTACATTTCAATTAAATCATTTTTACATGTTTTGGACGCGACACCATAGGGCTCCCATCACGTTCTTCGCCGTCTTCTGTCCATTGCTCAAGTCCCCGAAGTTATCTTCATTCCTTTTCACAAGACCCGGATGATCGTCTTAAGGACACACCCGTTCATTTGGAATCAAGGTGGAGAATGGTTTGGGTGGCTCGCAGGTTCAATTCCTGTTCCTTACTCTGTGTGTGTATTTCTCTCTGGTCTGTGTCTAAAACTTTCCTTGTGTGTGTATGCCCATTACTTGACGTTGTCTTGTGATTGGCGCAGCTTAGCCTGGCCCTTGCGCCATAAAACCCAACCAACCAAAGGCGCTCCACTTTCCTTTGTCATCCAAAGGTAGACTACGTTCAGTGACGCGTTTTCTGTGATCATGTTCATCGAAATCTTATGTCTATCATCTTCGAAACCAAGTCCATCATCTTTGTCGAAATCCATCGCAGACTTTCAGCACTGTACGGTAACAGCGTTTCCCAATAAAAGAGGGAAGAGTGACTACGAAAGAATTGGAAAACCCAAAATTGGTCTCACAAGTATTACGTGACGAAGCCAGAGGACCTTCCGCTGCCAAATTTAAAGTCAACAGCGATTTGTAGTGTACGTAACACGGTTCTATAACACCAGCGAGTGATTGTTGATGAAGTGGCATGTACAGATGTAATAATGTATGTATGTAATATGCTTTAACATTCTAGAGAGACATGCCACCTTGTTGGCATGCTCTATTCATCCCAATCACACTTATTTAAACTGGTACAGTGTCTCACGACACTAGGCACAGGATTGTATGTTGGTATTAGTTGATAAAACGGCAAACTGGTCTTTCACCACGGAATAAGAACCTACTGAAGCTGTACTTGCGTGGCATGACTGTTGAAATATGTTATGTTCTTTGAAATAAAGATGTATGTGCATTGCGGACAATTATTCCATTACTTTCGTACACTGGATGGTATGCTTAGAAAGGTACAGCACCAACGAGTAGACCACAGGGTTCTGATCAAGACAACCGATGTCTGACGATGTATTTTCTCGTATATGCGTTTTTGCTATTGTTCCTTATATCGAGTGAGATCTGATAAGTGCATGAACAATTGAAAGTTACTCCGAAGTAAAAGGTCTCTTGAAAGCTTAAGATGCTTGAAAAAGTACCACCTTAGCGAAATGCAACACGCCATTTGTATTTCGAACCATTGGAATGAAATCGAATATGGCACTGGTGGAAGATAAGTAAGAACGCCGTCTGTAAAAGAGAGGGTGTGACAAAAATATCCTTCTCGTCCCCACAGCACGGACACACCTATTTCGAAGAGCTGCGATGTTATTCCAGATAAAACCATGTTCTCTCGGAACGCATTCGAACATGGCGGCTGCCAAGTCCGACTTTCATTTGGAATAGAAAAAGGAACCCGGGGTTGAAAAGGCGAATATCTTCCACTGTTGTCGTTTGCAGGGAAGCGGCAGTGAATCACTGGGGCTGATATGCTCCTGCTTTATAAGCCCCTTCATTCCAACAACGGCGACCCGATCTCTATTCCTACATTCCAACGAATTCCGACGGTAGACGTCGTGAATAAATGGTAAATAAAAGTAGGATTTTTTTAAGAAAAAGATGAGAGGTGTTGACGGGTAAATATATTTTTTCTTCTGTTTGCTCTTTTTGGGATTGCTAGGGGATGGGGGATTTAGTCGGGTCAAAGGGAATTGCTTTTGATTTAGCGATCGTGGAAGGACTGGAAGTCGGCGTGGGTGAGATTGCATGATGGGTTTCCTTTCGGGTGGCGTTTACTTTTCGACTGCGTGATGTTATTTGTTTGGTCAGTACGTTCGTGATGACGTTGTTTGTATTGCTTTTGCTGTGAAAAATACATCGCATTGGGAAAACTCAATCGGTAGGATTTTGGGGATGAATTTTGATGGATTTGATTGGAGTAGTTGTAAAGGTGGTCTTCAACCTCCCTGGTGGTTTATCTTCGCGTCGAAAACTGCCTTGTTGTGGTCAGCCTCTGATAAAAAGAACCTGTTCCAAACTATTACCAGTTCTGGACAAGGGAGAATTTGTTTTTCCTACTTGTATCTTCATTCCCTCGTGGAGAGAAAGTTCAGTTTTGTCTTGACGAGATATCTCGTCAGCAAAACTGGTCAGATCTTGATGGACGTGATATCTCGTCGAATCACTTGGAGGTTTTATGAAGCAGATGGCGATTAAATACTGATGATGCTAAGGAGTCGCCGTGCCTCAATGGGATTGGCCTATTAGCAACCTTCAATTTGTATGCGGTTTCCATTCTTCCATTTCTCCCTTCTGTGTTGTAAACCTTTCCTAATGTGTGAATATCCTTACTTGACTGTTTCGTGCAGCTTGGCCATAAAACCCACCAACAAACTGGTAATGTTAAAGAATCCATGAGTGGGGTTTTCTGTCATCAGATATGGCTAAATACAGAGGCTACCAGTGTTTTGGTAACCTTTTTCTAACTTTTGACGTCACTTGGCATATTACTTGAATGCGATTTCATCGTGTTGCTTATATTTAAATTTGATACATCATTAAAGTAGCGATAAATTATCTTGGTTAAGAGTTTCGTGCATTTGGAATTATAACTGCCTTCTGCATTCCTTATACACACATTCTGCATTCCTTAACACATACCCTTTCGTAAGTTTAATCTTCGAACTAATGATCTGTGCGATTGTTCATATAAGCAACCACTAGATGTGGATCATTTACTTTCAAAGCTCTCCAGCGTTTGATAATTCCGGAATGTGCCTTCAAAACTATTTGAGAAGATTGGGTGAACCATGGCCAGTTGAACTCAATGTTTTGGTTGGATCTAATCTGCTTTTCGTTTCGTTCATAAAATCTTGTAATTTTAATTAAATTTTATACTCCGCTGTTTCTTTAAGTTCTGTAAGCCCCTGGTTGTACTTTTGTGGTGGACGGGAAGTGTTCCTTTTTCTTCAATAAAAAAATACCCTTTTATACACACCATGCAATGAGTTCAGCCCCACTGACAGTCTCTTACTTTGTGTCCGCCCCCTTCCCTTAAAAATTTTATACATATAAGCCTAATGTCTCTTCCTGACCATGCGGAGGAGTGCGAGAATATCCATCAAGCCCCGTCCGTCTCCCTCCAAAATGGCCGATTTCGAAGTCGTTCATTTTGATTTGGGAGCGCCTCCTGTAGCCCATGTGCAGAATCTCGCCAACTTCATAAAATTATGGAGCGAAAAAAGACGTAATGCGATTCCGGGTGCCTTGGTGCGCAAATTTCACATATCATTTGCCGGAATCCGGGAGAATTTTCGGGAGTTCTGGCCGTCTCCCGGAGGAAAAAAATTCCGGGTAAAAATGTATTTTTGTAAGTCTTCTCTGTGCTTCTATTTGTGGACATCGACTCTTTTTTATGCGAGGCTTATTTTCTTTCGAAAGATTGTCGTGATTTTGGAAGTACAAATCGGATTGGGGAGATGTGTGCTGTAGGGAGTTTGATGGGATATGAGCCTTAGGAGATATGGAGGTGTCCTTTTAGTATAAACACTTTCGGATTATGTTCTGAAGAATGGGAACCATTGTAGTACCCAACAAGCCGTCCACCATCATCAGGACCAAAAAAAAAACCAAGAGGAAACTGTAAAACTAAAGTTTTTCCTCTTGTTTATTACTTTGGTCTGATGACGTTTCGTTCCATCAAAATAGCTTTCACCAGTTTTACCATCTTTTTTATTTTTATTAGTAATTTTTTGAAGTCTTCAGGGTTTGACTAAGTTCTCTTTCTCTAGTGAAACCTCGGCCCTGTAAATTCTCCCTTAGAATACGAGGGTCCAGTTCAAACAAGTTAACTCGTAAACACCTTTCCAATTTTTGAAGTTCATCAATTAAACTAACATAAGTATTGATTATGGCATAATCATAAAGAGCATTGTTACATTTAATGTATAGTGGTAGGTGAATGTCAATAGCCCACTTGTGGCCCGAAAATTGACCGGAGAGTCCCTGTAAGGTAAGGTAGTTAATTAACGTCGCACTGGAGCAACATAAAGTGTTTTTGGCGACGGTGCGGGATCGATCCCGAAGGGAAAGATCCGACGACAACACCTCGTAATTTTGAACCACAATCAGATGACGAGGTCAGCACTTGAGCCTATGTATGGGCATGGGCACCTCAGGTGACCACTTACCTCCCAACATGAATCAGGTTTAAGTGGTGTCTAGGTCACCTACGGGAAAATAGTCTGAATTCACCTATTGGGAAGCGACAGTCACGACTGTGACCGAAGTCACTACCGTGGCCAGACGTCTCGGCTTCATTTCTTAAAGCATAGTTGCATAAATTTCAATTTTATATTAATTTGTACAAAAATATTTACAAGATAAACCAGTAGCAAGTACAGGTATACAAGGGCACAACACAATAATTTATTTTTTCCTTAGCACAATCTTATATGCGGCGTTTGCATTGTTCACATTCACTTCTATCACTCATGGATTGTTCGCCCCTATTGGGTTACATGCATTGGCTCATTAGTTTATGTGCTTTACTACCTTATGTCAATGTTTTCCGTGAGAAATTGAATTATTTTCTTAATTTTATGTAGCACTGTGTTGTTTTTTGCCGTATTCGCGGTTCAGGCTCCATAATTTGTTTGGGTGGGTGCCCGTACGTGATTACTACACGTTAACGGGCACCCAAAGACATAATGGTCGGGGATGCCGATCTCCCCGCATAGGCACTGGTCGCTTTCGGTTATGTGGTGAGCCTATGTATACGGTGTGGCATATTTTGACAAGTATAAAATTAAATTTAAATTAGAACAGGACTAATGAAATCTCTTAGCGTTTTGTTTCTTTAGGCCAACAAAATTGAATTAATTTATTCCGATTTTTATTGACGTATCTCATTCTGATCACCAGTAATTTATATTTTTTGTATCGCTAACAGCTCCTATACGAGATTTCTTTACACCATGAGTTGCGTGTCTCTTATTCATTTTAAAATTTAAATCTCTCCATAGAGCTATTACTTTTAAAACATCACGTCACTCTGGTTTCGAAACAAACACAACAATGCGAACTTGCGGAGGAACTGTTCAGTAAAACGTTTTAGGAACGTGGATACAGGGGAGGGACTTTCTTGATTTTCAATTTCAGAAGAAACATTTTCTATTTCCTAGTTGATTGTTCACTGACATCTGCTTTACTGATGTTAAAAAAGGCGTTCTGGATCTTTTCAACACATTCGAAGATTATTTTACTCAGAATATTTCAACTCAAAATATTTATTCATGAAAATGCTTAGAAAACTAAAACGATAAATTCCAGGTGAACCTCTCACGGCCCTGTATAATTGATTCCAGGGCTCGGCAGTTTAGAAACACTAGTCTAGACCAAGCGCATTGCATTCAAGAAATGTTTTCCCCTATTCCTTTAACCAATCTTGGGAAGTCTCTAGTGTGCATTAAACCTAGTGAGTAGTTGCGGAGGATATTACCAGATGGCATGCTTTTTCTGAATTGAAGAGCTCCTTCTCTATTAATGTCCATGGAATGCGCCGAGGCTGGCTTCGTGTTTGTTTTCCTCATCTTGTGCATGGCTGAAGACCTTTTTTTTTTTGCTAAATCCGTGCGACTTATTCAATATCACGTTTGTCCTCAATGGGATGCGTGGTCCGTGCTGTAAATGTTGCGTCATTTCCGGAATTACCACGAGGATATGTATTCAGCAGAATTTCCCATTTGTACCCATCAAAGGGGACAATTGTTTCGTTTTCTATGCGATATGAAAATGCTGTTTCCTTTGAACACATACTCATTTATTCGCTGTCACTCATGGAATCCATGACGCAGCTTTTCTGAGCATCGGAGCTAAATGTGCTTCTTTTAAGTTTGAAATTAATTTTAAGGAATTGTGTGAATCAGAAGACATTAGTCTTAGACTTGTTGGTGTGTTTCCTTGCTTTCGGGAAAATTTTATTTCTATCAGGCGTGGTTTTTAGTCAACAATTTAGTTTTTATCCGAGACCTCGGTTGACCAATTGGCAGTCACGTATTAGCAACCGAAGGGTTGCAATTTCAAAAGTCGATCAGGTGCACGTTAAATCTGCCGTGGCCTCATATATCCTAATATTGGCGTAGTGTGAAAGTCTCGTGAGTACAGCGCCAGCTCAGGTGCTGACCTCTTCATCTGACCGTGGATCAAAATTACGAGGTGTTGTTCTCGGATGTTTCCATTCGGAATTGATCCCGGACAGTCACCAATAGCCCGTTTTGTTGCTGCAGTGTGAGGTAAATTTAATTACCTACGTAATTGCTTCATATTTTCCAAGTTCCTCATCCCGTTGAAATGAACTCTGCAAAAGCACCCACATCATATTGTTTCTCGTACAAATTTGGCCATAAAGTAAAAGTTGCATAAAATCCCTAAACACATAAGCTATCTACCCTTTAAGAACCAACTCAGGAGGGAAGACTAGTTAGACAATCAAATCCTTCTGTCTCTGAAATCCCATTCTCCTCACTCATTGGTTGAAACAGATATTTGGTTCATGGGTCTCAACTTTCTGAAGTTCCTCACCACAATAGAATGGACTATAGAAAAGCACCCACATCATGTTCAGATTTAGCTATGCAGTAAAAGTTACATAAAATCCCCAACATGTAAGCTATCCGCCCTTTAAGAACCAACTCAGGAAGAAAGACTAGTTAGACAACCAAATCCCTGTGTTTGGAATCCTATTCTCATTACTCACTCATCCAAATAAATATTTGGTTCCTGGGTACCCCCAACTTCCTGAACAGAAGATCTTCACCGAGCAAGAGCGAACTGTACAGAAGTCACTCACACTACACGTCGCTTCAACTCGATTATCCTCCATTCTCATTCATTTAGCATTCGTGGAAACGCAGGACTGCGCTACCGTATCACACAAAGGGGAAGCACAATAATATTAAATTAGAAAAAGAGAGGAACTCGAGGGGGGAGGGAGGTGGAGCGAGCCCCGAAAAGAAGAACGAAGAGGTTAACAAAAAGAAGTGTCGAACTTTCACTTATCGGCTTTTGTGTTGAACTAATTAAACTTTCGCGAACCACTCCCCGCCCGTTCGCTCGTTCATTAATTCGAGGAGGGAATGAACGAAATTAAAGAAGAAAAAAATAACGCGTGCGCGCAAATGAAACGAACGTGCAAATAAATAAAAATAAATTCGGGGCGGGGATGTGAGATAAGGGGGCAATGGAGAGAGAAACGCCATTATTTGCGCGCGCGTTTGTTTATTTGCTCGATTTTTCTTGGCGTTCTTTTTTCATTCTCTTCACCCCTATCCCTTCGGCTGCGGGGGATCGAAGAGAGGGGGAGGGACTGTCAATTGTTGGCATGGCGACACAGACTCAATTTCCTCTCGAACGCGCTCAACATCCTGGGTGGGACGGTGAGGACAAAGGGGTCGTCTGCATAGTGCGTGAGGAGAGGTCGACCTTGTCTGAGGAATCGACCCCTCGATATGTATAGAAATTTAACGCTCCTGGTGGTTGTCTCGACGAGGTATCTCGTCATTAGCAAAATCAATAGCAGATCTTGATATACGAGATATCTCGTCATTAGAAGAAAACTGGCCAGATCCCGATATCGTCAGCATCAAAAGATTGGCAATATCTTGATGACGATATATCTGGTCATTAGCAAAATTGATCAGATCGTGAAGGACGAGATATCTCGTCGAAATCACTTAGAGGGTTAAACTAATTTAAATCAGTTGCTGGTCAGTGATGGCAATGACCAGTGTTCATTTAATCATTATGATCCTTTAATCATAAAGAATGAATCCTTAATCACAATGAAGAAAACTGCCCAGATCTGGATGGACGAGATATTTCGTCATTAGAAGAAAACTAACTAAAATTTTTGAAGTAATCGATTTTGAGATGCATAGATTTCGATAGTCTATTTTACGCTCTTTCAAATGACACTTCGTTTTCTTTTTATCTCTCAGCAAAACTTTTTAAAATGTAAATGCAAATATTAAACTCACTCAAGTAAATTCAAATTTCTTATTTTAAATTCGGTTTTCTCAAAAGGAGCATTATCTCGCTTCGAGCTAACTTTTGTAAGAAAATACCTTAACCTAATAGGCAATACCTTTCCAACATGCTCTTTAATGAACACAGTTAGATTTTATGCTGAAGAATATGCTGATATAAAAGTAGAATGAGCTATGGTTACCTTTTTGTGCCCAGTATCATGTGACCAAAACTAGTAGTAACGTGACCTTTAGACTACTTTCGTCTGCAGGGAGGAAGCGAACATTAATCACCTGATTCGTCCGTGCGACTTTGGCGATTTCGCCATTTTTGTCGCCACTCCATGGGAATGTGCATTCACACAGCTACCCTATGATAAGATGTTATATCGCTAAACGAGGCAATATAGTGACGAATCTGCCAACCAAGTCAATTTATATATATATATATATATATATATATATATATATCAGTCACGTGACTACTAATAGACATGTTGGTCTCACACTCTTTGTTATTTTACTCATCCACAAACACCCAGATTATTCTCGAATTATATTACTCGAGTTGTTTGTGCAACACAATACCGCAATAATCAGGAGTTGGCTGCTACCGGAGCTTTTCGCTCGCCATTGTGTTGCATAATTACGCTCACATTCCACTTAAATATCCCGAATCTCTCCGTTTATTTTGGAAACCCTTAAAAATCTGGACGTCCGTCCGGTCTTAAAACCGAACGCTCTGCTGACCAATCACAAAACGGCTCTCTTCCTCGCAACAGTGGGTGACTCTTTTGTACGGTCATGAAATGGTGCGTTGGTTCTCATTCGAAAGCAAAATACAGACGGCTTTTCAAACTTCGGATGATGAATTGGATGCACCCTCAATGGGAATGATGAATGCTTTCGCTCATGCTGCCCCTTGTGTATTATGGCTTTTTAAGTGGTTTCGTTGCACGGTTGTTTTTCTATTCCTCGGGTGCGTTTTTTGTCTCATTTTGTACCCCTGACAAAGGCGTTTCGGGATCAGGAGAGATAAAAAAGGGAGTTGGAATGATAAAATGTTTATTTAATTACTTTTTTCTGGAATGAGGGAAAATTAGTGCTGCGATTGTGGGTATTCTTTCTTAAATCAGTGGATTCTTAAGTCCGACTTGTACTGTAAGATACTGAGCCGAGCTGAGTACTAAGACTAACGATACAGACAAAATACAGGCCTCTGAGGGGTGCCACCTTGCAATCTGCAGTCTTCACTGCATGACTCCTAAAACAATTTTGACGTTCTTGACCGATATAATCTTGGGCCGTGGTAGCCCGGTTGGAAGAGTCACGAATTAGCAACCAGAGGATTGCGAGTTCGAAACTCGATCCAACCAGACTCGTTTACGTGGGGCTGGTGCACGTTAAATCTACCGTGACCTCAGATGTCCTCAAGTTGGCGGGGTGTGAAAGTTTGGAAAGTGAGGTGCCAGCTCAGGTGTTGAACTCGTTATCTGACCTTGGTTCAAAATTACGAGGCCATCGCCAACAGCCTGTTGCGTTGCTCCAGTTCCACGTTAATTCAACTATCTACCAATCTTTCAGAGAATTTTATTCTAACGAAATGAGCAATAGGATATTTTCAAAGGATTCCATTATAAAGAAATGAGACAAACATAATCTTGTTATAAGATACTATTCTAAGGAAAGGACTAACGGAATCATTTCAAAGGATTCACTTCCAAGGAAAAAGTAATATAATAATTCCAAAGAATTATATTGTAAGGAAATGAGCAATAGAACCCTTCAAGGGATTGTATTCTCTACAGAAATGAACAATAAAACCTTTCCTAAGGACTCGACTGTAAAGAAAGGAGCATTAGAATATTTCAAAAGGATTCCAATCCAAGGAAAGGACGAATACAATAACTTCAAAGAATTTTATTCCAAGGAAAAGACCAAAAAAATCGTTCCAAAGATTTAAACAATCCACGTATTCTTTAGAAAGATGTAGTTATTTAAGTATACTGGGTGTAAAAGCAACACTACATCACTCGCAAATCTCGCGTTGTTCAGAGGGTTAAAATAAAATTTTTTAAAACAGAAATTTACACTTCTCACATTATTTTAACCGGGATTTGGTTCCTTTGGTTGTGCGCGCTGTAGAAAGGGAAGTAGGCTCTTACGGGATCGATTCAAAACGGCGACCACATGCCAAAAATACCTCCGCCCAATTCGATAGTTCGAAATCGTCTCCCTATACTGAGGGACAGTTAATTGAAACGGGGTGGTCGTGCACCCCTTAACCCTCTAACCCCCAAACCTGAAGCAAGTGACGTTTTTTTTTAACGTAAATCTGGGTGATACATAAGTTTCATACCAACATAACATGGCCAATTATGGCCCTTGTGCCTTAAAACTCCAAAACCAACCAACCATACCAACGTGTTTTCTGTGCGATAGGAGCTTGAGCGCATGCCCTTGTGTTCTTGACGCGTGTCTGATCAATGTGTTATGCAATATTCTGGAAAATATGTCTGAAATGTGTGTTTCGGTGCTTCGTTTTCTGATGTTCTTTTGTTCCATTTCAGATGGTGACCAGGACCAAGAAAGTATTTGTAGGAGGCCTCTCCGCCCCCACTACTTTAGAGGATGTCAAAAACTACTTCCAGCAATTTGGTAGAGTAAGTGTCAATTTTACTTCTCACGCATCCCACATGTACACTCAGTTGCTTGCTTCGTCTTCGAAACCATCCCGATCCTATGTTCCATTTATTTTCATGGTTATTTTCAATGCACCGATTGGGACAAAAGATTCTGAATCTCCTGTCGTTTCCAATGTGAAATCAATATTCAACCTTCTTCGACCAATCATCAACCTTCACCACCAACCTTAAATTCAGTTTTTCTTATTCTCAATCTTTTGATGACTTCTCCAGAATAACACCATTGAATTGGAAATTGCTACATCCTATTTAAAAAGGTTAACATTTGGTATCAGGAAGAGTTTCTTTTGCATTATGTCCAAACAATTTGCAGCCCATTTACTTGCAAACTGTTTATGGGAATTTTTAACTATTTATTAGTAATTACATTTATTATCCTCCGATCTTGCATTACCTTTATTGTACCAAGTTGTACAGAAATCAATAATAATGTCAGTAATAAGATCGCGCATAATTATATTTTTCAACGAGTGACTTACTGGTTTAGGATTCTATACTAGCATTCCCTTTCCAAATTGGCGAGATCGAATTGAAACACATACAAAAATCCGAAAATCAAGTCTCTCAGATGCAGTCGAATGAATTTACTTACACTTCAAGCATTATCCATAATCTTATACAACGTAATGCAATTCTATCAGCAACTTCACGTCCAAGTTCAAAATTCTTAAGATTACAAAAGCCATTTTTAAATGTTACACTCATGTATATAATTTTTTAGATGAATTCATTGATGCTGAGGTAACATACATTGATACATATAATACACTCACAAATTCTGTGCAAATTACATTCGGATATTCCCAAAAATCGGCGAATCAAGTTCATATGAAACAGATCGAATGGTCAAATGATAATCAATCTCATGTGCATAATTTTTTTTACGAATTCTTTGATACTGATGCGTGCAAATTTGATAATGGGATACATTCATTGATACAGATATTCACTCACAAATTCTATCGGAATTGAATTAGGAAATTCTCAAAAAAAATCGGCGAATCAAGTTCATAAGAAACAGAACGGTCCAATGGCTTTGCTTACACTTGAACCATTGACCACCATCGCATGCAATGTAACATTCTAAACTGCCTCAGCAACAACACGTCAAAATTTAAAAATTTTAAGATTTCAAAAAGGCCATTTTTAATAGTACACTCATGTACATACTTTTTAGAATTCATTGCTACTAAGATACACACATAGATACAGCTTTTCACTCACAAATTCTGCAGGAATCACATAACAAAATTCCCAAAAATTTGGCGGGAATCAAGTTGTCGTATACACAAACATTACAAAACCTTCAAAAGCATCGCGTTTCCATTTTATATTTTCAAGATTTCAAAAGAGTAATTTTTAATGATAAACTCTTGTACATAATTTTCGTACACGTATTCATTGATACTGATACATTATTAATTCTTAGATTTCACATTGATGGAGATATTCACTCACAAATTCTGTAGGAAATTTCCAAAAAATCGGTGAATCAATTCATAAGAAACAGAAACGGTCGAATGGCTTTACCTACTCTTGAACCACTGACCACCGCCGCACGCAATGTAACATTCCAAACTGCACAATTATCTCAGCAACCACACGTCCACTAATTCAACCGACCCCACCATTAGACATGGGCCGAAAGAAGCTCCACTACTGCATTGCATAAATATTTTATAAACACTTTATTACTTTCATCACTGAGAGAGGGCCCTCCATAATCGTCGACAACAGGCCCAGTTGTTAGCAGGAGGGTCTAATCACAAAGCTCTGTCAATACATAATACGTCCCGCGTAATACGGGAAGCAAATTGCCGGCGGGCATTTTTCGGAGTCCTCGTTACCCGGGCACATATCAGGGTCGGAATCGTTATAATAACGATCGGAGCATCAGCGGGAAGCCCTCCTTACAGGGGCATGTACCTTCGGATGTGCAGTATCTAACGAATTCCCTGGGCTAGATAGGGCTCTCTGATGCGAAGGGTATTTTATGGGGATTCGAGTTAAGTGCATGCCCATATCTGCTCACTTCCATTTAGGGCTGCTTGATTTGTAAAAGGGCTACGAGGAGGGGGGGGGGGGTTCTGGGTGGTATTGTTTGGAGATGTTCCGGAGGTTCTATGTTTGGGTAGTGCATACCAGGCGTAGATTTTCGTTGGAGAGGAAATTTGTATCGAATGATTTATGCAGCGATTGACTGATTGAGAACCTCGTAAATAATGTCGAATAGACTCAATGCTTTTGGAGTTTTTTATTTTTATTTCTAATGGCCCGACCATTGCCCTTTTCAGCCTCCGGCACTACAAGGGGTGAACTGACGACTATTTCTGAATGATCACCAAGTGGGTAAACCGCCGTTACTTCTAACAGACGCTTACAAACCTGGGATCCAATAGGTGACACACAAACGCTATCCTACTATAACAGTTAGGAGGCGCTTTTGGAGTATTACAATTTAGATCTAAAGCAATAGAATATTTAAAATAAGGATTAAACAAGTATATATCGGTGAAGGGCTGGATTGGACGCCGTAGTTTACCTGTTTACCTGTGGATTTCAGCTATATAGTCCTCTTTGCGGAGGAGTTTCAGGGATTATGCAGGGCCGAAGCAATCTACTATACATATAAAACATTTAACAAACAAAAATATAGTACATAAAAGGCATAGGATAAGTGAAGGACAAAACATATATTCACAGAAATATACTATGGCTTAAGAAAAGGATTATAAAATGTGTTACATTTACAAAGAACAAAAATAATAATAATACAAACTATATGTAATTTAGGGGATTAATACACAACTAACAAGGATGCACATTCAATAAAAGTTCAAGAGCTAAACGTCTTAAAAGATTAATTTGAAATGTGGGTAAAAGAAGTTTCAAAAGAAAAGTTCAGTTATTTCGAGAATTTTCGATTTCTCAGTTCTCATAATTAATGTTGGAGCTGAGACATTCCATCACTAAGAATTGTGTGGTGACAAAGTCAATTCTTGGCAGTATTCAAGCACCAATGAGAGTAGTTCTGTAAAGGTTTTGCAAAATTCCATGAACTTGAGAGATCGCAGATGGACTATTGTTTGTTGATGTATCTATCGCTTTTATTTAATTATAGCATCAACCGTTCAAGTTGTAAACACCCCATCTTACCTTTAATACCACCATCCCTATTGTACCACTGTGGTGAACTTGTCCACCATTACAAAAAATTAACTTTTAATGTTGTGAATAATCAGTGAAATGAACCTGAATCATGATATACTTTTTGGTAGACTGAAATAGCATTGCCTTTCCACGCTCAGCTACATTGGTGATTAGTAACGTGCGTTCAAGCAATTCAGATATCTAGCCATAATTGGCACTCTCTAAAGCCCTGTTCTAACAGAAAGCCCTTCTATTCCTATCACAGCTTCACACTTCATCGTCACTCTGCCTTCTGTTCACTCGGAGCCTCACACGTACTTGGCGGCTAAAGACAACACAGTCAAACGGTCTCAAGCACTGCACGATCACCCAGCCGTACGGAAGTATAACCGTGATCTTAATACAGTTCGCACGGTCGCGTGCAATTGACAATCAGTCAACTAATAACAGACAATCAGTCAACTAATAACAGACAATCAGTCAACTAATAACAGACAATCAGTCAACTAACAACAGATAATCAGTCAACTAATAACAGACAATCAGTCAACAGTCAGACAACATATCAGACAATAATCAGACAATCAGTCAACTAGTGGTAACATTTATCGAATTCAGCTACTGCTAAATTCTAGAGGGATAATTCTGTAATGAATGTAGAAAAATACAAGTTACAAAATTAACTTTACATTGGGTGCATAAGTCCTTCCCTGATTAAGAAAAATCGTTAAAACAAAGTAAGCTGGTTAGAAGCATGCGGTTTGTTGTATTGAATAGGACACATTTTATAATTTTTTGAAGATAGTTGGAAAAAGATAATGTTGAAGAGAAATTGGACATCATGAGAATTGATCGACAAAACATGGAGAGAAGTCAAGTTTAAACTAGATGTTCTCCGTACAATAAAGGAGGCCATGTTGAACTATACTGATGTTCTGGATAAAAAGGTTTTGAATTCAGATTAACTTAGTAAACAAATTATGTTCCTAACTAGTCTAGTTTTTATGTTATTATCGTGACTTACAGTTCACTAACGTTTTGTATTTTTGTGTAACTAAATTTATTGACATCGGTTCAAACTGCTATACATTCCTAATACATTCCTAAGTACATAGGTAATTAATGTACTATCCTAAGTACACAAAAAGTGGTACCTGTAAAAGGAACATTGGCGATATCCTTATAAGGGATCAGACATAACTCAGAAGTTAGCAACGTTCTTGGTGCTTGCCGAGTACACATGAAAAGTTACACCCATTAAAGAGTGGCAAAAACAACTATCACCGAGATACACACAGCGTGAATAGTTATGAAATTTCTTAATCAGGAAAAGACTTAATGTGCACTCCGTATATATTGCAATAGAACGAATCTTAACCATGACGTATTTTTAGTGGACTGCAGTTCCACTGTCTTTCCACATTAAACCTAAGTCTAGTGATGTTAAAATTAACTTTATCTTAGCGTTGAAAACCACCCTGCAATGGCTAGCCAGTCCCTGGTACAAAAACCTGTTCCAAACCCATCAGTTCTAGTCAAGGGACAATCTGTTTTTTTATATTGGGATCTTTATTGCCTTGAAGTAATAGGGCAGTTTTGCCTCGACGAGATACCTCGTTATCAGCAGAACTGACCAGATCTTGGACGAAATATCTCGTCCAAGATCATGGAGGGTTAAGATTATAAATTGCGAAAAAAATAATGAAGGAACCAACTTATGTAAAACTTCCGTGCTTACAGACATCCTCACATCCAAAGCAGTCAACCAAACTTTCAGTTGAATGAACACCGCCGCTACGTGAAAAACAAAAAGCGAAAGAAATGTGGGCCTATTGTATTAAAAGTTTTTAGGGCGTGGAACCTTCCGAAAGATTGATGGAAAGGGCTCTACCCATTAAGTGCAACCACCAGCAGTTCACAAACGAGGCCCTCTAAAAAATTAATAACACTGGAATCGCCGGATTTTGCCGGAAAGTGGGAACACCAAGGATTAATCGGACTCTTCCCGGAAGAACAAAAAATGTCGATTACTGTGCAGTATGCAATTGTGTAATGGAAGTGAGCTCTTGAATAATGAATTCTTCTGATCGTTTCGTCGTTATAACGAAGTCGCTAAAACCGTCGTTTGTGACTTATAATATTGAATTTGCATTGGCCGTGAGTAGTTTGTTTCTGTTGATGGTGAACCGGGTTCTCAGCTTCAATAGTGCTGAGGGCTGGGTCATAAAAGAAAGCGGGTAGGTAGCTAGTTGAATTAACGTCGCTCTGGAGTAACACAACGGGCTATTGACCATGGTCTGGGATCAATAACGGACGGAAAGATCGGAGGACAACCCCTTGTAAATTTGAACCACGGTCGGGTGACGAGGCCAATATCTGAGCTGGCACTTCACTTTCCAATCTTCTTCACCATGCCAATGTGAAAACATTTGAGGTTACGACAGATTTAAAGTGAACCATGTTCTTCGATGAATTGAAGGGCTTAGGGCAGCATAATGATAAGTCACTTCAAATTTCTCAAGCGAAGAGTTTTTAAGTAAAAATATTTCAAACTTTTTATATTAACGAAAACAGCGAGTGGCATTGTGAAAAGGAGAGTAAGATGTTTATATATAGTGAGAAAGGAATTGATTGACAATAACCCTTTTAAGGGAGAATTATTTACTAAACATTAGGGACTTGTTACACTTTTTACATTGACTCTCTGATAGTCACAATATTTCCGAGTAGTGTAGTATTGCCTTTTCTCCACGACGCACATAATGACTGAATAACCACTTCTGTTCTTTGAAAGAATCCTAGGGATAATTCTAGTGGTCAAAAAGGTCAAAACTGATTTGAACTCATGCAGAGAAGACTGCAAAGCTGATATATTCGAGTGAACCCCTCAGAGGATTAACAAGATTTGTAGTCGTGAGTTAATCTTGATCTAGAATAGAAATCCCCAATATGTCACCCAAATTCTCTCGTTTTTAATTTGGCGCTGTACTTATTTTGGTTCATAATTGAAAAAAAATTGAAAGGTTCTTTTCTGTATCAGCAAAAACTTTCCCAGTTTGTATGTCCATTTACTTGATGTTGTTTGGAGCATCTTGGACAAATATGACCTTTGCGCCATAAAATCCAACAAATCATAAATTCTGTCGAAGAGTCATCAAAATAAACTTGTAAAAATTGTATAATTACCTTCCTCTGAGCATAATAGGGTTTTGATTACTTTCAATAGCATTGCTTGAATCCTAGAAGACCCGTGTAATATTGCTGGTCTGTATGACACGATTTTTCAATGATAATAACAAACCATCAAAGAAGAAATACTTCCGATTTTAATTAATTTTATTCATCGCCATTTTGGTGATGTTTGGCGTTAGTTTTTATGATTCATTCCATGAGTAACATCGAAACTTCATTCGAGTATCATGCCAAGTTACGAAACAGAAACTATATTCACCCACCACCCACCTCCATTTAGCTTTACAGAAAAACCTTCTCGCAAAGAAAACAGGAATTTAGTAGACTCCTGGCGTCAGCTGGTTGCTCCGGAGGTTTCAAAGGATTCTTCAAACTCCACAGGATCATGAACTGAAATCCCAGATACAAAAAAATAAATGACTACAACTACATGTGTAGCACCTGCAAGGGAAGGGGAATTGGTCCAATTTCGGTATCCGAAGGATATATTTTTCCATCGCGGCCCTTTTCTAAATGCTAGGATGTGAAGTGAAGAGGGAAAAAAGGGAAATAAATAAACGTGGAGGGGGAAAAATTGTGAGGGGAGAGGGGAAAACGGAAGCACAGAATCTCGCTAACAGGAGAAAAATGTCGTATGATATTTAATAGGCTACTCATTGTGCGAAACGCTATAGGGAAGTCAACAATATCATAGGTAGGTCGTCAGGTTGCCTTGGCAACGACAGCGTTTGGAGGATTTTTTTTGTTCGTTTTCCCCCATTTCATTTTTTATTATTAAAAGTCTTTTTAGGTGACGATACGTGTTTTGTTGCTTTTTTGTTTTGGTCCCTTGTGTATTTCAGTTTGATTTAATGAATGTGACTTTTCTAACATGATTTTTTGCTTTATTTTTTAGAAGTACGGTGCGTACGATATTTTAATGCCCTCTTTCTTGTACTGGAAAACATCTCGAGGTTAATACCCCTTGTGCGGTTTAACGTGCCACAACATGCTCAGTTTATTACATCCAAAAATAAAAACGCCAATGTTCTTTGCTGCATGTTTGGGAAAATCTGAGTACCGGTTATACTGTTTTACACAAAGTGTAACAGAAATGAGTTTTATTTTTCTTAACAATTTTATTTTTAAAAAATCCTTTGGGTGACTATAAATGTGTACGTAAAAACACACGGTTTATTTTTGTTAGTCAAACTAAAATCCACACGAGACCTTACTGAATTGTGACTATAAACATTTTGTTGCTTTTTTCTTGTCATTATAATACTTTTCCTACAAAAGTTTAATGACTTTTGTTCCTATCGTGGAATGGGTGTTGAGGTCAATTACGCCTTGTATTGTTTATCATGCTAAATCTATATTGTTTTGTTTAGTTAATGAATAAAAGCTTCACACACGATTAAT
Source organism: Meta bourneti (assembly GCA_933210815.1). Taxonomy (NCBI): domain Eukaryota; kingdom Metazoa; phylum Arthropoda; class Arachnida; order Araneae; family Tetragnathidae; genus Meta; species Meta bourneti. The sequence goes on from OW119928.1 coordinate 75,081,822, forward strand.
AAAGATGATAGAATACTAGTTGTGTTATGAAAGGCTTTTTAACTGAAGCTAAGTACAGATAGCAGTAGTGTTTCTGCTGCGAAACATGCTTTCTGTTGCATATATTCCGGACATGACGTCACTTGACTTCTTTTCCGAATACGATTTCAGCACGTCTCCAATAACAATTGCAAAGAATGAATTTCGAATTGATATGTGATAGTTGATTGGTAAAACCAATTAGATTAAACGCCAAACCAGTGACAAACGAAATTACTCAGACTGAAAATCCCTCTCAAAGCCCTAAATATTCCGTATTTCGCTTTAATTTTACATTCAAAATCATCTCGAATATGGAAACAAGAAATTAAATTATTTACTCTGAGGACGCCCGCATACATTTCAAGTTGTAAACAAACAAACGAGGTCAGAAACCGAAGCTACGCAAATGCTTTCGCATGATGAAAAAATGCAGTTTTGTAAAAATGTATACAAATCACCGGTTTGGCTTTGAATGGTTAATCTAATTGGTGTAGACCAAGTGACGTCACATTCGGAATAAGTACTGGAAGTCCGCCACAAAACCTATTACCACCACCAACATTTAACTTGACAGAAAAAGTCTCTTATTTTAATCTTAACTTGAAATGAACTATAATGTTGACAAGAAAAAATTCCAAATAATATTAAGCACGAACATATTTGTTATTTTCCTTATTTTAACACATCTTATGGGTTATAAATATAGTATACTTAACCTACATCACAAGTTCAGATGTGCGCATTATTCATATATATACACATAGTTTATCACGTTCAAAAAATACTCCTTTATATGCTGTGCTGTATATCTCTTTCGAAAATTTCTATTCCAGTTAATTATTTAAACTGCTTTAATTCCTCAAAGATAATTAAAGTCATTTAATAACCAAGATTCCCCAATTTTCTAGGATCTTAAAACCTTTTCTTTTTCAACATTTTTATTTCTGATTACCGTATGTATTTGGTAAACAAAGGAATTGCGTTTTTCGAAGATTTTATTTTAGACGAAGAATTTAAGTTGAGAAGTTTCCATGTAAAGTAAGGTACTTTTGAAAACCCTTTCATAAAAAATCAGCTTTCTACATATTTAGAGTCCATCAAAAAACCTGTTCAAATCTATACAGGAAATGTACTGGTTTTGAACAAGTTTTTTCTAAAGATTAAGGAAATAAAATTTTTAAATGCATTTTTACGAGAGCTTTAAAAAAAGATTAATATTTATTTAAGTAGAGTTTATTCATAGCAAAAACGAAATAGTGGAATTGAAATGCAAGGTCTTAAAGTCCGTTCCGTTGCCTTGCCTAAAAATGCGTTGCATAGATTGCCAAGTATTAAAAAACCTGTTAAACTGAAAATGTGAAAGCGATATTTCAAAAATTCCATTTGCATTTAAAAAAAGGTAAAAAATTGTAAGAAATGAAAAAAAAGTTAAAATAAATTAATTCATTTCACAAGATATTTTCTTATCTGTGCTGTACTAGGTTTTAACGTTCTGCATTTTGAAGTGTTGGTGATATACACCCAGTAATTGAAATGTGTATGTTTTTCTCTTTTTTTGCGCGAGTTTTTCTAAAAGTTACTTAAAAGTTATGAAATTCTCCAAATTTTGTTGCTGATAAAATGAGAGCAAAAAAATAAGAAGTGTAGTTAAAAAATAAAAAGCACATATAAAAGAGTCTTATCGTTATCTAAAAAGGTTTCTGGTTTTCGCAAGATTAAAGTGATTTTGAAAACTGGCGAGTCAAGTTTTTATTTTCTTTTATTTGATGAAAAAATTTCTTTATGAATATATTTTTATGCATAAGCTTAATTTGGGAATGGGGAAGAGAATCTAATATATTTAGTAATATTTATCATCGCAGTATTTGTAAATCTTTATCGTTTGGCTACTTACTTGCGCCATTTTGTTTTCTACTACGAATACTGAACTATAATTATTGTAAACGCTATCCTAACGTTGAACGTTCGTTTTATCATGGAGTTCTGTGGGAATATAACAAAGAGTAAACTTTATTTTCCGCACTGAGAATGTTAATTATAAAGGATTTAATTTCTTCCGATGTGGGTTTTGATAACGAAAGATTTCAAAATCAATTTAATTGCGATTAAAAACGCAAATGTTCTTTCTAGACAAGATAATTAGTCTAATTTTCCCATATCCCTTTGGTAGTTACGTGTCCAAACTGAATTGCATCAATTCCTAAACTATTCAAGAACGTTAACGTCTGCGGGGGAAAATTGACTGCATCCGTGACCCTTGATTTCAAATGCCGCACGCTCTGCAAACTTAAAAATTCGAAGCAGGTGCTAATGTGACGTTTCCACCTGCTGTCGGGTCATGGACGGTATATTCCCCGATTGGTGAAGCATTACGTTTATTTATTTTTTAAACGACTTGTGCAAAACTTCCTATCGGAACATTTGTTCTTGCTTTTGAAATCACGGGAAAACGTGACTTAGAATTAAAAATATGGCGAGCTTGTATTTTTGTATCTACACGATCAGCTGTCTCTCTGAAATGATGCAGTAATCGAATGAGGAAATCATTAAATGATTCTCGATTGTGGGTGGGATAGTTAAGGTTTTCTTTTTGTTTGGTATATTACGCCTGTAATTACTTAACCCGTGAACCTGTGGCATATATTCAAGGAATCCGTTTGTTATTATGTAATTTAATGCGGAACTTTTTTATAGAATGCCGTGAAATTATTTAATCGTTGGAACATTCTTATATCTTTCTTCAGCAGAGATAATGTAGAATGTTTTCATTTTCATTGAATTAAGTTTCTACATAGTCCTCTTATTTATGATAGGGATTTTTAGCTTAATCAAACAAACCAGACTGTGAGAAGATTTTTACTTCAGCTGTCCAAATGCTTTAGCGTGATGCATATCGGGGCTACCTTAAATGATGATTATCGCCGTTTTGTCAACGTTTGGCGATGGATCTAATTTATGTTGACCAATCAGATATCATGTATTAATTCGGAATTTATTCTTAGGGATGTTTAATGGCCAAGTGCTGAAATCGTTTTCGAAAAACAATCCAATTGACGTTACGATCAAAATACGTACAGGCAGGGACCTAACTAGAGGGGGGCAGACGGGGCTTGTGCCCCGGACGCCGGATTGTGGGGGGGGGGCGCTAAACTGGCCGAGTATTTTTTACTATAGATATTTACGTATGATAAAAAATGAAGAGGAAAACTTATAGTAGGTTTTGGTTTGGTTGGTTGGTGGGGGAAGCCAAGGTGAGTTCTTGCCCTAGCCTAGTTACTAATTGCTAGGTCTCGTGTGGATTTTAGTTTGACTTTGAAACTAGCCTAGTTACGTCCCTGCGTACAGGAAACGCTTATCGTCTCAGAAACATTACCGCCATCTGCATTTAGCAACAGAAAATGCTTCTCTTAAAACCTTCGTTGAATGTATCAAGTTAAATATTCCTATCCATCATATCGCACTTCCAGAAAGGTAAAATCACATCGCTAAAATGCTTTGTTTTAAGTTATATCTTAATCAGTAGGCTTAACTTTAAAAAGTAAATTTTTCTTCCTTTAGGGGTATGAAACGATATCTATGTGGAGAAATAACGTCATGAATTTGTCTTACATTTAAAGTCTTTCTCAATTCTCTTAATTCGAAATATTTCCTCTTCTAAATTTGCATTCTTTAAAATTTGAATTTTCTTTGAGGAGGGTGTTATATGGCGAGGTACATAATAAGTAATTGCGTTGCACCTGTACCATGTTCCTATAATAATCAGGTGTCCTACTGTTGAGTTTTACCAGACAGGTTAGCTATTACAATGAATTGAGTATTTGACCTTTGGGTTACAACCATCAAACTATTTTCAGGCTTTAATTTTCAATGAGCAATAAGTAAGTACAAAATTAATTAGCTCTAAATTGTTCACGATTAACTTAAATTTTCATTATTCTATTGGTAATGTTTGCTTAATATTTATAGTATCGCAGAGTACTTCTCATTAATTTATACGAATAAATTGCACCTTTACTGGAGATTCAAAAGGAGATCGAGAATCTTAATACGTACTTTTTCTCAATTTGATAATTGAAGAATTCCTTCATAGTTTAATTAAAAATGTGTAACATATTTTTATGATTTAATTTTACTAGTTTGTTCGATTTTAATAGAATAGTTTGCTAATTAAAAAAAAGAAGTTTCATTTTGAATTCTGTCACTTATAAGGTGCGAAAAGCGTTTAATAACGAGTTTAGAAAAAACCATCGCTCTTCTAAAATTGAGATACATCTGAGCACAAAGATAAAAATCAGCACACCACAGCAGTTAAAAATGAAAGTAGAACTAGAAATAAAAAAATCAAGGTAAACCCCAACACAGAATAAAAGAGTCTGAAAGAAGAGACTGAAATAGTCTGTTTAAGCGTTAAACGAAATATTACGTTCCTTTCCCAACGAAAAAACGTTCTAAAAATGATCGCAAAAGGCAGAGAAAAAAATTCTTGGACGCCAAAGCGGTTTTTTCTCTCATTCTTGAAATATTATTTTCCGGCGTGCACATGAGTACGTTCGTCACCCCCCGCGTCCTTCATATTTGGTTTGTTCTTACACTCCAGTGTACCTGGCGGTGGGCCAAACCAAATTGTTGAGAGGGGCGGGGAGTTTGATAACAATATCGAAGCGGAGAATGGGAACAAAAAAGTAACAAAATGATAATAAGTCTAAACGAGACGGGAAAAAAACGTGCAAGAGAAAAAGTTCTACACCGAGCAAAAATGTTCGCTTTTTCCTGCTGGGAGTATGGTATCTGTGATTAGAAAAAAGCGCATATACCTACTTAGAACCAGGCACAAGGCCAAAGTAATGAAAGAAACAATCTAAAGCGGATATTTTTTTTTGTTTGGAACTAGTTTCCCTAGTTGGATTTCTTAATTATATTACCGTAAATTCCGTTATCCTTTTAACCTAACTCGCTTAAGTACCTAACTCAGTGTTTATTCGTGTTTGGAAGTTGAACTGCGATATCAGAGAAGCTAGGTTCGAGACCCCAGGCTCCTTTTATGGTCTTCGATGGTTAGAAATTATGACAGTTTGGTAAAAGATAAGTGAACATTGTTCACTCTTGAAATGATGATTTGGAGTGGAAATAATTGGTATAGTATTAAGTGGGTTCTGTGTTTCATCGCATAGGAACTGCATAATACAAATTATGTTGCTTTATTCCACGAAATTCATTTCACCTTTTATGGTCTTAAATGATTATTATAAGTGAATATTAATCACATCTGAAAAGATGATTTGGACAGAAAATAATTGGTATAGTATTAAGTGGGTTCTGTGTTTTATCGCACAGAAACTGCATAAACCAAATTATGTTGCTTTATTCCACGAAATTCTTTTCCTGTAAGCCAGTGATTTTGAAACTGGATTCCTGAGAACCCCGATGTGACGTTTATGTTTTCAAAATTTTCACAACTTTTTGAAATTTGTTTCGAATTTTGTTTTGGTATGTTATTTTATTACCTTTTTATTTTTAAAATTTTCGGTAGTCATACTTCAAATTATTGAAAAACATTAAAAAATCTCTTTAACATTTCAAAAAGAAGTTTTGATTTTGTTTTTTTTATATTATTTCATTACAATTATATCGTATTTTTCATTGTATTTTTGATAATCTTCCAAATTATTAAAAAGCATTAAAATTGCTTGAACCTTTTTATGTCCTTTCTGCTTTTGAGATCGATTCGATATTTTTTATGCATCGGGTAGTAATCGTGTCATATAAGCGAGTGATATTGAAACTGAAACTTGGTTTCTCAGAACCCCTTTGTTCCTTGTAACGTTTCCAAGAGTTCCGCAACTTTTAAATCATTTCGATTTTTGTTTTTGACTTATTTTATTACAATTTTATTCCATTGTTATTTTAAAACTTTTTGTACTTATATTTTAAATCATTAAAAAAATCACACGAACATTTTTAAATATCCATCTATACTGTTTGTTGAAGGTATCGATTTCATATTTTTTGAGTCGGGTGGTATTCGTTTCCTCTAAGCCAGTGATATTGATATTTGGTTTCTAGGAACCCCAAGATTCCGCGTTGCGTTTTTAAGAGTTTCGCAAAATTAAAAAAAAAAAAACGGTTAGATTTTTGTTTTTCCTTATTATTTTCCAATTTTATTGCATTTTTGTTTTCAAACCTTTGATAACCATATCTTGAATCATTAGTAGATCGATACGACAATGTTTTATGAATCAAGTTTTTTTGGTTGAAGTCGAGTTGTATTCGTTCATGATGATTTGGTCTGTTTCGATTCGCTTGAAAGGATCTAATTTATTATACGTTCAGTTGATTCGAACAAAAGAATTACAATTCCTCAAAACGACCCTCACAGACCGTACTTATGAGATGGCTTTGACAGAAGCCATTTCATACATGACTTTTGGCCGATAAAAACTCTAAATAAAATTCCTTCCATCATCTACATTCGACGTTTCAATTTCAAAATGACCTCTGGTCAGTATAAAAACAAGTAAAAACCCACAATCCCATTATTCAATTTAAAACCGATCTTTCTTCACAATCACAAATAGAAGTCTTTCATATCACATTCTTTTTCGAACTGCTTCCTAACACAGATGTTTGTAGAGATTGGGAATCCACTTTAAGCTGTAGATCTTGGTCTGATTAGCCCTAGTATAGCCCAAAATGACCATACAGTAAAGCATCTCATTCATTTCATTGATCTTGTATGCTAGTACGTGTTCCAGTTTAGTAGAATAAAATGCCACATTTTGCACATCCCTTTATGTCATCCATGGATAAAAAGTCCCATCCAAAAGAGATTAGATTTACAATTTCGATCCCACTACGTCCTAAAAATAACGTTCGAATTTCCTTCCTCTCTATAAACCTTCTCAGTCGAACGACAATTTCTCAGAACGATCCTTACCTATGTCATGACTTTGACAGCAGCCATTTCATACACGACTATCGACGAAAAAGCTCAACATAAAATTCCTTCCACCATCTACATTTGACGTTTCAATTTCAAAATGACCTCTGGTCACTGCAGAAACAGGAAAAAACCCATACTCCCTTATTCAATTTAAACCCGCTCTTGCTTCGCGATCGCTAATAGAAACCTCTCATTACGCACTCTTTCCCAAGACGCATCCAATCTAAATCGAGGGAACACAAGAAGGAAATATATCCACTACAGAAAAAACTTATATCTCGGCTTATTTTAAGAAAAGAAAGGGTACCCCTCTTCGCGTAATGACTCAAGCTCGCCGTTTTTGAAAGGGGGTCTAGAAAAAGCGGAGTAGCGTAAAAATGCGCTATAACGGAGAAAATGCAATTTTACGACCAGTTGGGTCCGGAAATAGTTTCTGGGGTAAACGTCCTATACCTGGAACATACTAGATTGAAAAATTCTCTGCTAGTTGGAAGAGCATAAAATTATACTATCGCTATATTGGCGAAGGTGCTGTGCCTTTATATATATCTGTATTATACGGCGACTGGCTTAAATAAAAATAAAAACGGAAAAAATGGGGGATTTTTCTTGTTTTCTGGCTCCTCGCATATATTTCATCCTTTTGTTCGTTCACGGTACACTGAGTAGAAATGATTTACGTTGCCATTCCACGTGGAATAAAGTTGTATTTTTTTTCGTTGGTCTTGTTCGTTTTCGACTACCTCTGGATTCCTTTTCTTCTGCGCACAGGTTCGTCAGCAGGTCGGGGTGCAGTACAAATAAAAGGGGAGTGAGGTGATGAGATTTCGGGAACCCCTGCCTGCGATAGTTCCCAAGTTCCCTTTGTTAAGTTTCTGGGCTTGTCTAATGGAGGGAAAACAAAAGTTGGTAACGCGAACTGTATTTTTTCTGTATTGCTCTATACTCACGGATAGAAAGATACAGCTTTCTCGAATTCGGTGGGTTGTTTTCTATGGCACAAGGGCCATATTTGATAGAGCTACGCCAAACACAGATAACAGCCAGTACCCGCAGAAGGAAAGTTTTACTAACGGTTAGGTCGGTAGTTGAATTTACGTCGCACTGCGGCAACATAATTGGCGACCGTCCGGAATCAATCCCGAAGGGAAAGACCGAGGACAACACTTCGCAATTCTGAATCATGGTCTGATGATGAGGTCAACACCTGAGCTGGCACCCCACTCTCCAAACTTCCACACCATGCCAACGTGGGGACATTTGAGGCCACGACAGATTTAACCAGTCTCCACGTGCGCGACGATCTTTGGTTGGATTGAGTTTGTTTGGAGGAATCGAACCTGGGGCATCGTTGTCTTTAAATAAATGGGGGGGGGGGGGGTGCTCCGCGGAATATCCAAACGATATTTTTCTGCTTTCATCCCATTACTCTCTTTCCCCTTTCACAACATTTTTTACTTAACGATGGCCTGTCTTGTTTTTGACGTAGCTTGGCTCTTGAGCCATAAAACCTACGTACTTCCGCTGCCTGCAACTCGCAAGTTGCTAGTGCAGTGGACATTCCCACTGAATCACGACGGCTCCTCAAATTCAAAGACTTGTCATCCATCTAAAGTACAATCTTAGGCGACCATCTTTTGCATCGTAAATAACCGTTCGCTCAGGGAGGAATTCTCTTAACTTGTGTCGTACCTTAAAATGGTTAGGACTAAATATATCAATACCCTATACACTTCAGGTCTACTTAACTTCATTATACATATACCCAGTGGGTAGACCGTCAGTATTCTCGTGGATAATCACAAACATCTATACACTTTCGAACTTTAATTCGAAGCCGGAACTTACTGGGTGGCAGAGATAATGATGTGGCAAAAATCAGGAAATTTCGGTGTAAACAAACCAGACTATCTGCGCAGATTTTCCGTGTACTGTCCACGTATCGGGTTATCGTAAAATATAGTTTATCACCTTTTTCACGACGTTTTGCGTTTAATCTAATTGGTGTCGACCCATCTACTATAATATATCAATTCGGAATTTTTATTTTGAAAATTTTATTTTCAAAGTTCTGAAGTCGTATTAAAAAATATCAAATAACGTCTCGTTCTGAATGCTTACCGGAAGCACGATTGCCGCAGAAATACTACCGCCATCCGTATTTGGCATGACAGAAAATGCCTCATACCAGTTAGGCGGAATGGAAGATATACTCAGCTCTTCATCCCAAATGTTGACGAAAAGTTATACAGGTTTTACATAAACCGAATATGTGACCGCAAGTCTCCTCATTTGCTAGCCAGATTAGGCTATCAGCGAAACAAGAGATGTGATCTGGAACTTATCTAGTAGTGGTTAACAGTGGGTAGAAACATCTCAGATCGTGGAAGTAGAGTTGGCTTTCCTGCATGAGACTGTTTAAAGCGGGGAAGACAGTTTGACAGAGATCCGTCAGCAAACATTCGGTGGTTCATTTTTTTTAATGTACCTTATCCGTGTTATTTAGTGTTGGCTTTTTGTTGTTTGTTTATAACAGTAAAAAAGTGAAGAAGTGTTAGACAATGCTGTGTTCTTTTCTGAATTTTCAAAATTTGCAATACGGAAAAATGTATTTAACGTCACGCATTAACACGATACAATTATTACTTTCGTTAAAGGCACTGGAAGGAATATGGTACAAAAATAGCTCTGGACTCTGGTGGCCGTTTTCAAATTTTAATTCAGTTTTTATAAATTTGAAATGAAGAAACTGGAACCATTTGTTGTGCTGAAAATCTTTTTTTGTTTTTAATTAGTTATAATTCAGTTTGGAAAATTCTTCCATTAAAAAAATATGCATCTTTAAAAAATAATTTTTACTTCGTTTTTCTTTAAGATAAATCTTTATTTAGAATAAACAAAATCAAATAATACTTTTTGAATATTAAAATGCATGCAGGAAATATTTTAAAAACCACTATACCTATCATAAAATTGCTCATTATTTATCTCATAACAAGGTGTTTCAAAGCTGACAAACACTTGAAAATTCATCGTCAAAGCGTTCCACTTATAATATGTTGGAATATTTCTGAAGACATCTTTTTAATGAGGCATCCTTGAGCAATTTCGTTTACACAGGTCAGGTTTAGTTTTATTCAAACGATACAAGGAAACTACCATGTCTTTGAGAACATCTTTGCTTCTGATATTTGCGCCATGTTCATTCAATTTCAACGTTTGTTGTACCTTCGGTACCAAATGTTAGGAATTGTTGTGCTGGAATTAACGTAATAGTGCACAAATTTTAAAAAATTCTAAGAGTTATAAATTCTAAATCAACGTGTTTATTCACTTTTAGCGTGTATTGTACCTCTGGTAAATTTCATGAATTGTCTTTTAATGAAGATTTTTGAAGACATCTTTTTAATGAGGCATCCTTGAGCAATTTTGTTTACTCAGGTCAGGTTTAGTTTTATTCAAATCATACGAGAAAACTACCTATGTCTGTGAACTTTACTTCTGATATTTGCACCATTCATTCAATTTCAACGTTTATTGTACATCTGGTAATAATTTTCATGAATTTTTATGCTAGAATTAGTATAATAGTGTACAACTTTTTAAAATTCTAAATTTCTAATAATTCTAAATTCTAATTTAACGTGTTTATTCACTTTCAACGCGTATTGTACCTTTGGTAACAAATTTCAGGGATAAATATGCTGAAATTAGTATAATAGCGCACAACTCTAAAAATTTTTGATTTTTAAAGCTTCTGAATTCTAATTCAACGTGTTCCTTTGCATTTCATCTCTGGTATTAAATTTCAGGAATTGTTTTTCTAGAAATAGGGTAACAGTGCACAACATTTAAAATTTCTAAAGAACCATTCATTTTTCAAGTAACACTGTTTTCCCAGTACGGATGGGCGAGTTAGTTTTATTTACCTGCGTAGACGTTCATCACGATTTGCATGCAAAAAAAACCAGATAAACTGAAATATTTTTGGCAAAAATCAATTTATTTTTTGGATGAATATTTCAGTCATTTTTATCGGATGGCTCATAGAAAAATCCGCGCTTTTTGTAAACCCACGCACATTTTTTGTAATGCTTTATTCGGAATTCTCCAACCATTTTTATTTATTCCCTTTACCATTCGTCTTTTTTATTATTTATTTATTTTTTACGACACGCGTCTGGAATTCTTATCTCTATACTCCTCCGCCAAATAAAAATAGTCTGTCAAGTCGACTCGAAATCTGATGCCACTAGATAGAACGTAAACTTCACTTGAAATTGTTTTCCTTATCGGACAATAAGGAACTGCAGACGATATAACTGGAGAGAAGAGTATTAAAAACAGTAATAACCGTAAACGTTTTCTTCTCTATTTCTGGCAATCATAGAATAACGCCGTTGCATGCGAATAAGACTTATGGTATTGTTCTTACGTCACTATCTGAACCGGAATCTCTTTTTATATGCTAATACATATACAATTTTTTCTTGAGTACCCTTTGCTTGACGCTGTGAAGTTTTTTCGACTTCCGATATTTTTTGTAGAAAGTGATTGTTTGAGCTATTATCCATTTTTCTAATGACTGAACCATTTGCATAAATCTTACAAATCGTTTGCTCCATCGTCTGAGATGTGCTCGTAAAAATCATCGACGTTTATTATGTAGAATAATAATTGAATTCTGCGATCGTGGAATTTTTTTATAAAAGAATTTCGTCGCACGATTCCGTTGGGTTTTCTTATGTTGTTTTTAAGGGTTCAGAGATATTTTTTGAAAATTATTATATTCACAAAAAATGTGAATGGGGCTATTTTATTACGTTAGTTAAGGAGATTTGGTGCACATGTTTTTCGAAGTGATCGATTTTTAGATTATATGAGATTAGGATAATCTATTTTATGCTCTTTTGAACATAACTTTTTTGCTTCAATTCTTATTAGTTTTTAAAGTAAAAATAAAACTAACATTATTCTTAATAAAATAAACTCAAATTTTGAACTATATCTATTTTCTCGAAGTATATTCTAGCTTCGAGGTACATTTCCTGAGAAACGTTTTGACCGTATGATGGGTTCACATGCACATATATCCTTTCTGAAACCTGCAGTCTTCCTTGCTTGACTTCAACCAGTTGTGACCTTCTTGACCAATAGAATCTTTCCTAAGCTTCTTTCAACCAATCTATGTGATTATTTGGTGAATATGTACGTGTTGTGGGGTAAAAGCTATTCAAAACTAAGCCGAAATTTCGTGACTTTCAGAGGATTAAGGAGAAGGAACAACACTAATATGAAGAACCAAAGAAGTCAAGTATGCGAACAATATTTTTGCCTTAAATTTTCAGTTTGACTGTAATAGTAGTACTAAAATTCTGCATGTATGTATACATCGACTTCGCGAGCATATATATAATATCGTCGGCTTATTTTCACGAGTCAGATTGTAAACTGTTTGAAAGATATATAACATCATCAAAACGCTTATAATTTATAATTTTTTTTGTCTAAAAATTAAGTCTTTAAGCAGCTGTACAGTAGAAAATTATTTTTGTCAGTTAATGAGTTTTTGCTGTAAGAGAGCCGACGATATTTCTCTCTCTCCCTTAACAATAACTGTATATAGTTTAGACTAGAATACAACAGTAAAATTCCATTTTAATCAATTGGGTTTGGGAACGTAGCTTTCGAGATCGAAAAGGACTTGCAACACTCTATTACCCATCTATCGAAACAAGCGCAGAAATTTGCTTGATAGCAAACGTATCCCATACCTCCGAAAAATGTGGAGCAAACACACATCGTGGTCTTCTCCCTCGTACTAAGAGTTCTTAATTGAATCGATAGATGGCGCTGCTCAGCCAGGTCGAACCGTCGGCTGTTGCCGGTCTTGCTTTAATTGGGCTATTAATTTATTATTCCATCTAGTCTTATTGGATGAGATGAATGACTTGTGGTGGGTCGAGAATTTTCCCTTTTATTGTGTTGGGTTTTATCGCTCTCAAAAGTGACAGCGCCGAGATTGGATTTGAACTGTGGCGTTTCATTTTAAATCTGTGATAATGTAGCCCTACATAATAAACAATGTATAACATTTTACATCAAATAAATTTGGGGCGATGGGGCATTGATCGTTTGCATTTTTTTGTGATTGTGTTAATTTAGATGCTGCAAATATTGATTTTCAGTTTTGGTTAGTGTTTGAAGTTTGAAAATTTTGTGGGGAAGAATTCATATTTCCAATTTGATGTTGGTCGAATTATGTATACGAGTGATCAGTTCTAAAGTTGTCGAATCCATGACTCAACATATTTGTATCGAATAGAGAGGACATAACAATGTTATTAAATAAGCTATATGTTGAGAAACACCAAGGATTTTAAAAAAAGTTTTATAGTTTTAAGAATATCTTTCTGCTCAATTGGTTTCAACTTTAAGATAGAATTTTTAATTTTTGTAAGTTCTTTGAGATACAAATGATAAAATTTGAGTCCGAGTTTAATTTTCAAAGCTGAGACGTTTTGCTATTTTAATATAGATATCCATAATTTATATAAATACATCTGTAACTTCTCTCTGAGGCATACGACTCGATTGCGTTCAAAATAATCAAATCGAAAACATTGAAAAATGATCCAACGTATGATGTGTTGATACAAAAGCATTTCTTAAACTCAAATAAAATTTAAATTCATTTTCTGAGGACTCATTTGGTAGTTAATTACACCTTCGTTTTGAATATAATAGTTGACAGCAGAGTCAAATTCATTTTAAAACGAATTTGAAACTACTCATTGCATTTGTTTTGGAAAAGTTTGAATTTTGGATGGGCAAATTTTATTTGCGAGCAAAATCACGTGGTGCTCCATCAAGTCGTTGCCATACAGCAAATACACACGAGTCCCCTTTTCTGCGCCACTGAAGAGATCTATGTATTTAGAGATGTTCAAATGTCATTTGACATAACAAAAAGATTCGTCTTTACCTTTGAACTCCTTTCGAAATTAAATTCTGGCTACGCTACTGGGGAATATGATAGTAGATGATTGGTGGAACGGGGCACCAATCATATGACGCCTCCAGAGTCACATGATCACGTAGAGGGACGGCACGAATGTTGGCAGATATGAGAGACATTTTCTGTCACTCTAAATGTGGGTGGTGATAGTGTACCTGTGGCGATACGTGTTTCCTGTACCTATTCTGAACGTGACGTCAATTGGCTTATTTTTCGATTACGATTTCAGCACTTCGCCAATAAAAATCCCCATATGAATTCCGAAATGATATCTGATTGTTGATTAGTCATTGCCGATTAGATTAAACGTCAAATGTCGCCAAAACGGCTATTAACTAAATTTTGAGCTAATCCCGATACATATCATGAAGAGCAAATTCGGTAGCTGAAGTAAAATCTTCGCAATCCGTCTGGTTCGTTTACGCTAAAAATCCCTCGCATGATACTCGACAGCGCGACTCAAATTTATTTTTAACACATGAATTTGAAACTGTTCATCGCATTTCTTTCAAATCCTGTGAAAAAGTTTGTATTTTCCATCAGCTGATTTAATTTGCTAGTAAAATCACGTGGTGTTCGATCGAGTCATTGCCATGCAACAAATACAAACTCTTTTCGTGCCATGAAAGGGAAATATATTTAGAGTTGTTCAAATCTTCATTTGACATACAAATAAGACATTCGACCCTCATTTACCTTTGAACTAACTCCCCATTCGAAATGAAATTCTGGCTGTGCTTCTAAAGAGCTTGATAATAGATGGTTAGTGGGTAGTCACCAATCATATGACGACACCAGTCACATGACTACGAGAGGGACAAAAAGAAGTGTAGGCAGATATGGCGAGGGATTTTCGAACAATCCTGACGGAAAGTGAAGATTTTACTTTCACTACTGGAATATTCTCGTATGATACATATCAGAGTTGCTTAAAAATGTTGTTTATCGCCGTTTTGGCGATGTTTAGAGCATAATCTAATTGGCATTGACCAATCAACCATCATCAATTCGGAATTCAGTTTTGGAATTTTTGTTGGCGAAAAGTTCATATCGTAGTTGAAAAGTAAGTGAAGTCACGTTCGGAATACATGCATGAAATACATTTGTTTCAGAAACACTACCGCCATCTGCATTTACTTGACAGAAAATGCCTTCTCATAGTTAAATTTTAACTTAGAAAGTAAAACGATAACTGATAAGGATCATCAAGTGTTTTAACTTCCATTGAAATTCTGTTGATCAGGCTAGAACAGATTGGGAAGTTTAATGACTCATTAGGAGAAACTCGTTTGACGGAAAGACCTATCGAAATCGTTAATTCAAAATTTGCAATTAACTTCGTCTTTCGCAACTGTGGAGTTTCGACGCGCGCTGGAAAAACTTGCAAAAGTGTATTTTCTTCACTGTAACTGTCGAGCAAGTGTAATTATTCCGTTGACAGGTAGAATAACTGCCAGGGCAGAAATAGTGCTCGGCAAATCTCCGCGTATGTTAAAATGGGGGAACGATTGCCATTCATCTTTTTCTTAAAAGGGTGGCAATAAAATTTGCGTTCCCCGTTTCCGCACCTCGTTCCTCATTTTTCTTTCTGTCGTTCTATTTCGCTTTCACCTACGGCAGGGAGATAGGTGGCGCTGAGAATTTGCTTCGTCAGCAAAATTTCTCCGGATGAAAGCAAGCTGTCGATATATTGGAGGGCTCCTTCGCTGGCATCGGGGATTTTGGGCAGAGGGGGTCGTCTGCAAAGTGTGCAGTGAGTTGTTGGGTAGTAAAAATTTCAAAACAGCAAGATTGAAAGAATCATCAATGGCCATGTCGGTTGAGCAAGACGTAAATCATCACCAAGACAGAAGTCACAAGAGGAAAACGCGAGTTTAAATATGGTGTTCTTGTGAATAGTCTTACCACATCTTACTTTTTTAACTAAGCCTTTCCAGGGCGAGTGTAAAGGCGGAGAAGCACTAGTGTCATTCACTAATCTGTTCGCCTGCGTAAAAATAGATAAGGCTTCTCTGATCTTCAATTCGAGAATAGATCTCGGAGTTCGGTCCACTTTCGCTTGTTTGAAATCAAACTGGTGGGGAAATTCTCGTCGAGCTGTGGCAGATTTGTTTATTTCCTTAGAATTGAATAGTTTGAAAAGATTCTATCGGTCCTTTCCTTGTAAAAATCCTTTGGGAGGATTCTAGTGGCCCATTTCTGAGAATATAATCGTTTGGAAATATTTTATTGTTCCTTTCCTTAGCATAAAATTGTTTGGAAAGATTATATTGGTCCTTTCTTTCGGATAGAATCCTTCGGGAAGCTTTGCTTTTTTTATAATAGAATCCTTTCGAAAGATTCTGTTGGCCAAGAAGACTAAAATTGGTCAGAACTTAGGCAGGGAAGACAGGTTGCAAAGTGTAATTATGCATGTGAACCCTCTGAGAGTTAAATGAGCATGCGCAGCAACAAATTTCCGATCTTAATTTAATATTTATTTGGCAAGTCATCATCTTCAAAGTGAACAACAAAGTGATACTAGCCTATAAGTGATACGCCTATTTTGAATGCCATTATAAATGGCGACTCAAAATAGGCGTCGATCAAACTCTAGACTTAAAGTGGTGTAAATATGAGGAGTGAACCTCAAGTGGGGTGAGATAGATGGGCGTGGGAGACGAGGACAAAACGTCACACTTGATGCCATCGCATTCCAACAATTTTCACACAAGTTATTCCGTTTTTGTAGGTTCTTTTCGCGATTGTGAAAGGATACTTTTGAAGCTGCGTATTTTGTTGTTGATTTGCATAACTATATTCGAAAAGCATTCATCAAGGGCAGGTGAGGGAGAGCCCACGGGACATTCAAGGAATGGGAAGAAAGAAGATTGGGTCATCCGAACTAATAATCTGAACACGTGTTTGATGAAGGGGAGTTCTTTTAGAAAATCAAATGGTTTTGAGAAGAGGTCTTGCTGAGGCTTACACGTGGGCTGCTGATATCTCAGAAGAAGCCTTATGTTTAGGTCCGGTTTTGGGATGTCAATGCATTCTCGTTCGCTGTTGCCGAATATAGGGTTATAAAGCGATGTCCATATGAATATGAAATAAATCTTGTACTTGAATCGATCCTAACTTGGCAATGTTGGAGAAGCTTTGAGATATAAGCATCCACCATATGCAAGTCAAATATTCGTACTTGTTTTGAATGCTTAATTCCTCCAAACCACTTGATCTAGAACTCTTAAAGTGCTTAAAATTGTTTTTTCTACACGTCCATGTAAAATACGATTCAAAGGTAACGAAATTAGACAAGAAATTGAAAGACTCCCTCCTGGGTATGCAATTGGTACCACTATCGGTACACGTACCGAAAACGGTGCATATTCTGTTAGTGGACCCCAACTGAAACAGAAGTCTATAGTCAAAGAAGTAGCAGGGGAGTGAGGGGAATATTTTTCTGCGCTGTGCTTCATCTTTCTGCCAATCGGAGAACAGAACGCCGGCGAATGACGGGACGAGCGGCGGAGTAATACATCATCATCATCTTGGTCCGAGGCACTTTTATCGGGAATCTGCCATCCGTGTTCCGGATTCGGCCGGATTGCCCGGATAGGGTTGTAACACACATGTATACCGTCCCCCCTCCTGACAAGCAATTTTTCCTAAGACGTTGCTATCTTGTGTTGCAGAAAATCGGCTCCGAGTAAATATAGGGTTAAAGTGAAAAAGAATGGAGAAAAACCTCCTGGCCGAGAGGATTCCTGGTGCGTTTGGCCGGAAAATGACATAGATGAGATTTTTCTGTCCCGCTTTTGTTTTTTCGTGAAATGTATCGGGTTCACGCTTCGCAGGGGAGAGGCCCGAAAAATGAGTGGTCGTTAATTTGTGTCCTAAATTAAAAACTTTTCAGAATCGGGATGTTAAAGTTCGTGGAGATAAATGGATTAATTGATTTGATGGGAGAGACTGGTTTTTAATAAGGAATTTTCCGCCCCATATCTATCGACAGTGTATCTTGTACTTAAAAATTCCAGTTATTATTTTTATGGATATTTCTTATTTTGTATCCAGGCTTGACAAGACCTGGCTGATACAGGGACAATATGACAGGAAATTTTCCTAAAGTAGGGAATAACTTGTATAATTTATTAGGTACTAAGCGAAAATTTCTTTCAGATATTTTTGTGTTGCATGTTTCTGAATATGTAGCCAGGACATGTAGTTTTTACTGTACATATCATGACTCCTATAAAACTGTTATCCAAACTGTTAGTCAATGTTGTAGAAGCTTCAAGAAATGACTGATAACGACGATGGAAACAATGCGTAAAACTGGTATATGGAGGCGTTTCATGTCAGGTTAAATGTAGGTGGTGTTAGTGTTTTGTCGTGGATCGTGCCTCCACCACAAAACGTGTACGCGTGCCACGTAAAAACAGAATTTAATTTAATATTCTGAACGCGACGTGTCACGTGGATTGTTTTCCGGATACGATTTCAGCTCGTCGCCAACAGAAATTCAAAAGAATGAATTCTGAATTGATAGTTGATTGGTCAACGCCAATTATATTAAACAATAAACTTCATTTTCAGGTAACCATGATGTGTATAATGAAAGCATTTGGGTAATGGAGGTAAATTCTCTGCAGACTGTCTGGTTTGTTTACATTGAAAATCTCTCATATGGACAATCTGACGAGAAATTAGCCTCAAGCAATAGGGAAAAGGGTAGGGAATAAGTTAGGGGTCCTTGATTAGGAAAACGTGGGAAGAACTTTGGGATTTTTTTGTGAGTTGAATGTTTTCGAATATGTAGCTAAAGGAAGTGACATATGTAGAGTAAAATATGAAAACTGGTAATCAATAGTACAAAAACTTCAAAAGTGACTAATAACGACGGTTAAAACTACATGATAAACTGATCTATAGCTATTTCAGTGGAACAAAATTTCCGTCATCAGGACCAGAATAAAAAAGAGGAAAATCTCTAGTTTAAATGTTTTATCTTTGAATAGCTTCTTGGCGGATCGCTGAGAATGCACATGGGCAGTTCATTCCTCTGGACTTGGTCGAGATTTCGGTTATAGGACCATTTTCACTCGTTAGAAAACAAACTCAAGAGAAAATTCCCAACGTTGTTGAACAGTGACAGATTTCTTAATTCCCTTGCTTTGTGGAGGAACATCACTGTTTATAAGGTCCCAGGGCTTATTTATATGTGTCAATTTATTATTAAAAACGCTTCATTGTTTCCTTGCATCAAGTGTAATTTTCAAATACCCATCATAATTGAACATAAATTGCACTGGTAAAGAATGGAATTTATAATCAAAGCACAAAAAGACAAATTCTATCGCGTGAGTTGATAGAATAAATAAGGAATAAAGGACATTCTTCTCGTATAAAAGAGCATTTTCTTTTTCGGAGTGATTTAACTTTTAATCATCGATCCCGCAGATTAAAAGTTTTCGAGTAATCCATCTTAAAAAAAATTGAAATAAAATTCCGAAAAGTACAAAATGAATTAAAGAAATCGAGTCATGTGGTGCCTTGCGATTCTTAATGCTGGTGTTTTTTCCTCCCTCAAAAAAGATCGTTCTTTGTTTTTCAGTTGGCGAGTTTCCAGGGTGGGATTTCTGTATGATTAATTTTATTTCTTGAATGATTCCAAGACACTATATTTTGTGTTAAAGTATACTTTAGTATTCTGTTTTCGAAGCAGTTCAAGTTCAAGGAATTATTTCTCTTAAATCCGGCTTTTAGGTTTAGAGACTTTCTGTATGTGGTTTTTTCTTCTTGGATTTCGTAAAGGGTTCTTTTGGAAGATGCCTCTCGGATGTTTTATTTGATTTAGAACTCAGTAAACTTTTTTTAGTCATTGATGAGGATTGGGAAGGGAGAATAAAAAGTAGTCCAAGTACTTATTTCTCATTCATGTGGAACTCTCGATATTTATTATCTGAAGAAGATTGGATTACGTTTTCCGTTATTTATTTTTGTACAGATTATGGTTAAATTAGTAGATTTTTAATCCTGTTTCCGCAAAATAATTTGACCGCAATTTCAAGGACTTAACAATCCCATCTTGCTTGATAGTCTGTTACTTCAATTGCTTTATTTAAAACGAAGAATTTAATTGAAGCTCGTTCGGAATTTTTCTTACCCTTCAAGACAATGTTTAAAAATATTCTAACCAGCTTACTGCATTAACAGATGTCCATTTAACAACTGTCACATCCTGTCAGCCAAAATGTTTAGATTTTTACGAAAGCCGCTTTTACTCAATTATCCACTATGACTAACAATGAAAAGGATTTGAACGCTGTTTTTTAACAAAATCAGAAATATTTTGATTATTTTGGACTATAAAAAATGCGATTTTTTACTCTTAAATGTACCGTGTCCCTTAAGAGTCATCATAAGGTATCCGAAAGGAAGTAGTTATGTTGTAGTTATATAAAGCAGTGACCACCAAGAAGTCCATTTTGTAGACTCGAGTTGCGCTGTCCTATCACACGTACTATATTTGTGCCTGGTAATTTGTAAAAAATAGTGGTAGCATCTAAATTAAATTCTGCCACAGCTAAATTATGGAGGTGGAGTGTTGTGAATTTAGCCAACACTATAAAAATTCTTGCAATAGAGTAGTGTATGTATAGCAGTGTAACCTAACACCACTTAGACGTACTTTTTGATAAAATTGCGTTGTCCTATCACGCCGTGTTACATTAGTGACTGGAATCTGTAAAAACTTGTGATAGCATCTCTTAAATTCAGCCACAGTTAAATTATGAAGGGGAGTATTGCGGGGAACTGGCCACCACTATAAAAGTCAGCTTACAATACAGTAGTATACTATATAGCAGTGTAACCTAACAACCACTTAGAGGTACTTTTTGGTAGATAAAGCCGTTCTACATTAGTGACTGGCGATCTGTAAGAACTAGTGGTAGCATTTATTAAATTCATCCACAGCTGAATTATGGAAGGGGATTATTGTGGTGAACTTGGCCACCACTACAAAAATTAATTTACAATGTAGAAGATTGGGTAAAAGATGGTCAGTGAAACTCAATGTTTTTGTTGGATCTAATCTGCTTATCTTCTCATTTGTTAAGTTCATCAAATCTTGTAATTTTAGTTAAATTTTATATTCCACTGTTTCTTTGATAAATCAACTTACTTCTGTAAGCCCTGTGTTGTACTTCCGTGGTGCATGGGGTGTTTGCTTTTGTTCAATAAAAAATACAGTAGTGTATAAAAAGCAGTGTAACACCACTTTAGAAGTACTTTTTGGTAGATAAAGTCGCACTGCTTTTTCCATGTCATACTAAAGGACTATTTGAAAAATTATGTAATTGTAAGTTGTCTATCATTCATCGAAATAAAGTTTTTGTTACTGTTGTATCCACTTTCTGGATCAGATATCGCCATGTGCATTTTGGGGGGCCGTCGTGGCTCAGTGGATATGCCCTCTGCGCTAGCAACCTTCGAGTTGTAGGCGGCGCAGGTTCGATTCCTGCCAGGTGCATTCCTCCCTGGGTGTGCACCTGCCAGGTGCACACCCAGGACCGTTTCCCTATACCGTTTCTCTCTTCTGTGTCAGTAAAGTTTTCGCTGTGTGCGTCAACTACTTGATATTGTATGTCTTGTGTCAATTACTTGATATTTTATTGTGTCTGGCGCAGCTTGGCCAAATTTGGTCCTTGTGCCATAAAACCCCAAAACAACCAACCAACCAACCGTGTGCATTTTGCACAGCTTTAGCTATGTCGATTATTTTCTCGCTGTAAAGGATAGTAATCGATGGTTTGAAGAGCATCTATTATTGCAGAGCAGGTGAATATATGATTAGGCGTGAGCTCAACTCCCAAACAGTTAGTTGTTACAATAGTTTTAACTACTACACTGCAGATGATCGATGTAAAGGATAGTAATCGATGGTTTTGAAAAGCATCTATTATATATATATATATATATATATATATATATATATATATATATATATATATATATATATATATATATATATATATATATATATATATATATATATTGCAAGGCAGGTGAAGATATGATTCGGTATGAGTTCAACTCCCAAACAGTTATTTGTTACTATAGTTTTTACTACTGCACTGCAGATAATCATTTACTCATCCTCATGCTGCCTTTCTATATGAATTGATTTTGTTCTAGTTCCCTATTGTCACTGTGTATTGGTTAAATACGCGTGTTTAGGACGGTGGGTATTGGATAAAGAATTATGGCATGCTCTTTCCCTATACCGTATAAATCCAGTCCACTCTTTTCCTTGGACTTAGGTATGGGGAAAAGGCAAAAGCAAAAATGGCATTTCCTCCACCATTCACCTCAATATGGCCCAGCATCGCCGTATCGGTTCTTCCTTGCTATCCACCGATATCTAAGCCTCCAGCTATAGAGAATATGGAAGAAAAGAATCGGGACGCATAAGGCAAGAAAGAAGGCAACTTTCCTTTCGGACACGTTCGAAATCTACGACTTTTCTTTCCGCCAGACTGGCCATTTGGCCTGCGTCCCTCTCTCGCCGACCCCTCACGTAGTTTCGGGGGAGGAAAGGTAAAAAATAATTTTTTCTTCCATTTTTATTCATTTTCTCTGGTAGCATATTCTTTTCCTTCCATCTTTTACTCGGAGTAACCGAAGACTAAGTGTTATGATACTCGTCCTTTTTGCCTTGTGTCCGTTTTTAAAGGTTCTGATGTTTTTTTGTTGGGAGGGGGTCCGTCTGTCTACCCCTCCTGTTTCTTTGGGGGGATTTGTTTTATTATTTTACATGCAGGAAGGGAAAATTGCATTGATTTGACCAAAAAAAGGAGTGGGATTTTTTGAGGTTTCTTTCTTTTTTACCTCTCACTCTTGCGGAGTTCTCTTTGGTATTAGCAGTGAATGAGGATGTATAGAGCTATTCTTTTTTTTCTTTTTTAAAATCGTTCGAAAGAAACCTTCCTCCGGTTCACCTTTGGAGTAAGAAACGAAAAGCATGTTCTTTTCAAACGTTCTTTTAAAAAGAGTTCACTTAGATTTAAAAAAAGGGAGGGAAACGGAACAGTTTCGAAGGCTTTCGCTGTGTTCGGTCGACGAGAAGTTTTTTCGGCCAACAAGAGAAACTGCTTTAGAAAACATTAAAAAAAGTTGAATGTATTGCTCCAAGAATGTTTTTAAGAAACAGATCTTGGAGGCGATTGCAGTTAGACAACAAAAACAAAAGCACCAGTAAAGAAATTGAAATCCTTTGTTTATGTATTAAATCTGGAGAAAAATTCTTTAAAATGTTATAGTTTAGGATTAAGTTTGCTGTAAGACAGCTCTTACATTGAAGGAAAATATTGATTGGACGAACGAGGGTCAATAACCTTAAATATTATAGATAAAGTTTTAAGACCTATATATGCATACTTTCCAATTGCCGCGATTTACCGTATTTTCTACAAATACAGTATAATCCCCTTTGGAAACGCACAAATATTTGTAAACAACATAGCTTATGTAAGTATTACGTTGCGAAAGACGGTCCTTCATAATTGCCACAATTATACTTGTCCAATTGTTCTTTGAGAACCATTCTTCGGGATTGATCCCGGGCCGTCGCCAATTGCCCGTTGTGTTGCTTCAGTGCGACGTTAATTAATTACCCACATACCTTTGAGAATAACTTGCGATATATATGTTTAGGTTATTTTCCTTCTGAATAAATATGACGAAATCGTAGCTATACAATTTAACCTCCAAATTTCTAATCTTTCTTCTCAGACTATAATTCAAATAATCTGATTTAAATTTTCAAATAAAAAATTAGCAGGAATAATGTAAATGTTTCAGTGCCAAATAATCATTACTGTGTGTGGGGGTGGAGTAGTGACGTAACTGCAAAAATAGGGGTCAGGTACCAGACTTAACTACATTATCCCATTTTGTTCTCTGATAGTTTCTATCTTTCACGAGCATATCTTTCTTTCTGATGGTTTCTATCTTGCGCGGTATTGTCTCATATTCTGCCGACAGTAGTTTGTTTGCATGTAGAATATTATCCTGCATTTTGTTTGAACTCGCATCACCTTACTACCTTTGTACTCATCAAAAAGACAGGATCTTCACTGATTCAAACACACCTTAATCCCAACTACACTATTTAATTTTGCTCTGATGGTTTGTATAGTTCATTGTAGTATTTTTCAATTTGACCATGGCAGAATATATCTTAACACATTAACTTGTTCATGAGAGGAATGTGAATATTCTGCATTTTTCTTTGATTTTAGACCATCCTATCTTTCCAGCAATTACAAAGATAGGATCTTCACCGATCAAATTCCAAACTACATTATCGTTTGATGGTTTGTATCCTTCATGTGGTAGTATATAATTCATATTAATTTAGTGATTGCAGTATAATCACTAAATTAATAGGGATTATTAATGCAGGTTCCAATGTTAATTTCTTTATGTGGGCAATTCCAGGTTCTGCATTTTGTTTGAATTCGGACCATCTTACAGCTTCTGCGTCAACCACAAAGACAAGATCTTCACCTATCCAAACACCAAATTCTTAACTGTACTGACTTTTATTTTGTGCATGGTATTTGATCATAACAGTATATATGTTCTAACATTAATTTTCCTGGAATATGAAGGTGCTGCACTTTGAATATATGCCATCCTACAACCTTTCATCAATCACAAGGGCAAGATCACCGATCAAAGTTCTAAATGTACTATCTTTCATGTGTTCTCTGATGTTTCATGATCTCATATTCCATGTCGTTTCAATTTGTCCTGTCATATGTTATTAATTTGGTTATGCCAATATAATATGCCCAGTATTAGTTTGTTTATGTATAGAATGTAAAGGTGTTTCATCTTGTTTAAATTCGAGCCATCTTACAATCTTTACGGCAATCACAAGACACTATCTTCACCGATGCTAAGCACCAGTCCTAACTATACTATCATTTTCTCTTCTGATGGTTTGTAGCTTTCACGAAAATCTTTCTTTCCGATGCTTTATTTCTTTCGCAGTATGTCTTAGTAATTTGGTCATGGCGGCATATATCCCAACATTAATTGCTTGGCCAAAATACGGCCCTTGCGCCCTAAAACTCAAGTCAACATTAATTTGTTTGGAATGCGAGCCATCTTACAACCTTTGCAGCAAACGCGAAGATCTTCACCGATCAGAGTCCATTCATTTTGTTCTGGAGGTTTGTATCTTTATGAAAAAGTATATATCATATTAATTTGATCATAGCAGTATGTATATCCTGAGATTATTTCTTGTGGAATATAAAAACGCCACTTTTTGAATTCCAACCATCTTGCAACCCTTGCAGCAATCTCCAAGACAAGATCTCCAGCGGTCAGCACACACCAAAATCCTAACTCTTTCACTTTGTTTTCTGGAAACCATTCTCTACACAGTCTGTATCTCTCACGAATCGAGCCTCTCATTTGCAGCAGCAGCCCAAGATGGTGGACACGTAGAAGAGTCGGCTTTTGTGCTCGAAGCGGGCTAATGCCGTTTTATTGAGCAATTCGTGTGACGTAATAGCGTCTGCGGATCAGCCCTTTTGAAGAGATCTGGGCGCTGTAATCCGAATAAAACATCTCAGCCATAAAACCCATCCATTTTCATCCCATTGTATGTGCAAAGGGGAAATCAGATATCTGTCCTCTCTGGCAACCCTGAGGCATTGTGTATGTGCGAGCTTTTCGGAAGGATGGGAGACTACAGTCAATTTGGATTTTGCTCCATGCCCCTCCGGCTATGTTCGCTTTTGCCCGTGGTTTCGATTTTCCGAGGAGGAAGGAGTTCTGCTGTGTCGATGGAATCGCCCTAGAATTTAGTTACCAGGACAGCAGAGGACATGCCGTGTGCTGAAATGTACTTTGCGAAGAAACTGTTCGCGTAAGATGAGCCGATTTTTGGTTCGGTTCTGGAGTGTTATGCAGCAGGGACGTTTTCAGGGAAGGTGGCGTTAACTAAAATCCGTGTGTCCTTAAAAAATCCGTGTGTCCTCCTGGAAAAGGCACAAAACGTATACATCATACAAAAGTACTTTTATTTTACACACACTTCACCATTGATACAATTAAGGATTTCTTTGAGCAACTTCAACAGCAAATTTCATAAGATTAAACCTGACTTCAGTTTAAAAATGGTAATTAACTGATTTTAAGTGCTTATCTTAATGCAACCAAAATACTTGTAATATTGCTTAAGCATAGATATAATTCAGAATTCTTTTGAGCAACTTGGCATCTAGTGAGTTTAAACCTTGCTTCACAGCTGAGAAATGGTAGTAAACTGACTTAAGGGAACAGTATGCTTTCAAAATCACCAAAAATATTTTTTTTGCTTTAAAATTGAGAGATACACAAACCAAATAGAGTTAATTTGATTTATATGCATACAAACTATTATATAAATTAAAATTTTGATTATACATGGAAACTGATGCGCATAGGATCTACCAATTTTTGTTAATTTATCAAAAACTTTTTGACCATGATTTATGCAATTATTTCCGCGCAACTTTCTATCTTTTGATTAAACTTTATATGTAGGTTTTTTAAATAGTTTTCAAATTTTATAACAATCGGTTAATAACTGCAAAAGTTTGTTTTCAAAGTCCACTTAAGTGTTATCGTAATGCAACTTTCTGCATTTTTAAACGTGTATATAATAATCAGTTAAATAAAGGAGTTTGTGTCGTGCTAATAGTTCACGCCTTAAATTCCGTCAAGATAAGACAAATAATGTGCTATGTACACGTGAGGTAATTAATGGAAAAGACCCTACTGATAAACATTTTATACTGAATAAAACCAACTCCTCCAACACTGCCAATCGGAAAACTTAAAGTAGGGATATTTAGAGAGAATTCATCTTTAAATTTAAAATAATAGACCCATAGAATTAGGACATGGTTTTAAGTTCACAATTTCAATTGTCCCAAATATTATTTTTAAGTTAAATACAAAACCAAATGTTTTATAAAAGCTGCTTCAATCAAATATTAATTACTTTTATCTTTTGCTTCTAGTAAGTTAAAAAATGATGTTAAAACTAATGCCCGATATAAATATTTAAAACAAAATGATTTATTTCATTCAAATAAATAAGACCTAATACGTCGGTAATTAACTTGTTTAATAAGTTTTCAAATAACGAAATTATGTTCAACAAAAAATTATCTTTTTAACTTTGAGAAATCTTATTTATTTTTGTTCTAATTATATATACTTCGATTTCTTTCTTTTTAGTAAGCACGTAATCGGAAAATTCTTTACCCTTTTAATTCTTTTCTTTTCGTTTTGCTACTGTATGATTTCCTGGCTGTTTCTAAAACAACCAACAAAAAGTTATTAACCTAATGAGTTATAAATTCTGGATATTAAAGCAAGAATACTAATATATTTTATTAGAGTAATTATAGTTCCAACTATGCAGCCATTTTCATTAGAATAACTTGTTTTTATATGTTCTTCAACGTTTTCTTTAATATTCAGGCGATAATAACGTAAACACGCCGCGATTAAAAAAAGAACATTTTTATTAATACATCGTGAATCACAGAATGTTTTGACTATTACCATTACTAAATCGGAACACGAATTTTCTAGATTGCATTCTAATGTTTGTTTTGCATTTTTATTATTGTTTCTTTTTATTCAAATTTTCCCGAGCATTGATTTGATTACACCTTTTATTGATTTTTTCGGAATTTATTATTTCCATTCAAAAGCTCTGGCCCAAAACTTTCGCAAACTATACTTTACCCAGAGAGAAAAAACTGTTTTCTTCTCTCGGTATCGAATAATATCGTTAAAGTCGCAGTGACACGAGAAGGAACCGCTCGTAATTCGGAAATTAGTCCTCCCGAACACGACTTTATATTAATGGCCGAAACGCCCCCGTTCAATCAATACGAGAAACCCCGTAAAAAAAGAATTTATAACTTTCTGAAAAGGCATAAAACTTTTATGGATATTCGGTAGTTTCTGTGCTTTTTATTACACGTGGCCTCCGGTATGAGTTCAAAAAGTTTACGTGCATTATGACTTCGAAACCATCCACGTGTGTTATAAATCGCAATAAAAAAATTCCCCTTAAAATGTAAAACTCGATTCTCAAAGAACGGGGAAGACGAATAAATAAAAAAGACTAATAAAGGAATTCCATTTCAGAGTTTGCAACTACCAGATGGCAGTGCCATTCGGGATCACGTGACAGGAAGCGGAAGTAACGGGTGGGCAACACCTGTCTCACCAGTCCTCCCATTTGACGCGATTCTAGGAATTTTTAACCCCTGGAAAAGTGCTGTTTTAGTTTCTGCAGGCAGCCTCCTGTGGTGCCGCTTTCCTTTGCATTACAAAGCATGCGTTTGTCTTACACATTTTCCTCTTCCTATGTACATATTTTTATCGTGATGTTTTTCATGACTTTGCGTCAAATTCTAGGTGTTGCATATGGTAATAAAAGTAGGGAACGTGAAGTATAATGAGAAGATTTCACCACACAAGAACTTTCTCTTTTTAGACGATTTTCAAATATCGTGACGCAATCATGCACTATTCAGAAAACAATTTCAGATGGGACAAATCTTGTATCCTGATTTTCGATTCAAGCAAAAGGTCGTTATACTAAATTTACTTTATTATTATTATACTACTTTGACGAATTTTTGACTGTTTTAGACATACCGCTGAGGGCTATAATAAAAGAAAATTTTGTAACATTCAGGTATGTAGATAGTTGAATTAAAGTTGCACCGGAGCAACACGGACTATTGACAAGGGTTCGAGATCAATCCCGAAGGGAAAGATCCGAGGATAACACCTCGTAATTTTGAACCACGGTCAGATGACGTTTGTAACTGAAAAAATTATTCGAATGACGAGAAGGTCATGGTGCGCATGTGCAAGTGTATTCGACTCGCAAAATAAAATTTCTGAATCTAATTAATGTACATAAGAAATTTTTAAACTAAATCATGGTATATAGGTAAATAAAATATACTCTCGCTTGCTATAGTCCTAAGCGGAATACCCTGCATCTACGTGCATTTTACCTTTGTGATAAACGAAACTTCGATTTACGCGGGTTAAATTAGCTTCGGTGTTTATCTTTAATTGTTCTTTTAACATTTAAAATATTTCGGGATGGACTTTACGTGGGCCCTTTCTCTGAATAAGGTTAATTAGAGGATAAGGGGGTTTCCATGGTAAGTGCTTGGTTAGATAACGAGATATCTCGTCATCACAATATTGCAGATATTTTTATGATAACGAGACCAAGATCTGGACAGTTTTGATAATAACGTCGAGGCAACCACCATGAGGGTTAAGGAGGATTATCGCTTTAAAAAGATGATCGCTCAGAAAGTTTTATTCCATACATTATTATTTTGTGTTGTCTGCACACTTTAAATGTCTTCTTTTGTATTCTATAAGTTCAGGTAAACGGTACAACGTATGAAGATTGCCTTAATTGGTTGGGTTGTATAGCACAAGTTGGCCAAGTTGCGCCAAAGAAAAGACAGAACAATGTCAAGTTATGGACATACACGCACAAGGGAAATTTTACTGTCACAGAAGAGGAAATACACCCAGGATGAGTTACAGGGACCAAACTTGCAATAGCTAGTGCAGTAGGCAAACCCACTGAGCGAAGACGATCGTCTTCAGACGGAACTCGCTCGTAAACCGTGAGTCCTCCCTCCACGCACACATACAGAGAGTCACTTTCAATGCCATCCGTGCATTGCCCAAACTGTAACAAATATGTCTTTCTCAAAACACAATATTCCATTCCAAACAGAGAAGCGAGGGGAAAAAACACATAAACGTTTTTAAATTTCCTGAAATGTACATCCGTATCTATAAAGCGGGAGAAATTCCGTTCCTTGTTTTGACGATTCCCCCGCTTATTCATTCCCTTTATTCCTTCCCATTTCCCCTTTCAAACCCGTGCGACAATCTTGACAGCTTTTGCGCCATTTTCGCGAAACGAAAACACGCGGGGCTGGAGGAAAACAAAGAATAAATTCAGGACCCTGCGCCTGTATACAGCGAGGGCAAAAAACGGGAGTGCGACTTTTTATAATATATGCCATTTTGGACTGCTTCGCTCGCCAAACATAAAATTGCTATTCACTCCAGGACAAAAAAAGGCAAAACAAAAGAAATATACATCGGAGTAAAGAAGGCAAAAGCAAAAGAACCGTAGCAGGAGAAGTATTCCTTAAAGAAAGTGACGCTAAGACCTCATGATATAACCATGCATATAAATATACGCGGCCACCATTCTCTTTGGAACAGAGGGGAGGTATACTTTACGAAGGGTTTTAGAGACAGTCTCTTGGGCATGGGGATAAAACGATTTAATGTGGGACCGTGGTACAAAAGAAGAGCGCATTTAGTCTGGAGGAAGCAAAGGGACACTTTTTTCTCCCAGAAAGGGGAACGGGAAAAATAGCCGTTCTCTTTGAGAAAGGAGGTCAATTTGTTTCTTACTTAGAGCATCGAGAAAGGTAAAGGAATATTTGTTTTGTCGTAGTCTTGGGGAGGAAGGGTTGGAGACGTCCCCCACACACTTGTTTGTGTCTCATCTTCGCAGTGATCATCTTTTGGATGTTGTCCGGCCTCGTTTCTTCTGCCGTCTGAGCTGGGATGGGATGCTTTGGGGAAGAAGGGGTTGTGTACTGACCGTGTTCGATTGGCCAGTCTGGCTTTGTTCGAAATTGCGCTGACCAGAAGAGAGATTGGGATCATTGCTTTGGATATGGTAGTTTGTTCAGAAAGGTACCATCTTTGATTTTCTGATGATAGTCGTGTGATTTGATTGGTACCTCATCCGACATTTCTCACTTCGTGGGCCCACATTGGTTTTATTGTTTTTTCTTGCGCTTGGTGCAGCTTGTCCGTTGTTGGACACTGTGCCATAAAAACCTTACCTACCTATCTCACTTCTTGAGCGTAGAAGTGTGAACTGCTGACACATTTTAGTATTTTCTCTGTCCCTCCAATGAGAACTCTAAGCCTCTGGTGAGTCGGAGGGACGAGGGTACAGTAACATCTTTTAGTAAGGAATGGCTGACCAGTTTACAAAACTTGCTTCAGTTTGGGACAGGGGTTGAAGATCCCCACACCTTATTCATATTTATTACGACTACTAAAACTAGAAGTGGCAGGG
Organism: Meta bourneti; assembly: GCA_933210815.1. NCBI lineage: Eukaryota > Metazoa > Arthropoda > Arachnida > Araneae > Tetragnathidae > Meta > Meta bourneti. The sequence continues at coordinate 75,113,019 of OW119928.1, forward strand.
TTATTATGCCCACTCCCCAAACTGGACCGTCTAACACAATCAGTAACTATGAGAGAGTGATCTACGCATACTAACTGCGCATGGATTGATCCATCAGTCTTGAATGCTCTTTTCTGAAGGGATGTCAGTCAATGAAACTCGCAATCCAAACCGTCCCGTATATTTTCGCGCATTCCGGCAAGTCGGAAGCGTTTCTCGTTTTGTTCTTTCGCGCAGCATCTTAAAATCTAGTATCAGAAATTTCAGTAAGCAGTGTTAAAAAGGGCGCGAAGTGAACCCAGGAAGATCCACACAATCGACGTTTTAAGCCCCTCCCATAAACACTACACCTAGTGCTTGAAAATATATTCGTTCACTTTTCTGTGAACATGCGCACTATGCAGATCCTGTTTAGTTATGGATTGTGTTCGAAAGTTCACTGCTCCAAAGGGCGGAGCACGCACCAAGAAACTTATCCCCTTATTGGATCTTAATCGCCTCTCTACAAACAAGCACTGAGTACGGTATATAGGGAGTCATGATCCCTTCATTCACTATTTGTACAGATTCTAATTAAAGTAAAGCCCCGTTTGCTCTTATGGTGAGGTAGGCGACCCAGACAACGACCTCTTAAACTGCGATCACACCAAAAATCATCGCATTACTAAGCCAACACATAAAACCATGACTAATTGGCTTGGAAATATTAAAAATAAACATTCAAGGTATAAAATCAAGATGTGGCTGGAGAGATTAGATTGGACGCCGTAGGCGGACACTATTTCACCTGTGTGGCTTTCAGCTGTATAGTCCGCCTTACGGAGGAGTTTCGGGAATTAGGGAGAACTGAGCAATCTATTATACACATAAAACATTCAAGATAGTACACATAAAAAATAGAAGGTAATAGAAGGAAAAGCAAAACATGTAAGCACAAAAATACAATATGACGTAAGAAAAGGATTACAAATTTGTTAAATTTACAGAGAACCAAATGATAATAACATAAAAGTAATACTGATAATAATAACGTAGTACAAATGATAATAACATAATAAATAATCCATATACAATAAACGGTAACAATACACAATGAACAAGGATACGTATTTAGAACAAAAAAAATTTCAAAGAGCAAAACCACTAAAAAGACAACTAAACAAATATACTAATTTCGTAAGAAAGGCTAGGTTATTTCAAGAACTTTCGACTTCTCAGATCTCACAGATATAATAAATGTTGGAGCAGGGAAATTCCATAATTTTAAGGATTTTGTGGTGGCAGTTTCTATTCTTTGCAGTACTTCGGCACCAATGAGAGTAGTTTTGTAGAGAAGGTTTCGCAAAATGCCACGGACTTGTGAGATCGCATTCAAAAAGGTAGTGGATGGGATCACCTTCTCGGCCGCAGATGCTCAGCGCACTTGCTTTTAGATGGAAACGTTCTAGATACACCGGAAATGGACCATGGCCTGCGAAAAATTGTACCAGCTTTGAGTTCTGGTAAATAAGTTCGGTTGAAATCTTCGGAAAGAATTTATAAGTATATCCCCGTTTGTAAGAAACATCCCATTCTGCTTGCCATTGGTCCAATACCAACGTAACAATTTCCTTCTAGGCCACTTTAAACTGGTTGTTTGATGGGAAATTCCATTAGCTGTAGACTTCGCAAGTAAGTCTGCTTGTTCGTTTCCCTCAATGCCAGCGTGTGCTTTTACCCAAGAGATGTCAATTTGGGGTATTTCAGTGGCTTCAAGCAATTTTTCCTGACTTCATTGATGATTGGTTTGTGGGAGAACACATTACCCAGAGTGGTAATCTATTCTCTCTGAAACACAATAGTAGACTGCTTCCTTAAGAGCAAGCAGTTCAGTTTGGTATACAGAGTTGCAAGGATGTAGGTTACTGGCCCAGCTATGACAGATAGCTGGGCCAGTAGATACATCCTTGCAACTCTGTAATTTGATCTGCCAACTTATCCTCGAAAAGGCTCTAAGCCACATGGTGAGTTGGGAGGTGGTCACGAAGAACATTCTGTAGTGTTCTCTGGATTTAGCTAAGTCGAGTTTTCAGCTCTACTTTCTTACCCTTGAAATAACACCTGCGAGTTGTAAGCGGTACAGATTCGATTCCTGTTAGGTTTAATTCACCCTTGGGTGTTTTTCTCTCTTCTATGTCAGTAAAACTTTCTTTTTGCGTGTATGTACATTACTTGACATACTTTGCCCTGTGTTTGGCGCAGCATGGTCAAATATGACCCCTTGTGCCATAACCCCCCCCCCCCCCCTGAAGTGACTGTTCAAACATCCCATGCTTGAAATAACTGGAATGAGAAATATTGCTTGAAATCTTTAACCCTAAAAGCTAAAAAGCTTCTCGTTCTTTTCTAAAACAGTGCAATCATTCGTAACTCCAGTTTGTATGAAACAAATTGTGCAGATTAATCAATTGGGACTAGTGAAGGCTTAAATCCTAGCGATGCGTCAGTTTCAATTAAAATGTATGCGCTCGCGTGAGTCGAGGATTGTGAAACTCACATTTCTAATACTCATATTAAAACCCATTCTTTCCATTTACGATACAAACGCTCAAGCCTAACGCCTTCAATTGTATGACAAGACGCGTTATGCAGCGATTGTTATCGAAAGAACCGTTTCTCGGAACAATAGATGGAAGTTCTGGATACCACCAGCAATATCCACGCATGAGCGCTATCGAATTATTCTAATAAAACCTCCGTTCGTCTGCGTACAACGTCTTCCTTCGTTAGCTGGTCGTGGTGCAAGACTAGAGCTCAAGTGGTCTTGAGGCGCGTTAAACGGGATGGCGTTATTTAACGACAAAACGAAAGTTCCGCCGCGTCGTTCGCTTTCCATTGAAGACGAAACGAAATTGAAAATGTGAGATAATTGATGTTGTCAGTCGAAAAATTCGGAAGGGAAGGCAGGTCGGGAATTGTTCTACGGCGTAAACGAGAAAAGGACTGTCAAAATTTATAGGGTTCGCTTTGCGACGACAGTTGTTTTGGATGAAGGCGGAGGGAAAATACGCGGGTTTCTAAAAGAAAGTGTGAATTAGTTTCCTCTTTCGGGGAAATTTTTTCCTGGAAAATCTATAATTTGATCTTAAATTTTCTCCAGTTTTCTGTATCTCATGTACGTTTTGTGCGATGACAGATGTTTTTCGTTTCCTTGAGGAATATGTACTTTTTGGAGTTTTCTTTTGTCTCTGCAGTTTTATTTAGGATTATATGTAGTTATGTCTTAAATTATACCTGGAGGCTCCTTTTTCTTATTCACACTACTATGTTCCCCAATCCCTCTTTTTTTAATATCACGACATTTTTTACTTGATGTTGTCTTTTTGGCGCAGCTTGGCAAAATATGGTCTCTGCGCTCTAAAACGCCAAAACAACCAACCAACAACTTTTTTCTTATTAAACTGTCAAAAGTTAATCTGAAAAGTCCCTTTTTAATTAGACAACTTTTTTATTAGACTTAGTAAACCACTAAAAAGTAGATGTTACCACCCTTGAGAAATCCAGTCCATACCGGCATTTCATTACTGGTTTTTCGATCCTAATAATCACTCAACCAACTGATAAAATGCATTCTGTGTTTTAGCGAAGTTGTAGGCGGCACAGGTTTGATTTCTGTATCTTATCATGGAAGTATTTCTCTCTTCTGTATCAGTTCAACTTTCCTTGTTGTGTGTATGCAAGACGGAGAACGTCAAGTAATACTTGACAAGTAATACTCAAGTAATACTTGACGTTCTCCGTCTTGCGTTTGGCACAGCTTGGCCAAATATGGCCCTTAAAACCCAACTATCTGTCTCCTAGCGACCAACGTTATGAGGTAAAAGACACTTTAAACTTAACTAAAAGCCTTAAAAAACTTGTTGAGATGCCTCCTTGACTAGCACAGTACAATTTTGAATAGTCTAATCAGCATCCATCTGAAAAACTTGGTAACCTTCCTACCAAGACAAGATGGCCGTTAACGATATTTAAAACCACATCACATTTCCGTGTTCAAAGTCATCTCCCATTCGTTACTATCTGACTCGAACACTTAACGACAAAGAAACTTCCAGTATTTAGAAACCAATGAAAATTAATCCCTAGACTTCGATTTAAATTATAAAAAAAGGAAAGAGCCCCTTAACTCGGAGCGAGGGTTCGTTAAATAAATCTTAGGGGAGATCGTAAATCTTCATAAACTTTATCCTCTTAACCATCCTCTCCTATGCTCTGTGAAGGGGGATTTATAGAGTATCCTCGATAATTCCTCACAAATCTTGATAGATCCCTGCATGGACCAACCTTCGCTTTGCAAGATGGAGTCTGTGTTTTTTCGACCTCAAAGCCTCGACGAAACTCTTAAGAATGCATTTAATTTATGCAATTAGAGCAGTTTGGAGATAAGCTGGGTAGAAAAAGTATCAGCATAAACCATCGTGGATTTGCTTGTATTTTTAAGGCCAACGGGTTGGTCTTAGAAGTTGGTGTAATCTGCAGAAATTAAAATAACTTAGACTTGGTGTTGGGTTTTTTATTTGTTTAACTTGGAATTGATGGTGTCGTTTGTGTTCTGATGGAAATCTCTCGTAATTTCGATAATCGGGTGAGTTTCTGGTTAAATCGACGTGTTTCAAGTTCGTCACTAATCGACTAAGTTCTTAAGGAGGAGTAATTTAGCAATCGTAACCAGGTGCATTTTGACATCTGATCTACGGGCCCAGTATCAGACGAACCATGTCATGACGAACTACACTATCAGGTTCCATGACCTAGTGACCGCGGTAACCCAATAGGTAGAGTCACAAATTAGCAACCGGAGGGTTGTGACTTTGAAACTCGATCTAGCCAAAGATCATCGTGTTCGTGGATCTGTAGTGGCTTCAAATGTCCTCATGTTAACGTGGTGTGGAAGTTGGGAGAGTGGGGTGCCTGTTCAGGTGTTGAACTTGCCATCTAACTGGTTCAAAACTACGAGTATTCTAGACTCTTTCCCTTCGGGATTGAACTCGGACCGTTGCCAATAGCTGATCCAGTTGTGTCGATAATAGTTGAGTTGATCCAGTGTGACGTTAATTGATCTATCTATCTGGCTTAATCGATTCCCGCAGAATTGTCCTTTTAAGAGAATAATTGCATTTCGTAATCACATTCAATATTTTCTAAAGTTTCAAACTGCATACCTAAGCAAAAATTTAATTTAATAATAATTTAATCGATACAATCAATAAGAATATCAGTTGGGCGCAGCTTGTCCAATTTTGGACCTTGCAGCATAAAAAAAAGTCAACCATACAAGAGTATTTTAACCGAATAATTAACTGAACTCTGCAGTTCTTTAAACTGAATAATTACAGCATCGTAACTGTATTCTGTAACTTCTAGAAATTCATTTTCGATTTGTTAATAGAAATTAAAATAACTTGTCTCGAAATTAATGGTGTGTGCATGTACTGATAGTATACTTTCGTAAAGTCTTGTCCAATTACGATTATCGGCGAGTTTCTGACTTAAACGATCCCAGCCGGAGAGTTTCAAGTTAGCCATTCATCGAGTTCTTAATCTCTTTAAAAGAACATTTGCAATCGTAGAGCTTCATTTAATAGCTTCCAGAAATTTATATTCAATAGTTTCTAGCGGAACATTTAAATAACTTAGTCGTGGAAGTTGTTTTATTGGCTTTTCAGTAGACATTCTGGGTTGAAATTTAAATCATGTTGACGTTGTCTGTATAATTGAAGAGTATTTCAAGATTATCATGAAGTGAATAATTCATATTCATAGGGAATTTCCAAGTCCCTATAAAGAGGAATTATGTATCTTTCATCCCTATACTTCTATGGATAACAATAGGAAGAATTTATTGACTTCATGTGTCTGTTGTGATTAAATTACGAAATGCTTTGATCAACAAATCGTCGAATTTCTGCAAAAACAAGATAACACTTTTTTTTCTTTTTGAGTTAAATACACTTTCATACATAATTGTGTGTAGTATGTTCTGGAAAACAAGATAACTACTGCGATCCTATCAATTGTGAATTCTATTTGAAACCTATCAAGTACATGCGAAGCAGAAATAGTTCACAGCAGCTTATTATATGTGTGAAAGTACTTAACTTGAAAAGGAAAACAGAGTTATCTTGTTTTCCAGTAACCCGACGAAAAATTGTTGGCAAGGTTACGTTGGATAATCATTAATATCCTGTTAAATTTGGAACATAATCAAAGCTGAATAGATTCCCCTATTATTTTAAAACGAATTAATAGTTAATATTTTAAAAATGTTGCTTAGTTTTGTATAGTCTAAGCATTTTATAATTTAATCAATATATCTGGCTCTGATTTATCGTTTTGCTATCTAATATTAGCAGAAAATATTTGAATCCTGACATTGCGGCCTGGTAGCCGAGTGCTTGACGCTCTGGACCTCTGTTCAACGGGCTCTGGGTTCGATCTTGTCATGGGTCCAGAATCCACTTTAAATCGCAGATCCCGGTCTAACTCGTGTAGCAAAAAGCATAACCGCAGAGCGACAAAACAAAACCATCGAATCTTTACACTTTTACCTCGTCTACATTTCTGCTTTTTCTTCCTCCCTCATTGTGCTGTCTGTCTTGTGTTTGGCATAGCTTGGCCAAAATATTGTCCTTGCGCCAGAACCACCCAAAACCAACTAACCACTCTTACACTTTTTCAGACCTTGCGCCACAAAACCCAAACCAACCCTACACTTTTCCATGGTAATTGGAGTAAGGTTACACTATACAAGTTCATTTTACTAATTTCTAATCTGACTGCTATGCAGTTTTTCATAATTAGATTTGTTCTTAGATATAAATTATCAGTGGAAAACACAATATTTTTTCTTATGACTTTGCTGATATTGCTTTTCAAAACTGCTTCAGTTTACCAGCCATATCCCCCCATCAATGGACATGGTAACCGAGTTATTAGCGTTCTGACCTCGGTTAACAGGCTCCGGGTTAGAATTCTGGTATCGGCAAAGATGCTCGTAGTAGTTCGGAATCCACTTCAAGCCACAGGCAGGATGAAAAGGATGCAGAAATTATTGAGCCTTTAACAAGAGTCCGTGATATTACGGAACTGGAGGTATCCGAGTGATCTTTGCCTACTTTTCTGCTTTTTGCTTTTTCTTCCTCCCTCATTGTGTTTTCTGTCTTGTGTTTGGCGCAGCTTGACCAAATATGGCCCTTGCGCCATAAAACCCGAAATCAACCAACCGCGATATTAGTTATTGAAATAGCAAAAGTAATCAAAGAAAAGGCAAAAAAGCAGTAAAAACAATAATCACATGAGAAAAACTTGAAGATTTAGCCAAGAGGAAAATTAAAGAAATCAAATATAAAGAAGAGTTGCAGAGTTTTCTTAACGACTTTAAAGAGCAAGTGAAGAATTTTTTATCACATTTATAACAGCTATCAACGTAGCGTTTAATTAATATGCAGCAAAAACAGACCGAAGAGCTATAAGCAAAACCCTCAATCAAAGAGTACGAATTGAAGCAAAAATGTCTAAAAAATATACCATTTGAATACCATAAAACACAATATGGAAAGAAACTTTTCAAATGATAAGTAATCCCAGTTGCTCGTAGAGGTGTTTCTGGTCCTCAGGTAACAAAAATTGTTTCCTAGGAATGAATTTTTGGAATCAATTCATTTATTCTAAGACATTCGAATTATTTTTCTCGTGATGTATGTACACGACATGATTTTCCCTCACGACGTCAAGCACAGAATGGGGGAACGTAGGTAATACTTCACAAGAAAATCACTTACTCAAACCCTAAATCCAACGTTTGAAATGCATCGGAAAGAAAACGTCGAAGAGACCCAAAAAGAAATTGTCTTCGGACTTATTAATCTTCATTTCTACAAATTTCTTACTCGTCTTTTTTCCCTTTTTCGTCCAATGAGTGTCATTTGCTTCTTTTCCCTTTCCTCTACTTCCACGTTGTCGTTTTTCCTTCCTTCCCCCTGATTCTATTTCTTGTTCCATTTCTGCTGTTCGAGCGAATTTTTCGAGTAGGGTGGGTCCGCAAGAAAAAACATGAAAACGATAGAGAAAAATCACATCTACTGTATTACTGCCCTCCTAAGTAATCAAGCCATCGCCATTAAATTTATTCATCTTTTCCCTTTTTTCTTTTCCCCTATCATTTCCCCTCTACGTTATCGTCTGCGATGGCCGTGTTTCATCATTAAGAATTATTATAATCTTTCTACTAGTTCATCAATTTCGCTTGAGGGGGGGAAAGCGAATGCTCGATCATTAATAATTCTCTGGACTGGTAGTTATTGATTTTTCCCTCCCCTGGTGTTCTATTTGCGTAAAAGGGGTGACATTCGGCGCAAAAATCGAATTGCAGAAAAGGTAAAAACCTTCGATGTGATTGATAAAACAAATCCAGCGCATTATTTTCCCTACGTGTTTTCCCTTTTGTGATCGTTTGTTTTAGTAATTAATTCACGCGCCGGGAAGTAATGATGCAGTTTATTTTTGGCGAGTGCTAAGTAATAGGAGGCAATTAAAATTGGAACTGGTGAGGCACACACTGATGACGTCAGTTGAGAACATTTGGAGTGTATAAATGTCACCTCTCGTAACTGATGACGCGATCGGGGTGCTTATTTCGTGTCGATTATTGCGTTTAATTAGTGTTTGTGTCGGTGCTGCTTCGTCAACTGTGAGGTTTTAATTTGTTGGAGAGAAGGAATTTATATTCTCTTATCGCCAGAAAATTCGTTCGGATATCAACTTAAGTGCTGGCGACTCATTTTCTTTCACGTGTGACTTGTGAATAGATTATTCTTTTTTTTTAAACTTTTCACTGTTTTTAATTTTCTTTCCTGTATTTGTTAACGTTCTTTTGCAATTACTTATTCGAAGTATCGATTACTAAGAGTGTCTAGCAGAAAGTAGGTGAATCATCATATTAAAAAGATCTTTGATTTTTGTAATCAGCTTTGAAAGAAGATACAAGTTGCGTGTAGGACATTGTGTTGATGCTGCTTTGTCAGCCGAGACTTTAATTTGGTGGAGGTAAGAGAATTTATACTCTCCTACCATCACAAAATTCGTTTGGATATCAGTTGAAGTGCTCGCGACTCATTTTATTTCTAGCGTGACTTGTAAAATATTCATTTTATCTTTTCCTGTTATGCGTGTTTATTTTGAAGTAACCAATTACTAAGTATCTAGCAGAAAGTAGACGAACCACCACTTTATCTTAATAAGATCTTTGATGTTTGTTCTCCGCTTTGAAAGAAGATACAAGTAACGTTAAACGTTTCGAACATTGTGTTATGTGGGTGTTGCTTTGCCAACTGTAAGGTTTTAATTTATTGAAGGTAAGATAATTTATATTCTCTTACCCTCAGAAAATTCGTTTGGACATCAACTGAAGTATGTGATCGCGATTCATTTGCTTTATGATGTGACTTGTGAAAAGATAATTCTTTTTATCTTTTCACTGTGCTGTGTTTAACTTTTCTTCCGTTATTTGTGAATGCTGGTTTAAAATTGCTAACTACTAAGTATATAGCAGAAAATAGGCGAACCATCACCTCAAGTAAGATCTTTGATGTTTGTAATCAGCTATGAAGGGCATACAAGTAATATTTTGGAGAAAAAAGGCGTGTATTTTGGGATGTGGTTGATTTGGGTTTTATGGTACAAGGGCCATATTTGGTCCAGCTGTACCAAACATGAAGTAAATGGACATACACAAGCTTTACTGACACTGATGAGAGAAATAGGTATTTTTTATAAAACTAAATGTAGATGGCGGTAGTGTTTCTGAGGTGATGCGTGTTTCCTGTAGGTATTTTGGACGTGACGTTGTTTTTATAATATGATTTCAGCACTTCGTCCCTTAAAATTCCCAAGTATAAATACCAATTTGATATAAGATTGGTTGGTCAACCATTAGATTCGAAGCCAAACTTTGTCAAAACAGCAATTAACTGCATTTTAAGGTAACACCGTTATGTAGCATTCAGACAGCATAAAATCTTCGCAGACCATCTGGTTTGCTTGTCTACACTGAAAATCCCACTCATACATTCAAAGTAAGTTATAGAAATCGAACCTGCGCCTCCTACAGCTCGCAAGTTGATAGCTCAGTGAGCAAACCCACTGAGCCACAGCAGCCCCGATACAATGTGGGATTACTGAATTGTAAGTTTAGCATAAATGCCATTAGGTAGGTAGTTGAATAAACGTTGCACCTGAGCAAATACAACTGTCTATTGATGACGATACGGGATCAATCTCTGAGGGAAAGATGGAGGACAACACCTCGTAATTTTGAACCACTATCAGATGACGAGGTCACACCTGATCTCGCACCCCACTATCTAAACTTCCATACTACACCAACGTGAGAACACTTGAGGCCACAACAGATTTAATGTCCACCAGTCCCCACGTAAACTACGGTCTTTGATTGGATCGAGTTTCGAACTCGCAACCCTCCGATTGCTAATCCCCATAGGGGGCACATCTTTAGGTGTGGACGGGCTTCACAAACCCGAGGTTCCCTAGTGATTTTTTTTCCCATGATGTTTTACACGCACGCACGCACTTGTCTGCTTTTCGATCTTTTGGCATTTTGCTGGTCTGCATTTCTATTATTTTACATTTTAATGCTTTGTATATTTTGTAATTTGATTGTTTTTATTATATATATATATTATATATATATATATATGCTGCCTCTGGGTAAACATGGCGTTCGCGATCCCAGGATGCCCAAGCGATTTTTCTTTACTTTCTCTCACCTTTTCACAATTACTTCACTTTGCGCAGCTTGTTCGAATATGACCCTTGCGCCATGAAACTAACCAACCGGTTGCTAATCCGCTACTCTTCCAACCGGGCTACCACGGCCCCGTAAATACCATTGGACTTCTTCTAAGTAATTTTAAAAATTAGACTTATCGGAATACTAACAGTATACATTTCTGAAAAATAGCGCATCAGCATTCAGAGGAACAACACTCTAAACCAATCATTCATCAACTGACTTCAATACGCCAAAAAAGGTCTTTAAAAGTGGGCCTCTCCACCCCCAAATCGCTCGGGCCTAAAATTTCCCCCAACGCCCATCGCTCCAAACGTGGAACAGTAGTTTTTTTCCTCCCATAAAAGGGCCTTGACTCGTTTTCTTTTTCTGTTTGGAGCAGCCCCGCCTTCTCAGTGTCCCCAGAATGCATGAATGAACTGGCTGTCAGAGGCAGAAGTTCCTTGTGAATGCTAATATGCCATATGGCGGTGTTGGCTGGCTATTATTTGTTGGCGGCTTTTTTTTTCCCCATCTGCGTGTGCTTGTCGCTTTTTATTTCCAACGCAACGTGCTGGTTGGATATTTTGTCTTTTTCCACCGACTTTTCTTCTACCATGGAGCGTGATCTCGAGTTCTGGTGTCTAGGGTCCTCCACCCACGTGATGAGGTTTTCGCTTTTGTCGTGTGACCTCCGACTTTTTAACCTGGAGTTTAGTAGGTGCCGGTATTGTGAGGAGTTTCGGGGCTTTCCTACGGTGTTCGACTAGCTTACAAGTTGTGATTTGTCGGATTGTATCAGTAACAGTCCATGTACCACTCAGCCTTTTGACACTTCGACGTCTGCCTATCGGAAACGAGGTGGACTCTCAAGGTCACATCTCAATTCGGTGTGTGCGGGCTTTACGGCCCCGAGGTACTCTAGTAATCTTTTCTTTTCCCATGGGGTTTACTGTCTTTTGTAAACACGGGGTTGCGCTCCCGGGATGCCCAAACGATTTTTTTCTGCTTTTATCCCACTACTCTATTCCCCAATCATTTTTTTCTTCCCTATCACGATATTTTTGACGTTATCTTGTGTGTCTCAGCTTGGCCAAATATGGCCCTTGCGTCACAAAATCTAAAACAACCAACTGAATACGAGATGGATTTCCAGTGTCAAACAAACCAAAAAGAATGGAAGTTTTTACTTCCGCTAACCAATTGCTCTCGCACTATACATGTTTAGGTTACCTCAAAATTCAATTTATATCCGTTTTGGCGATGATTGGCGTTTGACCTATTTGGCGATGACCAATCAATTATGATATCAATTCGGAAGTCATTCTTTGAAATTCTGTTGGCAAAGTAGTGAAATCATATTCGAAAAACAAGTGACGTCACGTTCGGAATACGTACAGGGAACACCGTTCCGCCGCAGAAAAACTACCACCACCTACATTTAGCTTGCTCTCGTACCCGGGTTACTCAACGAAAATTCGGGGTGAAATTGCTCCGATATTTAACCGTTGCTAGCAGCCTCTTACCATCATTTAACTTTTTAACTTGTTCTGGTTTTAGTCCCTCTGGGGCACATCTTTAGATGTGTACGAACTCGAGGTACCCTAAGGATCTATTGTTTTCTCATGGGGTTTACTGCCTGTGGTAAACATAGGGACCGCGACGCCAAGATGCCCAAACGGACTTTCTCTACTTTCTCCTATCCATCTTTTCTTTTCAGAACTACTCGACCTTGTCTGTTGTGTTTGGCGCAGCTTAGCCAAATATGGCCCTTGCGCCATAAAACCCCAAACCAACCAACTTATGTTCTTATCAACATTATTTCAAGACTTCATCGCCCAGCTTACAACTTCTGTTCGATGGACATTCGCACTTTTTTTCCAATTTTTACATTCCTCTGCAATTTTTAACATCACAAGCAGAATATGCATTCAATAGTTCATTGAATAAAAAGTAAAGCATTAAAATCGCCATCGCTTGAAACATCTGGACAACATGGTTTGTCCTTTGTTGGACCTTGCACCATAAAACTCTAGCGCGAGGTCCAACCACGGACAAGGTGCTCCATAAAATCCCGAGCAACAACTAATAAACCAACTGCAAGTAACGGACTGCCTCATGACATCGGCCCGGGAAATTCTACCGTCCTCATGAGGGGGATAAAAGAAACGTTGCAATTTTAAACAATGTGGTACCTTATGCATGAAGCTAAGAAGTAGGCAACGTTTGCTCAAGAAAATAAAAGTATTTATTGCCGTCTTGAGAAAATTGTTTTCGTTATCTTTGTCACAAATTTAACATTTCAACCATTTTTACTTTTTATTCACATCAGTAAAAATCGGATCTGGGAGCAAGAAAAAATTTGTATGCGGAATTGATTTCATAGCTTATTAATTAACTTCTTCCTAATCGGAAAATTGTTTCAAATACTGTATAATATATAAATTCTTCTGTCAAATGTCACATTTTCTCTTATTAACCGACTGAGAGGTTTCATACGCATATATCCATTCTGAAACCAGTCTTCCCCTGCATGACTTCTAATTGTTCATCTTAACCATTAGGATCTTTCCTAGGATTCTATCAACCAATAGATGTGGTTATGCAGTCATTATATGTTCTTGGTTAAAAGCAACACTACAAAACTCGGAAATCTCGTAGGGAGTGAAAGTCTTTCGGCCTTCTTGAAGTACCATGTCTTTTCCGGTATGCAACTGTTTTACACCTTTATAATTATAAACACAATGAAAAAATTCGTAACTTTTTGAAGCTCGAAGTGTTAAAAAAAATTACCAGCCTTACAGAAGTACCGTCTTTTTTCCGTATACAACTGTTGTACAACTATTGAAAAATTCGTGAGTTTTTGAAGCTCATAGAGTTAAAAACTCAACGGCCTCTTAAAAATATTATTTCTTTTCCCGTATGCAACTGTTATACAACTTTTATTATTGTAAACACAATGAAAAAATTCAGAACATTTTGAAGCTGAGAGGTTGCCAGCCTCTTAAAAGCATCATCTCGTTTTCCGTATCCAACTGTTTTACAACTTTTATTGTTGTAAACAAAATGAAAAAATTCATAACATTTTGAAGCTCAGAGGTTACCAACCTCCTAGAAATGCCATCTCTTCTCCCGTATGCAACTGTTGTACAATTTTTATTGTGAACAAAATGAAAAAATTCAGAACATTTTGAAGCTTGGAGATTACTAGCCTCCTAGAAGCACCATCTCTTCAAATATGTACACCTTTATGGTTATAAATAGTGAAAAAATTCATAACTTTTTGAATCTAGAAAACAGACTGCATGTTACATTACGAAAACTTTTCCCATTTCCCAGGCCTCCTTATAAACGTTGGTCCCAAGTACCGGTGGATCACCTCCATGCTATGAGGGGGCCCTGCCATAGACCGGTAAACAAAACTACAAATCTAATATTCTAAATAGTCATCTTTAATGTCCTTCCATATTCGGATATTACGAGTTATAAACGGCGATAATTCGATTCCTGTAACTTAACTTGGGTGTTTTTCTCTCTGTTTCGGTAAAACATTCCCCTTGTGGGTGTATGTTCATCACTTGCGTCGTCCGTCTCGTGTTTGGCAAATATGGCCCTTCCGCCATAAAATCCAACCATATTCCGATAGTACACGCGCGTCCAAAGGCTGTGGGTCCTAAAGTCCTTGAGGCGTCCTCACTGCAAACGCCATCACGAACGTGACAGAGAAGATCCCCCGCATAATAACGTGTTCCGCGTGTTGATTTTTGCCCGACACCGCAGGAAATGAGACGGCAAATTCGCCCCCTTTATTGCCGGCTCCTTACGTGATCAGCCCATCTACATTTGCCCGGGCAAAAGACTAACCCTAAAAATAACTCTTCACTTAGAATGATAACTCCCCGCTGAGAAATTAATGCTACCTCTACTAAACTGATTCCCATTACCCAATGGCGAGGCGATACGACTTAGCATGCAATGTTAGGTTGAGGTAATTTCGGAAAGATGATCACGGTTACGATCAGGATGACAATATCTTTAAAAGGGATGATCTATTGTAATCTTGTTCCGCTACCTTTTATGGGCGGGGGTTCGTTCCAGGGGTGGAGGAGGTGGGTGTCTAATGGTCTGAGTCTGGAGTGAAAAGCTTTCATCTACTTTGGAACGAAGCCTTGGAACTTTGGTTTGGGGTTTGGCTTTTATCTTTGCTGCTCTCATTAAAGTTGCGATCGGTAATTGCTGGACTGGAGGATAGTTTTGAGTGGAGACGTGGGTTAGGCACGAATTTCCGATTGGGGGGTTTAGTCGATATTCTCGGAGTTGGAGGTCTGAAAGATTCCGTTTTGGCCGAAGGGTATCGCCTTTCGCAGTTAGGTTCCTCAATTGGATTTATTCAAGGCCCCCATAAAGGGACCGCCTTTACTGGGCCCTAAAATCTGAGACGGTCCCGAGAAAGGTACTAATTTCACGTGTGGAGTTTAGTTGATATTTTCGAAGTTGGATGTATGAAAAATTTCGTTTTGGCCGAAGGGTATCGCTTTTCTCAGTTAAGTTTTGAGATCCTTCATTTGATTTATTCAAGGGCCCCCATAGGGAATCGCCAGTACTGCGTCCCGAGGTCCGAGAAGGCCCTGAGAAATATACTAATTTCAGGTGTGGGGAGTTCAGTTGATATTTTCGAAGTTGGAGGTTTGAAAAATTCTATTTTGATCGAAGGGTATCGCTTTTTTTGAATAAGGTTTCAAAATTTTTCATTGTATTTATTCAAGGTCTTCATTTGGGAATCGCCAGTGCTGGGCTCCAATTTCTGAGAGGTTCCCGAGAAATCTACTAATTTCAGGTGGGGAGCTTAGTTAATATTTTCGAAGTTGGAGGTTTCAAAGATTCCGCTTAGAACCGAAGGGTATCGCTTTTCTCAGTTGTTTCGAGATCCTTGATTGGATTTATTCGAGGCTCTTTCATAGGCGCTCGTACTGGTCCCCGAGGTCTGAGTGAGCCCCAAGAAATGTACTAATTTCATGAGGGGAGCTTAATATTTTCGAAGTTGGAGGTTTGGAAAAATTCCTTTTGGGCCGAAGGGTATGGCTTTTCTCAGTTAGGTTACGAGATCCTTGACTGGATTTATTCAAGGACTCCATAGAAATTATTTATGGCATTGAACCTCGAGGTCTGAATGGGCCATTAGAAATGTACTAATTTCAGTATCTTATTGTCCATTCTTATTCCTCAACGCCTCCTTATTTCCCCTGGACAAGATACAAAATGAATCAGCTAAAACACAGTATATTCTAATTAAGTATAAAACAGACGATGATCTCGCCAAGAAATTTAATTTTAAAATTATAAAACTAAAAATTGTCTTTAAACGGTTTTCTTGACAATCTAACAACCACAGATTTGGATGGTTTGCTTTCATGATTGCCACGGCTTGGCTCCAAAATTTCGAAAAACAGGAGCTTTTGAGACGAGTTTGCTTTAAAAATTTTGCTTTCCCCTTGTCAACAAGGTTGGAAAAATAGCAAAAGTCGCTTGTGGCAGTCCTGGAATGGTGGTTCTTTTTTTTTGAGAAAATAAATTTTTTAAATGTGAGTCTTAATTTCTGCTAATAAGGTCCAGGTTACAAAATGTCCTCATTAAGAATCCACAAATATCAAACTCATTGGAAATATTCTTTTGGAAAAAGACGATAACACTTTTCCTATACATTCGGTTTGAATTAACTACGTATTTTCAATTGTGTGTGATCTTTTCACTCTGAAATGAAATCCGCAATTCTTTCTAAGTGCATATTTCATTGCAAGTCAGTAAAGGCAATAATAGAAAACAAAAGAAATTGATTCATTTGTTTACTTTCTTAAACGATCTTTAAAACTCCCGAAACATTATTTAAATTGGGAGTAGAAGTTTAAATAAGATTGCTTCACTTGCCCTCAATGTATTCTTTAATAGCATAACGAAACAGAAACCAGAAAAAATCTTTCAGGAGCATATGAATGCATCCAGAAAAATTTCCTACCCGTAAATAATTTCCCCGTGAAAAATTTCATTACTTTATTTCTCCAAGGGTGAAATAATCTGTAACAAATACTACCCCAACAAATAGAACTTATTTTCTCCGTGTACTCATTACATAACCCCATCCTTCACCGTTGCCAAAACAATAAAAATAATCTCGCCACCAAAAAAAGTGTAATGAATGAAAACAGCAAACGACGCTGCAGTGAGTCGGATGTTTAATTATGCTTTTACTCGTCCTGTCTCGCTGCCGATTCTTGTATACACACATCCTCCCTTTGTAAAGACCGTGGTTTGTTGGTTGAGTTTTAAGGTACCTTCCGGGTAAATTGAAGGCGCGCGACTTAGTTTCACATTTTACCCCCTTTCGCCTCGATTTATTTTTATTTACTCTAAAAGCTTCTCCCTCGTTTTGTGTTTTCTCAAAGCGCTTCCAGCTCTAGGGTATGAATGTACGAGTATAAATAATATATGAGGTTTCGGCTGTTTTTCGACGTTTTCTCCTCTTTTTATTTTTCCGCCGAAATGTTATTGCCGCTGTTATTGCATTGGATGTCAGTGGGAGATGTTTATCTGTGTTGAGACTTCTTATTTTTATTTCCATAAGTAGAATATTTTTCGGGCTGGCGATAAACGGGAATTTGTGAAGAAAGGGTGTGGTGTCGAGATAGGAATTAAAAAACGATTATATTCGGCTTTGGGGGAAGTTTGACTCGTTTTTGTTCTGTTCGGTTACCGCGTTTTTACGATTTGTTTGCCACTGTTCTGGTTGAACACAATGAAAAGCGACATAGGGAAGGTTTTGTATTTGTATCGTAAAAATTCAAAATCCGTGAGGTATAAATTACTTTCGATGGCGTATACAAGGTATTTCAAAACTTCTTGTACAAACTTTTACTTTGTGGAGCAACGACCTGCTGGGTTTTGTTGTTCTTACTCGACTGTAACGTACACCACTACACGGGATTTCAAAACGTCCAGTACAAACCTTTAGTGAAGCAATTGTGAAGCAACGGCATGCATGGGTTTGTTGCTGTCATTCTGACTCAACTGTATCGTACACTACTACGCAAGAGTTTCATTACTTTTTGTACAAACTTTTGCCTTGTGGAGCAACGACCTGCTAGGCTCTGTTGTTCTCACTCAATTGTAGCATACACCACTACACATGGTATTTCAAACCTTCCTGTACAAACTTTTAACTTGTGGAGCAACGACATGCTTGGGTTTGTTGCTGTTATTCTGATTCAGTTGCATCGTATACCACTACACCAGATGTTTCAAAACTTCCTGTACAAACTTTTGACTTGTAGAGCAACAACAATCTTGGGTTTGTTGATGTCATTCTGACTCAACTATAGCGTATACCACTACATAGGGTATTTAAAACTTATTGTACAAACTTTTGCCTTGTTGACCAACGATATGCTTGGGTTTGTTGCTGTTCTGACAGCTGTAGCGTATACCACTACATAAGGTGTTTCAAAACTTCCTGTAAAAATTTAAGGGGAGATGCGAACAAGGTTTAATTTTGTGTTCCTAAGGGTTGTATGTCCACATATGGAACCCGGATATACAGCATATGAACAAGATTTTTTAGCCCTTTTTTTAAGTCTAGGTTACATTAGAACTTCGATTTTCCAAACGTCGATTAACCCTCCTGGTGGTTGTTTCGACGAGGTATCTCGTCAATAGCAAAACTGACCATATCCTGATGGACGAGATATCTTTGCATGAATAAAACTGTTCGGAACTTGACCTCATCATCCAAAATCAGCAATATCTTGATGACGAGATATCTGGTCAAGAGCAAAATTGATCAGATCTTGATGGACGAGATATCTCGTCGAAACAACTTAGAGGGTTAAGCGAACGACCCGTTATTCGAATAATGGTGATCGAGATGTGCCGAACGCCACTTGTCTAATAGAACGCCATTACGCATAAGCATCCACCTGTTCAGACAAATATCTGCTATGGTTTTGAGCATATGGAGAAAGCGATGCACTTCAATGAAAATACGTGATTTAGCGTCAAGTAAACGCTCACGAGATTTCCTAGTAGTGAAGTGTTGCTTTTCCCCTACAACACGCATAATGACTAAATAACATCTTTTGGCTGAAATAATCCCAGGAAATATTCGGAGGGTTGCGAGTTCGAAACTCCGTCCAAACAAAGACCATCGTGCACATGAGGTCTGGTGCACGTTAAATCTAACGTGGCCTCAAATGTCCTGACGTGGCTTGGTGTGGAAGTTTGTAGAGTGGATTGCAAGCTCAGGTATTGGTCTCGTCATCTGACCGTGGTTCAAAATTACGTGGTGGTATTCTCGGATCTTTCCCTTTGGGTTTGATCCTGGACCGTCACCAATAGCCCCTTGTGTTGCTTCTGTGCGACGTTAATTAACTACCTACCCAGGAAATATTCTGTTGAGAGGAAGAAGGTCATAACGGGTTAGATGTCATGCAAGGAAGACTGAAGATAGCAGGACGGATACATGCGTGTAAACTCCTCAGTGGGTTAGTCATCCTATGTATTATAACATATGGTATTGTTTTATTATCATTACTTTTGCTCCAATTCCACGTGATCGCATTTACACCCACCCCGTGCAATACCCCGCTTCATCGCTGACACTTCCGTGGAGGTTTTCTCCCCAGGGCCGTAATTAAAATATTAAACACAACACTGGACGGGCAGTGGATATCATTTACCAAAGCACATAATCTGGAGTCCTCGACGAGAGCACGGAGACGAATTGTATGCAGCCCTGGAACACATCGCCTGAGTCAAATGAGCGCTCCCGCACTTAGGTTAATACCCCTGCGCCTAATAAAGAGCCTTGTTCATTTCCCAGTGTCCTTCCCATTGTGCTTACGTCAACAACCGACGGGGTGCTTATTAGCCTTCCGATTACACTCGCTAGATGGCGCTGGTAAGAAGCTTATGGACCTGTCTGTGTGCCTCGCTGGGCCCCGGCTATTGAAATCGAGAATGAATGGCGATTTTGTGATGTTTTATTCAAGATTTAGTGTGTTATGCTCTAAAGAATATTTCTTTGGAAGGGATTGAGAAAGTAGTTATAATCATGGTATTGATGTAGTTATATTGGGGCGGGAGGGAATTTGTGTCCCCTCAGATTTCCCAATTGATCCTCTGATTTAATAGTATTCCTCTCGTTGGGGCAAGATGGGTGGGGGTTGTGAAAATTAAAAGAAATACTTCAGTTTGTGCGAGTGAAATTTATGGACAGACTTATGATGGAAAATTTTGCAACATTCGTTTTTGAATTTTAACATGCAACATCCTTATACGTTTAAAACTGAGAATATTACTAGTTTGAAACGAGCTCTGGTTTCTTAAAAGAATACATGACACACGTTGCTTCCAGTCTTCCCCTTATTTTCGTCATTCCTATCCCATGGTGTCCATTTTGGTGGTGGGGCCGTCGTGGCTCAGTGGGTATGCCCACTGCGGTAGCAACCTTCGAGTTCTTAGGCGGCGCAGGTTCGATTCCTGTCAGGTGTATTTCTCTCTTCTGTGTCAGTAAAGCTTTCATTGTGTGTCTGTACATTACTTTATATTGTATGTCTTGTCTGGAGCATTATGGCCAAATATGGGCCATAAAACCCCAAAACCAACCATTTTGGTGGTACATCACGAAAAAGACTCGAGATTTTTCCTCTTCCGACCTGGGTCTCTTCTCTTATACCCAAACGATAAGATTTGTGTTTTATCCCTGATGTCAAACATGTAACGAAAGGCGAAAAAGAGAAACGGCTAGACTTGAACTTTTTTTATTGAAAAGGCACTTAGACAAAACCATCTATTAACCCCTGTGTACATGAAGTTAGAGCATGGAATAAAAAATTGCATAAAGATCTCAAAAGTCCAGCTGCTTACAAAATTCTCTCGTCTTCCAATAGCGTGCAAGGACGCCTTTTTTCCCTGTTAACCCTCCTGGTGTCTTCGCGTTCTTCTGGGGTGCTCTTCCTGGGATCTTCGCGTCAAAAATTATCCTGTAGTGGCCAGCTTCTGATACAAAAACCTATTACAAACTGTCACCAGTTCTGGGCAAGAAACAATTTGTTTTTCCTACTTGGAGTAATAAGGCAGTCTTATATCTCGGCGAGGTATCTCGTCATTATCAAACCTGATCAGATCTTGATGGGTGATATATCTCGTCATTAGCAACATCGGTTAGATCTTGATGGATGAGATATCTCGTCGAAACCACTTGGTGGTTAATGCTGAACATTCTAAAATGTGGCCAAAGTCCATATCAACCATCTCTTTGGAGAGGGCACATTTAGGGCTATAATAGATACCGAAACGATGTAAGTGCTTGGCAAGCAATCGTGCTCTTTGAGTAATCTGAAACCGCCACCGCTGTATAACGACGTTGGGCAGGTGTGTTGTAAGTGGATCCCACTTTTTATGATTTGTGTTCTTAGACACTGATGTATACCTGTCTTTTAATTAAAATTTTACATTTGAAATTAGTGTAGTGCCTATGAATCTAGACTTTCATTAGATTAGTTAAGAACACCAACTGATTATGTTCCCAAATCGATGATATTTTAATATTCCTGTTATTTGGGGGCATTGGGCTGAAGGGTCTACCAAAATGCGTCATGTTTTATGCTCTCAGTGGTCTCTTATTTCAAACCAAATATAACATACTTTATCGGAACATTTTTTAATGTAATAAGATTCAAATCTTCATATATTATAAATATTAAATTTCTCATTTTGGGCAATTCTAAAACACATTTCTTGCTTACGCTACTGCCTTTTCTACAAACCTTATCTCCATTCCAATTGACACACCCGCAACCTTATTTTAATTCTTAAATTGACATACGTGCACACCTTATCTCCATTCTTAAAAATTAACACATCGGCACACCTCACCTTCATCCTTAAATTGAAACACTGGCACACCTTATTTTCATTCTTCAATTGACATACCGGTGCACCTTATCTCCATTCTTAAAAAGACACACCGGCATAGATTAACTTCATTCTTAAATCACACATAGGCACACTATCTCTATTCTTAAATTGACACAACTGTTTCCATTCTTAAATTTACACACTGATGCCCCACAAAAGGCACATCTTTAGGGGTACGGGCTTCGTGATCCCTAGTGATCTATTCTTTTACTGTATCTGTAAACATGGGGGTCGCGACACCAAGATACCCAAGCGATCAAGATCAAGAATTACTCGACATTGTCTGCCTTGTATTTGACGTAGATTGGTCAAATGCGGCCAATGCGCCATAAAATCCCAAAAGAATCACACTGGTGCACCTTATCTTCAATCTCAAATTTACACACCAACACTCCTTATCTTCATTCTTAAATTGACGCACCGGCGCACCTTATTTCCATTACTAAATTCATTATCTTAAATCCTTATGATTAAAACAAACAATATGAATAAATAATGCCCCTGTTTTTCAGAATTCCTTACGAGGATACTAAACGCTCTATTTCAAAAACATACCCTACCCCCATCTTGCTTCCGAATTCGTCCGTCCATTATTATCATTTCCCTAACCTTCCCCCACGAAACAGTGCAAAACTAACGAGAGCCCTCCATGACAACAGCACTTTCATCCCCACAGCTTCCTGCGACTGTGGGAGGGCCCCCGTTAATTATTAAAGCTCTCATTTGTCCGCTTTGTTTTGATGTCCTGCTCGTAAAGAGGATGATGTTGGGATAATTGCCGCTCCCTTTGTGTGGCTTCGTCGAAGAATTAAGTTCCGTAATTATTACGCTTTTTTCTGTTCATTATCCGCGCCGCGTAATTTCGCCGCTCCTGATTGTCAGATGCTGTAAAAAGGTGACGGTGCTCAGGCCCCTGGAAATGAGGACTTTTGTCCGGCTTTTTTGTGTGTGCCACGGTTGCGTAATTTGGCGTGATTCTTCGTTTGTGGGGACACACTGAAGCTGTACCCGGTGGCTCTCGGGTTGAATTAATCTGATAGGTATTGAAAGAGATCAAAATTAAATCTAGTTTCCGACCTGTAGAAATGAGAATTTTCGTCCGGCTTTATTATATTCCAATTACGTAATTTAGTGTGATTTTTTTTATTGCGTTTGCGTCCCTTCTAGCATCAGGCATTTAATTCGGAAGTTTGACCCTTTCCTTTGATAGAAAAGTGTAGATATAAGTGAAAGTTCAAGAAAAGAATCTTGCTTACTCATCAGCATTATTAGAATTTTTACCAATTGACTCGACGCAAATGGAAAATGTACATAAAAGTTGTCTCCACCATTGCAGTATAATTACAGGAGTATGTATCGACATACAATTCCAGAACTGTAGGTCATGATACACCGAGAGACACAATTTTTGTTGTGTTGAATAACGTACTTTGTTTCCCCAACCTTACCTTTCGAGGCTTAATCTGGTGTATTCAATAACGGAGTATTTTCATATTGTCGTTTTATGTTTAGTTTTTCACGAAGACATTACAACTGGCAGAACAATTTGCCTCATCCGATAGAAAATTATTGTACGAAATGAGATATCGAGCGTTTCTATTCAAAACAGAACAATTGAGGCTTTTCCAGTCGCGCAACAAAATTACATTTTTTGGAATATCAATGTAGTTAAGTATGCATGGTATATAACAATGGCATGAGAGATATGTTATTCCGTTCAGCATTCTGCTATTTTATTCAAAATTGAGTCATTCGTATGCCCGGAATAGTTAAATAGTTTTATTCGTTTTCTACTTCAACCAAAAACAAAATGTTCGATTTTTCTACTTTCTGATCAGTTGTATCTATATAAATAAGAATGGAGTGTTGTGACATTGAATATTTTCGACCCATTTCAACTTTTCTATCCGTTTTGGGTTCTTCTGATGCAAAATCCGTCTCTTGTTCGTTTGGTCTGTCTGTCCATCTGTATTTATGTGTGCCCATACAGCGTCCAAACGGTTGAATATATTTTCACGTATCTTTGCATACTGTGAGTACTTACATTCATTTAGTGACTGAACTTGGTTTGTTAAGTCTGTCTGTCCGTCTTCCCGTTCTATGTTCGATTTTTTGTCTGTGTGTTTGTACAAATAACAAAATGTTTTCAACATATTTTAATGCTATGTTCTACATTTGATACGCCATAATTTAGTTAGTGAATACATTATTTAAAATTTTTTTGCGTACGCGTTTAGGCAAGTTTCATGTTAAAACATCTGAGCAACTATACTTAAATCAATCATAATTTTGTAGTTTTGGAGTAGCTGGAAGGTATATTTACCATTGAAATTACTTGGATTGTTTTACCAGTGCTGCTGAAAAATCAATTATTTTTCCAAAAACTTTTTTTACGGAATTTAAATTCTAATACTTTATTTTGAGCCTTATTTTTCTTTACGAAATATTAAAGAATTCTGAATATTGGGACTGACGATAAAAAGAATAAAACATTATAAATAAAATATACAGCACAAAACCTTTTAAATTAGGACTGGTAGCTAATATGGCAACCTTGGTATTTATTTAATCGTTTGCTTTTTTAAATTTGTGTCCAAGAATCTATTTTGTAGTGAGAAACAGATATATTCATTACTTTTCGTTCGAAGTTTTATTAAATTTGCTTTAAGATGTATTTCTGGATTTTGAATTTGATGTTTTTCGTTCAATAACTGTAATAAAGGTAAATAACGGTTATTTAGTTTTAAAAACATTTTTAATCATTATATGATAATTTTGGGTAACGCTTTTGTTTTTAAATGACAAACAAGGCATTTATATGCATACTCTGAACTATTCTATGCATTCTGGGTAACATTGGCACACTCTAGAGACTTCTTTCTTGCTAAAAATTTAAATTCTATACAAATGTAAAATGTTGCATTTGACTTTTATTTAGATTTGTGAAATTGTGTATTTAACAATTGTGTACCTTTATTAGACTGTGGTAGTTGTTACATGATATGAATAGGAATTTCAATTTATTAACGAAAGCGGAAGTTAACCAATTGAACCCGAGTAACGTCGGGTTATTCTGCTAGTGCATAATAAATACAGATCCAAGGGCAATCAAACTCTATGTTGGTCTATTTTCCTTTTAAATCACAATCTATGGTGTTCTTTTTTCTGCTTCCAGATCGCTTTTTCATCCAATAAATACAAATGCAAAGTTCGATCAAAATCTGGTCCGTCTTCTAAATCCATCTATAATGTTCTTAGCTCTGCTTGCAGTTCGCTTTTATACCTAGTAAATAAAAGTCCAAAATTAAATCAAAACTTATGTTTGGTTATTTTTCTTCTACAATCCAAATCTTAAGTTTTATATTTTCCTACTTGCAACTGGATTATGTATCTAGTAAATATTGATGTACCTTTTAATCCAATGAAATTTTCGTAGAAAATTCAATCAAAAACTAGAGCTACCACTTTTTATGCTCATTTGAAATCTGAACAATTACATTGAAGAATTCCCCACTTTACCGGAGCGGCAGTTGCTCAGTAGGTTTGCCCCAGGCACTAACAGCTTGCGAGCTGTAGGCGGTACAGGTTCAATTCCTGAAACTATCCTGCCCGTATTTCTCTTCTGTGTCAGTGAAACTTTCCTGAAGTGTGTATGTTCATTTAGGTGACGGTTGCTTGGCGCAGCTTGGCCAGATCTGGCCCTAGAGTGGATTTAGGCATCGAAACATCTTTGAAACAAATAAGACATTAAATTAAATTTACCATATTTACAATGGTCAAACAATTTAGGGCAGATTTCGAGGCTAGTTTAAAGTTAAATCAAAATGGTTTCAGTCCTTCGGCTCCATCGGAACAGACAAGTTCTACGTCTAACCTCTCCTCCAGTTGCTCGTTAACGAATGGGAACAGTTACCAAAAAAGAGGGCTGCTGAACACCCCTTAATTCCATCCGGTTGTAAACTCTCTAGACAATTGCGCTCGGTAGGATATATACATCGACGATCAGTTCATGTTAGGGACGAATTTCAGGTCCCAAAGATGAGATACCATGGCGCTACAACACCCTATACGTTATATAATGGGGTTGCAGTGGCCCAGTGGGTTTGCCCTTTAGTTGTAAATGGTGATTCCTCCCTGAATTAATTTCTCTCTTCTGTGTCAAAAAAACTTTCCTTGTGTGAGTGTTTGTCCGTTATTTGAAGTTGTTGCCTAGTGTTTGGAGCAGCTTGGCTAAATATGGACCATGTGCCATCAAGCCAAACCAATCATTCATAGACACCATGTACGTACATCATTTTCACAGACATCCCTTTCCCACAAACTTTCTCTTTAGGTGTGTATGGTCTTCAGGAACCCGAGGTACCCTTGTGATCTAGTCTTTCCCCATGGGGTTTACTGCCTCTGGTAAACATAGGGTTCGTGACCCCAGGATGCCCAAGCGAACTTCCTCTACTTTCTTCTCTCCATCCTTTCTTTTCACGTTTAATTGACGTTGTATGTCTTGTGTTTGGCACAGATTGGCCAATATGGCCTTATGCCATAATTAAAGAGGAAACCAACCAACCCATTCCCACAAATGCATTTCCTTCTCCTTTCCATTAGAAGCATCGAACAGATAATAAAACCAAGACCATACGGACCCTCCCATCGATAGAAGCACCACCTTCCGAAAAGAACGATGCCTTCTTCCAATCCGAGAAACTCAACACCCCCTTCCGAACACATAAATTCCAAAGTTCCGTAAAAAGATTCTCTTTCTCTTGTTTGCCTTTCTTCCGAGGGCTTCACAAAGGCACGTTGATTTCCTGATTCCCTCTCCACTAAACTAACTTTTTGAAAACAAGCGTGCCACCGGGTTTCCGGGCGCACCAATTCCATTGAAGAATTCCCTCCCCGCCACCACTCTGGAGATGGGAAAAGGCATTGGGCAATCGTCTGTGCTTTTTCCTCTTTTACTCCTGGACGAGATTTCTGGTCCAAGTAGCCTTTAATAGAAGGGGGGATCACTTTCGATTCCTCTTTCTGTTTTCTGGAGTGAGAGTATGTCTTGATGACAGGTGAAGTGGCATGGAGATGGCCACCGCTCTTCTGCTTTAAGTTTGGGAAAGAGGAAAATTACGAACATTACTGAAGAGAGCAAGAAGTTAAGGGAGAGGAAGTAACTGCGCGTGTTTTTTTTTAAGTATTGGAGAGAAGAGAAGTAAATAAGTATAGGGAGTCGTGTTCTTCGGGGGTGTACGTGATTGTCGATTTCTTGGATTGGAATTGATCGGTGTTCCTTTTTTTTATCCGATTACTAGGGATTGTAATACGTGGATCTGAGCTGCATTTAACCTCTGATTATATGGATTAAAGATAGTATGGTAAAGTATAAGTTCGAACCTTGCGCCATAAAAATCAAATCTACCAACCAATGAAATAATTTTTGTAAGAATGGAAGTTTCAGGTCTGACCCTGCAGTTAAGCAATCTTTATTTATTAGACTTAGTGTCGATTCCTTATAGATTATCTGAATGACAAAATTGTACGCTTGGAATTTTTGGTGGAAGTTTTGGGTCTGAGTCTTCGGTTAGGCAATCTTTATTTATTACATATCCTTATAGATTCTTTGATAGATTTGATTCCTTATACATTATTTGATGCATAGATTCTCGATTCTTTGTAGATTCTTTGATAGATTCTATTCGATTCCCTAAATTCAAAATTTTACCCTTGGAATAATTCTTATAAGGATGGAAGTTTTGGATCTCTCTCTCACTCTGAACCTTCGATGAGGTAATTTTTGTTTATTAGATGACGTGTGTGTGTGATGATTCCTTGTATATTCTGTAAATAGCAAAATGGTACCCAATTAATGCACGTAGTCATTTGAATCTTTCTTGAATTGTGGTTTCCATTTTGATAGATTACCAGATATCTTGAATTCTACTCCACGGTCTAGCACTCTTGCACTGGCGTTTGAAATTTAGGTTTTCTGCTTACTTTGTCATAGTAGATGATTTTTGAAGGGGCCCATTCACATCAGTAAGAGATGCTAATAATTAACCGTTAGTAACTACTGAAACTTTGGAATGTATGCAACGCTTCTGGAACTGAAATGCATAATCTCAACTGACAAAATCACACCTGTGCTTAATGCCTACTGTAATGAACCAGTTAAATTGATGAGTCCTCAATTAAATCTAGCACACACTCATCTGCTTATCGGCTATGAACCAATTGATTGAGTCAAATTGAAGCAACATACACTCATGTATCTACTGCATTTTGTCACGAACCAATGGACGGTACAGTGATGACGTCAGCTCCAAAACAGCGATTTCCTTAGCCATTAGATGTTGAAATTATTAAAAAGGGGATGAAAATCACAATGTAATTCAATAAGTGGTAATGACCAGACCATTTTCTTTTTCTTCATCTTTACCGTTATTGCACTTCAGAATTCTCAACTAACATTAGCACATGCTCTTGCAACTATTGCAATGGACTAATTGAATTCGGAATTGAATGGAACAACACTCGCTGCTTTAGCTATTGTCAATGAACCAGGTGAACTGTTTTCAACTATTATTCACTCATTGACTGCCTATTGCTCTTTTACGATGAACTAATTGAGCTTTGGGACCAAACTAGCACCAGCACATACTCCTGTACCTTTTGCCTGTCAACAATGATTTAGATAAACAGATGAAACCTTAGTGTCTGGTTGGAATTCGGGGTAAGGCATGCATGTTTGTCTATTTGGAATTAATGTGGGGCCTCTATAAACGGGTTGTGCCTAGAATGTATGATATGTATGTGCGGTGTAAAGTGAACCCACTCCTGTGGTGCTTTAGTATTCGTTGGTTTTGGATTTTATGGTGCAAGAGCCATACTTGGCCAAGCTGCGCCCAAACACAAGATTAAAAAGAGGGATAGAAAAAAGCTAAAAAGCTGAAGGGTAAGCGAGGGTAAAACAGATGATAGGCATATCATTCGGGTACCTCAGGATTGTGGTGCCTGTACACACCTAAAGAAGATGTACCCCTGATGGCGGTGTTTTAGTGTAACAGAAACTGAATCAAAAATCCACCCTTGTAATGCCATGAGGAATGTTCAATTGACCGGGCATTAGGAAAAAATGTTTTTGGAAATTTTTAGATTTTTACTAAAATAATCTAGTTAAGGTTTTTACAAGGATGGGTTACAATTTACGTAGTAGAATCAAAAGGGCATAGTTTGGGAGATTATATTACTTGAAAATATGATTAGATTGTCTTTTCTGTTTGGGAAGGAGATACTACTAGGACACCTGTATCATTATTTTTCAAGATTATTTTTACTGGGTGGGAAGGTGGCATTGAAGGGCACTTACACCACTTGAACTAAAGCTCGGGCCAGCTCAATAGAAACTAGATAAAAATTACGTCCAATTTCTTTCTGTCTCAGTCTACTTCCAACAAACTTACCTTTCCTTGGCTATCGTCTTTATTATTTGTCTTCATTTTTTCCCTCCTATTTCTCCTGGCTCAAAAATCAACGCGTCTTTCAAATACATCCTGAGTCTTCTTTGTTCCGTTTTCATTTATTTTTTCCCGATGGTTTTTCTTCTCTTATTTATATATATTGTCGTCTCATTCCCCAGAGAATACGAATGGAGAATCAATTTTTGGCAGGCTCCACTCTCTCTCTGGGTTCCTATTGATTTGACGCCATTGTATCCCGTCTCTAAACCTTTTATTTGGCTCTTATCTGTCTTTTTTATAACTCTGCTCACTTCCCGGCCCTTTTCCCTTTGTTTAGACTTGCCGTTTCGATACGTCCTGTTGTATCACCGTTTCGTTTGGGAGTAATTTTCTCGGCATTCATGGGATATGCTGTAACTCTTTTTCGGGAAGATGCCCCGTGCATTTAAGTAGCTTCCCCATTTCCTCGCTAAATTTGAAGCGGAATGGGTTTTTTGTGCGTGTCCCCTTTCTCTATTTTTTTGGAAAACCACCCCCGTGCAAAGCGTTATTGATATCAATCGGGCGATTTTGGGTGTTATTGTTATGGTACCCCATTACTGAGCGTTTTGTGTTATTGTAGAGCGATAATGAACACTTTATTTAGAGGATGTATGTGATGGGTACGCTTATGCATTTTTATAAGTTTACGGATCTGTATGTTTTCCTGTCTCGGATGGAATTGGAATGGTAACGACTGCATAGAACAGTAACGATTGTAGCTTTCAGGACCGCCACAGCCAAAGCACTTGTGAAATAGCAGCTTTAGTAGCTTAAATTCTTAAAAAGTAGGTAAATTAGTTTCCTTCTATAGCTTATTTTAGTAGTAGTTTTAACTTCCCCGTATTGCTACATCCTTGGCGCAGTCTTCAAAAGGTATGGAGTAGATTTAGGAAGAAGGGTTTTTTTGTGTAAATTGACTCTTAGTTAACAGCTAACACTTTTGACAGTTAACTTCAACAGAAACTTAGCATGTAGCAAAGTTCCTTTGTTAATAAACAAGGGAATTCAACATTGTTTTTCACGCAGAACTAATTGCCATATACAACGTAATAAAGTGGGCCATACGAAACAGCAAGAGTAAATATCTATAGCGACAGTTTAAGCGCAATTACAACCCACCTCTACAACGAACAAATCAAAATATTTAAACGAAATAAAACAACATGCACAAACTCATAGTAAGGTGGGTCAAGCTTCATGCACTGAGATGCAGGGGAACGAGGTGGATGACCACTTTGTAAAACTTGAATCGACTTTGTAGCTAGGGTTTGGATATCTCTGCTCCTTATTCATATCTACTGCGACTATTAAAAGTGGACTTAATACAGAAGGTTATAAGTTTTCCAATGTGTGAACGCACCAAGAAATTGATCCCCGTAGTGGACCTTAATCATCTCACTACAAACAGACAATAGGGTATATAACGGGTCTTGGTCCCTTCATTCACTTTTTGAACAGATTCCATAATAAAGCAAAGCCCTGTTTGCTCTTGTAGAGACTTGCGCGACGCACACCACTACCTCTTCCAACTACGACCATAGCAAAAATCTTCACATTACTTAGATACACATTAGGATTGAAGAGGCTCATATAACCTTATTTCACTGGAAATTTCAAAAAATGTTACTTTAATGTTAAAAATGTAAATTAAAAACATCTTCATCCACTTGCCCCTGCAATTGGTGATTGAAACAAGGATTCGTGCTGTTGGTCAAAAAATGAGGGAGGATTACTTAGGTTTCGTTGACCTTAAATACATTTTTTTAAAAGTCGTCAAAATTTTCGAAAAGTTGCCAAACTGAAAATAGGAGCTTTTGAGACAAGGTTGCTTAAAAGGTACCCCTAGTCGCCGAGGTTGAAAAAAGGAGAAAAAGTCACCTGTGGCAGACCTGCACTTTGTAATAGTATGAAATTTGTTTTCCAAGTGATGAATGGTTAGAGTGTTTAAATTGTCCTGTATCCAGTCAATAGGTATCTTCCAACCAATGTGCTATGAGGATACTCGATAAGAACTTGTAGTATTTTGCAACATGTCCGGACTGAGGGTTGCCAGCTGTACCAACACTTTTGGGGGTCCTCTCAGCCCCCCCCTCTCCGCCACTGGTTTTTCAATATGTTTAGGAAAGGAAGTGAAAAGTCAGTCACATCTTTAAAATATCGAAATTTCAACACTTCTAATCATTTCGAGTTTAATTTTATGTCACCGTTTATCCCTTTGATTTGACCTATGTCATGGAAAATAGTTCTTAATTTAATAAATGGTCTACATGTGTCGAATATCCAGTCACAAGAATGAGCCTAAAAAAAATCAAATTTCTTCGAACGGAATTGGAATTATTAAATGGAACTGGCACTATTAAATGTGTCCAAAAACGAAGATATCTTGAATTTCGTTAGGTTTCACTAAAATCTTCAGTTTTAATTGCGTAACAACACTTCAGAGATATTTCAAAAACGCGCATAAATCGCAAAATCCTCAGTAGTTCAATCAAATAAACCAAAGAAAACATAATTGGAATTTATTAAATGGCACAGGTACTATTAAAATGTCCAAAACCAAAGTTCTCTTGAATTTTCATACGCTTCAGTAAAGTTTTCAGTTAGGAATGAGTAACAATACTTAAGAGCGAGATTTCAAAAGCGCGTATCTAAAAACCCAAAATCCATCCCCAGAAGTTTAATCAAATAAACCGCCTAGTATATAAAAGCCTCAACCTTCTCTGTTTACTAACCACTAGGGGAAAAGAAGCCCTCCTTCCCAACACTTTTCAGTTCCTTCAAAAACTCAGAAGCGCTTTCCCTCTCAAAATTTTCTTTCCCCTTTCGGGTGGTGCGAAGCGCCATCTACTGGCGGCGGTATTCCTTAATCCGTGACCTGGCAAACAAAGCGACATGAAGAGCGAGTGGTTAAAGTAAAGTAGGCTATGGGATTTGAAATGGAAGCCGTGCCGAAAGAAAAATAGGGGGAGTTTGGTTATAACACTGTTCTTCTGGGAGGCATTAAATAACGCAGTGAATTCTTCGAAGACGTGTTGTAGAGCGCTTTTTCTCACCTTCTGTTTCGTTCTTTGATTCTACTTTTTCTGCTGCTAGTTGTTATACACATCGAGCTTCTTGTAGCTCCCGATGTGCGTTTGCCTTTTTCTTGTGGAAGTTATTTTATATTTGTTTACTTTTTTAAACAGTTTGTTGTTTGTGATCTCTTGAATAATATAGAGATATTGGCTCGTTTCGTTTCATGTAGTTTCAGATTTATAAGGCATGCGGACGCTCGTTCTTTTCGACTGCTGTTGCATTTTGTGGTGTAATTTAGTGTTGTTCCATTGTTCGAAGAGTTCTATTCATTTCATTGCAGTTGTCTTTCAATGGGATTCGATTCTGAAATTTCCGCTCCGTTCATTCTATTTCGAAATGAATCTCTTCACATCTTAGAAGTTTCATTTGGATTTGGGTGTGTAAAATTTGAAAGTTTATTAGTAGTAACAGCGAAATTATTTACAATTTTTTTCCACCAAAGTTCTATTTTGTAGTTTATCGTATGGATTTTATCACTGGATATTATTTTTCATCCACCAAAAAATAATTAACACGATTGTAATTTTAATGAATTCTAATTATAATTCTGAAGAGAATTTATCGAAAAAAATCGCTCATAAATTATTTCGATGCGATTCCTTGCATGATACTAGACTCCAACAAAATTCATTGCATTTTGTTTACGTGTAAAACACTTTATAGACTTTTGGATTGAAAATATGCGGGAAAGCAGTTCATCGAATTCCATAGGGGGTGTAAAAAAGTAAAAATTAGAAAAATTCTAACATAAACTCTAATTATGAGCAATATTTGTAAAATCATCTTTTTTGCTGTTATGCTGGTGAAAAACAAGGTGTCTATTTTAATAGACCATTGACTCATTTGAATTACGTAAATAATATTCTAATTCGTTCTTAGATACCTATCGCAATTTGCAAAAACGATGGAATATTATTATTGCATTTACGTTTGTCGATTAACAAAATTTAACATGCATGATTTTATCTAACAAAACTTGACTGAAGCATTTTTTTTAATCTTTTATGATGACCGAAATTTCGATTATTTAAGAATCGAAAAAAATCACAAACAATCCTATTAACTTTACTTTGAAGCAATTTAACTTAGATGCTAAACTTGAGAAATTAAAATCACAGTTGAACTTAAATTAAATAGTGCATGCTACCAAAATTTAAACTAATTTTTTATGTAGCCCAACAGTTAATTACTAAATTTAATTTTTTGATAAATGTTTAAAATAAATAGGGCACTTGATAAAAGTTATGTAAGAATATTCTAAACGGGTTAAATACTTCATACTGATATAGCATTCATCCTTGAAGAATACATTCGTTCTTTTTATTAGTTAAATTTCTTATAAACTTGCATGAATTAATGATGCAAATATAGAACGTGCACCAACACAACTAAATGTTTAGGATGGTTTATGCAAACAGCACTTGTTTTATAACTACTCCTGCTTGGAAGCAAAAATTAATTATTCCTTAAAAGCGACATCGTTATTTGAAAAGAAAAACAAATCTTCTCTTTAGTCTTCCAAAAAAATCTCGCATTTTCGGAGGAAATGAATATTGCACGAAAAGAGTTATTCTTATGTACACAGTGGCCGGGAAAAAGTTTCTCAATTAGTACTGGTAGCGCTGCCACTTTTTAATCCTTTTAGTAGTGGGTTGCGAAAAAGAGAGAAAAACAATTGTCTGAAAAGTATTGTTATCGCTTCAAATACAAGCGGCAAATAAAATGAAATTTAGAAAGAAAATAAAAGCCTGGAAAATTCTCTGCCTTAATTTTATCACTTCAAGGGGTCCGTTCGAGCGTATAGTAAATTCCCTTCTACCGTTGCCAACCTTTCGGAATTAAGTTCAGAAGATGAAAAATCAACGCGCACTGTAAAAAACGCCACGCCCTTTCTGCTTTAAATTACTTCGGTTTTAAGGAGTTGCCAAAGTAAAAAATGTAAAAGAAATTTGAACTAAAAAATAGATAAATGAAAGGAAGAATGGAAACCATCAGCTTTTTCAAAGTCAAAGCAAGAAAAAGTAATGAGAAAACCAGCGAGAATGAAACACCATTTTTTTTTTTTTTTTTTTGAGTTTTTTTATTTATTTTATTCTAAGCACGCCATTTTTTTCTGCCTCCTTCTTAAGCTGCAAACTTAAAAGTGGAAAGTTCATCGTTGTACAGCTGTTTCATTTTGTCTGAGTCGGCGGCTGTAATTCTTTTTGCGAAAGAAACGCAATTTAAAATTTTCCCTTCGTCAGGGAAAAGTTTTTCGAAGAAGCTTGCTCTTGTTGTGTATGGTTTGGAGATGAAGGCGGAAAAAAACACTTCAACTCCGACTTCCCGTTTGTCTTGTGTGCGAAGATCGTCTGCGCGTCCGCTGCTTTATCGTCCGGACGCTTCTATGTTTTCAAGTTGTTCCAAAGCTCCGGGAAAAGTTTAGTAGAAAGGGAATAAGATCGGGAAACATACAAAAGGGAACAAACTAAAATAAAAACGGAATTCGAAACTTAATTTTCGAAGACAATTTCACCATTTTGTGCCGCCGACGAAAAAGAACGTAAGTATTTTGTTTGGTTGAACAATTTAATTGAAGAAAGTTTATAGTTTTGTCGTAATGTTTTTAGAAAGGCTTTTCGGAGAAAGTATTCGATTGAACATGTTTTGTTTTCTTATAACTAACGATTAGTTGGTGTCATTTGAGTCAAGAATGATCTGGAATCGATCCATCAAGTTGTACTATCAACAAACCATAAATATTTAGAAAAATCGATTAATTTGGAGATTTAATTAAGTAATATATTCCGCCACTAGACCTAACTAGATTTATAAATGCAAATAGAACATTTTTGTGTTGCATATTGCACCAAAATTCTTCGTTGTTTGGAAAAAAATTATTATCATCAAGCTTATATTTTGAGCTCTACTTATGTCGTTAGATTATGTTTATAATTACAGTTGTGTCAGTAAACACACAAAAATGAATTTTTTTCGCAAATGCATTAGTAAGATGCTTCGAAGATGAATAACATTAATAAATAACATTGCTATATTTAAATGTGGCTGTCATCGATGCTTTTTGAGCAGTATTACGTATTAAATTTTCATAATCAAATATTTAAAATACCTAATAACTTAAATTTAGTTTGAATTCTCAACAATGCTCAAAGGCTTCTAAATTGTTTCAATTAATAAATTACATAATAAAAAATAATTTATAATAAAATAATATATTGTAACATTCTGCTGATTTTGGAAAAGATCTGGTTCATGTTTAAGATTCAGGTCCTTATAATGACAAGAGATATTTTCGAATGTGAACTTCTCAATTTTTGATATTAGTACTATACAGTATAGAAATCAAATTTAAGAATTCTGAGCAATAGTCGATTATTTATTAACGTCTTCTCTAGCATTTAATAGATTAATAATCTAGTTAGAAGGCAATTTTTCCATACAGAATTTCAATCATGATTCAATTGAATTGTTATTATTGTACACCATACAAAAATAACAGACTTTTTAGAATAAAATATATTGCTATAAAAGCATCTTAAAATGCTTGACAATGAAGTGAATGTGCATATTTCCATATTACCAGGTGTTATACTTGTAAACAGAAAAGAAGTGTAGGCTTTCTGGGTATAATGTTTTTTCTTTGTATTTTGTTCTATTTTGTATATTAAACACACATTAGTTTACGATTTATTTCTCAACATAAATCTAATCTAGATTTCATACAAAAATATCTTTGCACTTGCGGAGAACATTTGGGAACAGTTGACCACACACTATATTTTTGCAAACTTTAGACACACCATCATGGCAGAAGGCTTCAAAAATTCAATATTCGAACTGATTAAGGAAAAAATAATATAGAACGTGTCTAATTATTCATAAGCCTATGCAGATTGTTATTAAAAATAATGGGTAGATCAGTAAATTTGTTTTTCCTTATTTCTTATATTTGTTTTATTCAATGAAAAAATTACCTGTGTATCTTTTGCCTAGGCTTATCAAGCCTAAGAGTGCAAGTTTCTGACAAACTCAATTATAAGTCCAATAAATAAAACTCAATTCATGGGATATAAATAATAAAAGCTTTTATATTGAAGCGGTCAAATAGATATTGCTAAAAGCAAGAAATACCCCAGTATTACAAATAGAAAAAATATCTCTTAAACAAACAAATCGGACTGAATACATACAATTCCGCGAATTATCGTCAACGCCTAACACATATTTTGTGTTCAAAGCGACTCAAGCAATCAACATATGGATTGAATTTATGATTTATCAGAAAAATTTGGACAGTTTATATTTCTCGGCGGAAATCGGACAACGCACGGAAATTCTAGACAATCTGGTAACTGGGATTTCAAATCTTTGGAACGAATTGGGTAAAACTAGGAGCTACTTTTAAGCAGTTTTCTTTAAATTAATAAATTTTGCTTTTTTTTATGTTAGGGATTTCATTAGTACTGCTTCATATATATATATATATATATATATATATATTTCAATTCAAATTTTCGTTTATTTTCATAAAATCTTTTACGTATTTCTGATATTCTTCGAAGGCGCCTTTTTTTACAACTCATTTTATGAAGTACAGATAACATTCGTTTTTAGTTTTTAGATTCTTTTCTATCATGGAAATAATAACTCACTCGCCAAAACAGAAAGTAACGGACACAAAAGTTTGTGGAAAATTGTACATTGTTCTCAAAAAGAAATCTTGTTTTTCTGTTCCAAACAACTTCACATTTTTATTTTTCCGCACGCGAATAGAAGACAAAAACAGGAAAGAATTTTTTCGCGAGTTGACGAAAATAGCCATCCTTTGAAGATGTCACCTTTTCTGAAAGCCGAAAGTAAAAACATACTAGTAAAACAAAAAATCATTTCCTACCGCTTTTTGTTTTTATTTCTATCTCAGATGATATTTTCTCTTTCTGTGCCATTTTTTTTTTATTCTGAGTATGAACGATTCTTCCATGTTCGTTAACTGAAGAGCATTTTTTTAAAATTGTCATTTGTGAATTTTTGGAATTTGTGAAGGTGTTTTCAGTCTTTAGAAGTTTAAGGAATTTAATATAATTTAACTCCACTGCTGCAAAAAGTGTTCTGCCGTTTATGACGTTAATTTCATGATAGTTGGTTACATTATTTTCTTTTGTGTTGGGTTCAAATAATTTATTTGATAGCACATTTACTATATTTCTTAATGTTATATGATAACGCTATCATCATAACATTATGTTTCCACTTTTAATTTATTTTAAGACTAATAACTTTACTTTTTTAAATTAAAATATGACGTTGGAAAATGTACTAAAAATAATTATTGTGTGTCTGTTGAAACATCTCTCCTGAGTTCATTATAATTGTTGTAATTATTAAGTTTAGGAATTTGTTTACCTAAAAATTGCTAAAAAAATGGGTTTATAACCCAAAAATATATTACTTATGTAATGTCCCTCTTCCAATTAGCTCCTCGTGTAGCAAAAAACGTACCTCTACGTATCCAACCTATGTCAGTGTAGAAAAAGTATATTAACCCTCCAAGTGGTTTCGACGAAACATTTCGTTCAAGATCTGGCCAATTTTGCTAATGACGAGATATCTCATCATCAAGACATTGCCAATTTTTCGATCATGTTTAGATCGAGATCTGGTCAGTTTTCTTCTAATGACGAGATATCTCATCCATCGAGATCTGGTCAGTTTTGTTAATGACCATATACCTCGTATAGACAACCGCCAAAAGGGTTAATGATCTTCATGCTTTCATATATTTCCCAGTAAATGATTAATCTAATATCTTATTTGTTTTAACATCGCAAGTATTCAATGCGTTTATAGTAATTTATTTCTAAAAATATATCATTTCAAAATAAGAAACCCCCAACATTTTCGGGGAGGACTTAGTTTCCCAGAAACCCCTCTGGCTACATACACCATTGGTATCACTGTCAGTGTGTGTACCGAAAATGGTACATTGTTAATAGACCACAACTGAAACACGTCCATAGCAATGAAGTTGCGAGGGGAGGCGAAAGAATGTTTTTCGGTACGGTAATTCATCCTTCGCACAAAAATTGGTCGTTCTAGTCTGCTGAATCCCCAGCCTATTTAGAAATACGACACTGAGGTTGGTTTACAAGACGTCCGGAATTAAACACCGCACATATTTCAGAGAAATCGTCAATTCAATCCGATTGTTCTATTGCTTGAATCTGCAAAAAATGTGTTTGTCGTTAACGCGGAATTGCATGCATCAAGTCAGATTTTTTTCATTTGTAATACTGTTATTTCTTTGTAACAATGCTTATTTGACCGTTTCAATGCACGAGTTTTATTTTATATCAATACCCCATCAATTGAGTTTTATTTGTTCGGACTTTCCCTGAAATGTCAGGAATTACGATTGAATTTGTCTGGAACTACCATTTCTAGCTGCCCTCTGACGCACATTTCCTTTAGATGTGAACGGGTATCATAACCCCAAGATACCCCAGTGATCCCACCCTCTTTTGTATTGCCTCACCTACCCTTCTGCTTTTTTTGTACGGACTTCACGGACTCGATGTACTCTAGCTATCTTTTCTTTTCCTATTGGGTGTACTGTCTAAAGTAAACGGGGGGGGGGGGGGGGGTGCTCCCGGAATACCCGAGCTATCTTTTTCTGCTTTCATCCTACTATATGTTCCCCAATTCCTCTTCTCTTTTTCTCTTTCACGGCGTTTTTTTACTTGACGTTTTCTTGTGTTTGGCGCAGCATAGTCAATTAGGGTCCTTGCACCATAAAACAACCAAGCATTTCCAGGTCTGGTAAGAGGCCGGTTGGAAAAGTAGTGGCTTAGCAAACGGAGGGTTGCGAGTTCGAAACTCGATCCAGCCAAAAACCATAGTGTACGTGGGGGTTGGTACATGTTAAATCTGTCGTGGCCTCAAATATCCTCAGGTTGGCGTGGAAGTTTGGAGAGTGGGGTGCCGAGTAAGGTGTTGACTTCGTCATCTGATAGTGCTAGAAAAAGTACGAGTTCTCCTCGGGATCTTTTCATTCAAGATTGATCCCGGACCGTCGTCTCCAATAGCCCGTTGTGTCGCTTTAGTCTGACTTTAATTCAACTATCTACCAGGTCTGGTAAACCTGCACCAAGGGGCCCATCATCTAACCCGGCACTGGGACCAGACACCACACTTGGTACCGAAACCTGGAATTCAGATGCCGAGGGGCTTACACTAATCAAATCAAACGCCCCAATCAAATCCAGCACCACCCGCGTCCATATCTCTTGAAAAACAAAACGAAAAAAAATAATAATAAAGCCCCCTTTCGCGTAACGTCCAGAGGTGAACGAGTCCTGCTCCGTCCCTTCGTTAACTGCGAACCAGACGAAGCGGAACGAAAGAACGAGGGGGGGGGGCAGAGAAGAGAGAAAACTCGGCGAACGACAACAAAAGCAAAAAGGGGAGAAGAGGAGAGACAGACGCAATTCCAGATAATTCATTAGCAGAAGAAAATCTGCTCCTCTACTGTTGATCTAAATTGAATGAAGCGATTCTGCAGCAAATGAGGCAGGGTCCTGTTAGCAACGACCGGCTTGAGAACCTCCCACTCTATTTATTCGCAAAAGAGTAAATAAAGGAGACAAATACGACGTCCTCTTGCCACCACCTCCCTCCGCCCCGTTATGCTCTCCTTTTTTTTATTTTCCTTTTTTTTCCGGGACTGGAGGAATTTATGGGGTTGCTGGAACCGTTCCTGGTATTGTGTTTGAATGTCGTGAATATGAGTGACGGTGATTGTGCGTTTTCGTTTGGGCGTTGTAGTGAGAGTTTACACCGTGTCGTGGGCCAACCAAATACCGTCGTGTACAAAGGGGGGTTAGGTGCACGTTAAATCTATCGTGGCCTCAAATGTCCTCAGGTTGGCGTGGGGTGGAAGTTGGAGAGTGGGGTGCCAGCTCAGGTGTGACCTCGTCATGCGACCGTGGTTCAAAATTACGTGGTGTTGTCCTTGGATTATCCCCTTCGGGAGATGATCCCGGACCGTCGCCAATAGCCTGTCGTGTTGCTCCAGTGCAACGTTAAATGAAATACCTACCACCATGTCGTGGGTTTAGCTCGGTTTTTACGGTTACCTGTGTGCTGGTTTGTCAGGTACGTGCCAGAAAATGAATGAAAATATTCGGGTGACCCAATCATGTCTTCCGGTTATCTATATCAATTGAAGGCCTGTAGTGCTAAATGAACATTACGTTTCTGATTTCTCGACCCTCCTAGTGGTTTCGGCCCTCAGGACCACACCTCCTTTAGGTGTGTACGGGCTTCACGGCCCCGAGGTACCTGAGTGACCTTTTCTTTTCTCCTCGGATTTACTGTCTTTTCATCCCACTGTTCTGTTTCCCAATCCCTTTTCCTTTAATGGCATTTTTTACTTGATGTTATCTTGTGGTTGCCGCAGCTTGGCCAATAAGGCCGGTCCTTGCCCCATAAGACCCCAAAACTAACAATCAATCAAGTGATTTCGATGAGATATCTCGTCCATCAAGATCTGAGCAATTTTCGCTAATGACCTGATATCTCGTCCGTCAAGATCTGAGCAATTTTTACTAATGACCTGATATCTCGTCCATCAAGATCTGACTAATTTTGCTAATGACCTGATATCTCGTCCATCAAGATCTGAACAATTTTGCTAATGACCTGATATCTCGTCCATCAAGATCTGAACAATTTTGCTAATGACCTGATATCTCGTCCATCAAGATCTGAACAATTTTGCTAATGACCTGATATCTCGTCCATCAAGATCTGAGCAATTTTTGCTAATGACCTGATATCTCGTCCATCAAGATCTGAACAATTTTGCTAATGACCTGATATCTCGTCCATCAAGATCTGAGCAATTTTTGCTAATGACCTGATATCTCGTCCATCAAGATCTGAACAATTTTGCTAATGACCTAATATCTCGTCCATCAAGATCTGAACAATTTTGCTAATGACCTGATATCTCGTCCATCAAGATCTGAGCAATTTTGCTAATGACCTGATATCTCGTCCATCAAGATCTGAACAATTTTGCTAATGACCTGATATCTCGTCCATCAAGATCTGAGCAATTTTTGCTAATGACCTGATATCTCGTCCATCAAGATCTGAACAATTTTGCTAATGACCTGATATCTCGTCCATCAAGATCTGAGCAATTTTTGCTAATGACCTGATATCTCGTCCATCAAGATCTGAACAATTTTGCTAATGACCTAATATCTCGTCCATCAAGATCTGAACAATTTTGCTAATGACCTGATATCTCGTCCATCAAGATCTGAGCAATTTTGCTAATGACCTGATATCTCGTCCATCAAGATCTGAACAATTTTGCTAATGACCTGATATCTCGTCCATCAAGATCTGAACAATTTTTGCTAATGACCTTATATCTCGTCCATCAAGATCTGAACAATTTTGCTAATGACCTGATATCTCGTCCATCAAGATCTGAACAATTTTGCTAATGACCTGATATCTCGTTCATCAAGATCTGAGCAATTTTTGCTAATGACCTGATATCTCGTCCATCAAGATCTGAGCAATTTTGCTAATGACCTGATATCTCGTCCATCAAGATCTGAACAATTTTTGCTAATGACCTGATATCTCGTCCATCAAGATCTGAACAATTTTGCTAATGACCTGATATCTCGTCCATCAAGATCTGAACAATTTTGCTAATGACCTGATATCTCGTCCATCAAGATCTGAACAATTTTGCCAATGACCTGATATCTCGTCTCGTCAATAGAAAGTGGATGTTGTAATAATGACGAGATCAAGATGCGGTCAGTTTTTTCTAATGACGAGGTATCTCGTCCATCAAGGTCTTGTGCGTTTTGACCTAATCTAATGAATGACAAGATACCTCGTCGAGACAAGCACCAGGAGGGTTCAAATTGTTTTTAGACATATTTAGGGTGCCTTTAATAAACGAGCTTCGACTTACATCGGTTAAATTAGCATCTGTGAGTGTTTTGTACTGTGTTTTAACATTTAAAGTAATTCGGGGAGGCCTCGAGCAATGAGAATCGTGATGCTTCGTCACTTCTCTATTTTCTGAATTGCAATACAATTGCGAGTATTTAAAAAAATACCAAATAGGCTCAGTTCTAATTGATTGTGTGTTGTGTGTTTTCGTAAGTTTGTAAGGTTGGACTACCTACTTTTTAAAATGTTCAGTTCAAACCACTAGAAAATCTTTTCGTATACTTAAATAAATCCCGTCGAGTGCTTTAAAACGACACCACACTCAGCCGTGTTGTCCTCACGATTGTCCAGTTAAACCGTGATGTTTTGAAAAGCGTTCACTGGTTTACAAGAAAACAATTTTCAAATGTTCCATTCAAACCAATGAAATGTTCTTCGTATGCTTGCAATAGATCTCGTAAAGAGCTTTAAAACGATATCAACTACAGGCATGTTGTGCTAACGATTGTCCAGATAAACCGTGATATTGTCACCGGTTCATAGGAAAACAATTTTTAAAATGCTCCATTCAAACTATAAAACGATACTGCACGCACTCGTGTTCCGCTCACGATTACAGAGATAGACTGAGTCAAACACGGCGGCACACCCAGAAATACTGCATCATGTCCCCCGTCCAATAGGAGGGAGGGGAGCGTCACGCTCACCATGTATTGCGCAGTATGTGAATTGGACTCCAGGGAGTTTAAGAATATGTAACACGATTTCTGTTTGCCACGTATTTTTAGCGAAAAAGGATTTCCATTGGGATATATTTTCGTCACAAGTGGTCGACCTAAGTCAGCCCATACTATACACATAGTTAGACTTAATCCTACGTCAAAACGGATTAAATTTTAAAAGTTGTACTCTGAAGATAGAGTGCATGAAAGCACATTCACTTCACACGCATAACTTCAAAATACTGGTGACAGGAACAAAGTTATATTTCAACTGATAACATTTTTTAAAAACATTTTCCCAAGAAAAACCCTTTTTAATAAATATTTCTGAAATACTGACCCTCGAGGCCAACGCCCCAATCGCCTTGTCTTAACTACGATTGATCAATATTGATCGGATTTTATTTGATCATTTTTCATTCGATGTTCGAAATAAACGAACAAGGAGAACAAGGAAATTTTCTCAATTCCTTGTAGAATATATTCATTCAAAGTGTAATGTTCGAACGCAAGGCGAGACGTAATGTTGCATGGACATTATCATCAAGCTAACTCTACCATCCGATTATTCCTTCCAAAAAATCTCTTTACAAGAACTTTTTTTCACTATCCAGGGTATAATTTTTTCTGCATCCAGGCAACCTATGATAAAGAGAAGATACTCCTGTCTCTAGGGTATAAAAATTCATTTTAGCTAGCGCGAGAGTGGAACCCTATTACACGGGATGGGAACGAATTTATGGCACGCGTCAAGAGCATCCTTGCGTGTGTTTATTAACTTCATAACGCTGCGACGAAAAGGGAAAAAATGGGCTTGGGGTGGAGAAAAAATTCAGTTTTTTCGACGGATTGTAATTTATCCCCCATAGTCATATTTTCCCTAACACCTCGTAACTCAGAGAACCCGTCGCGTCTTTTATTTCGAGAAGAAAATGAATGTTGCACAAAGTTTTTATAGATAGAAACGTGTAGAGAAAATATTTAAAATTTTGTGCATCATCCCTCCGAACCTTAACTTACGTATGAGAAAAAAGTACGCGTGTGGGGATTTTTTATCCTTTTTCTCGTCTTTCTAGGTTACCCCTCCCTTTTCCCTTTTATTTTTGCGGCTTGCTGAATTTTCATGCAACTAGAAATGTTTTTATTTAGCATATTGATTTTATAATCAACGATACCTGGGTGAGTAGTACACAGTGTTGCCGGCAG
Organism: Meta bourneti; assembly: GCA_933210815.1. NCBI lineage: Eukaryota > Metazoa > Arthropoda > Arachnida > Araneae > Tetragnathidae > Meta > Meta bourneti. The sequence goes on from OW119928.1 coordinate 75,157,262, forward strand.
ATGGCACCACCGCTGCTATTTTAAAATGAGAAGCGTTAGTTTTATGCACGTAGTTGAAAATCGATATTGTAGAGAAATTAAATTTCTTTTTTTTGTGTGCTGCTTTTCTTTTTGGAATTTCTTCATTGGCTAGGGTAGTATTTGTATTATTTCTTATAAAAATTGTGTGCGAAGATAAATGGTTTCCTTTTGGCGGTAAGCATCGGTGAAACCTTTTCTTCAACAGCACTGCGCAGTTTTATGTTAGCTCATATTTCCTTTCTACACAAAATTGCTCTTTTACTTATTCTCTCATCATTACATAAAAGATCGCTTTTTCTTTTAATAGGATCTGTTTTTTACTTTTACCCCAGTATCGCAGTTGCTTTTATTGCGTATTTTAATTCAACCTCTTTTAAACTTTCTTTTCTTTCTGAAACCACATTATAACATTTAAAATATTTACAAAAAACTGGTGCATTAAAACTGGGAGGTTTTGATAGACTAAAAAATTTAATTATTTTGAAAAATAGTTTCTTTTTTTTCCTTCTTTTTTTCTTTTGCTTTTATGAAATGGGACCGCAATTTCCTTTCTTTAAATTTTTCAAAAGGAGATAAATCCGTTTTATCAATATTTTCTTCTGCCCTTTATTATTTTCAATTAATTAAAAAACACTCAAACTTTCCTGTGAAATGTCATCTATACCATTATTTCGATTGGAAATGGATTGTTTATATATGTTGGACCCTGATCATTCAATCACTGGTCGGTCATTGAATAACACAAAATAAATAAAAAATATCTCCTAATCAACGACTCAGTTTAGAAAAGCGTAAAGCATGGTTAAATTACTTTAAATTATTGATTCTGAGTACAATACAAAAACTTGTAAGCGATAGTGCCTCACGAAGAAATGTTTTTCAAACGATACGTTGGAATACCTTACACTCCCGGTTGAAGCATTGCTCTGGGTTCGAATCCAGGTCTTAGAGCATGAATGCTGGTAGTAATTCGGAATCCACTTCAAATCATTGGTAAAAAAAATATCGTAGTGGGACAAATCGAAAAATGCTAAGCCATGGTTACCATGAAAGAAAAATCTCACCATCAAGTTACTAGATTTACTGTAAACCTTATTAAGAAAGTATTTAGTTTTTTATTTTAAAATTTAAATTTCTTGGCGAGATCTTCAACGTCTGTTTCATACTCAATTAGCACATTTTGTGGTTTAGCCTATTCATTTAATATATAAACAACTGAAATTGCTACTTGTTAAATACGATTCCTTCAGAGGAAAGGAATAACACAGGCCATGTGGATCGCAAAAGAGAAAAGGCTAATTGATTGATAACACAACACAACACGTCCAAGAAAGCTGTGCAAGAACATTCACACATGCTGCATGCAAAGTGTGGCTCAGTTCTAGCGCCACAAAGAAATAGATTTCTATTGGCGATTACATTATACAACACTACTAAAATAGGGTTTATGATACTAATGCTACTATTTCACAAGTTCTTTGGCTGTGGTAGCCCTGAAAATGAGATGTGAAGTAACTTATGCAAACTTTGAAAGCCTATGTGTTTATCAATCTTCAAAATAGATACTAAAATGCCTGTTTTCAAACCCTAATATTCTGTAAGAAGGAGAGAATCATTATAGCTCTACATATATGTATTCCGATGCATTATTCTTACGCTGTTATTCTCCTGCTACATACAGAAATAACTTTCCCAATACCCAAAGGCACGAAACCGCAAGAAAAGTCGGGAAAACCTCCCGCCAGAGGATAATCAGAATACACTCAGCATCTAAATTTCAAGAAGGGTGGAAAACCCCGTTGAAATTTTTATCATGTACCGCAAAATACACAAAATAAAAAAAATGCATTTCGACGGGCAAAGGAGAAAAAGAAGCTGTGTGAGCGTAGCGGTTCTTTCTCCAGAATCAACAGAAAGCTTCTTACCCGGCTTTGTTTGAGTTGTTCCGCTTCCCAAGCTGCGTTTGCTGCGACCGGCAACATCTGTTTCATCGGCGAAAAAAACACTTTGGTAACATGAAGTTTCGTTTTGAATTCGAGATGTGGGAAGAGCGTCTTGAAGTGAAGTGAGGAATAAGAATAACTGCATGGGGAGTGGAAAAAATGAAGTTTTGGGGAATGTTTTTATCCCGAAGTCTGAAAATTACTCGCGTGTGACTTGATCATCTTACAATTTTTTTGTTAATATTTCATATCTAAGTAAATGAAGAAATGACTAAATACTAATCGGACTTTCCTGTTTTTTTTATTTTCTGTTGTTAATTTTTATGTTTGGCAGCTTTTAGGTGCTTCGAAACTTAATATACAAACTTTAAGGATGGTAGGGAACTCTAAGGTCATTCATATTCACAAAGGAATGTTGTCCGCAAGCACCATCTGGATAGACTAATTGTTTTTTTTTTCATTCTTGATGAACGATACATCTCGTCTATCAAAATCCGGTCGATTTTTCTAACGATGATATACCTCGTCGCGATAACCACCTGGAGGGTTAAAGACCAAACTACTCTCGGCCTCGCAGTGAGCTCTTGAAGCCAATGAAGATCGAATTCGATTACAAGTATTTTATGCCTGCTGGTATATTCCTCTCCGCTCAAATTGCAATTCAGCCCAGGCTTCACACGAGCACTTCATCTATTGTGTTATTAGCAGTCACTCAGAGTTTACTTAACCAGTTTACTTGAAGTTGCCTGTCTCGTGCTTGGCGTAGCTTGACTAAATATGGCCCTTCGGCCTCAAAACCCAACACAGCTATCCAATTAATCCCCAGGTCAGCTTATTCACTCCCTGCTCTTGAGGGTCAGTTGGTTGTTTTGGCGTTTTATGGCGGCCATATTTGGCAAAGCTGCGCCAAACACAAGACAACGTCAAGTAAAAAATGTGAAAGGGCGAATAAAGAAGGATTGTTGGAACAGAGTAGTGGCTCTTGTGGGGGCCTTAAGCCTCACTGGCTAATATACTTGATGTAAGCTTTTATTTATGAGATATTAAGTGAGATAAGTAATAATACAGTATAAGGTATACGGTTGTTATTTTTTACACGTATGCGAACTAAGAAATGAATGCAAACTCGTACAAAAGAAGAATGACAGCAAAATGAAAACTAATCGTTCCTCTGACAAATTATAATAGATCCCTCTGAGATTTCGTTCTTCCTGGAAATCGCCAGTAATTGCGAAAACCTGAAACGGTAAAAATCTTTAATTACGAAAATACGTCATTTGCGGAGAGAGAAAGAAATGCGTAGTTGTGGAGTTAGATTTTATGTTCGAATTTCCTTAATCTTTCCCTTGTATTAGCTTTATTTTTTAGTAATTTATATTTTTTTGTACCGCCTATCAGAAGTTTTCGGGGAAGCAAAACGACTGGGAATTGAAGATCCCTAATTGGACACGAGTAAATCCCTTTTACAAAACCTACGACGATCCGTCATTAGATATTGTAGTTTTTGTGCTCTCTTCTGGGTTCGCTTCGAACAGTATGGCTTCTACATCTTGTCTAATGGCGTTCCCTCTTTTTTACCGTAGAACTAGAATGTTCTTTTCAGTTAGTGGGGCGGTAACTTTCCGTGGGAAGTTTGAAATTTTCGGTCTTACTTTTTGAAGCTTCTCTCAATAGCAAGACTCAGTCTGCTTAAATTTCACGTCTTCGGTTGCTCCTTTACACTTATCCGTTGTCAGGCATTGAAAAATATGTTCCTATACAGACGCCACGATCCAGACATGGTGGCAAGAGTAGTTCACGTGGGAGGTAGATAGTACTTGTTGTTCAAGAGATGCCAGTCATCAACTGGGTAGGTAGTTAATTAACGTCGCTAGGGAGTAACACAATTGGCTATTGGCGACGGTCCAGGATCCATCCCGAAGTGAAAGATCCGAGAAAAACACCCCTTAATCTTGAACCGCCGTCAGATGACGAGATTAACACCCGAACTGGCCCTCCACTCTCCAAATTTCCACACCTCTCCAACGTGAGGAGATTTGAGGCCACGACTGATTTAACTTGCATCAGCCCCCAAGAACACGACAGTCTTTGGTTGGATCTAGTTTCGAACTCGCAACCCTCCGATTGCTAATCCTCTACTCTTCTAAACGGCTACCGTTGCCCGATAACCACAACGAGGGTTAAGTTGCTAACCAAGTAAACTACTTCAACAACGGATTTAGTTTTTAGACCCCAAGTCAATCCCCCGATTCCCTGTAGTTCGTTTGGTAGACAACAGTCAGTACATATGTATTGTTCAAGAGGTGTCAGCCAGGTTGGATCAGTTTCAAACTCGCAACCTCCGGTTGCTAATCCGCTACTCTTCCAACCGGACTGCCGTTGCCCCGTCATCAACTGGGACCCTGAGTGCAGATGTGAGGGATTGTGCCCCCCGTGAGTTTGGACAGGACTTTGGGCGCATTGTTTGTTCATCCAAACCTCGCAACTGGCTCAATCTTCCTCCGAAAGGGCCCTCAGAAGAAAAGAGGGCGATCCCAAAACTCCTTCGAAAATGGCCTCCGTTAGGAGATAAGAAGAGACAAACGCAATCCTCGCTGTGGGGCGTCATAATGGAGTCAAGACGCACACACACATAGAGAGGAAAGGGAATAAGTTTGTTGCCCCGGGGGAGCCCCATTAATCGCGACCGTCTGCCTGAAAACAAATAAAACCCTATTTACTTCCCGATAGCGCTGCTGAGGATAACAAAAAAGGTCATTCCGATAAGCTGAGCTTTTGCTTCCTCCCAGATAAAAATGCCCTTTTTGCCCGAGTTGCGCTTTCGGTCCCTTGTTTACGGGGCTAGATAACTAACTCCGGGGTATGAAAAGTGACCCTTTCAAGCGGACCGGGGTGGCCTAATTGCATTGTTTGAATGATTCTCTGCGTGGGGGGTGCGTATCTGTGGCGGCGTTTCTGGTAGATTGTGCTGTTGTGGTGTTTTAGTGTTTCTGTGTTGAGTTATTCTTCTGTCTGTCTGAGTCGTTTATAATAATCTGGCAACAATTTTGTGTTATGTGCAAAAGTAACCCGTTTGTAGACTGATGTGGATAGGTTCTGTCATCGAACAGGAGTGTCTGATCAGCTAACTGGTGCCATTTAGTTCAGTCCTAGGCAATTAAGTTTTCTATAGTCACTTTCATATACTTTTAATGGTTTTTTTTAATTTCATTGTTGACACTTGAATTGAAAGTGTTCGGGCAACGTAATGATAAACCCTTTTTCAAGTTTTCCAGGCTGGCAGTTTTCAAGTTTCAAAATAATTACAAAATTATAATGGTTTATCCGCTATTCAAGAGGAAATTTTTATCTTAAATTTTCGAGTCTTACGCACTCATTTAAACAATCAGAAATTCTTTTGATCCTCTTGTTTATATTTTTATATACCGTTTTTAATTTTTTTCATTGCGGATCATATTTCTGTGGCTTATCACTATGTTGCCTAGAGCCTTTCAATTCGTGGAACTCAACTGTGAGGTATTGAATTAGAAGACCAGAAGCTTTTACAATCTGTTTTCAGTTTCTCTCTGTTAACTGAATCTCTTCAGAGTTTTACAAATTACTTGAACGTAGCACGGTGTTCGTAGCGGCAGCAAGTCACGCACTGGTTCAGCATCAGTCCTGCAACACCAAATTGGCGGCAGCACACGCATTCGTACAAACATGTCTTCTTTACTGAAACGTTGTACGCAAGCGCATATTTTGTTGCATGGATGTGGCCGAATGAAAAGGGGTACGTTTTTCGATGCTCATCTATATTCAATTTGTCTACTGCTGCAGAAGGAATTCAATGCCCCATTTCTTGACAAAGGTATAACCTTGAATTGAAACAGTGATTCATGAAAGTTGTTATATAAGTTGGGAATTTTGCAAAAATAATTCCAATTAATTATTCGATCGAGGAATTCAAAACTCGGAATTCTTTCTCCACCTCAGAACTCCGCTGAACTCTGTGACCTTCCGCTGACCGGTGAGACGAACCTAATCCTTGGGCTTTGATGTTCAGGAGAAATCTTCCTAAATGAAAATCGGCTTTCCACTGAGAATATCAATTTGACTTCTCTAGTCCCGACAGTGGTATATTCTTAAATTGAAATAGTAGTCTCTAGAATACGTACCATTTTGGCGACACTTTGGGAGATGTGATTCGACGCTGCAGTCTCGACAGTGGTATATTCTTAAATTGAAATAGTAGTCTTAAGAATACGTACCATTTTGGCGACACTTTGGGAGATGTGATTCGACGCTGCAGTCTTGACAGTGGTATATTCTTAAATTGAAATAGTAGTCTCAAGAATATGTACCATTTTGGCGACACTTTGGGAGATGTGATTCGACGCTGCAGTCTTGACAGTCGTATATTCTTAAATCGAAACAGAGTAGTCGTAAGAAATCAGTGATGAAGACTGCGTGGTGCTCGATGTCACATCACGCCCTCAAACCTTGACACGTTCATTACAGCCTGCCGTGCACGTTAACAATGTAAAAAAAAAATATCTTTCCATATTTCGAAAGGGGTGTTTCCCAGCAAAGCGCGGAAATATTAACAGGGTATTATGAAATATCCGCTTAGTACTTAAAAACCCAACGAACCGTCCCATAAAGTTTAATTATCTCTTCCCAGCCTTCATTATCATCAAGACAGAGAACCTTCATCATCAGTGGCGAGTATTATTATTATTAGCAATGGACGGGCGAAAAACGCAATCAAGTCCCTACGTCCGTTAATCACCCGATCGAGGAATTCAAAACTCGGGGTTCTTTCTCCGCCCCAGAACACCGCTGAACTCTGTCATCCTCCGCGGACCGGTGAGACGAACCTAATCCTTGGGCGTTGATGATCAGGAGGAATCTTCCCGAAAGAAAACCGGCTTTTCATTGCAGGGAGAATGCTCGGCATGCCAGTTCTGCCGGGGCTGTATTATAAGCCCCTAATTACATCGTCGTTTTGCCCTGGTGGACCGAAAGAGTTTGGGAGGTTGATGAGTTAAGGCTCTCGTTGTCTGTGTGTGTGTGCCGGGGGAATATAATTACAGGTCGCGATTGCGAGCAGTGAGTTTCGGGGATGGGGGTCCGCTTGATGGAGACGGTGGTTGGAAATTTTAATGATGCTCAGTTAACTTCACGTTGGATTAGACGCAAGGGGGTGCGTTGTTTGTGTGTGTGAGAGAAGAAAGGACGGTGTTTGGGTGGGGTGTCGGTTTTGGGTAATCACACGGTTGGAATTGTTCGTTTTGTCATGAGTGCTGCGACTTGAGTGAGAGTGGATTGCTTTCGATTCGAATGGTAGTGTAAGACGATTGTGCAGCTCACGTTTCGCGTTGTAAAAAGTAGGGAGTGCCGTGCCGTTACTCCGATTCTGGGGAAATTATTGGGTGGGTAGGTAGGTAGATGAATTAACATCGCATTGGAGCAATACAGCGGGCTATTGGCGGCAAGATCCACGATCTATCCCGAAGGGAACGATCGGAGGGCAGCACCTCTTAATTTTGAACCACGGCTTATCAGAAAACTAAGGGGTTTGTTGGGTTTTTTATGGCGCAAGGCCATATTTGGCCGTGCTGTGCCAAACAAGACATACAATATCAAGTAATGGACATAAACACACAAAGAAAGTTAACACAAATGAGAGAAATTTACCCAGGGAGGAATCGAACTTGCGCCGCCTATAACTCACTCACAGGTTGCTAGAACATTGGGCATACCCACTGAGCCACGACGTACCCGGAATTTTTTGGGAGGAAGAACCGATGAAATATCAGTTATTTTGCGATAATGATTTTTGGTGTAAACAAACCAGGTGGAAAATGAACGTTTTACTTCCGCCACCCAAATGCTTTGACGTGATACATATTGGGGTTGCCGTAAAATGTATCTTGGTGACGTTTGGCGTTTAATCGAATTGGCGTTGACCAATCAACCATCATTATCAATTCGCAATTTATTCTTTGGAATTCTTATTGAAGTGCTGAAATCGTATTCGAAAAAAATAAACCTAGAAATTTCGACGTCGTCACGTGCAGGAAACGCGTATCGCCGCAGAAACACTATCGCCTCTTACATTTAGCTTGAAAAAAGATGCCTCTCATAGAAATAGGATAGTCGTCATGAAATATCACCTATTTACGAATCTAGCAACCAAAATTTTTGAAGATTGGAGGTATATAGATTTTTAGATAGATAATTGAATTTACATCACACTGGGAGCAACGTATGGGCTATTGGCGACGGTTCGGGATCAATATCGAAGGGGAAGAACCGAGGAAAACACCTCATAATCTTGAATCACGGTAATTTAGCCGCGTAAAATCCATAAAAAAGCTGAAAATATGTTCGGGAAGAAATTTTTTTCAATTCAGACTAGTGTTATTGCTTCATTTGCCCAAACTCTGTAAAAGTGTTTTTCTTACATAGTTTGTTACATTGCTGAGAAACAAATAAGTAGTGTTTTATGTGTAAAACCAACGTCTCTGGCCCGAATCGAGATAGAATATATCTAGTTTGATTTCCATTTTTGTCTACGCATTTTTAAATGAATTTTTTTGTGTTACTATGTAAATTAATTCCTTTTTGTCTTTTCAGATAGAAGATGCGATGTTGATGTTCGATAAACAGACCAACAGACATAGGGGTAAGTGTTTTGGCCTCGTATGATTTTCCGTTGCAGTTTATATTCTACGAGCTATAAGTTTATAGTGCGGCTTTGGTGAGAAGGCAGATGACCTGGAAACAATCCATTTATGCAAAGGCGATAAGGGTCACCTGGGAAAAGGGCTGCTATGCCGTTCTATGCTAAATACAAGAATGAAGATCGCCATAGGCTATTATTTATTTCGCCAATTCGTAATCCCTGATTTCGTTTCCAGCACCTACCGATGAACTCGAAACCAAAATCCATGCTAAGGACGCCAATCTGGAGAATGCATTATTGACGCTTATCCTGCCCCCTAATTTAACGAATGAACTTGTTCAAAACTACTTGATTCAAATTCCAACTTGTCGGGGCAGGACTATACCTTTATCTTTCTATTGAATGAAAGCACGCATTATCAGAATGCTGAGCTCCACGAAACGTAGCCATCACTGCTGCTGGGAACGTAAGTAGTTATGTCGCAGTGGAGCAACACAACGGGCTATTGATGACTGTCCGGAACCAATCCCGAAGGGAAAGATCCGAGGCAATACCTCGCAATTTTGAATCACGGTCAGATGACGAGGTCAACACCTGATCTGGAACCCTACTCTCCAAACTTCCACACCACGTCAACATATGAGTACATTTGAGGCCGCGACAGATTTATCGTGCACCAGACCCCACGTATACGAGTGTCTGGTTGGATCAAAATTAGAATTCGCAACCCTCCGGTTGCTAGTCCTTGTCTTCCAACTGGGCTATGGCGTCACCGACTGGTTATGGGAACACGAATAAAACAGATTCTACACAGCTTATCAAAATTTTCTCCCGGATGGTTGATCCCTCAGTGCGAATTTCAGATTTACTTTTCAAATGGCGGAACTTTATAACCTTGGGTATTGATTTCCTAGTTAGTTTCCGTTAAATATAAATTTATAATTCTTTAACTACTGTCTCGTTCCAAACTAGTTATCAAATCTCATTACCTCTCCTTATCTCCCCATGCAAAGCTGGAAATGAGGGAACACGTTCAGGAGCGATGGCGATCCAAGAGAGGTAACTCAGAAAAATCTGTAGAACGTATCTTGTTTTCCCTTAAGTACACCGACCTCCGCCTATAAACAGGTGTCTGTTCCATTCTTTTACTAGTCACGACCCCTTCGCATCGTACCTCTTCAGCTTTGTTTAACAACACACCGACCTGAGTTCCTGTGGGACGTAGACTATTACTCACTTGTCTGCCCTCTGTTACAAGGTACTGTATAGATTTCTCGAATAACGGGGCACAAAGCAAAGGGGCTAATACCTGCTAACTAAACTGGTCCGTGTTTTGGACACAACAAGTGTGGATCTATCAGACCTTTCCTTGGAAATGTCTTGATCAATTGAGCATCTTTGTAACACACCCTTCGTAGGATTTTATCTGTAATTGTTTCCACAACATCCTGCGGCTTAAATAACCGTTAATACTCCAAGGGTTGGTTCCGCAAGGTGGTTATTGTAATGTTTTTGAATCAGTCACATAAGGTGTTATTTTTTGAGACATCAGGTATAACCCTATGAGGGTTGTGCACTAATTATTTCCCTTGCAATCCCTGAATGACTTCTAAACAGTTTTAGACTTCTTTATCAATAGAATCCTCTCTTGTTTTAAAGAATTTTCACCAATAGGATTCTTTCCACCATTAGAAGCTGTGTTAAAAGAACCATAAAAGCAATACCAGACTCGGAAATCTTTTGTCGCTCAGAGAGTTATAAATAAATAAAATAAAATTCAGTTGGTTGAAAAATTGGAAAATTAATGGAACTTGGCAGAGAATTTTTTCGTCTATTGTTTGTACTCATGAAAATGGAATTGTGTCCTCAAATTGTGGTTAAATACGAATTTCACACAAAATGTAGTTGTTATTATATATTATTTATTAAAATAATGCCTTCGTATATTCGAGTTAATATTGAGTTTGGCAATGAAAAGTCTGTTTATATCTGTCATGCCTAAAACTTTCCCCTTTTTATTCTCGGATCTTTCCCTTCGGGATTGATTCCGGACTGTCACCAATAGCCCGTTGTGTTGCTCCAGTGCGACGCACATTCAACGTCTCAGTGATAATTGTCACTTCTCCATTGGCAAATAAGGTTCGATCGTGAAATCAAATCCACACTACAAATATTTCCCCTGGCTCTTTTCAAGAATACACATCGTATAGAAAATAGGCCCTTTCTGAACATGACCACCACCATGGTGAGGAGGTCAGAAACGAGCTGCTTGTTGTAATGGAGAGGGAACCGACAGTTCAAATGTTCGACCCACGCGATTGAAAAACTAATATATTTAATAAAAGGATGTATTTAAAATTTAATCATACATATGTTACGTTTTAGTCTTACTTATTTGTAAGTTTATTTCTAATTTGTATACTTTTAATGGATTTCTTTGATAATTTATGTCCATAAAGTTAATGCTGAATCTATATAGAGTAATTCTTTTAAACTACGTAGTTCGTATCTGATGAATGATGAGTGTCCAGTAAATCAATACCGGTTTTATAATGATGGATTATAATGCCAATCCCCAAGCAAGTTAAAGTGATAGTTTATTTCCTATTGCTTAAAGGGAAAGAATTACCCAGCTACACTTGAGTTTTGATTTACGAGCTGCAGCGATTGTTCACTGACGCAGAAGGCGGCTTAACTGCCTCCGATTTCCATTTTAAAAAAAAAGTCCAGACTAAACTGCACCCGGGCAAAAGGGGTAAAACCCTCCGAAATATCGATCCCAGAACCAGGGCACAACCAGAAGCAAAAAAACAAATCCTCCAAACCTAATTTAACGTCTTACCCTTATATTTCGCATAAAATATGATAACGGATCCCCCATCTCTCTTACCCGGGTACATTAATCGCTCATTTTCGAACTCTTAACCTATCGCAAAACATCAGCTTTTCGGGAAAATGCGAGCCAATCAGCGCGCTCCGTTGGACAGGGATGGAAAATGCATAATACCCCGATGAATATTAACGTTAATTTCGAGGCCGGATAGTCACTTTAGTGCTTCCCCGAGTTTTCTGAGCGCGTGTCCCCGGACTTTGCCGGATACGCTTTAATTAACGTTAACGATGTTTCTGTTGTGAACCGTTCGGGCGTATGCCGGTACCATTGCCCGCAGCCCCGGCCGGATCGTTTGGAAGCTGCTGCAGTTGATGATGGTGGTAATGGGGTTCTGCCGGATTTGTGGGGGGAAGGGGGCGTTTTCGAAGGATGGAAGAGGAATTTTCCATGGGAATAACTTTTTCTTGTGGATGTTCTTTGTATTCGGAGGTTGTAGTTTCTTGGGGGAAGAGTTTTGAGAAGAGTGAGAGGGGTCTCTTGCAAATTGTTGTTCTGTGTTTTGGTGTCCATCCTCTTTACGTTGCAGAACGAGTCGTGGATTGCCTACCTGTTACTTATTGTTTCAGTCCCCCTACATAGTAAATCCTATTGTTTTTCCTTCTAGGACATAAATACTGTAAATACACTGAGTCTGCTAACCCGATAAATGTTGAGGGCACCACGAACCAACTGAAAATGGAGGACCAGTTAACTCAACCGATGCAATAGGATATGTGAGTAGTTGAAGCTCCTCTTGAGTTACATTTGCTGCACAATTCGATCTTCACGAGCCTACTGTGGGGCTTGAGGTTCTCAAAAACCCTTTCAGTAGGTTGCTGATGCAATAGAGGAAGTGAGAGGCCAAAGTTTGTTGAGTTCCTTTTGGAACTCAACTCCCACATGGCCTCAAATGTCCACTGTAAGGTTCGAGGACCTCCAGAACAAATCGCGGTGACTGACCTGTTAATTCAAGAGGTAATTGTTGCAATTGAGTAAAGTCTGATAAGTAGAATTCAAGAGATATCTTGGAGCTCAATTTTATCTTTTCATCCCGGATTCAATGCAATCAAATGGTGGCTTTCACTCTTCACTCATAGCCCGGTCCGCCAGATTTGCTGATCTGGCTGCCGACATCGGCAAATGCAGCAGCCGTTGAACTCGCCAAATCAGATGCTGAAATGTTTTCATAGCATATTTTATTGGTGATTGGCGTACCTTGATTAATCTCCCAAAGTTTTCAACTTGGAGTTTCTTTTAGACGTTTTCTTTATTCAGAATAAAAAAAGCGATTAAGCTCCTTGCTTATCGACCAATTCGCTTAACGACCTAATCGTAGGACCGGAACTTGGTCGTTAAGTACGGAGTGCCTGTGTATTGTATTCAATTAGCAATTAAAGCCACCTAAAAAAAAGCAAGTTTGTGCTGTAAAAGCAAGTAACTGGAAATGTGTGGCTGCATATAGAATTACTATTTCTCCTACGTCTTTTAATATTGACTTGCCTTCATTTAGATGTTTTTATTTCTTAGATTAATAAAATTTTTTTGTAAAGCGGAGAAAGGCTGCGTCTTCGCTGACCCATGAAGTTTCTCATCCGTCGTTGCAGACTGTTACATATATAATTTCATCGTCGAAAAAACTTCCAAGATTCGAATGCCTTAAGCGCCATTACAAAACTCGTTCAACCGTTCGTCTCGTCTCAGGATACGTCGGTAGCCATTTTTAATTAAACACCAAGGAAACGGTTATCTTGCTTTTCCGGTTCCAGGGAAAAGAACGAGACTCGAATTCGCTGAAAAACAATAGCTCAGTTGCGCATTGGAGAAGGTCCTGCCTTTAACCGTTCAGCAGACGCTAACAAAAGCAACCGGCTAACTGCGTCATTTCCGCCACGTTGGTTCCGTGACGTCACTGGAAGAGAGCGGAAAACACTTCCTGCCATTCTGGCTCTTGCGAGATTAATCTTAATTTACCAGTGCGCGATTTTTTTTTCCTTGCTCTCTATCGCGCGATTTTTCTGAGGAGTATGCTACTCTTTTCTTTTCCGATTTGGAGGAAAAACTCTTGAGGAAAATGTTAAAAAGAAAGAGTTGCAGAAGACGGGAGAGGGAAAAAAAACCACCGGCGAGTTAGGGCCAGTGAATGGAAGTGGAAGGGGGAGTAAATAAAGCAGAACTAAAAGAGGGGGGGAGAAGAGACGAGCGTAATAAAAAAAGAAACGAATAAAACAGGAAACTAGAGACAGAAGGACCCCTTCTATTTATTAGGAAATCATTTGCAAACATAAACATTTTACTTCAGTTATCAGTCGCTCGCTCGAGCAGCTTTTTATGGCTGCCTTGCCTAAAAAGTTTATTTTCTGACGAAGTGGCAGGGACCGTCCAAAAATTTAAATAGGCTGCTTTTTTTCTCAAATTAGTCATATGTTGATACAATGAGAGGTATTTTCAATCAAGCTAAATGTAAGTTGCAGCGGAACGTGTTTCCTGTACGCATTCCGAACGTTACTTCGCTTGGCTTGTTTTTCCTGTTACGATTTCAGCACTTCGCCCACAAAAATTCCAAAGAATGAATTCCGAATTGATGTACGATAGCTGTTTGGTCAACACCAATCTGATTAAGACCAAACGTCACAAGAACGGCGATAAACTAAGGTAACCCCGATATGCATCATACGAGAACATTTGGGTTGGTTAGTCGTTTTGGGGTTTTATGGCGCATATTTAGCCAAGCTGCGACAAATCCAAGACAGACAAATTCAAGCAAAAAATGTCGTGAAAGGAAAACAAAGATAGATTAGAGAATAGAATAATAGGATGAAATATATTTGGTTTTTATCAAATTTAGTCCTTATAACACATTTTTATCCACACATATACGTTAAAACTACAACCTAGCGGAATTGTTTTGTGACCCACTCTTGAACAAAAAGAATGTCAAAAGATTCTTCGAATCAAAAGAACCCAACGAGACCCATTGTAGATTGTATAAAAGTTCTACTGGATGAAAAATGTCCTTAATAATCTAATTCTATGTAGGAAATATTTATCTATAATTTGTCATGAATTTCTTTTGGAAGTCCTCTCCAAAACCAGGCTATATTATAATTGGCGAAATAATTTTTAATATAGGTCTCTAGGTGTTGGACTAAAAAGTAGCATATTTATTAAATTTACAATTTGAGTACCAATTGGGTTATTTCAGAATTGTCCTCTAATCTGCTAGGCACCATAGTGTTATCTTTTTCCCCATGGGGGTTTATTGCCTCTGGTAAACAGGGGGATCGTGTCCCCAGGATGAACAAGCGATCTTTTTCTACTTTCTTCTCTCCATCCTTTCTTTTCACAATTACTTGACTTTGTGTTTGGCGCAGCTTGGCCGAATATGGCCCCTGCGCCATAAAATCCAAAACCAACCAACCTAAAATCTGCTTGAGACATAGGTACCTTTTTCTCGTATGTATTTACTGTCAGCTTACATCCAATACACTGAAGAAATCTGAAATATAATTGGTAGGGAAGGTAGATTTTTCTTTCAGATTATATTAATTGTAATCTGAAAATATCCGAGACTTTCGGAGGAATTTATTTTGTTCCGTCTCACATAAATGCTAAAGACTTGATGTTGATATATATCCCGTAAGTCATTAGTGCGTGGTTTTTTCCCCTCTCATTTCTTTCTGTTTCTACCACAATCAAACCAGCTGGAAATTTAATCAAGAACATCGCATTTTGATTCCTTTTTTTCCCCCTGCGTTCTTTCCTTTCCCTTCCATCTATCCCTCTTCCTTTTCAATCATCATTTCTAGTTCGGCTATTCCTCAAGAAAAACATGATTGCGTTTTTATCCTGCAAGAAAAAGAAAGGAAAAAAAGAACCTTTGGATATAATAATGTTTTGTTTCGAAAATAAAAGAGAACGGCGAAAAGAATTAAGAATGAAAGAGAGAAGTGAAACCGAACGCGATTATCATACAACGCCCGTTTTATGGGAGAAGCGGAAATAAAATAAACAGAATAAGTGCCTGTCGGAATGGCAACGGTTGTGGCGCAGACGATCGCTTTCGCTTTTAGCGATTTTTTCCCCAGATTAAAATGTCAGCCCGAAGTTGTGGGGGGAAATTTTATTTTGGAACTTTCGATTAATTATTTGATCTTAAATGAAGGTTCCGTGTTTCTTTTTTTGAGAACCCGTAACGATTGTAATTCTTTTCGCTCTTGTTAATGTTGTGTTTGGGAATTATACTTTGTAGGGCTATGAAAATACATTTTGATTTCAAAGTGTTAGTTGTGCGCTATTTTTGGATTTTGCTGTATAGGTTTCCTATTCTTATCTTATTGTAGTGTTGTATGAAACAAAATACATGATATGAAATGATAACTCGTAGATTCAAGTAAGTCACTGCACATTTTGTTCCCAATATAATCTTTTGTGTTAGAAAATTAATCTAATTGCTTAAATTATTGTTTTGAATAGGCTTATTTGAAGGTTGTGAGGGGATATTAAGTTTTCCATTTTTTTAAGGTTAAAGATTGGTGGATTTAACTGTGAACCCAAATCTTTAAAGTCCGTACTGAGCCAATTACTGCTCTCTCCCGCCATTTTACCGCACACTCCAAGACCCATAACTAATATGTGTCTGCACTCTTATTCACTTAAGCTTGTCCATAGATATAATTAAAAAGATATTTTTTGAATGCTATTTCATGAAGTCGCATTTGCCCCACATGATAGGAAAAGTGCATACTATGGACAATTTTCTTGTCTGTAATATTGTGAGATGGCATGGATCTCTTATCATTTCATTCACCCCTTCTTTGGTCTGCGCAACTTCTCTGTCGAAATTCGAAGCACTCGAGCGTTGAAACTAATCCATAGAACTCCTTCAAGCATTTCCAGTAAGTGGCAGTACCTACTTTAATAACAGACGAGCTTTATATTCAGAGGACGCACTTACCCCGTGAACCCACTTGCCCCACATCATCATATAAAACTTGCTAATTATCTCTACGAAAATGGTTGATTTTACTAAAGAATTCCACTCTTACTAAACAGTCTAATTAGCCCTCGTGTAGCGAAAAATGACCAGAAAGCAATAAACTTACTAAACACAACTCAGAAGTTAATGTACAGGCACCTTGGACAAAATTACTGAAAATTAGAGATGATAAAGTGGTTAGTGGTGGCACCGTCAACAGAAGAATCTACCGTGAAGTACAGACGTCGCCTACTTTGTAAAGTCTCACGAAGTTTTCCTATAATATCTACAATGATTTGGGTTTAATATTTTATCTTGAGACTGTCCTCCCATGTTTTCCCCTACCTCTTCAAAAGTAACTACTTTCTCCTACGGTGATACCAATAGCTCTTTGCTAGACTACTGAAAACATGATGGCCAAAAGATCGCAGTTGACGAAGGATGAGAAATATTTAACAGATAACGAAATCTGTGCATACCAGGACGTGTGCAGGTGTAATATTATCACCGAGTTGTTTACTTCTGGACTGCTCGGAACATGCTGGCCCAAAGACCTTGATTGTTTGATAAGGATGACGAAAGTTAAATGATAACTATAGTTTTTAGTGTCCGTTTTTATTCGAGAGAAACACATGACCAAGTGAGAAAATTTCAATTATGTTTTGGCATGAGGGAGTGTGGCTGTAGAATATTACTACCAAACTACTTACTGACTGCTGGGAACATGTGGGCCGACAGACCGAATGTTAGCGTGTGATAACAAAAACGTTAAAGGTCTGTTTTGAAAAACGAGACCCTAATTCTTACTATAGGTTAACGAACTGTTGCAATGAACTTTCGAAAAGCACTCTTATCAGAAAGCATTTCGGTCCTATCATTAACCCTATCGATAAACGAATTTCAAATTTGACTTTCCAGATGCTAAGACTAAATTCTAGCAAATATTATTTCCACCTTTTGTTTGTAGGATTGTTTTTTCGCATTATGACACAAGGGCCATATTTGACCAAACACAAGACAATGTCAAATGAAAAATGTTGTGAAAGGGGGAAATATATAGAATGGGGAACACACTGGGATGAAAGCAGGAAAATATTGCTGGTGTATCCCGTATGCACAACTTCCTAAAGGCAGTAAACCCCATGGGAAAAGAAAAGATCACGAGTACCTCGGGTCCGTGAAGCCTGCACACACCTAAAGGACATGTGCCTCTGAGGGCTTTGTTTGAAGGGAATTTCTCTTTTGTATTGCCACAAAGACGACGTTAGTTGACATCTGAAAATGATGGACGAATTCCAATTCTCTCGCCTCCATAAATATTCATTCAATGACTTCAGTCTTAATTCATGCGATTATTATTAAGCACCATCTGTCAGCGACAAGTGTCATCCTTGTCAGAAGATGCCTTTCAATACAAAACGGACTATTTACAAGTGATTTCCATATCATTAGAGCCATTAAACACATTCCTCTTAATTGCTACTCGGAAAAAATCGCACAACCACTCTTGCTTCAAGTTGTAAACGAACTCGGGGAAAATCCCATCTTGGACGTCTGCCTAAGCAGCAGAAGGCCCTTTTAAAAGAACCAGCCGCCTATTTTTCCCGGAATGAGTTTTCCGACGGACCCGCCGCCTATTTATCTTATTTTCCCGCGTGGGATTTATTTCCGGGACTCCGGGATAATGCATTTTGTTTCGAGGGGGCTCGAGGGCAGTGCGCTGTAAACAGTCGTCTGGTAATTGGATGTAACAATTTAAGTGCTCGCGGCCGCTGCTGTTTCGACCATTTGTTTGAATGAAGTCTTTTCGTCCTGGCAGTTTTTGCTCCTCATTACGCATGCATGTGCGTACCGGCCTTGTTTTGGGTCATTAAGAGCTGTGTTGCCACCTAATTATTTTCATATTAGGTCGGCGAGAGGGGTGATGGATGTGCGCGTGAGTTATGTCCGCGAGGGGAAGGCACTCGTCTGGATTGCATTCGCGTAATCGGCTTGTAACCAGTGCTTTTAAATACGCGTTTAGTTAACTCATGATTTCGTAATTCTGTCTCGGCTGTTTGCTCAACTCGGATTGATGTTTTTGTTAAGAGAAGTGAATACAAATGAAGCGGGGATTCGCCCCGTGTTTAAAAACTAAATTAGTGTACTTGGTTAGAAACGTGGCCTTCCTAGTGGTTGTCTCGACCAGGTATCTCGTCGAAGTAATGAAACTGATCAGCTCTTGATGGACGCGATACCTCGTTGGAAGAAAACTGACCAGATCTGGATTGACGCGATACCTCGTTGGAAGAAAACTGACCAGATCTGTATTGACGCGATACTTCGTTGGAAGAAAACTGACCAGATCTGGATTGACGCGATACCTCGTTGGAAGAAAACTGACCAGATCTGGATTGACGCGATACCTCGTTGGAAGAAAACTGACCAGATCTGTATTGACGCGATACCTCGTTGGAAGAAAACTGACCAGATCTGGATTGACGCGATACCTCGTTGGAAGAAAACTGACCAGATCTGGATTGACGCGATACCTCGTTGGAAGAAAACTGACCAGATCTGGATTGACGCGATACCTCGTTGGAAGAAAACTGACCAGATCTGTTTTGACGCGATACTTCGTTGGAAGAAAACTGACCAGATCTGGATTGACGCGATACCTCGTTGGAAGAAAACTGACCAGATCTGGATTGACGCGATACCTGGTTGGAAGAAAACTGACCAGATCTGTATTGACGCGATACCTCGTTGGAAGAAAACTGACCAGATCTGTATTGACGCGATACCTCGTTGGAAGAAAACTGACCAGATCTGGATTGACGCGATACCTCGTTGGAAGAAAACTGACCAGATCTGGATTGACGCGATACCTCGTTGGAAGAAAACTGACCAGATCTTGATGGACGAGACATCTTGCTAGAAAAAGATGACCAGATCTTGATCTCGTCATCATCGAAAAATCGGCAATATTTTGATGACGAGATATCTCGTCATTAGTGACTCGTCAACGAGATCCTTACACTACTTTCTTCTGCTGGGAGGATGGTTTGTGTATCGAATGCGTTTTCAGCCAAGTGGTCTGCAGAAATTCCAAAGAATGAATTCCAAATTGATATATAATAGTTGATTGATCGACGCTAAATAGATGACACGCCAAACATCGCCAAAATGGCGATAAACTACATTTTAAGGTAATCCCGATATGTATCATGCAAGGGCATTTGTATAGCCTTAGTAAAATCCTGGTTTGTCTCCACTTAAAATTCCTCTCGTATTCAATTTTATTTACGTATATCTGTATAAGAGTACGTTTTTATTACGTACTCTTATATAGAGGCCGCACATTCATTCAGGACAGACAAACATCCATACCTTACCCCGGATTCGTACCACGAATCTTTCGATCAAGAAAGCCCCAACACCCTGGCCACTAGACTGATTCGTCTGCTCGTTCAACCAATATATACCTCACAACTCATGACTAAATAGCAACATTTAGTCACAACACATAACTAAATGACAACATTTAGTCATGTGTGTTGTGAAGAAAGAGTAATACTGCACTACTTGGAAAACTCGTGATGCTCAGAGGGTTAAAACCTAATCATTTTATAGTTGAAACAGCTCATCGAACTGTAACTGGTCAAGACATCCTTACGACTGAAAATCGACCCCGTTTTCTAAAAGTGTTTGAGAAGAGTTTAATCCACTGTTGCTCAGAATGAGGCTTGAAGAAGGGTGCATCCCCATTTTTCCATAACCATCTGACGGCTGTTATCCATAAATCGCTTTATCTAATTCCACGACTTTTAGTTGGAAAATTTTAATACTACCTCGAGTTTGCAGCAAAATGAGGCAAAAAATAACGATGATCACTGCAGTAATCATCATTTTCATTATCATCATCATCAAGAAATCATAACAATTATGTATTCCTCCGCCGTTACTGCTGGTACTAAGTTGTCAGATTTGTCGACATTGCGTTATGGTAAAGCCCGAAAATTGGTTCGTCCATGAAAGGGAGAATGTATGTGTATAATATCGCGACTATTTAACGGTCTTTTGCTATTATGATAAAATGCGCTCGTATTCATTTAATATATGCAGCAGCTATGCTTCTCTTAGATGTAACATGCATACATTCATACCAGTTTGAAATTAGCTCATCATAATAATAAAGAGTCGTAGCAAGTGAAAGACTAAAAAGTATTGAAACCATCCATTTTTTATTTTATTTTATCAATTATCACCTTGTACAGAGGGGCTTTGCTATGTCGAATGGAGCTCTGTCTTACAGGAATCGGGGTCTATCTGCATTTGAGACTGAATGGAGTTTGTGACAATGTATCGTATTTAGAAGGTATTTTACGAAAGGCATGTGTCAATTAAAATTTTTTTAAAACTGCGATGGAAAGGCGGTTTTTGCGAAATTCTCACCTAATGCTTAGTTTCTGGATATTGCATTGAATTCTGTTGCTGCACAACCATATTTTCGTCCCATGAGTGTTAATTAAATTGAGACTTACATGTAGTCAAGAAAATGGTATTTTATTGAAGTGCGCGAGCCGCGGAAGTTGGAGGAGTAACGGATTAATGTTGGGTTTCATCGATTGAAGACAGAGTTTTATATATTAAAAATAAATTTTTATTACGTAGCCAAGTCTTATAGTTTAAAACATACATTTTAGAAAACAAGAAGTCTGATCAGCTCATGATCCCCAATCTCTTCACATTATCTCTTCTCTTTTATACACTTAAAGATTTACACAATTTTCCATATTGATGTGCCCCACACGGCACTATAATTGGAGGTTTGAGACCGATTCCAACATGCGGCCCCATCGGTTGTAAAACCTCAGCAGATGTATTACAATTCAACATATATATATAAATCTAACAAAATATTTTTCTAATAATATTTTTAAATTTATTTAACAATAAAGGCTTTGTTAAAAAGTCAGCCAAATTATTTTCCGATGAAATATAATTTACGTTAAATAGTTCATCTTTTATTAATTTACGAATAAATTTGTATTTGATATCAATATGTTTAGTTTTCTGATTTTCCTGACTATTTTTTGAAAAATAGATAGCAGATTGATTATCACAATATACTTGGGGTCTTATGTAATCACACAAACTTAATTCATTTATAATTCTACTAAACCAAATAACTTCTTTAGTGCAATCGGTTAGTGCAATAAATTCAGATTCCATTGAGCTAAGAGCTATGCACTTTTGTTTAGAAGATTTCCATGATATTGGGATGTTACCAAAATAAATTAAATAGCCACTGCTTGAATGTCTGTTTGTGAGACCACATCCCCAATTTGCATCAGAAAAAGCAATCAAATTTGAACTTTCTACATTGGAAAGATTAATTTTAAAATCCTTTGTAAGAAAAACATAGTTCATAATATCAACAACGTAAGACCAGTGTTTGTAAGTATAACCATTACAAAACTGAGACATTATATTAACAGCAAATGCAATATCTGGTCTGGATCTATCTGACAAAAACGATAAACATCCTATTAAGGAACGATAGGGAAATTTCCTCATTAAATCATTTTCAATTATTTCTTCCTCTTTAACCTTATCAGGTAAGTTACAACCAATTTTAAAAGGTAAATTCACAAAACTTTTAGGAAGATCTTTGAATTGTGACATTAATTTTTCAATGTAGGTAATTTGATGTAAATAAATCGAATTTTCAATTACTTGAAATTTTACGCCTAACAAATATTTAGTTTTACCTAGGACTGTAAGATCCAATTTTTTGTCCAATAATTCGATTACTTCATTTATCAAATGTTCCCTTTTTGAAAACAAAACCATATCATCTACATAAACAATTAAAATTACATCTTTAAATTTGTAGACACAATTACACCAATTTAACTGAGAAAATCCTAATTTAGTTAAAATACCGTCTAATTCCAAATTCCATTCTCTACCACTTTGATGCAGACCATATATAGCCTTTTCCAATAGACATACTTTGTTTTCGGATCCTTTCAGCACAAATCCTTTTGGCTGTTTCATGTATATAGTATCCTTAAGGTGTCCATATAAATATGCACTTTTCACGTCAACTTGACAGTGATACCAACCCAACATAGAAATCAATAGTACAAACAATAATTTAACAATAGAAAAATTCACAACTGGTGAAAAAATATCTTTAAAATCAATGCCGGGTTTTTGCTTAAAACCTTGAGCAACAAGACGAGCTTTATACCTTTTAGGTATATTGTTTTCGTCCATTTTTATGCTGTACACCCACTTACTTCCAATTATGGTTGTATTTGGGGGTGTGTCCACTAATTTCCATACTTGCCTATCCTTCATTATCTGAATTTCTTCGTTCATGGCAGTATTCCATTTAATTTTATCCTTACTTGCTTGCGTTTCTTCATAACTTTTGGGGATTTCGACATTGTAACACTGATCATACATGTCGTACATCTGTTGGTCTAAAAAATTAGATTCATCACTAGAAGTAGATGGCACATTAGAAATATCCACATTAGGATGTTCAGTTTCTGGCTTAAAATTGAAATTTACAGGATCAAACCTAATCTTATTTTTAGTACAGTATTTTTTAATATCATTTAAAGATCTCATTCTCAAATTTTCAGGAGAATAATAGTATACATCTATCCTATTGCTTTTATTTCTAGGTTTTTCGATTCTACGCCAATTTGAAATGTTAAGACATTTTAAGTTCTCAGTTTTATCTAAATCTTTAGAATCTAAAACTTGAGTTTCACTTTCCGATTTTACTTTTATATTTTCATTTGATTGATAAATAGGAATATCAGAATTAAGATCAAAAGAAACGTACTCAAAGTTTTTACCAAATAGTACATCAACAGCTTTCTTACTTTCGTCGATATGAACATGGACTGTTTCAACTATTCTCTTCTCGTTTGGTACATATATTCTGTAACCTTTAGTTTTCAAACCATATCCTGTCAAAATACCAAGTTTAGCTCTGGGTTGTAATTTATTTCTCTGTATTTTAGGAATATGAACATATGCCAAAGAGCCAAAAATTCTAAAATGTTTTACTGATGGTTTGAAACCAGTCCATATTTCGTTAGGAGATATACCCTCAGTTAATTTGTGTTCGCATCTATTTTTAGTGTGAATAAATGCTAAAAGTGCTTCTGACCAAAATTGTGGTTGTAAACCACTGTCTTGAAGCATAGCTCTGACACAATCCATGGCTGTTCTATTGAACCTTTCTGCAATGCCATTTTGTTCAGGGGTATAAGTTGAAGTTCTTTCGATTTTTATTCCTAGATCATTTAAAAACTTTTTAAATTCTTTGTGACAAAATTCTAAACCATTGTCAGTTCGGACACATTTTAACTTAACATTTAGCTGTCTTTCAGCTTTAACCAAGTATTTTTTAAAGTAATCAAAAACTTCATTCTTATTTCGAATAATATAAACAGTTACTTTACGTGAAAAATCATCAATAATAGATAAAAAGTATTTGTTTCCACCTAGAGAGTTAACTGGAGCAGGACCCCACAAATCCATATGGATCCTTTCCAAAACATTTTTAGTTTTCCTTTCGTACATATAGTTTCTTTTTAAGGATATTCTAGTGGATTTAGCAATAGCACAAATCTTACAATTTTTATCTATATTTTTACAATTAAGTTTTTCAATTCCTTTTACACAATTAATTTTACTCATATTTTCAATTAAGGGCATGTTAACATGACAAAACCTACGGTGGGCTTTTTCTAGATCTAAACCAGTTACATATGTATAATTTTTAATCTTGGGATAACCTTTTAAGATATACAATTTTCCAATTCTGGGAACAGTAAACAAATATTTATTATAACTATTATAAATAATCATTTTGTTATTTCCCCATTTAATTTGGTTTCCCACAAGGTCAATACGAGCACCACTAATTAAATTTCTTCTCATATTAGGCGAGTATAACACATCTTTTAAAGTTATATCATAATTTCTGTTTCTATCTAAAACTGTAAATTGAATATCACCCATACCTAATACTTCCGAGGTGCTGTCCTTGTCTCCGACTAGGATCTTCTGTGGTGGTAGTTTTCTGAATGTCGTAAACATATCACGTTCTTTACAGAAGTGAGCAGTTGCAGCAGAATCAATGAGAAATTCCCTCGGTCTTTCATTTGGAAAATTTGAAACTGCATAGGCACGTTGAAGATCAGTTTTTGGATTGTCCTCCATATAAAATAATTCACCACCAGGTTTCTGCCGATTGCTTTTCTTGAAGCACTTCGATTCGTAATGTCCCGACTTTTTGCAGTAGTTACAGAATGGTCGCGGCCCCATACGACAAACTGTCGACTTTCTTGGGCTTGAAGGAATTAATTCAGGGTTCAGTACGCATCTGCTGCGATCAGGAGTAGACGCCCGTGTCTCCTTGTATCTAGATGACTTGTTTCTTGTAGCATAAGCATCGGCCACGATACTTAATTTTGTGTCTTCGTCCTTCCGCTTCAGCTCGATCCGGCTGGATTCTGTTATTAAATGTTTAGACAAATTGTCTAGCGTGAACTCCTTGTCATCCATCCTGTATAGCAATTGTACCAGATTATCGTATTCGTGAGGCAAATGTCTTATTAGTTGAAAGCAAACTAAAAGGTCTGGGATTTCGAATCCACCTTCTTTTATCTGTAACAGCTTCTCATGCACTCGTTTGCAGAAGAGTCCAATGGATTCGTCCTCCGGCTGGTAGCGGATTGAAAAGAACTCGTCCACAAGGCCTGCCAATCGTGCTCTAGATGCTGGTTCAAAGTTGGTCTTTAATATATCCCAGGCTTCCTTACCGTCTTCAGTAGATGAAATTAAGACTTGATATTTTCTGTCTATGCCCTGGTAGATAGTTGTATATGTCCTCTGCTTCCTATAACGATAGTCTCTTTTTTCTTGTTCTGGAGCATCTTCCAATAATAGAGGTTCCGTTTTAGTGATAAATTCCCAACAGTTCCGGTCGATTAGCAATATCTTCATGTCCATCTTCCACGTGGCATAGTTGAAATCCGATAACTTCGGGAAGGAAAACATCGACATTCCTTGAATACCCATCATACTGGATACCGGTAGTGGCAGAATTCAGGTTCAGCTTAAGGTCTGAGGCCCATAACCAATTGTTGGGTTTCATCGATTGAAGACAGAGTTTTATATATTAAAAATAAATTTTATTACGTAGCCAAGTCTTATAGTTTAAAACATACATTTTAGAAAACAAGAAGTCTGATCAGCTCATGATCCCCAATCTCTTCACATTATCTCTTCTCTTTTATACATTTAGGGCCGCGGTGGCCCGGTTGGAAGAGTAACGAACTAGCAACCGAAGGGTTGCGAGTTCGAATCCAGCCAAACACCGTCGTGTACAAAGGGGGCTGGTGCACGTTAAATCTGTCGTGGCCTCAAATGTCCTCACGTTGGCGTGGTGTGGAAGTTTGGAGAGTGGGGTGCCAGCTCAGGTGTTGCCTCGTCATCTGACCGTGGTTCAAAATTACGTGGTGTTGTCCTCGGATCTTTCCCTTTGGGATTGATCCCGGACCGTCACCAATAGCCCATTGTGTTGCTCCAGTGTGACGTTAATTGAAATACCCAAATACCCTTTTATACATTTAAAGATTTACACAATTTTCCATATTGATGTGCCCCACACGGCACTATAATTGGAGGTTTGAGACCGATTCCAACAATTAACAACCAGAGGGTTGCGAGTTCGATCCCAAGACCGCTGTGTAGAAAGGGGGCTGGTGCACGTTAAATCTCTTGTGGCCTCAAATGTCCTCACATGGGTGTGGTGTGGAAATTTGAAGAGTGGGGTGTCAGCTCAGGTGTGACCTCGTCATCTGACCGTGGTTTAAAATTACGTGGTGTCCTCGGATCTTTCCCTTCGAGTTTGATCCCGATCCGTCGCCAATAGTCCGTTGTGTTGCTCCAGTATAACGTTAATTAAAATACCTACCATACCTACCTATTGAAGTGCGCGTTCGTCGGAATATCTTTGTAACAGATCTGGTCCGGCGGTATATTATATGTTACTAGAAAGGAACGAATCTTGCCATAAATGATTTATATACATGTGCACAGAGCATTATTTACCGACTAAGGAGATTGCATCTTCCACTCCAAAACTCTGTTCTACACAAAAAAACTACAATCAAAACTTCTATTTATTGTCCTTTACTTGAAGCCACATGCTGCTAGACTTGCCAGCATTTTATGTTTGATTAATTCGTATTTTCATCTACTAGTCATTCATTTCACCAGTTTTCATGCGGAAAAACAGAGCGCATGTGATGTGAATCCCACAATCTTTAAAACTTCTGTTCCTCTACTCAGACATTTTTTGTTCCACTAGTGTTAGTTAAATTATGTTTGCGGATATGAAAAAGGTTTGATAGCGATCTTTTCTGAGATGTTAGCAGACATGCAAACTCAGCAAGCTTCTCCCTCACCTCAAAAACATTCGATTTCTTAAAGAACTCTAATCATCGAGCACGTATTCATTTCATTTCGGGGTGGCCCAGTCTCCTTTCTCCCTAAGTGTTCCTGACGGTAATGTTAAATGAGCATTGTGCTCCATTTTTTCCATCTGTTTACAGACTATTGACATATTCAGATGTATATTTTACCTACTTGATTACGAAACCTCTATTTTCCTTGATCATCTGAGTGATTTCCCGAAATGGTTTTGAACTAGCTTCAAAATCATTTCGGGAAATATTCGATCGTCATGGGCTCTGCCCCTGAATTCATCCTTGCCCTTAAATGTAAATAAGCAACAAAATACTCAGATTCGTAAATATTGTTTATAACAATTTGCAAAAAAGAGCCTACAAAGAACTCTTATTATTTTTTTCGGAAAATTTTGTTTGAAAATAAACCTTTCTTCCATCTGCTTTTTTTCTACGTGCAAGTAGTACATGCCCAGCACCGCTCAGGAACAGCTTTGCTTGGAAGTAAAATGTTTAACGATCTGTTCTAATACCATGTTAGTTGTAGGAGATTCAGGTTCGACTCTTCTCTGGGTGTATTTCCCTCTTCTATGTCAGTAAGACTTGTAAGCGCGTATGTAGCCTATTATTTGGTGTTTTCTATCTTGTGTTTGGCGCAGCTTGGCCAAATATGGCCCTTACGCCATAAAAATCCAGCAGCTAGGGTATATTTCTCTCTTCTATGTTAGTAGACTTTCCTCGTGTATGCCTATTATTTGGCGTTTTCTATCTTGTGTTTGGCGCAGCTTGGCCAAATGTGGTTCTTGTGGCATAAAATTCCCGCTTACCAACCTAAGTCAGGTCTATCATTTCCTGTCGATGAAGCGTCAGAGTTGAGATTTGTGTCCCGTCCCTCCATTTATGAACGCCCCCTGGCCAACTTTTATATTCCGGGACATGTCAGAGGGAAGATGATATTGCAAGATTCCTCAATTTGTTCTCGCTAAGTAATTGGTGGCTCTAACCTCCCTGATCCCGCTAAATATTCCTCATCCCTCCCCTGGAATCCTGTCGCGCCGGTGTGTCCTAATCATCGCCGATATTTATCACCATCTCTTTAATGCGGCCGAAATTTCTTTAATAGCGTCACGACTTTCCGGAATCCTTTTTTGTCCTCCGTTTTAAAGTACGTGTCTCATTAAAAGGGTTGTTATTGAGCCGTGATTTGGAGTGATAGGATGCTTATGAGTGCTGACACTGCTTGTGAATTCGGATGTGGGCTCGTAAACTCCTGGGGGAATTTCCGGATGTTTTAGTCGTGATCTGGCTTGTAAGTTAGCTGTATGTTGAGAAATTTGCTTCAATATGTGTCGTGGTTTATGGACATGTTGATGCGACTGAAGATAAGACAACTTTTACTTAAAAATATATAAAAACTTAACCGCCAACCTTTAATTCTTGAGCACTGACATCTTCGCCTTTGGTACAACAAGTGGTGAACTATCAGTCAAACAAGGGGCAAAGGAGCTATTTGGGAAGAAGATCTCAGTGGGTAATGGACAATCAGTAACACGGACAATCACTAACATCCATGCCTCTCAGGGGCACATCTTTAGGTGTGTACAGGCTTCACGAACCATTGATCTATTCTTTTCTAATGGGATTTACTGTCTCTGGTAAACAGGGGGATTGCGCCTCCAAGATGTCCAAGCGATCTTTCTCTTCTCCTCCCATTTCCTTTCTTTTCACAATTATTTGACGTAGTCTTGCCTTTAGTGGAGCTTGGCCAAATATGGCTCTTGCGTCATAAAACCCAAAATGAACCATCCACTAATATTCATGCGCTTACAAACCGGGATTCGGAACCGGGATTTATTCATAGTAAAGAGTTCGCCCGCACGTGCCCCCGTTGGGAGGCGGCACCGACCCTGTCCGGGTTGCCCGGTTCCTCTCCCTGTGCTGGGTGATGGAAGTTACCAAAATCTTCCCGCCCCCATATAAGACTCTAAACCGTTAGGTGAGTCGGGGGGTGAGGGTCTAGAAACCCCTTTTGGCAGACAAGTGTTGCTGTTGACAAATGTCGGTCTTTTGGACGCTAGGCCGTTAGACCACGTTCTTTCCAATATTTTTTCTTTAGGACGGTAAAAAACCACTAATGCAGGACACTCATCCAGATATTCACCAGACCTAGGCTGTCCTAGGTCACACAAGTGACACCTTAGGAACTAGCAAGTCCTGTTTGGTGGAGATGGGCGCAGAGACAGTCGTGAGCAGTAAGCAGTCTGAACTTGACAATCACTTTCCGTAGAGCAGAGTCTGGGACAACTGAAATGCATTGCAGAGGTTCCATGGCTTTCTCGCATAGACAGAGAGAGACTTCGCTTCAAAATCTTTTCTATTCCTTAATTTAATGTGTAGTTTTAACGAATGGAAAGTCATAAGCTTCAATATGCATGCACCCACTGTAGAGATATTAGCAGTAGCGCCGTAACGAACAAATACTATGACCACTATACCAAATAAAATCACTGACTTCCAATCCAGACCCCAATTCAAGCTCTACTTTCCTCACTTCTCACCATCAAACCAAACCTTTTTTAAATTCTCAAAAAATCCTTTACAACCATAACATTTAAAATTCCATTTATTATAATTTCCCTGCTAACGAGTCTTTTATATAGCCCTTAATTTCTTTCCTTAAAGATAACTCCTTATTTGCTCATAATCAACTGCTGGGTAAAAGCGTCTGCGAGGCTGAGACTTCAAAACTATGTGATTTAAGACTACCACATAGGGGTTACAACCCGCATATAAATACAAAATACAAGGACATCAATAATTATCCGCAATGCAGCTATTAACTGTTGACAACTTACTATAACATCCCCTTGGATTATCCCCTTGTTTTCCAACGCATTTGTTCCATCATTGTATATAAGCTTCCTTATGCCTTCAAATAACTCTTGTCAGTTGTGGTAGCGGAAGGTCGTCTGCCTTCTTCACCCCATGTAATACTTGAAACTATTTTTTAACTTTTGGATCTATCACTCTGTTCCATCAGAGTACTGTACATTCCAGTACTGTTCTCGTACTGTGCTGAAAGTATTTCGGGTGAATGTGTATTAGAGGATATCGATCCTTGAAATCCCTTATTCCATTACGCGTTGCTGCTTAGTCCTATGTAACCAAACTATGTAAAATTCCATTTATTATAATTTCCCTGCTAATGAGTCTTTTTTATATAGCCCTTAATTTCTTTCCTTAAAGATAACTCCTTATTTGCTCATAATCAACTGCTGGGTAAAAGCGTCTGCGACGCTGGGACTTCAAAAAAACTTCAGAACTTCGCCATTTCTTACCCGATCTGCGAAAAATTCGAATACCAATCTTTCAATCTGAGAATTCTACAACATGGAACAAAAGTTAGTCTCGAAATATATTTTCTCTTTGGGAACAATCAAACACACACGCAACTGTAAAACATGTCATCAATCGTCTTTATCGAATTCAAGAAATTCCATGATGTATCTGATACACGAAAGATTAGATCGCGAACAATTGTAGAATAGTTTAATACGTCAGTTCTTGCTAATGAGAAAAACAAAACATTCTGACGTAACAGCTGCAGGCAATTGAGTCAGTAATATTTCAAATTTGTTTATAGTTATAATAGAAAATTATAAATAATAAATGAAAAAATTGTAAATATGTTGGATGAAATAATTAATATTGCTAATTGACACGTAGGGGAGAGTGGGGCAATCAAAAAATTTCAAAATTGGGTTTATAAAATCAAAAATTATGCTTGGAAACTTCTGAAAAAACTACATTTTACTGTACATTACTAATGTTTATAATGATATACAAATGAACTTTATATTTTATATTTTTAATTAATAAAAAACATTTTTCGGTTGAAAAACTAACCTACTCATAATTACTCAAAACGAACCTACTCATGATTGCATGACTGACTGAAATTTGAAATCTTACAACTGGAATGCAAAATAATTCTTCTTTCGTGACTGCACATTTTCAATGCTACTGATTTTGTTTTTATGTATCAAAAATCTGACTGCAACTTAGTGTTTTATTTTTTACTTAAAACGGGTCGCACGAAATTACCCGCCACTTTCCTCAATTTCTAGCTGCCCCCTCTCTCTAAATAAAGTAAACAGCAAACGGGATAGAAAAAAAGCCAGAAAATAATATATAATACAGTTAGAGTACGAATAGGAAAAACGAACGCGACACAGCTATTTCGAAAAACAGGGGAAAGAAATAAGATTAGAGCTTCATAATATTGTCCTGGTAGTTTCCTTCGGAAAAGATTTTTTTTCTTCTGGCCTGTCCCTATTTTTCTCTCCCCTTCGTTTCATTTCAGTTCTCTGTCTTTTGTATTTATTTTTCATCTTGTGCGGCCAGGCTTATGTTTGCCAAAGTGTACCGCGTTGGGAAGGGATATTGTGGTTGTTTCATTCTAATATAGTGGGACAGGAAGGAAGGGGGTGGAGAGATCGAGTGTTTTGCATTTCATTTCGTTTCGTTTCGTTCTTGATCGCTTGTCTTTTGTATCGGAGGGGTATCCTGTTTCTCCGATACGTATGAAGCGTCTGTCATGTGTGCTGATTAATCGTGGGGAAGCTTCTCTTTGAAACAGTGCAATTTGCCGGTTTAATCTGTATTGGTGGCTGGCGTTGTTTTTGGGGTCGAATTTCATGGGTTTGGAATGGCAACGGGCTGTCTTGGAGACGTTTCGGTGGAGCGCGCTTCTGATTTTTTAGAAAATGGATGTACATAACGTGATTATTAGATTTGTGCATTATTTTAGCTGTCTTCTCTAATCCCATACATAAGATATTAAAATAAATATTATTTCCCAAACACGCCATTGCTCTCTTTTTGCTTGTTTCTTTCCTTGTTGTAAGGGCCGCGGTAGCCTGGTTGGAAGAGTAACGGATTATCAACTGGAGGGTTGCGAGTTCGAACGTCTCTCCAACCAGACTTTAAATCTGTCGTGGTCTCAAATTTCCTCACGTTTGCGTGGTGTGGAAGTTTGGAGAGTGGTGTGCCAGATCAGGTATTGTCCTCGATGACTGACTGTGGTTCAAAATTAAGAGGCCGCCACCAAAAACCCGTTGTGTTGCTCATGTGTGACGTTAATTCAATCTCCCTTGTTGTCAATCCCCTATCAAATCCCTTTTTGTAATAGTAAACTTTTAACGTTGATTCCTTTGTTATGTGTTTTGCGGAGCTTCATCTGTATCTGTCCCTCGCGTCATTAATGTTCAATAAACCAACGCATCCAAACTATAACCCGCTAAGGGATTCGCACGCCTTTCTGAATCCTGCAATCTTCCCTGTATCACTTCTAACTAGTTCTGATCTTAGCCAATAGAATCTTTCCTAATTCGACATTGGGAATTTGATATTCAATCCAATAGTCTGTTAAATGCTTTGTAAAATGAATAACTCCGAAATTCGGGAATATTTTTATTTCAATCGATGGATTGCTTAACCTAAATAATTGTGCCCCGTAAATAGACGTTAGAAACCACTGCGGAACTTAAGGATTGTATTATTTTAAAGAGAACCGTGATTATAAAACCCCTTCTGAGGGGTTCACACGCTTATATCCTTTCTGAAACCTGCAGCTTCATTTTATTTCTGTCGATCGCTTGGTTCGAAGATATGTCACTTGGTAGTGGCAAAAAGCATGAATCCTTAAGTGAGACAAATAATTGAGTGGTTAAAGTGATATTCAGCGTGATCAAAAACACTATTCTGAACCTCGATAGCCAATCGGCTCAAGATGATTCGTAAGCCCACGTAATTTACCCTTCTGAGATCTTACGACAATGACTACGCCCACATGCTGTCTATTTCATTAGAATGTTGATGATTGGCTATTGAAGCTCAAGCGAGTATTTTTCATCACGCTCGTCAATTAGTCCTACATTAGGATCCGTGCTTTCTTTCAATACCACATGACCTCATGGATATTTTCAGAGTAATCGGGAGATTTAGCATGAAACTGCGCGCACATGTTCCGTCTATTTAATTAGAAGGTCGATGGGATATACAATATTTGCCGGAGATGTTTTCTAAAATCGTAAATAAGCAGGGCTTGGGTTCTGGATAAGGGATGATAGATAATGTAGAATTCATAATAAACTTCATACTTCATTATAATAAATATAAAAATATTTTTCTGAAGGCGCTTATAAAACAGCAACCATATCAGAAAGTCGCAACTAACATTTATCACACAGCATAGTCAGTAAACAATAATAGTAAGCATCCAAAACATAAATGAAATTGCATATCACGCTTATGCCACATCGTGGTATAGGATATACGTCATTGGCTGGAAGTTGAATCAACCTGTAGTCCAACGATATTTAAACTATTTACACAACTTGTAAATAACAATAAAAAGTAACTCAGATGCTGCATGAAAACTCAGAAATGTATCACCTATTTATTCAAACACGTTTTAAGACCTTGTGATAGCAGACACTGCTCATTTTCCTATCACGGCTTCAGACCATTTGTTGCTGCTCACAAGGTGACTCACACTCGGCTGCTAAAGGCAACACAGGACAATTGCGATCGCAATCTTAAAAAATTGCATCACCACTCATGCGAAAGTACAACCGTGATCTTAATACAGCTCACGGTTCAACGCAAGTGGCAATCACTCAACTAGTAGTGGCATGCATCGAATTTGTCTTCCGCTAAATTCTGGAGCGGGAGTATTGGGGCGAACTTAGCTAGCACTACAAAAATTAACTTATGATACAATAGTATATATAGCAGTGTAACCCAACTCCGCCATGAAGTACTTTTTGGTTGACAAAGTTGCACTCTTTCACACGCGAGGTCACTAAAACCTTTTGCATTTAAGAATGGTTGAGTAGAAGAAATATTTATCATATTTCTTCTACTCAACCATTTATTTATTTTTATATTGTGGACCAAAATAATAACATACTATCTGCTCTTTTTCTACATTTCAATATTTTTACTTTGTTATTAAATAAAATTCCTGCTAATGGCTTATATTATTATTTTTGAGTCCATTTCGGGATCTCGCGTTCTTAAGCCATCAACCAACTTTTCAATGTAGAATGATGGAAATGGTAATTTTGTGATGTTTAATAAAATTGAGAGTAAATTGAGGCCTACGTACACATGATTGATGATGTTTATACTGTAACTGAAAAGAAGAGTACTTGAACTCAATGTTTCTATTCTAATCAATATTTCATGTCGAGTGTTTTTCCATGCATATTAAACAATCTCAGATCCGGCGCCAAAGCGTCAGACTTGTCTAATTCGATAATACGTAAAACAAATGTTTCATTTTGAATTGGCAAAATTGGAAGTAATGCCTATGCTTTGCACATGTGATTGATGATGTTTATACTGCGATTGAAAGGATAAGTACTTTTAACTCAATGTTTCTATTGTAATCAATATTTTATTAGAGTGTTTTTCCATGTGGAACATCTCGGAACCGGTGCCAAAGAGCCAGGCGAAACAAGTGCGTCGATTACTAAAAAGGGCAGCAGAATTAATCATTACATGTTACAGGAAATTCTAACCTTGATTTCGGAATCGCCACGGAAAATATAGAAGTATCACCAAAACTAACCATTTACAAAATCATTGTTGCTAGTGTTCGCACACTCATCCACTACCAGAAACGTTGTTGTGTAAGTTTCCCCTCCAACGCCATATATCAAAGGGAAAAGTTGTTTTACAGCGCTATGTAGCATTGCAACGTAAATGGATAGTGTCTGAATGAATGATGAATTTTTTGCTTCCCTTCTGGAAGTTTCAGATTTAAAATTAGTATAACAAGATTCCTTGAAATTAATGGATTTGGTAATAACATTATTCATGTTTTGTCACGCTAGTGTATAAATATCCTGACTTCTATACCGCCAATCGACACTACTTATACATACTTGTCCTTTTCTCAGGGAGCGTAAATAAAGTGTACAGCTCTTATTTTATGTCAATATCATTATTTTTATATTTAAAAATAATTTTCCTGTGTGGACCTAAAAATTGTCTAATATTATCTTATTCAAAAAACGTGTAAATCGTTATTTTTAAGATTAAAAATTCGGAGTTACTACAATATCCAATCTGATAAAGGTAGGAACTATCTCAAAATATAAAGCTCGCAGTTTTTGTTAGAGTTCTATATCTACTTCACCGATTAAATTTATGTAATTTAAAAAATTACAAGTTTTAGTTAAAAGAATGCAAAGAAATCAGAAACCATATGACTTTCACAAAACAAATATTCATTGATCTTGTGTAATTTAGTTTTCAATACAAAAGGTTTAAGTTAATGAGTTAATGGCTCCAAAAGAGTAAATACCTTGTAGTATTTATTGCCTTGTTAGTTTGAATTTCAGAAACGTATGATTCAAGAACGGAGTAGGGTTTCATAGTTTAGTAGAAATGGAGTGAAGTTAGTTTATGGTAAACTTAGCCACCCCTACAAAAGTTAACTTTTAATATGGTAGTTTATACAGCAGTGCAATAAATCTCAACCATAGATTACTCTTTATTAGACTGAAATTACACTGTCGTTCTACTCTTTGCTACATTGGTGACTGATAGCCATGATCACAGCTTGGCTCTTCGTTGCCCCTCAGCTTTCTCCTCGCTCTATACCTTACACTTACTCGACTGCTAAAGGCGACTGAGGTTAGTCAAAAGGTCGCAATCATCCATTGCACGACCACGTATACGGAAGTACACACGTGATCTTTATAGAGATCTCTAGGTTCCATCCGATTGACACGTCAGTCAACACTGGTAGCATCTATCGAATTCTGCCACTGCTAAATTCTAAAGAGGGAGTACTGTGGTGAACTTAATCACTACTTTGAAAAATAATTTATTATATAGTTGTATATTTATCAATGCTATGAATCTCATCTATGTAGAACTTTTTGATAGATTGAAGTTGCATTGTCTGTCTGAAGTTGTACTGGTTCACGTTAAGATGCGAAATTTTTGACAAAACAATTTTTAAAAAGTTCCATACGCCTCATAGCTTAAGTTCTTCGTGACGTATGCATTGAATGTCGGCTTTGGTGTTGCACCAAATATTCTACGATTAATTATATCAACCCATATTGTTTATACAATTACACTTAACTTAGTTGAAATGCCCGGTTCTGTTTGGATACTTCAAATTTCGTTACTATTACTTTAGATGACTGAAAACGCAACTGAAAATGCTCAGCAAAATAGATTCTACTTCAATGCCATTTTAATAATAGCTCTTCACGACTTGCAAATTACTTATTCTACTTCAACTTTGATAAATTGGAACTTTAATCATCGTCTAAATTTGTCTCGAGGCTCAAATCATTAACTCAAATGAGATTTCTTTAAAGTGCAATTTATTAAACTTGTATTCCTTTGTAAGGAAATGTATTTCTTCTTGTTACTCTTAACTATTATAATGAGGTCTACGATTTTTGAAAATAGAAATATTATTTTTCTTAGAATGTAAACATTGAGCACCCTGTATTGTATAAGTGGATCTAATCTTTTGTGGATTGGACATAATCAAAATATTATAATATATATTCTCAAGATATTATTCCTAACTTGGAAATTTTACATAAATGAAAAATTTTTAGTTATGGAAAACTTCTGATCTGAGTGGTTTACGGCATTTCTTTTAATTACTATGTGAAGTTTACACATGCCGCATATATAAGTGTTTGATGTCTCATGCTAGAAAATAGTAAGAACACTTAACAGTTGATAATGATCATATTGTTATCTAGTGTTATGCGTCAGACTGAAGTTTACACATGCCATGTATATAAGTGTCTGGTATCTTATAATGCTAGAAAACAGTGAGAATACGAACGGTTGATAGAATGATCGTACTCTTATCTTGTGATGTGTATCATATGTTGTGAAGTTTAAGCATGCATTGGTGCCTGCTATCTCATAATGTTAGAAAACAGTTGATTGTGATTACACTGCTTTCTAGTGCTGTTACGTATCAGACACTATATGAAGCTTAAACATCTCGTTAATATAAGTGTCTGATATCTCACTGCTAAAACATAGTAAGAACACGCAAGTGATCATACTGCTGTCTAGTGCTGTGTATAAGACACTGAAGTTTACACACGCAGTGTATATCAGTGTCTGATATCTCATAATGCTAGAAAATAAGAATATAACAGTGATAAAGGAAAAAATATATGTGAAACGATAATAGTATAATCACGCTCAGTCAGTTCCTCCATCTAAAGAAGAATATATAGAACTAAATACCAGTATTTAGAATTTTCGTCGGTAATTTACCGGTATCGAGACTCGGTAATTTTCAAACCCTAATGATCCTTCAACACAAAGACTGTTTAGCACTTACATTTTTCCAACTCTTCTACCCAGAAGTTATGTAAATGTCTTCCCCAACTAGGACCACATCCATCACGTGATTCGATATGCGATCAGGAAACTCTCAAAAGCACTATCACACGACTCCCCAGGGGAAGAGAATTTAAGAGAAAATATCGGAGTAGTTACATTATGCAAATTTGTCGTTCCCTCGGACCGCCATGTTTCAATAATGAGCGATACCCCATCTTACCCTTGCGGCTTTCTTCTCTACTGCCTCCCCCTCTTTTTTATATGGCCGTGAACACGTGATTGATCGGATAGATTAGCCCAACTTTTTTTTCACGAGTGTGTGCATTTTCTATTATTCCTAGCGGGAATTACGAAGTACCGGAAGAATAGGTAAAAAAAATTCCCGTGGATAGTTGTGTAGTAGGGGCGGAATGAAATTCTGCGCAATTCTCTGCAGAGTATTATTATGCTGGTCTTGTTTTGTACAAGCGAGATGAAAAATAATACTCCGCGAAATTATGTTTTTTATATTCATGGGATTTTTTTATCGCAATGGTAATGAATTGCATTATGATGGCAATGGAAATTATGATGTAAATTTTAAGATGGGGTAGATGAGATTGTTTGGGGGTTGTAATAGATTGTTTCTGTAACAGATTAGGAGGGGTCTGTTTTTTTTTCCTTTGTCGTTTTTTATAAATTGATAACAATTTTTTTAGTTTTTGTTTCAAGTGGATTTTTGGTACTAGCAAGCCCGCACGTAGCATCTGCGCAAAATTTTTTAATTGTTTATCCTCGAGTGTATTTCTCTCTTCTGTATCAGTAAAACTTTCCTTTTATATATGTCGTCATCTAAAAGTGGTTCAAAAATAAGGTGTTGTGTCGCTCGATCTTTCCCTTTCTGATTGATCCCGGACCGTCAGAAATAACTCGTTGTGTTGTTCCAGTGTCACGTTAATTAACTACCTACCTTATACGTATGGTCATTTACTTAACGTTCTCTATCTTGTGTTTGGCCTAGCTTGACCGAATACAGGCCTTATGCCCTTAAACCCAACACCTTAGAATACAGCATCTGTAATTTAAGCAGATAATATAATTAGAGCTAATCTAATATCCACCTCAGTGCGTCGTAGAACCACAAAATCAACCAACCTTAATTGCTTATATCTGTTGATGGCAGTGTTGTAAGTTACATTTCATACCTTTTAAAACCCATTTATAATGAATATAAGCTTCAATACCTGCAATTCACATCTCCAAATGAAATAAAAATTGATCAAAATAAATAAAGAATATTATGTGTATTTACTGGTGTTTGCTCTTATTTCCAGTAAAGTGCATGACAATAAATGCACACCTCAGTCACGCTATCACTGTTAGTTTTTGAACGTCCACTTCAATTTCATTTCTGGCGACTTGTTCTCTGGCGATTTAA
The DNA here is from genome assembly GCA_933210815.1 of Meta bourneti. Taxonomy (NCBI): domain Eukaryota; kingdom Metazoa; phylum Arthropoda; class Arachnida; order Araneae; family Tetragnathidae; genus Meta; species Meta bourneti. Next base: position 75,196,048 of record OW119928.1, read on the forward strand.
TGTTTTTTTTTCTAAACCTAATTTTGCGTTCACACGTTTTCTTTTCCGCGCTTTCTGTCTTTAATATTTCTCATTGTCCCCCTTCTGTCATCAGACTGCCGAAGAGTTTCATTAGAGTTCCGAGCTCTTAAGTGTAGTTTTTGTTCTATTATGTAGCTACGTAGCTCAAATTAAGCATATTTAAACGAGGGTTGAATTGACGAATCGATTCCGTGACGGTTGACTTTATTCTGTTTATATCAGTTTATTGCTCTTCTCCAATGTGCAAATAATGTCGATTACTGTGCCACGTACGTTAGTGAAATATACAGGGTGATTCTACGGTCATGTGACAAACTTGGAGTGGTGGTACAGCTTGCTAAAACATACATTTTTCGTACAGGAATGTATGGTCGGAAGTGACGCGTGGAGGCACGAACACAAAAAATGAGACATGAACAGAAAAACATTGTTTATTTACAAAATCCTTGCAAAGTGCTTCTTTGCAGCAATGTCTACAATAAATACTCAAAATTGTGACCACCAACAGTAATACAAACTCGGCAGCTGTGATTGGATTAGACTTAATCTGAATTCAAATTGCAAGGCGCAAAGCGACATGCTCAGACCAAACAAGTTAAAATGATTTCAACTTTCATAAATATTATCACTTACATTACTCGTTCTTGTACATCGGACGTCGTGATTTAATATTTATTGTGCACGAGCAATGTCTCGTGGAAGTATTTAAATATAACTTTTGGATAATTACAATAATTAATACGTCCGATAATACCACGGGGCCAGCTGTAGCCCGGTTGAAAGAGTAGCGGATTAGCAACCTGAGGGTTGCGAGTTCGAAACTCGATCCAACCAAAGACCGTCGTTTACTCGGGGATTGGTGCACGTTAAATCTGCCGTGACCTCAAATGTCCTCACGTTGGTGGTTTGGGGAAGTTCTGAGAGTGGGGTGCCATCTCAGGTTGTTTACTCTTCATCTGACCGTGATTCAAAATTAAGAGGTGTTGTCCTCGCACCTTTCAATTCGAGATTGATCCCGTCAATGGCCCGCTGTGTTGCTCTAATTCAACTACCTACCTACCGATAATACTTCCGTATTATGCCGTTGTAAATTGGCCAGTTAAACCGTGACATATGGCTTTAAGTATACCAGAACTATTACGAACATCTGTACCTAGACCGGGGGGGGGGGTATTTCAATTAACGTCACACTGGAGCAACACAATGGGCTATTGGTGACGGTCCGGGATCAATCCCAAAGGGAAAGATCCGAGGACAACACCACGTAATTTTGAACCACGGTCAGATGACGAGGCAACACCTGAGCTGGCACCCCACTCTCCAAACTTCCACACCACGCCAACGTGAGGACATTTGAGGCCACGACAGATTTAACGTGCACCAGCCCCCTTTGTACACGACGGTGTTTGGCTGGATTCAACTCGCAACCCTTCGGTTGCTAGTTCGTTACTCTTCCAACCGGGCCACCGCGGCCCTGTACCTAGACCGGAAAACGAATCTGTCTGTCCCGAGAATCACTAAGTAAATGTGCCCGAAATAACCATTTGCCGAAATAAATCGTAAAAAGGGAAGATCGAGGCTCTACTGTGTAGTTTGTCATTTTACGTAATGATTCTATTGCATATCACATATTAAAGTCCTAAATTAACTACCATTAAATAGCCCGAATCGATTGAGTCCTGTTCCGGACAGGAAATCGCAATTACGCGTGTAGTGTACCACTACACCCAAAAAACACCATCGATATAATCTCGTTCATCCATCGTCATCATTTTCCGCTCCTCTTCTCACAGTACTCGGATCCCAGTTCCGTAAATAACACATATCCGGATTTTCTCTGATTGCCTTGTGTTTCTATTGAACATGCAATTAATTTCTTCGAGTTCCCCTTAACAACGCTTCACGCCAACTCCCTAATGCGGGGAATTAAATAAAAACTCTCTGCGCGACTCGTAATAAATAAGCAAAAACTCGAATAACTCGAGTCAGTCCAGTTCCCTTCCTGTGAGGAATGCCTCCCTTTATGTGTTCCTCTAATGATCCGTAACTCGTACTAATGATTCGTTCGGAATTACTGCTCTTGGAAATGTTGAATTCGGCTGCTTTTATTTCCTTCTTATGTTCGGGAGCTGGCTTTAAATGAGGTTTGCGATTCGCGGATTTGGAAAAAAAGATTTTTCTTCTCTGAGGAGGTATCTTTTTTTTTGGTTATTTTCCCGAAGATTATACTTTAAAAGCGATGCGTTTTGTTGCTCAGGAGGGAAAGGGTTTGCTATTATTTTCAGGGGTCTGATTTTTATAGCTTAAAGTGGTTTTGAGATGCCTGAGCAGTATCCGTTAGTTCGATATTAGGCTTCTGTTTTTCCAATTCCAGTGTTGCTTGTGGCATCGAAGTCGTATTCCATGTATTGATTTTTGTTTTTCTTCAAAATGAGAAATTCGTGATTCTTAAGTGAAAGCAATGCTGATTGGAACGCTAGTCTTGGACTGAGTAGATTCACGGTTTGGTCCTGGAATTTTCGGGGTCTATCGTGATTTTTATAGCTTTGGATGGTTTTGAGAGGCTAAAATGTATCTGTTAGTTCGTTATTAGGCTTATGATTTTCCAATTCCAGTGTTGCTTAGGGCATCGTAGTTGTATTTGATGTATTGATTTTTGTTGTTTTTGAAAATGAGAAATTCGTAATTTTTAAGTGATAACAATGGTGATTGGAACGCTAGTCTTAGACTGGATTCCTAGTTTGGTCCTGGAATTTTCATCGATTATACTTAAAAAGCGATGTTTTTGTTGCTTGTTTTGTTTTGTGCTCTGGAAGGAAAGGGTTTATTATTTTCACCATCTGATTTTTATAGCTTTCTGTGGTTTTGAGATGGCTAAGATGGATTCGTTAGTTCGTTATTAGGCTTGTATATTTCCTATTAGGGCGTTGCTTATGGTATCAAAATCTTCGATGTATTGATATTTGTTGGTTTTGAAAATGAGAAATTCGTAATTTTTAAATGACAGCAATGATCATTCAGACGTAAGTCTTGAACTGAGAAGATCTCTGGTTTGGTTCTGGAATTTGTTGATTTACACTGCTGGCCACCCAAATTGCAACACCAAGAAAGACAAGAGATATCACAACAAAATTTATTTTGTAGATAACATGTTGACCAAGTATCAAATGATTAAATATATAGACTTCTGTGAAGTGTGGTTCCTGCCAAAATCAGTAGCCAGAGTAGCCGCCATTGTTGGAGATCACCGCTGCCACACGCCTCGGCATTGATTCAAAGAGACTTTGTGTTCTTGGGGTACAGCAGACCAAGCAGCTTCCACACGTTGCCAAAGTTGATCTGGTGTGGCAGCTGGGGATGTATTCTGGGTCAATCGTTGAGCAACCATGGACCACATGTTTTCTATCGGCGAAAGATCCGGAGAGCGAGCTGGCCAGGGAAGCAATTCAATCTGGCGATTGACGAAGAACCCTTGGACAATGCGTGCCACGTGTGGTTGCGCATTATCCTGTTGAAATATGGCTGTGGGCAAGCCCTGAAGGTAAGGAAGGACAACTGGCTCCAACACCTCGGAGATGTAGCGCTGGCTGTTTAAAGTACCGGCAATGCGTACTAGAGGAGTGCGAGAGTGATATCCAATACCGCCCCATACCATAATACCCGGTGCAGGACCAGTGTGGCGGTGCATAACGCAGCTGTTCAGCATCCTCTCTCCACGGTGTCTCCAGACTCGAATCCGACCATCGTGGTGTTGCAGACAGAAGCGTGACTCGTCAGTAAAGACAATTTCATTCCATTCTGCCGTCCACATCCTTCTTTCATCGCACCATTGGCGGCGGAAACGTCTGTGGTTCTGCGTCAAGGGTAGACGAAGCAATGGACGTCTTGCGGACAGACCACTCTGCTGTAAACGGCGTCGAATGGTACGCGCAGACACTGGATGATGCGGTACAGACTGAATGTGCTGTGCTATGGTTCGTGATGTGGCTGAGCGATCCGTCGCTGCCATACGCACAATATGCCTGTCATCACGTGAAGTGGTGCACTGAGGTGGATGCGATCGAACACGTCGGTCCGTCGTACCCTCCTGCATCCAACGATCACATATCCGCATTACAGTTGTTTGGTTTCGTCCAACACGACTACCGATTTCCCTGAAAGATAATCCACAATCTCGGTAGGCCACTATCCTTCCTCTGTCGAACTCGGATACTTGATCAAAAGATGATCGCTGTTTTCTACGAGGCATAATTGATCGTTTTTTTGAAAAAACCACAAGAAAAACACAATTGCCGTACTTGAAATCGTCGAAATCTCCAAGCCTTAAATAGCGCTTTGAAGTGGCGCCACAGGCGCGCGTGATGTGCGTCTGCGCTGAAATTCTAATCATTTGCATATCTCACCTCCGCTAATGCATGTTGTAAATTTCATATTATTTGCATGCTTCCTTCAGGGTGTTGCATTTACGGTGGCCAGCAGTGTATATACACAATAGGTGCATGCTAATTACGAATATCTGAATCGTAAAGACATGGTGTTAGTAGTATACCTTTATTGGTAAACCGGACCAAGGGCGAACCAAAATACACAACTCAATCATGTTTTTAGTTATTTTTCTCCTTGATGCCAACCTCAATTGCATCACATTCACTATTTTAAGACTATTCACTGTTTATCAACGTCTTATAACTCAGCTAATTTCGTGATCACTTTAATTTTCTGCTCTGCAGCAGTATCCATCTTTTCTTTTGTTTAATTTATCGTTCCCTTCTTTCACCAGATTGGTGGAGAGTTTTATTAAATTGGTGAGCTCTGCTTTTTAATATTTTGTAGTTTCATACGCATACCAAGTCACATTCGAACTGTTAGTTTTATTTATTAGAACTCACAATAAAGGACCGTAATAATTCATTATAGAGTCCATAATAAAGAACACCCATTATCTTGATGCATCCGAAATTCCCGAAATAGTGGTCAATAAACTTTATGTGACGGTATTCTCCGTCTTATAAATTGAACCCCGACTTTTAACTCCATACAAGCCAAAAGAATAACTTCCTCTTCGGATTAAAAAATATCAACGACCACGAAGCGCAGAAACAACACCGAGCAATAAACCCACATTTCGCAGTAACATCTCTCCGCGATGAACATCATCTCACCCATTCGGTCATTTCAATAACTTAATGCCGACCCTCCCATGCGGTTCTTGCAGTTTCACCATAAAATAAAACGCGTTTATTCAACTTACGACGCATATCAACCCCGTCTCATTACTGGACAGATATCACCCTCAACAGGAAGCGGCAAGAAAACTCAAATTTCCGGCAATAAACCAAACATAAATAACCCCCATTCGAATATCGCAGCAAACCCAAACCGGATACGCCCATAAAAAAAAGCGTCGCGCGATTCTGGTGCATAATCGAAAACTCGTTCTTCAGCATCTCTTCTGTGGATATAAGACGCAATACCTCCTGCTTAGCATGGCAATAAGATCGGCTCGCAAGCATGGATGTGATAAATTGGAATGTTATATCCCTACCGCGTTTGCCTTTGGTGCTAAATTGAGGGTCTGTGGAAGGGGGTGGTTTGAATTATATCGAACTCCCACCACCCCTCGCAGTAATCTGGGAACGAGGCTATAAATTTCGAGCATTAAATCTCGGTTTTATGCCCGGTGCTTGATTCCTTGGGTGCTTAATCTCGGAATTTTTGCATTTTAACTGTTGTGGCGTGTTTGCGTTTGTAGTTGGAGTGGGGCTATTATTTCGGTGTTACGTTCCTCGTGTTTGCTTGCGAGGACGGAAGATGCGACGTTATTCCGCGATCTGATCGGGTTTGGCGTGATTTTATGTCGGCCTTAACTCTCTAGAAGTGATGTCTCTGATTTTGAATGGTCGGGGATTTGAGCTGAGGCTCAGGCTGGTAGAGTCTGCTTGCTGGTATGCAGTTTACGGGATCTTATGGGTTTTGGCTTGGGAATAGGCCTGTCTTTTGTTGCCCGTTGGAAGCGTTTGAATTCTGGTTGTCGAATCGTTGAGCTAGGATTCATTTCCAAAGATGAAATTGGAAATATAGCTGGGGAAAAAGCTTCTCTTCGTTGAAAAATTTCCTAGTAAGACTTAGGAATGATCTGAAAGGTATATATTTCTAGAGATTTAGTGCGATAAGTTAAAGGATTCAATCGAAAACTCATCTAGGGAGCACATATTCTTTAGGTGCGTACGGGCTTCACGAACCCGAGGTACCCTAGTTATCTATTCTTTTCCCATGGGTTTTACTGCCTCTGGTAAACATAGAGGTCGCGACCCCAGGATGCCCAAGCGATCTTTCTATACTTTCTCCTCTCCCTCCTTTCCTTTTACAATGTTCTGAGTTTTCTAAGGATTGATATGCAAAATAGCCTCCTTAGACATGGAGAACCTGGGCACATAAACTGTTAATTTCCATCTGGTACCTATTCTATGACCTTATAGGATCGGGTCTTTGAACCTTCATTATCCTACAGTTCAGCTAATTCAATCCATAGCATAGACTTTAGGCTACAAAAATCAAAACTGTCTCAATAAATTTTATTGAAATATTTTGTAGTTTATTTTAAAACTGACCCATTCAGCTGTCCAATATTGATGCATGAAATGCGTTGTTATGCAAACAGCTTTGGCTGAGGCAGCTAAAACAAAATAAACTAAAATGGAATATAAAAATTGATTATACGTCTGTTGCTTTATTTTCAATTTATGCATCAAAGTGAATTATGCATTCCTCAAAGATGTCATTACTGGTTTTTCAAATCTATTTTTTTTTTCAAAAACCGCAGCAATATGATCCCGCTTGAGTCGAGCTTTTCGAAACCATCAATTCCTATGGAAATGTTTACATTCCTATAATACTTATAACCCATGACTGATTATTCTGTACCATTCGTTCGAATGTTCGTCATTTATGTATGTAAAGTCGTCTTCCGCGTTACGGTGGCACGTCGAATGTCATGCGGACTGTACGAGGGTGGATGTGTTCATTGGTGCGCGAACAAAAGAGAACAAACCCTTCTCGAACACATCAGTGTACTAGAGCGGGGGGCCCACCATCATTTCCATAATGTCGGCACAGCCAATGATCCAGGGAGAGTTCCACCATAGAACTGCATTTCTTAACCCCCGTTTTGCTTTAATAAATTATTTATATGCATGTGGCCTCTTCACTCGAAGGCTTCTCTTCTTCTTCTCTATGGTTCTTTTTTTTAAAGAACTAATCATAATCACATAAAAAGAACTGCATAAATAAATGAATGGAAATAACATTATTGAAATTTCTCATAACCTGCACTTTGCATTCCGATCGCCAAACCCTTTTGCTGTAGTCTCGGGCGGGGGCTTCCAGAACAACATTTAGAGTGTTCTGGCTCAGAGAACACCCCCTCGCAGTTAAGAATGGGGGACGGGGAGGGGGTTACGGTGAGATGAGCATGTTTTGTAATTGGAGAGTGGTGTCTCGTTTCTTCATCACTTTTCCATACATAACGCAGAATATGAAATCAAGACATGTAAAAATCCATTCCGCACAGGCATTGCAGCACGCGCATTTGCATCGAGAGAGAATTGGGTTGAGACACTGGGGAGAAGTGACTGATTTTTTTGTTGAATCATCAACAACTTCAATCATGTTTTACTTAGCATTGGTTTCAACTATAACTTGTTATCCTTTACTCCTTCTACCCTTTTGCCATCAGTTGATTATCCACAAGGAATAATATCTGTCTTCTGCGCGCAATAAAAACACAAATTATCCACTTTGAACCGGTACTTTGGTGAAAAGAACCTGTCTTCTCCCTTGTTGAATCAACATCTTCAAGCATGCTTTACGTAGTCTTGGCTTTAATTATAACTTGTTATCTTTTACTCCCACCGTTTTGACCATCAGTTGACTAGCCACCAAGAATATATCTTGTGAGGGCATTAAAAACTGCACAAATTTTTCACTTTGAACCGGTACTTTCGCGAAATGGACTTTGTTATCTTCCTTGTTGAATCAACAACTTCAATCACGTTTTACTTAGGCTTTAATTATAGCTTGTTATCCTTTACTCCTACCGTTTTGAGTTGATTTGCCGTCGCAAAAAATATCTACACCTTTAGCAATAAACACTGCGCAAAATGTCCACTTTAAACCGGTATTTTCGCGAAATGGACCTCGTCTTGTTGAGATCAAGACAGCTTCAATAATGTTTTACTTAGTATTAGCTTCAATTATAACTTGTTATTCATTACCCGTTCTATCATTTTAATCATTAATCGATTAACTACCCAGAATGCTATCTACACGTTGTGCAATAAACATAACACAAATTGTCCACTTTGAATCGGTACTTTCGGGAAAAGAACATATTTAACAATCGAAGGTATATTAAAAGTTACTTTAAAAGCCTTGATAGAACCACTTTCAAAACATCGACCTTTCAATGAAATAAATGAAGCATGTGCGCACAGCTTGATGTTATTTCTGCCGATTGCTCAGTCTGAAGATCTTCGAGTTAAAGGTCAAGGGACATTGGGAAAAAGCACGAATTCTAATGGAAAACTAATTAACAAGTGTGATGAAAAACACTAGAGAGAGCTTGTATTTCGATAGACAATCGGTCGATTCTCAAGCTCACGTGACCTACACATCTGAATTCATCCATCGTATTTGAGGTTTGAAAAAGGAAAAAAAGGTAAGATTTCTCCATTTGTTCTGTTTCTATCCGCCAAGAAAGTGCTCGTGGTGGCGTCTGTACCAGTTAAACATAGAATAAATTTCAATTCCTTTTAAGGAACTCTCCATTTTCCCAAACTAACCCTTCTCTTGGTCCTTTGTGGTTCGTTAAAAGTAGCGTCGACTGCATATTTTATAAATTAATCTCTCTTCGATTTCGTCTTCCAGCAGTTCAGATGGCAAAGGATTGTTTCACCTTTTTTGGCTCCTCGGGTACTTTGTGCGAATTGGCAACTCACGAATACATCGAACAGCCTTGGTTTCAATCAATGGATTTCGGTCATTAGCCTAACACTACTCTATCAACCTCTCCCAAGTTTTAATTGACTCTGCCTCTAGGGGTTATAGATCTACTTAACTCTCTATCACCCATTTGTCTCAGCCATTAACAGTACTGTAATGTAGTATTTAGCTAACTCCTCCTAGATTGTCACACGCCTATCGAGTCTAACTATGTCTTGCGCGTTAACCCCTCTAGCGTTTCTATTAGGTTTGATCCTAGGAGTTACCGGGATACTGAGTGCGGGCTGCTTATATAGGGACATAGAGGATGTGCGTCGAATCTCAATGAGTTATGTATGTGGGAAAACCATTCAAATTTATTAGATTCCTGTTGCACAGTTTGGGAATTTGTAATTTTTGAAAATAAGCAACTCTCTTTTACTATTTTCTGAGTAGTCAACTTAGAATCTTATGGTTAATTCATTGAACTCTTGATAGCTTCACACACTTTGCAAATTTTTTATCCTCGTTGTGGTGTTTGGTAGCATCCACAATAGCACATGTACGATGAAGGAGTTGTAGCTAATAGGTTTATCAGGCCCGTAGACCAGATACGACCCTCTAGATAGGTTTACTCAACTCGCAAACCAGGTACGGCCCTCTGGATAGGTTTACCCGACCCGTAGACCAGATACGGCTCTCTGGATTGATTTAACCGCGCTTCAAATCAGATACTGACCTCCGGATAGGTTTACCAGGCCCCAAAGCCAGATATGGTCCTCTGGATTGGTTTACCCGACTCGCAAACCAGATACGGCTCTACAGATAAGTTTAACCGACCCGTAGACCAGATACGGCCCTCTCCATAGGTTTACGCTGTCCGAAGACCAGATACGGCCCTCCGGATAGGTCTACCCGGCTCGTACACTAGATACGGATACCAGATATTATCTCCTAGAGTATACTCATTCATGAAGAATATATATTTTAAAAAGTAGTAAAGCCAAATGTGGATTTATTTCGCAAGCTTTGAAATTTGCGAATAAATATATTTATGCTGACAATTTTAGAAAAATATTGAACTATGTACTTTTCTTTTGCTAGAAAGACTACCGCCAAACAATCGCGCTTTTTCAGGATACATTTATATACAAAGTATCGGCTTCCCTTTTTAGCTTGCTTTTTATTCCCGCATAGCTTCAGCTCGATCACTTACCAGTCTCCCTTACAAGGCGAACTAAATAAAAAGAATAACAATGGTACGATTCCGCCAATTCTAACTAAACCAATACAATACCGCCAATCTTACGCAGGGCCATAATTTTTTCGAATTTAATAGGAACACAGAAACCGAACAGGACCTATTGTGATGTATTGTGAGGCCACTCTACCTGTAGTGAAGCGAATCTATTGAATGCGGAAGTAAACCCATGTATGCGAAATGTCATTTCCCCAAGAAAAATGCGTGCTCTTCGAAAGAACAGCAGCAATCTAAATCGAACTTTTCTGATTGGCTTATTCCAAACGAAAAAGGGATTGATTTATTATGCTATCTATCACTCCAAATACGTTCCATTCTTTTCTGCATTCTGACGTCTTCATCTTTCTTTCTTCTCTTTTAATAAACAAATAAAGTATAAACATCAAACTATGAGATATTTTATAAAAGAAAAATCTTTTTTCTCTGAGAAGTTTTTCTAAGGGTGCTAGTAGCAGGGACTCAAAAACGTTGGTGGAAAAAATGTGATCGCACGAAATAGCTTTTTTTCCGCTCCTAGGCTGCTTGGAATAGAATTTATTTTGCGTTATTGGATAACTCGAGATTCTCTGCTGCCAGAATGCCAGCCTGATTTTTGACAATGGATTGAAGTATCGGAAGTTAGTTTTTCTCTCCCCTTTTGTACCTTATTTTTTCCCGCTGAGTTATTTCTTGTAATATTAAAGATCCGTAATTTTTTGTTGATTTAGTCCTTTTGAATCCTGACAGAACTTTTTGCGTTACGTGTCGCCGTTTTTTCGCAAATTGAGACGTTTTCCTTTAGGAATCGTTTTTTCGCTTATTTCGGTTCCTTTGTTCTCCTTATCTGGAAGACGAAGGGCGAAGGTCAGTTAAGAAAATAAATGGCATTTTAAATAAGCAGTCTTTTGAAAGGTAAAATATCGGAAAGCGGTATGCAAACGAGGTTGTTTCTTGTTGGCGAAGTCTGAATCAGTAGAGGGACAAGCCAAATTTTCCATTAAACGACTGGACGAAGTTAAACTTGAAATCCAAGGTAAAATTTGATAGGAGATTCGAAATTTGGGATCAAAATTGGATGTTGTCATAAGAAATTGTGTTCATAAATTCTATGAACTATTAGAAAAAATACTCAACAGTAATATCGTATTTTTACTATTGATTTATTAAAGGGATTTACCATAAAATAAATTTATGCAATTCAACGAAGGTTTATGTATACTATGGGGTGATGCTAAACACAAAACTGACGATGAATATAAACTTTAACACGCACCTAGCCAGCATAAGGACATTCACGGCCACGACAGATTTAAAGTGCACCAGCCCCATGTATCAGACGTCTTTGGATTCGAACTCGCAACCCACCGGTTACTAATCCACTGGACTACCACGGCCCTTAAAATAAAAAGTTTTGAAAAAGTCTGTTAAAGTTTGAGTACAAATACGGATTATATAACAAAATTTCTAATCCAAAGAAAATTTTTATCAAGTACCTAAATCGACACTAAAATTACTCTGCTAATCTCTAAAAATTTTAACGCAATACGCAGATGCAAAACCATTTCCAAACACCAACCCCCCCTTTACGAAAAGAAATCGATTTTTAAATAATCTTGATAGTTAATATTTTTTTACTTCAAATTGCAAATTCACTTCACAAGCGCTCGACAACCCCCTCTTACAGGAAATAAAAAAAAAACTTTCATCGTCGCTATGAGGCTATTATGACTGGCTAATTATGGCAAATTTTGAAAAGGCTAAAGGTACAAAAGACAAGAACGATACATAATTTCTAATTGTAATAAATTTTTTATCAAATTCTGAAAAAAAATCTACACTAAAATTACTCTATCTAAAAATTTCAACGAAATAACACAGAGGCGAGACCATTTTCAAACACCAACTCCTTTACGAAAAGAAATCAATATTAATAGAATCTCGATATTTAATATTTTTTCACTTCAGACGGCATTCAAAAGCGCTCGACACTCCTACAGAAAATACAAAAATCCTCCCATGGTTGCTTGTTTACTTTTACTTATCAAACGTCACTTTTAACTTCCTTGGAATTATTAAAAACCTTATAGAGACGAACCTATAGCTCCGAAATATGTCATTCAAAGGTCAGCGAAGCGTACAATGAAAATTCATCGTTTCCTTCACCCAGAAACTCCTCTTTTTCAAAAGAGACTCGGAATTTAGTTGAAGGAGTCCTTCAGAGGGCTCTGTTTGCGTAGGCAAATCTTGCGAATCGATTTGCCCGCTGGTTTTGATTCGATAGGAAGAATGTTGGGCCCTTTTAGATAGGGAGAGCCGGATCTAAATCGGTCTATCGACTGGAATGAGGAGAGCGAGGGATAAGGAGATAATCTAAAGAAAGCATTGGTGTAAGCCGAGTTGCTTTATGTTTATTGGAATTTCAGATTTTGGAGGGGGTTTCCCTCTTTGAGTGGGGGAGATCGGCGGTATTTTTTAAGGAGGGTGCATTAATTTTTCCAAATGCTGGGTAGCGATGCTTTGGGGTATGGGAGAGGTTCTCAATTTATACGAGTCCCAAAACGTCCTCAGTATAACTAGAGAACTGATTAGAGAATCTTTGCCGTTTGCTTGCGTATACGTATTTTCAAGCACGGAAAATATCGATCCCTCCCTTCTGTATTTGTGCATATTGTTCATAGTAGAGCAAATTCAAAGATGCCGTTCAATAGGGGAAGACACATATGAATTCGTGTTCAGAAAATTTGCTTAACGAGTCGTATTCATATTAAATTGCAAGGATGCTTCGAAATTTTCAGTGACAGCACCCAATTTTGACACCAAATTTCGAATCTGGCATCAGAATTAGGTGTCATTTGAAATTGTGAACTGCATGCGCAATTCGATATTAGGATGATCCCTTGTCCAAATTTTAGGCATATAAATTTATAGAACACTTTATTCCATGTTTAAAGATACCTTTGAATTTTCTCTTCGCTGACTGACACGTAAACGAACGAATTAAAAGTGCCCAGGCTATAAACACGGCAGTAGAAATGTTAACACACATTTGGTAGGTAGTTGAATTTAAGTCTCACTGGAGTGACACACTGGCTATCGGTGATGGTCCGCGATCAATCCCGAAAGGAAAGATCCGAGGACGGTTAGATGATGAGGTCAACACTTGAGCTGGCACCCTTTCCAAACTTCCACACCACGCCAAAGTGAGGAAATTTGAGGCCACGACAGATTCAACCAACCACGACGGTCTTTGGTTGGATCGAGTTTTGAACTCGCAACCTCCCGTTGCTAATCTGTGACCCTACGAACCGCCGGGCTACCACTGCCCCAACACACATTTGGAGACCTCGAAAGCAGATTAAATATTCTAAAAGGAATGGTACCAGTTTACCAATAACCAACCAAGAATCCAGTTTGTGAAACTCTGAGTTAAGATACAGCTAACGACATGTTTATATTTTTCCCATTGTGTTGTCAGGTGAATGAGTTATGGCCAGCACCCTAAAACGTAAACAAACGAAAAAGCATGTCGCTCGAAAGGTACTTGGAAACTCCTTCGCCCAAAAGGAAATTAAGCTTCGTCCGGAGTCTCTTCAAATCCCTATCTCGGCAATTTGTCTTCGTTTAACGATAAAGTCGAATTCAGTTTACCTCCGGTGTTAGCTGATGGAAGAGTCGTAATAAAACAAAAAACCGCGGATCGCTGCCGTATTTCATCTTCCCCCGACAACCGCTCGGGTGACGCATCCCTGTTGGGAAACAATAACCGTCGCTTGCACTTTCCGAAGCCATCTTAGCTGGAATGATAAAAGCATCACGCCAACCCCACCCCCTTTCTGCGCAATAACCCCCTCTAGGGGTGGGGGAGAAGACGCATCTCCCCGAATGCAACAAATTCTGAATACATCATCTCCTTCAAAAAGCGAGAGATTCTTGTTGTCTTGATGCTGCAAACAAAAGCTGCAATTCATATGAGAGCAACGGGAGGGAGAAGGGGTGGAGAAAACTCGTTTAGAATATCCCTCTGGCGAGGGATGGGGAAAAAATTCGGGGATTTTTACAACCCGTCCGGGCTCTGTAGGTGGAGGGGATGACGTTCTTTGAATTATGCGTCTTGTGTGTGTGTGCTGAAGCACGCTGTGTGTATCTTAAGAGAGGAAACTTTACACATATTTTTGCATCGTCGTTTTGGATCGGTGTGGTGGTGGTGGGATCTAAAAGATCGTAAAAGAAGATGCGTTCCCCTTCCACTGTTGGGGAAGGGGAAAGAAGAATAAATAACACAAATAAGTTTTATGTTTTTATCCCTGCTCAGCTGACTCCGGGAGTTGGCATCCGGAGGAAAGAGGCTTTAGTCTTTTTCGAAAGCGACGGTTTGGTTCATTTTTTGGATGTCCGGGATATTTATCACGCTCCACTCAACCTCTGCTGTTGTTGTGTGTTTTCTTTAAGTTTAGGATGTTACATTGAAATTCCGTAGTTTTGTTTGTGAGTTGTTCGAGTTGTTTTTAATCTTCCGAGGGTTACGCGCGTTAATTCCAGCCTGCAGTTTTCACTGCATGACTTCTAATCAGTTGACTTATTGACAATAGAATCCTTCCCACGATTCGGGGCCGTCGTTGCTCAGTGGGTATGCCCACTGCTCTAGCAACCTGCAAGTTGTAGGTGGTGCAGGTTCGATTTCTTCCTGGGTTTTTCCCTCTCTTTTGTGTTAGTAAAATCTATCCTTGTGTATGTCCATTACTTGATGTTGTCTGTCTTGTGTTTGGCACAACATGATCAAATATAATATATTTATGGCCCTTGCGCCATAAAAACCCAATCTAACCAGCCTTTCTAGGATTCTTCCAACCACACACATACAATAGATGTAGCTATTAGTCATTAAGTGTATAGGGTTGGTTGTTTTGTGGTTTTATGGTTCAAGGCCCATATTTGACCAAGCTGCGCCAAACGCAAGACGGACAACGTCAAGCAAAAAATGGGAAAGGAAAAAAAAAGAGGGATTAGGGAAGAGAATAATGGGATGAGAGCTGAAAAAGATCGTTTGGTATCAAGGGAGCGCGATACCTGTGTTTACTAAAGACAGTAAGCCCCGTGGGAAAAGAAAATATCACTAAAGTACCTCGAATCCGTGAAGCCCATACACACCTGAAGGAGATGTGTCCCTGAGGACTAAGTATGTAGGGTAAAAGCATTGTACACTATTTGGAAATCGTGAAGCTCAGAGTGTTAAGCATCGACCTTCTCATGAAATAATCGGAGCCTGTGCTCGCAGCTTTATGCTATTTTTCCTGATCGTTCGGTTAAAATTTTTTTTAAAGATTTCTCTCGGAGTGTATGTGGTCAAGCACTCGCAAAAGCACACACATATTCAAAAATAATTTTAAGTTATCAAAATTTGAGAATTTCAATTAACCCTCCTGGTGGTTACATCTAAGAGGTATCCCATTATTTAGCAAAACTGACCAGATCTTGATGGCGAGATATCTCGTCCTTTGAAAAAACTAACCAGATCTTGATCTCGTCATCATAAAAAAATTCAGCAATATCCTCATAACGAGATATCTCGTCATCAGCAAAATTGGTCAAAGTTTATTGACGAGATATCTCTTCGAAACCATTGGAGTATTTATAAAACCAAGGTGGAAAGCCTGGAATGGCTTCTTTTTCATGTCTCTCAATTTCATTTTCCAACTCTTAATAAAAACATCAAATGTGTGATGTTTATTTTTGTTACATTCATTTGGGGTGTACATTCAACTGAAAAATCCTCATAGGTAAAAGATATGAATATTGCTGGTGGCATGTGTTCATTCGGTCTTGTTTACTGCAACCTGACCAATAACTACAAACAACTGCAAGCTTTTATTATTTGTTCCAGATCAAGTAAATGCTCTTCGGCACTCCTTTCGACAATCTCTGACTATAGCACGTTTTAACTCTTATCCTATTTCAGATCAAGGAAGTATTTTTTTTACTATTTTGTCGATTATCTCAGATAAAAAAATGCTTTTTTAGATTCTTGTCGACAGTTGTGAAGAAAAAAAAATGCTTTTTTAGATTCTTGTCGACAGTTGTGAAGAAAAAGACTCTTATAGACCAATTGTCAATCATCGGGCTCTGGCATCAATTATACTGGGCTGTGAGAGATTCTCCTTGGAATCTGTCATTTTTATTTTTAAGCATTTTTATAAACTCTTACATACGAGTAAAATAGTGGGAACCGGGCCCTCGTCTTATAAAGACGAATTTATCGGACCGCTGTCTCACTAAGGTTGAGAACCATTATTATAGACCATCTCAGATAATAAAAGTACTTCTGATACTTGTGTCGTCTGTCTCAGATTTAAAAAATACCTTGAAATATTCTGTGCTGAATGTCGATACAAATATACCATTTGGCCCACTTTAGAAAAAGTATTATTTGTTTCGATTTAAAGCAATTTTCTTTCTACTTCAAAATGTATTATTAATTACATGCAAGTGCTGAGTGAATATCTTTTCTTTGTGGAGTTGATAATTTTGCCTTACTAATAAAACATTGTCTCAAAAATATATTTTTTTTATTTTCAAAAACATCAATGTTCTTGATTCTGATTTGTTAACTTTGTAATTATTTAACCCCAAAATTAGAAAATTCAAAATTAAGTTTCAGCCTTTTTTCTGACTTATTTGACAAGTTGATGGATTATTAAGAAATTTTGTTTTGCTACACATTTCCCCTCCACCTCATCTTTTAATCATTATTATTTCCGCGTTCGGGATTAAATAGGGTTATTTTAATATTCCTTTCAGAAAAGACGGTCTTGTACCATACAAATCATGAATAAATTGTTGCGTGTTTTTTTCCTGTTGCATAGTAAAATGTAATCTATTAAAATAAGGCTCAATTTATGCGTGAGACTTGACAAATTTTTAAGAATTCTTGCTTCACAACTTTGTTCCTTATTCCTTATTTATAAAAATAGAGATAATGATGTGCACACGAGGAATACGAATTACTTTAGTGTGTATTCATAACATTGCAAAATATCTCTCTTTACCCTTCTGTGGTTGTTTCAATGAGGTATCTCATCATTAGAAGAAAACTGACCAGATCTTGATTGACGAGATAACTTGTTATTAGAAGAAAACTAACCTGATCTTGATGTCATAAAAAGTCAGCAATATCTTGATGTAGAGATACCTCGTCATTAGCAAAATTGATGACCTTGATGAACGAGATATCTCGTCGAAACTACTTCGAGGGTTGAAGAAGAATGATTAGGTTTGTGAAGTGATTTTAATAAAAATATCGTTTTGGGGAATTTTCTTTCTCCTGTATCAATTTATATTTCTTATAATTCTAGAGTTCACTATTTTATTAAACTGTCATTACTTGACACCCCTCAATTATTATTGAACCGTATCTTTACCTCAGTACTGTAAGCGAAAAATTGTTAAATTTATATTTTTTTACTGTTTTAAATTTACTCCCTAGAATTGAAATCCAGCAGTTTTTAATACGTTACCAAAACCTAACAACTAAGCATTCCAGCCTTTAGTAAACAAATAATCTAGTTAACACAATTCATGCGCGAAAGTTAGTCTAGATAATGCGAGTTTCATATAAATTTTGATGTAAAAGTGACAAACATTTACTGCACAATACAATTATAAAAAACACAGAAAATTATTCATTGTGCTACGATCTGTAGGCGGCGCAGTTTACCAATTACTTATTAAATATATTTTGAAATGCTTGTGCTTCTATATCTTAAATTTGGAAGTTTCTGCCAGTTTTCATATCAAGCCTATTATGTTACAAAACATTTAGTGAAGTTATTAAAACTTCTTGTCTTTTTTTAATGGTTGTTTACATTTTTATTTCCATGATTGTATGAGTGTGATTGTTACGAATTGCTTTGTGCAGGGTATGCTTTCAAGTATAATGTGCAGGGTATAATGCTTTCAAGACATCCTCATAAAAAAGACTGCTCCTGTTTCACAGGGAACCTGACTCGTACCACTGTCGAACTGTGAGATACCGTTCCGAGAAATAAACGTTTCTTAATATTTCATGGAGGGTCTCAAGTCATGAGGGAACAGACTGTAAATTTGGGTTTGATGTAAACGTCAAACAGAATTTTTATAGCGAAACATAAGAAATTTTACAGCTTATCGTTTTCTCAACGGAAAGGAAAAGTAAATAAACATGGGGAGTGCTATCTATAAAGAGCACTTCCTGTACATAACTTTTTCCTGAGCCAAAATTTATTTTTTCATTCGAGCACAGTTCTCTCGCATCAATCATATTTACTGCCTACAGTTTTTATAAAAAACGGACGCATATTGACTTGTATTTCGGAAGTTGAAATGTTTTACTAACCTTATCTAATTAGTTTATGCTAACTAGATTTTGTACCTTTATCGAATAAAACTATTTAGTTTTTAGTGCCGTCATTCATCGATATGATGAATGGTGTTTTTGTATATGGATTGAATAATCGTAATGAACCTATTTATTTCTTTGAATTCATTATAATATAATTTATATAGTATAATTATGTATTATTTAAATTCAATTATTCTCTTTTACAACATGTGCAAATTGTAGGCGGCGCAAGTTTGATTCCTGTAATTTACTGTGGGTGTATTTCCTCTCTACTATGTCAACAAAACTTCCCTTATATGTGTATGTCCATTACTTGGCGTTGTCTGTCTTGTGTTTGCGCAGCTTGGTCAAAAATGGCCATTGCGCCATAAAATCCAACTAACATTTACAACAGAAATAACCTTATCGCAATTATGATATGAAGTCATAATTGCGATAAGGTCATTTATTTCTTTAAATTCATTTTTGTTTTAAGTATTCTCCTTTACAGCATCAATAAGCTAAAATGTTCTTTGTAAGAAGCTAAAAAAGTAATTAAAAGCTTAGCATAGCTAAATGTAACTGCATTCAATATTTATTTTATTATATTTTTTTTTATTATTTTCAATTGATTGCTTCGTATTCGAAGATTATAAAGCAATCACCTGATGAGGTATGACATATTATTGGCCAGAATAAACGAAAAATAGGATAAATAAGTAGTTTACCTAAACTTTGCAGTTCTAGACATTAGAAGACGTGACAAAAGCTCAAATAGTGCAGCTATATTTCAACAAGAATTCCTATTAAGAAGCAGACACATTTGCACTTCACCAACGTGTATTCTAATTCTCGAAATGTCTGCTAATCGTGAAATAATGTTTAACGATAGCCATGTATTTAAATGGTGTTGGTTATGCATGTGTTAGTTCTTCTGAATTTGTGATATTAGATTCTACGCATTGAGTTAATGGCGGGATTTAATTTTCATCGTGTCATATCGACAATAAAGATGGAAATCAGACCCTATCGATTTTAGAAACGATGAATACTTATAGTCGGGATTTCTGATAATGAATGAAATATAAGAGAAACTTTGTTAAATAAGTTCGTGTATTTATCCATTAAGCATTGCTTCCAATTTTGGATACCATTCACTTGCGTCGATATTTTTTTCAATGCTACATTATGGATTGTATGATCCTTCAAGCACTAGAACGTGGCAGTCTGTTCGTTACCCCGGGGTATCATGGGAGGTGCTGCTTCATCACACCGACTATGAAACTGTGAGAGAACATGCCTTCCTGGAGGACATTGCAGAAGCTGGCCTGTATTTACATGACGTCCTGCAGAAACCGTGAATCTTCAAACAGCCAACCCGACTACAGCTCATACAAGATTAGGGACTTACCATTCGATATTTCAACACATGAGCTTAGACAAACCAATCTGTTTATTTAAGTAGTGAAGTAGGTGATTATCTTAACTACGCTTGACACGCTTACGGCGCACCTCCGAAAGGACTAGAATTCATGAGATCAACTTAGTGACATTAAGTATCATCTGAGTGATAAGCCGCATAAGTAAACTTGTGTGACAAACAACTCGTAGTAAAGGTTAGGGAAATGGTCCATGTGTCTGAACCAAGACAAGGCGTGTAGGTTCAGGTAAGCAAATTCCTGAGGCGGTCTCTAAAATCAGACATCGATGCCTGAGTAGAAATTTCACCTCTGCCCTGCAATCTTAAGCCCGATCCAGGCTATAAATGGCAAGACGAACAAATGGAGATAAGGCTCTATTCGTCCCCCGATTTAACCCTCTTGGTGGTTGTCTCGAAGGGTATCTCGATGACAAGATATCTTGTCATTAGAAAAAACTGATCTCGTCATAAAATAACCGGAAAAATCCTGATGGCGAGATATCTCGTCATAAGCAAAATTGGTCAGATCTTGATCCACGAGATATCTCGTCATTAGCAAAATTGGTCAGATCTTGATGGACGAAATGTCTCGTCGAAACTATTTGGAGGGTTGAAGAACACCTGGAGGGTTCATGTAAAGTTGACCTGAAGGTCACCTACCTTCGGTCTCATTCGAACACATGTGAGGAAGTCTGTCTCTGGTCGGCAAGCGATGTTCAAAGTTTGGTTTTCACGCCCTGTGAAAAACAATTCTCGTACGTATTCGTTGAGACCTTGGTCAGAACTAGTTGGGCTTTACCTATATCCGTGAACTGGAGCGGAGGGGTTGCTCCCCCAAACTAAGAAACCAAACCAATCTACACGCAGTTTTTCTGCATGACTCCTATCGAGTTTTAACATTTTTTATTGAAGATTTCCTGGCAGCCAATCAATCGGTGTGTGGCAATTTAGGCATAAATTGCTGTATAAGGTAAAAAACTATGCCACTCTGAAAATGACTAAGCCTCGTAGGGTTCAAAGAGCTCGAACATGCACATCTTCATTACTTTATTTAAACGTAAAAGAGAATAGTCACCATTTTTGTACCTGGAAAGAGCAATGATGTCCATTCCCCCTCACGTTTTACTCAGCTGCACCCTCTCTGAAAGGACAGGCGCCTGGCGATAAGGCTGAGCTCCCCCGATTCACACGTCTCCGTCACTGGATATGAAATATTGCACGCGGAGATGCCTAAAAGCTCGGAAGAGGGCGTTCACCGTACCTAGCCGGAATCAATCGTCTGAAAGGGGTGTCGTCGGGAGAGCATTTTCAAAAACGGATTAAACTTCCATTCCGAGTGTGCCCGTCAGCGAAATGAAACTGGGTTAAAGACGGAGGGAAATTTCATGCGTGGGCTGAGAAGAAGAAAGAGGAGGTGGACGGTCAGATAAAGGAAGAGGAACCCCCCCATTCCCCAACCTGCGTTTTCCATCAACCTCCCCCTCCCTCGCGCCAGCTAGCGAACAACTCCACCCCACCGGGTCCCGGCGCCAGAGACCCAGCCAAGCGGAGATCGCGGCGCAATCGGCTTTTCCATCAAAATTCCGGGATCGTCTGAACCTTCCTCTCCCTCGCCCCCTCCCGATTCCATCTGGGACCCCCCCCTTATCACTTGTCGCCGAGAGGGAAGGAGATGGCAACTTTTTATCAGTGACGTGGGTGGACGGACGGACAGGCACGAGATTAAGCGAGATGTCAGTATTTTCCGTCAACCACCTCATCTTCTTGAGATGCGGGGGAGTCAGTGGTGTTGGCCTCCCCCCTCGCGTGATGCCTGCCGTAATCACGCCACTGCGGAAGTATCATTTGGTGGAAGTGGACCCCCGGATTATTCCCGGAGTCGATTGATGTGGGGGGCCCCTTTTGATGCAGTTGTGGCACCCAATCGGCTTTGCGGACGACAGATCTGTCATACTTGTGCGTGATCGTACCGCCTTTTCCGGTGAGGCCTGTATTTGGTTCTCTCCAGTTTGACCATAGCGGTTTTATTCTTGGAACCAATTGATCAAGAATCCCTTCAAATGCTTTTGTGAAACCCTCGGTGGATTTGCTCACTGCGTTAGGAACCTGCCAATTTTAGGCTGCGCAGGTTCTATTTATCACTGGGTGAGTTATAGGTGGTGCAGGTTCCACTTATATACCGAACGTACTCTTATTTCTTTCTTCTGTATCAGTAAGCCTTTCCTTTTTGCGTATATGCCCATTACTTGGCATTGTCTTGTGTTTCGCGCAACTTGGCCAAATATAGTCCTGCGCCATAAACCCCAACCAACCTCCCTGGGTGCATTTATCTCTTCAGTACCAGTAAACCTTTTTTGTGTTTATGTCCGTTTACTTGTTTGGCGCACCTTGGCTAAATATGGCTGTTGCACCATGAAACCCAACCCCCAGCAATCAACTTACCCAAAATGCCTCCGATCTCCTTTTCTCTCATTCAGTTCTATCATACTTTTGATCCAACATCTGCTTCTATTTCAGTATGGTTCAGTTTGCAAATTGCAGTTTTATTCCTGGAGCCCAATCAATCAAGAAACCCCTTCTAATGCCTTTGTAATACCTAATATACCTCAATCGCCTTTTCTTTCATGCAGATCTGTCATTTTTTTTGATTCAACAACTGGTTCTGTCGTGTGTGACAGTATCAATAACAGTTTTATTCCTGAAACCAATTAGGGGCACATCTCATTTAGGTGTGTACGGGCTTCACAGACCCGAGGTACTCTAGTTATCTGATAGTACCATTTTGAAAACCAGATGCCTTTAATTATATTTCCGTATCGACTGTTCCTACAGATAATACATCTGTTATGCTTTCTGCATGATCTTACCCAATTCCTGTCTTCCAGCATGGTTCTGCCTAGTATGCTTCGAATCGGCAATTCAAGTCTTTGCATATAACCAATAGCCCGTTGTGTTGCTTTAGTACGACGCTAATTCAACTAGCTACCGTAGAATATAATCGCCTCCAATCTGATCATCAACCGTAGGACTGAAATGTTAGAAAGCCCAACGATCACTACGTCTTGAGTGCAGACAAAAAACTGGAGACTTGGCTGGTTTGGCCAGTCACGCATATTGAATTAATTGAGGAAGGTATTCATATGTGAAGTGTTAAAGGTAGTCTGGAAATCTGAATTTCAAAAAATGTACCAGAGAAGAATGTATTAGAAGCAATATTAGTACAAGTGGTATCAAAAATTATACACTGGTGTGCTAAACTTGAGGAACACCACTATTTTTAAAGGTTACAATTTCAAAATTAAACGTAACAGCCTGTGGCGATTTGCATAACTGAAGATACTCAATAGGAAGCTGATGCATATTGAAATTTTGGAATCGTGGCGTCAAAAGCTCTGGCAGGGAATAGATTCTGCTGACTCAGGAACTCTAATTCTCTGTATGGAAACACGGTGCAAATCCTGTATCAGTGATTGAGGTGTTCATACAGTTTACTAAGAACCGCCTACTCTCTTTATTTAAGTTTTCGCACTTACCCTTCTGTCTCATGGTACCCAGTGCAGGGTCACCACTTCAATTCTATGATTTTTTACTTCTGTTCTTGTTATTTTGTTTATACTTATCGGTTCGGTAACTCCAAATTAACATGAAGACCTCTGGATCCGCTACCGTTACATCTTTTAATGATAAAAGCCCGGTAGTTGTCTCGACTAGGTGTCTCGTCATTAGAAAAAAACTGACTAGATCCTGATAAACGAAATACCTCGCCATTAGATGAAAACTGACGAGATCTTGATCTCGTCATTTTAAAACAAATCGACAGTATCTTGATGACGAGATATCTCGTCAATAGCAAAATTGATCAGATCTTGGTGGTCGAGATAACTCATCGAAGCCACTTAGAGGGTTAAATATACTCGGAAGTCTTCGCACTGTGCTATATTCTTTTATAATTGCATAATTAATTGAGATTATAATGCGTTAGGTATTGTTAATGTATGTTCATTGTTAGTACGTCACTGCGAAGGATTACTTTTACTTATTGGTAACAGAATTCTCCTTTGACTGATTGGTTTAGAGGAAGAATTTTCTGAAATAAAGCTATTTTTATCCTTTAACAGTTTCAAGGGAATCGTAAATGCCACACCTATCCCCAGCTATCTATTCTACCTCCGTGTGTGCTTGCGAATCGCCGCACTTACATTCAAGAGCTTCCACCTCATAAAAGAAAGCGCCAAACCCATAAATATTCCTCAAAAACGAAACGCCGCTCGACTCTCGCTTTTACTTCACTTCACTTCTGAAACGAAATCCCATGACAAATAAACGATTCCACCATCATTGCCATTCGACTGCCATTAGTAATCCATTTTGCCGGACCTTTTACTTTCTTTGTTCTTTCGCTAACCCTTTTCTCCCGCCCTCTGGAGAATACCGATCGTCATAATGTGTTCCCAGAGAATATTGATAAATAGCCAAATCGGCCAACCCTAACAAATGGTGCTTACCTCGACTGAAGACTCGGCGGATTTGCAGACTTGACGGGAGGAAAAAGTGCAAGATGGCTAGGAAATGGGAAAAAAGAAAGAACCTGCGTTTGAACGAAGCTGGAACTCATGTCAAAGATATCTCATGGATTACTGGTCTGGCCAGTACGCTATTTTTGCCTGGGTAGCGCCGTATATTAATCTTGGGTGATCTCATGACTTGGTACATTTTTTCTTCAAATTTTAACTGCTTTCCACTAGCTGGAAGTTTTCATATACTGCAGGCTTCTGTGAGAAGACTTTGGGGAAGTTCAATTGTATAAAGGTAGTTAGGCTAGAGAAAAAAAATGATGAAATGAAAAAATAAAAGAACTGGTGTTTGAACGAAGCTGGAACTCATGCCAAAGATATCTCTTGGATTACTGGTCTGGTCAGTGCGCTATTTTTGGCTGGGTTGCGTCCTGTATTGATCTTCGGTGACTCTCATGACTTGGTATATTTTTTAAAATAAATTTTAACTGAGTTCGTAGCTGGAAGCTTTCATTTACTGTAGGCTTCGGTGAGAAGGCAGATGACCTTGGGAGAGTCCAATTGTATAAATGTGGTTAGGGTTGCCAAACTCAAATTCATGTGTGGCAATCGAGATAGATTATTATTTGTTCGCCAATACGTAATAACTGCTTTAACTTCCGGGCATCGAGCGATAAACTGGGAATCAGAAAGTCCACTAAAGACGCCAATTGCGGGAATACATTGGTAACGTTTAACCTGCCTCTTAATTTAACGAGTAAACTGGTCCAAAACCACGTGACTCGAATGTCAACACGTCGAAGCCTGACTCTATTATAGAACTCTACGCGAACTAATTATCAGACCTTATCCTGCAAGTAGTAGGACTGATATTGAATCTATGAGTGGCTTTTATAACACAGTGGGAGAAATGCATTCATCCCTCAAATTTGTCCCATCGCTTACACGAGATGAGACTTGGCTCCTTCTATGTCACATGGTACCAGACAATTCATTATAAAAAATAGGCAACCGTCAGCTGAACTTAAGCGAGATAGGTTACCACGTTTGATCTTTATCGTTATATTTGGTCATGTAGAAATCAGAATTTCACAACGTTCAGTTTTGAATTTTTATCCCCAAGAAATCTTTTAAATTCTAATCGCCAAGTTAAGGTAGGATTATCTGTAAAAGGTCCATAGGTAACTTGTAAAGTATTTGGAAGAATATACTGATAAAAGTAGAAGAGTTCAATCTGTGTGCCATTCCAATCTTCCTGTATGTTTGAAAAGTGAAAAATTGTCAGAATTTTCTCATTTGTAACCCTATGAAGTTGTTCTGTTTCTACCCGTAGTGAAATGAACTCGCCCTGGGAGAAGGAGTGCTAAAGTTTCTTGTGAGAGGCATTTTTTATCATGCTAAATTTAGTGTTTCTGTAGCGGAATTTGTTTCCTGTATGTATTACAAACGTGACATCACTTGATTTGTTTTTCGAATACGATTTGAGCACTTAGGCAATGCCAATTCCTAAGAATTCCGAATAGTGCTCAACGTCAATTACATTAAACGCCAAACGTCGGCAAAACGGCGATAAACTACATTTTAAGGCAACTCCGATGTGTACCATGCGAGAGCATTTGGGTAACGGAAGTAAAATATTTGCATTCCGCCTGTTTTGTGTGTTTACACTGAAAATCTCTCATAAAAGTAACTTCCAAAGCAAATGAAATTTTTTAAACGCGCAAAATTTGGTGCTATTTTGTCGTAAAATGTCGCCAAATTGTTTACTCCTTCAGCCAAACATATAACTGCAGCAAGGAGTGGATTTATTTTTTTCTGGTGCGCAATGGTTTAAAATATTTGGTACAACCATCGAAAATTTGGCTGTAAAACTAGATAGATGGAAAACCTAACGCATCATTCGAACCCTCAAAAGATAATATCAATATAAATTTATTAAAATAACTGGTCCAATTGCCATTATATTTCATTATTTTTCCGTTTTGATTAAAAGTAATCACTTTTCTGCTCTAAGTTCTGCTAATAACGGGCAAAATAAACCAACCCTTTCAATGTGATATGCCAGACATCTCACGGGATGGTTAAAGGGTACTTGAAAGTGCTTGGTTTTCTTTTTCACTAAACTGTACGTACCCTGTGTTCTATGAAGTTATTTCACACACAAATAAAATCGCAAAAGCAGACACAATCCGTCAGAAGCACCCTTCGACACTACCATCCGAAATACAAAGGAAATGAAATCCAATTTTATTAATAGCGCGTAAAAAAGCGCAGGCCGAGAAATAATAGCAACATTAATATCTCCCTATACCCTTTCGGAAGCATCATCGAATCTATTCTTCTATTATCTGTCTCTTTGTATCATCATCGGGGGCGTAAAACACTGGATCGAAAGGGAAAAAGTATTAAAAAAATCCCCGTCGTGGACTTGGCGTCCCATCAATCAGTCAAAGTATCCATTATCCGGGAGACGGATACAAAATCAATATAATAGCCCCACCGCCCATTTCTGCTGTAGGGGGACAGAGGGAAGATCATATCCCATAAATCCTTAGTTATTTGAAGCTTTTCCCTATAACTATTCAGCTTGTCGGGACAGGAATGGGGTCCAGAGGTTGCGTTGCGTCTGTACTCTTGTAATTATCGTTTTCGCAGAAGTGTGATGTGGTTATGGGATGTGTTTTTTATTTTTGCTTTTCTTTACGTCGTTTGTGGCGTTTGGAATCGATTGCCGTGTCACCGGATCGGAATATCAATGGAGTGCGATGACGATGTGGGGAAGGGATGGGTATCGATTGTTTTTTGTTGCGAAGAATCGGCCGTAGTAGGTTTTTGTTTTTCTTTATCGGAATTGAAATTCGCTTTTGATTTGGGGCTGTTTAAGGAAATTTTATTTTACAATCGGTGGCTTGGATTTTGCTGTGGTGCAGTTTTATATATTTCCAGGTTGGTGCAAGTAGCGAATTAAATTTAGCGAAAAGAGTTTTTAATTTTTTACGGGGTCAAAATTTTATCAAAGGAAGTAAAAGCTGTGAGTATGCAAATTTTGACAGAGAATATGTGTAATTTTCACAAGAATGAATGCACACCTAGATTTTTTTGGCAATAAAAGTTTTGAATGAAGTTTTGCAAAAAAAATTATGAAAATATTTTGTTTTGAATTTTTATGGAGACAAAATTGTATGAAGAACAGTTTGTGAGTAAAAATTTGGCAAAAAGATTTTATTTACGTAATTTATACAAGAATTAATACATACTTTTTTGGTTTTATGGCAGTAAAGGTTTCAAATGAAGTTTGGCGAAAAGAATTTGTTTTCAATTTTGCTTTTTTTAGTGCTTTTTTTAGTGCTTTTTTTTTTAACAAGAGACAAGCTTATCTATGAAAGTTAAGGTTGTGAGTACGTAAATTGTTGCAGAAGGATTTTATATGTATAATTCTGACAAGAATTAATGCACACTATTTTGGTTGTCAATTATAAGTAATTTTTTACGTACTATTGTGTTTCAATTTTGAATTTTTCTGACAGAATATTTACATATTTTTGTCAACTAAATTCGAATTATAAAGGTTTCGAAGGGAAAGACAGAGTGTTTTCAGGCGAAAAGAATTTTGATTTTTCTTGTACCTGGTAAATTGAGTGAATTCATTTTCATGGTGGTTTGAGCGAATGTCGAATGAAGTTTATTTCTCGAACTCTTAAGAAGTTTTGACAACTTTTCGTATACATAACAAGTCTTGAGACAGTACATTAGACATTAGAATAGAGTACAAAATTTCGCGTCCAGATATTATCATTTGAATGGATTTTCTAATATAACAAAAGTCGAAAGCTGTGAAATAGTATACTTTTTCAAATATATCTCATTGCTTTTTAACTTTTTAGTGTGTAATTTGGAGAAAGAAAAATATCTGGTAGTCAGTAATGTACAAGCTTTAGAAAATGACTAATAAAGATCTTTAATAGTCATTTTTGATCATTACTAATAAGTAGTTTGTTATCAATTGTAATTCAAAGTGTTTTTCGATATTAATATTCCTAAAGACAGTCTCTTCTACTAAAAGAGGTTCAATATCAAAAGCATTCATCTAAACGTTTTCCAAAGTTTTAATAACCTGTACATTTTAAAAGAAATTTTAATGTGAATTGGAAGTGGGGAAGAGAAAATTCAGTCGGTAAGTTCATGTGCTTACAAATAAAACTCGTATTTAAAGTTTAATGACGTAGTTTAAATAAATATTTTCAGCATTTTCGAGAATGTCAATACTTAAAATTAATATGCAGGGAACAGTTTTATTGTGTGCAAATATTTTATTTACATTTTCAGTGTCAAACATGTTTGCGAATCCGTTTTGCTGGCACGTTTAAATGCCTTTTAGTTTCAACCAAAAAGCTTTCAGCCGCCATTAAATTCATCCCCCTAAATTTACTCCTAGTACATAATGATTTATGGGGGTAAATATTGACGTCTTGGAGAGTCACTGATGTGTAAATATGGAATTTTATTTCCATAACGATGAAGTATGCTCGGTGAATTCAACTGAATTTTAAAATGTTATTGTAAACTATAGAATGAGATTCAGCAGGATACAAATCGTCCTCTGTGTGCTGAAGAGTCATTCATGCAAATATTTACCTCTACGAGATGTTCAACGATCGTTGGGTACTAGTTCAGTAAATATCCGAACTTATTGCTCCCTTGAAAGTAACCAAACCGCTCGCAAGTTTTGAAATCTGTATGGTCTTCCGTGAAATGATGATTTTATAACGCCTACATAGACTCGAATCCACAATGTAGGCTTAGCACTTGCATTGATGTTCCTATGAGAAGCTTTTCTAACAAGCTGAATTTATGTGACGATCGTGTTTTTGCTGCGATTAGTTTGTTTTGTATTTAGACGCAAGGTCCATATTTGCCAAGCTGCGCCAAACACAAGACAGAAAATGTTAAGTAATTGTGGAACGAAAGGATGGAGAGTAGAGAGAGATCGCTGGCATCCTAGGGTCACGATCCCCATGTTTACCAGAGGCAGTAAACCTCATTGGAAAAGAATAGATCACTAGGGTGCCTCGGGTTCGTGAAGCCCGTACACACGTCAAGATGTACCCCCGAGGTGTTTATGTGGCGGAACGTGCTTGGCAGTACGTATTCTGGACGTGACATCGACTTGTTTTTCGAATAAGATTTCAGCACGTTGCCAGTAAAAATTCCAAAAGATTGAATTCCGAATTGATATATGATGGTTGGTCAACGCCAATTCGATTAAACGCCAAACATCGCAGAAACGGCTATAAACTTCATTTCGCATTATTTCAAACCATAAAATGGGACTCAACTTGATACAAATCATCATCTATGTGCTGAAGAGTCATTCATGTAAATATTTACCGTTACGAGATTTTCAACGATCCTGGTGTACTAGTTCAGTAAAGACTAAATATCTCAACCTATTATTGCTCCCATGAAAGCTGTAATATCGTCAGATTTGCATAGAAACTCATTAACTGACATTTTTTTTTGGAGATACTAAATGCTTATTTTCATGACAATGCTAAATATATAGTCAGATTTTAATCTTTTAAAAGGTATATATCACTATTAAGATGCTAGTAAATTTTTTATTTTTGACTTAAAATCTAATAGTTAAGTCTATACAGCTGTATAGTAAAAAAATTGTTTCGTCAGTTAATGAGTTTCTGCTGTAAGCTAACCACATTTCATGTGTTCATTCAGTAAGAATGCTATTGCAGAAAAACATTAAGCTTTCTAGCTCATTATTTATATGCAAAAATATGTTATCTTTTGATATTTTTCGTCTGACCGGGAAAAAACGAACAACTTCGGGACATATACTTTAAACAGGGACAATCCTGGTTAAACCAAGGTTTATGTTAACCTTAATGCTATTTTATGAACTTTATTACCTCAGCAATTTTCATGCTCATTTGGGACATCCGATATATAATAGATGCACAATAAACAGTTTTTAAATTGAAATTTGCATAAATTATGAGCCTTTAGTAGCTTGGTAGTGTTGAGAACCAATTTTAAAGACTGGTGCACAATAAATCAGTTTATAGGTTCGATTCCACCAAATCTATTACATTCGTTAACGCACTGGATTCATTTCAATTCAGTGTTCGTTCTGTAAATTAATTCCAACCAATCAATACTGGGTAACTGCTAGTTGTCTAATAAACTATTCTATATTTATTCATTGCAATACATAAAAGGCAATGATATACGCCATAAATTGTTTAGTATTCCAAGGGACAAGAGAGCTCTTGTTTTATCTTTAAAATAACTCATTTATGGGTAAGATTGTCTTTTACATTAAACAAGATAAAAGACCTCCTCTAGAGAATACTTGAAACAGCACTCTGCTGAAAATAATAAATGGTTTTCAGTTAATTTCACACAGCTTTAGAGAGAATTTTTCATTTCCTTTATGACCTATTTTAAAGAATCTACCACTATTTAATGTTAGAAATTCGAATTCGTCTTGTACATAACTACTTTTATTGTGGCTTCTTTAATTCCTTTTATATATTCTTTAACGTTTACAAAGTTCTATATCTAAAGTTTTCCGGGCTTTGCATATAACTCTGAAGAAAGTTCCTCTAGAAATCCCGTCGGGGAAATGTATGAGAACATTCTCTTTTCTTCCTTCTTTTTTTAGCGTCGTTGTATATTAAAATAAAACTTCTCTATTTTCCAAAAGTCCAAAGGATTCAGACTAACCAAGATGAAGGAGCCATATATGGTCACACGCTAAAATGCTACTTAAAGTACATCATATTAAGTTATGTATATGAGAATTTTGATGTGTTGATATTAAAAGTAATCTCCCTGTTTTCTTATTTAATGTATTTTTCTTTTTAAATAGCACTCGCAACTTGATCACTCGTTTCACTGAAAGAAATCGGTTTTATGTACGAAAACTTCGATAATATTTAATGGCTGTAATGTCGAAATGGAGAAACCTACGATTCAGTTTTTATTCAAATCAAACTTGAAACGAATATGATTCTGTTACATAAAGTTTTTGTTTAAAGTTTGTCTATAGTATACGATGGTAGTAGTACTGTGATGTTTTGTCTATATCTATTCGATCTGAAGTACTTACTCCAAAGTTGAAATTCTTAACGCGTTCACATATTTGTAAATTATATAGTTGGTAAATCTCGTACATTTGTATAAACAAAACTTTGGTTCTCTTTCTTACGACAGTCAATGATTTGACTTAAAAGTTTTCAATTTAGGTTAATTAAAATATGGAATATTTTTTTATTATTTTTAAATATATTTTTTTGAATGTAACGAAATTATTGGATATTAAATTCATTTGTTAATTAAGTTTCGCTTTTTAACTACATTTTTAGTTCTTATGTATAAAATAAACTATTTATTTGTTTGTTAATCTACATCGTAAATTATACCATTTCAAAAGATGTTTTGTACTAAATTTATAATTCGTTGAAATTATTTTCATTTGTTTTTTTTTTCTTGAAATTTATTCTAATTTATCATTATTCAGTTCATATCAAAGTTTTACATTTGACTTCTTGCCATATATTAGCTGTTCGTATGGAATATAATTCTACGGCTGATGAATTTTTCTGTCTCATGAATAGCTAGCTAATAGCTATTTACTGAACTAGGACTACCCTGATACAAATGCCTAGTTTATTTGGCGAACAATGTGTTTTGACAGTTATATATTATATTTCCTTTATTTTATTAGCTATTGTTCTGTGTTGTCAAACGCTTGACAAATGAATTTCGCTTGGAAGGGTCTCCTGTTGACAATTGCGTCATTATAAGTAGTGATAAATCACATTCTGGATCAACTGAAAGCTTCTACAAGCATCGATACGTTTGTCAGTATGTGTTACATTCTTTTGAAGTGTATTATTGCTGAGTTTCAGTTAATAATAAAAAGTCGAATCAAGTTTCTTAATCTGTGATTCGATGAAGAATAGGATTCTTATCTATTTAAGGACAATGCATAGAAAGTTGATTTTGTCAAAACCCAGAAACTGCTTAAAGACTTAAAAGCATCCTTTATTTTGCGAAAGGCTTTGTTGTATATATTTTTTTAATTTTGAAATGATAGAGAATACTAAAAAGTTTCTATAACATATTTTTTCTAGGAAGACAATTGGAAGAAATAAATATAAGAAACCTTTTTCTTTTTATCCTGCTTAAATAATCTATTCTTCTTTCTTTTCCTCCTTTCTCTTACCCCTTTTCAATCCTCTCATTTGAATATTATTGTCTCAGCGATAATTGTCACACATCCATTGTCAAATAATGCCGATCACGATTTTGAAAGTTCTTGAAACGAACTAGAAAAATGCAGTTTAGTAAGTTTTGTAAAGTTATAAGTAAAAGTAAAGTTTTGGGGAATAAGATATAACCACTATATAAATCTGCGAAGATTTAAATGAAATACTTACTTTAAAAATGACGCAAACCTGCGCGGGTTTTTATTTGAAATTATGTAAAACCCTGAGTTAAACAGATCGATGTCAATACCTTTTAACCTTCTTACCGTCATGAGACTACCAGGTAATGTAGTATTGCTTTTCCCACAGAACGACTAAATACATATACTGGCTTAAAGAATCCTACACCAGTTTTGTTGACCAACATGACCGATACTATCTTTCCTAGGATTCATGCATGTTGCGGGAGAAAACAATACAACACTACTCGGGAAATCTCGAGACGCTCAGCATGTTAGGAAGCATCCTATTGGCCAAGATCGACCCGACCGAAGTGGTTAGAAATCATGCAGGAAGGACTGCTGGTTGCAGAACGTATATATGCGAGTGAACCCCTCAAGTTTAAAATGATATTAAATGCGGTTTAATATGTTTGAAAGTAAATTCCTTCGCGTTAGCACTTTCCAGGCACTCAAACCTCTTTTACCAATTCAGTTTTGGATAACTGTTTGAAATAAGATGCTTTTAACCCTTTGAGCGTCCCGAAATTTCCGAGTAGTGTAGTATTTATCCCACAACACACTAATGGACTAAATAGCTGCATTTATTGGTTGAAACAATCCATTGATTTTTCAACTTTAAGAAAGATTTTATTGCTCGTTTCCTTGGAATTCAATCATTTGGAAAGATTTTATTGGTTCTTCCCTTGGAATAGAATCCTTTGGAAAGATTTGATTGATCCTTTCCTTGGAATACAATCATTTGTAATGATTATATTGCTCCTTTTCGTGGAATACAATCCTTTGGAAATTTTTTATTGTTTCTTTCCTTGTAATAGAATCCTTTGGAAAGATTCAATTGATCCTTTCCTTGGAATACAATCATTTGTAATGATTATATTGCTCCTTTTCGTGGAATACAATCCTTTGGAAATTTTTTATTGTTTCTTTCCTTGTAATAGAATCCTTTGGAAAGATTCAATTGATCCTTTCCTTGGAATACACTCGTTTGAAAATATTTTATTGGTCCTTTCCTTAGCATAAAATCATTTGGAAAGATTATATTTGTCCTTTATTTAGAATTGAATCCCTTGAAAAGATTCTATTGCTCCTTTCCTTGGAATAGGAATTGATTTCTCCCTGGATATATTTCTCTCTTCTGTGTCAGTAAAACTTTCATTGTGTGTGTTTGTCCATTATTAGACGTTGTCTGGTGCTTGACGCAGCTTGGCCAAATATGGCCTTCCACCATAAAACTCAACGCAATAAACCTTGAAATAGAATCCTTTAGAAAGATTCTATCGGTCAAGGAAGTCAAATTTGTCCTGAAGTCATGCAGGAGAAGATTGTAGGTTGCAAGGTAGAATTATGCGTGTGTACCTCAGAGGATTAAGCTCCTAATTCTAAAGAAACAGATTAAGATTTTCTCTGCTGTTCGTCAATCAGAGTCATCGTGAGACAAGTAAAAACCAACGATGTAGCCGAATTCGCGACATGGCGAAGGGTTGCTTATTTGAATTATGTGTGTAAGAGTGGAAACCATGATTATTCGCAGTTGACCAAACATGGCCGCCGGCTCCACTCCCTTGGGATTCGGGCGTCCCCTCCGAAATTCATGAGTGCGAAATAGGACACTCATAATAAAAGACGCTGAGCAAACACAAACGCACGATAAGGCTTTAAGGCGCTCGTAAACACAGGAGCCGGGCGAGAATATGTTGCAATTTCGCGCGCCCAAATTCCCCGTGTACTTATACACCCCCTCTTCACCCCTCTGGGATTTTTAAAAACAAAAGCGCCACGCATAAAGATGCGAGATTAGAAGTTAAATCTCCTCGCTGTGCCGGAATTCCCTCCTTCAAAATTGAAACATCGTGATTTCTCGTTATGAACGTGAAGTTCCGAGAATTCGGCGGAATTCTTACCTTTCCCGATGACTTAGAATGCCCTTTTTTTTTCCTCCGAAAGCGCCTAGATCTACGTTTACTTAGAATCCAGTTTGTATATAAAGGAGGAGTTTATGAAATTTAATCTTCTGCTAGGGTATCGGTGGATTGGAGGCTCAGTTTTCTTGGACGATCTGAAATTGGTTCCGGTGCTTCGTGTCTGTCCGGTAACTTTGTTTTATCCTCGGTTTGCTGATTTCGTACCGATAAAGTCTCGTTTATTGAGTGGGGAGTGTCAGGCGCAAATGGACAGGTAATATGGCCGTATTTCGTATTTTATCCGTTTTAGATGTTGGTATATTTCGGATGTTTTAAGTTTGGCAGCAGTAGTTCATAAACCAACAGAATAGCGCGTGGAGATGCATATTTTCAAATTCGGTAATTTTTCTGGTGGAAAGCATATAGTGGGTTTACAAGAATAAGCACCAACTCCAGAAAGTGTTTTGTGAAAAATGTGAGTGCTTAGTTCTTTCCGACTGACATATTTTGTCTGGACATTCATTTGTCACCATTTCACTGTTTTATCTGTATACGATTTGTGATGTTACCAATGACAATGTCTTAAAAATCTTTTAACAGTGTTCCACTTAAAACGCTAACACTCTCTTGCAAATAATTTAAAACGCCATTCCAAAATATATGGAATTTTCCGCGTATGACCTTACCTGTACTGCCAACTCCTCAATATTTTACCTGAATACATTTTATGACGTTAAGAAAGACGTCGCGAAAATTCCTTACTTCGTCTCTCTTAAAATACCAACATCTTATTTTCCTCGCGCACCATTTTTATCGTCCTTTTCTGCAGACCTTATTACTTTCCCACACATTCTTGTGGAATAGAGCACTTACTTGTGGAGGATGCTTGCCGACAGGTGACAGAAAGCGATCCTGACATTCATCCCAGCGATAGACAAAACTGCCTCCCTGACCCCTAAAGTGTCTGCTTTCATAACTCGACACCTTTCCCAGCAGAATCTGACTATCCTTAAACTTGTCTTGTGTAATACAATGAAGGTTGATAAAACATATTAGCACTTTTCTTCCACAGTGCTTTATCAAATTTTTTAATGTATCTTATTCAGTTTTGGTGGCGCTACGACACGTGTAAAGCTGTCGTAAAACTCTTAACAGTGATCCACTTAAAACACTTAACACTTTCTTACAAATAATTGAGCATGCCATTAAAAAAAACAAGCATGGTACTTTTCGCATCCGACCTATATTGTTACCTCTTCCATATTTTGCCCGAATGCAATTTGCGACGCTAAGAAAGACGTCGCAAAAATCCCTTAACGTCCTCCAACTTGAAATACCAACATCTTATTCTTGAGCGCCATCATTATGCTCCTTTTCTGCAGACCTTATTACCTCTCCAGACATACTCGTGGAGGATGTTCACCGACGGGTGGCAGAAAGCGGTCCTGACACCCACCCCCTGCGAGAGACAAAACTGCCTCCCTGACCCCTAAGGTGGCTGCTTTCATAACTCAGCACCTTTCGCAGCAAAATCTGACTATCCTTAAACTTGTCTTCGGGAAGCCCATAATTGCGAAGTGACAAAGGGAACGATACGGGGGAATTGTAAATTAAGCCAGTTGCGAGTCATTAACTATAGTACAAGGCATCCTTCTGCCGGGGGTCGTAAATTGTGCGAGTCTTTATCCGGAGTCCCACCCCTTTTAGTAAATCGAGCGATTCCCGGGACTGGAATGAAAGGACCAGGGAGGCTTGCAGAACTAGGCCCGTAGCTTGTCGGTGGGAGAAATTTAATTAAATGTGATATTTCCCCCCTGCGTGACCACTTTTCGATGGTTTCGAGCTGTGTTGAGTTGTTTGTTGCTGCTGCTCGAACTTTTGCTGTCGCGGAGACAGGTCGTGTTTAGGACGCAAGATAAATTCGCCGTGTCTGGGAGCTGGGTTGACATGGTTGGAAGTGGAGGTTTATTTCTTTGGTGTAAGTTCGTCGTGTCGCAATTTAAGCTGTCCCGGGAAATTGGCCTGGGGTGGTGTCATTGAAGGAAGGTGATGTCTTTTTGCGGAAGTGTAATTTTGTGTTTTGAAGATGCTGAGGTCTCGATGGTTTTGGAAAGAACAGTTTAACTGGGTTGTTTTCCTTTGGAAGAATGCCTCGTTCCAACCTTTTCCATTTCCTATATACGACTGTTTTTTATTAATGTTGTATAATATTTTTTGTCCGAAATTTCTTTTAAATACGTCACTCATACATTGTATTATCAACATATTTTAAATTATAAATTTACATTCATTTCATCTTCATTTGTTATTTTTCCATGTTGCATAGCAACATTTTTAAATGGTGCGAAGTTGAGAAAGTACGAACCCAAATCTTCAAATTTTATATTGAACCAATTACTACTATGGTCCTGTAGTTTTTTAAAAAAAACTCATATTTTTGCATCACGCTCTTAGAATATTTACTAATGTGTTCACTTATTTGTTTAAACTTATTGATATATTTTAAAAAATAATCTCTAATGCTATTTCATGGAGTCGCACTTGTCCCATATGATTGGTCAAGTCATACCAGGATCTGTTTTCTTATTTCTAACGTGTGAGTTGTAGGCGGTGCAGGTTCGATACCTCCCTTGGTGTATTTAGCTTCGTGTCAGTGAAACTTTCATTGTGTGTCCATTACTTGATGTTATCTCTCTTGAGTTTGATGCAGCTTGACCAAATATGGCCATCGCGCCCACAAAACCAGTCCAACCAGCCAACTAACTTAGCATTCATTCCTGCCCTTCTTTGGTCAGGAATTGGAAGTTTGCACAACTTTCATGCCGAAATTCGAAGTGCTTTAGCACTGACACTAATCTATAGGACTCCTTCAATCATGTCGAGAGTGGGGTGTCAGCTCAGGTGTTGACCTCGTCATTGATAGTTCCTTAAAATTACGAGGTGTCCTTGCGTCTTTCCCTTCGGGGTTGATCCCAGACCGTCACCAATAGACCATTGTGTTTCAAATTGCTAAGTTAATTACCTACCTCCAAGCATGCCATACGCTTATGGGTACCTTTATCACCGACCCACTCTCTGCCTCCGACGGATGCCAGAATTCAGTCGGGATTATATGCTCAGTTGATCCTTGCGCATGAGCTATCATTCTATGCTCATTTACCTGCCTTTGTAAAAGACTCTCAAGCTTTAAGACAGTATTTGGATCATTCATACAAAGTTTCCAAGATTGGGCGCAGTTATGCCTCTTTGACTCCTTTTTAACTTAAATATAAATATGATTTGTATTGTTTTGTCTTTACGGTATTGGTATTTTCAATTAACGTCACACTGAAGCAACACAACGGGCTATTGGTGACGGTCCGAGATCAATCCCAGAGGGAAAGATCCGAGGACCAATTTTGAACCACGGTCAGATGACGAGGCAATACCTGAGCTGGCACTCCACTCTCCAAACTTCCACACCACGTTGTCTTTACGGAAAAGAAACTTATAGTGTTATCAAAAGTCCAATCTCGACATCCCCTGTTATCAATGCTACGTTACAGTACTGATTCATATAAAAAGATCGAAAAGAAAAACTTTTTTTCCACTACAAGAGGCACTAGAGACAAACATTCTTAGCCTCAATACTCATTAGAACAGAAAATGTAGAACACAGTGCAAAAGAACATTAAGCCATCAGAATAAAACTGTATAAAAGGCAGTTTAAAAAACTATGAGGACAAAAGATCTCTATTCCCACGGGTAGGTAGGTAGGTATTTAATTAACGTCGCACTGAAGCAACACAAAGGGCTATTGGCGAAGGTCCGGAATCATCCCCCGAAGCGAAACATCCGAGGACAACACCACGTTATTTTGAACCACTGTCTGATGATGAGGTCGCACCTGAGCTGGCAACCTACTCTCCAAACTTCCACACCACGCCAACGTGAGGACATTTGAGGCCACGATAGATTTAACTTTCACCAACCCCCTTTGTACACGTCGGTCTTTGGTTGGATTCGAACTTGCGACCCTCCTGTTGCTAGTTCGTTACTCTTCCAACCGGGCTTCCGCGGCCCCCTATTCCCACGGGAGTGAATAGCGAGAGAAAAAAATAGTTCTTCCAGTCAAGTCCTTGAGAAAGAATAACGATAGTAAATAGTTGACCCAGTCGTCCATGAAAGTAAATAGTCCTTCAAGGTGTGGAAGTGGTCAGCATTCATAATTTCACCACTGGGACACGCAGGACTGCTCTAAATTCCATATCCATGAAGAAAAATTATACGTGCGCACATTTTTACGAACTGAGTAATTTTTTAAATTATCAAGTCAAGGGGTTATATCCCGAATTGTTCTTCCATTTGCTGTATTACAGTTCTGAGTGGAATAAACACCGCCGTTACATTCAATTCACATAAATTGACACACGAACGAAAAACAAGGCGTCAGGAGAAACGAGAAAACGGGAAGAACCATAATCCTTAATCACCCCCAAACCCTCACAACTCGCTTATTCCTTCCGTCATTAAATCAAGACCACCTGCGCCTTTCGGGCGACACAAAAACTCCCCGACTTTTAGCCCACCCCGTCATAAAAGGGGCAAAATATTTCCCCGACGTTATCCGTCGTAAAAATGAAGAAAGTGTACTCGTAAAAGTCAGAGAGGGAGAGGAATTTTTATGAAAGGCAGATGACGGCTGGCCGCGCGTTTAGTGCCGTTTGTGCTGTCCTGCTGCTGTAAACGCTGCCTTTGAACGAGATGTAAAATGCTGGCCTTTTGTGGGGCGCTTCTGTTGGTTGCTTTGGGTGGAGAGTAATGAGGGGTGGGCACAGCTTCCGGGGGGACGTGGGCTGGATGTGGTGCAATGGAACCTCGCTTATCCGGTTATTGGGAACTGATTAACCGGATGGCATGTCGAATTTCATGTGATTTGTTTCTTTGTTTTCGGTACATTTTGGAATGTTGTTTCTTATCTCACTTGGCACAATGGGCCGCGGTAGCCCAGTTGGTAGAGTCGCGATTTAGCAACCGAAAGGTTCCAAGTTTGAAACTAATTCCAGCTAGAGACCATTGTGTACACGGGGGCTGGTGCACGTTAAATCTATAATGGTTGCGCACTCTTTATTGGTTCAGAACGAAAGTTTGAAAATAACGCGATTTAAGGAAAGCTTTAGGAAAAATTGCGCTATGGAATTGTCTAAATTAACCCCCTAAGTGGGTTCGACGATATATCTCGCCCATCAAGGTATTGCCGATTTTCTTATGATGACGAGTTCAGTTCTTTTAATGACGAGATACGGACCACGGTAGCCCAGTTGTAAGAGCAACGGATTAGCAACTGGAGTGTTGCGAGTTCGAAACTCGTTCCAGCCAAAGATCGTCGTGTACACGGGGCTGGTGCGAGCTAAATCTGTCTTGGCCTCAGCTGTCCTCGCGTTAGCGTAGTGTGCAAGTTTGGACAGTGGGGTGCCAGCTCAGGTGTTGTTCTCGTCATCTGACAGTGGTTCAAGGTTACGAGGCGTTCTCCTTGGATCTTTTCCTTCGGGATTGATCCCGGATCGTCGCCTATAGCCCGTTCTGTTGCTCCAGTGCGACGTTAATTAACTACCTACCTAATGAGGAGGTATTTCGTCCATCAAGTTCTGGTCAGTTTTGCTAATGACGAGATACCTCGTCGAGACAAGCACCAGGAGGTTTAAGTAATAGGGGTTGTAGGTAATAATTTAAGTTATTTAGGTTCGGATTCTCCTCCCAGGTTCGTGCCTTTCTTAATACCGAATAGTCTAGAAATGCATAGAAACATGATAAAATGCATCTGAAAACGCCCTAAAATACAAATTCGCAATGTGCATGGTGGTTGACGAATCTCGATTCGAACTTCACCAACTTAAAATTTCAAAATATCTTTTCGAATCGTTTTAAGCTACAAAAAATATTACTTCCAAGAAGGCCTCTTTCATTCCAATTTACCCCGCTAGTTACCAGCCACCTTCCCCCTCAAAGATTTCCCGACTTGGGACCGGCTCGATTCGATTACGCAAATTTGTACCTCGCCCCTCTCCGAAAAGTCACGCACCGACAACGACAACTTTAATGTCACTTTCGCTGAGTTTAGACCGCTATTGTTCTCTGACGCGTGCTCTTTCGCTCGCCCGGGATTGGTCAGCCTCTTCTCTCCCTACCACCTCTTCACCACCCCCTCCGTTCTCTCAGCTCTGCCTTTGTGGTCCAGGTTGCCTTCTCTGAAAGCCGACATTATGCAAATTACAGTTCTACATTATATTAAGGCGCCGCGCCATCTAGTGTCCAAGATTTACAACTTCGCCGATGCGGTGGCGATTTAAATAGATTAAAAATTACCCCTTTTTTTCCTTGGCTGGCGTTATCTAAACTGTTTGGGGCTCTCCGCGTTGGGAATTTTTAATTTCTTAAAATTTGTGGTATTAGCATGCTTCTAATGGGATGCCAATTTTTACCTGAGGTAAGTTTCTAATTGCGTTTTGAATAAAGAATCCCGAGAATTAAATGGTATTAATAAACCCGGTTGGGGTAGGACATTTCGGTGATGTAATCACGGCGATAAGGTTCGTTAGAGAATTTAGGAACATTGGAAAAAATCGCGAATGCAATTTACTCACATCGCTCTAATGCCTAAGCGCGTGTTTTAATGAGGTAAACAGATGGGTATGTTAATTTATTCATTGAAAGCTGATTTCGAGCTGCGATAAAGAGGTATAATTCCTCCCTCCCTTAAAAAAAGAAACGCGATTTAACCTTTTTTGCGCGCAGTTCGGTTTTTAGTCGTTTTAAAATATGCGATAATGTGCCAATGGGTTTTACGTGATCCAAGACGGTTATTCATGAATTTTGGAAGAGGTAAAATGCTTTGCATATTCTAATGGAAGGCTTCGCCACCAAAGCGCCCCAAGACGTTTATTGAGTTTGTTAACCCTTAATTGCTTAAGTGGGCTGCGATGCAATAACCTATATCATGCTGTCTGCGAGTTTTAAGTGGAATAGTTATGAAATTTTAATTTATTATGGTGGGTAAATTATTAAAGTTCTGTCCTTAAGTGATTTTCGAAATGGGGCCACGTGTCATTGAAGTAGTTGAGTTAACCATAATCTGGATGCATAATCAAGTAGTAAATAATTTAATTTACGCTGTACCATGTAGATTTGAGGCTCTGAAAGAGATGATTGGTGAAAGTGAGGGCAAATCATTTTTATGTGAAATTTTATTTTCCTTTATTTGTTTTCATATAAAACTGGTATAGTTTTAACTGGTTAAATGATTAACTTTTTCTGTGAATTCATGTGTTCGGCACATTTTATTTCCCCTATTTGTTGTTTTCATATTGTTTACCAACGTATTTTAAATTTAGCGAACAGTTAGTTGTATTGTTTATTGGTTTTTTTTCTCATTACTTTCTGAGTGACCTGATATTTCCGAGTAGTGTAATATTGCTTTTTCTCTACAACTCACATAATGAATATAAAATTTCATCTATTGGATGATAGAATCCTAGGAAAGATTCTATTGGTCTCACACACCCAATGAAGTCGAAACTGGTTAGAGATCATGGATGGAAGACTGAAGGTTGAAGAACGGATATATGTGAACCCCTCAGAGGATTAATCTTGTGTTTGGGCTCTGCTTATCCAACCCTAAAACCTCAATAAACAAAAACCGAAAAGTATCCACAAGCCAAAGTTGTGTGTATGGCATTCTCTTTCCTTGCAATAGGCTCAAGTTCTTTCGAGCTATAGTTTTCGCTCTTAACTTTCGACTTGCAAATTTGAATAAAAAACAAACCATCATGGATGATAAAATTGCTTCATGGTTCCCGTGGTGTTAAACAGGTCTGGTTGCGAACTAATAATCCTTTAACTCTAATCTGGCCAATCTCGTAGAATACCTGTTTTGACCTTCTAAGTGGTTTCGATGTCGTCGGCCATCAAGATCTGATGAATTTTGATAATGACGAGATACCTCGTCATTATCAAAACATCCTTATCAGCAAACATTCTTACGTTATCAGGAAACCAGTGTGAGCCAGATCATAATCTTGTCATCATAAAAAATTAACAATACCTTGGTGACGAGATATCTCGTCGAAACCACTTGCAGGGTTAAAAGAAACCTAGTTGGGAACGTGCTGGCCTCTGACCTTAAAGCAGACCCCGTACAGTCATGCTTTTCTCTAGACCGGCATTTCCCAACCGGGGTCCACATGGATCCCCAGGCGTCTATAGAAGCTTTGAGGGGGGTCCACAAGAAAAAATTGTATTTCGGGGGTCCATAATATGAGCTAAAGGGTTCATGATAAAATATTATAAATAAAATAATTTAATAATAACCTATATAAAGCAGAGTTGGCGTCTGTCTGTATGTTCTCTATACAAATCACCGTTTGACCATTCCAAACCAAATTTGGTACACTTATACTTTAGAACCCCGCGGGTAACGTAGGCTACATATTGGTGGACGTCTTCATGAAGCCTTAACTCTTGTAATAAAAACTGTCAGCCTCATTAAGACTAATGCTCTTCGAGATCGTCTCTATCGCAAATTTTGTGATGAAAATGAAGGATTTGACTGTCTTGTACTGAGTACAGAGGTGCGATGGCAATTGTCTTCGTCTCTTCGTCGTCCTTTGGGACAGTATTGTATCATTTCTAAACGAAAAGGAGATTGGTAAACATTTGGTTGTCAAGAAAACAGACATATTTTACCTCTCAGATGTGTTTGAAAAACTGAATTCTCTTAATAAGCTGCAGCAAGGACATAATCGTCATTTAATATCTAGCAAAGAAACCATTAATGCATTCCTAGGAAAACTCAAATTGTAGTCTTAATATCTCAGGCCGTGCGTTTCACCAGTTTCCAAACCTTGTTTCAGTTAGCAGTGATTTAAAAGATGATGATTGTGTTGTGTATGTTGATCATTTAAAAAAAATTATGAAGACATGCAAGTTCGACTCAAGGACCTACTAGAACTGAACATCCCGCATTGGGTGCTGATTCCATTTGAGGTAAATGTTGCTGATGTCGAAATTGATTTACAAAAGGAACTTGTTGAATTGCGGTCTGATGAGACAGTCCGAAGTCTATTCAAAAAAGGAAAGCATGATGTATGGAAGAATAGTGACATTGCATGTAAATATCCGTTTTTATGGGAGGAAGCTAATATGTATATCATTGTTTTCCCATCATCTTATCTTGTGGAATCTGCCTTTAGTCGTGTAACACAGTTGTTAACAAAAAAATCGTAATCGACTTGATATAGTAAAAAGAGGTGATCTTCGTCTGACTCTCACAAAATTGGAGCCAGATATTAATATGCTAATATCAAAACATCAGCCACAAGGATCTCATTAGTAGGGCCTATATAATGGGATCCTATTTAATAGCCTTAGGAATAAATTTATATATGTTTGAAATAGTATTTAAAAAATGTTTTTACTATTTCTTTCATTACAAGCAAAAATATGTTTAATTTTTTTCAATTACAATTTTCAAAATTTGTAATTTACATTTTTCATATTATATTGGAATTGTTTGATTATTACCTTTTACTAACCTACAAATATTTCATTTAGGAATATTACATATGCGTGTATGGGGTCCACATACGTAAATTTAGGACTCAAGGGGTCCACGAGCAAAAAAAGATTGGGAACCCTTGCTCTAGACTCTCCAAGAGTTTCTGTGGCATGGAGTCCCATTCGAGCACGTCTTTGACTTTTGTGGTCCTTGATAGTGTGTGGGCTGCAATGCGATGTCTGAGAGCATCCCAAGCATGCTCTATTTAATTGAGATCAGGTGACCTTGCTTTATAATAATTCTGTATTATCCTTAATTTTTTTGGCAAGTGTATACATTAAAAGTTCAAGATTTGGTCTTTTAAGGGGATGTGCGATGAATCCCTTATGTTTCATCGTCCTTCTAAAGCACACCTA
Source organism: Meta bourneti (assembly GCA_933210815.1). Classification (NCBI taxonomy): domain Eukaryota; kingdom Metazoa; phylum Arthropoda; class Arachnida; order Araneae; family Tetragnathidae; genus Meta; species Meta bourneti. The sequence continues at coordinate 75,240,894 of OW119928.1, forward strand.
TACGTCAGATTATCCAATGGGAATATTTATATACCTTAGCAACCCTAGTATGCCTTGAATATTTATAAATCTAACCTTTCAAGAAAGCGGTAGTCAGAGTTCTCGCCATCTCTGGAAGGATTAATGCGTTTTCATAATGCTTTATTGACTATAAAAGTTTCTGTAACATCGTATCGACATTAAGTTATCAACGCTCTATTTTCACACAAATACCAGCAACAAACAGAAAAAAATACGCTTAAGATATATTTCGTCATTATTAATTTTAAACTCTTTCAAATATGCAAAATATATTCTGTATAAATCATTACACATTTTATCAACATTACAGCAAGCAACAAATAAAAACCCATCGGCCCACGACAAAGGTAATTTAATATTCATTGCCCACCATACATTATTCACAACGTTTTATCACAAGGTATCGCATCACCGACGAAAAAACCGTATTCCTTATGACTCCGCGCTCAATAACCAGATCCTCATATAATAGAGTCCGATATTTTGTTAATAAGTAACTATCAAGCTCATCTGTTTTCGCGAGTGTGATCAATCGTTCTCAACCTATAGAGCCGACATCCCTTTTCAAATCGATGCATCCCTCCCACACCCCCAGCAGACGACACTGTCACTCGCAGCGACCGATCATTACTGGAGCACCCTCACCCCGTTTTTCTCCACCCCCCTTTCGACTTCTTTAATTAATAACCCTTCCCCCCATTGTGCGCAAAACTAAGGGACCGGTATCTCTCGTGATGTCCTCGCCAAATGGCGACACATCCGGGACACTGGGATCAATAGGGAAGGGCCGCGGCGCTTTGAGTCATTGGCGGTCATCAATAGTCGCCAGTTGAAAAGGAAGAGTGATAAATTGTCGATCCTGTGAGTGTGGGGGGGGGGTATCTAGGTCAGGGAGGGGGAAATCTCTTCTCGTTTGTTGTCGGGACAAGCGAGCCGTGAAAAGGTTCGAACGGTTAATGCGTTACGGGATGGGTCTTGGAAGGAATGGATTGGTCCGCCTGATGTGAGTTTTCCCCGTGTCCTTCTTAATGCCAATGGATACCCTCTTCCGTCATTGGGTGTCTTTAGGCTGTACGTTTATGTGATAGGTGAACACTGAGAACAACTTTACCGTTGTACGGAGCCGCATTTTCGCATCTTTCGAATTTCATTAATTAATTGAAGTTTGCGTTTTAACCCTCCAAGGGTTTGGATGAAATATCTCGTCCAAGCTCTGGTCAATTTCGCCGAATACAAATACTTCATCGAGTAAAACTGCCATATTACTCCAAGTGGAGTGAAAACCCAAGTACGAAAAACAAATTGTCCCTTGCCCCGAACAGGTAAAAGTTCGGATCAGGTTTTTGCCTCAGACTGGCTATTAGAGGGTAGTTTTCGATGCGAAGCTAAACCACGAAGAGGGTTAAGTATTTACAAATATAAATGTCATGCCTAAAACCTTTCCATTTTATTTCAGCGTAATTCACCTAGTATTATATTAATTAATATTATTGTGTTATATAAATTATCTCTCACTCATTACGCAGCGCAGCATGGCAACTGTTTGGCGCAGCTTGGACAAATAGGGCCCTTACGCCATAAAACCTAATAACAGCCAACCAACTTTCTCATTCTCCCTTTGAACCCTCTCAGTTGAATATTTCTGTCTCATCGCTAATTGTAAATATTTTCCCGTTCTCTCTTCATTTACGTTCCCAGCCTCGTAGACATATCGTGAAAATATTTTTCTGGCCATAACCATCATTATAGAAGGAAGTCAAACTTGAACCACCTTCTATTACGGGACATGGACTCACAATTCGATTCACGACTGAAAATTAATTTGTGTTTTAAACGCGGTGTGTGTGTATATATATATAATATATACCATGTTTAAAACCATGTATATATATGAAACATTACTAAAAGTAAATCCTTAATATTTTATTTTATTTTATATTCACCTCAAGTCCTTTAACATTTCCCGAATGACTCCCTTGTTTACTCTTTTCACCCACAAGTCTTTGTTTCTGAACCTTGTATTCATTCATAGCAATTTTATCTTTCTCACTGCTACCAGTCGTGGCTCAGTGGGTATGCTCACTGCGCTAGCAATCTTCGAGTTGTGGGCGGCACAGGTTCGATTCCTGTCTGGTGCATTCCTCCCTGAGTGTAGTTCTCTCTTCTGTGTCAGTAAAAACTTTTGTGTGTGTCTATTACTTGATGTTGTATGTCCTGTCTGGCGCAGCATGGCCAAATATGGCCCTTGCGCCTTAAAACCTCCAAACCAACCAACCACTGCTACAAGTCATAAATATTCCACTAGCTGCATGGAATGAAAACATTCGATCGTAATGCTGCTGGGAACTGAAGAAATGAGATAAAAATCTTGGGTGAACAATTGTAGCTTTAAGTTGCAAAAAAAAAACATTTTTTGCTTTGTTAAAACAACCTTATGGATAATGTGTTGTCTCTAACCCTAATGGTGTCTCCACAACGTGCAGACATGCTTTCTACGAGGATATCCAAGAGTTCCTGTGGCAAGGAGTGTTGTGGCACATAGACTATATACGGCCGATGATTGGAAAGTTCTCGGAACGCTGTGGGCGCGCGGATTAGTAGCAGCTGAATTACTAGCGCACGGCCACCGAACAACAAAACATCCCGTTGCTAAGCAACTGCACTTCCTTTCTCTTTTTCTCCCTTTCATCGGCAGCAAGTTTAATATATTCATTCATTCGATTTGATATTTGTTACGATGTCTTGTGGAAATTAAATAAAACTTGTTTAGAAAATTGAACTTTACTTTTGAGTTAATTTACCTTTTGAAGATCTGGACCGCTGACTTAGTGCCATAACAAAGTCATTCAGATATACCAAAATACGTTTTTAAGTACTTTTTCATACTAAACAAGAAGTAATTTGTAAATGTCCCATCATTTGAAATCAAATCACACCACTCTAACAAGGAGTCTCATTCGCGCACTAGAGCGCTTCTTTGCTTTAGTGTGGTCTTCGATGTAGTGTAGGGTGCAATGCGACGTTCGAAAGCATTCTAAGCATGCTCTACTGAATTACGATCAGATGACCTTGCTAGATGGGAATTCAGTATTATCCTTAATTTGGAGAAATGTGTGTACATACCACCAGTTATGCCCCATATCTGCCCACTAGGGAGGGTTCAACAGTTTGATGAGCACCTCTGAAAGGAGAAATTTAAATAGAAAAGAAGGAATTTAAAGTTCTAAAACTTATGTTGTTCGAGTAGCACCATCTAAGAAACCGTTTCCATATCTTTACCGTAGATTACTAGGATAGGAAGTCCATCGGTTTGGAGATCTGACTCTGACATCCTCTATGTGTGTGATGGAAGATACGTCTTCAGCCAGCCTACAATTACTACAACTTCAAACCCAGTCAGGACTACGTCAGTATATATCGTTAGCTTACAAGTGGAACACACTGAGACAAGAAGCATAGTTCTGAGAAAGCGAAGGAGAAAAAATTCTACTCACTATTATCACTAAACTATTACTACTAATAATGTTTCTCAAGAAATCTATCCTTCATGCAAAGAAAAAATGGTTAAAAATAAAAAACATAATAACGACAAATAAAGATTAAAACAGAAAAGATTGTCAATGCGATCCTGGAAGATGGACGTCTTTCTTGGCCATTGGCGATCTTTTCTAAGTTTTTAATCTTTATAAGTTGTTTTATTTTTTACTATCAATTTGACTAAGGTTTTCATCTGTTTAGCTAAAGAAAAAGCCGACGATATAAGGATGATCGAACTCACAACTAAGCACTTTACTGCTCAACCACTTGGCCATTGGAGTGGTTTACACTACCCTTAAATAATGCTCACTGCGCTAGCAACCTGCGAGTGGTAGACGGGCAGGTTCGATTCCTCCCGGGGTGTATTTCTTCTGTGTCAGTAAAACTTTCATTGTATGTATGTCCATTTATCGATGTTATCTGTCTTGTGCTTGTCGAACCTTAACCACATATTGCATTGCGCCATAAAAATCAAAACCCACCAATCCTTCTATAATTACGATCAAGAACACTATAAATATCGATTGGGATCTGGAGATCGTGTCCAACGCTATCTCAAATATAGCACGGAATGTCTCGGTCATAAAAAAACAACGCACATCATCTACGCCGAACATCGACGAAATCTCCTCGCTTTAAAGTTAACGTTTTACTTTTACGACGCGTTTATGACGAGCGATTCCTGAAACTTGTACTGCAAGTATCCGAAGGGTGTTAAGAATTTTCGCTCTCTTTCAGTGTGGGGATTTGATGGGTCGTTACGCAACACCGGCCCGCGATAATAGTACAGCCGGGATGAGATTTTTCGAAGTGCGGTTTTTAAATGGTGCGTAATCGCTGTGTGGATGAAGTGCTCAGATTTGAGGCACTTCACCGTGCTCATAAAATGGCGAGTCTTCTTCGGTAGGGTGGGTGCCGAAGTGAGGCAGGTGAAAGTTCCAATCAAAATCAAGGTGTGTTCGTGGTTTTTTTATTGCAACGTGATTGGATTTTGGAGTAGTACGCATAGCGATATCTGTGGAATGAATATGGATAACTTTTGCTTTGCTGTTAGATAATATTTTCGACTTACAAGCGAAGCACACTAAGTCGAAATTTGCGAGATATGAGTTTTTCAGCTTTTTTAGACCAGAATGTGGTCTTTAGACTAGTGAAGAGAGAGAGTGCGTGTCCGCTCTAAGTCCTTTTTTTCTTGACATGAAAGTTATATCGATATCTATGTAGTCATTTCTGTCATTAATATTACATCCACTTTCATTTACGATTTCTAATAAATTCAACAAAGAATCAGGGTCCTCATTTTCGACTTGATTTTGTTTGCCATCAAACACAAAACCCTGCACGTGAAAAGACACTTCCAGTGGTGAATTATCTTGGTCGGTTGTTTTGGTGTTCTATGGCGCAAGGACCACATATGGGCAAGCTTCACCAAACACATCAGATAAGACATGTCGCGAAAGGAAAGAAAGAAACATTGGGGAACAGAATAGTGGGGTGAAAGCAGAAAAAGATCGTTTGGTATCCCGGGAACGCAATCACCGTGTTTACTAAAGACAGTAAACCCTAAGTCAAAAGAAAAGATCACTAGAGTAACTCGGATCCGTGAAGTCCGTATACATGAAGGAGATGTTTGATATTGTCTGTCTTGTGTCTGGCGCAGTATGGCCAAATATGGCCCGTACGTCATAAAACCCGCCAAACCTAAAGGGGATGTGCCTCTGAGGGCGACGATTTATCCGAAGTAGCATTCAAATTCGCGACGAGTGAACGAGGGCTTCATTAAATTGCCATCTGTGAGAGCTAGACGGGGCTTAAGAAAATAAACAACATATACAGTCACGAGTTATCAAGGTTTTGTTATATTTTCATACAAAAACTACTTATTCTTTGGAAAGTTGCATCACTTCCTTCTAAAAGTATAGCAGTCTTCCTTCTCTTTTTTCTGTGCTTGCGATTATTGCACAGTTCAGAATTGCCGTATCGCGTGCCTGTCAACGTGAATAGAATAAAAGAAAATTAAGTTATAACCGAGGTATTGCATGCAGGACATGTCTACTTTGTAGCACTTGACTTTCTATCGATTCCTTTTCCAATGAATGCTCTTTGTTTTTGGTATATTTCTGTTGCTTGGTAGGAAAAAGGGCCAATGTCCATTTTTCAAGGTTTTGATAACACCTGATTTAGTAATTTTTATTTTTTGAATTTTTAGTACAGCGTACAAAAATACTTTCCAATGATTTGAAACTCTCATAATGTATTGACAGGAAGGCATTGGCACTTTTTTCTTTTTAAGCTTTATAAAGTTATTTGCGGACGTAACTCAAAATCATGGAATTTCGATATAGTCCTTTTTCTACCAAGGTACAGATTTAATGATACTGAAATTAGTGTTATCCGTTAGTTGAGATTGGTTTTGTATTTCAAAATACCATTTAGGGCCGCGGTAGCACAGGTGGTTGAAACGTGGATTAGCAATCGGAGGGTCGCGAGTTCAAAACTCGATCCAATCAATGATCGTCGTGTGCGTGGGGACTGGTGTATACTAATCTGTCGCTCCTCAAATATCCTCACATGGGCTTGGTGTGGAAGTTTGGAGAGTGGGGTATCAGCTTAGGTGTCGACCTCGTCATCTGACCGCTTCTCAAAATTATGAGGTGTCCTCCGATCTTGTCTGTGATTGATCCCGGACCATCACCAATAGCCCACTGTGTTGCTCCGGTGTAGTGTAAATTCAACTACCTACCTAAATACCATTTAGAAAGAAATAAAATTAATTTTATACCATTTTTAGGTTATCTAATTTGACGTTTTTCTAAAACTGGCTTAAAGGTTTTTTAACAGACATGAACAAGTAAGATAGGTATAAGTTTTTTCCTTTTTTGCTAAAAGGTACTTAATTAAAATAGGCAGATGAAATAACTTATTAATTGTTATCTTATTGGAAATAATGGCTTTATTACCCGATAATTTTTGCTGCTTTAGACAAACCAAACCTCGCCTCTATTTCCTCAGCAGTTTCGTTGCGTCGTCGAAGCTTTCTGAACGTTGTCTGCTTCACGTGCTTGTGTTCTTTCCTCTTCCAATTGCTCGGCTCTTGACAACTTTTGTCATTTGGTGTTGATTCGAGTCTGCATAAAAATGAGTTTCATCTTACGTAATGCTCTACATAAATTTTTACTTCTGTGGTTCTAAGGGAACGACTTAGCGAGCTGAAAACAGTATTGACATAGAAATTCCAGACGTAACAAGCTGTGCATATTTCATGACGCCAGAGTTCAACATTCAAGGTTTTTCTGCTTCAGACAAACGAATTTTTATTTTACATATAAGATTACATTTAATTTGTAAAGAGTTTAAGGATAAGAGATGAACACTTTCGGGGGGAGCTTAGGTCCCCAGAGTCTTCCTGACTACTCCGCTGATTCAATGTATCACAAACATTTTTCATCTATAATTTCTACCATTAATCCTCTCGTGAGCTCATCTTTGGGTGTGTACGGTCTTCACGGATGCGATCCGTTCTTTTCCAGTTAGGTTTATTGGATCTTTTAAACATAGGGGTCGCGACCCCAGGATGCTCAAGCGATATTTATCTACTTTCCTCTCCCTCCCTGTTTCCTTTCTTTTCACAATTACTCGACGTAGTCTGTCGTATTTGGCACATCTTGGCTAAATATGGCCCTTGCGCCATAAAACCCCAGATCAACCAACCATTTCTGCTATTTTATAAAACTTTAAACCTTACAGCAGTTCCATTTACTTCATAAATATTTTTATGACCTAGCCGTCTTTGGCTTTTTGTGTCTGAGAATAGCTTAGAATATAAAATTACCTAGCTTGGAATAAATGTTTTCGTTTATTCCAAGCTCCACATTCAAAAGGAGTTTTCAATCGTTGAGCCTTAATGAAATCCTTTCTCTAACTTGCTTCGTGCACATTGTGAACGAACTCTGCTTTCCCTTCTTGAAAGCACAAAACCATATAGATTCTTTTGAAGTCCTTTTTTGTTTCTTCAACGTGGAAACTTTCCCCTAATTCACGCACCCAAGTTTCATAAAAGGATGCTTTTAGGACAAATCAGGATGTCATCACGGACATCACCGGAGCTAGCTACCCGTTCGAAACAGCCCTCGGAAACAACAAACTGCCCCGCCGGAATGCGATTTAGAGTCATTTCCCCGGCATCCTTCAGAAAATTCCGCTCCCTTGGTTTCATTCTGTCGCTAAAACGCTCCATTCTTTCGAACGACCGGCCCGCCATCTTTGAATTCGGCGTTTCATACGTCGCTGGCTCCTTTGTTGCCAAAACATAAAAAGAAAAGTTTGCGACCTCGTTAGAGCTTAACCTTTTTTCTCCCTCCTCGCAAAGTGAGAGGAAAGAACAAAAGAAAAATATCGTGGTAATTACCGCATTTGCAAACTTTCTCTTCTAGGTAACTCGAGTGTTTTTTTTTTTCACCTGACGAAGTTTCTTTCGGTTGTTGGTGACAGATAGTCGCCGGAGCCTTAACGAGAAGTGAGGTTTTAATGTTATGCGCTTGGAGTGTGCGTGATGGCTTATGTCTTCGCGGTTTTGCTTTTTTGGAAATTTGGTGGTTTAATTTTTCCAAGAAATGCTTTTTGCGGCGTAATTTATTAAGGCGAGAATTATGTATATATGATCGTCTTGCACTCGTAAGATGAGTTGTGAAATTTGATTTCTGTGGTGATCTCATTAACCGTCCAAGTAGTTTGTGCGAGATATCTCATCCATCAAGACCTGACCAATTTTGCTAACTACGAGATATCTCGTCGCCAAGGTATTACCGACTTTTTTATGTTGACGAGATCAAGATCTGGTCAGTTTTCTTCTATTGAAGAGATATTTCTCGTTAGCAAAACTGACCAGATCTTGATGGGCGAGATATCTCGTCGTTATAAAAAACTGACTAGATCGAGATCTCGTCGTTGTCAAAAAATAGGCAATTACTTGATGACGAGATATCTCGTCATTAGCAAAATTGATCAGATTTTCATGGACCACTTGAAAGGTTAAGGAACGTGGTATGTTAAATTCATAAAATGATTGCACTTTTTTAGATACAGTGACTCCTCAATATATCACTCTTCTTCGGAGACAAGAAAAGAACTCAATATAGCGAGAGCCAAGGGAAACATCCTTACTTTTGAAATACTAGTATATAATTTATGTATAATATAGAATTATACATAAATTATATACACGTTTTTTATTTTAAACTAAACTGTATTTAACTGCTATTTAAAAAAACATTTTTAACTCTTAACTATCAAAATTTAAACCCTTGGAGTGTCACGAAATTTCCGTGTGGTGCAAGATGCTTTTACCCCAAAGCACTCAAATTGACTCAATAACCATACCTATTGGTTGAAAGAATCGTAGGAAAGATTCTATTTGTCAAGGTCAAAACGTGTCAGAATTCATGCAGGGAAGACTGCAGGGTTGCAGAAGGATTAAAAGAAAATTGTCTGCTGCTCAACAACGAAATATTTAGGAAATGAGGATTTGTTTATTTTAACATCAGATTTCCTTAACCGTCGATCATTTATAATTATTTTTAACAGATAATGCCGAGTTTTTGGGATAGCATGAACGTTACTCCACTGTATTTTGAATTGCATCTACTAAAGTGACTATGCTAGAAAATGACTAAAGGAGAATGTTACATAACTGTCTTAAGTGTGGTTATATAAAAAGACTGCATTTTCTTCTATCCTATTGCTGCAAATCGCCACTAAGTGTCAAGCCCAACCAATACTGTATTTTCGAATAATTCTACATGCATCTAAAACGTAAAATATGTATTTAATTCTTCATGCACTTTGGAACTTCGATTTCTGAATCTAATAGATTCCCTACAAAACGGTCTTACGTGCACTTACTGAAATTTCATTGCTCATTATTGGAATGAAATATTTATGTACTCGATTATAAAGAACCAGCTCAGCTTTTAACTCAACCGCGATAACAGCGCAACAAGATTCGAAAATGCTGATAGTTTTCCATGAGAAATTCCGGTATAGCATTGAAGCAGAGAGCCAGATGCTTCCTTCATAAATATGAATTTAGTCGTGTAAATCGAAGTTATGAAACGAACAGCCCATGAATCGAATGCTTGTTCGGATACGGATTCGTTGCCATCTACACACCCGTAATTAGTTGTAATTAAACCAATTAATCTGCCACGGCTGGTTCACTAGCTCTCTCTCTACCTTGATATTCGCTGCAGACGATTTACGGTGTCGCGGTATCTGGCAACGGCTGATGTTGGCACGGGGAGCTTGGTTGATGATGATCTTAAAAGCGTCAAGTTTTCGATCGAGGGGGTATTATAGTCCGAATTCGACTCAAAAATCGTTTGCTAATGTTTCCGGTAATGGCCGGGCGCCATTTTCGTTTCTAGAAATGATGATACAATTAATTTTGTTACGTCTTTAAATTGAACGTTCGCTCTGAACATTCAATTATGCGCCATTATCGAACAATGCCTCGTCGACTTTAATGTCCCCTTGCCCTGCCAGCGAGTTAGTGTAATTACATTGATTGAGAGAGAAGTTTATGCATTGAAACGTGTTCCTAGAATGGCCTTCGAGGCAATTATCCGGGGAGAAATTGTTTTACTTGAATTATTAGAAATGTACCCCGTTACCTTTCGAAGAAAGCTCGTATATGTATACCCCCAGATTATTATTTTTTTTTCTTTTTGAATATAATTTCGGAAATGCGTTATATAATAATCTTACTAATGAGCAATTTTCTTAAAGGGTAACTATAAAATTTGTTTTATGGTATGATGATTTAATGAAAAGGTCGATGTGCGGGAAATAGCCTTTACTTCCTTAGTGCTGTAATTTAATGCACGAGTAGAAAAAATTACTTTAAAGAAAGTGATTCGGGTAATTAAGCACGTGGACTGTAATTAACCTCCTCACAAAAAATACATAAAGCCGTTCCGTAACAAGTTTGCTTTCAAACTGTTAGAAGAGTTTCCAAATGCGGGTATTTGCACCTTGTACTGTCTAACTAATAACTTATTTCAATTATGAAGGATTCTTGGAAAATGAGTGTTATGGAACATTTAACAGACTTTTTGTGCATAAACACACAATTATACGCCGGGTAGTATAACGATTATGTATCAGCATGTGATCGAAAGTAGGATATTTTATCATAAATTTTTCCCTTTAATGTTTATCCTATTTTACACGATGATCTTCAGATTGCTCTATGAAAAGGATGAAATGTATTATGTAATACAATCTATCTTGTTTCGTCGATTTGCATATCGTCCATAAAATTAATTTTATCTATGTTAATTGTTAATCTTTGAATACAAAATTACATGAATGCACACTTAAAGGCAATGATCTGCTTTTACAAATGTCATGCGTGTTTAATAATAAGTAGCAGACTCGCGCATGGCATCTGCGCTAAACTTTCTCAATTGCTTATATCTGCTGATGCAAAGTATCGTTGCTCGCAATTCATATCTTATTTCAGTTCATATTTAGTCGTATCCATATTCACATAAACCGATTTCATACTTCTAAATGAAATACAATAGATTCCTTTCTTTTCCTTTACTTTTACTGATATTTCCTTTACTTTTACTGATATTTCCTTTACTTTTACTGATATTAATTCTTATTTTCAATAAAATGCATGGCATAAAGCACACCTCAGTCATGTTACTAGAATTAGATTCGTTTACTTGAATTTCATCCCATTGCCTTGTTCAAAAGGGCTGCGGTGGCCCGGTTGGAAGAGTAACGGACTAGCAACCGAAGGGTTGCGGGTTCGAATCCAGCCAAACACCGTCGTGTACAAAGGGGGCTGATGCACGTTAAATCTGTCGTGGCCTCAAATGTCCTCACGTTGGCGTGGTGTGGAAGTTTGGAGAGTGGGGTGCCAGCTCAGGTGTTGCCTCGTCATCTGACCGTGGTTCAAAATTACGTGGTGTTGTCCTCGGATCTTTCCCTTTGGGATTGATCCCGGACCGTCACCAATAGCCCATTGTGTTGCTCCAGTGTGACGTTAATTGAAATACCCCCCCCCCTTGTTCAAAAGTAATTTGGCATATTTTTTGGGCACTAAACATATTTTCTTTCTGGATTATTTCTATCCTCCAGATTTCTGATTGGTTTCTGTAATCAGACTTGAAAAATTTCTTTAGGGATTGGCTAAATGGATAAATGGATCCCGTAACGGTCGATTTATAGTGTTTATAACCGGTGTTGCCTTTCGACAATAAAGAAATAACATCTATTTCTTGCAACGTACGTTAGCGAAATATACATAGAGATTTTCTTTGTGTATTGTGAAACAAAACTCTTTTCTTAATATACCTCCTTTGACCTTTTAATTCTTGTCTTAGATCTATAATTTTTACTGAGTTTGTTTAAAAAACGCTTGAAAAATTAGTATAAACACTTTTTAATGTTATTAATTTTGTGTAATAGTCTTCAAATTTTGTTAATGTTATTTTTATTTGCCGTTTTAAAACCTTTAGTAGCTTTTAATTTTGTTCATTCTTTCAAATGTGAGCTTATACCTTATAAAATTCGAAAAATATTCTTTAAAATGCATTAAAAAACTAAATCGGGCGTGCGGATACAGTTATAAAATCAACACGTCTACCATGGTTTTGAGTAAGTAACGAGCTGTTATTTCTGAAAGAAATATTAAATTCGCCTGTCCTTCGATATCACCCAATTAATACGTGAAATAGCAACACTGCAATAGCTTGTCCAAAACAAAAAAAAAGCACGTGTACCTGCATACAAAATTTTTATAGCACGGCTTCGTTGAGATGGCAGATCTTTATAGAAATGTGGTAAGCTGGCCAGGGGAAAGGCTGCTAAAATAAGTGTGTGTATAGCAACAGCCATAAGTGACAATTTGTTTTGTCAACTCGTAATCACTGATATTACTTCTGGCACCGAACGATGGACTTGGATCCAGAATCGACGCTAATTATGGAAATTTTACGTTTCAACCTCTCCCTTAATTTAATGAGTAGACTCGTTCAAAACCACGTGACTGAAATGTCAACTTGCCATAGCCGGACAAAAATTAAATAGGTTCCGTTCAAGTCACTGGCTCTTTATTGCTCTGCTACAATTCGAAAAATGTCCATGCCAACTGCGTAGTTTGGGCTTTTCCTTCTATAGGGTTTGCTTGCGGTAGAACAGTTTTACAGATTTGACTCCACTTTCCCACGAGTCATCGATATTTTCCCTAAACATTGAAATTTCTAAATGTTTTTGTAAAATAAATTATCTGAAATACAGTTTGAACAATTTAAAAGTATTTCTTAATTCTATTTTTTGTGGAGGACATGTGGTTAATGTGTGAGGAACACACGCTCATGTGTGATTTTTTTAATGTAAATATTCTTAATTATATGTGATTCATTTTTTATTTTCATCTTTTACATAAGTCTTTTTAATCGAGCTGACATTTTTATTTTGAGTCGCCATTCTGCAGTTATGTTTATTTTTAATACATAAGTGATCCTTTAAAATTTCCATTGAAATAAACCGAAGTATGAAACTGTTTATTTATCAGTATCAATATTTGTTTAATATCACTATTCTATTCACTGTGTTATTTTAGAATTCTAATTTGTTTCTGTTCAAATATTTGTTACTTTTTGAAAATATGAGTTCTTCATGAAATAAATGTTGCAATTGAGCAAGTTTAAAATTAATCGTGATGATCATAATTGAAATGTTCCAATTCTACTAAAAAGCAAAATTCTTGATTTACAAGTAATTTTATCATTTTTGTTCAAATGGAAAATATCTTTGTCTTATGTTTTTATTTTTGTCCTTTCAGGTTTTGGGTTCGTCACATTTGAAAATGAAGATGTCGTGGATAAAGTCTGCGAAATACATTTTCATGAAATCAACAACAAAATGGTGAGTAAACATCTTTGGAAAATTATTAGTCTAATTTTCAAAAGTTATTTTTATTGGCATAAATCCGCAGTATCCGCATTTAAAAATCTAATGTTAGCAGCATTTTCAAGTTCATTTTAATAAACATAAGCGTGTATTAAAGAAGCTTTAAAGCTTAAAGAAGCTTAAAGTTTTAATCGTAATTTATTTCGTGGAAATACAAATTTTGAATTATGCAATCATTATAAATGTAAGAAGCTATTAGAAACTGCTTGTTGGAAATAATTTGGCATTGTATAGTATGTATTGAACTTACGACATAACTGGACTAATTGAAATCACAGGCCATACGAATGTGCAGAATTTTATTGAGGAATTAAACATGTATTGAGAAAAAATTTTCCTTTGTATAGGATTATTTCATGGTATTTTTATTTTGCCTGAATATATTTTATTTGCCCACCAAATAACTATCGTGTAGCAAAAATGAACGCAGAGCGATAAACCAATCCTATCAGTAACTTTCATTTTAAATAATAAGTGTTAAGTAAAAGAATAATTCTTACATTAACCAAAATGTAAGCATACTGAAATCATACAATAGCTTATGCAATCGTAAACAAAATTTGAATAATAGATTTTGCCTACGATGTTTAGTTTAAGGCCATAGAATTATTAGCAGCCTATTTAAAATGCCTTGCCGAAAATATAATAGTTTCTTACACGATGCACCATATATGAGTTATACATGACATAATACTGTTCAGAGCGTTTCTTAGCTTCCTGTAGAAACTTTAACAACAGGTGGGGGACACATAATGAAGATGCATTCGCAAGAAATGTATGTCCTCAAGCTACCCCTTGATCTATTAGAGTGCGCTGTTCGTCTACGCCACAGTTGCCTATATTCTACAGCATCCCATGCGTCGACGCTGTCAAACATGCTTTAGTGTTGGTGGTCGCAACTTTGATCACATAAAGAGGACGCATTTGAAAATTAAAAATTGTTGCGGACCCTTGAAATTATAAAATAAAATGGGGCACATGAGATCTATATAACACCACGGTGACCCATTTTCATCTTAATATTCCGAATAAATAAGTGAAATAAATTATAAAACGTTAGAACTTCATATTAAAGATTAGTGGTGACAATTTAGAACTATAAAACAGAAAATCTAGAGTTCTGAAATAAAATAAACAGTAAATATATTTTAAATTCAGTTTGATCATTTATTGATTAAAATGTATTAACCCTTCTTGATGGTTTATCTTCGCTTCAAAGACTGCCCTTTTGTGACCAGCATCTAATACAAAAACCTGTTCCAAATTGTCATCAGTTCTGGGTAAGGGAGACATTTTTCCACTTGAATCTGAATTAATAAGGCAGTTTTATCTCGACGAGATATCTCTTCATTAACAAAATATCAGATCTTGATGGATGAGATATCTCGTCGAAACCACATAGAGGGCTAAAATTACCCTCAACTTGCAAAATAATAATATTGATATCAAAATATATACTTTAGTCTTAATGTGAACAACGAAGCTGCTTTTTAGCAATTCAATGTTTGGTTTAATGTCTGATAATTCCAATATTAAGTCATTATCAACTTCAAATCTTTCAAAATAAATACCGGAATCTCCTACTAATTTTGTTTTATATACTAAAATTTATATTTTTAAATTTCAAAGAATTGGAGAAAATTAGGGAATATTTTATTTTTCCTTGAAAGATTTCCTGACTTGGTTAATGAATCATTTCATGTTTTCCATGGACCCCATTTGGGAACCACAGCTCTAGCATATATGCCCTATTTCTATCCACAAAATGTTCAACGCTCACCAAGGCGCAAATTAAGATATTTTTAAGTTTAACTCAAGGAAGAAAAACACTAAATAAAAATAAACGGAGATCTGGATAACAACTGTATGGTTACCTGAAAGCTTTGCCGTACTTGCAGATTTTTCAAAATTCGTATAACACCAAAAACTTAAAAAATAATCGAAAATGTAGTTTAACTTTTTATTCAAAGAATTCTTTCACTTGCCTAGTCCTTTAAAGTACCCTCTTTTGAAAATGATATACTTTTCATAACGTTTAGCGTTCCACTAGTGAAATTGCAATTCCATTACAAATGAGATTAAGTCTCATTTCCACTCAAACCCTCGCACGGCTTTACAACAAAACACGACTCGTTACATGCAAATGCCTGTCATAATGCGAGAGAGTTAGTGACTTCCTGTTCCGATTGTCGAGGTGGCGGTAGCGTGAATAGCTGCCTTTATATACTTTTCAAAAAACGAGTTTAATAAACGACACTTTCGCTAACATTTAAATATCTGGATTTGCATAATGCGCCTTTTGCTGATTCCCCATTCCTTCGATTACTTTTCCCCGGTGACAATTCATTTAGCACCGCAGCGGTGATATTGTAATTATTTCGTTGAAAAACCAGGAATCCGAAATGCATTCTTTCGTGAGAGAATAAATCACACCCCAAAAATCATTTGTCTGTTCTTTCCTTTCATTAGGCTTGGGTGGGATTCAATCAGAAATTTTTCTTGCCTGCCTCTCCTTGGTTCGAGAAGCGTGTCGAATTTTCTCTTAAAAGCCCATTGTTGCAGAAGTCGTTTTAAATTTATTCATATATTCCGGCTATTTGCCGTTCCTCCGTACAAAATGCAATAGCTATTTCTTTGAACGCTTCGGGAGATCTCTAGGACTGACTGCAAAGGGAAACTTTATTATAGTGAAGCCGTCCCTTCGCTTCGTTCTTTGGGTAGGCCTATTTATTTCGTTTTGGAGAGGGAGACTGTTAAGGAAATGGCGTCGTTTTTTAGAGACGTTATCCGTATTCTACTCCACTTTAAAGCTGGAAGTATTTTTTCTTTTCAAATCATATAATGTTTGTAAATTTTCGAATGTTTTCGTAAAGTAGGGTGACGAAAAGAAGAAAAATCACAACAAACGTATTTATTAAAACTAGAAGACCCCCCCCCCTCGCATAGCTAAACTTTCTTAATTGTTGATATATATCAAATGGCTCTTGCGCATAAAACTCAACTAATCACCGATCAAAAAGGAAAGCAGCATGGCGTATTACTTGCTCATTTTGAAATACAGGGTATCCCATAAATTCCGAAATAGTTTAAAAATTCATAAAAATTGAAGGAATTGGTATATTTGAATGCGGTTTGCGATAACGTTATTCTCATGAAAGGGGATTTTTTTTGGTAGAAAAAAAAATTAGTTCAATCTTTTGTCAATAGAGGGCGCTGCACGCAACCAATCACAGAATTCCGTGGAAAACGACGTTTATTTCCATGCAGGCAAATGTTTACAAGCACTTCACAGCACTAGAGTACTACTTGTTCGATTAAACTGAGGTAAAACAACTTAACCAATAGTGCTTTATCCACCAATGTCAACATCACAATGAAATCACAGGAATACGTATCACTCACAGGAAAATTCAGAAATGAGCTTTAAATCATACACCCAGCATTTTGTAGGACTCTGATTTGCATATTTCCTGTGATTGGTTGCGTGCAGCGCCCTCTATTGACAAAAGATTGAACTATTTTTTTCTCTACCAAAAAAAATCCCCCTTTATGAGAATAACGTTATCGCAAACCGCATTCAAATATACCAATTCCTTCAATTTTTATGAATTTTTAAACTATTTCGGAATTTATGGGACACCCTGTATATTTGGTCCTATTTTGTGTAAAATATCGCTTAATCTGTTACGCCGGGTTTGAACTGCCGCCAAGCATATAATAGAACTTGAGAACAGGGTCCCTTTTCCGCTTAGAATTGTTTTCATTGAGCCCAAATTGGCGCCGATTTGGCGCTTTTAATTATTTTTTTACTTTGTGTATTATTTTAGGCGTTTTTCATTTCTGATATTTGCGCGTTGATTTTTAAGTCGTAAAAAGTCTTCCCGATTTTTTCTTGGAGATAGGCATTGGTGAACACATTCCCTGCCTGGTCATTCTAGCATGGCTGTTCCAACAGCACTTAATGTAAGTTTCTCCGGAAGACGCTGATCAACTCACACTTCAGGAACCAACTTCAATCCACGCGTGTAAACATTCAAGACGGTAAAAGGACCTACCGTCTGCTCCTCCTGTTTTTAATTCGACAAGTGAAAGCTTTGCAAATAACAGCCGGCCGTACTTCATCATGCCCATCAGCACTTTCCGTTTTACTTGAACATTACGCCTCCCCAAGAACTTTCCACAACGACCCGATAATTCTTTCGTTATTATGGGGTCTTAAGTGCCTAAAAGGCCTTATTTAATTACCGTCTTCTTCGTTATCTTAACTTCCGTGTCGAATTTAAATGGTTAACGGCTCTTAAGTGCAGTACTGATAGGCTGCTCGGCTGACTTGAAGACAAAGCCGCTCGTTGACTTGATTAGCTTGTCTGTAGAAATTGATCCTATAAATGGAGGATATTCCCATTATGATGGTTTGATTAATTTCACAAGTTGTTTAAGCTATGGTTGAAGAGGTGATGCCGGTTTTTGGAGGGGAAGTGATCGCGTTTGGTTCTCGATTTTTGGTAGCGGATAATGTTGACTGTTTTTCTGTACCGTAATCTTGTTGCGTCAGTTCTTTGTGTTGTGCTCAAATTTAGTTTCGAGGAAGAGGTTGCCCAGTATAAACAAAAATATGTATCGCACTTTCTCGATTTTCAGTATTGTAGCGATTTTGCTATTCTCTGGAACATGACTTAAATGTGTGGTTTTATTCTTGATTGATTGCAAAATTATAAAGTGTAGACAACCCTGTCCACAGACGCGTTTTTGTTAAAATTTTAAATATATTGCGTAGAAAAACTACAAAATTTATCCACACTTTAAAAAATTCGCTGCCACTCATTCCCATAATTTGTTCAACACATTCTGTATTATTTTCAGTCGCTTGATCAGCTGCAAAATCGTTGTATCTATCGGACTTTTTAATATCTTGACCGAATGGTGTTCCTGGACAGCGGTAACCCAGTTGGTAGAGTCCTGGATTAGCAACCGGAGAGTTGCGAGTTCGAAATTCGATCCAGCCAAAAGACCGGGGGGAAGGGGGTAGACTGGTGTTCGGTAAATCTGTAATAGCCTCAAATGTCCTCACATTTGTGTGGTAAAAATTTGAATATTGGGGTGCTATAGCTCAGGTGTTGAGCACATCATCCGACCGTGGTTCAAAATTACAAGGTGTTGTCCTCGGATCTATCCCGGACCGTCACCAATAGCCCCTCGTGTTCTTCCAGTGGTACTCAAATTTAACTACCTACCCATGGGGTTCCATAGTTTGCAAGAATAAACTGTGGGGTCAAGTGTTCTCCACAAGGGCACTCATCTCTTGTGAAATCTAGCTCGATAAATTCCAAATACGCCACATGACTGGTATAATGATCAAAGCGTTCATCTGCTACTCAGTAGAACTCGAATTCCAGTTCGTAAGCGCGTGGATGTTAGTGATTGTCCCTGTTAGGAATAGCTGCGGCTCACCCACTGGATGCTCCTTCACAAGTTACCTTCAGTTCGCCCCAGTGCAAAACCGAATAAGTCAGTGTAGAAATTCAAGATGCTCAAGGTGTAATTGTTTGATTTATGTAGAAATCTGGTTTTTTTTATTATTTTTTGCGTTAACTTTGGGATGAGGTCGTAAGTATATATCTTCCTTTATCACTGTTGTGTTTGATTGTTTTCTAATGATTAATCTAAAATTTTAAGAAAAACTTATTGTGGTTTCTTTTCACAGGTGGAATGCAAGAAGGCCCAGCCCAAGGAGGTGATGATGCCCAGTAATGTTGCTCGTGGACGGGGAGCAGGTAGGGCTGCGTACGGTAGGTGGCGCTACGAGGCTGCTCTCTCCTCTCATGCAGACTGGCGTCATTTATCCATACTCATCATCATCATTTCTTTTTCCTTGCCCTTTGTTATCAGCAGCTTTCCTCTCTGCTTTCTGTTCTCTTAAATTTTCTTCACAGTGGAGTAGCCAGGGTTCCCATTTCAAATTCTTAAAAGTCTCCGCACAAATTAAATGTTATAAACGTATAAGAGGGACTTTCAGTGGAAGCAAACCGGAAGGCGAGGATTTCATAATGCGGCTCCAACGAGAAAGCAGTCGAAGTTGGATCAGTTGATACTTGAAATGGTATGAAAGCTGATTTGGAGAAGAATGTTGTATGCAAAAACCTGAATGGCAATCTCCGTGAATGGTTCCCCCCGTCAACTCAAAATTGGAACCAAAATCCGCGTTAAAGACGGGAATGTCGTGTCTCAGTGGATATGCCCTCTGTTCTAGCAACCTGTGAGTTGTAGGTGGCGCAGGTTCGATTTCTCCCTGGGTGTATCTCTCACTTCTGTGCTAGTAAAAACTTCCCTTATGAGTGCATTGCCATTACTTGATGTTGTCTGTCTTGTGCTTGGCGTAGTATGGCCAAATATGGTCCTTTTGTCCATAAAACCCAATCAACCGCTCTAAAGATTCCAGCTGTAGAAGTGCTTTGTTTACTTTCCAACCTATCATCTAATTTGAAGAATAGATTCGTTCAAAACCACGTGACTCGACTGACCACTCGTGTGAGCCGGATTATACCTCCAGGTACCCAACACGGAATAGCGTACCATGTGCACGGAATATAGAGTCCAATACAAAAACTCGAGTGCCATCTACATTTCGGCTTACAGAAACGCTTCGCGTAGGTTACTTTGTGCTATTTGTGGCATTCTTTAAGCAAAATGACAGTTATTTATTAAAAAAAACAGTTTATTAAATCAACCCTTTCAGGGGCAGTGGGGCGTCTGGAACGCCACTGAGATGATCACATCTTTGAGATGATCAAGTATAGGTACATAAATATTCTAGGTATATTAAGGCCTCTTAGTTATATCATCTACTATATGAATCGTCTCTTGGGGTCCTTTTGTGCGTGTGTGGTACCAACGAAATAATCATGAATAACATATCTAAATGACTTTAATCTACATGGGACATATACAGAATCACGGTAAGAAAAAACAAAAGAATGAGAGATATAATGCTTCCGTCTGCTCGCTAAGTTCGAGAGTCGAAAAGTTCGCGCGTGCACAGATGCCCGATATAAAGGTTGGTACTTGCTAGTGTCTCAATTTAGCGATGGCTGGCAATGGCGATCAGTATTGCATATGATCGCAGGCGATTTGATTTTCGACCGTAGGAACATGGGTAGAAACTAATCTAAACTCGGGAAAAGCTTGATTCGATTCTACTTCGATTCGATTCTTTCTTAACTGGTTTCAACTCAGCGTCCTAGTTCCAGCATGCCTTGTGTCTGGCGCATCATGTCCAAATATGGCTCTTGCTCCATAAAACCAACCAACCTAGTTCCATCTAGCATATTTGTAATTGTTTATTTAATTCTCTGAAAAGTCTATTCTAATTACAATGTACTACCTCTTGTAAGGAAACTTAAGAAAAGGATATGAGATTTTTTGATACACCATCACACTCACAAAGCCTATTCATGACAAGACCAAGCGAGGAAATAATCGAATTAACCTTGAATCGAATCGAATCATAAGCTTTTCGGCATCTATCCGTGTTCCTACGTTCGAAAATCGAACCGTCCCCGAGCATGCGCAGAACTGATCCATCGCTAAATTGAACACTAGTGTTGGTACTTCGCCTGACAAAGATCGCCACACTCATTTGATATTCGGATATCTAGAAGTGCTTCTCACTGCCTGGCTACGCTACTGTTTCTTTCCTTCCATTCTTTTCCTTTGATTGATGTGTGTAATTGCTTGTTTGTTGCTCTAAAGAAATCGTTTGCCTTATTCATTCCACCATCTTGTATCATGTTCTTGTTTGTTTTATGAGACTTTTTAGAGTGAAAACATCTATGAAACGAAACGTTGCGAGGGCATCTTCCGAAAGTCATGGAAATGCATCTAAATTACCTCAGTCTCAAATAGCTAATGTCAGTTAAATAATCATTTTTAAGTTGTATTAGTCGGATTATATGAAATAACTTTTCTCTTAATCTCGTCAATTTTGCTATGGTTGAACTACCTCGTTGAGACAAAACTCCCCTACTATTCCAAGGGGAATAAAGATCCATGTAGGAAAAACAAATTGTCCTTTGCCCAGAACAGGTGACAGCTTGGAACAGTTTTTTGCACTAGAGGCTGGACACTACGAGTAGTTTTCGGCGCGAAGATAAACCACCATGAGGGTTAAACTGAGACACGTAAAGCATTTTTTACTCAATTAAAAAACTTCATAGATGGCCACCCAGTGAATAATTTCGCCTCGATATGGATTGCATTCGGCTATGTCGCTTTCTTTCCCTTTCCTCCGATGGATTTTATGTTTGCGAACATCAAAGGAAAATCTAAATGTGTTTCTTTTGTGAAAGTACAAAAGTCACCTGCTTTAGATATTTTGGTCGTTTTCTGTGGGACGAGCGTGCTCAGTGAATTTTGATCACTCCGCTAGCAACCTGCGAGTTGTAGGCCGCCCAGGCTCGATTCCTATGTCTTTACTCTCTGGATGTTTTTCTCTCTTCTGCATTATAGTTCCTTGTGTGCGTATGTCCACTACTTGACGTTGTGTTTGGTGCATATATATAT
Source organism: Meta bourneti (assembly GCA_933210815.1). NCBI lineage: Eukaryota > Metazoa > Arthropoda > Arachnida > Araneae > Tetragnathidae > Meta > Meta bourneti. The sequence goes on from OW119928.1 coordinate 75,262,995, forward strand.
GACCCTTGTGCCATAAAACCCGACCAAGCAACCTACCAACCCTCGTATAGCAGAAAATTACCACAGGCGTCAAACCACACCAAACCTGAATAGTCGACTACTTCCGTTGTCTGTATATAGTTGTAATATTAACTTCTATTAGGAAGGGAGCCAGGCCCAACCTTGAAAATGTTATGGACGGGCATCTAGGAGTTGTTGCCCTGATCTCCCATGTTTAAACGCTGTTCTTATTAACACCATCCTTGCGCAGGCACCATAACACTTCTAGAGTTTCTATACGAATCCATGATCAATATACTTTCGGCAGTTTTAGTTTTATAAAATATTGAAATTGTCGTTTATAACAACCCTGCACTTTGATTTTATTCTACTTCTATACAGTAGTTGAATGCAGGTATTTTTAAATATTTAAAAATCCTTTAGAATATCAGGAGTTCAGTGTATTTTTCCATTACCTTCGTTTGAACAATATAGAGAGATTTACATCTTTGAGATTTACATCTTTATTATATTCTACCTAACTTATCTCTGTTTCAACACTTATACCATTTGCTTTCAATTATTTAGCTATTTTCAATTGATGAAAAGTACACCTTTATTGGCATTGCTTTCCATTTGTAAAGGTTGCAAAGTTTGGATTCTTGAGTTAATTTTTGATACTCCGAGATCTTTTGTCTTTTGTTTCATTTTTCATCTTTCTTTGCATTCATCTTAGTGTGAAAGATACCTTAGAATTTATCATATGCAATAATTTATAACGTAGAAATTGGTAGTGCTTCGCATTTAGCTATTCTTATTTTACTTACTAAGTTGACATAATACTTTACTAGCAAATGTAATGTTCGACAAAAGAACTTAATAAGTAAAATAATGAGATATTTAATATAAAAATACGTATCTAATTTGAAAATGCAGCTTACTTTGCTGTGTCATTTATTGCTTTTAGTGCACTGTGAAAAAATTATCATGAAATACATTTTAAAAGTCGTTTGAAGTACTGACATACGCCATTAAAATCCTTTTTGAATACGTATTTTACGTTGCACATAACGATGTCAAACGATTTTAAAAGTCAGCGTTTTAAAGAAAATGTAATTATTTCTTTTATCTTTAAAAAAGTAGTATTGATATTTTAATAAATATTCTAAAAATTCAAGTTTTATATACCTTTTTAAAGGTTATATTTTGAGATGTCCTAAGTATACATTACATAAAATTCATCAAAGAAATTTTCTGTCAAAGAACACGAAAAGAGTAATTTGTTTTTCTCTGAAGCTAAATTTTCAGTAAATGTTTTGGCAACTCGAAATAAAGTCAAGCAATGCGAGTTTAACTTCTTCATGTGTGTTTCGGATAGAATATTCTTTTTATGGTTTTCGTTACCATTTAAATCACAAAGGCATCTGAACTTTGATTTATTTTTAATAGATCAAGGTAATATTTTGAAACTAATAGTTATATTATTATTTAATACTTTGAAATCATTATTTAATTCATTTTCATAGATTCCAATTGCTAAAATTTGTCTTATTTGTACTTTTATCGTGCAGTTATTCAAAATATTCTTTTTTAATTGATAGACATTGTGTGGCCTCTGGGAGCCTTGACAGATGGCAATGATGGGATGCTCTGCGTACCCCTGACTACAGCTTCTCGAAGTAATTATTCTTCTATTTTATTCTCAGTCGTAAAAATTGGCTTGAAAATATTCTTTTGAGGGTTTTTCAAACTTTACTTTCAAAACGTTCGTATTACAAAACAGAATTAGTGATGGATATGTTGCGATTCATTTGATCAATCAGTTTATATTAATAATAACCGTCTAATATTAATAATAACCAAATAAAAAGTTTAAAGTGATTTATAAGAATTTATCCCATGAACTGGTGATTATTAAATTAACCAGACTTCATTGGTAATTATTAATATTTACCAGTAAATGTAATTATTATGCTTTATTAATCACTTGATCAAAAGACGTGGTAATTATTATTATTAGTCGGTTGCTATTAATACTAACTGGATTTATTACATAAGCCGTAACAGATGTATAACTTAAATGTTATCACTTTTTATTATGAATTATCTGTACTCGATTAAGTATACGGTAATAAATATACTCGATATTAAAACATCTTGTTAGGACCGTTTTCTATTATGAATTATCTGTACTTGATTATAATAATACATATGTTAGAACCGTGGTAACCCAATTAGAAGAGTAACGAATTAGCAACCGGAGGATTGCGAGTTCGAATCCAGCCAAATACCGTCGTGTACAAAGGGGGTGGTGCACATTAAATCTGTCGTGGCCTCAAAAACCCTCGCGTTGCGTGGTGTGGAAGTTTGGAGAGTGTTGTGCCAGTTTAGATGTTGATCTCGTCATCTGACCGTGGTTCAAAATTAAGTGGTGTACTCGGATCTTTCCCTTCGGGATTGATCCCAGAACGTTGACCCGTTGTATTACTCCAGTGTGACGTTAACTAACTACTTACCTAAAATAGCTGTTGCTTACAGGTTAAATGAACTTGAATAGGAAAAACAACGTAAGGACACAACACAAGTTCTCTTTAAAAATATTAAACATTTTATTTTACACAAATAAAATTTTAATTAACAGATACAAAAATTCAATTTTGAACCGCTTTTTAAAATACTCAATTATTAGAAATATCAAAATGATCGCTTAATGTACATAGAATTTCACGTTATACCGCTTTGTTGGTAAAGGAAAAATTCCCCTTCTCATCAAACTTTTTAAATCACAATTATTCATAAAAAAATTTAATTGTTCTTGGGTGCTAAGCACAGCAATTACTCTTCAGTGCGCGTTGCCAATGGCGAACCTCGTTTTTCTTTTGGATTAAAGTACTTCGCCAATGGAGACAAAGGAAATCAATCTTGTTCCTTTATGCACAATAATTCTTCTGTCATACGGTTGTTTCTTTTGTCATCTAAGTAATCGCATAGATTTTTAAGAAATTAGACGAAAGAAGTGTACTTGCATCTGTGCCCATTTACTACTGTTAGATTCAAACAAAAGTAGAGTCAGTTGGTCTTGAGTTATGGATTATGTACACTTTATTTTAGAGCTGTTGTTTTTTATTCTATAGAAGAACGCTTCATTGTCACAAAACTTTGTTTTGGAGTTTTAAGGAAGTTATTTCAAATTGGAGATAGCTTAAAAAGAGTAAAAATTGTGATATTAAGACGAGCACATCGATTTGACACTACTGTTCCGCCAATTCGTATTTGCAGACTGATTGTGAAGAATAATAGAAATAATTATTGACAACGAGCCTCTATTCGTAAAGTTAATTATTTGTGCTTTTGCAACTGTAGGAATAAACAAACATTTATTTTTCTTGAGTTTTGTTTTCTCTTTAAAAGAGATGTCGTGTACAAAAGAATAAATATTCACTCAAAATTCTTTTGAAAAATTGAAATACCGGCAACCCCAAGTTAGGTGATGGATAAGTTGACATTTTGGTGATATTGATACTTGATTTACTGAATAAGCACAATTGATGAAGCATCACAATATGGATCTGAATTTTCATATTGTAAAGTAATTTTTTATGTTACTTTATTATTTGTCTTTTAATAAATGTTTTTATTCTACATTAGCTTAATTTAGATTCCAGGAATAAAATCTTAGTAATTGACAAAAAAAGCAAACCCAGATGAACATAGTTCTAAAATTAGAATAAATTTCTTTGAGGATCTTATCCAACAAAGTGGGAAAATGGGAAAAGGACAACCAGGAAGAGAGATCCGAAACAATATAAATGTTCTCAAGAAAACGGTACCATCGCTAATAGGCAATGATTTTCCATAGCCAATTCGGGACAACTTTGAAATATGGCAACCCATCATGGGCTTATCCAAACAGCCGTTTGACTATGAAAATTTGAGTCGCCAACTTGGCGATGGAATGGTACCGTACTTTTTAGTTTTATCACGTTCTCAAACCAGACTTATCTACCAAACATGCAAACAATTGTATGATATGTAAATCCAAAATATCATCCCATCCCTCAATCTCTTTCAAGCTTGAGAATTCAATAGAATGTCATTAATAAGATGACTCGATCAAATTCTAATTCACTGCTCAAAAACAAAAAAAAAATGTCTGACTGAAAAGTTTAAATCTGACCTTCAACTGAGTCAATTTTGCAATAATTTAAGAATAAATTAGCTACAAGAAAAAACAACTTTGGCTAATTGTGCGCCAAATCCAGTAAAGATACATTCTAAGGGACATTCATTGTGTGTAGGCAATATGGCACCAATTCTGGTAACTAACCTTGTTTATTAGCTTTCGGTGTGGACAACCCTTGGAATTAGTGACAATTTTTCACTTGAAAAGCAAATGTCCACTACAATGCATATATAAACCTATCCTTTTATGCAAAACATAAATGGAACACAAATTTCAAAACCAAAATAAAGACACATAACTATCTTCAATTTTGAACGCTGATTAATATTTGTATTTCCCTCTATTTTATGAATCAACACTAAAAATGTTCTATATTGTTTCATTTTATTAAATATTTGTAAATATTTTCCTCGCATCACAAATATTTTAATCTTGAACTACTATTTAGTACAGACTAATTTTTGAACTTACTTATATTTCATTTTTAAATTAACAACCTGATAAGAATTTGATCTTGTTTCATTTAATTCAAAATTTGTATGCATTTTCCTTTGCATAAGTATCTTTAATCTTACACAGTTATTTAGTACAGAATTAATTTTGAATTTACCTGTACTTCACTTCAATCAACCACACTAAAACTAGTTTGATCTTGTTTCATGTTATTTATGTATTGTACACAATTTCCTTGCAGCAGCTGGCTTTGCAGCCTACAGCTATGGTCGTGGAGGCTTTCCTGGGTACCCAAGCTTCAGCTATCCTTTCGCAGGTATGAGCTTCAGTCCACCCCATCATCTCTGCCTGCCCCTCTTGTCTTCGGACTCTACTGTGGGGCTGTGCAATTTGCATGCTCTGCAACTCTAAATGCACTACTCGCTGCTTATGATTAGATCTGCCCATGATCCCAATAATCACATTTATTTTGATTTTATGCAGTAATGGCAGTTTACTCATCAGTTGTCCTGGTTTACTCTGAAATTTAAATGCAATGAAATTTGTCAAACGTTTCAAGGGAAATAAGAATATTCTTTTTATTTAAGAATGTATTTATTCTATACGCAGTCTCTCGATTTTGAATCGAACACAGCTATTTTTATTTTCAATTAAGTTTCTGAATTAGTTGCCGTTGCCATGTACAAAGAAATTACATCAAATAATTCTTCCTGCAATCACTGCGAATTGCATAGTAATGTAATTTTAATTACTGAAAAATGTTTTTAATTTGTATTATTTTAATGCAGCAATATGCTTTTAGATAATAGTATTTTAAGCTTTCTATTTTTCTCTCTATTACTTTATTATATCTTAATATAATTTATCCAAGTTGAGGTATTTTCATTCATGATTAAACTGAATTTGGTCAATTGCATTTGATTTCAGTGTGAATCAGGTACACAAATTTCAAAACCATTTTTTTTTATTTTAAAATTTTATAAATGATGTTTCATGGGCAAATTTTAATTAGTTCTTATTATTCAAAATAATTTGTATTCAATTCTGAAATAGAACTGGTTCATGATTTGTGCTTGATATGAACACTTTACAGAGTAATTTTAGTGTTTATTACGAGTATACTGCTTCAAATTTACTTTTATCTGAATGGAAGTATTCAAAACATTGTCTTACTTTGTGTTGGTTTAAACATGAGCAGAAGAGCGACATTTCTGAACAGTTATGTGACCAGCATTGCTAAGTTGCTTTCCAGCAATTCAGAAGTAATGCTGTTGAATTTAAATAAGTTTCCTTTTTTATTTCTCTCAAAATTTTTATAAGCTTTTAAATTATGGGTCTGCATTGATATTATTCCAGAATTCAAAATCTTGCGAAAATTGCAAATGTTTTCTAATTTTAGTTTCCTTCTTATTTGTCCTTGCATTCATTCCTACAAGAAATCAAATACTTTAGGTCTCCTGGTTTTAAATATTTAATTGATTCTAACTATTTCATTCTTGATATGGTTCTCAAAAATAATGGATTACTTTTGCATAGCAGTTAAGCAATTCTAACAGTGCTGGAGAAAAGAAGTATTTGAAGCTTGTTAGCTGCTATGTGATAGGGCGTACAATCTGCAAAATAAAAAACGGGTTATCTCTCCCTTTCATATTCTTTCTGTTGCTGCGTTAAAGATCAGGCATTTTGTGTTGAAGGTTGATATAAATTTTGAATATCTGGTTTGAGCCACCATCAAAATTAGCTGCCTCTAATTTCTCTGAATGCTTCTTGGTTTTGTAGGATAATTCAGTACGGACATGTATTAATTTTCCATTTTTTTCAGTAGAAATATCTGACTGGTAGTAATTTCCTCCAGGTTTTTTCTCTAGTGCTTTAATTCGCAAGATGTTTTATTTGAAGAATTTATAAACTCAGTTAAAACTATTTATTTTGTCTCAATACTGTTAATGCATAGAGAACAATTGGATTTTGTTGGTGACTTATTTCAAATGTAATTTAATATTTAAATAATGTGTGTTGATATTTTAGTCAATGTGTGATTGCTTGCATTTAAATAAAAAGTTACACTTCTTCAAACCTTTATGAATTCTTTGGGTTTTTGTTGGTATTGAAATTGGTTATTTGGTTTTAATTAGGGCATGTTTTTCCATATTTTTGTACAACGCAATTGATTTTAACTACTTTTATTCTGCATCTGTTAGAGGCTTGAATGTTTTTAAAAGTTAAAAAACTGAATAAGGTTATTGATCTTCGACTTCTGTGAGCATGTTTTATCAAACATGTCCTTCTAAGCGAACAAAGGAGCTATTTCAATTCAATTAGAGTCACATTGATATTCATGCGACCTTTGACCAGGCAACACTCTGGATTTGAGATGGGAGAGGCGACTCGCGTTTTTCATTCTGCTGACTGCACGTGCTATCTTTGTACATAGGAACTTCGGGTGCCACCCTCCCCGTTGACTGGGCCTCTGCAACCGCTGCTGGGACCCCATTCGCTAGGTCCCTGGTACCCTCCGTGAACCTCGCTGAGCAACTTCTGTCCCCCAAGGGAAATCCTGCGTTGCCCCCGCTGTGGCAGACAGTGCTCTTCGTTGAACTCTGAGGAAATAATTTTCGAGTACGTTCAGATTTTCTGCTTCGCCAATCGCTGCACCCTTCGCAGTACCTCATTCTCACCCTTGCTTCTAATGGGAAACACTACCTTTGTTTTATTCATTCTGTTTGTTGGAAATATAATCTTTTGTTTTACTTCATGTTGAATCCTTACATTCACAGGAATTAAAATCTAAACAATCCATCAAAACCTTAAAAGTAATAATTTTGATAAAATCAGTTTTTATGCATCTATGTGAAGTATATTGAAACTTCTGAACATAAGATTTAAGAACACACACTTTAAAACACTAAAATTATTTGTAATTGGTAAACTATGTTATAAATTATCAAAGCAGTTTGCAAAGAGGATTTCCACACGCCTTAAAAAGGCATGATTTTTTTTTCAGTTTTTAAGGGCCTTTAAAATCTTAATATTTTCTGCAAGTTCTTACAAATTTTAGTTAAACAGCTTTAGTTTTACAAGAATGCTACATATTTCATTTCATTTACATTAAAAAACCAAAATTAATGTTACTTGTCAAAGGTAAAGTGCCACCAAAAACCGAGGGCTTAACATAAGTAGGTTAACTAAAAATTGCTGTTTTTAAAATTGGATCTGGCAGACTTAACCATAGTATTCGTGATATTTTCTTCACCTGTGCTCTCACATGTTAATCTCTTTTGATCTATGTTGACTTTAGCCTTTAAAAATGGCAAATAGCTTTAAAAAGGACTTAAATAGGTCCTAGTTTTTCTTTAACCTTGAAAAGTGAGAATCCAGTAGAAATATTTTATGGTTTATTTAAAATCAAAGGTCTTTTCAGACTATCACTTCCTACTCTCTGAGATGAATTCAATCAGGTTTGTTTTTAGATCTGAATAACAAAGCCAACTAACACACATAAATAATCAACAATACTGAGACCAGAGGGCCCTGGACAACTACCCAGTGTCCTGCTTTAAAAGGACTCCTATAGGATTACAATGTAATTAGTCGCAATATATATTAATCATTAATCACTAATACATTTCTAAGTTTTCATCCTTGGGATTTTTCGTCATGCTGTAGCATTAAGACAATTGCTCTCATTCAAGCTTGATATTAAATAATAGCTGGATAATTCATGTAATCCACAGGGACTGATTATTCAATATTTTGTGAAAAACAAAGTAGAGAAATGAATAACTGGATTTCATTTCAGAATCTTTGAATACTAGGGTATATTTAAGGTTTTTCAAAACTAACTGTTTAATTTTCTGTATTATAAGCTAGGGTGTGATTGGGGGGACATCAGGCAATGCAGCAATTGGATGCAGGAAACCACGGCTTGATTAAACTCTATGGTCTTTAAATATTATTTCCAGTTAACTATTTTACTGTTTGTAGTTACTATGCAAAACCACCAATGATTTTGGTGTTTTTAATTTTTCATATTGAAGGGTCTTTCATGATTTATAAAGCTATTTATTTAAGAGTACCATCAGAAGAAATCTCTGTTCATTAAGATTTATATATTGATTATGTTTTAAATATGCAAGATTAGTCCTAAAGATTTATCTGGTTTTTATATATTATGCTGAATTTTATTCGATTGAAGCCTATTTCTGAAAGAAAGCTATTGCATTTGCATTAATTTCAGCTAACTCCTTTTGCAGTTATTTCATTAATTTTTTTAAATAAAGTATTTATAAAGTTTTAGTATGTGAAGTTATGTTATTGTCAACTCCTTGAGAATACTTTAAAAAGCAATTGATTAGTTTTGAACTGAGGTTTCTACCTGATCGTTATCACATATATTAAACCTGTTATCTTCAGTATTTTGTCCAAATAAATTTTCTTTTCGTATTCTGGAAGTTGAGATGAACTATTACGGTCTTATTCACTCTCTCTCCAATGTGTATGTACTCATATTCTGGCTATAATATTCACATAGAAACGTCCAAATAGCGTCCACGTTCTATAATAATCCAGTAGAAAATCTAGAATTGTTATTTAATAATCGTCCATCCCATTTTTAATATTTATACGTGTAGGTACTTAGAGATCTGTAACTGTGGCTACTACTTAACTTACTCGATTACTATGTATAGCAAAGTTGCAATGCAAATGTTTGAAGGATTTTCAATAGATGAAAAACTTCTATTGTTATCCATGTATCTAATTAATTATCCTATTCATCTAATTAAAAACTGTAAAAAGGTACACAAAAATATATAGCTCTTCTCTTACATTTACATTCAGAAACATTTTGAGTACTTTATACCTTCAAATGCAGGCATTGCAAACTTTAAGGATCCTTTGATAGACCAGCGTAGGTAGAGTTGTGTATATGAGGCTAAAATGCAAATCCTAACATGCATTTTAAACCTAGCATTCAATAATTGAAAGTGGACATCTTAGGAATGAAGCTCAAAGGATTCTAATACTGAATATTCAATTCATGGATATCTAATTGTCCTTCTAATTATGTTCGAAAAATAATGTCACATTGTTGCTTTTATAAGTTTGCCTTTAAATACATTAACTTTTTTTTGTACTCTTTAAACATACTGATTTTGAATTAGTTATCCATAACTGTTTGTATTCAATTTTGTACATTTTTACTTATTTCTATTATTTTACCTTAATTCATTGATATTTTCATATTTATTTCCTACTTATATATTGGTGATCATACACCGTTATTGTTCCAGTTTCAAGATATTCATGAATTAATTATCTTTTTAGCATATGTATTTATAAGTAGTTAGAATATGTACAATTGTACTATGTAATGTTCGATAAATGTAATTGCATGTCGAAAGTTTCTATAGTATGAACCTTTCATGAGATCAAAATCAGTTTTCGGTTTGTCAGATTGTTTTGTGTACGTATTCAGCTCTACAATTATTCTCGTTTATAGAAACTAGAATTTCTATTTCTTCTAGATAGCATATTATGTTGCTATTTTACGGTTCTAAAGTTTTCAATTGCCCACAAATTTGCTTGATAATTTTAGCAAAACATAAATTGAGATCTCATGAAAGTTATAATCCGTCATGACATCTACGTAGTTAGTGTAACTAGAGTTGTCTATGTTTCTTCCATCCATTATTACTGCAGTGTGTTCATTTCTTTTGGAACTTGTTTTACAGTCTGATTTCTTAGCCAACATATCACACTGCTTCCAGCCATTACATTAAGGTGCCATTATAATAGGTTTTTGTTACGCTTTCAGTGAGCCGTTTCGTTTTTATGCTTAAGCTACCTGAACCCTCCATTTACATTGCTTCGTTAGGTTTAAATAATGAAATAAAAATTTAGAGCTATATGAACTCACAAGAAATGATGCTTAGATCATTAAGAGTTTCTTTCTTACTACAGCAATTGCTAGTTAAAATGTCTTATATGTTTTACTCCTATCTTTTCTTGCTTTGAATGCAATGGTGTACATATAGGGAAGCTCTTAATGCTAGGCCCCATTACTAGTCATTCACATTTTAAAATCTAAATGTGTAAATTGTTTTGAATGTCAACAGAACATGAATATTAAAGTTTCTCATTAGACTTAAAATTCTCTTTAACTTTCATAAAAAAATTATAGGAATCCTAGAATTAGCATCAACCCCACAAAATTACTATCAGCCTCTAATCCAATGATTATAGTATATTATAACGAGTATATATCTAGTCACTGACTGTATTTATCTAGTCACTGACTCAACGTTTAATGATTTTGAAATTCACTTTGTTAAAATAGGAAATGAAAGTTCCATGTATAATACATATAGATGGAATTCCAATGTATATTTGCTGCAAACTGCAAGTTTTTCTCCATTATTATAAATTAATAAAGAATAAAAAACGGGAATTAATTCTCAATCGTATAATATACAATTGAATGTGCTCTGAAGACAAAGTTGTCCATTCATTTTGAATCAGGCTGTCATTTATTTTGGATTTTTATTTTTCTCCATTGGATTACATTAATATTTATTCTTATTGAAATTTTATTTCATTTTAAATATTTTTAGGCTCCAATATTTAAAAAAATATTCAAATGATTGATTTATTCCTGATTTCTTGTTTAGATACTAAGCATCATTTCACCATTTGAAAAATCAATATAGCTATCCTTAACGTCAGTTAACAATGATTAAATACATTTGAAATTTGATTTAATATTTTTTATTTATTTCCAAAAATAGTTGTAGATGTAAAATAGATATACTAATGCTATTTTTCAAGATGATTCATACAATTTGCTTTTCGTTTGTAAAATAGAAAAATTTTGGCTCCAATGTCATTCCTTTATTCCATGTCTTCTCGTATAGTTCATACATTTTTTGAGTGCTCAGCCCTTGTTAGCCATATTGGTTTTTCAAACACTTTGTGAGCTTTAGTAAATATTCTGATACTTGTAAAAGACTTGGTAAACATTCCGGACCATTTTAAATGTCGGTTTTCAAATAATTTTTTGAAGATCAGTTTTGCCTTGGTCATCTGTTGCCATCTTGTTGTGCTTATTATGCCTAATATTAACTGTGCATAATTTTGTTAAAACTGAAAAACTATTTACATCACTATTTATACACGTGACTACACATCAGAAAAAAAGCACTTTTGTTTTCCAATAATCCTCAGATGTGTTGCAAACTCAATCACAACGCTGTGCTTCTTGAAAAATAGGTTTGCTGCTGCAATTGAGCATTTTTTAAGAACTTTGCAAACATTTCAATTGTTCTGAAGAAAGCATCAAAAGATGCTATCCAGTTTTGCGTGTATAATCTGTTGCTTCTGTCCTCGATTTTATACTGTTGATCGTTTGATTTTTGAATTCAGCTTTTGTGCTTACTACTTGTTGTCAACTGTGTTACAAAAATAAATTATTCTTTCAAAGCCAAAAGATTGGTTTGAGCCTATCAGTTTCATTTCTATCTTTTAGAAATGAACAGCGTCCACTTTAAAAGTAATGTCTTTGTATATTGAATGATTTCACACCCGAAGTTATGCCATTGTTGTTTCAAGGAAATAAAATATTCTATTTAAACACTGATATTCTATTTTAAACACAAATTATAACAAATTTTTATATACTTTATATACTTCAAACACGAGATGAAATACATCAACAAAAATAGTTAATTTTGTATAGCCAATTGTATTGTAAATTTTTATTAGAAAAGAAAATTAGCAGTTTGTCACATATGCGTGAAATGCTTTTAGAAATTTCATTTACATGTTGAGATTTCAATGGAAAAGTATTCTATTTCAGTTCAGTTTCAGATCTGATGATCTTGCGTATTATCTTTGATATTTTCAAAGCTGATTAGAAGTCAAATATAGTTGTATAAAAAGTTTGTAACACACAAATGTCCTTGATATGCTCTTCCAATCTGCTTTCTAAAAGATCTGTCATGTCCAATAAATTACAATATACAAATACAGACATCTGCTGAAACTAATATTTTCTAAATGCTATACATATAAAATATTTAATTATGGTGAATACAGTGGGTTTTTTTACAGGAATTAGTTAACCTCGAATAATTCTGAAGTTAAGATATTTGTAGGTTTTTCTGGCTTCTTTGAAAGGAACTTAAGAAAATATTTCTCAGCTATTTGAGAAAATAGCAATATTGCTTACTACACTTTCTTATTTTTGAACGAACTTTTTGATTCATTAAAATTTCTTTTCTATTGAAATGTATACATACACACTTAGGTGGGATATTTTAATTTGTGTCATTGAAAAATTCATAATTGTTTTTTCTTCTAGATATTGTTTTTACAGTGCACGCTGATCATTTTACGCATAATTACATAATACTAAAGGCCTATCATGCTTTTAATACACACATGTAAGATTGTTTTGGCTCATACAGATGTCCATTCAAAAAATGTTTTCATGTTAACTTTTTGTTCAATCTCACATTTTTAATGCATATGAGGGATAGAAAATTAATTGAAAACTAATTAATTTTAAGAATTGTACATATTGTGTATAATGGAAAATATAAGAATACGTTCAAATTATATAAAATTAAGAATCCTTTATCCAATTATAAAAACATTTTATAACATCTAGAATTAATAGGTCACTTTAAAAATTACTCTTACTTTCTTTATAATTCATTAAATTTTTTGCCAATCATTAAAACATTTATTTAAATAAAATTCACAAATATTTTTTCCTTGACATTACTAACATAAAAACAAATTGCTTTGCTTGTTTAGTAATGATTTTTAAAATTAACTTTTCTCATTCAGGAATTAATTTTTAATATAATTTTATTTGCTTGAAATGAAATAAAAATCAAAATGTAGCTCTAATTTTATCTGCTGTTTGGATTTTTTTAAAAGCTCTATAATGTCTATTAAACATAAAGATTCATTGTTTCTAATTACCAGTTCAAATTCAAACATTAAAGATAATGATTACTTTTAATTAAAATCAACGTATTCAATCAGAAGAATGCCTAACAAAACATTTTGTTAAAACTTGAACTTTGAGTCATCTGTTACTTTTCTTTTTGCAGTATTGAAGACTTAGTTCATTTAGTGCTGACTGTAGTGTGAATTAGCCTAATACAGGAAAAATGCTGACTGTATGAGACTTAGTGGCAATTATAACATAAAATACTATTTTCTAGTTGCATTCTTTGTGTGGTGGATGTGTTTTGTAGTTGTTATAGTGAAGTGTGTGATCATCTCTGACTTTGTACATAATCTCATCTTAACATGCTTCTCTCTTATTAGGAATTGTAGAGTAGCTTAGTGAAACATGACTAATATCTCTGTACTCAAGCTCTTTGTGCATGTCCTCTTCTATTAGTGAAGTTGAGCATTTGAAAGAAACTAATTTCATTCTTCTATTTTGACTTCTCTTTTGACACTAACAATTATAATGTTCCGCCGTATATGGCTTCACTGCTTGAAAAACTTAATTTTCAGTAAGATAACACTTTACTGCAGTGACAAGTTAACTCTTTCTAAAATTGTGATTTGGGGTTAAATTTGTAATATAACGATTTAAGACAATTTTGTAAAACTCTTTTAGTTACACAAAACTCATCTGATTTATATAGTTCAATGATAAATCGGTTTTAAAAGTAGTTTACATGAATTTACTTCATGTAATATTTTTTACAATAGCACTTGATAGTAAATTAATGTTTCTAGCAATATTTGAATCAGTAGGTTACAAATAGTTTAAAAGTTACACTGTAGAACTTTACAAATGTTCCTTAGAAAACAAATCAATTTGTTACTTGCAAATTAATTGATTAAAGTTAAAATTGAGTTTTAAAAGTTATGTAATACATTTTTAAAAATCTGAACATTATCTTGTTTGAGTTTATTTAGAAACAACTAAACATTCGTAACTACATATTTATTTCTGCTAAAAAAACTTTCATTTGATTTTCTAATATGCATTCAGTTATATTGGTTACTAATGTTTAAAACTAATTGGAATGCAATGTAATTTTAGTGCAGAATAACTTACATACTAAAAACACAGATTTAGGTGTCTCTTACACTTTTAGCACCTTATTACACATATGCGTTACAATTAGCTCATTCTAGATACACTATCCTGGCCTGTTTAAAACCCTATCACTCCTTAGTGTAGAACCTCTTAGATAACATGTCTTTGAATTTTATACTTAACATGTATTTTTGTAAAAAGTTTATATTTTAGATGCAAAATTTGCATGAAGGTCAAACTTTTAGAACAGGATTGCTTAGAACTCTTTAGATGTAAAGTGTTCTTCAATACTGTAATGATTGTTTTACTGTGAATAAAATTTTCATTTGATATTGATAATAATTCCTTTGGATATAATAATTTTAGACAGTTATATCTTATTCCAAAGTTTAAAAAAAAATAGTCTTTCTGTTTGATTTTTTTTTCCTTTTGTGAGTTAAGGAATTGTTTGATTCTTAACAATTTTCTTGAATTATTTATTAAATCAAAGAGGTACATTTTAGCATAAAAAATTGAAGATATAAAAATAGTTTTTCACACTTTTTAAGATTAAAAATACAATATCTAAAATTTATAGTAAAATTGTGATTATTTAGGTTATGCTTGTGCAGTTTTTTAGTAAATAATAGACATAAAAATTGTAATGAATTATCTATCACATTGAACAGTTACTGACAGGTTATTTCTTAATTTGCTGTACATGTATTGATATGTATACACATTTATCATTTATAATTTCTTATTGTTTGCTGTAATCAGTTAGAAGTAAGTGATTTATGGGTACCTATAAATTTTATCTGGTTTTCAAACTTACTGTGCTTTGAATAAAAATCACAAATGTATTTATATATAAATATGTCATCTGATTCGATAAAATGGAACAAATGTTCATGAAGTGCCTATTACAAGTATGGTTCTTTTAATCCTAAAAAGTAATCAATATGCATTTAATTTCGGTGAGTTATGCAAAAAATGTGTTATTGTTCAACCATATATGTAAAAGTAACTGAAAAATTATCTATCATATAGCTAAACTTCTTTCAAATGCTCAACTTGTAGCATTTTTCGCTTTGTTTCATAATATTGTGAAAAGCTGCGTGCACCGTTTTGTTTGTTTACCGTAAGCAACTGGTAATTGTATATTGTGTGTTGTGTTTCCGCTTTGCTTATTAGTCTTAAACTTCGGTATTGGTCAAGTAGTCGATGTGGCGTGTGAAATACTTACTACATACTTTCACATTCTCTGTAGTACATTTATTCTCTTAGTCAAGATTTTTACCAAGTAGTAGCCATAGTAATACAAATAACCCAAGTAGATTTCATTCTACTTTTCAACCTCACCTAGTATATCAACTCTTCATAGATCTTCTAATACTTCCAGTAGCTTCTGTCTAATTCAGAACATTCCTTGTAGTCTTGTTTATAATATCTTGGGGTATACCAAACAAATGTAGTCCTATTGTAGTTTGTTCTCTATATAGAAATCATTTCTTTTGTAAAACGAGTAGCCATGTTGAAAGTAGTTTCCTAAATAGTATCCTATTGTAGTTAGTGATAGTTATGTACAACCTGAGGGTTCTTACCCTGTGGATATGTCTTCAAGGTAAGAATTATTTGAAGTTAAGATTTTGAATTTCGTAATTAAAACGTGATTTCATTCTTCTTTGTATTCTAAATTTTGTATATATTCTTTCATTCTTTTATCAGAAAAGCTTTTCTTTGGGGAATTTGATTGGTTTTTATTTTCATGGGATATACATCTTTAAAATATCTATTTTTTAATTGTAAACTTGGAGTGCAGAATGACAAATCTGTGGAGACTATTTGATAATACATATCATTTAAATGGCAATGAATATTTTTTATACATTTTAATGTAATGGGTGTTATTTTCATTTTGATTAGCCTAGTTGTACAAAAAGTATTGTTTTAAAAGCATTGTTCAAGTTTTCCTTCTTGTATAGAACCTGTAACCGTCTAACTTTGCTCAGTAGATAGATTTTAAAAGTTAGAAATATTTCAGAAAATTGTGAATCATAATTGTGAAATTGAAAATCTGATGAATGGGAAATTTTATTTCTATATTTGTTTGCAAAGTTTTTGTATGATAAATCATAAATTTTATAATAAAAAATTATAAATTATTATATCTCAACAGAGTTCAGTAAAATTTCTACTTGTATTTAAAAGAATATATATTTAATTTAAGTAATAATAAATTTTACTTTGCTTACAGTGGAGTTGAACGGACAACAGACATCTCCACCGCTATTAACTCAAGCGCTTTCAGGTAATACGATTTTCCTCTTTTATGTGCCCTTTTAATTTTAAATTTACGATGATTATGAAATTAGATTTTTTGTATGACCCCCGAGGGAAAATGTTTAACATACATCATACTTGGGGTTCTGTATTTCTGAAAGAATTTGTTATTGGTGACCAATTATTTCAGTACTCTGAAATTGAAACTGACCATGAAAGTAAGACATCGGAATCAGTGGTTGTTAGATTGTCGTATAAACCTTCTTTGGCGATAATTTTCATGAAAACCTTGCAATATATACCTTTCAAACACTCAAGAAAAAGTTTAATTGCTCATTTTTGTGTCTATTTGACGTCAGTTTTGTGTAAAATATCGTCAAATCGGTTTCGTCGATTTCAAACTGCCGCTAAGCATGAAACAACTCTGGAAAGCTGGGTTACTTTTTCTGTTTTGAATTGCATTCCTGAAGCCTAACTTGGTGCAATTATCTCTAATTTGGAGAGGGTGTAATTATTTTTATTTTAAGAATTATTTGTAAGAATTTTTCATCTCTTCTCTAACAGTTGTTCGTTGGTTTTTCTGTCATAAAAATCTTCCAGATTTTTTTTGGACATGCCAGTAATATCTTATATATTAAATAAATATAATTGTTTCAGAGCACCTAGAGTATCTTTCAACAAGCTACATTCTATACAACATGTCAGCAAATTTCAGACATGTTATAAACTGTAGCTATCTTTTTAAATGAGCTATTTATTTAAAAAGATCTATCTCACTTTTGGTCATTAATTATGTATTTAATAATTAATTACACTATTATGGGAATTAATATAGGTGTACAGCTAAATTGTTATAATGGTTTTTTATTCTTACAATCCTGAATAAGGTAAATTATTCAAAAATCCATTCTAAATTAATCAAAACATTTTCACTCCTGTAGAAATTGGAAATCTAAGAAACTGAAATTATTTTTAGGGTTCTCTAAATTACATTTTATGTTTATACGCATTATTTTTTATTGCTTTTAAACAGCTCATTGTATATTGTTGAACATTTCATGCCATGATTTCCGTTCTGTTTCAATAATCCTTTACCATTATGAACCTTGTTTATTTCAGTGATCAACAACTATGGGCCGCAAAGCTTTGCCCAACCGACATCTCCTGCTAACAGCCGTGGCTTTCCCGCCACCAACAGCCCTGGACCCATCGACCTCTATACCTCTGGTCAAGATAGTGTTGGCTATGTGCAAGCCACCAGCCCCCAACCCACGGGCTTCCCACCTATCGCTGTAAGTAGGGTAAGTATTTATTAAATTGCAAACAGTATTACACACATTGCAGTACAGAGGACTTGATAAACATGTTTCATTGGAATTCTCATTCATTCTTAATGAGTAAAAGAAACTAAATCAGTTGTAGAGTTATCATATGTCCTGGTTTGACCGAGATGGTTTGTTAGGCATGTGCGTCTCAGAGTCCGGTCTGGTTTTGTCCAAACCAGAAGAAAAATACTGAGACCTTATTATTTTTTATGTATTTATCATAATGCAAGAAAAGGCACCTGCTTTGAATGCCCTTTGGTTGTAACACTGGTATTGATCTTTTGAATGTACTGCAAAATGTATTTTTTGTCTGCAAAAAATTCCCCGTCCATTCAAATTGCCCCAGAAATCCCTTGTAATAAGGGTAGGTGCTGTTGTTAGTTTGAATGAACAACAGTATATCTTGTTCCAAGATTGATATATCTGCATAAAAAATTAACGAAGGCAATGATAATTCTGCGATAAATTGACTGAAATAGTGATTGCCTAAGCATTTTCTCCTTCAAAAATAGTAATGGATGGAAAACTGAGGACTTATATCATTACAATAATTTAGTTTAATCAAGTTAGTGTCATGATGGTTTGTTTTAGGTCATCTATTTCGTGCACGAGGGCAAATTAGAGAAACTAAGTTTACTCTACAAATACAAACTAATATTAGCTTATGAGCTACCGTTTTTAGCTTGTTTCAGTCTGTTATTTTAACAAATGAGTTTCCCAACAAATGTATTGTTTATTCGTATTTCAGGATTTGAATTTACGGAATATTTTTTATCTGCTTGCTGAAAGGGAGTAAATATTAATTGGAGGACGATTTTTCGTAACTGAATTTTTTTTTAGATAATCCTCTTTTAAGTGGTTAAAGATATTAACAATTGAAATAGTTAAAAGACATTAAAAGAACCAATGAATAGAAACTACAATAAAGGAATTTTTTCTTTCATAAAATATTTGTTATTTTTAGGCATACAATGATTTTGTAATTTCATCTGTTTCTAGGATTTTAATAAACAACATAAATACACAAAGATGTGATGATTATTAAAAGTTTTCATGAAATACATTTGCATGTGCTTTATCGTTTCCGTTTATTTCTTAACCAAAAGTTCAACCACGAGTTTAGAATGGGATAGTTTCAAAATTAAAATATCGGCATTCAAAGTGAATTGCAATTGGTGGATATATTTCAGCAATGGAAACTTATACTTGGATGCATTTGTAGTAGCACATGTATCAATGCATTGTATATGCTTTGGAAATAAGAAAATTCTGAGAAGTTATTGTTTCCTTCAACAGGATTTTCTTTACTCGAACATGTTTTTATTTCCACTGTTCATTAAATTGTTAAAGGCACATTTATTTGGTCATGCTAAAAATTTATTTTTAAAGTCAAGGAATAGATATTATGTTGAAAATTAAAATAAATAGTTCAATACATTTTGTAGTAACATGCATTTAAATTTTAATCACAATTCAATACACTATCATTTATTTTTGAACTATCATAAGAATTTATCCTATCAATTACTGTTGTTTTTTAAGGTAAAGGTGATCATTGCATTTATTTACAGCTTTATATTTTACAAAGATTACATTTGTTATATTTTTTATTGAAAGCCATATCATACAACGCTTTTGCATGGTTTTTAAAGAAGGTTCTGTTCACTGATGCATGGGGTCTTTAATCATTGAGAAGCGATTATTTGAGTGATATATTAATTTCAAACTTTAAAATAGCTGTTGACTACTTTTTGCAGTTGCTTTGAAAAATATGAAATCTCTCTTGATTGTTTTATGAATTTGATTTCAATAATGTTGCAGAATTACTAGATTATTCAGTACTTGATTAGTGTGATTAGTTTCTTTCATTATATTTTATTTGGAAATATAGCAACTTTATTTTGAATAAATATTTGCAATTTTCTGTATTTTTTAACGTTTCTTATTTTTTGACATATTTTATTTCTAATTTGACTTACCTGTTGATTTTTTAGTGTTACAATAGACTGGAAATAGCTCAAAGCAGATGCTTATTTAATAGGATATTTGTCTTAATTTTTCATTGTTGTGTTCATTCTATTAAATATGTAATGGTTTAGTGACAACATTACATGAGAAGGTTTGTCAAATAACATTTTTTTAAAATTTAATTGAAAAAAAATTATCAGAAAAACATTTTTAAAATGTATCTTGATTTATTATCTCTTGTAAAAAATGATTATATAGATGAGTTTGAATTTTTACTTTTAAGATCTTAGTGTCCTCGTAGATTATCTTTTTATATTTTCTCTAATGTTTAGTTATTTTTCTCCTTTTTCTCTACCATTCTCATTGAATTTCTTGAAAATTCGTTTTTATTTGCTCTATCATTTAACACAAAGTCTACAAAAACACAGCAGGAATTGACCGAAGTAAATGCTAAAAATACAACATGCAAACAACCGTACAATGGGCATTTTTTCAAACATTCATCCCTTGAACACTGTTCTTAATTGGCAAGCCAAGATGTTTCACTTTTATAATTTATTTGTGGACATTAAAATTATTAAATATAAATGAAGTGTTTTAACATATTCAAATGCTAACTCCGTTAATAGTTATTCTATTGACTGCTAGGGGCCGCTGATTGCCGCAGCCTTCACTAATGGATATCACTGAAATATAATCTTTACAACTGCCAAGAATTACAGTACACGGTAAGAAAAATATTTTTCTATACTTTGGCTTTAAAACAAACCCCGACAAAAAAAATCATTAAATTATTATTGTGATTTGACATGACCTGCAATCTTGCCAAATACTGTTCAAATTTGTAGGAAATCGCTCCCCAATCATTTTTAAATTTGAGTTAATTACACTTTTCTTTATTTATAATATCAAGGGAACTTCTAATTAAATGTAATTTATTTCTTTTGCAGTATTTGGTGAGATTTTCTAACCTCTTAGTTTTGCTTTTGCTGTATATTTTTTGTTTGACTTTCCTCTATTTCTCTATCATTTCAAAATGTGTCTATTATTCTTTTTCAACTGGCAAACTATATTTCTAGTTTCGTCAAAATACTTTAATACTGCATGGTTTCAAAATTATATCAATGTATCGTAAAATTTGAAATTATGATACAGCATCTGCTTTGAATCCTATTATCAGTTAATCCCTTTCACATTTCAATTTCAATCCTAGAGTACTTTAAAGTTTTTATGTTAGATTATTTCTATAATTTTTATAACCCGATTTATTTTCCTCAGTAAAAATATTGAGTATTAATTTGGTTCTTGCTTTGAAATAGAGATTAAGATTTCGATTGTACTTAATTAACACAGGTACAGATATATTTATGAACCAGTATCTTAATCCATTTTGTCTTTAGTACTTAGGCTTACAAATCCATGTATTTTAAATACACAAGTATTCAAATGGTTGGATATGCATGTATTCAAAAGCAGGTATTTACAAAACTCTTCTAAGATAATAAATTCAATTCTGTAAACAACCATGGCCACTCACATCTTCGAAATGTAAACAAAAAAGCTTAAGATATTTTCCTCTGAAAATTGTTTCTTTCTTCCATTGTAAAAATGAACATTCAACTGTTTAAAATGTTATAAGTTCGAAAATGCGTGAATGTGTTAAATGTTCAGTGAAATTATGTTAGCCAAGTCCAAGTTAACACCTTGCAACCTGGTCGTAATGTGAAAATGTGTACACAGATGTTAAAAAAGTCCTTAAGTATCCCTGTATTGAGAACACAGTGGTGAAGTGAAATCTATGTACATGGATTGCAAATGCATGTGTATTTTTCGTGCCTATAAAGAATGTCACCTATACTCATAATATGAACATTAGCAGAAAGAGTGCTTGAAATTATAACTGAATACTCAACATACTCGGTTCACTGGTTTACTTTTCTACTTTTCACACCAGTCTGATACTGCAGATTTAGATTTTTGCTGAATAATAAAATCCTATAATTTAGTTCTACCAACTATTCAATTAACATGATCCTTTCATTACTCAAATCGATGTCTAACATTCTAATTGTAACAAATATTTGATGCCAAATCATGCTGTCAATTTTATCCAAATTATAATTTTGTAAGAACAGAAATGTTAGTCTCCTACTGGATGAATGTGCTAACATAATATGGGTAGAATTAGTATTACACAGTTTGGGTTCTCACTCTAAATTGCCTTCGATTAGCAAGTGGTATTTTGATGGTTATTTATGAATCAGCAAGATGCTAAAGAGATTATACTAGACTAAATACAAATTTCAAATCATAAAATAGTTCATGGACCAAAGACAGCTAATTAACTATTTTAGTTAATTCACATACTGACAGACTAGAACGATTCATCAGAAGTGTATTAAATAAATCGTATAAATTTATCTGAAATCCTAAAGAATCGACAGATTTAACTAATGAAAAAGTACAAAAGAACATATTAAAAAGCTTCTTAACTTCTGATTCCGGAAATGTTGGTTTTAAGACAACAAAACATTGCTTTTAATATTTTTTAATAGTCATATTCTATTTGGTATTAACAGTTTACGCTTGTTTCAATCCATTTCTGTTTTAAAAACCCTCATGATTTTACAAAGTGTAATAACCAAATATGGTAGAACATGGGTACACACCCAGAATTCCACTTTAGGAGGGTCTGAGAAAGTGGTTATAATCATGATACTGAAGTAATCATTTGGAGATTGTGAAATTTCTCGCCACAAACTTCACAATTGGTTCCCAAATTCAATAATCCTCGCATTTAGGGCAAGATGGGTGAGTTATGAAAATTTAAAAAAACTTTGTTTTGTTCATGTGAACTGAAATTTATACAATTTTAAGATGATGGAAAGTGTTGCAATTTTAACATTGTCATCATTATTTGCTTAAAACTGAGGATGTGAAGAATTGCATGTAATTGGAAATGAACTTTAGTTTCATAAAAGAATACGTGCCGTGTTATTTCCTTTTTCCCACCCATTATTTTTGGTAGCACACTGCCAGTCAGTCACCCTTATGACACTCAATTTTTATTTTACGTTATGGATCAGAGTACCAGAACTGGGGAGCAAGGTAACTTTCTCCCTCAGAAAAAGATTTTTCCTTTTCCTAAGCCGTGTAACTTCGGCAATGAATCTAACTTTTATTTGAGACAAATAGAATTTTTAGCAAACGTAAACACTAATTGATAATGTTTTTAAGTCGATGAACTTTTAACTTTTTTGTTGCTTTGTCGGTAAAGCCCATCATCCAACTCTCTTGAGTGCACCCCTGATAGAACAAGCCCTTGTGCCATAAAACCTGACCAGCCCTGATAAAACAAATTTTAATTTTCTTTTAATGAACCTTCAATTGTTATGAACTTCTTCCTTAGTCGCTTGGGGTTCATAAAAAGGGGCATAAACTGTATAATACAAGGTTCCAACAGGCTTTAAGATAGAAGACCTGATTGTTCATTTGTACTTTCAAATGGCCTTAAAAGACCTTAATATTTGCGAAGTGCTTAAAGTATATATATATATATATATATACACACACACCTTAGGCAAGTATAGCGTTACTGGGTGTTTCAAATCCAACCATACGACCTCAGGAAGTTTCTTCCCCTGTACATTCATGGGTTAATCAGCTTCAATCTATGCTAAATCTGGTCTTCAAAATATGTGAAATAGCTTTGAAAAGGGCCTAATTTATCTTTTGCTGTAGGGATCCTAGAGAAACGTTTTAAATGCAATTATGTACTGAGGTGTTTTATCCTTTCAGATTGGAATGCGCTTTCACTCAGGTATGGAGGAAGAGGATAAACGAACTGTATATGGACAGCCTTGTGTTCTGCAACAAGTGGCACCAGTTCTCGCTTCCCTTTCCTTGGATTTGGTGCCCGAAAGAGCGCATTTGATTTGTGGTTGATTATTATTCTTAACTCTTACTCACTCCTCCACCAAAGCATTAACTCTTTTGATTATTATGATTAGTACTCTTGACAATGGACGTTTTCACGTGCTCCACACTTAACTTTTCGTTTTTCCTTCATTTTTCGTGTGTGTTTTATATAATTTTGTTTATTCGTGAACTTTAAAAAGAAACTCTGGACAGAATGGCTGCTATAAAAGAACTTATATGGGAGTTTTTTTTCTCCTCGTAGTGGAAGAGAAAAAAAAGCAGCTCGTTTTATTTCTCCTCCCAAAGACATTACAACTATACTGTGTGCTTCTTATTATATATATATATTGACATTATATACAACCCCAGACAAACTGCAGCATTTAACTATCAAGAATCGCAAATCTATATATTATAAGAATAGTTTGACGTTGTAACTGTTAATCGTACTGTGTTCTAACGACAGCTTTTGGTTCACTGTAATACTGCTATTGAACATTGACTGTGTTGAATCTAGCATCACAATTTTAATTGTGTTCTCTCACTGCTTTACCTATTGAAGAAATGATTCACATTTATCTGTGTTTTTCTAAAGAGAATCCATTGCAATTTAAAAGAAACCAGAGGCCTTCTGCAGCGCTAATAACAACGAATTCCAGCACCAAATATTGTTACTTATTTATTACTATTAACACTGGCACTTACTTAGAAGCTTTGCGGATAGCAGTTTTTTTAAAACAGAAACAACTGTAGTCATTTCATGCATTTTTTCTGTGTATGTAACTGTTAATGGTGTTTTATATTTGTTGGCTATAACATTAATATCTGGTCATGTATTTAGCCAAGCATATTTTTTGTTCTCTTGACATTGACTTGTTATGGTATATCCTGTGGCAGCCCATATTCATACATTCAGTTGATATTTATACTGAATTGAATATTTTTGTGATGCTTTTTTGTATTATTTATATTTATGTATTTTCCATAGAACTTGCATTATATTACAATGAATTCCATGAATACTTGAGTTTTGAAAAAAGTATCATGCAAAACATATGAAAGTGAAACAAAATTTTGTGCTGAGTTTGGAAAATACCCTTTCAGTTTTGCTTATAGAACTGCATATATTTGGTAAATTTATCTTTATATATATGCATTGTAATGGGCAATAAGTTTGATCATTCTAATGAATAATGCAAAATACTTTCTGCCATATAGTCAGCTAGATAGTAAATGCGGCTGTATGTGAGGGAGCTTTTTTTTACCCAATTCAAGTTTATTCCTCAGTAAATGAGTAAAACTATTTTTTGAGAACACAATGATTAATGAATTTATCTCACAAACTGATTTAATTGACCTGATGTACAAATCTAGAGTACAAAACTAATTTTCTAAACTTCTGTATACATATGAACTTTATTTGAATGGTAGTTTTTTTATTTGAACGTCTTTTTGTAAAATCTGAACATATCTCAAGTTTTAAGAATATTAGTTATTTTGTACGTAAATGAAACAAAAATATTTTGGTTGCATAAAAATCGTATTTTAATTATGTATTGCAAATTTTTGAAGAAACGTTGGGAATTATTTGAATTATCCCTTTTGTTTGTAAAAAAGCATCGAAGCAAACTGATTTTACTCGTTTTGAGATGTAACAGTAAGAAATGAGGGAGAAAATATTGTTACTCTATAATCTTATAACATTTAATTTACATTAGATTTTAAATCTTGCCTTTTATTGCCAACTTTTTATGCTAGTTTGAGTTTTCATACATGTTTAGATTCTTATTGAATTGGAAAATTGTTTTGAACTGAACTATTTCTGTACACAATAAAATTGTGTATTGATATGAATTCTAACATTCAATTGATACTTTTAAAAGATGTGTTTCAATTTTAAGCTACTTAAACTCTTTATTATTAAATAATCTGCAAATGTATGTTTAAGATACTAAATAACAGTTTTGAAATTGGCAGAACCCATAGTTACTCTCAGGATTTTGCTTTTTTAGCCATTAACTGATTCCTATTTAAATTTATTAAATATGTTTAGCCAATGATACTTTTTCTGTGATTTAATATTTGTAATATATTAAATCCTAGAGAATGGCAATTTATGATAATTTATTTGTACAAATGTATTAATATGAAGTTCCTTTATAAATTAGACATATTTAGTAATATATTTAGTCATTACATTTTATTTTTAACTTAGGTTAGTTTCAAATAATTGTAATTTTATTTATTATCATTTGATAGTATCTTGATACATTTCATAACTACTAATATGTTTTACCCTCCAAATTTAATAAATTTAATGTATTGTACATTATTTAACTTCTCCAATAAATTCTGATTTCTTACTCCTCGAATTAATAGAATGATTTGATATCTCTTAAACCTCTTAATTTTATTAGTAGTTAATATAATTGTATTTTTGTATAAATAAGTTAAGTTTTTGTATAAATAAGTGTAAGTTAAACAATTCCTGCTACAACAGAGTAAAATATTTTTTGATTGCCTCACCGTAATTCAATTAAATTTTTTTTTATAATATGATTTTTATATTTCATTTAGCTTAGTTTGACATAAGTTGTTAATTACTTTTCTAATCTTTTGTCGAAAGCCAATATTTTCATATTCAAACTAAATTGTTTTATTAGTATTATTTGTATAGGTTTCTTTTTAAACATTTGCATTTCTTCTAGGTACGATATATTACATATTTTGCCTTCTTGGCTCTAAATTGATAAGGAACTCTTCGATTTATCTTTTAATTTCTATATGATACTAGTATCTTGTATGTAATTGTGTAATTTTGTGTTGTATTGTTATAGTTTTAGCATAATTAAAATTGCATGGGCTTCCTGATGTATAATATTCCAATAATCAACTAAGGAAATATCCTTTGGGCTGTAGTATTTGACATCTTTATCCATCCTGGCTTACAACTTTTTACAAATATTCCAATCGCCAATATCTGTGACTCATAATATTTGTATCTCAAAATTAATTTGAATGGCATCACCTACTCGCAAACTTCTTGAATTATTTTTTAGAGTGTTAAACAAAACACATTAATTTTCTTTTGAGAAAATAATTTATCCCTGATGGTATTACACAAAAAATGTACACAATTTACGGGCTGCTTCACTTTTTGCACGTCAGTTCTTTGCCTCTATAAAAAAACTTAACCTATCTCTGTTATCTCTATTTTAAAAATGGAAAAACAAAAAAAATAGAAATAAGAGATATTTTATAATATTTTCTTGCTATCTGCCACTGTGATTTGATTGGTGATAAATGCTTCATATTTTCATTCAAGAAAGCCTTCTAGATATTAATATGCATTTTTATTCATTTGTTTCAATATTTATGTGTTTTCAGTGCATAATGTTATAGCTATACCAATGCACAAGTTCTTGTATTGGTGTGGGGAACTGTTGGTAGAGCCTTTTAAATAAATATCATTTAACTGTATTCTACGAGTTCTTTCAAATTATGTTTTAGCAGAGATAAAATAAAAGTTCAAATATCTGTAGTTAAAATCCTTTCTAGACTTTTTCCAATGATGTTTTTTAATAAAAATCCAGTAGCATTGCTAGAATTTTATTTCAGAGGGGCCCAAAGTTAAAAATGAAAATTTTTATACAAAGTTAGTCTTGCCATGTTTTTCAAAAGGCCTTTTTTGTGTTATTTTTGACTACCAAACTATATACTTTAAATGAACTACTGTAAGCGCATGAAAAATGACTCTTATTGGTTGATCTCAGTGCAAAAATGACTATTCAATGGTTTTTCGCAATATTTACAAAATAAATTACTAAATAGCAAATCTTGTTTCTGGAAATCTACTTTTGTGCCACTTTTGAAAGATTGATGATAGATATGTGAGAAAATGGTTAAGTAATTCAAAAAAATCAATGCCCATTACCATTGTTTTCATTCTTCGTAATATACATTAAGTCACTAAACTATAACGAATATCATACAAATATTAATTCACATAAGGCTTAAGAATAAAATAATTATTTTATTTGAATAATTAAAAAAGTATTTCATGCATTTTATTTGTAGAGATGCTTTTAAAACCAGAAAACCGACAATATTTTGGAGTCCCCTCTGTCAATGCCACTGTATAAATCATTGGTTGAATATTTTACTTAAGATAAGAAATAACTCACAAAACTGGATTTCCTTGCTTGCTTTTCTGTTGCAGTTTCCCCACCTTTAACATACCTTGAACTGCTTATACTTCCATGTACTTGTTCAAAAACAAATATACTGGTATATACATATAATGAAAAACTACCATATAATATAAAAACTGTATCATAGTTGTGCATTGGCTGTGTTCTATGACAACGATCAGTTCTTAGAATGCAAAGAGTTTCGTTTTTGAGCTCTCGTTTTTCTCTTGTTCACTGTTTGTAGTGTATAACATAGTTGACCAGAAACAAAAACCACATTGGAGTAATGCTATACATTACTGTGTCATTCCATCTATTTACTGAAAGAACTCGGTAGTATGATTGCTAAAACTTCACCATCTGTGTGCATGGCACTTCTGCTTGTTTAAACCAACAATATCTTCTGCTATAGACAGCATTTCCCTGTGTGCCATATTCGATATTAATTCTACATTTGTTACTTTATTTTAATATATATTTTTTTTAATTTGGAAGGAACGTATTTTATAATATATAAAAAGAACATTTACAGTGATCTCATTGCTTATAGATATTAATTAAGTAAAAAAGGTATCGATATCTTAAAATTTTGCCCCATTTTATTTGCAATTGTATGAATTGAGTTTTACTCACGCATGTTTTGGTAGTTATCGACACTGCCTTGCAAAGTAATGGCGAGTTTGCACTGAATGCAATTTTGAATTGAATCACAAATTTTCAAGAATTGATAGCTTTTATGTGTGGGCAAAATTTAAAAGAAAAATTGTCTCACAAATCATTGCATTCTTTATTTGTAAACATTCATTCGCTACCTATTTGAGGTCACAGGTTTTACTTTGGTAGCTTATTATTTTGGCAAGCAAAATTAACTTAAAAATACTTCAATTGAAGTTTATTAATAGATCTAAACATTTCCAGTAAGTTATTTATTTTCTTTTCATCATATTATTTCCAATGAAATTGTTAACGATACTAAAGTTTTCGAATTTATCAAAATCCTAAAGCTTTTTTAGCTTTAGCATTTTCGTGGCGCAGTACAGACAGCAGTACCATGCCGCAGCAAGGTTCAGAGAACAAAAACGAATGACATCCTTCTGGTCAACTGCAGTAGTCAACTATTGTGAGTCTGTTTGATTCAGCTCTCGTTTTTCAACTTTGCAGCAATAATCTTTGATGGACGATATGTAGCTTTGTGACATTAGAATGTATTTAAAACTTGCTTTGTGTGCTACAAAGTTTACAAGATCGAAAAAGGTCACTTTGGAAGATAAGTGTCGCTTGAAATGTTTTTATCTTATATTGAAAAGTTTACTAAATGCGTATATATATACATATACATAACTGTATTTTGTGGTCGGTTATTTTCAGATCATGTCGTGTGTGTGTGTTATATTGGAAAATTTATTACACATTCGGTCGGCCTAACGTTGTTTCATGTCTTCTTCCAAATATTGGATCCTGTTTTCTGTGAGTCATTGTAGTGTGCTAGAGTACTTCAGTCCCACCACACCGGCACCCGAAAACATCTTCTCGAGGCAATACTAAATAGAGTAAGAGTCTTTTTCTGTCGCGGTTTTTGCAGCGATCTTCTATATAAAACCCCTGCCCCTCACCCATAGTGCTGTATCCAAGAACTGGGGCTTTCACCTTGTATATGTAATGTGTGACACTTCAAGTAGTTGTAGCTAAACAAAAACATGTAGGTTCCTTAGAAGGAAAAGTGTAGCTGAATACAACAACCAAAAAATGCTTTTTCTGAAACAGAGCAATAGATCTCCCCCTGTTGTGTGTACAGTTGTTACTGAACGGAAAAAAAATCAGAGCTGTTTCATATTTGTTACATATATATTATATATATAAATATAATTATATATATACATACAAACCCCTGCTATTTGGAACGGAAAAAAAATGTTGCCGATATTTGAGTTGATTGCTGCTTCCGTAGTATCATTAATTTCGTTTCGTTAGTCATCCCACTCTGATCTTTTTGATTTAGTATTGATGTCTTAAAAAAGACTCATCACAATTTGGTGGAAAGAAATTATGTGAAAACCACGCTTATAGGAGTCAAGTTGTACATAAAAAGCCTTGTAAAATCAGTCTAGGATTTAGGTATTTGATGAAAAACGTATTTCTGGAAATCATGTGCAGCTTTGTTTCTGCCAGCGTTATAAGTGTGGCGCCAAATTTAAAGCAATACGTGTACTATGCCACGTCTGGAACCAATGCCTTGGGGGAAACACTGCTTATGAACTCTACAAAGTGCTATTTCCTTTGCATGATATATTTATGTACATATATCTTGTAGCTTTCTTTCCGACTTGCCTGCCTCAAATTAAAAATTGATGACAAACGGTTTAATTTTTCATTACTTGCACTCGACTTTTGCCTTGGATTATTGGAGCTACGCAAAAAATATCCAATTTACATTCGACTCTGCAGGAAAAAGCAAGTGTTCATGGCAATAAATAAATTATAACTTAAGATCTTGACTTTTTTCCTGATAGAAACTTATTACCTGATTTGCCACACTTTCATATGTAAAATCAGTGAAATCTTATCGATGGTTTTGCGTATAACTTATATAATGTTGCTTTGAACGTTTTGCAATGCACTAGTGTGCTTTTCAAAGTGTAATTTCGGTTATTGTTTTTATTACCAAATTCCATCCAGTTTTCCCACATTTGCGTTTCAATTTCAACATTGAAAAGTAATGTTTCAGCAGCCAATAAAAGTGCATTAGAAAACTAAATTTAACTGTAAATAATTAAGCATCGAGTTTGGCTGTTTCCTTTACTTTCTTGTGTGTATTGCTTTCCATAAAAAATATAGTTGAGATAAATCTGATACGTAACTACTAAATTAAATCCCACAAAAATTCTTTTAAATGTGTACATGCTAAGTGTAATGCAACTTCATGTAATTAATGAAAGATGAAGTTATTAAAATGGTTTTAATAAGTTGCTTTCTTCATAAGCTAATTTAAGGTCGTTTAAGAAGTTTAAAAATTCCTTATATTTCTGCTGAACTGATCTTTCAAAAATCGATTTTTTTCCCTGCTTATACATTTATTTTTATGTGATCTATATTTTTTGCGTCGCTCCAATTATATTAGCTGGTTTCCATGCCTTTCAATAGATTTCATTTATGTGTGTATGTGTAACACAATGTTAAAAGCATGTGTGCAATGTGTCGTAAATTCAAAATTACCAAATTGATCTTTGTAATTACGCATAAGGTTTGACTTGGAAGTTATTTTATGCTGACTACTGCTTTGAGGATGATTTCGATAATTTTCCTTCTGAAAGTGACCACTAAATTAAATCTGCAGCATATAACATTTTTCGAAGTTTTATAATGCACAATTACTTATCCGTATAGCTATTATTACATTCTTTATACTTTTAATATTATTCTTCATTTATTTCCTTTAGCAATGTTGAATCATTAAAGTATTTAGTATCTTATCTAATTTTACACTTTAGTTTATTAATTAATTTTATTTTTTATAATTTTTTTTATTTATTTATCAACACTTTATAGTAGCTTAAAAAATTTCATTTTACTTTGCCAAAACTCTTATACTTTAATATTTTTCAAGGAATTCAATGTTGTTATTCACTGAAATTCAAAGTATTCTAAATTTTAAGTAGCAAAACAAACAAATTAGCGAAAAATTTCCAATTCCTATTGAACTAGTGAGATAAGTTTTATCGAAAGCAGAAAATAGAATCATTAAAAAATAACGTATTTTAAATTAATGAACATAATTTTCAGTCATGAAAATTAGTTGACAAAACATTTTCATTGAGTAAGATTACTATTGAATTAACGTAATGCGCATTAGTAATTGTTCAATTAATATAAAGTAAACGTTTCAAAACTTCTGACTCATTAACTTGCATTAGTTTATTCTTCAATTCACAAATCAAAATCAAACGACGCAGCAGCAGGCTCAATAATTTGGGCCTTACTACGTTCTTGCCTTGCTTTGTTTTGGGGCTAGGGTTGCAATCGGCATTCACATTTGGCACTGAAGATTAGTGTTGTACCGCTACATAAACAAACTTCAATCGCACGTGTAGAATGCGCAATTTTTTAATAACACTGCAATACTTAGATGAGCATTTTCGCATTTATAAGACACATAAGATGGTATTTGTACTGTTGGTACTATCGGTAGTATTATTCGGAATTTTGACGAAGCTTATTCAATCATATATATTGAACACACACACTATACATATATATACACATGTGTACAATCACTTGTTCATTATATAATCGATATGTGGAACACTTCATGTACAGATTGTTTGTAAGTTTTGTTGTATGAGTTTTATCGAGTTATTTATTATTATTGTATTTTGGAACATCGCTGAATATGCTTTATGGAGATTGCATCTGCAGAAGTTAAATTGTTTAAGTTTGCGTGTTCTACTCGGCTCGATGTTTTACTTCATATCGTACTTTAATGGATTGTATGCCTATGACGGAATATTAGCTGAAAATTGAAATCCCCTTAGTCGGTTTAAATTAGCTCCAAGTTGAAGTTCGGATGAAATTTACCTAAAATATATCCTCTTTATTTTTTAAAATATTTGGCTTTACAATGGCATTTATAACCCACTATAGTATAATAATATCTCTATTTCTTTTGATAAAAAAACTCTTGACAGGAAAATACTTCCACATGGGAATGCTTAAAGTTTTTTGGTGAGAATAGAGTTTAGTTCTGTATTTTTCTGCATCATATTATTCCCGAAAAGAATGAATTTTTTAGATAAAAATACAACTACATGCTTCCACTATATATATGCAATAATTTTATAAAGTTTTCATTATTGTAAGTACTGTGCAGGTGCAGTGTTAGTGCTTTTGTGATCCTATGAAAACCTGCATATTATTTTTACTGATGTGCCGAATTTGTATTACGTGTGTTGAAATGTTTCTCGGTACTTATCAAACAATTGTAACGGTGAATTACTTTTTTTATATAGCCATAAATCATTGAATTTTCCCTTTATTTTGTTTTAATTATCAAAGGTAATTGCATCAATTGTTATTTATTGTAATTTTAAATATTTCACTTAAATTGTCTATTATCTCACTTTAAGTTTTCCTAAGGTTTAAAATTTTAAATTGGGGAAATTATTCTTGGTGAATAAGGATTTCCTCTGAAATAGTATATTTAAAATGACATTGGACATCCCTACATTTGACATCTTTTAACTTCCGACATTTTTTAAGCGTGGATTTATTTATTCAGTATTGGAAGGGTGGTGAAATTTTAAGCTTAAAATGCATGGATTGATAACACATATTACCTTTGAAATTATTTGCAAGTAAAAGTCATTTAAATATTATTAATGTAACTTTTCTTTAATTCGTGATTAATTTTAACTTAAATTAAAAATAATATGTATTTTACTGAAGTACGACGTGTGTCCGCTATTAAAAAGTGGATTTTAAAATTTGTTTGATTTACAAGCAATGTGTTATTAATCGCGATTTTGTTGCTTCTGGTGTTTTTATATTGTTATTTGTTAAAATTGTTTCAATTTCGACTTTATGGCTTTAACAAAATGAATTAACTGTTATCCTGATGTTTTAGAAAACAATGTGAAGAGTTGAAAATTGCGCGTTGTCTATAATTATTATTCATTAGGTCTTAAAAAATAATTGTACATTTTCTGTTTGAGATATTATGCTGAAGTTACTGTAAAAATGGTTTACTGTAGCAATGCAAAGCAATTTTACTTTGCAATTTGTGGCTATTGTGCTTTAAACCTGCACAATCTTTTTGTATGATTACAGCGCATGTTGTATTTTTGACTTGTATGCTTTTTTAATTATTTTCCGCTGTATAAAATGGCTGCAAATAAATTGTTGTGATGTGTAAAATAAAACTATTAAACTTAAGAGTGTTGTTTTTAAAGAAAATTAATGATTTAAAAATGTGTTGAAAGCGGAGAAACACGTAGCTCCTACAATCCCAGTGTTGATGAATGTGACGTCTTTGTTCTATGTCAATAAAAAACAAATGTGTTCCGTTTTCCTGCTGATTTGCGGGAAAAAATAAACTATGTAAAATCTGATTTAGATGTCTGAGTCCATCATTTCACTTAATCATTTCCACACTTCAAAGACAAAAGCACCGTTGCATTCAAAATGGGAAATAAAACATGATGGTACAAGAGTGTTTCGTGACCAAACTTTTTTATTTCATTTTTACTTCACTAAATTTCTGACACAAACATGTCAAAGTAACATTATTGCATTCAAGTCAACATTAAGACAATCTTAATTAAAAAGAACTTTCTAAAACCATTGTTTTATATACGTTTTCTTAAAGTATCCCGGCTTAAATTTTTCCTGTCTTGCTCTCCTATTTTATGGTAATTTATTTCAAATATTTTGGCCTTATACAAAAATCAGTACGAAATATCCCCATTCATTTATATTCAATTTAATTGTAGAATGTAGTATAAACGTTAAAAAGTTTAAAGATTATTTCCAAAACATAATGAAAAGAAAATGTCAGCGAAATAGGATTCATACAGCGTCAGAAAAACTGCAAACTCAAGTAATGACTAACATCATTTCTGTATTTACCTTCAAAATCGATTGCATGTTAAAAATTCACTACATAACCAATTGCAGATATAAGGTATCTCGCAACAATTTTTGCAGTTGATCTAGTTTAATGTTAGTATTAAGTTCTTTACATCAACGATTTTCAACCTTTTCCATCTCCATGACAAACTAATTTAAAAAATTTCTGCGGCACACCAAAATATATATATTTGCCGATCCGACAAGAAAAATTGGTGTAATTTTAATTGAATCACAAAAGTAATAATTATTACCCGTTATGCTACAAAATGGCTTTTTTCTAATACTTTTGAAACAATTTTTTTATTCTGTTTTAAAAAAATAATGCGAAATAATATTTATAAGGGGGTGGTAGCCCAGTTGATAGAATCACGGATTCGCAACCAGAGTTGCGAGTTCGAGACTCGATTCCACTAAAGACCGCGTTTATGAAGACAGGTGCACTTTAAATCTGACATGGCCTCAAATGACCTTACGTTGGCGTGGTGGGGAAGTTCTGAGAGTGGGGTATCAGCTCAGGTGTTGACCTCGTCATCTGACCGTGATTCGAAATAATGAGGTATCCTAGGATCCTTCCCTTCGGGATTGATCACGGACCGTAGCCAATAGCCCGTTCCTCCAGTGGAACGCTAATTCAACTTCCAACCAACCTATGTGATTTCTATAAATTTGTCAATACACCTCTCGAAAGTTTAAAACTTAATCGCTCAAATGAAATAAATCTAATACAATTGAAACCTCTTCACCATCTGTAAGGTACATCTTTTAAAAATCACTGCTTTAGACGATTAGAAACGATAACTGACTTTAATAGTTGGTAGTTAAATGTAACTGTTATTAATAGCAGTTAATAACTTGTCAAAAACAAGCAATAAAGTTAAAAACTGTTATCTTAACCTTTAGACTACGGGCAGTACAACAGTCCTACCGTGAGATTTTTCCTTCCACGAGCGGTTCGGTAGATACGAATTTATCCCCCTTTTAAGTGACCGCGATCACCATTTGTGAGCTGTCAGCGACTGGCCCTAAAGAGGGACGGTCCTGTCGATCATTCTGGGAAATACAGAAAGTCGCGCAGGTGATTTCTCTAGCATGCCAAACACTGAAAGGAAAGCACGCTAGGTGGTCAGTCGTAAAACTCATTCACGACTCTCTCTCACAAGTTCTGTAGGGGGAAGGAAGTCTGCCGTTCTTAGACGCGGGTAACGAAATTTGGGCGCAGTATCGTAAAGGTTAAAATACCAGTTTGTGTGCATCCTACTAATGAAAACTCAAAAGCCCTGCCATGTTCAAATATTTTACAGCAAGCGCCTGTCATTTGATTGTATAATGTCGCTCCGACGAGAAGGCAGTCGACCTTGGGTCAGTTGAAAAAGTGACAGCTCCTTAGGAGAAGGTTGCTATACCCAAAAGCATGAATGGGGATACATCCATGGATTGATCCATCCTCCAACTCGTTATCCCTTTCTGCATCGACCGATAGACTTTGATCCAGAACCGCGCTAAAGACGCCAGTCGAGGATACGCTTTGTTTACGATTCAACCTATCACCTAATATTTAAAGAATAGACTCGTTCAAAACCACGTTACTCGATTGCCAACTCGCGGTAGTGGAACTATAGTTTTATTCATCATTCTTGCTGTTGTCCATCGTCTCTTCAGTGGGAACCACAGTGGCATCAAGCTGTAGGGTACTTCTGCGATAAACCCTGCTTGCAGTTCCCAGCAATTCCAAGTACGTCGGTGTATCGGAGACCCTCAGACTCGGATAAGAGCTCGATCTTCTGATATAAAACCTGGAGGCATTTTCAGGCATGGGAGTGAGAAGATTCGCCATGAGTAGGAACTGCAATGTATGCGCTGGCAGTGGCTCTGGAGTAGCGGACGGGACGTTTTCTTGGCATACTCCCGAACACGTTGAGGCTTGTTTGTTCATGTTTTTTCTGCCGATTTCGCTGTCGCATCGCAAAGTCTCTTGCCTAGAAGAGTTATTGCTGTTGCCGTGATGTACACTGGTGTTACTCGTCGCTTGTCTGGTGTTAATTAGCCTCTTTCGTCCAGTTTGAGATGGGATGTGTATGTTTGGAACTATGTAATCTGGCGAGCTGGGTGGACTTGTAGTCTCTGAAAGAGAATTAGAATTAGGTCTTCCCGATTGAGAATTCAATCAATATTGTGAAACAACTGAAAAGTCGATGTTTCGAATAAAAACTAGTGGCCTAGTGTTAAAAAAATTCAAGGATTCGCATGTACATTTTCTGATTTTTTTCCAATGGCCGGATATTATTCATCATGGGCGGAATTGTAACCACTTGGAATTGCCCTGGTACATCGAATGATCACACATTCACTCTAGTCCGACAAACAGAACGCAAATGTGTGTTCTCCAGGGTTCATAAGAGAATTGTATTGCTTTCTCTTCTCTATTCTGACTAGTAATGCGATTGTAGTGGGCTACGCGAAAGGAATGATTTATTTTTGTTTGTATTTTGAATATGGAGTGCATGAAGCATTCACCTCACACGCAAATACATTTCAAACTATTGTGAGTTTACCTATTACCCCTCCTCCTGTAAAAGGCTCTAAACCTCTTGGTGAGTTGGGAGGAGGTGGGTCTGGAAACTATTGTGACAAGGACAAAATTGTGCTTACAATTATAAAACATTTTTTTCCCATGAAAAAACTTAAAATTTTTGAAATATATATTTTTAAATTGGCTTTTAAATATTGGTCATTCCTTTCTTACTTGTGTCATGGAGGCCTATTAAGGTGGGTGACACACGAGGCGACCTGGTGGATGGATTCATTTGTACTGCTTCTGCCACACGGGATAGCGCTGCACACCGATCTTATGGACCTGGTCTAGCATTTTCTAGACCAAGGGGATAAGCAACAACAACATTCATAACAGAAATTGAAGTAAAATCTCGAGATTTACATGATTTGATACCAACCGGCGGATTCTGACTCTTCAGGTTTGGAGGTCTCCCCAAGATGCTTTTCTGATTCTCCGGGAGCGTTGTATTTGATGAAAAGTTTTTTCGGTTTCGGTGGAGGAATGGGTTTATATTTCTTTGCACCATTGATTGTTGAGGAATTCGCCTCTTTCTCAGACGAATTCTTTTGAGCAGAGGTATCAATGGGTAAGTCGTTTCGACCAGAAGAAGGTTTTCTAGGTGGTAGAGGCGGTGGTGATGGTTTGGTAAGCGTTGAACGAACAGATGAAGTACTTGATCCACTCACCTGCAAAGAAATTTCAAGTAAAGCATTTCTAAAGGCCCTTTTACACTTGTGCGTCTATCTGAATCAGTCTTTCATATTCGAATCCGTAGGATCAATGAGCAACGAGAACGAGAATGATTAACAAATTTAATCACTCCCGTTCTCGTCGTTCATTGGTTCGATAGATCCGAATAGAGAACAAATTCCGATAAACGTACACGTGTAAATAAGCCTTTTCTCAATGGCGCTTCTTTGGGACAGGAGCAAATGATGCTGATGCCACCCTTCGTCCGAAACATATTGAAATGCAAAAAAAGTAAATTCATTACAATAATACGGATTAAATATCCTAATTGGTATCATATTAAACCTTCATTTTTCAATTATTATTCACCATATCAATTATCGATTGCAATTAATTGTTATTATTAAATAAAGAAATAGTTTAAATATATATAATTTCTAATGACGATAAATTACGTTAATTAAAACGAATTTACCTTCAGACATAACTTTAAAGATGGTTGGACACGAGTCCACCAAGCGCATTGATGTTGATAAATCTTACTTGATTAACCGATACCTTAAATAAGTACTATTAACGCCTTACATAGTTTCGATAACGAATAATAATTAGGGATAGGCAGGGCAAGTGCTAACCCAAATCTTGAAAGTTCATACTGAACCACAATTACTACTCTGTACTCGGTAGTTTTTAAAAATCATATTTTTACAACACTCCCAGACCATTTATTATGTTTGTATTCTTATTTGATTAAATTTACTATCGATATAATTCTAAAAAATACTTTATAATTCTATTTTATGGGGTCGGACTTACCCTATATGAGGGGGTGAGTGCGACCCCATGAAATATAATTATAAAATATCATCCATACCCAGTCCATGGTATGCACTTACCCCACATGATGGGGTAAGTGATACCATGGATTGTTTTCTTGTTCGCAATGATGGGACAAGAGCATATCATTTCATTCCTACTCCTCTTTGGTCTGCGCAACTTCCCTGCCGTAATTCGAAGTGCTCTAGCAGTAAAACTCTAGGACTCCTTCAAGCATTTCCAGCAAGTCGTAGACCCTGACAGCAGGTGGTAATCACAGACAGTTTTTGTATTCAAACGCACTTGCCACCCCTCGCCCTATACTTTTTAGATTGAATTCTCCTTTAAAATGTATTTTTTTACTAATGAGTACTAGAAAATCCCTAAAAACTTTGAATAAATAGATCTAAAATGCCATCCCTTCAAATTCTGTCGCTTGGGCCCATTGCCCGCTGTCATTTCGCTTTAGCTACTCAATTGCCCGTGGTTAAGTTTTAAATGCGTGATTAAGAAGCAACACTTACCTCGTCTTCTTTTCCGCTTTCTTTGTTCGTTTTAAACACATCATTGCACTCGGAATTCATACCTATCATAAATATATCAGGTTCACATCATTTAGGGATAAATCGAAAATTGAATAAAAACTAATTACAAGCATATCATTTTTCAGTTCTTGATTGTATGAGCTGTGGATGGATTTATGACACGACTGACCGAAGAATTCAAGATTTCACCTCTTGGTTGAAATATCAACAAACTAGCTTCCGTTGTAGAAACCTCCGTTTTATCGATTATTCTATTACCCTGTCACTCATTTTTCCCCTTTCACGACACTTTTTTACTTGAAATTGTCTTGTGCGCAGTTTGGCTAAATATGGCCCTTGAGCCATAAAACCTCCACCAACCGTTGGGTCGACAATTTCTTGGTGACATATTTGGACTTTCAATTAGCATTTTTTCATATTAA
Organism: Meta bourneti; assembly: GCA_933210815.1. Classification (NCBI taxonomy): domain Eukaryota; kingdom Metazoa; phylum Arthropoda; class Arachnida; order Araneae; family Tetragnathidae; genus Meta; species Meta bourneti. The sequence continues at coordinate 75,302,987 of OW119928.1, forward strand.
ATTCAGACTAAAATACGTATAATACAGAAAATAACACACGTAAAATATAACCTATACGTGGTAAACAATTATTTACAAAGCAATTAGTATTTATAATGTTTGAACGGTCATGTTTGTTCATGCTCAGAATTTAATGCTTCGATAGAATCTGATTCTTGAGTGCTATGGATGGATCTATGATACGACAGGTAAAAAAAAATCGAGGTCACGGTTCCCCATTGAAATATCAACAAACTGGTTTCCGCTCTAGAAACTGCGGTTTTGCGGTTAGGTTGACAATAACTTTAAATTAGCATTTTTTCGTATAACAAACTAAATTATTCAGAAAATAACTCATAATACAGAAAATAAACCATAAAACACAATCTATACACTGAAATCAGTTATTAACAGATTAATTAGTATTTACAATGTTTGCACAATTTAAACAGTCATGTTCATGCTCGTAATCGCCACAGAAGACAAAAAAATTCGTTTACTTTTGCCAATAAGGGAATAAAGGTCGCATTTCCATTATTTGGGTAAACTCTATAATCATATTTGAACTCAATTATCTATTTACTTTCCTTCAGCTGCATTTTACAGCTTTTACGCTTAGCTTTTCGGGAAAGTCCCTCAGATATTCTCACAGGATTATCATTCAACTATCTCTAATAGTCAGGAAGTTAAGTAATTGAGTTAACAGTTTTTGAAACTAGTTTGTTAATTAAATTGAGTTAACTTTTTTCTTTACCTAATTTGGCAGTGGTTAACTTGCGACCTCACCTCAGCGGCTCTTTTCTAAAACTAAATTGGTTATACAAATTCGCTTCTTTGAACACGTACTCCATAAAAGGTTGACGTTTAATACATCAAATATTTGAAGTCTACTAACAATGCTTATACTATTACGAAATGTACTTCACAATAGATCAGAGTAATATTTACAACTAGGGATGCCTGGATTAAATTTGCTCTACTGTGAACAACACATGAATAAAAGGGGTGATTCGTTTTATTCCCGCAGCAAAAAAATCGATATTCTGGTCGGGGGAATGTTCAATATGAATAAAGATATTTAAAAAATGCATATGAAACAGATATAAAACAAATTGTCTTAAAATATGGTCCATTGTAAAATATAGATAAAAATAATTAGCTAAGAAAAGCTGAAATCGTTATGAAGAAAACTATTAATTTCTCAGCTCGCAGAAATTCAATGTTGATGCCGAGAAATTCCATCACTTTGAGAATTTTATGCCGACAATGTCCGTTCTTGGCGTTATTTAAGCACCTCTGGGGAAAGTTTTCAATTGAAGGCTTCGCAAAATGCCATGAATTTATGAGGTCACAGTCGAAAAGATAGTGGGTGGGATCACTCATAGACGTTAAATATAAGTAGACTGAGCATTGCTATTGAAGAGCTTCAAAAAGTGTGGCCTACATGTCGACTATTAATCACGTGACTGCTCTGTGAAAAATTCACTTGGCAGGCCGATTTGGCATCTTATCGCCACATTTGGCGATATAATATCTCATAACAAAGTAGATGTGGGAATGCACATTTCTATAAAGTAGCGACAAAAATGATGAAATCGACAAACTCACGTGGACCAATCAGATGAGGGGAGTTTTCTACTGTCCCGTGGATCAATCAGATGACGAATGTTCTTTTCCACGAAAGAAGGTCCACGCAGACGAAAGTGGTCTAAGGGGTTTATTACTTTTATATTTTCTCTATGGGATTACCTTCTCGAGCGCAGATGCAATTTATATTTGATTTTAGGAGGAAAAACGCCGAACTAAATACACCGAAATTGGACCATACGCCGAAATAATCTGTGAAAAATTGTACCATTTTTGAGTTATGGTACATAAGGTCGATGGGAACCTTATCTGTGGGAAGTGCATCAAAGGGAGGAAGGTTCGGTGTTAAAGATACCTATCGCACATGACAAATATCACTAAGCAATGATATTAAGAATTCATTAATCGCCGGAACAATCGGGCATATTCGTGGTTCGGTGTCGTGGAGTCGTGACGGTAGAGCGCGGACGAAAGTACACATTGGAAATCAAAACTCATGTTTAGACTCAAAATTAATAGCAGATCATCAGTTTCGATTGGCGAGTGTGAGGTTTTCTGCATTCAATCGATGGTTTATAATTTTTTTTTTCAAAGAGGGAAGTCGGGCTTCTAGGCATACACGAACGCTACGCCACCGACAGTAAAAATAAAAGTAGAAAAGGAAGCAAAAGTTATCGGACACATTACTCACTTGAATTACTTGTGAAAGAAATCTTGCTCAAACGCTTCTGACTGCTATTTGATGTTACAGAGTTTTTGTTTCTAGTGATGTCTACGTCATTGTCAAGATTCTATATGAAAAAGAAAATAAAAATATCATGATATTAAACGTTAACAGATTAAAGACTTTTTTTCTATACAAATTGCACAGAATGAAACTTAGCTTGCGCAACATACATGAAATGATAAAGAAACATCACAATATCATATCTAGAGGACTCTATTATTGTAGAATTACATCAAAAAGACTCCTCACTGGCAGAGATACATGCTGATATACGGCGTGTCACGAAGTCAAATGGAGTAATGCTATCTTGCGGCAAATTATGCTAACCATTCTGCACATGCTGCTCTAGATGCCTTATATACCGAGGATGCTGCAATTAATGATTCGGCATATCCCAGACATTCTCAATGGGAGGCAGATCTGGGGATATATCTGCCCAAGGAAAGGATGGCCAAGGAAGGACACCACTAAAGCACTCCTGGGAGACATATGCCGCGTGTGAACTGGCATTATCGTGCTGGTGAATAGAACCCTTGGTCCCTTGGTACATGTAGGGCAAAACAACAGGTTGTAGACCCTCTCTGGGCCGATTCACCAGTGGTTTGGAGTCATTGAATGACCCAGGGGAATTTCGTGGATTCGAACCCTGGACCATAGGATCCGAAGTCAAGTGCGCTACCACTGAGCTATTGGGACTTGACAACAATTTGTAGGATCTGCAACAGGTTGTAGGATCTGATGGAAATATCTCTGTTCAATTGCCTTGGAACTGGCTGTCGTAAGCAATGACTCCCCACAACATTAGACGAGGAGCCACAGCGGTGGTCCACTCTGAGAATTGTTGCACTTGCCGGGTCTCTTCCACACTGGATTGCGGGAATCATTAGCCTCTAGGCAGGAGCAAGATTCGTCAATAACATGATACGCTGTCATACAATGCCTGTTCACGACCCTCGGGAACGGAACCACTCCAGACGCGACCGATGATATTCTGTAGCCATTCTCAGTCTACTGTCGAATGGGTTACTGTATTTTTAGAGAATTGAATGGGGTACAAGCGTATGGCGTTCCTGAACCATCGTATTCTAATAAAATAGACAGAGCATGTAGGCGGAGTCGCTATCGTAAGAAATCAAATCTATCGTAAGTCGTATCGTATCAAAAGTGTATGTCGCGTGTGAAGTGGTGAGATCAACTTTCATTGAAGACAGTTAATAACATTTTCCATTTATTGCTCTCTGGTAGTGTATAACCCTCCAAGTGGTCTCAACGAGATATCTCGTCAATCACGATCTGGCCACTTTTGCTAATGACGAGATATCTCGTCGAAACAAAACTGCCCTGTTACTCCAAGGGAATGAAAATCCAAGTAACAAAACAAATTGCCCCATGTCCAGAACTGGTGACAATTTGGAACAGATTTTTACATCAGAGGCTGATCACTACAGGACAATTTTTGACATGAAGATAAACTACCAGGAGGGTTAAGAAAGTTTTAACAGAAGTTTGGTGATCCCTTCTAGGGATTTGTGTTAGACCTTACATGGATGGTGTCCAGTTAAAAGGCAAATGAAGGCAAACCTCGCATTGCTCCAATGCGACGTAATTCAACTACCTCCCCCCTCCAATTCCAAGTGATCTTCATCGATCAGGAGAAATAACATGAAGCTGCGCGCACATCTCCGTCTATTTCCTTGGGAGTGTGAACAAATTGGCTAATGGAATGCAAAAGGTTGGTCACTCCTGCAGAATCCAATTCAGCCACTTACTTTTTCGGTGTAGCTCTTCTTCCGGGGCTTCCCTTGTATCAGTCTTTTGAGTCCGGGCAGCTTGAACGTGGACTGTTTCCTGGAGTCCTTGACAATGGCGGGCGGAACACCGATGTTGCGGGCATGCCACTCCTGGAACTGATGATGCACCTGAGACATGGTCTTGTCCCCCCTCTTGAAGGCGTAGATCAGCTCCAGCAACTCCTCCTGACTGTCGCTTAGGTTCACTTTGGGCACATTCGTACTTTTTTCCCCTAAGCTGCCCTTGTCTGCAAGGAGATTTTTATTTACAACGCGGCAGACCATTTAAGGACAAATTCTTTAGCCGAGCGTACACACAAATAAGACCAAAATTAAAACATAAAAAATACAGTCAAGAATAAAATACAGCATATAAAAATACAAAAATCTAAGGATTGTTTCCGGGTAGCCAAAAGGTCTCTCGCTTGCCAGTTTCTTCCACTGAGAGTTATTTCGTTAGAGCTGCACAGATTGGTAAGTGTGCTGCATCCATTAGTGCACCATCCGCACAAAGAGCCACAAGGGACTATCAGCAAAACCAAGCGTATGTAGATGGGAAGCAAGACAATCATGGTTTGGGGTAAGTTCGAATTCTGCGACTGCCACATTTCTTGGGTAATCGGGGAGGGAAAGGATTTACTCTTTCCAAGATTTATCTTTGGTTCGATCTAAACGGGTGATTTTATGCTCAGTATGCACTCTGCGACGAATCAAAGCCACAGTATGGTATGGGATCTCCCCTGAGAAATCTGGAGTACCAGTATAGTACAGGTTTTAGCCCCCTCTTCACTCTTCCGACAAGTAAAACGGGGTTAATATGTAGGCTATCTTACGCGCCTAACGCCCTCTGTGCCAAAAAAATCGAAACACCTCGAAGTCAATGTTCGATCGGAAGGAAGCAGAATGTGTGATGTTCATGAAGAGGCAAAGAAATGATCAAAATATCAAATCTAGAGGACTATTATTGTAGAATTACATCAGAAAGATAATAAATTAGTAAGTTGTAAAACCCTCTCTGGCGCAATATATGATGATATATAGCGTAACAAGGAGTTAAATGGAGTCCTTATACTATCATGTTGTAAATTGAGCCAGGCATTATGCAGATATTGCTCTAGTCCCCTTATATTTTGGGGATGGTGCAATTGACGGCTCCCAGGCATGCTGAATTAGAGAGGGATTTGTAGATTTTAATGGTCAAGGAAGGGTTTCAATACCACGAAGGCTCTCCTGAGTGAGGTAAGCCGTGTGTGGAGGGCATTATCGTGTTGATAAATACCCCTTTTATGGACATGTGACATGAAACGTAAAACAACAGGGTGTAAGGCCTGGTGGACGTACTGCTGTGCTGGCAAACTACTAGTACCACTACTGTAGAGGACTATATTTTTGATGCAGTGAATATTAGCATGAAAACGAACACTATCGTGTATAACAAAACTATTCAATACTTACGTAGTTCAAAAAGAGTCATGTACACATTGCTTGTAATGGAGCTCTGTATGCTGCTGCACTGTTCCAAGTCCTCTGAAATATATTATATATGTATATTAATATACAGGGTGAGTCTAAATTGTTTTAACAAAATAACATCCAGACGAGCAATAATTACCATGGAACATAGGGTCGCATTCCACTCTGAGAGGCAGAAAAGAGTCAAATTAGAATTTCAACATGAACAGTGTTAGGAAAGCGAATGAACGATACCAAAAGTTGCACAATCTGATTGATTGATCAGAGAAAAGCTCACAGCAAGTGCTCAAAGTGGCGCGTGTCGTTGCACAGTTCACACCGGCGAAGGAATGATTGGCTCTCGAAGATTCCTGGTGTTGTGTTAATTTTGTCTGCGGTAACACCGATTCTCGCTACGAGATCTTCAGCCGAGTCCACAGGCGTCTGGTACGCTAAAGATTTCATGTGCCCCCAGAAGAAAAAGTCCAGGGGGTTGAGGTCCGGTGAGCGAGGAGGCCAAGCCACAGGTCAGTCACGTCCGATTCATCTTGCGGGATATGTGACATTCAAGAAGTGCCGGACCGTGCTGGAAAAGTGTGCTGACGTCAGAGGCTTGTTCATGCTCGACGCGTTTCGACTTCACTCTTTTCTGCCTCTCAGAGTGGAATGCGACCCTATGTTCCATGGTAATTATTGCTCGTCTGGATGGGTACTATCACCCCTCTAATTTTGTAAAAACAATTCAGACTCACTATATATATATATAATTCAAAATTACAAACCAAAACAAAGAGAAATCCAAAAATTTTAAATCAAAAAATTTAAGAACATTTTGAAAAAAAATGATGGAAGTGTTGGTGGATCAGGGCGTCATCAGGGAGGAGCCTCACCCAGTCAACACAATATGGTGTTTTCTGCGTGTGAGCGGCAGTACACTAAAAGTAGCTCACACACCCCTCCAAACACCATAAGAAAATAAATTAGTAAAACAAAAATTAGAAAAACAAAACCAGGGACAACCAAGGACACATACCAAAGATAAGTATAATACAAAATTAAAATTAAATTAAAATTAAAAAGGAGAAAACAAACTTACCCACATAGATTGACCTAAGCTCGACAACAACCCGCCGCAAACTACATGAACATGAGGGTGAGGCTCCTCCCTGATGACGCCCTCATCCACCATCATTTTTTTCAAAATTTTCTTAAATTTCTTGATTTTAAAATTTTTGGATTTATCTTTGTTTTGGTTTGTAATTTTGAATTATTTTACTTTCCATGTTGTGTCTGCAGCTTTAGCGCGCATACATGGACAGTTCTGCCTTCTGCTTTCTGGATTCTGCTTGACTATTTTTTACCCCCAACTTTTTTGGCTTTTTACTTGTCTGCTTTTCGATCTTTTGGCATTTTGCTGGTCTGCATTTCTATTATTTTACGTTTTAATGTTTTGTAATTTGATTGTTTTTATTATATATATACATATATATATTATATATACATATTATATATATATATTATATATACATATACATATACATATACATATATATATATATTATATAATTCAATATTACAAAACAAAATACAGAGAGAAATTTAGGAATTTAAACTCAAGAATACCAAGAAATTTTGAAAAGATGAAGAAGTGTTGTTGGATCAGGGCGTCATCAGGGAGGAGCCTGACCCAGTCAATTCAATATGGTGTTTTCTGCGCGTGGGCGGCAGTTCACCAAAAGTAGCCCACACACCCCTCCAAGCACCATAAGTAAAAAGGCGAAATTAAAATATATATACAACAAAACCGGTTTTGCAATACGATTACAGAACACGCTTTATGAATTGGTCGTAAGGCTGTCAAATTATGCAATATGAATGCTTTTATATCTAAATGAGCAAAAACGGATATTTTTTCAGTAAGTTTAGGTTTGTTTTCTTTTTCTTATCAACTTCAAATAAGTACTACCTGTTCTGCAGTGCTTTGCAAAATCCGATCAAAATTAATTTTACATCGTTTTTGGTATTTCATAATTAGTAATTATAATAAATAACATCAGAATATGGTCATGGGAAATTTTTCATCGGCCAGGGCACAGGAAAGTTGGCGAGGATAACTGATGCACTGACAACAAGAACATCCAAATTATAAAAAGGTGTTTGTTATTGAGACTGTTAATGTACGCATGTAAAATAGTAGGATAAAGGTTTTTAATATTCTGGTTGCGTATTCGAATGATGTTCCCAGCTCACTTCATTCTTTGTATTTTATATGTTTAACAAAATCTGGTTCTTTGTATATATAGATGGTATAACTCGAAATTAAGCCTTCTTTGTTGCATTCCATTTGCCTGTCTGCCACCAAGTATGTTTCTTAAAATCTTCTTTCCAAGGTCTGCAGTACCTTGTTTCAATCTGAGTCATAGAAGAGCGCAGATCGAATAAAAACTATATTTGGTTCGTCTCTTGAATTTTTATTTCATTAATAGCAGGTCAAATATCTCACTTCGTAAAATTTTTTTATTAGGCCGTTCTTGCTCCCAGTGCCTTAATTTTGATGGACTCAAAATAGCATTTAAAATCTAACCTCAAAATTACCATAGGCAATCTAAAGGATCTCCAGTTTGATTTGCGTTTTTTCAGACTCAAGTTTGAATCGGTTCGATTTTTTGTTCTACAATCCTTTTTCTACGCAAGATAAAATGATTGCCATTCAGGTCGAGTGCATGGAAATTTCAGAGGGAATTAAGAAAAATTTTAAATATTGTTTACTTATCAAAACTTATGAAATCATCTACGCTTATTATGTGCATTATTTCCTGACTATTTTGCCCTCTCAGATAATAATCTGATAGAAACATCTAACATTTACCCATCATTTCAGAGAAAAATTAAGAAAATTTCAAATGTCATTCACTTTGAAGCTTATTAAATCATTTACGTTTTTACACATATTATTTTCTATTTAGCGCACCAGATTAGTCTGATAGAAATAAATAGATTGCAAAGCAAAACAAAAGGAAAATACCGTAGATATATATATTCCATACCATAGATTAAACGCAGACGTGCGAGGATTTTTTAAAGATTATGATGGTTTAATACAGCTTTTTGAAATATATCTTTTCAGTCATTGTAGTTTACCGACTTAAAAATCAGTCTTGTGCTTTCAAAACCTATTTTTTAATTTTTCCCCCTTGAATTGCTACCCTAAAAATTAACTCTTGAAAATATCAATTGATACCTGTTGCATTTTTCATTTCATTGAGAGAATCGTATTTCTGTAAATCCGATGGCAATGAGGCGGATCGTCTGAATACCCCCACGTGAGCCTGTTCTGCAAGGAAAAAAAATCACAATAATCACTGCTGAGTTGTTACCAACAAATATAACAAAATACAAATTTCCAATGATAATGGTAACACAAGTTTCTTAACATATACATGAGCCGCGGGAGCCCGGTTGGTAGAGTAGCGAATTACCAATCGGAGGATTGCGAGTTCGAAACTCGATCAACTAAAGACCTTCGTGTATGTGGGGGTTGGTGTACGTTAAATCTGTCGTAGTTTCAAATGTCCTCACATTAACTTGGTGTGGAAATTTGGAGAGTGGGGTACCAGCTCAGGTATTAACCTCTCGTCATCTGACCATAATTCAAGATTACGAGATGTTGTCCTCGCATCTTTCCATTCAGGATTGATCCTGGACCGCCGCCAATAGCCCGTTGTGTGTCTAGTATGACGTCAATTTAACTACCTAACATTACATTTAACTTTTAGCACAAAATTTCACAAAATATTTTTTCTTGAACCTGTACTGGAACTATACAATCAAACTAGGAGACATGCGCGTAACATATACTTCAAAGTTTCTTAAGTGTTTATATCCATAGATATCAGTGTTACTTAAATCAACTTATAATGAATATAAGTAGTATGGGGGGTTCTTGAGCGCCTTTTCCAAGATGGCCGCCGTTTGATAAGGAGTCGGGATTGACAGCTGATAAGGAGAGAGGTTGGGGATGATTGCTGATAAGGGGCCTTGAGGTGATGACGTCAATTTTTCAAGATGGCGTTGTTGTGTTGGAGTTGCCATGGTAATGAATCAGTAGTAGCTCCATCTGGCGGGGGAATGAGAAACCACATATTTTCGGAATTAAAGGGAATTTCTTGGAATCGAACTGGGACCATGGGATCTATAGCCCAGTGCGCTATCCGTTAGGCTGTAAGAGAGTTAGCTATGGGTGGTGAATTAATGTAGTGTTTGCTTTCTCTTGTACTTTTTCTTAATACTAGGAATGCGTTATAGTAGACTTGGACTTGGTTTTATTTTATGAATAATTAATTTTTATTTTCCAATTAGTTGTAATTGCGTTGGGGAGGACTGGTAGCGCCATCTAGTGATTTTAAAAGAAGTTAATCTAACGAACGAATTTATTTCTTATTTTTGTCATTAATTCTGGGAATGTGCTATTTTTAGAAAATGGTTTGAACAGTTGTGGGGTTTTAATTAAGTTTCTAGTTTTAAAAGACAGATACAGCCATCTAGTGGTGGAAAAAGTAACAATTAGTTTTAAAGGAATTTATTTCTTTTAGATTTAAATATATATATTTATTCTCTTGCATAAATTTTAAGTTTCTAGTTTTGTTAAAAGACACAGAAGTTTCTAGTTCTGTTAAAAGACAAGAAAGTACAGCCATCTAGGGGTTGATTTTTAAACGAATTATTCTATATTTATCTAATAGTATGATTTAATGCATAGGTTAAAATTTTTATTTTCTAATTATATTTTTCAAATTGACGCCATGTAGTGATGGAATAAATTAGCAACAAAATATTCTTTAATTTAGCGTTTTTTAATTTGATGCGAGGCTATATGTATGAAAACACTTGGAATAAAACTAAGGATTATCTTAATGCTCTGACGTTGGAACTCGGAACACAAGTAATTGAGGCCAACCGATTGTATAGGAAGGATTTTAACCGCTTGAACACTGTTAGATAGAATTTATAATACGAAAACCTTTTTATATATTTTAATGAATTTATATACAACATGAGCTTGAAGAAAATGTGCATGCTTAAGGAAGGAAAAGTTTTGTCGGGAAATTATTACTGCAACTCGAAGGGAGGACTCTGAGATCTGAATAGGACACAAATGCATAACGGTGTATGAAACATTACATTTTTAGGTAAATAAGAGGTAAGTAACCAAAAATTTATGGTATGCATATTATAAGCGATGGCAAGGAAACGTATAAGATTGATATTATTAGAAGCTACTGGAACTTGGGACAATATGACTAAGATTTGTGTGTGACAAATGTGGGAAATTGTTTTATTGATTAGATGCAATCTTAGGCAAATACATTCTACCAAAGGTTTGTGATGGTAAAGTATCAGATTGAAAGTCTAGAAGCCTCTGGAACTTGTGAGAATATGACTAAGGATTGTTTTTGCACGTGTAAGCTAATTAAGATAACAGGAGGAACGGAGTTAAACACGGAGTCACAGATAATGATAGAAACTATTTGATAAATAAGAGGCTTTTAAAAGCATAGTTGTAGCATGAACTTATATGTATTTTCTTGGGTCTTTGAATTGCATTGTTTCTTTTTAGGGGGTTTCTGCCCTTTTACTGTTTTTAAATAAATCATGGATTCTAATGAAATAGACCTACAAAGAAAATGCGTGCAGACAAAGAACTGTGTTTGCAGAAATATTGTAAAGATTCTTTATGTTATGAGTATGGTAAATTGTTTACAGATCGTGAAGGCTGGGCATATTTTTATCGATTGCAAAACGAATTAACGTACTTAAAGAAAGAGGAAACTACTATAGAAATTTAGGGTAAAAAATGTACTGTGCCTCGACAACTTGTAGCATACGGAGAAGCTATGGAAGCACGTAGGAATAAGCTATGCCTTTAGCGGATCTTGTATTGCAGCCAAGCCTTAGTCTCCTTTACTATTGAAAATAAAGGCAGAAGTGGAACAAATAATTGGTATAAGATTTAATTTTGTGTTGGTGAACCGTTATAAATATGGTAAGGACTGTATAGGTGCCCATAAAGATAACGAGAAGGATCTTAATGCACCCATAGCGTCTGTTTCATTTGGACAGAAAAGGCAATTTGTGTTTTCTAGAAAGAACTACAATTCTTTAAAAATTGTTCTGGAAAATGGAAGCTTGCTTGTGATGAGGTATCCAACAAACCAATTTTGGTTTCACAGCTAGCCCCTATGCCCTAGAATAAACTTAACGTTTCGTAAAATTCTTGTATAAATCAGCGATAAACCACTTATGTGCCCCCAACTAGAACTCAGTGTCGTACACTAGACGATATTTGGACAACGTTACAATTAATTTGTATGCTTTTCCGAATAGTATTTTTATAAATACGTACATCTTGTTTTTAAATAAACTTTTCAGCGTGTCTTACCACATATACTGTATTTTGGATTATTTTTTTATTACATAGTTTTAGAAATTGTCTTTTAAAATGCAAGATCTGAAATTAAATTTTTCTTTGCTATAAAGATTTATGTTTTTTAAGTTAGATGTTTTTACTCAAAAATTAATTATACATTAGATGCTATAACACCTATTTTATAGCAAATTTTGTTTTAAATAATATACACTTAAGAGTAAAATTTTTGAAACTTTACAAGACAAATACTATGAATATGTTTTATTGTACATTTGAAGAAGATATAATAGTATAAAAACCATTTATCCTATAAATCTAAATTAAATGTTAATTTTTAATTAATCTTTCCTTGCATATTATTTTTTACTTTGAATAAATCTTCATAAATTTTAGTGATTTAATTTATATTATATAGATTTACAAACCTGTTTTTGGATGAAATATAAGGATTTTATATTTTAAAACTATATTTATATTAAATACTATTACACATATTTTTAAAGTTGAAGATTTTTTTAGAAAATATTTTATAATTGAAACATACACATTAAATATTATGACAAACACTTAAATGCAGATCCATAAGGGAATATTGGAAATCTTTTTAATGCTTACACCCTTCTATTTTTAAATAAACTTTTTTGCTTGTCTTACAACATACATTGTATTTTGGATTATTTGTTTTTTTATTACATGGTCTTATAAATTTTCTTTTAAAATGCAAGATCTGAAATGAAATTTTCTTTGATTTTAAGATTTATGATTTACTCAAAAATTAATTATACATTAGATGCTACAGCACATATTTTATTGCAGAATTTTTTACTATTATACACTTAAGTGAGCGTAAAATTTTTGAAAACTTTACGAGACCCATATTATGAACATGTTTCCTTACACATTTGAAGTAGTGAAAAATAGTATTAAAACCCTTTATCATGTAAAATCTAAATTAAATATTATTTTTAATTAATCTTTCCTTGCATATTATTGTTTACTTTAAATAAATTTTCCTAAATCTTAGTGATTTAATTTATATTATAAAGATTTACAAACTGTTTTTAACGAAATTTTCTTTGATATGAGGATTTATATTATTAAAAGTTAGATGTTTCTACACAAAAATTAATTATATATCAAATACTATTACACGTATTATAACATTGAAGATTTTTAGAAAACATTTCACAATTGAAACATATACATCAGATATTATTCCAAACACTTAAATGCAGATTTGCTTATTATTTTTTAATTTTACAATTAAGACACTTTTAAAAGTTTGATTCCTGTGCTTTATGCATAGTAAAAAAACAATACTAAAAAAACCTGTAAGAGTAAAAATATTTTATACATTAATTTGAAACTTTGCAAGACCCATACCATGTTCCCTTGCACATTTGAAGTAGTGAAAAATAGTTTCTTAAAACCATTTGTCCTTGAAGTTCTAAATTAAATGTTCTTTTTCTTTAATGCTTTTGCAAGCCACACATTTTACTAAATATGAACTTCCTATTTATTTATTTGAAAACCTTATGCACACCGTACAGTTTAAATTGCACAGCAAAATACCAATACTGTACGAAACTATGAAGTATTTTACAAGATACTTTGTACTGTTTTCTTAATTTTAAATGTTCTACACTGCTATGTTAAATGGATAATAAGTCGGTTCTCTGTTTTGAAAATAATGTGTGCACATCTGTGCTGCTAAGCAAATTAACTTTTGCCCTTTTCTTGATATTTAATGCATAATCTAAATATTTACTCACACCGCTGATAGTTTTACCCATAAGTAAAATTAAATAATAACTGAAAATTTTAAGTATTAATGTGAATTTTAAAATTAACAAATATTATTGAAATAATGGATTAAATCTGAATTCTATGTATTCTTAAAACAATCTCTGCAAAAACAAGCACAGACAATTCTTAAACGGATTGAAGGAAGCCACATGGAAACAAAGTAAATTAGAAAACTTTTTAATAGTAAAAACATTACGATTAATATTTTTTTTCAAAAATAATACATTGTAGTAAAAAAAAGAACTTATTTTTACATACTTGCATTTTTTAACAGACACATATTTCCGACAAGCCAATTATTCAATGCCATCATCTCAGCTTTGGAGCAATGCAAATTATTTTTGTGATGACCACATTATAGTTTTTGGATATCTTTGTTGCATAATGCATCGAATTTGGGACACCCATATTGTTCCAAGCTGATCTTCGGAAGTCAATGCATCTAAGCGTTTTTTTCCCACACAATCACCTTTGTAAGCAACTAGGTACTGAGTGGCCCTCTTGGTCTGCTCGTACAATTCTAAAAGCTTAGAGTCTAGACTTTCTAAGGGAGCACAATTTGCCATGTCATGGGACAGAAATGAAGTGCACATACGTAATTTTTAACATATCGCACAGTTGTACGATCTTTGGCACTAAGTTTATGCTTATAAGACGATAAGTTAAAACGAATACTTGAAGCTACTTGCGATTTTACAGCGATGTATGCGTATTTGCGTACTAAGAAACCTTCTTGAGTCTGAAATCCATCAAAATCCACAATTGCACAAATATTAAGCATTGCTATTGAAAAGCGTTAGCTGTTCTTGGAAAAATAATTGTAAACTAGAGGCCACGAAGAACTGGACTACATAACACCATATACTTACTAATCATACTAATCAGTAAAGTTAAAATTTATCTTTTGCGTTCCATAGTTACTCACAAAAGATAAGACTAAATGAAGAATGTACATACTCAGAAAACATGTGTTTGTGATAATGCGCGAAATAAAACTTTGTGTTGTAATACAAAAAGATTTTAACGAAAGGATATACCTAAATGTGCGTGTGATTTTTTACTCTACCACGTTTATGTGCTGAATGCAATTCAATCCTACGACTAAACTTGAGCAAGAAAAAACATAATCAAATATAATTTATAAGAGAAACGTATTTTGACTTTCTTTAAAATGAGAACTTTAAAGTATACTGAATACTCTTGATTTTGCAGTTTTATTTTTTCTATAATTACATCAACAAATTAAATTATTTATTTGTGGGCACACACAAGTCTTTGCCTTTGTTGAAAGGAAACTAGTATCTTTGACAAGTATCAGATTTTTAAAAATTGATTAAGAGAAGAACCTTTTTCATGGGATTTAACTCAACCTGCACCATAATTTTATACTTAAGAGTAATAGAGCATAATATAGTTTTAAGGAAAATGAATAACCATTATGCAAATTGGAAGCCAAAAGTTCCAAGCATGTCTATGCGCCTATCTACGTTTAGAGATTGGCTAACGCACAGACGTTGACATTAGGGACCTAGCCGAAAACTGATTGTATTATTGCGATGTCTTGGACGTGATCAGGTGCTATTGGTGTGGCGAAGGGCTTAAAAATTGGTAAAAAGAAGATGTAGTGAGACACAAATACAAAGTTTTATCCAAAATGTTTGGTAAACCATAGATGAAACTGTACAGGTGCTGGATGAAATCAACAATAATACTAATGTTTTTATAAAACCTGATGTAAAATTGTACTCCTCGTACAACGACAAGGACGAACGACTTTGTAAAATTTGCAAGGAATCGGAAAATGAACGCTACTTTACAGCCTTGCGGTCATATGGTGACATGCATGAGATGTACAAAGAGTCTTTCAATGTGTCCTACGTGCCGAAACAATATTTTACATAAAATTAATGCATACATTTGTTACTAAACAGTCTATTTATTAGTACATGTAGTAAATGCAATTTAAAGTGATATACTGAACACAGTGTGGAAGAATTGTAAAAGGGTGGCATTGAGTTGAAAGTTATTAAATTGGCACAAGTGCTTCAGTAAAAAGATTAGTAAGGAAGTTTGAGACTCTAAAACCCTAAGACTCTTTATTAAAGAAAAAAATCGTGTAGGAAAGACTTATACACCCTTATAAATAGATTGACTATTTTAATTATTAGTCGTTGGTTCATTACATGTTAACTTATTTACTAAAGAATTTTAAAGTGCCTTAAACAGGAGTTACTAAATGCTTTAGGAAAGATGTGTAAATTTGCTCTGTAATTCAAGAAAGAATGCTTGAATTAAATATTTATTTTGTGTTTCTTTCTTTTAGTGGGGGTTATTAAAACTTTTGTTAAAGCATTTTAAAATATTTCACACTTTAAAAGAATTATTTTTAGTAATTTTTTAAAACTTTTTTTATTGTTAATGTTCAACTTTATTTTAACTTCTTAACTTTTTTTTACTGTTTAACTTTTAATGTTTAACTCTTTTTAGTGTTTAACTTTTTCACTAACTTTTTTTACTGTTTAACTTTTTTTCCTGTTTAACTTTTTCTCTAACTAGTTTCCTTTCAACAAAAGCAAAGACTTGTGTGTGCCCACAAATAAATAATTCAATTTGTTGATGTAATTATAGAAAAAATAAAACTGCAAAATCAAGAGTATTCAGTATACTTTAAAGTTCTCATTTTAAAGAAAGTCAAAATACGTTTCTCTTATAAATTATATCTGATTATGTTTTTTCTTGCTCAAGTTTAGTCGTAGGATTGAATGGCATTCAGCGCATGAACGTGGTAGAGTAAAAAATCACACGCACATTTAGGTATATCCTTTCGTTAAAATCTTTTTGTATTACAACACAAAGTTTTATTTCGCGCATTATCACAAACACATGTTTTCTGAGTATGTACATTCTTCATTTAGTCTTGTCTTTTGTGAGTAACTATGGAACGCAAAATATAAATTTTAACTTTACTGATTAGTATGATTAGTAAGTGTATGGTGTTATGTAGTCCAGTTCTTCGTGGCCTCCAGTTTACAATTATTTTTCCAAGAACAGCTAACGCTTTTCAATAGCAATGCTTAATATTTGTGCAATTGTGGATTTTGATGGATTTCAAACTCAAGAAGGTTTCTTAGTACGCAAATACGCATACATCGCTGTAAAATCGCAAGTAGCTTCAAGTATTCGTTTTAACTTATCGTCTTATAAGCATAAACTTAGTGCCAAAGATCGTACAACTGTGCGATATGTTAAAAATTACGTATGTGCACTTCATTTCTGTCCCATGACATGGCAAATTGTGCTCCCTTAGAAAGTCTAGACTCTAAGCTTTTAGAATTGTACGAGCAGACCAAGAGGGCCACTCAGTACCTAGTTGCTTACAAAGGTGATTGTGTGGGAAAAAAACGCTTAGATGCATTGACTTCCGAAGATCAGCTTGGAACAATATGGGTGTCCCAAATTCGATGCATTATGCAACAAAGATATCCAAAAACTATAATGTGGTCATCACAAAAATAATTTGCATTGCTCCAAAGCTGAGATGATGGCATTGAATAATTGGCTTGTCGGAAATATGTGTCTGTTAAAAAATGCAAGTATGTAAAAATAAGTTCTTTTTTTTACTACAATGTATTATTTTTGAAAAAAAATATTAATCGTAATGTTTTTACTATTAAAAAGTGTTCTAATTTACTTTGTTTCCATATGGCTTCCTTCAATCCGTTTAAGAATTGTCTGTGCTTGTTTTTGCAGAGATTGTTTTAAGAATACATAGAATTCAGATTTAATCCATTATTTCAATAATATTTGTTAATTTTAAAATTCACATTAATACTTAAAATTTTCAGTTATTATTTAATTTTACTTATGGGTAAAACTATCAGCGGTGTGAGTAAATATTTAGATTATGCATTAAATATCAAGAAAAGGGCAAAAGTTAATTTGCTTAGCAGCACAGATGCGCACACATTATTTTCAAAACAGAGCACCGACTTACTATCCATTTAACATAGCAATGTAGAACATTTAAAATTAAGAAAACAGTACAAAGTATCTTGTAAAATACTTCATAGTTTCGTACAGTAATGGTATTTTGCTGTGCAATTTAAACTGTACGGTGTGCATAAGGTTTCAAATAAAAAAAAGGAAGTTCATATTTAGTAAAATGTGTGGCTTGCAAAAGCATTAAAGAAAAAGAACATTTAATTTAGAACTTCAAGGACAAATGGTTTTAATAAACTATTTTTCACTACTTTGGTTACTTACCTCTTATTTACCTAAAAATGTAATGTTTCATATACCGTTATGCATTTGTGTCCTATTCAGATCTCAGAGTCCTCCCTTCGAGTTGCAGTAATAATTTCCCGACAAAACTTTTCCTTCCTTAAGCATGCACATTTTCTTCAAGCTCATGTTGTATATAAATTCATTAAAATATATAAAAAGGTTTTCGTATTATAAATTCTATCTAACAGTGTTCAAACGGTTAAAATCCTTCCTATACAATCGGTTGGCCTCAATTACTTGTGTTCCGAGTTCCAACGTCAGAGCATTAAGATAATCCTTAGTTTTATTCCAAGTGTTTTCATACATATAGCCTCGCATCAAATTAAAAAACGCTAAATTAAAGAATATTTTGTTGCTAATTTATTCCATCACTACATGGCGTCAATTTGAAAAATATAATTAGAAAATAAAAATTTTAACCTATGCACTAAATCATACTATTAGATAAATATAGAATAATTCGTTTAAAAATCAACCCCTAGATGGCTGTACTTTCTTGTCTTTTAACAGAACTAGAAACTTCTGTGTCTTTTAACAAAACTAGAAACTTAAAATTTATGCAAGAGAATAAATATATATATTTAAATCTAAAAGAAATAAATTCCTTTAAAACTAATTGTTACTTTTTCCACCACTAGATGGCTGTATCTGTCTTTTAAAACTAGAAACTTAATTAAAACCCCACAACTGTTCAAACCATTTTCTAAAAATAGCACATTCCCAGAATTAATGACAAAAATAAGAAATAAATTCGTTCGTTAGATTAACTTCTTTTAAAATCACTAGATGGCGCTACCAGTCCTCCCCAACGCAATTACAACTAATTGGAAAATAAAAATTAATTATTCATAAAATAAAACCAAGTCCATGTCTACCATAACGCATTCCTAGTATTAAGAAAAAGTACAAGAGGAAGCCAACACTACTTAAATTCACCACCCGTAGCTAACTCTCTTACAGCCTAACGGATAGCGCAATGGGTTATAGATCCCATGGTCCCAGTTCGAATCCAAGAAATTCTTTTTAATTCCGAAAATATGTGGTTTCTCATTCCCCCGCCAGATGGAGCTACTACTGATTCATTACCATGGCAACTCCAACACAACAACGCCATCTTGAAAAATTGACGTCATCACCTCAAGGCCCCTTATCAGCAATCATCCCCAACCTCTCTCCTTATCAGCAGTCAACCCCAACTCCTTATCAAACGGCGGCCATCTTGGAAAAGGCGCTCAAGAATCCCCATACTACTAATATAAGCATTGATTCACATTTCATTACATTAACTAAGCATCTGCATCTATACTTCCAAATAAAATAAAATTAGTCAATAATATAAAGACATTATGACATTGATGCATTAGTTTCACAAAACCATGGTCAAATATACCACAAGTTTTGTGTTTATGTTGCCTTTTTTTAATGTTATAATGGAAAATATAAAAAAGTAAAAATGTTCAAATAGTCTTAAATATATTCTATTATATATGCGGTTCAATACAACTCCACTTATTGCGGCGCAAAGAAGTAAAAAAGTTGGACACCCCTCATCCAGTTCTTTAGTATAAATGTAGTCGCGAAAACAAAAACGAACCACCCCCTCTTCATTCGAGTAATTTTTACAGTAGAGAAAATTCAAAGATGGCATTCGAAAGCAACTAACGTCTGCTATAAGTTCGAATCCATAATATTTGCATAAGGGACCGTCTTCATATTAAATTGAGCACCAAGTTCATAATTTTCAATGGAAACCCCCTATTTGGACACACAATTTCCAATCTATATGAAACTTTAAATTCCGATACCAAATTTCATATCATTAGGTCTTACCGTTTCGAAGTTATGAGTACAGATTGGAGCTCCTAATGTTAAATCAGTCTCTTAGACTTTTATAGATATCTTCCTAAATAATATTTCTATAGCGCTGATATTTTGAACGATGTTATTGTTAAACAACCCAGACAAAATCCACCTAATATTTTCGTTTTAAATAGTTTTTAGTATGCAATAATTATTAAATTAATATTTGAAAAAATTAGGAATTGGAAACTTACTATATTTTGATAGGAATCGATTCAGAAGACTTCTAATAAGATCATGCAAAATTTCAGCTCATTCCAATCGTTAGTTTTTGAGTTACATTAAATTTTCCTCATTATTGCGATTTCAGGCGGCAATCAAAAGTTGAAAAAACGTCTGAAAACCTCGGAAAATAATTCTCGGATCGTTTGCACATATATTTCTTCAATCGTTTTCACTTGCATCATAAATATAATAATTATCGTATCGTTTGCACGTGCTGACAAATACGTTTGAAATAGTGTTCAAAATGGAAATTCCTGTAACTATAACTGCAATTAATCTCGATCGACGAATAGTGATTTTCAATGTGGAAATGGTCCCTGAAATTTACAGCAACTATAGCATTGAATATCTCCGAATATAAAGATAGTAGTCATGAAATTTCATATTTAGACTAATTCAATCAACTATCAGATACAGCTATTCGGAATTCATTCTTTGGAATTTTTTATTGGCATCGAGTTGAAATCGTAAACTGCCAAGTGACACAACGTCCGAAATACGCACAGAAAGCACGTTACGTCGCAAAAGACATTGCCGCCACTTATATTTAGCTTGACTGAAAAAGCCTCTTACACATCGCTACATCGTTTACGATTATTGGACGTAATAAAACCTGTTTTGTTACACACAATAATTAAAATTAGAAAGATTTACAAAATTTCAGACTTATTCTAAAGAATTTAAAAAATAACTCCTAGATACATTTCACAGAAAATAATAATGCCCTCTTTTTTATTTAGTACCAGCAATTAAAATTGCAAAACTCACTAACCTCTATTCTCTCTCAAGTAAGGCTCCAGAGAATCTTCAGAATCTTGTAGCGAAGTTGAAAGTCGTTTTCCTGAATCAGGAACCTTTAAAAATCAAATATTAATATATTTTATCGGCACAAACTCTGTTCTTATATTGAAAATATTTAAAACTTTAAGAAAAACTTTTAAATAACGGGGAAATTAGCACTTTTAATTTCTCTAAAGAATAAGAATGAAGACCTCAAGCAGTGGTGCCACATTCCAAATTGAGCAAAGAGGCATGAGTGGAGCATTGTAGGACCCCAGTTTCTTTGTTTATTATTTGGGCACAAAAAATAAAAAATTTAGGAGGGCCAATGGGTTCGAATTCCCAGAAGTTGGTGCCTGTCTTCTGATATAGCGATCTTCAGATATATATCTCTTGCTGATGAGACCTTTTGAGTTACACATATCTGCATTCGCAAGTCCTTTATCTCTAATTTGTTCAATTAATTTGAGTAAATATTCCTCCGTGATTTAAATAAAATATTTTATTCTCTATTAAATGTACTGACCACTTTATTTCCTTTAACATATAAACCCAAGCAGCAATTCATCAGCCAGGGCTATCGAACCAATAGAATCCCAGAGTTTTAATCATCATTTCAAGTAGCTGTCGTATACGAATTTTGTATTTTACCTTGTAACTAACTACAAACGGCATATTTTAGGAGAAATAACTTTCTGGTATGTACAGTTATGTGTGTGAAATAATTTATCAAAATACTCAAAGAGGCTTTCAGGATAGGCATTACTAATATTTTTTCAATTGTAATTATGAAATTGTAATTTAAATGTATTTCTAATTTAATTAAGAAATTGTAATTTAAATCTATTTCTTGTTTAATTAAGAAAAATGCAACTAGTGATAGGAAGTTTATATTTTGATAAATATAGTTACCATTTCCTTCTGCATTCCGGAAACGAAGCAACTACCAAGCTTTTCCAATCCGTATTTCTGGCAAAGGTCAACAATATTACGGTTGCTAGTGTCGTCTCTTCCTGTTTTATCTACAGAAATATACACAAAGCAATGAATTCTTGAATGGTAGGTTAACTTTAAAATATTGCTACAAAGGAGATGGTGATTGTTTCATCCGATTTATTTCGTATTTTATTACTTTAGATATTTATCAAAGACCGACCTAAATAAATAACGAAGCGAGACTGTCCTGAAAAACCATAAAACAATCTTGTATAGCTTATTTTAAGATCTTTCACAGCTAAATTGCTTACACATCACATTTGAAAGCTAAATCGTTTATGGAAAGCATAGCCTGAATCTATAAGTTTAATATTTTATCCAGGTTTATTAAGGGGGAAGAAAAGAAAATGAATGATAGGTTACCACAGAGACAATTTACATAACCTATTTAAACATATCTGTAATTGTACAAATTTCAGTCGGTATTTAGTATTAGGTTGTAACCTTTTCTTACGATTGTATCAGGATACTTCCGTGATTATCAGGTTTTAGGTATCAGGAAAACAAACATTTTTTTTTAATATCAGTTGAACACAGCGGTAACAGTGGTTAAAATTTCGAACTAGTTTCGAAGATGTCTGACATTGCAGTATCTCAACAACTGCTGAGGTATTACGGCGGTTACTTCTCTTATAAAATGGAGGATGATTAACTAGCACAAACACACAGTACATGGCTATAATTGCTCTCTATTGAGTTGGTTGCTTTTAGGTTGTATGGTGCAAGGGCCATATTTGACCAAGCTGCGCCAAACACATGACAACGTCAAAAAATGTCGAAAGGGGGAAAGCTTGGGGAATATAGTAGTGGAATGATAGAAAAAGATCGCTTGGATATCCCGCGAGTTCGATCTCAGTGTTTATTAGACAGTAAACACCATGGGAAGAGAAAAGATCGCTAGGGTAACTCGGGTCCGTGAAGTCAGTACACAACTAAAGGAAATATGATCCTGAGGACTGTCTTTATTGGAAGTTATCCATTTGAATAACTATAATCAGATGGTGTATCTCTATATTAATCCTATAATATAGATAACTAATCCTTATAATAGAGACATCCAAAAGTCTTCTTGGGGCTTACCACTGAAAAGTATTTGCAAACCTCATGATGGGGAAAGCAATGATGTCCTTTCCAACTATACATATGACTGCTAAAAGTTACCAGAAGCTCTTTACCACTTTTTTCCTTGCATTGACATTTTTAACACTTTAAAGAAATAATTTCGGCGCGACATGCATAATGATATCCCTACATGGAAGTCAATTTTAGCATATGGCGTTATGGACGGGACCTGATGTAAATACGTTGGGAAATATTTAGAGAATCAGAGCCCGATAAGTTTACAAGTCGCCGATATAACAAAACAGTTGTACTTAAACAAGCGACTGCTAATTCATGACAAGAAATCTTTATAGGAAAATGTAAGAAACTTGCAAACACTATATCAACACACGTATTTAAAATCATTACTAGTGGATAACTTCATTGGATAAAATACTTACGTAGATCTAACTCTTTCTGTAACCGAAAGTGGATCTATAATTTTTGGATACTGCTGAGTCAAGAAATCAAGAAGTTATTGTTGTTTTTTAAGTACGGAAAAAGAAAACTTTTTAATTTTACACTTTTTTAATGAATTGAACTCGTTACATAAAAAACAGCTATTAAAAATTCCTTTTGAATTGCACCACTGTAGTATTTTTGCAATTTCGTTCTGGTTCTACCATTTTAGAACATTCTAATATACACAACAAAAGATAACATTGGATACTTTTTCATCAGACCTTATATGAATATTGAAAATCGCACAAAGACAGCATGAAATTATAGCTACTAGCCGACCCGTGCATAATATCTGCGTTAAACCTTCTTAATTACTCATATCTATTGATGACAGTCGTTATTCGCATTTCACATCTTATTTTAACTCATTTATAATAAACATAGCATCCATATTCGCATAAATGCATCATACCTGGGTGAATCGATTCAAATTCAGGCAATGAAAAACAAAATGTTCGCCTCTCCACCTTCGATTTTTTAAAAAATTTAGTATATAGTGGTTAGTGGCGTATGTTAAACTATGCCATGTTTATTTTTTGCAAAATAATTTTGTTTAATAGAAATAAGGCCCTTTAAAAGGCGGTCAAATACATTTAATTTTACTTTTCAAGAATATCGCGTAGCACTTAAAATTTCACTACTCTTAAACTATTAGAGATGAGCCTGTTTTGTTGTTTGCTAGTGATACTTAAATGTACTGTTCGTAATAAGTAAAATCTTTTAAAATTGGATTAGCTTTTTAACAGCTTGACACGTAACTTGCTGAAGTTTGGTTAAGATTTAATAAAAAAAGCCATCTCAAAAAATTTTGAAACTTTTTGTGTAAGTTCATTAGAATGTTGTTAATGTAGTACCTTATATAGCTAATTTAGTTTCTCAAAGATTGATTTTTAAGAGCCTTCAACGTAAGGTATCATCGAAATTTCAACCGCTAACGCGCGCTCAACGAGTGGGACCAACAGTATTTCTCCACTAGTTAAGTGGAGAAATACTGTTGGTCTCAACCAGAAGTTCAAGCACTTTTTTTGATGCGATATTTTAACATGATTCATTATTTCTATACATATATCAATAAAGTGTATGGAACTAAGATTCTTGATAATCCTATAATTCTACTGTTAATAGTTTTAAAAAGAAATCAGCCAAACTCTAATTATTTACCGCGGAACTTATTAACTAACTTCTAATTATTTACAGCGGAAATATTTGGGCTGCATATTGCTTCAGGACTTCGTTTGCATTAAAATTTTCAATTGGTAATAACTTGCACACATGGTTTCACTTGCACCTGCTGCAACAAATTAATAAAATAAAGTTACAAGATATACTATTCTGAGGGCTCTAGGAGTGTTGATTGTTTATATTTTACTAACAGGCAGCTGTTAGTTTTTATCCACCCAACTGCTCACAAGAGGAAGATTATTTATATAGTGAAAGAGTAGCTTTTTAATGTACCAAACAATAGTCATGATTCTTGTTACACACACAAAAATCCGATCTTTTAGTATTGTGACATGAGAGTGCAACTTTTTAAGCATCGAAGATGATTGAAAGTAAGTTTATTTACTTATGAAGCTGTATTTAGGTATGAATTGGATTCGCGTGAAGTTCAACATTGAAATAGTTATTTATTGAAGTATCCGTTGAATGCTTTCTTGGAGTTCTGTGTGGCAGAAAGGACAGACTAAACACTTTCTCCGAATTTAACGAATCTCTCAATTTATTTTAATTAGTATTTTATTTAAAGTAACTAATATTCAAATTAGCAACTTTTCTTATTGTTTTAAGTAAATAAAAATATATATCATTATTTTATCTGTGATGTTAAATATATTACTGAGTTTCGTAATTTTTCTTATCTATGCAATTTTAGAACTGTTTTATGAGGATTTATAGGGTATTGCGTTTTGTGCTACTAGTTTCAATACTGCTTAAATGTTTTAATACAGTTATAAGAATTTATTGATATTTTAAATATGTAGTTTATTACTCTGATCCTTTCTATCAAAACAATTAGTGTATTTTTTAAATTTGGTTTTGTAGTGAGATGAATAGCAAAATTATGTTAATGAAATTCAGTGTACATGTTTAACATATAATTTTGTGATAGATAATTTATTCAAATTAAGTAAATACTGTAAATTATATTCAAATTATTCGGTTAGCGTTGATTTCGGTTAAAGTATTTTTAAGCAAATACAGAAAGCGTAGTTCCCACTGGCTGAAAGGGAATCCCGATTTAATTTAGGGATTTCGAAAACCTTTTCGTCCTTATATAGGGAATTTGACATGCACTTAGGGATTTTTCGTACTTCGAAAGGGAATTTGACAGTATTTCATTATTTTCTGATCGTGTCGGGTTTTCCGATCAGGGTCATTATACAAAAGAATTTATTTAAGCTTAACTATTCAAAAACTGCAAAAAGTGCTCACACACTCTTATAGAATATTTATATAAGAACACTTAGAAAAATAATTAGATTTTTAAAAGATGGCTTTTTTGAGAAAAAAAAATTTTAAATTCATCAAATTAAAAAATTCATATTTCCAATACTATTTGTGTACCACTAATGAAATTAGTATCAATAGTTGCTGTAAAGTCTTAAAATTGTTTTGAAAAAACAAAATTAGATTATCTTAAATACTTTAGGAGATATGCGATTTTTAACTAGGTGATGTACGCTAAGAAAAATAAATTTTAATTTCTGACGTCACTTTCACAGCTCTGTATCTCGAAGAAAAATTTTTTTCAAGATTATAAAAAAATATGTTAATTCAAGGTGGCCCCAAATGTACCTGTATGCAAAATATCATTCGATTCGAAGATGGTGAGGCGAACAGCCTTCCTGGATTTGAATGGATTCACCACCTCTAAATGAAACAAATTATCGAAATATACGTAACATTTCGTTTACTTTAAATGGTGTTAATTTTTATTTCCAATAATATGCATACCAAAAAGAACACCTCAGTCGTGTTACCACAATTAGATTTTGAACATTTATTTGAATTTCCTCCCATTCCTTTGTTAAGATAGATAATGCATATAGGTAGGTAGGTATTTTAATTAACGTCGAACTGAAGCAATACAGGATGGCGTCAGGATGACGAGGTCACACCTGAGCTGGCACCCCACTCTCCAAACTTCCACATTACGCCAACGTGAGAACATTTGAGGCCACGACAGATTTAACATGCTCTAATCCCCTTTGTACACGACGGGCTTTGGTTGGATTCGAACTCGCAACCCTCCGGTTGCTAATCCGTTGCTCTTCCATCCGGGCTACCGCGGCCCTATAAAACACAAGAATGGCCCGTTATCAGCAGTACTTTCTCCCCAACTGAGCTAATGGGACACATGTGTATATAGGAATAGGTGCATTAGATCAGTCCATCAAAAACATACTATCAAAAGAATTTATCTCAAATACGAAGGTTTGCTGAAATAGGATTAGAGTAACACTTACTGGTAAAAGCTGAGAAAGACCTCTCATTTTTAGACTCCTTTGCATCATCGGAATTAACTAGGTTGACTAACGGCACATTTTTCCGGGGGAGAGGCATAGGTTTCAAAGGGGTGTTGACTTTCGGTGACGGTGGAGGTCTGGTGGGTAGAGGTGGAGGTGGAGGATCCCTCTCTGGATACAGAGGACAACAAGGACGAGGTGGAGTATCCCTCTCTGGATACAGAGGGCAATAAGGACGAGGTGGGGACGGTGAATAACTAGTGATCCATCCTGTGCCTGTGGTGATAATATCCTCAGTTACCTATATGGGGATTTTAAAGAGTACTTAAATCCATTTTTTCAGATAAAAATGTAAGGCTGGGAGAGAATGCAAACCACCCCTCTTTTTTCTGCATCGTTTATAAGAGCATATTTAAAGATAATTTAGAAAGACAATAGCTTCTATAAATTCATGTGCATAAGAGACTGTCTTCATATCAAACAGCCTCATAATTTTCAAAAGCAATACCCATTTTCAATGATAAATTTATTATTCTTATTAGAATTTTGAACAATAATATTATTTCAATTTTTACAAGTGATTGCAATACTTCTATGACCAAGAATTTACTCATATTTTCAAAATACTTATACTTAATCTTAAATACTGTAATAGATGAAGGCTACAAATGGATCATCAATGCCAATAATAAAGTATAGGGTGGGCCACGAAAAAGCAGCACGTCTCATTTATCGTTACTGTATATGGAATATCACGTGACATATGGTTTAAAGACGTACGGTATCAGCACCTGCCTTTTACAGAAGGTGTTTAAAATTATTTATTTTAACAACAGTACACCTCTGTGCACGTCGCAGCATATTTTGAGACACTCGTTGCAACTCACTGACGTCAATGTTATGTATAGCAACCCGAATGTTTTCCTTCAGTACGTCTATTTTCTTGAGATTGTTGACATATACTTTCTCTTTTAACTTTCCCTACAGGTAAAAATCACACGTCACCAAGTTCGGCCACAAACGATAACGGCCTTCACAGTAAGTTCTTCGGTGAAGGCCTCATGGATTCCAGTCAGAGATTCACCAGACGTGTGGCAGGTTGCTCCGTCATGCTGGAAGAAGCAGTATTCCAGTTCCTCAGACATGAGCTGCTCATAGAATTCTTCAAAGATTTGCATGGGCTGCTTTTTCGTAGTCTTACCATAGACATGAAATATAAGTAGACTGAGCATTGCTATTGAGAGAAGATTCATCAAAAAGTGTGACCAACATGTCGACTAGTAGTCACATGACTGCTCTGAAAAATTGACTTGGTTGGCCGATTTGTTATCTTATTGTCGATGGCTATTGGCTATGTATCTTACGATACAATGTATATGATTTGTTATTTTATTGTTGATTTGGCGATGTAACATCGTATGATAAGGTAGGTGTCAGTGAATCCGCATTTCTTTAGAGTGGCGACAAAAGTGGTGAAATCACCAGTCTACTACTATCAGGTGTTCAAAAGACCAATCAGATGATCAATCAATGTGTGGGCGTCTTTTCCCGTCCCGTGGGTCAATCAGATGATGAATGTTAGGTTGAACCCAGCAGAAGAAAGCAGTTTATGGGTTTACTACTAGTTTTGGTCGCATGATCCAGGGCACATAAAAAGGTTAGCATTGTTCACTCTACTTTTATATTTCCTCTATGGGCCTTACTTAACTTCCTAAACCCTCCAAGTGATTGCGACGAGATATCTCGTCCATCAAGATCTTACCAATTTCGCAAATGACGAAATACTTCGTCACCAACATATTATCAATTTCTTGACGATGACGAGATAAGATCTTATCAGTTTTGTAATAACGAGATACCTCGTCCGTCAAGATCTGGTCAATTTCGTTAATTAGACAGCTCGTCGAAGCAACCATCAGGAGGGTTAGCAGCGCTATTGAGAGTACAAATTTGTGAATTTAAGGATCTTTTAACAAGCATACCTAATTAACATACCAATTAAACTAAAGGAAGTACTAAATCACCACATTATTATTATAAAATTAAATTCACATTGACTATGAGGAATGAAAACAGTATTCAATAATTTCATTTATAATGGAGAACAAAATAGGTTAAGTTCAAAAATCCATCTGTGGTGCTACATAAATCAAAATCATTCTTTTTTTTCAAACCTTAATAGGTAACTTACCAATTCGTTGATGGTATTCCCATCGTGTCGTATCGTTTTTGTAACGCTGGCATCGCTTGTTTTAGAACTCGCACCTGCGAAAAAGGAGATATGTACACATATTAGCACCTTTTCTTCCACAGAAATAAGGGCGCAGCTTGTCCGCTTCTAGACCTTGCGCCATAAAACCCCCAAATCCAATCCCACAGAAATAAGAATAAATGTAACATTTGTGATTTTTATTAACCCTCCTGGTGGTTTATCTTCGCGTCACAGGTTTTACACCAGAGGCTGCCTTGTAGTGGACGGATTCATTCTTCCTTGGAGTTTTGGGCAGTTTTGTCTACGAGATTTCTCGCCCTTAGCAAAGTTGACCAGATCTTGGTCCAGATATCTCGTCAAAACGCTTGGAGGGTTAAGTGTAACATTTCTTATAATAATATTCCAGAATTTATTTGCACTTCAATATTTTACTGTATTGACGTACAAAGAAAATATAAGATTATACATCTGTATTAATCGTGGTCAGGCTATCCAAAATCAATGATTCCTATCTCAAATTCGAATAGCCGAAATGGTTTAACTTATTCACATAAAAAGATTAATCGTCATAATTTGCATTACATGATTTTAGTTACAATGAACCCTTTACAAATGAAAACACCTGGAATGCCCACAAACTCTGCAAGCTCAAACTCAAACATTTTTCACATTACATTGAATGAACTAGAGGGCTACACCTAGCATCAAAGCATTTGATAGTTATTTTGTTCAGTAAAATAACAATTTAAGAAATATGATTTAATAAGTGTAGAAAGAAGCCTATTATTTACACTTATAGGACTTTAAGATGTACTTAAATACTTTTGGACTCATGGTGGATGATCTGATCATATATCTGGAAACAGTATGGCCAATGGAGGTTTAACCCTCTGACGAGTTCACACGCATATATTTGCTCTGCAATCTTCCTTTCATGATTTCCAACCAATTTGGACCTTCCGGACCAACAGAATCTTTCCTATGATTCTTTCCATCAATGTATGTGGTTATTTAGTCGTTATATGTCTGTCTGTTGTGGGGTAAAAGCAATGATACACTACTCGGAAATCAGTGACGCTCAGAGGTTTAAAGTCATAGCAATATTCTATTCCATGATACTTTTTATAATTTTGTCAAATTTTCAATCGAGTTTATGAAAACATCAGGACAATTCAGTATTCAAGAAATACTTTCCCATCACGTCAGTACTTTGTATTTTTAGAAAAATTCCTTTAAATTCAGCAGCGAGCTCAGCAAAGTTCACTCAAATTAAATTTCTATGTTACCATCAGCTGTATTATATGCCTCGTTTGGTGGCAACGCTCTAGGCGCGTTTTTTGGCGCATTTTAGAAGCGTTATGGAAGGTGAAGCCAACCCATCTTTATTAGGGTTATTCCCTAAAAAAACATGTTTTTAAAGTTTTGTATTTTTTTCCATTAATTACTTTCCGCTAAAGATTATTATTTTTCCGTTTAAAAAAGAACGATTTTTTCTAATTCTTTCCTTGGCGACATAAAAAGTGCGCCAAAAACTCGTCAAGAGCGTTGCCACCAAACGAGGCGTATAATACAGCTGTACCATATCTTCATATCTCGCCAGAAGCACCCATGTTTTATCTCCTAAATGTTTTCTCCTTTCACAGCTAGCACCGCTGATGCTCAACGGGTTTGCCCACTGCGCTACAGCCTGCGAATTGTAGGCGACGCAGGTACGATTCCTGTAACTTACACTGGGTACATTTCTCCCTTCTGTTGCAGTAAAACTCTCCTTGTTTGGGTGGGCATGTCCATTACTTGACATTGTCTTACGTTTGGCACAGCTTGAACAAATATGGCCCTTGCTCGGCAAAAACCAGCCAACTTTTCACAGCTTTCCTCTAAGGATTCATTTACTAGCTTTTTCATTTGCTCATTTGATAGATTTCGCCTATGTTCGTCGTGAGTGTAATATACTTAACAGCACAATTTAAATTCATTTTTGAAATACGGATTTGGAACTACTGATCGCATTTGTTTACTTTTAAATCTGGTGAAAAGATTTGTTCCTTTACTGTCTGTAGATTTGATTCATCACCGGAATCACGTGACACATGATCTATTCGTTGCCAAACAACAAAAACACAAATGTGTCCTTTCTTCGGTGGCCGCATTTCTTCATGCATTGATTTTCATTGTAATACACCTTTTCATAATTCTTTGTTAACTCTTTACCTATTTTCTAACCATGAGACGCCCACTGTAATGACCTAAATCATTTGGAAATACATATTGTCGGCTTGGAAAAGAGAAACTCATTTACTGACAAAACCAAATTTTACCATAGAGCTATTTAAGACTAAATATTAGTTTTTAGATAAAAAATAATAAAATTATAAGCATTTTGACTATGGAGTATATTTTTATAAGTGACTAGCTGAATTACCCGGCGTTGCTCGGGTTGAAATGGTTAAATGTTGCTTGAAAAGTGAATTAGAATAAGCACTTTTCTTTCACAGAAAAATGCAATCATTTAAGTTGTACGGAAAATACGTTTTAACTTTTTCATAGCTTCTACAATATACTTCGGACGCAAATATATACATTTATTTCCTGAATATATTGCAATATGCAAAAGATTAAGACATAAAGACAAACGGAAACAAAATTCCGACGAAAAAATGCAAAATTCTAAAAAACGAAAGATGAGCAAATACTCTCGCAATCAAGTCATGGCGCTCACTGGGTAATTAATTGACCATTGGTAAGAACCTCCTTGATCTCCATTCAAGTCAAATTGCAGGTGAAGGTGATAAATACGACTGGTCTCCCTTACGTCCTCACGTACGTCATAGCATCTTGCGTGTATTCGTGCATGTGTCTGGGACTGCCTGTAAATGTAGCTGGTAGTACGACTAAGGCACTGAGGTTTTCAACGTTCCCGTCATTTGACACAGCATCTCTCAGGTGAATCTATCAACTTTCAGTTTACGTTGATTTAGACGAGTGTAAAGTAGACGCTCACTCTCGACTTTTGCGTACATATCGACGATGAACTGATGAAACAATTGCCTGTAGTTCAATACGTGATTCTGCTCAGTATCTCGAACCATTAATCTGTACGCATAGAAATCCATCGCTGAAACTTTCTTGCTGGTTGTTTCACCTGTTCTTGGGTTGATCTGCCTCAGATTAAAATGATATCCATCTTCACCATGGGGAATATCACTGGGTATTGTAGAGCATCATAAGATCGATATGTTTCCGATATATGCTGCAATGATTCACCTCGTCGTTGAATAACGATATCCCATTGATGAAACTCATCGCCTGATATCACCACCGCAACTTGATCTGCTTGAGGAGAGTTAAAGCGCCGCTCGTGTTCGCCTGCTGGTCTTCGGTCTGCTCTTATGACTACTTTATATTCATCTGTTGGCATACGTTCCAATGCTGTTTCAAACGTTTTCATAAGATTATTGTGCTCATGAAATATCCTCTGTAAGTTTAACACAATCTGACGTCTTGTTCCCGAGATGTAGGCGCACCTCTGATCCGTTTCCATTTGTTCGTTTTGAATAAAATATAGTTGTAGAAATTTTGGTGGTTGATCTGGCAGCGGAAGCAATGATCCCGCTCTATAGCAAATCTGCCCTTGCACCTTGAATGTCGGCGGAAATCTGGGCTGTCCAACAACTGATGTGGCGCCGAATGATGTCATTTGGAAACATGAGTTGTATTTTCCGATGTTACTAAGAAAATGCTTCGACTCTGACGTATCTCCTGATGTGTAAGTTAAAAGTTCTTGTGGTGGTGGTTCCAGTTGGCAGAGTTTAACTTTTCCATTTTTACAGCAAATACCAGTAGACTCTGATTTAAACTTTTTGGCTTGACAGTAACTATAAACCATTTCCATTTTCCCGATGGTAACACTTGCATGCAGCGAGTAGTCTTAATGTGAATCGTAGTGGAATTCTTCCAATGCTAAGCTAAAATGGTGCGCAGTCCGTGATCGTTTGGCTCTATCTCTCTTATCCTGTAGTCGGGCCTCACACTGCTGTGCCGTCTCTGTTGCTCTAAATGTAGTAGCATTATCCCTCTTATCCTGAAGTCGAGCCTCACGCTGCTGTGCCATCTCTGTTGCTCTAAATGTAGTAGCTCTCTTTCATATCCTGTAGTCGGGCCTCACGCTGCTGTACCGTCTCTGTTGCTCTAGATGTTGTAGCTCTCTCGCAATCGCAAGTCTTCTATTCCTCTCCTCGGAAGTTTCTTGACTATGCTCAACTTTCATCATCTTAGCCGTTGACTGCATTTGGCCGATCGCCTTCCTCTTCCTTGGAGGCATTGCTACAGCAAAGAAATCTGTAAAAGAATACAAAGAAATGCTATTTCATAAAATAAGCAAAACGCACACTCTCACTGAGCAATGAAATCTATTATAGAATACAATAAAAAGCTATTTCATAAAATAAGCAAAAGGAACACTCTCACTGAGCAATGAAATCTATTACAGAATACAATAAAAATAAAAAGCTAATATAAACTGAATGGTAAAACAAATTTAAAATTGCGAAGTACTTACATCAGTTTAGGAATATCAAATTTTTAACACAAATAAAAAATATTAATGCCTTACTTAAAAGCTGTCAATCAAAATACTCAAACACAGAATTCTAAATCATACTAAAAAATAAACTTTTATTCTGGTTTAAAAAAAAGCATTAATTCTGATCCCCCATTAAACTTATTTAAAAAATTAAGCAAAAGGCATACTCTCAATGAGCAATGAAATCTATTGTAGAATATAATACAAAGCTAAAATTAACGAAAAAACGAATTTAAAATTATGTAGTACTTACATCAGTTTAGAAATATAAATCCAAAATGTACACTATCACTGTCGCGAATAAAGTAGGAAACACTTATACAATCAACTAAAAGAGCGAAATAAAACTGCCAGATTCACTGAAAGATGATAAACTGGAAGACTTACCGAGCTAGCTTCCTCTAAATACGACCAGCTAAGAATCGAGTGAGTACTGGAATGTTATCCACCATGAGTCCAAGGAAGTTTCCGTTTCCCCAACTTTCTAGAAAGTTCTACAAAGTTTTATAAGAAAAGTAAACATTAATTCTGGTGCTGCCAGATACCGAGTAGCAAAATTACGCTTTTATGATCAATGAGTTTTTCGTTTGTGCTTTTCGGAATAACGGTGCTTGGGTTAGAAATAAATGTAATCGGTGTAGACAAATTAATCTGAATAGATAAAAAATTTTCAAAAAGCAGAAGGTCGATTTTACAGAATTTTTCAGAAAGAAAATCACTGCTTTCAACGGAGGATTCACATGTATCTATTCCGGACATTTTAAAATAAGTTACACGCCTTACCTAAAAAGCCTTGTGAAACAGAATTCTACAAATCATTACGTATTCAATAAATTATTTAAGGAAAGTTGGTCGAAATATACACCAACTTTCCTTGAAAATAATCCTTGAACTCCTGAAAACCTTTCCTTGAATTTCCTTGCAAGCATAAATATTTTAAAATATTCTTTCCCTTCATCAATAAAATATCTATAATTTATTTACATCATGGGAAGAACTAAAAAGTCAGTTCAAACATAAATACTGTAATTTAATTTGTTTCGGAAAAAATTGTTTTTCGATCAACAGTGGTAAAGCAACCATCGCTGCCTAAAGCAATTAATCTATGCTCAATGTTATTTCTATGGCGATTTCGAATAGTTTTTTGCCCCCCAGGGCCGATAGAACGGGGGTTAAGAGTTAGCCTATGCTGACCGCAGTGTTCTAAATTATAAGTGTACCAAATTTGGTGTGGATTGGTCAAACGGTGTAGATTTGTATAGAAAATATACACACATACATACACACACATACACACACATCCTATTTTATATATATAGATTACAATATGACAAGAGCTGACCAATTCTAATGGTCTGGCTCCTACATCGATAAGTTTCCTTGTTCGAATCCGGGGTAAGGAATGAATGCGTGGCCTCTCTATAAATGGGTTGTGCCTAGACTATGTGGTATGTGTGTGAGGTGTAACGTAAACCCACCCCATGGTGTAGCAGGGTTACGCAAACTGGTTCACCAATCCACTCTTGTAGTGCCATAATGAGTAATGCTCAATGAGTAATATATAATGAGTAATGAGCCCGGGCATTAGAAAAAAATATGACAATGCATTTTTCATACTAAAAGAAAGCATTTAGTGTATCTGAAAAAATGTCAGTAGATGAATTCCTGCTCTAAGCCAACGCTATAAATATAAAATATACAGTACGGCCCTGGCGAGTTGGCATTAAAGTCATGATTTTGAGCAAGTCTATTCCTTAAACTAGAGGATAATTAAACGTAATGCGTTCCCATAATTGCCTTCCTTGGCGCGCATTTTTGACTTCCATTTTATTGCTCGGCATCAGAAGCGACAGCGATGATTAGTTGTCGAAAATAGTAATCACCCATGCCGATTGCCATACACGATTTTCCCCTTTCCTCAGGCGAGTTTACTACGTTTCTTGAAATGGTCTTCCCTAAGGTCATCGGCCTTCTCGCCAGAGGCCGCACTATACACCATGAAACTTTTACAATGATCAAACGGATATCTAAAACCTACTTGATAACCTAGTAGTTGATGTCTTTCCGGGAGAAGCTGAACTTTCCTGAGGTTCCATTTTTGACTTCCATTTTATTGCTCGGCATCAGAAGCGACAGCGATGATTAGTTGTCGAAAATAGTAATCACCCATGCCGATTGCCATACACGATTTTCCCCTTTCCTCAGGCGAGTTTACTACGTTTCTTGAAATGGTCTTCCCTAAGGTCATCGGCCTTCTCGCCAGAGGCCGCACTATACATCATGAAACTTTTACAATGATCAAACGGATATCTAAAACCTACTTGATAACCTAGTAGTTGATGTCTTTCCGGGAGAAGCTGAACTTTCCTGAGGTTCCATTTTTGACTTCCATTTTACTGCTCGGCATCAGAAGCGACAGCGATGATTAGTTGTCGAAAATAGTAATCACCCATGCCGATTGCCATACACGATTTTCCCCTTTCCTCAGGCGAGTTTACTACGTTTCTTGAAATGGTCTTCCCTAAGGTCATATGGCCTTCTCGCCAGAGGCCGCACTATACACCATGAAACTTTTACAATGATCAAACGGATATCTAAAACCTACTTGATAACCTAGTAGTTGATGTCTTTCCGGAAGAAGCTGAACTTTCCTGAGGTTCCATTTTTGACTTCCATTTTATTGCTCGGCATCAGAAGCGACAGCGATGATTAGTTGTCGAAAATAGTAATCACCCATGCCGATTGCCATACACGATTTTCCCCTTTCCTCAGGCGAGTTTACTACGTTTCTTGAAATGGTCTTCCCTAAGGTCATATGGCCTTCTCGCCAGAGGCCGCACTATACACCATGAAACTTTTACAATGATCAAACGGATATCTAAAACCTACTTGATAACCTAGTAGTTGATGTCTTTCCGGGAGAAGCTGAACTTTCCTGAGGTTCCATTTTTGACTTCCATTTTACTGCTCGGCATCAGAAGCGACAGCGATGATTAGTTGTCGAAAATAGTAATCACCCATGCCGATTGCCATACACGATTTTCCCCTTTCCTCAGGCGAGTTTACTACGTTTCTTGAAATGGTCTTCCCTAAGGTCATATGGCCTTCTCGCCAGAGGCCGCACTATACACCATGAAACTTTTACAATGATCAAACGGATATCTAAAACCTACTTGATAACCTAGTAGTTGATGTCTTTCCGGAAGAAGCTGAACTTTCCTGAGGTTCCATTTTTGACTTCCATTTTATTGCTCGGCATCAGAAGCGACAGCGATGATTAGTTGTCGAAAATAGTAATCACCCATGCCGATTGCCATACACGATTTTCCCCTTTCCTCAGGCGAGTTTACTACGTTTCTTGAAATGGTCTTCCCTAAGGTCATATGGCCTTCTCGCCAGAGGCCGCACTATACACCATGAAACTTTTACAATGATCAAACGGATATCTAAAACCTACTTGATAACCTAGTAGTTGATGTCTTTCCGGAAGAAGCTGAACTTTCCTGAGGTTCCATTTTTGACTTCCATTTTATTGCTCGGCATCAGAAGCGACAGCGATGATTAGTTGTCGAAAATAGTAATCACCCATGCCGATTGCCATACACGATTTTCCCCTTTCCTCAGGCGAGTTTACTACGTTTCTTGAAATGGTCTTCCCTAAGGTCATCGGCCTTCTCGCCAGAGGCCGCACTATACACCATGAAACTTTTACAATGATCAAACGGATATCTAAAACCTACTTGATAACCTAGTAGTTGATGTCTTTCCGGGAGAAGCTGAACTTTCCTGAGGTTCCATTTTTGACTTCCATTTTATTGCTCGGCATCAGAAGCGACAGCGATGATTAGTTGTCGAAAATAGTAATCACCCATGCCGATTGCCATACACGATTTTCCCCTTTCCTCAGGCGAGTTTACTACGTTTCTTGAAATGGTCTTCCCTAAGGTCATCGGCCTTCTCGCCAGAGGCCGCACTATACATCATGAAACTTTTACAATGATCAAACGGATATCTAAAACCTACTTGATAACCTAGTAGTTGATGTCTTTCCGGGAGAAGCTGAACTTTCCTGAGGTTCCATTTTTGACTTCCATTTTACTGCTCGGCATCAGAAGCGACAGCGATGATTAGTTGTCGAAAATAGTAATCACCCATGCCGATTGCCATACACGATTTTCCCCTTTCCTCAGGCGAGTTTACTACGTTTCTTGAAATGGTCTTCCCTAAGGTCATATGGCCTTCTCGCCAGAGGCCGCACTATACACCATGAAACTTTTACAATGATCAAACGGATATCTAAAACCTACTTGATAACCTAGTAGTTGATGTCTTTCCGGAAGAAGCTGAACTTTCCTGAGGTTCCATTTTTGACTTCCATTTTATTGCTCGGCATCAGAAGCGACAGCGATGATTAGTTGTCGAAAATAGTAATCACCCATGCCGATTGCCATACACGATTTTCCCCTTTCCTCAGGCGAGTTTACTACGTTTCTTGAAATGGTCTTCCCTAAGGTCATATGGCCTTCTCGCCAGAGGCCGCACTATACACCATGAAACTTTTACAATGATCAAACGGATATCTAAAACCTACTTGATAACCTAGTAGTTGATGTCTTTCCGGAAGAAGCTGAACTTTCCTGAGGTTCCATTTTTGACTTCCATTTTATTGCTCGGCATCAGAAGCGACAGCGATGATTAGTTGTCGAAAATAGTAATCACCCATGCCGATTGCCATACACGATTTTCCCCTTTCCTCAGGCGAGTTTACTACGTTTCTTGAAATGGTCTTCACTAAGGTCATCGGCCTTCTCGCCAGAGGCCGCACTATACACCATGAAACTTTTACAATGATCAAACGGATATCTAAAACCTACTTGATAACCTAGTAGTTGATGTCTTTCCGGAAGAAGCTGAACTTTCCTGAGGTTCCATTTTTGACTTCCATTTTATTGCTCGGCATCAGAAGCGACAGCGATGATTAGTTGTCGAAAATAGTAATCACCCATGCCGATTGCCATACACGATTTTCCCCTTTCCTCAGGCGAGTTTACTACGTTTCTTGAAATGGTCTTCCCTAAGGTCATCGGCCTTCTCGCCAGAGGCCGCACTATACACCATGAAACTTTTACAATGATCAAACGGATATCTAAAACCTACTTGATAACCTAGTAGTTGATGTCTTTCCGGAAGAAGCTGAACTTTCCTGAGGTTCCATTTTTGACTTCCATTTTATTGCTCGGCATCAGAAGCGACAGCGATGATTAGTTGTCGAAAATAGTAATCACCCATGCCGATTGCCATACACGATTTTCCCCTTTCCTCAGGCGAGTTTACTACGTTTCTTGAAATGGTCTTCCCTAAGGTCATATGGCCTTCTCGCCAGAGGCCGCACTATACACCATGAAACTTTTACAATGATCAAACGGATATCTAAAACCTACTTGATAACCTAGTAGTTGATGTCTTTCCGGAAGAAGCTGAACTTTCCTGAGGTTCCATTTTTGACTTCCATTTTATTGCTCGGCATCAGAAGCGACAGCGATGATTAGTTGTCGAAAATAGTAATCACCAATGCCGATTGCCATACACGATTTTCCCCTTTCCTCAGGCGAGTTTACTACGTTTCTTGAAATGGTCTTCCCTAAGGTCATCGGCCTTCTCGCCAGAGGCCGCACTATACACCATGAAACTTTTACAATGATCAAACGGATATCTAAAACCTACTTGATAACCTAGTAGTTGATGTCTTTCCGGGAGAAGCTGAACTTTCCTGAGGTTCCATTTTTGACTTCCATTTTATTGCTCGGCATCAGAAGCGACAGCGATGATTAGTTGTCGAAAATAGTAATCACCCATGCCGATTGCCATACACGATTTTCCCCTTTCCTCAGGCGAGTTTACTACGTTTCTTGAAATGGTCTTCCCTAAGGTCATCGGCCTTCTCGCCAGAGGCCGCACTATACACCATGAAACTTTTACAATGATCAAACGGATATCTAAAACCTACTTGATAACCTAGTAGTTGATGTCTTTCCGGGAGAAGCTGAACTTTCCTGAGGTTCCATTTTTGACTTCCATTTTATTGCTCGGCATCAGAAGCGACAGCGATGATTAGTTGTCGAAAATAGTAATCACCCATGCCGATTGCCATACACGATTTTCCCCTTTCCTCAGGCGAGTTTACTACGTTTCTTGAAATGGTCTTCCCTAAGGTCATCGGCCTTCTCGCCAGAGGCCGCACTATACACCATGAAACTTTTACAATGATCAAACGGATATCTAAAACCTACTTGATAACCTAGTAGTTGATGTCTTTCCGGGAGAAGCTGAACTTTCCTGAGGTTCCATTTTTGACTTCCATTTTATTGCTCGGCATCAGAAGCGACAGCGATGATTAGTTGTCGAAAATAGTAATCACCCATGCCGATTGCCATACACGATTTTCCCCTTTCCTCAGGCGAGTTTACTACGTTTCTTGAAATGGTCTTCCCTAAGGTCATCGGCCTTCTCGCCAGAGGCCGCACTATACACCATGAAACTTTTACAATGATCAAACGGATATCTAAAACCTACTTGATAACCTAGTAGTTGATGTCTTTCCGGAAGAAGCTGAACTTTCCTGAGGTTCCATTTTTGACTTCCATTTTATTGCTCGGCATCAGAAGCGACAGCGATGATTAGTTGTCGAAAATAGTAATCACCCATGCCGATTGCCATACACGATTTTCCCCTTTCCTCAGGCGAGTTTACTACGTTTCTTGAAATGGTCTTCCCTAAGGTCATCGGCCTTCTCGCCAGAGGCCGCACTATACACCATGAAACTTTTACAATGATCAAACGGATATCTAAAACCTACTTGATAACCTAGTAGTTGATGTCTTTCCGGGAGAAGCTGAACTTTCCTGAGGTTCCATTTTTGACTTCCATTTTATTGCTCGGCATCAGAAGCGACAGCGATGATTAGTTGTCGAAAATAGTAATCACCCATGCCGATTGCCATACACGATTTTCCCCTTTCCTCAGGCGAGTTTACTACGTTTCTT
The DNA here is from genome assembly GCA_933210815.1 of Meta bourneti. NCBI lineage: Eukaryota > Metazoa > Arthropoda > Arachnida > Araneae > Tetragnathidae > Meta > Meta bourneti. Next base: position 75,343,767 of record OW119928.1, read on the forward strand.
GAAATGGTCTTCCCTAAGGTCATCGGCCTTCTCGCCAGAGGCCGCACTATACACCATGAAACTTTTACAATGATCAAACGGATATCTAAAACCTACTTGATAACCTAGTAGTTGATGTCTTTCCGGGAGAAGCTGAACTTTCCTGAGGTTCCATTTTTGACTTCCATTTTATTGCTCGGCATCAGAAGCGACAGCGATGATTAGTTGTCGAAAATAGTAATCACCCATGCCGATTGCCATACACGATTTTCCCCTTTCCTCAGGCGAGTTTACTACGTTTCTTGAAATGGTCTTCCCTAAGGTCATCGGCCTTCTCGCCAGAGGCCGCACTATACACCATGAAACTTTTACAATGATCAAACGGATATCTAAAACCTACTTGATAACCTAGTAGTTGATGTCTTTCCGGAAGAAGCTGAACTTTCCTGAGGTTCCATTTTTGACTTCCATTTTATTGCTCGGCATCAGAAGCGACAGCGATGATTAGTTGTCGAAAATAGTAATCACCCATGCCGATTGCCATACACGATTTTCCCCTTTCCTCAGGCGAGTTTACTACGTTTCTTGAAATGGTCTTCCCTAAGGTCATCGGCCTTCTCGCCAGAGGCCGCACTATACACCATGAAACTTTTACAATGATCAAACGGATATCTAAAACCTACTTGATAACCTAGTAGTTGATGTCTTTCCGGGAGAAGCTGAACTTTCCTGAGGTTCCATTTTTGACTTCCATTTTATTGCTCGGCATCAGAAGCGACAGCGATGATTAGTTGTCGAAAATAGTAATCACCCATGCCGATTGCCATACACGATTTTCCCCTTTCCTCAGGCGAGTTTACTACGTTTCTTGAAATGGTCTTCCCTAAGGTCATCGGCCTTCTCGCCAGAGGCCGCACTATACACCATGAAACTTTTACAATGATCAAACGGATATCTAAAACCTACTTGATAACCTAGTAGTTGATGTCTTTCCGGAAGAAGCTGAACTTTCCTGAGGTTCCATTTTTGACTTCCATTTTATTGCTCGGCATCAGAAGCGACAGCGATGATTAGTTGTCGAAAATAGTAATCACCCATGCCGATTGCCATACACGATTTTCCCCTTTCCTCAGGCGAGTTTACTACGTTTCTTGAAATGGTCTTCCCTAAGGTCATCGGCCTTCTCGCCAGAGGCCGCACTATACACCATGAAACTTTTACAATGATCAAACGGATATCTAAAACCTACTTGATAACCTAGTAGTTGATGTCTTTCCGGAAGAAGCTGAACTTTCCTGAGGTTCCATTTTTGACTTCCATTTTATTGCTCGGCATCAGAAGCGACAGCGATGATTAGTTGTCGAAAATAGTAATCACCCATGCCGATTGCCATACACGATTTTCCCCTTTCCTCAGGCGAGTTTACTACGTTTCTTGAAATGGTCTTCCCTAAGGTCATCGGCCTTCTCGCCAGAGGCCGCACTATACATCATGAAACTTTTACAATGATCAAACGGATATCTAAAACCTACTTGATAACCTAGTAGTTGATGTCTTTCCGGGAGAAGCTGAACTTTCCTGAGGTTCCATTTTTGACTTCCATTTTACTGCTCGGCATCAGAAGCGACAGCGATGATTAGTTGTCGAAAATAGTAATCACCCATGCCGATTGCCATACACGATTTTCCCCTTTCCTCAGGCGAGTTTACTACGTTTCTTGAAATGGTCTTCCCTAAGGTCATATGGCCTTCTCGCCAGAGGCCGCACTATACACCATGAAACTTTTACAATGATCAAACGGATATCTAAAACCTACTTGATAACCTAGTAGTTGATGTCTTTCCGGAAGAAGCTGAACTTTCCTGAGGTTCCATTTTTGACTTCCATTTTATTGCTCGGCATCAGAAGCGACAGCGATGATTAGTTGTCGAAAATAGTAATCACCCATGCCGATTGCCATACACGATTTTCCCCTTTCCTCAGGCGAGTTTACTACGTTTCTTGAAATGGTCTTCCCTAAGGTCATATGGCCTTCTCGCCAGAGGCCGCACTATACACCATGAAACTTTTACAATGATCAAACGGATATCTAAAACCTACTTGATAACCTAGTAGTTGATGTCTTTCCGGAAGAAGCTGAACTTTCCTGAGGTTCCATTTTTGACTTCCATTTTATTGCTCGGCATCAGAAGCGACAGCGATGATTAGTTGTCGAAAATAGTAATCACCCATGCCGATTGCCATACACGATTTTCCCCTTTCCTCAGGCGAGTTTACTACGTTTCTTGAAATGGTCTTCACTAAGGTCATCGGCCTTCTCGCCAGAGGCCGCACTATACACCATGAAACTTTTACAATGATCAAACGGATATCTAAAACCTACTTGATAACCTAGTAGTTGATGTCTTTCCGGAAGAAGCTGAACTTTCCTGAGGTTCCATTTTTGACTTCCATTTTATTGCTCGGCATCAGAAGCGACAGCGATGATTAGTTGTCGAAAATAGTAATCACCCATGCCGATTGCCATACACGATTTTCCCCTTTCCTCAGGCGAGTTTACTACGTTTCTTGAAATGGTCTTCCCTAAGGTCATCGGCCTTCTCGCCAGAGGCCGCACTATACACCATGAAACTTTTACAATGATCAAACGGATATCTAAAACCTACTTGATAACCTAGTAGTTGATGTCTTTCCGGAAGAAGCTGAACTTTCCTGAGGTTCCATTTTTGACTTCCATTTTATTGCTCGGCATCAGAAGCGACAGCGATGATTAGTTGTCGAAAATAGTAATCACCCATGCCGATTGCCATACACGATTTTCCCCTTTCCTCAGGCGAGTTTACTACGTTTCTTGAAATGGTCTTCCCTAAGGTCATATGGCCTTCTCGCCAGAGGCCGCACTATACACCATGAAACTTTTACAATGATCAAACGGATATCTAAAACCTACTTGATAACCTAGTAGTTGATGTCTTTCCGGAAGAAGCTGAACTTTCCTGAGGTTCCATTTTTGACTTCCATTTTATTGCTCGGCATCAGAAGCGACAGCGATGATTAGTTGTCGAAAATAGTAATCACCAATGCCGATTGCCATACACGATTTTCCCCTTTCCTCAGGCGAGTTTACTACGTTTCTTGAAATGGTCTTCCCTAAGGTCATCGGCCTTCTCGCCAGAGGCCGCACTATACACCATGAAACTTTTACAATGATCAAACGGATATCTAAAACCTACTTGATAACCTAGTAGTTGATGTCTTTCCGGGAGAAGCTGAACTTTCCTGAGGTTCCATTTTTGACTTCCATTTTATTGCTCGGCATCAGAAGCGACAGCGATGATTAGTTGTCGAAAATAGTAATCACCCATGCCGATTGCCATACACGATTTTCCCCTTTCCTCAGGCGAGTTTACTACGTTTCTTGAAATGGTCTTCCCTAAGGTCATCGGCCTTCTCGCCAGAGGCCGCACTATACACCATGAAACTTTTACAATGATCAAACGGATATCTAAAACCTACTTGATAACCTAGTAGTTGATGTCTTTCCGGGAGAAGCTGAACTTTCCTGAGGTTCCATTTTTGACTTCCATTTTATTGCTCGGCATCAGAAGCGACAGCGATGATTAGTTGTCGAAAATAGTAATCACCCATGCCGATTGCCATACACGATTTTCCCCTTTCCTCAGGCGAGTTTACTACGTTTCTTGAAATGGTCTTCCCTAAGGTCATCGGCCTTCTCGCCAGAGGCCGCACTATACACCATGAAACTTTTACAATGATCAAACGGATATCTAAAACCTACTTGATAACCTAGTAGTTGATGTCTTTCCGGGAGAAGCTGAACTTTCCTGAGGTTCCATTTTTGACTTCCATTTTATTGCTCGGCATCAGAAGCGACAGCGATGATTAGTTGTCGAAAATAGTAATCACCCATGCCGATTGCCATACACGATTTTCCCCTTTCCTCAGGCGAGTTTACTACGTTTCTTGAAATGGTCTTCCCTAAGGTCATCGGCCTTCTCGCCAGAGGCCGCACTATACACCATGAAACTTTTACAATGATCAAACGGATATCTAAAACCTACTTGATAACCTAGTAGTTGATGTCTTTCCGGAAGAAGCTGAACTTTCCTGAGGTTCCATTTTTGACTTCCATTTTATTGCTCGGCATCAGAAGCGACAGCGATGATTAGTTGTCGAAAATAGTAATCACCCATGCCGATTGCCATACACGATTTTCCCCTTTCCTCAGGCGAGTTTACTACGTTTCTTGAAATGGTCTTCCCTAAGGTCATCGGCCTTCTCGCCAGAGGCCGCACTATACACCATGAAACTTTTACAATGATCAAACGGATATCTAAAACCTACTTGATAACCTAGTAGTTGATGTCTTTCCGGGAGAAGCTGAACTTTCCTGAGGTTCCATTTTTGACTTCCATTTTATTGCTCGGCATCAGAAGCGACAGCGATGATTAGTTGTCGAAAATAGTAATCACCCATGCCGATTGCCATACACGATTTTCCCCTTTCCTCAGGCGAGTTTACTACGTTTCTTGAAATGGTCTTCCCTAAGGTCATCGGCCTTCTCGCCAGAGGCCGCACTATACACCATGAAACTTTTACAATGATCAAACGGATATCTAAAACCTACTTGATAACCTAGTAGTTGATGTCTTTCCGGGAGAAGCTGAACTTTCCTGAGGTTCCATTTTTGACTTCCATTTTATTGCTCGGCATCAGAAGCGACAGCGATGATTAGTTGTCGAAAATAGTAATCACCCATGCCGATTGCCATACACGATTTTCCCCTTTCCTCAGGCGAGTTTACTACGTTTCTTGAAATGGTCTTCCCTAAGGTCATCGGCCTTCTCGCCAGAGGCCGCACTATACACCATGAAACTTTTACAATGATCAAACGGATATCTAAAACCTACTTGATAACCTAGTAGTTGATGTCTTTCCGGGAGAAGCTGAACTTTCCTGAGGTTCCATTTTTGACTTCCATTTTATTGCTCGGCATCAGAAGCGACAGCGATGATTAGTTGTCGAAAATAGTAATCACCCATGCCGATTGCCATACACGATTTTCCCCTTTCCTCAGGCGAGTTTACTACGTTTCTTGAAATGGTCTTCCCTAAGGTCATCGGCCTTCTCGCCAGAGGCCGCACTATACACCATGAAACTTTTACAATGATCAAACGGATATCTAAAACCTACTTGATAACCTAGTAGTTGATGTCTTTCCGGAAGAAGCTGAACTTTCCTGAGGTTCCATTTTTGACTTCCATTTTATTGCTCGGCATCAGAAGCGACAGCGATGATTAGTTGTCGAAAATAGTAATCACCCATGCCGATTGCCATACACGATTTTCCCCTTTCCTCAGGCGAGTTTACTACGTTTCTTGAAATGGTCTTCCCTAAGGTCATCGGCCTTCTCGCCAGAGGCCGCACTATACACCATGAAACTTTTACAATGATCAAACGGATATCTAAAACCTACTTGATAACCTAGTAGTTGATGTCTTTCCGGGAGAAGCTGAACTTTCCTGAGGTTCCATTTTTGACTTCCATTTTATTGCTCGGCATCAGAAGCGACAGCGATGATTAGTTGTCGAAAATAGTAATCACCCATGCCGATTGCCATACACGATTTTCCCCTTTCCTCAGGCGAGTTTACTACGTTTCTTGAAATGGTCTTCCCTAAGGTCATCGGCCTTCTCGCCAGAGGCCGCACTATACACCATGAAACTTTTACAATGATCAAACGGATATCTAAAACCTACTTGATAACCTAGTAGTTGATGTCTTTCCGGAAGAAGCTGAACTTTCCTGAGGTTCCATTTTTGACTTCCATTTTATTGCTCGGCATCAGAAGCGACAGCGATGATTAGTTGTCGAAAATAGTAATCACCCATGCCGATTGCCATACACGATTTTCCCCTTTCCTCAGGCGAGTTTACTACGTTTCTTGAAATGGTCTTCCCTAAGGTCATCGGCCTTCTCGCCAGAGGCCGCACTATACACCATGAAACTTTTACAATGATCAAACGGATATCTAAAACCTACTTGATAACCTAGTAGTTGATGTCTTTCCGGAAGAAGCTGAACTTTCCTGAGGTTCCATTTTTGACTTCCATTTTATTGCTCGGCATCAGAAGCGACAGCGATGATTAGTTGTCGAAAATAGTAATCACCCATGCCGATTGCCATACACGATTTTCCCCTTTCCTCAGGCGAGTTTACTACGTTTCTTGAAATGGTCTTCCCTAAGGTCATCGGCCTTCTCGCCAGAGGCCGCACTATACACCATGAAACTTTTACAATGATCAAACGGATATCTAAAACCTACTTGATAACCTAGTAGTTGATGTCTTTCCGGGAGAAGCTGAACTTTCCTGAGGTGATACAGTTTCGTTTTGATTTGTACTCTGAAAAAGAATAGTTTCGTGTTGTAATATATATTTTGTGGTGATAGGATCATTTATGATAAAGACGTATTTATGAGAATTAAAATAATTTAAGTTATCTATTTTTTAATTCACTATTCGAATTTTTTTCAAATTAAACTTGGAAATTTATGTCGCAAAATCACACATCATGGATTTATAGCATCACAATCAAAATTTATCAGTTGCTATTGCGAGGGTAGTACTTAAGGGGGAGGGAGTTGTCATAGGGCTTAAGCAGGGGCATAGTTAGGAGGGTGAAGGGAGCGGCGGTCACGGGAATCTGTCTAAAGGGGTTGGTATTTCAGAAATAGCAATTAAAGTTTAATTTTTTTTTATCAAAAATGTTTTGTCTTCTCCGACTTCACAGAATGATTTAATTAGTGATAGTTACTTTTATAACTATCAGTAATTAATTGCTTGTAATTCATTAGACCGTTTTCAGTATAACTAGCTGTAAGTTTATACAGGTGATTCGAAATTCCCTCAACAAACTTTAAAGGGTGGTATTGTGCACGAAAGTTTTGTCAAAGAATGTATTCCAGCAACTGTTGCCCGTTGGTGTTAGAGGGCGCTGTTTGGCACAATTGCAAATCGTTCTTTTTCTTTAACTTCGTCATTCTCAACACGGATTTCGCACGTGATGGAGTAAACGCGAATTCGGAGATGTCTGACATGCATCTAATGTACGGGGAAACGGAAGATTTGCTCAAAGATGGAATGAAAACAAATATTATGGAGGGTTGAATCGCATTTCACGCTGCTCTTATATGATACTGCTGGGTATGGATAAAACCTAGTGAATGTTACGTGCCGCAGTGTATCATTCGATCTTTTAACTTCGGTGGTGGTAATACTATGTTTGGAAATGCTTATCGTGACAAAACTGGAAGTGTTGGTTCCTATAGCTGATAGCATGAATGCTGGGACGAACTTGGGCATTCTAGACAATTTTTCACAATCAACACTGTTCTTGTGCTATAGAGAGAGGGGGCATACGTGAATCAACATAAATCATATGTCATACTTCAAGATCCGTTCAGAAGTGATTTCATGACTCAGGTGTGAAGAACTTGTCCTCAAAGCCCCGATCTAATCCTTTCCTTCCTTTGGCCCTTTCGAATGAATTCGAGTAGGAACTAATTACCATGTTATAAGCGAGGCAAATACCAGCCGCACATCATCAAAAAGTGATTCAAGGAATGCTCGAAGGAGAATATAGTGTAGTTTCGGTTAAACGTGGATCGATGACCTACTGAAATTTTAAAGAGAGAGACACTTTGTCAAACACTGTCCGGTAACTTTTTCAACGTAATGCAACTTGTTACGGTGGCCTTTAGCGTACATGTAAGGGCATGTTCAATTGTTTGCTGGATTTTTAGGAGGTCATGTTATGCTGCTCTTACATGCAAAGAAATCAATAAAAGAATCCTCCCTTACCTTCTTTTTCGTCTTGCGTTGTCCGTTGTGTTTCCAAGGCAAAGCAAAACCCGATATTTTCCTCTTCTTTTCGCTCTGGGCTGTTTTTCTGAATGCATCTCTTCGAGTCTCTGCAGTACAGTGCCTCTCCCTCCAAAGCTGAAATTCTTTTTCGACGCTTGATATAGTACAATCGCCGTCTTTAAATTCCTGCATTATATCCAGCAGCTCCTGTTGGCTGCTGCTCAGATCTTTCTTCAGGAGAGTGCGGAGGTCCTTTTCAGGATCACTGTCTGGAAAGTGAACAGTAGGATGTGTTTTATATAATCTTCTCAGGTCTTAATCATCATTATACAAAACAGATCCAACACAAGGGTTTTTTATTTCCAATACAGCGGACACTACAGGAAAACATCCTTAGCCTCACTACACAATAAAAGACACAGTAGAAAATAGTACAAAAAGCATTAAACCGTCAGAATAAAATTTTATAGAAAAGAGCAATTAAATAAACTGCAGGACAAAAAGTATCTTTAGCTCTCAATAAAGAAACTAAAAGTCAATTGGTATACTGTCAAATCACACACAAAAAACCGGATCAATGAAAGCTGCTCTTCAGTGTAGACGGAAAGAGGGGCCGCATTATTATTATCAGACACGGACAATGGAACTGACCCACTACGGTCAGCTAGCTTGCATGTAATTAAGTCAGAAACCACTAAGCGATGCACTCGAAAACAGCAGTGTTGCATACAGAAACACAAACGGATAATTATTGATTCAGCCTCATCCTTTTAGTACGAGGCTGAATCGAAATTGCTGTTCCTCCCTTATTGTAACATAAAATCATGCAAATCGTGCAATTTGTGGCCACCAGAGTTTCAACTGAAGCAACCGGTTTAAATTCAGTCATCTTTTAATGTGAAGTATTTTCGTTATGCATAAGCTCTTTTAATCTAAATATACCGACACTCAAGTTCATTCTCTTGCCTCTAAAACACTCACATTAAACTTTTTTAAGAGCAATACCTGCGTGAGAATTTAATAACTAGAAATTTTTGCTTTGTATTAAAAAAATTATTCCTTGCCCACCTCTAAAAATATGATAGATTGTGGAATTTTTTTACCACAAACTCTTTATATGGTCGGTATCGCATAATGGAATTGAGTTGAGTTTCATTGTTATCACTGTGCAATGCGCAACTTATTATACATCCCTGATTTAAACAATTTGAATTCTAAATCTTAAGCTAGGATACCATAATCAGCACGCAGTCAATAGTTTCAATTACAATTTGGAAGAAACATGCAGTAAGACTTTAGACATTGTAAATTAATCAGAATTGAAAGGGCGGAAGTCTGAAAAGTCTGCCACTAGCCATTAACCCTAAATTTGTCAAGATGCCCGTCTTCTCCCTGGAAAATATAATTGCATAAAGAGAAACAATAGAATGATGGAACCAAGAATACCTTGCATCATCTAAAACGCAACAATTATGAGCAAAAAATCTCCCATCTCCAATTGACTTGAAATTGAATCCTTATTTTACAGTGGATTTTAAACTAACACTTCTTATTACCGGGCAGGCGACTTCAAGACTACTTTCTTAGATTTAGACTGATTTCAAATGACCTTATGAAGATATTGATTGTAACTCCAATTCCATCACGCCTGAAGTCAAAGGAGGATTTGCCTGCTTTTGTAAATTTGTATAATAGTTTTATATTTACTTTATAACAGTACAATGCTTTCTTTATGGGTGTTCTTTTTCATCTTGTTTTACCATGCTATTATATCTAATCCAGGCTATTGAAATTTTCAGGAAAAGTGCTTTTTAAATAGAACAACTTTTTACTACAATAGTGCTTTAATTAGGAAATCTGTACCACGCGAACTTACCCAGCAGCAGTGATACGTAGTATGCTGAACCACTTGTTACGGAACTGAATGCTTCCTTTTGATAACTACTTCTTCTCTTGCGCTCTCTACTTCTTTCTGAGGATACTGTGGATGGGTTTTTTAACTTTCTCAGCAAACGCTCGTGAGGCTTGAGATCTGAATATAGTTTCATAAGTACTAAATATAAGATTTGCGAATTAAGAAAACTTTAAACAGAAAAATGTGAAGTTCAAAATATTCAGCATTATGTTGAACGGGGCTTATTTTTATCGATACAGCCATTTCTGGCTTTCATTTACTTGCAAATAAAACAACAAAACGGCGAAGAATTATTGAGTCGAATAAAGTTATCTACTACGAATATAAAGGATTAAGTAATTGATTTGAATTGATAAAATGGGTGTGCAAAGCTGGTTTAAATGGATGTTTCGTGTCAATTCCTTACTTTTTATTCTGTTCTACTTCGGCCACTAAACTAACCCGATATTTATGTGGTCAGATTAACTAGTAACTTATTTTTTGTACGTGGTATGTCTGGAAAGTATTCAGCCATTGCTAATATAACGAAAACAGTTTATGCGGAATTGATGTAATTTGGCAGACAAGGAAAGGGGGACATTGATGCACACGCCTGAAAAGTCAGGAACCCATTGGACAAATCGGTTGGGTATTAGACGCCTTTGAGTGTGTGTGTGAGAAAGAGAGAGAGCTCATGTTTTGAGACCTTCACATTCACAATAACCGAACGCGTAAAGCATCGAATTTGCATCACATTTTGTGTAAAATTTGAAAAATTGTCCACAGAAGCTATTCAGATAATTAAGTCTTCCCAGTGGAAGACGTCTAGTTCTTCCCGTCGGAAAAAGACGCGACAAAGTCGTAGCAACGTCAAGATGCTGCTGAATATTTTTTGATTGTGAAGTGTTGTTCATCACGATTGCGCTCCTCCAAGTCAAGCAATTAATAAGGAATGGTTCCTCGCTGTTCTTTGTTGGCTAAGAAATGCAGTATGAAGAAAACGACAGCAGCTGTGAACAATTAGTGATTGGTAGATTCACCACGATAACACGCCCGCTTATTTATTACGTCTCGAGCAGGGTTTTTAACATCAAATCAACCGGGTGGATCGCCCCCCTCCCCAGCCAGCCAGCCAAGATTTGATTACTTCTGACTTTTTCCAGGCTAAAGTCACTTCTAAAAGGGAAGAGATTTCAGATCGTGGATGCGATTCAGAACACGACGAAGTAGCTGATGGTGATTTCCAACGATAGACGTTGCAGAGGGCTTCGAAAAGTGGAAGAGACACTTCGAGAAGTGTGTGAAGTCCATGGTGCTTACTTTGAAGGAGACTAAGTACAGTGTACCTTGTTTCATGTGACATGGCTGGATACTCTCCGGACAGACCTAGTATTCTGCTTCTGATTTTAAAGTTACAAACAAATTGATGTAAACAGTCCAAGCAATAGAATACAAGTAAAATATTAATAAAAGTTAAACATTCTCGACTTTCATGATAGAGATCTCTTAAAATGTTTATAATTAATGTATAAATTGAGGGGAAATAAAAATATAATTATTATGAGACGCATTTCTGTCATGCTAAATGTGGGTGATTGTTGTGTTTCTGCGGCGGAACATGTTTCCTATACGTATTCAGAACGTGATGTCACTTGGCATGTTTTTCGGATTTCTTCAGCTTTAATTTCTCTTCGCTAGTAAAAATTTCAAAGAATGAATTTCGAATTAAAAAATAGTAGTTGATTGGTCAACGCCAAACGTCGCCAAAACGGCAATTTGTTGCACCTTAACGTTACACCAATATGAATCAGACGAAAATTTCTGTAGCAGAAGTAAAAATCTTCGCAGTTTATTTTAGACTGAAAATCTCTCATAAATTTTTAAATTCTTTAATCTAAGGCGTAAAATTTGTCACTATCATTGGATGCAATGACAAGCGAAATCACATAGTATTTCGCATAGACGGTGGCGCCATCAAATGTGGGACCGGACAGCATTGCTATGGCAACCGGTCGCATTTCGTATTCATGAAAACGAACAAGTTGACAGATTGAGTTTATTCTTTGGAAATAAAAGATTCTTAGATTTAAGAAAATGAATATCACACCATTAGTTGTGTGTTATATATTTTATGATTCGGTATATCATTTATCTTTTCGCTATACTTATCTATCTTTTCATTTATCTTTATGCTATAGTTATTTATCTTTATGTTCTAGTTATTTATCTTTTTGCTATAGTTAAAAGATAAATATTCTAAACATATTACATATCCGTTTTTTATGCCTGCAAATATTTTGAATATGCCTTCTGGACTATTAAAACACCTTAATTTATGAAAAGCATTTGTAAATTATAAAATGTAACCAGTGTGAAATTTTTTTTAAAGTTTAGTTGGTTGTTTTTGAAATGAATGCGTTTTAAAATATACAAGTATCCGAAAACAAGCTTTTGACTTATTAGATTAGAAACTGTTGATCTTTAGCGTTATAGTCTAAAACATTTTCCATTACGAATTATATGGATGGAATTGGCATGTGTTGTTTGTTCTAAGTAAATTGTGGAATTTTTTAAAATATGAAAAAAGGGAAGGGCTATCAAAATTATTTTCTGAAATACACTGCTGGCCACCGTAAATGCAACACCCTGAAGGAAGCATGCAAATAATATGAAATTTACAACATGCATTAGCGGAGGTGAGATATGCAAATGATTAGAATTTCAGCGCAGACGCACATCACGCGCGCCTGTGGCGCCACTTCAAAGCGCTATTTAAGGCTTGGAGATTTAGACGATTTCAAGTACGGCAATTGTGTTTTTCTTGTGGTTTTTTCAATTATGCCTCGTAGAAAACAGCGATCATCTTTTGATCAAGTATCCGAGTTCGACAGAGGAAGGATAGTGGCCTACCGAGATTGTGGATTATCTTTCAGGGAAATCGGTAGTCGTGTTGGACGAAACCAAACAACTGTAATGCGGATATGTGATCGTTGGATGCAGGAGGGTACGACGGACCAACGTGTTCGATCACATCCACCTCAGTGCACCACTTCACGTGATGACGGGCATATTGTGCGTATGGTAGTGACGGATCGCTCAGCCACATCACGAACCATAGCACAGCACATTCAGTCTGTACCGCATCATCCAGTGTCTGCGCGTACCATTCGACACCGTTTACAGCAGAGTGGTCTGTCCGCAAGACGTCCATTGCTTCGTCTACCCTTGACGTAGAACCACAGACGTTTCCGCCGCCAATGGTGCGATGAAAGAAGGATGTGGACGGCAGAATGGAATGAAATTGTCTTTACTGACGAGTCACGCTTCTGTCTGCAACACCACGATGGTCGGATTCGAGTCTGGAGACACCGTGGAGAGAGGATGCTGAACAGCTGCGTTATGCACCGCCACACTGGTCCTGCACCGGGTATTATGGTATGGGGCGGTATTGGATATCACTCTCGCACTCCTCTAGTACGCATTGCCGGTACTTTAAACAGCCAGCGCTACATCTCCGAGGTGTTGGAGCCAGTTGTCCTTCCTTACCTTCAGGGCTTGCCCACAGCCATATTTCAACAGGGTAATGCGCGACCACACGTGGCACGCATTGTCCAAGGGTTCTCCGTCAATCGCCAGATTGAATTGCTTCCCTGGCCAGCTCGCTCTCCGGATCTTTCGCCGATTGAAAACATGTGGTCCATGGTTGCTCAACGATTGACCCAGAATACATCCCCAGCTGCCACACCAGATCAACTTTGGCAACGTGTGGAAGCTGCTTGGTCTGCTGTACCCCAAGAACACATCCAAAGTCTCTTTGAATCAATGCCGAGGCGTGTGGCAGCGGTGATCTCCAACAATGGCAGCTACTCTGGCTACTGATTTTGGCAGGAACCACACTTCACAGAAGTCTATAAATTTAATCATTTGATACTTGGTCAACATGTTATCTACAAAATAAATTTTGTTGTGATATCTCTTGTCTTTCTTGGTGTTGCAATTTGGGTGGCCAGCAGTGTAGTTTTGCCTAACTGTCTATAAATGCCATTTATATTTCACTATGAAAGAGAGCCAATTGTTCTAATCACTTTTCAATCTACATTGGATTAAGAATTAATTCAATTCAGTCACATTGGGTGATCCTCTCTCTCTCAATCTCTATCTTTCTCATTATCGCTCTCTCTCTATATATTTCTATCTTTCTCTATATGTCTCTCTTTATCTCTCCTTTTAGTACTGAATAAATTTTATCTCAAGTACTCCTTTCTTAGTGAGTATAAAATAGATATATAACTAGTGATCAGACCCGGCTTCGAACAGGAGCAATTTTAAATTTTCAGCGAGCGATGATTTTTTTTTAACCGAGGTCTTTGAAGATATTCTTGTAGACGTCATTAGTTGTTTCTCCTGATGTCAACATAAAAATATTTCATTTTGGACCCACTACGTTACAGAGGTCGTGCTGCGACACAGCCCATCCAATTTTTTTCAGCGTGGACATTTTGAAGTCCGGTATGAATTATTGAAGTCCGGTATGTTTGAAGGAACATTATCAATCGCAGTTTTAAGATTGCAATTGACCCAGCACTGCGTTTTAGCAAAAAATCTTTGATTCCTGTCAGGTGCATTCCTACCTGTGTGTATTTCTCTCTTCTGTGCCAGTAAAACTTTCATTGTGTGTGCCTATTACTTGATATTGTATGTCGTGTCTGACGCCAAAGCCAACCAATCGACCCAGCACTGCATTAAAAATATCTCCCGAAAGTAGCCGAATCAGGATCTGTGAAGTTACGATCAGTCAGACAATCCTCCATTCTTTTAATGTGCAATGTTAAACACGCATTCATTAATTAAATATGCGAGATAAAGAATCTCAAAAAATGACAAAATAACAATGGTGTACCTCTGTGTTCTACTCCAGGCATGTCCAGACATACTCCAGACATGTCTAAGTAATGATCGTAACTGTCTCGATCCACACTGGGAATCAGAGTTGATGGTAGAGAAAGAGATCGTCGTGTTGAGCGCAGTCTGTATAGATCTGCAAAGAAATGTGTAAGTAAAGCACAAGAAAGTACTCAATATTAGAAATGCGTCGTTAGTTGTTGGGAGACACTAGTTCCTATTCATACAGTAGACTCGCTTTACAGCGACCCTAGATTTAGACTAGCTGCGATGTAACGACAAATTGAGAAGGTACCGGCAGTTCTATGGCTGTAATGCTATTTTATGATTGATACGTCATTTCAGAATAGATCAGATAACTGATTATCACTTAGCTAGCGATGCATGATCTACCTCAAGACTAAGCGCTCTGCTTTGTGATTGAGATTAAAAAGGAAAATTTAGAAAGAGTCGATAAAAAATATCTTTACGAAGTGGAGATTGCCAAACTAACATTCCTAAAAGCACTCTCTTTACCATAGTAAAGAATGTTCGAGCGAAGGTCCCCTATGGGACGCGAAATACAGCGTCGAGTCTACTGTATCTCGTCTTAAAAGAAAATTGACTTCGATCGGAGCACTGAAGAAAGGCCATGTCTACATAATTTGTCATTTTGTCACGATTTGTTCCAAGTTCTCAATTTAGATATAATGTACCAGGGTACATCAATAATTATCAGCAATACAACTGTATTTGTGTTTCTGTTGATAGTATACGCCAGCGATTCTTAACCTGTGGGGCGCGCCCCCCTAGGGGGGCGCGAGCACACTAGAAGGGAGGCGCGAGAATATCCAAGAGAAAATATTATTTAAAAAAATTGATTAACTGACTGAAAGGAAAGCACACATACACATAGAAAACAAAATACATTTCGACATATTTAACAAATAAAGTAAAACAACTTACTAAATCAAAACATACTAAATTAAAAACAAATTTAATAATTATTAGTGACTTCCTTGGGCCTGTCTTGCAGAGCAAAGTTTTTCGAAGGAAGGCTTAATATTAGAAATAGCCACTCTCAGTTCTGTTTCTATATTTAGCCGAGATCTATATTTTGTCTTCAAAGAAACCACAGCAGAAAATCCAGTTTCACAAAGGTAGGATGTTGAAAATGGTAATAGAATGCGAAATGCCCTTGTTTTTAGTGCAGAAAAATCATCCTCTACTCCTGCCCAAAATTCAAATAGTGATTTATTACTAAATTGTCTTTTGGTTTCGCCACTTGTCGTGAAGTCTATGAATTTTTCTTCCTCATCAATTGAGAGTCCTTCGGGAGTCTTATGAAATGGATCCCTAACCCACTCGTAACTTGCTATCAGTTTGTCGTCAGCAAGAAAATACTTTTTAAAATTCTTTGCCAGCATGGCTAAATGATTTTCACAATGGTTACAAAAACAACTTTTACATGTTCTTCTTCAGCCTTGTAAGTTTTAGTACACTGCTGGCCACCGTAAATGCAACACCCTGAAGGAAGCATGCAAATAATATGAAATTTACAACATGCATTAGCGGAGGTGAGATATGCAAATGATTAGAATTTCAGCGCAGACGCACATCACGCGCGCCTGTGGCGCCACTTCAAAGCGCTATTTAAGGCTTGGAGATTTCGACGATTTCAAGTACGGCAATTGTGTTTTTCTTGTGGTTTTTTCAAAAAAACGATCAATTATGCCACGTAGAAAACAGCGATCATCTTTTGATCAAGTATCCGAGTTCGGCAGAGGAAGGATAGTGGCCTACCGAGATTGTGGATTATCTTTCAGGGAAATCGGTAGTCGTGTTGGACGAAACCAAACAACTGTAATGCGGATATGTGATCGTTGGATGCAGGAGGGTACGACGGACCGACGTGTTCGATCGCATCCACCTCAGTGCACCACTTCACGTGATGACAGGCATATTGTGCGTATGGCAGTGACGGATCGCTCAGCCACATCACGAACCATAGCACAGCACATTCAGTCTGTACCGCATCATCCAGTGTCTGCGCGTACCATTCGACGCCGTTTACAGCAGAGTGGTCTGTCCGCAAGACGTCCATTGCTTCGTCTACCCTTGACGCAGAACCACAGACGTTTCCGCCGCCAATGGTGCGATGAAAGAAGGATGTGGACGGCAGAATGGAATGAAATTGTCTTTACTGACGAGTCACGCTTCTGTCTGCAACACCACGATGGTCGGATTCGAGTCTGGAGACACCGTGGAGAGAGGATGCTGAACAGCTGCGTTATGCACCGCCACACTGGTCCTGCACAGGGTATTATGGTATGGGGCGGTATTGGATATCACTCTCGCACTCCTCTAGTACGCATTGCCGGTACTTTAAACAGCCAGCGCTACATCTCCGAGGTGTTGGAGCCAGTTGTCCTTCCTTACCTTCAGGGTTTGCCCACAGCCATATTTCAACAGAATAATGCGCGACCACACGTGGCACGCATTGTCCAAGGGTTCTTCGTCAATCGCCAGATTGAATTGCTTCCCTGGCCAGCTCGCTCTCCGGATCTTTCGCCGATAGAAAACATGTGGTCCATGGTTGCTCAACGATTGACCCAGAATACATCCCCAGCTGCCACACCAGATCAACTTTGGCAACGTGTGGAAGCTGCTTGGTCTGCTGTACCCCAAGAACACATCCAAAGTCTCTTTGAATCAATGCCGAGGCGTGTGGCAGCGGTGATCTCCAACAATGGCGGCTACTCTGGCTACTGATTTTGGCAGGAAGCACACTTCACAGAAGTCTATAAATTTAATCATTTGATACTTGGTCAACATGTTATCTACAAAATAAATTTTGTTGTGATATCTCTTGTCTTTCTTGGTGTTGCAATTTGGGTGGCCAGCAGTGTACAATCATCCACATTTGCAAACATTGTTAGGTTTTTTGCTTTAAATTTCTGCTCCACAATTCCAATTTTCTACAAAAAGCATTAACTTTATCACTCGTATCCAACATATGTGTATTTGCTCCTTGGAGTTGAAGATTCAAGTTATTTAATTTCTCGAATATGTCGACCAAGTAGCTCAATTTCATCACAAATAAACCATCGCGAAAATTCTCAGCTTCCGGTCTATTGCAAAAATTTCACGTTGCAAAAATTTCCCACGTGATAACCATCTTGCCTCGCAATAAAATAGTAACGCTGAATGTACTGAACCCATGTCTTTACAAAGTGCGGAAAAGATTCTCGATTTCAGGGGTCTCATTTTTATATAATTTACTACGGTTACAACCGTAGTTAACACAATATTCAGACCAGGACTCATTTCTTTGGAAGCCAAAGCTTCTCTGTGGATCATGCAATGTGTCCAGACGCACTGAGGCGATTTTTGTTTTACAAGTGCTTGTATACTTTGTAATCTTCCGGACATTGAACGAGCATCATCGGTGCATATTCCGACGCAATTTTTCCATTCTATGTTTGCCTCGTTCATAAAATCATTTAAAATAGCAAATAATGCCAGCGCTGTTGTTTTGAGTTCTATTGGTTTGCAGAAAAGTAGTTCTTCTACTACTGACATATTATCACAAAATCGAACATAGGCAATTAAATGAGTATCTTTATTACTATCTGTTGCTTCATCAAGCTGTATTGAAAACAATTTGTCACGCAACTTCGAGAAAAGCTGACACTGTATATCTTCAGCTATATCACCAATTCGACGAGCAACAGTATCATTTGAAAGAGGTATGGACTGCAATTGTTTTGAAAAATTATCTCCAAACATAGTTTCTACAATCTCAATTGCTGCTGGCAAAATAAGCTCTTCACCAATGGTGTGAGGTTTTTTACATCTGGCTATTTTATATGAAACTTTGTAAGATGCAATTAAAGCTTTTTTATTCAGACAAAGTTTCTTTAAAAAATGATTTTTGCTTTTTATATGATTTTAATTTTAATTCGAAGAATTCTCTGGGTTTGTTGACGTACTCACTATGAAGCGTTTCCAAATGTCGTTTAAGTTTATTAGGTTTCATGCTGTCTGCGGCCAATATTTTTGAGCAAATGATACACAGGGGCCTTTCTTCATTTACTTCAGTACTGGTAAACCCAAAATTTAAGTATTCTTGAGAATATTTTCTTGATTTTATTTTCGGAACCACGCTCGTCTGTGTACTTGTTGATGCTTAACTATCGTCTAATGCTCGCTTACTTCCGCTTAAAAATTTATCCATGAGTCTGCATAAATCTGCTGCCGTGAATATTTAATATGGTGAATTGCAATTAACACGAAAACATATATAACATACACATTCACGATAGATTCGATAGCGATAGAAGGATCGACTCGCGAATGAGACTGGCTGGAATTGAAACTTGTGTTATCGAACATTTTCCTTCTTCCTATGAGAAAACATTTGCTCTGCGCATGCTCGAGACGGCATCGGTCGTGTGGATTCCCTTCCACAAACATTACTTATTTTTTCTCTTTTATTTAGTCATGCTTCTGTTTTATTTCTTTTATTATTCGAAAAAATGTATTCCCAGTTTCTAAATTTAGCTCACCCCGTCTAGGTTAACTTTCATTAACGAATTTTTCTACTTTCATATTCTTTTAACGTTATCTCCCTGTTTGGCTTTCATTTCAAATATAATATTTAAATTTTCCCCGCTTTCATTCGCTTCATCTGTTCACCGCCCGCTTGGCAAAATGCCAGATGTGGTTTCTCGCCAACGTTGGCTCGCTTTTACTCTTGTTTTTTTTGGCAGTTAGTTAAAAATAATTTAAAAACAGAATCCAAAATACTCAATATACATTATTGTTGTATACATTTTATTGTAAGCGGGGGGGCGCGATGAAAATTATGATTGAAAACTGGGCCGCGAATACTGAAAGGTTGAGAAACGCTGGTATACGCGCACTTGGAATTTTTCTTTGGGAGGGGCTTAGGAAGTGGTCATAATCATGACAGTGTCACTTCGGGAAGATTGAAATTTCTTCCCTCAGATTTTGAAATCGGTCGACAGATTCAATAAACCTCATTCCTTTTGGGCAATATGGGTAGGTTAGGAAGAATTAAAAATTAAAATTTTGGTTTGCATTCACGTAAATGCTGTATAAGATTTATTTTATCAATTGTTAAATATAAATTTTTGTAAAATTTGTTTCTTTTTCCTGCGGTCAAACATCTAGCGAAAGAAATTGCAATGGAAAGCGAAAATAAACCACTGGACTGAACCTAATATAGTGTAACTAAACTTAACTTAATCCATGAATCTAAACTTTTTTCAGAGATTGATGTAGAATTTTTTAGAAAATCCAAACACACCAATTGATAATGTTTTTAATTCTATAGACATTTAATTTTTCGTTTGCTCTAAAAGGAAGAGGCCGTCGTGGCTCAGTGGGTATGCCCACTGCGCTAGCAGCCTTCGAGTTTTAGGCGATGTAGTTTCGATTCCTGCCAGGTGCATTCCTCCCTGGGTGTATTTTTCTCTTCTGTATCAGTAAAGTTTTCACTGTGCGATGTCAAATACTTGATGTTGTATGTCTTGTGTCGATTACTTGATATCGTATTGTGTCTGGCGCAGCATGGCCAAATATGTCCCCTTGCGCTATAAAACCAAACCAACCTTGCTTTGAAGGTTGCTAATGAACTTCAGCCAACCCCCTGGTGTGCCAGTTTGCCTGTATTGTAGTTTTAATCTCTACAAGAAACAAAGACATCCGAGGTTCCTGTCTTATCTCTGCTACCCAGGTTTGAAAATGCTAGATCAGTTTCATTGTAGCTCATCGATCTTCTAATGAAATAGACGGAGCATGTGCTCGCAAGTTCATGCTATTTCTGCGACGCTCGGTTTGAAAACCTATCACACGATTATCGGATAAATCATAAATCCTAATGTTGGACAAATTATTGATTGGTTAAAGTGATTATACAGCGTAATTAAAAAGTACGCGTTTCGATAGCTAATCGGCTTAAGTCCATTCGTAAGTCAACGTGACTTACCCTTCTGAGATCTTGCGACAGCAACTCCGCCATCTTGCTCTGTCTATTTTATTACAAGGTCGGTGCTGTCGCTGCCGTGACATTAACTATGAACACTCCTCTTTCCGTTTGCAACAAAGCAAGAACAGATTCCAGAAATTGATTTTTTGAAGTCTCAAATTATACCAGGGGCTGAAATCCATCCGACTTTCGGCGTAGTTCGGGGACAGTGTTTTACAACAACGGAGTTATTAGGAATGGAATGAAAACACCAAAAATGAACGCATACATTTTTAGCATGAAGATGCTGATGAAGTTGAAAATTAGTCATTCTCCTCGGACCAAGAAATTAAAGAAGCGGTGCTGCGTGGCTTTCTGCTCAACTAAAAAACCCTTCCTTTGAGGGCATGAAAAACTTGTGCAACGATGGGAAAGAAAAGTAACTATGTTGGGAAAGGATATTATTATAAGTTGTCTATTACATTAAAATAAAGTTTAATTAAAGTAGCATTCTAGATACTTATGGAATCATCCGCATACGTTTTATGTAAGAAAGTTACTCAAAATGACAAGGAAATGGTAAATGTTTTTACGGTCAGTTAGAATTAAAAAGTATAGAATCTTAAGTGTGAACTAAATAAACTGGCGGTGAGTTGTGTTTTAAATCACACATGCAGTCAATAAAATATATTCAATTCTGTGAATATATTTGTGATGCATATCGAACAATTAATTCTGTGTAGATTGGTTGGTTAGGGAGTTTTGCGCATGGGTCAAATCGGACAAGAAAAGCAGTACAAATATAAAATTAATAAAAAAATCAGTAACATAAGTATAAAATGCCATATTTAAATATAGTTGAAAACTTAAAGTAGCAAGGTAGGCGATGGTAAAATGGGAAAATATGAAAATCAATAGGACATTAGGATTGTGTCGCACGTGTTTACTCGAAGTAAAACTTTAAAAGGAATTCCGTGTAAGAGAAGGAAGATTCAGACATTGCCAAAAATTATTTTAATGATTTATGTATGCCATTCCTAATTTTTTTCATTTTATTTCAGTGTAAATCACTAAGTTTTTATTCACCTTTCATTTCATCTTTCTTCCCACTTCCTTCGAACTCATTTGAATACTGCTGCCTCAGCGCTAATTATAAATACTTCAAAAGACCCTCTTATTTTACATTTTCAGCCCTGTAGGCATGTCGTGAAGATATGTTCTCTATGGAACCATCATCACGTAAGGAGCTCAAAGTCAAACTACCTCCTGTCACAGGGAGCATAGACCCATTGCAATTCGACTCATGACTGCAAATTATTTTCTTTAATGAAATGGATCAAGTTTAAATTTAATCATATCTTGTATTTAAACATATGTACATGTAATGAACATTTTTTAAAATTATACGCAGTCAATTTAGAATGATGAACACATATGGGAGAGGAATAGTGTGGAGACACGTAATTTTCGAACTATTCGATAAAATATTTCTATATTATACGTTTTCTTTACTCACTTCTTGACTTATGAAAAATCTTAATTATGTATTATGGCCCCGTAACCAATAAATTACATATTAATTCTTATTTAATATGCAAAATTTCTCACCGGTTTCTTCATTAAGATACGAGTCAATGCGATTCGATGAGTCCATGTCTGGAAGCTTACACTCATTTCCCTCAACGGCTTCTTGAAGCACGCCATTGTACTAAAAGAACAACAAATCAATATTAGATTATATCGTCCTCTTACAAGTGAAACACACAGAGTTCTGAGGAGACTAAGAGAAAAAATTATATTCGCTTCTAAACTCACTAAATGTGTTTCTCGAGAAATAGACTTCAGGCAGAGAAAAAATGACTTACTGGACACACACACACTTCAAGAGTCTAAAAATCATCATTCTGGTCTGTAAAAGGTAAAATACTCATGACTTAATGGCTTCACTTTCAAGCCTAATATAACAGATAAATTGAAAAGAGCATGATTCGAAGGAGGAATTAATTATTTATCACTGCAGACTGAGTTGTGGGTAACTGCAAAGTGGTCAGCAGACATCAGCCTTTGGAGTCCAATTGAAAATAAGAAATTACTTTTCAATCTTCCTCACTCCGTAGACTAATTGTTTAAAAAATTAGTTGAGAGGCGAGATGGCATTTTTTCATAGCTACTTTCACAATGAAAAAAAATGGACCCATAATGAAACAAAAACATCTCGAGTTTCATCTTAGTGAGATGTTCTCTGAAAGTTGTGTTTAATTGAAGTGCTTGTGAATACTTTTAAACGAATGAAAGGAATGTCACGAATTTGGTTTTCGTGTGTATGAGTTCTTCAATGCAAATGTAAACAAGCTACCGGAGAAGGAAAAAATTTCTGGTTAAGGATTAATTTAATAAGCGCCGTTTTGACGATGACGTTAGTTTTTAATATAAGCGACATGCTGAAATTGAGTAACATGCAAAGTTACGCCAGAAGTTACGAAAGAGGTTACCAAAACACAAACTCCCTCTGTATTTAGCTTTACAAAAAAATTAATTATTTCTTACGTATATAGTAGAAGAAAACGCGTATATAGTAGAAGTAAAAACAAAGTTTTATTGCACTAATGTAATAAGGTTAAATATTACCAAGCTAGTCTCGTTTTGACTACAGAAAACTGAGAAAATGTTGGTGCATTAGGATTTATATGGGTTGTATTTTTCATCTATGATGTAATGAAAAATTATTATTCGTTTGAACTTATATTATATGGGATCCTAACCCATATAAATCCTAATATATATTATATTAGGATTTATATGGGTTGTATTTTTCATCTATGATGTAATGAAAAATTATTATTCGTTTGAACTTATATTCATTTTTTCACATTTTTATACGACACATAATTGATATATTTTCACGATTTGTTTCCTAGTAGTTTGAATCATGTTTACACATTGACACAAAATTCAAAAATTTGTGTATTTGAATGCTTTATTTCGAGGTTTGATGCATTTAACCTGCTTTTTTATCACACTCCACCTAATCACTGTTGGAATGTAAGCCATTTGCATGGGCGAAGACAGAAATACATACGAATTTTGATCGAGCGTTACAGGTAGCACTGCGAATTCGTATCCCTCTTATGTGACACCTACCCACCTATCGGAAGGATTTACCAGCCAATTGATTTGCAGTAAATTTACCTGAATTTGAGGAAATGCTACAAATGGTGCTTCGAGAGTTATAGAAGCGATGAGTAAAAACAAAATTATAACAAGAACAGAAGCGAACAGTAGAAAAAGGCTTTGAACTGAAGAGGAGCCACCTCAAAGGGTGCCATAATACAGAAGAGCAACTGTGATATGAACTGAACACTGATATAGACTTTGCACCGTATTTGCAAAGAATCAGGTTATGTATAAGTTTCTGAGGTAGCAGAACCCATTCCTACATTAGAATTTCTGACGTTACGATTCCAAAATTTGAATATGCACCAGCTTTCTTCTGAATATCCTCGGTTATGCAAATCAACACAGGCTGTTCCGTTCAATTATGAAGTTCTAACCATTAAAAATAATGACTTTTCTTAAGTTTTGCATGCCAGTGAGTTTCGATCGCTTACAATGAAAACGTTTTCGAAGTATCTAGAACCGAATGCCTTTGAAAAACACGAATAAAAGTTTTCTACACCTTATATGCGAAAATGAGGTATAATATTTTAATGTTCAAAAATAAAACATTCCAAAAGAGTATTGTATTATCGAAGAGCAGTTACAAACATAAAAATTAAAGCATCCTGAAAATAACAAATAAAACAAATTGTTTATCAGAGAAAACGGAAACTATTCCGATATCCGGCAAGAGCTTCCATTCTTTTGGATATAAAAAGTTCGTAGCTACTGTAAGCGAGAAATGAATTGAAAATTGTATTTCAAACACATGTAGAGAAGATCTTAATTCTTTCATTCAATACTCGAATTTTCAGGAAAATTGAGTAAAGAATATCTTTCTTTTGTCCACATCTCTCGAATTCTTAGTTCTTTGGGAGATGAGTAAAACAATGCGGTACAAAATAGGGTTACCAGACCTAAAAATGGAAGATCCTTGACATTTGAGGGAAAATCCGAACAAATAAAACTCAATGATGGAGTATTAATAAAAACAATTTTGCATTAAAACGGTTGAAGAAACAATGTTACAAATAATAACTAACAGTTTACAAAAAATACCTTTTAAAAATTTGACTCGACACATGCAATTTCACTAACTACAATTAAAAAATTTTATCAGCAAAGCGATTCCAGCAATATAGCATTTGGATTGTATTGAGGATTTTTGTGAAAAATTCGGAAATTTATAATTTCTGGCGGAATCTAGGGAATTTCGAACTCTTCCGGATGCCTGGTAACCCAAGGTACAAATTAAGTCTTCGTTTAGGATCTACAGTATGCGATGCATGCATGCCGGCGGTGTTTTAAAATGCTCCTTGGGGTTTTTTGTATTGAATATCGAAAAATGTATTATTTCTTACCAGTGGACGCAAGATTGTATGCCCCAAAAATCTACACTTAATTTAGAATTATAAGAATAATAAGAATAAAACACATGCACATAATTATACAGATCGAAATTACACTATCGTATTGATGCTTATGTAGTCTTCTTACTACAGCCTCGTCATCGTTTTTGTAAATTAGTCTTTTGCCATGACACCAAATATTTGCTTGAAGAAATATCTCAAATTTAAATTGTCTAATGAATTGAAAGTTTCAATCAAAAGTTAGAATTTCAGTGGAGATAGGATGTCCTGTAAGAATAGCCTTGAAAATATAAAGAAAATCTTCTCTGTTGATTATAAGATAAGAACTGCTATACAAATCCTGGACCAAAATAAATTAAACTACAGAAAAGAGTTATGGAAACCTGCACGAAAATTATTTATATGTAATCTAATTCCAAAGAAATCATCAAAGAACAATTTTCTTTGTAAATGTTCTATGAAACGCGAGAATTAAGTACACGTCAAGCTGTAATATTGAGTTAGGGTTTCCATGACAACGGATTTATTGGTTTTCTTTTGCATTTCTGTGTTTAAAGATATGTATAAATTAACTATCGTTTGTATTTCTGCTCGTATTACATGAAAAGATTAACTATCGTTGCTTTATTTTGCATTCCATTTTATTCTGTTTTAAACTGATGGCAATTGTGCAATATTTTTAATTGGAATGTTAAAATTTGAACAGAATTGTAGATGTCATGGGTTGATGTAGACGCGTGTTTTTGTGTGTTCCGTCCAACAAATGTATTTCTCTTTGACCTATTTCTTTCTGATTAATTTTTCCCCTCAATGTCAGCGACAAAAGTATAATATCGGGTAAATGTTTTGGAATCTTTTAAGTACGTTATTTTTTAATTTTTCAAGGTAAGTAGTAAGTATTGTGTCCATTGTGGAGTTTTTACGTTTCGCAACACATAATAGCAATAAGAGGACATATTGTTTTTCAAGCACATACCAGGTACAAAAAATAATAGCAAATAAAAACTGTATAGCTATGACTTTTGGATTTTGGTGATAAAACAAATATCCTTTTTTATAATATAGTATTGATAAATATATCGGTTTGAAATTTTAAATCTGTATTTCTAGAGAAAATTTCTGCAACTGTGTGATAGAAGGAAATAGAATGCCAAACTCGGATTTAGCACATTCACAAGACTATCTAAAAAGTATATCTATTTTACTAAATTTTAATGCTTACAAGCATTTTGCGGGCTAGTTCCCCAAGAAGGCTGCACCTCCAAATTTTCTCTTAAGGGCCTCGCCACACCAACAGAATCCGGGTCAATCTGAATCCAGTAGAAACTGACTAAAGAACACTCGAGAAAACCGTTTCCATATGAAATAGCTTGTTCGTCTCAGCCTTTCACACTGCCTGAATCCGGAGCATCCCGTTTCAGTGCACCCGGATCTACGTTAGTCAGTTTCTACTGGATTCAGATTGATTCGGCGTGGAGCGGCTCTATAGGTTAATAATTGTTAAAATTCTGCGAAATAAAGCAAAGTAACTGCTCTATATATCGCGTTTTGGGGGTTAATAAAAATAGCGATG
This sequence comes from Meta bourneti, assembly GCA_933210815.1. NCBI lineage: Eukaryota > Metazoa > Arthropoda > Arachnida > Araneae > Tetragnathidae > Meta > Meta bourneti. The sequence continues at coordinate 75,370,498 of OW119928.1, forward strand.
TACCGAAAGCCGAGTAAGACTTGTTAACATAAAAGCAAATTAAGTTTTATAGTAACAAGTTTGTTATAAAAACAAGTTCTACTACATAAATTGTACTACAAAAATTTTTAAATAATGGTAAACATAAAATTGATATGCCAAAACCTTTTAAGATAGTACTAAATACAGAAGCATATTTTTGAAAACAGAAATTCCCCCTCCCCCATTCACACCTCCAATATACTCAAATCCTTTTCACCGATTCAATTTAGGAAAACTGCTTGAAACGTGACCTTTTAACTCACAATTCTAAGAAAAAAGTTTGAAATTCCCATTGCTGTGTTCAAACCGAAAATTCATTAGGAAGCATGTAAGTAAGAGGGATATAACCGAATGAGTAGTATAACGATGGGTTACTACATCTGATGTCTCATAATGCTTGAAAATGGTTGTAGAGTACATTCCATCTATAATTAGTTGAGTGATCTCAAATCTAGTGCTCTTAAGTATTAGATACTTGCATGCGCAACATGTAACTCTAGGCAACTCATAAAGATCAAACTTAGAGACTCTTCTTTCTTTACTAACTAGGCAGTATTATCATCTTTGCATACTAGCAGATGTCTTTGATTTTCCTTTTCAATATAAATCTATAATTCTACTTAAAATAGGTAAAGAAGAAAAACGTTCTGTATATCTTAACTGAAGAAAACATACATAATATCCAGAGTGCTTGTTTATTGGATAGGAAAATAGGAATTGGGATCCTTACTTTTTCTGTTTCTTCTTCAACATTTGATTCAATGTTTAGAGTTTCTGAATCGTTGGCAAATAAAGCTTCATTGCTGATCAGGAAACTAAGTTGTTCCAGTCCATAACGCTTGCAAAGGTTGTACAAATCATGGTCTTCGGTACTGTGGAGCTTAACGGGATTGGCTGAAAAGGGAATATTTTTTAAATTTTGAGATCCAGAAAAAATGAGATAGGTTTCACGAATAGAAGACTGCCTATCTTTTAAGAAAAAGAAACCCATGACTTAAGGAAAATAAAACTATTTTCCCACCTAACTAGATTAATTAAAGAATGGCTTTCTTTTGCCTTTCTTTTGAGAAAAGGGAACTTATGATATCCCTGCTTTTAAGGATAAAGAAACAATTTAACATGGGGATAGAATTCTATAGCCCCGTAAGTGTGGATGAATTGAAGAATGGTTTTAAAAACCTTTCTTTTGAAAAAAGAAAACTTATGACGTGCTTGCCTTTAAGGATAAAGAAACAATTTAACAAGGAATATAACTTTATATTCCCACCTAGTTACAAATGAATTGAAGAATTGTTTTATGTCTTTCTTTGGAGAAGAATCTTAGGACTGTCTTTAAGGTTAAAGAAACGACTCAATAAAGAAAATCAAATTCTATTACCATCTAACTGCAGATGAATTGAAGAATGATTTCATACTGATTCGAATTTGAGAAAAAAAATATTTATGACGAGATTTTTCTGATCTTGCCAAATCCCTTCCCATTCAAACAGTCACTTACTACATAGATGTATCCGCTTGCTTTAGTAACCGGTCAAAATGCTATAATACTAAATGAACATCTAATTTGCAGATATGTTTGAATATTTTCAGATCTGCCTACGATTTTTCTATTTGTGGGAATTATTACCAAAATTTCGATTTACATCGATTAAGCTAACTTGAGCATTTGAGGAGGATGCCACAGCTCCCCACCCTTCTGAATACATCCCTGCTTGACTGTGGAAATCAGTTCTCTTACCGCTTAGTTTATGTGGCTTGGTCAGAGTGTCGTGATTTTCTGATGAAAAGGAAGTCAGGAACTTGAGGTGTTCATCAAGGACCAATTCCTCTTTCGTGGTCAACCGAGGGTGGTAGAGTGATGCATTTCTTTCTCGGTTTGATTGGAATGAACTCGAAGTGTCTTGAGATAGATGAACCATGGGATTGGCTATGATGTTATCTTTAGCTTGTACTATGACTTTGACGTTATGGGAATATTGGAAAAGGCATTCTGTAAAAATGTAAGGAACATATGTACTGTCAGGGTAAGACTTGTCTGGTACCTGAAAATATGTACTATTAAAGAATTTTAAAAAATTAAGATTTTTTAGAACAACTTGTTGAGTAAGTCAGTCTTGTTGAATTTTCTGATATTGTTGGTTTTAAATATATTCACTTTAAACAGCAGTTTCCAATCTAATAAACCCTCGTGTAGAAAAAATAACCGTACAACGACAAAACAAATCAATCAAAATTAATCTCATTCCTCTTTATTCTTATATGCTCGTTCAGAGATTGTATTAAAATTCACAAAAATCAACAAATTCGTTCTTAATTTCCATTAGAATATTCAAAAAGCACTTATCAAGGGTTGTTGTTTATGAAAAATAAAATATGTTATTGAAAAGGGGATGAAGGCCTGTTGAAGTGATATTTGCAAATACCTCAGGCATGGTCTTGCCCTTGGTATTGTCACTACTGTGCCTATCTCAAGCCCCACCAGGGGCGAGACGCTAAAGGCTTTTAAAGAAACTTATAGACTGAAGCGCTTGGTTGGGTTCGAATCTCGTCTGTGCCGAAATCAGGTTGGCTGCTTGAAGTTCCCTGGCCAGCTTCCCTAAAGTCCTCCAGGAAGGCATGTCGCCTCAACCCGGATCCAGGAGGGTGCGATGTGGCAGCCTAGATTTGTGTGTCCCATGATGCTCGGGGTTAACCCTCTAAGTGGTTTCGACAAGATAACTCGTCCATTAAGATCTGATCAATTTTGCCAATGAGACATCTCGTTATCAAGACATTACTATATTTTATTGTTGTCATATTTTTATGACGACGAGGTTACAGATCTGGTCATTTTTTCTAATGAACAGATATCTCGTCCATCCAGATTTGGTCAGTTTTGCTAATGACGAGATACCTTGTCGAGACAACCACCGGGAGAGGTAAAACAGAGACTGACACGTTTTTGCCAGTTTGTGCTTGAAGGATCATGCGATCCATAAGCTGGCATTTAGGGGAAATGTCTGAAAAGGAACACAATCTAAAGATTTATAATAATTGTACAGATTGACTTGTACAGGTACACCTCGTTTGGAAACTCTAAAAGGATTTCTTTTTTGTTTTTCTATACACGGAGAATAAATCTTAGAACCTAACCCTTCTGTTTGAATATATCCCAGAGGGCTGGAAGGGAATCAACAGTGGCAACCCTAAAGACCCTTGACTTACAGTTAATTATAAAATATTTCTCAAAATTAAGTTTTGTAAAAACTTGTGAGTATAGCTATAAAAACAACCAATTTATATCTGAACTATTTATCAATGATATTATTCATAACTTGAAATGTTTATGCGTTTATTATCTTTCGTTGAGAAGTCTCTGTGCACATCATGCTTTTTGTTTAAAGACAGCATCGACCTTCTAATGAAATGGAGTATGTGCGTGCAGCTTCATGCTATTTCTTCCGGTGTGAAGTTCTGTCACGTGGTTATAGCGAAAAGAATGAAACTTAATGTTGGACAAATTGGTCGATGATATTAAAAACACTTGACAGTGTTCCAATCGAGATAGCCAATCGGCTCAAGTCGATCCATAAGTCCACGTGACTTAGCCTTCCGAGATCTTACGACAGCGACTCCGCCCACGTGCTTTGTCTATTCCATTAGAAGGTCGATGCAAAACATGACGTGACGTTGAGTGCAAACAAAGAGTAATGTTTCTCAACCTTTTTTATTAAGTAAGTTAAGTTATTTTTTAAGTATACATATATTCATAAAATAATTTCGGAAGGAGCCTAATCTTCTCCAGGACATGTCTAGGCGAATCGGCGAGAGATTTGTCTGTAGGTCGTTTCGTACAATCCTTTCAAAGTCACACAATCACCTAGCATAGAGATGAATTCTTCGTTTGCTTTAGCAACTGAATACAAAATGAGCATTTCATTTCTAATTATATGTGACTCTTTTCAGATAGGCTCATGATTTTTCTTCTTTTGGCATTAACAAATTTCGATTATCAGCTAAACAACTCACATTTATTTTTGTAAAACTAATAACACTTCGGAGGAAGTCGAGACCTCCTTTCTACAACCCTAATTATTTTCAGTACCAGTGATAAGTACGGTTTTGAAAACTATAAAGAATATAAGTACTTTTATACAATAATTGTATAAAATAATATACATCTCGGACAAATCACACCGTGGTCATAAAGCATTAGATTGCATACAGACTCAAGATATTTTTGATTTTCGAAATCTAAGAATAAGAAATGTCTCAATTAATTCGGCTTACATCGTTAAAACAATCTTATTTTTAAATGGAATGAACACAATTACGCTATTTTGATCATTACATTCAGAATTTCTGGATTCTTCGTAAGAATTCTGAAAATATTTTAGCCGAATATTGTTGTTTTTTAAAGTATTTGTTTAACGTCTTTCGAATAAAACGTTATTTTGATTATTAAACATAACGAGAACAATCGGTTTGCATATAAAGTCAATTATGGAAATTACCATTGCTTGCACAAGTAATTACTTAAGAACATTCCATAAAAATTGTCATCGAAAGCGTTTCAATGTTTTCTCAAAGGTCTCTGAGATTTAATGCGTTTGAAAGTTTCTGGAAATTTAAAAGTTTGGGGGAGAAAAAGTTGGAGTACATTTTCGAAACAATTATTTAGAACAAGAAACCCAATTACCCGGAACGCTAAATCTCATAACGTATGGATTCACCAATTCTAATGAAATATCGATTTCGTTCGGGTCCTTCAAACTTAGTTTCACATCTTCTGGCTTCTTGATCGGGCAGGTAAAGATGAGATAAATAATATTTCTGTGCTAAATTCGAAAAAATAGGTCATGTAAGTATTTAAAACTAAAATAAGTATCATATTTGTTGAAATATGTGGAAGTATTTAGAAAATTTCAGGTAAAAAGATTGTATAACTTATTCCACACAAAAATATTTTAATAAATGGACCTTTATTTCAACACAGGTTTTTCTTTTGTTTTACTTCAATTTAATCTCTTTTACTATTTTTAATTTTAATGTATATATTTCAAAAGTACTTAAAACATTTAATACTAAAAGTTGATTTTCATCTTTTGATTTTAATACATAATTTAACATCTTGCATATTAGAAATATTTTTTACAATTCCTTATTTCTCAGATTCTAGATGTTTCAAAATGCTACATTACATTCATATAATTCTAAATAATTATATTTTGTTTGTTAAAAACTTTTTAATCTGAAATGAGTGGATATTCACGATTTGTTTTGTAATCCTACACATTGCAGTAAAGGGAATGATTTTGTGAGAAACAAAATAAGTACTTATAAATGAAACTGTATCTTAAAGTTGTTTGGTTGGTTGGCTTTGTGGTTTTATGGCGAAAGGGCCATATTTGGCCATGCTGCACCAGACACGACATACAGTATCAAGTAATAGACAGACACACGCAATGAAAGCTTTACTGACACAGAAGAGAGAAATACACCCAGGGAGGAATGCACCTGACAGGAATCGAACCTGCGCTGCCTACAACTCGAATTTTTAAAGTTGTTTGGAGAAACTATGTACTTAAAACTCAGAACATTTTTTTTCAATTTGAGCAATTAACACTTAAAATCCAAACGGATTGTTATATAATATTAATGTTTAATTTCGAATTTAATGTGAAAGAAAATATTTGAATTTAATATGAAGGGAACATTTGAATTTAACATCGCATTTACGGTGAGATAAATCCATCGTGATCAATAAAAAATATGTTTATGTAAACCTGAACATTCTTAAATATTAAGAATCTGAGAATTTTTAAATATTATGCATGTTCATTTAACAAAAACCAGTACAAATGAGAATAGTTATTATTTTTATATTTTAACTGTTAAGCATTTACACAAAGTAAGAGAGCTGTTAAAAAGGGGGAACTTAATTAAGATTCATCAATATACTTACTCTATTTAAAGACTGCGGCACTACGATGACTTCAACTGCCTCCTGGTCACCCTCTGCAATCACATCATGAATCCTACTCAGTAATTCCAGCGGAAAAACGGGACCCCTGTTGTTATCGACAAAGTCTTTATCCAAGATCTCAAACTTACACCAACTGTTGAACGACTTCAATGGGGCCATGTGGTAGCAGAGAACATTCCTCTCTTTCAAGCCACAGCAGAAAACAGCTAGAGTAGAACTCGTGTCCAGTTGGCTACAGATGTGGAACGCATCCAGTGGCCTGTTCTCCAAAAACTTCAGCAACTGCGGGGAGAAAAAGATGATGTTGATCTTGGCCTTCGCGCCTGGTCGGAAATTCGCAGCGTTGGCCAGACTGTCCATGCAGATTGAGTTGATGGATACATTGTCGAAGTGGCTGACGAGCTCTTTGGCAAGTTTCTCAGAGTCATTGGTGAACAGGACTAAGATGTTGCATGTCATCGTGTGTGAAGGCTAATGTTGCATGCGACGAGCTCTGAAATGTAAATAAAAGGTTTGCAACTCATGTTTCATAGTTATAAGGGCTTGGGACATCAGGCGTTTCACCTTTTTGAAATGATTAAGGCAATATTCACAGCTAAACCGGGTCATGCACGCATTATTCTATTATGCAACCTACATGACTTCCCATCAGTTTTTGACGTTTTGACCAATACAATCCTTCTAAGGATTCTTTCAACCTACAGATGTGGCTATTTCGTCATTATGTGAAGTATAATTAAAGCAATAGTATACTACTCAAAACTCTCATGACGCTACGAGGGTTAAGACAACTAAGGAAAATAAATATTCTCTCATTTGACTTATTGTAATGCCTGGGGTGCTTTAGATGGACGGCGAAACGTAAGAGCCCCTTAAAGAAACCAGAATAACTAAATGTTCGTTATGTGCAAATATAATAGATCTTCAACATGATATTGCAATGCATTGCATTGTTTGTTATGTGCAATGGTAATAGATCTTCAACAAGTTTTTTATTAAAAAAAAATTTCTTAGCATAGAGCCCTTCGAAAGGAAAATACCTAAAAAAATGTTATACGAGATTCTCGACTTTTTCTTTTATCATATCTAATTTCATAGAATGCCTTTTTTTAGCTAAATTAGATTGAATATCAATAATTGATAACTTCAATTATTGAGAAGCAAAATTTCAGATTAATAAGATTTTACAATACTTTACTATATTAATAATGCAATTTCAAAGCGTTTCATGTTTTAATCCCTACAATCAATGAGTTGAGATAAATATGGAAGTTGTAACTGTATTTAGCTATTTAATGATGGATGCAATACCTCATCTAATGTATTTTTAACGGAAAAGGAATTCGGCTTCAATACTGTATCAGTATAAATTAACATAGGGACAAACTGCTCTTTTACTACACTTTGGTCTTAGGTCTTTATCATTTTAACTTTTTATAAAACAAACGAAAGAAAAGTTCGTGTTGAAAAATTCATGTTGAATTAATTCGCAGTTATCCATAAGTCCTTGACTAATTTCTTAAAATAGTTCGCACTAAGTTAAGTTGCCAAAACAAAGTGCTAGTTATTTATTTATTTCGTTTATTATTTAATTTTTTGCTGACGATATAATTTTGTAAACTTCTAAGGCAGGAATTATGGGCAATCCAATCCAAATTCACTGAGAAACAGAATTTTCAGAGTACAGCAAATGTTGAAAAACTTCACGTGTTGCTAAATTCAACGGAATTTTCTTGTGAGCAATCTGAAAAACCCTCATAGACATTAGCTCACAGAGATAAATTCAAGGAAATGAAATTTTTCTAACAATAACCGGATTCAGCAGAAAACTGACTAATTCAAAAGACTATTTTATTTCCACGGTAGTATTTCCCGTTTTAAGGGAAGTATGGTTAAGTCGTGAAAATCCGACTCTCTTACAGACTTGGCAAACGCAGCCTCAAGCACATGTAAGTATACACAACCGTGGAGAAAAAAAGAGAAATTTCTCTCTTTATCCGCGCATTGTTCACGATGCAATAAACTCACAGGTACCATTTGATAAGAAATAGCGTTTTCTGCAAATTTAAATACATGAAATTTACTTAAGAAATCGTACTTTCATATCAAATTACTCATAACGAATTTGAAGTCATGGTCCATGCTTCCATGAAATAAATTAAATATGAATTTTTTCAAATATTATTTTCATATTCATATTGAAAATCAGAATTATTTTTATAAAATTGTATTTTAAATGTTTATTTTTAAATAAAAAATAAATACAATTCATTAAAAATTATGGAACACTATGGATAGTAATGCAATAAAACAAATTACTTTAAAGCTTGATAGGAAAGTTACATCGGAAGACATGAAAAAGGTACGAACCTTCTTAACTCTCATAATCCAGAAAAAGCTAAACCAAATAACTCGAAATTTGTTGCTCGAGTTTAATTGGATATAGATTCAAAATATGACAGCAAAATTGAGCGTTGTCATTGGAAATAATAAAATTTGTATACGATTTGATACGCGAACTGCCCCTTACGGAAGTTTTGCTCGAACATTTATACACTGTTTCCTATCGAATGGCACCTTTAACTTTGTTTTATTATAAGCGATGTGTGAATAAAGAGGAGCGTTTCGTTTTCTCAAGCAGCTGTAATGAAATGGGTAGATTCTATGCCTCCTGCAACAGAATGTCCCAGTTTCCATGATTTGAGATATGCGATTAATTTGATATTTTTTGGTTTCATTTATCAAATAACATTGATTTACCTTTATGATGCCTTACATTCACTTTTGGTTTTTATTTTCATTTAATTGTTTGGTTCATTTTTTCGCAAGTACAGATTCACTATATTTATTTATATTTGGAAATATATAAACTTTATCATATTTTTTTGTATTGTCTGCTGCGAAAAATTTTTTTATTAAGTATGAAAAAACTTCTTACTTACCTATAAAACTTTTATTACCTCAACTTGCCATTTGAGTGACATCAAATACCATCCGTCAAACTCCCAAAGAACTTAAAAATAGGTCCTAGTAGGAAAAAGTGGTTAGAAATCACGATATTTGGGGGAAAAGAGCTTAAGAATGAAATCGGCAAAAATATCCAGAAAACAACACAGATTATGTTAGTTCAATATCCCTCCGTTAAAAAGCTGTATTTTTGCAAAAATATATGCAACAAAAACTTATTTTACGTTTTTATTTTGTTTCAGGATGAAATATGCTGGGTATACTCAATTTTATGACTGAATTTTTTTGTAAATTTTAAACTTAAAGTACATAGTTAAAATATAGCGAATATAGAATTAGTAAATAGCTTAATATAAGGTAAACCAAACAGAGAAATTGATCAGTTGGTGCTCATTTTTCAAGAAAAAGTTGCCCTAGAGCAAATTTGCAATTGCACTTTTAAGATTTTTGTACGTAGAATCTTGTAACGATGGTGATTAAAATGAGCTATTGATTATTTTAATATTATATAGTTTTTCACAATTTTTATCTCAAAGTTCAGAATAGTGATTGGACCAGAAATTGACCACCACACATCCAGTAACTGACCACTATTTGTTTTTTACAATAAAATTCAAATTGAAACATTTGTGTAAATATTTTCGCGATCAACAGTATATTTTTATGAAATATAGCTAGACTAAAACTTTTTCATATTCTAAGCAAAACTTAGCATAAGAAACTATAAATTACTATCGAATATTAAACTAGTAAACATGATAATAATGGTTAGTACCAATATTAAACACAAGTAAACTAATTTAAATACATAAGAAACTACTATTAAACACAAGTAAACTAGTTGAAATATATAACAAACTAATATTAAACACAAGTAAACTAGTTGAAATATATAACAAATTAATATTACAAGCAAATAAATATTCGCAAAAATATTACAGAATTTTTGGCATTCATTATTACAGAAACAAAAGCCAATCAATGCAATTCCATCACTTGCTCCAAAACACATAACCCAAAGTCGACATCTTCATTGATATCAGGCAAATCATTCGATCGAAATTGCAAGGCATGTCGTTTTGGGATGCATGTTATATTTTGTAGCAAAACAACACATTTACCGCATGTGTTTTACCGCATGATACTTACATAAGATTATGCGGTTTGTGTTGGTTTTGTATTGCCTATATATATAATTGTTGTTGTTTTGCCAGCTACTTCTTCACATTTTTACCATATTCATCACCTTTACCACTTATCTTTAGAAGTATTTCCGTTTTCCCATTGCCAGATTGAAATTATTTTCTCTTTTGGTTTGAGGTAACCTGCCTTGATTCGTTTTTTTATCTTTTAATTGTTTCTTATTTTATCCATTCTTTCACAATATAATAACCGCCTATTGGATGTAACTGCATGGAATGATACCTTTTTTAAACCTTTATTTTGAGATAAGTCTCTATGAGCTATATCGCATGATCTTGAATGCAAGACTTAACAGAAATGTTTAGTGTAAATTGGGGTGCTATACTATACAAATTTTCTTTCCTAACTAAAAATTTCATTTCTTGTGCATTTATTCTCGGTGCTTGATCACCTCTTCCAGTAATTGACAACCTAATTGATACAGGCTCATTTTTTATATTTAGTTTACCCCAATCTCAATTGAAAAACACTTAGTCATCATGAAATAGCTACAAAAAAAATTTTAATTTAAAATCAAAATTTTCCTAAAATTCCAGTAAGACCAGTTTGGTCAATTACTGAAACACAGTTTTGTTTTACCACTGAATTGACCACAATATTTATGCCTTAAAATTAATTTAGATGTAAAAAATTACTATTTATATCAAAATTCGAGGTATTTATTTACCTTTTATGCCAAATTTTACTCCAAAATAAGAAATAGAATTCAGATGAATTAACATTGAAACCATCACTCCTCAAATAAATCCACCACTCTGTGATTTCATAAATTCCAATGATTTGACATCTAACTTTTGTTTTGATTTTTTATCAATAAAAAGAGAAATTAGTAAACTTCGGATTGATTACCATTTATTTCAGTAGTCCATTGGCTACAAGAATGTAAATTTAATTTATTATGAAATAAACTAGTTTGCTTGTTTTAATGAGAAATATGATGAAATGGTCAACTACTGGTAGGTGGTCAGGGACTGGCTGGTTCACTCTATTCCCTAATGTATACTTTGTCATTCTTTTAAAAATTAAGATCAAATTATTTTTTACTATACAGTTTTAGGCCCTTAAAAATATCTCATGAGTATATCCAATTTTTGATATATATTCTGTAAATATTCACTTCACTAATTTAAATTAAAAATTGAAAACACACAAATTTAATTCTTTGAAGTTCTGTTAACAATTCTAACCTATGCATGGGTAAAAAATACAATGTCTACCAACGATCAAAAAAGGTGATTCCTTAAGTAATAGAAATTAATATTGAATTACTCCTTAAAAAATTTGTTCTTATTTAAAGAGATTATATAATTAGATTGACAATTTCTTTGATAAGTAATCTTGATAAACTACGAATAATTAGTCAAAATTTGTTTTTATTGAAAGATTATATTATTATATTGACAATTTCTTTGATAAGTAATCTTGATAAAACTACGAATAATTAGTCAACATTCTGAATTCAATATCCAAGAATTAGTTGAACGCCATACGATAAAAAATTTCATTCTCTAATGCTAATAAAAATAGTTACAATAATTACTATTACGAAGTAAGCAAAGATTAAAGCCAAACGATTTTTTAAATGTCACCACAATGCAAAAATAAAAAAAAAAGCTATAAACGATAATTTTATTTATGAATTTATCCGAAAATGTTTCGGTGTACGATCACTTTTGTGACGTGTTCTTTCTCTGCCTCTGCATTTTCATTTTTATAAAAAGAAAATGAGTCAATATTTTTTAAAGAATGTTAGGTTTTATACAGAATCACATGGAGATTATATGAAAAATATTGGACTTTATATTCGAATTCAATTCCAGGCAACAGCGCTTTTGCGACAAATTTTTAAAGTGTACGAACACTTTTGGGAGCCACTGTATAAGATTTGAAAGTACTCCCGTCGAAGTAAGAACTGGATATCGGAATGAAATTGGTTAAAAAAATACAAGTCGGAACTACTAGAAGTACTTTTTTAAGTTAAATACTAAATTAAAGCTAATTTATTGAACTTCAATCTAGTATTAATAATTTTATAACAATTTATATTTATGAGAAATGCCCAAAGGAAAAGAAAACTAAATTTTCACCTCAAAATGAAAATTGTAGTCGCCTTTTTCTTTCAGAATTCCTGATCCTGGTAAATTGGTTCTAGTTGGGAGATATGTAGCATAGAACCATGAAAACAGGGATTTATTAGATTATTTTGTTTATTAAATATTTGACCTACTATTTTAAGTTCTTCATATACGGTAGGTTGCTATATCACACTGATATCCCTAAGTTTGTTTTGAATTCGGTATTGATCCAGGACAGTCGCCAATAGCCGGTTGTGTTGCACCAGTGCGACGTTAATTACCTACCTACGTACCCTTTTATTATGTTTCACCATAAGTCTGGTAAAAATGTTCAAACTATAAACAAAATTACTTAACGAAGTCCACCTGATGTATTTGAAGTCAAAACACATTTTTAAAAGAATAATAAAATTGAGTGAAGAACAAAAGAAAGTAAGTGAAAATTTTTCAATGAGTTGAGATCGTAAGAATACAAAAAATTTTAACTTGTTCTAAAACTTGCAAGTAAAATTTTATAAGCTCTGAGGACCGAAAATTATCCCAAACAATCAGAATTATCATCAGAATGTATGGGTTGAATGAAGAGATGCTAGATGCAAACTCTACACGAGAACTGTCAATAAGGTTTAGTTTGGGATAATAAGCTATATTGGAAACTTTTAAACCAGGTTTCTATAATGGAGGTTTTAAAATTGTGTCGTGGTTCCTAATATAACCGCGAATTACACTCTTCTAAGTTGAATTCCACAAGACTGCTAGGTGTTCCGTAACAAAAATCATGACTAAATCAATCCTCTTTGCTTTTGAGAATATTTTCTAAAAATAACTGCATTTATAGTGAAACCAATGTCGTTGGTTGTGATCAGTATCAGTATAAACCGAGGCGGATGACCAAGAGTTGTCTTGAAAAATTTAAGATACTTGAGTTGACATTAGGGATGACACATTTGCAATTTCGGAAAAGAAACAAATTATGTTGAAATATCAATTACTGGTATGAAGTAAAAAATAATCGCATCTCTGCCGGTTTTCGCACACCTGAAGCAGTAGGTCTGGACTATATATCGGCGTAAGACTATCAAATCGTTGTTACACGTTTCTGAGAAGAAAATATTGCGATTTACAAATATACTTTCTTTATTTCTATTTGTTCGTGAATGTTACTTATCACAACTTTTCATAATTAAATTGATCCACTTTCATTACATGCAATTTGTTTAAATATTTAAATGCAATTCAAGGGTTTCGGGCAACATAATGACAAGTCACACTTCAAGTTTTCCTGGAGAGAATTTTCAAGTTTTAAAAAAATTTCAAAATTATAATGGTTTGTCCACTATTCAAGAGATCATGTTTATTTAGATCTTCACTCGTCATCTGCCCGTGGTTGAAAATTACGTGGTGTTGTCGTTTTCTCTTCGGGATTGATCCCGGACCGTCGCCAATACCCCCAATGCAATGTAAATTCAACTACCTACCTTAGATTTTCAAGTTTTTAGCACTGATTTGAACAATTAGAAATTTTTTAATCCTCTTTGATTTTTGTATTAAAAATTTTCATTACGGAATATGCATTTCTATGGCTTATCGTATGTTGTCCGAAGTCCTTTAATTTATTCAGACGTAACTTTATACAAACAAGCCACTGAGATGTCCAAATAAAGAGAGCTGTCGACCAAGAGTTTGATAAAACGCATAAATCGTCGACTTATATGAATGACACTAAGTCAAAATTTTCGAGATGAGTTTTCAGCTTTTCTAAACCAGAATGTGATCTCTAGACTGGCAAGTCCACGAAGTTTTATTTTCTCCGCATGAAGGTTAGATTTATTCTTAAGAAACAACATTGTGTTTAGTTTAGTGTAGAACTTCCCCTTCGTTTTCTCAGAACTGTTTGTTGACTTAGTGTTTCACATGTAAGTCAAAGAAGTATTCCAAATACTCAAGGCAAAAATATAAACTTACCTTTTCATCAATATTTCTCAAATAAAAGTGGTTCCGAGAATATTTCAACAAAATGTAAAACTTCATAAAGAAACACAACAGAACAAAACCTTGTTTTGCCAACGTGTGTAATGTTGACGACGGAAACATTTTCGATACCCACTTAGGAATTTGAGATGATTGATAGTTGCAACGTCACTTCCTACAACTTTACCAAGAACGGAAACTGCTCTTACCTTGATTTCCCAACGTTATGATCCAAAATAAAGGGATGCAAGAGATCTCGATAGTTTTTACGTCGCTGATTAGCTGGCGGATACGGAATGCAGAGCAAGCGCGGCAGGCTCGCTGTTGAAAAGGCCATTTTACACTACAACGGTAGTTGATCTCCGCTTTGCGAAGACGGAACGGACGCAATTCTTCGAACGCTTTCAGAATTCAATGCTAAATAATAATTCGTTTCGGTAAAAAACCAGTCAAGTTCCAGTGAGTTGGCAGTCGAGTCGCATTGTTTTGAGCGCGCTCATTCTTTAAATTAAATGATAGGTTTTAACGCAAACAAATAGAGCGCTTTCATAATTGGTGTATTTATCGCGGATTTTGGTTCTGGATGCCGAAAGCGACAAGTGATAGCCGGTTGGCACGGAGGTAGGTAACCATCCACGGTGACACAATTGAAGCTTTTGGTAACGAGCTTTCGCGACTAGTCAAAACTGGAATGACAAGATCGATCTTGGAGTCTTACAAAAGTCCCTCTTCTTTCCATAAACTTCAAATGCACATAAAATAAAATGTTTTTCAATACGGAATATTAAACGTAAAAATTAAGCATGTACTTCAAAATAAATAATTTCGTTTGTCCCAGCAGCCGAAACAGGAGCATAATCCGGAAGTAGGCGTAGCTTTAACATATATAATGTGGATCCCGTGTACATGACCTTGGAGTCCATTTGTAGTTGGTTAAGCTCGAAGGGAAAAAGGACTGCTTACTCAAAACCATGTATGGCAATCACAATAGATGATTCTGTTTCGCCAACTAATAATCATGATTTCGGACATCGAACTATAAACTCAGAAACAGCTTTAAGGTTGTCATTTGTGGGAACGCATCGTTTATATTTAACTGTCCCCTAATTTAACGAGTAGACTCGTCCCAGACCACGTTACTCGTACGCAAACTCACCGACTGTACTTGAATGCCGAGATTGGATCGAAAGCAAAAAACAAATCTTATGCTTAACTTTTGACAACCGTCAACTTCAACTGTAGTATTTTTCTAACACAACACAAAACAAATAATTTTTAGTCCTAAGTTAACCTTCCAAGTGGTTTTGAAGATATCTCGTCCATCAAGATTTAACCAATTTCGCTAGACTAGATATCTCGTCATAAAGATATTGTCGATTCTTTTATGACGAGATCAAGATCTGACGAAATATCTCGTCCATCACGATCTGGTCAGTTTTGCTTATGACGAGATACCTCGTCGAGACATACCACCAAGAGGGTTGAAAAAGGATTCCCAAAACCACAATTGGGCCTAATCTTGGTAACTCGAGGCATACTGCAAACGCTGCCCGATCACAGGAGATTGAGGCAATTTACAAAAGCGGGAAATAAGAATAAACCATGCGCACGAATCAGGTGCGCATATTATCTCGATTGGATGATAGCCTCAATCGGAGTCATAGGGAAGGGAGAAGTCTACTGAAGATACCGATTGCGCATGACAAATATCATTATTCAATCATAGTAAGAAAACATTAGAAGCTGAAATTATGGGGCATCAGTATTCCTTGTTTTGAATCTTGAAAAATCAAAGATTTGTTTTTTTTTTAAATCGTTTTCTTTTGCTTCAGGTTTTTATTTATTATTTTGTTGAATTTTTTCACCAGAAGATGCCAGGCTTCTGGGCTTACATGGACACGTTACTGTATGTAATCTGGAGTGTAAAATACAATTTTATAAAAATCCAAACCATTTCTATATAAAACCAATCGTATACACTGAAGTGCAAGAAAAACTGGTACATCAGACTTGGTAGGCCTCCCACGGGAGGGAACTGCAGAAATACGACGGTGCATGGTTGGGTTTTATGGCGCAAGTCATATTTGGCCATGCTGTGTCAAAAACAATAGACAACGTCAAGTGATAGATACACAAGGAAAGTTTTTACCGACACCGAAGAGAAATACCACCGAAGGTAGAATCGAACCTGCGCCATTTACAACTCGTAGGTTGCTACCGCAGTGGGCATACCCACTGCGCCACGACGCGGTATGGAATCTACAAGCTAGCAGATATATTCTGTTGGCACCAAGTACAATATTCCCTGCAGAGCGGTCCATATTTCTGTTGTATTCCTAGGTGTAGGATTTCTGTTCCACAGTGCGTTGCATGGTATCCCAGATGTGTTTAATAACGTTCAGATCTGGTAACTTAGGTGATGGCAAGAGCCCAAACTCAGATGAGTGTTCTAACCATAATTTGGAGTGTCTAGTATGGCGGCGCCATTGTCCTGTTGGGAAAGGTCAAATCCATCAGAATGAAAGGGTGTACCTCGCCAGAAAGGATGCACACACAACGTTCACCTGTCGTTTGTAGACATACCAGGAATACCATTGAATGCCTTATGTCTGGCGCAGCATGGCCCTTGAACCAAAAAACAACCCATTCAATGACAACTAAACAAACATCATACCATTACTGAGTCATCAGACTGCAATGCCTTGTCAGCATGCGGGATCCATGGTTTTCTCCACAATAGGATCCTTCCATCTGCCTGCAACATTTTGGAAACGCAACTTGTCAGACCAGGCTACTCATTTCCAGTAGCGATGTTCCTCACTCTGATGTTGAACCCAGCATTGAATTCCGATGTTATTTGAATGTCGCACGCCTATCACGTGAAACGATTCTTGCCAGCCGATGTTGGTCGCGTTCGTCTTTTTATGGCCACACTGCTGAAGTTACAGGCTTTACGAGAATTCTTGTAGGCACAATACACCTTGTAAGTGGTAATATGTGAAAATCCAAATTTCTCTTCTTCCGACAACCCATCTCGTGAGCTCCAACTATTAAACCGCGTTGAAAATCGCTTCAATCGTGATAACTTGTCATTCTCACGACGGAAATAGCTTTAGATGCTTCCACAGATGTCTATAGCTTTCCCGTGCTGCCTACAACTCACAGGATGCTAATGCAATGATGAAACCCACTGAGACACTGTCCCACCATCAACTTGGAGCATGTTTTAGAGAAAGGTTATTTTCAGAAGTTTGCACGTGAGCAGCTAACACAGGAACAATTCAGAACAGAAGCAAACTTTACGATCTTATCTTAAAAGTAGATTCTGCTGAAGATGTGTGCATTCCAATTCTTACCATGTACAATGAAGTATGGGACCATAAATTGTAACGGTTCTCAAACGAAAAAATATGCAAATTTAATTACAAACTTGTATTTGAAAAGGAATTAAAACCACAACTACATAAACATGTTATTAAAATATTGTTTAGTGAATATTTTTTAGTCATAAAAACCATTAGTTAAGAAAATGAGAACACAGAGTAAATTTGCTTGTTTATGAGTTTATAACTCACAGGCACCGCATAAAAACATTACCGTTAAGATAATATTAGTCCGTCAGGATATAAATATTAATGCGAGATAGAGAGAAATACTGATTTTGAGTGCTGTTCCAATCTGCAATGTTGCATTGCCACGAGGAAGAGTTCTGAATACGAATGAGAAAAATTTATATTAGAGGGACTAAAGAATCTGAAAAGGAAATTAGTAAGATAATTAAACTTTCTAAATCAGCAGTTCATATTATATTTCTTAACAAAGAAGCTTATGATAAAAGAACGAACACACTTTGTATTGAGCTATATTAAAGAATGAAACTAACGCATAAACTAGATATAAACTTTATTTGACTAAAACATCCCTCACTGTGGCACAAAGGAAATTACAGCCAAAAGGAGCAAGATTAGTAGATTAAAAATAGATGAAACATATCTTTGAACAAATGAAAATGCGAAATCTTGTTTAGTGCTGATCTTAGGAAATTAGTGAGTGGTGATATATTAGCTGCATACAGCACCAAGGTAATGGACGGCACGTAAGTGATATATTATTTCCATGGAACTTTCTTTGACTTCAACCTTGCATCTGCAACACTCCCACTAGCGATTCTGATATGAGTTTGCTTTCTGCTCTTCAAACTACCAGCACTGTCTTTTCTGTAAGTGAGAGTACCCTGCTTTGAAGCAAATTCTGTGCCGTCTCCAGTTTTGTGGCATCGGGAACTGGATCGGTCGCCTTCATTAAGTGGAGTTAGAGTCTTTGAGCTGCTCACTCGATTGTAGTAGGCTAGGGAAAGTAACAATGTACATGCATATTTAATAAATATTTAATTTTATATATACATCAACCCTTCACCATATCGCCTTTTTTGAAAGACAAGAAAAAAGGCATCCCATTTCGAGGGGTATGAATTAGCAGGGCAGAGAAAAATTTAATTAGGAAAAGGTTTAAATAATACATCAGATACCAACCTCCCAAGAAAAAAAAACCCAGATCTCTACTACATAAAAAGAAAACCACAACTATCAGAAAGGAAAAATGTTTAAAAGTAATGAGATTTCATAAAGCCCTTTATGAAACCAATGAAAACAGAAAAAGAAACCCTGCTCTATACTGTCATATGCAAGGGTTAAAGTTCAGACTCAGTGAAACCGATTTGGCGATACTTTACACAAAATGGAGCCAAATATACAGAAAACGGAACAATTTAACTTTTTTGAGATATATTTGTAGGGTTTTCTAGAAAAGTAGTTCCAAAGATGGTTTTTACGATAATCTAGCAACCACTGATTATGATTGTTTTTTCATGGCTTTCCACTGCTTGGTGCCAAAACTTCGAAATTCGCATCACTTGAAAATCTTCTCCCTGTAGAAAAATCTGAAAAATATTTTATCCATCTGGAAGACAGGAGAATCAAGTGTTTTTTCCGGAAGACTTCCAGAAAAGTTGGCAGGTATGACCATACATACTTGAAACTGAGTGAATTAGTAAGACTGAAAAAAATTTAATTATTGGGTTGGTTGGTCTTGGGGTTTTATGGCATATTTGGTCATTTTAATTATTGGAAATAAAGGCAAAAATACATTAAATTACGGGTTGGTTAAACACAAAACTAATGGTAAAACATTGTAAAATAATACAGTAGGCCGCTCAATATCACTTCCTGGAGAATATTCAAAAGGGAGTGTTTTAGTGAGGACCAGGAAATATTTACAATAAAAATAAACTCATATATTATACATTAAATTAGTAATATTATTGATTATAATGTAAAATTAAAAACTACAGCTCAAAATCAGTGATAAAACCTTTTAAAGTAATAGTAAATAAGGTAGAATATTTTTAAAACATTTTTATCCTAAGCCCATCTCTCGGCCAGCAGTCTAATAGAAGTATGATATAATAAACTTCGAAATTGGTGGCACTTAAATATTTTCCCTGCACAAAAATCTGGAAATATACAAACATTATATACAATATTTGTAACTGTATGTCAAAAATTTTAAGACAATCCTTGAGGTTAAAGTCATTTTGTACAGTAAAAAGTTGAAAACAAGCAACTCTATATCCAGGTTCTTGGTCAGAGCTGTTAAACTTTACTTTTAATAAAACATTCCAATTTTATTTTTTTGGTGAGGGATGTCAGTCACCTACACTAGATGCCCCTTCTTCTCACTAAATGACTGATGACTTTGTTGCAAGTTATGGCAGCCACATTTTTCATTTTTGAAAATAATCGTCTTCAGACACACAACCTTTCTTACCATTTCCGCTCAAGTGACTAAGCTCCCAATTCTAAAGAAGCAGACAGACATTTTCTGCAGTTTGCAAACCAAAAATTCATTGGAGACAATTAAAAGACTGATATAGCTAAATGTGTGACATATGAGATGTTAATATTTAACAAATTTTTAAAATTAAATGCTAAATATAAAGTTGTAGTTTACCTTTGCAGGGGATGTTTTCTATATACAGATCAATGTTATCAACATGTAATAAATCAAGGATTTTTACAATCGTGATTGTTTTAAACTGAAGCAAAAGAAATTACATTAACAATATAAAACATACAAAACATAATTTAGTTTAAATTTATTTAAAGCATGTTTATATTGTACCAAAAATAACTTTCAATACTGAACTGTAACTTGATATTTCATTAGAGAATCAGTAAAATTACTCTTTTCAGAACCGTTAAGAAATTCTTACTACATCATACAAAGTTTTAAACCCATCACTATTTGCTCATGTATATTTTTATTTTTCCCTCGAAAATTGTACCAAAAGTAAAGCTGGGTTTTGGGATTTTCTTGTTGAAAGTAAACTCACATTTACAAGATCATATTTTCATTTTCGAAAGTCTCCAAACAAATATCTCATGCTTTTGTTAATTCAAAGTCTCCCAAGTGTAAGTTTCAATGTGTAAGATATTTTAACAAAATGCTCTGTATGTAAAAATAAGAAACAGTGCAATTCAAGTCTAGAGAATGTGGTAATCAAATGTAGAAAGAAAAATTTTTATGCCATTGATTATAATGAAATACTTGAGAAAGGGTAAGGACAGTGTCCCTTCTTAATCATTAGTTAGCTTGATCCCTCTAACTAACACCATGTTACACGGAGTAGTTTAAAGGAATCAAAGAATGCATCGGTTACAATAGTAGGTTTAAGTTGGTCTGGTTTTGTGGTGCAAGAGCCATATTTGCCAAGCTGCACCAAATAAAACAGACTACGTCAAGTAATGGACAAGCACAAAGAAAGTTTACTGACACAGGAGAGAGAAATACTCCAAGGGTAGGAAACAGGAATTGAACCTCCCTCACTGCTTACAACTCAGATTACCCACTAGATGCACACCTGTAATGTTATTTTTATAGAAGAGCTTCAAAACTGAAACGTATTGTACAAATGCACTTTTCATAACATTTTCTCCAACACAATAGTAAAGTTTTCTTTTAAACATTTTTATAAGAATTAGCTTGGTTATTTTAGCTGGGAAATTTTTAATCCATTTGGAATTATTATTTATTTAAACTACTAATGTCAATTAAAATAGCTTTTTAGTTTAACAACAGAAATTTATTTTTAAAACATATATAAAATTATCTAAATATATTTTGGTCAACAAATCAGAATATTCAGGACAATCAAAATGGCTCGATCTGCCACTGATCAGCTGAAAAGGCAATTGATATCCAGAGTCAAATGAATAAGCAAAGCTACCATTCAAAATATTTTACCCTAGATATAATTAATGTTAAGACAAATACGTATATTGGGTACATAATGAGGCTGCAGGTGTCCTCGCTAAAAGAGGCACGGATGTTATCTAATCTAGCATTACTGAATACAAATTTGCAGTCTCGTTTAAAAATCAAAAATGATTTCACATCCAATCTCACTAATCGAATAAGAGACAAGCCATGGAGGGTGCAGCTCACCAATCTGCAGGATTGTCAGAGGGAAAAGGCTGTTGCCGTTTTTCATCCGGCGACAGGACACGATTATCGTGCGGCCCACTTGCCGGTATCATTGCACATTGGTATCCTTTCTAGCCCATCCTGTCCTCTCTGCAAAGATGTTGATGTCATGGATACTTCTCATCTGGCAATATGCTCTGCACTGTTTAGTAGAAATCTTTTCTTTAATTGCTGGGAGGCTAGAAACTGTTTTCACTCTAATAATCTTATTTACATAGTACTCGACACTTGGTTTTTATTTATTTACTTGGTATATATGTATTATTTGTATTTTTGTTCTTTGTCGAAGAACATTTACCTAATGGCATCTGTATTAGAAAAAATGTACTAGGACTCTTTTAATACATGTTGAAAATATTTCTCTCAACCCATCACTTCCAGAACCATTAAGAAATCATACTTTTCAAGCTTAGCAAATAATATCTAACGAAATGAACCCCTACAATTCATGAAAGCAATTGCTACCAAAACCCCACAATCTAGCTTTGTGATTTCCTTATATTTTATAGTAAAAATTGAGATACAAATTTCGTTGACATTAAATACATGAAAAAACATAGAAAAAGGATATCTTCCTGTGTAAAGTATTCTGATGAGGGAGTTTTTATCAGCACCATGCCACATGCTCCCATTTTTGAAACAGGAAATTGATCAGTAGATATTAGATTCATAAGTTTACATGGTAAAAGTTCATTGCCTAACTTTAAACCTGTAAATAAATTAAAGATACAATTTAAAAAGCATATACATATTATGAACCACAAATAATATTTTTATACTTTGAATAATTTCCTAATATTCCTATCTGACCACAATAAAGGTTTGTCTGCAGTTGATACCTAGTCACTGCAGTATTGCAGACAATGATATTGCTGATCTGTTGTTCGAAAAGGGAGTAGATTTATCAGACATCAAATGCCAAGATTCCATATTACGCAATTAAATCAATAGTTAAGACAACTTTCAAGAATATCCTCGCAAAAGAACTTTTGGAGGAATTCCATGAAAACTTGGGGGAGCAACATCTCAGTCCATCCTCATTGGCCAAGGAAGAGAGCCATAGCTTAATTCTGCCTTGCTATTGGCCACATCTACTTTGCTAAACAGATGCATCCTATATCAATACAATCCTTTTTACAAGCTCTGCAATCTTCAAACGGATATGGACCTCATGCACCAATATGCTGTTCTCCTATCCCATGTGAGATACTGGGGAGCAAGGGACTGAATGTGTACATAGACTTTCTTTGTTGCCATTTGCTTATTGGTTCAATCATTTGTCTTCAGTCAGTCTTGCATTATCACCCGCCATTGGAAATTTAAAAAATATTTTGATTTGAGGAACGTAAGAGAAATCTGAGTAACCATGTAATGTGACTCCTACACACACATGTAATAAAACCATGTTATACATCAAAGACACAAGTTTTTAAGTGTAAAAATGTCAGTGACCATGGAACTTTCCTTTAAACTGTAAGAGTGCAGAGGATATGCACATGCTTTGGAAAAGTAGAACAGAATACACATTTTTGGAAGGAATTTATGAATTAAAGATGAGTGCAGATGCAAGAGTCCCAGCATATAACTGTCTGAGTTTGTCTCTGATCTCGGAAATGTATATTTAAGTGATCAGTTTGAAAGATTTAGAAAATATCATATTTAAATATATCTGTTCTCTATTTTAAAACAAGTTGTGATATACAGTACTGCATCTTTCCATGATAAAATTTACTTATTGTAATGCTGACCAGTTCACAGCACATTTCATTGAATCAGGTACAAAAGAAGTTACATATTCTAACTTTTGATAAGTTGTCGAGATGAGATAGTCACTTTCATTTTCAAATAAAGCGTTAAATAGGAGTTTTTTTTAAAAAAAAGTACACTATATAACAGTAAACCACTTTTAAACTAAAATAAAAGAGAATACATATACAATGCTTCCCCAGTAGCATTTACACACTTGCAGCAACCTCTCTATTTCAGAGGACATTCAAACTTCTTGTTGTTTACTATGGAAAAAGGGTGTAGTTTTTATTCAAATTCTCTCATGTATATAGTTGTGTAAATTAGAAATAAATTTTAGTTCTCTAGTATTTCTAACAATCTATTATTTAAAATCTATAGAATTTACAAGTGACCAGATCCTAAGTCACTTAGGTGGGAGTCAGCAGGCATTTGACCACCTAGTAGTTGCTTCATAAAAAAATGGTGAATGTTCAATACCTTGACAAACAATAACAAGATTCCAGGACACTAATTCAAAGATCCACCTCAAAGAGTCTCAACAACATTGCGAATAATAAATCAACAATGAGAAAAAGAAAGGTGTAAATTACCTCCTGATAAAACAAAAATATTTTCATAGCCTCGTTCGACTAGAGTAGTGGCAACTCGCGCTGCAATTGATTCATCATCATCATATACAATTATTATATCTTGACTATTTTTCTACAGCAAGTTAAGAAAAATATGGAAACATACCATCCTTTATATATCTCATGTACCTTAAAATCTATTAAGGAAAGTTAATCTTCAATGGTAAATTTTTACATCCTTTTTACGTCTTCATTTGGAATGCCTTATGAATTTTAAGTTACTGATCACAATAAATGAAAGAATACGAACGCAAAACAAAATAAAGTTTTAAAAATAACATACTGCATATAAATTTATTTTTAAAATACTAGATTTTTTTAAGTTGTGATTCCTCAATAGAAGGCATAATGAAATTCGAGAATAAGAATATCAATTGCAATGCTAAATTTCCAATGTAATATATTATTAAATTTTAAGTACATAGAGCAGTAAATTAAAGTGAAGATGTATTTTACTTAAAAACTAATGTGAGAATAATTTCTCATGAGAAAAATGTAAAATAAAAATCGATTGTTATAAATGAATAATCTAGTAACATTAACAGCTTAAATTATCTTAATTGAAGTATGTTGTACAAAGTTTAATTACATAAAGATATATAATAAAAATGAACGAGTGAATCAACAATCTGTTGGTTATAGATATTTCTTACTGTTGTATCGCTGCTTCACAACAGAATTCATTAACTCTAAGCTTCCCAGAAAATATTCTGAATGAAAATTTTGTAAGTTAGCCAATGCCACCTATCTTTTAAGTCAAACTTCATCTTTGGATATTCATCTTGTACCACATAATTTGGTACGAGAAAGAGTTAGGATTGGATTTTGGAGTTTTATGGTGCAAGGTCCAAAAACAGACGAGCTGCATCAAACACAAGACAGAACATGATCCAATAAATGTATAAAACATTAAAAAATTAAGTCTAAGACAAAGAGATTCAAAACATGCAAAATGTATAGATGAGAATAAAAATATTCAAACAATAGTTAGATGATGCAAGACCATCATCGTTTGCAGTACAATTAATGAATTTAATTCAGACGCATAAAATTTTGAGTGTTAAATTTAAAGGATTGAATTATAAGAGAATTTTTTAAATATATTTGCGAGTCATCTCGAATTCGGAAAAAAAAATTAGATGAGGTGTAAAAATCCAATTGAACACAAAAATGAGAAAAGATTTGAATGGGGATTTTCCCCAACCAAGTCTTGGAGTTTAAAATTGTACTTTTACAAATTTTTGGTGGCAATGGTTAAAGAGAAAGAGTTAGATTTCATTGACTGCATTTATAAATAAAAGCATTGCATACAGAAATATTTTCACAATGCATGATCAGTCTCTTATCTTATTAACATACCATTTCACGCATACATATACAGGACAATATTTTCATTACATATAAAGGAAAGAAAGTATTCCAAATTGACATATTGCATAAGAAATATATAATTCAGAATTTTACCTCAAAGACTGAAAATTATAGTTGAAAAATTGCAAACTGCAATTTTTCATGCAATTAATAAATTACATCACACAATAATGAATTATATGTGACTTTAAAGGGAACACACAGTACCCATTGAACAATTACTTTTCATTTTTAATTTTGCAAAATGTTTTAGTGCACTTTGTTCCAATACGCATTACAAAAGAAAAAAATCATTGATATAAACAGTAATAATTTAAAATATCACTCCTGCTAATTTTCATTGTCTTTAAATACTTTTCTTTATTTTCTCTGTAATGTTCCCCCTCTTTGGGCATACACATGTACTACTGTTATTTATTTTTTGCAAATATTTTCAAAATTAACTATTTTTTTGAATCCTTATTCCATTCACATTATCAAATACATCATAAAAACACAAAATTTCGAATATCTACATTAATTATAAAAATAGCTGTAGCATTTTAAATAGATTGTAGTCATGAAAAATATATACCTGAAAAAAGGACTTATAAGCTTAAAAGTTAGGCAGCTTCACTGCTGATATTCAATGAACAAACATCAATATCTCGCTAAATATATAACATTACTACAGTTATGAAACTTTGAATACTTATTCTTTAAACCTGTACAATTAACGTTTAACCATTTACTTTTATTGCGATATTTTAGTCACTTTGAGGGTACTGTGTCCCCCCTTAACAAATAGCAAAAAAATCTTACTGTGCCTATCTGAGATAGAAATTTCTACCAAGTATTTAAAATAGTGAGAAACAAAACTTTTAAACTAGGTTTAGAAAATTAAAGTTACCTTAAATTTTACTTATCAACTTCTCTTGAAATCTCACCTAACTTCTTGAGGATTAAGAAATTAATGTAGTAAAGGATACATATTGCTTCATTTCTTCAATTTCATAACCAGTGGACCGGGATAATAAGGAAGATGGATAATGCTTAGCTAAGAGAAAGTAAGTACAATGAACATTATTATAAAACTAATAAATAAATTTTAAGAGTTACATCTCAGATTTGGGGTTAAGTATACAGTGTGGTCGCAAAATTCATCAAGTTGGCGTCTTATCAAATATTGTAACAATTAGGAATCAACTGTTACTCTAATAGCAGATAAAACAAGTCTACAACAGTGTTATTACAAATTGACAGTTAACTGTTATTGAAAATGAGTTATCAATAGACTTTAAAAAGTAATTTGAAAAATAACAAACTTTTTACAAAAATAGATTCAAAATTTGGTAAGAATAAAAGTTGAAATAACTAATAAATTTAAACAGTTACACTGTTTAAAATAACTGTTAATACCAATTTTAAGTTATAATATAAACTTAAATTATTCTGACCACGAGTACGAGTATTGTTTCGAAAGGGACAGTTTTTTCAAATATCATGGCCGTCCAGTACTTTTAATAAAATTCAATCTTGTCCTGTTTTTAATAAGAACTATAAATATACTTTAACATCGTTCAATCATAATTATTCATTACCTATAATCGTATATCAATCCCTCCAAAAAATATATCCCTCCATAAATACCAGTAATTTGTATAGCCATGGAATAGAATTGTTAGATACTATGTACTGATATCCGCAGTAATTTACAGAGAAAATACAAAAGTATGAAGTTGTATTTTTTGAAGCTTTATGTCTATCATCACAATGTCAAAGAAGCAAAACTGAAGTTTTAATGAATTTCTCCTGTGAATCTTGCAACTGGACTGAACAGTGGTAAGCTTGTCAGTCTTATATAGGTTTTACAGGGACTTAGATATGAGATGGCAAGGGGAGACTATCTCCAGAAAGAATTTATCGTCTTACTTTTTCATGAATACAGAATATTACATAACCCCATCCCATTTTTGTCTGAAAGAAATCCGATTTGCCTCCTTTAATGTTTTTTCTTACTATTAGTGTCAATATTAATTGTTAACAAAACTTAATATTAGCAGTTAATAGTAACAGTTATTGCAAATTAACAAAAAAGCATTAAGCCTGTGTCACTGTAAAATAAGTTTTACTTATCTCTAACATTAGCATTGACTTGGAAACAAAAAAGTTTATACTAAGGCTACACTGTAAGCTAGGATTTTACCCAGAACTTGTAACTATTGTGTAGTTAACTACTACAGAAGTTCGGAACAAATTTTCTTTTCATAAACGTAATTAATAAATATGCAAACAGATAGCAATAGCATACAGTAAAACTATTAATTTCGATTAATAACACTAGTTAGTTATTTTATCATGCTAAGATGTAAACCAACGAAACAGAGTACAAACAATGAGTGAAAATGTTTTTCTGCAAAAAGTAGCAGAGCTGGTTAAGAGCAGAAGTTGAAATGAAGATATAAGCTACCAGTTTTATTTATGAATGTAAAAGATTCTCGAATTCTTTTATATGTACTCCTCATATAGCTTAGAAAGAAAGCTTCGAAAGAAACTGGAATTCCAATAATTTTCCAAGCAAATATATGCAACTACGTTTATTAAAAAAATGCTCACTATAAGGTGCTTATAAAGACCTAAATGTATCAAGGCAATAAAGACTGCTTATTGAATTACAAAAACACTCATGAACAAGGCTATGGACAAATTCTATTAGCTATATTCAGTTTTAAAAAATATTTTCATCAAATTTCATAATCAAAACATTCTTGTAAAAGAGCACTTTTGACAAAGAGCAAAAAGGACAGCACCTCTCAGCACAGCTCTTAAAAAGGGGAACTGAATTTTTTATTTAAGTAACTTAATTAGAATTAATAAGTTTCTAATTGTTTCTGCAGTCTTACCAGTATTTTACAAATGAATATTGAAACAAAATTTCAATACTTTGGTATTAAATTAAATTTTCATTTATTTTAAATATTTACCTCATCTCACTTTGTTCATGCTGTTATTTAAGAAATGAATATAATATATTGTATCATTCCCACTCTGAACTAAGCCTTTTTAAATCAGGTGAAAACACCTGTGCTTGCATACGCGATAAAGAAAGCTAAAATATTTGTAGTGCAACTAATTTTATGTGTGGAAATAATAAGTTAAATTCATGTTTTAACAAATATAACAATTAATAAAATATGAAATATTGTTTAGAATTAAAATAATTTTTAATAATGTGAATTGAGGAAAAAATTTGATTTTGTACATAATTCTATTCATTAGGGAATTGACTTAAGAGAGAATTCTTAGAGGTTTAGGTGTGCCACATTTCAAGCTGCAATTCGAAAAATTGGTCCACTTATAAACCATTAACAGACACAGCTGTAGAATTCGGAGACTTATAAAGATGTAAATTCTATACAGCCAATTTACAACGATTTCTTATAAAAAGATCACATTTATTTACAGCACTGTATAGCAGATTAGCAAGAAAATACTATACGAATCAAATATACTTCTGTTCACTGCACTAAAACTTAAGTGCTTTTCTCAGAACAGCTTTTTTGTGAGTGGTTGGCATATCTATAAAACTATTGGATTGATAGATTTGAAATTTTTACAGCATGTAGAACAAACATCTTACTGTTTAATGAACCAGAAAAGCGATGTTATGTTTTTATATTTTTTGTAAAAAAAGCTGTCAATTTTGTTACAAAATTGTTTTGTTGTTTATTATGAGTCACCATATCCTTAAATATAAAAAATTCTAGTTCAAATGATAGCTACATGTGTAGGAAGAAAAATGCCATTATTTTTTTAAAAGATTACTTGGTGTTGAGAAATCATGCCAACCAGCAATCATGGAACTTTGAGTAGTGTCATGGTCGAGGTGGGTTATCAGGTGTGATTCTTCATGAAAAGGATTTTTTAAATTTTTTGTGAAAACTTAAATGATAATAAATGTACAAAATTTGGAATTATTTGTGTGATTTGCATAGTTTGTTAATAAAAAATCTCCCAAATGTGGTAGTTTTTACCAAAAGATAAAAGAAAATCTTTAGAGTATATGTGTAGAAGGGTTTTTGATTCTTTTTCAAGTTAGATGTATTGCTATGCATATAATATTTAATTAGTTTAGTTTGGAATTAATTTAGTTCAATTGCTATGCATATAATATGAGATAATTACATTAAATGTTTCACTTTGATTTTGCCACCAACTTAAAGTACATTTAAAAGTGAATTCATTTTTGGATATTTATGAATTTTTCTGGTTATACAAAAATCAAAGGCAAAACTGTATATAATTCACCTGTTCTTAAATGGCATTCCAAATATCTGTCTCTTTCCCGTACATCAAGTAACAGGTAAGGAACTTGAATTTCTACTTTTGGCAGTGGTGCTGGTGGTCTCTTTTTCTCATTGCGAAGATCAATTTCTCCAATGCCCATCAATACACTGAAAAAAATTATATTAATATTTCTAATAATAAAATAAATTACGATTAATTTCTTATACACAATTTAATTCAGTTAATTTCTTTTCGACAATATTCTGACTGTTGTGGAAAGAATTGACAAAATTGAACATTATTTAACATTCAAAGTAATACAAATAAATGTACGAAACAAATTGTTTGTTAAATTTTGTTATTTTCTAGTAATTTACATTGATTTATCTGATCATTCATAAATACATAATATTAGATACATGTATACAATTTAATACAGATCATATATAACCACTTTCTCTCTCTTCAATATGTAACTAAAATATTCAGCATTAGAGCTGTCTGACTTTTTGAGAAGCAACTGAGATGACCAGACTGAGGGCAGTCACACATTCGTCCAACATCAGCCCTGCTACAATAAAGGCTTAAAACACATGCATAACATGTTTTCTGAACAGGAATGGAATACGTATGAACATGTCTGATTAAATGTATGGCTTTACTCAGCTGGAAACTAAATATCAAGGGATTAAATATCAAATTATTGAATTCAATTTATATAGAATAAGCATGTGTCATATGCATGGTTAAAGAAGTTTAAATCCAATAAGATAAAAGTTACATTTTGTAAAGTCAAAGATGCCTAATAAATAAGCTTACTTGGCTATTTCATTATTTTCCTCTTTCTTGACTCCAATTGAATTTCCGAGACCATCTCCTACATCGTAATCTTTAAGGATAAGAAAATAAAACATTGGAAAAATAATAGTTAAGGAGTAAACAAGCTTCTATGTATACTGTATATTATTTTTATAATAGTTATAAGTTCCATTTAGACATACAAGAGAAATTTAGGTTACAGTATAGAACAAATGTTTAAATAATCAATTTTTATTAAATGGAATTATGCCTTAAATAAAAAAATACATGTCTTTGACTATTTGAAAGGATTTGTAAACCTGCTTTACCAGTTAAAAGGAAACAATTGTCATGATTCATGAAAATGGAGAAGTATGGACGACGACCCACAGCGTAGACGTTACATAGAGGGCTCCTAGTTTACCCTTTTATTTTTGAAAATCTACCTCAGGATCTGAATCTTTAGCATAAATCGAAGGAGGAATACTCTCTGAAGAAGCAGATATAATCAGCTAAGTTATATCTTCTCTAGTTCCAGAGATAATTGAGTTTTAATATATTACCCTCCTTAGTAATATATAAGTAGCCATTTTTTTCAACCCCTCCATCCTTTTAAAAGTAACGTCTGTAGGTCATTTCGACCACCTCTTTTTCTCCCTTGCAAGTAACACCCTTACTGGCCAATCAGTAACCAGAAAGATAAGAACCCCTTCCCTGCATTCTTTCTCCCCTGACGAGAAACTTAGCTGGATTCACTAGAAGTTAGGTCTTTACCCTCACTATTTTTTAAGTCGTGTAACGTAATACTTTGTTTACTTAACCTACTGTACCCTTTTTGCACTACATGGTGGTATAAACATATCGAATGTTGTGTATTCTTAATTTTGTAGTGTTTATTGAATTATTGGGAAAAACAAAATTATTTAGAGGACTCATAAGACTAAAACCAAAAAAATAGTGAACCAGTGTATTTAGTTTAGAGTATTGTTGTAATCCATCGTATACATTTTAATATAACTATGATTTTGTACATAATAGTAAGTCATGGTGGAAAACAAATATTTAGTGGTGTCATAATACTAAAAAAATTTATTTATTGAATAATTGTGCTTAAAAATTGTATTCATTTAGTGAAACAACACATTTCTATTCTTGTCCTTGCACTTTTTAATTCGCGATTTTGTACAGAAATAATTAGCCTTAAATAAGTGTTTACATGTGCTCTAAGCTGCTGTAAAAAACATCTTTCTTTTAAGATAATCTTTGCTTTAACTTTGGTTCTGGAAAAGTGAAGATAATTATAAAAAAAATTGTTGAAGGCAAAACAGGTGCAAGGAAAGTGATTCAGTCACTCCATGCTTATCTCTTTAAGTATTTATTATGTTTTCTTCTGTTCACTATTCTTAGACCCCTTATCTTTGAAAAACCAGATTTTTATCGTCATTTAAATAAACACGGAATCTGTCAGTGACACCCTTGAGCCCTCCCTGAGAGCAGTTAATTCTTCCTACAACCTGAGACGGAGCAATTCTATCAATTCCATGACTTCTTTGGTAATCATAAAGTGGAGCTTTTCTTTCATTAAGATACTCCATCGGAAGATCTTCTAGCAGAACTGGGATGCATCATTAACCCAATTACACCATCTAGGCACTATATCACAAAGTCATCAAGAAATGTATGCAACTCAATTTTACAAGAACTTGGAAGGAGACTTGCATATGAGCAACCCACACCATAAGAAAAAAAACACAAATTTTGAAATTTTATGAGATTAAGAAATCAAAATCCAATACAAAGCAGAAACCTTACACAATCCTCCTATACCCAAAATCGAAAATTAAGGATTCCCAAGGCACAATAGAAAACATTGTGAAACAGCATATTAAGCGTTTAAAACAACAGATAAAAGTAAAAAAGACAAGATCCCTTACAAAATAATTGAATTGATGTACTTTGTAACGGAGATGTTGAAAAGCTGCTGGAATGTATAAACAGTAGTTGCATTTTAAATAATTTAATCTAATCCAGGAAACCTACTGTTAGAACACCAAGACTAAAAATATTTGGATTACCGAAAGAAACAGAAGATGAAGATAGTCGCATCTATTTATACAGAAATGAAAGCATTACCAGAAGAGGTACGTATTAAATTCAAAATTAAAACCAATGAAGATAAAATTCACTGTATTGTGTTGTTACCAGCCCCACAATTCAAGCACTTAAAATCAGGGAAAGAGATCAGCATTGGATGGTCAACATTTTAATATCAAGAGGTACTATAGGTGTCAAATGTATGGCCACACTCAAAACAATTGCCATACTCGCAAAATATATTGTGCTCATTGTTCTGGTCCACATAAAACAATTCAATGCAAAAGCCAATCTCTCAAATGCATCAATTGTTGGGAGCAAGTGGAAAAATGTGGAACCAATATAAACATGGCACATTCTGCGGCAGATGTTATATGTCACTGCTATCAAGAAGTCAAAGTATTCAAAAAGACAATAGCCTATTAAAATGTCGCACCACATATCGACTCAATTCATAAGATGTCCTGTATTTTAGATGATTTTGTAAATACGTGAGCTGTTCACGTTATATAAATAGTTTAATAAAGTATTTGTGAGTATCAAGAGAGCCGTTTCTTCAAGAAGGGACTCTCCGAAAACATTCACAAGTATTAATTGCAAGCATATTTGATTCATGCATGCTTTTAAGAACTTTAAATCCGAAGTATTTTAGAAAAAAGCACCTACTCTGAAATAGTGCAGATGGCTCATTTTTAGGTAATGAAATTATTCTTACATGCTGTAATGTTTACTAATGAAAAAATTTTGATTACCGATTCAATGTTCTAGCAGTGGATGCATAAAAGGTGCACTCATTTTATAAAAACCTGCTCCTTTCATCAAGTTGTAGAATGATTTCAGGTTTGGGGCATATTCCCGTAAATTTATTGATTCATAGGCATCCTATGCCCCTGAGATGCTATTGGAGGCTGAAAAAAAAAAAGTAGTTTCCCAAATGGTTCAGAAATTCTCTCAACAAGTGACCCTAGAGTCATCTACAAAAAGATTTGTCTATTTTTGAAGGAAGGGGTGTGTGATAAAGAACAATGAACACGGCCTCAGGTGTGACATATGTATGCATGCTCATGGGTTTAAGAATAAATAGCTGCCTAGCAAAGAAACTTTTAGTCTAATATGTTGTCTTACCTGCTGAGATATCTGGATTCAAAAGAATTTTGGCAACATTTATAGCCTGCAAAAATAAAGCTAGTTAAAAACTCATTGATGAATATAACAAACTAGTTAATTGATAAAATATCAAAAAACAATGCAGAAAGTCATAATAAACAAATTGATTGAAAAAATATCATAAAACACAACTTAATAACAAAGATCAAAAGCAAGATAGGAACTGTCAGATACCTTTTAACAAGAAAAGAGGATGTTAGAAGCGTAACATTGATATTTGGTGATGCCCAGATTCAATACGAAACAAAAAATAGGCTTAGCTTAAGACAACATTATAAGTCAACTTCATTCACCAAGTTTGTTTTCCAAAAAGATCACACAATCCAAATCATTTTTAACCCCAAGTTAAAAAGAAGTCTAAAAGGCACTATCATGCTCAATTTCGTCAACTGTATGGGTAATCCAAACACTGTCATAAAGGTTGATAGCAGCCTCTTACAAAGGCAGACAATGAGAGAATAATAGATCATGCACAAGGATCAACTGCATATTATCTGGATTGTATGCTAATTTCAATATGAAACATGGGGTAGGAGAGATGACAGTTCATTGCACATGATCAACACCATTTACCTGTCATAGGAAGAAACCATTTGAAGTTGAAAGGATCGGGTATCAGCAGTCCCTGTTCAGATTTTTGTGGAGAAAATCAGGAAAGATAAAATGGAACTGACACTTCACTCAGATTTACATTAGCAAAATTGCTGATTTTGCAGCAGATTTTATCTATCTACTTTTTTGTTACCAAATTTAAAAATTTTATTAGGGGATGTTGAACTTAATCTTCCATGAATGCTATGCAACTGGTAAATATGTATTCTATGATATATGAAATAAGTTTGCTAGACATTCCATATCACTCGAAATTTGTCATTTTAAAACACCCTTTACATAAAATAAATATTAATAAAAATTGAGTTTTCAAACAAACATAGTGTTTCATACTTACTAATGAGATGTAAGAAGAAAACTTAATACGCTTAAAAATTTCATCTTTCTTGTAGCCAATATCTAGATAATTATAAAAGAAAAACATGTAAATATCCCTGTCCCATCAAGACACAGGTATTTTTAGTTGAAAGAATGCAAGAAATGAGAAAAATATATTTACAAATTGATCCACTTTTCTAAAAGCACAATTTTTGACATCTTTGATCCAAAAGTGATTACATAATTTGTAAGAATAGATTGTATGATTGATAGTTCCAAGTGTTCTCTGTGACAAAGACCTATTAGCTGTTAAACCTAGCCTCATGAGTTCCAAATACTCCATGGTGACTTTGGTTTATGTGAAAATCTGTATAATTTTTGCATTAACTTTTGGAATGAGGTTGAAAGTGTATCTTCCTTTTCACTACTGCTTAGAAATCCAATGGTATTTTTAATCTGTATGGGAGTAAGCTTTTCAATGAGATTGAGGTGCATCTCTTTAAATGGTTCTTTAGCTTCTTACTAAGCATTCCAGAAACCCAAATTACTTAAGTAAAACAAAAACTGTAAATATCCTTTTAGAAATGTTTGCTATGGGGTCTTTTCTTTCTTTAATGAGATTTTGGGTTTGGGAGTTGCTTCAATAGTCTATAAGGCTTACATTGAATCTATAAACAGATTTGGCATACCAGTCATAGCATTTCTTTTGTCCTCAAAGTTCTGCTTGATAACCAATGGAATTGGATGAAATCCTATACTGTTGAGGATATATATTTTAACTGTTTAAGAATGATACAAATATATAGTTAATTTGAGTTATTTTCAATTTTAGTTTTAAATCCATCTGTAAAAAGCTTCAATTTAGTTTTTATTAATTTTGAGCAAATATACAGTATTTAAATTATGTGGATACATTATTTCACTAATTTCTCATATACTAATGTTATTTTTTAATTAAAAATACAGATTCAAAGTAGAATTGCAATAATCCTTTTACACACAAGATCAAACAGACCTATTTTCAGCTACATTAAATGCATTTGATCAACTTTGTTATCAACATAATACATCGAAACATTAGATTAGGTGGATGATTCATTGGGACGCAAGGACCATATTTGGCCATAGTATGCAAAATACAAGACAGACAACATCAACTAATGAAGATACACACAAGGAAAGTTTTATTGATATAGAAGGGGAAAATAGACCCAGGGAGGAATCGAACCTGCGCCATCTACAACTTGCAGGTTGCTTTTGCAATGGGAAATCCCACTGAGTCACGATGGTCATTAATTTAGTTAAAAAGTGGGCTTAGAATGAAATCTTCACTTGATGATAACAGTTTCTTCAAGATAAATTTAATCTTACTGCATCCAATTTCAAATTTCTGAATTGTAATAAAAGAAAATGAAAACTTACTCATATGTTTTTCTTTGAGTTCATCTATATGCCTCCTCACATTTTTACCTATAAAATATGCAACATTTGAAACTTGAATGGTACTTAAAATTTAAACATGAATTAAATAGCCTGCAAAATTTAAATAAAATGAAATCAAGACTTTATTTGTTGAAAGGTGTATAATATGTAATTAGTCTTACAAAGGTCTAATTTAGTCCAGCTCTAGTGAGTTGGTATTTGAGTCACATGATTTTAAGCAAGTCTATTTGTAGATTTAAGAGGCAAATTTAATGTACATTGCATTACCAGAATTGGCATCTTAAGCACAGATGCTGGTACCAAACGATAAATTTGGAGCCAAATCTGTGCTAAAGATGCAAATTCTGGGAATGCAACGTAAGTTTAACCTGCCTCTTAAATTCACAAATAGACTGAAGCGATTGTGGTGATTATGAACAGGTGAACAAATAATTACCAGTAAATATTTGATATAGATATTTTTGTAGCAACACTTTTGGCATGCTTTTATATCAAGGAAGAGATTCTTAGAAAAACCGTGTTTCTTAATGGAAAATAATAAGAGTAACACTATTTTTATTAGCGGAGAATAATTAGTAGAAACAGTTTTGCTTTCACTTTATTTGCATGACATTTCTGTCATTGCTGTGTTTGAAAACATCTGTTTATAAATTATTTTTATCTGTTTGAAACATCTGTACTTTGCTGGTGTTCCTGAACAATCAGGTACATTAAAAAAATCTCACCAGCTTATTATGCAGTCTTTGCTTGTCATATTGCATGTCATATTGCATGGGTATCCACGTTTCTCGTTAGTATTATGTTTCTTGTCTCGGTTTTGCTTTTTCCAATTTTACATGTCCTGAAAATGTACGTGAAGTAAAAATTCCATTGATTAAGGGATTGGATTTGAAATTTTCTGGAAGCAATTTCCCAAACAGGCAGGCTTAATTATCAGTAAATTGCAATGGTTTGCCTTTTATTTTTGAAAATCAAGCTGGAAGTTTTTTAATTTTTCAATTTTTAACTATATTTTTAATTTTAATTATTTACACTTAATTTTTTAAAATTTAATGTAATTTTCAACCTTTTTATTTCTGACATTTAAAATATATCTGCAAATAAGATACATAATGCCTGATATTTTTTTTCCTTCAAGTAAAATAACGTTATTTCATTCTTAAAATGGCTATTATTTTCTTTAAAATAATAGCCATTTAAGACAATAAGCCATTTAAGACAATAACTAAAATTCTTTTAAAATATCTGACAAAATCTTTATTACGATAGTAAAATGATTATGAATATTTTCTTCTGCTTTGACTCTACCTCTTCTCACATCTTCGTACTCCAAACAGCGGTTGCAAAAATAAAAAGCAAATTCAGGAACAAGATTTGATTATTTAATGAAATTTATATTTTGTAAATATTTTTGAAACCATTCTTGTACTTAGATCAACCGAGATGTGTCACTTTTTATGATAAATTTAGAGAAATAATTTTGAAGTTTCAGATCAAGGTATCAAAATAAACAAAATATTTTTTACATTTATACAAACTTTTTTAAATGTATCTTTAATGAGTTTTGTATAAAGTTTCATTCTTATCTCTGAGGCTTCCTCCAAAATAAAATTCTGGATCAGATTTACTGTACGGTCACCCTTGGCGTGATTTTTTTCCACATTGGCGATAAATTATTTTATATGGCAATCCCCATCCGACCCGACAAGGAATTGCAGCAACCCTATTGGACCTTGGAAAGGGTTGGTTTTTTGGAAGGAAAGAGCGCTTCTTTTTTTTTTTAACGAACGCATTTTTTTTAACAAAATATCGATGTTTTGCGTTCTATGATTGGTAACCGTTTTAAAATTTGAATTCTTTTTGTGTTAGTTGATGTCTTAACTTTTTAGAAGGATTGTAATTGGTTACCGCTTAACCGGGTCGCAACGGAATATATTAGCAAAACCGGAGAGCTTGAAGGTGATTGATTTATTATTGCCCTATTCAAAAGGTTGTTCGCGTAGGAAAGTCCGCGTTTTTTTTAAGAACATCCACAGGATTAGTTAGACCGTAAGTTTTATTTATTTTTACTTATTATTGCTTATTTGTGTATTCCTCATTTATTATTGCCCTATACAAAAGGTTGTTCGCGTAGGAAAGTCCGCGTTTTTTTAAGAACATCCACAGGATTATTTACACCGTTATTTTTATATTTTTTACTTATTATTGCTTATTTGTGCATTCCTCATTTATTATTGCCCTATACAAAAGGTTCGCGTAGGAAAGTCCCCGTTTTTTTTAAGAACATCCACACGATTAATTAGACCGTTATTTTAATTTTTTTTACTTATTATTGCTTGTTTGTGCATTCCTCATTTATTATTGCCCTATACAAAAGGTTGTTCGCGTAGGAAAGTCCGCGGTTTTTTTAAGAACATCCTGGCTTTGGACGCCATCTTGATTTGGCTACAAACATGTCTCGGATTCTACATCTTTACCCATTTTTCACTACGCTGTTTTCTTTAAACCTCGCTCGTGCAAGAAGTCGCCATTTTGGCGACTTTTGGCGATATTTTGAAAAAGTCGCCAAGGGTGACCGTACAGTAAATGTTTACCAAAATTCTTGCTACGTTCCCTGTTAAAAGTAATTATTAACGATTCCCTCAAAATATGGTAGAAAATCAAATCTTTCCATTACGAAAACTAAAATTTAAAAATCATGATTTGTAAAATCAAGTGAAAAAATACTTGATACATAATTATACTTGCAGAAAATATATGCATGACCAGAAAAATTCAGCAATTTGTACATAGGATTAATTTTAGTTGTTCTTCAAAATGCAATTTGTCTAGTTCAAACAGATTGATAATAGTAATCACACTTAAATCTTTTTTTAAAAATTTGAGTTTTGTGAAAAATAAATTCCTCCTTTAATCACAGCTTGATCAAAATATAAAAAAATAGAATAAATTTGATTGTCTTGTCAAAAATTATCATTCGCATTAAAACAACAATCTATCAAATTCCTCTTGCAGCGGATTCGAACCGTGAACTGGTATGTTACAAATCCAGTGCTCTAACTGCTATACCAAGAACGACACAATAAATAGCTGTTATTTTTAAATAAGTACCATATATCACAGTTCTCTGATTCTTACTATCGATTAATCGTTTTTGTATATGTATTCGAATACTTACTCGATACTTAAAAGTACTCGAATACCAAGTATTCGATTCTCAAAAGCACTCAATTCTGCCCATCACTACTTCCCACACACAATTTTTTGAATTGTCACTTTTAATTACAAAAGTTGAGGAGGGTGAAAGAAGTGAAATTTTTGGTTAGGTAACACAACACTATAATATTGGCAAACATTACAAATGTGAGAGAAAATCTCACGTGCGAGTTCTTGTGCACCAGCAAACCTAGCGAGTTCTCCCAGGTTAATAATTTATATTCTCACTGGTACAGCTGTAGTCTCTGCCGCGCGCGGTGGCAACGACTCTTGGCGCGGCTTTTGGCGTAGTTATAAGTGACTCATGCCGGGTGATGGTAACCCATTTTTTTCTCGAATTTTCTCCTGGTTAGGGTTAACATGTTTTTAGGCTAACTTACGGGACTGAGGGAGTAGTTAATCGTTTTTTTTGTTACGAGTTGTGTCGCGATAAAGAGCTTTTTTTAACTTTTTAAAGGAATCGGGATTAATTAAATCTAAAGTTTCTTGCGATAAATGTAACGGGGATATGACTTTTTCAGTTAGGGTTACCCTCACCGGCATGAGTCGCTTATAACTACACCAAAAGTCCAAATATTTAATCAATATTTGCAGTGTTTTTCTAGTCAAAATGTTGTTTAATTCAGATTTACATAATTCATCCGTACGTATGCAGTATATATTCAATGTTGGAAGATTTCCGTGGCGACATAAAAAAGTGCGCCAAAAAAAACGCGTTGCCACCGCGCGCGGCAGAGACTACAGCTGTACCTTCTCACTAAATCCAAGCATTACACCAAACTGAGAATTAATTATAAAATAGGGACGTATGGAACAATGATATGGGGGCACCAGTTATGATACCAATAAGAGTTTACTATGTAGGTTACTCAACCTTAAATACATTTAATCTCAGAATTTTCAAATTTTGAATCAATGCAATTAATTATTCACTGCCAAGGATTCTATGAATGATTTTGAACAAATGTTCCGAATTTTAATAGTTTAAAATTTTCCAAAATCACTGACAGATCTTTTACAAATATTAATCTATTTGCATCAAGTGAAATAATGTGTACAGTTAAAGTATCTAAAACAATTTTTATCTATTCTATCTATCCCAACAAATTTTACATTCTGATGTTGGATCATAAATTTTGTTTCATACCTGTGTCAATTGCTGGTCTCACATTTCGATATTTGGGATTTTCAGGGATCTTTTTGTTCAGTACCTGTAAACAAAAACAATAAAGGTTCATTAATACTTCTGCGTTAGTAAGATCACCCATTCGAAACTAAAGAGCAAACAAGTTTTGAAATTACTTTATCATTTGGGACATATTGGCCAAAGTTTAGGGATTTATTCTTTTTGATCATGTCAAGAAATACTGCATGCTGCCTGTGTCAAATAATTTGGAAACTATCTTGTGAAACGTCAATTTTAAATTTAAATGCAATAAAGAATTGATATTGACAATTTTTGCATTCGCAGTTACAGTTATAATACACAACTTAATAGAATTCAATGTGATGACTGTTATGGAAACAATTTTAATTCTATTTGCAATTCCACTTGAGTAAATAGCATTAGAAAGCTAAAAATTCTCCCACCCCTCATTTTGAATTGCTGAACAATGCAATTATTCATCTTGTATTTACATCATGCAGTAAGCAAATGCAGTTAATTTACCAAACAGAAAAGTAGAAAACCTACATTCCACATGACATCTGAACAAAGCTTGTAACACAACGTTTGATCGAAGAAAATGTGTTGACATTTAGTACAATTTTATTTACTTTTTTCAATTGAGATCGAGAAATTACTTCTATACAGCTTTGATTGTTAAAAGTCTCTTTTGCCATGCCTAAGGTAGTATCTAGAAGCATTGTGTGTTCTGACACTAAAGATCAAGAAGAGTATAGTGAGGACAAGCCTCTTAATGTTTATTATTGTTTGTGTGGAAACATATCGCTTATTTTGGGTAAGAAAGGAAGCTTTTTTTGTTATTGGTATCTTGATTTTCCTGAACAGTTTTGCTTGCAAAAATGAACTCATTTCTTAAAAGTAATTCAGCTGCATTAATATTGTAGAGTCAGGCTGGATAAAATGGGTAGTCCATGTAAAATCTACTTCATTAATTAAAAACCCTGTAAAGATGGAAAGTACAACTCACAATATTATATTTAAGTTATTTAAAAAGTTTCTCAGTCGAAAAAATTCTGGTGGTAACATCTAGAAGATCCTTATGGCCTCTTGTTTGTTTTGTTCCAGTCATGTGGGGTGTAGTTATTTGGGAAACTTCCTATTTATTTTTGCCTTCTAAAGCTATTATAGATTTTTTGTTCTCCTAAGCTAGATAAAGGACTTGTTAAGAGATTCCAATAAACAGGCAAGAAATTACAACTTTATTTTAAATGCTAGATGTTTTTAAATGAAGTGGGGTAAAGTGGGTATAGCTTTAGACAGTGGCAACATTGATGAAACTTCTCTTTTATACAACCGATAACTTTGAATCAGCACAAATGAATAGGTATATAAGTATTCAATAATATATGTTTAGGTTTAATATGGAAACCTCCAATTACAAGTCATGCCTTGCTGCCTTAGATGTTGGGGTTTCCACACCATTAAAAATAACATGGAAAGAAATATCAAAATCAAGGTACTGGGAAAAATGACTTGCACAATGTTTCTAAGGTCACATTTCTATGAAATTCATTCCATTCACATGTCTATTGAAATGGTTATGTGAATCATTAAATTTGATCATGACGTAAAAGAATTTAAGGGAAGTGGTTGTATACCATAACCGACATGTTGTGGAACACAGAATTGTAAGGATAGAAAAGGCATTAATTTCCCAGAATGAAGTTTGATGTGTGTTGTAAGCTAATCACATAATGAAGGAAATCAAGCTACACAGGAAGTAATATCATCTAATTCTTAAATAACTTAAATGCTAGAGAAAGTATGTTCACTGAAATTAGCCATATTAACAACCCTCTCAACTCCCATGTCTACTGATCTTAGAAATGATGCTCAGAATTCATTGAGAAAAAGGAAAAGAGTCCAGAAAAATAGGTGAGGTATTAACAGGCTCTAGCATCCTAGATCATTTATTTCAAGAAATATTAGATAGGTAAATATTAGATAGACGCAAAAACATGTTTTTGCCTTCCAATCAATTGGCGACTGGGAGTTTCGTCGCCAAACACCTATTCGGATGTTCTACGACAGGTTACCATATTCCATCAGTATCGCACTAACTGGCAATGTTTATTATCGCCAATCATATTTTCCTTCCCATTCTATGCATATTACTCGTTTCAAATGGCAACAATGAAACCCCAAATCAACAGTGAAATACCAAATTATTTTTAACTTTTGAAGGAAATTTTTGAAAGCAGGACATCAAATCACAATTAAAAAAGCTTAAACATTTAAAACCTTTACTTGATTGTCTTCAAATTCATTTTCAATCTGATAAAGGTTCTCTTGTTCAATTTCATAGTTGCTTAAATTAAAATATTCCTAGTGCTGCCGAATTCTTGAAATCTATACTTATTTCACTAGTGATTGTAATTTTTTTACACTCAAAATTAGTGTTTACCTGACTATAATGCTTAATATTTACAAAACGTATTTAATATTCACAAGTAGTAGTATTTAATACTTATGTTTCCAAAGGAAAAAGTAAATCGAAGACTTCTAACAAAATTAACTTCCCACCTAATTATTTCACTGATGGAAACACTCCTTGGATTAAGCAAAAAAAACTTTAAAAAGAAATTTCATGTGAAATTTTGCATGTGCACCATAATAGTAGTTATATTTCATTCTTATACCGCATTTTTTATATTATCGGAGGTTATAACTCATTATCAGCTGAGATAAAAAAGTTAAATTTACGTCTAATTAAAAAATTTCCGAGACAAAAATAATCAAATTACAATTATGAAAATTTCAGGACATATAATAGACATCTTGCTCTTTTATGTTGAAAAGTTTTGATGTTCTTGGAGCTTTCCCTCACAGTGAAATATGCATTTTTAGAAATTGAAAAATTGTATTTTTCCATAATTTTTACTTCTAAATGTTCTTTATAAAGGAGTAGAAATACAATCACCAAATTACACCACATTATTTGTTAGGAAATTCTCTTCATTAAGAATAATTTTTAATATTGCCTTTCCATTTCTAGAGATACCAGAGCAATTTGAAATTTGTAGCAAATTGACAAAATTTCTATTTTCGTTGATCCCGCAGATTCAGAAATGACAGCTATTAAATTATATTCTGACATTTCCTAAGAGACCTTTTTCTGAAGAATGGAATGATACAAAAATTTTAAATTTGTGTCAATAACTTATTGTAATATAGGGTCGCAAACAGGCCACTTTTAGTGCTAGAAAATCTAAATTTGTGTAACCTTGAACTTTAAATGTCAATAATTAACAAAATATAGATT
The DNA here is from genome assembly GCA_933210815.1 of Meta bourneti. NCBI lineage: Eukaryota > Metazoa > Arthropoda > Arachnida > Araneae > Tetragnathidae > Meta > Meta bourneti. The sequence goes on from OW119928.1 coordinate 75,414,353, forward strand.
TCTGAAACCTAATATTTTGCAGTTGCTCATTACTATATGTGACCTATTTAAAAACTGATTTTCATTAAAATCTGTGATATGTCAGCCACAGCTGATTTGCTCATTTCGCGTGGAATGACCCTAGTAGCTTATTCAACAAAAATTGTTCTTTTAGTACACTTATCAATTGTTATATTGTTTTCATAATTTTTTAACCATTTAATATGATTTTATATACTTCTATGAATTACCCTATATCATGGGGTAAAATAGGTATAAAAACATGTGTATAAAAATAGCCACTTAACTATAAAGGTTTAAATCTGAAGAAAAAACATTCAATATGTTTTTGTATAATGCAATGTATATATAATGCAAGAAACACCACTTTTTTAAAACTTGTCATTGCTAAATTCTACTTTGAAATTGAAAATACTGTTTTTTAATACCCACTTTACCCCACCTGACCCTCCTTTTATTTGCACGTTTTGTTTGAAAAAGTGAATTTTAAAAAGATTTTAATGTTCCAACATTAGAAACTTTCAAATTCTTTCTGATATGCCTGTGTGGCACTTTTCTGTTACATAATATGAGAAACTCATTTTCATTCTCAATATTCTTACTATTCAATTACAATTTCCATTCTCAAGTACATATTGTTTTATTGTGAGAGAAATCTGTCTCAAGCATTATTGGGTTCATTTGATCCTTAAAAGTTTATGAATTCGTTAATTTTATGAAAAAGTTAAGGACTATTAAACTCTAACTAACAAACTCAGTTCATTACTGATAAAATTTATAAGTCAATTTATATTGCATCCTAGCAACTTTATTTTAAGAAATTGTATGCAATTCCTCATTCTTTTTAAAGCAGTAGTTTATGTTTTTCATTTAGATTGTACAGTTGACAGATTGGCTGTGAGACCGAGAGATGGGGCACGTGTGATTGATGGTGCCAAACATGTTCACAAGTTGACTTGTGAAACAAGTGACACTGTCTACCTGAAAAGGTAAATAACAGTTGAATTTTTAAAACTAAATCTTCCTTTTTCTTAAGTTTTTTGTCTCCTACTAATTTTGATTTTTTAAATGTGTAATAAACCTGCAAATGTACCTTCAAATTATGTTATTTTTAAACCCTTCTAAATTATAGATTTCTATCTTAAAATGATGTGCTTTTTTATGAGGGTTAGAATTTTAATAGTGCCAATACAAGTGCTCCTCACTTAGTGACCTATCTGTTTAATGGCCGCTCCACCCTACGACCAGCTTTGCTGCACCAGAAATCCCCTTTTTAGGCTGTTTTCATGCACACAAAACCAGAGAAGATGCCAATACTGGCACCATATACAATGTAATCAAGTGAAAATTTTATATGTAGCTCAGTCCAAGACACAGGCAAATGCAACCGGTATTAAACTATAAATTGGATGCTGGAATGTTCTTATTACATATTCTGTTGGTTATCGGCATATCATGCTCAATTCTTGTTTACCCTGCACCTATCATTTCCTATTATGACTACAGCAGCACTAAAGTTCTGGATAGTCCCTTAAAATGAACTGGTTATCAAACACCATCAATGCTTGTGTGTTTGAAAACCTTTTCATCATTCAGAATTAATAAAAATCATTATGCTCCTCACATATCGACCTAATAGTAGGAACGACTCAGTCATTAAGTTAGAAGTGCCTGTGTACAATTACTACAAATGTAAAACACATTTTTTCACACAAATGTTCAAACCTTCAATGTAGTCATAAATGTTGCTTAACACCCATTAGCAGCATTGTACAAAAAATAGGATATTATACCTAGTTTGATTAGAGTGATCTGTACTGTACATTTTTACCTGTTAAAAGGATGTACTTTTAAAAAGCATTGGTATTTCAATAGTGACATAAGTACTATAGAAACAAAACAAATATATATGACATAAGTACTATAGAAACAAAACAAATATATATCAAATTCTCAATCCTTTATTGTCACAAACATTGCATTACTCATAACCAGTATTGTGGAAGCTGTAGGATGTCTGCTGATTTGATTAATCACTTGCATCGAGTGAGTGATATATGGCATAAAGAATGTTTTGGGTAGTTCAGAATAGAATGCTGCAAAGTATTTTCTTCATTTTAGATCAAGTCTTAGTCACATTGGCTTAAGTCAGTCAGGAGCAAACACCAAGCGGCATGGTACTATCTGTTCCCATCTAGTGAACAAATGTTTCTCATCTGAAACATGCTCCTGAGCATAGCCAAGCAAAGTGATGGGTGGGTTCTGCAGTGTCTGTTTTCTCATAGCTAGATATATATTATATTCCAGAAAAGTATGGAGTAAAAATTCAAGAATAAAAATGTATAGATAGAAATTTTGCAAATTTATTTTTGGTTCTAGATAACAAAGAGCACATACTTCTATTAAAATGGCCATAGTTTTTTCTTTATATTTTCACCATTTTTCTTTTTATCATTGGGAATGAGAAAATATGCTATGCTTGTGTTTGATACTCTTCTACTAGTGATTTTTTACCTTTGCACTGGCCTGCTATTGAAGTGGTTAGCACTTTGGTTCCAGGTTCAACAGTCTGGGTTTGAATCCCAGTCTAGGCATGGATGTTTCCAGTGGTTTGGAATCCACTTTAAATCATTGGTCTAGTCTAATTAGTAATCATAGCAAAAATTTACCATAGTGACACAAACAAAACTTATCTTTGCAAACTAGCTATCTGTTGATTTCAAATGCAATGTTTAGACCTAAATTTATCAGTTTTAAAGCTGCAGGTTTCAGTTATTTATAAAGTTTCCTTCCATTGCAGAGAGGAAGGAGTTGAAAGGCAGTTCAGAAAAAAATGCAAAAAGTAAGTTATTTATGTTATCAATTTGAAATATTTTTTGTTTCTACTTTTTAAGTGTTTCTATTTATTTTTCTTTCTTATGAAAAATCATTATGGTATTCATGTTTAATAAACAGATCATAAAACTATGAATGTATTGCAAAAAGCAGATTTTCGGTCATGGAATTATCACAATGCTGATTAATTCTTGATTTTAATTCTTAAAAGTTAATAGTAAACACAACTAAAACTTTTTCTTGGCTGATATTTTGCCCAAAATTTTCTAAATTTTAATTGGATTGAAATATAAATATGGTTAACCTGATCACTGCATTTTGGGTCATGCAGTTGCATCTGCATTCAATTCTAATTGGAAACTACAGTTTTGTCTTTTCTGTAATTTTACAACTAGCATGAGAAAATTTTAATCACTAAATGATTTTCAAGTGCATCAGAAATTATTGTATCCAGATTTTCTCAAATGAGATTTTGAACTATGCAAAATTCTTGTGCTCTAGCACAGGGATTCCCCAAGCATTGGTTTTTGGATTTTCATAGTCAATTTTTGGTAATTGTAAGACAGTAAGTCCGAACGGTGCTGTGACTTGCCAAATATGAAAAAAACTACAATACACCTAGCCAAGTGTTGTATAAGCTATGAAGTGTTGTCTGAAGACATGAGCAATACGTTTAAAGAGAAGAAATAATTGTCAAAATTAAAATTTGAGTCACTAGTAAAAATTCCATTTCCAAGGTAATTTCTGCCAAACACTTTAAAGGAATTGCTGCTTTATATTTAATCAATTTTAATGTTGTTTTTTAATGTTTGGCAACCTTGTTTGCTAATGTTTTTTATTTTTCATATTTCTTCAATGCATGTTATGTTGGGAGCTATTATAAATTGTACAATACTTTTTATTGTTCTCAGATGTGGACTGATGCTATTTTACCAACATGACCCTGAAAGTAATGTTACATTTATTATAAAAGGTGCTATTTGTGAAGTCAGTGATGGACCTGCACAAGCTACTGTATACCCTCAAGCACCAGAGCCAAAAAAGGTAATTTGAATTTTGTGACTTTTATCTTACACCTTTTATTTTATTTATAAATGAATTTTAAGATCAGTTTTTAAAATTATACCTTTTTATACCTGCCAACTTTTCCAGTCTTGAAAGGAAGAAAAAAATATTTTCATGGTTTTTCTTAAGTGTCAAAATTTTCCAATTTCTGAGTTTTGGTATCAAGCTGTAACAGAAAAATATTGGAATCAGTGGTTGCAAAGATTACCATTAAAACCTTCTTTGGCACTAATTAAAAAATATATATAAATATACCTAAAAACGCTTTAATTGCTCATTTTTGCATATATTTGGTGTCATTTTGTGTAAAATATAACAGTAATAGACAACAGGGTTATGTTTTTTCATTTTGAATTCCTTTCATAGAGCCCAATTTGGCGTAATTATTGCTAATTTGTCAATTTTAATTATTATTTTAAGAATTATTCTTAAGCATTTTTTCTAGCAGTTGCGCGTTGCTTTTTATATTGTTGAAATCTTCTGGATTTCTTTTTCTGGAGGTTGGCTGGTATGCCTTTTTATTTTCTTGTAAAGTATTTTAAAGATTGAATTACATTCTTTACAACTGAAAAACGGCACTACTGTTCAGGGTATGCCGATTTAAAATCAAGTAATTTTTATTTAAAAAAATCATTGATTTAAATCAAAATTTTAAATTTTATTTTTCTTTCTGTTATGTTTAATAATATTGAAAATGAAACTTGTTATTTTATTCAAATAAGTTAAGAACTTGTACTGATTTCACCCCTAAATTATTGAAAATCACCCTCCCTTCGAAGAAACTACCAGAATTTATTGATTGGGATTATAATTAGTAGACAAGTATGTATTTCCATCTTGGGCCATTAACCAGTGGGTGTCACTCACAAGCCTGTTCATCAGCATGGGTTTTGTTTTAAACATTCCATGTGACTAAATCGGTCAATTTTAAACAATTCACCATGTGATGAGTGAGATCCTCGAAATATAGTCACTCAAATTACTACAATTGTGGCATCCTGCTTCCTTTTCTAAGATGTTCTAGTTATTTATTTAGTATTGTTGTCTGTTCATAAAAAATATAGACTCGCAACAAAAATATTTTCTGCAGTAACACAAAACCATTCCAATTTTGCACATAAACCTTTATAATTTGCAATTTTAATAGTTTCATTTTGCTTTGTGTAATATATTGGTTAATTTTTGTTTCAATATATTGGGAAATTTTATGTATTGATCCCTTAGAATTCTTTACACTTCTAGAATAACTATTCAATATTTATGGAATTGAAATTTGGAATGTAAAAGTTAATTCAATCATCTGATAATTGAGTATGCCGAGAAAAGATTATGGATTGAAGTGGAAGGCTATTGGAATTTATAATATTTTATTGCAAGCTCAAAATTCCATTGAATTGGCATGTTCTGGAGGATGCTCTTGCAATTCTATGCTGTTCAGAGAAAAGCTTCATTTTTTTGGTTTATATATATAAACCCTTTTCGTGTGCTTTGAATATACGTATGAAATACTTGTCAATGTTCAAAGAATTAAAAAATAGGCATACTTGATTTCGAATTTATGCATTTTCATGTCATCTCATTTTTTACCGTTAACTTACAAAAAATAACAATTTTTTCATGAATAAGTTATTTTTACAAGCTAAAAATTAATGAGAAGTAGGAACTTTTCAAGATGCAAGTTCCTTTTATTTTATTTTCTATTGGTGACATGATTTTTCTCAAAAGCAAGTCTTGAGTCAATTATTTTATATCAAAATAATTGAAGTAATTCAAAACATTTTATTCATATAAATATATAAACCAAAAAAAATTCTGAAATTTGTATGATTGAAAAAATTCATATGATGTCGGTGGGATCTGGCAACCTGGGTCTAAAAAAATCACGTCACTGGTTATGAGTTAAATTCAAAGTAATTTAAACTGCTTGAGAACCAGATAGAAAAACATTGTTTATGCTTGGCATTTGGGGCACTGTTCTACTTGCTCTGCTAATTCCTATGTTGCGTTTTAATCTTTAAAAAATTTACCCAGCTATAAATCAATCAAAAGTATCTAGAAACTACATTGTAGTTAGCATGTCAATTGTCCAACAAATTTAAACTTGCGCGAGCAAGAAATTAATTAAAATCATAAAAATCCTATGTTTTTGATTTTTTTTAATCATGATTTTTTTTCATACCCTGCTACTGTTCTATGCATAAAAATTAATTACTGAATAAGCAACTAAAATATTCAATTTCTTAAGAGTGTTGATTTTGGTTTTGAAACCAAGTTTGTAAAGTTTACTAACATGTATAATGTTTGACTGCTAAAAATTTAATTTTCTTTTCTGAAATGGCTATTTATTGATTGTACACTATTTGTAAGTTATTCTGACTGTTTGCTTTTTAAATTTAGATTATGGTTACCAAGCATACAAAGAATATGGGAAAATTCAGCTCTGTCACTGTTTCTACGATTGATGAGGAAGAAGAGGAAATAGAAGCAGTAAGTTAATTTTTTTAAATTTTATAAGATTAAGTAATAATTATATAATTAAATAATATAATAATTAAATAATTTTTTAATTATATAATTATTATAATTATATAATTAAAAATTCAATTTTTAAATCGAATGAATGTAGAATCGATTTAAAAATTGAATTTTTAATTTATTGTACATATAACTCACTCTTTAGTTCTGGAATAAAAGTATATATAATTAACCCTAATTGTGTATATGTTAATCAGATTTTGATAGCACAAGTATATGTTATGAGAATATAATTGAAAATTTTGTAATTTTTCATTCCACTTTCTGAACTTAAAAATCCATTTAACATTTCAAATAAATCAATTATAAGTTTCATAACAGTTAAAAGAACTAATTTAGAAGTTTGGATAAGGGTATTTATACTTTCATTTTAAAATTAATTTTTATGGCCTTCTGGTATTTTAAGGTAACTCGGAACATAAAATCATCAAAAAAGCAACTAATGAATCAAAAAATATAATGCCTATGGTAATTAGATTCTGAAAAAGGTACATCAAGCATTACTCATTTTAATATAGAAAGCAATTGAAATGGAGCTAAACCCTGTGTTACCTGAATGGTGCAGTACATTAAATTACAAAATGTTTTTCTTACAAGCCCTTGTATATATATATATATGTATAACTGAATATTTATTAGACACAAAAATTAAATTTATCAATCACTACAGTACATTTGTCAATCTATACAAACTTTATGATACTTTCAGAGAGAAGTTGCAGATTCTTATGCTAATAATGCTAGAATAATAGAAAAACAACTGGAAAGAAAAGGAATGTACAAGAGAAAGTCCCTTGAGCAGGTAACTTGATCTTATTCTGAAAAATCATAACATGAATTTATTAGGAATTTTTTATTGCATTGTACTGTTTTTCCCAATAACCTTTGTATTGAATGGCTCACAAATATTTTATTCTTGTTTATTTGTAAAGTTAGTCTAGATTCTTTTCATATTATATGGTATTTTATCTTATTAAAAAAATTTTTTCAACCAACCAATTCAATTTTTATTAATTACAAATTAGTCAATTTTTAACAAAACATCAAATGTTATTTTTTATTTGCACTCAGTAAATAACAAAAACATTTTAGTGTCAATCAAAATAATTAAGAAACAGTATGTTCTTTTTTTCTGAATTATGCCCTTCAATTTTAAATTAACAAGAGGCATTGTTGAAGAATTAGTGTTTCAGATAAAAAGGTAATGATATTAGGGCTACAAAATATGTGAAGGATATGCAACAAAAAATATACATACTTTTTCTTGTAAAGGACAAGACAACCTAAAACTCGTACCACCATCTATGATCTTAAATCAAAAATAATTGTTCCGTAACATTGCAAATTAATTCATGTGTAGTTGAGCATAATACAGAAAAGCCTACTATACTGCAAAAATGTTATTCATTTTATCAATTGACTCTACTTGAAAAAAAGCTGTATCTTACTAAATGTCACTTAGAAAGTAGCATTTAATACTTTTCAAGTTATGTAATATCAATGCCATATTTTTCACATATTTATAAAATAGATTTACTTAACATTTTTACACTGTAAGTGTTTCAAGGCTATTTTTCATTTTTATGATTAAATTTCATATAGATTGCAACAGATTAACCCATTGCACATGTAAAGAAACTTTCATGAGGAGTCTCATGGGCCCAGTTTTAAAAACATCCAATTTTTAGCTAACCTATAAATACCATGCAATCGATTTTTGATTACCCTTGACCTTGGGTTTTGAATGTATATGAAATAAAATATGTTGTAAAAATTGAGGCTTTTTTTATTTAGACTTTCAGCAAATATTAAGACTTTCTGAGAGACCTTTGAAATTGAAATTAAAAATCGGGCCTTTTTTAGATCTGTGAGAACCCTTTTACATTTTTTAATGTCATTCACTTTTTTTAATTCAACCAAGTAACAAAAATTTCAGCTTTTAACTCTAGGGTCATGCACATATAAATCCATTCTGCAACCTAGTTTTCCCTGCATGTCATTTAACCAATTATTGACCTTGATTAATGAAATATTTCCTAGAATTCTTTCAACTATATTGTAGCTATTCAGTCCTTAACTATGTACTTCTTGGACACCTTGTGACTCTCAAAGGACTTATCAGTTTTTACTTTAAGAATTTTATACATGTAATATACAGTGTCCTAAAAGTTCCCGTACTGACGATTCGTGAATTTATTATACAAAAACAACAAACCTTAAAACAATTATTTTTATGCTAATGGTGAAAAGCACTTTTAACATAACGTAGGAAAAAAATTTGAACTTACATTTATAATAAATGTTCAAAATGTTCGCCCCTTTCTTGGAGGCAAAGCTGAAGTCGTTTGCGCATATTTTTAGAAACACGTTTCAAGATGCTGGGAGTGACTCCTTGTATCCTTTGAGTAATGGCAATTTTCAGATCATCTATTGTTTGGGGATTGTCTTCATAAACTTTGTTCTTTAAATATCCCCACAGAAAAAAGTCAGGGATGCTCAAATCAGGGGAACGAGGTGGCCAAAGATCTCTTGAGATGAGTCGACGACAAAAAAATCTTGAAGCATGCCCATGGTTCCATAACTTGTATGGCAGGTTGCACCGTCTTGTTGGAACCAAGAATCTTGTTCATTCACTTCTAATAATTCTACAAATTGTTGGATAAGTTCTCTGTATACAGTGCCATCAACAGTTGACTCGAAAAACAGAGGCCCAACAATCCTTTTGCGTGATACGGCACACCAATCGCCAATTTTTTGAGAATGTAGAGGTTTTTGCATTAATGAATGCGGGAGTTTTGCGTGTTCAGGTAGCCGCTTAAATGAAATCAAGCCTCATCAAAGAAAAATGTTTTGTTCAAAATGTTGATGTTGTTGTGAATAAATCTCCGGAACCATCATCGGCAATAATAAAGCCACTTCTCATTGTCCGGTGGCTTTAGCTCCTGTAACATTTTTACACGATAAGCACCAAAATGCAAAGCTCTTAAAGCCTTATACGTCGATTCATGTGATGTGCCCATTTGTTGCGACAAACGCCTCACGGATTGATTGATGAGGAGATTGCAATATCCTTCGTTGAGTTTGTTGCACAAAGTCTGGTGTAACAACTTTCGGTCTTTCACTCTTGTGTTTGTCTTCCACCGAAACTGTCTCACGAAATCGCCGAACGAGTTGATATAGGGTATATTTACTCAGTATTGCATCATCTGGATATTTATGTCGCCAAAATTCTTCACATCTTTCATATAATTTATATTCAAAATAAGCCTCCAGCAGCGCAATTCTCTGAATACATGATAAACTCATTTTACAATGAAGAACAAAATGACATGGAACTTTATTATCGCACAACTTGAGCAAGAAGAAAACCAAACGATAAAAATTAAAGAATCCATAAAGTTATAAATAGACGATAAAATTCAATAATTAAAAAAAATCATGGTCAAATGATTTTTTAAAGCTGGAGTATGGGAACTTTTAGGACACTGTATTACAAAGCGTTTCTTGTAAAGGTATTTAAACAAAACAATTTCTTTTTAACAGTAAATTGTATAAACCAAAGCAGGTTCCTTTTTCATTAAAAATTGTACAATTATATTTGTTAAATGATTTGTGAACCAGCTGTTCATATTGGAATGAGGCTTAAATAGCTCATCCACAAAAAACAGCTGTCAGCTAAGTCTTTAGTAGATCTTCCTAACACGCCAAGACACTATCCCATGAATAGGTTTAACTAACTCGCCGGCCAGATAGAGCCTTCTGAAAACATTTTCTGTGCTAAGACCATATATTCCTAAAGAATACTCATTCATAAGAATTAAATATTTAAAAAAGTTGCAAATTAGAGCCTAGCATTATTTTACAAATAACTGTTGAAAATTGCTCAAGCAAATTTATATACATATATTCTTATCTATACTTGTTATAATTTCAACTAATATCTTTTACAGGGTCCATATATTGATCCAGAGTTAAAGAAGAAACCTCGAGGAACATTGATTGATAAATAAACTGAAATGCCCAAACTGGGAAGATACTATGAACTTTTCTCAATGAAACGTTATTCATCCATTTGTTATCAGCCAGTTTTTTGCAATGCAAAGTACATGTTAAGCATCTGTAAATAAAACATTGTGTAAAAATGTTTATATTTAGAAATAAAATTTTGTTTTTATATTGTAATGCAAGTAAAACCTTTTTATTTCTACTTTTTATGAAAACATTTATTTTAAGAAATTTTATGGATAATTAACATCTTTTCTACAATAATGTACAAATTAATAAAATTGATTTTCATTTCATTGAATAATCTCCAAATTATATAACTCATTCATAAGCTAAAATTTTAAAAGTAAAGACCAGGAGAAATCTTGCATGTCTCAGAACATAGGCATTGTAGGTCTACCACAAGAACTGCTCCTGCTACCAAATCTGCACCAGTCTGTTGTCATAGAAATGGACCTTATCCAATTTCCATAGGGCACACTTGCAGGAATGCATTTGAATTTGTCACATTTGTCCACTCAATGACAAATTGGAAACATTTAAAATTTTTATTTGTTAGAGAACTATTGCTCTCTAGTTTAGTCTTCTCTATACTATTAAACTATTTTCATAAAATAAAATTAAGACCCCCTTCCCAAAATAACAAGCCCTGTTCCTGAAACAACTGCCAACATCCAGACTTAGTTCCAAAGTTCTCATAGTAAACACAGTATACTGTCGGATTTTTGTAAGATAGAAGTTCGATTTCCACCCTTGCTAAAATATTGGGGCAGATTTTCAGATTGAGAACTTTAATTTCTTACACCAATTTCTCAATGAGAAAGTTCTGCTCAATTCTTCACTGTTCAAGTTTCAAAGTATTTTGATGAAGTTTTGATCGACATTTTTTTAGTATTATAGTTTTGTGCTGATAAATTATGTTGGTTAGCTACATAACATCAAAAATGATAGAATCGTGGGGAGTTATGTAGATATGTATGACTTCATAAGATCTGTGATTTTTTTTATGAAGAAAAATGTGAGATAAAATCTTAATTTCTAAGGTATAATTTACTAATATGAATTACAAGATGATACAATTTTGGTGACTAAATATGCAATGTAATAAATTATATTTCTTGTGACAAATACTTGCTAAGATCTTCCTCAAAGTGATGCATAAATTAAATGCAATAGCAATCTTGCAAACATGAAAAATTACGAAATTCAAGTTGTACTGTAAAACAACCCACCATGATGAAATAACATACCTACTAACTTGTATGGTTGGGCTGTAGAATGTATGGATTTAAGCTGAACTGTAAGATTAAACAGAACTTGTTAGATGTATATTGTGTGACTTTTTAGTGAAATTTGAAAATGAATCTTAAATTGTTTTGAAGAGATCCAATGTGTGCTTACAAAGATTCGAACTATTTCATTTTCTCTACAGTTCCTATGAGAAAGCATTCTATACGTCACACCGGAAAAGATAAATTCTACAACGGTAAATAAATTTTCCATTCTTTTGAAGTTAGTTTGACCCATAGCTGTTTTGCTTGAATACAAGATCGTCCTCCCCTGAATAGATTTATCATTTTCAGACAAAAGTTACAAAAAAAATTAAAAAGCTAGAAAGGGGTCACTGATGTCAAGTTATAGTCAAAATCATAATTGATGTTCACAACTCCCCTAAAAACTAGCTGCAAAACATTTTTGAAAACAGCTAAACCAGCACCCATAAACATGTAAAATATGCAGAATATTTGGGATACTTTAAAATGTATATTTTACATTTTGTGGGTCTATGCATGTTATGAGCATGTAACAATTGCTAAGATTTCCAACATTGACAGGTATGCAATGAGTATTATATTATTATTATTATTATGCAATGAGTATAATGTTGTATTAACATATTTAAAAGTACTCACAGAAAGAAAAAGGTCTTTATAACTTTTATTTAACAAAATTTTAACATATTCTACACAATACTAAAACTTTCTACAAAACAGTTTTTCTTTCTCTTTCATGTTTCACTCTTATCTTCTTTAGACTGTAATTTCATTTTCCTAAAGTCCTTACTTGCCTCTCTAAGCAGGATATTTGTTAATGATTCCCTATTAGGCTTGGGCTTTGAAGGCATAGGTGGATATGGATTACCTGAAAAAAAAAGCTTTCCTTAAAAAAATTTAAGTTAACATGTAAATTATTAAAGTTATAATCATTGAATTTTAAGTATCAATACTCATTCAGTCACAAACTATTGCAGTTATATGTATTCCACACTGCTATATAAGCTGTAGCATCTCATGGTTCTCCGACTTTGGAGACTGAAAATTCCTCTATAAATCCTATCAAGCAGATATGTCTGGTAAGTTTCTGACCAGATGGGGTTAAGGGGTGTCAAATGGCCCCCTTTTGAGGTAACTGTCTTTCGTTATCGATTACTGGAGGAATGGTGACTGATTTCTGACCTCTGGGGAAGAGAAAAGGACAGAGCTTGTCTGCTGTGATGGAACCACGAGACTGAAACCCTTTTAATTTTCTTTTAATCTCGAATTCTGTTTTAAATTGTTTAAATAATGTAAATAGTATAAATTGATTATTAAATGTGTTTGTTGAAAAAGCTATTTTCTATTCCTTAATCCATTCACTACAATTTTATAGTCACATCACAAAGCATTAAAACAATTACTGTACTTTTAATTAAGTTGGATGATTTTTAAAGTAGTTGCATTGATGTTGCACTAGACAGCAACACAATGGGTTATTGGGAACAGTCCAGGATCAATCCCAAAGGGAAAGTTACCAGAACACCTCGTAATTTTGAACCACGGTCAGATTATGAGGGTACAGAGACGTAATTAGGCTAGTTTCCACCCGGGGCAAGAACTCGCCTTGGCGCCCCCCACACACCAACCAAACCAAAACCCTCCCCGACAACACCTGATATCGCCACCACACATTAATTCCACTAGTCCAAATTTTTTTTATTAAACTAGATGGTAAATGTTTGATTTCAAGGGTAAATGATTAATTTGTAGCAATTTCATTTTTAGTACAAGATAGAATACCTAATTAATTTTAAGATATTTCATTGACAAATAATCTAAGAGTAGCATGTTTGGTATATCCTTTCATACTTATAATCGCTGCAAATGAAATGAAAAGGTTTTATCAAATGATATTGGGATATGTGTGGGCTGCATTCAAAATCAACAGATTGTTGCTTTAGAATAGGATATTTAATTATGATAAATACAGAGGCTGTTCGGACATTTTTTGAATGATTTTGATGAGCTGTAAAAAATTGTATGCTACGAAATAATTTTATTTTTGCAGCAGTTAAATACTTAAAGTATAACTTATCGTCTGCTAACTCAGAGTTTTGTTTACTTTTAAATAAGTAATGGATGGAACTATGTTTCTGCTTTTTCCGAAGAGTATTATGCTTATTCAATTATTCAAAAATACTGTAAAAGTCATGTTTTTCTATATCTAAAGGTACGATAAGTAATATTATTAATGACAAAGGAATAAACGCGTAAAAGTGGAAAATACTTACAAATACGTATCCGTAAAAGAAAAGAATTTCTGAGAATATTTGTAAGGTAAGATCTTTAATTTTAAAAGTGAATCCGCCAAGTCAAAGGACTATTACAAAGTCATTAACGATTCAGTTTCAACTGTAAATAAAATAATTAACAGTGATTTGAATCTTAAAAAGGCCAAAAAATACAATGTCCATCTATCTCCTCGACATATTGCAGAAAGCAGAACTCGATACAGAATTCTGTATGAGAAGCATTTAGCTGGAGAAAGATGGAAAAATGTTGTGACAATAGATGAGGCGTGAGTGTATTTAAAAGATTGCAATCAGAAAGAACAATTTATCATCATAAAAAAGGAGAAAAATCTTAAAACGTGGTTCAACTTTGTAACTTTAACGTGAGAACTTTCTCTAAGAGATTCATGATTGTTACCGGTTTTGCATATAATGGAAAATTAAAAGTAAAAAGGAGGGGGAAATGTAAAAATCAACTCCCACATATTATCAAGACCCTATTTTATCCCCAATATTCAAAAAAGAAATACTATATCTTTACCCAAAGTGCCAACAATCAGTAGAACTGCATCAGGATAAAGCAAGCAGCCACACATCTAAATCCACTATTAAATGCATGGAAAAAATGGAAGAAAGTTGTATCAAGTCAATAAATACCCTTCACTGATATTCCTGCTAAATCTCCAGATGTCTCACCCTTTTGTGAGAAAGGGTGAGACAAAAGTTCAAAAGCACCTCTTTTGTGCTTTTGGATTTTTAAAAAGAGAATTAACGAAATGTCGACCGAAAACCATTCAAGAATTTTGGAAAACTGTGGAACAAGAATAATAACATATTTTACTCAAGTTATTATCTTTAGTATTATACTTAGACATTTTTCACAATCTCTTAATCTATTGACAAAATGTAGAACAAATTAATTTAAACACAGAAAGCTTGAACTAAAACTTCACTTTACGGGCTTTTTCAGCTGCAAACATTTTTACAGTGTCCTCAAACGATAGCTTTGAAGCTAACTTGTGCTCTATTGATATGATGTTCAGGTTGGTTAATTGTTGTTGTCCTGTTAAGTTTCTGAGGTAATTTTTTATGATCTTTAGTTTGCTAAAACTCCTTTCATTTGAGGCGACTAGTATTGTGAGGAAAATTCTCAACGCTGTCGTTATGTTGGTGGACGCGTCTTCAAGTCCGTTGTATATTAATGTCAGAAGACCTGATGGTGTGGCCGTTTTCATATTAGGGCTTAAATCCAAGGCATGATACTTAAAACTCTCCACTTCTATCGCCAGCTAGTCCTTTTCTAAGTCTTCTTTATATGTGGTGGCTAACTCAAGTGCTGATTCTTCAATTCTTCTCCATTCATTGTTTCAAACCGAGCTCCATTGAGGAAACCAAATAAACTATTCATGTTTTGAATGACTTGAAACCTTTGCCTCAGTTCATTCATAAGAATATTTGTATAATCAATAATCTGAACTTTTTTCTTCTGAGAATTCATAGCTTTCAACTTCGCCCTTCTCATCAAACATCTGCTTCTTCCTCCTCCGTACTTCTTTAAAAAGAGGATCTAGGTTAAGCTTTCCTGCTATTTCTTCACAGTCTGCATTTAGCTCCTTTTATAGTTTTTGGTTTTGGTAGTCTATTAATAAGTTTTTCTCTTCATTTTTTATCATACATAAATATCTGTAGCAAAAAAAATACTCGGCCAAATTAGCACTCGGGGCACATGCCCCGTCTGCCCCCTCTAGTTACGTCTCTGCGAGGGTAGCACCTCACTCTCAAAACTTCCACACCATGCCATCGTGAGGACATTTGAGACCATGACAGACGTAATGTGCACCAGCCCCACATGCATGACGGTCTTTGGTTGGATTGAGTTTTGAATGTGCAACCTGAAGTTACTAATCCGATACAACCGGGCTACCTCTGCCCTGGATTATTTTTAAATATATAGCCAAGAATTTACATTTTAAAAGAATTAGCAGAAAATATTACTGTGTTATAAAATGCTAAAATTTTAAATGTACATCTTAATGAATCTTTCATTAGAAAAATGTAATTTGGTTGATTAATAAGAAAAAAGATTTTTCTAATTGGAAGTTTTTTGTGGTAGAGTGTATGCATACCTTCAATTTAAACACATATGACCTCATGCAAAATAAATGATATATTCAACAGAGAAAACTGGGCATTTTAGAAGAAATTTTTTGGTATTTGCATAAAAAAATCTGCAAATAGCTCAATTTAATTTATTTTGCCAATTGAAGAAAAATGTATAGGCACCATTGACACCTTAGTTCCTGCTCCTCATTTCATACCCTGATTATTTCATAGAATTACTCTGAAGTTATTAATTTATATTTTTATATTCATTAACATTACCTCTAAAAACTGAAAATTTTGGATGTGTGCTGATCTAGCTTCCCAAAATTCTGCAGCTCATTCAGTGGTTATTTATGAGAACATCAACAATTTACATTGGATTTAACCATTTAAAAATGACAATATTTACATGACTTGATACAGATGTTATTAGTAGTTATTTTATCTTCGATTTTGAAGACTATATTAAATGGATTAGCCAAGTATTTGATAATTATAATAATCATGATAATGAATAATTTGATGATTACATAAATATTAAAGAATGAATACCCCAGGGAATAGCATCATTATTACTATTATCTTTTGATAGTAAAGCTGAATTCAAATAGCAGGTGCAAAGTGACATGTGCAAACCAGTCAAGTTGAAATTATTTCAAATTGAAGAGGAATGCCAATTGATTTGCATGTGATGCCTTGCACTTCCTATTAGAATTCAGCTTAACACAGCAAAATCTAAACCCTCTTGATTGAAGCTTTAGGTTTTAAAAAGCAATCTCTTATCAAGAGTGATAAAAATGAAGAGTTCCATATGTAAACTTTAGATTTGCTTTTCCTAAACCAAAGGATTCTGAAAAGGGCTCTCTCTATATATAATAGTAAAAATATTAGTATTACAACAAAAAGTAAATAATTCAATAGAATCAGAGATGGCAACCATTGAATTGATGTTTATCGAATCCAAACTGTGATTTTCAGGAATTATAATGAATCTTCAGGAAGGTAGCGTTAGTTATCATTTTTTTAAACATAACATTTTAATCAAAATTAAGGATACAAGGTAATTAACAAATAATGCACATACAGTAAAACCTTGATAAGTTATTGCTCAAGGAATGAAGAAATTTTGATGACTTACGAGTAGAAACCACAGAATGTACTCAATCTGTGTTACTGTAATGATCATGTAAATTTTAATTTATCATGGTGCATTATCATTTGCACATTTTCACACTTTCCTTTGAAAAATCCTGCAATTAAATCTTTTATGGTCGCTTGAGAACTTACTGAAATGTTGTTATGGATATCTATGCATTCATTTATGTCAGTAATGGTACATCCACTTTCATTTAAGATTTCAAATTCAATAAAGAATTAGGGTCAGAGTCCATATTTTAGTCTTCATGTTTGCAATCAGACACAAATCCCTCATGTTTTAAGACCTTTCCAGAGATGAGTTTTCTGGGGTAGCATTTGAATCTACAATGAATAAACGGGTTTAATTACATTGCCATCTATGCGAGTAAATGGGAGCAAAGAAAATGACTATTTATCCAAAGTGCTGATTTATCAAGGTTTTACCGTAATTATAGTTTCTAATTTCATTGCTTTTTTTGGATGCATTTAGAGAATTATTCTCAAAACACAAAATTCAACCATTATCTAGTGCAATTTTAACATTCTTTAATTAGCGTAAACTCTTTCCAAAGCAGGTTTTCCTGGCACAGGTCTCTTAAATAAATACAAACAGAAACATAAACCTTTCATTTCTATTTTATACACTATTAACAAGAAATATATTTTCATTATCGAAGAGGTACAAATATTTTTCCTGATACAGAATAAATGGAAAAGTATGATGGCTGCTTTAAGTGCAAAAATGAGTCTTCCAAAAAATAGGATGCTATTTTTTAAAAAATCCAAAGAAAATTTCAATTTAGAAGGAAAAAAAATGAGGCAAAATAAAATTTTTTGCTACATTGCTTCTTGTAATAAAATACATAATCGGAAAAATACTCATTTGTAAAATGAATGCATAAAAATTACAAATGAAAAGCAGTTACTACATAGTTATTTTCCACCAGGACACTGACGTCACTTCTAGCCATATTTTGATAGATTCCTAGTTAATGCTAAAGCCTAGGTGCGATTGAAATTTTTTGTCACGAAGTCATTACCAAACGTTAAACATGGGCCAAAAAGAACGACACATTTAAATGTGAATAAGATATGGATTGTAATTTTCGGGTTGTTATATGAAGCCAACTCGGTAACATGTTTTAGAAAAAGGTGGTAGGTTGCCTACTTTTGGTGAAGACACTATTTTAACATTAAATGACTTTCTGTAATAATTCCACTATAATAATGTAATAAAAGGTGATAATTGTTTTGGTTGCCATCTCTTTAATCATCACACAATGCACTTAAAATTTATCAAATAACTCACCCCTCAATTCTAAAACACACTTTTGATAAGTTATCATTCCAAACTTTTGGACAGTTTCAAAGGTTCTTGGTACTATATACATTTCAGTAAAAGTCTTTCTACAGTTCTGGTATCGAGGTGCTAAAACTTTGAACAATTTATGAATCATTTGCTTGTCCTGTAAGGAAAAACTAAATTTAAACTAAAATTCATATAATCACATGTTAATGTGGTATGTTCATAAGGAAACGAAATTATGGCTTCATACAGATACAAACAAAAACCAATATTTTTCAGAGAAAACTCATGATTTTAAGATAAAGAAGCAGAAAATAAATTTTAATTAAGGGAAGGTTCTTTTATATTTCACTAAAATTACTGCTTTGGGCGAATTTTTTATATTGATGAAACTATGCAATCACAGGAAATCACAAAAAAATTGTTAATCATTTTTATTCAGAATCACGCTTGGTAACCCTTGAAGTTCCATGGTCGCTGGTTAGCTTTTCTCAATTCCAAATGATCTTAAAGCAAAAAAAATTAATAGCATTTTACTTGATACACATGTAGCTAGTGTTTGATGAACTAGAAATTCTTTTAAAAAATATTTGAGGAAATAATGACTTGTCAAATTTAAATCAGCTTTAGCAAAAAAATTAAGAGTTTCTTGCAATACATATATTTATATACAAAATTAAAATAACATATCGCTTTTCTGATTCATTAAACAATAAAAGAATGTTTTCTTGAGATACTGACAAATTTCTAGTTGATCAATAATAATCTTATAAATATCGAGCCCTCAGTTCAATATGACCTAGGTTCGAAACCTTGTCAGAACATGGAATGTAGTATCGATTTCTAATCTTATTTAATCTATAAAGCCTGTATCCAATTAGCTCTCATATAACTAAAAATAACCAGAGTGATAAAACAAACCTCCAATCAATCGAGATATGTAGGTTGATTTTTATGGTGAGAAATACACACATGATAGTTACTCAAATCAATCCTGCACTGCCTGCTTCAAACACAATGGGAGACCAACTGAGACAAAGGTTGACAATTATTGGGGAGAAGGGTGCCATTTTGAGTCAAACACTTTAAGCAACAGTATGCTGTGCACATCTGCTCTTATGTGTTTCCTTTCATTGTGTGTGTATATAGTAAATTGTTTTTAACTGAAGTTATCTCAGTTATGAAGTTGAAACAGTCACTCCACTTTAACAAATGAAACCTGAGGTCAAAATTAATTTTAAGCTATTGTAAGTAATTGCAATTTCAGGGCTGTGACATCCCTGTGCACTTGTAAAATGGTAGCATAGATTTTAAAAAATAGCAAAATAGTCTCCCCGTAAACCCTATTTTAGTAGCAATTTTAGTTGTTCAGAAACAAAAAGAATCAGTTAAAACACAAAATATGCTAATTAAGTGACCAATGATGAAGATCTCGCCAAGAAATTTAAATTTTAAAATTAAACCAACTATCTTGTACATTTCGATGACAGTCTAGCAACCAGAGTCCGGTATTTTCATTTCATGGTTGCCAAGGATTGGTGCCAAAACTTCAAAATTGGCATCCCTTGAAAAATTTCCCCTTAAGAAAAATCATAAGATATTTTTCCATCCACAATTTGTTTTAAAAAATTTTCACTGACCTTGAGTAAATTTTCAAAAAAGTTGCCAAAATTTAGAAAATAGAAGCTTTTAAGACAATTTTGCTTAAAAAGATACCCCTATATACACTGCTGGCCACCCAAATTGCAACACCAAGAAAGACAAGAGATATCACAAAAAAATTTATTTTGTAGATAACATGTTGACCAAGTATCAAATGATTAAATTTATAGACTTCTGTGAAGAGTGGTTCCTGCCAAAATCAGTAGCCAGAGTAGCCGCCATTGTTGGAGATCACCGCTGCCACACGCCTCGGCATTGATTCAAAGAGACTTTGGATGTGTTCTTGGGGTACAGCAGACCAAGCAGCTTCCACACGTTGCCAAAGTTGATCTGGTGTGGCAGCTGGGGATGTATTCTGGGTCAATCGTTGAGCAACCATGGACCACATGTTTTCTATCGGCGAAAGATCCGGAGAGCAAGCTGGCCAGGGAAGCAATTCAATCTGGCGATTGACGAAGAACCCTTGGACAATGCGTGCCACGTGTGGTCGCGCATTATCCTGTTGAAATATGGCTGTGGGCAAGCCCTGAAGGTAAGGAAGGACAACTGGCTCCAACACCTCGGAGATGTAGCGCTGGCTGTTTAAAGTACCGGCAATGCGTACTAGAGGAGTGCGAGAGTGATATCCAATACCGCCCCATACCATAATACCCGGTGCAGGACCAGTGTGGCGGTGCATAACGCAGCTGTTCAGCATCCTCTCTCCACGGTGTCTCCAGACTCGAATCCGACCATCGTGGTGTTGCAGACAGAAGCGTGACTCGTCAGTAAAGACAATTTCATTCCATTCTGCCGTCCACATCCTTCTTTCATCGCACCATTGGCGGCGGAAACGTCTATGGTTCTGCGTCAAGGGTAGACGAAGCAATGGACGTCTTGCGGACAGACCACTCTGCTGTAAACGGCGTCGAATGGTACGCGCAGACACTGGATGATGCGGTACAGACTGAATGTGCTGTGCTATGGTTCGTGATGTGGCTGAGCGATCCGTCACTGCCATACGCACAATATGCCTGTCATCACGTGAAGTG
Organism: Meta bourneti; assembly: GCA_933210815.1. Taxonomy (NCBI): domain Eukaryota; kingdom Metazoa; phylum Arthropoda; class Arachnida; order Araneae; family Tetragnathidae; genus Meta; species Meta bourneti. The sequence goes on from OW119928.1 coordinate 75,435,579, forward strand.
GTGCACTGAGGTGGATGCGATCGAACACGTCGGTCCGTCGTACCCTCCTGCATCCAACGATCACATATCCGCATTACAGTTGTTTAGTTTCGTCCAACACGACTACCGATTTCCCTGAAAGATAATCCACAATCTCGGTAGGCCACTATCCTTCCTCTGTCGAACTCGGATACTTGATCAAAAGATGATCGCTGTTTTCTACGAGGCATAATTGATCGTTTTTTTGAAAAAAACACAAGAAAAACACAATTGCCGTACTTGAAATCGTCGAAATCTCGAAGTCTTAAATAGCGCTTTGAAGTGGCGCCACAGGCGCGCGTGATGTGCGTCTGCGCTGAAATTCTAATCATTTGCATATCTCACCTCCGCTAATGCATGTTGTAAATTTCATATTATTTGCATGCTTCCTTCAGGGTGTTGCATTTACGGTGGCCAGCAGTGTATATAGTCGCCAAGGTTGAAAAATAATAGGAAAAAGTCGCCTACTGTAGTCTTATAATTTGGTTAAAACATGTTTTTACAGAAACATCATAGAAATGTCAGAACTATTAATGAAATCATATACTGATACCTCCAACCAGAAATCAGCCATATCCATGGTGGGTGGGTGCTGGTCCCCATGTCTTATTGCTTCAGTAATAAGCTAAAAAATGCATAAAACCATTAATATCATCCAAGAAATATTTTGATTACAGATATGTCGCCATGCAATACAAATAGCAAAAAATTACGACCACTAGTATTACCACCAAAAATTTATCAATAAATTGTTATAACACAATGAAAACATCTAAGTGTTGAATTACAATTGATATAATGTAGCATTATGTCATCGTAAATGACGCACCACATGCTTTAAGTTTAATGAAACTCCTCCCGTAAACCACCTGTTATATGCCTGTTCACCACATAAACTGCACTCAAAGGTAAAACTTAATTTCAAATTTGTGTTTGGCAGCACTCACTCTACACATGGCAGGTCCTGGGTTTGAATTAAAGCCTGGGCAGATGCTCATACTGGTTCAGAAACCACTTTAAGGTTCTGATTCTTTGTATAATTACCTCCAGCATAAAGAATTTTTTATATTGATACCATTGAGATCCTGAATGACAGGACCCTCTTTCCACCCCTTTGATCCTGCAAACTATAAACAGCACAGATTCAACTCCTAACCTGAGTACATTTCTCTCCTAATTGTCAGTAAAGATTTCTTTGTGTATGTTGCTTTACATGAAAGAAAAAACATTGCTTAGCACAACTTATACAGATCTGGCCCTTGTGCCATAAAAAACAACCAGTCACCACCCCTTTGATTCCTTATGAGCTTGATTTTGATCAGGCTTGATGCTTGCCTTGATTGATTTAATTTCGCTTTACAAGTAAAAATTATTAATTAAGGTAGCATTGATTTATTAATACTTTTTAGACTTCTGAAACAGCACATGGCCTTTTTGAACACAGCAAAAGTGTTTTCAAGCATGGGTGTAAGTATAACATGTACTATCAACTAAGAGAAAACTGAAGACAAGACAAGACACAAAGTTTGGCACTGTCTGTTGTTGTAGACCTTATCCCATTTTGCATAGGGATGCTTGAAGAAAGGTATTCAAGTTTGTCTATTTGCCCATTTGAAGACAAAATAAAATTCAACTATCCCTACTCAAACCCTGAACGAGCCGTTTTTATAGCAAACAGACCACTCAGACATGGTGTAAGGAGCAGTGCTTATGGAAGATCAACAAACAGTACTTGCACTTTATGAAAAAGCTTTTTTATCATGAACACTAAATGGTCTAAAAAGATGATAGGTAAGATGAACATTGTAAAACAAATTTACATAAAGTTAAACATTTGTTTCCAAATTAATTATGAAAAGTAAGAAATGATATTTTAGCATAGATTTTTTCTTTTTGTGTGAATGCCTTGTCAATTTGAATTTGTTGGAAGTGCTTTGATCATCATGGAACAAGGATAGAATTTGGTATAGTTAAATCCTATAGAAACTATGTATCATATTAACTACTTTGTTATCTGCCATAAAATATACTCTTTACACTTATTCTTATTTTGATTCCACTTTGCTTTGGCATGAAAGGATAAATGTTACTCAAAATACATCTTAAAATTCATGTCAACAATACAAGTATTTATACTTTTTTTTACTCTACACAGGATTGGGGTAGGAAATTTTTCTACAAACAATTTTTCACAAAAGTATTCATTCATCTAACATTTGTTTTCTATTTTCTTGAATTGTATAAAGATATTGTTAAGGTTATAATTTAAAATTTTACCACATAAAAGCTGTTTATCTATTGCACCCTCCTGCGAAAATCATCAAATGATTATTGAAAGTTTTGCTAAAAACATTTAAAATTTACGAAAAAGTAATCGGCAACCTACAGAAAAAGTAGGAATACTAAAAAAAATTTGAAAATCTTTGTCTAAGATTTTTTTCATTTTGTCTTTCACCAGTGTTTAAAATCAAAATATCATTGTTTACACCAAGTATTTGGGTCACACTGGAACAATTTCATTCTATTCTGCTTGAAGAAAAATTTTCAATAGTTTTTTCTGATAACAGAAATGACTGATTTCTTCAGAATTCCTCATAACAGTAATGACAGGACACAAATCTTTAAAATGTCGTATTTTAAGTCGTTTTGATCTTTTATGTATCAATTAGACCTTTGTATGCAAATCACTACATTTTGAATTCGTGACATGGTAGATCAGAATCGGTATTTTACTTCAAATTTACAGCTAAAAAGTTTTTAATTTCTTTTAAAAGGATAAGTATATACATTTGGAATCCCCTAGTACTAGCAATAAATTCAAGCACTCTAGCTATAAAATAGTACTATCAACTCCACCTGTTGACACACACATAGAGCACATTCCATAGTATGCTCTGAATGACACTTGAACAGATATTAGACTGACCTAACTCTGATTTGAGCTTCTATCGCTCAATTTTCTTCTTGTTTGCATAAATTTTCAAGAACATTAATTTAGCTTAGTTATTACATTAGTTGAAAATTGACTGTCAATACTTCAATCTATCACAGGATATCACTTTTTAACTTGTAGAAGATCAAACCAGTTTGGTCTACAGCCACTGTCAAATGTAGAGCATCTCTGTAATGGTCTAAGAGTGTGTTGGCAGCTGAAGTAGATACATTTGAATTTATTCTTAGAACTAGGGTTTAATATGTAAACATTGATCTTTTTACAAGAAACAAAAGTTTTTAGCAGTAAATTTGAATTAAAATAGTTCAGTTTGCCATGGTAGTAATCCAAAATGAGATGCTTTGCATAAAGGCTTCGTTGGTATACCTATAAAAGATCAAAATGACTTAAAATCTTACCTTAATCTGTATCTTCTCATTACCTTTATGTGGAAAATGGAGAAATTACACATTTTTTGTTATAAAATAGTGAAATCCACTGAAAACCTGTCGTTTTCAGTGGATTCAAGCAGAATCGAATGAAACTGTATTGAGCTTTCCAAATACCTAGTGCAAACTTTATTTAGACTTTATCTAAGATGCGTGACAGAAAGACAAAAAAACATTGTTTCACATTTTTGTTTAACGTTTTTAGAGTTTAGGGAAGGAGACCAATTACTTTTGTGTGTTATTTCATGGGTTATGTTATATTTAAAAAATGTTTGAAAAAATTATAATTCTTTTCGATAATTTTGATGGGAAACTAAAATAGAAATATAGATTTTATGTGGTAAAATTTTTAATAGTTATTTTAATAATATATTTATAAAATATATGAAAATAAACGTTGGGTGGCAGAACACTTGTGACCTAATGTATATTAATCATTGATCTCAAAATGTTTCTGTTAAACTTTAGAACAGTACTAACGCCACTTGGCGAAGGAATATAACCCGTCGTAAGGTTATCCAAATGTTTTTTTGGAGGCGAAACTTAGTAGGTAGTTTGGCGAGGGACCGGTATCGTATTCTTGAGTTTTACCAATGTGATATCTTTGCCAAACTGAGCTTCTTACAAAGAATCTAAGGAAAGATGAAAAATTGAATGGAAAGATGGAAATACCCTTTCGGCGTAGCCACGAACTTCGTCACATCTGGGTAGTTTTATTTCAATTCTTTCATACTTCAACAGAGCACCTAAAAGATTTTTCATAATAACAATTCTTCCAAGTGGGCCATCTACCTTCTTGAGCTTTCGATGTAGCGGTTTAACGCTATATTTTATTCTGGGAACTAATTTAGCGATTTCAGCCATACCAACTAAATTCTGAGATCGCTTTGGTATAAAAATGCTATTTGTTTGTTTATAAATTTGGCTTAAGTGTAGCAGAAGTAGAAGTACATTCTGGACGAAAGCGGTAATGGTTGGTTGGTTTAAGGATTTTATGGCATAAGAGTCATATTTGGCCATGCTGCGCCAGACACAAGACATACAATAGACATACACGCAACGAAAGTTTACTGACGAACCACATCTGATCTGGCACACCACTCTCCAAACTTCTACACCATACCAACGTGAGGACATTTGAGGCCACGACAGTTTTAACGTGCACAGCCCCCTTCGTACAGAACGGTCTTTGGATGCACCAAGTTTCGAACTCGCAACCTGTCGTGGTCTCAAATGTCCTTACGTTGGCGTGGTTTGGAAGTTTGGAGAGTGGGGTGCCAGCTCAGGTGTTGCCTCGTCATCTGACCGTGGTTCAAAATTACGTGGTGTTGTCCTCGATCTCTTCCTTTGGGATTGATCCCGGACCGTCACCAAAAGCCCGTTGTGTCGCTTCAATGTGACGCTAATTAAAATCAGTACCTACCTGCCTCGAACTCGCAACCCTCCGGTTAGTGATCCGATGCTCTTCCACCTAGGCTACCGCATCCCTCGGGGGGGGGGGGGTATTTCAATTAACGTCACACTGGAGCAACACAATGGGCTATTGGTGACGGTCCGGGATCAATCCCGAAGACCGCATCCCTCGGAAGAAAACGCTATATTAAATATCGTCATCTGACCGTGGTTCAAAATTACGTGGTGTTGTCCTCGGATCTTTCCCTTTGGGATTGATCCCGGACCGTCACCAATAGCCCATTGTGTTGCTCCAGTGTGACGTTAATTGAAATACCCAACCCAACCCCCCCATTAAATAAGTAGGTAAGTGGCTGAATCAACGTCAAACAGGAAGAACACAGCGTGCTTTTGGCGAAGCGGCCAGGATCAATCCTGAAAGGTAGATAGGTATTTGGTTAACGTCACACTTGAGCAACACATCGGTTTATTTGCAACGTTCCGGGATCAATCCCGAAAGGAGAAATCCAAGGACAACACAACGTAATTTTGAATCACGGTCAGATGATGAGGTCACACGTGAGCTGGCACCCCACTCTCCAAACTTCCACACCAAATCCAACCAAAGACTTTCGTATACAAAGGAGGCTGCTGTACGACCAATGTCCTCACATTGGCGTAGCGTGGAAGTTTGAAGAGTGAGGTGCCAGCTCAAGTGTTGACCTCGTCATCTGACCGTGGTTCAAAATTACGAAGCGTTGTCCTTGTATCTCTTCCCTTCGGGATTGATCCCGGACCGTTGGCAATAGCTCGTTGTGTTGTTTCAGTGCGACGTTAATTATAAATACCTACCATACGTATCCAACCGGGCTACCGCTGCCCAATCCTGAAAGGTAAGAGGGCCGCCGAGGCCCGGTTGGAAGAGTAACGGACTAGCAGCCGAAGGGTTGCGAGTTCGAATCCAGCCAAACACCGTCGTGTACAAAGGGGGCTGGTGCACGTTAAATCTGTCGTGGCCTCAAATGTCCTCACGTTGGCGTGGTGTGGAAGTTTGGAGAGTGGGGTGCCAGCTCAGGTGTGATCTCGTCATCTGACCGTGGTTCAAAATTACGTGGTGTTGTCCTCGGATCTTTCCCTTTGGGATTGATCCCGGGCCGTCATCAATAGCCTGTTGTGTTGCTCCAGTGTGACGTTAATTAAATACCTACCTGTGAATTTGTAGTGAAGAAACTCGTTTTCATAAATTGGTAATTAATTAACGTCGTACTAGAACAACTCAATGGGCTATTGATGACGGCCCGGTATCACTTCCGAAGGGAAAGATCGAGGACAACACCATGTAATTTTGAACTACGGTCAGATGACAAGGTCAAACCTGATCTGGCACTTCACTCTCCGAATTTCCATACCACGCCAACGTGAGGACATTTGAGATTTATCATGAATCAGCCTACTTTATACACGATGGTCTTTTGATTGGATTTGAACTCGCAACCCTCCGGTTGCTAATCCGTTACTCTTTCAACAGGGTGAATTTGTTTAGAGAAATACGAGTCAAATAACTTCAGCAACGGAAAAGTTCCAAAAGTTCCAGTACGATTCCTTCCCATAGTGAAAACCTTCACTGCATTAAGACATACCAGACATGTAAAGATGAAACGCGAGAAATAAAAGTATAACCTCAGATGCATGTCCTTTATTCTGCTACATATTTTTATCTTGGGCTTGTTGGGCGACATCGATGGGCTTGTTGATTATTTGCCCAATATCTTATAAGAGCGCTTTTGGCCCAACCATTGAATCTGCATGGACGACAGTCTCGGCTAGATCAGCCACACAGTGATAGGATCCAGAAGTGGAAGGAGTGTTCTGGTGCTGAGGAACGTGTGGTAGCTGCTTCGACTGAGAAGGCATCTTACTGGCATTGAACACCTGGTGGAAAGTGGAGCTCAACCTGAACGCGGGCAGTCGATCTTTCTCGTCGACGAACTCTTCCTCGAGTACTGTTACCTGAGAGATGGACTGATGAGACTCAGGTCGAGCTTAAACCATAGACGTGAAATTGAACCATAGACAAGAGCTTGAACCGTAGGCGTTGAAGCTCCTCACAATAGCACTGTTAGTGACAGGAGCTCCAAAACGTGTGACCATGATGTCGGCTATTAGTTACGTGATTTTTTTTGTGGGGGGGGGGAATTTATTGGTCGATTTGGCATCTTATCGCCTCGTTTGGCGTATAACATCTCATGACAAGGTAGATGTGTGAATACGCATTTATATAGAGCAGCGACAAAATGGTGAAATCACCAGTCTACTACTATGTCTCGCGGACCAATCAGATGACGAATCAATGGATGGGTGTCTTCTCCCGTCCCGTGGACCAATCAGATGATGAATGTTCTGTTCTATCTGGCAGACGAAAGTAGTCTAAGGGTCATTTGATCCTGGACATATATAAAAGATTACCATTGCTTACTGTACTTTTATCTTTCCTATATGACTTCACAGTCTTGCACCACACCTCACAATCGTGTCCGAACGGGTTGTTGACAGATAGCGTGAAAAATGTGTCGCCAGCACGTATAAAGTAAGCTTTTCATTAAAAGTCTGTATCTAAGTAACCAGTTAAAGTAAGGGATTGCTGTGAACTTTAAAGGTTACCCATCTGTGTTGTTCCGAATATGGAAACTACTTTACAGTGATTATTTATAATGAAAATTGAATAGCAATAAAAAAAGGTAAGTAGGGACAGTTTAATTAATGTCGCGCCGGAGCGACACAACTGGTTTTTGGTCACGGTCCGGGATGAATCTCGAAGGTTCCTCAATCCGAGAACAACACCTCGTTACTTTGAACCACGGTCAGATGTTAATACCTGAGCTGTCACCCCATTCTCCAAATGTCCATACCACGCCAACGTGAGGTCATTTGAGGCCACGACAGATTTAACAGCACCAGCCCGCCAAGTACGTGACGGTCTTTGTTTGAACCTAGTTTTGAACTCGAAACCCTCCGGTTGCTAATCCGCTACTCTTCCAACCGGGCAACAGCGGCCCCAACATTAAACAAATATTTAAGCTTTTTTTGGAGGTCACTTTTTCCATTTCTGTTATGTAGTAATGCGAATATATGAGATGGGTATGTCACGCAGATTAGTTTAACTCTAGTCTGTCTCGTCCGCTTCACCAAGATCTGACCAATTTTGTATGTCGTAATGAAGATACTGCCGATTTTTCTGTGATGATAAGATATGGTTAGTTTTGCTAATGACGAGGTACAGTGAGTCAAAGTAAAAACCTGTGGCAACACTTAAAAACATCTCTAGAATTTGTGTTCTTATTATGGCAACACTAAGAATGTTCTTATCGTTATAAGTGTTCGCGTTAAGAATTCTGAATGGCAGTGTACCGTGCAACTTTTCTCCGTACGCATGTCAAACTATTTGCTCTGTATTCATTCATTAGTTTTAATTGTTATATCTGAATATATATTAAGTTTCCTTGTTCCTGAGATGCTTATGGCACAGTTGATAACACGCAGAAATAACATAGAATAATTGAATGCTACTAGTCAGCATTTTGAGTTGGGATTTTTCCGGAAGCTAGAACCGGAACTACCAAAACCCAGGTGACATCCCAAAAACCGAACAGCAAAGAAAGTGAAAGGAATTTGTACGTACAGTCCGAACAAACACAAACATTTTAAAAAGTTATATATAAATTGAAAGTACATTAAGAAGGCTTTATTACACAAATTTTAAAATCTGTAGTTAAGGTAATTTTTAGTTTAATGAAATGATAAATAAAAGTATGGACATTGTAATCTCAAAATGAAAACAGAACACTTACATTTAAAAAGCAAATTTCTTTTAAAAAGTTACAAAAATTTTATTGCTAATATTTTGTATGCATCCCTTTACTTTCTTTGACAGCTCCGAGTCGTCTTGGCATGGACTGCACTAGTTTTTTGCAAAATGTCATGTCAATTTTATTCCATTCTATTAAAGCATTCTTTAGATCTTTTTTATTTGAAATGGGATGTTCACTTACTTTCTTCTGTAAATAGTTCCAAATGTTCTCAATGACATTGAGATCTGGTAACTGGAGGTGTTTCCATGACATGTGGACAACAACAACCAGCACCTTGCATTGCATGCTTTGTGCTTGGGGTCGTTGTCTTGATAGAAATGAAAATCGTTTTCAATGCCTAACTTTTGCACGCTTTCTTTCACATTTGCCTTTAGTATGTCAATATATTTATTGATCCATAATGCCATCTGTAAAATGCAGTTTTCCTACACCAGAAGCAGACATGCAACCCCAAATCATTACTGACCCATCTCCATGTTTTACTGTGGATTTCAGAATTTTAAAATTTAACTCTTGATTTGACTTTCTCCACACTAACTTTTTCGTCAGATCCAAACAAGTTAAATTTGCTTTCATCTGTAAAAGTACTTTAGATGACCAAAATAGGTAATCTTTTTTATTACACAATTTCGTAAATTTTAAGCGCTTTAACCTATTCACTTTGCTGATGTACGGTTTGCGTCGTGCAATTCTACCATTCAATCCATTTTTTCTTATATAATTCTAATAGTTTCATTAAAAATTTTCTGTTACTTTTCTTGGGCAATTTTTCTACACTTTTGGATGTTTTAAACCGTTTAATTACGCTCTTCAGTCGAAGAGCGTAATTAAACGGTTAAATCAGTAAAACAGTCAGTCGAAGAGCTTCGATAATATAAGAATTCTTCTTCAAATATAAAGAATTCTAAAAAGCAGACGATTGTTGTTTCATGCTATTGTGATCTACATCACAATAGCATGAGAAGTACATAAATTAAAAAAGAACCGATGAAAAGTTATCAAAAACACAAATGAATACAATATAAATTTAGAGTAAATGTTCAAAAATTGGCAATTAGTCGAATGGTAATCTACAAATTTTAGTTATTGTATGTTTTAATATGCCAGTGTCAGTTTTTAATGTCACTACTCTGACACTTTGATCCTTTCCAGGGTACACCTCGATCACACACGATCAAGTTTCCATTTTAATAGAGGCAATAACTCAATTTTCACAAGAACCGATTCTCCAACTGTGATGTTGGTTTTCGATATCCACCATTTCGGACGTTGTAATCTTGCAAGAAATTCCAAAATTCTGAATTAAAAGTTGGATCAGCTGCCAACGCCCAAGATGAGAATGATAAATCTGATTCAGGAAGGGTGAACCGTTAATGGGTTAAAAATGGAATTGATTTCGGAAATATCTTGGCGCAAACGACTAATTTCCAGATGATACCATTACGATTTTGATTTTAGCACTATTAGAGAAGAGCTAACCTATTCTCATTCTGTTGGCTTGTTCTTTTTAGACTTGTCTCTTAGTTTTTAGTGTCACTTACCTAAAATTAGTTTCAGTATTTTTGCATCATTTCTTTATTTCGTTTATTATCATCGAGGGCCTTTTTTTCAAGCTACGTGAACATCTTAAAAGTACAGAAGATTTTATTTATCTAAATGACTAACGGGTGGGTGTGTTAAACTCGAGCATGCCATTGAAATCAAATACCATGATAAATGCAACATTTGAAAAGATGCGAACAATCTGTTGAAATTATAAATTGAGAAATAAAATAAGCTGAAAGATTTTTCATACTCTTTTACATCTGAAAAATGATACTCTTTTCAATTGTATCATTATCTGTAGAAGGTGCAATCTGTATAAATAAAATAGAGTATTTGTTTGTACATTGAATATTTTCGACACGTTTCAAGTTTTCTATCCGTTCTGTCCTTCTAATTCAAAATCCGTCTCTTTCGCTTTTGGTGTCTGTCTGTATGTGTGTGCCCGTACTACGTCCAAACGGTTGAATATATTTTCATGAAACTTTGCATACTGTGAGTACTTACAATCATTTAGTGAACTTGGTTGCGTTTGTCTGTCCGTCTTCCCGTTCTATGTTTGATTTTGTGTGTGTACAAGTATCACAAGAAATTTATTTAACATATTTTAATTCAAAGTTCTATATTTGATACACTATATTTTAGGGAATACATTATTTAAAATTTCTTTGCCTATATATTTAGGCAAGTCTCATGTTAAAATAACTGAGTAACTATACTTAAATCAATCATAATTTGGTAGTTTTGGAATAGCTGGAAGACATATGGAGCATTGCAATTACTTGGATTGTTTTACCAGTACTGCTGAAAAATCAATTATTTTTCCAAAAACTATTTCTACGGAATTTAAATTATAATACTTTATTTTGAGTCTAATGTTTTTCTTTACGAAATGTAAAGAATTCTGAATATTCGGGACAGACGATAAAGAGAATGAAGCTTAAATAAAATATACATAACAAAACCATTTAAAATATTACTGGTAGTTAATATGGCAACCTTGGTATTTTTTAATCCCTTTTTTAAATTTGTGTCCGTTATATTCCTAGAATCCATTTTGTAGTGAAAAAACAGACACTTTCATTTCTTTTCGTTCGAACCTTTTTTAAATTCTGTTTTAAGATGTATTTCTTGATTTTCAATTCGATGTTTTTCGTTCAATAACTGTAATCAAGGTAAGTATGGTTTAATGAGTCTTAAAAAACATTTTTAATCATTGTATGATAATTTTGGGGAACCCTTTTGTTTTAAAATGATATACAAGACATTTAAATGCATACTCTGAACTATTCTATGTATTCTGGGTAACATTGGCATCCTCTAGAAACTTTCTGTCTTACTAAAAATTTAAATTCTACAAAAATGTAAAGTATGAAATTTATTTACATTTGTGAAATTGTTTATTTCACAATTGTGTACCTTTATCAGAGTGTTACCTGTGATGAATAGGAATTACAATTTATTAACGAAAGCGGAAGTTAGTTAAACAATTCAACCCGAATAACGCTGGGTAATTCTGTTAGTTGTCAATAAAAACTGCTTTGGTATAAGGGAAGAATTTAATATCCTATATAACTTTTTTGTTTAAGATGATAATCTGCTTCCCATTAACAAACAGGTTATGAATTGGTTAACTCATAGATTGAAAAATGACAGATTAGCTTTTATTTTTCTTAGAAAAATGACATAATTTAAGTGTCTGGAAAATAATTTTTTAACTGCTTTCCGACTTTCTATAACTTCTACAACTTACTTTGGACGTAAATCGAATTACATGCATATTTTCATCCACATAATACATTTGACATGCATCGCACCCTTGTTGTATGACACAACTACGAAAGCTGACTACTACAAAAGTCGATTTTGAGTTTTTCTTTAGGGGATTAGGAATGTCCCTTCTTAAGTTCGTTTCCTGTAAAACTGTCGTAACTCAATTCGTAAAAATGACAAATCTATGGCGAATACTCCAGCACTCGTAGTTTTCCTACCAATATTTTTTGACTTGTGACACTTTTGCATCAGGCATGCGACATTTTCGAATTTCGCCATCCTTAAGGAAAGCTCTGAGTTTTCTTTACCAGCTTTACCTTCACTTACTCCTTCAATAAAGGAGTTGAGTGAATTGGAAGATAAACTTGCAAATGACAGTTGAAATTTTTTTTATAACTTTTCAAGGATTTAGTCTAATTAAATTACCTACTCAATAATACTAACAATAACTGTTTTATTATTTTCAATAACATTGTTTCTGATACACACACAGACATTTTGCTACATTAGTTTATTTTTAATAGATTATTGAACTCCGGAAACGTGGCAAAGAATTTCCAATATTGTTATCAGGAAACTACAGTTTTTGTTTAAAAACAGAGTGGACGGAGTTCAGCTTTTATGGAACAAAAGAAAAAAATGCTTTTAAATGGTCTTAAGTTGTTCCACGTTATTGCAGATTATGTGTCCATTTAAAAATGAGTCAATGTCTTGTTTTGAGAAAAAAATTCTAATTAATGGTTTGAATTTTATTAAAAACTTCCTTCATGATCATAGAAAAATATTTATAAGCATTCAGGATGTATACTTGTCATGTTTTTCTGGTGAAATTTTTAATCTTTTTACACTAAATACCCATTTACAGCATGTCAGAAATTATTTTGTTTATGAATAAGTCGAAAGTATGAAAGAGTAATTCAGTATTTTAAAATTCTTTTTCTGCTATTAAATAATGCTTGTAAAAAGTGAATGAATCATTTTATATTCTCTTATATACCAAAATAGATAACGTTTTAAAACATTTTGTTTCGACCAAAATAGAAAAACAAATTAAGGGATTTTTGAGAAAACTTCGTGCAGTTACTGAAATAGCTTGTTTCCTTTCATATATCCCCATTCAAGTTTGTTTTTCTACATGCTATTTACTTTTACATTGTTTATAATGTTTTATATTTCATTTATTTTATTGTGACTACGTTTCAAACGTTTCCTCCGGATAAGTAAACAACTTCAAGTTTGAGTGAATTTGAAAATGAGAACTCTCATTACTATTACTGTGGTTTCACAAATATAGTGAACATGTTTTATTTATAATTATAACTGTTATCTTTTGAAATTATTTTTGAGTAGCTTAAGAACGTCTTTCCAAATTGCTGCGAATATTTTAAAAGCAAAATCTTCCAATAACCCAGGAAATGATCCTGTGTTTGACAGAAATATTTCATAAAACGAACATACCTATGGAATTGACACTGATTTGAAATTGTTTGTTTTTGTTTTTAGTTGCTCTTTTTTCACAAAAAAATATGAAAAACCTTTTCGCTTCCTGTTTTCAGGTTTCATAGCAAAATATCCAAATCCCACATTAGAAAAGAAAAACAAGTTAAATGTTCTTTAATATAACTTTTAATTTTTATTATATCTTTTGATTTGTATATTAAAACCAATGAATAGCAAGTTTTTATCTGCACAGAAAGTTTTAATAGTGTAAATGAAAATTAATGCCTCTTTTCATAACAGATAATCGGAAAGTCTTTTTGAGCAGATTACTTTCCCATTATTTTTATTAAAGAACTATAGAAAACTTAATCTTGTTTTAAAAAGACCCAATTTGATTTGGAAATTTTAAAACCGTTTCATTTTATTATTTTTTGAAGAAAAATGGACAAATTTTAGTGTTGTCTCCACATTCCTGAAAAATATTTGTAAATACCTAAGTATTGAACAGGTTTAATATTTCATAAATGTTGAAAATGTACTCATAGTATATAATTACCAGTAATATTTCTAGAAATGTATCTTTTTCATTTTTGGTACGTTTTAAAAATGGTGAGAAAATTTCATTCTGATGCATCTAATGATATGATTAAAGAAGCCCAGTCAGCTGAGTCACGGAAAAGAAATGATATGCTAACCATGTAAAACAAAAAAATCATTTTGTTATATCGCTTTTGCGTAATTTATAAATGCCTGCAATAAATAAAAAATATATAATTTGCATAAGCTACATCAGAAATATTATTAAAAATAAATACAATTGAATGGCTTATAAATAAGGCCACATATAGTTAAGGTCACATGATCGATAGGAAGCAAAATATAGGTGTTCAATAATTTGTTCATAAGCTTATCTCAATTCAGTGTTCTTTAAAAGCATTGTAAAAGACTTAAGGAATGCTTTTCCCCCGCAGGCCTAGTAAAAGAGCAATACAAATTGCCAGTTATTTGGTGTGTAAAACAATTTGTAAAATAATGTTGACAAAAAATCGATTATGTGAAAAAACCCTAAAATTAAGAACTTTATTACCATTTCAAATTATATCCTAAGTTTAATTTTAAATACATGAACTCATACGTCATACTACTGTTTTGACGATTTAATTATGTAAAAAGTATGTATTAAGAAATTGAGGAATTTATATTTCCCTTAAGTTGGTACCACCTATTTCATTTCATATTAAATTTACAACTACATTCAATCAAGGTAAGTAAATTTTATTTGAAAAACCTATGTAAAATAAAAAGTCAAAGAGCATTTTTAATTTCTGAATCAAGTTTTGAGTGTTTTTACTCTAATCAATCTGTTGAAGAAAAAATTATTTACATTTTTGTGTACAAGAAAAACCACATTCTTCTTCGACTCACCCAGAACGTGTAATTTTCCGTTTACAATCTTTTGAACATATGTTTTGCATTTAATCTAAAATTGGAATCGTCTTGATAACAACAGAATTACATGCTATCTTTTTAAAAATCTACAACAAAAATACAATTACAGTCAAGAGTTAAATTGACCTCTAAATTTGCTTATATTTAAACACATATGAATAGAATGCAATTTCATCATTAAAGATGTGACCTTAGAAATGCACACAAGGACACAAGTTCTAATTCTTAATATTTTCCTAATGCTTCATAAACTGTTCCCATATGAATCCAAAGACTTCCAATGACATTCCCACAGAAAGCTCTAGGAGCTTCGCAGGTAGTTCTGAGGAATATTCTAGGCAAATATTAAATTGCCGTAGGAAGTTTCAAGAAGGGATTGGGCAAAAGTTACAAGTTACCTATTCATCCAAAAATCTTCCTAGATTTAACCGAATAACCTGCCTAATGGTTCCTAAATTAAACTAATGTCATCTATATAACTTCACGATTCTTTTTGAAACCTTCCTAGATAAATCCGGCAACTTCCTACAGTGCTTCTCAGTCCTTAAAGTGGAAATACCGAGGAGCTCCTAGGACAGCAAAACGGAAGATTTTAGTGGACATTCGAAGTCCCTGGGAGGTTCTAAAGCTCGAACGTCCTAGAGAAGCCATACTGAAAGCATGGAAGTCCTGGAGATTTCCTAGGGATGGATATGTGCTATATGGGTAACGAATGGATTGTAAGTCTAAGTCCATTCAAAATTTCCCTGAATCAGTTTCCTCCAAATACAGAAGAATAAGCCTATATTCTTCTGTTATATAAGAATAAGCCCTAAAAGTCTATAATAGAAACAACACCAAGAGTGATGATGTAACGTAGTGGATCTTTTGGAGCATATCATGTACTTTTGTACTGGAGAACTCTGTTTTAGGTAAATTTTGATTTGACTATGTGATTTACAATCCATTAATTCTTCCTGTTTTTAAACCTTTTTTTATGTATATTATGTTTCATGGTTTATAGATACATCGTGATGTCGGTGTCAATGCATCGGAGTCTAAAGTGACCAACTCTCCCGTATTTTCTGGAACACCAGTACTAGAGTAATTTGTTTGGATCCTCCCGGTTCCTGTAAAGATCTTATATTTCTCCTGTATATTTATATATTATTTCCCCAAATACATTCCGATATTAACTGAAATTATTATAGACTTGGAAGTACTCATCCATAAATATCAAAAGTTACTTATAATAATTGATAGAAAGTCTAGCATTGCTAATCGATAGCCGAATATCCTTTTTCGGATTGTAAACAGAGAAAAGAACAAAGTTGGTTCAATATTTCTTGTGATTTAAGAAACAAATTGATGTGCCAAACCTTAATAAGATCTTAGGCTTCTTAAGCATCCCAGGCTCAAATTGAAATACTGAAAGAGTTTTTTCACTTATGAGTAATACATGGACTAAACAAAGAAATCAAAGCATCTTAGAGCTTTGTATCAATTAATTCAGAGCTAATTGTATCAATTAATTGACTACAGTTGAAAAGAGCTTTCGAAATTTGCACAAGATAAAAAAGATGCTTAGTTCTGTAGCATCAGTGGACAAATTATATTATACAATGTAATTTTTTTTGTTTTGTTTAATATTATACAATAAATAGTGACACCACGCCGATAAAAAGGCGTGAAATTTGCAGTGACAAAATCTCCCTTTAAAATCATGACTGAAAGTTGGTCTCTCCACACCGGACATACGTATATCAGCATATACTTTAAAGTAAGAAAACCGTCATTCTTGCTAATTCTAGTGTTAAATAAATGTATCAACTTTCATTCATAATGTAATAAAATGTCGCGAACGTTACAGGAGGATTAAAGTTCCCTTCAGAATAATATAATTATTCCCCTAGCTCAGAATAACATAAGACCATTCAAAATAATTTCTAATTCCATTAAAAATTCCCGCATTTGAATAACTAATGAGCATTGAAAGCACGAGAAAAGGCAAAAGAACGTTAAGTAAAGGCAAACCAGCCGAAAGAACATTCCACACACAGAGCATACTTCAGATGCATTTGAGTTTCAGAAATAGTTTTTGCGAAGCTGATGACTTTAGCCACTATTCGTACGCAAATAAACTGACGCAATATATTCCTGCTGTCTGCGAAGTGTATAATTATTTTTGTTTCTTGTATGTGGTCCTCATATTCTCGAATTCCTCATCCTCTAGTAAGAGGACAAATCTTACTCCGATTAGTTTGCGCAAAGCCATAGCTACATTCCACACAGATTAAATATTGAAGTCTTCTGAATAATTGAAAGGGATCTGGCAATTCGAAGCATCCGTTACTTTCCTTCCTGGAGCATTATTTCTCAAATTCTTTTTTGATATCTTTTCCAGTCAATCAGATATGTGTCTTATCTCCTTAATTAATGTTTATTCATATTTTCTACACTGTGTAATTAGCGCTGTTCGGTGTCTAAGTCTGTTTAATATCAAATTCTCTGTAAAATTTTAAGCAAAGAATGAAAATATTTTTAAAACGTACTTGAAGAAGTATTTTCGAAAAAGGGGCTGTGTAAAGGGGTGTTTAAATATTAATTCGTGTTTAGGAAGAACAATGAAGCAGCTACAATTCATCAATTTATTCAGAAAAGAAAACCAAGAATAAGGTTCAGTTACAACATGTGAGAAACTTTAATGGAAATGAAAGTGGGGTTATTAACCCTCCAAGTGGTTTTAACTAGGTTCACTCACTATTTAGAACTTGAATTTCTTGTTTAACCCTCCAATCGGTTTTGACGAGATGTTTCATCCATCAAGACCTGACCAATTTTGCTAATGATTTCGTCATCAAGATCTTGCCGATTTTTTGATGACGACAGAATCAAAATCTGGTCAGGTTTCCTTAGAACGAGATATCTCGTCCACCCAGATCTGGTCAGTTTTCTTCTAATGACGAGATACCTCTTTGAGAACCACCAGGAAGATTAATAGCATATTATGTTACTTTTAAATAACGTCAAACATCCAGGTATATCTTGATAATTCGACTGAATTTCGCAGTTGCGTCGTTCCGGTACAGCTATATGAGAGAAGATAGTAAAATTTATAGCCATTTTACCCCATTTTTAAAATTTACTTAAATTATTAATTTTATTTTGCATTTATTTTTTCGCATGGCAATATCTCGATGTGGAAAATGGATCTTGTAAGTAGAATTGTATAAATTTGGAAAATAAATATTTAAAAAATTCGAACGAAATATTTTAGGAATAAGGATACAAATAGCGTAACAGGAAGTAAAATATCCGGATTTTATCTTGTTTGTTTTGACACTGAAAATCCCTTTCATACTTCGTGTTATCTTAACTTGATTAATTGTACTACAAAGTGAATACTTCTTTCATAAAAATATACATATTTCTTGAAGCACTACAAATTTGCCTTAGAAAATATGAATACTGAATAACACATTTTGAATACAAATTGAAAATACGATATATTTATTTAAAAGAATTATTTCACTATTATCAAATCAGAGCATCGTATTTATGCCCGCGAGATTTTATTTTTACCTGTAGGGTATTCAGTATAGCCAAGTTGACCTCAAATATTGTGTCATTGAATGTGCAATAGAAATACACAGTAAAGATTTTATAGGTGTTTTCTGTAGAGTATCATTCATTACCTTAAGCTATGCGTATAATTTTACTACAACGCTATTAAGCCACATAGACTATATTTTTCTAGGGTGAGGTGAGGCAAGTCCTTTCGCAGAATAAGTGCACCCACTGACTATAAAAAGTGTCTGTGATTAAAATAGGGAACTGTATCTGACTGGAAACACTTGAAGTCCTTTAGATTATTTTCACCGCTAGAGCGCTCTTAATTTCGACCTGGAAATTGTGCACACCAAAGAAGGGCATAAATGAAATTACGTACTATTAAACCACTCACAATATTATCACATTGCAAACAAGAAAACAGTAAACAGTACGCATTTATCCCATCATGTGGAATGGTAAATTTAAACAAATAAAGTTGTGAATATATCAGTTAATCCTCTTTGTGGTTTATCTTCGGGTCGAAAACTGCCCTGCAGCGTGCAGTTTCTAGTGCAAAAATCTGTTCCAAACTGTCACCAGATCTAGGCAAAGGACAATTTGTTTTTCCATTTGGATCTTCATTCCCTGGGAGTAATAAGGCAGTTTTGTCGCGACGAGATATCTCGTCCTTAGCAAAAATGACCAGATCTTGGACGAGATATCTCGTCGAAACACTTGAAGGGTTAAGGGTCTGGGAGTATGTGGTAAAAATATGGTTTTTAAAAATTACTGGCGACAGAGTAATAATTGGTTCAAGCAGAATGCCCTACTTTACCATACCAAAAAATCCTTGTCATGCATTATTTTAGATATTTGTAAGGGGAAAGGTTATATTTTTCAAGATTAGTTTGGATATCAACTTGAAGATTTTTGTAAACGTAGGTACCTTTAGGTACGTATGATTTTCCACACACTCTTCTCTACACGGTATTCTAGATCTTGACATCAGAAAAATGTATTGCACAAGACATTTAAGGTTCTGAAAGTAGATAACAACGAGAAAAATTTTATGCACAATTACACTTTTATTAATAATGGATATCACGAGGAATTTAATTACAAAAAATGTTTCAAGATAAACATTTTGCCGTCCAGAATGTTTTACGAGAATTAAGAATAAAAACTCACGAAAGCTGCTAGTACGGGACTGAATGTAAATTAGTGATTCTATTCATTCTGAGTTGAGCAGATTCATATCGCCAAAAAGGACTAATTTGCATGTTATTAGGAGAAAAATAAAGAACTCATAAATAAATTACACAGCCTACGTCATAAAAAACTGTTTAAAGGTGAAACAGATTATATGATTAACGGATTATTAGATTTTAATAAGTGATCAGATTGTGCAAAAATAAATGTAAATGTATAAAATGTTCATCGAAACCTTTCGTTTTTGGTAACATAGAGGATACTAACTTGTAAAAAGCTACATAATTTTTAAAAATAGGATTCGATTCTGTACTTTGAAAAGGGATTTCATTTTAAATATATTGGTGTAAATTTCGTAAATTTTTAATTGCTTCTTTTATTTATATCTAATTAAAAGATAATTCAATATATTAGTTGAACGTTGCATTGCGGAGTTAAATTTTTAGAAGGCAATTAAAAGTTTGGAAAGTAAGAAAAGTTGATGACATTTTTCGTATAAAGTTGCGGGAATCGAACCTATTTGAAGTTATAACGAAAGAACAGCAGGATATTTATTTGCATAATAAAGTTAATTTAGAAATATGAAGTATAATTATATTTTAATTTCCAAAAGTAAATATTAGAAAATTTGGTGTCAAACAATCCTTGTATAATTTATGTATCTTCAGATTTTAAAAGCATTTTTATAAATTTATCTTTTAAAGTGTAAATTAAAAGTACGAAAAAATTGCTCCAAACTAAAAATATGTTGAATGTTTGTCTCAGACAAATGCATGGATCAAGTTCGAAACTATCAATACCAATAGTATTTTATCACATTTTTAAGTATTAAGGTTACGTGTACACTAGAAGATTTTTTTACAATTTTGACTTTAAAAATCCAGTTTTTTCCAACAAGTTCTTGGCTTATGCTTACAATCATTTCAATGAGAAAAAGCCTGATTAAACTAATTATCTAATTTAGATATAATCAGCTAATTAGCATGTTTTTTGAACAGCGATATCTCAAATTCTAATATGTTCAGAAAGAAAAAAAAAATTGTGGAAATTATTCCTAATATTATTCTTCATGTTTTAACCCTCAATCAAGTTGCTAATGGGAATGGGTCATTTTTTACAATGGTTTTCACCAAAGAAGACTAAAAAAAATCAAGATTTTTCAGGAATTTTAATATTTGAAAATCAACTAAAAATTTATTTCTTCACTAAAAACTCTAATTGAGATTCAGAACAACCACTGTATTAAATAGATTATAGAGATACAAAAATAGTTATAATAGATAGATTCATTGTTGAGTTATCCTGAACAAAGCATCGTATTGCAAAAACGCAGTTCTTAAGAAATTGAATTTAAAGTTTTGGAAACATGTTTGGACTGGTGACACACCAAACGAAAAACACTTGTAACTAGATAAGCATTCCGAATATTTACACGATTTTGGTATAGTTTAAAAGCTCAAAAATCGGGAAATATTTTGAAGCAATAAAAACAAAATTGACGTTCAATGGTCAATTTTGGTCAATTTTCGTGATTTCTATTGTATGCATACACCTTAAGTAAGTTGCAAGCTTACCATTTTTTAATCCTTCCATTTTTCATTTAAAGTGGTATTTGTGATAATACCTCTTTAAATGGTGTGAGGTTCTCCGGCCAGACACTGAGGAATGTTAGCCGGAAGGAACCATTTAATCCCCGAGGGACGTCTGCAGGGTTGTCCCTGGACGGTCATCCGGGTGCTATGAGGAGGCTGCAAGAGAATGATAGGGATAAGATGGGGACTCGAGAGACAGACATGGAAAAGAGGAGTCGCTCGTTGGAAGGGTCATGTCCAGGCGATTGGGAACGTCGACGTGTAATTTGAAATGTAAATACATTGTGCGAAGAATTTATGATACTCGGAAATTTTAATAAAATGCTTGAAAAGCATACCAAAGAAGTGTGGTAGCAAAGATGGAAGAAAAGAACCGTGTGACAAATGGAAAATTCAGGTTAATCTAAATAAATTCTTAGGTGGGTCTTAAAAATTTAATTCCGATTCAATAATTTTAATGCTATTTGTAAACACATATGTACGTCCATTTACCTGACATTGTTTGGCGCAGCTTGGCTAAGTATGGCGTTTGCTCCATGAAACCTAACTAACCATTAGTTTTCATATAAGATAATTCTAAGTGAATTTTAAAATCTTGGGCGTCTATTTTTGAGTTTTACTTCACAAAA
This sequence comes from Meta bourneti, assembly GCA_933210815.1. Lineage (NCBI taxonomy): Eukaryota > Metazoa > Arthropoda > Arachnida > Araneae > Tetragnathidae > Meta > Meta bourneti. The sequence continues at coordinate 75,457,404 of OW119928.1, forward strand.
TACACCATAGGCAGTATTGTGCTTTCAACGGGCACTTGCATCACAATGTCTGTTTATAAGTTACCTTTCTTCTCAATTTTCCCACGAAGCATCAGTTAACTAACTCTGAGAGTCGAGAGAATTGCGAGTTGTGTAGTATTGCTTTTTCCCCACAACACACATAAGGACGAACCACCACATCTATTGGTTGAAAGAATCGCAGAAAAGATTTTATTGGTCAAGGAGGTCACAACTGGTCAAAAAGTCATGCAGGAAAAACTGCAAATTACAGAACGGATATGTGTGTAGAAGCCACTCAGAGGGTTAACCATGGTATTTATTTTTAATTGAACATTAAGAAAATATGACTTTCAATGGCGACGGTCCGGGATCAAACCCGACAATACCACGTAATTTTAAATCACTGTCAGATTACGAGGCAACACCTGAGTCCACTCTCCAAACTTCCTCATCAAGCCAACGTGAGGACATTTGAGTTCACGACAGATTTAATGTGCACCAGCCCCCTTTGTAAACGACGGTATTTGGTTAGATTCAATCTCGCTATCCTCCGGTTGCTAATCCGATATTCTTCCAATCGGGCAACCTCAAAATTATTTAACCTGAGTTACCAGTTTTCAAGTCATTGGGCATAGGTGCTTCTAGAGTATGAACATGGAAAGTTTGGAGCCCCCTAACGTTAAATTTGCTCCCCAAACTTTTATTTTTCGGAATATTCTTATCACGCTGAAAATTTGTATTGTGTTATTAAAGAACTCGAACAAAATCGGTGTGTTGTTTCTTTTTGAAGTAAATTTTTTTAGTGAGTTATTAAACAATATTATTAATTAATCGAAGAATATGAATATCAGTCTTAATTTATTTTGATTGAAATCTATTCAAAATATCGTTTTATATGATAATGCAAAATTTCAGCTCTTTCTACCGAATAAATTTGGTATTCGTTATTTTTAGCTGTTTTTGCAAAAAAAGAAATGACTCAGTTTTCCACTTGTAGGAAGGGCCTGGGTAGCCCGATTGGAAGAATAACGGATTAGAAACCGGATGGTTGCGAGTTCGAATCCAACCAATGATCGCCGTGTACAAAGGGGGCTGGTGCACGTTAAATCTGTCGGGGCCTCAAATGTCCTCACGTTGGCATGGTGTGGAAGTTTGGAGAGTGGGGAGTCAGCTCAGGTGTGACCTCGTCATCTGACCTTGGTTCAAAATCACGTGGTATGGTCTTCGGATCTTTTCCTTTGTGATTGATCCCCGACCGTCGCCAATAGCCCGTTGTGTTGCTCCAGTGTGACGTTAATTAAAATACCTACCTTCTACTTGTAGGAAAGAGATAAAATTTTTCAAGATGATGTAACAAGTTTTGAACGGATTGACATAAAAATGTTGCAAAGTTAATTATTTAAATTTCACAATTAATTTTGTATACTAAAAATTAACTTGAAAAGAAACATTCATGGATATTGTTTGGGTTATTCTATAGTAATATCGTATACAAATTTCAGCATGATAGGGATTATTTTGGAAGACTTGATTAAAAGTCGGGAAGCTAATTTAGCATTAGCTAATTTGACATAGATTAATCAAAACTTCTATTCTCATAATTCCAGGGCTGTCAGAGGTGACTAAAAGGTGACTTTTGTTGCTAATTTTCAACCTAGGCGATTAGTAGTATCTTTTTAAGCAAAATCGTCTCTAAAAGTTAATTTTCGAATTTTGGCGACCTTTTCAAAATTCACCAAAGGTCAACGTTAAATTAAGTGTCCCTTTTTGCCAACTTAATAGCAGTAATCCTTGTAACAGTCACGATTTTATCATTCTGCGTCATCTGCAATTTCTTTACTTTTAAATTATTTGAGACTCGGATTTCTATCGGTATCAAATTCTTCCAAAAATATGAATACCAATTAAAAAAAATTGTATTTTCTCTAGTTCTCACCCAGAAAAACTTGAAAATTGTCTCCGAAAAATCTCATCAAAAATTATCAAAAATAATGAGTTTTTACATAACTCTAGAAAACATTATGTTTCGATGTCTTTGGAGACTTCTTTAATTTTACATAAATACTGAAAGGGAAATTGTCAGTAAAGTAATTCATATACTCAGAAATAGTGAGACCTTAATAAAGTACTAACATTTTTACTAGAAGTGTTTTGAAGTTTTTCATGTTTCCTTAAGTAATAAGATGTTCTTTTACTAGATAGACCTAAAAGACAATATAATGGTACAAGAGACTTATAAAATATAAATTATTCATTTCTTTACTTTTTTCAGATTAAATTTTTAAGACTGACTTTCAAGGTTTCTTGAATGTATAAGAAAATGTAAAGTATCTTTGAGTTTAATTATTAAAATATGTGGAACGTTTTCAGTGATAAGAACTTGATTAAATTTGTATTCAATATGCAAAATATTTCACTTTAGTTGCGTTGCATTTATTTTTTTATAGAAAGTTTAATTTATATCTACTCCCACATGTGTTGAAACCGTTCTAAATTGACCAAAAATATAGTACCAAAACTTGGGTTTTTTTCAACGTTGCTTCTCCTTAGCACATCGGGTTGCTCCATATTCTCTAAATAACTGTTCTGAACAGTGCTCTAACGAATTCCTTAACTATTAACATCCTTGATATATGTACTATATCTGTGTTAAACAAAAATGTACTTCAAAATATAGTGGAAATAAAACTAATTACTATTTTATAAGATGCAATAAATTTATCAGTGAAATGGTTTATTTTTGCTTTACCTTGGGTATTTTGCTTTAAAAAACCTATTTCAATGGGAATACTACTGTTTGTCAACAATGGTATATGCAATTGCTAGAAATGCTTCTTCTAATTCCGACTATGTTAGAAATTCAAATTTCATAAGAAAATATTTAATTTTTCAATATCAAAAGTTAGTCTGCGAATTCTTCAACATCTGTTTCATATTTAATTAGCACATTTTGTGTTTTAGTCGTTTCATTTTCCTTCAGCCGTTAAATCTGAGCAATTAAAATTGCTGCTAAAATAAGGCTTAAGAGGAGACTCAAGAACCTTGGCTGTAGCAGCCCTGTAATTCAGAAACAACTAGACCAAACTCACTTGAAATTTGGTGTCCAAAGTAAAGTTTTGACGTAGATTCGAAATTTGGAATCAAAATAAGGTGGTATCAATGGATATTATGAACTATGTGTGCAATTTAATATGAAGACGACCTCTAAAGTATATTTTATGTATATGAATTTATAGAAGATGCTATTACTTATCAAATAGTATCTTATAATCTGCTCTACTATGAACGATGCGAGAAATAGGTGGTGTTTATTTCCAGTGGTACCTTAATTAGGTAGGCATGTAGTTAAATTTTTGGGTGTCACCACCTTTGGTGGTTCCGGTTCTGGCTTCCGGAAGAAGCCCAACTCAAATGCTGGCTAACATCAATCAATTATTCGATGCTATTTCAGCGTGTTATCAACTGTGCCATAAGCATCTCAGAAACAAAGAAACATAATTTATTCAGATGTAACAATTAATACTGGTAAATGAATAAAGAGCAAATGGTTTGACATGCCTACGGAGAAATGTTGCGCGGCACACTTCTAGTCGAAGAATTCTTAACGCGAACAGTTGTAACGATAAGAACATTATTCATGCGAACAGTTGCAACGATAAGAACACCAAGTCTAGAGATCTTTTAAGTGTTGCCAGAAATTTACGTCGTACTGGAGCAACACACACTGGGTAATTAATTAGTAAAGGAAACTGGTGGAATAAACATCTTTGAAACATAATTTGTTCGCCTTCCATTAATATACGAGTAAGACTGAAAATACTCCTGAACCACTGGCAATGCATATTCGGAATTGCATAACTTATATTCTCTCTTTTGAGCGTTTATGTTTAAATACTAGTGATGGGAAGAATGGAGTACTTTTGAGTATCGAATACTTGGTATTCGAGTACTTTTAAGTATCGAGTAAGTATATATATACAAAACGATTAATCGATAGCAATAATCAGAACTACGATATATGGCACTTATTTAAAAATAACAACTTGTTAAAGTGCCTTTCTTGGTATAGTTGGTTAGAGCACTGTATTTGTAACATATTTGTTCATTGTTCGAATCAGCTACAAATGGAGTTTGATGGATTGTTGTTTTAATGCGAATGATAATTTAAGACAATCAAATTTATTCAATTTTTTTTATTATTTTGATCAAGCTGTGATTAAAAAAGGAATTTATTTTTCACAAAACTCAAATTTTTTTCTGAATTATTTTTAATTTTTTTTTTTCAGAATTATTTATATAATTAAAAAAAAGGTTTAAGTATAGCTATAGCTATAGCTAGAACTAGACAAATTGTATTTTGAACAACAAAAATTAATCTCATGCACAAATTCTAAATTTTCTGGTCACGCATATATCGCCTGCAATTATAAATGTGTCAACTATTTTTATCTTGATTTTATAAATCATGATTCTTAAATTTTAGTTTTCGTATCGGAAAGATTTGATTTTCTACCATATTTTGAGGAAATCGTTAATAATCACTTTTAACAGGGAACGTAGACAGAATTTTATTTTGGAGGAAGCTCCGAAGATAAGAATGAAACTTTTTATATAAGTCTTTAAAGACACTTTTAAAAACGTTTGTATAAATGCAAAAAAATATTTTGTTTATTTTGATACCTTGATCTGAAACTTCAAAATTATTTCTCTAAATTTATCATAAAAAGTGACACATCTCGGTTGATCTAAGTACAAGAATGGTTCCGTAAATATTTACAAAATAAATTACATTAAATAATCAAATCTTGTTCCTGGATTTACTTTTTATTTTTGCAACCACTGTTTGGAGTACGAAGATGTGAAAAGAGGTAAGAGTCAAAGCAGAAAAAAATATTCATAATTTTACTATCGTAATAAAGATTTTGTCAGATATTTTTAAAGAGAATTTTAGTTATTGTCAGATATTTTAAAGAAAGTAAGTCATCTTAAGAATGAAATAACGTTATTTTACTTGAAGAAAAAGAAAAGCATATCAAGCATTATGTATCTTATTTGCAGATATATTATTTTAAATGTCAGAAATAAAAAAGCTTGAAAATTAAATTAAATTAAAAAAATTAAGTGTAAATAATTAAAATTAAAAATATAGTTGGAAATATAAATTGAAAAACTTCCAGCTTGATTTTCAAAAATAAAAGGCAAACCATTGTGTAATTTACTGATAATTAAGCCTGCCTATTCGGAAAATTGCTTCCAGAAAATTTCAAATCCAATCCCTTAATCGATGGAATTTTTCGACACTTCACGTGAATTTTCAGGACATGTAAAATTGGAAAAAGCAAAATCGAAACAAGAAACAACACTAACGAGAACCATGGATACCCATGCAATGTGACACTGCTACTTAAGATGAATACTCTGGTATTCGAATACACAAAGTGAATACTTTTGGCATCCGGATACCTACTCTTGTAACCGAATACCTTGGATCCGAGTACTTTGGTAACCGAATACTTGTATTTGAATACTCCTGTATTCGAATATCTTGGATCCGAGTACTTTGGTATTCGAATACTTTGGAAAAGAATCGAGTACAACGATTACTTTTAAATATCGAGTACATGAGTACCTTTTGTATTAGAATACTCCCATCACTAGTAAATACTAGGAATAGTTTCTGAAAGTGGGCATACCTTTTTTTTCATTTGCGAACCTACGAAGAAATTTTTTTTTTCGATTGTGAGGTAGTTCTGAAAGATCTTATTCTCCGGGGGAACATTTCTTCCTCAAAGGACACTGTGACATTTCTCTTTACTGAATAAAGAGACTACTTCAGGAAAGTAAAGAACTTCTTGAAGTGTTATCACTCAGTTAAAGATTGAATAAAAAATATCGTAGAGAAGGGATAGTTTTTCTTGTCATATTTGTTTCAATCATATTAAATTCAATGAATTCATAAAATGTACCGAATTCCAGAAATTAAAACGTATTTGGACGTATCATTCGAAAACGTATTCTTATGATGATTCAAACCTTTTAAATGATCAACTGGAAATTTTATTTTGTGAAATCGCAAAGAGCCTTAACATAACGTCATATTGTCGGCTTACAAGTGAAACACACTAGTCGAAATTTTCAAAGATGAGTTTTTAATTCTCTTTGTGGTTGTCCAGAAGAGGTATCTCGTCATTAAACGAACTGACCAGATCCTTGATGGACGAGATATCTCGTTCCAAGAAAAAATGACCAGATTTTGATCCTGTCATCAAAAAATCGGCAATACCCCGATGACGAGGTATCTCGTCATTAGCAAAATTGGTCAGATCTTTATTGACGAGATATCTCGTCGAAATCACTTGAAGGGTTGAGACCAGAATGTATATTATTGTAACAGTTTTGTGATTTGATTTCAAATGATAGGACATTTATAAATTACTTCGTGTTCAAAAATAGAACTTCCAGACATTTGGTCCATATCTTCAGAAGGTTAATTAATTCATAAATAAAGTCTAATTTTCTAAAATTTATTTAGTTTTAACAAGAAAGCATAACAAATCGAATAAATAAATGTAACAAGCTTGCTGCTGTGTCTCACGACTATTATTTATTCTTATTTTAGTATTAATAAGTTGTTTTACATACAAAATATTCATGGAGAACATACGTTTAATGGTGGAATGCTTTTTATAGAACCGCCGTCAGGTAATAGACGCAGACAAACACACTATTAGACCAGGGGTACGCAACGTACGACCCACAAGCAGATTTTATTTGGTTCGCGAAAGTGTCACATCTATTAACATTAATCTGTACAAGAGAAAAATATTTAATTTAAACCAGTTTAATGTAGAAGGTTAAATGTAAAAGGTAATAATAAAGGATGTCCGTGAAATTAGAAGAAATGGATGTAAGTTGATTTCTAAGAAAAGAAGACGCAGACATTGCATTATATGTCTGAGAGTGGCAAGTTTCTTTTCCTAAAAGAACTAGGGACTAGCGTTTCTCGGACTAGGTATTAACCGACTTCCCAACTGGAGATAATTGACCTTCAATGTTCAACGACATAAAGTCCATATTTAAAAAAATGTGCTTCATTGATTTCTACAAGAGCCTGGGAAAGGGGAAGTTTTAATTTTTAATAGGGGAAATGTTAGGTACCTTTGAAAGCACATTTCTCTTTGAGCAAACTTTTACAATTATGAACAAAAATAAGTAAATAAACCGGAATTTAGGAGATATCTCGTGGATTTCTACAAGATTAACTCCCTACTACAAGTCTTAATGAAAAACAAATGCTTATTTTAATGCCCGATCACTGTCCTCTACGGTCTTAGGCACTACGAGAGTAGAACTGGCTGCTGTTTGTGAAGAGGAGCCAGTGGGTTATAGCTGCCGTTACTCCAGACACTCACCAAAATCCATGAACAAACTGGGATTCGAATTCCGGACCTTGGCTTGTTTTAAGGCACAAGGCCATATTTGGCCAAGTTACACCAAACTCAAGATAGACGACGGTAAGTAATGGACACATACACACACCAAAAGTTTTGTTGAGGAAGAAGAAAGCAATGCATCCCGGGTAAGTTACTAGAATCTAACCTACTGGGTGGCAAACAAACGCAATAATCTCAATACCATGTAGGTGGTAGAAAAACAACTGTAACATGTCACATTGATGTTTAGGGCGGTTATAGCCTAGTAGGTAAAGTCGTCTACTAGGCTACCAGCAGAGGGTTGCAAATTCCAAACTCGATACAATCAAATACCGTCGTGTACGGGGACTGATTCGCGTTAAATCTGTCATGTCCTCAAATGTACCCACATTGGCGTGCTGTGTAAGTTTGGAGAGGATTTCTCAGAAACTGTGAACTATAATTTTATGAATTTGTGTGAAATGATACATAACATCAAAACACATAAATACAAAGGGAAAAAATTAAGAGCACTGCATATGATATCAAACTGTAGCATGAAACAATAAAAATGGCAATAATAAGTGACAAGGAGAGTTCACAGAAACAAAAGAATAACTCAGAAAAAAATTAAGGCTTATGAATTTAATATTGAATATGATCTCTCCTGACGTGTACACACATATCACAACGTGTTTTAATGTTGGCAATAATGTTGTTAACCACAGTTTGGGGAATTAAGTTCCACTCCTCCAGCAATGTGGTCTTCAGGGCATTTATATCTCTAGGATAACCGCCTCCGTGCAACTGCTTTTCCAAGGTAGTCCCATAAGTTCTCTGTCGAGTTCAGATCAGATTTTGCTGGCCACGGTATTCGCTCAATGGCTTCACTTTCAAGGAATTCGTCAACGAGGTTTGTTCGATGTGGACGGCATTATCATCCATAAATAAAAAGTCAGATCCATATGCACCTCTGAAAAGTCTTACATAAGATTCTAAGACCTCATCCCTATATCTCTGGCCTGTCACAGATCCGCTGTTGAAAACGTGTAGGGGTGTACGTCCATCGATCGTTATTCCTACCCATACCATCACACCTACACTACCGAAACGGTCACGTTCCGTAATATTCGAAGGAAGATTTCGCGTTCCTGACTCCCTCCAGATGTAAACACGTTTAGAATCAGATGTTAAACTAAACCTCGACTCATCAGTAAAGAGAACATGGGTCCATTGGTGTTCACTCCAGTTCTGATGTTCTTTGCACCAATTAAAGCGATCCCACTTTTGATGTGAAGACAGTGAAACACATACCCTTGGCTTTCTGGCATAAAGGCTTTTTTCATTAAGCCTTCTGTATACAGTTTGCCGTGATACAATAGTTCCATTGGCGGCTGCAACCGCTGAAAACTGCCGAGCAGTAGACTTCCTGTTACGACGGGCAGTTATTGCCAGATATCGATCTTGAGAAGCAGTTGTTATTCGTTTAAGACCTTGCCCAGGCCTCCTTATAACAGTTCCAGAGTTCTGAAATTGTTTCCATAGCGTAGGGACTGTCTTGTCTTCAAATATTCACACATCTTGCTGCTGCCATTATTGTCTACCCTGCTTCTAAATGGCCGATAATTCGCCACTTCACAGATTATTCCAAATGATACTGCGGAACCATAACAAACCGTTTTGAGTCCTTACACACTGAAATCAAACGCTGTATTGCAGAAATTCACTCAGGTATTCACTTTGAGCAAAGCGCTTGATTCACCGTCGAATGACGTAACGCCTTGATTTTCATATTAGAAACCGTTTGATCACTTTTGATTGTATAATATTCAATGGCTTGTCTTTCACACATTCCCTGAAAAATGAATTATATCGATTGGATATTTCGTGGAATATCATTATTTTTGGGTATGTAAAGATAAATTTGGACATGAGTGTATTTTTCCCTTCGGGATTGAACCCTAACCATAGCCAATAGCCCATTGTGTTGTGCCAGTGCGACATTATTTCATCGACCTTCCTACCTACCACAATGACGCTTAAAACAATTTCCTCTGAAATGGATTGCTAGTGTCAGTTCCTCACTCAACATCTTCTTCTTCAAGGGCCGCGGTAGTCCAGTTGGAAGAGTAACGGATTAGCAACTGTAGAGTTGTGTGTTGGAAACTTGATCTAAAAAAAAAGACCGTCGTTTGCGTGGAGGCTGGTGCACCTTAAATCTGCCTTTGGCCTCAAATGTCTTCACGTTCGCTTGGTGTGTATGTTTGAAGAGTGGAGTGTTGATCAGCTCAGGCGTTGACCTCGTCATCCGACGTGGTTAAAAATTAAGACGCGTTATCCTCGGATCTTTCCCTTCCGGATTGATCCCGAACCTTCACCAATATCTCGTGTTGCTCCACCGCGACGTAAATTCAACTACCGACCCTGTATAGACTATTGTCGCGAGGTGGCGTTGCGAACAGTGACGTAACGCCAACGAGGAAGTGTGCCCTGCGAGGCAAAGTTTTGAAGGAGTTGAGAGTTAAAAATAAAGTGTATTACAGTCCACGTGTTTTCTGAGCTAACGACGAAACATGGTCCAAGCGATCGGAGGTCCTATGGATTTATAGGATCTGTGTGTGCTGTTTCATGTGCATAGTGATGTGTTAATTAATAAGTGCTTGTGGTTGGTTGTTCATGAGCTTTGGGTTTAGTGAATACCTGAATTTATTAGTGGGATCGCTGAGTGAGTACCTCTTTTTTCCCTACCTTGAGTATTTTGTTAATAAGTTTGCAAAATGTTTAGAGCAAATAAGAGAGATCTTTATTATGTGGCCGAAGAACTCGGTGAGGTCATAACAGATGAAATGACCAAAACCGAAATCCAAGATAAAATTAAAGCCAACCATAAATATATTTCTGATCCCCAATTTGTAAAGAATCTATTAGAATCCGTAATTTCGGAACGGAAAGCTGACGAAAGTTACATACTTGAGTTGGAAAAGATTAAGTTGCAAAGGATAGAAGCTGAGCTTGAACTTACTAAAGCTCAGTCTGAGATAAAAGTGGATAGGGATTCGAATTTAATAGTTTCGGAATCGTTGGATTCAATTATAAAAAGTATCAGAACGTTGACCCTTAAAGTTCCGAGCAAACCGGAAGCGTGGGGTATGTTTTTTAATTCATTAGAAAGAGCATTTGACACTAAAGGTGTCCCGAAACAATTCAAGGCTGAGATTTTACTTAATTTACTTGGAGAAAAGGCTTCGAATGTTATAGTTTATATAAGGGATGATGAAATAAGAGATTATGAAAAAATTAAATCGATCGTGTTAAAAGAGTTTGAGCCGACACCTCAGAAATGCTTGGAAAACTTTAAACTTGCTAATCGCCAATCAAACGAAACGTACGTGCAAATTCGCTTCTAGATTAACTACAAATTTCGATTACTATCTTAAGCTGAGAAATATAACTAATTTTGAAAGCTTAAAACAGCTAACAGTTTCTGATAAAATGTTTGAAATTTTAGATAAACAAACAGCTACTCATGTCCGTATTAGACAAGGTGAATCTTGGATGAAACCACAGGAAAGGAATGTGACGTTTTTTTCTCATCTCGAGGCACGTCGTACTTCCCTCCGAAACATCCAGATAAGTTTTCAAAACACGTTCCAAAGGTTTTCCTTTCAGATTTCAGATCATCAAAATGTGATTTGTGTAAATCAGGAACTCATCCTTTGCACAAGTGCTATAATTTTAAGAGGTTATCGGTGAAGGAGAGACTTGAGATTGTAAAAAGAAACAAACTCTGTTTCAATTGTCTCTCTGCTAATCATTTGGTTTCGAATTGTGAATCATCGACTTCTTGTCCGCAGTGTAACAAGAAGCACCATGATAGTTTACACTTTTCGCGTGAGAAAAAACCAGCCTTTCAAGAAAGGTCTGAAGTGGAGTATCAATCGGCGCCAGTTGTTGAGACTCCGAGTGCTAATAGGCTAAACGCCAACGCAATTCCTTTCGAAACAAACATAGTAGATCAAACTTTCGTTGGTGCATCAAATTTGCAAGCTACTCGTAAATCTGTTTTGCTCTCCACAGCGATTGTTTATGTTCAAAGTAAAGATGGACGATTTATTACTTGCCGTTGCTTAATGGATAGCGGTTCAATGAGTCATTTCTGTACAACTAATCTAATTGAGTGCTTGCAGATTCCAAAAGAGAAAATTAATGTGGCAGTTTCTTGTTTGTCAGGCGCCTCATTAAATGTAAAGTCCAAAACATCAGTCGTTGTTAGTAATAAAAGTGGTAGTTACCAGCAAAAACTAGAGTTTCTTATTGTGCCTAAAATTACGCATATAACTCCCGCGAAGTTAATTGATATCTCCAAATTGGATATCCCAAAGACCGTAGATCTGGCTGATCCAGAGTTTAATAAACCTAGTAGAATTGATTTATTATTAGGATCGGAAGTTTTTATGAGTTTATTGAGGTATGGGCAATTAAGCCTTTGTAATTCCAAATTAATACTACAAAATACGGTTTTCGGATACACTATGAGAGTATGTATGATAGCTTTGATACGAATAGAATATATTGCGGCTTAGTTAGCAATTTGGGAAACTTAGAGCGAGAAATTCAAAAGTTTTGGGAATTGGAAAATGTTGAGGAGTCCTTAACAAAAAACGAAGAAACTGAATATTGTGATGAGCACTATGCGAGAACTCATTTGAGAGATAGTGAAGGAAGATATATTGTGAAAATGCCTCTCAAAGAGGATCCCTCTTGTTTAGGGGAATCGAAAGAGATCGCGCAAAAAAGATTGAACTCTTTGATTAGAAAGCTATCTAGAGATCTTAACTATTATCGTCTTTATAAGTCTTTCATAAGTGAGTACGAAACTTTAGGTCATATGACAGAAGTAGTTGAGGAACAACCACGGGTTACTTATTATATCCCGCATCACAGCGTTTACAGAGCAGATAGTGCAACAACCAAGCTGAGAGTTGTGTTTAACGCATCAACAGTGACAACAGCTGAGAATTCTTTAAATTCCATTCAGCTAAATGGAGGCGTGATACAAGACGACCTTTTTGCAATCATGTGCCGTTTTAGAAAACATCGATTTGTTTTTACGGCAGTCATAAAAAAGATGTTCAGAATGATTCTCATTAATGAGGAACAAAGAGATTTGCAGAGGATTTTGTGGAAATCCGCAATAGACGCTCCACTTAAAACCTATCGTCTGAACACTGTCACGTACGGGACAGTTAGTGCTCCATATCTCGCCATGAGAACTTTGAAACAACTATCTATTGATGAGAGGAAAGATTTTCCTGAAGCAGCGTCAACCCTAGTTACAGACGTGTATATGGACGACATTCTGACTGGTGGTGATGACCTACAGCAAACTAAAGTACTTCAGCAGCAGTTAATTGGCATCCTTAAGAGAGGTGGAATGGAACTCCATAAATGGTTCGCCAATTGTCCTGAACTGTCTATACAGTCAAGTGCCGAGTATTTGTTCGCACATCCAGAAGAGACCAAAACCTTGGGTGTCTCCTGGAAGCCTCACAGTGACTATTTCTCGTTCAACCTTCTTGATGAGAATATGGGTGTCACTAAGAGAGCTGTGTTATCTACTCTAGCTCGTATTTTTGACCCTCTTGGTCTTCTGGGACCAGTCATCTCACGGGCTAAAATATTCCTCCAACGTCTTTGGCTGCTGAAATTGGGTTGGAACGATCCATTGCCTTCGACTGAGGTAACGGAGTGGAGAAATTTCATTGCAGCGCTTGCGGCTATAAAAATCTTACACATCGATCGTCGAATCCTAACAGATCATCCTGCTTCGATCCAGATGCATGGATTCTCTGATGCCTCAGAGAAAGCATATGGTGCCGCGGTGTACCTTCGATCGACAAATTCTTCAACTGGTGCTATATTGGTTAGTTTAGTGGCTAGCAAGTCCAGAGTTTCACCCATAAAACCTGTGACGATCCCTCGTCTTGAGCTGTGTGCTGCCGTGCTTCTAGCTAAACTGATCAATAGAGTTCTCAAGGCCTTAAAGCTAAAGGTGTCGTACACCTACCTTTGGAGTGATTCCACGATAGTTCTTTCATGGATCCAAAGAAAACCCTGTGATCTCAAAACTTTCGTGGCCAATAGAGTTACCACAATTCAAGAGTTGACGTCTGTTACCCAATGGCGTCATGTACCATCCGCTGCAAATCCAGCAGACCTTATTTCACGAGGTATTGATCCTGACAAGCTAATCCATAACGAACTTTGGTGGCATGGACCCGAGTTCTTACACGAGTCAGGTGATCCTGTTCCCGAGGATTGGGAAGTTGTAACTCCCAATGTGAAGAGATTGAAAGAGAACTAAGAAGAAAATCTAAGGACAACAGTAACTGTTTAGTGAATTTAAATGTTTGTGATAATTTTCTTTTAAACAAATTACTTGATTTAAGTAACAATTATGTGCATATTTTGCGAGTTATATGTTTAGATTTTCATACAATCTTAGAAACCCAACTGAAAAAAGGCAAGGCCCTTTCACACCATAAGAGTTGAGAAGTGGTGAGGTAAGTTTAATCAGATTATTACAGCAATCTGAATTCAAGTATGAATATATTGCTTTGAAGAAAAGTAAGCCTGTTACAGGCAAATTACATTCCTTAAACTGTTTTTTGGATAATGATCAAATTATTATAATTGGTGGACGTTTGAGTAATTCTAATTTAAGTATTAGTGCAAAACATCCTATGCTGTTACCTGCTAATCATAAATTAACTAGTATTATTTTGAAATATTTTCATTTGAAATATTTGCATGTTGGACCAACTTCCTTGTTATATCATGTACGTCAAAATTTCTGGCCTTTAAATGGTAGAAACGTGTGTCGCAAAATAGTACACGAGTGTATTACTTGTTTTAAAAACAAGCCTGTTGCAGTGAAACAAATCATGAGTGATTTGCCAAGTGAGCGTGTTATATCATCCTTTCCTTTTCATTTCACTGGTGTTGACTTTTGCGGACCCTTTTTCATTAAGTTTAAGAATCAAAGAAAAGGTGTGCTAAATAAAATTTATGTAGCTATATTTGTATGCCTATGCACTAAAGCGTTACACCTGGACTTTGTTTCCGATTTAACATCTGATGCATTTATTGCATGTTTAAAGCGATTTTTCGGTCGTAGGGGCAAATTTGCGAAGTTGTGGAGTGATAATGGTACAAACTTTGTAGGTGCCAATTCTGAAATGAAAAGATTATTTCGTCTAGTTAAATGCCCAGATGAAACCTTGGCAAATTACTACACTTGTGAGGGTATAGATTGGAAATTCATTCCTCCAAAATCGCCGAATTTTGGTGGCTTATGGGAAGCAAGGGTGAAATCCTTTAAGTTTCACTTGAAACGTGTCATTGGTAACTCAAGACTCACGTTAGAAGAATTTCTAACAGTGATTTTAGAAATTGAAGGAGTTCTAAATTCGAGACCCCTTACACCCCTATCTCCTGAATTCGACAATTTTGAAACATTGACGCCAGGTCATTTCCTGATTGGTCGGCCTGTATCAAATATTGTAGAACCTCAGTTAATTAATATTACTGAAAATAAATTGTCCAAATGGCAGAGAATTACGAAATTCTCGCAACAAATCATAAAAATTTGGAAGCGTAACTATCTAAACACTTTACAGCAGAGATGCAAATGGAAATTTTGTAAAAACGATGTCTCTTGTGGAACATTAGTGTTGATAAAAAATGATTTACCTGGCACTAAATGGCTTCCGGGTAGAATAGTGAAAATATACCCAAGTTCAGACCAAAGAGTAAGAGTCATTGATATCAAAATTCCTAATGGAAATGTATTAAAAAGAAATGTCCGTGATATTTGCATACTGCCTTTAGAAACTTAAATATGATGGTAATTGTAAATTTAAAGGTATTTGATTTATTGTACATGTTTAAGAAGTTGTATTGAAATGTGTTTGATTATATTTGTGCGTGTTAATTTTCTGTTAATTGAGTTGTAGTTTGTTATTTAGTTTGAAAACCCACATGTTTCAACGTGGGGAGTGTATAGACTATTGTCGCGAGGTGGCGTTGCGAACAGTGACGTAACGCCAACGAGGAAGTGTGCCCTGCGAGGCAAAGTTTTGAAGGAGTTGAGAGTTAAAAATAAAGTGTATTACAGTCCACGTGTTTTCTGAGCTAACGACGAAACAGACCCACCACATTGATGTCTTAAAAAATTCCCTCTAAAAATGGCAGGTAGGTAGTTAATTAACGTCGCACTGGAGCAACACAACAGGCTATTCCCTCTAAAAAAATGGATTGTTAATGTCAATTCCTCACTTAACACTTTCCCCTTCTTCAAACTAATAGATGCAGCCTGCTTTCTTCACAATCCACACCACTTCGAGTATTTATGGAAGTTGTGCAACAGTGCATTAGACACTCGAAGTGTGTCAAATCCCATAAAAGGCCAACGACGAAGTATATGATGTCTACGAAGAACTCTCTTGGAAAATTCAGGGGGGGGAAAGGCAATATCAATTAAGTACGTTGCAAAGTTCAAACCCTTTCTACAACACATTGAAGTATTTACCATTAAAATAAAGAAAACAGCATGGAATATTTATCATCTGTCTGGATAAGTAGCTCCAGTACTTTAATGGGCCAATAAAATATTATGTGTCGGCGATTATAAGTCTGCGGATCGTTTCTTGAGCAACGCAGTGTGTTTCATTCGTAATTTTATGCCACTGTTTCAGTGCTCGCTAAAATTACTAGTAATGAAAATTTATGGATCGTATCTTGTAGCAGCGTCAGCGCGTGTTGGGTAGACAAGCGTACGATTTCTTTTACCGGGCTGTGCGGTTTAGAGCTGGAAATAATTGACCAAAAAGCAACGGTTACGAAATAGTTTCGGAAGACTTGTTGGTCTTGAAATCCCACTTGTAATACAGACCGAAATCTTTTTTCATTTTCTCATAATCTACAGGAGAAAGAAGTTGTGTTGCTCCAGTGTGACGTTAATTAAATTACCTACCAGGAGAAAGAAATATTTAAACTTATAATTTAGAAACGAGTTTCGTTTCCAGACGTTGTTTCGTTTTTATCTTACTCTTCTGAGCTGATATAATGCATTGTAATCACAATAAACTAACCTACTCTTAAATCGTAATTAACAGCAGAACCGAGGAAGGGGTCCTTTTGAATCTTCAAATTTTGCAGCTGTTTATTTTCTTCTGCCAAAGATCAAAGTGGTTTTAAGACTTCTAAAAGGGCCGAGGTAGCCCGGTTGGAAGAGTAACGGATTAGCAGCCTGAGGGTTGCGAGTTCGAATCCAGATTAAGACCGTCGTGTACAAAGAGGGCTGGTGCACTTAAATCTGTCGTGGCTTCAAATGTCCTCACGTTGGCGTGGTGTGGAAATTTGGAGAGTGGGGTACCAGCTCAGGTGTTGCCTCGTCATCTGACCGTAGTTCAAAATTACGCGGTGTTGTCTTCGGCTCTTTCCCTTTGGGATTGATCCCGGATCGTAACCCATAGCCCGTTGTGTTGCTCCAGTGTGACGTTAATTAAAATATTTACCTACCATCTAAGAAAGTATGATACGCCTTACTTAGGACCCTACTGCGCTTTTTCAGTAGCTATGAGGAAGTCGTTATAGTTGTCGTTTTACAAACAAAACTTCGTAAGAAAATCAAAAATTTTCAGGAGCAATAATAACTAGATACCAAATTGTTGACTAATTATGAGGTACGAGGTTAAAAATATCACCAATTGAGGACTAAAAATAATTTAGACTTAGATATGTATTTTAATTAGTCACACTGGAGCAACACACCGCAGCCCAATTTAGACTTAGGAGCTTTTGAAACAAGTTTAGAAGCATACTTGTAACCGAATGTCAGATCCTCATAAAACAAAAAAAATGGAAAATTCGGCGATAAGAAGCCGGTTCGTCGCATTTTTATATCCAGCTAACATGAGCATTGCATATTATAGACTGAAATGCACCAGTGTTGATCTAGATTTCGTGAACATAATCGGAGATAAGTCGAAAGATCTAAGTTTCACCCTGAAACAAAAGAATAGTCATCTCACTGGGAAACTCCAGGGCCAAAGACACAACAATCACGAAGCAACTTGAGGATCTATCTCGATTTTTTCGAAAACAGGGAGTACACGAAGAATATTACCTGACTGTTTTTCAGTCTATGAGAAATAGATGAAACTTCCCCCCCCCCCTCTTTGCAATTGCGTCGTTGTCCTAAAATTTGGAATGAAATATTCAACAGTCACTAACTATACAGAACATTCTTTTATGTATTTATAACATTATTTTACAACACATTTGTAGATATTTTTATTCATTTGACATGAAACGGACAGAGTTTAGATTGACAATGACACAATTTTCACTTACGCAGTTGTTCCAGTCAAATTCAACTACAACTTATACAAAAGTTCTAACAGCACTTGCGTTGTTGTTGCACCGAAGAGCTAACCTCCCTCATCCAAATCTGAGGCACAACTAATACTTGAGTTGTTCTTGTTCGAAATTAAGACGAGAAACAGTTGAGATTTGAACAATAACACGATGCCTTCTAGTGTATCAACTTTATAATGAAATAGACAGAGCATGTGGGTGGTGTCACGTGGGTTTACGAATCGGCTAGAGCCGATTGGCTATCGAAGCGAAGACATATTTCAATCATGCTTGATAATCACTTTAACCAATCAATAACTCGTCCCACATTAGATTCACGTCTTTCCCTTATCCACGTGACACATCTTCAAACCAAGCGATCGGCAGAAACAATATAAAACGTCGGCATATGCTCCGTCTATTTCATTAGAAGGTCGATATTCTAGTGGAATTGAGTGTGACTACAATTCTGCTCTTGTCCCATTGGAAGGATGAATCTTATCAAAGAATAGTGACACATTTCACTCAAAATGCCCTTAATTTGCACTTGCGTTATTGTTCTTCCGGAACAGCGATTTGTAAAGTAGTTTTATTGTTCTCGTCAAAGGTGGGACACTTTTTGATCTGACCAAGTACGTAGTTTTCATTTCCAATGACCGCTTAGAAGTTCGTACCTCAGTCCAAACACGAAGTATTTTCAATTTTAATATAGAACTCCTCAGTTTGGCAGCGTTCAATTTCATATTTGAAAAGAAATATGCAATTTTGAATATTTATTTCAAATTTCATTCATGGCAAGTAGAAATATAAGAAAAAATATTGGTATTAGAGCTTGACATACGAATATTTATGCATCAACAAATCTGCTCCTTAAATATTCAAAATACACGAATTTTCTGTACTAAGAGAATTAATGACAAGGTGAAATAACACATATATTATCGACCATAAATTACTGTACTCTAAAACTATAAGTCGCAACATTCTGAAAAACTGTTTGCAATAGAGTTTTGATATACGAATATTGAATTATCAACAAATGCTCTCCTTAAATATTCAAAATGGACGAATTTTCAATACAAAAGGAACGATAAGGAGAAATAACACGTTATCGACTGTAAGTTATATTCTAACAACTATAAGTTAAAACATTCTGAAAAACTATTCGAAATAGTTTTGACGTACGAATATTGAAGTATCAACAAATCTGCTCCTTAAATATTCAAAATACACGAATTTTCAATACAGAGAACGACAAGGAGAAATAACATGTTATCGACTGCACGTTACAATATTCTAAACAACTATAAGTTGCAACATTCTAAAACTTATTTGTAATAGTTTTGACATTCGAATATTGAAGTATCAACAAATGCTCTCCTTAAATATTCAAAATAGACGAATTTTCAATACAAAAAGAACGATAAGGAGAAATAACACGTTATCGACTGAGCGTTACAATATTCTAAACAACCATGATAAGTTCAACATTCTAAACAACTATAAGTTTCAACATTTTGAAAAACTATTTGCAATAGTTTTGACATACGAATATTGAAGCATCAACAAATCTTCTCTTAAATATTCAAAATAAACGAATTTTTAATACAGAGAGAACGTTAAGGAGAAATAACACGTATGTTATCGATCGCAAGTTACTGAATTCTGAAAGAATATTCCATTTATTCCAGTTTAAAAGAAAAAAATTTGTTAGCGTCCCCGTTCATTTCCCTCATGTATCAATTCCATTTGTGGAGTTTAAGATGCACTGTTACGCTTATCGCAAAATTGAGACAAAAACCAATTGAATATAAGCAAGTCAAATTGATATTCCACAGATGCGTTATGGATATTTCCATTTATACAGACGCTCTCCGTGCATCCACAAGAACACATACGGTTGATTCTCTTACTAAAGACGTCCTGTTGAAGATCTGCTTTTAAACCCATTTGCCGAACGCTCTCGTATGAATACGTATCCCGTCCCTTTCTTTTTGTGTGGAAGTCGAACGTTAGGTATATGTTACAATAGATATTTTAGGGGTCTTTTGTATATGAAGGACGAGATATGGTCGCATTTTTTTATATTGTTATATTCCAACTGACTGGACCAAACTGGAATCAGAATTAGTGAATATGTAAAACATCCTCCTTCACATGTTGTCAAATGCATAATACACGTGAATCTGCATGTTCTCTTCAAACAGGAATATACATACGATTTGTTCTTTTTTAAATAAAAACTAATATTTATGAATCTAATTACATAGAGCACAAGTCATTTTCGATTTTATTAGTAAACTGTTCGAATTATGATTGATTTAAAAGAATTTTTATATCTATTTTCTACTAATTGACGTAGTATTTTATCTTAACTACCCTTCTCAATATATACTAGGTTAAAATCAACCATTTGGTACCTTTAAGTGGATATGATTGAAAATTCACGTCCATTTCCGTGGGCAGAAGGACTAAGCGAATGATTGCATTATGAAAATATTTTCTTCTCCTTAACGTTGATGCACAGACATTTCATTTCTCTACAAAATATAATATTCCCTCTGTCCCAAAATAAGTGTCACATTTACACATTTTGTTTCGAACGTTAATAATTTTTCTTCTATTAAGTAGATCACAATGTGTTAATAGAATAAGGCAACTTAAGAATGACACTCAATCGCCCTTCTTTATAGCAAACAAAGGCTGGTAAAAATCGAAAAAACAAACTTTTACGATATTCGAGAAAAAGTTAAAACGTTTCTTAAACAATGTAAACGTGTTGGAGGATTAAGGAAGAAATACTGATGGGTAACAATAGTCTTCCTAGTGATATTAATATTAACCCTGAAGCTTTAATAAAGCCAAATATTGTCTTATTATGTAATATTTAACCATGAAAGCAAAAGAAACCTTTCGATTTATGATTAAACCATTTTCCTTCATTTCTTTTTTACAAATGTGACAATTATTTCATAAGACAATTCAAGTGTTATATGCGATACTTATTTTGGGACAGAGATAGTAGTTCATAATTTTTATGCACTTCTGAAAATAGTCATGCTAGAAAATAGACAACTCTAGAAAAGGAAGCGGAAAAATAATTTAAGAACGGCATTAAAAGAGTTATACGGAAGCAAACACAAGGATAGCGTTTTTTCGTAGATTCAACCAGCAAGAATCTCCGAGGATATCTTTTAATTCCTTTTATTTAACTATTTTTTACGAACCAAAAAAATATATATTCCGTAATCCCTGCTCTATTTTCTTTGTCTTTCTCAATTTAATTGTACGTGAACACTACAAAGAAATCAATAGCAGAAATTGTCTTCGATGAACCAAGTCTTCAGCACTCAGATGCACAGGTAAGACTATCACGTTCCATAATATTTTTTAGTTTATATCAATAGTGAAAAATCTGTTGAACTGGCAGCAACCTCTACCCCAGGGGTGTCAAACTGGCGGCCCGCGAGGTAATTTTTTGTGGCCCACGATGCTCTGAAATAAAATGAAAACAGGACAATATGTTACGAAGAAAATAGCACTTAGGGAGATCGAGGCGATACCATACACACAATTTCGTCATGTGTTAACTCATTTTTTTAAAAATCACCTACAAAAAAACGTTTTGACTTATTTTCCTACGTGTGAGCAGTTAAAAGCACAAAATCAAAGT
Organism: Meta bourneti; assembly: GCA_933210815.1. Classification (NCBI taxonomy): domain Eukaryota; kingdom Metazoa; phylum Arthropoda; class Arachnida; order Araneae; family Tetragnathidae; genus Meta; species Meta bourneti. Next base: position 75,478,908 of record OW119928.1, read on the forward strand.
TGCTCATTTTCACAATATAGTGGTAAAATTGAAGAAATCAAAAACGAATTCGATAAATGTTTTAATGATTTCAGAGTTACAAAATTTTTTTTCTCTTTTAATTAGGCCTTTTTCCTTTGAAGTTGAAAATGCTCTCACTTCGACACAACTGCAATTAATTGATTTCCAGAATGATTCGAAAAATACCCGGAAATTAAAAAGTTTGCTGCACACATTTTATGCTATTTTGGGAGTACGTACTTGTGTGAGCAACTACTTTCGTCCATGAACTTAAATAAAAACGGCCTACAGATCAAGATTAACTGATAAACATTTATCTGCCATAATGAAGATTGTCTGTTCTCAGTCTTAGAATCCAGATATTGGAAAACTAGTAGGAGGAAAGTGCTGGCAAGTTTACGGTAAAAAAAATTAATTTTAGTTTTATAAATACATTAAATTAAATAAACGTTGAAATAAAAGCAATTATATCGCAATATTATAAATTATTACCCTAAATTCACTTAATTACATATTGTGTTTTAATTATTCTATCCATATTTCTGAATCCTCACTTCAAAATATAATTTTAAGAAAATTTGTAAATGCGATGTGGCCCTCGTGCATTATATGGCCCGTGTTTTAATTGAGTTTGACATCCCTGTTTTAGAGTATCGTTCCCCGTATAGATACAAATCGCTTGGCATCGGACTCTTTTCGGATTAGATCAACTTGGTATCGGACTTTATGGTGCAAAGGCCAATATTACTTTGGAGGAGATTTTAACGTTTCGGTTCTTCTTTCTTAATATGTATAATTTTGTAGGTATTGCATCCTGATGACATCATTATGCTTTCCACGCATGTTTCAAATGCTAAGAAACTATTTTTTTTAAAGATTTAATAGTTAATTAAAAGCTTACTTTTCTAACATTGTTAAATATTTCACATTAAAACAGTGCTTGACTTGCAATATAGCTTCAGGATTATAACTCATATTACTTTAGTTGGTCGGGTTTTATGGTGCATGGGCCAATATTACCTGGGAGGCGATTTCCAAGTTTCAACTTTTCTTTCTTAATGTGTACAATTTTGTTGGAATTGCATCCAGATATCATTACTCTTTCTATGCATGTTTCAAATGTTAAGAAATTGTTTTCTAACTTCTTCATTTTTATTTTTAAAAAGTGTGTACTTTTAAAAGTTCCTTTCTTCAATTTTTTACCAGCCTTTGTTTACAATAAAAAAAGACGATTGACTAGTATTCCTAAGTTGCGTTATACCGTTAACAAATGCTGTCCTCGTTGGCATAGTTTACTTCAAAATTGAAGAAAAGATATTAATATTCGAAATAAAAATGTGTAAATGTGGCACTTATTTTCGGAGAAGTGTTACATTACTTAAGTATTACTACTAGGTTTTGCTGCTATAATGCTTAGATCTTATTACCTATCTCAGTCAATCAAAATATTTACTTTGAAAATTTACCATGCAGTGTGCATTAAGTGAAAAAACAGATTCACAAATGGATCACGGGAAAATTAATTTGTAGGTAAATCCGCCAAGGAAAGGGCCGCAATAACCCGGTTGGAAGAGTAACGGATCAGCAATCGGAGGGTTGCGAGTTCGAATCCAACCAAAGACCGCCGTGTACAAAGGGGACTGGTGCACGTTAAATCTGTCGTGGCCTCAAATGTCCTCACATTGGCGTGGTGTGGAAGTTTGGAGAGTGGAGTGCCAGCTAAGGTGCTGCCTCGTCATCTGACCGTAGTTCAAAATTACGAGGTTGTCCTTGGATCTTTTCCTTTGGGATTGATCCCGGACTGTCGCCAATAGCCCATTGTGTTGCTCCAGTACGACGTTAATTAAAATACCCACCTACCGCCAAGGAAAAAGGCTGCTATACGCAAAATCAAGATGGTGACCGTTTTAAGGTATATCCAGGGAACGCATTACGTTTAACCCACCTACTAATTTACCTATTAATATTCGATACAAGAATGTGCAAATATGACATTTATTTTGGTACAGAAGGAGTATTTGATAATCATATAACTTGAGTTCAGAGAAAATAGTTCGTTTCGAAACACCATCAAAATTAAAAAAACATCGGCATATATCGTCGACGTTTTGGATTTCGTTTTTAACTTCATGTCAGTACTATTGAAATTCATTCTTAACAGGAACGAATCCATGGAAATTAAACAATAGCCATCCATCATAAATATTTATAAAAAGGAATCATAATAGAATGGGGTAGGAGAAATCAGTGCTTGCTAGCTTAGTTCGCTCACAAAATTTGGATTTTTATAAAAGAAACATTTAAAATTTGAAACATAGTATACAAAATTTTCAATTCCTGTATCATTTAATTATATTTAAATAGCGTTGATAGGATAGGAGTTTAAAAATTAAATGTTAAAATGCATAGAATACTTTGGTGACATTATAACAATCGTAAAATAACACTTATTGGAATAATTAGTTTCTTAATTTTATCATTTTCTAGGGAAATGCAAATATGAGAGGCTTGTCCAGTAAAGCTAAACATAGGTAGCGGTAGTGCTTTTGGGGTAGAACGTACTTCCTGTACGTATTGCGGACGTGACGTCATTTGGCTTGCTTTTGGAATACGATTTCGGAACGTCGGCAATCGAAATTCTTAAGAATGAATTCCGAATTTATATATGACAATTAATTCGTCAACGCCGATTAGATTAAACGACAAACGTCGCCAGTACAACGATACATTACATTTTAAGGTAACACAGATGTGTATCATGCGAGAGAATTTGTGTAACAGGAAGCAAAATCTCCGTTTTTCATCTGATTGTTTGTTCTCACTGAAAATCCCAATAATAGTCGTTTCACCCTGATACCCCTTCGCTTATGTACATATCGTATATCCGCATATCTCTTGTTTCGCTTTGAAAAGGTCAGAAAAATAAGAAAATTGAATTTCGAGAAATAATATTTGACTACTTATTTAACACTCCTGTCAAAAACTGTCCTGTAGTGACCAGTCTCTGGTACAGAAACCTGTTCAAAACTGCCATCAGTTCTGGGCAAGGGACAATTTGTTTTTCCTTCTTGGATCTTCATTTCCCTTGGAGTAATAGGACACTTTTGTTTCGATGAGATAACTCCTTAGCAAAATTGACCAGATCTTGAACGAGATATCTCCTCCTTAGCAAAATTGACCAGATCTTGAACGAGATATCTCCTCCTTAGCAAAATTGACCAGATCTTGAACGAGATATCTCCTCCTTAGCAAAACTGACCGGATCTTTTATGATATCTCTCCCTTAGCAAAATTGACCAGATCTTGAACAAGATATCTCCTCCTTAGCAAAACTGACCGGATCTTTTATGATATCTCTCCCTTAGCAAAATTGACCAGATCTTGAACGAGATTATCTTGGAGTGTTAATGTTATAATTGTCATCAGGATTTGATGAATACAATAATTGCATTGGAATTTCTATATTCGGATAAACTGAAATGCATCACTTGAAAGCTTTGCAATCACTTACTTTAAAATTAATTTTGGGCCCCTTGTGAAATAATATCCTGGATATGCTAGTGGATTTAATAAATCTAAAATAAAACCCATAGACTATATCTTAAGTTAACAAGTGCAACACGCAAATTAAAAAAAAAAGTTCCGAGGAAATGGAGGTTGACATCCAAATTTTCAAGCCTGCGAAAATTGTAATTTTATCATTTGTTTATCACACTTTGTATTTACTCAGTTTATCAACTTTTAAGAGAAGAGTACTTTCATTACGATTAATGCATTTATACATCAACTTATTTTTAAAATTATTAAAAAAATGTACATTTATTCATTTTTTTATGTATTCATTTCTCAAGAAGAAATCGAACATTCACGCAAAGAAAAAATGTCCTAGTCATCAGTCTATAAAGATTTTGATTTTGAGAAATTAAAATCTCAATTGAAAATTTTGAGTGTGCTTCACTTGTAAGCCGACGATATAATACGTATGTAGAGTGAAATTCATTTTATAAGCATGAAAGAAGCTTGTCGACTTAATAAATGACGCTCAAGTTATCAGTACAATGCCTAAACTGCTTAGGAAAGAGCACATATCGACTGTTGAACTCGTAATAATTGTTTTCTATGAATTAGCCCACTCAATTTGCTCCATTGTTCACAACTTACGTGATTCACGAAACATTAACTTTCATCAAGATGTGATCGCTCACAGAATTAAATATCTTCTCTGTGTAGCAAGATTTTCACCGATAGCTGGAGATGCGGGGGAAAGACAACATTCCAGGAAGTGAACTCCTTCGTACAACGTGATTGGTCGCATCCTCTGTGACGTTGTACTTTTACGCGCCTTCCAATGGTAGAAAAAGATGCAAAAAACCCACGTTTTTGAGAAAGAACGCCCAGTAGTTTGCTAGACAGCCGGAGTCGGTCATTCTGAATCAACAAGTGTCCCAAAGAAGAGCTGATTTTGTCTGAACCTGTAATTATCGGAAATTTGGGTGAGTCAAAAGTTTATTGAATTTTCTGTTAATTTAGGTGTTCTTTTCTGCAATTTCTTTTGCATTTTTATTCAAAGCAATTCAGATTAGTTTCACCTATTTGGCATTTTTATTCCTAAAAGTCCAATTTCGTTTAATTTTTTATAGTAAACTATCCAAATGCAAAGAAATTGATACAAACATCGAAGGTAGGTATGTATTTTAATTAACGTCACACTGGAGCAACACAACGGGCTATTCAAACATCAAAGGAGAAAATTCTACAGTTAAATTGCGTTTTTAAAGAATTCATAAAATATTTAAAATATCTATGTTATATAAGTTCACATACGTTGTATTCTATACATAGTTGAAAATGGATTTGAATAAAAAAATTATGTTAGTACAAACGGAATCGTATAATGAATATTTTTTGAAATTTCTCTGCTTCAATGTGTGTAAATTCTTAAATAAATTTCGTAATGAATACTGGAACATAACAAAAGTATATTTGCATAGAATATATTACATCGTATGAAGTTTGAGCTAAAAAATTTCACCATTACAATATTTCTTTACATTGTGGATGTTTCTGTTAATTTAGATGAATATTCGTGTTAAGGTGAACCCGAAATGGGCGATAATTATTAAGTGTTAAATTAATGTCAAGTTTTCAACAGCTAAATTATATTTATTTTAAACTGCGGTAGCCCAGTTTGTAGAATTGTAGATTAGCGATCGAGGGGTTGCCAGTTGGAAACTCGATCCAACCGAAGACCGTCCCTTACTTGGGGGCCGGTGCACGTTAAATCTCATGACTTTAAATGTCCTCACATTGGTGTAGTGTGGAACTTTGAAGAGTGGGATGCCAGCTTAGGTGTTGACCTCGTCATATGACCGCGTTTCAAAATGCCGAAGTGGTGTCCTCCGATCATTCGGGATTGATCCCCAATAGCTTGTTGTGTTGGTCCAGTGAGACGCAAATTCAACTACCTACATATTTAATCAAATTTATTTTCATTTTAGCTTGAATTCATTGTTACTATGTAATATATAAAAATGCTTAAATTTTAATTTTTTCACTGCGTTTTTTAAAATTATTGATAGTTTTCTTCTGTGTACAAAGAAACACTGATTAATTCCAGCAACAACAATTGCAAATTTTGTTTACACTAGAATTTTCTCTACGGAATTCAGCGATAATTTGTCTTACACTAAATTCCTATCCAAAAATTATTATTTTTATTTCTACTAAAATCACATCGAATTAAAATTACGAGTGTACTTCAGTAAGCGTGGTTATAAGCTCCCTTAAAATCACGATTAGCAACCGGAGGGTTACCAGTTCGAATCCAACCAAAGACCATCGTGTACTGGGGGCGTTAAATCTGTCGTGGCCTCACGTTGGCGCAGTGTGGAAGTTTGGAGAGTGGGGTGCCCTCAGGTGTGGCCTCGTCATCTGATCGTGGTTCAAAATCACGTGGTGTGTCCTGTTCTTTCCCTTCGGGATTGATCTCGGACCGTCACCAGTGGCCCGTTTTGTTGCTCCAGTGCGACGCCAATTAAAATACATACCTATTAAAATCACGAGGGTACTTCCGTAAACGTGATTGTGTAATGCACGATGACGACCGTTTGATTTCCCTGTAGACCTATAGCAGCAAGGTGTAGGTCACCGTGTGAAGAGGAGGCTGAGTGAAGCCGTGATTGAAGTAGAAGCTGTTATCACAAAGCTTCAGACGGGCTAATTTGAATCGCATTGCCAATTCAACTGATTTTCGAGAACCATCCGTCGTAGTTCAAAAGAAAAAGACGGAGCATATGCGAGCAGCTTCATGTTGTTTCTCCCGATCACTCTTTTTGAAGATCATCGATCCAAGGTCACATGGCATTGGGAGAAAACACGAATGGTAATGTAGGACTAGGAATAGGACTGGTTGATACGGTTAACGGGCGTGTTAAAAAACACTAATTGGTGGTTTCATAACTAGTCGGACTGTCGAGGGAGCCGTTGCGAGTTGGAAACTCGATTCAACCAAAGAACGTCGTGTATGGGAGTGAGGCAACTCAGGTGTTGACCTCGTCATCTGAACACTCAGAATTACGGGTTATCCTCGGATCTTTTCGCTTCGGGATTGATCCTGGGCTGTAAACAATAATTCGCTGTGTTGCTCCAGTGCGACGTAAATTCAACTACCTACCTTACGTCGTTAGAAAAAAAAGGCGGAATTTGTTTTTTGGTCTATGGTAATGACTAGAAACATCCCGTTACACCGCTCGCGAATTGGTATACGGTAGGCAGTTGAATTTAAGTCCCACTGGGAACAACACAAAAGGCTATTGTTGACCCGAATAAATTCCGAAGGGAAAGGTGCCGAAGAAAAATACACACGTTTTCACCTAATTTAAAAATAAAAAAAATGAATATGATTAGATTCAAATTCGTATTTTAAAAATAAATTTTGTACTATGAGAAGTCTTACATTTATAAGAAATGAAGGAAAGCTGTCATTGACGTGGCGTCTATGTAAGCACAGAGAGGCTCGACATCTAATGAAAAAATGTAATTTGAGAAAATTCGGGGGTAAATAATAATACAAAATAAAACCCGGAAAAAAAGAGTGATATTTTCAAAATAAATGCGTGAGATTTTCCACCGCAAAAAAGCACCTTCTGAAACTTTCTTCTCACCTGAATTTATTGTAGTACCTTCAGCACATTCCTTTCCACCATTACCACGATTCCTCTGATTGAGGCTAACATCCAGTCGTGAAAAAATGCGCAGTTGGCCCTTGCGCATGATCAATCATTTTCTCCTAATTTCCCCACCTTCGTGAAACACTGCCTCAATCTCTAAGACAGTGTTTGGATCACTCAGACAGAATTCCCAAGATTGGACGTAATGGCGCCTTTGGGCTAAAAATGACTTGTATTGTATTATATGTGGGAAAGAGAAACAACGATGTCTAGAGTTGACTCACAAAATTGTCGAAATCTATGCCTTTTTTAAAAAAATTTTTCGATCTAATATGAGTATCCCCAGTTAGCACATCGACCTTCTAATGAAATAGACAGACCATGTTGGCGGAGTCGCTGTCGTAAGATCTCAGAAGGGCTTACGAATCGATTTAGCTGAATGGCTATCGAAGCGCAGACTAGTGATTTTGATCAAGGTGGATAATCACTTTAACCAATCAATAATTTGGGATTCATGCTTTTTCCCACATCCACGTGGCAAATCTTCATACCGATCGACCGGAAGAAATAGCATAAAGCTGCTCGCACATGCTCCTTCTATTTCATTAGAAGGTCGATGAGTTTTCAATGTTTCGCTACTCTACTAAAAGTGTTGAATCTAAAAAGACAGAATAGAAAGAAGTTATTTTTTTAAATGGGGTGGATTGTGTACAGGGACACAACTTCAATAGTTTAAGACGTTAATCCGTCTTTGCTTAATGAGAGGAAGGTAAGATGTAAATGATAAGTCTTGGTAGTTATAAGTGAAGTATAATTTTATTCATTAAAGGCAGTTGATGGGAGAAGCAAGATACATATATGGCGCACAGTATCTTGTTTTTACAATCATCCATGTTTCTTACAATTGGGCAGCGGTAGCCCTGTTGGAAGAGCAACCGGAGGGATGCCAGTTCGAATTCAATCAAAGACCGTCGTGTACAAAGGGGTCTGGTGCACATAAAATCCATCAAATCTGTCATGATCTCAAATGTTGGCATGGTGTGGAAGTTTGGAGAGTGTGGTGCCAGCTCAAGTGTGTTCTCATCTTACCGTGGTTCAAAATTACGTGGTGTTGCCTTCGGATGTTTCCCTTGGGGACTGATCCCGGACCGTCGCCAATAGCCCGTTGTGTTGCTCCACTGTGACGTTAATTAAATACCTACCTACCATACCTCTTACAATTAATTCTATATAAGTGTTGCTCAGAGTAGTGTGCAATGTACATAGAAATGCATTTCAAGTTGAACTCACGTTGCATATATAAGCAATTTGTTTTGAGTAACATCGACATTGAAATCATCGGTAAGCATAATGGATAAATTGGTATCTGGAATCACATTGGGTTTGATTTTCCTGATATAATCCAAGTCAATATCCATCGGTTAAGGCGGCGGAGCACTCAAGTACTCCAGCTGGTGTTGACGCGCTTGACTTTTTTACGCTCTCTCTACAATCTGCATCGTTAGGCATTAGTCAATTCGGGTTTTTCTGACTCCTTTTGGATTTTTCTTTCCAATGATATACGTTTATATACGATTCCGTTGATATAAGTTCTTACAATGCTGCAAATATATTATTTGCAAGTTTTCGACATTGCGAAAAGCACTCAGCACATATCAGGTTAATTTTATTTTATCGGTTATTATTGTTAAATAATATTGTATATTCTGTAATTCTCTACAAATCGACATCGATTTCAACGTCCTATCTCTTCGCAATCCAAAGTAACACTGCCGGAACACCGTGCGGCTTCACCATTTTCAGTGTTCATGCTGAAGAGCTTAAATTAGTGATATTTTATTCCTCATGCTCGCATAAAAAACATAAAGTGGTAATTTACTAACCTGTTATTTGTTTTTATGTGAAACTGAAATTTTCTCACGGAAGAACTGTATGGAACACTGATATAACCTCCGTTCAGTGCATTGCAATATTTAACCATACCTGAATATTCTCGGTTCAATTATCGTTAGATTCGAAATATAGTCCCCATGGCTCTTCATTGCATCAATTTGTTTACCTTCCTGAAATGGTTCTTGGACGTTTCACTATGTATTCCCTGGCTTCTCATTGGATCAACTTGTTCCCTTACCTGAAATGGTTCTAGGAAATTTCATAATATATTTAGTCTTCATGGCACCTCATTGGATCAACTTATTTCCTTTCCTGGAATGGTTTTTAGAAGTTCGAAGACTGCAGTAATTCACTATCCTCATCCCTAATCAATTTTACGGACGTTTCAAATCAATGGGTAACTAATAATGGGGTATAATCAATCATAAACAGAGCAAAAAAGATTTCACTAATAAAATGAACTTTTTACCGAGTGAATATTTCATTGAGAGAACACGTTGGTTGGACGCAGCAAAAGAAAAACAGGATTCAGAGAAGTACTTCGAGAAAACTTTAGCTTCAATCTATTTACTTTCCCATGGTAAACTGGGTGGTTGTAGCCCAGTTATAAGAGAAACGGATTAGCAACCGGAGGGTTACAAGTTCGAAATTAGGTCCAGCCAAAGAAGTCGTGAACACGGGGGGGGGGCGGTGCACGTTGAATCTGTCGTGGCCTCAAATGTCCTCACGTTGGCGTGGTGTGGAAGTTTGAAGAGTGAGGTGCCAGCTCAGGTGTAACCTCGTCATCTGACCAAATTTACGTGGTGTTGTCCTCGAATCTTTCCCTTCGTGATTGATCCCTGACAGTCGCCAATAGCACGTTGTGTTGCTCCAGTGTTACAAGTAAGAGCTTCCCTCTACTGCAAATGCTTGAAAGCCTTGAAGGCATTATTTAGATTCGTTTCACAAAGAATTTCGAATTTTGGCGAGGAAGTAACGCAGACCAAAGATGGGCAGGAATGAAATGGTATTCTCTTGCCCCGTCATATCGAGGAAGTACTGCCCCTTGAAATACCATTGTGAAGTAATTAACTACCTACCCATGGTAAACTGCAATTGTTAGTTCAATTCTACTCTAAATAATACATTCCAAGAATATAGCTGTTAAAGGCAATTTAGAAACTTCCAAGACATGGAATCGATATTTTGATCGATGATGTTGAAGTTGAAGTAATTAACTACCTACCCATGGTAAACTGCGATTGTTAGTTCAATTCTACTCTAAATAATACATTCCAAGAATATAGCTGTTAAAGGCAATTTAGAAACTTCCAAGACATGGAATCGATATTTTGATCGATGATGTTGAAGTTGAAGTAATTAACTACCTACCCATGGTAAACTGCGATTGTTAGTTCAATTCTACTCTAAATAATACATTCCAAGAATATAGCTGTTAAAGGCAATTTAGAAACTTCCAAGATATGGAATCGACATTTTGATCGATGACGTTGGAAAACAAATATTTTAGGAGTTTTCCTATACATCTAATTCCTAAACATGTATTTTAAAATAAAGAAACCTGCCTTTTTCCCAGTTTTTCCTGTAAACCCTCTGAGCGTCACGAGATTTCCGAATGGTGTGGTGTTGCTTTTCCCTACAACACGCACCTAATGACTAAATAACCACATCTATTGGTTGAAAGAATCCTTGGAAAGATTCTATTGGTTAAGAGTCAAAGCTGGTTAAAAATCATTCAGAGAAGATTGCAGGCTGCATGACGGATATATGTGTGAAAAGCCCTCGGAGGATTAAATGTTTATTTTTCTTAATTAAGGGAAGCGAACACAATTGCTAAATTACACGACTCTTCGTTATTAAAAGTTTTTTATTTTCGATATTCGATTTCCATTTCTAGAGAACCAGCGGAATTTGAAATGTTAGCAAATTTACGAATTTTCATTGAATTGGTCTTCGAAATTTAAATTTGTCATTTTTCAATCTCTCAGAATCAACAATGATGCGTATTCAGTTTTATTTGGAGTTTTCCTTAGAGTCGTTTTTCTGAAGAATTTAGCAATGCAAAAATTTTAATTTGTGTCAAAAACGTTTTGAAATATACACTGGTGATTAAAATATTAGAGCCACACAGTGTAAAAAGGAATTTCCTGAGTTTTGGGTAAAAATGAATGGAGATTACTTGTCAGGTTGTGAAACCAATAGCGTTGCTAATTATTTCCACAAAATTTGTTACTAAAACTATGTTGTAAAAACAAAAAAAAATTCAATTTGATCAGATTTTTTCTTTTAATAGCAACTGGTTGTTGAAATGTAAAACTGTTCATTTGTAAGGGTGACTCTAATAACGTGATCAGTTCACCCACTGTAGGATTACAAAAAAGCCACTTTCAGTGCTAAGAAAATCATTTATGTGACCTTCAAATCTTAATGTAATAAAATACACATTTTCGAAACCTAATATTTTGCATTCGACTATTTGTATGATATACATAAGAAGCTCATAAAAATCTGTGATACGTCAACTACAGCTAATTTGCTCATTTTGCCTGGAATGACCCGGTACTGTTCCAATTAACAGCTTGTAAGCAAAACCTTTGGTGATTAGTTTCACAATTACTACACTTCTTTTCAAAAAATAAAATTTTGCTTCCTGCGAAAGTATTCTAAAGCTTGACAAGACATAAATCAACCTAATATGTGCATGATCTTACGAATTCAGCAACATACGTGATCTCTCGAAGAGATGTAACTAGCATTGGAATGATGATTTGGCAAATTTGTTAGATTCAGCCGCTGTATGTCAGCATTTGTTAGTGTAGACATAAGCAAACTACCGGAAGAAAGTAAAATACTTCTAGTTAATAACGATCCACTCTTATATAGAATTTCTAACCTCCTAATAAGCTTCTACAATGAATTTAATATTACTTTTCAATGGATCCCTTCTGACGTTGGCATTCCAGGAAACGAAACAGCTGAAGATTGGCAAAATCTGGGTAGGTAGCTATTTTAATTAACGTCACGCTGGAGCAACGCAACGGGATATTGGCGACGGACCAGGATCAATCCCCAAAGAAAAGATACGAAGACAACACCAAGTAATTTTGAACCACGGCCAGATGACGAGGTCACACCTGAGCTGGCTTCTCACTCTCAAACTTCCACACCACGCCAACGTGAGGACATTTGAGGCCACGACAGAACTAACGTGCACCAGCCCCCTTTGTACTCGATGGTCTTTGGTTGGATTCGAACTCGAAACCCGCCAGTTGTTAGTCCGTTACTCTTCCAACCGGGCTACCAAGGCCCTAAAATCTGGGGCAAAGGAGCTATTTGGAACCAGAAAAAGTGACATTGCCCGCTCAGAGGAAGGCTATCTGTCCAGTTTAAAATCCGACCTTTATAAAAATAACTGTACCTACCCATCATTGGTACATGGGCAAATCCGGGTTTGCTTTGAGCTTTGAAATGAGCTTTTAGATCTCAACCCGTCGAGAAGGGTTCTTTTCCTGTTGACAAGACTGCTCACAGGACATCTAAGACATGATCTTCGTCGATGGTACGAAGTCTTTCTAACAATGCACCAAATGTAAAAAAGAGCCAGCAGATTCACATCCTACATTGTATCAATGTCAATAGCTAAGAAATCTTCTCCCAATCCCTCTACAATAACAGAAAATTTAATTTTGCACAATATCTATGTCTTGGTGTAGAATTTGTCTAGCACGATGGAATAAGCACCATCCAATCACTATTCCTTTCTCGAATGTACGACCAATAAATATTTACAACGAATGTACCATAGAAATTGATTTATCGCACTTCTTAAGACATTTGGCGTTCATTTCCTCTTCTATCTACCACTAGAGACAGATTTCGTTGAACAACTTATGTATCTGACTGATTTCAGTAAAAAATATAGAAGTAAACTAAAAACACTTGCTAAAATTATGAAAAAAAAATTTAATTAAAAATGTGAATATTCTATGACAATATGCTGAAATTGAGTCGTGCAAAGGCCATGATGTGGAAGTTTGGAGAGTGGGGTGCAGTTCTAGTGTTGACCTCGTCATCCGACCTGGCTCAAAATTACGAGGTGTTGTCCTCGACTCTTTCCCTTCGGTATTGATTCCGGACGGTCCCTAATATCCCGTTGTGTTGCTCAATGCGATGTAAATTCAATTACTTACCTAACATGCAAAGGGTGTTACGTACTACCGGAGAGAATGAAAAGCAATATATTTCATACCCCCCAGAAACACTCGCGCCTTCTGTACTTAGTCTTTCAAAAAAAACATCTAATTGATTGAGATCACTTATTTTTATAACCATCTCACTTACTCGCATAATTACATGTTGTATCAACGACTCAAAGGAGAGCAGAGAAATAAAACATGAATTTCGAGAATCAAATTCGGGATTGATCCGCCACCAATAGCCCGCTGTGTTAGAAATAAAATTTGAATACATATGAAACGTATTATTACGTCTTATAGTACGATACGCGACAAAATTTTGTGACAGATTTAGACTCGCAATAACTTCAACGTTATCGGGGACGTGGCAATGGTGTTCGGGTTCTAGTATCATTTAATAGCACACAGATTAATTTTAGTGACACTTAAGCCGTGGTTAAATAGGAAGCGCAAGGCGGTGTCAGAGGTGCCGACATGATCAGAGTGCCTAATCAGAGTACTAATTAGAAGTGCCGGCGCGAGCGGTGAAAGTGCTCTGATTGGTCTGCGCTTTGCAATTCTTGCACTTCCAATTTGACCACGGCCTTAATAGTGGTGGGACCGGCGGATCAATGGCAGTTCGTGACAGCGTACTGTAGGGGGATGATCATTTCTGTTTTTGGCAACGCGTGTATACTTTTTCGTTTTAAGTCCTTCAAATTGAAGGTGATAGAACATTAGTTTTGGCATGTAATTAATGTTAACAAATGAACTAGTGTAGTGTCAATTGAAAAAGAATCATCGACCACTATTTGCCATAACTCTCAGCTCCATCGACTTCAAGCTCAGTAACATCGATTCAAGCATAATAGCAACTGCAGATAATAACATAAGTATTGTGGATATATATTACAACGTTATTCCGACCTACACATGTTACCTAATTTTAAAACTAAAAAGCTTAACATTTCTTGAATCCTTCAAAGAATCGAGTAAAATCTCCTTGGGAATAACATTAAGCATTGTTAGTTTCCACCTGTCAATTTCAAAAAGAGAGTATACTCTTATTCAAGTAATGATATTTTTTATTGAACAAAAGCAAACTCCCCTGTATCACAAAAGTACAACACGGGGGCTTACAGAAGTAAGTTAATTTGTCAAAGAAGCAATGGAATATAAAATTTAGCTAAAATTACAAGATTTAATGAACTTAACAAATGAAAAGGAAAGCAGATTAGATGCAACGAAAACATAGTTTCAGTGGTCATGTTTTACCCAATCTTCTCAAATCATTTTGAAGATACATTCTCTTGAATTATCAAATGCAGCACAAATGAAAAGTGGATGATCCACATCTTGTGGCTGCTTTTTTGAACACTCGCACATATCATTAGTCCGAAGATTAAACCAATATAGATCCAGCTAATGATTCTCAAGTAGTTTTGGTGGTGGCATTTTGGTAATCGATTTCTTTCTTGAAACAAGACTGCGAGTTCGAACTCCGCCGCTGATATGCAGTTGGTTACATGGCGTGTATACCTGGTTTTCATTACAAGAGAAAAACTTAATCCAAAAGAAATTCCGTTCATTGTTTTTTTTACAAATATTCAAAAATAAATAATAAAAACTAACAATTCCGACGAAAGTTGACTTCACAATATTATCAAATAATCACTTATCACGCAAAAGCTTTCTTCGTGTAAAAATGAAAGAAATTGCACGTAGTTTGGGTGTGAAATTTTCATTTCAAAAGAAGACAAGAAACAAGCTTTCCACAATAACAACACACATACATAATGCATACATCCACAGCAAGGTTGATTTTAATATAAAATTATACTTTCTTTAATTATTTCTCTTTTACACGATGGATTGTCACCGAAGAAGAATGGCGGAAGAGCAGCGCAAAAGGCGAATTTTCAACAATAAATGGCGTCAGATTGGATTAGACGTCGAGGCCATCAACCACCAGGTACATGAGAAAGTCCTGAACAGAACCAAAGAAGAGGAACGCGACAGGATATTTGCCGAAGAAGCGAAACGTCACAGCGATTTGGCCGAACTCTTGGAGCAGGACAAGAACGAAGAAATCCGTGAAAAGAACAAAAAGGTGGACGAATATCGCTTGTCCCAACAGCGACCAGAATACAGAAGAGAGTTCGATTTGAATGATCCGAACATAAAGAAAAGAGAATGTCCACCCAGAAGATCCGATGACGATCCTTGTCCGTTGTCAAGCCTGCAGAAGTTCCAGGGTGAAGACCTAGATATCAGATGCAGGTCAAAAGTTCAAAAGGAGCAGGTTCGCGATCTTCTGCTGCAGCAGATGCAGGAAAAGCGTCTGCGGAACTTCAAAAACGACAAGGCTAAGCACGATTGGGAGGCCATCATGTTGCAACATGACATCATGGCTCAACAACTAACTCAAATGCAGAAAGACCACAACAAAGAACTTTCCACTCGACTCAGCGACGTGAACCAGAACTTGGCTTCAATGAGACAGGAAAGCGATATGCAGCAGAAGATGCAAGAAGACATCGAGAAGAAGAAAGACATCGTGTTCCATGAAGAAAGCGACCTTCTGACCGAGAACCCATCTGTGGCGAGAAGCAGTCTGGGTCCGAATCGTGTTGTTCCAGACAGGTGGAAGGGAATGAGCAAAGAGCAGTTGAAAGAATATCGCGAGGGACAGCTGCGACAGGTGGTGGAAAAGCAGAGGAAGCGAGAACAAGAGGAACACGAAAATGCAAAATGGGATGAAATGTTACTCAGCCATGATAGTGTGGCTAAGCAATCCGAGGAAGAACAGCATAAAGACACCCTGGAACACAATAAGAAACTGAATTCGGAAAACCAATATCTTGCGAATGAACAAAGGTGTCAGAAAGAATTTTTGGACAAAATTGTTTATAGGAACTTTGCAACCAAAGATTACTTTGATCAATTCAATACCACCTCAAGATGAAAAGCGGTAAAATTGATTTAGTTATGATTTTTGTCACTAACTTGGTTAATTATGGATTAAATTGTGCGAATATATGGCTTGAAATTTTATTTTCATCAATTTAGGAATTTCATTTACGTTTCGAAATTTTCTTTTCATCAATGCGGACCAAATCTTAAAGAAAGCGTGTAACCAAATATTGATTTAATCGGTTCACTTCCACCTCAACATGAAAAGTAAAATTGATTTAGTGATGATTGTTTATAAGTAATTTGGTTACTCATGGATTAAATTATGGAAATATGTTGCTTAAAGGTTTCTTTTTATCAGTTTCTGAGCATGCTAATAACGATTGGTTGTTTTTCTTATGGCACAAGGGCCACATCTGGCCAAACTGCTCCAAGTTTTTACCATCAAGTAAATGAACATATAAACAAGACAAAAGTTTTACTGACACTGAAGAAAGAAATGCACTCAGGGTAGTTACAGTAATAGAACTTGCACTTTCTACAACAGCAACTTCTACTTATTCCTCCTCGACGTTAACATATCTGACTGACCTTCCGTGGGCTCAACTCAACTCTCTTGGTGGTTGTCTCGACGAGATATCGTCATTAGAAAAACACTGACCAGATCTTGATGGAGATCAGATATAGATCTCGTTGTCATAAAAAAATTTGTCAATATCCTGATGACGAGATATCTCGTCGAAACCATTTGGAGGGTTAAAATGAGTAGTTTCTATTTGTGACCCTATTCCAGAAGTGGTGAGGAGTTCAAGATCACCGAAAAGATTAATTCAACATTACAGGCATCAAAGATTTACCATTTAGACAGCCCAACTCTCAAGTGAACGCGAATCCCGTTTTGAAAAATAAATAATACCCACCCAAATATTAAAAAAATAGAGCGCAGAATGTTACAAGTTCAGCACGGAAAGATCTGTAGGGAGTATCGATTCGTGAAGGGGTCGCATCTGCATTATCTAAGACGCGTATGACAGCAGCAGATAAAACCGCAGTACACCGGATCGTGAAAACCCTTTTTGAAAATAAAAGAGTATATATCCTTATCTAAAAGTCAAGGTGCGGAATTGTTTTTTGAATGATGGGTTCACGTTTCCCTTCAGAACTGGAGATGACACTCGGTATCTGTCGGATGCTGAAGAGAAATTTAGATAGGATGCAAATAAATTCCACGTTTCAAAATAAGTTCTTATAAAGTCCATCGTGAAAGTCTCGTATGCCTCTCAGGGGAGTAAGGTATATTGCAAGTAGAAATAACAGATTCAAGTCATGACCACATGAGTCTGAACTGACTTTTGACAGTTTAATTTAATACGTCAAAAACTATCCAAAAAGAATATTTGGTTAGTACTGCCGTGCTAGTCAAGGCAGTATCTCCAAGTTTGGTTCTTGAGAGTTGAGGGTTGTTGCATGCTGCATACAAGTATCTAATACTTGAAAGCACTACAAAACAATGTGATCACTCAATCAACAATGAGTGTACTCAGTTTTCGAGTGTACACGCTTCAAAATAAGTTCTTATAAAGTCTCGTAAAAGTTCCGTATACCTCTCAGGGGGTAAGGTATATTGCAAGTAGAAATAGCAGATTCAGGTCATGACTATTGAGTGTGCACTCACTTTTGACAGTTTAAAACATGAATACTTTAAAACTGTCCAAAAAATACTTGATTAGTACTGACGTGCTAGTCAAGACAATATCTTCAAGTTTGGTCCTTGGGAGTGAGGATTGTTTCATGCTGCGTATGTAAGTATCTGAAAGTGAACAACACTGGATATATATATATATAGCATCAAGGTCCTTAACTGTTAATCAAGTGGTTGTTGGACTTCAACTAACCCCAAAGCAGCAGAAAAGTTAAATTTCCATTTGTTATAAGCTTTGGTGCAATAGACCAAAGTCTACCATATTTTAAGTTATTCCATTATTATACTTTTTAGCCGGTAACTT
Organism: Meta bourneti; assembly: GCA_933210815.1. NCBI lineage: Eukaryota > Metazoa > Arthropoda > Arachnida > Araneae > Tetragnathidae > Meta > Meta bourneti. The sequence goes on from OW119928.1 coordinate 75,497,064, forward strand.
TTAGTATGTTGTTGAAAGCAAGGGTATGGAACTCATTTATCCTTATGGAATCAGTTTAGAGCGATGGTCATCGTAATTTGAGTTTTTCTGTAGCTGAAGAAAAAAAAGTAGTTTGTTTGCCTTTTCTGTAGTTAAAGAATTTTAAACTGAAATTGATTTTGTTCATGTCAATTTTTTGATTAAATTTATATCTAATGTTCACATGCAAATCAGTTTTTAGTAAAAAAAATCTCATAACCCATCCACTTTTTTTCCAACACGAGTGGAAGACTAAAGAATCTGAAGATATTTTGTGGAGTTTCGGGGATAAACACCAACTACATCAGCACCGTTATGATTATTACTTTCTCAGCCCCCTAAAGAAATGTCCTGGGTACGCGTTTCAACCCTAAGGATCGAACTTGAAGACTAGAACAAGATAATAATAACATCTATATACATATATATTTCACTAACGTACATGAAACACTGCACGATATCACATGTATATTGGCGAATGGCAAACAAAACTATATAAATCAACCGTTACTAATTTTCCTGATTCGTTTAACAGTGCTAGATTAAAGCTATGGAGTTATAAAATACTGCTAAGGAATAACCGCAAAAGCTTACCGCTCTAATTAAACACTAGCCATTTAATGGCAGAAGGCAATGAGAAATCTGGAAGATTGAAATCAGCACAGAAAATAGTTAATTAATAAATAATTTAAAATAAGGTAGGAAGCGAATGAGAAAATAGGTTTTGATGTTAATACCGAATCGCCTTTCAAGTAAATGAGATGCAATTGAAGGGGTCATCCAGAAGGTAATTGTGGTAACATGACTGAAATTTTGACTATATTAGAAATAAGAATTAACCCCAGTAAAAAGCACAAGAAATGCTGGTTTGTAGTTTTTAACTAATTTCATTCAATTTGGAGACATAAAATATGCATACCAATGCTTATATCGATTATAAACATATTTAAAATAAGGTATGGAAAGTAGTAACGACACTACCATAAATTTCAGCACAGATGCTACGCGTGAGTCTTCTAGTAAGGATATTATTCAGTCATGATAAACTTTGTTGCATAGAAATATTACTTTCTAATTACTCCCTCATTTCAAATGTGGAGTATACAAATATCTTTTACATAGTGTCAAGAAAAGAATCTATACCTTATCAACATTAACAGAGTTTTCCACAAATAACGGCACAAATCAGCCGATCTACAAGTATTCCTGAATTGCATCAACACCATCAGTGTTCACCAGTATTGGTCCCCAGCGAAGCGGGTAGTGAGCGTAAACTTAAAAAGTTTTGACTTTAGGCTCTTTTGATTTCGTGTCATATTTCATTCCGTTTCTAGCAATCGAGTGGTTCTTCAGCCCACATCACCCCTCAAAGGTTTTGGAGTCATACAAGTTATAGTGGCGTAATGTAACATTCGACAGCTTTCAGGTAACTGAAAACAGAGTTGTTTTACGGTGGCTTCCCATATTGAAAGTTTAGTTATCAGTATATGAAAAAATAGCGGTGGGGTAACTTTTGAACACTGCTATGGCACGGAGTCAGGGCTGTTCAGGCGACTAAAAGACGACTTTTTGCTGCTATTTTTCAATCATGGCAACTAGAGGTGTCTTTTTAAGAGCGAAATCATACCAAAAGTTCTATAATCACAATTTGATGACTTATCGAAAATTTTGGCGACTTTTTTTAAAAATTCACCGAAGGTCAACGAAAATTTAGTCATATTTTTTAACTAATAGCGGGCGAAAGAATACTTTTCGGATTTTCTTTGGGGAGAAAACTTTCCCAGAGATGCCAATTTCGAAGTTGTGGTGCCAATCCGTGGCAGTCAGAAAAACATCGGAATCTGTGGTTGATTGATTGACATGAAAAACTTATGAAGAAAATATTTAGTTTATAATTTTAAAATTCATATTTCTTGACGAGATCTTTAGCATCCGTTTCATACTTAATTAGCACATTTTGTGCTTTGACTGATTAGTTAAGTATCTGAAGTAACTAAAACTGCTTCTAAAATAATGTTTCGACTTTTTTGCTACTATTTAAAAAAATTTATGCTACTATTCCACAAATGCTTTAACTGGCAGCCCTACAGAATTATGTGTTTTTATGACGCACAATAGCCAGGTAGTTTCATAAAGTACTTCATTTTGCGACATGAGTCACTCTGGTTCCCAACCATTCAATTATATGTTTTTAAGAGTTTTGTAAAGGTGTTTAGAAAGTCACCCACGATGCGAAGTTTTAAATTATGTGAAGACAAATATTTGTGTGTTTCAGCTTCGTTTCAATATGGAAGGTGATTCTTATTGTACCACCAATACGATCTGGGAAACATTATTTGAATAAAGTATGCGTTTTGGAATAGACGGATCAATTCGGAATTTATTCTTTGGAGTTTTTATTGGCTAAGTGCTGAAATCGTACTCGAAAAACAAGCCAACTGACATCAAATTAAAAATAAGTACAGGAAACACTTTTCTCCGTAGAAACACCTGAACCAGTGTCACTTACATTTATCTTGACAGAAAATGCCTCTCATATTTTAACAACTTTAATCCTTTAAATATCTTTTACTTCTCCTGGGGGTTGCTGTATCTATCTACAACAGCTGCACTTTACTGTTTTAAGGAGCTAGGACATTAAATCCTTAATTTCTAACGTCATCTGACCGCGGTTCAAAATTACGAGGCGTTCTCCTTAGATCTTTCCCTTAGGGATTGATCCTGGACCGTCGCCAATAGCCCGTTGCGTTGCTTCAGTGCAATATTAATTAACTACCTACCTTAATTTCAAATGGTTTTAACATGCGTAAGGTAGGTAGGTATTTAATTAACGTCGCACTGGAGCAACACAACGGGCTATTGGCGACCGTCCGGGATCAAACCCGAATTGATAGATCCGGGGACACCACGTAATCTCGAACCACGGTTTTATGACGAGGTCACACCTGACCTGGCACCCCACTCTCCAAACTTCCACACCACGCCAACGTAAGGACATTTGAGGCCATGACAGATTAAACGTGCACCAGCCCCTTTGAACACGACGGGGTTTGGTTGGATTCGAACTCGTAACCCTCCGATTGCTAGTCCGTTACTATTCCAACCGGGCTACCGTGGCCCCTGTAACATGCGTAAAAACAGAAACAATTCTTTTGAATCAGGTGCATTATGGAATGAGTATTCTTTCGCTAGTTATTCGAACTCAAACACAGTTTACTTCAGAAAAGAATTACAGTATATCTCTATAAAGCTAAGACAAATACTAATTTTTAGTCTAGTAATATTGTTTCATAAATGGAATTTGTTTCATAATGAAATTTGTTTCATAATGGAATTTGTTTCTATTGAGCATTTCTTTGCCATTTATTATAATCCATGAATTTAAAGTATGCGCAACTGATAGAATGCATTGTTTATTTTAAATTGAAAATGTTTCTGCTTCTATTTCACGCGTAATGGAAAGTTAGATTTATAACTTAAAATAAAAGACAGGTTGTTTAAATTTAACAAACTTGAGACCAGACATAACGATGCATAATATTTTATTCAATTTTCTTGTACTTAAAGTGCTGAGCCGTCTGAAGAATAAATGGATATGACGAAAATAACATTTATTTAAATTTCGATGCGCTTCAGTTTCTCTAGTATGTAATACTTTTCATGGCATAACTGAAAGGTTAAACAAATATTTTTTTTATTTCTAGTAGAAAAAAAAACTATCGAAACTAACTTTTAGAAAAAAATAAGTTCCTTCCAAGCATGGCTTTTTGGTTGTCTCCTAATTTTTTCTATGCATTAAATAAAATTATTTTTATATCTATTTATTGGAATAAAATCATTGATGAAATGTAGAAAACTCCTAATTAAATTGCAATGTTACCTTTTCCTATTTATTTCTCATGCTATATACGACTGTGAGAAATTTTCAGTGTAAAGAAACAAATCAGATGGACTGCGAATATTTTACTTCCCCTACCTTAGTGCTCTCACTTGTGCATATAGGGATACTTTAGGATGTTGTTTATCGCCATTTTCGTGGTTTTTGACGTAACCTAATTGGCGTTGAACAATAAGCTATCATATATAAATTCGGAATTCGTTCTTCGAAATTTTTATTGGAGAAATGATGAAATCGTAACGAAAAACAAAATACGTCACACTCGGAATACGTTCAGGAAATGCTTTCCGTCGAAGAAGCACTACCGCCATTAACATTTAGCTTTACAAAAAATGCCTCATGCACGAATATCCATCATATACACTCATATAAATACAAAGTACTTAAAATAAAAACTAAAAAGTAGTTACAAAACTTGTGTGACAGCTGTTTTCTTATACTGTCGCGTAGAAATAACTAGATTCGAGAAAGAAGAAAATTTGAAGGTTCACTTGGAAAAGGAAACACAGAAAACAGCAAGTCACAGCAAAAGAAAAATTTGAATGGAATGCCAAAAAAAAAACAACTTTAGAATAATAAACATTATTTAATATTTTATGATTTGTTTCAAGATTCTTCTTTAAAGTGCTATGATGCCATTACCAAACACACAAATTGTAATTTAAAAAAATATTTATGGAATAATATCTGCCATCCATCAAGGGGCCGCGGTAGCCCGGTTGAAAGAGTAACGGATTAGCGACGGGAGGGCTGCGATTTCGAAACTTGGTCCATCCAAAAACCGTTGTTTACACGGGGCTGGTGTATGTTAAATCTGTAGTGGCCTCAAATGTCCTCTCGTTGGCGTGGTGTGGAAGTTTGGAAAGTGGGATGCTAGCTCACAGGTGTTCACCTCGTCATTTGACCGTGGCTCAAAAGGACGAGGTATTGTCCTCGATTTTTCCTTCGGGAATGATCCCGGACCATCGCCAATAGCCCTTTGTGTTGCTCCAGTGCGACGTTAATTAAATACCTACCTATCATCAAAGTCTAATGGTGTATTTGAACCTGGAACTCCTTATCGTTTTCTTACATTTATTTATCATCTTCATAGTTACTCAAATGACAACATCATTTTGATAATTTATAATCACAATGACGTGGACGAACTAAGTGTCCAATAATGCACTCTTGGAATGAGAAATTGTAGTAAAGGTCGAAATGAATTCATATCAAGGAAAATTATTGAATTTCTAATCTGTCATGGTGGGACTCGAAATATATTATTCATTCATGTTAATTGACTCATTTCAGTACTATATCCTGGAAACTGCAAATGAGTCAATCACAGAATAATCCAAGATAACGCATCGACATGTTCGAAATCCCTTCCACAGTTATGTAATCGTTACTGACTTTATCTTGTAGTCTTCGAAAATATTTAAGCCTTTTAGTGTGGCATATGCGCTTGTAATGGGATGTGCATGTTTGCGACTTTATTGAATTTGAGGATGAAATTCTGTTTGTAGCGTGATAATATAATTTAATTAATAACAATAGCGTGAGAATATAATTAATATCAATTCATTAATTCGAGTTTCCAACTGCAGCTTACGTTTAAGCAGGTAAAGTTATTCCTAATATGTTTTCGTGAGTAAATCACTAAAACTGTGATTGCAAGCCAAATTTATTTAATAATGTCAATGAAATAAATTTGGTGTTGTAATAAAGTACACTTTCTACACGTCACAACGTAATGTAGAACCATCTTAACTAAACTTGAGTCATTAGAGTAAAACCTTTAAATATGCCTAATAAAGAAGATAAAAAAGATTATAAACTAGCCATTGCCTTAGCAGCGTCAAGCACTAGGGGGTGCAGGTTGGATTCATGTAACTGGATGTATTTCCCTCCTCTGTGTCAGTAAAAACTTTACTAGCAGAATTACCCGGCGTTACTCGGGTTGAATTGGTTAATTAACTTCCACTTTCGTTAATATAAATTGTCATTCCTATTCATCACATGTAACAACTAGCACACTCTAATAAAGGTTCACAATTGTTAAATACATAATTTTACAAATGTAAATAAATGTGATTTAACATTTTACATTTTTGTAGAATTTAAATTTTTAGTATGACAGAAAAGTCAAAAGTCTCTAGAGTGTTCCAATGTTATTCTAGAATGCATAGAATAGTTCAGAGTATGTATATAAATGCTTGTATGTCATTTAAAAACAAGAGCGTTTCCCAAAATTATCATACAATGATTAAAAATGTTTTTAAAACTAATTAAACCCTTTCTTACCTTGATTACAGTTATTGGACGAAAAACATCGAATTGAAAATGCAGAAATACATCTTAAAACAGATTTTTATAAACCTTCGAACGAAAACTAACGAATGTACACTGCTGGCCACCCAAATTGCAACACCAAGAAAGACAAGAGATATCACAACAAAATTTATTTTGTAGATAACATGTTGACCAAGTATCAAATGATTAAATTTATAGACTTCTGTGAAGTGTGGTTCCTGCCAAAATCAGTAGCCAGAGTAGCCGCCATTGTTGGAGATCACCGCTGCCACACGCCTCGGCATTGATTCAAAGAGACTTTGGATGTGTTCTTGGGGTACAGCAGACCAAGCAGCTTCCACACGTTGCCAAAGTTGATCTGGTGTGACAGCTGGTGATGTATTCTGGGTCAATCGTTGAGCAACCATGGACCACATGTTTTCTATCGGCGAAAGATCCGGAGAGCGAGCTGGCCAGGGAAGCAATTCAATCTGGCGATTGACGAAGAACCCTTGGACAATGCGTGCCACGTGTGGTCGCGCATTATCCTGTTGAAATATGGCTGTGGGCAAGCCCTGAAGGTAAGGAAGGACAACTGGCTCCAACACCTCGGAGATGTAGCGCTGGCTGTTTAAAGTACCGGCAATGCGTACTAGAGGAGTGCGAGAGTGATGTCCAATACCGCCCCATACCATAATACCCGGTGCAGGACCAGTGTGGCGGTGCATAACGCAGCTGTTCAGCATCCTCTCTCCACGGTGTCTCCAGACTCGAATCCGACCATCGTGGTGTTGCAGACAGAAGCGTGACTCGTCAGTAAAGACAATTTCATTCCATTCTGCCGTCCACATCCTTCTTTCATCGCACCATTGGCGGCGGAAACGTCTGTGGTTCTGCGTCAAGGGTAGACGAAGCAATGGACGTCTTGCGGACAGACCACTCTGCTGTAAACGGCGTCGAATGGTACGCGCAGACACTGGATGATGCGGTACAGACTGAATGTGCTGTGCTATGGTTCGTGATGTGGCTGAGCGATCCGTCACTGCCATACGCACAATATGCCTGTCATCACGTGAAGTGGTGCACTGAGGTGAATGTGATCGAACACGTCGGTCCGTCGTACCCTCCTGCATCCAACGATCACATATCCGCATTACAGTTGTTTGGTTTCGTCCAACACGACTACCGATTTCCCTGAAAGATAATCCACAATCTCGGTAGGCCACTATCCTTCCTCTGTCGAACTCGGATACTTGATCAAAAGATGATTGCTGTTTTCTACGAGGCATAATTGATCGTTTTTTTGAAAAAACCACAAGAAAAACACAATTGCCGTACTTGAAATCGTCGAAATCTCCAAGCCTTAAATAGCGCTTTGAAGTGGCGCCACAGGCGCACGTGATGTGCGTCTGCGCTGAAATTCTAATCATTTGCATATCGCACCTCCGCTAATGCATGTTGTAAATTTCATATTATTTGCATGCTTCCTTCAGGGTGTTGCATTTACGGTGGCCAGCAGTGTATCTGTTTTTTCACTACAAAATAGATTCTTGGAATATAACGAACACAAATTTTAAAAAGCAAACGATTAAAAAGTGCCAAAGTTGCCATATTAGCTCCCAGTAATATTTTAAAAGGTCTTGTTCTATATATTTTTTATTTATAATATACAGAACAAGATATTATTATTCTCTTTATCGTCTGTCTCAAATATTCAGAATTTTTATATTTCGCAAAGACAAAAAAAATAAGGCTCAAACTAAATAAAGGATTGGAATTTAAATTCCATAAAAATAGTTTTTGGAAAAATAATTGATTTTTCACAGCACTGGTAAAACAATCCAAGTAATTGCAATGCTCAATATACATTCCAGCTACTCCAAAACTACCAAATTATGGTTGATTTAAGTATAGTTACTCAGTTGTTTTAACATGAAACTTGCCTAAATATGTAAGCAAAGAAATTTCAAATAATGTATTCACTAAATTAAAATATGGTGTATCAAGTATAGAACATTTCGTTTAAATATGTTAAATAAATTGTATGTGATACTTGTACAAACACACAAACACAAAATCGAACATAGAGCGAGAAGACAGACGTACAGATTAACGCAACCAAGTTAAATCACTAAATGAATGTACGTACTCACAGTGTGCAAAGTTTCATGAAAATATATTCAACCGTTTGGACGTAGTACGGGCACACACATAGAGACAGATGGACAGACAGACACCAAACATGCAAGAAGCGGCTTTTGTATCAGAAAGGCCCAAAACGGATAGAAAACTTGAAATGGGTCGAAAATATTCAATGTACAAATAACCACTCCATTCTTATTTATAGATACCACTTTACAAAAGAAATTCGTTAAAAATGTGTTGATTATATAAAAATTCGACGAATTAAAACTAAGAATTCCCTAAAACAACCAATATAAAATGTCTCTCAAAATTATTGTCCTTTTATAGATCTCGCAACATCATAAATTAAGAGACGGGAGAACGGTTACAAGAGCTTTCAAACTTGTTTTCTCGCTTTATGCCAGTTTGGGAATGGAGAAATGTGTTTATTTTCATTCATTAAAGCTGTCAGGCTTAATTTGATTAAGTTAAGTTTCCATTGGGTGAGAAATGATACCTAGATACCTGTCAAGTTGTATTTTAATTAGGCTTGTAGTTGCATTTAATGTGGAATGTTCCGAGAATTTTTCTGGGTCGGCCGAATTCCTATCTATTATTACATTTTGGAATAATCCTAGCTGGCATGGATTTTATTCGGATTCTTTCAAGTCAGAAGTTGATTTCATTGTCATTCACACGATTTTTTCCATTTGAAATATTCTGTATTATCTAGATACATAAATATCGTTTCCTCCCTGGATATTTTAGTTCGAAACATTTTCTAATATCTAAACATTCCTTTGGGTAAATCAAAAAATTCCACGAAAAATTAATCCTAATAAACATTTTGTATGACGAAGAAAAATATTGTATCATCTCATTTATTTAAGTAAGGTTGGATAGAAGGGAAAATTGTATATCTTCACAGAAATTTTTTTTAATTTTTGATAACGTATTGTGCACATCGTGCTAAGAAAGAAGTTTTGAAACAGTCTATAAGTTCTATAATTAAACATGAATCAAACAGAAATAAAACCAGAATAAGTAGACTAATTTTTGCTTTTATAACCACTTCAAGGACAAATTTCTGATGAACTTATTTTACGTTGAATTTTTAAGTTGAATTATTCTGTTTCGCTTGGATGAAGTGATATGTAATGAAAGGGATTCAAATAATTTCTATTCTATTACTGAAAATACTTTAGTGTCTGGAAAATTGCATTATATTTCTTTTATTAGTTATCCACAAATAGAAATTATGCAATTACTTGCTAAATCCTGTAAAGTAATGCAATTTTTTGTTCGTTTTTAATAACATCATCACACTTTCAACAAAGGAAATTGTAAGTATTATTCCTTTCTTTAAAGACAAGCTCAATAAGTTCGTTAAAAATTCCATCCCAGAGAATCATGTGACGTTAAAAGAAGTTTATATAGAAATAAATTACTTTCGTCGTTCCAGACGAACAGAATGACGTTACTCGTGTATTCTTATTAATTGTAGATCGAAGATAAAGCATTATGAATGAACTATTTTACTTGTATACTAGAAGAATTACCCGACCTTATTCCGGTTTAATTGGTTAACGGTACATCGAAAGAGTGAACATTAATAATCACTTTTCTTTTCGTAGAAAAATGCTGATTATTGATTACGTTAAAAAATAGATTTTTGACTAAGATTTCATATTTAATTTTATTCAATATTCTAAATATTTAGATTTGTTTTTACAAAATTGTTTTTATTTTGACTGTACAGTTAATATAAATGGAGATATAGCAATTTGAATAGATCTTGACAGCTGTTTTTTAATTCGTTTACAAATCTTTAAATGCATTTTTCTCTGATTGTGATTTTGAGCAAACATTTTGCACGAGAAACGCGATAACTAAAAGTATTCTATGTATTGTTGAATCAAATTTGGTGTACTGATTTTTTATATTTGTTTTGAGGTCCTGAACTAGGATATAAGCGGGGTATCTTGAAAGGAAAATTTTCAGAGATTTCAGTGTTGTGGCGTAAGGGAAAATTTCGAAAAGTCGTGTTTTCTTCTACATTATTCCCAATATCTCATGAGTGGAAAGGAATATTGCATATCTGTTAGTTCAGACCCTAGCGTATATATTTTCGGGACTTTATACAAAATTTTAGGCAAATGTACTCCTAAGATTTTGAATTGTAATGTTTTTCTTACCGTCATTTTGTTTATCTAAATTTTCCCATTTTTGCCAACTTTTTAATAAATTATAATAAGTTTTCGTTTCTTTTTGTTTTATAATGTGTGTTTATAAGTTGTTTTACCTTAAAAAGAAAAAATATTATAATTTAAATATTTTTTTAAGAAAAGGAACGTAATTTTGAACCGGATGAGGTCAACACCTGAGCCTCACTCTCCATACTTCCCCACAACCCCAACGTGAGGACATTTGAGTCCACGACAGATTTAGCGTGCACCAGCCCTCGTATACACGGGGGTCTTTGGCTGGACCTAGTTTCGAACTCGGCTAATCCGTTACTACCGAAACCCTCTGACACAGAAGCGGGAAATATAACGAGGGTGGATTCGAAATTGCGCCGCCTACAACTCGCAAAATAGAACCAAGGAAGTGATTCATTTGTCCATTTCGGTCGTACTAGGCAGTCAAAATTTCCTGAACTTCTAATGTTAACTGGGTACAGCTGTATCATACGCGTCGTTTGGCGGCAACGCTCTTGGCACGTTTTTTGGCGCGCATTTTATGTCGCCAAGGAAAGAATTCTTAGAAAAATAGTGTTTTAAAACGGAAAATAATAAACTTCAAATTTTGCGAAAGAAGACCCTGAAACTCACCTACAACACTAAACACAGAAGGCATGTTCAAATGGGAAAAGGTAACGATTTTCAAAAGAAAATATCAAAAAACAATACAACCTGACGCGACTGCACTGGACTAAAATCGAAATGAACATTCCAGTACTTCCATGCATTAAATAGAAAATAATTGGGAAAATAAATTTAAAAGAACCAATGAAATCAAAGGACAATTTTTCGGAAATGAAAAGAACATTCTAGAATATTCGAAATGAAAAGAACATTTTAGAATATTCGAAATGAAAATTTAAACTTTCCACTTGCCGAGGTTGCCATGAAAACGGGAATAATCCTAATAAAGATGGGTTGCCTTCACCTGCCTTAACTCGCTACTAAAAGTGCGCCAGGAGAGTTGCCACCAAACGAGAGCTGTACTGTTAACTGTTATTATAGAGTCCAAACAGCGTAGAGCCAAAGATTGACTACAAAGAATATTCCGTGCTCCTATCCAGCGATACTGGTACGTTACTTTATTCAAAGTCCTCAGAGAGAGCACTGAGTTACTCCCAAGACATTCGGGATCCATTTTCTCCATTTAATGTTAATGAGAACTCTCTTATTCAATGAAGGGGTCCTGAATATTGCATAAGGCAAACCTCGTCAAAGACGGATGGGGTTAGATCTCGACCTAAAGTGAAACTAAATCACCTGTACAAGAATCTTATTAGGTAGATTAGTACAAAGGTTTGCACTGTAACTTGAACTTCACTCAATGCGCTAATAACATTATAAAGGAATTGCAAACTGTTCTGAGGACGCAAACAAATATTCATTGGAAATGGCAGAAAGCATTCCGCGATGATAAATTGAGTTTGAGATAACTTTTGAAATGCGTTGGTGTGGTATTAAATTTTGTAATTATTGTTTTGGAATTTTAAAAATGTATTGCGTTGTGTTACAAATTGAAGGAGTTGCAAATTTTTAATCGGGTTTTTGGAATAAGGTTACTCGGAATGAAATATGATTCGGTACGAATATTTCAGAAACAGAAAATGGAAGTGTAGTCTTAAGTTGTGGGAAAATTAGGGTTTGTCTCCCATATAGCGTTAATTGAAACAGTATGGGTAGGTACCTAGTAAATTAGCGTCGCACTGGAGCAACACAACGGGCTATTGGCAATGGTCCGCGATCAATCTAAAAAGAAAGATCTGAGGATAACACCTCGTAATATTAAACACGGTCAAATTCATGAAAACCTTTTCATGCTTAGCTTTTGCATCGATAAGTTGTTCCTAATACCTTTCTCTTAAGAGAGGCATTTTCTCCCAAGCTAAATGTTGGTGTCCACACAGTATTCCGAATGTGACGTCATTTCCCTTGTTTTTCGAATACGATTTCAGAATGCCGCTTTTTAAAATTCCAAAGAATAAATCCCGAATGGATCATGGTTAATTGGTCAACGCCAGTTAGATCAAACTCCAAAAGTCGCTGAAAAGGCGATAAACTAAACTGCTGGCCATGTAAAATGCAACACCGTGAAGAAAAAGCATCCAAGGAAGAACAAAGAGCCGGTTTTAAGTATTGGAATTGTGCTTTCTTGCCGTTCCTGTGCATAGGTAGCTTGCCTCGTCGACAGTCATACAAACACGTTTCTGAGTTCGACAGAGGAAGAATTGTGGCTTATCGAGACTAAACTGTGACTTTATCCTTCCAAGAAATCGGTGCTCGAGTTCGACGAAAGTAAAAGTCACAGTGATGCAAATATGGAATCGTTGAGAGAAAGAGGGATGAACTCAAGGCTAGTAAAGGAGATTCCCCTTAAGTAGGCTTGGGACGAACTGACCTAAGTACATGAATGCAGAACGGTACACTCAACAGTCATAGCTACATCCCTGGTGTCTGTTGTTTTCCCTTATCTTCAGGGCTTGCCTACGGCCAATTTTCAACAGTATATGGGAAGACCGCAAATACTCAACGTTCAACAATTCCTCAATGACCACCAGGTTTCACTTCTTCCATGGCCCACCCTTTCACCAAACCTGTCTCCCATCGAACATATCTGGCTGACGATCACCCAATAACTGGCACATCACAGACCGCCCGCGACTATGCTTTGACCAAGTGTGGAAGCAGCATGGACTGACATACCCCAAAGCATCTTTCAATACAGAGACGTGTAGCAGCAGCTAATACAGTCCATGGAGGCTACATAAAATACTGATTTATTCCCGTTCCGCAAGTCGAGCAGAGCTGTAATTTCAATTATTTCACCCTTGTGCCTTATGTTATTTGTTATAATAAGTAATAAGGCTTTGATATCTCTTGTCCTTCATGGTGTTGCATTTCCGTCGGCCGGTAGTTTATATTTTAAGGTAACTTCAATATGTACCATGCTAGAGCATTTGATAAGAGGAAGTAAAATATTCGCTCTCCATCTTGTTTTTTTGCACTAAAAATCCCTCTCATACAGAGTATTAGTATCATTCATTCAAAAACCGATGGCTTAAAAAGCGCAATAGAAATTGAAAACTACAGAGTAAAATTCGTGCTTCGAGAGTTTAGTCGTATAAAACAATGTCTGTGAAACATTTGCATATTTTCTTCCCCAGCTAAGACGTTATCATAAAATTATACAACTGCAATGGTTCAGCTGGAAAAAAATCAAGTTCACTGAGCCGATAGTTGAAGTAATGTAAATCCAGATGCATAAACACGAACTTCAAATAGATGGGGGAAATTCTATGATGAAATTTCCCCACCGAATATGGAATGGCGGATTTAAATTTGATGTAGTGTGTTTAATTTAACTCGTAATAAAACTCATTGATCATAAGGAAAGTAAGTCAATAAATCACACTCCTAACAGAGTGCCATAACTCAAAAAGGTCGATTTTGAGGTTTTGAATGAATATGAATGCTTCATCTTAAGTCCGTTCCCTTTAAGATTTTCGTGAAAGTGGTAATATCTAATGTAACTAATTGTCTAGAATTCAGTGCTTTCTATAACTTCAAAACTTTTTGGGTGATTCTTATGGGAAAACGCGGGGGCCACGGTAGCCCTGTTGGTGGAGTCGCGGATTTGCAACCGGAGGCTTGCGAGTTCGAAATTCGATCCAACCGAAGACCGCGTGTACGTGGGGTCTGGTGGATATTAAATATGTCGTGGCCTCAAATGTGCTCACGTTGGCGTGGTGGTGGAAGTCTGGAATGTGGGGTGCCAGCTCAGATGTTAGCCTCGTCATCTGAGGTGGTTCAAAATTACGAGGTGCTGTCCTCGGATCATTCCCTTCAAGGTTGATCCCGGACCGTCGCCAATAGTACGGTGTGTTGCTCCAGTGCGATGTAAATTTCACTAACTCCCTACTTTCCTGGATAAACTCACTTTTTGAATTGTGGCAATATTGAGTTCGACAGTATCTTGACGACGAGATAGTTACATTCAAACTTTGAAAAAATGGAATAAAATAGGAGATAGAAGTTTGGAATTGATATACTAGATAACTAGTGTTCCTGTTTGATGGAACACTGATAAAAGTTCCCATGAAACTAGTACATAGTGTTTTTTCTTTTGTCTATTAGGATTAGTGACACGAGTGTCAAAGTATTTACGTTTTCACACCGGCCCGATTAAAGTCGGCATTTCAGTCAAAACCAGAACTCATAAAATATAATAATCAACACCCTTTTCTAGTCATGTTCCGAAAGAAAATTAATTTACAACATTCGAAAATATTCGAATTATAAATTTCTAACAATTTAATTTAGAGAAAACTTGCATCATCCAGATATTCAAAGCGGAAACGATGAGCTACTTCCCAATCACAAAACTTCCTAGCCAGAAATCCTACCTTTAATCGAGACCTCGGTAGTCCAGTTGGAAGAGTAATGAATTAGCAACCGTAGGGTTATGAGTTCGAAACTTGGTGCAGCCAAAAGCCTTCGTGTACCCTGGGTCATGTTAAATCTGTCGCGGCCTCAAATGTCCTCACTTTGGCGTGGTTTGGAAGTTTGGAGAGTGGGGTGCCAGCTCAGGTGGTGACCTCGTCATCTAACCGTGGTTCGAAATTACGAGGCGTTGTCCCTGAGGGATTGATCCCGGACTATCGCCAATACCCCGTTGTGTTGCTTCAGTGCGACGTTAATTAACTACTTACCTTTAATCTGTTTTTAGCTATTTGGATATCTGAGTTCGCATCACAGTCTTACTACAATTTACAGTCATATGCAAGGTCTAAATAATATCACAAACCACCCATTAGATTTGAAATTACCCATGAAACGTCATCTGAAAGGTTTGCAAACGAAACCGAAAGGATACAAAACATATCTAAACTCTGATCGGCGATCGAATTCCTAAGTATCTGACTACAAAGATAGCTAATTCAATTATTAACGGTACAACCGTCAGATGCTATCTCAGATACGTATTAATGTATCTATTCCTTAAGGTATTTATCCTGATAGCATCAGAGCTTGCAAGGGAGAGATCTTCGATAATGTCACCAGGTTCTTAATGATTAAAAACCTTCCGGTGAGTTCAGTTTCGCATTCTTTTTCTCTCAAGCGGAACCAGCATTTCATCTTATCCGGAGTAATCCTAAGTACATACTCTCTAAAGGATAATCAGAACCCGATTATAATCGGATTCGACTTGCTGCATTTGGCAAAGCGCATCATTACTTGAGTTGTTCTTGTGTTTCTTTGTTTTGGGGTGTTACGTGTGTTGTGGAACGACGTGTTTGTTAGGTTTGGAATGATGATTGATGTTTGTGACGGTTTGTTGATGTCTTAGAAAAAGCGTGAAAGATAATAGAAGCTCATATTTCATGGCTCAAAGCGTGGAATTTTCATATTCAGCCTTTTTGTCAGATTTATTTAGAAACCTGTGTAGATCCTCAACATAGATACAACATACCTATGGTACATACCTAGGGTGTGTACCATAGTACCAGCCCAGTCCTCCTTCATATCCACTCAGGGCCTCTTTACCAAGTGAGATAAGTCCAATAAGTATTTCATGTATTCAGTGTTTAACTTTCTTAATTTCTTCTTATCCCTAATGGATAATCATAATTGTATTCGTTATTGCTGCGTTTGTCAATATACGCATGCTTGTGTTATCATCTTTCTTTGTTATTGAACGTTACGAGCGTTGTTGATAATGACGTATTTGTTACACATGGATTGATTATAGTTAAGGTTAGTTGAAGGCATAAGAGACAGAAGAAGTCTGAAGAGAAGATAACAGAAGCTCATACTTCAAGGCTCAAAGTGTGGAATCTTTATGTTAAGCCTTCTTGTCAGATTTATTTGGAAATCTGTTTAGGTCTCCAACATAGGTTCAATATTCCTTTCGTACATACCTAGGGTCTGTAACATATGACTGGTCCAGACCTCCCGCATCTTCACTCAGGGACCCTGTACCAAGTTAAATGAGGCAATCTTCATGAAAACCAATCAAATATTCAGAGTTTAACACTATCTTAATTTCATCTCATCCAGAATATACGCTGATGGATAATCATAGTCCGATCATAATCACATTCGTCATTGCTGCATTTGTCAACTCGCATCACTGCTTGTGTTGTTCTCCTCTTACTTTGTTAGCGGGCGTTACGTGTGTTGTTGATAACGGCGTGTTTATTACGTGTGGATTGAAATTTGATGTTTATGAAGTCTGAAAAAAGAAGATAACCGAAGCTCAGATTCATGGCTCAAAGCGTGAAATCCTTTTTAGCCTTTTTGTCAGATTTTTTTGTGGAAACTTGTGCAGGTCTCTAAAATAGGCACGTTTGTGGTGGCAGTATCGTTTCTCTGCCGCCCTGTAGATCCAGGCTCGAATCTCGGTCTGTAAGCGCGTGGATGTTGGTGATTCTCCCTTAAGAGTAACGGCGGCTTACCCACTAAGTACTCCTTCAGCAGTAGCTGCCAATTCGCCCCTTCTTTAAAGGTCGAACGTCAGTGGTTGGGTATTTAAGAAAATCTCTCGAAAATAAATGACCAAAATATGACTGCCAGACCACAATATTCATTTATATAAGAGCTTCCCACATAATTGTAAAATATTTATTTCATGTATGGTTTGAGTATATTGTTTAAAATGATCAAGACCAGTGCTAGCTGAAATAATCACAAAAATCACTATTCAAATTTTTATTAAATATTATTTAAAACGAAGTTTAAGATGTAATTTAAAATTTTTTTGGAAAATGTTGGGCTACAAAAAACATGGTATTACATCTTATTTCTCGCTGCCGCCCCGTTTACCGACTGCATTTATTTATTCGCATTTGGCAAAGAATTCAGTTATCGTTCATAAGATTGATTCTAAGGGTTTTAATTTACTTCGATTAACTGGTTCAACCAGTGCGTCGGGAGAAAGCAAACGAGGTAAGTAGAGCGCATATCAGCATACGACCTTTAAATAAATGGAGATGGGTATGTCAAACGACTTAATTGAACGCAAAAAATCCAGATTAGCATGTGGAAATTATAAATTGTGCTATGTATGCTAGCAAGTACACATAATAATTGTGTCAAAATTTTGCATTACACACATTGTGCAGTTGGAAAAACTAGTCCCTCAGATATGGTAATTCGGGTTCCAGTTTCAAGGTTAAATGGCAGTTCCCTTATGGAATGCAAATATGTATTCTTTGTACTCAATGTCCTCTTGCAGGAATGTTTAAAATTTTCTCTCCCTTTGTATATTTGGGGACGTGGTCGCCCGGTTGGAGGTGTAGCGGAATAGCAAATTTATCAACCTCCCTCTAGTATGAACCGTGGCTCAGTTGGTTTGTCTACTGCGCTTGCAACCTGCGAGTTGTAGGCGTTGCAGGTTCGCTTCCTCCCTGGCAATTATAATTCTTGCGCCATAAAACCCAACCCAATCAATCTGGTATAATCTCCTATTAACCTCCCTCCCACAAATAAGATTAAACTTTCCAGGAAACTAGTTCTAAACACGGGGCCGCGGAAGCCCAGTTTGTAAAATCGCGGATTAGCAACCGGAGTGTCGCGAGTTCGGAACTCTATCCAACCAAAGACCATTGTGTACGTTAAGGCTGGTGCATGTCAAATCTGCCGTGGTCTCGAATGTGCTCTCTTTAGCGTGATGTGGAAGTCTGGAATGTGATGCCAGCTCAGGTATGACCTCGCCATCTGGCAGTGGTTAAACATTACGAAGTGTTGCACTCGGTTCTTTCCCTTCGGGGTTGATCCAGGACCGTCGCCAATAGCCCGTTGTGTTGCTCCTGCGCGACGTTAATTCAACTACCTAACTACCGGTGTGTCGATGATTTCTCTTAGTAGATCATGAATTTGTTCGGAGCCAGAAGCCGGCAGATGAACCAGTTGTAATGTGTTTGGTTGCAAAAATGAAACGTCGGGGGAAGCTCGCAACTTGGGAACGTTTCAACAAAGATTTGATTCAAACCCAGGACAAAACTAAAACATTGGGTTAAAAATTCGAAAAATGACCAAAAAGAGTCCCACAAATTTCCCAAATGACCAAAATAACCGAAAATTACATCAAATTATTTGTTATAAAAATCAGGGATGTTCAGTGCAAAAAAAATCAAACGGAAAATGGGGGGAATTTCAATTAACGTCACACTGGAGCAACACAATGGGCTATTGGTGACGGTCCGGGATCAATCCCAAAGGAAAAGATCCGGGGACAACACCACGTAATTTTGAACCACGGTCAGATGACGAGGCAACACCTGAGCTGGCACCCCACTCTCCAAACTTCCACACCACGCCAACGTGAGGACATTTGAGGCCACGACAGATTTAACGTGCACCAGCCCCCTTTGTACACGACGGTGTTTGGCTGGATTCGAACTCGCAACCCTTCGGTTGCAAGTCCGTTACTCTTCCAACCGGGCCACCGCGGCCCGTAACGGAAAACGGAGATTTTACTTATTATTCAAATATTCTGGCATGATACATATCGGGTTTATCTTCAAATGTAATTTATCGATATTTTGGTGAAATTTCGCTTTTAATCTAATTGGCGTTGACCAATCAAATATCATATTTCAATCCAAAATTTATTCTTCGTTATTTTTATTGGTGGCGTGCTTAAATCGTATTCAAAGAACACGTCAAATGACGTCACACCCGGAATACGTACGTTCTGACGAAAAAACCTGCCATCACCTACATTTATCTTGACGAGAAAACCTCTCATAGTAGTCACATAAATAGATTTTAAGCCCATCTTCTACTTTCATAGAATTTCACATAACTATTTCGTATAACTAACTGTACCTTCTTGCTCAAATCAATCTTTCTCGCTCTTAGAGAAAATGATTGAAGAAATTCATTTAAATGAATAGAAGGATTGACGATGATAAGCTGATTGAAAAGAAAGGTTCCTACACTCTTATTAGTTAATTTTAAAATTTAAATGAGCGTGGTAAAATCTATCTCCGTCTAATTCAATGAAAAACTCAGGATTCCAATTTCTGCTGCTTTTCTTTTCTCATAGTTCAATCTTGTTTATCTAACAAAACTTTTTTACTCTCTAATGACTGAAAAGTAGTGTTTAAATATTAAAAAACCATCGTTCTTGCAACATTAAACTCAAACCTGGCAGCATAAACGTCGTCCACTTAAACAGATCACTCAGGATATAGTATATTTTAAAAATGTTTGACCGAAACAAAAATTACTCCCGACATAGACATTTTTCATATTTATAGTAAAATTACTCTTATTAAAAGAAAAAAAATCGAATTTACACGTAGTATTGACGTACAAAAAAATCTTCAGAAACATGATGGTTTAAAATGTAGGGTTTCAAGTTGTTTTCTTTTTAATAATTCATGCTATCGAATAAAAACAGAATAAAATTTAATCAAATATAACAGGAATGCCGCTCCATATCAATAATAATTATAAACAAGGATTTGAAGAGTGAGGGATTGAAGAAAGAAGACTTACTTTGCAACAAACGGTAAATATTTGACAAAAAACTCATGTGATTATCCTGCCTTTAATTTTTTTGTTTTAAAAGAAGATATGCGTTTTTTTCCGATTTATATTAATACTTTCGATAATTAATCCCATTAACAAAAGGGATCTTAAATTACGACACTTTAAATATTTGTTAAAGTCTTGCACGTTTTACTTATTTTATTCTGTCTTTTTTATTACATGGATTGTTTACTTTATGGAATATTCGCTGAATTTCCATAGACTGAATTTAAAATTGCTTAGGTTTGTAAATAACTTAAGAACATGGTGAACGAAAGTGAGTGCTTACATATACTCGATGTTTGCATACGATTTTTGAAATTTTATAAAATGCGCGTATAAAATACGTGTTTTTGCATAATAAATGTGTTATATACAAACATCATATACATATTGCATCCAACAATAATGTGGAGATTGATAAACAATCAAAATTTTATTTTACATCGGTTTTTTTTTCTCAAAATCAAAAGTTGTGGTTGTTTCTAAATAACTGTAAATAATAAATGTTTTGGAGAAATATTTCGACTCGGTATTAGTAATGATTTCTAAGTAATTCAGTAATTCATTACACTTTTGTAAAGTAAATATTGTTGAATGAGCTCATGAGGAACATACAAAACACTGCTTCATTTTGAAAAAAATTGACTGGTGTGCCCAAAACAAGAGGATTAGAGAAATAATTTAAGGTTCCACTATTCTCGTTTGATGCCACGAAAATATGTTTTTTTTTTAATTCGCAAGACATTTTTTTCTTGTGCTTTACGTACACATTCTCTGTGCGAGAAAAAAGTAGCACGAAGAATGTGTGAACACTAGAACTTTCGAACTTATTGATGTTTTCAATTTTTTTCCTGTTCTGAAATACTGTAGGGTTTTAGATATTTTTTCATTTTTGCTTTTTGATTTGCAAATTTTTATCCTATATTCTAAAGCTGAAAATAATTCTTTAACCTCCATTTCGAAGTCTATTCACTTTGAACGAAATATGTATGCATCCATATAATCTATATCACATGCATCGCACTATAGTATTAGATAAAAAAGATATACAAAAGGTAATAGTGAGATGACTATTACAGAAGTCAAATACTTATAAATTATTGATATTTTGGAAAGAAATAAAAATAAGTTCACATATACTTTATTCACATTATACTTTAAATTCTTTAAATACAATTTAAAAAATTTGATTTTCCAGCAATACTTGTAACACAATCTGAGTTGCGTACCACAATCGTAATAATGCTTAATGTTTTTCCTATGGGGATTTCTAATTGGTTTTAGCCCCCTCTGCGCACTTCGTACAAATGAAACGGGGGTTAATATCGAACCTATGTTACGGCTCAGAGTTCTAAAAAATAAGCATACCAAATTTGGTGTGGATGGGTCAAATGGTATAGTTTGTATAGAGAACAGACAGACGCCACAATTCTGCTTCATAAATATAGATTAACAAACAAGATCACGCAAATAATTACCAAAAGTAACAAAGAAGAAACTTTCCATCTACATCGAATGCTTAGAATTAATTAGAAAGAAGTTCCACTTCAACATCTGTGATTCTGAACTATATTCTCTGCTATATTCTATTTTCCTTTTATGGGGTTCTTGGAATTTTAATACCATGATAACTATCTCAAAAGAGCAACTGCAGTTCACGCACAACTTTCTTGGTTCATAAAAAAAATCGTCGTTTTCTAAATTTCCACTGAGAGGATTTTTCAGTGAAAACAAACGGTGAAAGTGGAGGTTTTTTCACCTACCCCAAATGCTCTCATTGTATTTTATTCCAAATATCAAAATTGTTTTGTTTGTGAATATTCTATTATTCATGCTTCTTGTCAAAATTATTTTGTGTATGTAAATATTCTTTTGTTTGTGTTTACTTTTTGTTCTCTTAAAAATTTTCTTTTGGTATTCATTATTCTTGTATTCCATCCCTGGTGTGGGCCGATGTTTTATGTATTTGGAATGTTCCTTCGACGTCAAGATGTAAAAATTTTACTAAACAAATGTCACCCGTGGGCCCCTATGAGATCTGCGTGTGAGGTTTCCGATTGGGCCCCTTAGTGTTGGAAATACTCTTTTCCCCACCCTTCCTATACAGCCTCTGGTGAGTGGGATTGGTCAGGGTCGAGGAGAAGAAATACTCTCGCATGATACATATCGGGGTTACCTTAAAATGTAGTTTGTCGCAGTTTTGGCGACATTTGTCGTTTAATCTAACTAGCGCTGACGAATCAACTATCAATACCAATTCGGAATTTATTCTTTGGAATTTTTGTAGATTAAGTGCTGAAATCGTATTCAAAAACGAACCAAATGACGCCACGTTTGGAATACGTGCGGGAAACACGTTCCGCCTTAGAAACACTATCGCCAATGACATTTGCTTGACAGAAAATGTATCGCATTTTGTCTAGACAAATCTCCTCTGTTACTTCAAGGGAATGAAGATCCATGTAGAAAAGCAAATTGTCCCTTACCCAGAACTGGTGATAGTTAGATACAGTTTTTTGCACCTGAGGAACACTACAGGGCAGTTTTCGATGGGAAGATGAACCACTAAGAGGGTTAAAGAAATATTTTTTTAAATGGAAAAACCCTTTTATCGAACACAAAGTTTTATTCCATTATAAAAAGTCGGAAAACTAAATTTGTGAAATATGTGAACAAAAATTGTCTCGTGAAGTTTAAATAGTATTCACATCTATATCAAAAATTTTGTATTAAATTGTTGATGTGTCTATGATAAAATATTAAGAGTTCTCCCTCGGTTTCCTAAAAATTCTTCCACAATTATGTTTGCCAGTGGGCAAAAATATTCCTATTTATCCCCTTATTTTTCATGTAGAAGGAATCCTTGACATCAACATAATTCATTGATTTAATCTGAGAATCTCAGAGATGCACCTAGTCTTATTTTAGGAAATGTTACCCGCAGATGGTTCAATTCAGCTGCGTCAACATGAACATCACGATATACAAGAGTGTGTTCAACTGTGTTCCTTAAAATCTGTTTTCTGGGTTGTTTTTATAAACTATAACTAAAATTTATATATAAACAATAACTGTTATAATTTATGTAAGAACTAACTATATATAACTGCAGTCGACTTTCGTTTCTAAGAACCACTCCTGACCGGATGAAATTTGGACGTTGGTTAAAAGGAATATTTCAAAAAATATTTCAAAACTAATATATACAGTGTGGGCCAAAAGTTACGAAAGGTTTCAATATTTAAAAACTCCTTTATTATTTGTTTAAAATTTACTATACCGTAGAATCTTATACAGTATCTATAGGAAATAAATTTACTTTAGGTGAAAAAAAAAACAAATTTTTCAAATGGCATTCATTTTCTGCTTCGCACAATCGTACCCTTTCCAAGGCGTTTTTCATGACACTTCCGTTACAGGTTCCGGCGCTCTGATTTCAGTCCGAATAATATTGTTCAGCTGTTAAAGTGTCTGAAACTTGTTAACATAAACTTTGTCCCTGAGATAGTCACATAGGAAGAAGGCAGTTGTCAGATCTGGAGTACATGATGTTGCTTTGTATCTCACCGAGCTTGTTCGTAGATTGCTTACTGAACTATGTTCCTCACAATGACCAATCAAACGTCAAATCATCGATTCACTTGGAGAATCTTTCAGGCGATAATGGCGACTATATGCTCGTTGGGTCAGAATTATTGATCCAAGGGTTTGATAGTAAAATTTCACAATTTGTGTTCGCTGTTCGATTGTGAATATTTTTCCATCGTTAATCTCCTAGCTCTTTATAAAATATCTGAAGAAAAATATCAATAAAAACTTAAAACTTCAGGCCCCCTTCGTGACTTTTTCCCCAGCCCCCTGTAGTATGCTCATTATACAAAACCTTTTTGCATACGTATCGAGAATATTTTCGACACTATGCAACTCCTACCTGATGTCATCCAACTATCTTTTCAACCCTCCTGGTGGTTTTTTTGACGAGGTATCTCGTCATTATCAAAATTAACCAGATCTGACGAGAAATCTCGTCATTAGAAAACACGATTGCGATCATTAGAAGAAAACTGACCAGATCTTGATCTCGTCATCACAAAAAATCAGCAATATCTTGATGACGAGATATCTCGTCATTAGCAAAATTTGTCAGATCTTAATGGATGAGATATCTCATCAAAATTACTTGGAGGGTTAATTATCATCGCCAAAGTGTGAATTAGTATTCTGTATTCCTTAGCAATTTCTGTTTTGCTTAGCGGACACTTCAAACGTTTCATGGCGCCACTTTACCGTTTTCGAACCTTGAGTTTCGTTTTTTTACATTGATAGACAAATGTCTGCGTTTTACAAACAAGTTTCAAGTTGTATGTCGATTAGAATACAATTATTAGGACCTTGGGAGATAGAATCTTATCTCCTATGAACTATTTATGTGGTAAGATACATTTTTCATCAGCTTGGTTCGTAAAAACAGAATGCTTCGTGTTACATCTCCTTTTTGATCGGAAAAAGGAGTAAAAATTAACGTCAGTTCTATGAAATTTGGGCGGGAACTGCGATTTTTTATTGAGAAATAAAGCTCGTATCCCAAGCTCCCTTCTGTTGGAGTCGCTTGCTTTCGACTTCTTACCGGACATAACTACAAACAAAGTATATTTTAAAAATGTAATAAAGTTAGAAATTAAACGGACTGCCAACAAATTCAATTACGAAATCTTAACATCTTAACTAGTAGCTTACAAATGTGTTTTGAGCCTTTATTTTTGAGATTCAGAAATAAGGCAGAGGAGGCTAAAAGCATTCTCGAATCATAAAATCATATGAAAAGTCAATTGTTTCTTTATTTTAACTATGATAATCAGTTATAAATTTGTGAATAAACTTACTCTTTTTCTTTTTAGGGCAGCTTTTAGGTATTACACTACTCCTGGAAAATGGCACATTCACAGAAATGGCTTCCTGGTAAGATATTATTCATCTTACACAAATTTGTTAATTCTTGAAAATGTGATATAAATATAATCTTTATAATAATATAAATAAATAATCTATATTATAATGAATACTAGCATAATTACTCTGTATTACTTTGGTTGAATTGGTTAAATAGTGATTGAAAGTGATAAGAGTATTCACCTTTTTCTTTCATAGAAAAATGAAAATATTATTTAAGTGAACGCAATATAATTTTTAAGCACCATTTTGGCTTTTGTGTAGCTTCTACAATTTACTTTGAACGAAATACGTATATTTGCTATATCCATCCATCCATTTCATATGCACTATAGTGTAAAACAAAATTACCAAAAAGTAAAAAAATTACTTAAGGTGATACTACGATCACTACTACAGAAGTAGATTTTTAGTTTTGGAGTTATTATGGATGCCTCTTAAGTTCATTTCTTATAAAAAGGATGAACTTACAGGGAAGTCTTGCACTCCGTTTTCCTATCAATATTAAATGGAAGCCACTAACCTATTTGAAAAACAAAAGTTTTACTGATTTCTATCGTATTGTGATGGAAACATAATGCATATTTTTTCATCTTTGAATTACAACGTATGGTTACCGTGCGAAAATTATTTTAAAATATAACCTTATTTTGACGTTAAACTCCCTTAATTTAAAATGACTTTATTTTAACGTTAGATACCCTCCTTTTTTAAACGAATACGTTACCCGTCTTACATAAAAAAAGTTTCGTTTCGTATACTTGATTTATTTTTACAAGAAGCAATTCTACAACTACAAATCAATATGCATTGAATAAGTGAATTTTAAGAGAAGTTGGTCGAAATATACACATACCACCAAGAAATGAGCCCTTGTCATAAGAGATATTTTGCAAAATTATTCGTTAAAATCTAACTTCTAAATAACTTATTTGAACACATACACTCATGTCCAAAAGTTAAGCATAATTGCTGTTTATGTCAATATTTCAGAAAATATACATCGGAATGGAAGGAAACGCGGTATGCGAAAGTAATGGGGTTATAGAAGAAAAAAACAATGCAAAACAAGGATAATGATGATTTTTATTATCCAAAGAAAATAGTTGAAAGAAAAAGATTTAAAATGCGGGTGTCAACTTTAGTGAAACAGAATGATTGAAACAATGTGATGCCGAAGTTTAATATGGTCTGTGGTAACCTCTGGTAACCACGCATGCAGCGCACAGCGAATACCCATACTTTCGATGAGGGTATGAATGAGCTGTGTGCACAAAGAGTTCCAAGCCTCACGTAGAGCAGTTTTCAATTCCAGAACGGAGCTTGGTGGGTAGCGGAGGGTGCAATATGTCTCCCGAGCATATCCCACACATACTCTATAAGATTCAGATCAGGAGAGTTGGCAGGCCACTGCATGCGGTGGATATTTTCACTTTGAAGGAAGGCGTCGACCAGGGCTGCATGGTGAAGAGGCGCGTTATCATCTATGAATATGAAACCAGGATCGACAGCACCTCGAAACAGGCGAACGGTAGGTTTAAGGACTTCGTCTCTGTATATTTGACTGGTAACAGATCCCGTGTCGAAGATGTGGAGATCTGTGCGGCCGTCCCCCATGATGCCTGTCCAGACCATGACTCCCCCTGAAGGAAAAACGGTATCTTTCCGTGATGCTTCCCGGGTGAAAACGCGCTGCACGTTCTCTCCAGATCCAAGACGAGAATCAATTTGCAGACTAAATCTGGACTCGTCATTGAACGTAACATTGCTCCACTGTTGTCGATTCCACTGCCGATGCTCCACTGTAAACGCGCGCGTTTCTGAGCAGACGTCAGAGGGGGGGGGGTGCAAACTGCTGGTCGGCTGGCATAGAGACCAACGTGTCTGAGTCTCCTGTAAACAGTTTCTCTCGAAACTATGACTCCTGTGGCGGCTGTCAGGTTGAACCCAGTTGTCTGGCAGAACAGTTCCTCTGACGTCGCGCAGTTATCGCCAAATATCGGTCTTGCCGAGAGGTTGTTACCCTTGGCCGACCTGGTACTGATCGTCGGGTAATATCTCCAGTGGTTTGAAACCTGCCAGTCTGGAGGTCACACACTGAGGCACATTCAGAATTCGAGACGCTTCGGTTTGAGATCGATCGGATTCCAGCATTCCAATAATTCGTCCCTTCACAAACATGTTCAGTTGGCATCTTTGTGACATCTTTCGTCCTTATTGAACGTTAATTACCCTCTGTACCACAGCAATTGCTAAATTTCTGTCTAAACTGGCCATGCAGCTCGAGGCCGTTTTATACGCGTTCCGACGTGCGCCGGTGCTTTACGCATGTCGACGTCGACTGAATTCTTTTGCATATGCACAATGTTTTACCTTCTTCTCATGATTCTCTACAAGTGATTTTGAACCATTGTATCCATATTTACTCCGATTTTTTTTGCATTTTACGAATAATGCTTAACTTTTGGACATGAGTGCAAATACAGCAGTAGCAGCTTAACAAACATAAATAAAATTCCGATCTTTGAAAATTTATAGAATTCTTGTGAACAAACGTGTCAGATTTGAACTTCGAATCCGCGCAGGAAAAAATAATTCAATATTGCTAAAGATAGAAACGATTTGTTTACAAAAAGGACATATTCATAATTCTTAGTAATGTTCAAATATCAC
This sequence comes from Meta bourneti, assembly GCA_933210815.1. Classification (NCBI taxonomy): domain Eukaryota; kingdom Metazoa; phylum Arthropoda; class Arachnida; order Araneae; family Tetragnathidae; genus Meta; species Meta bourneti. The sequence continues at coordinate 75,524,778 of OW119928.1, forward strand.
AGCAGCTGTCTTAACTCAGATACATAAACACAGAATTCTAAATCGAATTGGAAAATGAAACATCAAATCAGGCATTGTCAAGCGTAGTAAAATAACACTTTTATGATCAGTGGGTTTTTCGCTTGCTCTCTCTTTAAATAGACTCGTTTCCTTGCAAAATGCAATAGTTCGTTGTGTTGCTCCAGTGTGACGTTAATTCAACTACATACCTACTTTACAAAATGTCGGTTATGCAAAATTAAATGTTTATATAGGTCAAATGCATTTAAATTATTGATATTCTGGAAAGAAATAAAAAATAAATTCAAACATAAATATTAGAATTCAAACTCCTTAAATAAAATTTTTTAGGAAAAAAAATCTTTTACAGTGATATTTGTAAAACAATCTGAGTTGCTTGCCTCAATCGTAATAATACTCAACGTTATTCCTATGGGATTTCGCATTGTTCTTAGTCCCCTCTGTACACACCCTCGGACAAATAGAACCGGGTTAATATGTAGCTTAGATTACCCGCAAGGTTCTTAAGGATAACTGTACAAAAATTGGTGTGGATTGGACAAACGGTGTAATTTGTATAGAATACAGTCAGACTGACAGATACCAACTCTGCTTTAAATGCATAGGTAAATATGTACTCTATGTTATAATATAAGTATATACTCTATATTACAACATAAATATATACTTTATACAATATAAATATATAACCTATATTTATATTTTAATATGGATAATAAAAATAAAAATATAAAACAATCATTAAAAAACATAAGCTAGTTAGAAACATGCTGTTCGTTGCATTGAATAAGTCAATTTGTACTTTTTACCCTTTTGAACTTATATACGTCCCTATTTTGTTGCATATAACATTCTAAATCAATGGATAGGCGGGGGTGGTCTAATACCATGGCCAGCAAAACCACAGGATCTTGTTCCTCTTGACTTTTTATGGGGTTACATTAAGAAAAAGTGTATGCCACACGAGTTCCTGATATTTTAAAACTTTAAAGGAAAGCATAAATCATGCTTTAATAATAAACATAATCATGCACAATCACTGAAGAGATGTTGGACATGAAGTCGAGTATCAAATAAATGTTCTCGGTGCATCGAAAAGAAGTATATGTTGGACTATGGTGAGAGGCTTTTTCGTAAGGCCAAATGTAGATAGCGATGATGTTTTTGTGGTAGAACGTGTTTCCTGTACGTGTTCCGGAAGTGACGTCACAGCTACATTTTAAGGTAACTCCGTTATCTACCAAGCGAGAGCATTCGATATCCGACAGTAAAATTCTCATCTTCCGGTGGTTTATTTGTTTTGCACTGGAAATCTCTCTCATACTAACGTCCTCCAAAAAAAAAATTCGAATTGAGGCGAACTTTGTAAAAAAATTATGTTTTTAACTAGCTTAGTTTTTATGTTATGTATTTTCTTAATCAGGGTAGGTAGATAGGTATTTTAATTAATGTCACACTGGAGCAACACAACGGGCTATTGGTGTCGGTCCGGGATCAATCCCAAAGGGGAAGATCCGAACACAACACCACGTAATTTTGAACCACGGTCAGATGACGAGGCAACACCTGAGCTGGCACCCCACTCTCCAAACTTCTTAATCAGGGAAAGACTTCATGTACTACTCCGTGTATAGATTTTCTTTTCTTCTTTTTACCACTGTAGTAACGGCATCAATTATTATAATTCTCAATGATAAAGTGACTCCAGTTGGCACTCTTAGCAGAAACTTCATTTTATAGAATTACTGGAGGGATAGGCATAGTTAGCAGAAAATATGGTATTAGTAATAAATGAAAGATTATCGTACTTAAAACAAGTTTGCAATTTATTTAAATAAAATCTGCATGCTCACAAAGCTAAACTGCCCAACGAAAATTTTGAGAACATCTAAACAATTACAAAATATTTTTTATCTCCTATATTAAGTAAGTTATCTTCAGAGTTAACTAATCTAGACAACAGGCATCACTTCTTTTGCTCTGTTAACATTAAACATATTTTATAGTCGAGATCTAATTAGCCCAGTGTAGCAAAATATGACCGTTGAGAGATAAATCAGATCGTAAATAAATTACCATAAAGTGGAATGAGTTTGGTATTTTTGAGGTTCTTTGAGTGTAATTCCCCAATGGTTAATGTTAAGACTATAATGTGCTTTTTTTTTATCGATAGCTCTACATCTCAGCTTTTGAATCGTGTTAAATATTTAAGATATGGGCAAAAGGGGAGGGGTGAACAAAATTGTTCTAACCTCACCCACCTTTTGGGGTGATATTTGTACACTGTTATTCATAATGCCTGAACGTCACAAAACCAATCTCCGGAACTTTTATTCAGCAGTATTAAATAAATATTTAAAGCATTTTTGCATTATTTTAAGTTTTTGTTTCTTTACATTTGCTTGCTTGTGTGTGGACAAAAGCTCCTTAGACAAAAGTAGCTGAATCATTAAGATCCAGCCATTTTTAATTGCGCTAGAAATTTTCAAATTTGAAAACAGTTGTACTTATATCACCTCGCTTGTCACAATCTGACCTCCAGTTTACGGTACTAGATATGTTAATCCTCCAAGTTGTTTCGACGAGGTATCTCGTTCAATATCTGGTCAATTTTGCTAAGGACCATGTATTTCGTCGAGACAAAACTGCCCAATTACTCCAAGAGGGGTGAAAGTAGACAAAACCCAAGTAAAAAAAAAAACAAATTGTCCCTTACCCAGAACTGGTTTTAACAGATTTTTACAGTGCAGTTTTTGACACGAAGTCCCTTGAAATCTAAACACCGACACATGCTTTTACTTTTACCCCGTTGTGGATGATCATTATTCCTGTTTGATTGCAACTATTATCATTACGTCTGTTATCACTTATCCCTTACACTGGTTCGATTCACATTTATCATAAAACTATCACATCGGAAACCATTATCAAAACAATTCCCCTTTCAAATTCGTGTTCATTATTTCACATCATACCATTGCCTCAGTGGATTTCTTTGTGTTCCTTAACATCCAACATCAAAAGCAGATTGACAGAAACGCCTCCGTTTATTTACACTATCCAAAATAAGAAGCCAAGGACAGGATTCTATTGTTTCGGCATTTGCACAATGGACCATCACCCTCAAGCGCCATAAGCCTCGTTTCGATTAATAAATGAATCCTCTACTAGTTTTAACTCAGGACAAGTGGCATGCCTACCGTTGGGTGAAAATGAGAGCTGTAAGAGAGGTGAGTTTTTCCGTTTGTTATATACTTGAAAACCTATCAACCTGTAACAAATGGAACGAATTGCATTGTTCTCGTGTAATTGGATACTAGTTGATTGGAGTGACCGTTACAGGTTCAGTAACGGATTTGGTTTTCTACCAGTGCCAATTAAAGTCTGAAAGACTTTGAGTGAGACTTTTTCGACCATATGAGATTTACCTTTATACCGATATTTATTCAGAGACGTTTCTTTCTGTGCTATTTTGTCACGAGACAGTTTTTACGGAAAAGCGGATCTCACAAGTGGTAGAAATATATACTCTGCGACGAAAAATTCGAAGCATCTCTCTTTGATCGGAATGAAATTTAGTATGTTAGTGTGTACATGAAAGATAAAGGAATAGTTCCTATATCAAACCTGAGAACTTTATTATTCTAGAATTACATCAGAATGGTCATAAATTAGTAAGTTGTAAAGTTCCTTCTGTTGGCGATACATGGCGATATACGACGTTGCATAGAATAAAAAACTTCTTGTGCTATATTGCGGCAAGTTATACAAAGCATTCCAAAAGAATTTTGCTTATAAGAAATAAGGTAGCACAAATTATACATTAAATTATGCGTTTTCTAATTTAAGTGTTGTAGAACTACAAGTTAAACAAAATCGATGCTAGAACCTTGTAATATCGTAATCTAAATACGGTAGAATATTTTTGAAAATAACTTCTTCCATAGTTAAGCTTTCGAAACACTCAAACCTTTTATAGAAACTCAGTTAAGGGCAACTGCTTGAAACAAGTGACCTTTGAGCTTCCAATTCTAAAGGGATTGAGATTTCCTTTGCTGTTCTCAATCCGAACATTTATTGGGGAAGAAGTAAAAATGAGCAATATATGACTGAAAACGCGATATAAGAGGATTTACACTTCTTCAATTAAATCGATTATTATATTTAAATATACTTAAAACTCGTAATCCCTTATTTGGAACATACATGGAACTTAAGTATGCTGAAAAGGAAAATAGCTTTGATACTGTAAAACGCGAGGTTCACTTTGCCGTAAGAAAAATTTACGCGCTCATAATATAAATGTTTATCGGAGTGATTTTACGAAGCAGTCTACATTTTAAGTCCTTTTTAAGTGGAAATAAGTTCATATCCGATTTGAACGGTTTTGTGTATCTTCCATGTCAGGGCTAAATTGGTATCTTCCGTGTCAGGGCTAAGTCAAAATGGCTACTCCTCAGAACCTTTAAGTTGAATATTTTACGCTTTCTCACAAATATTCAGAAAGAAAAAGAAGCATGCCGTGATACTAATAATTGTAATTTAGATTCTTAGATTCATTTAGTTTTGTGTGTGTGATTTTGACTATATAATATTATTTTAAATTATAATGATGCACGTGACTCCCTTTGTACCAATCAAAAGTCAGACTTAACTCCTTTTGCTCTGACATGGAAGCTCCTTCAAAACACGTCTAATTCTCAAACTTCGGAAACGGTCACGAAAGATTTAACCCTGGAAGAATCACAGAAAGGATTCGCTTGTTCGGGGAACTCATCTTCTCCCAGGAGTGTTCCTCGTGTGCCTCAATAAAGCGGACTGTGCCCCAAGAGAATTTATCCAAAGAATCTCAATTTCTCTCACTACTGCTCAATTTCAGGCATTAAAGATGACGCGAGACTTGTGGATGGGACGTAAATGTTTCGCCCGAGTTCAGATCAATGTCATGATGCTGTGACAGTTGGTTACAGTCGCAGCATGCAGTGGGACTACTTCGCTACTAAGTTAGATACATCGACCTTCTAATGAAATAGACGGAACATGTGGGCAGAGTCGTCGTCGTAAGAAGGGTAAGTCACGTGGGCTTTTGAATCGACTTGGGCCTATTGGCTATCAAAGCGCAGACTAGTGTTTTTAATATGTTGGATAATTACTTTGACCAATCAACAATTTGTCCCATCATTAGGATTCATGCTCACAACCACGTGACAGATCTTCAAACCGGGCAACCGAACCAAACGAGGCGATGTACCGGAGCGCGATTCAAGGAATGGTTACTGTATTTAATTTTAAGGTGTAAAAAATTAGAAACTAACACTTTTGAGGAGGCCTTTGGCTACGCCAATCAGTTACATTATAACCACAGTCAAGTTATGGTTTTCAATTGTTTCCACAGAACTTTGTTATGGTTTTCAATTGTTTCCACAGAACTTTGTTATGGTTTTCAATTGTTTCCACAGAACTTTGTTATGGTTTTCAATTGTTTCCACAGAACCTTGTTATGGTTTTCAGTTGTTTCAGAAAAGTTTACTTCTAAGATAAAAGTGTTTAGGTTTCGTTTAAAAAATACATTCTAACCTCTCTTCTTATATGCAAAGAAAGGAGTTTCAATGATATAAACGACGTGTGAGCAGGTTTCTTTCTCAAAGAACCCTTGTCTTGTCAAGGCGATTTCCAAAAACACCAATATTGATAATTTTAATTTAAAAATTAATTTGTATAAAATTCCGTAGGTAGCAAAAATAATTTTTCAATTTCGATATATCTTCACGGAGTGATGTTGACAACAAAAATATATAAAAGATGAGCATAGAGATCTACTACAAAACACGTTCCTCTCTCTCTCTCTCTCTTTCTCTTACATTCTTTCTTATTTCGAACTGTTCCCTGTGTATTAGTTCTTGATTTCTTTAAAAATTATAGATAATCCTTGTAATGTAATCTTTTGGTGTATGCACACACACTGGCCAATGAATTAGAAACAATGAATTAAATATTTATGGAACGTTGGTTACGGGGTGGTTATGCAAAATCCGTCTATGGCGTAGGTGACACGTACTCAAACTAGCAGTATAAGTATGCTGTGCGTGTTCATTTCACGAGAAACTAAGCAGAATGGGGAAAACTACAGACCTTTCACCTTTTGAAAAATAACTTATTGTCGTGGCACATTTAACAGGAGCAACGATTTCCAAGACAGAACTCACTGGGTTATCGAAAGCTGCGAGTTCGAAGGTGTTTAAAAGTTGGAAACAGAACCCATAGTGCTTGTCCAAAAGTGACTGTGGGTCTAAAACAATTAATCAAGACCGTGATCGGCGGCGTCTCAGACGGATTGCACGCCAGGAAAGGGACTCCACTGTGCTGCAACTAATAGAAACCTCAAACGGAGGCTCGTCCCAATCGATGTCGGCACGAACAATGCGCAGAAAATTGCAGAAAATTGGTATTGGCAGTCGCATGCCAGTCAGGAAATCTCTGATTTCTGCGAGGAACGTCAGAGTTTGGTTACAGAAGTGTCGAGAAAGACGTAGCTGGACATCTGACGATTGGAAAAAGGTGATATGTTCAGACGAATCGTCCTACACCTTGTTTTGCACTGACAGGAGTAGTTTGGCGAGAACCCCAAAAATCAAACACAAAACAGAACTATCGTAACATGAACCTCAGGCAATGATAATATTTTCTAACAAAAACCTGCTAGATGATTATGATTCTTCCAGCTCTATAAAGAATCTGAAATGATTACATTTCCACACACAATACTTACCGAGTCTTTCAGCTGCCTTTTACGTGTACGAAAGAGGTGATTCCAAGCGTATTAATCTCATTCTAATTCTAAATGCTGTTCAAAGAAGGCTACCGAAAGTGACTCAGATCTCAAAACATATTTCCCTTTTGTAGTTATATTGAAGACTGATAATCGAGTGGCTTGAAGGATTGCCCAGAGGTAACAAGCGTCTCAAAAATCAATTTACTTCGAAGCTGCTGTCTCTTTCTTGCGAGAAGCGATGTCACAAGATGGTTGTAATCCAATCTCTCTGCACGGAAAAAAAGCTCCATCCATTCATAGTATCTTTATCGTTTGCTCAAAAGCTTTTAAAATTTCGTTAGAAAATATAACTATCTGTTTGCAGATACTGGAATCTTGTTTCATGCATCTCTTACAAATAATATGAGAGGTTTGATAGACACGAAATAAAAATGAAAGCGGTTCCAAAAAAGGAAAAAATAATTTTTAAAACTTGTCCTCAAATATTTGTTCTTTTTAAATTAAAGTATGAGTCTTTTTGCTGTAATGAACGTATGAAGGGAATGTATGAGAGGCAGGTAGCGGTAGTGTTTCTGTGCCGAAACGTGTTTCCTGTACGTATTCCGAACGTGACGTCACTTGGTTTAGTTTTCGAATACGATTTCAGCACTTCGCCAATAAAAATTCCAAATAATAAATTCCGAATTGATATTCGTCTGCTTAGAGCAGAAACTAATTAACTGACAAAAAATTAGTACAGCTCTTTAAAGAATGATTGTAGGTTTTTGGTAAAAAAAATTGTAAGCATTTTGATTATGTTATATATCTTTTAAACAGATTACAATACGTCCATGTATTTCTCATCGTCATGAAAATAAATATGTAGTGTTTCCGAAAAAATGTCAGTTTCTACTCTAAGTCGACAATATGACAGTTTATTGATCAAACCAATTAGATTGAATTCAAAACTTCACCGAAACGATTCCACGAACGGACTACCGCGGCCCCAGGTATGCAAAGAGAGAGAAATTTTGAAACATTTATGCAAAAGGAACATTGAATACTAAGAATACATATTTGTATTACATAAGGGAACCACCATTTAACCTTGAAACTGGGACCCGGAATACCAGATGTGAGGGATTAGTTTTTCCATCATGCTTTTAATGCGAAATTTGGACATAGTTATTCTGTAATTTCGAGCATTATCGAGCTAGCTTTTTATCACCCACTCTCCGAACTTCAGCACCAAGACAACGTGAGGACATTTGAGACCACGACAGATTGATTTAACGTGAACCAGCTCCCAAGTACAGGACGTTCTTGGTTGGATTTCGAACTCTCAACCCTGTGGTTGTTATTACGCTGATCTTCCAACCGATATACTGTTAGAAGCTGTATTTATTGGCATCGTAACTTTTGAACATATTCTCAGAATAGACCGAATCACAGAGATGTGCGGATGCACCTAAGGTATCAAAATCGAAAAATCTCCCATAGCTGCCCGTATGAGATATGACAAACGAGATATATACACTGCTGGCCACCCAAATTGCAACACCAAGAAAGACAAGAGATATCACAACAAAATTTATTTTGTAGATAACATGTTGACCAAGTATCAAATGATTAAATTTATAGACTTCTGTGAAGTGTGGTTCCTGCCAAAATCAGTATCCAGAGTAGCCGCCATTGTTGGAGATCACCGCTGCCACACACCTCGGCATTGATTCAAAGAGACTTTGGATGTGCTCTTGGGGTACAGCAGACCAAGCAGCTTCCACACGTTGCCAAAGTTGATCTGGTGTGGCAGCTGGGGATGTATTCTGGGTCAATCGTTGAGCAACCATGGACCACATGTTTTCTATCGGCGAAAGATCCGGAGAGCGAGCTGGCCAGGGAAGCAATTCAATCTGGCGATTGACGAAGAACCCTTGGACAATGCGTGCCACGTGTGGTCGCGCATTATCCTGTTGAAATATGGCTGTGGGCAAACCCTGAAGGTAAGGAAGGACAACTGGCTCCAACACCTCGGAGATGTAGCGCTGGCTGTTTAAAGTACCGGCAATGCGTACTAGAGGAGTGCGAGAGTGATATCCAATACCGCCCCATACCATAATACCCGGTGCAGGACCAGTGTGGCGGTGCATAACGCAGCTGTTCAGCATCCTCTCTCCACGGTGTCTCCAGACTCGAATCCGACCATCGTGGTGTTGCAGACAGAAGCGTGACTCGTCAGTAAAGACAATTTCATTCCATTCTGCCGTCCACATCCTTCTTTCATCACACCATTGGCGGCGGAAACGTCTGTGGTTCTGCGTCAAGGGTAGACGAAGCAATGGACGTCTTGCGGACAGACCACTCTGCTGTAAACGGCGTCGAATGGTACGCGCAGACACTGGATGATGCGGTACAGACTGAATGTGCTGTGCTATGGTTCGTGATGTGGCTGAGCGATCCGTCACTGCCATACGCACAATATGCCTGTCATCACGTGAATTGGTGCACTGAGGTGGATGCGATCGAACACGTCGGTCCGTCGTACCCTCCTGCATCCAACGATCACATATCCGCATTACAGTTGTTTGGTTTCGTCCAACACGACTACCGATTTCCCTGAAAGATAATCCACAATCTCGGTAGGCCCCTATCCTTCCTCTGTCGAACTCGGATACTTGATCAAAAGATGATCGCTGTTTTCTACGAGGCATAATTGATCGTTTTTTTGAAAAAACCACAAGAAAAACACAATTGCCGTACTTGAAATCGTCGAAATCTCCAAGCCTTAAATAGCGCTTTGAAGTGGCGCCACAGGCGCGCGTGATGTGCGTCTGCGCTGAAATTCTAATCATTTGCATATCTCACCTCCGCTAATGCATGTTGTAAATTTCATATTATTTGCATGCTTCCTTCAGGGTGTTGCATTTACGGTGGCCAGCAGTGTATATACATTGCATTAATAAATTACAGGAAAGTCTTGAAAGGAAAATGATTTTCGACTCCCAAAAGTAGTTTTTAAAACTTCTCCCTTAACTTATATCTAGGAAGTTTTTAAGGTTTCAAAAGAGAATTCCAAACATTCAATGTTGGTTGTTTCGTCTAAAATATATCTTTTCCGTTAAGGAGAAAGTCGTTTATACCAAGACTGAATTAAATGTTGTGCTCCTTTACTTGGGATGTATTTCTTTTGTTTTGTGAGATTTCAGAATCCGTAAATTCTTGTTTACTTTCGGAAAAATATTTTTTCTTATTTTTCTCTTAAGAAACATTTATTTTTCCTCAGGTAGTAAGAAAGATGATGCGGGTTTAGGAGAAGAAAGAATTAAATGTAGCAATATTTTTTGGAGTTTTTGTCAGCAGCTTTCGTTTGGGAGAGGTATTTAATGGGCTTCAGTTTAATAAAAAGCGCGTATATTCATTGTGATGGATGTTATCCTGTTTCTACTCAAACTTTTTCCGCATGCCCTATTGTGACATTAAAAAGATTTGAATTTTTATAGATTATTTCCAAACGATTTTTAAAATATTTTGCTAAATACAATAAATAAGATTTTCATAGTAAACTCAATTTATTCCACGTATTACTTATAGTGGTTTAAATAAGCGATCAAATTTACAGAGCAATGAAACAAAAATAATGCCGAAAATCAATATCTTGTGCAACCGCCACGCGCAGCGATGAGAGCCTGCACACGTCGTGGCATCGAATCATACAGATTCTGAATGTCATGCTGAGGAATGGCTGTCCAGATGGCCTATATCTGATGCCAAAGTTGAGCTGTACTCTGCCCGACGAGCGGTACTAGCGAGTCGCCGTCCGATGTAATCCCAGACATGCTCAATGGGCGACATATCCGGGGAACGTGCAGGTCATGGAAGAAGCGGAACCTGTCGTGCACTGAAGAAGGCTTGTACATTCCGAGCAACATGTGGACGGGCATTGTCTTGCTGAAATACAGCTCCGGGAATGCGTTGCAGGAGGGGTAGGACATCGGGCTCCACAACTTCCCTGATGTAGCGCCCGCTGTTCAGGGTACCCACAATTTGTAGTCGGTGGGATCGCCCATGATATCCAATAGCGCCCCAGACCATAACGCCAGGCGTTCGTCCAGTATGACGCTGAATAAGACACTCCGGGAGAAGGCGTTCATCTCTGTAGCGTCTGACGAGTACGCGTCCATCGTTATAGTCCAGATTGTAGCGGGATTCATATGAGAAGACGACTTGTTGCCAATAGGCACGCCATTGGCTGTGTTGGTGTGCCCACTGTAGCCGGAGGCGTCGGTGGTTCAGCGTCAAGGGAATCCTGTCCAGGGGAATCCTTGCACGCAGCACGTCGACGAACCGTGGGCAATGACACACCTGTAGACGTGCTCCAATGTTGTGCCAACGCACGAGAGGACGCTGTACGGTCCGTCACCGCCATGCGTATGAGGTGTCTGTTGTCCCGGGGTGACGTCATCTTGCGTGGCCCACTGCCGGAGTTTCGACTTCTCCGGTTCTCCATGGTCCATCTCTTCCACACACGCATCACTTGTGCGAGTAGCGATTTCACGATACGAAAGTTCACCCTCACAGAGGCCGATCATGCGGCCTCATTCGAACTCCGTTAGTTGCTCGTATGGCACTCTGCGTTTTTGGCGAGGCATATTGACTTCTAATCAATCATCTACAGCAGACAAACAACGATATCTATCTATCTATAGATAGATAGATAGATAGATGTATAGATATATAGATATATAAAGATATAGATAGATAGATAAAAATATCGGCACGAAAATATTCTCGGAATTTGTATTTAGGATAACAATTTTGTTTAAACAAAGATTAACTTTTATAATTTTTTCTATTCTTTTGCTAATAAAATATAAGCACGCAAGAATCACTCAGTTTTAAAAAATGAACCAGAAACTGGAACCTAAATTCGATCATTATTTCGCTAAAAGTTAATGGTCGATACGGGATAAAATGATACAGGAAAGCAATTACACCCTATAAAAAAGTTGAAAATGTTACAATTTCCAAAAAAGGTCGTGAGATCGTTCCACAAGCATTTTCCTAAAATTAAAACTCCAAAAAATAAAGTTTAACTAAAAATCTGTAATTTACAGGTGATAAGCACTAGCAAAACAAGACTGGAAATCTGCCGACGTTAAATAATTAATTTTAAAAATATAAAATATGTTGATGGTTTGGTATGAATTTTCGTCGTACAACTTTGCTGGGGAGTGAGCACTAATAAAACTGCTGAAACAATACTTCCTAGCGTTACTCTCTCTTTTATGATAGCTGATTAGTATGTGTAAATTGTGTTTTGATCTGAACGGAATATAAAAAGTGAGTCGCTACAATGCTATATAAAAAAGAAAGCTAGTCCTGTTTATTCTTGTTGAGACCCGCTAGAGAACTACTTGAGGACTCTTCCCATATCTGTACTGACCTTAATTGTTCGGGGCAGAGGCATTGTTTGACATTTACAGAAGTGTTATGTAAAACGATTTAGGGGAGCCCCATTTGCATAAATTTGGTCACTACAGAAGTAAACAGCTGATATGTCGAAATTGAAATTTTTAAGTCTTTGAATGGTATCAATTTCTAAATGTAACACAAGAATATCCACAAGTTTCATAGGTGACATGTTGTCTATTTTAACAAGGATCTAACTCATTTTAACACACATAATTTTTTTTTTTAGTTTTTAAAAGTATTTGGGCTCTAGCTAGTTTTGCATGTTTCTTTATTTTGTATGCTTCATGAAAGAACTGTAGAATGGTATTCTATAACTTTTCTGCAGACTAAAATTACACCAGAAGCTTCATTTTATTTATAACAGATACTGTTGATAGTATGGCTAAGTAGGTGTTAATTCTCATAGCATATGAATATGTCGATTGGTTCAATGAATAACGAAAGTGGTAAAAAAATAAAAATTCATCAAAAATTAAATAAACATAATAATTTGGTCAGTCATAGGTGACTGCCTGCTAGTCAGTCATAGGCATAGCGTCTTCCCTCAAAATAAAAGACCTAACCATAGAAGAAATATAAAAGTAGAGTAAGGAATGGTAACCTTTTTATGTGCCCAGGATCATGTGACCAAACCTAGAAGTAACGTGACCCTTAAACTGCTTTCGTCTGCTGGATGAAACAATCGACCTTCTAATGAAATAGAACCGAGCATGTGGGCGGAGTCGCTGTCCTAAGATCCCTTAAGGATAAATCACGTGGGTTTACGAATTGACAAAGCCGATTGGCTGCCGAATCGCTGACTAGTGTTTCTGATCACGGTAGATAATCACTTTAACCTACAATTAATTTAGGACTCATACTTTTACCCACAGCCACGTGACAAATCTTCAAACCGAGTGCCTGGAAGAAATAGCATGAAGTTGCGGGCACATGCTCCGTCTATTTCATTAGAAGGCCGATGGGTTAATATTAATCTTCTTCCTAATATTCTTCCATCTGATTGGTCCACACGACTGTAGAAGACGCCCATCCATTGATCCATCATCTGATTGGTTCATTGATTGACTATCTGATAGTAGTGGACTTGGGTGATTTCATCACTTTTGTCGCCACTCTATAGAAATGCGGATTCACACACCTGCCCTGTCATGATATATAACATCGCAAAAAAGGCGATCAGATACCACACCAATCAAGTCAATCACAGAGCAGTCACATGACTATTAGTCGACATGTTGGTCACACATTTTGAAGCTCCTCTCAATAGCAATACTCAGTTTACTTATATTTCACGTCTATGGGCCTAATATGAAGGCTAAAATATCCCGATCGTCCTTGATCGCTGCATTCTAAAGATATTTTAATTTGCATCCAATTCGTGCAGGCACGACTGAAAGAAAAACTAATTTTATTTGATCTATTGCCAGAGCCACGCGACTTATTTTCATATGCACTGATGCCACCACAATAGAAAGTAATTAGATAATACTAAGTACTTAATAATAGGAAGTAAGTAGAGAATAATGTGACGTTACACAAGTACTTGTGATTTAGCTCCCCTAATAGTTGTTTATCATCATCTCATAGTAAAGGAGAATAACAATCTATCTATACAGTCCGACTACTGATTGTTGACAATTGAGTAATGTGGTTGTAAACGAGTTTGTTCGTTTCATTAGGAACCATGTTAAATGTAAACAATGCGTACTTACAATTGGCGTCTTTATCACGGATTCTGGTACCTAGTTTTCGTTCGGTACAGGGAGCTTAAGTGATTAGGAGTTGATGAAACAAAAAATCACCTATGGCAATCGTCTTACATGATTATGCGTATGGCTGTCCTTTCCCCTCGAGAGCTTAGTACCTTTCTGGAAGAACTCTCTAAAGGTTCTCTGACTTATCATCAAAGCTGCAGTATAGTATTATTATATACTCTTGAGATTGAAACGAATTAAGGATACATTTTAAAGCAATCTTAAAAACAAAACGATACTATACTTAACCCTCATGGTGATTGTCTCCACAAAGTATCTTGTCATTACGCAAAACTGATCGGATCTTGCTGAACGAGATATCTCCTCGTTAGAAAAACCTAACTAGATCTTGATGGTCGAGATATCTCGTCATTAGAAAAAACTGATCAGATCTTGATCCCGTCATCATAAAAAGATTAGCAGTATCTTGATGACGAGATATCTCATCGAAATCACATGGATGGTTAACACAATCACAGCACCAAAAAGTATGTCACATGAACAGCATACGCGATAATTCCTATTTTTAAATAGGACCACTGTGGTTTGCCCAATGTGTTAAAAACCTGCTATTTCTAGTTGTCACAGCTTTGATTCAAGCAACTTATCCGGTGTGCACTACTCTCTTTCGAGTCAGTGAAACTTTCCTCGTGTGTGTATGTCCATTACCTGATGTCGTCTGTCTTGTGTTCGGCTAAGATTTGGTCCTTGCTCTGAAAACCCAACCAAACTGTTTTTAAATATGAAAAAGTTAATAGATGGTTGCGTGGTTTCAAACATCCATCTTAGCCGTAAACGAGAGTGCAGATCACGGATTTATGTCATAAAATTTAATTTTTGGTTGGTTGTTTTTAGGTTTTATGGCATAAGGGCCATATTTGGCCAAGCTGCTCCAAACACAAGACAACGTCAAGTAAAAAAAATGTCGTGGAAGGGAAAAAGAGACTGAAGAATAGGGTAGTGCGACGAAAACAGAAAAAGATATCTTAGGTATCCCGGGAGCACGACTTCCGTGTTTACTAAAGACAGTAAACCCCATGGGAAAAGAAAATATCATTATAGTACGTCGGTCGGTGAATCCCGTGCACACAAAAAGGAGGTGTGCCCTGAGGGACATAAGGTTTAATAAAAAATCTTAAAACCATAATGATTTGCGAAGCAATCATTCAAAAGTATTGTATCGTAGATTACATAAGTTGCAAACGTACCTCTCTTCACCTCTTAAATCAGCATGTGCGGCGAATGCTGTACTCAGCATATGCTGCGATTTGCGAAATTCTAATCTCTGGCTGTAAAGGTTATCCTTTATCTGTGGTTAAAATGCAAAGATTTACAGAATGTTCGTCTAGACTTACATCTCCAAACTTATTTATAAGCAAATATGACACGCCATTGCGAGCACACGCTAAAACATACACTGTTTCAGCACCTTCAAAGATGGAAGTTCAAGATTTCCTGACTTTTTTCGACATTTCCTCAAAAGGGAGATTTGATAGAACATCGGCAAGACCCCTCTGGGGAGACGAAACTTGAATTCTTTCTTTTAAATGTCGATTTTATCAGCGTTTCGCCTCCACACTCACCTGAAAGAAACCTGAGATTTTTCGTTTTACCGAAGAAGCAGAAAGATCTCTAAGACGCATAATCCTCTCTCTGCGATGGCGAGCTTAAAGCAACAAGTGGTTTCCTGTGACGCAAAAAGCTAAATTCGAATTCGTCAGGGCCGACGAGGTAGAGGGAAAGATTAAACAAAGAAAAGGGAGAATTTCGAAGGAAGGATGCAGTTCAATCTTTACAAAAGTTTACACAAAACAAATGTGGGAGGATTTTCATTCGTTGGACTTGAAATTAGTATGTGAATCCACACATTTTTTTACCATAGCTTCGATTTTTCAGTCCCAACGATGTATCGTTTCCGCGATTTCAATTTTAACTATCACATTGTCAGGATCAATGGCGTAACCAGAGGGGCGGATATGTGGACCCGAACTTCCTCCCCCGATAGTGTTGACTTTTGAATTTAAAAAAAAATCGGATCTTTCCCTTTAGGATTGATCCCGGACCGTCACCAATGCTGTTGTGTTGCTCCAGTGTGACGTTAATTAAAATACCTACCTATTAAAATATTTCCACAAATAAAATACTGAAATAAATTTCATATTTTTCATTGTTAAAATTCTTAAGATAACTATTATTTTAGGAATTGTTGTTTCTTATCGTATTCTGCATGAGGCCGTCGTGACTCAGTGAGTATGCCCACTGCGCTAGCAATCTGCGAGTTGAAGGCGGCGCATATTTGATTCCTGACAGGTTCAATTTCTCCCTGGGTGTATTTCTCTCTTCTGTGTCAGTAAAAGTTTCATCATGTGTGTATGTCCATTACTTGATATTGCCTGTCTTGTGTCTGGCGTATGACCCTTGTGACATAGAACCCCACCAACCATCCCATTCGGTTTAAACGAGCTAGGCCAAGTGTTGTTATTTATGCCTTAAGGTCATCTAAACAGCTATACCTAGTCCATGAGTCCGAATATGCGTTCAAAAAGTCCAACATAATAGATCAGGACTTCAATAGAAATCCTCCCTTGCCAGATCAACGCAGGCCAGAAGATGGCTTGGGGAGGCTTGTTCAGTGTTACATTTTAGGCGAATTGAAAATATCTAGTATCCCTGATCGAAGGATAGAGATCTGACTTACCAGCTCACAAGTCGTGAAAGGGCAATTTGACATTTTCTGTCACTTGAATATTTGAGCGAGACTGAATGGTGGTTTCTATGGTACCAGATAGTTTATAATTTCTTAAACCTACTAAAAGTCCAAGACAAGCATAGGACTAAAATATACAGTGATTCGGAACTAATGAGACAAACTTCAAGGGGTGTTAGAGCATACTGAAAGGATAAGATTTTGTACAGTAATGTATGAGCGCAAATAACGCGCTTAGGCGCAAATACAAGATTTGAGCAGGAAATGAAGCGAAATGTTTATTTACATCATTATTTTATAATTACTTATTTACAATGTTTTTTACAATAACTGCTCAAAGGTACGACCACCAACATCAATACAAGCTTGGCAACGTCGATGCATGGATTGGCGGACTTTTACACATCTAGAATGCACTGTTTGGTTTGGCGCGCTTGAACATTGTTCCTTTGATGGAACCTGGTAGTTGAAAAGGGAGGTTTCGCAAGCTTGCATTAATGTTAGTGGTCACACCTTTGAGCAGTTATCGTAAAAATCATTCCAAATATGTCATTGTAAAATAACGATGTAAATAAACATTTCGTTTCATTTCCTGCACAATTCTTGCATTTGCGCCTAAACGCGTCACTTGCGCCCATTAGTGTACGAAAAATGATTCTTTTAGTGTGTGCTCTAACACCCCTTGTTGTTCCCCCATGAGTTTTGAATCACCCTGTAGATCCTCTCTAGACAGACCAAGACAAGCACCAAGGTGACCAGGAGAGGCTTGCTCCATATTGCATTTTCGACAGATCGGGAAAACCTTTAAACCACGATCAAATGAAATCGATCTCAAATCTCCGATGGCTAGTCTAGAGAAGGAGGTCTGCTGAATTCTATCACCCTAGAATTTAACAACGAAATGTTTTATCTGGTACTAGCTATGGGTGGAAGGAGTTTTTTAAGAGATATTGTTTTGAAGTTTCGTTTTCGCAAAAATTCCGTAATAAGTGAGAGCCCGGTTGGAAGAGTAGTGGATTAGCAACCGGAGGTTTGCGAGTTCGAAACTACAACCAAAGGCAGGTAGGTACTTAATTAACGTCTCACTGGAGGAGCACAATGGGCTATTGGCAACGGTCTGGGAGACATCCAGAAGGAAAAGATCCGAGGACAAAACTAACTCCCCGGCACTACAGTCCATGTTGAACCTTGGCCTCCCTAACGATACGACTCCAAAGCGCTCCGTCTTGGGTCTTAGTCCACCAATTTTTTATTTTCATGCTTTTGAGGTCTTTTTCGACCTCCATTTCTTCCTCGGCCCCTGTTTTCCTTACTGTCATTGACACTGATTCTTAAATACCTTTTTGTGCCTCGGTTGTTATCCATTCTCTCCATGTGTACCAACCATTGGATTCTTTTTGATTTTATCAAATTTATATCTTTTTCTCTATATAATTTTTGAATTTCATGATTTATCTCCTTCTCCATATATCGCCTCCTTTTATTGGTCTAAATATGGCTCTCAAAATCTTTCTATCCCAAGTTATCAACATTTTTTCATGTTTTTGAGTCAAAGTCCATGTCTCCGATCCATATATTACTGTTGGTTTGATAGTTTTATACATAGCTTTGTCTTCCTCACAATTGCTTTAGATCGTATCATTTTTGTAGCGCGAAAAAGCTCCGATTGCCTGAACTAAGCCTCTGTTTTATTTCAGGCATAATGTCATTATTTTCAGTAACAATTAAGCCTAGATACCTAAATTCTTGAACTCTTTGAAACTTAACTGTATAATTTATCCTAAGTTCAGTATTTTCCTCACTTCCCTTCCAATCAATGTATTTAGTCTTTTCTACATTAATTTCTAATCCGACTTTGGCTTCCATTACCAGTTTCTTAAATAATTCAGTCGACGCATTTTTACTTCTAGCTATCAAAATGACATCATCAGCAAATGCCAAAATTTGTGTAGATCTATTGGAAATTGTACCATTTTTATTTGATAATGCGTTTCGCATCACTTTTTCTAGGCATATGATAAACAAAATTGTAGATAATACATCTCCCTGTCTTAACCCAGTTATTATTTTGAATTCTGATAATCTATTTTGTACTTTCACTTTTTCCTTTGTCGATGAGAGTCATTTTTACCAGTCTAATCAGTTTTTGTGGAATATTAAATTCACTCAAAGCCCTGAGCATTTCTTCTCTGACTATCGAGTCATAAGCCTGTTTAAAATCAATATATAACTGATATATGTTTATATTCTTTTCACCACATTTTTCCAAGATCTGATCCATCCTCGATCTATTTTGCCTAAATCCACATTGGTAATCTCCCAATTGTTTTCAATCAATGGTTTAAGTCTGTTAGCTATAATTTTCGTCAATACTTTATATGTCAAGTTAAGTAAAGAGATTCCACGATAGTTGATGTCCTAAGATACTTCCTTTTTTTAGTATTGGGCAAAATATTACACTTCGTTTGGCATTACTTCCACCTTCCATATTTCTTTCAATAAATCAAAAATTACTTTGCACAGTTTGTCACTACCATACTTCAATAATTCTGAGCAAATTATATCTTCACCGGGAGCCTTCTCATTCAGTAATTTCTTAACTGCATTTTCCACTTTCTCCAGCTCATTTTCAGTCCGTCTATTGATTTCATTTCTATTTAACAAGTTTTAAAAATATTCTGCCCATCTCTCCAAAAGTTCATCTTCACCTCAAACAAGGCCTCCAGTCTTGTAACGACAGAATGTTGTTCGAGGTTGGTACCCTCTTATAGAAGTTATTTTTGAATACATTCCACGGGTATCCCCTATCGCAGATAGGTCTTCCAGTTCTTGTATTCTCTTCTTTTCCAGGGTCCTTTTCTTCGAACGTATTTTGTACTTCGTTAATCTTTTCTTTTCTCTATATAATCTGTAATTATTTCTTCTGTTATGAGCGAGTAGTTTTTCTCTTGCCTCATTCTTTCCCTCGACAAGAAAGATCCGAGGAAAACACCACGTAATTTTGAACCACGGTCAGATGACGAGGCAGCACCTGAGCTGGCATCTCACTCTCCAAACTTCCATACCACGCCAAAGTGAGGACATTTCAGGCCACGATGGATTTAGCATGCGCCAGCCTCCTTTGTGCACGATGATCTTTGGCTGGATTCGAACTCGCAACCCTTCGGTTGCTAATCCGTTACTCTTCCAACCGGACTACCGCGTCCCTCGCCATTGATAGGCATGGAGAATAAGTATTACTGTCCCTAACTTAAAATAAGTATCACATTTTACACTTGAATTTTGTTCTGAATATTTTTGTAAAATTAGTTTATTAAATATTTGCTGAACCATCTAACGAGTTGCCACCGGTTGAGCCTATGAACGTTGATAATGACGACTTGTCTGCTGTTAACCTAGTTGCCAGTAGAGAAGACAATCCACACATCAACAAGGATCCCAGTATCATACAGTTCTTAAAAGAAGAGTTGAACCTCGACTACATACCCATATCACCGCATACCACGCTTGGAAACACCACCATCGACTTTATCTTTGCCAGTAACATCAGCATCGACATTATGCCGTTTGTCTCGTACTTTAGCTATCACAGACTCATCATCAATAAGGTCGCCATAGAATACTAAGAATTGCCCACACTCTAACACAACTGTTATGTATCCACCAAAACTGGCTAAATAAATAAATGTCAAAGAAATATCCGCAGTCTTCATTTCACCAGAGACCCACTTACCAAGTATTCCGCCCAAAAGTATTCAAGAACCAAACCTTACGGTACAGTGGGGACTATGCCTACCCGCTTTCTTTTTAAGAAGGCTAAATATATTGCTTGAAATTTCATATACTTAAACTAACTTTGTGAATAATTTATTTAGAGCCAATCTGTCAGGTTTGGTTTCTCGCTCTACAATCATTTTCCACTACACGCTGGTGAATTTGACCTATCTCTATATATTTGTGCGTATCACGGCCAAAAAGACTGCAAATATTTTTGTGGTGGCATCAGCATGAAAATAAATCTCGTGGCTCTAGCAAAGGATTAATTTTAAGTAATCGTTTTCTTTCAGTTCTGCGCATGCGCTCTGGGCATAATAATATAGTTTGCTTGCAGCGATAAAAAGAAATTGTTAAGTTTTCACTTTGAGAAAAGAAGTTATGCTAGTAGCTTATCAGTGTTTATTTAATGTTTGATAAATTTTTATTAAAGTTACTTTTTTACCTGCTTAGTTATTCATTGAATCATTCAACATCTTCATATGGGATACGAGAATTAACATCCTCCCCTATACCCATATTTTATGAACTTTTTTTCGTACTTGCAGTAAGGTCCTTACCCTTCCAGGCAGCATGTAAAGGCGGGGAATTACTAGTATCATCATTCATTAGAGTGTTAGATAACGTAAAATTAGCCTTACTTTTATTTACCCCACTTGCTACGTTATCTAACCCACTTTATCTAAGATATGGAAGCCTTATCTCTTTTTACGTTATCTAACACATAGAAGCCTAATCTAGTTTTACGTTATCTAACACATTAGTGAATTATATTACTGCTACCTCGCCTGTCATTCAGCCTGTAAAGATTTAATTAAAAAATCAAGTTGTGGCAACACTATTCACATATTTAAACTCACGTTTTCCTCTCGTTGTTTATTTCTGTCCTGAAGATGGGGCGTTTTTCTCCACCGAAATAGCTATTGACCATTTTCTAACTTGTTTTAACCCTCTGAGCGTCGCGAGTTTACAAGCACTGTAGTGTTGATTTTATCCCACAACACACACTTAAGGATTAAATAACCACAAGTTACTAAAACGTTCATGGATTCTTTCAAGCTTTAGATATATTCTATTGGTTCTTTCTTTAGAATAGAAGCTTTCTTTGGAATGTTTCTATTGGCCTATTCTGTGAAATAAAATTCTTCGGAAAGATTCGATGGGTCTTTTCAAATTATAATCCTTTGGCAAGATTCTATTGCCTTCTTTCCTTAGAATAGAATCCTCTGGAATAATTTTGTTGCTTCTTTCCGTAAAATACAACCCCTTGGATGGATTCCCTTGCTCATTACTTTAGAATAGAATCTAGATTCTATCTTTTTCTGTCTTTTTTGTAGAATAGAATCTTTTGGAAAGGTTCTATTGTTCTCATTTCCTTATAATAGAATCCTTAGGAGATTTTCAATTGGTCAAGAAGGTCAAAATAGGTTGGAAGTCATACAGGGAAGACTGAAGATTGCAAGGTGGAACCACGCATGTGAATCCCTCAGAGGGTTAATGTTTATTAGTCATATTTTGAAGTTTAAAATTTTTCGACTACCTATTTGATTGAGAGGATTCTCATGTGTATCTATTAAAGTTACTATTCGTTTAAATTTATGTTTGAACTTTTGTTTTCCATAGCCCTTCATGTTTCTGTCAACATCTGTGTAAGTTGGGAGCAAAGTAAACGTATTTATTCTGTCATCACGATGGCGAAAGGCTTATTGATGGCTCTGCTGCAAATACAGCTAAGATGCATAAAAATGTTTCACGAGCGGAAGCTTTTAAGGGCCCTTCCGGCTATGAAAGCAACTTTGGATTGCTCATACTCGAACTTTCATCTTAAGTCTACCTATCGATCCAATATCTTTTACCCTCAGATTAGGAACAAAATCTCTGGAAAAGAAATAAATCTTATTTTTCTTGTCAACAAATATAGCTCTCTCTGGAATGATCTTTTTAGAAAATTATATATTTTTTTAAGTTCAAAACATTCCTGTATAGCGTATCGGTGAATTAGGATTAACAGCAAAGAATGTTAAGATGCAACGACTGCTAGGGCATTACATTGTTACTGATGAAATAATAGCACATAGATTTTAGTCATGAAAATGGCTGTATCGTTTATCAACTAAAAAACTTCTTTGAAGGGCTATTATACTTGATGACTCGGGTCTCGGAAGTTCTCAGAAGGATTTTAATTCAACGCGATGTCAATAACAGCAGCAGTATCAAGCATTGCACAGTACTACAAAATCAGGATGGCTCGCACTATGACAGTGTTTCAAGAAAGCCTAGACAGGTAAGATTCTTTGAAGAGGGAATAAACTTCAAGAGATTCGGATGTTAATAAATCCAATCTATTCAATCGTAACAAAACACAGCAAATAAGAACAGACAATTGCTGTCTTAAAGAAAGAAAGTGAACGTAGACAAAGTCGATCATTTTATGCGATGCACATCTGCGCCGACCAAAATCTACTCCTTTTCGATTGACAGGAACGAGCCGGTATTTGCATAATGCAGCAAAAGAACTGATGGCACCCCACTATCTTCCCTTCAAATAAGCTTATCCCATATTTTTGGGTTTTTCTGTCTTTTTTGTACAAAAAGAGTTAAAGTAATATCGTAAGGACATCTCAAAGAGTCCTATCACAGAAATGTCCTATGCGTGACGGCTTAATACTTGCTCTTTTTGTATAATAAAAAGGAGTGATATACACAAACATTTGGGATAAGCTTAAATGGAAGATAGCTCATGTACAAAACAATTCTTTTTACTAAAGAATAATGAGATACATTTTTACTGAACTAAAACCTATAAATGGTGTCCAGGTTTACCTCAGATGAAATAAAATATTAGATAATGTAATTTGTGTTTTTCCATGTAATATGTATAAAAATTATGTTTAAATGTATGTTACTTTATTTTGTCATGCATTTTTAAATGATACTTAACTAAACAAACTTTTGAATATCAAAGCCTTGGTATGCTGTTTTAAAAATAACTATCTAATTCGAACAAGAAGTTTTATAATTATTTTAGGTTAACATATGTAAGTAATTTCATAAGTCTATTAGATATTTTAGAGTAATTACGCAAAGAAGTAAAATATTCTTATTCATATTTTATATAAGGTTCTTTACGGGTCTACCTTTTTGATATCCGCCTGTTGACTAATTTAGAATCTGTCCCATTTCCCCATCTTATGACAACAAATTAAGAGGTTTGTGTCAGTGGCGCACCAAGGTGGTGGTTAATGGGCTTCAATACCCCAACACAATAGAAAATTAAATGCTCATCGACTTGATAGTATGTCCTAAAATATACTGAGTATTTTTAAATGAATAATTAATATCTGGTGTGCTATATATATATGTCGATCATCTGACAGATACACCATTTTGAATCATTTGTCAAAAAAAAACCTACGACTGATGAAGAGTTAAAAAAATAAGGATGACTGTGTGCTAAGATTCCAGAACGAATTTCAGCGTTCTCCATCATAAAATTTGAGTACATATTTCACACTCGCAAACCAAAGTTGTTTTAATTTTTCCCAACCCACCCATCTTCTTTCCCTAAACAGGAATAAACCCCTTGAATCAGGAAATCAATCGTGAAGTTTTAGGAAAAAGATTTCCCAAATGATTTTATCATTCCCTGATTATGATAATTTTCTCAGCCCCTCCCAAAGAAAAATTCTGAGTGCTTGAATAGTTTGTCAGGATTTAAGTATCATTTATACTTGTACATTAATCTGAATCTGCTATCAGTATCGCGATTCGTCGAACCAATGACCAACGAGAAAGGAAATGATTGACGTGTTCATCATTCTAATCCTCGTAGCTCATTGATTGGACGACTCTGGATACTGATAGAGGAATAGGATTGATGTACATGGGCCTTTTGAGTCATACAGGTCGCGTTGTTCTGCTAAATTGTTTGATTCTTTTGCTCTTATAAGACGTTGTGTGAACTAGATGTGACAAAGAAGTCCATTGAGTGAAGGTATGGTTTTAATATTGAGAAGGGAGGGGGATTAATGAGAATGAACTGTCTGCGCTTTCTAATTTTTTTTAGTTCAGGGACGTTGGGACATCCCGCCGTCTTTGTTAGGGCCCCTTCACACCAACAGAATCCGAGTCAATCCGAATCCTGTAGGATCTGAATAATGTGGATTTGCGTGCATTGAAGCGGGAATCTCCGCATTTCTTACGGAAGCGGTTTTCCCGTGTCTTCGTCTTTCAGTTTCTACTGGATTCAGATTGACATTGATTCTGTTGGGTCAAGCGGTGGCCTTTAGGAAGTGAAGTAGGACATTCGGAAAATATAAATAAGGAGGCAGAACATGTAGCGTTTCACCTCCCCTTAAAAACTAAAAATGTGTGTATAGTTTTAACCTTCTTGGTGGTTCTCTCGACGAGGCATATCGGCATTAGCAAAACTCACCAGATCTTGATAGATGATATATCTCGTCATTTGCAGAAAACTGACCAGATCTTGATAGATGATATATCTCGTCATTTGCAGAAAACTGACCAGATCTTGATAGATGATATATCTCGTCATTTGCAGAAAACTGACCAGATCTTGGTCTCATCATCATAAAAAATCGCAATCGAAATCTTGTCATTGGCAAAATTCAGATCTTCATGGACGGGATATCTCGTAGAAACCAATAGGAGGATTAAAGTATTATTAGCACTAAAAGGCTGTCTAGTGCAAAATACAGATGATAGATCATCCATGTTCCCAATTTTTTTTCTATAATATAGTGACCCTCAAAAGGGTTGACCTCACCACTTGCTGAACATTGCTGTTGAGCTGTTGACTGAAACAAATGTTCGGCACACACCATAATAGCATTTTCTTCACCGAAGCAGAATTTTTTGTGTCCCTTACTGCTTATGCGAGTCCATATTCAGCACACACTAATACCACTCCTTAACCGTATCCCCCAAAATAAAGCATAGCAAGCAGTCTCTTCACCGCCTGCACAATCACTTCCGCATTATTCATCCAACTATTACGGAACCTGTAACAAAAGTTCCCCTTCATAAATAATAAAAATCTTCCTAACAGCAGAACACCTTTTATGGGACCGACCGCATCATCAAATTCTATTAGAGCGCGCGTTATCACTGTGGTAGGGAACAACGCAATTAAAAGCGTCGCCATGTTAAGTCATCTAATCAAAATAAATGGTCGAAAAGACGGTGCTTTTAGACAATCTGTAATATTGCTTCTCGGAGAACGTTGAGGTTTAACCATCGGGGGGCACAAATTATTATATTAATGACATGGATGCAGTCAGGTTTTTGAAGTAAACTAAGGACTTGCCTGTTCGTAGCTGTCTGGAAAAAAGGGTTTCCTGGAAGCTTGAGTTGGTCTGAAAGTAACTTAACTCGTCTTTTCAAATTAAAAAATTTAGAGAACCCTTAATTCGCTTACATACAGGGTGATTCTACGGTCATGGGACAAACTTCAGGGGGCGATAGAACACAACGAAACAAGCACTTTTCCCCATAGAATGTATGGTTCCAAGTGCAGCGGTTAGCCGTTGGAGATCGCAGTCAAACGCTGGGGAAAAGTATTTGTGTTCTATCACCCCCTGAAGTTTGTCCCATGACCGTAGAATCACCCTTTATAATTTTCATACCGAGGGATAGATGGATTTTATGGATGATGAATTCATAACTCTGACCTATGAGTTCATTGATAGGTAAGTTGTTGATTCATCGTCGCACTGAAACAACACGACGGGCTGTTGGCGATGGTCAGGGATCAAACCTGAAGGGAAAGATCCGATGACAATACCTCGTAATTTTGAACCACGGTCATGATGAGGCAACACCTGAGCAGGCACTCCACTCTCCAAACTTCCACATCACACCAATGAGTGGACATTTGAAGCCATGATAAATTTAACGTGCACCAGCCTCCACGTACACGACGGTCTTTGGTTGGATCGAGTTTCGAACTCGCAACCCTCGGGTTGCTAATCCGCTACTCTTCCAAACGGACTACCGGGGCTCTTCATACCGTGGGATAGATGTATTTTATAGAAGCTGAAATTCGTAACTCTGACTTATGAATTCATAACTACCTCATGTGTATAAAGAACTCGTAGCAGAACAGAACATGTAAAGACAGTGCAACTTCGGTCCACCGAAAAGTACTTCATAGTTGAGATTCAGTGCACTGTTGAATTAACGTTGCACTGGAGCAACGGGCTATTGGCGACGGTCCAGGATCAATCCCGAAGAGAAAGAACCGAACTGGTACTGCTTAGGAAACCTAGGAATTGTAGGCGACGCACATGTATTCATGTAACTTACCCTGGGTGTACTTTTTCCTTTTGTATCAGTATAATTTTCATTGAGTATGCCAATCCATTACTTGATGTATCTCTGGCGCAGTATGGCCAATTATGGACCTTGCGCCATGAAACTTTAGCAACGAACCATCAGTGCACTGATATATGTACTACCATATTGTAAGTTAATTATAATGAAGACTACATTCATCACAGTACCCCTACTCTAGAATTTAGCAGTGGCTGAGTTCGATGGATGTTACTACTAGTTGACGAATTGCCGATTGCGTGAGATCGTGAGCTGTATTAAGGGGATAGTGGACTTTCAAAATAAACTTTCGCAGTTATTATCCAATTGTTATGAAATTTGCACAGAATATTTGTTTTCTGCTAAAAAGCCTATATATAAGTTTGATCTAAAAATATTAAGTCATTCGGAAATTATTACATAAAATGCGGTAAAAAATTTTGATAAATGAGCAAACATTGATAGGTCCCATGCGCATTAATTTTCCATGCATTGTCAAAATTTTAATTCACATAACAATTTGTTTACATATAAATAAAATTAACTCCATTTGGTAGGTGTGTTGCTTAACTGTAGAGAAAAAGAAAATTGTACTAAAATACCTAAAATTTTGCTAAAAAAAGGTCTAGGTTAGGCAATATTTTAAACCAAAATTTAAAAATTTGGAATCATGAATTTCCTTAAATAAATATATAAAACACTTAAATATATAAAACAGAGTTCAAGGATTATGCAAAAAAGATTAAGCATATTTAAAAAACAGAAATTTTATGAAAAGTATTCATTTACAAATTACATTTTCCTGTTTTGAGGCCCTTTAAAAATACCCTAAACGCGCGCCTAGAGAGCCTAGGGAGTGTTCCGCAACTGCCCACATCTACACTCTTAGCCCCAGGACCAGAATTAATCGGGACTCAATACCATGTCAGCATGACGGGCCCATCGTGAAATTCAAATATATGTAAACATGTATTCCAAATATTCGATTCTTAACGTACATCAAAGGTATAATTTGTTTCTCTTTTCATTTCGAAGCACAGGCAGCTGCTTATGTACAGAGGATGGACAAAATAATATGAACACCTGTGAAATGAGACAAAATCTTTATTAATAGGCTGTTGGCCCTCCTTTTGCATCAATTACAGCTTGTATCCGTCGTGGAATAGACAAATACAAGTCATGCACAACAGCTACAGGGATACGTAGCCACTCCTGCAAAAAGGTCACTAATTCAGAAAGTGTGGTTGGAGGTGGAAACCTACTGCGCAGTTTGCCCTCCAAAACACCCCACAAAGATTCAATTATATTAAGATCAGGGGACTGAGGGGCCACACGAGGTGTTGCAGTTCATCATCGTTTTCATCAAGCCAGTCTCCGACAATTCCAGCTGTGTGAATGGGCGCATTATCATCTTGGAACACAGGTCGAGAATCAGGGAACAAAGTTTGCACCATTGGATGAAGATGGTCGGCCAGAATACTGACATAAACCGGTGCTCTAACCCGCCCTTGCAGGACAACAAGTGGGTCGTGACCACGGTGAGACATCGCGCCCCACAGCATCACTGATCCCCCTCCATGCTTAACAGTAGGAAGGAGGCATCAAAGACTTGTGCTGGCGTTCTCCAAACGTACACACGTCCGTTAGTCTGGAATAATGTGAACGACGATCGTCTGACCAGATGACATTCTCCCATTGTTGTTGTGTCCAATTCTTATGGTCGTGACACCATTTTCGTCGTTTCAAGGCATTGCATGGTGTCACCAATGGTTTTGGAATAGCCGCTCTACCGTGTATGTTTGCTGTATGCAGTTCACGGCGGATAGTTTTTGTCGATACGCCTTCCTGTAGATGTGTGTTCATCTCGGATGATACCTGGGATGCTGTTGTCTTGTGCTTTCTGGCCACAATCCGCTTCAAAACCCTTCTGTCTCTATCAATCAGCTTCGACTTTCGTCCACTGTTATGCTTGGCAGATTATGTCTTTCCCTGTTTGCTGTAAGCTGTCATTACCGTCGACACGTCACTTCTCTCGGCACCAACAAGGGTGGCCGTTTTCGTTACTGAGGCTCTAGAAAGACGGGCTCCAACAACCATGCCTCTTTCGAAATCTGTGAGGTCAGCCATAACGAAGTTTTAACGTCCCAAAATATTTCGCATCCGAACGCTATCACTGCTAATAGACTGATGTGTGCACATTTTCGCCCGCAAGGTGGCACTCTTCCACACTAGAGGGCGGGAGTATACGACAGGTTCCGTCGAGTGTTGTTTTTTTCACAGGTGTTCATATTATTTTGTCCAACCAGTGTATATACGATGAAAATATTAAAAATTACTTTTTAGAAACAGACTGCACATTATCGCACGAAACCTTTTGGTATTTCCCGTGCTCCTCATTGCTTGGGGCCATGGTTACGTTAACTCCACTATGTGGGAGCTTTACAGTAACCATTGGAAATAGCCTTACAAAGTGCATTCTCTTTTGCGTTTCCTCAGTACTTAAACCCCTTATAACAGTAACGGCACCATCATCCAATTTGAAAGCCTTACATTAATCATTGTACACAACACTATATTCTCTTATACCATGATAAAGGCACTCTATCTCCATTTTGGAGCCTTACATTAACAATTGGACACAACGCTTTATAAAGTACATTCTCTTATAGGTTTCTTCAGTCCTTGAACCAGGTATCATGGCAACGGCATACCTATCACATTTGGGAACTTACATCGACCACTGGCCACAAGTTGTGATACGCTTCTTCGGTTTTCATTCAATACCTATACCTCACTAGAACTCAATTCCTGTCCTTTTTTTCAGAAACATCCGGAAAGATGTGCGTGTTGCTGCTACTCTTCTTCATCACCAGTGAAGCCGTTGCCTATGACACGTCATCTGCATCAGAGGAGTCGTCCTCGCACGACATCGAAGACGTGAAGCGCTCTGGCATCAACAACATCCTCAGCTACTACAAACGCTACAGCAATCTGGACGACGAAGTGGCTAAAAGGGCCCTCAGTTTATTAGCACACTGGAGGCCACAGTTGGTCGGAATGCCCAAGATCAACACGAGATCGGATGTATTGAGCGCGGTGACCAGGGGCGGCCATTCCAGGCCCTTGGGACAGCCCCTGCGATGGGGTTAGGTTGCCTCCATCTGCCCTTCAAAAAGTCTCGCTTCGAAAACAGATTTTTCATGTGTTAAATGTTAAGGATTGTGTCATAAGAGAAACTGTCTTTCATTGAGTTCACCAGTCACCAAATATTATAATCAATAAATCAGAATGGGCTTCACGAAAAAATCAATGGCATTCGTTGTTGTTCAACAAATGTGAAAAATTAACCAAATTTTTAAATTAAAACCAATAGAATTATGAAAATAAATTTAATAAACTAGTTAGATTAAAAGAAAATATTCATTACAAAAGTTTTGGAGGATTGTTTATAAATTATCTTTCATTGGGTAAAATATTATAATCAGTTATAAATCCGAATGTCTCAGGAGAAACCAATGGTATTCGTTGGTTGTCTAACAAATGTGTAAAATTAAAGAAATTTTTAAACTAAATTCATTGAAATTTTTAATTTAATCTTAAAAATAAATTTGAAATATTAATCAAATTAAAAGAAAACATTCGGAGCGTAAAAATTTTGGAGAATTGTTTTGATTGTTTTTATCTCTATGCATTTTCAGTCATCTGACATAGACGATAAAATAAAAATTTATAATCTTCACACAAGGTCATTTATTAAAATATATAACAGTTTTTTTAATTTGACAGCTCGACACATCAAAATAACTCCACTCTTGATCGTGTAATCTAACCTTAACTACTCAACTAACTTGTAGTCTGTTTTTCCTCAAATCCTGTTATTAAACAAGATTTTTTTTTAGGAAATCCGGGCAAGTCCTTTCCGGATGTCAAAAGGTTTTTGGGAAGGAAATGTCAAAACGTTTTTGTACTATAATTTGTAGTCTGTTTTCTAAATTCTAAAATTATAATTCTTTTTTACGTAGTTATAATAAAACTATAAGTGTATAAAGGAAAAAATTGATGTATTTGTCCAAAATTCTTGTATTCCAAAAATTGATGTATTTGTCCAAGTTAAATATTGAGTACTTAGAATATGAATTTGTGTTTAAAAACAAGCCAGAGAAATATTATTGATACAAACATTGGAAAACCATTTATTTAGTAACATACAATGTGTAAGAAAAGCAACTTTTATCGTTAGAATAGAATCTATATTTTTCAGTAAATGATGGCGGACCAGAGAACTTATTAGAATGAGAATCCAGGTATTAATTTAATATTTTATTCTTTGTCTCATCTTTTTTCCATTTAATGGGTCTAATTAGCACTCACGTAGCAAAAAATAACCGTAGAGTGACAAACCAATTCAAATCTTCCGTTTAATGTTCTGTCATTTTATTGACATTACTAGTATGTATGTAAAATAAGTATAATAATTCCTTCAAACTCTAAGGAAGTATGAAAGTATCTGTCTTGACCCAATATTAAATAGGTTTTTAAGAAATCGTATAAGCTCTAGAAATAATTTTTATGGTTCTTTTTAACGAAATCATTAAATATGTATATTCTTAACAAAAGAATTCCAAGCGCCTAATACCAATTGCACAAAATAATTTCTACGCTTATGTATTATAAGAAAAATGTTTCATGTCCAAAAATAAAAAACTGGGTTGAAAAGGTGCATGTTCTATTTACGAACTTTATGAACGTTAACGCCCATATACACCCATTTCGACAATATCTTATTTGAGCTAACAACTGTTGTCTGACTGTGACATACATACCACAATCAAACTCATAACAGATTTTTCTGTGTTCATATTCATTTTATTAGGATCTATTATAATGTGCATAGCCAGTGAGAAAAAGTTAGATTTACAACTTGAACTCATAAAAAGTATTGGATTTAAACGTCGTCTTCAA
The DNA here is from genome assembly GCA_933210815.1 of Meta bourneti. Lineage (NCBI taxonomy): Eukaryota > Metazoa > Arthropoda > Arachnida > Araneae > Tetragnathidae > Meta > Meta bourneti. Next base: position 75,556,549 of record OW119928.1, read on the forward strand.
TAAAGCAAATACGAATTTTATTCGTGTATTAAAATCAATGCAAGATTCAGGTAACGAGAAATAAAAAATATTTTATAAGGACAATCAAATTTTAATGCCTGTAACTTTAATCTGGTTAAGTATTGGGGGAAAGGTTGCGGTTGGTTTAGTCTGGTTTACAAGTATTGGGAAAAAGGTTGGGGTTAAGTTAAGTACTGAAGAAACGTTAAGTACTGAAGAAAAGTAGAGGATGTATAGCAAATCAGTTCTAGAACATTTCATTCAGTTAGACTTTATACACAGATTACTATTCTTGAAATATCAAGAGTAGTTAAAGATCGGATTTCAGCCAAGGACTGGAATACCCTGTTGGAGACAAAAGTGTAGGATCTCGTCAAAGACGTTGCGATATTTCGACTTCTAACTGAATATTGCCCAACCACGTATTTAAGATATGTTGACAAAATCAATAGGTATCACACAGGTACGCGAATAAGACGCTCAAATGTCATTAGCATACTACCTTTTTCTCCCTGTCATATTTACGATGTTTGCATAGCTAATGAAACGAACAGCGGAGAAGCTGTGGTAAACCCTGCTATCTTAATAATCTGACCTTAAGATAGAAACATAAACAATGTAATATTTGCAATGTCTTTGGTGGTGTTTTCCGATGCGTTTGCAGCACGTGGCATAAAAAACATGATAAAGACATAATTGCAAGTATATTTCTACTACTACGTATGTGACAGCTGCAACCTTTTTTGCAACCTTCTTGTACAGGTTGGGTGGTTGTCTTTTAGCTCACTTACACCGTATTGGTATCTCTCCTAGCCCCAATTGCCATCTTTGTGGACTTGATGTATCATCCATGGACCGGAATCATATTCTTCTTTCCAAGACAATTCGCAAAAGTATTTGAAAGATTTTGGGAGGTGAGACTTACTGGGAAAATCAGCCATTGTATTCAAGTTACTTTAGTTTGTGTTCCCTATCTTTTTCTTCATCATAGTGGCTTGTTTCTGCCAACCTACCATTGGGAAAAATCTTGAGGAAAATCTATTATTAGGATGTCCTGCAGTGATGCACACGGGGACTGATGTGCTTTATTGACCCCAAAGCAATACAAAAAGAAATGTTCATCTGTTACGATCTTACTTGTGGTAAAACAAAAGAAAAAAGTGCAAAACTTTAAGATATTCCGTTATATTTTCCCGTTGGTAATTTTAAATACGTGGTTGGAAGTAGGTGTATGTAAATTATTATCCTTAAGCATACCATTATATGGACCTTGCGCCATAAAACCCAAAGCAAACCTTAGGCATACTTGTCAACTTTTACGATTTGGCCGTACAATGTACGAATCTAGGCTGAATTGTAAGATTATACTGACTTACTGTAAGATTGTATGATTTTGGGTGAAATTGGAAAATGAATCTTTATTCCGTAATTTTGTTTCAAAAGAGATCCAATGGGTGTTTGCAAAGATTAACTACTTCGTTTTCTCTACAGTTCCCCAGGGAAAACATTCTGTACTACATATTGCGAAAATAAATTCTACAACAGTAAATAAATTTTCCATTCCTTCGAAGTTTGTTTTACCCACAGTTTTTGATTATAGGATCGTTCTTCATCGAATAGGTTAAGCCGTTTCCAGACATAAGTCACCAAAAATCCAAGAAATAGAAAGAGGCTAGCTGATGTCAAGTTAGTGTCACAAAATCATAATTGATGTTTACGATTCCCCTAAAAATTAACAGAAAAACATCACTTTTGAAAACTGCGAAATAAGTCATTCTAAACACGTAAAATGTAATAAAAAAGGCAGAATATTTTGGATTGATGTATATATTGGGGCGCTTTAAAATGCACATTTTACGGGTCCAGTATTGACAGGTATGCCTGTGATATCACTTTAAAGAAATGATCATTGTAAATCGAGTGTTTGTGTTAAAGATAAAAGAATGTGTTTGGGTATTCTGTAGTTAAAGAATTTTCAATTGAAGTTTATTCATATTATTTATTTATTTTAATTTTCATAGCCCACTCATTTTTTACTATAAACTGTCCTGGTGGTTGTCTCGACGAGTTATCTCGTCATTAGCAAAACTGACTAGATCTTGACGGACGAGATATCTCGTCATTAGAAAAAATGACTAGATCTTGATTTCGTCATCATCAAAGATCGGTAGTATCTTGATGACGAGATATCTCGTCATTAGCAAAATTGTTTAGAGCTTGATGGATGAGACGTGTCGCCGAAACCACTTGGAAGATTAAGCGATTGCAGGACTATTGAGAAGTTATGGGTGAACAGTTCTCCCTCAAAATAAATGTATCAGTACCATGATGATGTCCACTTTCTTAACCCCTCCCAATAAAACAATCTTGGTGAGCGTCGGTGCACTCGTATTTTGTTTGATTCACACTGATGTGATTTTCTTCATTTTAGTAGAGAATCAAGCATTCGTTCGTTAGCTTGTAGTTGCACCATGGGAAAAACCTTATTTTTATTAGTACAATGAGTTAAAACATTAAAATTGTCCCTTGCAATGTAGTAGGTTGAAATAAATGGAGACTACCAAATTTAAAAAATATATTTATTTATAAAATTCTATGCACATTTACATAAACCGTAGGTCTGAAATAATGATTCCATGGGATGAGCTTCAAAAAATTTGCGCTGAGGCATAAGCATCGAATTACAGCTAGTCGAAGAATTCTTAACACTAACAGTTCTAACGATAACAAGAACACAAAACCTTGGAATATATCTTAAACTTGCAAAATTGCCCGACCACAGTCGGGTTGAATTGGTTAACTATGTTTTGAAAGTGATCAGAAAATAATCATTTTCCTCTTTCGTAGAAAAATGCCAAATCATTTAAGTATGATAGTGTATAAGTAAAATATTTTTTAACACCATTTCGACTTCCTTATAATTTCTACAACCTACTCTGGACACAAATTCCATACATGCATATCCATACATGTAATACATTTCATATATATCGCACCCCTGCTAAAGGTATAAATTGGCGAAAAGTGAGACACTAAGGTAACTGCTACAAAAGACGATTTGGAGGGAGGATTAGGAACTCCCTTTAAGTTCTATTCCTGTAAAATTGCTCAACTTAATTCGTAAAAATGAGGAATCTACTGCGGATACTCTCTCACATAATTTACCTGCCAATATTTTTTTATTTGTGGCACTCTTTTCGAATTTCGTTACCATTAAGGGAAGATGACAAATTAATTTGATAAGATATTTATCACTAAGTTTGTTTTAAAAGCGATACGTTTTTCTTGAAAATTCCATTTCGTGGCACGTGCAATAATAAAAGAACTTGTTTTAAAATTTAATATCTTCAGTAGTGATAAAGAAAAGGTAACCCTATTATCATTTTTTTAAATAGTAAATCAATTTGACAGCTTTTCTTTTAAAAGAAAATCATTGTTTTAAACAAACTTTTCCTTTATAAGTTGCTTAAATATAGCTTCAATTCGTAAAATATTACAACGAATTTATAATATTCCAAAAGTCCTAATTCGGATATTTTTAACATTACCGTTCTTTCAATAATGCCAAAAATCCTCTTAAAATTTGCTTTATTCTAACTTACATGCCGCTCTAAACAGAATACTTTGCGGTGGTGTTGCGTGTGATGAAAAGGAATTACAATTTATTAAAATAATAAATATTTAAAACAGAAAGGAAAAAGTTCTAAAGATATAAATTCATGATTCTTTTTTATCTCTTGATCTCGCCCAGTTGCCACAACTTACAACTAAAAATTAGATAGAATTTAAAAATACGAAATTAATTCAGAGCGAAAAAAATATCACTGCACGTGGCAAAAGAACACGAGTTTCCGTTTTGTTGCAAAATATCGTCTGTCCCAAATGTTCGGAAATAGTTTATATTTTGCAAAGAAAATAGTAAATAAGGCTCAAAAATAAAGAGTATTTGAATTTAAATTCTGCAAAAATAGTTTTTTTTAATTAATTGATTTTTCAGCAGTACTGATAAAACAATTTAAGTAATTGCAATGCTCAATATGCATTCCAGCTTCTTCAAAACTACCAAATTATGGTTGATTTAAGTAGAGTTACTCAGATGTTTTAACATCAAACTTGTTTAAATACATAAGCAAAGGAATTTAAAATAATGCATTCACTACACTAAAATATGGTTTATCATATTTTCTTGTACAAACATAGACACAAAATCGAACATAGAACGGGAAGACGGACAGACAGACTTACGCAACCACGTCCAGTCACTAAATGAACATAAGAACTCACAATATGCAAAGTTTCATGAAAATATATTCAACCGTTTGACGTAGCACGGGCACACACATGCAGACAGACACCAAACGCGCAAGAGACGGATTTTACATCAGAAGGGTCCACGACGGATAGAAAACTTGAAATGGGTCGAAAATATTCAATGTACAAACACTCCATTCTTATTTATATAGATGTTGCCACACAACTGGCATCAAAGGAATAAAAACAACACAAAAAACTGCAAACGATTCTTAATTCTTCGCGAGACAAGATATCAATGTGCGCGCGCAAACGATAAACATTTGCCATTCGCGCAAACGATAATTATCCGGCACGCGACGCACAAAAATTAGCATTTGAAAAGTAAACGTTCCAACAAAAACCAAGTACAAATTATTCCAACGTGTTCTAACTTTTATTCTAGACATAAAAATTTATTTCTCAGAATTAGTAATATGTACTGACTTTAATGAAAACATTTTGTATCAAAGATAATCTAAAGAAAAACCATGAGCTTATTTAGCAAATATGCGAATTTAATTAGTAAACGCAAAATTTAAAATGAGTCAAAATTGCTTTTTCAGTTTTCCAAATTCAAGCAGATTCGGGCATGAATAAAAAATTTTGGTGAAAAGAATTATTCTTTTTGAAAGGACAAATTCACTCAATTCATGCAATCATTATATCCAAAGTACGATAGCGGGATTTATTGGTCACATTTATGTCCATATCTTAAACGTGCAAAAAATACGAATCAGTAACAGTAGTAGTTAATTAGCTGCCATTGGAATTCAGAACAGTTTCTTTTTACACAATCCTTCCAAACTGAACTTTATAGTCAAGTTCCTATACATTGTGTGAAAATATTCTTTTCCTTGTCCAAATTTACTTCGAAAATAATTTATTTCCATTACGACTTTGTTTTCATTGTACATAGATAAATCATAATTCTTGTTATAATTCTAGTCAATTTTCTGTCCTCGAATTCTATTCATTTTATTTGAATTGTAAAGCAGACAATAAAGTATACTATGTTTAATGAGAGTTGTTTCGTATGAGTTTTTCATTCGAGGATTACGCCACATTATTTCTTTAAATGTTACATCTCATTATTTAAAACATCTACAGATCAGAAGTATCTCTGATACTTATGACAAGGCATTAAACAAATGTGTTTCGATATCTGGAAATTCCTTGTGGCTGAAAAAAGATAAATAATGAACAAAATCAAAAAAGAATTTTTTATCGTGGCTGGTTTTCAGGGCGCCAGATTTCGCTATGCTGCGCCAGACACAATACATACAATATAAAGTAATAGACATACACACATACAAAGAAAGTTTTACTGACACAGAGCAGAGAAATGCGAATCGAACCTGACAGGAATCGAACTTGAGCAGCTTATAACTCGCAGGTTCCTAGAGCAGTGGGCAAACCATTGAGCCATGACGACCCCAATTTTTGATCGTGATTCAGGATGAAGGTTACGATGAATGTCAAGCTTGGATTTTGCTGACTGTCTCATCTTTTCGTTAGTACTTTGTAGATAATGTTCGTAAGTAGGTAGGTAGTTGAATTAACTTCGCACTGGAGCAACACAACCGGTTATTAGAGACGGTCCGGGATCAATCCCGAAACGAATTATCCGAGGACGCCGAAACGAATTATCCGAGGACGCCTTGTAATTTTGAACCACGGTCAGATGATGAGATCACACCTTTGTTAGCATGCCACTCTCCAAATTTCACACCACTCCAACGTGAGGACATTTGAGGTCACTACAGATTTATCGTGCACCAGTCCCCCATGTACACGACGGTCTTTAGTTGGATGGAGTTTTGAAGTAACCCTTCGGGACAATGTTCGTAAAGATAGAAATTCCTTTCGCATAACCTGGGTGTATTTCTCTCTTCTGTGTCAGTAAAACTTTCATTGTGTGTGTTTGTACATTCTGTGATGTTGTTTATCTTGTGTTTGGCCAAGTATGTCCTTTTGGCCAAAAACTCAATTAAACCAACCGTTCACACACAATCTGATTCTAGAAATATGCAGATTTAAAGTCATTTGGGGATAGTTTTGATTTGTAGGGCCTATTTTGGACGTTTTTATGTTTTAGCACAATGATTCACTTTGTATTTTCATTACTTTTTTGTTGGATTAGATTGGACACCATAGTCGGACATTGCTCCACCAATGCGACATTTGGCTGTTTAGTCCACCTTACGTAAGGGTCAGAGGGGGCCAAAGCAATCCGCTATACACATAAAAACATTTGACATGAATACATTTCATACAGAACATGTAACAAGTGATGGGCAAAACATGGGCGCGCAGATAGATATACACTAATAATATTAAAGGATCACAAAATTGCAGTCGAAGAAATAAAGTAATATACAAACTATATACAATTTAGGGAAGAAAAAACATGCGATGACCATACATAGATATATCTTCAGGTAGGTAGGTGAATTAACGTCGCACTGAAGCAACACAACGAGCCATTGGCGAAGGTCAGGGATTAATACTATCCGAGGACACCTCGAAATTGCGAACCACAGTCAGATGATGAGGTCAACACCTGAGCTAGCACCCCACTCTTCAAACGTCCCCACCACGCCAACGTGAAAACATTTGAGTCCACGACAGATTAAACGCGCACCATCCTCTACGTACACAACTGTCTTTGGTTGAATCGAGTTTCGAACTCGCAACCCTCCAGTTGCTAATCCGATACTCTTCCAACCGGGCTACCGCGGCCCGATACATACACAATAGGGAATTTATAGCAAATTGTCTTCTATAGGATTATCGCGATTGCCGTGGCTCAGTAAGTTTGCTCACTGCGCTAGCAACCTGCGAGTTGAAGGCGGCACAGATTCGATTCCTTCCTGGGTGAATTTCTGTCTCTTTTTCTCTTCTGTGTCAGTAAAATTTCGCCCGTTCCCTTGTGTCATAAAACTCAATCCAACCAATGATTATCTAATGTAAAATATGCACAAACATAAATTCATAAGGATAGCTCAAGCCATATGTGAAGAAAATTTTTGATTTCTCAACTCTCACAGAAACAGTCAATGTTGGTGTTGAGTAATTCTATCTCTTTGGGGAGTATTTTATATTGGCCATGTCTTTTTGGCAGTATTTACCCTTACGAAATGTTTCTATAGAATCCTATAGAATTACGGCCCGTTTTTCTATAAGCTCTATAAAGCTGTTTAGAAAATTTATAGAAATCTCTATAGAATGTCTGTTGAAACCTCTATAGAGAAGCTTGTTTTCCGACTATGCTTTTCTATAGAATTTCTCTATAGAATTCTAAAGATATCTTTGTAAATGTTGTCACAACTAGCGTCAAAAGAATAAAAATAGAAACTGCAAACAATTCTTAATTCTTCGCGAGCTAAGATATCAATGCGCGCGCAGATAGAAATACATTTCTATAGAATCAGGGCTCGTTTTCTCTATACAAATATCTATAGAAATGAAATTTCGTTTCACTTTAGAATTAATTGTATGGAACACTAAAAAATATTCGTAAGGGTAAACACACACCATTTGGAAAAGTTTTGCATTGATGGCGTCGCAAAATACCATAGAGGTCACAGTTAAATAGGTAGTGTGGGGGGACACCTTGAACGCAGATGCACAGTCCACTAGCTTTCAAGTGGGAACGTTAGGCAAACTCCGGAAATGGACCACGACTTGTGAAAAATTGTACCATCTTTGAAACATTCCCAAGAGGAAAATGTCTCATCTGCCAGCTGCTAACATAAAAAAAAATCTGTAATCTGCACATCAACGCCCAAAACAAAACCTTTCTACGATTTTCTATTGCTGAGTGACCGGAACAATGGAGAGAATGAATTGGGCGAGTTTGCCCCAGTCTTGACAGATAAAGAAACAGGCTGATTGAGCCGTCAGTGTGAAGCGTAGGACTACGACTTGCAGATCGGAGAGTTGGAATGAGATAGTCGAGTATTGTTTCAACGTGTTTATTTAATTTGGTTATAAAAGTGTTCACCGGTTCAACAAGAAAGCGACTTTTCAAATGTTCAGTTCAAACCACTGTGAAATATTCTTCGTACATTTGAGTAGATCTCGTCGAGAGCTTTAACCCTCTTGGTGGTTGTTTCGACAAAATATCTCGACACTAGCAAAATTGCCCAGATATATCTCGTCATTGGAAGAAAAATGACAAGATCGTGATCTTGACATCATCAAAAAATCGACAATGTGTTGACGGGAGATACCTCGTCATTAGTAAATTGGTCAGATCTTGATGGACGAGATATCTCGTTGAAACCACTTGGAGGGTTAAAACGATCGTGTTGTCGAGATAGACTGAGCTACTTTCTTCATCACTCAACACCCCCTTCTTCAAATTACTGCATGTGGTCCACTTTCTTCCTACAAAGTCACCCCTGGTCTAAAACAATTTATTTGCATTCTTCTGTTTTAATATTGCAAGTTGCATAATTTTCTTACAATTACTTAAATATAAAAAACTCATGTAAGATGTTCCTAACATTTTTGATGTGTTGAATAATAATTCTGATTTTGCAAAACCGTACTAAAAGTTCTACATAGAGTTGCTTGATGAAAATTTCCAAAACACTAAACTCAACATAAAAGATGTTTTTAAATTCGGACGCTTTTAGATTTTCAGAGTTACATCCCAAGAAAATATTTTCAAGAGTAGTTTCCTGCGTTACTTGATCTAATATGTGTGCGATTGATTTTTCATTTAAAATAAATAAAAACTTCATTCATAAGAATTTTAAACTTATTTTCAACGCGATATCAAAACGAAAACTTTTCGTATTTTGCCTAAAAACTTATTTTTATGGCATTTTTCGTTTTTTAGCATAAAATTTACATTTAGGGTAGATGCACGTAATATCAATCACCACAGTATCCCAGCAGCTAATTATCAAAATCTGACAGAATTTTCAAAATGTTTCTCTGTATGTAGAAGGCACCATATTATATTTTGAGCGTCAGTCGATAATGTTTTTTAAAAATAAGCTTTTTGTATTTCGAGGTACTGAAAATACTTTAGAAACTCATTTGACAAACCAATTATTTAAGAGAAAATAAGATCACAAAACCCTTTATTGCATGATTTTTCATAAAATATATTGTTTTTGACTGTTGAACACTAATTTTCTGTTAAGTTTATTTTTTCTTAAAACAAACGTAACTTTTCCGTCGAAGCACGTGGATGTACAATATGGAACATGTTCCATATTGTACATCAATGTGCTATGGAACATGTTCCATATTGTACATCAATGTGCTATGGAACATGTTCCATATTGTGTGAATTTTCTATATTTAAATATATTTTAAATAATAGACTTTTCATCTGTGGAAAACATTCTCTAAGAGAAATTAGTGTTTCTAATTAATTGAACAGTGTTTTGCTCTGAGAATTGAGTTTGGCTGAAATACAATATCCATGGAAGATTTTAAGATTGTCCAGTAGTTTTTCCTGGCTCTACAGGCACACACATTGTATTGTCTTTTTGTACTATAGATTCTATGTGTGCATTATTGAATAATAATATGTAGTTTAGTGTTACAGCTATTACTGTTTGCACATATGGAAGCTTAAACTGCACTTGTAAAAAGGAAATCATTGCAAGACGTAGTATGATTGACCTAGATAGAATGGGAACAACCAACGTAGATAAATGTACCATAAGATAGAAAATCTTAGGTTGAACACTTAATGAATGTTACGGAATGATGTCGAAAATTTTTTTTAATGTTTCAACGAAACACAAGACTATCAAAATCGATGAACACTGCAACATTTACCATTTTGAGAAAAAAATCATTTTAAAACGGAGCTTAAATATATTTAAAAGTTTTGGAGCATCTTAAAATGAAACAATGCACAAGACTTAATTTTCTGCTGAAAAACACTGTCTTCTAACAACTAGTTGTAATGTATTTCGAAATTGTCTCATTTGTCACCAAACGTAACAACACTTCTGCAACTCCTTTGGAATTTCCAGTAACTTGATACCGGACGCTTGGTAACAACCAGTGTGACCTTAACCCTTTTAGGGGGTTTCAAAGACGAAGGGGCAAATTTGCAGACGGGGAGGCAGAACAGAGAAAAGAAAGATCAAAAGAGAATTTTTTTACTGTAGAGTGGGTCGGCCTTCAGCTAAAGGAGCCTCCCCTCTCCGGATGTCTGAGTAACCTCCGCGTTCCGCTAGGTCAAGCAAGTATATACAAAATAATTTCAGAAGGGGGGCCAATCTTTTCTCCCGTTTCTCTTCTCCAATCATAAAGTGTTAGAAATCTGTATTCAAACTATACCTTTGTTGTCATAGACTCCGATCTTTCCCTTTGATCCCGTTGTTGTGTTGCTCCAGTGCGAAGTAAATTCCTGCATACCCTAGGTTTATAGAAAAGAGTATAGGGATCTAACCTTGCTACCTACCCACCTAGTAACTGATGCGGTCGCCAAAGATCGTTCCAGTTGGCGTCTTATCAGCAATGCTAAGCATTACCATTTGGCATCGGCTTCCGCCAGAAAGTTTAATCCCGAAAAGGTCGCACCGTTTAATGGAATTTTACACCTGCCCGTTTTGCTTTCTAAATTAACTTCTTATTTCTTCGGATCTCTTCTATCGGGGTTGATCCCGGACTGCCCCCAATATCCCATTATGTCGCTCCAGTGCGACGTAAATTCAACTACCTCCCTCCCTGCATTCAAACTATAACGTTGCTGCCATAGAGGTAGTTTAACACATCCATAGACATCTAGGTGCATTTTAAATGCATTCCTAGGTGTGTGTGTGTCTCTCTCTCTCTCTGAAGGAGTTTAAACTGAAGATAACTACCTTTATAATAAACGAAACGATGATTCATTTTCTCCGTTGCTTAGTGTTGATTGTTTTCCTTTTTACATTTAAAATATTTCGGGGAACACTCGAGCCCTGTAGGCTCTGTCTATGAATATGTCCTTACTCACTGATGTCTAGGCGAATAGACAAGAGATTTTTCTCGTCTTATCCAATTCCTTTCCGTTCAGACAGTTACCTAGCTCGTTTTGGTTTGTTTGGTCACTCTACGGTCTGTTTTTGCTATGGATAATTAGACTGGGATCTACGGCTTAAAGGTAGGCAGATAGTTGAATTGACGTCGCACTGGAGCAAAACAAAGGGCTATTGGTGACGGTCCGGGATCAATCCCGAAGGGTAAGATTGAGGACAACACCTCGTAATTTTGAACCACGGTAAAATGGCGAGGTCAATACCTGAGCTGGCACCCCACTCTCCAAACTTCCACACCTTGCCAACGTGAGGACATTTGAAGCCGCAACAGATTTAACATGCACCAAACACCACGTACATGACGATATTTGGTTGGATCGAGTTTTAAACTCACAACCCTCCGGTTATAATCCGCTACTCTTCCAATCGGGACCCAAGAGCTTAAAGGAGTCATCTAGCATATAAATGGAATCTTCACTGCTTTAGCAATCAATCAAATTGCTATAATACTAAATGATCAGTCTGCTGGCAATTATTACATTTGACTATTTTCCGACTTGACCACGATTTTTCTACATATGGGTTTAGCAAAACTTCGATTTACTTTTATTAAACTTATATCATTTATTTTTGCAACATCATTCATCATGAATTAGAAATTGTCTGAAAGATACAACTTGAACAAAACGGTTAATACATTTTTCAATAAAGTTATTTGCGACAATGAGAGAAATATGTTCTTCTTTTACTTAAAAACCGAAAGAAACTTTTAGATTAACCTGAAACGGCATGCATATATAATATTCTAATTGTAGAAATCAGAAACCAACACTTTCGAGGGAGGAAGACTCTTCTGGCTAAGAAACTGTCCAACTATAAAATAACAGAGCCTATAGGAGTTGGAGTCTCTGCTCTAAGCTGAACAACAAAGAAAAATGAAAAGGAAGTTTCTATATTATCTGCATTTATTTAATAAGAAATGGATGCACAAAGTAAGAAATTTTGCGAACAGTAACGTGAAAATCATCTTGGATCAGTTTCTACAATTAATCAAGAGTAAGAGGTGATGTTAAGGGGAAAAGTTATTTCTGCTATAAGTAATGCAACTCTGACCACTCAATAAATTCCATTGTTCAACTTATTCAAGTACTTCCTCTCGTATGACGTAACACTGCGCTCTTTAATCAAAACTACTATGTTTTAATTCCTATCAGTTCAGTTAAACTCAAGACACCAGTTTAAAAATTTGAGAATCCCAAAAGCATTTTTAATTCTTTTTGTACTCTGAAAACATTTTAAGATACCTTATGATTCTGGTTTTATGAGGATACGTTTTCCAGGACCAAACCAGTTGACTTTCAAAATTCATAGGAAGAAAACGATTTCATTGAGCTCATTCCTTAAGGTTTACTTTACTATCCATGCTTAATATTGCATTAATTATTATGCATTGCATTATAATCGATATTTTGTTAAGGAAGTTACTTAAATTTAATTAATTGCTTTAATTAAAGTTGTTGCTTATCCAAAACTTATGGAGTTCATTCACATACAAATCTGAAATATTGCTATCATTAACTAAAATTATGGAAAAAGTTTTCTGACGCAAGTCGTTTTCATCTTTTTTGTGTGATATCATTCAGTACTATTAATTTGATTATTCAAAACTTTATAGCAATTTATATTAGATATAAAAAACAGGACCTCTCATTTACCATATTGGCCCCTGTACCATGTTCGATGGCAGAGGTTCATAATGAAATAAAATTAATGTACTTTCAACAAGAATTAACCTCCTTATTTCATTTGAAGGCTAAGACGAAAGGCGCACCACAAGATCGGACACTTTTAATATTATGTGATTTTAGCAAAATATCCCTCATTTCACAATAATGCCTTATTCATGTCATCAATGTTTATTAGTCCCATCTTGGGGTTTGTCCAATATTTTCGGGAGATAATTTTCAAAGATATTGGAAGGAAAGATATTTACTTCAAAGCCTACAGACTGATTAACTGCTGTTTATTTATTTTTTTATCTCGTTTTGTCTTTGTTTTTTGTCTCCGTGTTTTTGTTGAGCGTATTCAAGTGAATGAATGTATTTCAAATGCTACACTGCTAAAAATTTAAAAAAAAAAATTTGGTTGTGCGTGTATTTTGTGATAAACTATTTTCAAGGACGAACAACCCATGAAGAGTAAAATCAGATCAAAATTTTCTGATAAACACCTTGAGAACTCACTAACAATTGCAACCACTTCCATCGAACCAGACAATGATGCATTAGTTTCACGAAAACAAGGTCAAATATCCCACTATTTGAATGTTTATGCTGCCCTCTTTTGTTTAATGTTATCATAAAACATGTAAAAAAAAAGAAAGAAAATTTTATTGCTTGTATCATTAACTATATTATATTTCATATGTGACCAAAGGCAATTTCTCTTCACTTAATGACAACTAGGCAAGTCAAAAGGTTTGACATTTCTGCAAACAGTCTTTCGGTCGGCTTCTGAAATATTTTCAGCACCGAAAACCAAACAAATTTTAAATTTCAACGAAAAATTGCGGATTTAACGCTCAAAATATAATATGGCTGTCTCCTACCTTCCAAATATTAAAAAAATATTTTGATAAATGCATGACGAGATATCGTGTGTTCCGCACTTCGTGCACTAGCCCAATGTAAAATAAAGAAATTATATCCATTATGTATATATAACCATTAGTCTTTCCTCTCATACCCAACCAGTTTTGACCTTGATCAACAGAATCTCTCTTGGGATTCTTTAAACCAATGCATGTGGTTATTTAATTATTTCATGTGTTTGTGGGGATAAAAAATGCTGCTCGAAAATCTTGTGATGCTTAAAGGGTTAACGCTTAAAACAAAGACCACTAGATTAAAAGCAATAAGATATAACAATGCAAGAGACAATACTGTTTATCTTCCAATCAAGTTTATTTTTTGTTTTACTTCATTAGCCCTCAAATATCCCGTGTGGAATTCACATTCTCCACTAGCCCAATCCACTTCTTACACTATCAACCATGTGCCCATGAATTTTCTTGACCTGTGAAAGAGTTAAGTCAGCAGCGATACATTGGAACCAATTACCTTTAGGTTCGAGTAGTTTTTACTGTTTCGAAAAGTAATCATGCATGACACATCAGAATTTGTTGACTATTAAAATGCTATTGAGGTCACACCCAATCGAGTGTTCTTTTTCATTGGATCTTCACTAATCTTCGAACATAAGTTGAACGTCCGGAGACATTTTATTTCCCTTGTTTCTCTGCTCCAATACCAATAAAAAAACTACGAAAAAGCGAGAAAAAAGAAGCCTTTAGGCAATGTCAAGGACAGAAGTTCTGCCATCTGATCTGCCATTGTCTTGTCACGCTAGAGTGCTCTACCGAGACATGAGCAAAATGACGGTAAGGATGCATCAAATTGTTTACATAAACTGCACGCATGATACCTTCAAATTAAACCAGCTGAAGATATTCCGTGAGGAAAATCTCTTCAACTGACTTCGTTTTAATGTTCTTTTTTATTTTTTCTGTTCGTAGAACTTTGCGCTTTTCTTGTGCACTTGAATAACAGGGGAAGCAAATACATTTGTCTCGAACAAAGCTTAGTTTCTTGCTGGTATTTTATTCGCAGAACCTGCTTTTCAGTTTTTTTTATTTACATATCTAGAAAAAAAATTTATAGGTACGTTGATTCCAACATAAAATAACACGGGAGAAAAACCTTCACCTGTTTCTTGTCTCTTGGCCTATTTAGTAGTATAAATCAAAATTTAAAATATCACAAATTGTTTTTTGCCCCAGTACCCTTTGTTACATCGCGCTTTTATCGTGTCTCGCAAGGAAGGGCTCATCAGAGGCTTTTTCTGTAAAGCTAAATAAAGATGGCGCTAGTATTTTGTGGTAAAACGTGCTTTTCGTACTGTCTGTCTACCATGAGAACTGCTCCCGACACCAAGTCTGGGTGAGGGCGGTTGCTGTAAAAACAAGGCTCGTTCGTTTCGATCAGGGGTGATTTTTACCAGCTCGACTTCCAACTCCCAAGTTCAACCTGAGAAATTTGTGAAACCCCAAATAGTTCAGAACGAAAGTGTAAACTCCTGTAGCCAGAGGGTATTCGGGTCAAGTGCTTCACTAACATCCACCCACGTCGGGGTGATTCTTGGGATGAAGTCTTTTTTTTTGTTTTTCGTGAATATTGGCGCGGCGGAAAGAGTTAGTTTACTAGTATAGATCGTCTCAACAACAAGTAAAAATCTAACAAATGTATTTCCAAATTGTCATCAAGTGTGCAGATTTGACAAACAATGTATTATTTCATCAAGCATCCCCTATGGAAAATAAGATAAGGTCTGTTCCTACAACAGATAGAAGCAAACTTTGTGTCTAGAGCACAGTGCTCGTTGTAGACAGACAGTACATATTCCATATTGGACAGCCGGAAATAAAATCCTTGTCTTTCCCTGACTTGTTTTCTTACACAGAAAATCCGTCTTATACCGACTGAAGCGAGAAAAAAAATGTTGGTTGGTTTTGGCGCAAGGGTCATATATGGCCAAGCTGCGCCAAACACAAGACAAAGTCAAGTAATTGTGAAAAAGAATGAAAAGGGAGGGAGAGGAGAAAATAGAGAAGATCGCTTGTGTATCCTGGGATTGCAAGCCCAGTTTATCAGAAGAGGCAATAAGCCCCATGGGAAAAGAATAGATTATTCGACTTCATGAAATCCGTACACACCTAAAAAGATGTGCCCCTAGGGAGGAATTGTTAGAAATAAGCAAACACAAATTATACATTAAATTAACTCTTTTTATTTAGAGTTATGTAAAACTCTTAAGTACAATACAAAATCGATGCGAGAACCTTTTAATATTCAGCTAAATACGGTGGAACATTTTTTGAAAACAAATTCCTTCTCGTCCCCGCTTTCTAGATAGTCAAATCGTTTATACAATTCAGTTAAGGACAACTGAAACCTTTAAACACCCAATTCTGAAGAGATAGATTGATATTTCCTTGCTGCGCACGAAACGAAAATTTATGAACAGACAAGTAAAAACGAGCCATGTAGTCAAATGATGACGAGTGGTTACTGTAGTTATGGTAGGCATTACTATAATGTGTTTTCACCAATGGGATTTCAAAGAGTAGTTCACAGACGAATACCATTCCAAAACAAAATATTCGCCTTTATTACAATCAAATCTTATTTCTTAGTTTTACTCATGCAATAAATTTGCAAAAAACAATTGTTTGAGTCATCACTTGTATTATTCCTTTCAGCTTTCAATCCATTTCATAAATAGATTTGAGATTCCAACTATAATTAAAGTAATCAATATGTGATTTAAATTATACTCCCGACGCCTTAAGATTTTAAATTTATTTTTTAATGTACCCTCAGCTATAAATGTATAATAGTTAGAAGTATAATTTTTTAGCCAAATAAAAATGGGACCTTATTAGATTTTTAAAAATTTCGTTAAAAGACTGTACCTTTATTTTTTTACTAGATTGAATTTTAAAGTAAAGAATTACTGTGAGAATAAAAATTTGTGTGTTCGAGTACAAAAATCACTTTACAATGATCGTTCTCGCCTAATATCTATAATGACGATTACAACTATAAAACAACTATTCAAATTTTGTTTCTAGAAGTTATTTTTCTGCAAGTTTTAAAGTGCTGATACAAATGTTGACATACGAATATGTGAGATGGTTATGTCACGAGTTTAATATAAGCAAAACAGTTAAAATTCGATCATTGTTGTTTTTTACAGAACATCACAAAGCTATTTTACACATTTAGAACATTTAATTTGTATGGAGATTAAAAAATCGTAACCTACACCTTTCGGGGAAGGTGTAGGTTACGATTAAAGGGCTTAGGTTCCCATTTTGTTATATCACTGAATGTAGGTTTATATGACATGAGATGAAAAATATCGGTCAAAATTACATGAATACATTATTAATATTTCAAGTTACTCAGAATAATTATGTATGTAATTTCTGAAAAGTTCTAAAGCTGATCATTCTACTCAGCTTTGGAAAAATTTCAAGGACGTCTGAAATTCTTCTGTTAAATTTTTTTTTCATAAGGAACATTTCTTTTTTCTATATGTTAGACAAAGATCAATTCGTTCATGCAATTGTTAAATCGTGCGTATTTTTCTTTAATATTTTTTAAAACTAAAAATTTTTTCTCCTAAACGTTAATTCAACAGATTTTTTTTCCCTTTAAAATGTTCAATATTTAGCTATGCTAACTCTTAGCATGGACTGAAAGCTCATGAAGGATCGAGTTTTTTTCACAGAGCATATCAAGTAAACTATAATGTTCAAAAAAATTCGGATAGAAAGTGTGAACTTGTGAAAAAACGCTCACGAAACGATATTATGACGCGAAAAATACGTTGATGTGCAACATTTCTACAAATTACCTGCATCATACTGTCTTGATTCACAGTGAAAACCTTTTCTCTTATCGATGAGATTTCAAATACAAAATATTTTTGTGCGAATTGCATACACACAGTCATGAGGGAAATTAAATTTTTGCAATATATTTCACCCTTTCAAGGAACGTAACGGAAAACACAAATTACTTTTAATTCCTATTTTGTTCTGCGATCACACTTTTGTTCATTCGGCTTACATTTAAAGTAATGAAAGACACTTTAAAAGAATGCTTAAATATTTATATGGGAGTTTTGTAAATCCAATTAATATCTGCTTATTAGCCACTCTTCCTCTACATAAAATTTCGAGCTGTTTTATATTCCTTTTTAGAAAGCGTAATAAGTTTCTCTATTTAAAAACATATATTTCTACTTAATCGTCTTACTGATTCTCACTACTGTTTGACCATTCTATTTTAAAAAATGTTTATTTTAGCTGTTTCAAAATAAACAATTTGTGAGGTTAAAAATTATTTCTTTACGAACATCAAATTGTAAATTATTATTAAAGCTAAAAATGTTGTATATCATGCACTAAAAATAATCGAAATAAAAAAAACATACAATTCTCCAAAAGTGAAGAGGAAAGTTGTGGTATTCAAAATTAATACATTTATAGGCAACCAACAGCGTGTTAATGTTATGTATGGTTAGGAAGTAGGTCGATGATCGAAACAAGGTATAACATCGCCATAAAAACGACAAACAAAACCAAAAATAACATTTGATGAATTAAAAAATATTTTAAATCATTCCCACATGTCAAAAATTCTTTTCAGCCAAAAAAGAAATATATTTCGAGTGCCGCAAGCTAAAAATAATTATTTTAAACTCGTGAAAAGTTCTGGAACGAATCGTCAGTAATACATTTTCCCTTTGTTGTATCGCAAAAAAACGAGCGAAACACCAAAACGAAAAATTGTGTCAAAGTGTATTGTTTTGCAATCGTATAGAAAAAATTATTCAACGTTGTCTATAATTTTCTGGACAACAATCACTTAATACCTTTTCGCCAACAGACGCACTAAAAAAGCGTCTGCGAAGAGGAGCGTGAAAAAAAATCATTCGAGAACTGTTATCCACTTTCGCTTTTACAACGCTTCAACAATCGGAAACAGCACGTTTACCAGTTGAGCTTGCGATTTAAACGCGTCTTTTTAAGTTTTTTCTGAGGCTCCGTTCGGGAAACCTGTTTCGACCAATCAGAGCATCCGAACGGGGTTATCTACCTGTTTGAAACGAAACGTTGACAGAGGCAGCAGGTGCCACACATCCTATGTGTGCTTTCTGTCAAACCGAATGTCCGCTTTCTGCAGTTGTAAATCCTCGTCATTCACAAAATGACCGCATCCATCCACACCAAATCCACTCTGGACGCCCTTCCGAAGTCATTTGTGACTGCAATGCGGACGCTTTTCGACGTTATGGACGATAAAAGGACCGGTTTCGTCCGTTTAGTGGACATCGAGAAACGCTGGCAAGAAAAAGGATCCGTAACTCACGGTTTACCGTCGGGGGTGATCGAAAGTCTGCGCAAAGTTACTCCCGCCAATGGCTTGTTGACGTTCGAACGCTTCTGCGCTGGCTTGAGAATTTGTCTGCTCCGTCACGAGCCGGGTAAACGTTCCCAAACACAACACAACGTTCCTAAACCGTCTCGCCCGTCATCTGTACCGTTACCAGAAAGGGGACATAGTGGGATATCAATTAGAAAGACGTGCACTCCGCTCGGCAAACCCCTTCACTCATCAAACTCGTCCGAGAGATTGCCGATAAACCTTTTGTCTCCCGTTCCTTCACGCATGAGTCGCCACAACACGGCAACGGTGCGTCCCAACATGACTTTCGTGCAGCAGAGGGCCATTAGTATGCCCCACTTACAGACCGCGATTAAATCTTATCAGCCCCTGCCTAAACGCGAGGCGCCCTCCCCTTCTGCATGGGGCAAAAAGGAAGGACTTAATAAAAGGATTGTGCAATCATCCGAAAGGGAGCCCATGGACAGAAGTAAGGTATCCTTAGCTCTGGAGAAGTGGAGGATGATGAAGTCTTATCATGTGCCGAAGGAGAATCAGGAAAACTTGAGGCCCCTAAGAAACACATTGAGAAATTCGTCCTCTTATCCTAGTTTACCTAATGACCAAGTCTCAAGCAGTGATGGTGAGGTGGTATTTAATCTATATTAAAATTTTAATCAATTTTAGAATTTTATTTATGCTATATTTAATATATTAAACATTTCAATTTTTGTATCTTAAATTTTGATAAAAGTAGAAATTATAACATCTTTATGCTCTGAAATAAACTCAAAATTCCTTTTAAATATTTTGTTTCCAATTGTCTTAATAGGTATTGGTAAGTAATTTAATTGTTAAGTTTTGCCAAAATGTACTGTTTTGAGGAGAAAAAAATTTTTCCATGAAGTGTATTTTGTCTCTTGGGAAAAACAAAACATTGTTTTGATGTGATTTTGACTCCTGCACTTTTAATCAACAAAAGCTGGAATTTATAGAAAAATTCAAAATTAATCATGATTCATGTGTAATTGTTAGAAATTTTGCATTCATGTAATAAATAACTTTTGGGTCTTTTCAAAAATATTTTTAATCTGTATAAATTACCATATTAACTTGCTGGTTGTATATCAAATAAAAATATAATCAAGGTTGATCAAATAATTTGTGGTTTTTGTCTGATCTTTATTTGAGAAGATTAAAACAAATCCTGTCACATTTTTTTTAAATTAAAGGTATAATGTGGCTATATGTAATAAATAAAAATAAATATTTTAAAATGGATGATGCTAGATGAGAGAAATATTGATTGTTGTGCTTGAGAAATGAATTAGGAAATCATTCTGTAACAATGGAAAAATTAAAGTTACTAGTGTATTCTGATGTTTGCCCCGTGATTTCATTCACTTGTCTTTTAAGTTGTCAAGTTCTGGCTTCAAGTCCTTGTACAAATGTTCATTAATAATCCAATTACTATTGTCATTTTATTCTCTAATAATTAAGTAGAAACTTTTTTGAAGATATATCACCAAGATTGGAATTTAAAAATATTATCCTTTTAATCTAACCATTTATGCAATTTCTCAGCATGTCCGTGTCTTACCACTGGAAAATAAAATCTGTCATATGCTATTTTGGTTATTTCATAATTTTTTTAATGCCTTTCTATCAACTATAAATCTGTTATTGTTAGAAAAAGAGCCAATGTCCATTTTGCAAGTTTTTGGAATCAGCTGATTTAGTAATATTTATTTTTAATACAGCACAAAAAGTACTTTCCAATGTTTAGATTCTTTCAAATGTAGATAGGTACTTTTCTATTATAAATTTCATTACCCTGAAATGATTTGTGGGCATAATTTAAAATCAGCAAATTTGAACATTGGCCCTTTTTCTACAAGGTACAGAAATACTTCCCTTATAAAATGCATACATTTTAACTAGTTTAAAAGGATTTAGGAATTGATCAAATAAGGTATTCCTTGAAGTTTTTTACAATGTTCTACTTAAAGGCATAGATATGCTTGTTTGCTTTCTATAAGCAGTGGAAATAGTCAACTTGCAATCACTTTTTAGCATCTGATGTTGGTTTGAATTGAGATTTCTGAAAATTAATTACTTTGTTAAATTATTTCCTCAAATTAAAAATAATTCACAAGAAATTTTCAACAAAATCCATTTTATAAAAGTGAACACTTACTAATTTCAGTAGACAGTGGAGTCAGTATGCGTCCTCAAGATCGAGGGCCAGCTGCTAAAAAGGCTAGTAGAAGACGAGAACCAAGACGACACACAGTATCCAATGGAATAGATTATAATATGGTAAACCACTTTTGTGCATTTTTGTGTTAAACACTTTAACTTAAAATTACATTTATTTCACATACTATAATCTCTTAACATATATGTAGAACTTATCGAACCCAGAAAGTAAACAACTAATCTCTTGAACAGTTTATCAAAACTAATTTTTGTATGCCAAATTTAAATTTCACTGTTGTTGCTACAATGTTAGATTTGCCCACAATACATGTGAGGGCAAAGTGAAATATTCTTACAATACAGTTGAAATATTTAATTTTCTTTTATTTAGGAAGTAAATATTTTAATAAATAGTTATTTTTGTCTTTAATTAGTTGTAGTGAGTAAATAGATCAAATGATCCCACCAACCTGAATTCTTATTTATTTGGTCATATCAGTAATGGATTTGAAGAAATATGAGCATATATTTTATATGATATCCAAATTATTAATTAATTCAGAAAACAAATTCCTACATATTATTTTTATAAAATTGCCCTTATTTGAAATAAGGGCCCTTATTAAATAGGTTGACTAGTAAATGTATCTAAATTAGAGTGGTAAATACATCTATTTTTAATCATCTTTAGGTAGTTATTGTTGTCAATACTTCATTGCTTTACAAGTTAATAGTGTTTTTTCTTCCAATTATGTACACTAAAGTATAAAGTATTGTTCAAAATTTTCATTCTTGCCCTCCCTATTTTTGTCCTGTGTGTTTGACCTTCATTTCAAAGGATTATTTCCAGCGAAGGAGAACAATTTTGTCAATATAAGCAAATTTGACTCATCTTCTTGACTTGTTCACAAAGTTGTCAAAATTTCATTGATAATTCTTGTCTCAGTTTACTACAGTTAGTGATACTTACTTATATCACTAACAGGTTCAATTAGATAATACTTCCAATTTTGCATTAGCAAAAAGAAAAACTATTTAAATTTTATTGAAGGTACTATTCATTTGCTTAACTTGTATAAATCACTATCTTAAACATACTAATTATTAACCAGTTAAAATAATTTAAAATTTTGTTTATTTTTCATTTATCACTATCAATCTTATTAAATATTAATTTTTCTTGCATCGTTTCAGATCTAAATTCAGATTTCTTATTTACTCAAGTTCTACATTTAGCATAATTTTTCTTTTATATTGAACAGATTAAAAGGCTCAAACTACTAGAGCAAGAAAAAGACTTTCTACTACAAGGTCTGGATGTTGTTGAAAGATCTCGCAAGTGGTATTTGCAACAAGTAACTAACGTAAACGACAAGCTTGACCGAGTCAGCAAATGGGATATTCCACACTCAGTAAGAAAATGGTTGTTATCAAATTTTAAAATTAAGGGCTGTATAATTCACCAAAAATCAAGTAAGAATAAACCTCACTTTTAGAAGCTTTCTCAATCCAAAATGTAATTTTAAGGAATT
The DNA here is from genome assembly GCA_933210815.1 of Meta bourneti. Taxonomy (NCBI): domain Eukaryota; kingdom Metazoa; phylum Arthropoda; class Arachnida; order Araneae; family Tetragnathidae; genus Meta; species Meta bourneti. The sequence continues at coordinate 75,579,577 of OW119928.1, forward strand.
AATCACAAATGTTTATTAACCAAGAAATACTTTTTGAAGAGCAGGCTTATGAAATACTAAGTGTTACTTTATGTTAATTTATCATTCACTCTTCTGAATTCATTGGTATGACACACAATATTAGTAAGATTAACCACTCAAACAAATGTTCTAAAATACTTCAGAAAACATTTTTTTATACATATCAAAACAAGGTTTTAACCAAAATAATAGCTACTTAACCAAATGTTTTACAATAATTCAGAAAATGAACTGAAATTATGCTTCATTGGCCAAAGTTTGCTTAAGGCATTAGAATACCCCAATAGTTTAATGTAGCTGAAAATTAAATTGAATGTTTATTCTTATTTGGTAAAGGAATATAAGATAATTGAATGAAAAATATTTATTTTGCATATGTTTTTGAAACCTTTACAAGAATTGCTGCATAAAGTTAAGGAAACATCTTTGTTTTTACAACATGTATAGAAAAATTAGAATAAAATTATAATTAGCATTAGATTGAATTCTGGCTAAAAAATGTCTAAGGATATTAAGAACCAGCAGAATTATCTGACATAGCTAGGGTTGAATTAATTCAATGTATTTCCTCAATTTACTTTGGCATATATACATATACATGCTACATTCATCTATATAACCCTTCTACTTACAATTTTTAGACATGTTCTAAGAGAAGGATGACAAATTAATGTGATATTACAGTCAGAGCATCAAAAGTGAATGTACACTTTCAAGTACAATGTAAACAATTATGTATCTTGTGTGACAGGAATATATTACTTTAAAATATTTTATATAAATGTGAATAGTATGTTTTACTAATATCTTTGTTTTTAAACAGAAATATTATGAGGCTAAAGTCATCATATGCTTGAAAAGTAATTTAACTTAAGTAAACTTTTAAAATTCAGCAATTAATATTTGTGGGGGGGGGGGCATACTCTTGGCTTTTATGGCTACTTTGAGTCTTGCTATGGAATAAGATAGCTTTTTTATTTCTGTTTCCCTGATGGATTCCCACAGTTTTTTCAGTACATTTGTGTGTCTGAATTATTATGCGATTCATTGTGAATCTCATTTAAAGAAATCATTTGCTTGATTTTACACTTTTTTCACTTCATTCATCCAAGAATTAATTAAATACAAGTCTGACAACAGCCAATAATGTCAAAGTTTTTCGTGGTTGCCTTAAGAGTTGTTTCATTAAACACAGCCAAAGCTAATTTTGTGTTTTGTATTACAGACATTAATACAAAATAAAGAAATGATAATTTTTATTTTCTCATTTCTATCACATTTTACATGTACTTTTGGAAAAAATATTAATTATAAGCATTTTGAGTTTTGGATTACCAAAATTGAGCATAAACCTATGAATATTTGACTTGCACTCTTGTCTTGGTGGTGTACTACACTTCAGCTTTTCCAATACTACCATGTTAAGATTGATTCAAGTAAAGTAAGGGTATGGGTATTCAATCATTTTTGGGGTGAAACATGCATAGAAAGAGTAACACTAAATAATTTATTTTCTAAGTTTTAATGTGTGTTATAAACATGTAAAATTTGATAAAGATATATTGAGTTCTTTTTATGTGACACTTATACAGACATAAAATGTGAAGACAGACAGATGTGAAGTAGATCATTCGCTCACTGAGTATTCAAAGTATACAAAAATTCTTCAAAATATATCCAGTCGTTTAAATGTGTTGGTATACAGACACATAATGTGGGCACCATAGAGTTTGATTTGAAATGGCACAAAACTAATAATAAAATTGAAGTAGGACAAAAGTGTTTGATATGCAAACACTTTGTTTTAAAAATTGCTCAGTCGTTTATTTGATTTCTTTACTTCCAGGAGTATTCTATGGATGCTCAACATGAAAGATTGAATTTCCAGATGACTAGAATTACTGAAGTAAATCAGCATTTGAATGCTCTGATGGAAACTTCTGAAAAGGTAAACTTGAAGAATGAATCTAGCTTGAAAACATTTGGTCACTTCTAAAATGTATTTTATGAGATATTCTGATATTAAATCTTTGGTTTAAAAGTAAATATGGAGTGCAAAAAGATGTCCACTATTTTGAAGATAGCATTTAGCTTATCAAGGAACAAAACAAGAATTGCTTGATATTGACTAAATATTTTAAGCAATTTATTCCTTTCACAAAATAGACATTTTCTGAAAATTACATTTGTTCTGAAAAAGTTGTTTTTGTTCTTATGCTCAAATAATTCAATAAGCTCTAATTTCATTTGAAAAACAAGTACAGGAAGAGACAATTGAAACATGCACATTTGGCTACATCTACTCTCACCTTAACCAATGTGGATGATCGCTTTGCAAAGTTTAAAATTCCATGAAGTTTCAGCAGCTTTTTAGAGATTACTTTTAATGTCAAGCTTATCCCATTTTAAAATTGTATTATTTTTATAATAAAATTTTGTTGTGCAGCTTTTAAATATATATAAATACTTTGTATTCACACACAGTATTTCACTCTCAATTTAATACTTATGAAGCCTTTCCTCGTTGATATTCCATCTCATGTTTTGTCTTAACTTGTTATTTTCCCAAAATTATTTTTAAAGTATAATCCTCAAAACTTTAGCCAAAAGGAATTTATTTGGTATAGGGTTTCTTAACCAATCATAAAGGTCTTATTAATATTTTAAATTTAGACAAAACTAATAACCATCTCTACAGTGTTTTTGGAGAAATATTATTCCCTTCCAAGTCATTTTTATCATGAGATATATTGATCTAATTTGGCTTCACATAACATTTAAGCTTATAGCTACAAAACAAACCCTAAGATATATAGGATATTTCACCTGTAGGCCTTGGGTTTTCATTTATTAGACATAATATTCAAACAAGGTCAAGTATGGGAGAATTGGTATAAATCAAAGATATATAAAGGCAACATAGCTTTGATAACATTTACAGGATATTATAATGCAGTACTTTTTTTGTCTACAACTTCTTTTACTTAAACAAAAATCTCTCGGCTGCTCTTTTGTGTGAAAATGCAATTTAATTTGCATTTTTATTAAATGTAATGTCTTGTTTAATTGTATTTTATCAATATTGGACCTTGTAGTGAGAGGATGTTGTTTCACCTCATCCCTGACTGACTGCTTAGCAGCACCTCTTTCAAATTGGTGTTGGCTTAGTCCCAACTGCACTCTGTGGAGTCAATTCCATTATGGACGGATTCTTCACTGTAGAGTTCTCTGTGGATCTTTATTGGAAAAACATTGGGAGACAAGAGGCCAAATGAGAAATGACTTTACTTTTGTGTTTGACTGTTTTAAATTTCTGTTTTTTTCCATTGTCAAATCTGCCTCAGGAAAAAAATATTAAAACTATTTTCTTAAATTGAATACTTAAATTAAGGGCATTTTGATTCCTTAAGGTTTGCATTTTTATTTTTAAAAAATCATGTTTTAATAAGCTTACAAACAGTTTACAACCCTTTTAAAAACAGTGGTTCACTGTTACTGAAAGTGCAAAAACCTCAAGAGATGTAACCCTGCAATAACAATTTAATATAGGAATGGAATTGTAATTTGTCTTTCTTACCTAAATCAAAATTTCATACCACTCTCAAGTCGGCCTCTTCTGTCTCAACCATCAACAGTAGTTTTATTGCCAGGTGTATTTATTTTGTAAAATATTTCCAACAGTGAAAGATCTGATTTTCTGGATTTTGTATCACGCAATACTTAATATAATAGTTTACAGAGTGTTGTCCAAATGCCATGACTGCTCTGTAGGAAGACCATTTCCAGACCCACCTCCTCCCAACTCATCAAGAGGTTTAGAGCCTTTTACAGGAGGAGGAAGACCATGGCTTCCTTAGGAACTGCTGTGAAATTTTGAAACCTCTGTGCTAATTAATATATTATAAAATATCATCAAACAATAACTTGAGCCGTTCCCCATGAAACTTCCTGCATTATAGACGTGAACTGACATGTCTACAAAAATTAAATCTAGGTACCTATTGTCTGTCTACTACAAAAACTGCTTCTATCGCATAATATGGATGGTGACTGTCACTATAGGAACAGGATTCATTCATTTGGAAAGGGGTGACTGGTGAATGTCTCACTTACATTTTGTTTTTGGCAAATGTTGTCAGTGGAAAGTGGTAGTTGGTATAAATGTTCTTGCAACAAGTAAGAATCACAACTAATTATATTTCTAGTTTGTCATTAATGAAATTTATATCCTTCAAGCATCCCCCTATGGAAAATGGGATAAGGTTCATTTCTATGCCAACAGTCATACAATTGGTGACGGAAGCAATTCTCGTGGTAGACAGACAGTAAATTTCTCATTGTTTCTTTTATTGTATAATTGCTCAATAGACAAAATGTATGTAGTGATGTGTTCATTAAGTAAAATACTGAATATCTGTTTGACTTATAGGGATTTCCCATTCACATGAACTTGGCTGTACACCAGAGGAATATCTACAATACACATAAAACTGCTTCCCAGACCATACAGCGGTTGAAAAATCAAAATCATGCTTTAACAGAGGTAAGAAGTGTTTTGTTATGCACAGTATTATTTTTTTTCTTTATCTTAAAAAGGATTAAATGTGTGAACTGATATTGATGAACTTAATTGCTGTAATTTCATTGTAAATCTGTTTAAGTTATTTTCAGTATTTTTTTTTAGATTTACAGTGTTAATCATTTTTATTACTCCATTACAAATCCTGCAAGCCCAAAATAAAATTTGACAATAATTTATTTATCATGAAAAACATTTCATTTATTAATGAAAATATTACAAAAGCACATTCTGGGTGCCAGATGACTGCTTTAATTTCAAACTCTGATTTTCTTTGTTCCTTCTCTTTTTTCGATGTAATCAATCAAGTTGTCATTTGGGGCAGAATAAAATGCAACCACCATGAGGAAAGACTTGGCCCCACCCATGTCATTTGGTTCTGCACAAATAGATTATCTTACTTTAGGTGTCAACTGACTTTAATGGGATAGATGGCTCTATTCAATCTATAGCGACCATTATAGTGTCTTTAGTCTTCATTTTTATGCGAAAAAATCTTTTTTTTATATATAATTTTACTTTTAGGATCTTGAGCATGTATGCCAAATACCAAGTCAAAATTTGCAAAATTAGCTGTTATAAGCCATAACAGACATGCAGATGTAGAATTCGGAGCTTGTGCCACTTCATAGATGTAGATTCTATAAATAATAGATGTAGATTCTATGATTTCGGATGTGTGGTGTGTCATCAAAAGATGGCAATCAGATTATCATACTATTGTACTGGTAGAGATTAGAGGAAAAATACAATAAGTATTAAATATGCTACTGTTAGCTTATTGAAACTATGAACACATTCTCTGAACTGCTTTTTTGCAAGTGGTTGGCAAAAAACTTAATAAAACAATTAGATTTATCCTAGTTTTATTATAGCATTTTGAGCAAACAACCTTTTATGTTGGATGAGTTAGAAAAGTGGTTGTATTTTTATAGTGAAAAACATTTTTTCAAGCTAAATTGGTGATTTTGGATCTCCCTAAATTCACCATTTAATTTTGATGAAGCTTTGAAAACCTTTCCAATTTTTTAAAAAGATCAATTGTATCTCCTATTAAAAGTGTTTAACTTTTCCATAACCAAGTGATCCTATTCCCTCGATTTTATATATAAATATGTAATTCCTCACAGTAAAGTTAATTGAAATATTTTCTTTTAAAAGAAATTTAAGTATTTTACTTAAGAAATTATTTTCTAGTTTCGTGTTTTTTTGTTTTAGGAAATTGCAAAGAAGAGTGAAATTATTGCACAATTAGAAACAGAAAAATCAGCTCTAATACGAGAATTATTTCATGCTCGAACTTTTTCCAAGAAGGAACCGAATGATACAACACTGTGGTAGCAAGTTAAAAGCTCTATTTCAAATTGATAATTTTGTGCAACCTTCTTCCTGTTGTTCAGGAAAAACCATTTTACTCTTACTCATCTGAAAGAATCTATGAATTTTGATGTACATTATATCCACTTAAGATATTGATGCATTCAATGTTTTAGGAGACTAGATAGAAAATTAGGTATATTTTTGTATAAATTACTGGATATATATATATATTTTGTACATAATTTACTGTAATTTATTTGTTTATTAAAGTTTATATTCTTGTTAAAAATGCCTAGTAGAACTTCTTTGGCTAGAAGTTTTGTTTCATACTCATGTGTGATTAAAAATATCTTTTATACAAATGTATTTTGAATTATTTATCAAGACATTACTAATGGTAATATAATTTTTATTCGGAAACATACAATCCTAAATATTGGACAAGTGTTTAATCTATATACTTGAGATAAATTCTCTTGATCATGCTTGTTTATAGTACAAAATGGGTCCTTTTTTGTTCCCCCCCAAGAAAAGGCAAATAAAATTTCTATATAATTTGAAACTATGGGATACTTATTTTGAAATATATATACATTAAATGCTTTACTGTTTTGATTTCTTTAATGAATAAAATGTCCACTGAGAGCACGACCTAGAGGATCTTTACTTTTAGCTTATAATTTCCCTAAAGACGGGGCCAAAGACCATCGTATACACGGGGGCTGCTGCACGTTAAATCTGTCGTGGCCTCAAATATCTTCACGTTGGTGTGGAAGTTTGGAGAGTCAACCAGCTCAGGTGTGACCTCATCATCAGATAGTGGTTCAAAATTATGGGGCATTGTCCTTGGATCTTTCCCTTAAATTGATCCCGGACCATTGCCTACCTACCCTAAAGGCAAGTTACCTTTCATTTCAACTGAATGGCTGTGTGCTGCTCCTTCAGGATTAGTAGACTGGAGCAGCAGGTTTGCTGGCTCAATAAATCTAGTATAAAGTGTATAATAAACTACAAAAACAGCTTTATAGAATGACAAAAAGAAATTAAGTAAACTTAAGAATTGAAATTAATTTTGTACATGATTTTTCTGTTAAGAATTCTGACTTATAATTTAAATTTTAAAATCAATTAATGGCTCACATAAAAAATAAATCATCTTTAAATTCAATAGATTAGTTCTTTGATCAATCTGGTTGCAGACTTTTAAAGATTTCGTTTTGTTAAGACTTTTTAATTGCATTACCCCTGCTTTCGTTTGATGTTCAAACAAAATTGAATGTTCACATCCCAACACTCGGTCCATTTACGATGATATAAAAGCTATACATAGTTAAAATAAAGTGAATTTAGCATTTAAGTGATAATTATGTCTGATATGGCAACCATGATATTCAAGCTCTTTCACTGTGCACATGATGTACGTAATGGATGAATCCAAATCAATCTTATACTCATGCAACTTTTCACCCATCTGTAAGGTATTGTGCATAATCAAGTTGAGTTGACCTCAATCATATTCCCTCTGGGATTATAATAATCCATGCGTTTTACTTGTGTATTTCTTTAAGTTAAAATCTATTCACTTAGAAATCATCTGTCAATTTCTTAAGTGTGTAATTCCACTCTTTAAAGTAGAAAAGATGATAAAATAACTCAATGGAGAACATGAAATTAAATTTTACCCCTTCCTTGAATGACCAACAAAATTTATTATCAATTGCATAGTAAATTCAATACATCAAAAATGGAAACATACATATTTTAACATTTTGTACTTTTAGCAAGAATGTATTAAAAATATTAATTCCTCTTGCAATTATAAAAGCATTTTTGTCAGTAAATGCCTAGAAAATGTATTTTGTCTTTCTTTCAAATTTGTATTTTACATAAATTCTGTGTTTTACAACAAAATTTCAAAAAGTAATAAAATACATAAATGAACATTTAAAATATGATATAGGATATGGCCAATTACATTTTGCAGCTGATTTGTTTTACAGCAGAAATTACAAACAGCATAATTTCACATTTTAATATAGTAGAATACTGTAAGTCAAATATTTCAGAAAAACTAAAATCTCTCCTAATATACAATAAAATATAACATTCATAAATATGAATATTTTTCGTGTTAAAAATTTATGGAAAATGTTTATAATCCACAATTTGGAATAAATTTATAAACTTTTTATATTTATGAATTTCTATTTCAAGGTTTTCATCGATTTGTTGATATTTGTGCTTAAAATCTTAGCATAAAAGCATTGTATACTTTCAAAGTATATATAATAGTTAGAGAATAAGTATACTTCCAAAAATTAACACTGAAATCAAAACTATAAAAACCTGGTTTGTGTTGGAACAAATTATATACAGATGTTTTCTAAAACCAGGAATATCATCGATAACCCTGAGTGACTTGTTAATTTAAGTTTAGATGCTACGTTAATAGAGCAAATCCACTTTATAATGATTGAAAATATCACAACTTATGTTCAGAGTGAGCTCAAGTATTTTTTCTTGGACTTCCAAATAAACTAAAAAAAACATTACACTCAATTAAAAATCTTAATGAAGTAGAGAATATAAACTTCATAATATGCTTGTGTGTGTCATATCAAGCTGCCAGTTTCAATTTGGAACATTTTTTAAAGCATATCAAATGTAAGAAAATCAATTAGCAACAATGCAGGAATTTTATTGATTTCAAGAACATAGTATAAGGTTTTCCTATACAGCTAAATATAAAGGCCACTAATGTTTCAATAACCTTATAATTTGGCATGTTTCTTGAATATAATTTCAGTATGTCTCACTTTCATTACTAACACCAGAAAGACAATAAATGAAATTAATTCTAAACTGGCAGTGAATATCTTCTTTTCAGTAGTTGCTTCATGTTTACATTGAAAAACACTCATAGTCCAGCTCTGAATAGTTTGCATTTGGTGTCATGAGGTTTTGAACGGGTATTTGTTAAATTAGGCATCAGATTAAACATAAACAATGCATTTCTGCAATTGCTGTCTCTACGTTGATTCTGGCTCCAAGTTTAGCATTTAGTGATGAAAACAACAGTAATGATTGAGTTAGTAAAATGGTTACCACCTGATGATTTCGATACATGATTTTGCACATAACAGCCCTCTCCCCATGCAAGCCTAGTATCTTTCTAACAGTGGACTCGAACAACGAAAAGTGCGACTCCTGCGAGAAGGCAGTTGAGTCGTGTGGTTTTAAACAAGTCTTAGTTAAATTAAGGGACTGATGGTAATATAAGCAATCCCTTCCCCAATTGGCATCTTTAGGGTAGTATCTGGTTCTAAGTTTATTGTTTGGAGCCGAAAGCATTACCACTGATAATGGGTTTTTGGGAGAAAACATCCCACAGTGATCGCCACTCATTCTGTGTGGCAGCCTTCTCCAAACACAATTTCACACCTATTCAGAAATCAACTGACCCAAGGTCGACTGCATTCTTGTCAGAGTCACACTATAATAGATACGTGCTTGAATTTTAACAAAACATGTTTTTGATTCCCTTCTTTTATCAGTCAACCACATTGGTGCAATGTCACTGATAATGACTAGTGTGAGTAATGAAATAGTAGCTGATTTGTGTATAAAAACTCGTGTTTTATAAAGACTAGTCTAAGAAATAAGGTTTGCTGGGTGTTCTATAATTTCAGTTACTTGTTTCTATGCAACATTTACAACCTCAAAAAATTATGTATTTGTAAGATATCATAGGTACTCTTACAAAACAATTTGTTTGAAAAAAATACACATTTTATCATGACAAAATTTTTATTAAGTAAACTGCCCCAACAAATATAAAATATCTTCAACTTTGTATCAAATCATAAAAAAAATAAATCTAAATGCAGATATGTCATATAAAAATGTAAACATTGCAAATTGACTAGTAATTCCATATCTGCTATCAATTTTATAAAGCAGTGGTAAAATCTTAAGTGTTTCCCAAGTTGGCATCTTAGCAATGCTTTAAGGAGTACCGTAATACTGCTTTTTGGATATATATACTGATGGGAATTTTAAAACAAAAATATTAGACCGAAATTGTAGTTTCATATAATTTTCATTATAAAAACCTAATATTTAATTAAAAATAACCACTTTTATTTTATACAAAAAGTTGGTTTTTATGGTGCAAGAGCCATATTTTGCCAAGCTGTGCCAAACAATATCAAGTAAGTGGTCATGCACATACATGGAAAGGTTTATTCACAGAAGAGAGAAATATACCCAGAGAGGAATCAAACCTGCACCACCTACAGGTTGCTAATGCAGTGGGCAAACCCACTGAGCCACTCTATAAAAGATGCATAAATACAATAATTTGATTAAAGAGCTATTATTCAAAACTTCTTGATTTATTGGGTAAAGAAATCAACCTAATTTTAGTTCAATATTCCTCCTAAAAAGATACTAACTCACCTCAAAATAAATGTTTTCGGTCTGCCATTAAAAAGGATTTCTTTTCAGTCTGATATTACCATTCGGCATTGATTTGGCTACAAAAGAATTAAAATCATGCTAAATCTGCACCATTAACTAGGATTTTACCAAACAGCATCTTCTACAAATACTGAATTATAAATTTCGGTGTCTCACATTTCCTCCCATAACCATAGTTCTTGGTGAGGCATTCAAGTTTTGGGAAATGTTAAAAGACAATCCATCACTTGGTAAAGGTGAGCTTATGAGTGGGAAAAGCCATGCATAATACCAATTTATACCCAAACACTCAACTAAATTATTCCTCCAACCTAAATCATAAGTACGAATGCCTTGATTCTTCTCAAATGTTGTTTGATTGTAAAGCATTTGCTGTGCATGGAATATGAACAAATTGGTGACAAATAAGAATCCAACAAATGCCAGTACTGAGAGTGTGGTATATATGAACACTTTAAAGCTTAAGTAGCCAAGCAGCCAGAACACAAAAGGCACAATATGGGCAGCAACAGAAAAGAGTGAGAATCCACCAAGAACATCCCAAATGAAATACATGTTAAAAACAGTAGCGTACAAACACCCAATGGATAAATAGAAAAGGAATGACATGAAGAATCGAAAGTTCTTCAATCCTATACAACAGCAAGCAAATGTGCAGTGGTGGTCTCTTTTCAAGATGCAAGCCTTGCATTTGTCGCAGTGAAATGATCGTGGGGGAGCATTGGCCTCGCATCCCGAACAGAACGTCCACTCTGGCTTCAGAAGTGAAGGTAAAATGATTCTTTTAGTTGTTGTGTCCTTCAACATGACCATGGAAAGGTTGCTTAGAATGTTAATGAACACAAAAGTTCCTAAGATAACATGAACAGGTAAGGGCAATAAGCCCTCTTCCACAACAGACAGCACAACAAATAACTCAAATAAGAATTCTGATATGACAGCTGTGACAAGAAATCCAAATGAAAATCCATCTGAAACAGGAAATCTCCATCTTCTTTTAAACATGGTTCCTGAAATGATAAATATATAAATATTAATCTCAATACAAAAAGTGATAATAACAAATGAATTTCAAAACTTACTCAGATTCATTTAAAACCTTGATATTTTGATTAATCATTTTTAAACGTACTATAGAACCACAACTATAAGAGACTTGGCCCCTCTTACTTCATGTGGAACTTGACCCCTACACTTCATGTGGTACTATTACCTTACTTTAGGCAAGTGTAAACTAAACTTTAGCAGAAAAAGTTGCTCTATTCAACCTTTAGCAATCTTTTTAGCATTTTATTTAGACTTGAAAAAGGAATGACTGTTGACACAAGAGGATCTAGCAAAGGCTAAAAATAAAATGTTGACGGGGTCTCTCATTTACAACCCCTAGAGTGAAATTAACTCCTAGAAACAGGCGTGCCAAAGTTTCCTCTCATAATGGGTGGAGTGAACTCAAAGTTTGATCACAAACTGAGAATCATTGCTTTGCATAATACAATTTCTGTATGACATGCTTTTTATCTCATTTATTTTTTCCTAGTTACCATTAGATTATCAAATATAATACTATTATTTAGATTATCAAGAATCATCTAAACGCATTTTGCTATTAGCATAATTGCATAACATTCTTTGAACATATCTCATCACAAGGGGAGAAACTTGTTAGATTTGTTTTGTCGCTGTAGTCATTTTTTGCTACATGAGTGATACTTATACCTTAAAGAAACTTGTTATGATCATTTAGAAAATACTAAAGATACGAAACAAACTTGATACTAGAGATAATGTAAGTTATTTCCAGAATTCAGAACAAGAATTAAAACAAATTTCTGGCTTCAATTGTTTTTTTAATATATTATCAAAGCCTTTTAATTAAGGTCAATTTCTCAATATATTATACCTGATAATAGGGTATGTCGATATAAATTTGATGCGGTTTTTATTAAAACATCACGATTTAGATGAATTCACGATCTTTTCATTTTCTTTGTTTATATTGAGAATAAACTAACCTAAGACAAGATGTAGATTATTTTATTAAAATGAGTATAAGAATTTTTGTCTGTTCAGTAACACCTTAGAAAGGCCTTTTCCAAACAGAAAATTATCTCTTGTTATATTTTTAGGACACTGTAGATAGATAATAAAGAGTATTGTTTGGGATGAAAATGACAACAGATCAGATATTTCTCTTGGTCATAAAAACTCATGAATCTGTTATCAATAGAGGCTGGGTTTAACACATATGGAGCAAGTCGAAATAATTTGCATAATATTTCTGGTTAACTAAGGCATTCCCCTGAAAAGATTGGATATACTTGAAGATGCCCTTTAAGAGGGAATTCACTATTACCAATAAAGAAATCAGCACCATTTTCAACATGAGTTTTCATAGTTACAAATACTGGTTGCAACTGCACTCCCTAGCTTCCACCCTTATACGCAAATCAACTAAACTTGAATAGAAAGAACTTAATTTTTGACAAAGCACAATGCTCATCTAGTATGTCTAATTATGAAATTTCAAGTGAAAGCAGATGACTTTTTGCTTTCCTCTTTGAGATATTCAAGTCGTTGAAAAACCAAATATTTGGCAACTGAAAACATCAATTACCCATACTAAGCCATAGGGTATGGTTATTTAAATTGAAGTTATTTTTATTGAAAAATTATTCCAATTTTTTCAGTTAAAGTTTAATAGTAATATTGAAAATGAAATAACATGGGATAGAATGCACGATACAAATAACTTTTAAAATTTGTTTTTAATCAGAAACAATCCAAGAATGGCCATTTTTCAAGCTGAAAAAAGCAGTTCAACTTCTTTGAGGACACTAAAAACAGTAGTATTGATTGGGATGCAGTGGCGTCAACTGGCAGAAATTATTAGGGGTGCTAAATAAAACACCACTTACTTCATGTAATTTGGAACTTTATTTTACTTATATAAATCATTACTTATATTGTCACTATATTTGTAATATTTATCCTTCATGTTGAAGTGGACTGGGCACCAACCATAAAAATATTAGCACTTAAGGAATTTGGGTCCTTGGAACTTTGCATCTCTTATTTAACATAAGAGATGCAAAGTTCCAAGGACCTAATTAGTGACCTAATAAGAGGGATTGAATCCCTTTGCATATTTGGTATTTATAATATTTATCTCTTATACATCAGGGTCGAGTAGAAAAAGTTATATAGGATTCCAAAGGGGTTGGACTCCTACAGCATGTTTAGTGTAGGTTGTGACATCTTAGCGCCTAAGAGTCTAGAATGGCCGGCTGCAGACCCGGAAGTTTCCTGTTAAAAAGTCCTTCAATACTGCGCTTGCGCATGTGAGGAGAATGAGAAACAGTTAGCTCACGGACTCCGTCTAGTTGAGACGTCTTCGTAGCAATTCGTAAATTTTAATATGAAAATAAGCATTTTTGTTTCGCGCGTCCATTGTAAACCCATTGTTTTGTCTGTGTTAAAATAAATGTTATTTTTTAATGTCCAACAAAAGTTCGGATTAATTCATCACAGACTAGAGTTTTGGTGTCAGAAGTGGGATGGAAGCAAGAAAGCAGGAAATGCAGGTAGGCCCACCCTTGTATTAAATTAAATTTATTGAGGTTCTGGCTTACCGGAATTAGTGAGGCAAAGAGCCTAAATAGTTTTGGTTAAAAAAACAAACAAAAAGAAATGACTACATATCCAATTTTATTTTGTGGTTATTTAAATTTTGTCTTTATGAAAGTTAATAGAAGTTGATGATAAAGTGAATTTGCATGTTCTACTAAGTAGATATTATCAAGTTGATAAAGTCACGGCAAAAAGTGCCAAATCGAAAGTGAACGAAAATTTAAATTTCGTTTTGATTTTACTGAAATTTTGTGTTTTGTGCATTTAATGATTTGAAAAGAATCAGATAATTTGAATTACATATGGTAATTACGCATTAGTAAAAGAAAAATAATATTTAATTGCAACTATATATATTGCATCTTGTGTATTGTATATGCTACGATATAGTTTAAGATTCTGTTATTATATTTGAGAATTGTGTTTGATATTAAATCTTATCTAGTATTTGAAGCATATTTGGCATTGAGTATATTTTGTGAATCATATAGTTTATTAGAAAATATTGGTAACTATATTTATGATAACAAAATTGGATTGTTTACTAATAAGTTATTCATCGATCATGGCTTTTCTTTCTCGTGGGAGAAAAGAAGACCTCCTCGAACTCGCAGATGAACTTTGTGAAAAAGTATCGCATAATTGTAAACTGGTTGAGATAAGGAAAATAATCCTAAACAGTGAAAACTATGAAGAAGAGGAAGTTAAAATTTCTTTAACTCGTATTATGGAAGATAGGATAAAGAGAGAGAAAGAAGCAAAAGAAAAAGAAGAAATTGCCAGACGAGAAGCAAAAGAAAAAGAAGAAATTGCCAGACAAGAAGCAAAAGAAGAAATTGCCAGACAAGAAGCAAAAGAAGAAATTGCCAGACAAGAAGCAAAAGAAGAAATTGCCAGACAAGAAGCAAAAGAAGAAATTGCCAGACAAGAAGCAAAAGAAAGGGAAGACCGTAATATTCGAATGGAAGAAATAGCTTTAGAGAAGAAAAAGCTAGAAATGCAAGCTGCAAGTGAGCTAGGACTATCTAATAGAGAACGGATGCCAAATCATAAAATTGAGCTCATCAAAATTACCCCGAAATTTGAGGAAAAGAAAGATGAAATGGGTCTATATTTAATAAATTTTGAAAGAAGAGCTGAGATGGCAGGTGTGCCTAAAGAAGATTGGGTGCCGTATTTACTAGGCGTATTGCCTTCGGAAATTTCGAGCATGATGGCTAGAGAATCGCCTGAAGATGCAAAGAATTACGATTATGTGAAAGATATTATTCTTCAGAGGTATAAAATGAGTTCTGAGAAATTGAAGCAGATGTTTTACCGTCATCAAAAAGTCCCGGATAAAACATGGAGGAGTTACGCTCATGAACTTACAAGCTACTATGATGAATGGGTTTCTGATTTGGAAATCAAAACTTTTGAAGAACTCAGAGACTTGCATATCACTGAGCAGATTAAAAGACGAGTGCCGTCTGAAGTAAAAGAACATTTTCTGGAGGAGTGGATGGACTTAAATTCTCCGCTAGAATTAGCTAAAAAAATAGATCAATTTGAAAGCTTGAAGGAGAGTCTTACACCCAGAAATACTAAAGGTTCCCAGAATACAGAGGGTATCAAGAAAACACACGTTGGTTTTCATAAGTTTGAGGGAGAAAATAAACCCTTTGGAAAAACAGAAGTAAACAGAGAAGATTATAAAGAGAGAAATTTTGAACAAAGAAAGCAACTTCAATGTTATGAATGCAATTCCTATGATCATCTTAGACCTCAATGTCCTAAGTTGAAGAAAACTGAGATCATAGCTGCTAACGAAATTATGGGAAAGGGAATAATAGATTTGATGTCTCCCTACATTAGTGTCGGAACTGTAAATGGATCTCAGATTTCTATCTTACGAGACACAGGATCCAGCATAGATCTAATTCCTAGGAAGTTTGTTAAGCCACACATGTATACGGGTGAACATGTATGGGTAGCATCTCCTTTAGCGGATAACCCTATTTGCTTGCCTTTAGCGGAAGTAAATTTAGTGTGTGAGTTGGGTCATGTTATAACCAAAGCTGCTGTCAAGGATAACTTCCTAGATAAAGAACGCTACTTACTAAGTAACAAGACCGTTGTACTTATAGAAGATATGAAAAAAGACAAAGGCTCTGATATTGAAGTAAAAGACTCTGCAACGCCCAAGTGCCAAAGTTCTCCATATTTAAATGAAACATCGAAAAACGACTGCCCTTGTAACAGTAACCGTTTTAGTTCTAGCAGTGTTACTCCTAAAGAGACTGGAATCGTTGAAAATTTGTTACGATCATATGGTTTTATACAATGTTGCGAAAGACAAGCAATATTTTTTTTTCACTACAGTCAATTTTCTGGAAATATTGATAATTTAAAACGTGGTGATGCAGTTGAATTTAAAATTACTCATAATCGTCGTACTGGAAAACAAATTGCTAGTTCTGTTTGTAAAATAATGTGTAAAGAGACAGTTTCTGGATTTGAAACCACTGAAAAAAAGGAAAATACTGAAGGTAAAGTTGCTTATGAAAATAATGGCGAACGGCCCTATTCTGCTGAAAATGTTGATGGTAGTGTAGATTTTCATCCTCCTAAAAAGGTCACTTTTAGTATTCCTATTGACAAAAATACAAGAAACCTTAGACCTTGTAAAATGCGTTCGGAACAGCCCTTACCTGTGAGATACCGTGGTGTTATCTGTGCTCTTAAAGGAACATTTGGTTTTATTAAAAGGGGTGATGTAAAGGATATGTTTTTCCACTCTAGTGAATGCAAAGTGTTCAAAAATCTTAATCTTGGCGATGATGTTGAATTTGGAATACAGACTCGAAACAACAAGGAAGTTGCTGTAAGTGTAACTAAATTGCCCTTAGGGACAGTGATATTTGAGGACGTTGAAACTGAAAGTTTGGTTGGTGAAATAACTGAATGCTTAGACAAATCTAAAAGTCGTTTGAAGAAAGCATAAAAGTTACGAGACAAAGTTGAATTTACTGTGATCCAGGATTACGAGGTAGTCCATAGAAACGGAAAACAGCATATAACACTGATAATTTAAGTCGTACACCTCACGTACAAAAATAAAGTGCTATTTTTTTGTGTTTGTATTTGTGATATCTTGCATATATAAAAATACTTTATTCCTAGTGTACATTGATACATTTACATTGCAAAAAGTTTTAAATTTGAATTGAAAATCTGTAAATATTTTTAAATTGAATTTCTTTGATGATTATCACTGAGTAAAAATTTTGATTATACTTTGTTAAAATTATGATATGTTTTCTTTTTAAATTAAAGTAGGCGGTACAGCCAGGATCTTAAGGGTGTATGGTCTACTTGCATATTGCTTTGGGCATGAGTTGTTGCCTTCGCGAAAATTCTGTTGCTGCTGTTTTGTATCTTTTTTGCAGGTGTCTGTCTCTGCAGAAAAAGAATCTTGAGGAGGGAGGAAATAGACTGTGACATCTTAGCGCCTAAGAGTCTAGAATGGCCGGCTGCAGACCCGGAAGTTTCCTGTTAAAAAGTCCTTCAATACTGCGCTTGCGCATGTGAGGAGAATGAGAAACAGTTAGCTCACGGACTCCGTCTAGTTGAGACGTCTTCGTAGCAATTCGTAAATTTTAATATGAAAATAAGCATTTTTGTTTCGCGCGTCCATTGTAAACCCATTGTTTTGTCTGTGTTAAAATAAATGTTATTTTTTAATGTCCAACAAAAGTTCGGATTAATTCATCACAAGGTGGTTTAGCAACCCATTTGGGTTCCCATTGGAAATATCTCCCATTTTGGGGACACAAGGGGGACTGGACTCTAAGAGTTGATGCCATGTTGGGATGATAATGACATCTGATCAACAAAGGTTTCTCTTTTTGGTCATTGCAAATAAGTGTCACTCATAAATCTGTTTGTCAGCTGAGGCTGAATTTTATACATATTGGGTCGGTCCATACATTGCACAAATATTTACAAAATTTAATATTAAATTTTATCTTACCTTGTTAGAATGTTTAGTATCATAGATTTTTTAAAAATAGATTTCAAATGAAACAATAAAAGTAACAAGGCCTAAGAACAATTGTAGTTGTAGTAATCTATCAAAAATGTGCCTCTTTCCTAAATCTGCATATATATCTTCAGGGCTGACTTCGGACCATAGGTAATAGTCTGTTGTGGTGCTCCAGGGTGACGTAAATTCAACTACCTACCTCGTATATATCAATGTTTAACATAAATCTATAAAGAATTAATTAAAATCATAAATCTAATTTAAAACAAATAAATCATGATGTTTTCACACCCTGTTAAGCAAATCTGAACATTGCTCATTTGCATTATTTCAAGTTACCCTATTTCCTATCTACTCTAGTGTTGTTTTCACAAAATATTGAATTTATATTCTGATTGAATATTGAATTTATATTCATTGCTATATTTAGATTGATAAATTTAATGTCAAAATAAGAAAAATGAAATGTTCAACCAATTACTTAAATTTGGCAATGCACATGAGGTGTTACAATAAAATTTCGAGTTTTGCATTAAAAATAATCAAGGTAATACTGAAACTACTGGCACCATTAGTTTAATGCATTCGATTTATTGTATAACCAAATAAATGGTGAGTGGTAATGAGAAGTAAGCACAACTGTTCCTCCAAGTAGCAGTTGATGAAAATTTAGACAATTTTGAAAAAGCGATTTTGAAATCCAACAAAAAAACTATACCTGTGGAGTTGAAAGCTGAAACAAATCAGTTTTATTTTGTTCTCAACTACTAGGTCTAATTACGAATCTAATCTACACCGCTATCGTCATTGAACCAGCCACGCCCATTTGACAGGGAATGTTGGTAAACAAACTAAGTTGAAGGCCTGATCAACAACTCGCTAGAAATAGTCAAACAATAATTTACAGAAAATACAAGCAGTTGAAATTATAAATTAATAATTTATAATACAATTTGAAAGTATAAATCTTATTTGAATTGCTATATGTGAACCATTAAACTTCAAAACCCAAGCTGTGTCAAAATATTTTCCGAAATTATAATTAATTTCACAGAACACTGCAACCACAGAGTAAAAGCAATTTACTCTTGCTATTTACTATGTGACTGTAACCATAACATGTTTACTTCTTAAATGGCCGTGCGCAGTTTGTCTGCCTCGATTGAATATTCATGGGAATGTTTGTTTCGTAATCCTTATTCCATAAAATAAAACTATTTTGTGAATGATTTTTTTCTTTTACAAGTATTGAGTTAAATTACTCGTATCAATGTGAAACGGAGTGATTAAATGGACATTTCTTGTTTTGTATGGACTAAATAACGAGGATATGACAGTGGAAGATCCCTTTTTCGTTGTAAAAAAGTGAGTATAAAACGCATTGAAAATTTTCTTTCCGGCGCCAATTTAAGAAATGTTTCCCTTTTCCAAACGAAATACTGACTTAAACAGAATAATTCATTGAACACCTTTGATCGTCGTGCTTCATGGTTCGTGAAATTGCATGCTAAAAATAGCTAGGAATGTTGTAGTTACGTATTATTTGCAAGAGACTGATTTTGTTCAAAATGCTGTCTCATCCAATGACTCAATGAAGACTTGGCATAACAATTTTCAACTTGACAATCTGTTCATTCAAAGGCGAAAATTCTATAGCTAGCATAAATAAAAAATAACGGTATGTTTACTTCTGATGTTTATTTTTATCTGACCTTTTATGGTAGATAAAACTCCCATTTATAGTGTAGTGTACGCTTGTAGTTCGCAGCTGTTTCGGAGCATTTTCTCTTCTAAAAACTGAATGCCTTTCGAATATTGTTTCTAACATAGCCAATTTTTATTGCACCTAGTGGCGATGAAAACATTTTTTAGTCGTGCAACTGTTATGGAAGAAGGCAGATACAGAACCGAATGGTTTTATTCAAATTAAATTGAGTTCAAATAAAGAATAATGACATAGTCTGAGAAATTTATCATTAGAATTTTCCATTTCAACAGTTAGAAACAGTATCTCTACGCTATATTTGAAATTATGACATTTGCTGTACTCTAAACTAGTTTGTACAGTTTTAAAAAACTCATTTTTATAAATAAAGTACTGAGATTTAGTACAATGTTTTTAAACTTTGATACAATTGATAATAGAAATTTTAGTAATGTATATGGGGGTATATATATATATATATAAAACAAGGTATGCTGATTTAATCAACAATTTTAATTTCTTTAATAAAGTTTAATAATATTGAAATTGGAATAATCTGGGATCCAGGATGCATGTTATATTCATGAGTTAAAATTTGCATGTATACCTCAAGAATGATTCTTTTTTCAACTGAAAATCACCTGCTTTCCTTCTTTGAAAGCCACTCACTAGAGAAATAATAGGTTGATTGAGAAAACAAGGACGACTGGCAAATAATGGCCTCTTTGCTCTCTGACCAATAGGTATCACTCACAAACATGTTCATTTTAATTTATCCTGAATTTCCAAAACATGGATTTGTATTCTAACGAATCACAATTGAAGGGATAGAACAGTAACAAGTCACAGTTTTATATATAATTCTAAGTTTGTTTTTAATTTAACCTTAATATGTATCATGTGTTTATATATTTGCTGTTTTTAAATTTCTTTAGAAAGTTTTTTATTAAATTTTGATTTGAAAATAGTAAGAGTAAAAATGTGCTTTGATATGTTTCCTCCCCTGACCATTACTGTTTAATTTAATTTAATTCCAGAAACTGCACTTTTTTAATTGCATGCCTTAATATCTAACAAGTCTAACTTAAAAGGTTGAAAATAGTTTAAATAACAAAAATATTATTTAAATCAAATAATTCTAACTTAAGAAATCATGGTCTTTTTTCATACCCTGGAATAAAACTAATTTTTTGGAAGAGTAGAAAAAGGCCGACTCTGCTCCATATAAAGTAAGTATTTTAGCAAATGAATCATTCTTTAACAACATGGAAAGGAAATAAATCTTAAGTTATTCTTAACTTTCTAATTTCTAGAAAAGCAGTTATTGGAAATCTCAGGGTAAAAACTGGGCAGTTTAAAAGAGTTAAGTTTGACTTCTGTTATTACCATTTGTTGAATGTTTGCACCCGGTTACTAAGTTATAAAATTACCTTTTCTATTTATAAGTAATAGAAATGCTGACCATTCTTGAAGCAGTAGCCACCCATGTACATACCTTAATACGCTGCCCCCTCTTCATAAAAACGTTTGATTTTTCAAAATATTCCTTTAAATATTCTAATGTAAATTAATGAAATATGCACAAATTCATAACTAGACAAATGAGATATGTAAACTAACAAGTATTAGAACATCTGCAACCGGAGATTTGCATTCAAAGTTGGAACCATACAACAGCCATCTTTCGTCCGCCCCTAGTTTTACTAATGACGTGTAAATGCGCACACCACTCAGGAACGGCCCTGATTAGTATAGTTTTAGAAATTATACCTTAATGTTATGCTGTGATGAAATGTTTTAGGTACTCAGAAGAAACTTTGCTTGCTTTCATAACTTTATTGACTACTTTATCCTTATCATTGTATAGTGAGGTTGTGGAAGCTGTAAGCAAAACTAAAGACTTATATCAACGTTGGTGTGAACTCAAAGATTTGAATCTCATCAGTAAAGAAGAAATCGAGTGGACAACCAATGAATTGAAAAACAGTTTTCGCAGCATTGAATGGGATTTAGAAGACCTGGAAGAAACCATATGTATCCTTCATTGTGTAAAATATATCACATTATATTTATTACTGTTTATATTTTACTCTAAATATTAAACTGAAAAAGGATTTTTGCAACTTAACATGATCAGTAGCAATTAGTTTTTAAAATTAAACTTTAATTTAGTGGTTAATGTTTTGTTTCAATGGATATAACAAAGCTTGTTATAAATAAACCCTTCCGTATGATGCCAAAGTTGACATTCCATTCATTGTAAAAAACTGATGGGTACCAATATTGGTGTCATGCTATTCCTTGTTATAACCTGCATTGATGCCAATGTTGGAGTCATTACTTTCTCTTTTTGAGGATGAATATATTGAAATGCTCATAATAGTATTCTCTGGAGTTTTCCTAACAATCCTCAATGAAGTGATGTCATTTTTTTTCAACCAGTTAACATGTGTTACTCAGAAAAGGAAACTCCCTTTTGTAATCAGTATAATACTAATGAATCTGCACTTATAGCCAGTACTTAATTTCTTTTATTTAATTAAATATTTTATACCTATCAAGGCACCAATTCAGATTTGTAGCCTATTATCCAAATTAATACTTTCAGTATCAATGTACAATCACATTTTAATTTCGTTACTCAATTTTTCCATAAGTATCAAATTTTAATTCATCTTCCTAGGTACAATCTTGGAGTTTGGTAGTTGTGTCATTTTCCCTTTGACTTAAATCTGAAATCCTAAATGTTATTCACGGCCTTCTATCCAGTTGAAATTACTTTGTATCTATCTGAGAAACATCTTTTGAAAATTGTTCTTATTTCCTATAAAGTGTAATGAAAATGAATTTTGTAAAGAATTAAAATAATCTTTTTTCAAAAATAAGTTAATTATTATCATTTTTCAAAAATTGTTTAAAGTAGTTCATTTAATTTTTCCTGCCTTGCATTGTACTGCTAGATCATGTGTGAAATTTATATTTCCTAGTCATGAAATGTATGAATGGACTGAAATATAGCCAGTGTACTGTTTAAACTAAGTTTTTCAGGTTTTTATGAAATATGCTTACACATGTGTTATTACGATAGGCATTGTGAATAATGGAATAGGCATTGAATTAAAAGAACTAACTGAACCATGGATTCTGATGCAACTCAAAAGCAGTACCTGGTGAAAGTAATTTCTTTTCCACTTCATTGTGTGGATGTGGCATCATTGGCACCCCAAACAGACTAGCTTTGAGCAGTGTTTTCTTAAAATTCAGAAAAACTGCTTGAGTTTTATTGGTTGAGTGAATAAATAAACACAAAATGGGCTACTCCCATTCTCTATTGATAAAAAAATGTTAAAGTGTATACAGTAATACCCTGAAGTTACGCGATAGGTGGGTCTGGCGAAAACCGTGTAAGTCGGGGTACAACTTTGCATATAAATACATATAAATTTTGTTCAATTTTGACCAAGGACTAACAAAAACACTAGTTTAGAAGAAAAATATTTAATAGAATTGCAGTTCTTTATACATATTAATACAAAATATTGAAAAAATAAATGAGTTACGCAAAAAAGTTATTTTGATGTTGATAGCTTCCTAAAATCTAACAAATTCGTCTGACATAATGCCTTCTTTTTTTCACGCAGAATTTCTTTGTAGCAAGCTAATAATTTTTATTCCTTGCTTTGTAGCTATAATGCGTTCTTCGTTGGAGTCTGTTTTCTAAAATTTGTAAGCTATTTTCAATTGAGCTGAGACATTCTGTCAAGCTTGCAATTGGCATGGCCTTTTCTGGTGGAACTGGGTCTGATACTTCAGTGACGTTTTGCTCATGCGTCTCCTGACTATGCGAATCCAACAGCTCGTAGACATCATCACCATTAACTTCCACATCCAATTGCTTGGCAAGATTAACAACTTCTTTTATCACATGAGCGACATGATCTGTTTCTTGTGTTGTTTCCCATCTCGTTTTTGAAAAAATGGACAAAGTTTCTTCCAGGCACCATTCAATGTTTTTTTGAAAATTTCATCCCAAGATTTTCCAATGATTCTTACGGCATCTAAAACATTGAATTGTTTCCAAAAGTCTAACAGATATCTCATTGTTTTGCCTCATAGCTTCATTCAGATGTGCAAACGAAAGCCTCGTGTAGTAAGCCTTGAATGTTTTGATGACTCCCTGGTCCATCGGTTCAAGCAAGCTGGTTATGTTTGGAGGTAAAAACACAACTTTCACATTGCAGGAGAATCAGATTTACTTCATTTGGACGACATAGTTTTTAAGGGTTTAGAAAATGTATAACAACAATCTTAACTTTCGTCGATCGTAGAATTATAATCGTGCGCATAGAGTTTGCGCGAAACGTGTCCAATGCATATCACAGCAAGAGAAACACTGAAGATAACGGGCAGCAGTAATGCCAAAAGAAATAATCAAGAACCTCATAACTCCGAGTTCGCGTAAGTCGGTGTATTACTGTACTAGAAATCACAAAAATCGACCAGAATATCAATACTTTTTTTATTTGTTTAAAATATTATCCAAGGGTACTTTTCCATTAGCCGGGCGCAAATGTCGCCAATTCTGAACCAAACGCGAGCCAAGTCGCCAAGCAAATGACAAAACAGTCAACGGAATAAAAGTCGAAAACGTTCAACTATAAACAAATACACTGCTGGCCACCCAAATTGCAACACCAAGAAAAACAAGAGATCACAGCAAAATTTATTTTGTAGATAACATGTTGACCAAGTATCAAATGATTAAATTTATACACTTCTGTGAAGTGTGGTTCCTGCCAAAATCAGTAGCCAGAGTAGCCACCATTGTTGGAGATCACCGCTGCCACACGCCTCGGCATTGATTCAAAGAGACTTTGTATGTGTTCTTGGGGTACAGAAGACCAAGCAGCTTCCACATGTTGCCAAAGTTGATCTGGTGTGGCAGCTGGGGATGTATTCTGGGTCAATCGTTGAGCAACCATGGACCACATGTTTTCTATCGGCGAAAGATCTGGAGAGCGAGCTGGCCAGGGAAGCAATTCAATCTGGCGATTGACGAAGAACCCTTGGACAATGCGTGCCACGTGTGGTCGTGCATTATCCTGTTGAAATATGGCTGTGGGCAAGCCCTGAAGGTAAGGAAGGACAACTGGCTCCAACACCTTGGAGATGTAGCGCTGGCTGTTTAAAGTACCGGCAATGCGTACTAGAGGAGTGCGAGAGTGATATCCAATACCGCCCCATACCATAATACCCGGTGCAGGACCAGTGTGGCGGTGCATAACGCAGCTGTTCAGCATCCTCTCTCCACGGTGTTTCCAGACTCGAATCCGACCATCGTGGTGTTGCAGACAGAAGCGTGACTCGTCAGTAAAGACAATTTCATTCCATTCTGCCGTCCACATCCTTCTTTCATTGCACCATTGGCGGCGGAAACGTCTGTGGTTCTGCGTCAAGGGTAGACGAAGCAATGGACGTCTTGCGGACAGACCACTCTGCTGTAAACGGCGTCGAATGGTACGCGCAGACACTGGATGATGCGGTACAGACTGAATGTGCTGTGCTATGGTTCGTGATGTGGCTGAGCGATCCGTCACTGCCATACGCACAATATGCCCGTCATCACGTGAAGTGGTGCACTGAGGTGGATGTGATCGAACATGTTGGTCCATCGTACCCTCCTGCATCCAACGATCACATATCCGCATTACAGTTGTTTGGTTTCGTCCAACACGACTACCGATTTCCCTGAAAGATAATCCACAATCTCGGTAGGACACTATCCTTCCTCTGTCGAACTCGGATACTTGGTCAAAAGATGATCGCTGTTTTCTACGAGGCATAATTGAAAAAACCACAAGAAAAACACAATTTCAGTACTTGAAATCGTCGAAATCTCCAAGCCTTAAATAGCGCTTTGAAGTGGCGCCACAAGCGCGCGTGATGTGCGTCTGCGCTGAAATTCTAATCATTTGCATATCTCACCTCCGCTAATGCATGTTGTAAATTTCATATTATTTGCATGCTTCCTTCAGGGTGTTGCATTTATGGTGGCCAGCAGTGTATTAAGTAAGCAAAACAAGTTCAACTATAAACAAATATTAATAAATAGTATAAACAAATATTAATAAATAATAACTATAAATAAATAGTAATGAATTCAGAGAATAGAGCACATGGCCTCAAACGAACATTCCTCTTATGGTTGTAAGAAATTTGGCGGAATTCTACATTATTTGGCGATTTTTCGCTTGCGCCCGGCTAACGGAAAAGTACCTGTCCAACTCCTTAGCTTTCAAACAATACCAAGATCTTGTAAATATTCAAAATAGTTTTCAAGTTACAAGGATTTTTGTTGGGTACTGTCACCACAAACAAACATGTTTCGAAAACTTTAAACTCAATTTCTGAGGAACTGCTTTTGCAATATGCTTTGTTCAAACAGGAATAACTCAACAATGAAATGATCTATTATAATTATTTGTGTGTCATTATAATCTACATAATACAGTGGATGTTTTGATCCTCAGTCAAAGTTACTAGTAAAGAAATGAATTTTTAGTTGATTTTTAAATGTTGAAATTCCTGAATAAAATCTTGATTTTTGTAGACTTCCTTGGTGAAAAAAATTGTCAAGAAAACCTATTCTCTCTAGCAACTTAACGGAGGGTCATAACATGAAGAATAATATTAGGAATAATTTCCGACAGGAATTGTCTTTCTGAATAAGTTAGAATTTGAGCTATCACTGTTCAAAAAACATGCTAATTAGCTAATTATATTTAAATTAGATAATTTAAGATTAGTTTAATCTGATTTTTGTAATGATTTCTGAATTTTTCACACTGAAATAAGTTTAAGTACTAACCATTGACCTATTGTAAAAAATTGGACTTTTAGTCAAAATTTTAAAAAATATTATAATGTATACGTACACCTTAAAGCAAGTTTTCTGAGTATCAATTGGTTTTAGACTGGTACAGAATTGTTTTTCTTTCCAAGTTAGAATTAAGAAGTCCTATAGAAAACGCTTTACAATTTAGTCTCAAAACTTACACTTAAAAAATTTGCCTTTTATGTTTATATTTTTGAAAATGACATTCCTCCTGTGTTGCATTATCTTCCTTATGAATTTTCAGCTATTGTTGAAAAAAATCCCAAAAAGTTCAAAATCGATTGCTCTGAAATTAGTACTAGAAAGGCATTCATTGATAAAACAAAGGAAGAAGTACAGGTATCTTCAATTCCATATAAACATTTAAATGCTTTATAATTTGTGAACTCAGTACATAGTATTCAATCTGAATTCGTTGTTCAATTGCCAATGAATATGTTTGAAATTCGTGTAATTAAACAGTGTGCTTCTACACTTTTATTTAAGTTTCTGGATGCATTGGATGTTTATTTTTATTTTATGAATTAATGAATGTTTTAAGTATGTAAAGATTCTTTTCCTATTGGTAAAGCAGATCTTGTAGCTTTTCTCTCTAAGACTGTTAAATTCTATACTTTAGCACAATTGACTTTCTGTATTGTTTTGGTACTATTCTTTCCTATAGGTGATTGGTTAAAATGGTTTTAAGTTCTTTATTTCTAAGTGCATGCTATTTTATCTGCATCTTCTTTTCTAGTAATGTTTTCTTTCTGTTTCTTTTGTAGGGGTTAGTTTTTTGCTAAGCATATTTACTTTAGCATCCTTTTTTCATTGCTCTCTGATATATAAACTTGAGAAGACTTATCAATTTGCTGATTGTATTTTTACAGAGAAGCTGATTTCAAGGTATATTTTGACTGACAAAAGATTATTTTATAGGTTTTAATTTGCACATGTTCCATTGTAAAACAACTTGTGAGGTTCATTGTAAGAGGATATGAAAATTGCAGTCTCTTAATAAATAATCAAGTCGTGTATTTAAAAAATTAGAGATGCCAACTATTATGCATTTCTCCGTTCATTATGACAAATAGTGGAATTCACGCTTGATTTAAAAATAATCTGATAACCCAATCGGTGATCTATCATTTTTCAAAAAATATCACCAAGTTGACTACATGTGAGCAATTGAAAAATTTCTTTTCAGATTTTATCTGGTCTTCCTTTTAGTCGGCTATTATCATTTAACAGTGGCTTGGTGACAAAAATTTAAATTGCATGAAGTCCATAATAGTTACTAGACTTTTATCAAAATTCAATTCAGAAATTTTTCTGTGGGATTTGAGAAAAATAGAATTTTTCTAATTAAAAAGTGCAGAAGAGGGCCAATAGAGCTAGAACTTATTTCAGTGTTCAGATCAAAAATAAAACTGCTATAATTTTTAGCATGAGAATATTATTCAGTCATTTACGCTAATGAATATTTTGTCAGTAACTATATTGCCTTGCAAGAGCCAATGAACAGAATCAAGCCAAATTTGCAATTTCCGTTAAAAATATGTATATGCAATTCCAAAAAAGATGCAGCTATTTGCAGAGGCCAATAATAAGAATATCTTAAAATATATTTAAATAAAAATGGGGAGAGATATTTTGATTTCTGTTGTGTCTATTTGGAGACTGTTTCAGGAAAATCATCCTTCAAAGTTTAGACATGGAAAAATATTGAAAGTTATTAGATATTACAGTTGAATTACGTTGTGAGAATAGTTCTCAAAAGCAAATTTTAGCTCAGAAAGCAATAAGGCTATTGCTTTCTTGAATATTCTTGAGAATATATTCATGAAATATCAAATCAGAGATTGGCATCTCTAATTACAAACATTCTGTTACAATAAACAATTATGAGTTTTTGTACTTTTCTGCATTAGTTTTATCTAAAATAAAATTGACTAGTAAATAACAGTCAAGCATTCTCTGAATACATGGTGCATGCTGAAAATCATGCAACATTATCAAGAATAAGACCTGAGATAATCTGAATTGCAAGTAACTAAAAACATGCTAATTGAGGCGTTGAAAGACTTCTGGAAAATTTGAATTGGTCAAAAAAGTTAAAAGTGATTAGAAGTCATACAAAGAAAGCTGCAGGTTGCATTGTGAAATAATATGCCCGTAATCCTCAGAGTTTGAATTAATTATTTCAAGTATTTTAAAAAGCTCTCATAATAAATTAAATATATTTCATTTTGTTAGGAGGCAAAAGAAGTGTCTCTGAGCATCTTGAGATCCAAGAAGTGTAGTATTATATTTACTTTGTGTTACATTTAATAACTAAATAACCATATCTAGATATTGGTTGAAAGAATCCTAAGAAACATTGTATTAGTTGAGAAAGTCAAAATTGGTTAGAAGTCATGCAGGGAAGACTAGGTTACAAATTGGATACATGTCTCACAGCCAGCTCAAATTGCTTTGGACGAAAATCAGAATTTACTAGCATATTAACACAATTCTTACTAATAAATTTCTCCATGGATTACATGTAACCTAAATTTCATAAAACCATTATATAATTTTAATAAAACCAGTTTTTCATTTTACCTCTATTTCATTTGTACAAAAGCAATACTTTTTAATAAACTTATGTAAACCTAGTTTCATCATCTATTGAGAAGAATGAAAATGTTTATGTATAGGTTTAACAAAATTGTTTTATTTTGGAGTTCTTCAGTCAGTTGCGCTTTACACCATAATTCACTATGCATCAAACTTTTTATCAAAAGGAAATATTTTTTATTGTAATTTTTTAACTTGAGGGAATAAAGAGTTATATTCAAAAATTGTTTACCTATTTGATTTTTATAAACTTATAAAATAAGAGGTCAAAGAAATAAATAATTTAATAAGTTTAATTGATATTGTTCCATATTGATCTCATTGCTCCCCCACCCATTTTCTTACTGTGTTAAAAGCTTTTAACTTATATGTTGCGTTTTTCTTCCTAGTTAATGAAAGATAAAATGTTTGAAACAAGAGAAAAGAAAATGCGACAGGTAAGAATAAGAATATAATGAATAGAATATAAATATAATGCAAATTTTTACACAATAGTTCATGTTTCAATTGGAGTTGTCAGCAAAGAGTATTCTGAGATCAAGAATTCTCTTAAGAATATTCTCCAAACATTAAAAATTGGAGAATATTTGATAACTTTGTATTTAAAATCTCATTTTTCAAGAAAATGCAATATATTGATTGCATAAATGAGCCTGAAGTATATTTTATGTATTATTCACAATATAAATTAAGTGCTGGTGGGTTTTACAGAAATTCTTTATTTTTTTATTGAAAATCATTATGCATTTTTCATATTGCTGATAATGCTGCCACTGTAAAAATGTAAGGATATGATAAGCAACACATAATCCCATATTTCTGTATATAGTTGTTCAGAGTACACATTAAACTTATTGGTTAGGGTATATACAGTGCAACTTGGATAATTCGAAGCTGAAGGGACCACTAAAAAATTCGAATTATCCAAAACTTCGAATTAAAAAAGCTACATCTTTTAACTTTAATTTCAGGTCCACTGAATGCTTGAAAAGATTATTCTGTCAATAAGTAAATATTTATTCAGAAAGATCATGGTATGAAAGACTTAAACATTATATGTATGTAAACAAAATAAGATTTACATTACATAAGCTACAGTACATATTACATGTACTGTAGCTTACGTAATAGGTGGCGGGAAGGGGGTCTCGGCTATTAAGTGTTGACCAGGTGGCGGGAAGGGGATTTCAGCTTTCACGTGTCGAACAGGTGGGGGTATTCCGGCGATGATTACGTAACAATGAAAGGCCGAAAAGTCGTTATGGTTCGAAAGTATTTATAAAAACTTCGAATTAAGGAAGTTGAACTTCGAATTATCCACTATTTTTTAACATTGATTTAATAAGTTCAAGGGACTAAGAGAAATCTTCGAATTAACGATGATTTCGAATTAGAGACGTTCGTTTTATCCAAATTGCACTGTATTATAAACATACTCTTTGAGTTAACTCGAAAATAACTAACATATTGTAAAGAAGTAAATAATTCACACTTAGAGCAGAATTATTGAACAGCAGAATACAAAAATAACTGAAATGTTCACTTCCTTTTCTTTGTTTATAATATTAACCGTGGAAATACTGGATTTTTAAAATTATGATTTTTTTCATTTATGTATTTATTCATTGATAAAAAATATATTGCATGTCATTTTTTAAAATTATTTATTTATTTCGCCTTTGGAAGAAAGACAATTCACTATTGAGAATGTTTTCCAAAAGATTATTATCCAGAAATTTACATCTCTAATTTCAATAAATATTCTGTGTTAAGTTCAATCATTGAAGGCCTGTTACATCTAAGAATGGCATTTCAGGTTTTAAATGTTTTTAACTCATTTTTTTATAAAGTACAATAAATGCTATTGTTTTTTATTCTTATTGTTTCTTGTGTTGGAAACATGTTCTGTTAAAAAAAATTTCAAAAACTGAATGTGTGTGATGAATGTCCACATTTACTTTAAAAAATAAAGCCATTTTACTTTATCAGTCGAGTGAAGACAAATTGATTTTTTCCAACACACACTAATATAGTCTAAATGAAACTTAGTGGAATTTGAGTACCAAGAACTCGTTAAAAAGCAGTATTATTGTTCTCCATGAGGCTTCTGTCTTAAAAATTTTCAAGTGTAATATTATTTGAAACAATTGAAATGTATCAAGATAATATAAGTAAAGTATTTGCTTGTCTTACAATGTTTTATTCATTTAAATTGTTATTAACGAATCTTTTTAAATTGTGTAGGTTTGAAAATGTAATACGAACATTTTATTTTACAGGGATTACTTGGTACTGGTTATGCTAAATATACTAGATTAGAAAATGAAGTTGAAAGTCCAACCCAAAGCAACTTTATAGAAGATACCCAACAAGCACAGCAAGTAAGCACAATTTTACTTATTCATTTAGTTGAAATCAATATTCTTTTTAAACTGACTACATGGATCTTCTAAAATGATTATGTGATACTTTATAAATACTGTAAAGTGTTCAAATTCATTGTTTACAATATGTAATACTAAAAATTTGTTTCTTCAGTAAAGGTAAACAAGTTGAAAAGTACATTTTCCCAGTGGAATCAGTTTAAGTGTTATAGTGATAGCAAACATTGCATGAAAAAGTTATTAATCAATTTCAATATTTTTACGATTGTGGTCACAGCAATTTTTGGAAACTTGAGAAGAGAATTCTGAGTCACTCGAAAACTTACATTTGGCCTGTGAGTAATGGCACTCTTGCACCAGTTGTGCAATAATCATAAAACTGACTTTGTATCCTAATATCTAAAATATCCTCTTGCACATCTTAGCTCAATTGACTGAATTTGTTCTACTGAAATTGATTCTTGACGTCAATTTAAATATCTCCTTTGATTATCTATTGCATTTCTTAAAAATTATGATAGTTCAGTTGGAAGAGTAACGGATTAGCAACTGGAGGGTTGCAAGTTCGAATCCAACCCAAGATCGTCGTGTACAAAGCGGGCTGATGCTCGTTAAATCTGTTGGGGCCTCGAATGTCCTCACATTGGAATGGTGTGGAAGTTTAGAAAGTGGGGTGCCAGCTCAGGTGTGACCTTGTCATCTGACCGTGGTTAAAAATTATGTGGTGTTCTTGGATCTTTTCCTTCGGGTTTGATTAAGGACCGTCGCCAATAGCCCAGTTGCTCCAGTGTGACTTTAATTAAATACCTACCTACCTTAAAAATTATGAAAGCTTCATTTCTTTTAAGCCAAATCATTTTAATTCTGCATTTTGCTTTCTAATATTGGTGATGGGACAATATATTTACTTTTTTCATAGTTTTCCACTCAAAGTTTCAATTTTTTTAAGTTGTGTACTTAAATATTGTCATCCTTTTAATGCTAGTGTAATTGCTATTCTTATGCTTTTAAAATCTATTTTTATTGAATTTTATTATCTTGTGTTTGGTGCAACTTGTCCATTTTTGGATAAACCCAAATCAATCAACCTGTACTCTTTAATCACCTGTAATGTATGTATCCACACAACGCATTTTTGATACTATGTATTTTACTAAGTTACTTACTTTTAAATTACTTTTATGTCTAGTTAGTCATTTCTGCGCAAGATGAGCAAATTGAACGAGTTGGAGCCACAGTTGGGACATTAAAATCCATGAGCAGTCAAATTAGGAATGAATTAGATGAACAGTCTATGTAAGTTTCTTTTTTATCTGTTATCAAATTTGAATGTTTTTTTTAGTTTCCATTTAAATTTTCAATTTTATAGTTCCTTCATCGGGTAGCATTTCTTTAGTATAAATGTTTTACATCTTGATTATTTTCCTAATATCTTTTAGAATGTTAGATGACTTGGGTTATGAAATGGAAGTTACTGAATCCAAAATGGATGCTACAGTGTCTAAAATAGCAAAGGCTTTACATATGACTAGTGGTAAGTGGTCTTGTAAAAAGTTCATTTTTTATTTCTTAATTTATTTGGGCCTTAATTATTTGTTAGTAGGTGTTGTCCTTGGTTCTTTCCCTTCAGGATTGATCCTGGACTGTTGCCAATAGCCTGTCATGTTCTTTTGTGAAGTAAATTCAACTACCTACCTATCTCGTTTCCTAATTATTTGTGAAATCTGTTTTGTAAAAGGAATTCATAATTTTGCTTTATCAAAAATCTTGCCTATATTTAGTCCAAGTAAAGTTCAGTGTTATGCTTTTTCAGCTTAACCTTGAAACCTTTTGCTATGGAAAGTGCATGTTAATGAACCTTTAGGCACTATGGGAGAGATTATTTAGAATTTATTAAAGCTTAATGTAGCCAAGTGTTTGCATAAATGAAGTTCATGGTTTCTGGCTATTCATTTTTCATCAATTGCTTAGTTTTAAATTTTTTATCAAAAGTTGATCTTGCTAACAATGTATAAAAATGTTGAAATGTATGTAATAAGATCATGATCACAAGAATCTGAAGTTTCCAAGAAAATTTACTAGACTGGAAATTTGAGGACAAAGCTAACTTTTTATTTCAGATAACTTAGGAAATAGGAAATGTTATTTTTATCTGATGTTAAAAAAAATTGTACTCTTATTTCATGTTCATTTATAAATCAAATGCACTAATAATTCCTAAAAACTATGCCAGTTTGTATTGATATGGGGTCGAATTCCATTGTTTTGAATAGCACAGAAAAAAAAAAGATTTCTAAAATCTTGAGAATTCTAAACCTCCAATAATATACACTGGCGGGAAAAATTAAAGGAACAATTATAAAAACTCATGTAACTTGAATGAATTTGCAGCTAAGAACATGAAACTCGCACACAAGATCTTTATTCTGTCATGCTTGACATATCTTCAAAATGCAGAATATCCAATTTCTGCAAAAAATAAATTTAAATAAGAACATAGGAAATGTGATATAAAGTAGGGTTGAGAAAAGTTGGTGTTACAACTTTTTAGAGATACATAGAAAAAATTAATAAGGTGTGTGGTCACCCCTGACCAAAATGCAAGTTTTACAGCTATTTTCCATGCTGTGTATTAGATTGTCCACGAGTTCCTGTGGTAACAAAGTGTATCCACGATGAATAACGCCTTGAAGCTCCTGAAGAGTGCTACGTGGGGGCTGCAGTGATGTAAGTCGCCGTCCCACACATGTTGTATCGGATTTAAATCCGAAGAATATGCGGGCCATTCCATCTGCTGGATTCCTTCACTCTCAGGATGATCGATCACTAGTGCAGCGCGATGGGGATGAGCATTATCATCCATTAGGAGGAAGTTATTACTAATTGCACCCCTAAACTTGACGTAAGGATCAAGAACCTCATCTCTGTATTTTACAGCATTCATAGTTGCACTGGTAAAAAATGTGTAGGTCAGTGTGGCCATTCAAAATTATGCCCGCCCATACCATGATTCCACCACCTTTGTACCGATGCCTTTCATGGATGTTTTCAGGTTTATTACATGTGTTTTGCTCCCTCCAGATTGTAAAACACGTCTGGAATCACTCTCCAAATAAAAGCGAGACTCATCAGTGAAGAGAACTCGGCTCCAGTCCATGGTACTCCAGTCACGATGATCTCTGCACCACTGCAACCGGGTGCATTTTGCAGCCCGAGTTAGTAGGACACAAATCATGGGTTTCCTTGCAAACAGCCCTCTTTTATGCAGCCTGTCACTCACAGTATATCTAGATAACCGAGTTCCTGTAGCTGCAGCGAACTCCCTTGAAATCTGGGCTGAAGTCAGTTGCCTATTTCTTTTAGCAATCGTTCCCAAATAACAGTCCTGAGAGTCTTGTGGCACTTTTCAACCTTGACCTGGTTGTCTGCATACATCACCAGTGTCTAAACCGTTTCCAGATTCTTAACATGATGCTTTTGGCTACTTTTAGGTCTTTACAGACCTGTGTCAGTGTCTGTCCTCCTTCCATTCTCCCTATTAAATGCCATTTCTCCCAATCTGTCAAATGCCTTCGCAACGAGATGTTTCACCTTCCACACACGAAAATTTTATCCAACTACTCGTACAATCCTTGACATTCGAATTTTAAGCAACCCCTTGCACTCCTTTCCACACGTTCCGAAAGAACGGGTGCAAAAATTTGCATATTTCTGTATAGCGAAGGTGAATCCCATTGGACGATGTGATAACGTTAACCTTGAGTTTTCAACAAACTAACTTTCATTGGACTTCACTTAATAGAATTAACATAAAGCGTCGTTTTATAGTAGTTCCTTTAATTTTTCCCGCCAGTGTAATTTACAATAACACAGGCCTTCTGGGGCACATCTCCTTTAGGTATATACAGGTTTCACGAACTTGATGTACACTGCTGGCCACCCAAATTGCAACACCAAGAAAGACAAGAGATATCACAACAAAATTTATTTTGTAGATAACATGTTGACCAAGTATCAAATGATTAAATTTATACACTTCTGTGAAGTGTGGTTCCTGCCAAAATCAGTAGCCAGAGTAGCCACCATTGTTGGAGATCACCGCTGCCACACGCCTCGGCATTGATTCAAAGAGACTTTGGATGTATTCTTGGGGTACAGCAGACCAAGCAGCTTCCACACGTTGCCAAAGTTGATCTGGTGTGGCAGCTGGGGATGTATTCTGGGTCAATCGTTGAGCAACCATGGACCACATGTTTTCTATCGGCGAAAGATCCGGAGAGCGAGCTGGCCAGGGAAGCAATTCAATCTGGCGATTGACGAAGAACCCTTGGACAATGCGTGCCACGTATGGTCGCACATTATCCTGTTGAAATATGGCTGTGGGCAAGCCCTGAAGGTAAGGAAGGACAACTGGCTCCAACACCTTGGAGATGTAGCGATGGCTGTTTAAAGTACCGGCAATGCGTACTAGAGGAGTGCGAGAGTGATATCCAATACCGCCCCATACCATAATACCCGGTGCAGGACCAGTGTGGCGGTGCATAACGCAGCTGTTCAGCATCCTCTCTCCACGGTGTCTCCAGACGCGAATCCGACCATCGTGGTGTTGCAGACAGAAGCGTGACTCGTCAGTAAAGACAATTTCATTCCATTCTGCCGTCCACATCCTTCTTTCATCGCACCATTGGCGGCGGAAACGTCTGTGGTTCTGCGTCAAGGGTAGACGAAGCAATGGACGTCTTGCGGACAGACCACTCTGCTGTAAACGGCGTCGAATGGTACGCGCAGACACTGGATGATGCGGTACAGACTGAATGTGCTGTGCTATGGTTCGTGATGTGGCTGAGCGATCCGTCACTGCCATACGCACAATATGCCTGTCATCACGTGAAGTGGTGCACTGAGGTGGATGCGATCGAACATGTCGGTCCGTCGTACCCTCCTGCATCCAATGATCACATATCCGCATTACAGTTGTTTGGTTTCGTCCAACACGACTACCGATTTCCCTGAAAGATAATCCACAATCTCGGTAGGCCACTATCCTTCCTCTGTCGAACTCGGATACTTGATCAAAAGATGATCGCTGTTTTCTACGAGGCATAATGGATCGTTTTTTTGAAAAAACCACAAGAAAAACACAATTGCCGTACTTGAAATCGTCGAAATCTCCAAGCCTTAAATAGCGCTTTGAAGTGGCGCCACAGGCGCGCGTGATGTGCGTCTGCGCTGAAATTCTAATCATTTGCATATCTCACCTCCGCTAATGCATGTTGTAAATTTCATATTATTTGCATGCTTCCTTCAGGGTGTTGCATTTACGGTGGCCAGCAGTGTATTATAGTGACTTTTTCCCCCATGGGTTTACTATCTTCAGTAAACACGGGAGTTGTGCTCCTGGGCTACACAAGTTATCATTTTCTACTTTCATCACATTACTCTATTCCCGAATCCCTCTTTCCCTTTCATGACATTGTCTTGTGTTTAGTGTAGCTTGACCAAATATGGCTCTTGCACCATAAAACCCAAAAACGACCAATGAATAGCACAAAATCAACATCATTCACAAATTACTTGTACTATAGATTTAATCAGAATATCTCTCAAAAATTCATTGCAAGTTTAACTCTTGCCAATAAGTAATATTTTAGAAAATGTAAGAAATATACATCCTAAAAACTTATTATTTTTGCAGATCGAAGACAATGGACGGCTATTGGAGTGTTGTTACTAATCATGTTTATAGTCATACTTTTATTTTTTTTTCTATGAGGAATGTTTACCATACTGTATCAGTAGATGAGTTGTATATAAAATATATGCCATCCATATACTGTATAGAAATTATATCACTGTATAGGTGAATGTTCATAGTTATTTTATTAATTATGTGTTACCTAAGTTGATAGTTTTTATTTTTATGGGTGATGTAAATTAAAAAGGCATCTATTCAGTGTCAACTATTTTCAAATAAACATATTTAAACATTCCATTCTGTGTTTTATTTATTTTCTTTGACATTAATTTTAATAATAGTAGATAGTGTCTTAGTTTCCAATTAGCTTATCTGTAAACAATATATCTTAATTTGTGCATGGTTATTCAATTTTCCTCAGGCATGTGTTTAAGTATGAATTTTTTCTATGAAGGGATGAATACTATTTCTGAAGGACAGTTATAAAATGACTCCTGATTGCATATGAAGTTTTACTTTGTAATGGAGTCTGGCTTGTGTGTGAAAGTTATCTCCGTCAATATATAAGTATAATATTGTCTGAGGTAGCATTTGGGCCTACTCAGACATATTTTTATGCATCTGAAAATGAACTTTAATCAATCATGTGAACATTTCTCACATTGCACAGGGTCATACATTTCTTAAAAGTGCTTATTTTTAAAGTTTGTTGCTTACTTTCTTTTCACAATTCTGTTGACTTGCATTTTTCTCTGTGAATCACTTGTGTGTCTCTTACCATATCTAGGTCTTCGGTTGGAAAAAATAATTTCTAGATTTTTCTTCAAGGAGAAAATTGCCAAATTTGGCAATACTTTGCTTTATGAATATTGCTAAATCGGATATGCCAGTACAAAGTTCAGCTAAGCATATAACAGCAGTATACAGTCAATTTTTTGCTCAAAAATGAAAATTATAAGTCACCTACACATTTTTTCCTTTTTATGACTTTTCTTTTGTCATAAATTCATTTTCATTAGGCATGATCTAACTTTTTCAGAGGTTGTGCAAAGATAGATTTTGTACCTCCCCTAAAGGGGTTAAAAGGGCTCGTTTTAATTTTTGAAAACTATGAACCCTGTTGCATTATTTGTTTAAAAAGAGCATTATTTGTTTGGAAATGATCCTAACACCTGCTGTCTGACTTAAAATCTTAACAACCTGCTGAATAGAATTGAAGCTCCTTTTTTTACCTACTAAGAGAGGGGTTACCTGTTGCTCTAGCAATTTGCAAGTTGGAGTGCAGGTTCAATTCCTGTTATTGACCTGACATTGGTGCAGCTTTGTCAAATATGGCCCTTGTACCAAGAAACCCAACTAATCACATCCAAAGATTGTAAAAAGAGTAGCTTCCTGTAAACATTTCTGTCATCAAGTATCCACTTGGGTTATAATTTGCATTTTTATAGATAATACCATGTTACTAATGTATTTTCTTTCCAATTTCGCTTGTAACTTTTTGTTTGCATGTGACACATTTTGAACACCTGTGTATTTGGATAAGTTTGCAAAAATATTTTTATTACGTAAAAAGCACTTTTAGGAGTTATGGATGACCGATTGGATCCATTTTGTTCTAGAAAAGTGAAGGTTTGAAATTAAAAATTAGTATTTCATCTTGTTTCATACAAATAATTTCCTCTCATTTTATAAAAATTTCATTGTGTTTATTGCTTAACAGACTATTACCCTCAAATAAAATATCTGAAGCAGGCTGCTTAAAACAGTTGGAAAAGGTAATGCAAAAGAGAAAAACTCATACAACCATTGGTGTTACTCGAATTAAAGTAACCAAGGAAAAAATTTAAATGTGTTTGTGAACGCTAAAACTGCATGACCAACTCGGCATAATTTTACACTTAGTATCGTAAACGTAAATGCTGATATGACTTCCTTAAAAAAAATGAAGGGAATATTTTGTGATAATTTCAGTTAGTGCATTTATATTACATTTGAGTAATGCTGTTTTACATTGCATAGTATTAGTTTATACAAAGAACCTTCATTCTCATTTTGTATAGTTAATTTATTCTTACTCTAATCAGTTTATGGCTGGTTTGTGAAGACAAATGTATCAACCATATCACTTTTACTTGAATGGTTAAGATGATTTCATGATTCGATTTTATCACCAAATTTATGAGTACTTGTGTGGTATCAAATGACTGTTTTTCAATTTGTATTTATTTTTATTTCTTTTAATGGAATGACGATGTGAGGTGTTTTTATGAAAGATGGTTCATTACCACCTGCCTTATAGAAACCCAAAGACTAAGAAATTGACCAAAGTGTAAAGTAAAATCTAGTACTTCACTCTTCCCTTCTTTTTCTTTTTATTCTATCCATTAAATTTACTTCATTAAAAAATAATAAAATATTGGATTTTTTAAAGCATACTTATTTAACTTCTATGTGAGCTCTTGTCTTGAAAATTCATATCAAATTCGTGGAGTTAGTAATCACCTATTTCTTACTCTTTGGTGATAACATAGTTTAAATTAAGAAATAATGAAGATGCTGACCAGAGTATATAATTGTATTGCAGGCAATGCTTTTGTGCCAAATTTACTAATTTTGCACTAATAAAAACATTTATATTTTATTTTTCTAGAAATACATTAAAATGCTTACTTTAGTTAATGTAAAATCATGATTTCCGAAGTGATTAAAATATTTGTTCGTTTTACTAATTAATTAACTAGTGTCTTAAATTTAAATTTTTCTAAGCTAAAATAAATTAAAGTGTTTTGAGCTGTAAAAGGAAATTTTTTAAGTTGGAAGACCTAAATCTAAAGTTATATATATAGATATAGTTTTTATTGTGATGGTTTAAAGAATATTGTGTTCATGTATAAACTGCTTTGTGTGTAATGATTTTTATGTTAGCATGTAAGTGAGGTGTAATGTATGGTTGTTAATATTTTTGTGGATGTTGGGTATGTTTGTATTTGCTCTGTTGTATAGGATAACTTAAAGAATTTTTTATAGCATATATTAAACAACGATGTCATGTATGCTTAAGTATTAATACTATTTCAGTTGCACAAAATAATTCATTCTTAAAAAGTTCAACATTAATAAATACTGCTGGTCCCAAAATAAGTGTCGCATTTAACACTTGAATTTTGTTTCGAAATAGTCACCTTTCTAAAACAAGATGAAATTAAAAGGATTTAATCTTGAATAAAAGATTTCTTTTTCATGATTTTGGTTAAATATTACATTTTAAGGCAGTGTTTGGCTTTGTAACTTCAGGATTACAAAGTACAGCTGAGCTTTACTAAACTGATTTTTTCAATTAAAAATAAATCATTTGTTTTATTTTTAAGCAATTTGTAGTGAGTTTTATCATCCTTTGAAAATTAGTATTTTAAATGTTTTTAAGAGATAAATACTAATTTGATACTTTTAAGAGTACCACTTTGCTGTGATGAATTTGAGCATCTGAATTTAAGTAGTGATACTTAGGTTTTATGATAGTTTTACATTTATTCTACATAGAAGACATTAAAGTCAGTGCCTATACGTTGCTGTGTAATTTCTAATGGTAGGTTATTAAAACAGGTTGACAGCACACTTATTTTAGCCTTGTGTAAATTTATACTAAATATTTTTCTCATTTTAACTTGGATAAATTTGTACTAAATGTTTAGAATGTTGGATTGAATGTTCAGGTATGAAATTGTGCGCTTTAGAAAATTAACTTTCTATGGTTAAATGTTTCTTCCTTATTTTGTGCATGTGTTCATTGTTTTTAATAGATTTTTGCATTTTTGGGTATTTTAAAAATATATTTATTCTCTATACATAACGATTTATGTATGCATAATAGAAAATGTACACCTTTAAATGTATAAACCTTAGGTTTTATACAGTTTGAAGTACTTGTAAATGTGAATAAATTTTTTAATACATAAAAATCTGTCATGTCAATTTTTTTATTCAAATGATATTCTAATAATAAAACTCATGGTGGCAATTTTCTGAGTTTTTTCCTATTTGAATGTTTCTCTTTAATTTTATGTTTCATATTCTATATCTATTCTCTGGCTTAGGGAGATAATGGAAAAACATTTTCCTTGTTTCAATCTTTTTGTTTTTTCAATGAGTTGTCCAGAAACAGTAAGACTATTTTGTGCCTACTTTTCCTGCTCAACTTAATTGATTTTTTGCTTCTCTCCTTCCCATTTCTGCTCAGTAATGTCCTGTTAATCATGATGGATGGTAGAAGACATGTAATGAGAATTGAGTGGCTTAGAAATATAGTGTGAGTTAAACAGAAGTGCATTTTAAAAAATTCCATTCTTTTAAGTTGATTCTGATAAACCTCATTTTAATTTGGGTTTTTTTCTTCCAATTAGATATTGTATCTTAATAATTCCACCTTTTAATAAATTTTGAGTTATTTAATTGTTGCAATGATGCTATTTTTATTATAGATGTTTTTTATTAATCAAAACAAAAATGAATTACAAAACAATTAAATGTAATGTTAAATTGAGACTTGAAAGCTTTCAGATCACAATAGTTTTGGAGAATTAAAATGGCATTACTTCTTCATTCGAGAGAAGACCCATATTTTCTACATTTTTAAAAAAATTTTACGTTTCTAAAAAATTGATGGTGAGCTTGATGTGTTTGAATGCATGTAGAAAAATGTTCCTTTTATTTAAGATTGATTTTACGTGAACAATCGTACAGTTTCGTCTGCACAACATTCCTCAGAAACCTGGCACATCCTTTCTTAGATGAAATATCAAGTTCACTGTTCAAGACTACTTGTCAACATGTTGGTCACACTTTGAAGCTTTTCTCAACAGCAATGCTCGACTTAAATTTCAAGTCTGGTTTACGCCTGCGTCGAAATAATGAGCGACGAGAACGTTTGCGTTTACATAGCTTCAACGAAAGAGTTTAGTCTTCAACTTTTCCACAAAAAGTCACATGACGTCTGTTAACGAATCAAATAAGTGCTTGCGTATGTTTTCCGCTGAAGTACGAGAAATGGCGTTTTTATTTCGGACAGCTTAAGAAACGGGAATTGGGGTTTTTTATCTAACATTTAAAAATGAAAAGTGTTAATCATTCTATCAACTAATTCGAATCAGTTGATCGAATGAGAAACACTGCTATTTGCAGTCCAGTAAATCTTTCCCTCAGAATTATGCTTCAAATCTGAATTATATGAGAAATTTAACAATTGTTTTCCAGGTGCGAACCGATAAGATATTTTATCAAGTGGAGTGGCATGATTTCTTTTTCTT
Source organism: Meta bourneti (assembly GCA_933210815.1). Lineage (NCBI taxonomy): Eukaryota > Metazoa > Arthropoda > Arachnida > Araneae > Tetragnathidae > Meta > Meta bourneti. The sequence goes on from OW119928.1 coordinate 75,622,207, forward strand.
TCTTGTCATCTTACCCCACTTTTTGGCATTGAGATCATGAATAAGATTGGAACAGTATATACATAAGAATAAGGTTGGAGGTAAACAGATGACGTTAAAATTGTATTTCTTTGTCCAGGTTAATTGATTTGTTTGAAACTTTAGTGTTCATAATTATTATTTTTAAGTTAAAATTCTAGTTGAATGTCTTGGATCTATTTTCTTAATTCTTGAATCTGAAAGTGATAAACAGAAAAATACTCAATGGAAAGTTATTTTTTTTTTAACTTCATCGTTTGTTTTATGGAATAAGGTACAAATTTGTTTTTCTTTCTTGAAAATCCGAAGACTACAATGTAAGAAAATTAATCTTTAAAAGAACGATATTGGCAGGAACTTTAGAAGAAAAGTGCTTGTGCTTGTTTAGAAAGAAGAGTTCTCTGATCTGTTGGTAAGATATCTTTTAAGGAGTATTGTTAAAAAATACAGTGAAAATTATATTGTAGTAAATATGTAAGAAAATAAAGCTCGTGGAAACGGATTCAAACCTAACCTAAATATCCATAAGTTATTGATAGAACAGCTATTACATAAAAAGAATCAAAATGTTTCCAAATTAAATTCGTTCGTCAAGAAATTAACTGTTCCAATGATAAAATCCTGACCAACCGAAGAATGCATTGGCCTCTTATGTCTGTTTCTTTATGATGGACATTCCAAAGTCGAGCTTCTTTCATAATGTCAATCTATTTCTTCCTGTAAGATGAAGACAAATGTGAATAAGTACAACACAATGGTACAAATATTTTTGGAAACTTCAATCCCACCCCATATCACCAATGTTCTCAAACAAAATGACGAGGCTCAACTGGTTCATTTCAAGTCCTGAATTAGTATACATGTATTCAGTTTGTGGCTCAAAATTAGTTTCTTTTCGCTTCATCTTTGACACCTCTAGGATTCTTGAATCAAATACTGTCACTATTTGCTTTAGTAGAAATGATTATTTGAAATACTGCTGGCCATCATAAATGCAATACCACGAAGGAAAAGAAATAAAAGCCATATTTACTATATAATTCACACAAGGCTGAAATGATTGAAAATACAGCTTTGTTCGATTTGCGGGGGAAAAATCAGTATTTTGTGTAGCCGCTATTTGCGGCAATAACTGCTGCTATGCACGTCTCGGCATTGAAAGAAAGGTTTTGGGATATGTCAGTGCATGCTACTTCCACACGTTGCCAAACTTCATCTTGCTTAGCCGCGGGTGGTCTAGTGTGAAAGTCGTTGGGCGATTATCGATCAGACGTGCTCGATGGTCGACCGATCTGGTGGACCATGGAAGAAATGAAACCTGGTGGACTTTGAGGAATTACACGTTGCATGTCACTTGCAGTCACGCAGTGTCCTGTTGAAAACTGGCCTCAAGCAAGCCCTGGAGATAAAGGAGGCCAACAGGCTCCAAAATTTCAGAGATGTAGTGGTGACTGTTGAGTGTACCGGCAATGCCTACTAAGCGCGCGCGGGAGTAGAAACCAATGTTGTAACATACCACAACACCAGGTGATGGACCGGTATAGTGACGCATAATGCAAGAGTAATAGTCTAGACGAGGTGCTATCAGACTCGGATGCGACCATCGTGGTACCGTAGACAGAATCGAGATTCATCTGAAAAGACGATGTCATACCATTCGTTTGTCCATGTGCAGCGTTCTACGTACCATTGCATCCGCAGACGCAAGTGGTGTATAATCAAAGGTAGGTACAGTAAAGGTAATGGTCGCCTCGAAAAAATTCCCCGCTGCTGCAGACGACGTCGAATTCTTTTGGTGCTGACACAGGTTATTGTGAAACGAACCTTAATTATTGAGCTAGGGTTCGTAATAAACATGCCCGTCCTCTCGTTCGGTGGTGTGTCAAGGATGCTGCCATCGTTCACATCGGCCAGTCTTCACACCTGCACCCACCGATTCCATATTCGTATCCCTGATTCGTGAACATGAGCACCGATTTCACGGAAGGATAAAGTCACAATTCTTCCTCGGTCAAAATCAGAAATATGCTCATATGATTGCCATACTTTTTCGACGAGGTATAATTAAGCTTCCTATACACAGAAAAATCGAGAAAACACATTTCCAGTACTCTGTTCTCTCTTTTTATACTGCTGACGGGGCCGTTACTGGCGCACATGATTTGCATTTATATGTTGCAGTACTAATCATTTGCACATCCGTCCATCACTTACGCGTCGTTCACAAATTTCAGGGTTGCTGGATGCTTCCTTCACGGTGTTGCATTATCGATGGCCAGCAGTATAGTAAAAGATGTTATAAATAGGTAGAAATTTTAATTAACGTCACACTGGAGCAACACAACGGGCTATTGATGACTGTCCGGGATCAATCCACGTAATTTGGACACGGTCAGATGACGAGGCAACACCTGAGCTGGCCCCCACTCTCCAAACTTACACACCACGCCAACCTGAGGACATTTGAGGCCACGACGAATTTAACGTGCACCAGCCTCTTTTGTACACGACAGTTTGGGTTGGATTCGAACTCGCAACCCTCCGGCTGCCAATCAGTTACTCTTCCAACCGGCCCGTGGTTATAAATCGACTACATCGTTTATGAAAATAACAAGTTCTTTTAACATGGATTCTATTTTATAACTGCTCTTCAAATCAGCTTTACCAGTAAAAGATATCATTGATAAAAATATTTGAATTCTTACCAGAACCCAGTTGGAGGGAGACATTCTTCAAAATTAGCCTATTTCAAAGTGAACTCTAAAGCTTTTCTAGTATTTATTTATTTATTTATTTCAATTAACGTCACACTGGAGCAACACAACGGGCTATTGGTGACGGTCCGGGATCAATCCCAAAGGGAAAGATCCGAGGACAACACCACGTAATTTTGAACCACGGTCAGATGACGAGGCAACACCTGAGCTGGCACCCCACTCTCCAAACTTCCACACCACGCCAACGTGAGGACATTTGAGGCCACGACAGATTTAACGTGCACCAGCCCCCTTTGTACACGACGGTGTTTGGCTGGATTCGAACTCGCAACCCTTCGGTTGCTAGTCCGTTACTCTTCCAACCGGGCCACCGCGGCCCAAGCTTTTCTAGAGAATTTTACTATTGTGATGAGTTGGGTTTTCTTAATTTCGGTTGAAGCTTATTACTGTGTTACTGAAGCGAATTTAGACTTGTTCAGGCTCCAGCTTCAAGCTCAAACTGAAAAAATGATTTCGTAGGTATAATATAGAATTTAAGTGAAAGTTTATAAGAATTCATAAATTCCTCGAAAGATAGGTAGTTGTATCAGTAACGTCTTACTGGAGGCTATTGGCGACGGTCCGAGGACAACACCTCGTATTTTTGAACCACGGTCAGATGATGAGGTCAACACCTGAGCTGGCACCCCACTCACCAAACGTCCACACTATGTCAACGTGAGGACATTTGAAACCACGACAGATTTAACCTACACCAGTCCCCACTAGAGATGTTACAAACAGTGATTTCACAGTAACAGTTCTAACTGTCACTGCTACTGAAGAATATCTGATTCTAAACTGAATCTGATTGTAAAGTATCTCTTAGCCACTCGTAGCAACAGGATGCTCCTATTTATGTTTGAAATCCTTTAGCAGTTCCCTCCGTAAGAGTAATACTCAGCTGAGTTAGTAGAGTCACGGCTTGCAACGCCCTAGAACCCAGTTCGAACTCCGGTTTTTCTTTTCATCCAGGACAACCGAAATATCCTTTATATATTTTTTTAAATTTAACCAAACACAATACCACTCAATATATAAACCTACAATTTAAACTAAATTAAACATTTTTATTCCGCCGATGAACCATGTTTTATAGTAAGCCTATTTCTTTCCCTAAAAATACTTTTCCCCTCAATAAACTAATTTAAAAGCAACATTTTTCTCATCCTGACAGTGATGGATCGTCATTTTGAACTACTAGGCGCAGGTAACTTAACACTTGCTCATAACTGGTTTTGCAGATAAAAATATTTCGACATTTTTATGTCATGAAAATAAAATTTTGTAATTAATCAAACATTAGAATCAAGAGATATAAATTAGAATACTTGATTAATTTGCTTCTAATTAAATGTAAATTATTGAATTTTCATTATTCTATTTTTTTCTCTTAAAAAGTTTAAATTCATTACTCTTATCTAAAATACAGATTAGCTGAAGAAAAACTTTTACACCATATGTGTAACAAGACAATTTCCTTACATTTGATAATCTGGAGGTACTGAAATATTCACACACACAAGGAGTAACTGTTTCAAAACATTATGTAATTTTTCTAAATCTCTGGTAACATCCGAATACATTTGTGTTTATAACACTCAAATTTAAACTATTTTCTTTTTGCCAAAGGTGATATTGTTTTCTATCATTTTTATAAATTCATATGCGTAAAATTTGTTTTGGGGATTGTTTTCATATTAAATTTCATACAAACACCCAATTTTGTATAAAATTTAGAATTTATGTAAAAATTTAACCTCGAATGCCATATTTCAAGTCATTTAACCTAGTCGTTTCTAAATTATGAGTATGAAAATGTGGAGTTCCTAATTACAAAAAGAACGATATATTTCTCACTTTTGCCTGTCAGAATTGGAAAGGACTCAACTTATAACATCAATAGAAATATTTGAGGATATGAAGATGAAGGATATGATTAAAAAGAAAAAAATTGTTTGAACAAACCAAAAAAATAGAAAAAATTTCTAGATCATGTGTTCTTTACATAAAATATAACTAAATAAATAATCAGAAAGTTGAAGAACAATAATTAATTTTTCATTTAAAATAGCGAATTTTAAAAACGCTTTCTTCTGAACTTTCCTTTAAACTGTCGAACTTCTTTTTTATTTCACCAAATGCACGGCAAGATGGTTTGTCATAAAGCCACCTTTAGCATCCGGTTGAAAATTCAAATCCTCTAGAGAAACCCGAATCCGTCATGGATCCCCATCCCACACTCCATCGAGGGAATCACCGATAAACCAGCTGTCACCCCTACCAAATCACCGATACTCAGTCAGTTTTCACTGATCCCGGTCGCAGTAGCAGTATCGATATCAGCCAAGGGATCAGCTTAGATATCAGCCAACGTATCAGGTTAAGCGATATCAGCTCAATCACTGCTACCGAATCAGATGCTCAATCACTGCCCCCCTACCGAATCAGATACTCAATCACTGCTACCAAATCACTGTTATTTTGATATTCGAGTAACAGGTAAGAACTGTGATTCCAGTCTCGGTGACTGAGTAGCAATTCTGTGATTCGCTTAACATCCCTAGTCCCCACGCACATAATTGTCTTTGTTTAGATCGAGTTTCGAAGCCGCCGGTTACCAGTCCTCTTCTCTACCAACCGGGCTCATACATTTCTGGAATTAAAAATATTGACAGATTCGACACAATTTTTCCTTCACATCTTTTTCAATTCCATTTCTAAGAATAAGCTGAACTTTACAATAAAATAAACTTTAAAAGTGCAACTTATTTTATGTTCGTTGGAAAATGTGCATGTAAAATTGTTTCTTTAAAATCCAATTCAGGAAGGTAGGCATTTCAATTAACGTCACACTGGAGCAACACAACTTCAAACGTTTCAGATACTCCGTTGTATAACGCGTGCGAAAGTAAAATTTTAATCAACAATTTTTTCTTACACGCAAACTGAAGTGATTGAAAAAATACAATAAATTTGAAATGGTCCTTAAAACTAAAACTTGAATGAAGCAAATTGAAAAGTTGTACATTATTCAGACCTTTAGCATTATTTTTATTTGATAATGCAAAAACGAATTTCAGGTGCGAAAAAGAGACAAGATCGTCGGCACACAAAAGCATTTTAGAACTATGGTTTTGATTTTATATCAGTCCTTATGGCGCACCTACCAAATAGCACTTTCCCTTATGTATCCCCTGTGTTCCTTACTGCACTCTATGGATGATAGATAATCCTGAATCCACGTTAAATCTTTAATATTTCCTGAAAATGAACCGGAGTGAGTTTCCGAAGAAAAGCCGTAGGAATGAAAAAAAAACATTGATTTGATTCGTATTGAAAAATTTTGAACTACTTCCAATAAAAAAAAATTTTAATGTTTTCATTTTCCATAACAAAACCGAAAATCAAAATACACTGGTGTTCAAAATTAAGAGAATTTGCATATTTTGTCGAATTTCTCGAAAAGTACTGAACGAAATGGAAAACTAATGCTTTCCCAAACAAAAATGAAAATCTTTAGTGTTGAATACGTAAGCGTACACGTGCGTGTGGGTGGTGTATTTAGGAACAGGCTTTCTAAGGACACTTGACAATTTCCGCGCTTCGTTCGCTCGCACACCTCGACGAATTTCGTGGTGTTTTGTTTTTGCAATATTCGGTGAAATTCAAACGCAAACACTTAAAATGAGTAACCACCAACGTTTGGATGATGGAATGAGGTGGCGAATCGTCGGCTGGAGGAGTGGGACCGACTGCCACAGGGACTCGTGCCTCATTTCCAGTAAGAATTCACGTTAAGAGCTGTATAACTGTAAGGGAAACCATATCCTCTATTAACCCATTTTTTGTGTTGATATCGTAACCTCTGTTTTAGACCTTCCTTCGCTGATGAGTCTTACGCACGATCATGCGCGTGTACCATAACTCTTGTATGGTTATTTTTTGTATTATTTTAACCTATGTACATAACTAATTTCATTAAAATAAGTCCAGTAGTTCTGTAGATAATCACCCAAAAGTAAAAATTCTCTTAATTTTGAACACCAGTGTATGCCAGCGTCTAATGCATCAAATTACATTAGAAATCAATAAAATTCTGCTTAAAAATTATCGAATAATACATACTATATTTGGATGTCTGCATATACTCAACGAAATATACGACGCTGGGAAGATTTCACACCTCTCTCAAGTCCATCAACAGATGATCTGCGGTGAAAGAAAAATGCGTATATTTATTCATTTCAGTGGCGAGGCATACTCGGAAAATAATTTCGAGGTTACCCAGTCTTCTCAGTGTTTTACTTACACGATTAATCAAACTTAGATTTTGAGTTAACTAGTTTCAACATGTATTGTGCAGTGAATACGTCTTTAACCCTTCAAGTGGTTTCGACGAGATATCTCATCCGTCAAGATTTGACCAATTTTACTAATGACGAGATATATCGTCAAGATATTGCCCCATGTTTTGATGATGACGAGATCAAGATCAGGTCAGTATTTTGTAATGACGAGATATATCGTCCATCTAGATCTGACCAATTTTACTAATGACCAGATATATCGTCAAGATATTGCCCCATGTTTTGATGATGACGAGATCAAGATCAGGTCAGTATTTTGTAATGACGAGATATATCGTCCATCTAGATCTGGTCAAATTTGCTAATGACGAGATACCTCTCCGAGACAACCACCAGGAGGGCAAAAATCAGACCAGTACTAGGTGGTCAGTACAGAAAATTGAGCTTTACGAAAAAATGGGCATCGAGTTTGATCTAATAATTTCTATACTATCAACGCGAACCAAACCAACCTAGTATCATTCGATAGTTGAGGGAACAGACTTGGTTAGTGATCTTGAGTTCAGGCGCCGCGATAAGCGGGGAGGCAGGAGGTGGTGTTTGGAGGCCGCTCAAACTTCAAATCAGTATAACTCGGGTCTGCGAAGCGGTATGACCTCGAAATTGGTCCCAAACTAAAGCTAACGTCGAGATTTGTCGTTTTAAGGCAGTGAAATCGAATTGTGTTTGTGAAACTTTGGATCGCAGTTGAAATATTTTAAATTTTTAATGTCGGCATATGCTTGTCGAAAAGCCAAGCATAAATGCATCCAACGTAGTCTACGTGGAAGGGCAACTCTTCAGCTTTCGATAAACACAGAATTCACGATTGAATTTGTCTTTCATTTATTTCAACCAAATAAATACTATGCTAACGAAACGTATTCACTTAAAACCTTGTGGCCCTGCTACAACACAGTTTATTAATATTTCCAATTGGGCTTGAGTACTCCACTTGAAGAAGGCCCTGCTTCAAGGTGAACGGACAAAAGTCAAGCAGGAAGCTATTTTCTTGCCTTGCTCGATCCCCTTTCCAATTCAGTCACTCATTACATACGTGATTTCTTTGCTTCAAAAACCGAGAGTTGCTATAGTACTGAATGGGAAACTTTTGCTTACATAGTTTTGACTATGTTTCTACGTTTTGCTGAGTTTAACAAACCTTAGATTTACATAGATTGAGAAAACTTCAGTAATTATTTCTGTGAAATGTGGGATATATCCCTGGGAAACCAAGCCCATCTCTGAATGCGTCCTGACCAGAAGGGAGGTTATACGCTCCCCCCCCCCGAAATTTTTGCTTCTTATTTTGATATCTTTTTATAAATATTACAAATGAATAGAACATATTTTGGGATAAAATAAGTTATTAGATTAAATAGTTTATGGAATTAATCATTCTCTAGGAAATATGAAAGCATGAAGATTTGTATTTCGCACTGGCATAACTATCTCACATATTCGCATATCTACATGTGGTATCAACCGCTCAAAAGTAAGAAATTAAAAGTAAATTTCTGAGGGGATTTGGTTATTTCTTAATGTGGTTATTAAGTTTTCGTAAATACTTGGAAAATACAACCATTTTAAAATAATTTCTGAACTCTGATCAACTGATATGCATTTTGATGTATAGTGAATTTACCGAGTGACGAACCTCTAAGTGGTTTCGACGAGATCTTATTCATCAAGGTCCCACCAATTTTGCTCATGACGAGGTATCTCGTCACCAAGATATTTCCGACTTTTTGATGATGGCGAGATCAAGTTCTGGTCAGTTTTGCTTATGACGAAATTCCTCGTCGGGACAACCACCGAACTTAAGGTATACTTTTAGTGAAACTTAAGAATTCTAATAACACCGAGTCATTTGGCATTAAAATTGTATTTCAAACTTTGGACCCCACTCATGAAATCCTGGCTACACTACTCTCTATTGACAGAGAACTAATTACATTAAGTATATCAACCACGAGTCCAGTGTTGTTCTTGACCGCTGCTCATTGCAAACCTCAGCAAGCCGTCTTCCTTTTTCCCCGTTCCCTAAATACTCTTATGTTGAATACTGTTTTCATACTATTATCAGACGTATATTTTACTTTGGTTTTCTCTCATAACTAGCTTCAGCAGGTATTTTTAATAGCTTTCCAATTCCAAAATCATTTCGGAAAGTATCGAGTCAGCGGACACTTCCCTTCAGAATATCCGTCTTTGAGATATGTTTCTTAAATATATACCAAGGGTGTCGAACTCAATTAAAACACGGGCCATTTAATGCAACTGGTAAGATTCACGCGGGCCACATCACATTTACAAATTTTCTTAAAATTATATTTTGAAGTGAGGATTCAGGAGTATGGATAGGATAATTAAAACACATTATGTAATTAAGTGAATTTAGGGTAATAATTTATAATATTGCTATACAATTGCTTTTATTTAAACGTTTACTTAATTTAATGTATTTTTAAACTAAAATTAATTTTTTTTACCGGAAACTTGCCAGCGCTTTCCTCCTACTAGAGTTTTCCAATATCCGGATTCAAAGACTGAGAACAGACAATCTTCATTATAGCAGATAGATGTTTAGCAGTTAATCTTGATCTGTAGGCCGTTTTATTTGATTTCATGGACGAAAATAGTTGCTCACACAAGTACGTACTCCCAAAATAGCTTTTTAATTTCCGGGTATTTTTCACCTAAATAAGAATATATTTTGGGAATTCCTACTTCTCGATATTTGTCTTTTAAAACCGAATCATTAAGGAAATCAATTAATTCCAGTTATATCGAAATGGGAGCATTTTCAACTTCAAAGGAAAAAGGCCTAATAAAAAAAATAATAAAAAATTGTAGCTCTTTGAAATCATTAAAACGAGAGCATCGCGGGCCGCAAAAAATTACCTCGGGGCCGCCAGTTTGACACCCCTGATATATACCTAATGTAAATCAAGAACAAAATACGCATATTCAAGTGACTACTACAATCGCAGAAAGAACCTAAAAAGAATGAGCATATGTAAAAGTATTAACGGAAAATTTATTGCGGGGTATGCTTATTTAATCCTATTGGTGGTTGTCTCGCGAAGAGGCATCTCGTCATTAGCAAAATTGACCATATATTGATGAATGAGATATCTCGTCATTAGAAGAAAACTGACTAGATCTTGATCTCGTCATCAAAAAAAAGTCGGCAATATCCTGATAACGAGGTATCTTGTCATTAGCAAAATTGTTCAGATCTTAATGGACATCGTCGAAACCACTTGAAGTGTTAAACTTGGAAGAACATTGCTCTTATTTCTGGCCGCCCCTATTTGTTCTGACTACGTGCAAGTACACGCCCAACACACCACTCAGAAACGGCTCTGCATGAGTCAAAAGCAAAACATGATATGCTCATTTTAATTAAGGATTCTGTTAGTTAATTGAGTTTAGGTCTAAAGTTTTCACATGTGGAAAAATATCTGTACCGCAATATATATTTTAAGACACGAATGCAAGCAGTTGTCATACGGACCAATGGAAGGAATACATTTCGGACCGTAGGCATTCCATGCTGTCTTCATTTTTGCCTCCACGTTCTCAGCACAGGAGTAGAACTCGTGCAACTTCTCGAAAAGTTTTCTCTTCTTCGACGATACTCTCTAACAGTGAGGAAAAGGTGAGATATTTCAATGCAATCAGCAGATAAATTAAGAATAAGAACATATTAAGTTAATAAATCGTTATTGAAGTTCAAAACTTTTTCGAGTTTCTTGGATTTCTAGACTAATTCTCCCATCGTTTTACTTTTGATTGGGCTATTAAATTCGACTATAAAACTTTCGTATATATAACGAGGCTTCTAAATTAATGTGACATGAAACGTAACTTTCTCCAAATCAAGATGCACTTTTTATTCGACTTATTCTAATACGAATAGTGCAGAACATATCGGTTTTATTGAAATTGACTGAGTGATAGTGTACGCAGAAAATAGCCATGCACTTCTCTCATCTGTGTCAGTAAAACTTTCATTGTGTGTATGTCCATGACTTGACGTTGTCTTGTGTTTGATACATTTTGGCCACATATGTACCATAAAACCAAACCCTACCAACCTTCACGTCATCAGCTATAACCCTCTGAGCATCACGAGATTTCTAAGAAGTGTAATTATTGTTATTACCTTCACATTTAATGGCTAAATAACCAAATACATTGGGTGAAAAAAATCCTAGGAAACATGTCAAGAAGGTCCAAACTTGTTTCAAGTCATGCACAGAAGACTGCAGGATGGATATATGCGTGTACACCACTCAGATGTCTAAGCATATTAGGATCGTGGTAAGTTAGTAGTAGTAATAGAATTAACGTCGCAACTGGAGCAACACAATAGGTTGGCGACGGATCCATCCCGAAGGGAAAGATCCGAGGACGACACCTCGCAATTTTGAACCACGGTCAGATGACGAGGTCAACACCTGAGCTGGCACTCCCACTCTCCAAACGTGGTCTGTTAAAATTGCAGAACGATTTTCAACGATCTCCATGATAAAATTTGTGTATCAATTTCAGATCCATATAAGCCAACCTTTTATTTTTTTTTTAATTTTTCATAATCCACCCATTTTGCCCTTAGCAAGAGATTTGGAGAGTGGGGTGTCAGCTCAGATGTCATCTGACCGTGGTTCAAAATTACGAGGTGTTGTTCTCGATCTTTCCCTTCGAGATTGGTCCTGGACCGTCGCCAATAGCCCGCTTTGTTGCTCCAGTGCGACGTTAATTCAATTACCCTACCCAACTCCCGTTAGCAAGAGAATCGGTTCAGGGTATCGATTGTGACGTTTGAGGGAAGATAAATGACCACCTCAGTACCATGTCGACGACTTTTTGAGCCCTTTCCAAAGAAAAATTCTTGGTACACATCTGTAGTTGATTGACAGAAATAAAAATCGATTCAAAGAATTGCTTTTAAGTCATGGATCAATACAACTAATTTCTTAAAAATACATAACATTTAAATACGTTACCTTCCAGGTAAGAGAGCATAGTAAAATCGGCTCAATTTGCAGTCCGTCCATGATTGCCTAAGCTGAGTGGAGGTTCGACAGACAGTGAAGGCAATGGACAAGTTGGATAAAATTCATGATCACAACGGCCCTTAAGTACGTTGTTGGAGTGGTCAACACCGTTTCCCATACCCAGGTTCTTAACTGAAACAAAGAAAATTAGTTGCAATTGAACTAAAGTTTCGCATGAACAAAGTTAAACTGTGTGAAAAGCATAATTCACCAATAAATTAAAGCAAAAATTTGTTACAGCTTTGAATCTGTCCTTAAGCTTAGAGATGTTCGGGGCTCTGTTCAAGTCACGGTCCGCACAACGCTTTAGCTCCTGAAATGTTAAAATCCCGTTTTACGATAAACATAGTCAACTTCAAAGAATATATCTGTATCTTGGTAGGAAAAGATACCAATGTCCATTTTTCAAGTTCTTAGTAATTTTTTTTTGTTTCATTAATTTTCAATACAGCGTACAAAAAATATTTTCCAGTGTTTTGATTCATTTCTAATGTATTGGTAGGAGGACATTAGAACTTTTTCTAGTATAACTTTCATTGTATGGAAGTGATTTGTGGGCATAACTCAAAATCAGAGAATTTGTACACTGGTTTCTCACTAGAATCCCACTATATCTGTTTCGACTTTTTAACACATCGTTTCGAAAAGCTATGGCGTCACATTTATCACACACAAATTTCCTGAAAACTTGGTGCCTAACCCAATATATCGTCTGCTTAGAGGAGGAACTCATTGCTAATTTTCAGGATAATGATAATTATAGTATTGTAATCTGTTTGAAGGATCCATTACATTATCGAAACGCTTATAATTTAATATTTTTAACCTAACAGTTAAAATTATTAGTCCGTAAACGGCTGTACAATAAAAAATTGTTTTGTCAGTTAATGAGTTTCTGTTCTAAGACGACGATATAGTACATATATTCAACGTTCTTAATAATAAATTTCAACCTTAAAAAAAGTGACTAGATAAATGCAAGTTAACGTTGAACAAAGCTAAATAGCATTGACCGCAACCGAATTTCAGCGTTGAAACAACCGTTGATTAACGAAAATGCTAAGCAACGCTTTTTCACCCAAATTTCAACGTTAAAAACATCACTAAATCAACACTATTTCAACGTTATAAAGAAGTTAGTACGTTGGAAAAATCGTTTTCTTCCAACTTTAACTAAACTTTGATTTGCAGTGACGTATTCACGTTAAGTTAGCAAATGCTAATAAACGATTCTTCAATTGTTATTCAACCAAACTACTCAACGTTTCTGTACTACTTGGGTATGCACTAAGATTGAATTTATAATATTAGCAGTATGAGAATTATCAAACCCTCTGTTTAATTCATGGTGCGCAGTGAAGTTATATGTGTTAACCTTCCTGGTGGTTATCTCGATGAGGTATCACGTCATTGGCAAAACTGACCAGATTTTGATGGACGAGTTATCTCGTCATTAGAAGAAAACTGACCCTTTATCTAATTATCATCATCAAAAACTGAAACAATCTCGCCATAATAATAAAAAAAAAACGTCAATATTTTGATGATGAAATCTCGTCATTAACAAAATTGGTCAGATCTTGATGGACGAGATATATCGTCGAAGATACTTGGAGGGTTAATGAACATGTGTTGTGAACACATTTTCTTACCTCCCGGTGATAGCTTTAAAGATGTACCAGTCCATCAATGTGAGTTGATCCTGTAAAATAAAACATTGCAAGTTAGTAGGTAGGTAGGTATTTTAATTAACGTCGCACTGGAGCAACACAATGTGCTATTGGTGACGGTCCGGGATCAATCCCAAAGGAAAAGATCAGAGGACGACACCATGTAATTTTGAGCCACGGTCAGATGACGAGGCAACACCTGAGCTGGCACCCACTCTCCAAACTTCCACTACACACCAACGTGAGGATATTTGTGGCGACGACGGATTCAACATGCACCAGCCCCCTTTGAACACCACGGTCTTTGGTTGGATTTGAACTCGCAACCCTCCGGTTCCTAATCCGTTATTCTTCCAACTGGGCTACCGCGGCCCCATTGCAAGTTAGTACGCGTACATTCATACAAGGCACTATATGCCAACTATACAGCAAACTTAAAAAATCAGGAAAACGTAAACGAAATAACTTACGGCAAGGTCTTCGGGTTTAAATATCAGGAAAGCACCCACTGCTGGAGACACTGGACAAAATTCGCCCTGTAGAAACACTCATTACTATTTTTTTCACCAGTTTTTTAGAAATTAAGGTGTACGTATACACTAGAACATTTTTTTGTAAATTTTGACTTTAAAAATCCAGTTTTTTCATTTTAGTTAGTTTCATTTTTTTCAATCCAGTAAACAATTTTAGTGGTGTGAAAAATTCAGATTAAGCTACTCATTAATTTTCTAATTTAGATATAATTAGCAAATTAGCATGTTTTTTAAGTGATATCTCAAATTCTAATTTGTTCAGAAAAACAATTCCCGTTGGAAATTATTCCTTCACGTTTGCCCCTCAATCAAGTTTTTAGAGGGAATAGGTTCTTTTTTACAATTTTTTTAGTCTAAAAATCAAGATTTTTTCAGGAATTTTAACATTTAGAAATCAACTAAAAATTCACTTCTCAACTGATAACTTTGACTGAGGGTCAAAACATTCACTGTATTGTATATATCATTATGATACCGAAGTATTTATAATAGAGCAATTTATTGTTGAGCATTGGAAACGTGTTTGTATATGGTGACAGTACCTAACCAAAACCCTTATAACTTGAAAACTATTTCGAATATTTACAAGATCTTTGTATCGTTTGAAAGCTGAGGAGTTGGAAAATATTTTAAATTAATAAACAAAATATCGATATTCTGGTCAATTTTCGTGATTTCTAGGGTATATATGTTACTGTGAAAGACCAATATATCTGGCAAATGTCGATATTCTCCGGTGAATGTCAGCATTCACATAGTCGCTTGGTGTATGTCCGAAATATTTGCTAAATATCGTCATTTCTCACTTACATCGGCAAATGTCGACATTCAGCATGCACTGATGGTGAATGTTGAATAAAAATATTTTTGTTACGTTAAGACAAAAATGCAACTTTTTAAATCATACTTTATTATTAAAACATATTATGATATAGGTCAAAATAGGAGAAAGCTTAAGTAACAACACATGTAAATAAACTGTTGAACCTAAAACGAACAATGCATTCTAAATGAGAAAAGAAAATAATACCAATAATAAACTTACACATAAATTATGTGATTAACGTTATACAATCTTATTTATTGCAACAACTTAAACTGAAGGCGGAGAGGCCTCTCTGGTTGTGGCCTCTCCGGCTTCTCGTTTCGACCCCCACCAGAGCTTATCTGTGCTTGTCGACATACATCGGCGATGGTCCGAATGTATAAGAACATAATCAAATATTCGGTCTTTCACCAACGTATTTGGTATGTGTCGACATTCACCGGAGAATATTAACATTCTCTAATTGCGGACGGTTACATATACACCTTAAACATTAACAGCATATGCATATATTTTAATAAGGGTGAGATAGATTAAGAGCAAACCTAAATCATCAAAGTCCACATTGATCCAATTACTGCTCTGTTCCAGTAATTTGTAAAAATTTCATATTTTCACCACACATTCCCAGACCCTTTGCTAACATGTTTACACTCTTATTTGTGCCATATTATCCCCATGGATATAATTTCAAAAAATGCTTTCTAATTCTATTTCAAGGGGTCGCCCATGCACTTGCTATGCACTTGCCCCACATGATGGGGCAAGTGCATAGCATGGACTGTTTTATTGTTTGTGATGTGATAGTATTGTGAGTGAGCATCTTATTCATGCCGTTCTCTCATGGGTCTGCGGAACTTCCTCGACAAAATTCGAAGTGTTCTAGAGTGAAACTACAAGACATCGACAGTGGGCAATTTGCGTACGACCCCTTTAAGGGGTGCCGAAGAACAAAAGGAGGAATGCGATTCCGATTGGTCTAATAGTCCAATAATAACGTCAGTAGAACTCTTGATACGAACAGTTCTGAATAAGAACACAAATTCTGAAAACCAAGAAGTCTTTTAAGAAGTTTTTCTGTAATAGATAACCAACCTGTAAATAAACCTTATTTCAAAGTTCATTAATGAATTTCTGTTCAATTGACCTCTGAATTATAGTTAATGAATCTTTCAAAAAACTACAAAATGGCCACGGCGTGCTCGTCCGAGCACATTTGAAGGAAGTACGGGAAAAAGTGGATTATACGAGTCTTATAGAACGACTTACAAAAATAAAAACTATATTGAGTGTTCTGTAAAAACTTTTCTACGTTACCTTTTCTTGATTCATTATAATTTTTCTCCCTGTAGCAAACATGATCGTAGAGCGATAAATCAAAACCAGCAACATTTAAATTTACTGATTAGAACATTTAAAAGTCGTATTTTAAACAAATGTTCCCTTATTAACTGCTAAATTCAAGCCGGATGCACGGATAAACATCACTGAAATTTGTTTTATGAATGTTTTTCAAAAGAGAAGATTCCTTTTCCTAAATGAATTATAATACTGAATATTAGTAAGTTAATGCAAGTTTACTTACAAAATTCCAAGCTGCATCAATTTCAGTCAAATCGCCATCAGCTTTGGAGAGGAACCTAATAAAAGAGAAAATATTCATGTTGTGCAACATTGACCTTTGTTTGATAAAGTTTATTATTAAATAATTTTTATGTTAAAGATTAAAGAAAAGAAAATCTATGGGATACAACTAATGTTGGGGATAAGTAGTTTAATGATCTAAAAAGTAGGATTTTGTTGATTTTTTTGTAAGGTTTAAAAATTGTGCAAGTGAGAGAGAGAGAGAGAGAGAGAGAGAGAGAGAGAGAGAGAGAGAGAGAGAGAGAGAGAGAGAGAGAGAGAGAGAGAGAGAGAGAGAGAGAGAGAGAGAGAGAGGAACTATTTCATAAAAATAACTAAACAAATTTAAGTGCCTTTGTTAAGTCATTTTCGTGATTTTTAAAACAAAATAGCACTTGTTCCGATTTTTCGGTCATTGTAAGGCATTTTTTTGTTACTTTTTTAGTCATTATTTGGCAAATTTTGTTGTTTTTATGAAAAGGAGAACCTTCGAGGTAAATTTCTCTAAAACCGCAATTTTTACTTCTGAATCGAAAATCTTTTCCCTTGGAGAAATTTTTAAAAGCCTGAACAAAGTAACCCAATTTAGTTTAAAGGCATGCTCCTGGGGTTTCAAAAGTAAAAAGGTATTTTCAATGTTTAAAACATTGTTGGCAAACGTAGAAAGTTATTCACTTGAAAATCAGTACAGGGTTTTTGTTCTGCTTTGAAATTTTGAATGATGAAATAAAAATTCAGTTTGTCATGAGAAACTAAAGATATTCAATTAAACATTTTATTAGTAAAATTCAAACTTTCAATTTGACACTGTAAGACGTAATTTCAGTTTGTATTTTCTTACTTTCCTATGGAACTTACTTTTGATAGACTCACTTTGGCAGAGAAACTGTTCAAGTTAAATTGTATTTTAATGTTTTTTTGGTGCATTTTTTATTTGTTGTTTCGTCCAATCCTTCAAAAATTTTGCAAGAAAATGTAATTTGTTAGTCTTTTTGTTTAGGACATTTTTTACAGTTTTATGATCATAAATGCTTTGTATAGGGCGTTTTCTAACAATCTTCAGGTAATCAAAATCCTACTACTAAGCGTTCACAACACCCACAAATTATTCATTTAACGTGTAATGCTACAAAATGGACAGACGCATTGCTTAACTGGAACAATGCTTGTAAACATTGGAAAGTCCAGACATGTTGAAAACAATAAAAAATGCTCAATTTCGTTTATCACACTGGTAAAATGCACAGATGTGTCTGAAAACAGTTACATAATCATTAAACGCAATGTTCATTTAGAATTGCGGTCTTTCGATTTAGATAAAAAAAAGAACGGGGGAAAGAGTGAAACACCTAGGATATAGTTTTGTGACAGTGCATTTCTTGATGAAAATTAATGTGACTACTAGAAAAAGTATTCGGAAACACTTACGGGTTCTTCAATTCTTTCCAGAATCGTCTTGCCATTTTATTGTTCAGATGAGTCAACAGGAAACACAAGGAAAAAAAGACGAATCTAATTTCAAATCCTAAAAACACAATAAATCTTTTACAGATTCTCTGAAATTTGCTTGCAGTGTTAATCATAAAAATTCTTTTTGAAAAATGGGAAGATTAAGTACAGTGTATTGTTACGATGAACATCTTGGTTGCATAACAACGTAATAATGCAAAATATAACGGATAGGGCATTGTAAGATTGCATCGAACATTGTTGTATATTATTGTCAGAATAAGTATGTGTAATACTATCGTTATTTTAATGAGTTTACCTTACGACGACGCAGTAGGACTTATACACAAATGTGCAAGTTTTTACCCATTCTTCGTTGATGTACAGTGAGTCTTAAATGTATTGGGGTATAACAAACCAGTGATTTTCTCAAATTGATTCTATTATAATTTATTCAAATAATCCATTCTGCAAAGGGCCGCGGTAGCCCGGTTGTAAGAATAACGAATTAGCAACCGGAGGGTTTCGAGTTCGAATCCAACCAACGACCATCGGGGCTGGTGCGCGTTAAAGCTGTCGTGGCCTCAAATGCCCTCACGTTGGCGTGGTATGGAAATTTGGAGAGTGGGGTGCCAGCCCAGGTATTGTTCTCGTCATCTGACCGTTGTTCAAACTTACGTGGTGTTGTCCTCGGATCTTTCCCTTCGGGTTTGATCTCGGACCGTCGTCAATAGCCAGTGAAACGTTAATTAAAAATACATACCTACCCATTCTGCAAAGAGTTATTCTCAAAATTCATTTTCTAAATGTACCTATTAATCTATTCTACGTATGCCCGATGATCCCAACGTTTGATGGTCTCATTGGTTTGTTTTTGTCCTTTTCAATGGACACAGATACCATCGAATCCTCCACCCTTCCTAGTGCCTCCCATAGATGCTAGTGAAAAGTCCCGCTTATATGCGTAGTTGGTCTTTGCGCATGATCTATCAAGCTTCGCTTAAAGACAACGCATTCTCTTCTCTTCAGCACTTAGAATTTAGATCAAATCAATACTCATTTGCTAAACATTTCGTTGTCGAGTTGGTTGGTTGTCTTGGAGTTTTTATGGCGTAAGGGCTATATTTGGCCAAGCTGTGCCTAACACATGACAACGTCAGGGACATAACTAGGCTAGAACTCGCCTTGCCCCCCCCCCCCACCGACCAACCAAACCAAAACCCTCCCCGACAACACCTGATATAGCCACCACACATTAATTCCACTAGTCCAAACTCTTTTTTATTCAACTTAGATGGTAAATGCTTGATTTCAAAGGTAAATAGATTAATTTGCAGTAATTTCATTTTTAGTACAAGATAAAATACAAGTACAAGATAAAAAGGATATGTCATTGACAAATAATCTGAGAGTTTGGTATATTCTTTCACACTTATAATCGCTGCAAATGAAATGAAAATGTTTATCAAATGATATCGGGATATGAGTACGGTAAGTCATTAGTCACTCGAAAAATACATTCACGCACAGTTTACTGCCCTATCCATCCTCCCTTCTTTACTCACATCAAACTCATGCTCATGCAATACTTCACACATTCTGCATTTAGCTCCTTTTATAGTTTTCGTAGTCTACTAAGTTTTTCCTCTTCATTTTTTATCATACGTAAATATCTACAGTAAAAAAAAATTCTCGGCCATTTAAGCGCCCCCCCCCCCAATCCGGCGCCCGGGGCACATGCCCCGTCTGACCCCCTAGTTACGCCCCTGGACAACGTCAAGTAAAAATTGTCATGAAAGGTGAAAAAAATGGGATCGGGAAATAGAGTTGTGGGATAAAAGCACTTGGGTATCAAGGCAGCTCGATCCCCGTGTTTACTGAAGATAGTGTAAGCCCCATGGGAAAAGAAAAGATCACTGGAGTACCTCGGTTCCGTGGAGCCCGTACACACCTAGAGGTTTCTGTTTTCGGAAGCAGAGAAATCTTAATCTGTTTCTTAAAAATTGCGAGTTCAAAGGTCACTAGTTTCAAGCAGTTGTCCTAAACGGAATCGGGGCCGCTGTTGACAGAGTCGCGGATCAGCAACAGGAGGTTTACGAGTTTGAAACGCGGTCCAACCAAAGACCGTCGTGTAAGTGGAGGCTAGTGCACTTTAAATCTGTCGTGGCCTTACGTTGGCCGGAAGTTTGGAGTGGGGTACCAGATCAGGTGTTGACCTCGTCATCTGACCGTGGTTCAAAATTACGAGGCATCTTTCCCTTCTGGATTGATCCGGGCCGTCGCCAGTTGTGTTGCTCCAGTGCGACCTGCCTAAACTGAATCAGTTAAAAAGATTTAACTGTCTTGAAAGTAGGTATAATATAGAATTCGTCAAAAATATCCTACCTTATTTAGTATTATTTTAAAAGTTATTACCATTGATTTTTGGGTTTAACTTTTATATAATTTTAAATAAAAAACGAGCCTTTGTATTTCCACAAGGACGTTTTTCTTGGCCCAAGCTATATCGCTCTCTTCGATACATCACCCTTTTTTATGGTCCCCTGCAAGCGCGATATAGCAAGGTGCTACCGTTTTACTGTATACTGAATTTAGGTTACATGGTATAGTTTTTTATGCGATTATATGAGATACAATTGATGCTCGAGTATTTCGATAGGGTACAAATAAAATAATTTTTCTAAACACACTTTAAGTGATAAGACGTGTTTTAAATGTGCATTTATTTTTCATCTGATTCACATAATAATTGGTTAGAGGAAATAATAATTCGAATTAGTTGTTTTTATTAAGAAACATCCCATATCGGGAGGAGCACTGGATTTCAATGTCTATGATGCAACTCGGAGTATTTTTCTTCCGCTTTCACCCATAAGTTCTTTCCATTTTCATCCGTATACTGCAAAACAAAAAGTAGTTTTAATGTGTAACTTTCAATGTTTAATATTATGACAAAGAAATGATCACCAAAAAGTACATTTAAGTACATGCGACCCCTTAGTACTACTGATTCATTTTAAAAATAAAAAAAAATTAAAATTACTAATTTAGCTTATCACACCTAAAAATGCATTATACTGTGGGAGTCTATACATTATAACTGGGAGAGGAATACAACACCAAAACATCTGAAGGACTAAATATATTTATTTACAAATGTAAATCATATCTGCATCTGAACAAGACAACTTATTGTCTGGGAGTATGTCTTATAACTGGCTAGTTAGTAGCTACGCTCAACAGAGGGCGCTTGTGCTTTGCTTTGATTGGTCGAGAGGATATCCTACAATACTAATTGGTCGCAATTATTGTTCGTCGGGAATTATGTTTTCGTCTACGGAATGATATACTGTTCGAAGACACGCTTATGGTTTTAAAACTTCCTGAAAAAGCTGGTAATCGCCATATATGCTTTTACATATGGCCAGCTCTTTCCCCTAAAACGCTTCCCCCCTTTTCAAAAATTGAGTGACCCGTGGTCATCTGCTCTTGTTATAGATGTTCTTCTGCACAAGGATAAAATTTTTCAATCAGATTTGAAGCCGTGCTTCTTTTAATATGATGCAAATAATTTTTATAAAAACTTACTTTTTCAAATCCCTCTTTGCTTGAATGCCCATAATCCTTGGGATGATGTCTATGTTTTCTTAGATCCTGAAAAATATTTTTAAGGAAAAATATTACAAATTTCCTTTGATCTAATACTTAAATCTAATGTTTTACATGTAAAGGGCAAGTTATATGGGTTTTGCTTTAAAGCTTAGTTAAATGTGTTTAGAAAATCAAAACTTATTTTTAATATGAATACAAGATTTTAAAAAGCGGGAGAATCACTAGCTAAACGAGAACAAACGTTTTAAGTGTTAAAAAAATACTATTATGCGTTTGAATAAAGCATGTAGATCACTGACATCCACAACTTGTATGTATTAATAATTATTATTATATTCTAGCAGATACTCTCTCTCTAGTTAGTTAATTTTATGAACCAAATATTTACAAAAATGAACACACTGGCATTTTATATTACTGTATCATTTCAAAAATTTGAAACGACTACATTTTAAAAGTAGAAGTCCATTAATGTTCTGTAAATTATTTAGCTTCATAATACTCCTAATAATCAGAATTATCAACTTATATTTACGTACATCCTAAACTTTGCAGTTAGTTTATTTTTAAAGGTTTAAATATATTACTTTAATATCATGAAAATTTTAAAGCACTTTGATGTCGGTTCTATAGTTTACATATGTACGTATATCAAACTCTCCTTTATTTACTTTACATAAAGTAAATCATTTTTATTTCTATTTTAATGTAATTTAGTATTAGTTTTTATCTTGGAATCTTTCATTATCTCAGACATTCTTTTAGCACATACTTTCACAAAATCAGCTATGAATAATATAAGAGAGTTATTTTATAAGTCTTTCACTCGTAACTTACAATATCAAAGTCGTCGGGGTAGAATTTATTTTTCTTTCGATCACCAACCAATCTCAGATGCTATAAGTAAATATCTATTAATTTATATTTTGTTGACTCACAAGACTTGTAAAATAATTGCACTGTTATATTACATATAATATTGCGCTAACATGAAATAACGAAATGAACCCACTAGGAGATATAGATTTGAAACAACAGAAGTCTTGACTAGTATAAGGATCCCACTTAAAGTGAAGTAAATACTTAAAAGCTATATTCTTACAAGTCAAACACCAAAATCTTGGTAGTGAATTCAACCGTTCCCACTGAATTTCTAATTCTTAAAATGTGATGAAAAACTTTGGATATTGAAGTAAACCTGCTAGCAATTAAAGAGTTCTTATAGTTGGCCGTGTTTTGCTTAGAAGCTTGAAAATACTGCCAATCTCGAAGAATTTAAATAATAAAAATATAACAAATAAATTCTGTACTTGTGTCTAATTTATATTAGCTTGCTTTTAATATTTTAAGACTTGTTTGAATTCAGTGTATTGTAACTGAGATCTTAAAAGTGGACTTAATATTCCAATGTCGATTTTCGTAAAATTGTGCGCGCTAGAACTTTTTAACTCCTACTCGTAAGAAATGGTGGTTATGTTATTAACCTTCTGTTCAAAAGAAAAACGTAGTTAACCCATAGAGGAAATATAAAAGTAGAGGGTACACTTTTTATGTGCCCAGGATAACGTGACCATAACTAGTAATAACGTGACCCTTAGATTACTTTCGTCTGCAGGGTGAAAACGAACATTCATCATCTGATAGGTCCACGGGACTGGAGAAGACACCCATCCATTGATTCATCATTTGATTGGTTCGTACGACATAGTAGTAGACTCTGACGATTTCATCACTTTTGTCACCACTCTATAGAATTGCACATTCACATATCAACCCTGTCACAAGATGCTATATCCCCAAACGAGGCGATGAGATGCCAAATCGATCTACCAAATGAATTTTTCACAGAATAGTTAAGTGACTACTAGTCACACTTTTTGAAGCTCTTCTCAATAGCAATACTCAGTCAATTTATATTTCACGTCTATGAGTTAACCCTTTTTACTGCCGACAGACGTCCGAATCCCATCCTTTAAATAATTTTTTCCATAAACCTCCATATCCTCGTATTTACCACAAAAATTGCCTTAAATGATAGACTTGATTTCCCAGAAGCATACGATTTCAACACAATACAGGTAGAATAGATTTTGACGGAAGTCGTTTTGAAACAACCTCTCTGAAAACAGTTGTGTGGTCAGAATGACCGAGTGGGCTTCAGTCGCCTGAACACAGTTTTGGAATTTTTTTATTATACTGATATATTGGGAGGGGGACTAAAAATATTTGATGCATGGATGTTTTTAGCATCGTAAAGGTTATTTTAATGTAAAAACTGACATGTGTGTATAATTCTTTTCCAAAGACGGTAGCACAGTATTTATGAATAGTTTCTGTTTATATTGAATATTGCAATTGGGATTGTATATTTTTATCTAGAGAAACAAATTTCTATTGATACTAATTTATGAGTTAATTTGTATGGTGAATTATTGATAGTATTATAATTCACATATTTGCTTTTCAATTTTATATTTGAGATTTAATTTAAGCCGGCCGGCCAATGCTGGAAACTGAGGTAATTAACATTGATCAGACGATTTCTCAACCACGAACCCAACGACTTTATACCGTGCCGTTGATGGTAATGATTGATAAGAAAAAATTGATAAAACCTTATCGGACAATTTTTTTAGCAATTATAAAAGCAACTGAGATATTGAAGATATTGGTTCTTACCTTTTCTCTTCTAGTACCGGAGTTTGGCATTCTGCTCCATAAAGATCGTATTCGATTTTTAACACGTGGTGACAACTTTTTCACCACCTCTCCTTTATCCTAAAATACAGTGAAGCGTTCAGGAAACAGTCTCGTGGGCCCGAGACAGTCTCGAAACATTTTTATGACAAAATTGCAAAAAAAAAAAAATACTTGTTGTCATCAGTAGTTAAATTAGTATAAACCTTAAAAAGCATTGAATGAACAAAACGATTCATCTGAGTATTGTTTGCTTTAACAAAATCCTGACGATTATTGCACGTATAAATGTTTCGATAGATTAGCTCGTGAAACGAATTCGCAAGTGTAAAAGCTGCAAACATCAAATGTCCTGAATTCTTAATTTTCCTTTGCTCTCTTAATATGGGAGCATAAAATTGCTATTAGCTAGGGACTTTTAAAAACTCACTTCAATTCACAGTTGATTGCTAAAATTTTAATGAGCTTTGAGTAGTGTCAGTAGGCTTGTAGTTATTCATAATCTATTATTTTAAGTAAAAGTCTCAAGGTGTTACGCTAGCTGTTATTTTCGTCCCATCGTCAGAACTTTTAAAATAAATCAATTTTAAGCTTGCAAGATTTGATTTGGGAAAAACTCCATCCAAATATTTTTGAGTTTTTATTGAATTTTTTAATTTTCTAGGTAGTCTTTGTTTTCATGTCTTTTACATTGCATCACTTTTCCTTTCAACGTTTTCATCCTTTTCCCATTAATCAACATTCCACCAATATGCTTTTAAAAACTACCATTTTACAAATTTGTATAGTTACTAACGCAATATTTTAATCTAGTATTTGCGGCTCTCTTTCCTTCGATTAAAGAGTTTTAATTTTAATTGTTTTTCATGTTGTGTACTGCATGTTTTTAGCTTATTTTATTTTGTTTAGCTGTTCATTTGAACTTTCTAATCTATTTATTGATTTTTATTTGGTCCTGCTTTTGTCGCAGTTTGTCCATTTATTGGACTTCGCTCATAAAACCCAAATTAACCAACTCAAGGTGAAAATCATTCTGCCCTTCTCTCTTCCGTTATCCTGTTAGCAAACGTCGTCTAATGTACACTCTTCCTAAATCATTTTCGTTTTGTGTTTAGATTCCACCTTAACTGAACCCTTAACTGAAGTGGAGTAAATATGTTGATCGTTACAGACGTTACTACCTGGTTACATGGAGGTTTGCGTGAGAGCGTATCGCCTTAATGACCAATTTTTAAGTAGAGTTTATCTTCAGGGTAATGCATACTTAACGTTTGGTTTTACCGTATCAAAGGAAGGGGGCTCACGCCCACTTTAATAGATTCAACCATTGTAGCCATTACCTTAACTTGAACAACTTCATTCCTATTTCTGCGTTGTACCCGAGAGTCTCCATCGATGTATTCATCTTCAGAAAATATTTCGTCCCATTTTGAGTCCAAAGTTTTCTTCTGAATGGCCTATGGGAACGAATTTTAGAGGTGAGGTCAAACGAATAGTTCAGATTATTGCAACATTAAAGTTATTGTAACCTGTCACAAACAGGGATACCAAAACATAGGAACCTGAATACTTTAGCTCCCTTCCATAATACTTTCATAGCTGGAGTCCTGCCCCCTCCCAGATTTTGAGGGATAAATATTACAAATTAACTGGTAATTTAGTCATAGATATAGGTAATTATACTAGATATAGTACATCGTATAGCACACTACATGAGGAAAATGGAGCTCCAACTTCTAAGGCGACAACCCACTTGGCCCCTCAGAGGGTTGGGGTCATGTACTCCAAAGAGCGATAAGTATTCCAAATACGTATATTATATGGACTCTAGATTTTATAGATCGTAGGCCGAACTAACAGGCCCAGTTCCCTAACTTGGTACAAAAATGGTACAGTGGTCAAAAAAATTTCTTCAGCTTAAAAAGTATTTAACAAAATTTCTTGCATCCTCTTAATGTATAAATGCCGTTGTACAATTATATTAATTGTAACGTTTTCATTGAAAATGTTTTTAAAACGTTTGTTTCAAAAAGTATGAAAGCATTTAATAAAAAATTATTGAAAGAAAACAGTAGTTATTCAAAAATATCTGTTAAAAACATTAATTTCATTGTGAAGTTTCATTTCCAAATTTGAATATTTAAATTATAATGCTCTTTTCTCTTAGCCTGTACTTGATAATGACACCTCGTCATCTGACTGTAGTTCAAAATTACGAGGTGTTGTCCTCGGATCGTCGCCAATACCCCGTTGTGTTGCTCCAATGTGACGTTAATTGAACTACCTACCTTGATAATCGTCAATATTACGTGTTACTTTGCTAATAACCAAGCAGAAACTGGGAAAATAATCCATGCTTGCAACAAATATAATGAATATCCAGC
Source organism: Meta bourneti (assembly GCA_933210815.1). Taxonomy (NCBI): domain Eukaryota; kingdom Metazoa; phylum Arthropoda; class Arachnida; order Araneae; family Tetragnathidae; genus Meta; species Meta bourneti. The sequence continues at coordinate 75,649,190 of OW119928.1, forward strand.
AATTTACTTTTAAAAACATTATAGCAAAATACTTTTGGTAAATAGTTGTAGTACAATATAAAAAGTATATATACTTTTTTCCAAGCATCTTTGCTATTGAATTTTTTTCCCTTGCTTTTAAGATTATGATTTGAAGTTATTGGAACATACTTGATGTGATCTCGTTTCCTTTCCTGAAAGTAAGTCACATTAGTAAGACTGATCTACGAAACCCCACCTTTGACACATTGTTTAATGCATCCTATACTTTCATCACCATTCAGATCCCCATCATTTTAAATTGAGACTATCAGAGTAAGAATGGCCTAACCCACAAAAACCCGAAAATGCCAAAATAATTATTTTTGGCACCTACAATGTCTGACCGTATGTTTTGGCACTGTAAATGTCACTCTCTTGGCATTTAATGCGTTTTCAATATAGATTTTAACCCTCCTCAAATCATATTGTGGATAAATAAAAAAATATAAAAAAATGGTGCCAAATAAATGGCATTTATTTCCATTGGGTATGTTGGTGGGTTAGGCCACTCTTTCTGTGATAGTCTCAATTAATTAATTGTCATTTATTAAACTTCATTTTAAATTGACTTTCTGTAAGCAGAAAGTTAGAATAAAATTCCACAAATAAAGAAAAATTATGAATCGGTCAGACTACTGAGTGTTTTGCTGAGTGCGAAGCACTAGGGTTTAAAAACCTGTTAGTGTAAAAACCGATTTGAGCAGATGGTGAAAATTACTATCATCGAAACATCATTACCGTTTTTGGGGATATTTTATTATTAATTAGCTCTGATTGCGAAATGTTTTTAAATCATACTTCAAGGATCCATTTATAGCACCGTCGTCAGTAGCAAAATGCGGCCAGAAATCAAATCTGAATGGCAAATTTTTGTGGGTAGGTTGAAGGGGTTAAACAAGAAGTAGAAATATCTCCTTTTAAACTTGGTTCTTTAGCAATTACTATTTTTCCTAGATCCGTTTTAAATGAAATTTTCAAATCTAGTTTAGAAAGGTGGTTCAAAAAGAGGTTGGAAAAGTGGTGAAATACTACCATATACAAGGCAAATATCTACGTGTTCGCATATTTACTTCTTAACCTGAATATGTGATCATTGTGTGTATTTTTTATGTTGTACTGTTTTGTACTATACGTATTTTCTGTACGAAAGAAACTATTAACTAAGAATATTGATATTTTTCACATTATCCCCTTATACATCTGAATTTTTTCATTGAATGTAATAAAACGGAGTATCTGAATAAGACATAATCGAGTCAAGTCTGTCTCCCATTGAGAAAAAGTAGAAACAAAAGCCGGTTTTAGAATTTCCCCCGTCGGTAATTTAAAAGTACAAACAATATCGGTAAATTCAAACCCTAACCTGCTTATTCAGGAAAAATTATGGACGGCCAACCGAAAAACGAAGCGTTCAGTAATAAGATAATAAAGGTGTCCAATAAATAAAACGAAGGGCAGGCACTAAGCAATATTAAATTCGATATTTTACGTTTGTCTTGAACGTTGTGATAAACTATAATATTTTTGTAGCCATAGTGTTTCGCCTGCTCTAGCCTCTGCTAACCCTGATATAGTTCGGCTGATAACATCTGTTCTCTGAATGACAAAAAGCAACAACGAATCATCGCAGATGCACGTCGGGGTGTGTAGTCTCCAGTTTGTTTCTGCTTACTATTGCCCTTTCTATTACCCGTTAATCCCAAGAATTTCTTGGGATCGCGGTGGATCAATTGGAAGAGTAGAGGATTAGCAACCGGAAGGTTCGAAATTCGATCCAATCATCAACCTTAAAATGAAATAGACGGAGCATGTGCCCGCAGCTTCATGTTATTGCTTCCAGTTGCTCGGTTTGAAGATCTATCACGTGGTTGTGGGTAAAAGCATGAATCCTAAATTATTGAATGGTTAAAGTGATTATCCACCGTAATCAAAACACTAGTCTGCGCTTCCTTAGCCAATCGGCTTGGTCGATTTGTGATTTACCCTTCAGAGATCTTACGACAACGACTCTGCCCACATCATCCGTCTATTTCATTAGAAGGTCGATGGATCCAACCAAAGACCGTCCTTAAATATGTTGTGGCTTCAAATGTCCTCACGGCTGGCGTGGTGTGGAAGTTTGGAGAGAAGGGTGCCAGCTCAGGTATTGACCTCGTCATCTAACCGTGGTTCCAAATTGCGAGGTGTTATCCATCAATCTTTCCCTTCGGGATTGATCCTGGACTGTAGCAATAGCCCGCTGTGTTGCTAAAGTGCGACGTTAATTGAATTACCTACCCAAGAAGTTCTCAATTTGAAATCCTGGAATATCAGCGCCTACGCTGTCGGTATTCTTCGGATTTAGCTTTTGTTTCGACAGCGTTGGAACTGAAAGTCTGGTAAACTGTTTGAACATTATCGATGCCGCCCAAAATTCCATGGGTATTTTGATCTTACTTTTCATTCAAAAAACATTTATCAAGGGTGATCTGTTTAGCAAAGGCCTGGACAACACACCGATCGTATTGCGGGTCACGAGGGCTAACTATATTTCCCACTACCGGCCTATGAAATGAATAGTGTAAAAATAAAATAATTTTATAAAATGTTTTATATGGTCATCTTATATGAATTAGTCTATTTTTGCTTTATTTGGAACCACTCTTTCTTAGTTCTCGGTCTAATTAGCCCTCATGTGTCAAAAAAATGTGTGTTGATTTTATTTTTCCTAAAAGATATTTTTTCTATTTTCGCTCGGTGATGGCATGTCATTGCTTATGATTTACCTTATACGAATCGGATTGTATTTAGTTGTCATTGTCTCCAAATTGTGATAAATTGTTTCATAATGAAAAATCATTGATTATGATAAATTGTTTTTAAAGAGGTGTTTTACTAGAGAGAGAGAGAGAGAGAGAGAGAGAGAGAGAGCACAGGGGCAGGTTTGAGAGAGGGAGCATATCACCTCGAGACGCCTATTTTAAGGTAGATTTTATACTAAGCGTGATGAATACTTAAAGTTTGGTTTCACTGTGCCAAAGGGAGCTCACGCCCAGTTCAATGAATTCAACCATTGTAAATATTACCTTTTCAACGCGAACAACTTGATTCTCATTTCTGTGTTGTTTCCAAGAGTCTTCATCTATGTATTCATCTTCAGAAAATATTTCGTCCCATTTTGAGTCCAAAGCTTTTTTCTTGATGGCCTATAGGAACGAATTTAGTGGTGAGATCAAGCGAATAGTTCAGGCTATTGTAATATGCAGTACAGTTATTTTGATCTGTAACAAACAGGGATGCCAACACATAGGGACCTGAACCCCTTTTAGCACCCTTCTCCATAATATTTTCATAATTGGATTCAGGAACCTCTCCTAGACTTTGAGGGATAAATGTTACAAATTTACGGGTAATTTAGGTACTATGTGGTAATTCTAGATTTAATACGTCGTACAGCTCATTATATCAGGAAATTGGGGCTCCAACTTTTGTGGACCCAATCCATTGGTCCTCATGATAGTTTTATGGTTGGTCCTAGTTCTCCAAAGACGTAGACATTACAGTTATGTTTATAATGTGGACAACTCTTCTAGATTTTTTAGGCAGCCGGTGCACCAAAAACAGGAATGCCAACTGGAAGGGCGATCCAAAACCTATCTTCCCCTCCCCATATTTTATGATTGCCTCCCCAGATGAGAGATAATTATCACAAATATTCTCTCTCAGACTATACAAGTAACTCAACAAATTTTAAGATGTTATATGAGGAAACTCGTCACCAAATCCAAGGGTCCAAATCTTTTTGCCTGCTCTCCACAATATTTTATGGTTGCTTCCCTTAGTATAGAAGATGAACAGATAATATGGAGATGTAAAACGCATAAGATAAGAATTATGTTCCAAACACACACATTTACAGATAAAGTGACTGAAGTTCTAATTGTCCTCTCTTTCCCTACAGCTCCCTAAGTTTGTACCAGAGGTCAAAAAGTTCTAAACAAAAAAGAAAAACATTTAGCAAAATTTTTTGAATTAATGAAAATTAACGTTGCATTATAAATATGTTAATTGCAGCGTTTATGAAAAAACACACACTTTTTATTTTAAAAGTATTTAATGCATTCAAAAACAAAAAAAGGTTAAAAGAAAACATGAGTTTTTAATATTTAAAAATAGTTACAAATTACCTATGAGAAATTTTTAAAAGTACCTATTTTTAGCAAAAACGCTCATTTTATTGTAAACTCATTTCCCTATTGAAATACTTTTATAATAATGTTCCTTTTTCGCAGTTTTTGTTTAACGATCTTCAAGATTGAGAATATCTGGGATAATAAAAGAGCAGTAAATGAGATATTAGCTCCTGTTTACAACAAATATAATGTATATTTAGGAATATTCAAGTAATCTACTTTGAACAAATATGGCAAATACAGCAAATGAATATGACAAAAATAACATGAATAAAATAGAAAAACACCCTTGATAAATATATTATTAGGTGCCACACAAAAAAAGGATACTTAAAAGGATAAAAGGGAAAGCATAAAAGGATAGACATACTTTTTTCCAAGCATCTTTGCTATTGAATTTTTTATCGTTGCTTTTAAGTTTAGGATTTGAAGTTCTCGACATACATTTAATGTGGTCTCGTTTCTGTTCCTGAAAGTAAGGCACATTAGTAAGACTGGTCTGCTTACCGTACTTTAATATCTATTCGCTTGGTGCATTCAATGCCTTCATCGCATTCTGTCTGTCATTTAAAATTCATTTTAATTAATTAAACCTAATTTTGAATTAACTTTCTGTAAGAAGTAAGCTGTAATAAGACTGCAAATAAAGAGAATTGATGATCAAAGCCATTCCTGTTGTGTTGAGCATTCAGCACTAGGGTTTAAAAACCAGTTATGAATTACCGGTTTTGAAGATAGGTGAGAATTACCGTTACCGAAACATCACCGGTTTTCTTAATTGTGATGTTTTATTATTGATTAGCTTTATTTGCGAAATGTTTTAAACTCTTACTTCAGAGATCCATTAATAGCACGGGCAGCTGTAGGTAGCAAATGCTATCAGAAATTTAATCTGAAGGGCAATTTTTGTCGAAAGGTTAAAGGTTAATTATGAAAAATGTGCCTTTTAACCATGTTCTTCGATAATTACTATTTTTTCTAGATCCGTTGTAAATAAATTTCCAGATTTATTTTATAAGTTGCATGAGATATTTCTCTTCTCTATATCAGTCAATTACTTGACTTTGTCTTACGTTTGGCGCAGCTTGGCCAAATATGGCAAACTTTGAATGTCGCCATTTATTTGATGGAAGTATTATTGCTTGGTCAAATCTGGTCCTTGCACCATAAAAATCAACTCCAACAAAGCTCTTTGGTGCGCGCTTGCAACCCATACCTAAAGATCGGCCGTGGAAATTGTCTCCTCTTTACAAATCATTACAATGAAAGGGTGTCACAATTTGAAACACTACTTCAACGCGATGCTTGATGAAGATCTATCTAGTCCTTACCTTCAATTCTCCGGTACAGATGGTTTCGTTTCGTAAACTGTTGTGACGATGTTCATGAGTCTCCATTTCTGTATCACTGTATTCACGCCGCAAAGAAAACCGTTTGTTGCCTTTAGAGTGTACAGCTCCTTCGTGGGATGTCTAGAATTAATAGTAAAGGAATTAACTGTAATTTTGGTAGTTTTCAAATATAGTTAGGAGCAGTGACGAATCAAGTCATTTTGAGGCCCTCGGAGTAGGTAACTTTGAAACCTGAAATTTCCCAATTATACCTAGAACCAGGTAGAGCCTGATATATCTTGTTGGTACACAGTAGTCGTCCCCTTCCATTCAGGGACGAAAATTTGGTAGAAGGGGAAACGCGGAAAGAGATTCCTGTTCCATGGAGGAAATGACGGGTAACAAATATTGAAAAAAATTCTTAGACTGGTTTTATACCGAACTAATTCCCAACACAAAAGCTAACTTTAAAAATAGATATATATATTTTGCTGGAAAATCTTTATGAAAAATACTCTTTTAACTATATATTTTTGTTTGAGGCCTTACGATAAAAAGATCCCTAGGCTTGAGCTAGTGGTTGATCCGACACTTGTTATGAGTTTAGTATAATGCTTACTTTCTTGTGTTATCTTAGCATAGATCAGGAGTGTCCTAACCGTGGCCCGCGGACCACATGCGGCCCTGGTTGAAAGTAATGAAGTCTCACACAACAGTAAACTTTTAACATTAGTATGTGATTTTTAGCTTTTGTGATTTGAGGAAATCAAACAACTTCTTGTCAAATTGAAAGACATCCCTTTGCAGTGGATTCCTACGCATTGCGATGAATATGACAATGAAATGCTGATAAGTTAGCTAAATTGCCAATCTCAATTAGGGCCCAGTTCCTTTGTCGGCAACTATCTTCTCTAGGTGTCTGGGTAGGGTCAGGAGAGAAGCTCGATCACTTTGGTGTACTTTATGGTGGAACACTGAAGTAAAGCGCCATCTTTTTCAATTCCAGAGTGAGCCTAATGACCTTCATTACTTTGAAAAAATCACTAGAGCTGTTGCCACTTTTTCTGCTAAAGCCAGAATAGGCCACATTGTAACTCGGGACTTCTTGAATCGTTTTCATCTGGTTGACACCAACAGCAGGGGCAGGTCCACACTGTAACGTCCCTGGCGGCGAGGTATCAGAGGTCAGCACCATTGAACTCCAGCCAAAAATTCCCGAAACATCTTCCGCAACCGTCCAGATGGTTTTTGGAGGCGCAGGTGATTCAACTGTTTTAAATGAAAAATCTGGCGACAAAGGAGAGATCGGTTGGAAAGCTCGAGCGGAGCAGAGGTTTGTTTTTGTTGTTCTCGGGTTTTGGGGGGGCCACGGCCGTTGAGGAGATCCATTTATGCCTATTTTGCAGCGCCCATGACCTAGGGATACAAATCCCTATTGTAAAATATTGTACATATCGTTATTGTAAAATAAACGTAAGTTTATTTGTAATTTGGGCTGTTTCGCGTTGTGTTCATTGGCACATCACTCGGCCTACTACGTTACAACACGTTAAATGTAGTTGCTGTCTCATCATGGCACGGGGATGCGCCCCAACTAAGAAGAAGGCTGACACCAACAAGTGCTTTATTTGCCTTGATGAGGAAGATCTTGTTCGACTCTACAGGAGAGCACATTTTTTAGAATTCTCCTTAAAGAAAATTTGTGATTCATCTTCTATTCTTATTGTTTTTCTAATCTTCATTTTATGTATATTGCTTCGTTGGTTTATAGAAGACATCGTGAAATCGGTTTTTCTCCGGACTCATGTATCAAGATGTAATGTAATATAATTTTTAGTGGTGTCCTTCATGACTTGAAGACCAATCTTCCAAGAGAAAAATATCCCTTGCTCACAATAACACCTTATTAATGTGTTTTTTGACAGTATGTATATTTGTGAAAGACTATTTCAAGGATGTAGCAAAGTAAAATTAGATCAAAATTTTCTGAAGAGTATTTTGAGAACTCAGCAATTGCAACCATCTTCCATTGAACCAGACATTGATGCATTAGTTTCTAAAAACAAGATCCCACTAATTTTGTTTTTGTTGGTCTCTTTTTTAATTTTATACACAGCACTATGACGCCTTATGTAAGCGCCTGGTAGTTCACCCCTTACTACAACGAAAAATACAAATCGTGCAATTTGTGGCCACCAGGGAGTTTGAACTGAAGCAACCGGTTTAAATTCAGTCATCTTTTATGTGCAAAATTTTCTTTTCAATTAAAAATAAAAACACTTAAATTCAGTCTCTTACCTCTAAAGCCCTCGCTGTAAAATATTTTAAGGGAAACACTTACGAGTGAATTTAATTTTAAAAATTTCTGCTTTGCATTACAAAAAAGAATTATTCCTCTTCCACATCTAATCATCTTACACGTTGTGGGGAAAAAATTACCGTAAACCCTTTATATGGTCGGTATTCTATGATGGAGTTGAGTTGAATTGAGTTTCAACAATTGAAAATAAATTTATAGATCTCATCAGTAAGGAGTCTAAAACTGTAGTCCGTTACTTTAAATAAAGCGCCTCAAGATAACGTCCTCTTTTCCACTTTATTTCCGTTTGGTATTTGGATTTCATCTTAAGAATCAACAAATGAATCAATAACTCATAATCATTAAATAATCAACCAATGAATCCTCAACTGACGTAAGGAAATACTATTCGTGCGTCAATCGTGTCAGATGCTACTAGGTTACAGAGTAGTGTAGGATGAGGGAGCGGGCGGGTCCTGTATGCGCCTGTTTTAAAGTCATAGAATATAGCAAAGATTTTGATTCCCTTTTTTTGTGATGAACTAGTACATCGCCAGTTTCATTAAGACTTCTACCACGTTAACCCTAACCGAAGATTCCTGTCTCCTAAAATTGCCATTCTTATAGTTTCAGTCAGAAGTGGGTGACTTTTTCAAAATCCTGCATAAAGATAACTCGTGTCTAAAAATTTCTAGCAAATGATAGATTACTTTCATAGAAATATAATCCTTACTTCAGATTCCAAAATTAATCGTGGTAAAATTGAATCAAATTCAGATATTCTTTTGGACACCCTTTTCGACTAATTTTCAGGCCCGCAACTGAACTTGAGTTCAAGTGAGAGTTGTTGGCTAATTGGATTCGAGTTTAATGGCGCAAGGGCCATATTTGGCCATGCTGCGCCAGACACAAGACATACAATATCAAGTAACAGACTTGGCGTTTGGCATTTTAGCGCCTCGTTTGGCGATATAACACCTTGAGACAGTGTATAGTTGTAAATGCGAATTTCTAGAGTGGCGACAAAAGTGGTGAAATCAGCAAAGTCTACAACCATGCCGCTCAGATGGGTGTCTTATCCCGTCCCGGGGACCAATCAGATGATGAATGTTCATTTTCACCCGGCAGAAGAAAGTAGTCAAAGGGTCACGTTACTACTAGTTTATGTCACATGATCCTGAACACATGAAAAGGTTACCATTGCTCAGCCTGCTTTTATATTTCTTCTATGGTAACGGCAAAGATATTTGAGCCAAACAAGTACTTCACGGTTCAGTTTGGTTGCACTGCTACGATCTCAATATAACGATAAAAGCTACAAATTTATACTTTAATTTTTGCAGAGGTGGCTAAGTTCAACCCACTACCTATATTTAACTTATTTACTTGATGTGCAGGTGAAAAATTATTACAATAATAAAATTTTTATGCGTGTCATAGCATTGTCATACAAAAGAACTAGAAAAATCATGCTTTGTCTACTTTTCCCCAAACAGCTGCTGAGGTATAGACTTGGTCGTTACTCCTACTATTTGACGCTGACATCCGTGGCAATTTTTCAGGGCTTCTACTTTTACTTGGCTGAAATAAAAACAAATAATTGGTTGTAACAACAATCGGAGAAAGCAACGGGAGAATTATAGTTTCATGAAGCTTATAGAGTGCAGCTTAAATTAGACTGTTAAACGTAAACAATGTGTCTTTATCATGGTTTCTGGTTCCTAGTACTCCTTCATGCCAGAAGTGATAGCAGATTGCGAGTTGGCGAAACTAATGACCTTTGACACAAACGCTGGGGGATAGCGGCAAGATCGTGAACACAGATAGAAACTGTTTGCTTGTTGCTACGAAGCCGAGCTACTTTCCTTTTTATACACTACACAGAGGCAATGGTAAAAAGGTCGACAAGATCGGTGGCCACGAGTGCCAATGTCTAGAGGCGACATTTCAAAAATATCGGAAGGGCTCTCCGCAACATAGTAATAAGCCACAGAATTAAAATTCCGTTATGAAACAAAATTAAAAACAAAATATTCAAGAGGATCAGAGGAATTTTTGATTGTCAGAATGAGTAGGTGAGACGAAAGTTTAAGATGACATGACCTCTTGATAGTGGCTAAGTTCGGAATTTCTTAAACTTTTAAAAGTATTAGCCTGAAAATTTTGAAAAGTGACTTTTCATTATGTAAAGTCCTTCTTTCATTTAAAAGTTTTGTAGTTTTCTTGATTTTGTAATTTTAAGCATAATTTTGTCTTTGCCATAGAAGTGTTTTCCAGAGCTAAGCGTGTGAATCGAAGTTGAAGAACAAAGCATTAAAATCCCCTTCCTGCAAACGTCTGGAGAGCACAAAAGAAGGGGAGCCTTTTCTTCCTTCCATCCTTGACACACATTAGCCGGAGCCATTAGCAAATCTCTGCCATTTTCGAGTCGTAACCCTCCAAGCGGTTTCAACGAGATATCTCGTCCATCAAGATCTGACCAATTTTGCTAATGACGAGATATCTCTGCATTAAGATATTGCCGATTTTTTTATGACGAGATCAAGATCTGGTCAATTTTCTTCTAATGATCGTGTTTTCATCTAATGACGAAATATCTCGTCCACCAAGATCTGGTCAGTTTTGCTAATGACGAGATACCTCAAGACAACCATCAGGAGGGTAAATGCATGGCCAATCAAAAATTAATATTGTAAACAATAATTTACTAACCAATATGATATTAATTAGTACCTTTATCCGTTCTAATATACTTTTTCAACATTTTAAATACGTAAATTTTGCTTTGTACAAAGGGTCACTTCAACCTCTTATGCCCTAGATCCCCTAAAAGCCAAACTTTACCTCCGATACTACAGCACTGTGGATTCGTCTACTCTAATCACTGTAGATGCGACTGCTGGAAGTGTGTTGCAAGACGACCGGGGACGTACAGTTCACATCTGGTTACATTACATCTTACAGTTTGCTAACGAGAACGTGGTATTAATCGGCTGATACTTACTTTTCCCCAAACAGCCATTGAAGTATAAGTCTTATCGTCGTCGTCACCTACACTGTAAATAGAACGCCGTGGATGATCTTCATCTCTGATTCTTTCATTAGACAACTAAGGAAAAATAAATAGGTTTCAGTATTTACGTGTATGGCCTTGTGAGATAAAAGTACTTTTCGATAGGCATAAGTTTTCGATGGGCTGCTGGTAACACTCGACACTCTTTTTAAAGAACCTTTTCTTAGAAATTTAATCGAATTGGCAAACTTTCACCTTGTCCTGCCCAGATATTATAGAACTCAGTAACATATAAAAATGCTTATGAGTGGTTCTGAGGGCTCAAGTCCCTACCCACCGAAAATGTTGTTTCTATATTTCATATATTTTCTTTTACAGATAAAATATCGTTGGCTTAGAACAGAATTCGTTGACTAAAATTTTTTCGAAGTCACTAAATGCTAATTTACATGATGATGACGAATACAGGGTCGCATTGTAATCGGTTTAAAAGACATATAAAGCAATAAAAATACGAATGATTTTCAGTGTAAATAGACAGAAGACGGAGATTTTACTTCGTTACACAAATCCTCCCGCATTTAGAGTCGCAGTAGCCCAGTTGGTAGAGTCGCGGGTTAGCAACCGGAGGGTTGCGAGTTCGAAACTCAATTCAACCAAAGGCCGTCATGTACATAGGGACTGGTGCACGTTAAATTTGTCGTGGCCTCAAATATCTTCACGTTGGTGTGGTGTGAAAGTTTGGAGAGTGTGGTGCCAGCTCAGTTGTTGACCTCGTCATCTGATCATGGTTCAAAATTACGAGACGTTGACCTCGGATCTTTCCCTGCGTGATTGATCCCGTACCGTTACCAATAGCGCGTTATGTTGCTCCAATGCGACATTAATTCAACTAGCTAACAAAACTACGTAAATTTAACTACCTACGGCATGTTACATATCGGGGTGACCTTAAAATGCAGTTTATCGCCGTTTTGGCGATGTTTGACGTTTAACCTAATTTTTTGTTGATCAATTAACTGTGATATACATTCACTTGGAATTATTTCTTTAGAATTTCTATTGGCGACGTGCTGAAATCGTATTCGAAAAACAAATCAAGTGACCTCACTTCCGGAATGCGTACAGGAAGCAATCTCTACCACAGAAACACCACCGACACCTACATTTAGCTTGTGGCGTGTTCGGTCGCTCTGCATGAGTTTCAAGCATATCTGATGTGGCCGCCCGGAAGCCCACTTTAGTAACAGTAGAGTGTTTAAAAAGTAGAGTGAACAATGGCAACTTTTTCATGTGACCAAAACTAGTAGTAACGTGACCTTTAGACTATACTTCCATCTGCCGAGTGAAAACGAACATTCATTAGCTGATTGGTTGACGCGACAGAAGACACCCATCCATTAATTCATTACCTGATTGGTCCGCGCGACATTGTAGTAGACTGTCGATTTCATCACTTTTGTCGCCACTCTATGGAAATGCGCATTCACATACCTACCCTGTCATAAGATTTTATATCACCAAAGGATGCGATATGATGCCAAATTGGCCAACCAAGTCAATTTTTCTCATAACAGTCACGTGACTACTAGTCGACGTGGTTACACTTTTTGAATCTCCTATCAATAGCAATGCTCAGCATACCTATTCTTCACGTCTATGGTATCAACGTCCTACATGACCTAAACTCCCACCTCATTGCCTTAAGAGCACTGGTCATCTCGATTTACGTGCACACAGAGACACACTCTGATGTGTCTCACGTTCGATCATTAAAGTTCATTTTAAACATCATTTATTGCGCTATTCATAAATTCGTTACCATACTAGGAGTCAGGTATCTCTAAACCTCACGCTGAACCGCTGTCACAAAGAGCTTCACCGTAGCCGAGCCTCTAACTGTAACCGAACCTTTTGAAACGAAATGCGAACCAAAACCAAAACTATTTAAATTGAGAGTTCCGCAGACTTTATGCTGATTCCGATTGTCACGTATGCCTTGAAGAATGTCTTCTAATTTACTCTCTTAAAACAGCTGTATAGTACATAATTTTTCTAAACCTCTTCAGGTAGATGAGAATGAGACGTGTCCTATGCAGAAGATTGTCTTCCCTGGCCCAACCTGCTGGTTTCAGTGATACTCTTGAGTGCATGTTCATCATCAAAGATACAGCAACTTCAGTCTACCAAAAAGTACTTTATAGTTGAGATTCGTTGGACTAGTTTTCACTACTATTTCGAAAGTTGGCATACATAAGTGACACCACCAAGGAGTAGAGCTATTGTTGAATTCCGCCTTGCCACTTGTCAGAACTGCCTATCGAAACATTCTCTCTGTGCAATCTTCAGGAGGATATGGACAGCGATCGAGTACTTTGTTGCCCTGGGCTCCTAGAGAACTCTTTTCGATACTAGGAAGTCAGGGATCATTTTTTTGTTTATAGACAGTTTCTATAGCTGTTCTTGTGTTAATCTTTGTACTATGTTATTTTTATTTTCGACTCCAAGTCTTTGCAACTCTGCCATTAGAAATGTTTAAAAAATATCGAGAATTAATTATTTTAATGAGGGTAAGTTTCCCAAGTTTTAATAATGATGTTGCGTTTGTCAAATATACATTTCCCCATACAGCTCTTGGGGAGTAAACCTTATTCCAATTTAAGTTCGTGAATGGTCATGATCATTAAATCTTTCTTTAATCTACAGAGAAATAGTCATTAGCTTTGTCAATACAGATTAACAGGAAATATACAGTATATTTGCATACCTTTTCCCAAAGAGCTGGTGATGTAGGAATACTTGGCCTCCGTAACTGATCAAGACTTGCTCTTCCTTTCATCTACAAAGCAATCAATACATTTTTCATTGTTTAATATGGAAATGAAAAACATTAAATGCCATTAATTGTAAACAGTACATTAAATTACACATTCTCTGATTAGCCACTTTTTCAAAAACTGACGATCTTCACTCAGGTAGGTAGGTAGTTGAATTAACGTCGCACTGGAGCAGCATGACGACTATTGACGACGGTCCGGGATCAATCCCGAAGGGAAAGATCTGAGGAATTTTGAATCAAGGTCAGATGATGAGGTCAATAACTGAGCTGGCACCCTACTCTCTTAACTTCCACACCACGCCAAAAATTTCACTCAGGAAGAATTTAAACTTTGCCTAGTCTTATTAAAAAGTCATTCTGAATCGTTCCCATCGAAATATATATCAACTCAGCTATAATTTTTTACGAGCTTTAATTTATATTTCTAATATTACAAGCTAAAATTATTTTTAAAATAGAAATATTATATAATTTCGTTCGAGCTAACGCAATAAAAAATATCAGTTGAAAGGGTTTTATTGCGTAAGGGCCGTATTTAGCCAAACAACATCAAGTAAATGGACATACATACGTACAAGGAAAGTTTTTATTGATACATAAGAGAGAAATACACACAAGAAGGAATCGGACCTGCGCAACAACTCGCGGTTATATTAGTTCAGTGGGCAAACCCATGGAGCCACGGCGATACCCCAGGTAATAGGAAGATAGAAATAAAAGTTCCAGAAATTAATAAAACGTTAGATCAGAACTTAAAGTAATCATAATCTACAACCGATGAACCAAATGACTTAAAATTTGGTAACCAAAGTTAAATATTGGCTTATATGCGACATTTGGACGCTGTCTTGCCGTTTGATATTCTAAAGTTTGTGCGCAATTTAATATCAAGACGACCCCGATAGCAAATTTGATTCATATGAATGTGTAGATGTTAACCCCAATAAAATGAATATGTTCTACTATGAACGATTGAGGAATAAAAGAGAGTGGTTCTTTTTTTCCTGCAGCTTACCTACCTTTGCACTGGATCTTCGTCGCTGTTCTTCATCCCTGAGGCTTTCTTTGGGCTATCAATAAAAAAGAGGATAGTCACCATTTTTACAAGTAACAATGTCGCGTGAAAATCACATTTTATGTACATACTTTTTTCCAAGCACCTGTTGAGATGAAAATGCCCCCATCATCATCATCCGTGCTTCGGCCAGGCTGCTTTTCTTTTATCTAAAAGGGATAATGTGTTTAGTTTCCACAAAACATTTATATAGGGTGTTTCAAAGTATTCTGTACAAACTTCAAGGCATAATTTTCCAAACCTTTCTGACTCAACGTCCCTTTTCAAAGACAATTTTTTTTCGGTGCTGCCCCCTCGAAAACTCTATCTCAACTAATAAAAAATTGGAAGTGTAGATGTGCCTATAATGTTTGAATTTCTCAAAAAAAATTATGTGGGTGTTTTTATAATTTCAAAAAGCTGGTTTGGAAATAAAACACCTTAGAGCTGAAACTATAAAGCTATTTATTGAAATGAAGTAGCAATATATGAATTGCACATAAACAAACTTCGATTATACAGTAAATTTGACATAATATGCAGATTCCTGCACGCTGGACTTATAGGAATCTTATTTCAGTCGAAAATATATGCATGTTAACACTCAATTTGTTACGACGTGTCGTCTTGTTTTTTAAATCGATCAGTTGTAACTTGCATTTTACAGAGTATAATTCTTGCGACCAATGCATTACCGTAGTTAGTATATCTGTATAGCCATGTGGGTAAGCGTTTGCTTAAAATATTTTTTGGCGACAAATTTTTTAGCGTCTTTTGCCCACTTCCCCTCCTCCTCGGGTGGACCCATCGTTTGGCCATCACGATCACCACTTCTTCTGGAGACACCTCAAAGTCATAGGGTACGAGACCTCCATTGACGTATATTCAACGAAGCTGACTTAATGGCAAGACTCGCTGTTGCTGATAAAAGTGTCTGCGAAAGGTCAGGAAGTTTTGAACATGTAATATACATCCATTTGAGCACCTACTGTGAAACTGTAATTGTCCAATTACTGTAAAATAGAGCTGAAGAAAAATGTTCGGATACTTGCAGTCTTTCAAGAACTGGTACAGTTGAAACAAGACACTCGTCAGAAAAAGTTCGTCATCATTGGTATCTAGAGTGTCTCCAAGCTCCCTGTACATATTTTATAGGGAGGTAGGAAACATAAAATTCAACCGTATCCACACAGGGATGTGTGTGCACAAATGCTACCAGCATATGCTAGAGGACAGAAATGAAAGACAGCAAGTATGTGGTTATTTGTATTAGCCCTAATTTTTTTTCTTTGACAGCAGTAGCACACTTATAGTTTTACAGTAGATGCTCAAAGTTGCGACCACCAACAACAATGCATGTTCCGTTTTGAATTTCGGAATCAGAAGTATTCAGATTATAGTTGGTGTACTCAATTGTTCCATAAAAACACCTTATAACACAAAACAGTTTATTTACAGCTCTAATATGTACACTCTTTGCTTTAGATCACAAAATAACACTCAGAAGCATTTATGGCGTAAATAATACGTATTATTTCTCTCTAAAAATACGACAAAGGAACTCAGAAGCCATTTCTCTGCGTACATAAAACACAAACTAAAACTAGACTGTTGCCATTCGCAACTTACCAAATATATCAAAACAAAGATAATAATCAGGTAGAGTATCAATCCGACATTCTCCCACCTAAGTTAACTTTTATCTTAAAATTTAACTTACAACTAGTTATAATCACAATTACAATAACAAAATTATATAAACAGTTCACAAGTCCAGTTTATGAGGCATTTTAATGCTACTGCCACTTCTAGTTTTTCTTGCATCCTCAGAAGATTCAACATTGCAGTCAACTGATTGACTGACTGTTGGTTGCTCACTTAATTTTGTACTTGGTAATTTTTCTCTAACTAGAACTGACTCTGCTGCTGACACTTCTAAAGGATAGAGGCGTTGTATCGGTCGAAGCAACTCACCTCTTGCAGTTTTTAGTCTCACAAGTCTCGTAACACCATCTTTCCCTGGGATTACCTCGATTATTTTCCCAAGTGGCCAACTGATACGTTTCGTGTTGTCGCTTCCAATTAAGACAACGTCACCAACTACTACTTTGGCAGCTCTTTTACGTTCTGGTCTCTGAAGCAGAGCTCCCAAGTATTCCGATCGAAATCTATTTCTTAAAGCTTTTTGTAAATTTTGTCGATACTTAACACGTTGGTTAAGACTCTGGTGATCAATTCTATCACAGTCAGGAACACCACTCATTTTGATATCTTGCAGGAACATTGAAGGAGTCAATGGAACCAGTTCTGCGTCATTATCCGCGACATACGTTATCGGTCGTGAATTAATTATGGATTCGCAATCACATAGCACCGTCGTCATCTGTTCATAAGTTAAAGAAGATCGGCCCAGTACTCTTCTCAATAACCTTTTAAGAATACCGATCAGTCTCTCCCACCATCCACCCCACCAAGAGGCAGTCGGTGGGTTGAATTTCCACTTAATAGGATGAAAAGCAGTGTCACTCACAATAAGGTTCCAATCCAGTGCACCTAGCAAATTTGAAGCACCCACAAAATTGGAGCCATTGTCACAATAGATAGTGCTGCATCTTCCTCTACGGGCTATGAACCTGCGCAAAGCCATTAAGAAGGATTGCGTAGATAAAGAAGCCACTAATTCAATGTGTACTGCCCTATAGACAGCGCATGTGAATAGACAAACCCAAGATTTGTTATTATCTCTGAGAAACAGTGGTCCCGCCAGGTCAACACCACAGATCTCAAATACAGCAGCCTCTCGTATACGGTCCTCTGGAAGAGATGCAGTGAGAGCATCAAGCTTCTTCGCAGAATGTCTCTTACAGACAATACATTTGGATAGGATAGATCTCACTGTCTTTCTACCATGCAGAATCCAGAATCGCTCTCTTAAAATGTTAAGCAGCATTTGAGTCCCAGCATGAGCATTTTTTACATGATAGTGTATCACTATACGCATTACAACTTCATGTTTGGATGGTAAAATTGCAGGCATCTTAAAATCTTCACTATCTGGTCGATATAAAAGTTTTGTTTTCAATCGGATGATATCGTTTTTATCTTTGAAGGCTCCCAGAGTTTTTAACTTTTCATCTTGTTCATTAACGAAGCTTTCTTTCTGTATTATTCTGATAACTCCATACTCAGCTACAGAAATTTCTTCGGAATCAAGGCTACCATATTTTCTAGTATTTCTCGGAATCCGACAATTATTAATGAATCGAAGTAGCCAGACAATAATTCTTATAGTTTGGCTATAGCTCGAAAACTTATAGATGCAGGAATTGTCTATATTTTGAAGGTTCACCATAGATGATACTATTTCTTTCCTCTTTTCTTTCAACACTTCTTCATTTATGGAAAGAGTATCTGACTTTAAAAACCATTGCAGGCCTAATACCGGGACAATTTTATTTTTTACACAAGAAACCTCTTCTGTTGAGGAATGGGAACAATTGTGCTCCCACCCTCTAAGGTCAAACTTCCTTTCTGACATAATATCTGTAGCTACTTGAATGAACTCATGCAATTCTGTCTCAGTTTTTACACTAGTTAAACAATTGTCCACATAAAAACTGTTTTTAAATTTCTGAACCATATCCACAGGATATTTTGAGTTCCCAAGTTGTGCTTCCTCCAAAATCGTTTCTAGATGATATTGAATCACAGAATTAAGTAAGAAGGGACTACTAGAAATTCCAAAGACGACACGACAGTGTCTTAAGTATTTCAGTTCATTGTTTTCGTTATACCAAAGAAATCTTAAATAATCTTTGTCGTTTTCTTGTAGGCGAATTTGTAAAAATGCTTTGCGGATGTCTGCCGTCACTCCAAACTTGTTCATCCGAAAACGTGTTAATATAGTAGGAATTAACTCAACAAGATTTATTCCTTTCTCCAGGCAGTCATTCAAGCTTGGGGAACCTCTCATCTTCGCCGAAGCATCAAACACAGGTCTGATTCTGGTTGTGCTATTCTCTTTCACGACATGTCTGTGTGGTAAATAATGAGACGGCAATTGAATCTCATGCTTAGGAACTTCTTCAATTATTCCTTCTCTTGCCCATTCTTCAAATATTTGATTATAATCGTCATACAAATTTTCTTCTTTTAACTTTCGTGCAGTACCGTCCAGTCTCTTTAAAGCCAAGTTAAAATTATCAGGCAGTGGAGGGTGATCGGCAAGCCAGGGTAAATGTACCACGAAACGATTGTCTTTGTCGACCTGAACTGTGTTAATAAAATGCTCTCTGGCAGATTCCTGAAGGTCTTCTTTAGTTTTCTTCTCAGATGGATCGGTAATGCCGAGAGTGTCGAGTCCACAATTCTGTTATTGTTCTAGTAGTAGAAAGCATAGAGCTAGCTACTGAGATTTCATTTTCCTCTGAAGAAATCTGTGGTATACGTCCCATAATGGTCCACCCTAAACGTGTTTCCATTGCTGTTAAACCACAAGGTAAGGATTTGTAACCACCGGTAAGGATTTTTCCAGCTACATCGGCTCCTATTAAAATTTCAATAGGACCTTTATAATCATCGCTCACATGAATACTACAGTCCGTAAGCTCTTTTAAATGAATCGCAGGCATTGTCGGTGGAACGCTTGCACAGATAACAGGTTGACTCAATACTTTGAAATGACAGTTATACGACCCATCGCAACTTGTCAAATATAAAGTAAACACATCATGCTTGCACACTCCTGTATTTTCTCCACCGAACAGAGAATGTTGAAGATATTCCCAGCCTTCCCTTTTATATTTCATTTCTTTAGCAGTATTTTTTAAAATGTAAGAGTGCTGTGAAGCAGAGTCTATGATGGCTCTTGCTTTCCGTTTTCTCCCATCACCTCTGATTAAAACCGTTAACGTTAGTAACATAACACTAGGGCTTTGGGACACATTCGCAAGTGCTTGATCCTCATTCGGAACATTATCTAATTCTGCAGTTTCTTTTCCGGTAGGTGAGAATGCTTGCTGCTTTATGCTATGACAGAGTAAAATATGATGTCTTTTTCCACAACCCAAACAAGTTACCTTTGAGTAACATTTACGAAC
The DNA here is from genome assembly GCA_933210815.1 of Meta bourneti. Lineage (NCBI taxonomy): Eukaryota > Metazoa > Arthropoda > Arachnida > Araneae > Tetragnathidae > Meta > Meta bourneti. The sequence goes on from OW119928.1 coordinate 75,669,018, forward strand.
TTGATGACCTGGTTTTAAGCACAGAAAACAGCACCCTGATTTCTCTACGAGATTCTCTCTATCTTTCATCGCCATTTTTCGTACCTTCAAACAGTCAGTGGAATTATGTAAATTGTGGCAAAATATGCACTGTCTCTGTTCCTTCGAAGAGGTTAAAAGATCAGCCGCACTAGCTATTTGACGAGGGTCCCCATATTTACGTTTATTATTTCCAGCCCTCTTGTCCTTGAACAATTTAAAATTATGCTTGGTTTCAACTCCAAAGTTTTGTGAGGCTAGAATTATACGTTCCTCTGCCTGTACTTCATCTTGAAGAAAATCAAGAATTGAATCGAGATCAGACTTTTTAGTAATTTTAGTTGTATTTTGATCTTCCTCATCATGTGATCTACGACTTGTAGATCTATATCGTTCCCACGCTAGAAGCGTTTCCTCAGGTAGAGCAGACTCAACAAGTGGGAAAAGCATCGACGCATATTTATCCCTAGTTACTCCTAATATCTCAAGCACACGGAGCTTTGTTTCTAATAAATCATAAAGATTTCTCAAAGATTTTCTCCGCATATTCTGCTTTTGGAGAACTAATGATAGAAGATCCCTAACATACACCTGTATAAGTAGTTCTTCTCTGCCAAAACGTAATTTCAATTGTTCTATAGCTTTCTCATAACTGTTTCCCCCGGGTGGAAAACTTTTAATTAGTTCTTCGGCAACACTTCCCTTCTCCATACATTGGGATAGGTATGAGAACTTATCATGCGGATCTAAATTATGGTCTTTATCTACTTTCTCAAATTGACCCCAAAATCTAACCCAGTTTCTTAAATCTCCATTAAATGTAGGTAACTGTATTTTAGGGTAACGTAATAATGTATTTTGCTGAGAAACACTACAATTCGAAATAACGTCTTCTCTTTCTGAAAGCGAAAGTTGTTTCAACTTAAACTGTAACAACCGCCAACGGTCTATATAACTTTCAGATTCATCGATCTCTTTCTCTATTACATCATCTTCAATGTTTTCAGAAAAAAGAAACTGCTTAACATTTTCTTCAGCATTCACCATTAGCGTAGCTTTTTCCTCAATAACTTTCAGAAAAAGTATTTTATCAGAAATTTCTAAGTTTGCTTCTTCAGCATCAAACTCATTACATGCTTTACTAAACAGTCTCCTCTGCTGAGTTCTATTTTTCTTTGCTGCTTCCATATTAATTCAGGAAATAGGATAGACAAAACAAAAACTCACCCAAATAATCAGCAGTCGAGTCCTGTCGCGGACGCCAGATGTTCCGTTTTGAATTTCGGAATCAGAAGTATTCAGATTATAGTTGGTGCACTCAATTGTTCCATAAAAACACCTTATAACACAAAACAGTTTATTTACAGCTCTAATATGTACACTCTTTGCTTTAGATCACAAAATAACACTCAGAAGCATTTATGGCGTAAATAATACGTATTATTTCTCTCTAAAAATACGACAAAGGAACTCAGAAGCCATTTCTCTGCGTACATAAAACACAAACTAAAACTAGACTGTTGCCATTCGCAACTTACCAAATATATCAAAACAAAGATAATAATCAGGTAGAGTATCAATCCGACAATGCATGCCTGACTGCACCAGAGCATGGAAAGAGCGGGAAGGAGTTCCATAGAGGGAATGCATCTCGATTATGCATCATGCATGCTTTCCTGGAATGATCACACAAAATCTGTCGCAAACGTTTGAGGATTCAATACGCGTCTGTCTGGGTCTCGCTCACGATACAATCTCACAGCGTTTCGTCCATTTCCGTTAAATGTCCCATATGCTAGGTGCATTTCAGCTATTCCATCATTCGTGAAATGGCGCATGTTGTCCCTAGAAAGGTAGAGTCTAAGATGACGATGGCCGCAACTGCCAAGCTGCCGAACATCGCCCTCTAACAAATCCGAGAGGCGCTTGCACACCTGGATTCCAAGTGTCTGTCTACCACGAGAACAGCTCCAGACACAAAGTCTTCCCCTGTCCGTTGCCGTAAAAATGGACATATTCTATTTTACATCGGGATGCTTAAAGAAATGTATTCAAGTTTCTTACATTGGCACACTTGACGACAAATTGGAAATGTGTTCAGATTTTTAATTGTCGCTGAAAACATCTATACCAGTAACCTCCTCTTTTCCACCGCCAATGTTCATGAAAAACAAAATAAAAAGTAGGTCATCCCGAGAATCACTCCTACTTAAAGTGAACGCGCCTTGCTTCTGCTCCCCTTAAAGTACGTACTGGAAGTTTTGAAACGCCATGTGTGTTACAACAAAGCTATCTATATACTACTTTTAGATATGTAAAGCTTTTCATGCGTATACTTTTCCCCAAACAAATCTTGAAATCCTGTCATCGTCTTCCTTAATTGAACGTCGTGGCTGGATATCATCACCAAACACTTCATCCTATTGAGGGGGAAATATGTGATTTTTAACTAGGATTTAATGTCCATGATTTAAAGTAAATCGAGAAAATGAGTATTTAGGTGAAAACTTTTTCGTGAATCACCTACCATATCCACCTCTTCGTCAAAGTCTTTGAAAACTGGTGAATGACCAGGAAGGCTTGGCCTTACACTTCTTCTCTTTCCATGCTGTTGAGAAAAGTATATTTTTAGGATTTAGTTATCAATTGAGACTTTACATAAAATGATGCATTATGTTCCTGTTAACGAAAGAAACCGAATCTCTGGTTCAAAGATTATCAAACTGCGTGGTCGCGGCTCTTAACACTCCAAGTGGTTTTGACGAGATATCTTGTCCATCAAGATCTGACCAATTGTGCTAATGACGAGATATTTCGTCATCAAGGTATTACCAATTTATGTTGATGAGATCTAGTCAGAGTTTTTCTAGTGATGGTATATCTCATCCATCCAGATCTGGTCAATTTTGCTAATAACGAGATATCTCGTCGAGACAACCACCAGGAAGGTTGAGGTAGCTACTGCGTTTTGCCAGGGGAGTCTTGGATGTTTGAGTGCTGTCTGTCCGAGAACTACTCCCACCACATAGTCACGGTGGTGATTGTCTCTGTTTGAACAGGGCTTGTTCATTTGAAGTATATGTGACTCTGGTGGATATCTTATTTTTCTTTTGGTTTTGGCGAATGCTGGTGGAGGAAAGATCTAGTTTGCCTATTTATATTTTCTAGGTACAAGTCAAAATCGAAACATTATGTTTCCAATTAGACATTGAGTGTTCCAATGTGACAAACTTAGTACATTTTTCAAGTATTCCCCTATGGAAAAAGAGATGAGGACGACAAAACAGACAGATGCAGACTTTGTGTTGGGAGCAGTACTCTTAGTAGATATACAGTATAACAAATTGCGTTTGGTTATGTTATTAATATCAAAAGTTGAGATCACTGTCAGGATTAAGGACAATAGGATTTTAGACTTATTACCGGCTTCGTAGTGGCGGGTAATCACTAAGGCGTCAGTCATTAGTTGAGATCATTGTCAGGATTACAGACAATAGGATTTCAGACTTCGTGATTACACGCCACTACCGAAGTGGGTAATCGCTAAGGCGTCAGTCATTAGCTAAGATAACTGTCCGAATTAAAAAATATAATCTCCGGAACGCCGCGTTCAATCGAAAAAACAGACAACTTTCCTTCGGATTGGTATTCGACAAGGAATCGCATAGTATATTGTGCGACTGGTGTCACCTCGTATACAAAGCATTATTGCAAAGAGCTTTTCTTATTTATACATACTTTCCTTAAACGTGACGTTGGGGTATGTAGACTGTCATCCTGTTCCCTGATTGAAGTCGATCGTCTCCGTGGCTGGATTTCATGAATGGAGGGTATCCTGTCATTTTGTTCCCTGATTGAAGTCGATCGTCTCCGTGGCTGAGTTTCATAAATGAAAGGTATCCTGTCATCGTGTTCTCTGATTGAAGTCGATCGTCTCCGTGGCTGGATTTCATGAATGGATGGTATCCTTTCATCGTGCTCTCTGATTGAAGTCGATCGTCTCCGTGGCTGGGTTTCATGAATGGAGGGTATCCTGTCATTTTGTTCCCTGATTGAAGTCGATCGTCTCCGTGGCTGAGTTTCATAAATGGAAGGTATCCTGCCATCGTGTTCTCTGATTGAAGTCGATCGTCTCCGTGGCTGGATTTCATGAATGGATGGTATCCTTTCATCGTGCTCTCTGAGTGAAGTCGATCGTCTCCGTGGCTGGGTTTCATGAATGGAGGGTAACCTGTCATCCTGTCCCATGATTGAAGTCGATCGTCTCCTTGGCTGAGTTGAATGAATGGAGTGTATTCTGTCATCGTGTCTCTTAGTTGAAGTCGATTGTCTCCGTGGCTGGATTTCATCAGGAAGTACTTCATCCTACGTAGAAAAAAATGTGTCCATTTAACAAGTATTCTATGTTTTTTATTTAAATGTCAAGAAATTATTTAAGTGTATACTGTTTCCGAATCCCCCGTCAAATCCTCCTCTTCGCGAATGGGTTTGAAAATCGGAGAATGATCATGGAGCTTTGACATTTCAATATTGCTTCTCTGTTTATGCTGTTGAGAAAACCATAAAGTTTTAGTACTTCGTTATCAATTTAGATATGGAATAAAATGAGTGCTGAGCTTCTATAAAATCTAACATAAAATATCGAATGATCTAGGTTATCTGAGAAACAAAATATAAAGTACAAAAAGCTATGCAAACCTTATATCTAGTCAAAGGGTTTTAATGGAACATACATTTGTTACGTCCTATTTCAAAGACGTACCAAACAAAAAACTAAGTCTGACTGGTTCATCTGTTATTACCATGATTATTTACCTGATAGTTTTGAAGAGATAAACCGTGTCGAAGTTTAAAATTTATTAAGAATGCATAATGTACTTTCATGATTTTCAAAGAAATTGTAATGTCTTCTCTTACAAATGGATATCATGTTCCTCGGGTACCTTTACAGGTAGAATACGTATCTAAGAAACAAATATTCTAAATAATATGTTTGGTTGTTCCCAATCTTTTCAGGGATATTTAAATGCAGCCTTTTGTATTTAAGTCACTTATTAACTATATAAAAAGTAACATAAAAAGAAAATGAGCTTGCTATAAGGCATAGTGTTTACGAGTAGTTTAACTGGTGTAGGATGCTAAAAATATTTGCAGAATGGATTTGGCTACACTCACATTGAAAATGATTTATGGGTGTTTAATTTTATCATTTTGGTTTAGTGTTGTGTCATTTGCTCTGTTCTGAATATTTTTTATGTAAATGAAGATGTGTTTTCTTTTATAAATAATTCTACTGGGAGCCTCTCCCCAACTTAAATTAATAACTACACAGCAATACCTTTTTCCAAATATCTCTTGGGTTGAAATCCTTTTTGTGACGTGAAGTCCTGATTTCTTCTGTCATTTCAGGACTACCTCTTTCTTTCTTCTGCAAGAAAACAATGCTGTGTAATGATAAAATGAACTTATCGAAGAATAACTGGAGCTCTGAAATTTTTGATTAAGAAGACGAAATCGTATAAATTTGTAGCTGAAACGAAATCGCAGCATACTGTTTCATTTTCTAAAATGATTGTGCCATGCTTCCTTTATAGAATATCCGTTAGATAAAATCAGATTAATTGAATTTCTAATGCCGCGTCGAAACAAACCATACGGTCTGAGATTTTACTTATGCGGTCCAAATGCTCTCGCATGTTGCATATCAGGGTTACCTTAAAATGTAGTTCATTGCCGGTTTGGAAACGTTTTGTGCTTAATCTAATTGATATTGACCAATCAATTATCACATATTAATTCGGAATTCATTCTTTGGAATTCCTTTTGGAGATGTGCTGAAATCATATTCGAAAAACAAGTCAATTGACGTCACGTTCAGAATAAGTACAGGAAACACATATTGCCTCAGAAACACTAGTGCTACGTACATTTAGCTTGAGAGAAAATGCCTCTCGTATGTGACTCGTTTATTTCTTAAGCTAAGCCTCCCACAAGTACAGCACGTTGGCGTGGTGTAGAAGTTTGGAGAGTGGGGTGCCAGCTCAGGTGTTGCCTCGTCATCTGACCGTTGCTCAAAATTACGTGGTGTCCTCGGATCTTTCCCTTTGGGACTGATCCCGGACCGTCACCAATAGCCCGTTGTGTTTCTCCAGTGTGACGTTAATTAAAATACCTACCTACCCACAAGTACAGAGAAATCTCAAAACTTTTTTTAAGTGACTCCCACTTTTCTCCAATTAATCAAATAAGTGGGCTCACTTTGTTTCCTTATTTTTTCTTTCTCTCAAAAAATTTTCTACTAGTAAATTTCTCATCTCCCTCTTTTTGTTTTCTTTGGAATTGATCCCGGACCGTCGCCAATAGCCTGTTGTGTTGCTTCAGTGCGACATTAATTAACTACTCTTTTGTTCTCGCTTTTGTTTTCTGCAGCTTGCTTTTAGCGCTGTTCCTTTTGAGGCTCTTTAATTCGTTTCTCATTTGTTTCGCTTTCATTTGTTTTATTTGATTCGTGATGATGACCTATATAATATATTTCACTAACGTACGCGGCAGAGAAATCGGCATTATTTGTATAGTGACGAATGGCAGCAACGGAATATAAATAACGTAAAATCAATCTCTACGGAAGTCATTTGTCAGTTTCGCAGCTTCGTTTAAATAGTCTTGGTTTGAGCTATGGAGCAACATAATGCTAAAAGTACACAGAAGAGCTTGACGCTCTTGTGAAATCCTTCAGCAGTCTGATGACGGAAGGAAATCTGGAAGACAGAAATCAGCACAGAAAAGAAAATACGAGCCAGCGACGCCAAAATAAGCTAGGACGTCAAACAATGCAGAAAATCATCTTAAACAAGTGAAAAGGATGTAATTGAAGGAGGATTTTGAGAAATGAAATAATCGTGGTAACGCGACTTAGATGTGAACTTTTTGCCATCATTTTATTAGAAATGAGAATTGAAACATAAAGAGAAATCTTATCTTTATTAGTAATATGGTTGATTAATTTTATTTAATTTGGAGGAATGAAATATGCATATCAATGCTTATATTGATAAAACTCAAGAACACGGTACCGGCTTCTCGCCAAATTGACGACTAAAATTTTCATCTCCAAACGGATATTTGGATAGGCTGCCATATCGGATGCCTTCCACTTGCGCGCAAGTGGAAGTGGAAGGTATTGCTATATACACTTCCACTTGGAAGGGTGATATACACTTCCACTTGGAAGGGTGATATACACTTCCACAGTGGAAGGGTTTGCTATATACACTTCCACTTGCGCGCAAGTGGAAGTGTATATAGCAAACCCACAACGGGTTATTGTCTTCCAAATGCATTGCCAATTGGCGATGGTACTGTGTTTTTGAGTCTAGTACAGGTGCTATGCACGGGTCTGCTAGTTTTATCCATTTTAAGTACTGCTCGTGAAAGAAAATTCGTCGAAGTAGCCAGGAAAACGGTTTGAGTTGGCCACTCCTGGTTATAAGGATTACCTTTCTAAAAGCGCTTCGAATGCTGGGATGCCTTTTAGTTCTCAAACTCGGAAGCGTTGTGGATATTCCCTCATATTCCTCTCTGTTCCCTTCGCCCAGCTGTAAAAAAATAATATTGTGGTGATTTTTGTCTTCAAAAGGATTCTTTGCTTTACGATTAGAGGATTTGTGTGCAGTTTACCATACATGCCATAATTTTGCTTCTATCTTTTTTCATTCATAGGAGTGATTATCAATTCCTATAAAATTATTATTTTTTGTCTATTAATGTTGATTAAAGCTTATATGCATAGAGAATCGTTAGCGTTTTTGTTTTGTCTCTATTCCCATCTTTTGAATTTTTCTCTAAAATAGGGCTTATTATTTTATTGATTTATGTACACTAGGAATTTCTATAATATAGCGTCATTAAGATGTATTCTATTTATCGGAAAGGGGATATAAGGGTTAGGTTGATTGTGTTTTATGGCTCAAGGGAATAAGGTAAAACCTCTCCTATGAGAGGGATTTTCTTGTAAGCAAATCAGACGGAAAGCAAAGATTTTACTTCAGCTACCCAAATGCTCTTGCATGACGCAAATTGGGGTTATCTTAAAATGCAGTTTATCGCCCTTTTGGGTACGTTTGGCGTTTCATCTACTTGGCGTTGACCATCATATACTTATTCGGAATTTATCCTTTGAAATTTTTATTGGCGGCATACTGAAAACGTACTCGAAAAACAAACCTAGCTACGTCACGTCCGGAGTACGTACAGGAAACGCGTTCCGCCTCAGAAACACTACCACCACCTACATTTAACTAAACAAAAAAAAGCTTCTCATAAGAAATTTCTGGTCCACGCTAATGTATTCTTGTAATGTGTTCTCTCAGACCAATTTTCCATTTCGAGTGGTTAAGAGATTCGGTCACAATTCACCTCTATCATAAACAGAGACGTAACTATGGGTCACCAGAATCCAGGTTAATCCTGGTGAATCTGAATCCAGTAGAACTTAGATTCGGGAAAACCGCTTCCTTAAGAAATAGCTTTGTCTTCTCAACCTTTGACACTGCCTGAATCCAGAGCATTCCGCTTCAATGCACCCGAATCTACATTAATCAGTTTCTACTGGATTGACCCGAATTCTGATGATGATTGATTCTGTTGGTAAAGGGGCCCTAATAGAGGTAGACCATGGAAGATGACCCCAAGTATTTGAGTCTAAATGGGTGGCATTTCATAAATTTTAATTCAAACGCTTTATAATTTTTCTAGGAAAAGATATTCTATAATGTTTAGTACATTTTTGGTCCACGTCACAAGAGTATTTTCAAGCGATATTTGTGTAACGTGAATACTTTCAATCACTTAATCTTTAGCATACAGCTCTTAAAAGTCAGTATTTACGTTCATGTAGCTTTTGCAATAGTTTTACTATCAGAAAAGAAAGAGATAAGATTATCTTACAAACATATGGAGAGCACACAAAGCAAGACGGAGCGTCTTTTATTAATTCTGTCCAGGACCCATTAGAAAAGCTCGACATTTTGTTAGGTATTTTGCAGTCAACAAAAATTTACAATCTAGTATTAATGCTATAAGCAATAGTTTATTCACCATTTAATATAGGGAACTAATTATTATATTTGAACCTAACTGCTTAAATAATCATTTGAAACACCTAAATTTTGTATTGGACAAAGGGCGGTATTGGCCTTATATTTGCACCAGTCACAAAAAGTCTAACTTTGCATCGGATCAACATCACCTGCAAGGACCACTAAACTAGCAAATAGGAATGGTCTAATGGGAACTTAGAAATGACTGTTTGTCGTTTCTAGCAGATACAGCAATTAAAATACTGAAGTTTAATGTGCAGCTTATGTTTATACTTACGGTTAAAGTTAGTTGAGTGCCAAATCCTTTCTTTATAGGAAAGGCTTTGGGAATTTTCAGGGTTTTCTTCAGTACGGTCCGCTTGAACTTCATTCCCTGAAAAGAGTTTACGATATCACTATACTTGAGATGAACTTAACTTGATTAACAGAATACCCTAAGATAGGTTAGAAGTCTGATGAGCATAAATGGGCTGCTCTGATTTGGATTCATTAACTACATGAGTCATGGGCAAGAGTACAGCGAAAGCGAGAGAGAGCTTGATTATCGAGGTTACCATATTTGACGCCCAATTATAGCTACAATTCTAATTCTGTTTGTTTACTTCAATTATTGATGGCTTTTATGCTAGTATGAACTTGAGCTTTTATGTAATCGAGAAAGGAACATACGAACTACTTCTTTAGACTATCAGTCCTGAATGAGCAGCACTATCAACCCTTCAGCCGGCTGAAATAAAAGACAAATATAAAATTGTCGGGAAATATCAGGAAAATTGTGTGTCAAGGGGAGTTGTTTTCTTTCTTTCGGTATCACCTTTAGGGTTGTGTGTGTTATTAAAGAAAAGTCAACGCGTCTCCTCTTTTAGAAGGTGCTGACTCTGTAGGCCTTTTATTCCTTAAAGAAATTAGGATGTGATATTCAATAAAATAAAATAAAAAATAGTAATGCATTTAATTTTAAAATAAGTATTTCATGGTTTCAAACTATAAGGAAAATTATATTCAGCATTCATTTATTCTGAGATGAATTTGTAGTGTTTCAAGAAATATATTTTTGAGGCGGAAGGATTCACTTAAGAGTACAAACACGTGTGGTCAGATTGTTATCTCAAGTATAGATCATATTCATCCAAACAGAAGTGTGTGGCAAGTGTTATGGTTTGAAATTTTGTTATCTTCTATGGCATTTTTTGGGTCATAATTGCATTTTTATTGAACATTTCCTAGCAACTTTTAGGTAATCAAAATCATATCTCTATTCATTATAAACCTTTTGTTTACCTCCAGTTATGGATTTTCTGCAGTAATATAAACAATGGTTAGTTTAATTTAAAATATTCATATTTTTAATTTTCGAATTTTATACTGTACTAAATATTTCTGTTAATTTAGCTCTGCTTTCTGTGTGACTTAATTTATTAGTACTTCATAGATTATTTTACATTAATATTTTATGAAACGATAATAATAACAGTTCCATTTTAAGGAAAATATTTCCAACAAAATATTTAGTTGTCCCATTCAGTTCATATTACGGGAATTCACTCTATTCCATCTTTACTTTATTATTCTAAATATTTTACTCCTCAAAAATGATAGTACCATAAAGTAACCTCTAGGAATTTAAGTAATTATTATAGCATCATAATATAACCTTTATTTTTTTTCCTCCATTTCAAATGAAGGAAACAAAAAATTGTAGAAGGAAACAAAAATTAATGATCGGAATATCAGTTCCATTACATTAAATAATTGTAGATAAGCTCTTTGCTTACGTACATGGACATGGAGACGAAGGCTTATTAAAAATATTTAAACATTTATTAAGAAAACTAAAGTAAAAAAATTACAATGAATAACGATCGACTCTCTTTTTCACTGTCTCCCAATCTTCTATAAATTCCAAATTAATTTTTTCATCATATTCCATATCATGGTTACAGTTTGCGCGTGCATAATCAAAAAATGCATTCACAATATCATCGTTTGCGCGTGCATAATAAATATAATAATATAATTCTCGGATCGCTTGCACGCTCGCAATAAAAATTAAATTCTCGAATCGCTTGCACTCGCTCAGTCAGCTAACTCGAAACAGCAATAGAAAAGACCATTTCTGCGATTCAAAACTTTATTTTTTTTTCATCTCAAATTGTTTCACATAAATCCAAACGATTTTGACCATAAACGCAATGTTTGACATAAGTGCGTGTGATGTAAAACAAGAGACTTCATTTGATCGCTTTATGTGAGCACCGACTGCATGAGCGGGCATGATTGCTTTAATCCTATTTGGGCAGCTCACCAAGGTATGCAAATCGGTTCCTAAGGACTTAATGGTATGCCTTTTTATTGAGGCAGTTTAAAACCCAAGAAAGTGAAAAAAAAAAACGAAGACAGTTTTTCGAGGCATGCTTGAACGATTCGTTGCATAGAAGTCAATGACCAAAATTGATTGAGTTTCGAATTGTGAAAAGAAAACTTTCGTGCAGATCACATCCATCAAATACTCTTACACAAAGAAACGTTTTCATTGATTTTTTCCAAGCCCGGCCAATTGGACATTTCCATAAGGGCCGATTTATGAACCACTTTGTGTAACACTAGTGCACCATATTTAGTGGGGTCACATTACGCCTCACATTCTTAACATACATCCTAGGAATATTTTCTTCCGTTAATAGAAAGGCTACGCATTCATTCCATACGGGCAAATATCCATGCCTTATCCCAGATACGAACCAGGAACCTTCCGATCTTGAAACCATCACCTTGACTAGACTGATTGGTCGGCGACTCTATCAATGTATTCAAAGAAAAATAACATGAATGGTAGGTTAAATAAACTTCTCATTAATTATTTATTATCTGTTGTAGTAGAAAAGTCATATTTTTAATGAAAAAAATTATACAAATTTACCCTCCTTAGTGGTCTCGACGAGGTATATCGTCATTAGTAAAACTGACCAGAACTTGATGGACGAGATATCTCGTCATTAGAAGAAAACTGACCAGATCTTGATCTCGAACATCAAAAACTCGGCAATATCTTGATGACAAGATATCTCGTCATCAGCAAAATTGGTCAAATCTAGATGTACGAGATATCGCGTGGAAACCATTTGGAGGGTTAAAATAGCCATTACATCATTTAGCCATCCAATCGGTCTAGTGGTGAGGGTGCTGGCTTCTGGATCGAAAGGTTCCTGGTTAAAATCGGGGGGTAAGGCATGGATTTTTGTCCGTCTGGAATGAATGTACGGCCTTTCTATATGAGGGTTGTGCCAAGAATATGTGGTAAGAATAAGAGGTGTGATGTGAACCCATCCTCCTTGATGCACAAGGGTAACGCAAAGTGGTTCACAAATTCACCCTTGTAATGAGTAAAGCTCATATGGCCCTATCATGAGTACAGCTGCTATGGCCAGGTATCAAATTTTGACTTTAACTTAGCCTTGCTTTAAATTTCAAAACGCTCTCTACTTAAATTCGTAACTTAATCTGTGTGAAAATAACGATTCACAATAGTTTGTCGATAGTTTGATAAAAACTGAATAACTTAACTTAAAAAGAACTTAAAATAGTGAGAATATTACCTTTGGAGTGTCAGTTTCTTCAAGGAATTCCTCCTCACAACCATCAAGGTCATCTCTACTGAACTGCAACATAATTTGTGATGTAGATACACAATACATTGCATTTTGTAACTATACACTGACGATAAAGCTTTTATTAAACAAAAGGCAGAGACATCAAGCGTCTGACAAAGAGATATTGATGCGTGACAACAGATATGCTGAGAAAGTTTAACAGATGGATTCTAATGATTTTACTTGACATTTTTACAGATTTAATATCACTTTCGAAATAACATAACTCTTACATTTATCGTTACACCAAGTTATCCCAAATCCTAAAATAGGAAAGTGTTTAGGAAGGAATCGCAGGTAAATTAGAAAATGAAGACGAATAAAGAGTATTGCCGTTTTAGTCGGTATCTTTAAGTTTAGTATATATACAGGGTATATCAAGATTTCCTTTACAAACTTTAAGGGGAGGTAAGGAACAAAATATTAAACCGTATTCACATAGGGATACACATTAGCTAGCGCCATGCGAATATGCTAGAGGGTACATTAAGGTCAGAAATGAAAAGCAACAAGTCTGTGAACAATATTTTTATCGGCCCTAATTTTACAGTTTGACAGTAGTTACATGCTTTCAGCTCCACAGTAGGGGTTCAAAGTTGCAACCACCAACAGTAGTACACTCCTGACAGCATCGACACATGCATCTTCATACGCGTTCAAAAATTCCAGATCCTCCTGACACTTGCGACAGTGAGTTTTGTGATGATATCAGTTTGTTGATGTCGCAGACAATGGGTGTTTCGAACACCAACAAAGGCTAGAAGGCCTATGACTTCTCCAGAGAAAATCATCAATGTATGATGAATCGGATGGTCATGGTGGCCAAGAAACAGGTTCATCCGGCCAATCCATCGATCCCCAAAAGTTCCCTTGTGGATATACATCCCTGTGTGATTAAGGTTTAATTTTGTATTTCTAAATCCTCTTAAAGTTTGTGTAGGAATTTTTAAAACACCCTGCATAAATATTTGATACTTAACCCTCCAAGTGGTTTCGATGAGATATCTTGTCCATTAAGATCTGATCAATTTTGCTAATGACGAGATATCTCGTCATCAAGATATTGCCGATTTTTTTATGATAACAAGATCAAGATCTGGTCAGTTTTCTATTGACGAGATACCACGTTCATCAAGATCTGGTCAGCTTTGCTAATGACGGAATACCTCGTCGAGACAACCACCATGAGGATTCGAGACACTAAACAATTTATCATTCCTCATTTGAATGCTCACATTGGTTTTAGTGCTATGAATCATCAAGTACCTAAATACACAGCAAGTAACAACAGAAAGCAAACTTGCAGATTCTGTTTTCTTGAGTAACGATTCAGAATAATGTAGCTTTCAATTCATTAATTGTGAATCGATTTATTTAATGTACTGTGTTATGATCTGCTCTTTTGAAGATTATTTCAAACACAGTGATGCACACTTACATAATCATCGCACTTGCTCCTCGGGACATCATAAAAGCGATAGGCACCTCTTCCAATTCTTCTGTCTTTCGGCTGATAGGATGAAGGAGATTTATATCGGAAAAACACATCAATCATAATTACAGAACATTACTCAAAATAAACTTAAGGTTATTCTTAACTTATTACATTATATGAAAACGTTTTAGCTGCAAGTCACCATCTAAAATCTCCAAATCGTAGTCATATTTTAAAGTTATTTTTCTAGATCCAGTTCTATATAGCGATTATAAATTTAAAAGCTTTCTTTTGCTGTATAAAATTCAGAAAATTGTGATTTAGTGAAAAAGTGTTTTGTGCGTATCCTTTAGGACAGAAATCACAATTTTCTGTTCAAAAGGATATACACAATACATGGCACATTATACATACAAAAAGCTTGTGAACTTATGATTTGGCTCACTAAATCACTGAATTTTACAACAAACAATAGTTCCTCTAGATCTAGATATATGGTACCTATAAACCTGTAGTGAACACTACATCATAAGTTTAGGAGGTTTAAAGATATCATTTATCTTGGCAATCATCGCAATAAATAAAGTTTGAAGGTTCTGTTATATATATTTATATTTTTAATATTTTTATTTTGATAATATTTAAAAGAGAGTGAGACTATAAGCGAACTCATAAACGTTACCTGAACAATATGTGGGACATCATCCTGCAAAAATTCAGCACCATATTTAAATTCGCCTTTTATTAGATCGCGCATTTCCTTCTGCAATAGAATGAGTATCATCTCTTATTCGAAGTTCAACAAAGAGTAAGACCAAAAATTACAATATTGCGTATCTACTTGATGAGATCGCTTTTGACTAATTTTCAATATTTTATCAGAATAGTGATATTTACTATTTTTGTGATGTGAAGAGCACAGGTTAGATATTGAACCATTCTTTGAAAATATTAGTATAAAATTAAGTAACACCACAAATAATTTTCGACCATTATTTAGTCGATTTATGATTACTACTACTTAGCTGTAACTAACACTGCCCTCTTAAAACTATGCTACATCTGACCCTGATTACTTCCTTTCTTATCTATCCTAAAATAAAAACCACTTTCCTTCCAACTAGAAGTGAGAAATTGTTACTTTATGAAATGTTGAACTGCTAAAAAGGAGTTTAACCGTTTATTGATGGTACAGCATATAATCGAAAAGGATACAATATACATCCAAAAAAGCTTGTGAAGAACTCTAAATCTGACGAGTTTTTCATTTGTAAGAACTAATAAGTAACCTTTGCGTCGCTTCTTAAAGCCGCGGTCAAATAGGAAGCGCAAAGCGACACGCGCAGACCAATCAGAGCGTTTTCACCTCTTGCGCCGGCACCTCTGATTGGTTTGCTAGTGTCGCTTTGCGCCTCCTATTTGACCGCAGCTTGAGTATCAACTTTCCGAGGCGTAATTTTAGTAGCTAACATCTTACCTGGGGCAAGAGGTTTGATTTAGTTTGTCGATCTAAGGTTATTTTTTACAACACGAGAACTAATTAGTTATAGTAAACCAATAGGACATAACAAAGAGAACTTATTTAGAGCTCAAATTTTAAAAAGAAATAGCCAACACATTCTTTTCTAGCATTAAATTACTAGTAGTTTTAAATCCTTGTGGGAATAAGAGAACAGTAATATCATTTAAAACGTGAATGATTTTCTGACACCAAAAGAGAAACAACGAAAGGCAAACTAACTCTTCGTCGTCCTTCCAATTTTATATCCGAATCAGAATCGTTTCTGGGAACGCCATAGCACCGATATGCACCTCTAGTAACTGTTCTTTCCTGAAAATGAAACATGCAAAGATACAATTAATAATTCTGAAAAAGTAAACAGATCTGTGGGGACTCTTTTTTATGAAGTCAGGCATAAAAACTTCATCAGTGTGTCTATCATCCATCGTAACTATTATCTTAATCTGTGTGGAAGAGCGAAATCTAGACTTTTCTAAGTCGAGGATAGTGATATGGAGGTAACTCTTATATTGGGTCCGTGTGCATAGTTGAGGATAATAATTTATTCAAAGTTCTTTGCTATAAGCTAAGATAATTAGACAGTTTTTGGAGCAGAACTAATCGAAAAAACAAAGCAATAAAGTGGGCCATACAAAAATGAGTTTCAGTGTGTACTGAAAACGGTACATGGAACGTGTTAAAGAAAAATATATTACTGTAACTACTATATCGAAAGTTATTAATTCGGAAAAACTTGAATCCCTCACCTCGGGCATGTAGGATACGTCTTCTTCTATTTGTGGGAACTCTGGACCATATTCGAACTCCCAACCTCTACTGTCAGCAAGAATGTCTTTGTCAGGCTGACAAAAAGAAATTAAGATTATAAATAGACCATTTTACAGAGAAATATTTAATATTATACCTCTCCTGGTGTTAACACAAAATATTCAAAGGATGTATTCTAATCGAGTGATGCTAAATGTTTAAAATTAGTAGAATTTCGTGGCCTATTTTTCAAACATGCTGAAAATATGTTCACCTTTAGATATTAATGGCTGTGGTATAGATGATGATATTTAGTCTTTTTGTTCGAGTTTCGATGGAATAAATTATTTCAATTTTTGCATTGTGAAAGTACAATGCTACTTCTATGAAGTTCGTTCTATCTAGTATCTTCGTTCTTCTAATAATAATTCTAGTACTTGTTATTGTAATATTTAATATCCTATGCTTTCTTATTAACACAAAAACATAGAAAGGCTGTATTCTAATCAAGTAATGCTAAATGTTTAAAAGTATTAGAATTCTTTCCGCGAACGCGTGGACCAACTACTTTCCAAACATGCTGAAAATATGTTCACTTTTAGATATGAATGACTGTGGCATATATGGCGATATTTAATCTTTCTGTTCGAACTTCGATGGAATAAATTATTTCTTTAGTTTTAGCTTTGTGAAAATACAATGCTACTTCTATGAAGCACTCGTTCTATCTAGTAAATCACTTTTTGTAAAATAAATAGACTAGATTATAAAAAAATCGGGTTGATTAGTTGTTCGGTAATTGATAAACTTTATTCGAAATTAAGTTGAAGCTTTTTTAACAAATTAAAATGATATGGCAATTTGAGAAAATGTCACAAAAACGTATTTTATATTTTTGTCTAACTTGCTATAATTTTAGAACACTCGGATCACGATTAGAATTCTACATAGATGGATTCCCATTAAAATACTTTGTAGTTTTTCAGAGAATATATGTAATTTGTCAGAACGGCATTCATATTTTACATTGATGTATCATACTATTTTTTCCACGAAATCCATAATTAAACTTAAAAGGAATTATATTGCTCAAATGTATTCACATTAAAACAGTTCAAACTCTGCATAGTTTTGAAACAATGCGCGAATAATAAACTTTAATTTCTATTACATATAAAAATATGGGACGCCATGAGTCTATCCATGTAACAAAGCTTCTATCTACACAATAATCTATAAGAGAATTTTTCAGTGCGAAAATAAACTACCGGAAGATAAAGAAAATACTTTTGGGTGACGTTTGGGTGTTAGTTCCTTCCTACACTAAATTATTCGTGTGGAAAAATCAGAGCCATATTTCATGGAACAGCCCTTCGCAATACATCTACTGAACATGTTTTTAATAAAATAAAAAGAAATATTGAATGTCTGATTAAATTCCATGAGCTACATGCTCAAATTGCATTCCAGTAACATGCCAAGTGAAGTCACTTTCGAAAGATATATCTAAAACTAGCAATACCCGCACGGCGTTGCCCGTGACATTCTTGTTTGTCTCACTGATTCTGAAAACATTAAAAAGAAAAAACAATTTTAAGAATGAATCCCACCACCACCCGGCATGACACGGGCATGTCGCCTCATTCCTTCCACCTCACTGATTCTTGCTTCGAGAGCTTCATGATACACTATTGAATGTTCTTTCATTTGGAGCTAGGATGTAAAGATTCTCGGCTTTTCCAACTCTTGAACAATCCACATACAGTTGACCATGGGAGGAACACGGTTTAATGAGATCGAATCCTACAACTTTCAGTGATTGGCCTTGTGCCTTGTTGATGCTCATGGCGAAACTTAAACGAACAGGGAACTGAAGTCGTTAAAATTGGAATGGGAGATCCGAAGGAATGATTCGGATCCTAGGAATGAATACGTCTTCGCTGCGGCATGTCCAGTCATGATGGTGGCTTCAGTGGCTGAAAAGCATAATCGGTGCCCCAATTTCCAGCTGTAATATGTGCGAGGGTACTCCAGATGGCTCCAATGTGTTCAAAAACTCTGTTGTGTAACTCACAGCCTTATCTGTGTCACATGTAGTGTCGATAGATTTGTATTATATAAATACAGAAATTATACACATTCAAAAGTAAGTTATGAAAAAACCACTACTGAAATAAAAATGTGATTAAATCTTTAAATATAACGCTATACTTTTAAAAAGTCTTGTTATGTCACCTCACTGATTCCGACAAACAACCTAAATGAATCACAATGTCAACGAAATCAAAACCAAATTAAACAGTAATAAACACTGTTACTTCATTTCATGTAATTTATTAACTGAGTTGCAGAAAATTTCTTGATGGTAGGAACTTGGCACTTGGAGTCGAACATGTAGGGGGGTGGAGCTTCAGTGGTTTACTTTTCATTGGTGGTACGAAAAAGGACAAAACAGTGACAATACAAAGAAACGAGTTTCAGAATTGAAAAAGTTGCATAAAATCAATTAAATTTTTAAAAATAATTGAATTGTGTTCAAAAAATAAAAGGATAAAGTAAAAGTAAGTACAAAACTTCCTTTTATAATAGTAGAGATACGTAAGACCACAAAAACACTAGCGTCCTCTATGAGATGCTTTTTCTGTAAACCTAAACATAGATGGATGGCCTAGTGTTTTTACGGTAGAATGTATTTCTTCTAAGTATTTTCAGTTGGCTACATTTTAAAGAAAACCCTTTGTCTTCCGACCATAAGCAACCGGATGTGTAAACACTCGTATTTCGGTGGTTTGTTTTTACACTGAAAATTCCTCACATATTCAGCCTTTTAGAAAAAATCCTCAAATAAGAAGAAAAATTTACAATGTTAGTTTCGTAAATGGTACACTTTAGTTAAAACAATTTCAACACGCAACAAAATCAAGTTACCACGCGTTTCCTTTTGATGTCTTTTATTCGCCTATGTAAGCCCTTGGGGGCATTCACTTTGCTCCTCACATAGCAGCTGTTATCGTAATCAGCCTAACGGAAAAGAAAGGTTATGCAACTAATCACTAATTAATTTTTAAAATCACTAATGTCATCAAAAATTCAAATTCTAATATTTGTAACTGTTTCGTTTCAGTAATAAAGTGTGAGATAGTGCTTACATCCCAATCAAATTGTCTTCCTAGAACGTATCGGTGATGGCCAATTGGTTTGTTGCATTTACTTCGAATGTAATTCTTATTTGTGTAATCCACCTGAAACAGTTTGAAATTGATTAATATGCAGTATACCCCTTCTCTAATATCCCTCTGTTCCATAGTTTTTACAAGCTCTTGCACAGACACTGAGATCGCGTTCCTGGTGATTTTAGTGAAGAATAAGTAGGAAGATTCACCAGGACATAGAAACTATGGTTGGTTAGTTGGTTTTTTATGGCCCAAGGGCCAGACTTGACCAAGCGTCAAAAAACACTGCTTCTATTTAATAACTATTAGTTTTCAAACATAAAAACTATAGAAGAGAGATACCAGTAAGGTTGAGATGTTCACAGTATGGAAGATTATTGCGGAACCTTCCATAATACTGTCCTGTTAAATATCACTTAAAGAAATCTCATCAAGTAGTTTCTATGTTAAATGACTGATAATTATATATGCTCGGTTGGGTTGCTGCAAGCTGTTTTTGTTACTTGTTTATTTTGTTACTATTTTATTAGTGTATACGAGATGGTATCAAGATTTTTCAAAGTGATATGAAAGTATCAAATGGTTCTTTGAACGATTCCGAATTTTAGCGGGTGACTGGTTCAATGAGCATATAAGTATGAGTATGTCGTATCTCAAATTATGGCTGATATGGCAAAAACTGATGTTTTGTAATTAGCACCCCAAATTTCCCCAAGAAAAGTAGTTTTTCAGGCACTAATATGTGTGATAGTGCGTTAGCTGCCTGCTTTTATATGTTAATATTTGAAATTTCGGGAATCATAGCATGATTCGTTGTTATCAGTTCAAAAAATATGTACGGTAAATTTTTGCAGTGACATTAGAGAAGAAAAATTCAAAATAAAGTTGCATTATGTTTCGGTTTTAGTTACGCAACACAAAAACAGACATGTTATGGTTATTATAATCTAATAAATTAAAGAAAATATGTTTCCTTTAGACACTAAACAAGATAAATTTAGATTAAATCTTCACGGGTAAGCCTTCATTTTTCTCGAATCATTTTCTTTCTTGCAGCTATTATTGAAACTTGCATACCATTAAAAAATTTCCATGTTTTAAGCTTAGAAAACAGACAGCACATAACTTATTCCACCCTAACCCCTCATCTTCCGGTACCATAGTACTATCGACATCTTAAGCCGTGGTCAAATAGGAAGCGCAATGGTGTTGACCTATCAACTACCATCTGTTGATTCGGAATTCCTTCGTTGGAATGTTAAATGGCGAAGTGCTGAAAACATTCCAAAAGACGTCACGTTCAGAATACGTACAGGAAACACGTATCGCCGCAGAAACACTACCGCCACCTATGCTAGACAGAAAAGCCTCTCATTGGTTATGAATGGTAATATATCGTTACCACCACGCCAAAGGCCCCAATCTGCAAAATTGAAGTTTCTGCAAAAACGCGTTCAAAGTTCTGATGCTTCGGGAAAAATCGAGTTACGACTCAAAGGTTGTTTTCTCATGAAAATCGACATTTCTTCTACGAATCAAGATGATTCGTGGCTTTGTCATAGTATAAAACATGAAATGGTGACTCGAAAAATGCAGTTAGGTGAAAATCGCCAAAATGCAGATTGTTGCCTATGGCGTGGTAGTAACGATATGATTGGACAATATTAAAGAATATTTATAGTTTTTAGTAAAGAAAATCGGGTAGGCTGTGTCGGAGAGGGTCGCAAGGTTTTACATGAATAAGTCTCGTTAACGTATAATATTGATTGGGTGTAAAAAATAAAAGAAAACCAAATTCAGCACTCATCAAAAGTTGATGATTTGCACTTCCGCCTAGATTACGTTCGATGTATTTCTGCTTGTTTTTCGACAAGTATATCTCGAAATTGTGAAATTTTTTAAGTTTTTCAACTGCGATTCAAAGTTTCGCAATCAACACTGTATTCGGTTTCACTTCTATTGTCTTAAATCGACAGATCTCCGATGTCAGCTTTCGTTTCAGACCGATTTCGACGTCGTAGCGCTTTGCAGCCTCGAGTTATACCGATTTGAAATTTGCGCTGCTCAGCGGAAAGTCCCCAAAACGCCGTCCGTCCCTCCCCGCTTATCGTGGCACACGAACTCAAAGGTCACTAACAAGTCTTTGTTCTCTAAGCTATTGAAAAGCAGTAGGTTGGTTTGGTTCGAGTTGATAATATATAAATTATTACACCGAACTCGACACCCATTTTTTCGTAACGCTCAACATTCCGTTCTGGCCACCTGGTAGCGGTCCGATTTTATAGATGAATTCGCGTCGAAAAGGGACAAAAGTGATATTTTAGTAAAAACGACTGGACGGCCGAGGAAACATGAGAGAAAGCGGCTCTGCCCCGCTTAAAAAGGTATGCATGGCCAACCTACTTATATGTGGCTAGCAAAAATATGTACGCTCCTCAATTTGACTAAAAATATTTTTTTTTTATATTTTTTACCGCCCACTTCGTCACAGCATAATAAGCCTTGGCTTTGTCCGACGACCTTCGCTTCAATGGATCCAGCTCGCTTGGTCTCAAGGGCCAAGACAATCTGTGCTGATCCCTCGATTCCCTGCTCTGCCTCGCCCTCTCTGACCACCTCTTCAGGCCGCCTTTCACATGAGGCATCGTCACGTCCGAGTCGGTCACGTCCGCACTTGAGAACCGTCGGCCCGGTCTCGGATCTATCCTCCATGTTGAGGACCCTCCTCGTCCAGCGAACCCGGTCCTCTCGAAAGACCCCCTGTCAGCTTCCGATAGCGAGGATCGTCCCTTTTGCGTCAAGGTCCCTTTCGGAAGCACGTCCGACCAAGACGCACGTCGCCGGATTGATTCAGCTCTGGACTCCTCGTCGGTTGAGTCACTGGATCTTGTGGAGTGTCCCAGGCCTGATTCGTCTTTCACGTCTGTAGGACTCGATGGAGGCTCATCGTCCAGTGGTGGGCGGGTCGTCGAGGATCTTTTGTACACAATCTGCAAAACAAGTGGTCAGAAGGTCATGTTACAGTGGAACAGGAAAGGGATGGGCTTGACACCCTCTTTCCATCTACTGGATATAGGCATGTACTCGGAACATAATTTCGGAGGTATCTCAGAACACGCATAATGACCACATCGATTGTTTGGAAGAATTCTAGCAAATATCCTATTGATCAATAACAAAACTGGTTAAAAGTCCAGCATGGAAGACTGCAGGTTGCAGAACGGATATGCGCTTGTGGACCCCTCAGAGGTTACAATTACTAACACCATCACACACTCCAGTGCCTAGTGTCGTGAGACACTGTATCAGTTTAAATTAGTGTGTTTGGATGAATACATGACACCGAGGTGACATGTCTATACAGAATTTTAAGCTATATCACATATTAATTATATCTATCCTATGACATTCTATCTTATACTATAAATGCAACATGCATATTAAAAGTCAATCCTTTTGGATTATCAAGTCCTGATGAGTCACTGCCAATAAGTTTGACCCTCGAGCCCTTCTTAGTAGCAATGTGAGTCACGTGATCGTCAGCAGATGTCCTAATATGCTACGATGCTGACTCTGATGTAATGCAGAGGTATTCCAATTCCACTACAAGAGCAATTTTCCAAATTGATTTTTTAAAACCTCTTCAAGAAGGATGGATCGTGTCCTGAAAAAAAGAGCTTCTCTTTCCTGGTCCAACCTGTTGATTTCAGCGATACTCTTGGCAACTCCTCATTAATTGTCCTGCCTATTTCCACCACTTGTATGATTAACCAAATTTCGATTTACGCTGATTGAATTGGTTTTGAAATGTTTTTACGCAAAATATATTTCGAGAACCATGGGCGGCACTCTCCCTGAATACGTCCCCGCGTTTGAGCGAATGGGCCAGGAATCACGCATGACACTATTTTTCTTGTTTCGTCCCATCCCTTCCCATTCAAAGACATACACCCAGCACATGCATAAATCGCGTTTCTTTCAGCAACCGATCGAATTGTCATAATATTAAACTTCTAAGCCTCACGAGATTTCGAATAGTGTAGAATCGCTTTTACCCCGCAACACAATGACTAAATAATTACATCTATTGGTTGAAAGAATTCATGGATTTTTTCAACCTTTAGAAATATCCTGCTGTTCCTTTACTAACACCGTCATACATTCCTCTGCCTAGTGTGATAAGGCTTCATTGCCTAGTATGGTGAGACTCCTGCTCTTAGTGTGGGGAGACTTCCATGTCTACTGACTTAGAATAGAACCCTTTGAAAGATTCCTTTCCGCCGAATTTTTTAAAACTCCTTTGAAAATATTTCATTGCTCCTTTCCTTGGAATAGGAATCCTTTGGAAAGATTATATTTCTCCTTTCCTTAGAATTGAATCCTATGTAAAGATTATATTGGTGAAGAAGGTTAAAATTTGTTAGAAGTCATGGCATAGAAGACTACAAGTTTCAAGGTGTAATTATGCGTATGAACTCCTCAGAGAGTGAAGTGAGTATTTTGTTTGATTTGTAACTATTTTTATACCTGTCTAGGTTTTTCCACCACTTGTGAATTTAACAAAACTTCGATTTACATAGATTAAGCTAATTCAGCATTTATTGTGTAAAACTAGGACATTTCGAAGCGTACCCGGAGCCCTCAACCTCTCCCCTACTGAATACGTCCCTGATTGGATATCAGCAAAATTTTTTTTCTTTAATCCTCTGTGGGGTGCTTACAATATATTTATCTGTTCTGGGACCTGCAGTCTTCCCCGCATGTCTTCTAACCAGTTTTGACCTTGACCAATAGAATCTTTCTGGGGATTCTTTCAACCAATAGATATGGTTATTCGTCCATTATGTATACTACGTGGTAAAAGTAATGCTGCACTAGTAAATCTCGTGACGCTCAAATGGATAACCTCTTCAATTCTCGGTAAAAACCCTCGCCATAAAAATTATTGTATTGGCTTTTTGAAAAATGTGTCCCCAAGGGGAAAATGTCTCCATATGGGTGCGTTACACATTTGGAGACATTATCATCATGGGTTGGGGACGTTACCCTCATGGGTTGGGGACGTTACCCTCATGAGTTGGGGACGTTACCTTCATGGGTCAGAACATTATACTGTTGCTGAATGGGAACAACAGGAATAAGTGAACTAGCGTTTTTAAGACCTTTGGTGAAATTCTTAGACTCCGGATAGATTTTCCCAGCAAATTCAGACTCATACATCAAATTACACAAAATTGTGGCATTCAACAGGTATTAGACAGGGCAGTGTACTATAACGATCCAAATTGTATTGAAAGTTTGTAAGGAATCTAGAGTACAAAGGTTTAAGCAAATGGATAAGTAGTATTTCACAGAGAAACAACTGAAAGCATCCATAGAAAGAAATGGTACAAAATGTAAAATGAGGTTTCTTCGGAAAATGCTCGTTGCATTAGAATAACCGGTTTTAGAATTTATATGAAATATCACTCAATTGGTGGCCAAGGTCTTAGGAATTAAAACATTCTTAACTATTTTTAATAGTTAAAACTTAAATTGCGCTTACTTTTGAGACATTTGCATTTTACAAAATTCGCAATTTTGTAAAATTTTCGCAAAATTTTGCACTTTACAGTGTACAATTTTGCATTCTTCTCTTAACAGTAATGCTGAATGAGCATAAAGGCACACAATGAGCATTGTTCATTGCCTTTAGTGCCAAAGTCCTTATAGTGACTAAATTTTTAAGACGCATTTTAAAGTTTTTCAATTAATAAAACTAAATTTAAAGATGTAAAATTAAAAATGAACAAAATTAAGTGCATTAAGTAGTTACATTCATGCATACAATAAATATTTTTCGGAAAAATTGCGTCAAATGTTTGAGCAAAGTGCATCTATGAATTTAAATTTATGGAAAAAGTATCTTCCGACGTACCTTAGAGGTGGTTTCTTCGATGAGATCTGCATCATACCCCTCATCTTCCATCTGAAATGATAAGACAGTAGACATAACTTGAAACACACTCGAAACAATTCAAACTCAATAGAGAAAAAAATTATTTTGGACACCTAGGTTGGTTTCGGGTTTTATGGCGTAAGGGCCATATTTGGCCATGCTGCGCCAATCACAATACAACTTCAAGTAAAAAATGTCGTGAAAGGGGAGAAAAAGGAGGGTTTAGATAATAGAATAATAGGATGAAAGCAGAAAATGATCGCTTGGGTGAATCCCAGGAGCGCGGCACCCGTGTTTACTAAAGACAGTAAACCCCATGGGAAAAGAAAATATCGCTAGAGTACCTCGAGTTCGTGAAGCCCGAACACACTTAAAGAAGATGTGTTCCTGAGGGCTTGAACACCTACAGAGATGTAATTATACAGGTATTGATCCAGCTTGTAATTTTTAGAATGTCGAAATTACTTAATCTGTCAAAGCTGGGTGGTAGATTTCTCTGTATTACCGAGAATATGGATATATTGATCAAAAATCATTAACTTTTAAATAGGCCCATTAAAATCGTACGCTACCTCATCTTACCCTGTAACCATAGTAACGATTGCCGCAATCAAAGCACCTAACGTATTTTCCCACTTCAGTTGTGGCTAATAGTTCATTTGTTGAGGGATAAAAGAGTTGGTTGATTTGGGTTTTATGGCTCAAGGTAAGGGATAAAAGGGAATCCAAACACTAAACGGAAGTAAAGTGGGAAATGCGAGATTAAAAATTTGGATAGTGGTGTGACCTTGGTGTGACCTTGATACCCTTATTTTCATGTCGAGATTTGAGCGTATGCTTAAGTGCCGATATATCGTCTAATACTGACTATAAACTCTCGCCACGGCAGATTTGCTCACTTTTTAACTTTAGTGTTCAGTTGCACAGACTGTTAAGTGTATTTAATGCTAGTGTTTGAGTTTCTAGAATTTATATTACTTAATATTCCTTCAAAATATTTTAAATCTTCTTGCTGTCTCTTTTTGATAGAGACCACGTAATTTAGTTTACTGAAGTTAAATCTATAGTAAACAGTTCTACTAAACATGTCTGCTTTTATGTCTCGCTAATTTTTAAAGAAAGTTTTTTTCGCGTTGCGTTAAAATAAGATTTCTAGGATAAAAAGCATGATTAAAATCTAGTTGGTATATTCTTGAGCTTGGCGTTAGTTTTTCGTCTCCAAGGTGGAAAAAGGTGGCCATCAAGCTTCTTTCTGGTAACCCGCAGAGGAAACAGGAAGAACGGGGGTTACCATAATTCAGAGTGTATCACTCATGCAAACGCAAAGCTCAACTCCGTACAGTCAACTAGATTTTAACCCAAAGCATAATTGATTATAAGTCCATTTGCCATTCTGGACATCAAAGCCCTCGTATAGGAAGGTAGGATATCGTATAGGAAGATAGGATCGTAGCAAGAGCCCTCACATAGAAAGGGTCACCGGTATCTTGGTACCGGAACGACAGCCATGGAATACCCGGGAAAAATGAAGTTTTTTTGTACTGTAATATGCAGTCTGTTCTCTAGTCATAAATCATTCAAAAAGTTGTGCATGTGTACAAAGGAAAAGAAAAAATATATGCATCTGCGTCAGGATACATTTAGTACTGATTGATAAACAAACATTGGGAATACTGAATGTGGCCCCTGGATCGTATCCCAAGATAAATAGACAAATAAAAACTCAAGGACACTGTACCCACATATCACCAAAATCGACAACCAAAATTTTCATCGCCAAACGGCTTTTGGATAAACCTACATAGGGTTACCATATTCCAAAATCATTGCTATTTGGCGATGGAAAATATTGTCAATTGAAGGTGGTACCTTGTTCTTGAGTCTAACCGATCCACTTTGTTGAAAGACCATTTTTGAAATGATGTTCCTAAACTTACGAAACAAGTTAAAGCTTCATTGCAAGAAACGTTCAATTCTCTGAACAATTAGACACCAATTCAGGTAAACCGTCTTATTCCTTGTTTTATAATTTTCGATGTGATAACTCTTTGGAATTGACGATTGAAATCTTTGCCAAACGGCTATCGGGATAGGCCTACGAGTTACCATATTCCAAAATTATCACCATTTAGCGATGGAAAAATTAGCGCCAATGGATAGGCACAATCAAGAGTTGAGAGAATATATATCAAACAAAAATGAAACTTTTCTAGCATTTTTTTCATATACAATAAAAGTGATTTCAAAATGCGATTCATACAATGCACAAGTCATAAACAGTATAAAAAGTTTATCACCGACAAATACGCTATTTAAATGTAAATTTGTTTGTTACTAACCTATATTTTTTTATACAAGAGGATTGATGAGCTGCTCAAAATAAAAATGAATTTTCTGTTATAAAATTTAAGTTTTCTGAAATTTACATCGAAATCACACAAATTTTGAAACTATGAGATCTATTAATTTTTGTTATTCCGGCAAAATTATGTTGTTGCTATTCGTGGTTGCCAATTGATAACTGTAAATTAACATTTAAAAACAATACAAACTAAAAATTAGCTAGGATGCCGTATAATTCATAAAAACTGTATAATTATGCAGATTAAACTCAATATTTATTCCTCATGTGGAAGAAAATTAAATGAATGTGTCAAATGTATAAAAATCTTATTATCTAAAAATATATAAGATATAAAACATAGACTTGGACGGCAGACATCACTCTTTAAAATAAAATAAACGACATACTAATTCCTAGTTTTTTAACTCATCCACTGTCTCAAGAGTAGACGTGAAATATAAGTAGACTGAGCATTGCTATTGAGAGAAGCTTCAAAGTGTGTGGCCAACATGTCGACTAGTAGTCACGTGACTGCTCAGTGAGAAATTGACAGATGACAAATTTCGCATTTTATCGCCTCGTTACTCTGTCATAAGATGTTTTATCGCCTCGTTACTCTGTCATAAGATGTTTTATCGCCTCGTTTGGCGACAAAACATCTTATGACAGGGTAGGTGTGTGAATGCACATTTCCATAGTGTCTAGAAAAGTGTTGAAATCGCTAAACTTTACTACTATGTCACGCAGACCAATCAGATGATGAATCAATGAATGGGCGTCTTGTTCCGTCCCTTGGACCAATCAGGTGGTAAATGTTTATTTTCATCCGCAGACGAAAGATCTGAGGATCACTTTACTACAAGTTTTGGTCAGATGATCCTGGGCACATAAAAAGTTATTGCTCACTCCACTTTTAAATTTCAACTAAAGCGTTGTCCTTGGATTTTTCCCTTCGGGATTTATCCCGGACCGTCGCCAATATCCCTTTGTGTTGCACCAGTGCGACGTTAATTAACTACCTACCTAGCAACGTCTAAGGTCTCAATTAATTACGACTTGAGTAGTACAAAATATAATTTTTTTGATTTGTAGTACACAAATATAAACCAACTTTCTTCAAAAAGTCAATTAAAATGTGTACCAATCAACCCGTATGTGCAATATTTAAAATTAAAAAACAAATAAAAGCTTCGTACGATTTGAAAATACTAACTATCGGTACCAAACGGATTTCGGACCTCCCTAGTGTGCCTACAATAAAGCATGAAGGAGGTGGCATAGAACTGTGGGGTACTTTCAGTTAAAATGGAAGGGGTACGCTGGTTCTAGTACATTGTAATATGAACTCTGCATTGTAACGTACTGGGCCAAATAATTTTCAAAAAACCAAACAGCCCCAAAAAATATTCCAATTCACCCCCAATTAATTGAACACTTCCATCATGGCACTACAAGGGCGGATTTGTGAACCATTTTGCGTTACCTTGATACACCACGGGGAGTAGGTTCACATTATACCTTACATTCTTGCCATGTATTCTAGGCACAACTGTTTATAGAGAGGCCACGCATTCATGCAGGGCGTACAAACATCCATGCAGTACCACAAATTTGAACCAGGAACCTTTCGATCCACAAATCAGCACCCTAACCACTAGACGGATTGGTCGGGATATAACAAATATTAAGGATATTATTTATATTATACCATTTACTTTGAATTTTTGTAGTAATGAAACTTAAAACTACCATCATTGATAGTTTTAGAGATATATAGATAGGTAGGAAGTTGAATTTACGTCGACTTGGAGCAACACAAAAGGATATTGGCTACGGTCCGGGAATAATCCCGAAGGGTCATATAATGCAAAGTAACTTTCACACAGCATAGCAACGGATGTTAAATTGCTGAATTGTCATAAAAGGAAAGGAACCCACTCGAATTCATTGCTCAAGAAATAATAACTTTGACATTGAATACTCAAAGCACAGCAAAGGAAAGAGCTAAGAAGTTAGTTGAATTCACGTCGCATGGACTAACGCAACGGGTTATTGGCGACAGTCAAGGACAAAACCTCGTAATTTTGAACCACGGCCATATGACGAGGTCAACACCTGAGATGGCACCCCACTCGCGAAACTTCCACACCACACCAACGCGAGGATATTTGAGGCCACGACAGATTTAACGTGCACCAGCCTCACGTACACGACGGACTTTGGTCGGATCAAGTTTGGAAATCGCTACTCTCCCATTGCTAATCCAAGTCTCTACCAACCGAGCTATCGCGGCCCCTAATGGAATGATATTCGATCATCATGTTGGGAGATGGAGCTAGCCCCAACAAAAAAAGTTTGAGAGTTCCAAGGAGTTCGGACCTCCAGGACTTGATGTCCGACTCTCGATATAACGGACATACTACATAATGAGTGAAATAGAGCTACCCTACATATCTGGTTACCCATATTACCTGTATATTTCTATATTTATCCCTCCCGTTTAGTGGGGCTGGGACCCCAACCCTTTAAATTTTGGGGAGGACAAAAGATTCGGACACTTAACCCTCCTGGTGGTTTGTCTCGACGAGATATCTCGTCATTAGCAAAACTGACCAGATCTTGATTGGCGAGATATATCTCGCTACTAGAAGAAAACTGGCCAAACCTTGATCTTGCCATCATCAAACAACCTGCAATATCTTGATGACGAGATATCTCGTCATTAGCAGAATTGGTCGAATCTTGATGGACGAGATATCTCGTCGAAACCACTTGGAGGGTTAAGACGGCGCCCCTCACTCTAGATACAATAGCAATACGACCTAATGAGTGAGGTGAAGTTATCCTGCATATTTGTTTAGTTCATTCCTCGTATTCGTAGGTAGTTAATTAACATCGCACTGGAGCAACACAACTGGCGATAGTACGGGATCAATCTCGAAGCGAAAGATCCAAGGACAACGCCTCGTAATTTTGAACCACGGTCAGATGGTAAGAACAACACCTGAGCTGGCACCCCACTCTCCAAACTTCCACATCACGCAAATGTGAGGACATTTGAGGTCAAGACTGTGCACCAGCACCGTATACACAACGGTCTTTAGATGGACCGAGTTTCGAACACGCAATCCTCCGGTTGTTAATCCGTTGTTCTTCCAACTGGGCTACAATGGACCTCCTCCTGTTTGGAGATGAAGTCTGTCGCAACGGAGAAAATGGTTTGAGAGTCCCAAGTTGTATTCGGAGCCCTAGGACGTGGCACCCCAGTTCTCAAGAGTTTCGCGCTGCTTATAACTTTCCGTTTCGCCAACTCGTATAAAATCTTCTAAGGCATACCGGATGTCGGTGACTCACGCCTAAGTGATTTCCAGAAAAATCGCCCGATTTCGGTCAACTTATTTTAAATAAAGCGTTTCTTGGTCTATTTCCCCTCTGATGTCTGCAAAAGTGTGTGACCATGGAAGTGGATCAGTCAAAGTTCTACGACCGAAGTGCTATCTGGTCCAGAAGTTCTGCGTTTTACTGACCTCGTGTCTCACCTTTTCCCCCTTCCGCTTCGCAGTAACCCACGAAGATAACCCTGATTTTTAAAACATGAATAATTATGCGCGCGATGCTTGTAAAAAGTTGATGGACCGTGCTGTTTTATTTACGGTCGGGGGATGATGAATGGAATTTGGTTATGGAAATAGTGCGGTGAATTTGGGATACTTCTCTTTTTAGAGATATTTCATTCATTCCCCAACTCTAAGTTTTCCTGCGACAGATCTTTGCTTTTTACGTAAAAAAAATAATTTGAAATCTGTCTCTACGAAATGAAACATTGGGAAACAGGTTGTTGTTTTAGGGTTTTATGGCGCAAGGGCCATATTTGGCCAAGCTGCGCCAAACACAAGACAACTCCAAGTAAAAAATGTTAAAGGAGAGAAAGATAGTTTGGAGAGTAGAATAATGAGATGAAAGCAGAAAAAGATCGCCTGAGTATCCCGTGAGAACGACCCCCGTGTTAACTAAAGACAGTAAACCCCATGTGAAAAGAAAAGATCACTAGAGTACCTCAGGTACGTGAAGCCCGTACACACTCAAAGGAGATGTGCACCTGAGGATTCACTTCCTAAAGAAGAGGATTGCCAGTATCGGAACCCGAGGAACCACCTGTAAATGTGAAAAGGTTTCTCTCTTTGTGGGAAGTGGTTCTGTGGAAGTTGCTGTGTTCTCTCTTTAGATTTAAAAAGTTAAATCTTCATTGTAGTATATAACACTAAGCAGTCCGTAAATGTAGAAAGAATTCGTTGGCTGGTTTGGGGGTTTTATGGCGCAAGGGACATATTTGGCCGTGCTGTCCCAGACACAATACATACAGTATCAATTTTATGGTATCAATATATGCTACTATAAAAGAGGAAAACTGATATAAATGCACAATAAGAACAGTAGTCTAGCACATCGAACGATCTAAAAGGTAAACGTTGCAAGTTAACGGTGAAGTTGAAACTCAAATTCAAACTTATGGAAAATTACGTCACGCACAACGCGTCTCACATCTTGCATGTTGCGTCCCGTGACATCAAACTATGCTCACATTTTTTTTCAAGTTTCAACAATTTTGCAGTTTTATATCTGTTTGTTGCCATTCGTTAATAAATAAATAATATCGATTTCTGTGCCACGTACGTTAGAGATACGTTCAATATAGATAAGTTGAACTTTCTGAGAGGCTTTTACGGATGAGCTAAATGTAGGTGGCGGTAGTGTTTCTGTATGTATCCCGGACGTTACTTAACTTGTTTTTCGAATACGACTTCAAAACTTTGTCAATAAAAATCCCAAAGAATAAATTCCTAATTGATAGTTGATTGGTCAACGCCCATTAGATTACAAGGCAAGCGTTGCCCAAACGGCGGTAAATTTAAATCTAATGTAACCCCAATATGTATCAGACTAGAGCATTTGGGTTGTGGGAGTAAAATCATCGCTTTCCGTCTGGTTCGTTTGTGAACACTGAAAATCTCTCAGTGATCTCTCTCAGAAATCTCTCAGAAAATCAGACCATTAGTGTAAAACTGGTAAAACCGATATTTTAATTGACAGGTATAATCGTGAATTGTTAAAACGCTTTCTTGGTTTTTCATATCAATGGCACAAATGTGAATGAATTCCTCTCTAAATCTTTCAGAAAAACGTAACCCCGTATCTAAGTTTCGAAAAATTTAAGTGGTCATATGTGAATATCGAATTGCAGACAGACTGGTGAAAACCAAATGCTTTGAGCTAGATCAAACAAACTAGAATTCATTAAAAGATAAATAAAACAAAAATGCATTCCTCTTCTGATATCAATTCCCAAAATGATCTTGAAAAGACAGAAACAGACAATCCTGAGGATGAAATTCATGAAACTGAGTGTCCATCTGCACAGACACTTGAAGAATTACTCAGTCCAAAAGACCCTGAACAAGTGTTTAAAGACAAACTCAATGCGATACTCGAAAGACTGCAAGCACTTCCGGACGATGCACAGGAAATAAAACTCCCGGAAGTAAAACAAGATACAAAAAGCGTGTATACCAAATTATGCAAAGCTTTGAAGGTACCCATGAGTTCCACATTTCTTCAAAACATTGAAAATGAAGAAATGGACTTTTCCTATCACTGCCTGGGACAAGCCGGTATCATCGCAGTGACGAAATCCTTGGTCCCCAACACAGCTATCAAACGCCTCAATTTTTCCTGTAACAAACTAGGGGCGCGGAGCTTACCAGCGATCACATCCCTCCTCAACCAAAACGAAAACATTTCCCATTTGAATTTGTCCAATAATGGAATAGGCAAAAACAGCGCACAGCAGTTGAGTAGTCTCATTTCAGTCTGTCACTCAGTGGAGTTTCTAGACTTGTCTTCAAATGACCTCGGAGACGAGGAATTGGTTGAGATCGGGATGTCCTTGGCTGAAATCGACAGCATCAAGGAACTTGATTTGAGCCGAAACGACTTCAGTTCTGTTTCTGGAAGCGCTTTCGGGTCTTCCATCGCCAAATGCACCGCACTGGAAAGATTGCACTTGGGCAACAACCACATCGAAGAAGGAGCGAGTGCAGTGTTCAGCAGCTTGAAAAAGTCGAATTTAAAATACTTGGACCTCTCGAGAAATGGCATTCCTGATGAGGCCATCCCACCTTTGGCAGCTGGTCTTCGAAATAGCAAGTCTCTAACAGAATTGGATCTCAGCGGCAATTACATAACCGACAAAGGAGTGAAACCTTTGGCTTCTGGTTTAAAAGGCAGCTCATGTTTAGAAATAATACGATTGGCGAACAATCCGTTCCAAGGAGCCGCAGCTAATATTATTCTAAGATCAGTTGGGGGTAGTTTAAAACTTCTCGATCTGTCAGGTATAAAAGGGGATTTAGCCTTCATGAAAACTTTGAGGAAGAGCGGAGAAAACGTTCAGGTGATATTCGGATCGGAGATCAGGTACGACCTCTTTCCTAGAGGTTACAGAACACCCAAAGATGATTCGATAAACGATTCGAATGCCTTGGAAGTCGCTCAGAAACTGGCTGATGAGAAAGGGGTTTCTTTAAAAAACGTGTTCAAGAGCATCCACGCTGGTTTCCTGGCTCAAAAGGCTGCTGAAGAAACCGAGGAATCTGACGAATCTGGTGATGAGAAAGACAATGGACTGCGACACTTGACAGGCCGTGAATTTGCAAGAGCCCTATCGGAAAGTCAGTTGTCAGCACCGAAAGCGCTGGCCCAGGAGCTGGCGAATGCGTTGTGCAATGAAGATGGACTTGTGAACATGTGGGAAGTGATATCAAAATTGAAATGGAGGCCTGACGATATAGCTATTAAAATTAAAACAAAGAAACCTACGCCGAAAGAGAAAAAAGACAAAGGGAAATCAAAAGGGAAGAAAAAGTAAAATGTCTTGGAACAAATATGATTTAAATATCCAAACAGGGAGAGGGCATTTTCCACATAAATGTTATTCTACAGAAATGAATCTTTCTTGAAACAAACGACTTCGTCTGATTGTTCTTTCGCTGATATACAGTATAAAAATCAAAATTTGTTTCCTTTACAAAACTATTCTAAAGATAGTGAAGCTTTGGTAAGATTTGAAATCCTTCTCATTAAAAGACAGTTTTTAACTTTAAAAATACATACAAGAAATGAGAAAAACAAAATTTACAGATCTGACATATTTTGAAAAACAATATGCATCGGCTCATGTATAATTGGTTTGACATGTGCTCTATTATATACGTTCTTGATCAATTCTACAATTAGTTTTTGTCGTCCTATTATGTTTCCAGTTTACAAAAATATAATCTGGTCAACTGCCCGCAAAGGTAAATATCCATTTTGTTATGAAATCTAGCTTGATAAGTTCCAAATGCTCCATGTGATGCTCTGCGTAGTTCAGGTAAGAAAGCAGATGACCTTAATATGGTCTACTTTCCATATGGGCATCGCTAGGAGAAAGGGCTGCCAAACGTAAATGTATGCGACCGCCATAGATATTTTACGATAACTCCTTATCGGCTTCCGATATCTAACGATGAACTCGGAGTCAGAATTCGTTCTAACGAGGCCAATTATAGAAGCGCCTTCTTTACATTTGACCTGAACCTTTCGAAAACTGGACTATGCAAGTACGATATTTATATTGCAAAAACAAAAAAAATCATTTTAAATATTTTCCCTTTAATTATTAATGTCAGTCTACCACGAAAACTACATCCGCCACGAAATCTATGATTGTCTGTTGCCATAGAAACACATCTTATCCCATATCCAAATAAGGGATGTGTGAAGGATCGTACTGTTTGTCACACTGGCGCCTTTAATGATAATTTGGAAACATCTGTAGATTTTTTAAAATGTTGTCTTTTACCCCTTTCCGTTGCATCGGTCTAATTGCCCCTATGTCACAAAAATTAACCGCATTGACAAACCAAAACAAAATCGACACCGAATCGCCCAGATATCCACCAGAATCATCCCTACTTAAAAATGCACGAGCCCTCTTCCCATAGCAACCGTCACCACCAGACTTACATTCCTGTAAGGTTCTTCCTCCCTGGGTGTATTTCTTCTGTGTCAGTAAACCTTTCTTTGTGTATGTCCATTACTTGATATTGTATGTCTTGTCTGGCGCAGCATGACCAAATGACCTTCGCGCCATAAAAACCCAACCACCAGTCTCAGTGGCGGAAGCAGTTCTCATCGTAGACATGCAATACCATCATATCACTGTCTAACATCGGGTATATTGGTAGGTAGTTAATTAACGTCGCACCGGAGCATCACAACTGGCTGTTGGCGACGGTCCGGGATCAACCCCGAAGGGAAAGATTCGAGGATACCTTGTAATTTCGATGGGGCCGTCGTGGCTCAGTTGGTATGTCCACTGCCACGATTCGATTCTAGCCAGACCGTCGTGTACAAAGCTGGATGGTACACGTTAAGTCTGTCATGGCCTCACATTGGCGTGGAAGTTTGGAGAGTGGGGTGCCAGCTCAAGTGTTGCCTCGTCATGACCATGGTTCAAAATGACGTGTTGTCCTCGGATCTTTCCCGGACCGTCATCAATAGCCCGTTGTGACCGTTAATTAAAATACCTACCAGCAGTCAAAATTACTTTCAAGTTCACTTTGTCACCTTAATTTTGCGTTTTCACATCCAACGTGTACTGATGGAAGCAATAGAAAAGATGATCGACAGAAGAAATAAATTTCCAAGATATTAATGTAAAAATCTTTAGGGTTCAGTTTTTGAATAGGAAACTTAATCTAATATTCAATTAAAAATTCCATTGACTGTTTCTATTTAAGAAGCTAACATATTTTCTGAAGGAAAATACATTAACCAATTACAAAAATACTTGTTTCCAAATTGTTTTACTTTCAAAGTTATCCAAGTTAACTGCATGCATCAAATTATATGCATTAGGAGTGTCAGATATGAATGGTAATTGTGATCTCTGAAAGGGATTTGTTAAAGCTAGATTTTATTGATATGAAAAAGTATGCTATAAATGCAAGTTCAGATTAATTTAACTTGTCAGTTTCTGGTAAACAAAGCCTTTTTGCAAGGTATTTAATGTCGCACTAGAGCAACACAACGGGCTATTGGCAAGTTCAGGATCAATCCCAAGGGGAAAGATGCGATTTTGAACAAGCCGGATGACAAGGTCTCACCCGAGTTGGCACCCCTCTCCAAGCTTCCACTCCATACCAACATCAGGACATTTGACGACAGCCTTTGGTTGGATTCAAACTCGCAACCCTCCAGTTGCTAATAAGCTACTCTTCCAACCGAGCTACTGCAGTCCTTTTTTTGCAAGTCAACAATCAGTAAGTTGTACAACATAAAGTGCATTAGTATCTGCTCCATGCACATCTCTCTAAATGGATGCTGATGTACGATACCCATCTTTAATCAGAGCTCAACTTGATCTAAGTGATGTCTAAAAGTTTATTTTAAGAAAATTAAAATTTAATCTTAAAGGAAATATTTTAAAAACTGATATTAACTTCCATTCAAGGCTGCAAATTTTAGTACTTTCATTAAACTGTTTTTTAATTAGTTTTGGGTGTAAAATACTTTTGCATTGAGTTTCTGTAATAGAAGTAAGCCAATGAGATCCGTTTGAAACTATCAGAAAGAATGTAAGCATTGTGTTCTCTTGCATTTAAGAAGACAAAGTTATGGAAAATCATTTATATTGATATTTTTTAATTAGCACTTTCCTACATACTATTCAAACGTGCTTGGAATGTTTAATCAAAGGCTCCACAAATGTACACAGTAAAGCTTCATTTATTAACAATACAAGATACAAAGGTATATAATTGTAAAATGATGTTGGGGTATACACAAGACAATCCACAGATTTAGTGCAAAAAGCTTTGACAAAAATGCACAGTAAAAGGTATAATCAGCATTAAAATTGATATGAAATATTGTACGTCATACAATTTATGCAACAAAAAGGAGAGAAAGTAAATGCTTCCCTTGGTAGCCCACGTTAAGTGTGCACATTTAAAAAGATTACCAATTAAAAAAGTGATATACACATAAATCGAAAGAAAAATATCACTAAAGTATTGCTTTTAAGATTACAAAAAAAATCAAAATCCATTTGGTACACTCAAATATAAAAAAAGTGAAACAGTAAAAGCCCAAAAGGGGCACACAAAAATGATAAGATAAAGCTTACACGATCATTAAGTAGGTCAGAAAAAACTGCAATAAAAAATACTGCATCTGCACAAAATGCATACACTTTTATGGAAATGTAAGACTAGTGTAGTTAATAAACATTAATGACAGGAATTAAAAACTCCTAACATTAAAAATTTGAGCAAACACCAAGAGCTGCCAGAGGTCCACAAGACTGCAGAATTTCATGTGCAGAATTACTAAACGCTGAGCTCGCCGTGTCATCTTAATAAAACACGATTAAAAAATGAGGGGCTGTAAGGAGAAATATTTTGAGTAAAACTTGTAGAAATGGAATGAACCAAAATCAGGCAATGAATGAGCTACAACAAAAGAATAGCTGCAGTTTGAACAAGCACAACAACACAACACTGATCCACTTAAAGCTTTGACTGAAATGGGGAGACTGCGGAACGGGTCTCCCATTAAAATTTCTCAAAATAGTAGGGACCATGCTTATTCCTTAGCTTCATTGCAATCATCTTTTGGCTTTTCTGCAGCTTCCTCTTCCTTTGTTTCGATTTTCTCCTCGATCTTCTCTGGCTTGTCCTCTTTTTCATTCTTTTCCTCTACCTTTGTTTCATCAGCCGCCTTGCCTTCCTTATCCTCGTCCTTGGCAGGCTCCTCTTCCTTCTTGGGGAGGTGGGTGTTCAACTCCAGGCTCTTGCACATCTCTTCCCAGTCGGGCCAGTACCTCTCTTTCATGCGTTCAACAAAGGAAAGCAGATTCGTACAGTCCGACTCGAGGTACTCCTTCATTCCCCCAAATGGCACGTACACAAATTGACAAATGTGGGAGAATGCCACGCAATCGAGCTGGAAAAGAATTTCGAAAATTACTTAGATTAATTTAAATGTCACAATTCCATATTTGTAATATGAAGAAAAATAGAATGCAGGCATTAAAAGTAAAAAGTAGCAGCTAATTATACAGGGTGATTCGAAACTTACTGTAAAAACTTTAATTCTGTTCCCTACCTCCCCTTAAACGATATTAATATAGGATCTCACAAGGATACTTCAGAGACTATGGATGGGCCAGTCTCTTAGCCACAACAATAGATTTGTCATGCATTTATTACTTTCCCGACTCTGAAGCTAACCTCATCGCAACAGTTACTGTTGCAGCAAGTGAAAGGCCAGGAATTTTTTTAGCATGCACAGCAATCTATGCAGCAATGCTGTCAGGCATGCATTACTGTTTGTGGTCACAACTTGAACAATTAAGTGTACACAGGCAAAGTAAAATTAAAGCTAAATAAAAATGTTCACATGCCATCTTTCATTTCTTAGCATATTTTCTATTATATCCAGGTGGCACTTATGGAAATCTTTTTTGGTCTTAATGGTGGGGAGAGAGAGAGAGAGAGAGAGAGAGAGAGAGAGAGAGAGATCCTCCAAAACAGACTACTTTTGGTTCTTACTTTCTTCTTTATCCATTTCCCTTTTTGAAGGTTTCATAAGTAACTACAATCATTAAAAAGCTTGCAAAAATTCGTAAAATTCCCTTCTGGATTGTAAAATGAAAAAGAAGTTTTTATAATTATGGTTAGGGTCTCAAATCTTAGGAAAATATTTTGTCTGGTTAAATTTATTCTGTAATTTGAATTACCTTGCAAACATTCGAGAAGTAGTATTCTTGCACCAATTAAGAAAACAGTGCCCTTAACTTCTATGAAATTAAACTTACGCAGATTATTTTAAATAAATCAAACATTGTCTAGTCTAGATGGGGCCCCAAGCTCTTATAATTCCTGATATACAAAATAGCCTTGCTAACATAACATGCATCTCACTTAAACTTCAAGTAGAAGTTTAAAAATAAGTATGTGAGTGCACAGGTGAAGAAATTTTTACAAGTGCTATATTAAGGTCTCGTCCAGTTTTAAAAACTTATTCAGCAACCCTAAATATTATGCTATTGATTTTTTACGACAATTTTGTCTTGGATGAGTACCACTGGCCTTGCTTTTTGAATACAGGCAATATAAATATGCAGTTTCTTGTAAAAATCAAGGCTTTTAAAATTTTTTTAGGACATTCAACAAATTTTAAAGCTTTTAAGGGTCCTTAAAAACAGAAATGAAACATCAGACATTCTTAAGTCTCATGGAAACCCTGCATTGACTTTAGTGGGTACTAGATACAATCGAGTCTTACAATTCAACATTCTTTAAAACTGAAACCTTTTTAAATCTTGTTAATTATAAATATCTTAATTCTTCTATTAATGCACTGCAGTCCTAAGGGTTGAAAAATTAGATCAATGTTTTCCGACACAGAAGTATCATAAATAGATCATTTCATTTAATTTTCTACACATGTAAAAGGAAAATATTAAATAGGCAGGCATTTTAATTAACATCGAACTGGAGCAACACAACAGGCTATTGGCAGCAGTACTGGATCAAACCCAAAGAGGAAGTTCTGAGGACAACACCCTCCAGGTAATTTTGAACTATGGTCAGATGACAAGGTCACACCTGAGCTGGCACCCCACTCTCCAAACTTCCACACTCTGCCGACGTGAGGATATTTTAGGCCATGACAGATTTAACATGCACCAGCCCCTTTCTACACGACGGTCTTTGGTTGCATTCGAACTTGCAACCCTCCTGTTGCTAATCCGTTACTTGCCAACCAAGCTACCGTGGCCCCTAAATATGAAATACAAATTGGTCTTACCAGATGTGGTTCTTCACCAAAGAAGTAAGGTTTCTCTGCAAGATATTCACTTAATGCCTTTAAGTCTTTCTTACCAAATTCATAGATTTCATCAGAATTATGACGGCCAACACCATGACCAATAGCACGCTTGATGTTCTGCAAAAGAAAACATACTTTTAATTTCAAAACCCATAAGGATGTTTACAATACACATTATGAATATACAAATGAAAATAAAAAAGATACAAACCTCTAGTTACAGTGAATACAGAACTTGGTGTTATAAATTTACGTAGAAAAAGTAATATCTAAAATTAAATGTATTCCATTTGTTTACTGAATTGCAAGTGAAATAGGTACTTAAACCAGAAGGTATTTAATCCAGTAAAGTAGATTATACTTAAAATCCATAATATTAATAAGAAACACATTTACAATCAATTTTAAAGCATAAAAGGGATTAAATTTTAAACAAAACCAGTTCTAATGATTTGCATTTAGAATAAAATTATCAGAGATGAAAATGCAAGATAAACTTTAAATAAAATGGAATACAATAATTAAAACTACATTCTAATTAGCTATTTAGTCATAAGATATTTTTGTTCAAAACAAAAAGTACTCACACTTTTGAAGCCCAGCTTGAAGAAAAATTGTAGAAGTCCTTTGGGAAGTTTGGAGTTAAGTGTGCGCTTAATGTCCATTTGAGCAGCTTTCAAGAACTCACCAGGATGACTATAACGCCACCATCGCATTACCCTAAGAAAAAAACAGTATTAAAAATACACCAATCCTGACAAATACTGTCTGTATGAGGCCCTACCACTAAGTTTAGATGTCACATTCATTAACTAGCAAACCTATCAGAGTGGTTTCTTCCAAGAGTTATCTCAGTTGTTAACGGATTGTTTACAGCTGCCAAGTTGCTATGAATTTTCTTTTGGTCAATATAATACTGCAGTGGATTCAGTCACTGGTCTTTACGGTATATATGACCAGGCGGATAACTTGGCTAAGGTTGGTCCCCAATTGCCCCAGCCACTTACCCCAATTTAATATCATATGGTCAAAAGGATTATAAATTATAAATTCTAAAATCAAGATTTGC
Organism: Meta bourneti; assembly: GCA_933210815.1. Lineage (NCBI taxonomy): Eukaryota > Metazoa > Arthropoda > Arachnida > Araneae > Tetragnathidae > Meta > Meta bourneti. The sequence continues at coordinate 75,710,948 of OW119928.1, forward strand.
AGAACATAATCTCTATAAGGATATTACTAGAGGAAAGGTCTGAAGCTCCTTGTGTAGGATGCATTTTCCCTAGAGCAGTGGGGTTGCCTGTTTTCATACTAGGGCAGCCATGATTACCTACAAAAGCTCCTCTATTGAATTGATTTGACAGACTATCTAACCTGTTCGCTGTGTGGCGTTGCTAACAGGACTGGGAACCACCTTGATTATTGCCCTAATCTTAGCGACGTAGTAAATGCTGCTGATGGTATTCATTTGTTTGTTTGTTTCTATTTCAAAATGATATCAGGCTGCTAGACAGACTAATGGTGGTCAAGCCAAGGTCTGGCCATAGGATTAAAAAGTTTAGATGGTGGTTGCTCTAAGAACAAGCTAGTTCATTATTGATTCATAGGAGTGGCTAGATGCTTTTGTTTTGGTAAATATTGCTAATGGAAAGATGTAGGTTTATTAGCATAGATTTCTCTGCAACAAGTGAAAATCATAGTAAATATACTTCCAATGTCATTAATTGCAGCAATGTAACATACTTAAAACATCCTCTATGAGGAATGGGATAAGGTTTGTTTCTATGCAAAAGAGCAGACTTTATGGTGGGAGCAGTTCTCATGATAGAAAGAAGTACACATATTTATAAATTGTACATATGCTAAATAAAATTGTAAAATGTTTTTAGTCTTAAAAATATAAATACTCCGGATATATTGCGCTTTTCAAGAGACAAAAAGCATGTCTTAATGAACCATAAAATGTATTTATTTTCGAAAATTTAAATAAATTCTGATTTATTTTTAAGGTTTAAGCATTCAAAACTTCAGGAACCATGGAAATTTCACTTGCTTTGGATTCATTGTTTGCTGTTTTAAGGTTTAAGAGATTAGTTTCAAATGAACAACTTGATTTTTATGAACCTAACAGTATTATCACAGGATCAACTTGTGTAAATCAATTTCATATGTAACAAGACTGAATATTGTACTAAAATCAGTATAAGACAATTAAACATTCATACTAAAAAGTAAATGCTTCATTACAAATTTAAATTTTAAAATGTGTATTATGTATAAAGTGACTGAAATGGACTAGGAAACATGTTAGAATAATTTTGTAACTTCACATTTTGTCCCCCATTGACATGTTCACTATCCCATTTAATTGCTCTACTTTTTCAGATACACTCAAACTAGCCTTTCAAATTTACATAAATCTTATAAATTAAATTTTTATGGATAAACCAGTTGAATTTAATCATTTATTATTTAAAGGACAGCTGTATTTTTAAGCAATTTTGAAATTCGTAATATTTTAAAGATATGGAAAAAAGCTAACATGCAAAAGGTATGGCATGGTATTTTAATTAACGTCACACTGGAGCAACACAACGGGCTATTGCTAAAATGCAACAGGAAAACTCATGGAAGTATTTTAACCGTACCGAAGATGAAAAAGGTTCAATAAACAAATTATATATAAAACGCGATTCAGATAGTTTTAATTCTTAATTATCCTATATCAAAGTACATATACATAGAAGTTAGGGGCTAAAGTACAACTTGGATACCTAGGAAGCAGTTATTTGACACCTTGGAACAATCTGGAAAACAAATCAGCAGTCATTTTGCTCTCCAACAGCAAATGTAACGAGATCCAGATCTTCAAACTAAGTTCATGACAATTTTGCAGAATTTAAGTATTTTCAACATAAAACAAAAGTTAGATTCGCAAAGCTTAACTAAATGAACAAATAAAACAAAATCTGCCTATTTGAGATAATTTTATTTATGGTTTGGATAAGTGATTTTCCATACTACGGAAATCTTAAATGAGAATTTCGAGTATTATAAAATATGAAAGCCTTTTATCCCTCCCTAGCACATGATTTTAGGTTTTACGGTGCAAGTACAAAATGAGACAATCTGCAACAAGGAACTAACTAAAAATATTGAACTTTTATGCTGTGTACAGGATTCCCACTCTCAGCAAAAGAAAATTTAGGACCTATTTAAGGCTATTTTACATATTTTGAGAAAGTTACATTCAACAAAGATCGGAGTAGATTAAAATGTGCACAAAACTTTAAAAGATGCTACGGTTGGATTTCAGACCCACTAATGATGCTTGCCAAAGTCAAGTGTCATTGATAATGATTTAAGCAGGTGTAAGAAAATATCTATATTGGATAGAACTTCTTTAAAATTACTAACTTACTTGTCTAAGATCATAAAAAATTCATTGATCATTGCAGGTGAAATAAAATGTTTTTGTAAAAAATAAGGCTTTTTAAGGGCCCTAAAGAACTAAAATGAAAAATCAGCCTTTTCAGGCCAATGGTTAATAGGCAAAAACTATACCAAATTGGCAAACTCCAGCAGCACTTACCAACTAGTATGATTGTTGAGCATGGATACAAATGCATGGCTAACATTTTTCTGGTCTACAGTTAAGTTTTCATCCAAGTCTTTTCCGAAAATTTGGCTCAACTCCTTGATAATGATATCAGAGTCTGCTATTTCAACACCATTAATTTCTACAAAAGGCAGCTGACCCTTCTTGGATTTGTATTTCATTTTGTGATCCACATTCTAAAAATTGAAAACATTCACTTTATTGTTAGACAAAACTACACAAGATAAAAAAGCATTCAGCCCCCTGCTTTATAACAGTGCATTTGATATTTACGAACAAATTGACAATTGATTCAAATCCTATTTATACTTATACACAATTGCTTACACAATCTCAATGAATTCTTTATTATTTCTTCCTGGTACTTTTTATACTAGTCAACCAAAGATAGAGCTTTTAAAATATGTGATCAAATGATCAAACATCCATAATTTCCATCAATGATTGCACTTTTCAAAAATAAAGCAAATGTGCAAAATATATTTCCATATTAAATTGCAAACTGAGGTTGGTTGGGTTTTATGGTGCAATGCCATATTTGTCCATGCTGTACCAAACACAAGACAATGTCAAGTAATGGACATACACAAAGCTTTACCAATACAGAAGAGAAATAAAAGAATCAATTATTCTATTTTCACATCAGAAAAGGTTAAAATTAAATGTTTCAAAAACTATTTTTGTGTTTAACTGTATTTTTCCCATTGGATAAGACAATCAGGAGGCTATGAATCGAAATCTATTAAACCGTGGTCCGATACTACGAGTTTAAAAGTGCTAGCATTTCTTATTAAAATGTCAGTTTAAGACAAGAACGTCAGGTTTCTTCAGGAAATCAGTTACTCAAACACAAAAAAATTGAACATCCTTTAAATCTGCTGAAGCAAGCAGATGTGCAACCAAACAAGCAGTCAAGCATATCAGGCTACTCACACCGGGACACAGTGACTTTATATGCATGGGTTCATTCAAAGCTCTGGTTCCCCTCAGGCACACAGAAATGACAATTATTTAGAGTTTTTATCTCACTTTAGACAACCCTTTCCTTTTATCAGTGAAGATGCAACTGCATTACCAAATGTATAACAATTCAAATGCCGTCAAATATTTTCCCTTCACTGCACACTGTAAGTGAAAGACTTGTTTTCCCAAGCTGATTCTTTTTCTTAATGTAGTTAAAAGCTATCAGTTGGAAATTGATAAATATCTGGACAAATGATTATACATTAATTATAAAGAAACTCTTGCGGTTTGTATGTGTTAATGGTTTTGAATATCTTCCACTAATGGAACTGATACATGAGCAAAGCTAGCTAATTGTAAATTTTCTTTACACAAGTGAAATATATCTGCACTTTATAAAAACTATTCTTCCATTATATATTATCTCTTCATCTATCTTAGTTTATTACTTATCTTTGCAATTGCTGTTACATGCTATCACTTAATAAGAATATCATTAATAGTCTTTCCAACATAGCTTTAAATATAAAACAGTATTCAACCAATAAGAGAACTTTAGATAACTTTATCTAGGGGTTGAAAGGGACACTAAATTCCTGAAGGAAAAGGAAGTGCCTTATCAGTAAAGCAGGTAGTGTTTAAGGCATGAGCACACAATGACTAATTCTAAACTTCCAACCCTTGGAAGGGCAGGAAATCCTGCCCGATTCAATGTCAGTTTTGATTCATCCTAACCATAATAAAGCCCTCTCAAAGATCATGAACTCAGAACTTCAAATCAGCCAATTTAGTGCTTTAGAGAGGAATTGAGCAACAAAGGCACGCTCAGTTTCGGTACGTAGGAAAAGGAAAGAAATAAAACCAAGATCATTTGGATTGAATTTCATTTCGTTGAAAATATTAGAATGAGACATTTAATAAAAATTAATTAAATATTCCCACATTCGTTAAAATAAAGTGTCATTACTCCTTTCATCAAAAGATAAATAGTAATTACTATCATACAGTACATTGAAGAAAGTACTCAATATGCCAAAGAATTGTTTGCTTCATAAATACCTAAACTTATGAAAAAATACTGGCTACTAAAACTAAATAAAAATTGCATAGGGTGAACCAGCTAGTAGTTGCCCAATAATTGAATATTATTCATGAAAATTACCTTGGAATTAACTAGCAATTGCACTTTCCAGATTTTTGTACTTAATGTCTGGTAAGGAGGGCAATTAAAATTTGCTGTATTACAATTTTCAATATTTTATAGATAAATATAATTTTTAGTCAGAAGTGATTTGACTAGTAATTGACCAACACACGTCTAGTTCCAAAACATTAGGTTGGTTAGCATTTATTCTAGTTGTTCATTAGCTGCCAAATTGATTAATACACTAGACTTGCTTATTTAAATGAGAAAAAGGTCAGTTAAAGGTAGTCATGGACCACCTGGTTTGCTATATTAAGGAGAACTTTTCTTTGATATTCTCTGTACTTATGAACATTGATCAAAAACATTAAATCAAATTTACTTCAACTGTTTAATCAAAACAAAGTATAAATTTGGATAAATTTAAAAGCAGAAAAAGTACCTTTTGTGATGTCACTAAATTTATTTAATTCTTAGCTAAAATCAAATTATTCCATTCCTACAAAATTAATCAATGTAAGTAGTGAAGTGCTAGCAGTAAATAGACCTGTTTTTAGATGGACATGAAATAAAATAATTAATCAACAATTAAAATGTGGTTAATACAAAGGAAACACTTAAAAGGGTTCATATATTTTTAATATTTTCTTTTTTAAAGAGCTACAATACCAAATTATTTAATGACAACCAGCCAGTCCTTAACCCCCATTAGTAATTAATCATTTTTGTATACTTATCTAAACAAGTCTCTAATCTATCATCAATCAGTTTGGTATTCTTGCAGCTAAAGAGCAACTATAATAAATACTAACCAACCTAATAAGTTGGATATAATCGAGTGTTGGTCAAATCACTATTCTGAACTGAAGAATAAATATATTAAGTTGTCACAAATTTCGCAATAAAGCAAATTTTAACTTTTTAATCACATTCTTTAAGATAAAATAAAAAAATCTTCAAAGTGCAATTACAAATAAGGTACTCCACAAATTAATTATGCTAGGCTCTATATTTTAAGAGAAAATGCTGCACTGAATTTACCAGACAACTTAAACAAATATGCTAAAAGAATGTTTTGTGGTTAATATTTATACACATTGAGTACAAAATGTACGTAAAAATTCGCAAAAGCATTTTCACATTGTAAAAACTTGACACATGTCACACAGCTGATAAAATGTTTATAGGTAATCACTAATCCAACATTGAAAAGGAATCAAAATAAAATCTGAATTCTTAACTTTGCAGACTGCTCAATGAAATGAAGAAAAGGGTTTGAAGAAACTTATTTGCAATTTGATAAGATGCAAAATAAAATATTTTTTAGTTCAACAAATGCAAAAAACGTCCGAAATTATATATTTTCAAAAATTTTAATGAATAGTCGAGAAACAGGATTCAGGAATTCGAAGTATTTACTATCAGTTGATATGCATGTTTGGTAGACAAGCTGTTTACCCGTTTACCGCGCCATTTTTAATTCAAATGCACAGCCGGTCCAGTGTTACATAAAATGATAATACAGATAAACTTCATTTCTTGACAAAAGAAAACAAAAGAGTGGCATATTACCTCGTATTTAACTTCAGCCATTCTTAGCCATGTTTCTACCTTCAGGCAAAAAGGAGACGCCGATGGCAAAGTTGGGCATCGGGAAAACTGATACAGATAAACTACATCTTTCTCATAATCTGTTTTATGAACTGTCGGTTTGCCTTTCTCCAAAGTCGGAGGCGCTGGAGTATTAGCAGGAGCTTCTTCAGCTGCAGCAGACATTTTCACTCAGTGAATTACTGGGAGCACGTATATAAGGCTGTTGAATATGAAATAACAAGTGAAATAAAAATGTCCAAGAGCAATCAGATCAAAACGGAATTTGCGAGTTTTCGCCCAGCCCAACGCTTTTGTTGCCAGATGTTGAGTGCAGATGAACTTGACTCAGCGTTAGGGAAATAAACATTACTTGACAAGAGTCTTACCGCAGACCAGCCCTGGGCATTATTTTTAAACTGCGCATGCGCAACTTTTTAAGTATACGGAAGGCGTAGCTTATCTCACGGGAAGGATTATCTGAAGGAATTCTGATTTCGAGAGTATGAGTATAAAACCAAGAGCGGGAAAATTTTCGGTGTTTATAAGGATTAGTTCTGATGGTATGGTATTTTTTAATTAACGTCACACTGGAGCAACACAACGGGCTATTGGTGACGGTCCGGGATCAATCCGAAAGGGAAAGATCCGAGGACAACACCACGTAATAGGATTAGTTCTGAAGTGGGGAAGTCGCGAAAAATTTTCTTTTCTGGTTTCTTGTTGGGCTTAGCTAGCACTGACAAAAATTTTGGAATCTGAAGATTATTTTTTCCGAGGACTTATAAACGCGTCCTTTTTGACAGCGAAAGAGCTTTCCACAAGAGCAATTTTGCAGTCGGTTTGGAAAATCACTTAAGTATTAAACTTTTGACAGCATTCGTGAGCACAACTCATTTCCTTCATATTACTTTTCTAATTGGTTAATATCGGTCCCCATTGTTCACTTCTAAATCATTTTGAAAATTTCGTATCGCTGCCTATTACGCCAACAAGTATCTAATATTGATAGTTAGCTCTTACCTACACGTTAAAATCAATCTGCTGCTTTACCAGGTTCAGGTATTTTTTCGTACCAAATCGGACACGAGTGCTAATCCTAACATAATACTTTGGGAGTGATCCCGGACCGTCACCAATAGCCCATTGTGTTGCTCCAGTGTGACGTTAATTGAAATTCCCCCCCTAACATAATAAAACAAATTCCCTCTTACGTTTTTGATTGGCGTGGTGTGGAAGTTTGGAGAGTGGGGTGCCAGCTCAGGTGTTGCCTCGTCATCTGACCGTGGTTCAAAATTACGTGGTGTTGTCCTCGGATCTTTCCCTTTGGGATTGGTCCCGAACCGTCACCAATAGCCCATTGTGTTGCTCCAGTGTGACGTTAATTGAAATACCCCCCTCCCCAATATATAAACAAAATCAGACTGCTTTTTTTAAATATTAGATAGGTAGATAGCTGAATTAACGTCGCATTAGAGCAGCACAACGTGCTGATAGTGACGATCCAGGATCTATCCAGAAGGGAAAGATCCGAGAACAACACTTTGCAATTATGAACCACGGTCAGATGACGAGGTCAGCACCTGAGCTGCAAGAAAGGTCATTTGAAAGATTGAAAAACCTCAAAGTTTCTATTCATCCCTCGTTTTCTGACCGTTTCTTAAAATTATGAGGTGCTGTGCTCGGATCTTTCCCTACGGGATTGATCCCGGACCGCCACCCATAGCCCGTTATATTTGATTCAGTAAGACGCAAAATTCAACTACCTACCCATGTAACACTTAACCATAAAAGTTACAGACTGAAATATTATCTGGCAACAAATAAGTCTTGTCGGTTGTCAATGTCGGTAGTTTTTGTTTATATTGGTTGTTACGTTAGACGTTAAACAGTGATTTTATTTCTCGTATCTTAGTTTCAATTTTCTGCCTTTTAAAATCTTCCAAAAAATGGTGAGACCTTCTACAAATTTTCTAACTTTCTGCTAACAGAGTGATTCGTAGAGAATGAAATGTAGCAATTAAAATGTAATGTTCTTCGAGAACTTGATAAAGTAGTTTCTTAATTTTCTCCTGAAATGCTTTGAATGAAAAATAAATCATTTGGTTTTATGCACTACTTTTTTCATTTAAGATTGTTTATATATTTTTTCTTTTGCATTAATTTCGCTGCAATATTCGCTGCAAATCAAACCGATTAAGGTTATAAAAAAATATTTCTCTTTAAAAATATTATTATGTCCCTATACATATCCTTTGGTCACAGGAATGGCAATTGCATGCTACTTTCTCACATTGTATTTTCTAAAATATTTCATCAGGCTTTCTAATTATTGAAATAGTTTCTTCACATGTATTGACATTAGCTATATGTATGAACAAGATAATACAGCTTTTGGAATTCTTTCTATTGCATTCAGAAAATGTTTCCAATTATGTAACGAAGTTATTAAAGTGTAAATAATAAATTATGCTTCATTCATTTATTTAAAACAATTTATAACTAAAGTAATTTGTTTTTGTTGTACCTTTTGTATCTCAAATCATTGCTTTATACTTTGTCTTTACTTGCTTATCTCAAAATGTTGATTGACATTTGTCACTTAATAAATTGACAACATGATTTTGACTGTATCATTTGCACTCTTTAAAATATGTATTCCCTTATATTGATAGGGTATACCCTGGAAACTATTGATACTTATTGTGGTAGTTATAGCAGTGCTGTGCCAGTTAGAAGTACCTCAAAATAAATGGGTTGTTTCAAAGTCCCTTCAACTCAAAGCTAGTGTAGAAGATACTTATAGTTTTATAACATCTCTAGATTACGTAGATAAGGTAATGTATTTGTGTGAAAACTGACAAACTTTTTTATCTTTATTATTCAATTGTGTGGGTGAAATGAGCTCTTTAGACAAGGCTATTTTTGTATCTTGAAACTATTTTCCCCATCCTTCTATTGTCAAAATTGCTTATTAATTTTTAATTATTTAAAATGTTTATATATTTTGATTGTTCTATGTACTTTTGCCAGTGTCAACGTAAATAATAAAAGTATGATGTCTCTAAATAGTGGTACAAAAAATTAAATCTGATAAGAACATTTTTTCTCTATTGCAGTCTGTATGTTTAGAATGCTCAGTATTGGATACCAGTGGCATAGAGATAAAAGTATGCCCAATATCCACTGTTGAAAAAGTTTTAGTCATAAACTAAATTTGGAAAATCCTCTGTTAAAACAAAGTTTATTTTTGACACCTAGCGAACATCAGTTTCAATTTCTACTGTGTGTAGTTATTTGTCACCGAACTACATGTGTGATGCCCAACCATTTTGGTGTTTGATAATTTCTGTATCTGATTCGTTAGTGATGCTAGTCTTGCACAATAGCTACCCCTAACTCTGCCTCTCAGATGCTAGCCTGTCCAGCTGCAATAGCCAGGTTGGAAGAATATCGGATTTGCAAGTTGTGAGTCTGTCGTGATTCATTCATTCGTGATCGTAATTCAAAATGAGGTGTTGTCCTCAGATCTTTCCTTCAGGATGGATCCTGGACCATCGCCAATAGCCTGTTGTGTTGCTCCAGTGTGACATTCTTTAAACTACTTATCTTCCTGTCCAGCTGCTATGCACAATTGGGCCTTGCACCTGATCTAACAAACTTCATTCATACATCCTTTCAAAAGCCCTTTCTAGCTTCTATACAGTGTCCTTGTCTTCTGTTTGCTGTGCTTGGAAGTCTAGATAAAATCCCTGATTGGTTGCTGAATATTTTGTTATCAAATTGCAGACAATTTTCTTTTATTCCTTGTGTTCTATTAACCGATTGTTTTGTTAGTGTTGTATTTTAATACCGAAAGAAAATTTATTAGATTTTTATTGCATTGGTTATCCTATGAGCAATTACGCTTGTTGAAAACTCAAAACCCACTTCACTAACTTTCAAAGTTGCAGGCAAAAGTCACACTCTGACATTTCGATTATAATGGTATGAAAAGTTCCTTTAGACTGATTAAATGACATTTATGGGGGGAAATCGGACCACCCCTTTTATTCGTGCATCGTTCAAGTAGAGCAAATTCAATCTCGGCATCCCTAGTAATATTACTCTAAGTTACTGTTGGAAACGAAAATCATTTTCTCAAATTACAAGATGGTATATATTCTTACCAATAAATTTCACTACTTTGTTTTAGGTATATTTTCTTTTTAAATTTCTGTAATTTACTCATCCAAAATAAAAAATACCAGTAATATACTATGTTTATGGAATAGACTTATATCTAATATACATTTGAAAATACATTTCTTATTTTTAAGAAATAAGTTATAGTTTGTAATTTTAATTTGGTGATTGGCAAGTGGCAATACAATTGACGTGACATGGCATTTTGTCACATCTAGTAGAAGTTATTTGGCATACAATTTTTACTGTTCACAAATGTAGCTTTATGTTTTGAAAATGTATAATACATATGATTAATGATACAATATTGTAGCTCTGCAACAAGCAGATCAGATTGGGGAGTCCAATTGAAAACGAAGATTAGGGGAAAGCTTCCATTTACAATTACATATGCCAAAAACCATAGATGATTTTTTCCCCATCCACTTGTAATCACTTCTGACACCAAATAGCAATTTTGAAAGCATACTGTTTACATTTCAACCTATCACATAATTTAAAGAATAAAGTCATTCAAAACTTCATTACCTGAAATAAACTCATCTGAGTCAAATTATAGTAGGTTTTTCAACCAATCAAAAATCTTATTTATATATATATATATGTTATTAATTATGCCTATAAAGAACTTTTCATTTTTAAATTAGTTTGCAATTTCATATTTTTTTATTTAGCTTTATTTGAATTTTTGTTATCCAGATTAATCCAAAATTTGATTATTCCCAAAATTGATATTTTGAAATTGCTTTTTCTCTTAGTGGTTTCCATTTGTATCACGAGTAAGACAAGCTGACAGTCGACCCTTGGATGTAGGCAAAAAATTGTATGCTGTTTATGATATTCCTGCATATGGTAAGACACATTATTCCATTTCAGAAATAAGATATATTTTATTCACATATTTTGGTTTGATTTTATTATTTCCTCACCTAAACAACTATATATTAATTGAAATAATGATCAGAGACCCCTCTTGTAACCCAGAAGACTGCAAGGAGGAAGGTAAAGGCTGTAGCACATTGCAGAAGTATACCATTGCATACTACACCTGTTTCTGAGGAAGAGAAATTAACCTGTCTTACTGATAAGCACAAATGTATACAAGATCTGGAGCCATTGGGGTTGCTTGCTTCAGAATTCTTACTGGGCATTTTTATCTACAGGCTCATTTGCATTGAATAGGACTTTCTTTTACTCCCATTTGTCCACTGATTTTTATTATTTTTTATCAATTGAACTTAAATTATGGCACTGCAAGGGCAGACTTGTGAATCACTTAGCTTTACCCTGGTGCCCCACAGAAGGGGGGTTCACTTTACACCTTACATACATCCACACATTCTAGTCACAACCTGTTTACCCAAAGAGGCCATACATTCATTCTAGATGGACAAACATCCATGCCTTTACCCCGGATTCAAACTAGGAACATTTTTATCCAAAAGCCAGCACCCTTATCACTTGGTTAGTTTCTGTTCACTGTATAATAGTGCAAATATGACTGATGAGCACCTCTGCTCTATCTAATTCTGTGTGTATAGCCCTTCCCCATTTGGAAATTTTTTCTTCGTTTTAATGGACTGCAAGGCACCTGTTGCTTGGAAAGATGGACTGGGCATAACACATTTATATATATATTAGTTGAAATGAATTAAAAGAACTATTAAAAATTAATCTGCTATAATTCTGCTCTTTACAGCATTTCAGGGTTTCCACAGGCCTAAAAATTCATTTTAGTTTTAAAGGGCTTTTAAAAAGCCTTAATATTTGCTTGAAGTCTTTCAAAATAATTATTCAAGCCTTATTTTTTTATAAAAGTTTCAAGAAATGGGCATCCGCCACCTGCAAATTTGTACTGCACTCTCTAGTAGGAAACTGGCTAATATTTGTAGGCTAGAGGACAAGCGGGCAATCAATATTTTGTCTCTTGTCTTACCTTTTCTTATCAATTTTATGTATTGTTTATGTGTACTTTTGTTGCTAACCTTTGTATTATGTATTTTGTTTCCTGCCTGCCATTGGAAATAGAAAAACGTTGAATGTAGCCTTAAAAATACATAAAACAGCCTTTAAAAGGCTCTAGTTTTCTTCTGCTAAAACCTTGTTTTTCTTGTCTCATAAGAAAAGAATTATATTGAGAGGTTAGTGCATGTTATCCTTGTATCTTATTGTTTGTTAACCTAAATCAATCTTTTTATCTTTTGTAGGTGAATATCAAATGCTGTATCGTGTTACAGAGTATAAAAAGGGAAAGTTAATTGTTGTTGAAGGTGAAAATCTACTGATGCCTCGCATTGAGTTTGGCTTTGTAAAAGTTAAAGATGCTGTGTGCAGAATGTCAATTTCTGTCTCCTTCAGGAGATTGAGTTACTTTTTCCAGGTAGGGAATTTGCAATTTTATTTTAAGAAAAATATAAATTAAGCAAATAAACATCTGGTAGTATTTGTTGTGTTTAAAAATACCTGTTTCTAGCAGGCCCATACAAGAGGCATTAGCCACTCTTGTGTAAGATTTAATAAAGTACCCCGTCTCTACAAAAACATTTAATTTTCTAAAGTAGATTCCCTCAATGAATGCTTTTTGAATATTTTAGTGTAAATTAAGAATAAAATATGCACAGATTCATAACTCTTATCAATGCAAAAAGAACCAAAAAATTAACATAGAAAAAATTTATTGCTATACTTGAGGTCAACTTAACTTTGTTATTCAGAATATCCTATGGATAAGCAGAAAGTTTTATTTTAATTTTTTGTGATATGAGTTTGAATTTTATCAAAGCATTAGCATCAGTAAGAATTATTGGGTTTGTTCAGCATTCAGCGAAGTCCGACCACATTTCCCTGTGGTCTCCCCTGGCCCTTGAACACTGACCAAACTTCTGGTCAGACTTCAAGGAGACTAACCTGGCAGTGGCACCCAACTTTCCATTGAAGAGTCAAATGAGTTAATATATATGATCAAGTATATAAATATAAAGTTGCCATCAAATAAAGACATTTTTACTTAAAGTTGGAGGTATAGTTTTTCAGTCACCCCTATTCTTCTTGGTGACTTGAAAGTGCACACCCAGCATACCACTCAGAAACGGATATGGTTTGTTGATCACACTTTTATTGATTGACTTTAATTGTAAGAAAATTATAACTTTGTTTTTCCATTCTTAAGAATTTATCAGCATTCTGAAGTGTTGTGATGTTAATACAGTTTTATTAAATTGTAAATAAATTTTCAAAGCTTTGTGGAAGATCCTTACAGATTCTATTTTCAGTATTTTGTTGATTTCTTATGCATGTGAGGTAAAAGCAAGACTGTAAATTAGGACTTTCATTTGTTTATATGAGGTACATACAACAAACCAACTTTTAGATGTCTACCTACTCTTCAAAACATCTTTGACATTTGCAGTGTTATACTGTTATGATACTTTTTACCGGCATTACTTGTCATGACACTATTATATGCAATCTTCAATTTAAGCACCCTTTCTATGAAAAAAGCCATAGAAAATAACTGCAGGATCATAATGATTTATGTATGAAAAAGTACTGATCAGTAGGAGAAATATAAAATATCATTGCCTTGCAGAATTTGAAATAGTATTTATTGTCTTAATTTTTTTTTTTTAAGAAAGTGGTCGTTATGAAAGATTTTACATAAAAAACGTGCTTACGAGAGTAGTACTTGTCTGTTTGCTGTACTTGTCTGGATACATTTTTGCTTCATGCGTAGTGAAATTTTGTACCTTTGTGTATCATGTCTATTAAAAAAAATAAATTACCTTAAAAGTAGTATTTAATTAAACTTAAATTTTAATGTTAAATTACCATGAAATTATCTTTCTATTGTTTCTAACATCCTAATATCTTTTTATCTCTTTTCAGTACACCTTTGCCCCTGTCTTAAACTTTTTGGTGAGCCAGAAACTTCAACATTCATTGTTTTTGCTGAAGTCGGTATTTCCATACTGATAGTTCCCAGAAGAAAGATATCAAATCTATGCAATAAACTTTTATTATAAATTATGCACAAGTATGAAATCAACACATGTGGTATAAAGTAACTCGTTATAATGCACTTAGTGAGTTTTACCAAAAATACCTAGTGCATATTTAAAATATAAATATATATTGATATTAGCTTTGCTCAATGTGTTGTGTTTATAAGGGGTAAATTGGACTAACATTTAGGTTTTATATTTGTATGACAAATTGATTTAGGCATAATTAACTATCAAGTGCATTTACATTTTATTAATATTTAGAGAATGTAGAAACTTTGGAAAATCTATTTGTATCTTTTGTAATAAATCACTGCTATGCAATTTTTGGAGCACATTATTGCAACTTAAAAATCCATTCCTCAGCAATCAGTTTTTTATATATGATTATTTGCTGGTATTAAATGAGGAACATTTATTTTATTTCAATATCAAATTAAATATGAAGATGTACATAACATAACATCTACATAATATTTCTTAGAAAGTGACAAAGGAATAGAAACTGAATCATGTTCCTGTTTTAGCTTATTAATTTACAAAATATCATTATATCTATTTCTTGTGCAATAGATATTCCTGTATGTATTACATTTGTTCTGTTCATTCTGATAATTTTTTATATTGTATTATTTTAAATTTGATCTTTCATATTTGAGTTTAATACAACCTCTTACATCAGTATGTTTTATGGGACTACAAGCTATAAACCCTAACATAATACTAAAAATAAACTCCTTTTCTTTCTCATTTTACTTTGAGCGAAGAACAAAAAATTATTTCACTTCTGTATGATTATTGTCATGCTGATACTCTGTACTAGCCACCTTTGTTAACAACTGAAGAAAAAGTGATGCAAGTCAAGATTAAAGGAAAATAAAATAATCCAAACAAACTTAAATAATGTATTGTTGCTATTAAAATAATATAACTATTATTGCTGATGATATTAAATAGCTAAAAGTATGAAAACGGGTTCTAAAAGAAACAAATGTCTATTAGAAAAGTGATCATTGTGATATCATTTTATAAAATGAATTAATGTTTGCACAAACACACCAAACATTTGTAAGATTGAGTTTATTTATTTTAGGTAATCAAGCTTCTTAAATGAATTAGTCTAAGTGACTTGATCCTATTTCAAGATTTGTATGATCCTTAAGTCATGAGAGTTCCTCATTTTGTTGAGAGAAGTTAAGGGATTTTAATTCCGATATTCCTTAACTATTTCACAATGTTGCACATTATTTTGCTTGAGTCAAAATGTCGCAGTCAGCCATAAAGATTACCAAATTATTCTACACATTTTATATGAATCCTATACCTACCACGCTACATATTTGTTTTGACTGCCAATCATAGCTTGTTTCGACCATCTTTCAATCAATGTAGGCTGATGAAAGAACAAATGCGAATCAGCTCATTTTTTTAATCTACTTTGTTATTGTGTGTGGTTTCTTGTGTTTAGATTTGTGCTAACAATTAAATGTACTAACACAACAAATGTAAATCAACTTTCATGTATACTTTACCTTCAGCTTATTTTGATATTTACTGCATGTGCATTCCTTCATGAATTGCTTTTATTTTATGGTGTTGAAAATTTTTATTCTATAAAGGGCCATGGTTTAAAATATGAACTTGTTTTAAGAAGTTTGCATTTTTGTCCTTAAAAACTACAGCAAATGTTTAAATGCTCCTTAATTTTTTATTTTTAAATACATAAAAAAGCTGAATAAAATATGTTTCTTTTTGTTTTATTTAGTGCTCAAACTATATTTAATGCATCTATTCAAATTTTATATTATACATATGTGATATTAATCAGTTCGTTGTAACCTGGTGATAAAGCTGTTTATATGATTGGTTTTGGTTGTAATAGTTAGTTTTAGTGCTCAATTATTTGCTGTTTTTGTACTTTGCTCATTTGTTTTATGTTTTTAAGTGATTTGTTATATTTTTTAGAAATTGTAGGTAATGTTTGTGCTTTTCATACTTAGAACTGAATGAAGTGCTTTGTTGTTTTTTGTGTTAAATACTATAATTTATATCTTTTCGCTCTGAAATTGTGGAAAATACAGAAAATTATTCATGGTCATGTTAAGACAATGTTTCAGTGACTGTCAATGGCATAGTCAGAATTTAATTTTCGAAGGAGCCCAAAGTTAAAGATGAAGTGTGTTTCGTGAGTTATACAAATTTGGAGTTCCATTTCAAAAACTTTTTCATTTTAATCGAAAAGTGTAATTGAAACTTTTACTCAAAAAACTTTCAATTAATGAGATTCTGCTGTATTATATTATGCTAAGATTTTTCAGCAATTTTAATTAAATAACAAATTATATATGTATCAAATTTTATACTCATTCAAAAATCTCATGTGTTCAATGATTCACGAGAATATGCAATGCCTTCTTTTTAATTGTCTCTTTTGTTTCTTTCAAATACAATAAATATAAAGTTATTTTTAATTTTGTACTGTTATCTGTTAGCATTGTTTTATATTAGTTATGTTTGGTTTAAAAATGTATGTAACACTTTCATCAATGACTAAAATGTCTTCAATTTTAAAATAAGTTTTATACCATTATTAGCGTTTTCTTAAAAGAAAATAATAATTATTATCAGTCTTATAATTTTAATATAATATTGGTTTGTAATTAGAAAAAAATATTTATATTTTTCACTTCGTTTTATTGCTCTTGCCTTCAAACTATTAAGATTATTTGCCCCTTTTATTTGTTTAATGCTTTAAGAGTTTATAGAGAGAAAAAAAATTTCTTTCAAATCATCTTGTATTAAATTTCCAATCAATTTTTAATAACATTGATTTTGTTGAAAATTGAATACATTTAGGAATTAATTTTCAGAAGTTGTTAAAAATACAGTACTCCAGATTAATAAAAATGAACTGTTTATTTTCTACAGAGATCCTAATTGCTAAAATAATTCTTTTTGTAACTATTTTGCAGATTCAAGTTTCCTTCAAAGCATTACAGTGTAAGTGGCCTGTTAAGTAACCTCTATATTTTTTATGTCATCAACCTCCTTTGAAATAAACCAGGTCTATGCTCTTATCCCAGAGTAAATAATTTCAATGTATGATTTACAATGACTTACTCAGTACTGACAGGGGAAAATGAAATTGTAGTTACGCACTTGATGAAACTCATTTCTAGTCATTGCGCAATGACTAGAAATTCTCAATCCCTTCTCTACTAAAGTCTATCAAATTAATTTTTCGTGATTTCAATCTTTGATAAAAACTTCTGCATTCTCATACAAAGAGTATCTGAGAGGTACACTGCTACATTAGCCATACAGCCTAGAACTATCACACTGACTATTGTCCTTTGGGAAATTTTAATAGCTTTAGCAAACCTGGTACAATTTATGTTTAAAAATATTTCCTGCTCTAGTGACCATGGGTTTATGTCTGATTGGCCCTCGAGTAGCACAAAATGACAATAGAGCAGAGATTTTCAACCGGTGTGCCCATATGGGTGAAACAGCTTACATTATATAAGATTTATTTCATCTTCACGGCTTTGTTATGAACTTTTGATAAGTGTGCGGACAAATAATTTCAAGTTATACACGCATATATAATTTTGAGTGTTATTTTTTATTAGTAAGCATAAATTGTTTCAAAATAATTATTTTAAAAGCCACTTTGGAGCAAAAATGGGGAGGTATAACTAAGGCCAGGATTTTTAGGTTCTTAAAATCTCATTAGGTTTTTTAATTTATGTTTTAGGCTTTTAAATGGCTATTTTAGGTTTTTATTTTAGGTTCTAACAAAAATATCACTGGATCATAATATCGCAAAATTAACGTACTTTTTCATTGAAATAATGATAATTTTTAAACCACGTACTCGGCTTTTTGTAAATAACATTGTAAAATTTGCAATTCGTCAGAGATCTAGTGGGATAACAACTCAATTTTAATTTTATAATTAATTGGTTAACTAGGAATGACTAAACGTGCTTAAAAACAAGTCGAGAATTTACGATAACAGTTAGAGTTGGTTTCGAAATAGAGCAAGACTGGCCAAATAATATTGACATTAACCCAATAAAAATTTAGATTCAACATCTGAAACAGAAGACAGATTAAAATTCTCTTATAGACTCAAGAAATTAGTCTATCCAACCCTGTTCTTGTGATTGGCAAAAAATTACCCCTTTCAACCTCACCCATTAATGCTTAAGTTAAATTACATAGATCTAATATCGTGTAGCAAAAAATTATCGTAAAGCGACAAACCAAACTGAATTTTATATCGACGAAAATAATGTTTTACATATTTGCGTGATATTGTTCAATCAAATACATTTATAAATTTTCATTGTTTTGTCCTGAAAAAAACATGTTCGACATAACATGATGTTGGTATTGGGTGCTGAAGATCGTTTTAGGTTTTTTAGGTCCTCGACCTCTGATTAGTTATTTTTACGTGCTATGAAATTGACATATTTTATTCAGGACATCTCAAATTTCAAAAATGTATTAACATTTGAAATAGGACAGAAATAAATAAGTGAAAAACCTAAGAATCTGAGGCTTAGAAATTACTATTATTTTTGTAAATGAATCAAAATTATCTTTCTTTGTTAGAAAAAATATATAATTTTGAGTGCCATAGAATTTTAAAAGTTAGTTTATGTGCCATGGGACAAAAATTTAAAAATCACTGCCAAAGAGTGATAGGAACCGAATCAAATCCTTTGCTGCTGAATTGATATTTTCCTATTCTATGTATATTTGAAAACAATTGTAACATTAAATATTTAATATATTCCCATCTAAGGTTTCCTGGATAGAAAAGAAAATAAATCCACCGAAACGGATACTTACGGTAGATTTTGAATAATAACTTAATTAAAATTCTCTGAAGAATTAAATACCATCTTTTCATTCATTATAACATTTATTCCCATAAATTTTCGGTTAGTCCTTCCTAGCTTTTATTAAAACATCGTTTTTCGAAAACCAAATTGAATACTGAAATCAGGTCTGTTAAACCGTGCAGTAAGAAATTTACAACGTTTTGTATTGTTTCAGATTGCGCCTTGCAACGATTATCTTGCAAACATCTGTAAGATCGTTATTTGCGCTTCATATTTTCTCATACGAAGTCAAATCATTAGTTTATCAGCTGTGCACTTTATAGTAAAGTGTAACTCATTTTAGTTTTATGTATCAAACAGAAAGCAGTATTTCGTTCCTGCTCCGAGCATCTGTGCAAATAAACTTAGATATGTCTCCATTTGCTGGAAATAGCTTATTCCACGACTAGGTGCACAATTTGTTCGAATGAAATCATGAAATAAATGGTCAAACCATTGTGGTAGTTGTACAATAGTTTGCAATCCCTTTCAAATTTTAATTTAACTAAAAAGAATTTGTGATTTAAAATTAGCAGAAATGTTTAAGTGAACAAGGTAATTTATGAGTAACTGGAAAAATTTTTAAAAACCTGAAAGACAGTTGAATCTCGATAGATGTTAGATTCCAGAAAGTGTTGGATTATTATAAATCAGCACTATAGTATTGGATTTATAAACGGCCACCTGCGACGCGCTGAGACTCAGGTCGACCTTGGACAACAATCTGTCGCACACTTCGCAAACATGTCCGAACGGGTTGACAAACAGCGTGCGAAATGTGTCTCCAGCGCTCTTATAAGCCTGCACTCGGACGCAGCACCTGATAATACTTGGTCTCCGCGTCTTTGTGCTACGGCCCAGGTGGCAGATCGAACTTGTGCTGCACGGCGGTGTCTGATGCACGAGAAGTTGATGCCTTTGGTAACGAGGCCGCCTGATTCGATTTTAAAGACTCCTCGCCAACTTTTCCAGGGCACGCTGCTCAT
Source organism: Meta bourneti (assembly GCA_933210815.1). Classification (NCBI taxonomy): domain Eukaryota; kingdom Metazoa; phylum Arthropoda; class Arachnida; order Araneae; family Tetragnathidae; genus Meta; species Meta bourneti. The sequence goes on from OW119928.1 coordinate 75,731,115, forward strand.
GCTTTCGCTCAGTCGGTGTCTTGTCTTTCGAATACCAAAGGTCTCAGACTGCTCACCTCGTCGTCTGACCATGATTCAAAATTACGAGGTATCCTCGGATCTTTAGCTTTGTGATTGATCCGGACCGTCGCCAATAGCCTGTTGTGTTGCTTTAATGCGATGTAAATCAACTACCTACTTACCTCGACTTGATCCCTGTCAACCTCAATTCCATCGATCTTCAATTTCATTAGTTGGTCTATGGAATTGAGGTGCTGACGTCAACGCTCTGACACGTCTTGAACTCGTACGAAAGGTAGCAACTGTCTCATACTCATTTGGTAGCAGAAACACAGCAACAATTATGTCTATCACATCTATGATGTCACGTGCTGCAAACGCATCTCGTCATCGTGAAACAACAACTAAAGACATCGCAAATACATCGTGTGTTTCTAGCTTGAGGCTAAACAAAAAAGACAGCAGTGTCAATGGACAACTCCCTTCTAACTCACTGCTCCCTCCCATTCCCTGATGAATAGCCCGTTGTGTTGCTCCAGTGTGACGTTAATTAAATACCATTCCCATTCCCTGATGTGTTTGGGTCATAAGCAGATCCTCGCACGCAGAGAACGGGGAAAGATCCCCTCCTCATTTAGTTTTTTATCCTATCGAAACAAAGCTTAGTGCATAAGACCCTCCCCTCCCACTAGTCGAAGGGGAGGGGGAGAAGAAATCTCTTAATCTATTGACAAAATGTGGAAAAAAAATAATTTAAACACAAAAAGTTTGAACTAAAACTTAACTTTACAGGCTTTTTCGGTTGCAAATATTTTTACAATGTCCTCAAAAGATAGCTTTGAAGCTAACTTGTGCCCTATTGATATGATGCTCACTTTAGTTAGTCGTTATCCTGTTAAGTGTCTGAGGTAATATTTTATGATCTTTAGTTTGCTAAAACTCCTTTTATTTGAGGCGACTGAGACTGGTATTGTGAGGAAAATTCTCAACGCTGTCGTTATGTTGGTGGACGCGTCTTCAAGTCCGTTCTTGTATATTAACGTCAGAAGACCTGATGGTGTAGCCGTTTTCATATTAGGCTTAAATCCAAGGCATGATACTTAAAACTCTCCACTTCTATCGCCAGCTAGTCCTTGTCTAAGTCTTCTTTATATGTGGTAGCTAACTCATGTACCTGGTTCTTCAATTCTTCTCCATTCATTCTTTCAAACCGAGCTCCATTGAGGAAACCAAATAAACTATTCATGTTTTGAATGACTTGAAACCTTTGCCTCAGTTTATTCAGAATCCGATCTATTATTTGTATAATCAATAATCTGAACTTCTGAGAATTCATAGCTTTCAACTTCGCCCTTTTCATCAAACATCCGCTTCTTCTTCCTCCGTACTTCTTTAATATGAGGATCCCTAGGTTAAGCTTTCCTGCTATTTCTTCACACATTCTGCATTTAGCACCTTTTATAGTTTTTGGTTTTGTAGTCTACTAAGTTTTTCTCTTCATTTTTTAACATACGTAAATATCTATAGTAAAAAAAATACTCGTCCAATTTAGCACACACTCCCCCCCCCCAATCCGGCGCCCGGGGCACATGCCCAGTCTGTCCCCCCCCCTCTAGTTACGTCCCTGTCTGCGCCTCACATGTGCAAATCGTCAGCCTTTTGTGATTGGTTGAGAAACTTCCTTACCGTAACGACTGAAAAGCCCCAAAGCAATAATTTCTCGCCAACGGCTACCTTTCCAACCTCTAATCGCCAAAGCATAGAGCTATTTTTTTCCTTTCGTTTGACCGACACCCACAGAACGTGAATGGATGTGAGCTCTAGTGAGAAATTTCATTAGAATGTCAGTATAGCACAGTAAAGCTATACAGCTGTTCTGTTTTTGCATTGGAATCCGTTTTCAAAGTAAAGTATTTGTTTCAATATAAATTTAAGCATGTTGTATTTTGGCAACTGTGTTGCACAACCAAATGGAACATTTTGTTGAGTCAGCTTTCTATTTAATAGCTATTCAATGAGATCGTCTTTTTGGTATGCTGCTAATTTATCCTCTAATGTATGTTTTGAAAATATTTTAACAATTTGTCTTTAATATGCTATTCAGTAGCTCTTGCCATTTGTATCACGTATCGTATCCTTTTTTCATTAAAATGACATTTCTAAATGTTTTTTTCACCGCAATAAATAATTTTGCTATAGTTGAATAATTCTTTTTTTGTTTGCGAGAAGAGAGTAATGCTAATTTTAAACTCCGGGAGAAGGGAATGTATAACTGAAAACTAAATTTTGTTGAGTCAGCTTGCCATTTATAGCTACTCACTCTGGTTTACTTTCGAGTTTCTTCCTTCCCTTAATGTTAGTTACAAACTAAAATTGTATATAGTATGTGTGTGCGTGATTCGTGAAGCCTGCTGAAACAAACTAGCTGGATTGTAAGGCCTAGGCCTAAAGGAAATGGTTTTAACAAAGTAAGCGTTGTCTTCCCTAAACACATTTTAAAACAGCCTTTTACTCTAAAAAAATGTGTTTTTGTATTATGCATCATTTTCTTGCTATGTTTTCATTTCCTTTGAGCCTTACTGAATTCTATTTTCTCCTTTTACACCCAATTTTCACTATCTTTTATATGAGCATTGTACTTGAAAAATATTAAAGTCAAGATGTCTTATTCAGTTTATTTGTTTATTGACTACTCATGAAATTTGCTTTTCTGTATTTGCAATTATGAAATATTTTTTCATATTATCCTAATTAAAGTTACAGCTGCAAAGAGATAACGAAAATTGAAAATAGTACTTAAGTCTATGTGTATTGCATAATAAATATTTTTAACACCTTGCAGTCATTTTGATGAGTATGATAAAGAAGCCAATTCAACTTCATTTGCAAGCATGCTATTGCACTATTGATTACTACAGAACTGGGAAATCGAAAAATAATTTAAAGAACTTGAATGTTCAGTAGATCGTGTTGAATGCAAGTATTGAAATATATTTTGTTACATGCACTTCTCTTCAAAGACATTTCTAAATGCTGAACTGTGTTGTGTCTTCTTGCCATTTGATAGTCACTCAAAAAATTTTACTTCTAAGATTTTGTTGGGATTCATTCCCTATTAAGTATTTCATAGTTATGAAGTCAAACTTTGTTTATAAAATGTGTTTTGTGATTTGCTTAATGTGAAGATGGTGTAAAAAACCTAGATTGTGTAAGGCATTGGCTTAATGGAATTTTTTTTTATGAAAGTAACATTTTCTTTCCCTCGACATGCATTAAAATTGCTCTTTATTTGAATATTTTGTATTTAACTTGTTCAGCATTCTTCTAATTATAATTGTATTTATAGCCTAAGTAAGATTTTATTTCTTAACTTTATCGATTATGAAGTATTGACTTTTGCTTTTCCTTGTATTTTAATTATTTGTTTCAATTTCAAAGATATGGAAGAATGATATTTGGGAAGAATGTGTGAGGTCCTTAATCGTACTGCTGTGTTTGAAGTGCATATATTTTTTCTGCTGTGCTGTTTAATAATTTAATTAAAGCATTTGAATCTGATTTTGTGGCTTAAAAGTAAATAAATATGAAATATTCTTTTATATATACTATATTAACTAATCCTTTGTATTTATTTTAATTAAATTAAGATAGATTGGAAAAGCATGTAATTTTTTTAAACACTTACCTGTCTTCTTAGTTGTGGGCGCAGACCCCTCCGCACCGACTATTGCCATTACGGAGTAGCGGGAGAGGCCCCAGAAAGTTACAGTGGGTTGTCTCTCAAAGCAAGGAGAAAACTCACATGTCAATAGGTCTTAAAGACATTCGTCGGCACTCAACAACATGGGCTGAAGAGTAATATTGCGTCTCACGTCATATTTAGATCGGAGGATAGAATGGCCTTGACCCTCTTTTCCACTCAACCAGGACAGTCGGAGTACAATATCGGTTTAGTGTTCACGCAGCGTGTTCGACCCATTGAAGGGTGGACTTGCAAAAATGCACCTATTATTTGATTGACTATCATGCATAATAATGCGTGCTGGCTTAAAGCATAATATTTATGAGATATACAGTCTGTAAAAAACGACCATCTCCTGGAACTTGCCTTCGCTGGAAGGTCTTTTAGAATCAACCTGCATTCGCATTACATGGAAGGGAAACCAGCGAAAACCTTCCATGATTGGCTGAGCAGGGACTAGTGTATGCTCAAGTGCAACGCAGTACTATCGAAGATGTAGACATCACCTGCACTGTGACAATTCCAGTCAAATCGTCATTTCCAATTCCCTTAAGGGATACTTCGATTGAGTAAGGCTTGACCCCCTACATTGTTCAATCTATCTTTAATGCCGGTGTGGCGTCAGTTTGCAGAACTGAGGGAATTTCCACATAGGCATCTATGTCCTATTCCGGTGACCAGTCGTATTTTGCACATTACATGAACCTACATGCTTTGTCCTGGTTCTGATGCCTGAACCAGTCCCCGGACCCTCGGTGGAGGGCTGGGGGTCATTTTCCACACAAATCTACCCAAATAATTTAATGCTTAAGGAAATGGTTTTAACAAAGTAAGCGTTGTCTTCCCTAAACACATTTTAAAACAGCCATTTACTCTAAAAAAATGTGTTTTTGTATTATGCATCAATTTCTTGCTATGTTTTCATTTCCTTTGAGCCTTACTGAATTCTATTTTCTCCTTTTACACCCACTTTTCACTATCTTTTATATGAGCATTGTACTTGAAAAATATTAAAGTCAAGATTTCTTATTCAGTTTATTTTGGAGACACTTTGGGTGTTTAAGGAAGTCTTGGGGTCGATCTCTAATGAAATCAAGTCCTTCTCGAAGGTACGCCGTCAGCCCGCAGTCCAGTATGTAGTGAAGAGAATCACCTACTTCACCACATTGAAAGGCATTCGACGTCGGGTATCCCATGCGGAAGAAGTATTCTGGGAACCTTCCGTGATTTGTTAGCAGCTGGACGACAAAACGGTCGTAGAGGCATTCTGAGAGTAGGAACTGGCAGGAATTTAAATGTGTGGCGACCTTCAGTGGAAGCCTTCCCCATCTTTTCTCCCATGGTTCTCTGCTTTTTGAATAAGCATAGTTTTGGTAGTGAGGCTAGATCTCTGCACCGGTATGTCTACGTCCTCACTCTCGTTAGCCAGTTTGGCCGCCGCGTCGGCTGCCTCGTTACCTCGGTAGCCAACGTGAGCTTTGATCCAATGCATTTGTACACCTTGGCATCTCACGACCTTTCTGTACAGAGACTTTACTTTGCGGACAAGGAGATTAGAATTGCTCAGATCCCTGTAGCGCGGAGAGACTGTCCGAGAAAATATGTGTGATTTTCTCTGCGTTGTAAGGGGATCTGAATTGAACCCATTCTAACGCTTTTTTAAGTGCGGACAGCTCCGTTTGATAAACCGTGCTGTTGTTGCTCATGTACCTCTCAACAATGACGCCAAAGTACATGACCACGAACCAAATGCCAGAGCCATCGGTGTAAATTTCCGTCTCCACACCTTCCGGTAGTGCAACGTCGAAGGGTACTATAATGCGTTCTGCTGGGTGAGTCCTCCACACATCAATCTCTCTAGCGAAGACCGATGGAGAGAATAATTCACCATAAACCACCACCTCAGTTTCGATTTTTGTGAGTAGGAACTTTGCATAAAGAACTGTGGCCCGAAGGTCCAAAGGCAAGGTCCCAGCCATGACTTGCATAGCTTTAGTTGAGACAGTTTTAAAGCTCCTTGTGATAGGAATCAAGGATTGCCTCTGGATTGACTCTAGGTATGCGCGGAACGTCTTAAGGTTGACGCGCCCGCCCCATGCGCCATACCCGTAGAGAATAATTGGTTCTACTACATTAAGGTATATGCGCTTAATTAGCCATGGTCGTATGGCATAGAGTATTCGAGCCACTCTGTTAAGTGTGTATAGAAGGTTCACAGTAGATGTTCTTTTTTGTTGAAAGTGTCGCGAAATTCATGTTCTGGTCCCAAGTGGCGCCAAGATACTTGATCTCATCGGCATTTTGAATAGTCGTTCCCTCACGATCGAAAGAAGGAGCGTTCCTTTTCAGAGCGTTTGATTGGAGACGGTCATAGCTTGGATTTTAGACGGGTTAAATCGTAGTTTAACCTTATGACCAAAGGATGTAATGATAGCAATTCCTTGGTTTCCCTTAGTCTCCAAATCTGATTTACTTCCCCCAGCGTCAGTGAGCATTAGATCATTTGCGTATGCTATAATTTGGCATCCACATGGTAAAGTAAGCTCCAAGAAAGCGTCAACAACTAGGTTCCAGAGAAGAGGGCCACTGCAAGAGCCTTGAGGGCATCCTCTCTCCGTTTTACGCTCTGTCGCGTATCCTTGTGTGGAAAACACTACTGTCCTGTTACTTAGATAATTGCCAAAAACTTTATAGAGATTTGCAGGACAGCGGGAATCAGCTAGTCTTGTGAGAATGGCTGGCCACCACACGTTGTCGAAGGCACCTTCCACGTCAATAGCATTGAGACTAATATGTAGTTTGTCTTTTTTACCTTGAGCGATAGTCTGTTGAAGATTGTAACGTCTTGGTTCACTGGTAGCTTAGACTAGTTACCATTCAAAAGTATCCGTTTCTAGACTAATGTAATTTATTTACAATTAGTCGGTAAAATGAATGAAGAGTTCATTTAAGAGTTCGATAGTTCGTTGGAAAGTCCAAAGTTTATCGAAGTGCTTCTTTTGGCTGCTGGCGAGCCTCTCACAAATTACTTGGAGTCTAATTCACGGCTACGGCGAGCCTTTTCTCAATAAAAATACTCAGGCGAGTATAGAATCCCAGGGCGGGATAAATCAGCCTTTTTCAGCTCGGATGAGCTTAAAATCTCTATTACCCTGGTGAGTAGTTTTCTCCCGAAAGATGGCAATCTTTCGCCGACGGTGAACGGGTATTCACTTCTCGTTCGACTCTCGTCTCCTGACTCTCTCCTCTGCCAATCTTCCTCTTATCCACTTCTAATCCTCCTCTACTCTAAAGATCTCAAAAACTATATATATCGGATGCTTCTCGATTCCTTCTTTTCGTTTCGGGTCGGCCTCTTAGCTGGTTGGTTGTTGATTATCTCACCTTCGGACCTTCCCGAATGGCTCTCACGTTGGCATCTCCCCTTGACTTTTACGTCAGACTTCGGCGGACTTGAAATGGGACCATTAACCCTTGTCGGCAATGGTCATCGTAATTCATCTCCGTACCTTTTTGTCTCGAAATGTCATAGAGAGCGACAGAAAGGCGCCTGCCTTTTGTTTCGAAGCCGCAAACAGTTTCGCCTCTGGAAACGGTGCTTTCCCTATCTGCCGTTAAAAATAAGCTGCTTGGGTGGTCTTCTTTTCGGCACTTGATCGCCGGCAAGATTATCAGCTTCCCTATCTGTCTTTCGGCTGCTGTGGTGCTCGTTCCCTTTTTCGGCGCTTGATCCGCCGGCAAGATTGTCAGTTTCCCTAGCCGCCGTTACAAGATGGTACTGGGCGGTTTCGCAAGATTTACCAGCCCTAAACCCATGTTGGTTCGGGTTTAACTTCCCATTCTTCTTAAGCCAGTAGTAGACTCTTTGGGTGATTACCTTGTCAAAGGCCTTACCCATAGTATTAAGTAGACAGATAGGATCTAACGTCCGTGGCATCTCTGTTCGGTTTCCTTAAAAGTACGACTTTTGCACTTTTCCAGCTAGTTGGAACATACCCCATGCCTAGACATTTATTGAAAAGTTCAAGGAAGAACTTGGGGTATTGCTGATGCAGTTCTTGGATAACTTCCACCGTTATCCCATCTAAGCCGGCTGCTCTTCTGCTCTTCTCATTTTCATTTTCATGATTACAGATGCGATTTCGTCCGTTGTTAATGGACGGTCGTCTGTGAGAAGAGAGCTTGGTATCTTTTTGCTTTGCCTTCTTAGTCTCCTCTGATAGGATGTCTCCCCAACAATGTCAGGGAAAGAGGGTGCTTAGAAGTAAGTCAACCGTTTCAGAGTGCGTTTCTATCAGTGTTCCGTCCGCCCTTCTGATGCTACCAATAGGTTGGTGCCCTCGAAGTTTGTTGGCGGCCAGTTTATATAGCAGTGTCCAGGGGTCGCCTTGGGAGGTTGTGAGTAGAAAGTTCTCCCAAGATTCTCGTTTTTTTGCGGAGAATGGTTTGGCGGTAAAGCGCAGATTGCTTCTTGAACTGCGTTCGCCAATTATGCCTGTCCAGTTCGGAGCCAGCATGTTGAAACCGTCGGCGTAGAGCTCTCGTCTTTTTCCTCAAAACCGTGAGCTCATCATCCCACCACGGATTTGTCTTATGTACAAAATCTTTTACCAGCAGCGCTCTGTTACTAACTCTTTGATCAGGAGAGTCAACTTCGCTAATGACCCATCTATTTTCACAGGGTACCTAATATTAGATATTTCCTCTGTGGCCTTTAGGAAGTCGTACCCTAGGGTATTGACCATCCTACGGATCCGTGATGGATTGCGTGAGTACCTGCTGGCCAGATTTATAACTGCTGTCGTTCGCAAGTCGAAGGTGAGGTAATTATGGTCGCTGAGTGTATCTTTGACCACTTTCCATTCTTCTGTCTGCATTTGAAGCATACTTGTTGCCGTCATGACGTTCATTATTACAACTTGAGTGGAGGACATTGAGATATGAATAGGACACAGGCATAACGGTGTATGAAACATTACATTTTTAAGTAAATAAGAGGTAACTAGCCAAAGAATTTAAAGTATACATAGTATTCATGATGATAAAAGTATCAGATTGAAATTATTAGAAGCCTCTGGAACTTGGAACAATATGACTAAGGTATGTGTGTGACAAATGTGGGAAGTTTTTGTTTTGATTACATGCAATTTTAGGCAAATACATTCTACCAAAGGTTTGTGATGGTGAAGTATCAGATTGAAATTCTAGAAGCCTCCAGGAACTTGAGAATATGACTAAGTATTGTTTTGCACTTGTAGGTTAATTATTATAACAGAGGGAACGAAGTTAAACACGGAGTCACAGATAACGATAGAAACTGGTAATACTATTTGATAAATAAGAGGCTTTTAAAAGCATAATATGAACTTATGTTTCTTGGGTCTGAATTACTTTGCTTCTTTGGATTTTTGCCCTTCTACTGTTTTTAAATAAATCATGGATTCTAATGGCATTAGACCTGCAAAGAAAATGCATACAGACAAAGAACAGTGTTTGAAGAAATATTGTAAAGATTCTGTATGGTTATGAGTATGGTAAATTGTTTACAGATCGAGAAGGCTGGCCATATTTCCGTCGATTGGAAAACGAATTAACGTATTAAAAGAAAGAGGAAACTACTATAGAAATTTACGGTAAAAATGTACTGTGCCTCGGCAACTTGTAGCATACGGAGACGTAGGAATAAGCTATGCCTTTAACGGATCTTGTATTGCAGCCATGCCTTGGTCTCCTTTACTATTGGAAGTAAAGGCAGAAGTGGAACAAATAATTGATATAAGATTTAATTTTGTGTTGGTGAACCTTTATAAAGATGGTAAGGACTGTATAGGTGCCCTAAAGACAACGAGAAGGACTTGGATCTTAATGCACCCATAGTGTCTGTTTCATTTGGAGAGAAAAGGCAATTTGTGTTTTGTAGAAATAACTACAATTCTTTAAAAATTGTTCTGGAAAATGGAAGCTTGCTTGTGATGAAGTATCCAACAAACCAATTTTGGTTTCACAGCTTGCCTCGTGGGAATGCATCATGCTCTAGAATAAACTTAACGTTTCGTTAAATTCTTGTATAAATCAGCGATAAACCACTTATGTGCCCCCGAACTATTTATTACTCAGTGTCGATAGAGATGTATATTAAACGGTATTTGGAAAACGCTACAATTAATTTGTGTGCTTTTCTGAATATTGTTTATATAAATGCTTCCATCTTGCTATTTTAAATAAACTTTTGCGTGTCTTACCACATACACTGTATTTTGGATTATTTATTTTTTATTACATAGTTTTATAAATAGTCTTTTAAAATGTAAGATCTGAAATGAATTTTTTCTTTGCTATAAAGATTTATGTTTTTTAAGTTAGATGTTTTTACTCAAAAATTAATTATACATTAGATGCTATGACACTTATTTTATTGCAGAAATTTTGTTTTAAATAATATACACTTAAGTAAGAGTAAAACTTTTGAAACTTTACAAAACCCATACGTTTCCTTGTACATTTGAAGAAGTTCTAATAGTATTGAAACCATTTACCCTATAAAAACTAAATCAAATGTCATTTTTTAATTAATCTTTCCTTGCATATTATTTTACTTTGAATAAATCTCTTCATAAATTTTAGTGAATTAATTTATATTATATAGATTTACAAACTGCTCTTTAATGAAAATTTCTTTGATATAAGGATTTTATATTTTAAAAGTTAATATTTATACTCAAAAATTAATTATGTATTAAATACTATTTACACATATTTTTTAATGTTGAAAATTTTTAGGAAACATTTTACAATTGAAACATACATTAGATATTATTATAAACATTTAAATGCAGATCGTAAAGGAATATTGGAGATCTTTTTAATGCTTACACCTTGCTATTTTAAATAAACTTTTGATTGTCTTACCACATACACTGTATTTTTGGATTATTTGTTTTTTATTACATGGTGTAACACTTCCCATTTAATCCTCTCTAATAAGGCGGCTTTTCTGATCAGAACGTCATGTTCCGTAATTGTCTAAATTGGAGATCATAAAATTCTTCGCAAGTAACCATCTGTCATAACTTACCCGGGAAATACACTGATTTCCTGTTTTTGCTCTATACCTTGTCTCATTATGAAGACGTTTTCTATAGACATAAAAATTTGACTCTAAATCCAAATTTTGAGCAATTTCTTTTGAGTAGTTGCTCAATAAAGTTTAATATTTTTGTTTTGCATGATTTCATCAATAAAAACTAACTTTCCAACCTCTCCAGCTAGGATGCAATATCATACAAGCCCCCAAACACATCCATTGAGAGATGAGAGTGGGTATATAGTGTTGAGGAAGAGATTCACTTTTAGGAATCTGATAAACCTATCATCGTCCATCATCTCGATAAACATTGAATTTCTTAGACTGCAGTTTAAAAAATTAAGACTCCGATTAGTCTAAATAATTAATGAGGCACCAAGTAGAGGAGTTCCAACACGAAATAAAAAGTTAATCGCCAACTTTAGTGGGGTGGGAAAGGAAAAGCCATTACATATATGTATAGAATGTATTTTATTTATAACCGAAATGCAGTAAAACCTCAAAAATCCGGCGTCAACGGGACCAGACCAGTGCCGGATTTCTGAAGCTACCCAAAAATTTCCTAAGAGGCATTACGTAAAGATACACGTAACAGGTCATTCTTACAAAAAAAATTGCGAGTCTAGTCTTATAAATACAAATAAATAAAAGCGTTCTGTAAGAAACTAAATATTTATTAACATTTAAGAATTACAAAATATAATGCGATGACACAATCAAAATGTTCTTGACATAAATTTAAAACAGTTTAAGTAGTACATATTTAATGTAAAGTACATGTTCGCCTTATGTTTTACTAAACATCTGTTAATTTCAACTGCTTTAAGTGCTCTTATCAATTTGTCTGTCATCTGAAAAGTTGTAAATTTCCTGCGTGGATATACAACTTTTTTAAGTGTGGAAATTAATTGTTTACTTAATGTTATACATGAGTCTAATGAAGCTCTTCCGATTTTTCTCCATCAGACTGATCGTTAATTCCATCTGCTTCTCTCTATAAAAATTGCATGTGGTATCTGAATCTGTCAAATGATTTACGACTGGAACTTTCTCATCAACTTTTAACCAATCCAAGATCGTCTTCCTGGAATTTCGGATCAATTTAAGATTTTACGTATTCTAAAAGTTCTCCAATCAAAACTTTCTGTCCTGAAACAATAAACCCAGGATATTCAGTCATACTCGTAATGATTAACAGTTCCTGAAAATATCTTAAAATGCTTATCCCAAAGCGAAGATAAATATAACTGAAATAGAATAGAACGAGACAGGAAAGTAAACAATTATAATTATATTATTATTATATTAAACATATTATTTTTCAGATTATTCAGAAGGCACAACGTGGTGTATGCATTGTCTTAATTTGCCAGTACCGCATTTTTAAAGTTTGATCTGGTGTGACAAAATGGACACCTTAACACTCCAAGTGGTTTCCTCGTGATATCTTGTCCAACCCGATCTGGCCAATTTAGTAATCACGAGGTAACTCGTGGAGATAAAAACTGCCCTATTTTGCTAAGGACGAGGCTACGGAGAGAGCCTGCAGGTTTCACTGCGAGGCTTGTCGTTTGATCCCCTTTCGAAAAATATCAGTGAGCCACTAATGAGTTTCGCGAGTGCCTCGTTCCCAATGACCTGATTGACAGGTGATTTTGGTTTGATTGAGCAGGCATGGAAGTTGTTTGAAAAGGCTTTTAAAAACAGCTTTGCTGTGCCCTCTCACGCTTCTGAACATTTTTGCATGTGGTTCTCATGTGTTGTAACAATAACCATTTCCCCTTAAAATCTCAAAATAAGGCATACAAAGAACGTTGTATCTCTTAGATTTCCAAAACCGCTCTACATGCAAACTCCCTTCAACCGATTGAACAGATCAGGGAGGATCTATCTGTCAAGTGACTTTCTTGAAATAAGAATCAACAATTGTAAATTCATAACTTGACAAAGAAAACCTAAAATGTTCCTAAGGGTTAAAGGTCTGCTATCCAGTACAAGCCTGAGGTATCGAGGAGAGAGGAACTTCATGGCAGCTGGGGAAAGGACCAAACGAGTTTGCGAATTACTATCGCCTTGTGCTTTATTAACTCCAAGGGGAATGACTACACAAGTAGGGTATTTTGCCAACTTTCAGATTCAGACCCAAAGAGTTTGGATTACCACAACTATGTACCCCTTCTGATGAACGAGACCGAATCACTGCAAATTTGGTTATTCATACTATTTTTAATATTTATCCCTTATGTTTGAGAGCTCTACCATAAAAATGATAAATAATTCCAAGGGGGCTGACATGCTTAGTATAGATGTTTTTTTAACAAATGTAGTTTCTCATTAAAAATATTTATATCCCATTTGGAGAGATCAAGAGTAATGGCCTCTAAGAGTTTGTGTCGGTTAGGGACAATGACAACTGATTTCAAATGTTTCTTTTTGCTCACTGAAAGTGTCTCAGAAATCTGTTCATCAATAGAGGCTGAGTTTCATACACATGCGACCAGTCAACACATTCCAGTGCTTTCGGTTAATTTTGATCTACTCTTAACCATGGAAGGGTGTGATAGACTTGAATTAATGCTCTTTCATGAGGGAATTTTGTGTTTCTGATAAAGGAATCAGCACTGTTTAAGATGTATTCAGTAAGTTACAAATGAGTACTTGGATGTCCCTCACTAGCTTATTTAAAAAGCCTTCCAGACGAAAATCAATTGAGTTTTAACATAAAGAACTTCTTAATATTTGCAAAAGCAATATATTCATCTAGTATCATTCCTGCAATTACGATAATTCAAGGGAAAGCAGAGAAGTTTTTATATTTCCCCTTTGTGAAAACATTGCATCCCAGATCTCTTTTGCAATAGGGTAAATTCATTTATATTTTAGCAATTGTGTAAAAAGACAAGAAAATCATTCATAAAGCCATCTTAAATCAGTTTCGCTGAATTTACTGGCATTACCAAATGCAAAAAAAGAATCGTACTCTACTAGGAACCGACTTTTTGGAAAAGTCCGGAATTGTTCTGGACATGAAGAACAAAAATTGGCATTTCTCTGACAATCCCTGTCGGAAGATTGGTTTCAAGAAAGATATCCCTGTAAAATATCTGCTATCTGTTCAAGACTTACCAGTAGAGTCAACAGCCTGTTGACAACTGTAGCAACAAAGGAAATTTTCATGAAGATGAACGTTCAAGTTGCAACCAGCAACTCTCATACAGCCAAGCTATATCACCAAGCTCACTGCGTTCTGATGAAGGAGAACATTTAACGTCCGATCAGCGCAGAAAGATGAATGGTTTGTTGGAAAAATTTGAGTCTACCTTCAAGCTAGGGGGAGAGCCTACCCCTTTTATAGAACATCGGATCAATACCGGTGATCACGTTCCAGTAGCGGTGCCACCCTACCGGATGAATCCTGCTAAGAAAGAAATCTTAAAACAAGAATTGGACAAGCTTTTAGCAGAGGGAATAATTGAAGAATGTGAGTCCCCTTATGCGTCTCCAGTGGTTCTAATTCCGAAACCCAATGGTGCGATGCGTGTCTGCATAGATTACAGAAAGCTTAATGCTGTCACGGTTGCTGATACTTACCCACTACCTAGAATGGACGATCTCCTAAATGAAGCAAAGCCAACTGCTTATATGTCCACGATCGATCTTCGATCCGGTTACCACCAAGTTAAGGTCCATCCTGATGATCAAGATAAGACGGCTTTTGTGTGTCCATTTGGAACATACCGTTTCTTGAGAATGCCGTTCGGTTTACGGAACGCTCCCGCAACATTCCAGAGGTTAATTGATCGTTTCCGAAACGGTCTTGATGATGTATTGACTCTCACTTACCTAGATGATATAATCGTACTGTCAGAGTCATTCGAGAAGCATCTCTTGGATCTCCAGGCTATCTTTGAACGATTGTTACTCTTTAAGCTTAGAGCCAACCGAGAAAAGTGCCACTTTGTGTCTTCTCGAGTGAAGTATTTGGGTTTTTGGATCACGCCAGGAGTTGAAGTGGATCCAGAAAAGGTCTCTTCTGTCCGGAACATCCCATCACCCCAAAATCCGACCACACCTATAGGAGTTTATCACTCTTGAAGGAATGTAAAGCTACTAACAGTACTCCTATGGTCCCATTAAGAAAGAGAGGACGCCCTCCTAAAGCACGTAATGCTGACTCCTCGTCGGAGCCAGAGGGGGAGGTTGTAACGCATCAGCCCCTTAACGTGTGTCTCAGCGATATGCGCCTTGATTAGTGATGGCGGACAACGTGACACACTCTCCGCGAAAGCGAATGAACAAATTTTCTTTAGTTGTTTCCCAAGGCCAGCGTAGGACTGACCGCTGAGGTTTTGTCCCCCGAGATGTTACTTTTTATGTTTGTTTATTCTTGTAATTGTTTTGTCTTGTGCTTAGTGTTAATTAAAATTGCTCTTGTAGCCAATTCTTGCATTAATCATTGGATTCAGCTCTAAAAACTTTATTTAGATTTCATAATCGACTACAACACACACAACTGAATTTTATTACGTGGCTTTCTGACTCGTTCTAACTAAAATACCAGTTATGAACTAGTTATTGTTTGGCGCAGCATGGCCAAATCTGGCCCTTGCGCCATAAAAAAAACCAACCAACCAACCACCTCGTTTCCATATAATCTTAGTATTTCTTCTTGGGCATCATTCATGAAACCCAAGACAAAATCTTCAGAACTCAATTATGGTAAATTGCCATCGATTACTCCACAACGTTTATACATCAGTATTGGGTTATTTTCGGCCATCATACTTTTGACCCAAGAGTCAACTGATAAGACATTTTTATGTCGAAACGCTTCAGTCGTCCTGTTAGCTGACAGCTATATTTTTTGTCCTTGCTTGTTCAAGCCAATCTTTCTGCGGGACTGGCGGTTTCTGAAACATTGTGCAATACATCAGGTATGGGAACGTCACTTATGCTGACCAGCTATTTTATCCTTTTCTTTTCGCGCGACAAATTTAATCTACCCACCTCACAAGAATGCCCCATGTGTGTGGACATAAATTTCACAGTAATTAGATTGTTTACTGTTTTCTTCGCAATTTTAGCTGGGCAGTAATACCCATTTATTTGAGCCTAGTAACTTTAAGTGGTGTTTTCCATTACCCCTACTTACAAACTTCCCACACTCCTATGGCAGGTGTAATATTCCGATTTTGACACAGAAGTGGTTTGTTCATTCTGTTTCCTAAAGAATGATGATGTGGCTTTTTCTTTACTTGCTTTCCATATTTTAAAGTACATCTGATTGGAAAGAAAATGTTTCTTGTAAAACAATATCAATATGATCTATGAATTCAGGTCTCTTTCTAAATGATAGCAAACATTCTGAACATTTTTTGTGTTTGCTCAGATCAGGATTTTCATATGCCTTCTACAACTGAAGGCATTTGAAAATATCTTGCACAATATACATGCATTTTTCGGAAATTTGCCTATTTCTTTAGACTGCGATGATTCATGCACCACATCCAAGACTGGTTCTACCTACAAAAAGTTAAAATGTCCGACATAAGTATGCAGCTCTCTTTTATTGTTTTGTAGAAAGGTCAAAACTATTTAAAGCAACGTTATGCATTTTAAATTTGCATGTAATCATGAAAATCTTGCACTAAAAGTATCTGAAAGCGAGATTTCTCAGGTCATTCTATACGTGTACAAATAAATAAGATGACAGCCTCATGCGGTTCGTGGGCGTAAAAGTATCATTTGGTTATTATCAGGCGTTTTTGTAATTTGTGAGATGAAATCAAGTTCAAATATTGAATTTTTAGGACTAAGAGATATAGCATAAATATTTTATTTGTTATATAGCAAATTTTACATGAAATTTTTTACGGACTTTGCAATTTGCTTACCTGTGGGATTTAATATTTGGGGTAAATCTGACAATCATCTAAATGAAATAAACGCATTCAAACAAACCAAAACTGTTTCAAAATGGATATTTTAAAAATAATCGTACATTTAAAATCTTGTTTCTTTGCTCTAAAAGGGCCATGAGTTTATTGGATTGAGATCAGGGAATTTAGAAGTATTATATATATGGGGACTAGTCAATGATAGTCAACGAAAAATATTTTCTGTGTTAAAATTTAGTTAAATTTCATAAAAAGGAATTTCGGTTTTCAAACGTTCTGAACCGTAATTAGTGTAATTTAAAAAATTTTGACATCGATTTTGTTCAACTTCTATAGTTTTTCATACTTTTAAATAAAAAAGTCGCATAAAATTTAATGCATAATCGTTCAAAGTAAACCTTAAATTATGTGCAAAATAGATATAAATTCTGGTTTTAATGTACGTATTTTATGAACCATCATTGTACCGGTTCTATTTCCTTGTTCTTAAATTGCGATAAGCATTTTAAGGTTCCGATAAATTACGACAGAGGGCAGCATGACATGATTGGGTTTTGTAATTTTATCATATTTAGAGCTTATTAGTCGTTCATGCAAATAGTAAAACCTATTTTAATGTATTATTCTTCGATATTTCTCACTCACGCAACTTTATTATATTGGAACCAGAAGTTATAATTTTTTAGAAATGTTTTGAATTCCAAGTAGCAATAATTAGTCTAATAGATTATTTCTTAATTTTTAAAAGTGGGCTTTGCCGTCCCCTGTGGGTGCTGAAGGAATCTTGGGGAAAGCTAGAAAATGAGGGAGATTGAAGAGACATTAATTCAAGTACTTACCTGCCGTCGGCCTTTGATAAATAAAATTATTAATTCGCTTATAACCAACACCATTCATTCACATCTCACCCTTCCTCTAATACAAGACGAATTCATGACAATCTATTGCGACATAATCTATTACAATCCACCCCATTTTTGTCGCTGTAGGTTTTATCGAGTCATAATGAATTTTAATTCGGTAGGTAGTTAATTAACGTCGCACTGGAGGGGGTATGGGCGCCGGTCCGGGAACAAACCCGAAGTGAAAGATCCAAGGACAACACCACGTAATTTTGAACCACGGTCAGATGACGAGGTCAACACCTCAGCTGGCACCCAACTCTCCAAACCCCCTCACCACGTCAACGTGAGGACATTTTGAGGCCACGACAGATTTAACGTGCACCAGCCCCCTTCGTACACGAATGTCTTTGACTGGACCGAGTTTCGAACTCGCAACCCTTCGGTTGCTAATCCGTTGCTCTTCCAACTGGGCAGTAATGTTTGGAATTATGAAAAATGTTTCGGACAATGCAACTTATAAAAGTTATTTATTAATTGCATTCATTCAAAATTTTACATATATTAGTAATCTTGTCATATTCCACAGGAAGAGCTTTTGCATGGTCCTATAAGTTCCTTAATTCGCACTTTGAAGAGGGCTTTCAGCCACGGTGGTGTCGTCGGTTGGGGAAGCAGTCACGATGGTGTCGTCGGTTGGGGAAGCAGTCACGGTGGTCGATGATTCTGGCTGGCAAGTGTTAAATAATTCTTTTCTTGCCTGTTGAGAAGATCCGTATCAGTGGTGAACATATTCATTGATATTAAACTTAAGAGCAATGATGTTTATATCAATGAATTATTTTAAAACCCGCTGCAGTACATTATCAAATTGATTTCGTCATACCAGTAGGGAGAAAATGGGGATACAACGCCAGAGGGGAGCCAGGGAGCTGGGGAGCCAGGGATCGGGAAGTGACGTCATAACAGGAAGTGGAGTTGAGTTGTTTCTCCTGCTGTTGCAGGAAGTGACGTCATGACAGGAAGTTGAGTTGAGTTGTTTTACCGGAAGTGACGTCGTAACAGGAAGTGGAGTTGTTTCTGACTACCCGTCGAGTTGTTTACCACCTGCTACACGAAATGAGCAGAGCCGGAAGTGAAGTCATCAGGAGTTGAGCTGTTTACCACCTACTGTTATTTGTACACCTACTATTTGTTTATGTTTTCAACTTGTGCTTTTCATCATGTTGGATTGTTTTGTTGGAGTTGCCATGGTAATGAATCACTGGTGGTGAAATTCGAAACCCTATTATTTTTAATTAAAAAGGAATTTCTTGGATTCGAACTGGGGACCATAGGATCCAAAGTCAAATATAGAACATGCAAATTCTTTGTCTTGAGAGTGTAATTTTATGTGCCTATTTAAATTCTTCTTTAAAGTAAAAGACTTTCCACACGTAGTGCAAATCTGCAAAGTTAGAAAAAAGAAAATCTCTAAATTTAAGGATGAAATCATATTTGATTAAAATTAATTTTACACTTGCATTATGTTTCTATATTAAGAACTAACTTTAAACACTGAAGTGAATCTAGATTTCATATAAAAAAAATACAATTTCAAAACAACGTATTTTTAACAATACTGATTATACTAAAACGGATAAAATACACTATAGGCTAAGCATGGAAGAAATAATTTCAATACAACTTGATTTAACAATACTAGTTATTCTAAAACGATAATATACTTTTATTACTTCACATTCATTATATTTGAAAACTTTAATTGCACGCATAATAAAAGCGAAAGACCGTAGTTCTTCAATGAATTAATTTAATTCCCCTAAAATATTAAATAATGTACTTACATGCACACCGCTAGGACCAGCACATTGTTCATCATGCATACCAGAAGTAGTTCGTTGTTCATCGTCCACACTAGATGTAGAACACGTACAGCTTACTGGTGAGGGCTAGAAATGAAAGGAGATAAAAAAATTATATCAGACTTTAAACTATGAAATTATTTTATATTTAAAAAAATATTAACAATATATTTACCTCTGAAAACATTTTCCCATGGACGTTCTTACTCATATCGACTTCTCCAGTTGAAATCTAAAACAGGAATGGTTAAACCAAAGTACGTCAAAAAAAGTAAAAGTCTGACGTCACACAAGGCACCGCACTTCGTAGTCAAGAAGCCCTTAACCAGCTAAACATCCCGCGCTGGGACGTCAGACTCGGGAATACGAGAAAGGACTCGTTCTTACATGTCTGATCTTGTTCCCATTGCAAGTTCTCTTAGGAGAAATTCACGTCATGTTTTCATTTCACTTCGCTTTTGAACATGCTAGGAATTTTTTCATTGGTCATCTACAGTTTATCTTTAATTTTGTTGTTTTGGCATATCACGAGACTAGTTTATCATTAAGATTAACGATAATGTAAGACACTTTTTCTTTGGTTTAACCATTCCTGTTTTAGATTTCAACTGGAGAAGTCGATATGAGTAAGAACGTCCATGGGAAAATGTTTTCAGAGGTAAATATATTGTTAATATTTTTTTAAATATAAAATAATTTCATAGTTTAAAGTCTGATATAATTTTTTTATCTCCTTTCATTTCTAGCCCTCACCAGTAAGCTGTACGTGTTCTACATCTAGTGTGGACGATGAACAACGAACTACTTCTGGTATGCATGATGAACAATGTGCTGGTCCTAGCGGTGTGCATGTAAGTACATTATTTAATATTTTAGGGGAATTAAATTAATTCATTGAAGAACTACGGTCTTTCGCTTTTATTATGCGTGCAATTAAAGTTTTCAAATATAATGAATGTGAAGTAATAAAAGTATATTATCGTTTTAGAATAACTAGTATTGTTAAATCAAGTTGTATTGAAATTATTTCTTCCATGCTTAGCCTATAGTGTATTTTATCCGTTTTAGTATAATCAGTATTGTTAAAAATACGTTGTTTTGAAATTGTATTTTTTTTATATGAAATCTAGATTCACTTCAGTGTTTAAAGTTAGTTCTTAATATAGAAACATAATGCAAGTGTAAAATTAATTTTAATCAAATATGATTTCATCCTTAAATTTAGAGATTTTCTTTTTTCTAACTTTGCAGATTTGCACTACGTGTGGAAAGTCTTTTACTTTAAAGAAGAATTTAAATAGGCACATAAAATTACACTCTCAAGACAAAGAATTTGCATGTTCTATATTTGACTTTGGATCCTATGGTCCCCAGTTCGAATCCAAGAAATTCCTTTTTAATTAAAAATAATAGGGTTTCGAATTTCACCACCAGTGATTCATTACCATGGCAACTCCAACAAAACAATCCAACATGATGAAAAGCACAAGTTGAAAACATAAACAAATAGTAGGTGTACAAATAACAGTAGGTGGTAAACAGCTCAACTCCTGATGACTTCACTTCCGGCTCTGCTCATTTCGTGTAGCAGGTGGTAAACAACTCGACGGGTAGTCAGAAACAACTCAACTCCACTTCCTGTTACGACGTCACTTCCAATAAAACAACTCAACTCAACTTCCTGTCATGACGTCACTTCCTGCAACAGCAGGAGAAACAACTCAACTCCATTTCCTGTTATGACGTCACTTCCCGATCCCTGGCTCCCCTCTGGCGTTGTATCCCCATTTTCTCCCTACTAAGGAGGAAAGATCAAGGACAACACCGCATCATTTTGAACCACGGCCAGGTGAGGTCACATCCAAGCTTCTGCACACCTAACTCTCCAAAGATGAAGGGGATCGACCGGGATGTAAGTACAAGAAATGCTATTAAATTACTATGTAAATTATTTTAAATATGATATGAAATGTAAGTAACGACACTGTCACCAACAGATACAAGCAATTCACACCCTCCTGGTGGTTGCATGGACGAGATCTCTCGCCATTAGCAAAACTGACCAGATCTTGATGGACGAGGTGTTTCGTCATTAGAAGAAAAGTGACCAGATCTTGATCTCGTCCTCATCAAAAAACGGCATCTTCACCATTGGGAATTCAATAGGTATTCTAGAAGACGAGGTATCTCGTCATTATAAAAATTAGCCAGATCTTGATGAACGATATATGTCGTCGAAACCACTTGGAGGGTTAAGCAATGGGGTGTAGCGCAAGATTCCATGCTCGGGTACACTAATAGAAAATAAATTATTTTCTATTAAACAAACTATTATAGAATACTTGTTGCTATTAAAATATTGATAATGATTTTCCTATTTTTCCCGATGTCTGATTAAAGCTTCCTTTGCTGATTTTCAAGACATTTTGGCAATTTAGACCAAGTACTGGTAATTTCGAGATCCAATTTTTATCTGGTTTATAAAGGTAGATAAGTATTTAATTAACATCGTACTGGAGCAACACAACGGGCTATTATGTAATTTATAAGAGATTATTATTTGGTTAAAATTTTACTGAGGTAAATAAAATTTACAAGATGATTTCATACCAACAGAGCGATCAAACAGGAAAGGAAGAATTGTAGGATTCATATTAGACTTCTACTGAATCTGACTGATTTGCAGTTTCCTTATATACTAAATACATGGCACTCTTAACAAAGGCCCTATTTTTAATAAGACTGTTACGTAAAACTCAATACTAATCATTTTACCAAATTAAATAACACGCATTATATGAAAGTCTTAAACATTTACTGTTTACATCTTCCATAACGTAGACATTTTGTCGCAAACGATCACGTTCCGGGTCACCAATGAAGTTCGTTGAATGACAAATGTATTAATTTACCATACAGCACAAACTTCTTTAAATAATTTTATTAAGGACATAATTAGATTTGAATGAATTATTGCTCAACAGAATAGAAGACAGTGTCGCCTGCAAAAAGAGGTCTTATATAACAAAACTCTTAAAAATCTAACCTAACTTTTTGCAATTTCTCTGCCATATAGGAAATCTATTTTTTTAGTAAAAATGTACTCTGAAAAGAACAAAAGCAAATGCAACTTTCACTTTTAATTTGGCACAAGAATTAAAAACTGTATTTCACTAATATTTGAAAATTTTTACTTGC
Source organism: Meta bourneti (assembly GCA_933210815.1). Lineage (NCBI taxonomy): Eukaryota > Metazoa > Arthropoda > Arachnida > Araneae > Tetragnathidae > Meta > Meta bourneti. Next base: position 75,753,743 of record OW119928.1, read on the forward strand.
TTTTGCATATTTGAAATTTCGATTCCATTACTTGTAGAATTGCAAAGCATAACTAAAACCTGTATATATTTTTAAGCGGACGAAGCTTGATGTGTAAAATGCATTTAATTTGGATGTCTAGTATCTTCTGAACCATTGGTTTTAAGCTTAAAATTTAAGCAGACCTTAGTTTTTATGAATTGGTAATATGAATCTCTTGTTTTGCTTTAATGTCAAGTTATTGTTTCTGAATGAATTGATGAAGTTTTTATCTTGACATGTATTCAGTAGCATTTATTGAAATAGGTAATGTGAATCTTATATAAATGTTATATTTTTTGAATGAAACATTTTGGAGGGAATTTTGGTTAGAAAAATTTTCAAAACAAATGATATAATGATGAAAGGAAATTTAAACCACTTGCATCATAATTTAACTGTTGCATAGATTAAAAAATGATATTGCATTGTGACAGATTGCTAAAATGTGTTTTTGTCATCTTTTAGCAGCAGTGATACAGATGAAATAGTGGGAAGTGATATAGATAGCTCACCAGAAAAAGTTGGCGAGAAGCGCGAGTACGAAGATTGTAGCAATGTCTCCAAACTACCGGAGAAAAGGGCTTTCGACCTCCCAAAACCTACTGAAAAGACGAGTCAGGGAAAGAAATTCGGGGGGAGAAAAATCGCGAAAAGGATTGGAGATTGGGAAATAAGGGAACCGACACAGAATGGCGGACAAGGGAATTTGAGAAACGTAGTGGCCCCGTTTGTTTTAATTGTAACTACCGGGTCATATACGCCCTCAATGCCCCGAGTTAAAGAAAGTAGCGGAACCCCTAAATAATCTTGCTACGAGCGCAAATTTTGCTGCCTTATTTAAGCAAGGCCAAAATAAATTATGTCGACATGGTATTGTTACGTGATTCAGGAACAAATATTGACCTGGGACCCCTAGACATAGTGAAACCTGAGGATTTTACAGGCGAGCACATTTGGGTTAAGCAACCTCTGGACAACCACCTCAAGTGCCTACCTTTGGCAAGAATTAAAATCGAAAGTCCAGAACTCGGCGTAATTAGGACTAAGGCAGCAATAGTAGGTAAATCCGTCGAAATGCGACATTACCTCGTAAGAAATTCCACCCAGGAATTAATTGAATCGCGAAGAGTAAAGCCAGAACTGGTAAACGCGATTATGACTAGGAGTCAAACAAAACGTCTGAGCCCTAAACAGACTAAAGTTGAGGAAAACCAAACAGAAATAGGTCCGCTTGAGGGAACGGAACCCGAAAATGAACGAAAGGACAACGGGGGCATGCGCGTCCGTCCGCGCCTTTAACTTTGCGGAACGCAACCCATGCGTCAACCGGTTTTAGCCCCGCAGAGCTAAGTTACGGCAAGAAATTGAGAATGCCCGAGTCCATTATATTTGACAAATGGTGCCAAAGTCCCCCACAGGTAGCTACCGCAACCGAAATGGACTCAAAAGTTAAAGGGAAGTCGTATTACGACAAAGGATCGGCGAAGCGCGAGTTTAAAGTAGGCGATTGCGTCTTAGTATTGTCATCTTGCCAACAAACAAAATTCGCCGTAAAATGGGTTGGTCCGGGAACTATAGAGAAACAGCTTTCGGAGACCAATTACGTTGTTAAGATGCCAGGGAAGGTACGAGTGTACCACATTAACTTATTAAAGCCATACCACCAGCGGATGGAAAGCGTAAATGTTTTGATGAGCGAAGGATTCGCTCACGATAACTTAGAATCTGATTTGGATATTCAGTATCCTATAGCAGATCCGAATATTTTTGATTTCGGAGAGGTAGTGAAAAACAGTAAATTGGAAGAGCGATGCACGCAGGATCAAATCAACGAACTTGGGAAATTGTTAAAATCCCATAGGCAATTATTTTCAAATGATCCCGGTAGGACGAATCTTATCGAACATATCGATTTGATTAGTGACAAACCCATTAGATCGAAACCCTACCGCACCTCTCCTAGACAAACGGAAATCCTCAAGTCAGAAATTAAGAGGATGTTGGATTTAAAAATCATTGAGATCGGGGAGTCCGATTACACTTCCCCCATGATTTTAGTAGAGAGTCCAGGACGTGACCCTCGCCCTTGTGTCGATTAAATTCCATCATTAGGACGGAATATTATCCACTGCCTAATATGGACGAGCGAATCGAACAAGTGGCAGAAGCAAAATATATAACGGTCATAGATCTGACCAAGGGATATTGGCAGATACCCTTGAGTCTTAAGGCACAAAGATTGGCCGCTTTCGTGACTCCATTCGGGTCATATCGACCACTAGTTCTTTCGTTCGGACTAGTAAACGCCCCCATATTGCTTCTCAAAATTCATGGCTCAACTCTTACAAGGTTTAGATGAATTTTGTGTACCCTACTTAGACGATGTAGCTATATTTTCGCAAACTTGGGAGGAACACATCAAACACCTCGATGTGGTTCTAAAGAAAATCGCGTCCGCGAAATTAACAATTAAACCACCTGCCAAATGCAAGTTCGCACAGAGCAGTGTCAAATATTTGGGACATATGGTAGAGAGTGGATGTAGAACTCCAACTGAGGCGAAAATCCAAGCGGTAGTTGATTTCCCCACACCTAGGAATAAGACACAGATCAGACAATTTTTAGGTTTGAGTGGATATTACGCCCGGTATATCCAAAATTATGCCATAATAGCCGAACCATTAAGAGGGCATTAAAAGGAAAGAATAGGAGGGAGGTAGAGTGGTCCGCGGAATGCGACTCAGCTTTCCGGAAGCTGAAAACGAAACTCGCTGATCCAAATATGGTGTCTGAACCTTCTGAATTGAAGAACCTTTCGAATGAAAGATTTTATTTTCAAGACAGGAAAATCAATCAGGTTAAAGGGCTTTCTAAAAACAGCCAGAAAATTCTTTGTGCCACTTATACAACAATGTTAAATGTTTTTATCGTGGTGATTTGAATAGTTTTACGTTATAAACTGACGTGCCAAGTCATGGGATAGTATGCAAATTTAAAAGTGGCGGTCGCATCGCGTTAAAAGGCTATAAAGAGTCAGATGGTTATCAGTGCTGTTGGATTCTTGAAAGTCTTGTAAAACGTCTAATAACGTGATAATGGCTACCCGATGAGAATTAACCGAGTTTCAACGCGAAATGATGGTTGAGCTCGACTCGTGAGGCATAGCATTTCGGAAGTTGTCGAGACTTACGATTCCTCGCTCGTGTCAAGGGTATATCGAGAGTACCTCATGGAAGGTATTACCTTCGACAAAGGACAGCGCAGTGGCCGGCCACGTCTGCTAAATGAGATCAACGACCTCCGAATAGAAGCGTCCGTGCTAACAGACGAACGACACTGCGTGAACTGACGGCCATTCGATGAGGGACGCACTATAGGCGTGTCCGAGGTCCGTGCAACGAAATTTGCCGTTGAGAGAACAGCAGAGGACCGACTTGTGCCTTTACTCACAGCACATCATCGGCTTCAGCGCCGCACCTGGGCTCACGAACACAGAAAGAAGACTGAAAGGTAGCGTGGTCGTATGAGTCACGTTTCCAGTTGGTACGAGCTGATGGTCGAGTTCGGGTGTGGAGCAAACCCCATGAGGTTTAGGTTCTATGGCACAAGGAGCAGAAATGGACAAGCCCATGAGGCTATGGATCCAACTTGTCAACATGACATTGTGCAAGCTGGTGGTGGTTCCACGATGGTGAGGCTTATATGGCATGAATTGGGTCCTCTGGTTAAATCGAACAGGCCATTGACAGGAAATCTATATGGCTATGTTCAGTTGCTTGACCATTTGCAGCCCTTTATGGATTTCACTTACCCCAGTACCGATGGGTTTGTTTAGGTTTTATGGCACAAGGTCCAGAAACCCAGTAACGATTGGATGTTCCAGGATGATAATGTTCCGTGTCACCGGGCTCATTTTGTTCACGATTGGTTTGAGGAGCATTCTGGACAAGTCAGCACATGATTTGATCACCTAGATCGCCAGACATGAACCCCGTAGAGCATATCTGAGAAATGATGGAAAGAGCCATTCGTGCACAAGATCCAGTACCTACAAAACCACGTAATTATGGGCGGCTATCGAGACAGCATGGCCAAACATCTCTCTTGGTGACTTTTGCTGACTAGTCGAGTCCATGCCACGTCGAGTTGTTGCGCTTCCCAGAGCTAAAGTCCCACACGATTTTAGAGGTATCCCATGACTTTTGGCACCAGTGTATGTGTGTAACATTTTTAAATATGTTTTACAATTTCTGGTGATAAAAATGTTTATCATGATCCCACCGGAACTAATTTTTTTTAATATCGATCTCTTAATGCTACAAATCTGAACTTAATTCAAGAGCTAGTATTTCTTCTAACGATTTTTCTACATCTGGTTCGGAGGGAAATTAAGCCCAGATGACGACTTAAGTGATGAAGTTGCTGCTAAACTTAAAAAACTTGCACATTCAGCTCACCGAGGTGATGAGTGCATTCTTATTTTATTCATAAAATTTTTAATTATGTAACAAATATATAATTATTGGTTAGCTTCCAGAATTAAACCTGCTACCCAGGTCATAAGTTCAGTTTAAAAACAATATTACTTCTCCCAACAGAACATTTGTATCACATCGAGAAATTTATCCATGTACATCTTGGAAACAAACTAATAGTATCATCTCTTGAGATTAGCAACTTCCCAATTACGGTTAGAATAGGAGCGATCGATGCGAATTTACTCGATTGATATTGCAATACGGATTTTTTTTTAAATGGGTAATATTGTTACCATAACTGTTTCGTGTACAAGTAGAAAAATCCAAATTTAATAACATGCATATATTTTGAATTCTAAGTCTGATTGAGGAAGTTTCCAGTGAGGCAAATGATAAAGCTAGAAGCGAGGAGAAAGTAAAATTTGTTAAATAATTTTACTTTTATTTGTATTAAAAATGTTTAATTCAGTTTAACCATATGCATGTTTTCAACTTTTAGGTGCTATAACACAGCAATTCTCAAACATTGATGTCTCAAGAGAAATTGAATAAATTGCATGCTATTAAAAATCAGAAAGGCAAGCAATTAAAAAACAAAGTTTGGAATCGTCTTCTCAAGGGAAGGATCAAGTTGCAAGTTATTAATGATATCAAACAAGTTGCCCCAACTACAGCATGGGATCAACTGAGTGAAGGGTGGCAAAGATCTGATGAAAACCCTTGTAAGGTATATATATATATTTAAAATCCTTATGTGCTGCTTTGAAATATACTACGAATGCATGTAATGTATTGTGTTTTCTCGACTTTGATCTGCAGCATTTCCACGTTCATTAAGTTTGAAACAATACTTCCTGTTCGAGCGGGCCATGAGTTTGAGCCCATTGTACAGTTCTTTCCTCCGGTTACAGATCAAGATTTATTTTGCTCGCGAAGCATTTGTGATAAGCAAATTTTATGGTTGCCGCTCCTGCATATAGCTCGCCTTGGAGCGAAGGCGTTGTTGACCAATAAAGCATATGCTTTAGTTCTTTTTAATCGGTTCATTCTCGTTTAACTTACTCTGGTTATTCACTCAAACCTATTGGTGCCACAAGTGAGATTGCTTGATGAACGGAAAATATTGGTCTGAGAGCGAGTTTGTGGGTCGAAATTAGAATCATGGATGAGCTTTTGAAAAGGAAGCGCGTTACTAAAGGTAAAGTCACGCGGCTAAATAAGATGAAGAGGAACATGATCCTATAGATCTGCAGGAAGTTGAAAATACAGTGAGAAATTACGGAATGGGAAGGCTTCTGGTGAAGATATGATTTACTCAGAATTATTGAAGTATGGTAGTGACAAACTGCATAGTAATTTGATTTATTGAAAGAAATATGGAAGGAGGAAGTAATGCCAAACGAATGGAACAGTGCAATAATTTGTCCTATACTAAAAAAGGGAAGCATCTTAGAATGCAACAACTATCGTGGAATCTACTTAACTTGACATAAAGTCTTGACCCAAATTATAGCTAACAGACTTAAACCGCGCGCGCGTTGATAGAAAAACAATTGGGAGATTACCAATGTGGATTTAGGCAAAATAGATCGAGGGTGGATCAGATACTTTGCGTAATAATTATATCTTGGAAAAATGTGAAAAGAATATAAACATATATCAGTTATATATTGATTTTAAACAGGATTATGACTTGATAAACAGGAGAATGCTCAGGGCTTTGTGAATTTAATATTCAAAAAACTGATTAGAATGGTAAAAATGACTTGCATCGACAAGGGCAAAAGTAAAGGTACAAAATAGATTATCAAGAGAATTCAAAATAATAACTAGGTTGAGACAGGAAGATGTATTATCTACAATTTTGTTTAACATATGCCTAGAAAGGGTGATGCGAAATACATTATCAAATAGAAATGGTACAATTTTCAATAGATCTATACAAATTTTGGCATTTGCTGATGTCAATTTGATAGCTAGGAGTAAAAATGCGTTGACTGAATTATTTAAGAAACTAGTAATGGAGGCCAGTCATCGGATTAGAAATTAATGTAGAAAAGACTAAATACATGGTGATGGATTGCAAGGGAAGTGAGGAAGATACTGAACTTAGGATAAATGATACAGTTAAGTTTGAAAGAGTTAAAGAATTTAGGTATCTAAGCTCAATTGTTACTGAAAATAATGACATTATGCCTGATATAAAACAGGCTTAGTGCAGGAAATCTGAGCTTTTTTGCACTACAAAAAATTAGATCTAAAGCAATTGCAAGGAAGACAAAGCTAATGTATAAAACTATAATTAAACCAACAGTAATGTATGGATCGGAGACATGGACTTTGACTAAAAAACGTAAAAAAATGTTGATAACTTGGGAGGGAAAGATCTTGAGAGCCATATCTGGACCAATCAAAGAAGGCAATCATGAAACCCAAAAATTATATAGAGAAAAAGATAAATTTGATAAAATCAAAAAGAATCCAATGGTTGGAACACATGAAAAGAATGGATAACAACTGAGACACAAAAAAGATATTTAAGAATCAATGTCAAGACCAAGGAAAACCTGGAAGGGGCCAAGGAAAAGATGGTATGAGGATGTCGAAAAAGACCTGAAAAACATGAAAATAAAAAATTGGTGGACTAAGGCCCAAGACTAGGCGCTTTGGAGTCGTATCGTTAGGGAGACCAAGGTTCAACATGGACTGTAGTGCCTGGGAGTTAGTATTAGAAATGATTACTTTCTAATGTTTTTAATTTCGTTTTGATTTTATTGTTAGCAGGATTACTCAAGCAAATCAAATATTGTTCATCAATTGAATTCTTTAAGTTAAATTTAGCTTTTCAAGTAACATGTTAATTTTATAAACTGTGACTTACAAACCCAATTACAGTAAAGTGTTTCCTGCGAACAGATATCAATTTTTTAAAACTTTCTTTATCTAATTATTCCTATTACCTGACTATTTTGTATTTATCTAAACTTTTTTAAGAACACATTATCTAATCTGTTTATTTTTTAGAAACTGTCATTCAAAAATTCGACGAGAAAACTCGGTTAACAACCGGAAAAGTAACCCAAAAATCTTTCGATGCATTTGATAACTCAACATTAAAACAAATAGATCAGGTTAGTTGTCATTGGTTTATTAATTTTAGTATTCATGTCAGTGTTCTTGAAAGCATTTTAGTATTAATTTATATAGTATTTACCACTTTTACCTTTATATATAGTTTTTTAGCCAGATTTTCTGCCTCAAGTTTTAATAATAGCTAACATGTGTTTTTCTAATTTATCACTTTTTTACAGGAAAGCTCTCGTATATTCAAAGGTTCTTGACATTTACAAAAGCTTTGATTTGTTTGCAATTTTTTGGTGTACCCTTAGTACTTAGTTATACTCTATGGCTTTCATTTACAATATTTTTCATATATGATGCTACTATTCTATAACTTTAATGCTTTAATCATGAACTAGTACTTTGTGCTTGTATATCTGAAGTTCTTGATACTAAAGGTTATTTGCCAAAGATCGATTTCCTGTCAATAGATCGATTCAGATTAATCAAGTGGAAATTACAGAATTTTTCAAGTTTTTGCAATATTTGACTTGCATATTTTTATTTCTTTTACCATGGTCTTCAAATTGCTCTCAATTCCCGATTTCAGTGCATTATTCACTTTTGTGTAACTGTTTCCACTTTTATATATTTAAACAAAAGTTGACTCGCATAACAGAATGATAAAGTTTTTCACCTATACCACATTAAATGGATCTGCAAAAGTGAGTACAACTCATTCTACAGTTCTAGGTTTAATTTATGGAAGATGTAGGTTTTGAAATAAAAAGATTGTTTGCATAACAAATTTGATCTCATTGTTAAACATGAGAACAATTTACCAAACAAAATGTCCTATGCACTCAGAATCTTTCAGGAAAACTCAAGACTTAGTTCTAAGTTTTGAATAGAAAAACTGTTGGAAATGAGCTCTTAATTCTTCAGTTAGATTTTCTCTCAAGTGTAAGATTCGTTTTCTATCCTAGCAACATTTTTTTTATTTAAAATATTTCAATTTCAATAAATCATTCATTATATTAGAGTTTGACAAAATTCATGGCAAACTTTAGTTACATTTTAAAAAAGTTTAAAAATTGAACCTACATGGTGAATTTAATTTTCTATCAGTTTGATTTGTTGCTTTGTTTTACAGATCCTTCATGATAAAACAAGATTAATCAGGCGAACTCAACTGAAAAGATCCCTTTATCGAGTTCTTGGTAAATCTGAAGGCTTGCCAGCAGATGAAAATTCTAATGTGGAGGTAAATTGATTTTCTTGTGTTGAGGTTTATTTTTTGTGATTTTTTAGAGCTTGGATGATGGTTACTTAAAAGATAAAAAAATTATCCTAAAGTTTTTCAGAAACCACAAAGGTTTGTAACACACTTTTTAATAATTATAAATAATAACTTCGATTTCCCATACTTTTTAAGGGAGAATTTCTCATCCTGTAGGGAAAGGGGCCGCAGAGCCCGGATTAGCAACTGGAGGGTTGCGAGTTTGAAACTCAATCAAGCCAAAAACCGTCTTGTTCACAGGAGCAGGTGTATTTTAAATCTGTCATGGTGTCATATCCTCATTGGCATGGTGTGGAAGTTTGGAGAGTGTTGTGTCAGCTCGGGTGTTGTAATATGGCCTTGGATCTTCCCTATGGGATTGATCCCGGACCATCGCCAATAGTCTGTTGTGTTGCAACAATGCAACATTAATTACCTACTTACCTGTAGGGGGAATTTTCAGACGGAAATTTTATTTGCCATCTCCTGGTGTTGTGGGTTTTAATCAAAGTTTAGTTGAAATATTACCCAGGCATTATTCCATTTGTGTTACAAAACCCCTGAAAGAAGGATTAGTTTTGGTTTTGAATAGTCGGAACTCGGGAAAATTTGAATTAGAAACTAATTATTATATATGTGTTACTTATACTGATACATTAAAATGTTCAGAGATAAATTTTAAAAATATATACAAATTTATTTGAAGGAAAATTAAATACAAATTAGTTATTGATTCAAGGAAACATGATAAGATCGGCAAAAATAACAACAAAACAAGGTTATCACCAGTGCCAGATTTTATTTGCATGTCATCTTTTCATAGACAATGCCGTATAAACAGAAATTTGTTTCCAATTTCCTGCTTCTGGAAATCTAGTTTTTTGGGGATATGTTTTTATTTTACACTGTCAATTTTAAATTTTTAGGAAATTGTTTGGTCATTTTCCAGATTTTAGCTAAAGGCTTTAGTTTAGCTTTGATCAAAGTTTTATTGAAATATTCCAATTTTTCATACGCATTTTCGTTTTTGCAATAAAACACATTATAAATAACTCTGCTTGCCCATGATCATCCTTTAACACAAAACAAATCCTCCTTACTATTTTTTATTGGTGAGTGAATCATCGACACTGGCAACAGTGAAAGTAATGGGTATTTTTCTAGTCTTGACAGTAAAAAACGAAATATCACATACTTTAGGATTTTTTAGTCGTTAACAGTCCATTATATTGTATTAATTTATGTATAAAGAGGTAAGTTCTAAAACACTTTACAAGCAATTGGGGAACGGATGTTTTGCAAACCGAAAGAATGTCGAATTTGTATGCCATTTTCAATAATTTTAGACACTTTATTGATCAATTCTATACTTTATAAATTAAGAAATTTCGGGCCCCTGTGAAAAATCAATTTTAGATTGGGAAAAAAAAGTTTTTTATGCTATTTTTGATGGTAAAATTAAAAGTCATTTAGGGGCAACAAAATTTATTAATGTGGCATTCCCTTTAAAATGGAGGCAATACTTCCATGTATGTTTAGTATAAAAGTTATAGAAAATGAAAAGGAATGGTATAGCAAAAATGCTCTGGAAATAAAAAGGCCTCAACATATAAAAATCTTTAAAGGCTACGAACCTAGAAATGAAAAAAATGTAAGTACAATTAAAGTTCAGGATCAAATAGTATGTGTTTCCAAGGCTTTAATAATTTCACTCATAAACATTTACTATGTAATTACTTCTTTCTGTTGTAGAAATACATTGTAATTACCTAAATTAATTCTGATTTGCTTATATTTTTCCATTAGTTATCAAAGCAAGATATGCTATTAAATGATTATGATCCAGAAATATATGATGATGATCTAATTTTGAAAGATGTAATCGACAATAAATCATTTGGTTTAGATCCTGCTATTATAAGGTAATTGTGTTTAATGTTTTTCAAAACATTAGCTTTCTGTGGTAACTCGAATCTTTTGTTTCTGTGTTGCATTTACAATTTAATCTTGTTCATTATTATTCAGCTTCTAAAGTTGAATTTGGATTAAACTTGTGAGTTTTATGTCAAGTTAAAATAAAGCAGTCAACACAAGGGTTTTCGTGGTTAAGACTTAAAAGTTGGATTCGTTTAGACAAATATGAAATACAAATAGCAGATCGAAGGGAAGATGTCTGCTGCTTGGTAGTGTCAAAAGAGCGAAAAGTATGAAGTGATGGGAAAGGTGCACAGAACAAATTTTGAGGTTTGCAGAGATATCAACCATTATAGATTTTCACCTTTTATTGCATCAAATAGTGACATTACGAAAATTCCACTTATAAAATGGTGTGGCCACCAAAACATCACCAAGTTTGCATATAACAATCTGAAAATTCTAGTCCATATTTTATCCACATTTCAATCTGGCATGCTTTTTGGCCCTTCATTATCATTCAGCAGTGACTTGGTGACAAAATTGAAATCGCATCAAGGCAGTAAGGTTTACTAGGATTTTACCAAAATTCATGTCATGCTTGAAAAGACAATTCAGTATGGAGTTTTTATTACATCTTTTGAATTGCATAGTTTCACCTACTTTGAGATTATTCTTTGTCTTGAAAACATTTCATTGGTTTTATTTAATTTCCATCCTTTTTTAATGTATTATCTTTATTGTTTTGTCATGAATTTTAGACACAGTTTTTTATCAAATCGACTGTTAGAATTCTAACTGATTTTATTGGGTAATACTTAATCTTGCATTCGGTGCAGCTTGTCAGCTATTGGACCTTGTTCCATAAAACCCAAAGCAACCATGCTAGAAGAAACGAAAAATGCTGCTTGTGGGGACTGAGTAACATATTAAAACATACTAAATTTTAGAATGAAAAATTTTCATTCACAATCTTTATACAAGTGAGTATTTTTCCAGCTACTGTATTTCATTACATGTACCAATAAACTGAATGTCGTCTACTTTTTTACTTCCAAATTTAAAACTTGTATATAACTTATGTTTTGATTGCCTGCAATTTTAAAGCCCCAGTCTAGTCAATTTTCACTCTTTCTGTATTTAAGGCTTTGAAATATATTCTCATAGAAATTATATTAATATCACTGTATTTACTTAAGAGCTGTTTCAGGGAATCTTGCATTTGGAAACAATTCCATTTTCCTACCCTTGAATTATGTGATTCTTTCCAATTGATCCCTGACAGTTAACCAGAATTTGGCTTTTGTGCTATAGTTTTTTCAGTATGTCACAATTACATCTTATCAAAGGCTTAATTAACTATTAATTGTGTTTAAATGTTTTAAAATGTAATGTGAATAGCAAATTTTAAAAATTCAGTACTTTCTGTAGGATGAAATTCACTGAAGGTTTTAATTTAAATTCAAGTATTACAATGTTTAATTTATAACTGAACAATATCCTATCATACTATGCTAATCAACGCTATATTACTAAACTGAATTAATTGGTGATTTTATCATTTTATAGTGCTTGGTTTTTCTATTTTATCAACTCTAAGATGCTCATTTAAAAACAGTTATTTTTACATAGTGTTACTTAAATCTTAGTACACACAATTTCCATTAAACAAGCTATCATAATTCATATATGTAATGGATATAGTATATGTTATGCTAAATATAAAATTTTCAAATCTGGTTAAAATGTGCTAGTAGCATAGCAAATAAATCAAAATCTCTTTGCGAATGAGACAGCGTCTTCAAGCTTTTAGATACTGTATCAGCAAAAAGTAACCATATTTCCCTATGTAATGTGTAACTTGAGTAAGGTGTCAGACATTAAAAAGAAGAATAACTAGTCAGCTGACAGTCTTGCCAAAATCTGTTCACAGCTGGGATGGAGGTACATAACGTTTGTAAACAGTGTACAGGGGAAAACGAGATTAAATTACTTATGTTGCAAGATGATCATTGCCACCAAATGGGAAGAATTTTGTGATATTACAAAATACTACATGTGAGGGGCAACTTTGGTCTTTCTAGGTATATGGTTCCATGCCCCTGGTTCTGTGGCCAGCCAGGACAAAATGATTAAATATTCAATAATTATGGGCCAAATAAATGAGTGGTAAAATAACATTCAGTTCATTGGTAAGGGAGTGGTAAGGCTGGCAAACAATTCAACGTCCATTCAGGAGGCAAATTCAGCATGTTGGCAGAATTAATCAGTGGTAAAATATTTTTTAAAATTTAACTGAAAACATGAAGATGAACACTGGAGATTTGAGACAAAGTGCAAACGACAGTTCATAGAAATAAAATAAACAAAATAAGGGTCAGTGGCACTTGTATATCTGCATATGCACTGATTTGAACTAAGTTTAGCCTAGAAAAATAACATTAATAAGAAAATTGCATGGTTTTGTGTAATAGAAGCAAATAAGAGTCATTGTAAAACAATTTTGACTCATGGGGTAGATTGTTTATTCCTTATGTAATAAACCAATGTATTGAATTTCACAAAATGTACTTTTAATTATTACTGACACAGCTTTCTTTATTTTCAGAGAAAGTTTCCAGAAATGTTTATTTGGTGACCAAAACAAGTCCCAGGCTTAAAAATTGGCATCTGTAAATATGTATATAAATTTCTGATTTTTTTAAATAAAAAATGTGATTTATTTGTCATGAATCAGATATTTTATGATTTTAATTAATATGTTGTCCCTAGATGCTTAAACTTTTTAAGGCATGAGATGAGCAAATCTCAGTGTAGTTTCTAGATAGAATTGATTTATGTTAACTATTAATACATATGAACGTTTAGGAAACAGCAGAAAAAATTGTTTTTAGGATTAAAATAATTAAGTGTTCTTAGGCCTTATTGCTTTTATTTGAATTCTATTTCATGATATGAATCCATAATACTTTTAATTCTAAATTTAAAATAAATATTTTAAAGAGATAAAATTGAATTTTAATTTTCTAGCCTTTTGGTAAGCGATTTGTTTCAAATGTAAAACATGGTAATCTTTAAACTGTTAAGTAAAAAATATTGTTTTTACAAATACCGTAGTACCTGTTGGTAAGATGACTTTCTTTACTGCACTAAAATTTAAATGAATTTCCCCTTTCCAAAAGATACGTTGGATACAGTGTTTTTGCAAAGAGGAAATTAAAAACTTAAATACTTTCTCTCGAATCTTCGTAATTACAGACATGAAACTAGATGAAGATTTTGGTTTTGTGAACAATTGAAAAAAATACTTTTTAACACCTTTTCGACATTTTTATAGTTCGCACTCAACTTTGGATGCAAATCCTATACATATCCATGTAATAAATACACTGCACTCCTGCTATATGACGAAAGGTGTCATTAAGGTAACTACTGGAAAAGACGATTTTGAGGGGATTGAGAATGCATTTTCTTAAGTTTGTTTCCTTTAGAATCGCTGTAACTCAATTCGTAAAAATGACAAATCTACTGTAAATACGCATTCCTAGTTGACCTACCAATTTTTTTAATAGTGACATTCTTGCACAGGGTATACAACATTTTTGAATTTCATCATCTTTAAGGGTAGGTAGGATGACAACTTAATTTCATGCAATATTCATCACTAAGTTTGTTTTTAAAACAAATACATTTTTATTCAAAAAATTCCATTTTGTGGCATTTAAAGGGAATCACTGCTTTTAACAGATATAAGTTGCTGAAATATAGCTTCAACTTTTAAAATAAATTACATTCATATTCTGTCGCTATTATAAAGAATTGGTAATATTTCAAAAGTCTTAGTTCTGATTTTTTTTTACCATTAACATTCTTTCAATAGCAGCAAAATTCCATTTAAAATTTGCCTTAGACCACAAAGTATTCAATTTAAAGTGGCATGTAAGTTAGACTGTCTTTTGTCTACTATTTCATACAATCACAGGAGCTTATTTGCTGTTGTGAGCTGCCTTGTATGTGATGAGTTTTCTGTCCATATTTTGCCTCATCATTACGTCAACGGCTGCTTTTAATGGTGAAGCTAATCAGGTAATGCTGATCTACACTTAAATCTGATTTCATATAAACGGTATATAGCGGTGTTTAAAATAAATGCAGCCGGAAAACTTAAAATTCTTGGGAATTCGATCACTTGGGAAAACTCCAACAAAACATAAATGTGTGTATGCATCACTTTGTAAAATGTTATTCAATTGTATCACATTCATATCGAAAAATCACAAAATATTTCTAGACTTCGTAATTTCGATCACGTTTTGAAATTCTGCATATACCAGCACTGAAACAGTTTTCGGTAAAGCGTTTGCAAACTTTATTTCAATGCGAAGATTTCCTTGATGAATTAAATTTAAATGGTTGCCATCATCCAAGTCTGGTGTTAAATCAAAGGCATATAACGTGTACCCTTCGGAAAACTCATCTCTGTTAATATAGATACCTTTATTGGACGAGTTTTTCACTTCCTATAGGAGCAAACTTGTTAGCACGAATAAATTGGCCATCTGCATAATTAGGATTTCCAGCTATGTAAACGCCTATGAAATTTACATGGTTATGCTTGAGGTAAAATGGGTTTATTGGGTAAGTGCCACTAAATGAATCATGATCGACACATGTTACGACAATCCGTTTCGGGAGTTGTCCAGAAAAAATATTATCTTGTGAAAATGAGAAAGAACATTTCGATACTGAATAGAGCTTACACAAAACTCGATCCATTGGATATTTTGCAGATGGTTTTTCTAAGGCTTTGGCATGTCCAATTAAAACACCTGGACTGACTTTCACTTTTCGGATGAAAAGTGATGTATGTTCAATAACAACGTCATAATTTGCTTTTTGAGGAGCAATGAGACAAAACTCCGGTTTGCTGCGTATTAACTTTAAGTCTACCAAGTTGAGTAATAGACGGTCTTGATAAAACAAGTCGCAATGTAAATTTCCAAACATATCTAAAACTTTACTCTTTTCAATCATAGAAGCCCGTTTTTTCAACCCTGCATTTTCACTTGAAGGATCGGTTTCACCAAAGTGTCCTGCTGTATCTTTGTAGAAGCATTCTGAAGTAAGGGGGGTATTTCAATTAACGTCACACTGGAGCAACACAACGGTCTATTGGTGACGGTCCGGGATCAATCCCAAAGGGAAAGATCCGAGGACAACACGTAATTTTGAACCACGGTCAGATGACGAGGCAACATCTGAGCTGGCACCCCACTCTCCAAACTTCCACACCACGCCAACGTGAGGACATTTGAGGCCACGGCAGATTTAACGTGCACCAGCCCCCTTTGTACACGACGGTGTTTGGCTCGATTCGAACTCGCAACCCTTCGGTTGCAAGTCCGTTACTCTTCCAACTGGGCCACCGCGGCCCCTCTGAAGTAAGGAAGCTTTTCTTATAATCAGAGCCGTAAAATTGAGCAAAGTCTCAATGTAAGCTCGGTAAGGGTAAGTGTTACTGGATGATGAAATTAGACGCTCATTCAAACTCACATCAACTTGGGAAAATAATGAGTGAAGAAATAAGTTATATGGAGCAACGTTTTCATTTTCTGGTAAAACTGCATTGTCCTTTAAAACTTTAACTTTTACATAGAGTTGGGTTGCTGATAAATCCTCACCACTACCAGATATGTTGAATTCGATAGATCCACCATCACGAATATTAGCTATAGGATAAAATTCAGACCACTGCCCTTTTTCAATAGCTGTTTGAGTCGGTGGCATAAGAAATAAGTCCAATTCAGATTTCACAGAGGGTAGGGAATCATTTCGTATTAAGGCCATGCTAAAGATTATGAGAATATGTCAGGTGCACACAGCTTGCGATACTTCTTTCGAATGATGCGTTTCTTTGTGCGTTTCCTTTTATTTCCTCCAACCATTGATTTCACTCGATTGGATACTTTATCGGTTAATGTTTTCGTTGCTTTTTTAGCTCGGTCTTTGATATCTGACTTTACATCTTTACCTTGCAAGTAATCATTTGCAACATCCACACCAGATCGAAGTGCTTGCTTTCCTAGTGCTTTTGCACCCGATTTAAATAAAGGAAAAAAACCATCCTAAACATGCTTCGAAAAATTCCCCCCAAGCCACTTCCTTTCTGCAGAGAGATGCCTTTGTAATGACAAGCCATTACCTGCTTGCTGAGTATAACAGTCTTCAAATGTTTTAGTGCAACAACGATAAGGTTGATACATTTTGATCTAGAGATTACAAATGTCTCAAGCGAAAATGTAGTTTCACTATCAACTTCCCGCGTTCAAATGAGACGTAACGACCAGTGTGTGTCCTTATAACGATTTCAATCGAGTCAAAATTTTTTCTGGAAACTGGTAGATAATGAGGTCTTTCAAATTGCTCCTGTATCATATCACCATCTCTTCCCTTCACTGTCAGAGTTCGTAAAAGAGGAGCTAAGATTCCACCAACAAATTCATGATGCTGAATGATGTCGGTGTAAACGTACAGTAAATGTAAATCAACATTAGGATCCGCAACAAAAGGACTCTCAGTGATTACTGTATCTAGGACTCCATTTCCTGGAATAAAATTTTCTCCAATCACTTTATTAGGATCAAACCCTAAGTTTTCAGCTAATCCCTTGGATAATTACAGTTCTGCTCCGTTAGTGAGCTGCAGCACCACCTTTTTTTGTGTGTTTATTATATTTCATTTTAATTTTTATGTGCTTCGGAAATGAATTTAAAATGTCATTCGGAGAATCATAAAAACCACTCGCTATTCTCCCATTAGTTTTTACTCCGTTTCCTAAATCATATTCGAAAGAATTTTCACCATCAATGATATTATTCCACATTCTGGGATAAATCATTTCAACTAATCCAACTTCCCATTCACCTGAGAGTTCTAGATGTTTGGGGAGTTTCGTGTAGAAGTGAGACATTGTGTTGCCAGGATAAAACTCGATAGAGCTGTCACTGGGAAGTGTGACATAGAAACTCATTGTGGGTGATGGGTGGGAAACAAATTTTTTATGAGCAATCTCAATTTTTCGAAAATAAGTCTTTGGAATGAATCCACGTATTAAATTTACTGGGATATCCTTTGAACTTGACAAAGTATTCCAATCGCTTTTTACTTAATCGTTTGTTTAAAATTTTCTCCACAGGAAAAGTATGATTTTAAAACTTTTTGTAGCTCTTCCACATAAAATGATCCAATGATTATTTCTCCCATAAGATCTTTAATTTTATATACTGGTGGTTTTCTAGGTATGCAGTGAAAAATTGTGAATATTTCCTCTGACCAATTATTTTCGTATCCTTTCTCAAATGTTAACTTTGTCTTTGACACCCGAACAAAGTCTCCAACCCGAAATTTGAATGAAATTTTCTTATCAGATTTAGTAACATCTCTATATAAGATTTTCCTCACTTGATTTTGATTTTCAACAGTTACATTGATAGGTTCCATTTTTATGCTGCGGTGGAAAGTATGGTTATAACTGTATATAAGTTTGTCTAAAACCTCAATAAATTTGTAAGTATTTTTACTGGTAAAATATTTCCACATTTTAGTCTTCAATGCACGATTAAATCTTTCAACAACACTTGCTTTGGTTTCATTATTAGTAGTGAAAAAGTGCACTTGAACAGTTTTTAAATATTTTTGAAAAGTCTTATTTGTAAACTCAGTTCCCTGGTCTGTAACTTTTTCGGTTTTCTTTCCGCAAAAATTGATTTAAATGCATTTACTATGTTTGCTCCAATTTTCTGCTTCAAAGGTATGACTCATGCATATTTAGAAAAAATATCTATGCAAGTTAAAAGATATCGATAACCATCAATGTATTTCACAACACTTTGCATGTCTACTAAATCAGCCTGCCATTGCGCATCTATTCCTCCAACAATTTACTCTGTTTCGAAGAAAGTTGCGACGAACAGTTTTATGCAGAGAATAACAGTTTTGTGCATTTTGTCCCTCTAACCATTTTTTAATAGTTCTTTTCGAAACTTTACCCTTCATTGCCTGATACAAGGCATTTATTCCACCGAAGCTCCCTGGTAAGCTAGGATCTTCATAAAATGGAGCTAATTCGTTTTGTTCCATACCTCTGACTTACACTTTAGTTACTGAGGTGATCGAATGGGGAACATAATATAAATATACCCATGCTTAATCTATAAGAAAATGGATGGATAAAATATCACTTGTTACAATTTCAAATAGTTAAATAAAAAGGATTTTTCTTAATTCTTTAAATTGATTAACAACAACAAAAAAGAAACACTGTTTTAAAGATGAAATGCAACTTTATTTACAATTTTAATATGCTTTGGAAATACATTCAAAATTTTACACTCAGTTTCGTAAAAACCATGTTTTCTTTTTCCCCTGGTCACAATTTGATTCATCATATTTAACAATTTTACTTAAATTATGCAGTCATTATTTTTTTACATTAACAAATGTTATAATATGTATATATAAACATGCAATTCATGCAATGATATAATTACTCATCAAAAAATCACAACACATCAATTTAACTTGAAATGGAATAGTGGCCATATGGTAGCGTATGGATACCATCAGATAGAACATGTCTTTTAGAATCAGAAGAGGAGAGAGCTAGTTTATTTTGAGTAATTGAATACAATGTATGCTGTTTAGATCTAATTAAGTTCATATTTGCATATGTTGATTGTTTATTTTTAAGACAGTTGAAGTAATCTTCGAACTGAATATGTTCATTTACAGTTTGCTTTTTTATACCTTTAAGCTTTTTGACATCTTTTCGTCCTTCCACTTTATAAGTATACATTTTAGAACGTAACCCAATGAAATCTGTCATAATTGAACCGCCATTTTCATCTTTCATTTTACCCACAATTTTCTTATTTACTTTGGGGATATTGTACTGATTGAATTCTTGAAAATCCGATGTATCGTACAAATCTAAATGTTTTTTCATATCCTCAAAGAAATCCTCTGTGAACACGTGGTAAATAAAAGAGTCAGTATCCGTGTATAAAAGTCTCACTTTATCATCATATTCCTTTTTCATCACATTATAATGGAATTCTGCCATTAAAGTTTTGGATATGTCCAGTATTGACATGCCTATACAAATGGGTTTGTTAAAAACCATTTTTGTTTTCTGCATATGAACTGCTGCTAAATTTTCAGAGAAAATGGTCCTATGACCAAAATTAGGTTTAGATATTAATTTTGTTAACGAGATTTAGCGTTTGTACATAAACGAATATCAACTCTTCGTCGTATATTTTCTATCGTTTTACCGAATATCGAATTATTCATTAATTTAAAGAAATCTTTTTCAAAACTATTTTGAAAAAGATTTCATAATATGTGTGTTTAATTCTATGTAGCTTTTAAGCCAATCTGTTTCAATAAATTTTATGGCTCGATGTATTTTGATCAATTTTAAACCCAAATTCAAAAAATGTAATAATGATTTGTGATGAATTACGTATCTTTTTTTATCTCTTAGTGTTAACAATAGCCTACTTTCTTTATAACCAGGAGGAATGGCATTTTCAGCAGCCAAAGGAAAATCGCTATGGGAATCGTGAAACGTATCCGGATATTCTAGATCTACATCTAAAATGTAGCCGAAATCATTAGACTCGTTTAAAGAATCGACATCCTGGATGTCACACCATTCAAACCCTTTTAAAGGTAGTTTTTCTGACATAGCCCACATCCATATATAAGTTATTCGCATCCAAATACATCAAGTAACTGGATGGTTTCGATACGTCGAATTCAGCCATGTATTTATTATTTGCCCTTGCATACCGATGTGAACATTGCGATACTCCTCCCCTGATACCCTGTTCTACGAACAACAACATATCATAATCCGTCAGAAGCTCAATACGAACCCCCGTGCATTTAAGCATATAATCCCATGACAGACCTGGAGCGGTATAATACCAAGCAGGATCTAAGTGATACGATTTCATGCAGAGTGATCGAAAGTTTTCAAACACGTCACAAAGTAATAGAGCATCAGTTTTTACATAAAGATCGGAGTAGTCTCCTAGGGTTTTTACATCGAAAGCTTTCCACACATTTTGTGCATGCTTGTAATCTTCGTCTGAAATGTTCGAATCATTTAACTGACTATAGAAGCTAGCTTTGCACGGGAGTTGTGTTTCTTCAAATTTCTCCACACTATCCATATAGTCATATGGGTAAACTCCTTTTCTAATTAAGAGCTCCCAGCAGCATGAAGAAAAGTGATTACGAATATGATAGAAATCTTTTTTTTCTAAATTATTGGAAAGAGTTTCCAAACTGCTAGCCATAAACTTCAGGGTATCTAAAAATCGCAAATGAATGTTTTTTCCCACCCTTTTCGTGATAGATATGTATTTTTCTTCGGTGTTTGGAATATGATAGTTATATTTTTATTATTACATGCAAGATCGCGAATGAATAAATGAGAGTCGTATCCAGAAAAATTATGAAAAAATACCGGTACAAAATTTGGTACCTTGTAATTTAAATTACATTTAGAATGAGCAGGTCCTCTGTAAAGACCGGTGAAATGATCGTGATCGTAAACTTTTGGATCTCCTCCATCTATGAAAGGTTTTTCACACATATAACAAGTATGTGATTCTTCATGCATCTGTTGCTCTTCCCCAGTTAATAGCTTCATCGGGATAGGATTGAATATTTTATTTTCAATTTCCAAAGCTTCTCTCTCAAGAGATTCAACGAATTTTAGAGAAGCATCTTCCCCTCTGTAAACAACAGGGGTTTTCATTTCTCCGTTGCGTCCTACCACGTAATAACAAGAAACTTATTGCCTTATGTTTTTGATACACATTTGTGTAGGAACAATCATATAAGGGGGTTACACGTAGAAACTTTCTCTGTCAACATTTCAAAATCTGCATATATTACGTATGATACATATTCTGAATGTTTATGGTTTTTAAAAGACAACCACTTTTTGTCTTCAGAAGGCATTTCTACTCTACATGAAATATTTCGATTACATAATTCACTGTGATTATGCAAATCAACTACAGAATTGAAAAAACTCAAATATCGTCTACAAATGATATGAGAACGTTTCCCTTTTGTCAATTGACTAGAAATCAATCTGGATAAGCTTTTTACAGTACAATAATGATTTTTTCGTTCTTTTTATTAATAACAGATCTATGTGATTATTCCTAATTTCAGAGATAATCACTAATGGAAAATAATCATATCCGCAGTAAATGAGTAAATATTTACAGATATATCACTGTAGTTTTTTTTCAAAAATTTTAACCTCCTCTGGGCTTGTGGGGAAACTGATTCCAGTAAAATTAAGATCATCTTTATGAATTATATAATTAGATATACGAGAGGGGTTGTGTTCTGCAGGAAACAATGCAGCTAAAATACTCCAACGAAAACATTCATTATCATAATTTTTAACATTTATAACTGCATGTTTAGTTTTAATTATGTCGGGTAAATCTATATAACTAGTTCCTCGTAGAGGCACATATTTGTTACTTCTAATTTATCAATGGATTTAAGCATCCATCCGGAATCCTTTAGTTCAAATTCTTCACTTTCTTTTAATATTTTTTCTGAAGCGAAAGCGTTGTCAATATCATTTGTAGATAATATTGTTACATTTTTGGTTTTAAATGAACACTCTTTTAATATTACACTTTCGGAGAAACGTTCATAAGTACATAAAAGGTGAAAATTTACCTTTACGGTAGTTTGCTGTCGAACAATTTCTGCGACGAGGTCTACTGCTTCTTCTTTCTTTCGCTCCATAAACTCGGATATATTCCTTTTGAGTTGGGAATAGTCCAAGTAGAGAGACGGTTTTCAAAGGCACTCTCTTTCTGTCGCACAGTTCGAGAAGATGCTCCACTCGTTGATGTTGATGATCCTGCTGCGTCTGTCAAAGTTGTAGGTCCTCCACGTCTGGGTCGCTTGTTTTGCTCACATGACTCGGATGATTTTCTTTTGGGAAGTCGTTGATAAAGATTTTTATGACGTATAAGAGCATCCAGCCGGGTAAAAACTTTTGAATCACATTGAAATTTAGTCTTGTCATGAACACTGTTTATATGACGTAGCAGAGCCGATTTTCTATTGAAATTCTTTTCACAAAAATTGCACGTGAAAGAGTCCTTGTTGTGCACCGAAGAAACGTGTCGTTCCAAGTTGAACTTACTGCAGAACACCTTATTACAAAGTCCACATTCGTATTTTTCCATTATGTATTGGATATGAAAAAGAAAAAACACTAGAACTGTACACGCTCGCACGTTATAAGCAGGCAGGCCTTTCGAGATCACTTGGAAGTCGATCGAGACGGGACTATAAGGATTTGCAGTGAGTCGATGAATTCAAGTTACGAGCATTGCTTCACAGGTATCTAGCTGTATCAAAGTAAGTCAGACAGAATACTGAGTTTCAAGTGATACAAAACACAAGTTTGAGGAAGGTTTTATAACAGTGGTAGAGGGGGTAGGAAAATCGACTCAGTTCCCTTCTGCTTCCACGGGGTCTCTTGTTATTGGAAAGGAGATCACAATCACTGTATCCAAAAGTAATGAGACGAGGTGTGCGTGTGAACAACAAAAGAGCTATTCATAGCTAGGGGAATCTTCCCCCACAGGTGTGATCGACAAAAGAGCTGCTCATGGCTGGAGAAATCTTCCCTCGCACAGGTGTGTGATACACAAAAGAGCTGTCCATGGCTGGGGGAATCTTCCCCAACACAGGTGTCACAGACACACACTGGAAGAGATAGTCAATGAGTCTAGCGCTTTTGAAGGAATGAGATTGGAAGCTTCGAATGAGGAGGGGGTGGAATGCAGGTATGTGAACGACAAAAAGAACTATTGTTCGATGGGGAACCTTCTCTCACACTAGCAATACGTCAGCATTCCTGAGACAACATGCAAAGCAGTGAAATTCCTAGCAAAGCGTTAGGCTGGAATCCAGAAGAGGGTAGTTAACGAGGTATTGGTCTCTGAATGCGATAATACGGAACAATCCACTTGCTTTGTAGAAGGCTTTCAAGACTTTAGGAAGCAAAGATACTCCCTCTCTGGAAGGCTGCAGCACTCCCTGTTGATCTCTGTAATAATGACGAATATGCACGCGGATAATTCCCTTGAAGCAAGATACAACAGCAAATTTGGTATCACCCAAATGGAAGCTATTTGGACCTAGTTCATTCATTGATGAATCAGATACTTGAGATGAAAGTATATCGGCCCCAGAATGCATATTCACTTTTTTATCTGTAAAGGGTAAAGTATATCCAAAAGGAAATGATCGCTTCATGTTTTCCACTTAAAGCACTAAGGAACAGGAATGAACACGTTTGAAGATACAAGTGATATCACTTCCAAGATTTCAGGGCAGAGACACGTCCTCCTCTGGGATATTTTGCAGTCAAAAGAATCTTACTGGTCAGACCTGTTAGAATGGGTCCAGGTGTTGCTATTCTGCGAGTCCACAAATAACCTTATTACATACAAATTCGGTACTAAAACTTTTTCTTCTCCACATTCACGTTTTCATGTCAAAAACGCGGAGGTAAACTTACAACTCAACTCTACTCTACTCTCGAGTGACTTCATTGCCTACCACATGTGTTTGATTCCACGTTTGAACACGTTAGAATGACGTCATTCTCCACCACATTCACCTTTCTATGTCAGAAACGCAGATAAAAACTGATCGAACTTATTGATGTTGTGGAGCAATCTCTACTATTTTAACAGCCAATTACGCACTTAATGTATTCAGATTTAAATTGATTATATTTCGGTAAGTAACCAGGTATTCGTGGCCGAGTGGTTATAATAATCTCATCCAACTAACACTCGACTACGAGTACTTTTTGGTAGTCAGTTCGATCCCAGCAAAAATTATCACATCTTTTAGTTTTAAAAATATGTTTTAAAGATTTTATTTTTTTACTCAAAAAAGTACTAATAGATGGCGCTACGAGTTAAAGAAAAATCAGCTCTTAAATCCAATCCCTCTGAAATTCGCAAGTCCAAAATGTAAACACGTGTTATTCGGCGAAATCCGAGAAACCTAAACTAACAACTCAACTCCACTCGAAGCAGGAGGAAAACAACTCAACTCAACTTAAAACTGAAAACGAAACTAACAGATCAACTCCGCTCGTTACGAGGTCACTTCCGGTACAACTCCACTCCACTCGATTTCTCCACCACTGTTTTAGAACCCGCATTTTCCCACTACTACCATTGTGATTCATTTAGGTTTGTCGGAATCAGTGAGGTGACATAACAAGACTTTTTATCAGTGTAGCTTTATATTTAAAGATTCAATCACATTTTTATTTCAGTAGTGGTTTTTCGTAACTTTCGAATTTGTATAATTTCTGCAATTTTAATCTCATTTTTATTTCAGGCAAATAACTACATTATTTTGGTTTAGCGTTATATTTAAAGATGCCACAGCCTCCCAGAAAAAAGAAACGTCTTCGAACAAAACAGCGAGAGAACAAAGAAGAGAAGCTAAATCCACCTCAGAAAGAGAAACAAGACTACAGCAAGTTAGAACCGGAAGAAATGCTGCTCGAATGCGCATCTGTACAAATTTGGAGAATGCAGCTTTTAATTACGACCCATCAGTATCAAATGAGAAGATATATCAGCAGCAACGAAGCAGTGTGGAGAATACTCAACTTCCCAATTCACGAGCGCCACCCCACAATGATTCATCTAAGCGTCCACCTTGAGAATGGCCAGAGTCTACTTCACGACAGAAAATGCTGCTCAACGTGCCCAAGCACCTCAGGAAACAACACTGACGTCTTTCTTCGGAGTTTGCACCCAAGATGAGATTGCACGCTCTCTATTGTACAACTAAGTACCAAAGTACTACACTTGAAACAACGGAAACAAAGACAAGTTGTACCAGAACAAGCAGGAATAAGGTCCAGCAATGCACTAGGCCGTGTGTACACCGTCCATCCGACCAACTCCGAATACTTTCACCTGCGACTCTTGCTGTATGAAGTACGAGGCCCGATATCGTTTATAGATTTGAGAATATTTGAAGGAAGGGTCTGCGGAACTTACAAAGGGGCTTGCCAGCTTAGAGGACTTTTGAAGAACCATAACACTGGAACAAGGCATTGGAAGAAGTAGCTGCATCTCGATCGCCAAAGATTATACGTAATCTGTTTGCTGTTATGCTACAAACATGCTCGATGTCTTCTCCCGATCAGTTATGGATGAACCACAAGGAGAACCTGTCTGAACTCATACTACACCAAGCACGCGTACAGCAGAAGAATATGGATCTGGACTACAGTGATGACATCTTCAACATAGCTCTAATTTACATTGAGGATAAGATTATATTGTTGGGTGGATCGGACCTAAAAAGCTTTGGACTACCGCAACCCAATCGAAACTGCTATTCAGTCCTACCGAATGAAGAACTTATGGAAAGAAACTATGACGCGAATGTACTCGCAACATACATAGAGGGGAATGAGCCAAAAATGGTCCAAGATCAAAAGGAAGCATTTGACAATATTACAAGAGCAGTTTTTGATAGGCGGGGTGGCATATTATTTTTGGATGCTCCTGGCGGTACAGGGAAGACTTTTCTCATCAATCTTCTTTTGGCTAAAGTGCGACAGAGAAATGAGATTGCTCTGGCTGTTGCTTCATCAAGCATTGCCGCAACTCTATTGACAGGAGGGAAGACAGCTCACTCGGCTTTTAAGTTACCTTTAAATCTGGCAAACGGGGAGACTCCTTCATGTAACATTTCAAGAAATTCAGGAAAAGCAAATGTTCTACAGGATTGCAAGCTCATTGTCTGGGATGAATGTACTATGTCCCACAAAGAGCCGCGTTCGAAGCACTTGATGTCGAGATGAAAGACATCAGACGTAACAATGACAGAATGGGAGGCGTCACTATGGTGTTGGCTGGTGACTTTCGATAGACACTTCCGGTTATTCCCCGTGGAACCAGGGCGGATGAAATGCAGGCCTGTTGAAAATCATCTTACATTTGGAATGGCATTCATAGACTTGGACTATCAACAAACATGCGAGTTCATGTTCTAGAACTGGTAAAGAGAGAGTAGAGTGAAAATTTCAACGGATTTGAAATCTGCGGAAAATTTTACCCAAGATCGATACCTAAAATGTGATTTTCTTTAAATAAATAATTTTTCAACTGTAACTTTAATATTTTCGCGATACACATTTGAAGAATATATTCATTACGAACACAAAAGGGAGTATTCATCTCGTTTTTATAGAAAAGATATAACTTGATTGGAGTATTTTGTCTTAATCCCTGCTTTATATTTATGGCCATTAAAAATAGGATGAGAAAATTTAATCGTATTCGGTTTATTGAAGAAATTTAAACTGCTTTCACACAAAACTTATAAAAATGTGATAGTTTATAAATTTAGGGGATAGTAGGTAATTTTATTTTGTTGTAGGTATACCTTATCTTTCTAAGATAAGGTATACCTACAACTGTCCGTTCCAGTTTTTATGTTCGGCAAACGTCTTTAAAATAAAGCTAAAATTAAATATTCAATTTAAAAGCTAAACTTTATAGTTATTTTTTATTTGTCCTCAACGTGAAATGCGTAAGATGTTTCAATTCTCATTCATTTTTCACATCCTCGAGTTACATTGAACTCTATATCCCTTTTGAAAATGAACTTCTGATTTACTGAACTTAATTTACCGAGAGCTTATTTTCATAGAATTTATATTTTAATCTTGCAGTTAGTGTTATTACTACTTTTATAAAAATTTTATATATGTACTTGTAGACGCAAATTCTATTAGCAATCTCCTGGTTTTCGATATGTACTGTTTTGGTTTTCCTTGGAGATTTTTTAGTTTTAACATACTTTTCTCGTTTTATCGTGAGTTTTAATCAAATTTTAGTTTATATATTTCCCAGTCGTTATTCCATTCGTGGTTCCATTTGTGCTACAAAACCCCTGAAATAGGGTAGGTTGGAGGGTTAGTTTTCGTTTGATAGTCGGAACTCAGGGAAAATTGTGTTTAAAAATTAAAAACTAATTATTGTTTTATATGTGTTATTTGTGCTGATACATTAAAATATTTAGAGATAGGTTTTAAAAATATAGATATTTGTTTGAAGAAAAATTAAATACAAATTAGTTATAGATAGTAGGAAATACGATAAACCTTTAAAAATAACATAAAAAGAAAGGTTATCACCAGTGCCGGATTTTGTTTGCGTGTCATCTCTTTGATAGTACTTCGCAGACAATGCCATATAAACAGGAATTCCGTTTCCAAATTCCTGGTTCTAGAAATTTAGTTTTTTTTGGGATATATTTTTATATTACACTGTCAATTTTAAAATTTTAAGGAAATCGATTGGTCATTTTCCAGTTCGTTTCGTTTTAATCAAAGTTTTATAGAAATATTCCAATTTTTCATACGCAGTTTCGCTTTTACTTACGCTTAAACATATTACGAATGAGCTAGCTTCTTGAGCCCAAAAAATCCGTGATCACCACTTAACACAAAACAAATCCTTCTTACTATTTTTTATTGGTGGGTGAATCATCGACACTGGAGAGTGAAGGTTATAGGGTTTTTCCCTCTAGTCTTGACAGTAAAAACGAATGCTTTAGGTTTTTAGAGTTAATGAAAATGCTTAATAATGCCTCAATTTGAGCTACATAAAACACTGTTTCTCCGTGATCCGCTGGCTCATACCGGTTCCAGGTCCAAAATAATAACGTCGTTCGAAAAATTTTGAAAAACGTACGAAAGGCTAAGAGCAAAAATTTACAATCGAGGTTGATGGCATTGGCATTGCACCGAAACGCATCGTATACTATACGTTAAGAAAGATTTACCTGTTTAGTTTGTCACTTCTGGTCAGCAAGTCGATTATATTGAATTTATTTATTTACAAAGATTTAAGTTCAAAAACACTTTATTCACAGGCAAATAGGGAACGGATGTTTTACAAATTGAAAGAATATCAAATTTTTACGTCGTTTTGAATATTTTTTGATTATTTTAGGCATTTAATAGTCATTTTTATACATTTCTAAGTTAAACAAATCCAGGCTCTTGTGAACACGAGAATCAATTTTAGGTTGGGAAAGAAAGATTTTCAGCCTATTTTTAATGGCTGTAAAATTAAAACAGTTGATAAGGGGCAACAAAATATCTTATTAAAGTGACATTCCCTTTAAAAACAAGGCAATACTTACGCTTATAAAAGGAATATCTTCAAAAAGATTAGTTGCGACAATTGAGAAAAAATAATATTTTCAAAGAAAATCATGTTTTTTGTATCGATCTGTCGTAAAAGTTTACGCTGATTTGAAATCCATTGAAATTTTGACTCTATCTTTAACCATTCAAAAGATAGAAACTTGGATTAGGGGAATAAAAAACATAATTTAATGCATAACGGAAACTGACATCGAAAAACGCCCAAGTGGTGTTCACATGGCAACGCTCGAAAATTCTTATCAAACGCGCGTTGGAAAAAGTCCATCTGAACGGGCCTGAATTATAAAGCTATCAAATTGGTCGTTTTTTCGACTTCTTATTTGTATGAAAAGATTTTCAGCTATGTCAGTAATAAAAACCAAACAGAAATCGAATGAATGTTAGTGCAGCTCTTCGTTTCTGAGAAACAACGCTGCAACCACGTAAATCAAATTTGCTTACAAAGAAGCAGCAGCCGAAATCGCATTAACCAAAAATAGTAATTTTATGACCGCAGATTTAATGAATAAAATTCTATCTACATTGGTTTTTATTTCTGGCTGACGCCGGTCCGCGAAATATTTCTCCTATTTTCGCCGGCCGCGGGTGTTAAAAGGTTGCAGAACACTATTAGAGAATATCTGCTGAATGGCGCAATAAATTGCCTCCGCTTCAGAAATGTAGACGGAGCAGGAAGCATGAATTTCGTAACTATAGTGTTAACAAAGGAGTTCAATTCCTTTTGGAGTGGAGCCTGCAAGTCACCAACAAATTTCATTCTGTCATGATTCATCAGTGTTTCCAGTGCAGAGGACTGATGTCAAACCGATCTGCCTTCGCATTGGACACACATGATTCACTCATTTTCATCTTTTATTACGAGAGAGCGCCCCATTGCAACTGATGTGCTCTACTTCCCTTTCTGTTTATCACATTTTAAATGACTGCCCTGTTTTTAATCATCAACGTCTCAAATTTTTTAAAAGTACAATTTTGTATTCACGAGATTTGATTGGGGAAAATTTCTATTCAAACCTTTTCGCATTTTTACGTTCAGTTGGTTTTTTAAATCTGATCTAATTTTTTCCAATTTTAAAATGACTCAAATCTATTTTATCCAAAAATTCTTTTATAATTCAATCTTTTAAATTTAACTTTCAAAATTCTATGCATATGTAAAGTAGATTCATTAGTTATGCTGTAAACGATTATGGTCTTGTTTTATAATCTGACTATTGTCAGAATATTTTAATTCTCATCTCCGTATTTTTCATGTTTAAATCTACCTTTTATCTTTGTCTTGGACATTTAATTCTTAAATATTTTATACTTTTAATGAGTTAAACTCAGTCTCGTGTTTGTCGCAGCTTGTCTGCTTTTGGACCTTGCGCATTAAAATCCTAACATCCAATTCAATCCCGGTTGCTAATACGTTGCTCTTCCAACTGGGCATACTGCGACCCGAATCTGCAATCGGAGTCGTGTTGTCACAGTTGGAGGAAGTCGAAAACCCTTAGGATTATTTCCCAAAAAAATTTACTCCACAAAAAAATATAGTACGTTTGACTACGAGCTCTTGAATGCTTATGAAGCTGTGAGCAGTTTTCAGTATATGCTAGAAGGTCGGGAAATTATTTTTGCTTATCTCAAACCACTTACATTCGCATTTAATCAAAAGCTCAATTCTTACACGGTTAGAGAAATTCAACATCTAGAGCTCATCAGCCAATTTAGTACGGATATCAGGTATATTCTAGGTAATGAAAACATTGTCGCAAACGCTCTGCCTATGTGTCACAAATATATCTAATTCTATTTATTTTGATAAAATAGCTCAGGATCGAGTAAATGATCCTGAATTAAGATTATTTGCAGAATGTCAATACTGGTCTTGATTAGAAGTGTGTTTCTTCCCAATTGTGTTCAAACTGGTGTAATATATCTTATGATTCAGTTCGTCCCTGTATTCCGTTGATCTGGAAAACACATTTATAACGAAATTAATAAACTTTCACATCCTGGCACTAAGGTAAGCTTAGACTGTTTCAGTTGCATTATGTTCGGCTCTCAATGCGGAAATAGTTCGATTTAGTGTAGACAGTATGATTTGTCAAAAGAAAGTAAACAGCCATACAAAATCGCCTTTTGCTTACCCATCTTATTCTAAGATTCAGTCATATTCATCTGGATATAGACAGTCCTTTTTACCATCAAAAGATAACCGTTTTGTACGATAGACTGCTATACGCGCTGATCTGAAGCAGTGGCCATTCCAGATCAGACTAGCATCTGCATTTATGGAAACACGGATCGCTCGCTTCGGAGTACACGAAGTTATTACAACCGATCAAAGTCGAAATTTTAAATCTTGTCTTTTCAGAAACTTGGCTAATCAAATCGATGTTAGACTCGCACAACATGCTACCACCTCAGAGTAACGGAATGGTCGAACGATTTCA
Source organism: Meta bourneti (assembly GCA_933210815.1). Taxonomy (NCBI): domain Eukaryota; kingdom Metazoa; phylum Arthropoda; class Arachnida; order Araneae; family Tetragnathidae; genus Meta; species Meta bourneti. The sequence continues at coordinate 75,785,273 of OW119928.1, forward strand.
GCGTATTATGAAAGCGGCTCTAATTCCTATGGATTCTGCCCATTGGAGTATAGGTTCGCCAATAGTCCTATCTTTAAGATCTGTTTCATGAATATCTAAGAACTTCTGCCCTTAGGGTTTACGGAAGTCCACTCAAATTACCAATCAATTTTACACGGTATTTCACCTATTAAAATTACTCCAGCAGAATTTGTTAAAGATCTAAAGCAGCGATTCTCAACCTGTGGGGCGCGCCCCCCTAGGGGGGCGCGAGCACACTAGAGGGGAGGCGCGAGAATATCCAAGAGAAAATATTATTTTAAAAAATTGATTAACTGACTGAAAGGAAAGCACACATACACATAGAAAACAAAATACATTTTGACATATTTAACAAATAAAGTAAAACAACTTACTAAATCAAAACTTACTTAACCCAAACATACTAAATTAAAAACAAATTTAATAATTATTAGTGACTTCCTTGGGCCTGTCTTGCAGAGCAAAGTTTTTCGAAGGAAGGCTTAATATTAGAAATAGCCACTCTCAGTTCTGTTTCTATATTTAGCCGAGATCTATATTTTGTCTTCAAAGAAGTCACAGCAGAAAATCCAGTTTCACAAAGGTAGGATGTTGAAAATGGTAATAGAATGCAAAATGCCCTTGTTTTTAGTGCAGAAAAATCATCCTCTACTCCTGCCCAAAATTCAAAAATAGTGATTTATTACTAAATTGTCTTTTAGTTTCGCCACTTGTCGTGAAGTCTATGAATTTTTCTTCCTCATCAATTGGAGTCTTATGAAATGGATCCCTAACCCACTCGTAACTTGCTAACAGTTTGTCGTCAGTAAGAAAATACTTTTTAAAATTCTTTGCCAGCATGGCTAAATGATTTTCAATGGTTACAAAAACAACTTTTACATGTTCTTCTTCAGCCTTGTAAGTTTTAGTACAATCATCCACATTTGCAAACATTGTTAGGTTTTTTGCTTTAAATTTCTGCTCCACAATTCCAATTTTCTACAAAAAGCATTAACTTTATCACTCGTATCCAACATATGTGTATTTGCTCCTTGGAGTTGAAGATTCAAGTTATTTAATTTCTCGAATATATCGACCAAGTAGATCAATTTCATCACAAATAAACCATCGCGAAAATTCTCGGCTTCCGGTCTGTTTTCTTCTTCTAGGAAAATGGCGATTTCTTCTCTTAATTCATAAACACGTTGCAAAAATTTCCCACGTGATAACCATCTTGCCTCGCAATAAAATAGTAACGCTGAATGTACTGAACCCATGTCTTTACAAAGTGCGGAAAATATTCTCGATTTCAGGGGTCTCATTTTTATATAATTTACTACGGTTACTCGAGAAAAGCTGACACTGTACATCTTCAGCCATATCACCAATTCGACGAGCAACAGTATCATTTGAAAGAGGTATGGACTGCAATTGTTTTGAAAAATTATCTCCAAACATAGTTTCTACAATCTCAATTGCTGCTGGCAAAATAAGCTCTTCACCAATGGTGTGAGGTTTTTTTACATCTGGCTATTTTATATGAAACTTTGTAAGATGCAATTAAAGCTTTTTTATTCACAGACAAAGTTTCTTTAAAAAATGAATTTTGCTTTTTATATGATTTTAATTTTAATTCGAAGAATTCTCTGGGTTTGTTGACGTACTCACTATGAAGCGTTTCCAAATGTCGTTTAAGTTTATTAGGTTTCATGCTGTCTGCGGCCAATATTTTTGAGCAAATGATACACAGGGGCCTTTCTTCTTCATTTACTTCAGTACTGGTAAACCCAAAATTTAAGTATTCTTGAGAATATTTTCTTGATTTTATTTTCGGAACCACGCTCGTCTGTGTACTTGTTGATGCTTGACTATCGTCTAATGCTCGCTTACTTCCGCTTAAAAATTTATCCATGAATCTGCATAAATCTGCTGCCGTGAATATTTAATATGGTGAATTGCAATTAACACGAAAACATATATAACATACACATTCACGATAGATTCGAGTGATAGAAGGATCGACTCGAATGAGACTGGCTGGAATTGAAACTTGTGTTATCAAACAATTTCTTCCTATAAGAAAACATTTGCTCTGCGCATGCTCGAGACGGCATCGGTCGTGTGTGTGTGTGTGGATTCTCTTCTACAAACATTACTTATTTTTTTCTCTTTTGTTTACTCATGCTTCTGTTTTATTTCTTTTATTATTCGAAAAAATGTATTCCCAGTTTCTAAATTTAGCTCACCCCGTCTAGGTTAACTTTCATTAACGAATTTTTCTACTTTCATATTCTTTTAACGTTATCTCCCTGTTTGGCTTTCTCTCTCTCATTTCAAATATAATATTTAAATTTTCCCCGCTTTCATTCGCTTCATCTGTTCACCGCCCGCTTGGCGAAATGCCAGATGTGGTTTCTCGCCAACGTTGGCTCGCTTTTACTCTTGTTTTGGCAGTTAGTTAAAAATAATTTAAAAACAGAATCCAAAATACTCAATATACATTATTGTTGTATACATTTTATTGTAAGCGGGGGGCGCGATGAAAATTATGATTGAAAACTGGGCCGCGAATACTGAAAGGTTGAGAAACGCTGATCTAAAGAATTAGATGGCTGAGTTAGACCTATTCCAGCAATAGATCATGCTAAAAATGGCTAATTCATTAGTAGATTTAAAAGCTTGCAGTCATCTTTCTTAGATTAGGTAGTTAACGTCGCACTGGAGCAACACAACTGGCAATTGCCGACGGTCCGGGTCCCCAAGAGAAAGATCCGAGGACAACACGTAATTTTGAACAAGAATGGCTAGATGACGAGGTGAACACCAGAGCTGGCACCCCACTCTCCAAACTTCCACACCTCGCCAACGTGAGGACATTTGTGGCCGTGACAGATTTAACGTGTACCAGCCCCCGTTTACACGGTATTTGGTTCGAATTCGCAACTCTCAGGTTACTAATCCGTTAATCTTCCAACTGGGTTACCGCGCCCTCCATCTTTCTTAGATCACGTTGGCGTGGTGTGGAAGTTTGGAGAGTGGGGTGCCAGCTCAGGTGTTGCCTCGCCATCTGACCGTGGTTCAAAATTACGTGGTGTTGTCCTCGGATCTTTCCCTTTGGGATTGATCCCGGACCGTCACCAATAGCCCATTGTGTTGCTCCAGTGTGACGTTAATTGAAATACCCCCCCCCCCCATCTTTCTTAGGACTGATAAGGTAAAAATATCGGTGGTGCCTTATCAATGTCTATGAAGTCACGAAAGATTATAAAATTTTTGACATTCATAAGACTAACAGTGCGTTGACAGAGTTAAATTCGCGTATTTGTTGCAAGAGGAGATCAATATTTTACTGATCCTAAAATATCGATGCTTCCATTCCTGAGCCGATTTCTATTAAACGGGTTCTTCGATACCCGTTATACGCTTCAAATGGTAGTTTTTAGTACGGTTTTTCTGGGGAGTACTGTGGTGTCATCGGTCTACCTATGAAAATCATTCTCGTATCTCTGGCAATGGATCAGGGGCCGAAGTAGCCAGGTTAGATATAGGTAGATATTTTAATTAACGTCACTGGAGAAACACAATGGGCTATTGGCGACGGTCCGGGTTGGTTGGTTGTTTTGGGGTTTTATGGCGCAAGGGTCATATTTGGCCATGCTGCGCCAGACACAGGATATGCAATATTAAGTAATAGACATACATACGTATGAAAGTTTTTACTGACAGAGAAGAGAGAAATACACCCAGGGAGGAATACAACTGGAAGGTTGCTAGAGCAGTGGACATAGTGGCACTGAGCCACGACGGTCCGGGTAATGGTAATTATTAACGTCGTATTAGAGCAACACAACGGGCTATTGACGACGGTCCGGGATCAAACCCGAAGGGAAAGATTATTGATCCAAGTAATTTGTACCACGGTCAGATGACGAAGTCACACCTGAGTGGGGTGCCAGCTCAGGTGCGAACTCGTCATCTGACCGTGGTACAAATCACTTGGATCAATAATCTTTCCCTTCGGGTTTGATCCGGACCGTCGTCAATAGCCCGATGTGTTGCTCCAGTGTGACGTTAATTAAAATACCTACCTACCTGATCCTGGACCGTCGTCAGTAGCCCGTTGCGTTGCTCCTTTACGACGTTAATTAACTACCTACCTTACAAACCCTCAAAAAGGTAGGTAGGTATTTTAATTAACGTCACGTTGGAGCAACACAACGGGCTATTGACGACGGTCTGGGATCAATCCCAAAGGGGGGTATTTCAATTAACGTCACACTTGAGCAACACAACGGGCTATTGGTGACGGTCCGGGATCAATCCCAAAGGGAAAGATCCGAGGACAACACCACGTAATTTTGAACCACGGTCAGATGACGAGGCAACACCTGAGCTGGCACCCCACTCTCCAAACTTCCACACCACGCCAACGTGAGGACATTTGAGGCCACGACAGATTTAACGTGCACCAGCCCCCTTTGTACACGACGGTGTTTTGGCTGGATTCGAACTCGCAACCCTTCGGTTGCAAGTCCGTTACTCTTCCAACCGGGCCACCGCGGCCCCAATCCCAAAGGGAAAAGTAGGTAGATATTTTAATTAACTTCATACTGGAGCAACACAACGGGCTATTGGTGACGGTCCGGGATCAATCCCAAAGGGAGAGATCGAGGACAACACCACGTAATTTTGAACCACGGTCAGATGACGAGGCAACACCTGAGCTGGCACCCCACTCTCCAAACTTCCACACCACGCCAACCAATCCCAAAGGGAAAGATCGAGGACAATGCCAGTTAATTTTGAACCACGGTCAGATGACGCGCTCAAAAAGTAAAATATGAATTGGGTCAAATTTGAAACGCACGTGTCGGTAGGTAAATATTTAATTAACGACCCATTGGAGCAACACAACGGAGTATTGGCGACGGTGAGGGATCAACCCCGAAGGGAAAAGTAATTAGATATTTTAATTAACTTCACACTGGAGCAACACAACGGGCTATTGGGGACGGTCAGGGATCAATCCCAAAGAAAGATCAAGGACAACGCCTCATAATTTTGAACCACGGTCAGATGACGAGAACAACATCCGAGCACGCACCCCACTCTCCAAACTTCCACACCACGTCAACGTGAGGACATTTGAAGCCACGACAGATTTTACGTGCACCAGCCCCCATGTATACGACGGTCTTTGACTGGACCTAGTTTCGAACTCGCAACCCTCTGGTTGCAAATCCCTTGCTCTTCCAACTGGGCTACCGCGCGGCCCCCGAAACGCACGTATCATTTTGCTCGAACTGTAACGTTTGAAACAATTTATGTGACGATGTTATGTTTTGTGATGAAAAACATGCTTGTTATGGCCATGTGACTCTGTCGGTCTAATCACAGGGCCCGAAACTTCGTGCCGATTAGCTTATATGCTTAATTTCTACATGTTCCTCCGGCTATGTGACGTCATTTCAGTGCGTTGCCATTCATTGGAAGCTTGGAGGAGAGATAGTTCCATCCACCCGTCCAATGGGAACATTAGACCAAGTCAACCGGCGAATGAGAAAATTCGACAGATCTTGGCAGTAAACGTTGAGAAGAAGCATTAAATTCTAAAAAAGGAATAAAAAGACCTAGGACTCGAGTTTGATTTCATTAGGACAACCACTTGAGTGCTGGCTTACGTCGTGGATGCGCCTAACAATTTTGGGGCTCCGCTGATTAAGTTTTTACATTTATTTTTAAAATAATTTCATTTAAGAAATTTCTTTTCTGGTTCTCACACTCCTTTTCGATGAGTAAGTGATGTCTAATCAGTTCGATCTCTCCATCTGCCAGTGATACTGAAGAAATGCAAGAGGGCACGATCGACCTACCTCGGAGCATCATAAGCAAGGCTTGCATTGAAAACTTCTATCTCCGAAACGGCCTTAAATAAATAAGGCATTGCTTGGCTATCTATGGACTGAGAAAGCTATAGGCACTCTGGTGACCGAGATGATTGCTATCCCGATAAACTGGAATTAGCTGAGGATGGTAAGCATAGCCTCAACATTACTACGGCACTCAGCCATAAGTTTGAACTGCGTATGTTTTCTTTGCCATCCACTCTTAAAGAGTGCCTTACAGTCAGTAAACCAGACGTACCAGTGCATAATGTCTTTCCATAAAACCCAGTGCATAACGTGCTCCCTTCAATGCATGCCCAATCTAATTCTCAATCCACCAGTGTATGCTCCCAAAACCAAACCAGTGCATACTGTGCTCCTACTATATCAGTGGTTCGCACAGACTTTGAGGTCGCATCCAGCGATTCTGACGGCAGTATATTTAACGCTGGTAAAGGCCAAGTAAGGTCTCCAAAAATCACCTGTCCCTAAGAGGGCCACCGTAGCCCAGTTGGAAGAGCAACGGATTAGCAAACGTTGTGTTGCTAATCCGGTGGCTGGACAGTTCGAAAGTCGGTCACCACTAGCCCGTTGTGTTGCTCCAGTGCGACGCTAATTAACTAGCTAACTGACCCTAAGAAGTTAAAGGTTAGTGGGAGACCACGCCCCACCACAGAAGATCATGGGTAAGCCAAATGAACCTCCAACTAACACCGAGAAGGGGCTGCATCCCAAAAAGTAATGATTTGTGTATGGTGGGACTACAAAGGAATTGTTCATTATGATTTGTTGCCTCAAAATAAGACAATAAATAATACTCTTCTCAAATGGCAGTATTAAAAGCAGAAATTGAAGCAAAGCGGCCAGAACTGACCAATCGTCGAGGTGTTGTCTGACATTCATTGTCATACTGGATGACTAAGACTTATTGAGTGGCTGGGATGTTTTGTGTCGCCCCCATATACACCAGACCTTGCCCCCTCAAATTTTCACCTCTTCAGGTAATTTCAAAATTATCTGAACGGCCTGGAGTTCAATTCTTTGGAGACTGTCAAACAGCACCTCGATAACTTTACAAATAAGCCTAATGACTTTTTAAAAAGGAATTTTCCACCTGCCGGAAAGATGGCAAAAAATCGGAACAAAATGGTGCTTGGGTGATTCAATAGCATTTTCTTAAGTTTTTGTACTGCTTCGTTGGTATTTATTATAAAAAACCACAGAACTTTCAGGGTGACCCAATACCTCGGTGTCAGTTAATATGGATAGGGTATTTGGGTATTTCAATTAACGTCACACTGGAGCAACACAATGGGCTATTGGTGACGGTCCGGGATCAATCCCAAAGGGAAAGATCCGAGGACAACACCACGTAATTTTGAACCACGGTCAGATGACGAGGCAACACCTGAGCTGGCACCCCACTCTCCAAACTTCCACACCACGCCAACGTGAGGACATTTGAGGCCACGACAGATTTAACGTGCACCAGCCCCCTTTGTACACGACGGTGTTTGGCTGGATTCGAACTCGCAACCCTTCGGTTGCTAGTTCGTTACTCTTCCAACCGGGCCACCGCGGCCCCAGTTAATATGGAGGAAAAGTACCACAAAGCATCGAAATGGATGCTAGACAAAGGAGTCGAATTTAAGGGGCAAAATCTCAAAGGATCGTTTTGTCAAACTCGTCAGCGGACTGCCTCTGAAATTGACATTGAGATCAAGGCCCAGGTTGAGGAATGGGTTTTATATATAAAATCGCCCACCTCGCACCAAAAACCTATGCCTCTATATTATATACAGTTAGCTGACTGCAAATTGACAGCATCTACCACATCACGGAGCTTTTGAGAACCAAAATTCGGATCGAGCAATACCGAGGCAAGAAAAGTCCATCGCTGTGTTACAGCTACCAGGGCTTTTACCACTCTTCAGAGTGTTACACCCTCCCACAGAAATGTGTAAGGCTACGTTAATACTCAATTTTTTACTTACCACTTTTTACCAAAACCTATACGCTCTCGGTCGTGAACAGTAGTTGGGAGGATCACTACTTGACTACCCTGCAATTTGATGCGTGCTTTATTTACCAGCTGATTTTTCAATCTTCGAGTTGTAGGAGGCGCAGGTTCGAGTATTGTCGGGTGCATTCCCTGGGTTTATTTCTCTTTTGTGTCAGTAAAACTTTCATTAAGTGTGTATGTCTACTTGATATTGTATGTCTTGTGTCTGGCGACAGCATGACCAAACTTGTCCTTGCGCCATATAAAACTCCAACGAACCAGCTGATTTTTATGTTTATGAAGCCCTAGATCTAAATTTTAAATTCAACATTCCCCATATGCGATTTTTATAGTTAACTTAAGGTACAGCTTTGAAGTAGATTTTTGTAGTAACGCTTTTTTTGGCGTACTTTTATGTCGCCAAGGAAGAAATTAGAAAACAGTTTTTCTTGACGGGAAAATAAAAAACCTAATACCGTTTTTAACGGGTAATAATTAACGAAGAAAAAAAACTTGGCAAAACGTAGTTTTTCTTAACGATAAATAATTAGCAGAAACGGTTATAAAATAGCGGTTAAAATATCCATACAACTTGCCGAGGTAGCCATAAAAACGGGAATAATCCTAATAAAGCTGAGTTTACCTGCCATAACTCGCTACAAAAAGTATGCCAAGAAACGCGTCAGAAAAGCTTCACGACAAAATATCTTTATAATCAAAGCAGTGACTAATTTAATTCTAATTATGATATGGAGATGGATGGGAGTTGCTTTGCAGCGGGAGCTCCGAAAGTGATGTTTTATCCTAGATTTCGTACTCTTGTCTTTTTGCTGTGTTGCATGATGTTTTAGAGCCTACACCTCTCGTTCCAGATTTTGGTCTTGACATCTCACCAGGGCTCCAACGCTCGGGAGTGCAAAGTGACACAAGACCACTTTTCTCTTGGGGACCAGTCATGAGCCATTTTCTCTATGGGACCTCCCTAGTCCGGAGTACCCGGATATAGCCCTCGACCATCTATAGACCACCATGGAGGATTGAAGCCCACTTTGAGAGGATGAACCCAACTTTCTCCCGTGGAAGACAGATAAGAGCAATTTCATTTCTTTAACTACTTTCTGCATGTTCTCCATATTCCCTAATTTTTCATACAATAATTTGTCGGAACTATCCAGGATTTTGTTCCATCTTTCAAATACAGCGGTCCGGCGAGATCTAAACCCAAGACTTCGAATATCGTAGCTTCCCTTACTCTATCTTCAGGTAAGGACCTCTTCCTACCTGAAGATAGAGTAAGAGAAGCTACGATATTTGAAGTCTTGGGTTCTCTTGGTTCTGGGTGGGTCAGTGAATCGTTTGAATCGGATAAATTTTATGATAACTTGTCTAATCGTTTTTCTGCTACGCAATATCCAATAATTTTCTGAGCTGGTTCATCAATATTTGGACTCCAGGATGTCCTAGTTCTTTATGCTTACTGTCTATAAGCATATGTACTATTCTGTTTTGATAGTAAGATTATGTATAATCTAAAGTTCTTTTTGTCTCTTCGGTTAAAAATGCGCGTTTTTACTCTCGATAACCCCTTTTCGTCGAGTACGGGATAAAGAGGCTTTATTTATTTATTAACGCCATTCGGATCATTTACGTCAACAGGAAATGCTTCGCGTTGGATAATTTTTAACAAAACTAATTCTGCATGATTTATTTCCTTCAAAGTTGGATCTCCGCTGATTTCAATTTTGCATTAGAAAAAAATCTATAAATCCAATCCATTACTCTAACAAGATTGACATACGAAGATATTCTATGGAAGATTTCCTGTTTCTAGATTTACATGTGTTAATTACAGCACCTTTTCTGATTTCTTGGATAATGTTTTCCTTATTATATACCAGTTTTGGTGTTGGCCATTCACCTTCATTTTTCTTTAACCATGCGGGTCCCTCCCACCATCTAACTGACAAAAGCTGTTTGGCAGTCAACCTCTGGTTGGAATGTCGGCAGGATTATCTGTTCCTGATACATGTGTCCATGCATTCGGGTTTGTTAATTTCCTGATTTCTCGTACTCGGTTCAACACAAAACAGTCCAGACAAACAGTTCAAAAACACGGCAGATGAAGAATCTTTCCATTAAAGAGTTTACTTGCAACATCAGCCCCGATTAATAGATCAATTTCTAACAATTTGTCTTGTTCAGAGATTAATTGATCAGTTATAGTAATATTATGATATTCAAGCTCCTGCGCATGGTTTTAATGTTGGAATGGGTATAGCTGAGCAAATTGATGGTCAAGGACCTTAAAGTTATAATTATAATAATAGATGTGTGTGTGGGGTGTCCCCATCTTAGTTATTGCTTTTAGAGGAAATATTTTAGCTTTCATATTTCATGAATGACCCTTTAAAACTTAACTTTTTTAGAATAAAATGTTGTTTGGGTTGAAACATCTCATTCTTATATTAGTTTTCATCCCTTTTTAATTACCTTTATAGTCATACTTTAAATATACGAGAGCACTGTTCATTATCGCATTGACTTTTGGATTTTAACTGTTTTCATTGGATATCTTGCGCTTGGCGCAGCTTGTCCGCTACTAGATCTTGTACCATAAAACCCAAGCCAACCAAAGGTGAATGAATGAGTGGTAATGGCAAGGTTTTTTGGTGTCTATCGGTTTGTGCGCATGTCGTTCTCGGGGCTTTTGTACCTTTGTTGCATAGTCGATATACAGTGTCGGTGTTCGAGAAGCAGCCAAACTTCTGTCCACAAGGATCTTAATTTTTACTATTTCCTTCTGAATCCACGTTGGACACAATGAGAAATAAGCGGTGATTCCCTTTACAGATCATTACTTGATATTGTATTGTGTATGTCGCAGCATGGCCAAATATGGTCCTTGTGCCATAAAACAACCCTTTACAGATCACGCATCTTTCTCTTTTCCGTAATTAACGCTATGGTGGCCCACAACGGGCACATGTGTAATCCGACAGGTGGCCTTGGAGTGTTCAAGACATTGGTAGTTGAAATAACGCTGCGGGTTTAGAATATATGAGCGGATGGAACACAGATATGCGACCTTTATGGTCTGGCGTTTCAAGCATTAGGGTGAGGTGTATAGTATCGAGTGCTTTCTCATCCCGTTTGATCGTAATTCATTTTACACCACAAACCTTTTGACCCTTAAGATTTTCCAGGGTCGCCTCGAAAATATTTAAATTTTAGAGAAATTATTTCACGCCCCGAAAAAGTTTAAGGCGACTGAGGTGACACATGTTTGCAAACAAGTGAAGCTTTGAAATAATCTCGGCCTGATTCCATGTTCAAACCTCAACTAATAAATTCCCAGAATAATTCATTTTAATACTTTTTATTTCTCCGATGGAAGCGGCTATGCCTTCCAATAATAAAAGACGGAGTCTTCAAATGTAACGAAGATTCTTTTAGTCTTGCATTTGACATTACGCTTGATAAATAACTTCGTTGCTCCCGGCTGGGAGTGGAATTTGTAGCAAGATCAATATTCAAAGGGAAAAATTCAGCACCACCCACCACAGCCCAACAAGGGAATGCAACTTTGCATGGGTGCTAACATGGTCCATACGTGCACCTTTGAAGCATTCGAAGTCCCATCCTTAACGAGATTCTCAGAAGATGAACAGATTGCTTAATCCCAAGCCAGTGATGAAGCCGATCCTACCAGCCGATTGATGTATATCGTTCACGTATACAACTCCCGTTTACCTAAAGTTGGGCCGAAGTATATCGTCCCTCAACTGCCAGGATATCCTTTTCCCAGAGGGCCGCGTCTCAACCTCGAGGGGAACCCTCACCTCCGAAGAGGCAACCACGAGGGGGAAAGCTAAAAGCAGAAGGGTAGGCAAGGGTAAAAATGAAGGGAGGACAGATCACTCGGGTGCTGCGGTCTTTTGATACCCATACACGTCTAAAGATTTATTGCTGAGGGCTGCGTCGTTAAAAATGTTGACTTGGGTATAATAGGACGACATGAAGCTAAAATTTCAACAGATCAGGCAGTTATCTAAACATTTTGGTCAATAAACCTGGTAATAATCTATAAGACAGTTTGCTATGTTTATACGTTACTCGGGATTAATTTATTTGATTCAGGTCACCCTTCCTTTATGAATTTTAAAACCTAGTCTAAACCAGTCTGCTTTAGTTTCTTTTAAATCGAGCTTTTATTATCACTCATTGGTAAGTATTTGGTAATGCTATGGACAATATCTACCATTTCTGGATCGTCTTTTACTTTATCATTTAATGGAAATGCTCTCGATAAGGTATAAGTTAAGAATATTTGGCTCCCTGGCCTTATGAACAATCTGAAAATCGTACTTCAAAAGTTTGAGAAGCATTCTTTGCATAATAGACGATATCTTATGAATTGGTTTCCTTACAATTGAAGTAAGAGGCTTATGATCACTTTCACTGTGACTTTATGTCCATACACCAAGTTGTGATATTTTTCAAACGAGAACACTTGCTAACAGTTTTTCAATTTGAGTATAATTTTTCTCACTATCTGTTAAACTTCTAGATACAAAGGATACAGGTTAGCAATTTTGAATTAAGCATGCCCCAGCCCATCTTTTGAGCTATCACATTGTATCGTTATTTCATCTTGTCCGAAAAATACTTTAAGCCTGATTTCCTTCAATTTTGTGACAATCTTACAACACGCATTGAACTGTTTTCTGGGCAATGAATGGCTTTTTGTCCTCGCAATTCTGCGTTCCATAGCCTGTTGGTTTACGGGATATAATCCTTCACTTGAATCCTTTCACAATATTTTAATTTTAATGATTCACTTAGCCATTTCAATAGACATGGTAATGTGACCTTAGAAATATTTTGCAAGTCGTTGTTCCACATTATTTTCTGTGGTATAAAAACATCTACATAAATCGAAGGGTTGTAGGGCACGATTTATAGTTGTGGTAAGTAGTTAACTTCGCACTGAAGCAACACAATGGGCTATTGCCGACGGTCCGGGATCAAACCCAAAAGATTTGAAATTAATTTCTATTTTAAAAATTACTATGTATATCAACATCAGATTGTGCTCCTTTATGCCAAATTTTATTTCAAAATAACAAGTAGAATTGAGATCATTCCTCAGAACATGTTCACTATACTGCAATATCAGATCCCAGTAATTTGACCCATGACTTGTTTGTTTTAATCAATAAAAGACAAATTAGTGAGCTATAAGAATATAAATTTTATTTTATTGTGGAATAAAATAGTTTGCAAGTTTTAATGCGAAATGTGGAAATGGTCAAAACTACTAGTACGTAATAAGGGTCTTGATGGTTCACCTCTTATAAGAACGAATTGAATCAATAAAAAAACTCGCAAAACTTTAAACGATCTCGCACAAGCATCCAAAGCGATAAAATCGCAATTATTTTCAACATTCACTGTATGCAAGGTTGCAAGACTCATTTCAGTTTCAAATTCATATCTAAACTTTAGATATCAAGTTTTGTACTCAATCGGATCCTGCAATATGAATTCCGAACCAATCCATTAAGTTCAAGATTACTTAAGAATTCAGCGCTAACTCCGCGTGAAACGCAGTCAGCTGGATTCGACTGACTTTCTACGTGGTGCCAAAAGGCAGTAGGGATCCTTGTTTGAATTTTGCTAACCCGATTAGATACAAATGTTTTCCACTAGGAGGGATGAGAGGCCAGGCAAGCTAAAACAATTGTCGAGTCAGTCCAACGATGTATACCAGCAATTTTGAATAGAGCTATCTTGCATAGTGTTTACAGCTTTAGTTGAAAGTAATGCACCGCACAATTCCAGACGTGATAATGATATTGACTTTAAAGGGGCTACCTTAGTTTTACTTAGCAGAAGCTGCACTTTGATACCAGCCGAGTTTCTCGAACCCACATAAACTGTACAAGCATACGCCCTTTTGGATGAATCGCAAAGGCCGTGGATTTCTACTTCAGTGGTCGAATCCATACCTCTTGGTATGCGTAACGATTGAATATACTGCAGATCGTTATGGTAGAAAAGCAACTCAGTTTGAAGTTCGGCGGGAATCGCATCATCCCACTCCAACTGGTCTTTCCACATTTTCTGCATTAGTATTTTTGCCTTTACTGTTATCGGTGACAGCAGTCCTAGTAGATCGAATATGACAATAGCTCTCTTTTAGTCATTTTCTTCCGAAATGACTTAAGCGAAACTTCAAATGTAAACGTATCTGCTGCCGGATGTCACTGCATACCCAAAGCTTTTATAGACTCATCCTTGGGTGTACTTAGAGATAAGTTTGTTACACGGACATCTGGTGGCACAGCATCCAATAATTCATTTTTATTAGACGCCCCTTTTCGAAGCTCGAATCCTCCACGTTTTAGAAGCTCGAAAAAAATTTCTTTGCAGTTCAAGAGCCTTCTCTACGGATCTTTCATCGGACAACTAATCGTCGACATAAGTCTCTTTTAAATATCTTAGACGCATCAGGGAAGTTATTCTTGTCCTCGTCAATTTGTGCAAACATCTTGCCAAAAACGCCGCCGATGCTGTAAAATATTTCAGGGTTGAGTCGAATTTCTTGAACCGTCTCTGTTCTTGAATTACGCCATAGGATTCGTTGAAAGTCGGCATCACTAGATTGAACTCTGATCTGTCGATACATTTTCACTACCTGTAACCAGAACAATTTGATGAAATTTAAATCGTACCAAAATGTGGGCTATAAGATCTTGAATAGTCTCTCCCACCATCAGCTTATCATTTAAAGAAATTCCAGATGTTGATTTCATATTTCATCATACCACCCTAAACTTAGCCGATATGGCATGGTGTGGGATGTAATAAACATCTTGCACTGGTTTTGAGACCTCCTTGACAGATATTTCCTCCATATGCTCTAGTAGCAAATGTTCTTCCATGAATTGCTTAAGTTTGCCACTTAATTTGATGTTCAAATCTTTTTCGATTTGCTGTAGTCGTTTTAAAGCTGCTTTGCGAGAATTCCCTAGTGCCACTTTGAAGGGCAAACGCACTACGTATCTACCAGTTTTATCTCTTCCAGTGTTAGCAAAGAAGGGAGCCCTACAATCCTCTTCCTCGGTCCTAAATTTTTGATCTTGAAAGTCTTCTAACACCCAAAATCTTACGAGTGTTATCGAGAGCACAATGAACAGCTAACTGTGTTTGGTCTTCAAGACGATCAGCAAATGCCTTTCCCAAGACAACCAAAAAATTTCGCATCCAAAAATTTCTCTAATTGCAACTAAATTGCTGTCTCGTGTCACTCTTCTGTCAGCTAAGATGACTTTGGGCCAGCAGTTAGACCAGGTAAAATCGATATTTTACTAGGAGCTATAAAAATATACTACCTGACATTGAAAATGCAACACCAAGAAGGAGTTGGCAGAAAGTGATTTAATTTGGCAAACAGAGAGACAGCAACGAGCAATAAGTGATCTCTATTGCAACATTATACACCTTGCCACTGAGCAGCAAGAACGTCTGATCAGTAGATTGTAGGACCACCGCGAGCGGCGATACAGGCAGCAACACGTCTAGGTACAGATGCAATGAGCGTGCGGATGGTGTCCTGAGGGATGGCTGCCCATTCCCTGTCAATCATTTGCCAGAGTTCGTCTTCTGAACGTGCCGGTGGCAACGCATGCAAGCGACGTCCCAGAAATGTTCGATAGGTGAGAGATCAGGGGAGACAGTTGGCCAGGGAAGCACCTGGGTACCTTGCAGGGCATGTTGGCTGATGCGTGCCGTGTGCGGCAGGGCGTCATCCTGCTGGAAAATGGCATTGGGCACCCCCTGAAGGAAAGGTAGTGTCACCGGCTGCAGCACGTCATCCACGTATCGTTGGGCCGTCATAGTGCCCTGAATACGGACCAGAGGTGACCTGCTATTGTAGGTGATGGCGCCCCAAACCATTATACCGCGTTGTCTCGCGGTATGGCGTTCCACAGATGCGGCCGGATTGGCGCTGTCACCACGTCGGCGCCAGACTCGTACACGGCGACTGTCATTGCTAAAACAGAAGCGTGACTCGTCTGAACACCACCCTGTGCCATTCCGTCGTCCACGTGGCTCTATCCCGACACCATTGCAAGCGGAGATGTCTGTGCTGTTGGGTCAATAGTAATCGTCTCAACGGGTGCCATGAGTGCAGGCCGCCAGCGATCAATCGGCGGCTAATGGTCCTGGACGATATGGGAGCATCAATGATGTCCTGTTGGACGTGGCTTGCGGGGCCGCCGATGCTTCCCGGCAGATACGTTGGTCCACGCGTGCTGACGTCACTCTGGCTGCACCGGAACCCCTCAAACGTGCCACATTCCCTTGGTCCAACCATCTGTGCCACAACCGGTGCACCGTGGACGCGTGTATGTCAACTGCTGATGTCACCTTGCTGGTTGCAGTGTTGCCAGATCACTATCCCCCAGTAGATCAGAGTATCCCCCAGTGACAAGGGAACGATTGTTAGTACAAAAGACAAATACAATTGAAAAAGAAAATGATAAGTACAATAGAACATGTTTATGCAATGTACTGAACAAACTTTTCAGGAAAGTGTACCTTTCGTCCATATCTGGTCACGATACTTTTAACAGGATTGCTACTTTTCTCAATGATTTTAACAGGTGGTGGTATTATAGGCATTTTGGAATATTTAAAGTCATCATTGAGCTCGAAAGCAGGTTTTAGTCTATCAATTGTGACAGTGGTCTTTTTGCCATTCAGATCTAGCACAAAATTCTTGTCATTGCGATCTATAATCAGATGAGGTCCTGAATAGGGAGATGTTAAGGAAGGATGAATTTTGTCGATTCTTAAAAACACATGAGAACAATCTTTCAATGACTTGTTTACAAAGACTTGACTATTGCCGTGTGATGGTGAAGTTACTGGATTAAGTTTACGTATCACTGAAATTAAATTGGACACATAACTGGGTGTAATGGGTTGTTTATGATTCGTTAGATAATAAATCGGATGGTAAACGCAAGGTAGTACCATACACAAGCTGAGCGCTAGTAGCATTTAGGTCATTCTTAACGGCTGATCGTAAGCCTAGTAAAACGATTGGTAAAACGTCTGTCCATTTGGGATTTTCGTGAGCTCTAAGAGCGCCTTTTAAATGCCTATGTAATCGCTCAATCATCCCATTTGATTGTGGGTGGTAAGAGGAAGAATGGATTCTGTGTGATCCTAGGATGTTCGTTAATTCTCTGAAAAGATGAGACTCAAAATTTTGACCTTGGTCAGTGGTGATTGTGACAGGTGATCCAAAAGTGCACGAGCAGTGGTCTCTGCCGACATGTCTGCTGTGGGAATCACTTCAGACCATCTTGTGAATCTGTCTATAATCGTCATACAATACCGCATTCCGTCTGATGGTGGCAATGGTCCGATGAAATCAATATGTATGAGAAAAACGAGCGTCCGGTTGGGCAAATGTGCCAATTGGAGCTTTCGTATGTCTGAATACCTTAGCTCGCTGACATTTGTCACAGTTACGAACTCTAGTTTTTAAGTCTTTTCTCATACCAGGCCAAACGAAACGACTAGATATTAATTTGGTTGTGGCTGATATGCCAGGATGTGAAAAGAAATGCAAGTTTTCAAATATTACACTTCTATACGATTTAGGAATAAAAGGTCTTGGGTGTTTGTTGAATCACAGTACAATTCAATGTCCTCTAGGGGAAAGTAGTGCTTTTTAAGTTCTAGTGAATTGGATTGAAGTAAGTTTTGCAATTCTTTATCGCGAAGTTGTTCTTCAGCTAATTGCTTATAATCCAAAGTGGAAATTTTTGAAATACTATCAATCTCAATGCGAGACGACGTGTCTGCGATGATATTGCTCTCACCACTTATGTGTTGAATGTCGGTTGAAAATTGTGAGATAAAATCCAAATGTCTCAATTGACGTGGAGAACATTTTTCCGATTTTTGTTTGAAAGCAAAGATCAGTGGTTTTTGATCGGTGAATATGGTAAATATTCGACCTTCTAGCATGTGCCTAAACTTTTTGATTGAGGAGTATATGGCTAATAATTCACGATCATATGTAGACCATTTCTTTTGACTTTTACCCAATTTCATAGAAAGAAATGCTATAGGTTCCCATGAATTGTTGGAAAATTGCATTAAGGTGCTCCCTATAGCTACTTCTGATGCGTCTGTCCACAAACTCAATTTTGCATTAGGAATTGGGTGTCTAAGTAAAGTGGCTTCTGCAAGTGCAGATTTTGCCTTTAGAAACGCTTGGTTAGTGACCTCATTCCATTCGAGTGGAGGTTCCGTTTTCTTAGGGACGCGAGTTGATTTCTTTTTACCCTCAAGTAATTGATTTAGCGGGGCTAGAATATGAGCAGCTTTGGGAACGAATCTTCTATAAAAATTAAATAGACCTAAAAAACGTCTAAGTTGGGTCAAAGTATTAGGTTGAGGAAAATTTTGAATAGCCTTTACCCTATCTGGTAGTGGTTTTAGACCATGTTCAGACACAAGAAAACCTAAATTCTAAGGATGGTTGACCAAACTCACATTTAGATAAATTGATACAAAGTCCATATTTGTCTAATCTAGAAAACAAACATTTTAAATGAATGATATGTTCGTCACTGTTTGACGATGCAATTAGAATATCATCAACAAAAGCAAATATACCATGAAGATCACGCGTTACTTCATCTATAAATCTGAAATGTTGCACTAGCGTTACACAAACCGAATTGCATGCGAGTACTCGAATGTACCAAAAGGACAACAAATTGCAGTCTTGTGAATGTCTGCAGGATTAATAGGTATCTGATGATACGCTTTCACAAGATCGATATGGCTAAAAATTTTGCAACCATGCAGTTCAGCTGTGAAATCTGATACATTTGGTATGCAATATCTATCTTTTACAGTTTGAGCATTAAGTAATCTAAAATCGCCAACGGGTCTCCAATCAGTTGAATTTTTCTTAGGCACTAGATGCAAGGGTGAAGCAAAGTTACTTTTAAAAGGTCTCATGTGACCTAAATCTAACATATGTTGTATTTCATTTTTGGCGATCTTTAAACGATCGGGTGCTAATCTACGAGGCTTACATACAACAGGAGGGCCGTTAGTTTCAATGAAATGCAAAGTGTTATGCTTCACAGGGTGATTTGGATCAGGTAGTTTAGTTACATTTGGAAATTCAGATAGCAATTTCAGAAAAATAGAATTGTCATTAAAAGATTTTACAGAAAAAATATTGCACTCGCTTAATACACCATTAGAATTTAAATTTGTACTGGAATCAGTAAGTTGACGATTTCTTAAATCAGGTTTTAAGTTAAAGTTATGCAAGAAATCAGCTCCAATAATATTACAGGATACATTACATACATAAAAAGGAAAAATCTCGTCTTGATCCAAAATTAATTTTAACTATTTTTCTTTTGTAAACATTAATTTTGGTACCGTTTGCGGCTTGGAATATCTGTTGAACTGGTAGTCTCCTGTCAGCTCTGCTGGCCGCGATCAGAGAGGCGTCGGATCCAGTATCGATCAGATAGGATGTACCCGTAGAACGATCGCGCATGATAAGGCGACGAGAAGGTGTAGGCAGGAAGTATGTCGCCGCTACTTCTGCTGTTCGTGGTTTTCCGAAAAACTACATGGAGGAGCGCACTTCTTTGCTGCGACCTTGTATTTCTGATGATACCAACATACTCCAGACGCAGTGGCGGAAGGGGGATTTATAACGGCGTCTGGAATGGCTGCGGTGTTGTCGGGAGTAACTTCTTGTACGGCGAAGGTTGTTTACCTCACGTCTCAGTTCTTTGATTTCCTCGAGCAGCGCGTTATCACTAGTAGTTGGTGCCGTTGCAGAACACGCAGACGTTTGCGTTGTGATTACCTCCAGGATTCTGTCGGCTACTTCAGCTGCCTCTTCAATAGGCACGGGAAGTATGGATGCGAGAACGGTTTGGACGTTGAGAGGCATTTGCTGCATGAATAGCTCCAAAAGAAAATTGTCTTCGATGTGATTATTCTCGGCGCGTCGCTGCATCACTCGAAGAAGTTCACTGGGCTTTCGATCTCCCAGTTGTTCGCCGGAGAGTAAACGTCGAATTTCTTGGGTTCTCGTTTCGCCGCATCGAGTAAGGATCGCTTCTCGGAGAGTCTCGTATGGTTGGTCGGATGGCTTGATGATGACATCTCGGACGATCGCTGCAACTTCGGGTGGTAGGTGAGCGATCGCGTGGTTGAATTTCGTTTTTGAAGAGGTAATTGGTTTTGGAGTGGCCAATTCGAAAGTTGCTTCTACCATGTGCAACCATAGTGAAGGGTCCATTGGGTTGTAGACAGGTGTTCTCACCGCCGAAGTTGTTTCGTTTGGATCGATCATCCTTCTTGGCCAAAACGAAACTGCTAGAAGTTTGAACTCACATCCGGGTCACCATTAAGGTGACGTTGCGTGCGTGTTCGTAGAATGATTCAGTCTTATCATAAAACATATATTTATTCAAACTTTAACAATAACATTGAGAACAAGAAACATACTGGGTGAACATTCCGAACTACGAGAGTGCGAGATCCCCGAGTGAACATTCATATCTTATATTAGGCACAACGTATTCCTCCGCTGCCCTCTCATTGGTTAACACAGTGTGAGAGCATTGGAGGAAAGTGACGTCAACTGCTGATGTCACCTTACTGGTTGCAGTGTTGCCAGATCACTACAAGACCACAAAGTTGGATCTTGGATTTTCGTTGAGGTAGTCTCAGCACAATCTTGACTCATGAGAGTTGCTTGGGAACCGCAGTCCAAAAGCAATCTGCAAACAGGTGGTCCGTTGTTTCTGTCTAATACTTTCACTGGGGCACGGTTTGATAGTTGACATTCCTCCCGGAAACGTGACCAGAAACAGCTACTTGACTCGAATCGCTCACCTTTTGCAGTCGCCGGTTGACTTACATTTGCTTCGTGGAGCAAACTGATGCATCACTGCCGCATCTTGCAAGAAGATTTAAAGTGTCCTGTACGTAAGCAGGATTCGTGCACAATTTATACCTCAGACCATACTCCTTTCTCTGGGGTACCGTTTTTTTTTTATAAATTTCTGGCACTGGTTTACTCTTCAAAGGTCGCAGAATTTACACTTCTGCTTCGCAAAGTATAACATTCAGCTACGCCCCTCCTTCCTTGTACGTTGCAAGTACGATTTGGGCCTTGCCTCGTCTTGATACCTAGAGCATCTACAGCCCGCGTCCGCTTCTCCAAAAGATTCTTAAAACTTTGGAATGTGCCTTTGGCGTCTGAGGGTTTCGAGAGTTCTCACTCCCGTAAGGTACCAGATCGAGGTTTTTCAAGATGTACATCAAAAGTGCATCCCAATACTCTTCCGGTTGTTTGAGCAATTTCAGACTTTCGATACACTCAATGGAAAGGTCCGCTAATCTTAGCGCTGTTGTAGATTCACTGCAGAGCTGGATGGTTAAACAATCTGTCTAGGAAATGCTTTATCAATTCTGGTTCGTTTTGTAATCTATTTCGATGCATCTCCCATGCCTTTTCATAATTCGAATCTTGAATCATCATGGCTGAAGTAGTATCGCCCCTTCACCTTTCAGTGACGACTTTAGATACTACAATTTCTGTGCCTTTGAAAGGCCACTGTTGTGCACTGTCGCCTCGAATAAGTCGTGAAATTACATCCACTTTGACACGTCTACTGCAAAAGTTGGCAATTCGATGCAAGGAAGTCTCGCTGATTCAGAGGCCTCCCAATCAGAGTCTGCTCCATCGTAATTACTTCAGCAGACTTGGGAGTTTGTAAATGCACCTTCATTAAATCCAGAGTTACATAAAACACCCGAGCTGACACAACACTCTCCAAACTTCCACACCATGCCAATGAGGATATGAGACCATGACAGATTTAAAATACACCTGCTCCTGTGAACAAGACGGTTTTTGGCTTGATTGAGTTTCAAACTCGCAACCCTCCAGTTGCTAATCCGGGCTCTGCGGCCCCTTTCCCTACAGGATGAGAAATTCTCCCTTAAAAAGTATGGGAAATCGAAGTTATTATTTATAATTATTAAAAAGTGTGTTACAAACCTTTGTGGTTTCTGAAAAACTTTAGGATAATTTTTTATCTTTTAAGTAACCATCATCCAAGCTCTAAAAAATCACAAAAAATAAACCTCAACACAAGAAAATCAATTTACCTCCACATTAGAATTTTCATCTGCTGGCAAGCCTTCAGATTTACCAAGAACTCGATAAAGGGATCTTTTCAGTTGAGTTCGCCTGATTAATCTTGTTTTATCATGAAGGATCTGTAAAACAAAGCAACAAATCAAACTGATAGAAAATTAAATTCACCATGTAGGTTCAATTTTTAAACTTTTTTAAAATGTAACTAAAGTTTGCCATGAATTTTGTCAAACTCTAATATAATGAATGATTTATTGAAATTGAAATATTTTAAATAAAAAAAATGTTGCTAGGATAGAAAACGAATCTTACACTTGAGAGAAAATCTAACTGAAGAATTAAGAGCTCATTTCCAACAGTGTTTCTATTCAAAACTTAGAACTAAGTCTTGAGTTTTCCTGAAAGATTCTGAGTGCATAGGACATTTTGTTTGGTAAATTGTTCTCATGTTTAACAATGAGATCAAATTTGTTATGCAAACAATCTTTTTATTTCAAAACCTACATCTTCCATAAATTAAACCTAGAACTGTAGAATGAGTTGTACTCACTTTTGCAGATCCATTTAATGTGGTATAGGTGAAAAACTTTATCATTCTGTTATGCGAGTCAACTTTTGTTTAAATATATAAAAGTGGAAACAGTTACACAAAAGTGAATAATGCACTGAAATCGGGAATTGAGAGCAATTTGAAGACCATGGTAAAAGAAATAAAAATATGCAAGTCAAATATTGCAAAAACTTGAAAAATTCTGTAATTTCCACTTGATTAATCTGAATCGATCTATTGACAGGAAATCGATCTTTGGCAAATAACCTTTAGTATCAAGAACTTCAGATATACAAGCACAAAGTACTAGTTCATGATTAAAGCATTAAAGTTATAGAATAGTAGCATCATATATGTGGGGGGGGGGCTGGTTTGTGGGCGATTGGCAACATTACGAAAGTTTTAAAGAATAACTAAATTTAATGAGATTTATGAATATTTACAATGAATTTGGTTTAGACAATTAAAGTTAAGTGCACAGCACAGACATCATAAACTCCATCGGCGCTCGTCAACATTACAGTCTAACACTACGTCCGTCTTATAGCTTCGTCGTCTGGACTGGACTGGACAAAAAAGTTACGGAGCACCCGCTGCAAAGCAGCTCATCTCCTCATCGAAAACAGAAAAGTGTCATAAGCTTACGGTGGGACGTGCGTAGCACGGAGTACATGGCCGCGTAGCGGCCTTAACCTCCGGTAGAAAGAAGTCAGTGGAACAACTGTACTATAGATGAATTACCCAGAATGTAAAATAAAATATGAGGAACTATAGTAAATTTAACTGAAAGTTGTAAAAGTGATAGGTGTTGTTATTGTTCATTAGTGAGCATGTTTTCAGCGAGTGTTAATAGTTTTTCTATGGGGCTTTCTGTACTTTTTAATTTATGTAAGATGGACTTGAGCCCACCGAAATGGTTAAAGATCAATGAGATCTCTGTAATGAATTCTATTATATCTTGGATGTTTGGCATATCGAGAATAGCGTTGATCATATTGTGAGCCGGGGTGGGGGGGGGGGGTTTCTGTCGGTTTGGGTTGGGGGAGGAGCTTGTCGATTGAGAGCTTCGGCATAAGAAAGCCCTGTTCTGGTTTTGTTAGTGTTGGAGTTAAAGTGGTGTTTTGGCTTATTTTGGGTTTTGAGTGTTGGAATGGGTCTTTTCGGATATTTTTGCAGCCTTTCCAGGAGGCTACATGACCAGTTTCTTGGCAGTTGATGCATTGGGGATTCAGTTGTTTGGGTTGGGGGCAGGTATTTGTGCGATGATTGCGTCCGCATTTTAAGCATCGAGCTTTTAGATGACAATTTGTACTATTATGTCCAAATAAGTTACAGTTAAAGCACTGAGAGGGGCCCTTAGTTCCTCTATAATGCTCAACAATAATAGACATGTAAAGGCAATTTTTCATTTGGTTAAATGTCTTCCCAATTCGTTGTTTTGAAAAGCGTGATAAGGAATAGTGGTAGTGGGAGTTTTGTTCGTTGCTGCGTCATTTGAGCGATGCGTTCAATTACGAATCCTTTGCTTTCAAGTTCTTCTTGTATGTCAGATTTTATGGTATTTTGGGGGAGACCTTTAATGACAACTTTGGCTGGGCGTGCATTACGTGGGGGTAGTATAAAATAGTCAATATTGTTCTCAGTAAGGTGTTTGATAAAGGATTGGTAATCAGCTTCAGTGTTGAAGATTGTCTTAATGAATTCGCCTGCGAGTTTATAAGTTGGGAGGATGTTAAGCTTATCTTTAATTTCTTTGAAAAGAGTTAGATGATTATTAGTTGCGCGAATATGAATGGTGGGTAGGGTGGGTGTTGGGGGGTCATCAATGACTTCTTCCAGTATATTGAAGTTGTTTGGAGTTTCGATTTCTGGAGGTGGGTGGTTTATGATTGATTTGGCTTTGGCCATGTGCCTTTTCGGTGGAGGAACAAATTCGTTGTTTTCGGCTGGTTTTTTAATGATGCTTGCATTGGTCGTTGTTACGTTTTTTGATGGGCGTTTAGGGAATAATTGCATATTTTTGTGTTTTTGACACGATTCTGGGCAATCGCTTCTAGCAAGAAAATTCCACTGACCTTCGAAGAGTCAGCTTTCCTTCCAAGTTGTCCGTGCAATCGGCAGATCCAGGGTTAGCTTCTTTGTCCTCCAATGCCTGTTTTTGAATCATAATCTTGTTCCAGAGAAGGGTCTTTTTCTCGCAGATCGATGGAGTTGTCTTGACTTCGAGCGAGGACATCGCTGGCCTTTAAAAAGACCGTTGGGTGAGTAGATCCAAGAGCTGCTTCAGGAAACGTCCGTTCCCGACGAATTCAGGCTATCGAAATGAATGGCTCAAGTGTCATAAGTTAGGTTGCTTAAACTATATATAGGTTGGATGGGCTGGAATTCTTAATGTTCAGCGGAGCCAATGAGAATGCACCATGCGACACGGGGCGGAGAGACCCCTCCTCGAGTCACGTGGTAGGGATTGAGAGTTCTCATTGGAGATCGAGTGCGTAGTACCGCTGCTATTCTTGCAAGAGCAAGTTACAATTTAAAGAAAGTTATAGGGGGCACAGAAAAGTGTAAAAATAGAAGGAAAAAATTTTAAATTTGACAGATGGACCTGTGGGATAATTAGGGGTCCAGTCGAGTCCTTAAACCAAGCTTACAGGTGTCATAACGCGGTGTAAATATTAATTTGTTGGGGTGGAATTAATGGAATTGAAGTCGTAAACATCAGGATCCAAACGAAAAACTCCACATCGGCGTTTGGGCCTTTGTGGAAAGGTGTGAAACTGTTGGTGCAGAATGGCTCTAGGCCTTTTCTGCGAGCTTGCAACAGTTGGGTCATAAGGTGGAAGTGACCTGAGTGCTTCGTTAGGAACCTGAGGTAGTTTTTCGAAGAACTTAGCCGAAAGTTGCTGCAGAAATTCAGCAATGGGTTTAATTTTGAGGTCCGAATGGATCCTTCCTTCTGTGTCGCTTTTGACTGTGTTCCTCCAATGCGCGGAATGGCTGCGCAGTGGTCGGAGATGACATCAGCGCGGAGGTGCCCTCTAGTGGCAGTCTGGGCACCACAGATCGGCCATCCTGGGTTCGACTGGTCCACCAGGCGTTTCTGAAAATATACAAAAAAGGCAAAAGCAGAAACAAAGTTCCAAAATCTGTCAGTCTCTGTAAAGTAAATGTATCTAGGTTATAGAGCTCTCAATCGTCCTTCAGCTCTGGAAATGATTAAATGAGCCAAATCGTCTTCTAGCTTCATTTGTCGTCGTTTCTCGTCTTTCTTTAAACGTCTTCCGTCTTCAAACTTCTTCCGTCTTTAACTTCTTTCGTTGTCTTCAAATTTCTTACAACGTCTTTCGTCGTCTTCAAACTTCTTTCTTTCAACGTCTTAGCAAACCCTTAAATCCAATTCCACGGTTTAAGAAATTCAGCGCATGTTGTAGTGAGGTTGGGTCCTTCATGACATCCCTCTTTTACAACGTCGTATGTATTTCCTCCTTTAATTCTGGTGATTCTATAGGGTCCAAGGTACTTTTGTTTTAGCTTCAAGTGCGGACCAAACTGAGTTCTCTTGATGGCAACAAAATCATTAACTGCATAAGATTTTGGTTCCTTTCTTCTTAAATTGTACGTCTTATTTTCTTGAATTTTAAAAATTTGTTGTTTTGCATGCTTCCTTAGTTCTCTTTGAGTTTCAAAATTTGCTTGAAATTCAACTTTGATGATTTCTTTGAACTTGTCCAGACCCTTTATTTTCACTTTTTTTTAATCTTCTATAGTCTATGCACACACGAGGGGTTCCATCCTTCTTCTTTACAATTACAACGGGGCTACAATATTCTGAAGAACTTGGTTCTACTATCCCTTGATCTAACCATTCAGTAACTTGAGTCTCGACGATCTTTTTCTCTGAGAATGGTAACCTACGTGGCTGATGAGATACGGGTTCATTATTTTTTGCCAAAATATTTAATTCAACATTTGTTGTTTTGTATGGTACGTAATTCAAAACTAACTGTTGTACCTTATCTTTTAAGATATTTGGAACGTCAGGTTCAATATTTACATCAACATCGTCTTCAGTTGACAAATCAATTGGTAAAATAGACAAAGTATTTATTTCCTCAACACACTGGGATTTATTTTTCAGGGTAATTCCGTTTTCATTAATTAGTGTTTCACCCAACATTAACACATTTAGTCCTATAATAGCGTCATAAGTCATAACATCGTTTTCTACTACGCATATATCTGAATCTCCCTCAAAATTATCTATTTGAATGTTTCCTTTAAAATAGCCTAACGGTTTTACACGGCATTTTCCAAAACCAGTCAAAGTAGAATTCAACGGGCATAATTCCTTAACATTTAATTTGTCAAAAACAGATTTACGAATCAAAGTAGCTTGACTTCCAGTATCTATCAATGAATTAACACTTAAACCATTAATCATTACCATTTTCCTTATTTTCGATTCTACGCCAGCATCAAAAATGGCTACTTCTGGTTTCGAATTCATTCCGCATTCCGAAGCCTTGTGACCAAACGTGCCACATCGAAAGCATTTAAGTCCCTTATCTTTATGAATACAAAATCTAGAAATATGATCTTTTTGATCCACAATTAAAACAAATCTTATTGTTACGATTTTCTGAACTATTGTATTTCATTCTATCAAACTTGTCTCTATCTCTGTTTACAGTATCGTTTTTAGAATTAAATCTATTACTGTACTCATTTTTTATTCTATCAAAAGAGTTAATTCTACCGTGATCATGTTTGGTTTTCATTCTATCAAATTTTTATTATCATAATTAATCCTATCGAAATTCCTTCTATCGAAATTTTTTCTGTCGAAAGCACTTTTATCATATGCAGAATCAGCTTTCATTATTTCATACACTTTCAGTTTTTCCTTAAACTCAAACACATTTTTACAACCGTACAGAATAGTTTTGTTTTCCTGTTTGTCATTTATTCCTTTAATCACATAGTGCATCAAAGCAGCGTCATCGATTTTTCCGCAACTGCACAATTCTTTCATCTTTAAAAAATATTCCTGAGTGGATTCAGAATCCCTCATTTTCCTCTTACTCAAACTCTGCTAATTTACATGAACTTTTATCTCAAAAGAGAATTCGTCGATCAAGGCCTGTTTCAATTTTGACCATGAATTTATTTCTGGTTCTGTTCTAACAAACAAAGCAGCGTTACCACTAAGCGATCTCTTGCCAAAAATAAATTTTTGTAAATCTGACAAACAAAACAACTGAGAAATATTCTCGAAATGTTCGATCCAATGAAAAACATTTTCGTGCGGTTCTGCATTGAACTTAGTAAGGGTACTTTCGATATCAGTAATTTATACTGACATTTTGAATAGCATAATTACTATTAATCTTATTTCTACTTGTGTAGCGCGGACATTAATACCACGCCATCTAAGACTTTAAAGACGCGCAGGCGCAGAACAGCTCCCCTGCGTGAATCTGAATGAGACCCGTCAGTTAGGACAAAGTCTTGAGGGAGAACAGTAGTCCCTTCTTCCCCGAGAATCTTTTTAAACTTAAATATTATGATACAGTGCCCATATAACGATTGTTTCTAATTAATGTCAAATGTTTAGTGTTCGTGTTTGTAAAAATGTAATGTCTTTTGTTAGTAAGAATAAACTTAATTGCCTGAGAGAGCTAGCCTTGTGTAATAATTGGCGCCCAACCCGCGGCCATGTTTTCCTTCTCTTCCTCTTTGTCCTAACTCACTTTAATTTTTAGACTCCCCTGTCTGAAGAATTGCAATATACACCATCCAGGTGCCCAGGTTATTTGATGTGATATAAAGTCTGATTTTTAGATAAGTACATTTATGTATTTTATTTTAATATCCGTAATCTTGTTGATTTATATTATGCTATTTTCCATTCATTATCTTATCATTGATAAGTATATGTGAATTACGTTAAAGCATTTTATCATCTTGCCAACCAGGCATATTTTATTATGAAGCACACCCAGTGCTATCCTTATTATTATGTTATGTTACGATTTCGAAAACGGAAGTAGATCGAGTAGCTTATTACTTAGTTTTGCAAAGTAGCATGACCAGTTAAGCATTTTGCAATTCATGCAAATCTCGTATAAATGCACATTCAATGCTATTTTGAAAACATGTTAAGTTAAATTTAATTTGATTACTCTTAAAAATTGTGATACTGCTTGAAGAATCAATTTTTCAATGATAAGAATATTTCTTTTACTTGTGTACCGGATTCATTCCGAAAAAGAAAACCAGTGTGACTCATTTTATGCTATGGCTCATTTTATTCGTGTTGATTAACCTTGAGTTTTGATCTGATTTTTCGAAATGTATTTATGTGTTCCTTTTAAATATCACTGTTAAGAATATATCTTCGTAGTTGAGTCAGGAAAAGTATTACATTTGGGATTGTTTATAAACATTAATATTCAGTTTCGGTTTCACTTCTTACTGGGTTGAACTGCGGATATTTTATCTGTGGATTTCATTAAGTATTTTATTAATATCTTAGTAAACTCTGAAAATTGATTTAAATACTGTGGAATTTGAACACTATTTATATAAATGTGTCATTATAACTGAATGTTTATAAAATAACTTGAAGTCAAAACTTTGCATTTGGTCTCAATAAATAAATAATCATGGCGTTTCTGGGGAAAGGTAGAAAAGATCTCAGAAATTTGGCTAAGGAAATGGGACTGGACATTACTGATGACTTATAAGGTTCTCAAGATGTATAATTTTTAACTAAATCCGAAGACTTCGAAGAGGAACTTGTAAAAAATATGCTATCAACTGTTATCGGGGAACGGGTTGATAAAGAAAAAACAGCTGAATTAGAAAGACTGGCGACAGATAGAGCGGCTGAAATAAAACGAATCGAAATAGAGAGACTTTGAATTAGAAAAACTTCAATTAGAAGCAGAATCTCAACTCGTTGCCAAAAATAACGTGTCAGCAAGCGTTCCAGATGTTGAACACCCAAGATTTGAACTGCATAAGTTAATTCCTAACTTCAATCCCGACACTGATGATATCTCTATTTTCTTGCACCTATTTGAAAGACAAGTGAAATTTCTAAAAGTTCCGGAAGTACAGTGGGTACCTTACTTAATTGCTGTTTTACCAAGTGAAATTACTAAAATCATCGCACGTGAACCTGATGACAGAGCTCAAGACTATGAATATGTTAAAGACATTCTCCTAAAAAGATTTAAGATGAGTGCTGAATCCACTTGGAAGGATTACTATTTTGAACTCAGAACTTATTTTGAAAGTTGGATCAAAGAAGTTAATGTGGATACTTTCGAAAAACTTAAAGACCTAGTAATAACGGACCAAATTAAGAAGAAATGTCCTTCTGACTTTAAAGACCACCATATAGATGAATGGGGATACCTCTGTTCGCCTGTGGAACTGGTGGAAAAGTTGGATTCTTTCGAGAATCACCGAAATAACTTCAAGAAAGAAGGAATTATTACAAATAAAAGAAAACCATTCTTCAAACCTGTAGAAAGAACGGAAAGATACTTGCATCCCAAAAAAGAGTTCCATGAAAAGAAATTTGAGAATACAAAACCGAAAGAAACATCTACTATCCACTGTTATGGTTGTGGCACACCTGGCGTAACCAAGTCCAAATGTCCAACCTGTGCTCCTGCAAAGGGCAGAACCGAATTCAGTGCTGTTACGACCTCCGAGTCACCTTCTGCTTTGGTTGCTTTCCTTCCTGTCCGAATCAACCAAGTTAATGGAATTGTCTGTGCTGATTCCGGAGCCACACGCTCCATTGCTGGAGAGGGTTTGTCCAAAATTCTTCAGAAACAAGGTGCGAAGTTTGAAAAAGAATCGATCAACTTGACGTTTGCTGATGGACGATCTTCTGTTGCTGAAGTCCTCACCACCCAGGTGAATGTCCAGATAAAAAATAGAAAAATTTTAACCTCTTTTATAGTTTTGCCTGACACCAAAGGAAACAGAACATTGCTAGGACTTGACTTCTTACATAATGCAGGCCTGGTTCTTGACCTTAAGAGCCACAAATGGTATTTTTCTGATAGCCCTTACAGAAAATACCCTTTCGAAAAGGACATTCACGTACCTCAGTCTCCACACTCGTAATACGTTTCTGAAGTAAAAGCTGAGTCCTTACGAGAAAATGAAGGAACCATGCTTACCACACAGCAGAGAACCACTCTCAGTGTTGTATTAAAGGAATTTGAAGAATTGTTCAAACTAGGGGGAGATCCTACACTCTATATCGAACACCATATTGACACACAAAACAGACCACCTGTTGCTGTTCCTCCATATAGTTTCTCCAGCCAGAAGAGAAATTCTAGAAGCCGAGATTAACAGACTTCTACATGAAGGTATCATCGAACCTTGTGAATCACCGTATGCTGCTCCTGTTGTTTTGGTCCCCAAACCGAATGGAACTTTTCGTCTTTGCGTCGATTACAGGAAGCTGAATTCTATCACCAAAACTGATGCATATCCCTTACCAAGGATAGACGATCTTCTCCACACTGCCAAACACACGCAGTACATGAGCACCATTGATTTAAAAGCCGGATATCACCAAGTGAACGTTTCTGTTGCTGACAGAAACAAAACTGCTTTTACATGTCCTTTTGGAACCTACCGTTTTGTGCGCATGCCCTTTGGACTAAAGAATGCACCAGCAACTTTCCAAAGATTGATTGATGCCTTCAAAAATGGTCTGAAAGATGTGAGTATCCTGTCCTACCTGGACGATATTATTGTACTATCTCAGACCTTTGAAGAGCACATAGAAGATCTGAAAAAAGTCTTCCAAAGACTGATGCATTACAACTTGCGAGCAAATCGCGAAAAGTGCAATTTTGCATGCTCAAAAGTTAAATATTTGGGACACTTCATAACTTCAGATGGTATACAAGTCGATCCTGAGAAGACATCCGCCATCCAGGCTATGCCTGAACCCAAAAATGTGAAGCAAGTGCAGTCTTTTCTACAAACATGTAGCTGGTACAGACGCTTCATTCCGAATTTCTCTAATGTTGCTAGACCCCTTAGCAATCTTACCAAGAAGACCAGTCTTTGGCATTGGGAACAAGAGGAACAAAAGGCTTTCAACACCTTGAAACAGTTGCTAATTTCCCCTCCTGTTTTGAAGCAATGTGATCCCGCCAAACCGTACATGCTTCGGACGGATGCGAGCAGTTTTGCTGTGGGAGCTGTACTCTCTCAAGGTGAAGTTCCAGATGAACACCCCATTGAATATGCCAGCCGTCTTCTGACCGCAGCAGAAAAGAATTACAGCACAACTGAACGAGAAGCACTAGCTGTGGTGTGGGCTCTTCAGAAATTTCGTGGATATATAGAAGGTGCTGAGATCACTGTAGCATCAGACCACCAGCCTCTACGATGGTTGATGAGCTTGAAGTCCCCTTCCGGTCGACTAGCTCGGTGGGCTCTCCAAATACAAGAGTTCAATCTTAAGATCTGCTACACACCTGGAAAATCCAATGTCATAGCGGACATGCTGTCAAGACCCTTTGCCGAAAGTCAAAGTGACAAGTGTGAAGTTGATAACTTCTTCACAGCAGACCTACCTTCTAAAAGTACTAAAGAAGTACGTGAGTCCCAATTGAAGGATGACAACCTGCGTCAGATTGTTGAAAGTTTTGAGTCTTCCCAGAAGGATGAAAATTTTGCCAATTGGACTGAGCGAGGATTTGTAATGAATCAAGGAGTACTATATCGTTACGTTCCAGATGCCGACACCGAGGAGGCACAACTTGTTGTTCCTTCCCATGAAATAAGTGACGTTTTAAAGCAGTACCACGATGCTCCCACTGCTGGCCACTATGGTGAAGAAGGAACCTATCACCGACTCGCACAACGTTATTGGTCAGGAATGCGGTCTTCCATTGCTGACTATGTGAAGAAATGCCCAGAATGTGCCCGATATAAATCAACCAATTTGAAACCCGCAGGACTGTTAAGAACCCCTGTCCAGTCACAAAGGTTCGAGACTCTATCAATTGACTTGTTCGGACCCTTGCCCGAAGGGGCTACTAATAAACGTTGGATATTTATAGTTGAAGATTGTGCTACCAGATGGATAGAGCTCTTTGCTCTCGAATCAGCTACTGCTAAAGAGTGTGCCATCACACTCGTGGAAGAAATATTTCTCAGATATGGCATTCCCAGACGAATGATAAGTGACAATGGACCACAATTTATAAGTTCTGTCTTACAACAAGTATGTTTCATCCTTAAAATCGACCAATGTCTCACGCCTGTTTATCACCCTCAGGCAAACCCAGTAGAACGCAAGAATCGAGATCTTAAACCACGATTGGCTATTCTCGTGGGCAACGAACACGATAGCTGGGAAACAAAACTTCCGTGTATTCGCTTTGCAATGAATACTCATAAATGTGAAACTACAGGATTTACTCCTGCCTTTCTACATTTTGGCCGAGAACTACGTACCATCTATGATGTAATGAATAATTTAACGTCTGTTATCGAAAACGACAACTTCGTTCCGGAGATACTTAAAACGTTTTTCGAAACTCTCCACCGAAATCAGAGATAGGATCGAGAAGAAGCAAGATCAAAGAAAACAACAGTTTGATCGTCGCAGACGACCGTTGTACTTCTCTCCTGGAGATAAAGTATGGATTACCCTACATCCTGTTAGCAAGGCTCACTCAAAGCATACTGGCAAGTTTGTTCCAAAAAGGGATGGTCCATATATCATCCTAACACAGAAATCGCCGACAACATACGTAGTCTCAAGACTCGAATCTCCCGAAGAACCTCTTGGAACATACCATATATCTGCACTAACTCCTGCTCAGAGCAGAGACACTCAGCCGGTGGCTCCACTAAAGAAACGAGGACATCCACCAAAGACTAAAACTACCTCTTCACGTTCTGGAGTGCGATCACCTCAACAGAGCTGTCCGTCACGCCGCCCTGGCAAACAAGACTGTTCTGGTTCCTCATCGGGACGCTTTCGCAACCAGAGGGGGAGATTGTAGCGCGGACATTAATACCACGCCATCTAAGACTTTAAAGACGCGCAGGCGCAGAACAGCTCCCCTGCGTGAATCTGAATGAGACCCGTCAGTTAGGACAAAGTAGTGAGGGAGAACAGTTGTCCCTTCTTCCCCGAGAATCTTTTAACTTAAATATTATGATACAGTGCCCATATAACGATTGTTTCTAATTAATGTCAAATGTTTAGTGTTCGTGTTTGTAAAAATGTAATGTCTTTTGTTAGTAAGAATAAACGTAATTGCCTGAGAGAGCTAGCCTTGTGTAATACTTGTATATACATCATCACACTGAGAAACATGAGTATTACTTTTAAAATCATATTCACCACATTGCATAGAAAAATCATTACTATCAATCTTATTTCTACTACTATGCATATAATCACACTGAGAGTTATGAGTAATACTTTCAACATCACATTCATTGCACTGCATTGAAAAATCGTTTGTTTTGCGTATGTCTTCTGATTCGGATTCAGACATCGGCGCGTTCGTTCTCGACGAAGCTTTCAAGGTTACATAACATAGATAGAATTCTTTTTGCTAGTTCCGTTTTCGTGCCTTCGAAAGAAATGCTTAGCAAACTAGATATTGCAATCAATTCGTTTAGAGCAGTGTTTCTTAACCTTTTTGGCACAATGGACCACTTTAAAAATTTTAAATATGTCACGGACCCCTCTGAAAAAAAATTGCTTAAACATCATTTATTACAAAATATATTCTGTTTTATTTAATTATTTTAATATTTTTATTTCAATAGTATAAAAAAATTTGAAGAAATTAAAATTTTTAATGTGAAGGCTGTTGCTGCTTTTCCTTGATTAAAAGATTGAATTGAGGGATGGTTTTCGACAAAGCAACGCGCATGTCATGTTCGACATTCAGTCGATTTCGATGTTTTGTTTTTATTGTGACAAGTGTGGAAAATCCCGCTTCGCAAAGATATACTGTAGCAAACGGAATAATGGCTGCCATAGCTCGTTTTACAAGCAATGGGTAGGCTTCTCTTAAAGACCAAAACTCTCCAAGAGTTTTTGAATCGAAATCCATTTTTAACAACTGTTTTCAAATCAATTAGCTCATCTTTGGCAAGGTTCATGTCATCGATACAGTCAATATCACAAAGAAAAGGATTACGAATCCACAACTCGTCTTTTATATTTATTCCATCCGAATTGAAATATTTTTCAAATGAAACTTGAAGTACTTCCAGGTGTTCACAGATTTCATTTTTCAAGTTATTCAATAACAAACTATCTTGCCGAGATCCATTTTCAAAAAGCACTTCGTCCAACATTTGAAAGTTTGCATATATCCCATTTTGAATTCTAATTTTCCAAAGTGACATTTTCAATAAAAATGCCTGTAGTTTCTCAGTGGCATCCATAATTGTTGTATCAGGCCCTTGAATTGAAAGACATATATCGTTCATGTGGTTAAAAATGTCTGCCAGGTAAGCCAATTTACATATAAAATCTTTTTTCTTGAAATATTCGAAGAGTGAGTTATCTTTTTCTTCTAAAAAAGTGATACTTCTGTCTTCATGAAAATTCGTTTCAAAACCTGCCCTCGTGACAGCCAGCGCACTTCCGTGTGGTACAGAAGTACCTCATGTTCTGCGTTCATTTCTTGACACAGTGTTTTAAAAAGACGATGATTAAGAGCTCTACTTCTAATAAAATTCACAGTTTTAATAACTATTGACAATACTTCTTTTAAGCTGGTTGGAAGAGTTTTTGTAGCCAGTTCATGTCTATGTAAAAAACAATGTGTAACAATAACATTAGGAGCCTTTTTTTTACCAAATGGGCAAAACCAGATTTATTGCCAAGCATCGCAGGTGCTCCATCCGTACAAAGTGAATGAAGTTTTTGTTTCCAGTCGAAGTCGTGTTTGGAAAAGAAAACATTCAAAATCGCTAAAACATCAACTGCCTTTGTAGTTTGCAAAAGAGGCTCACAAAATAAGAATTCTTCTTTGATAGTATCAGCAGACACGTAACGAATAAAAACAAGAAGTTGACTACAATTCGAGATGTCTGTAGTTTCATCCAGTTGCATACTAAAGGGAAATGGCGATGCTTTCAATTCATCGATGATCTGTTTCAAGATATTGCAAGAAATTTCAACTATTCTTGAATGTATCACATCCTTGGACAATGGAATAAATAGCCTCAAGTTTTTTTCTGTTCCAGTCCACAAACTAATTCAACCATTTCCAGCGCACATGGCTTAATTAATGTCTCTCCAATAGTATGCGGTTTCTTACTTTTGGCAATACGATATGCAACTCTGAAAGATGCCTCAACCAAAGGTTTTTGTGGAATACCAAATCCAAGTTTGGTTAATGTTCCAGATTTCGAAAACTGGGCTTTCTTCTTTGTAAAAAAATTCTAGATCTTTAGATGCATTTTCAGGATGAAGAGATTTGAGATGCTCTATCAATTTTGCCGGTTTCATACTGGCGTTTGCCAAAACTTTTCCACACAGAAAGCATTGTGGCTTTTCAACACCGTCCGATTCCTTCATGCAGCAGAATCCATATTTTACATCATACTTCCTTTTTTTGGACATTTTGGGCTACAAAAAATATCAAATAATCAAATGAAACATTAAGAACAAACATTAAGACACAAAAAAACACTTGAAAAAGCGGCAAGGAATCTTGTATCGATGGAGGATATACCCTTATGTCTCGGCTTCAAACTCATTTGTGATCCACATTTTGGACATTTATACATCGATGAAATCATTCCCTCTTTCATACATTATTCTAACAACGCTTTCTTACCCATGACTGGTAAAACACTAAAATAGCCAACTGAATATTTATTTTTCGCATTCAAAACTTCAGCAAGAGCTAATTCCATAGTGAAATCAAGCATTTAGCAATAATATAAGCTAAGAAAACAAAAAAATATGCTACTCACAAACAGATGAAAGACAAAAATAAATGTACGTCTTACCTCCAGGGCAGATCCAACGGAAATAAAATCGTGAATCAAGTTTAAAATTATACCGCTATTTCAAACTCAAACAAATTATCGACCAATGAAAAGGCTAAAACAAAAGAGAAATAAATGAGCATGCGCGAAAAAGCGCCTCAAATTCTCTTCTCCGGAGGAGCAGAAAAAGAAACAGGGTTGCCATACAGAGCGCGCTGAGGATGAAGTAGGTCCGGGTTACCACTGCTGGCTAAATATTGATGCAAACATTTTAAAAATTAGGATCAGTCGGCGGACCCCCAAAATATGACCCATGGACCCCCAAGGGGTCCATGAACCACAGGTTAAGAAACCCTGGTTTAGAGAAAAGCTATCTTTATTTTTCAATTTCTCGTCAAATTCTTCACTATCCGTTCCGAAATTAAAGCCAGAAAAATTTTTAACGTGTCTTCTATTCGATCGATTGCCGTCATTTTCGAAAATGAATCTGCAAAATTTTCATTTTGTCTGTCTTGCAATTTTTCAATGCAACGCTGACTTCTTTAATATCATTCAACATCATCTTGTTTTATGGAATGTTCACGTACCTTTAAGATGCTTGGAGACTGGAGAACATAGTTCGTTTTTTTTTTTTAAATATCCTTTCGAAAATACTGGCTGGAATCTTACTAGGAGTCTATCCAGCTTCTGAGATGTGGGGGGCTGGTTTGTGGGCGATTGGCAACATTACGAAAGTTTTAAAGAATAACTAAATTTAATGAGATTTATGAATATTTACAATGAATTTGGTTTAGACAATTAAAGTTAAGTGCACAGCACAGACATCATAAACTCCATCGGCGCTCGTCGCCCGTCAACATTACAGTCTAACACAGGGATGGGCAAACTTTTTCGGTCGCGGGCCAAAAATCGAAAAAAAAGTTTGGCGGGCCAAGATAAATTTTTCTAAAATTTTAAAAACAATATACAAGTATTACAATTTAAATATGTTAATGAGATGAATGAAATTGCGATTTCATTTTTAAAAGTTCCTTATATTGAGGTTCGAAGTGAGATGTACTGATTCTAAGGAACGAGGCTAAATGCTCATCTGTCAGTCTACTTCTGAAATAATTCTTTCTAAGGTTCATAGTTGAAAACACTTGTTCACATATATAAGATGAAGCAAACATAGCACTGATTTTCTGGGCGTGAGATATTAAATTTGGGAAACTTACTTTCGATAATGATTTGTAAAACTCTAACTTTGGCATATTTAGAAACAGCTGCTTGAGATGATTGTTAGATTGCAACTCAATTAATTCAAGCTGCAAATCTGACCTCACTGCTTCACAATTTACGTTGAAAGGCATGGTAAAAATATCCAATTCTGTTTGAATGGCACTGAAATCTTGAAATCTGCGTTCGAACTCAAAATGCAGTTTTTTCAAGCCATCTTCATAATTCTTAAGCTTCTCTTCATTTACTGAGGGTATTGAATTTAACCTCGAGAAATGAGACAAGTCGTTCTTAGCTAGCTGCCCAGCAAACAGATTAAGTTTTAGTTTAAAAGCTTTGAGATGGGACCAGATATCGTCGATAAATTGATCTTTCCCTTGCATCTTGACATTCAAGTTGCTCTTATGACAAAGAAGATCTGTGAAAAATGCAAAGTCCGAAAGCCATTCTGTATCTTCTAACATTTCGCACTCCGCAGAACACTGTTTCTCATGGAAGAACGACACAATGTCGTCTTTCAGCTGCCAAACTCGCTCGAAAACACATCCTGCACTAAGCCACCTTACTTTCGTGTAATACAGTACATCAGAGTATTCAGATTGCACGGACTGAAGAAAATCTCGAAATTGCCTGTGAGTAAGCCCACGAGATCGAATAGTATTTACAAGCTTCACGACTGCATCAAGCACGGGTTTCATATTCAATGCAGATTTACACAGAGCATCTTGATGTATAACACAATGTAGAAAAACAACATTGTTCCCGGGATAGTTTTGATTAAAGAGTCCAAGAAATCCAGATTTTTTTCCTGTCGTATTTGGTGCTCCATCGGTCGTAATATTACATATATTTGTTATAGGCACTTTCAAAGTTAAAAGCCCTTCCTGAAATTCACGAAAAATATCACATCCCGTTGTAGTTCCCTTTAAAGAACGCATGCACGCCAGTTCCTCGGTAATTTCAAAGTTCTCATCAACACCTCTTATAAATAATACTAATTGAGCAGTATCATTTATATCAGTGCTTTCATCCATAGCTATGGAGCAAAATTTAAACTGGCCAATCTTTGACTCTAATTGTGATGTCAAATTTGTATCGATGGCTTCGATTCTAGAAGTCACCGTTTTTCGAGATAAGCTTACAGTCTCAAAATTATTTTTCTTGTCTGGACATAAAACATCACAAACTTGGAGCATGCATTGTTTAACGAACTCCCCATCACTGAGAGCTTTATTATTTTTAGCAATATTGTATGCTACAATGTAACTTGCATGTGTAGCTGCTTCTTGGATAGTGTTTACCTTCTTGAAAAAAATTTTGTCGGCCTGATAATTTTTTACAAAGACTTTCTACATTTTGTTTTCTTTCATATTCGGACATTGCTTCGTAATTGGAATTCTTATGCTTAGATGTGAAATGACGGGAAATGTTATATTCTTTGAAGACTGCTACAGCTTCATTGCAGATGAGACACACTGGTTTATCTTTAACAACTGTAAAAAAATATTTCCAGGTCCATTCATCATTAAAAACACGGCACTCTGAATCAACTTTACGTGTTTTAGTAGCCATTTTGGGGTTGAAATATTTTACGAATAACCCAAACAAGCACTAGCTACGCTATACTTTTTATACTTTCACCACTATTCACAATGATGCTATATGTCTGCAATCTTTCCATACGCAATCAATAATATTAAAACTCGCGCCAAAAGAAAAGCCGCTGGCTGGAGCTTAAAATGCGCAGTCTGCCACATGTGAGGTCTAATTCACCTGGGCCGCGGTGGCCCGGTTGGAAGAGTAACGGACTAGCAACCGAAGGGTTGCGAGTTCGAATCCAGCCAAACACCGTCGTGTACAAAGGGGGCTGGTGCACGTTAAATCTGTCGTGGCCTCAAATGTCCTCACGTTGGCGTGGTGTGGAAGTTTGGAGAGTGGGGTGCCAGCTCAGGTGTTGCCTCGTCATCTGACCGTGGTTCAAAATTACGTGGTGTTGTCCTCGGATCTTTCCCTTTGGGATTGATCCCGGACCGTCACCAATAGCCCGTTGTGTTGCTCCAGTGTGACGTTAATTGAAATAAATAAATAAATAAATAACTAATTCACCTATATTGCATTCCCATATGTCTGCTCCCCGAGAAAGAGATAACGCTTGTTGGCTCCAGTCTACAGCTATAACTAACAAAGAACTTCCGCTTTTAACACTTTACCGATTGAAAGCTGTCTGTGCTTGCCATTTCCGTCGATTTATGTTTTGTAGAGCAAAAATAGAGAAAGTAAAAAGATCATCAGTCCTTTGAAAAAAAGGAAGAAAAAAAAATATTTAAACAAAGTAGAAAAGGAGATGGATATATAATATATAAATCATATTTTCTTTTAATTTCCTTCGGACCGGCAAATTAAAATTCTATCCGCGGGCCGTATAAAACCTTCCGGCGGGCCGTAGTTTGCCCGCGGGCCGTAGTTTGCCCATCCCTGACCTAGAAAGACCAAAGTTGCCCTCACATGCAGTATTTTGTAATATCACAATTCTTCCCACATTTGGTGACAATGATCATCTTGCAACATAAGTAATTTAATCTCGTTTTCCCCTGTACACTGTTTACAAACGTTATGTACCTCCATCCCAGCTGTGAACAGATTTTGGCAAGACTGTCAGCTGACTAGTTATTCTTCTTTTCAATGTCTGACACCTTACTCAAGTTACACATTACATAGGGAAATGTGGTTACTTTTTGCTGATACAGTATCTAAAAGCTTGAAGACGCTGTCTCATTTGCAAAGAGATTTTGATTTGCTATGCTACTTCCACATTTTAACCATAGATTTGAAAATTTTTTATATTTAGCATAACATACTATATCCATTACATATATGATTTATTATAGCTTGTTTAATGGAAATTGTGTGTACTAAGATTTAAGTAACACTATGTAAAAATAACTGTTTTTAAAATGAGCATCTTAGAGTTGATAAAATAGAAAAACCAAGCACTAAAATTATAAAACCACCAATTAATTCAGTTTAGTAATATAGCGTTGATTAGCATAGTATGATAGGATATTGTTCAGTTATAAATTAAACATTGTAATACTTGAATTTGAATTAAAACCTTCTGTGAATTTCATCCTACAGAAAGTACTGAATTTTTAAAATTTGCTATTCATTAGAGTACAAGTAAAAGTTATATTTTCTTACCTTTCTTCATCAGTAATATGACAAGTCTTAACTGGAGCCATAAAATTTACGACTTTTGGATGTACATCATACCTAATAGTTAGAGGAATATGGAAACAATACATTCAATACCATGAAAAGTTTATTACTAAATTTATTATACTTAAATTAATACTTTTTAATAATCAATATTCATTTTATGATCCTTTTTAAAGTTATATATCCATAAATTAAACATAGTGTAGTTTTAGACAAATGAAGTAAAAGGTCTGACATTACTTAAGTAAAATGTTTGAATATTCCACAATTTATCAATAATACAGATTTCTTAACGTAAATGTTTTATTATTCAATTAGTTTTCAAACCTGTAAACCGTTTTCTACCAAATCAATTTCACACTTAGGTATTCTAAAATTACTTGATAGAAAAATTGAAATTTATGACATTGTTTTGCAATAAAACCATTTTGGAGACTACCATTTTTATGCTACATTGTTTTCTATAGTTTGATTTTTCACCTGAATTATCATAATGTACCAAATGACAGTATCCTTGCATTGCATTCTATCGAACTTTTTGTTTGTTAAATACTTCATTTTATCATGTTAAAATTTATGAAAATTAAGATAAATTTTTATAAATACTTTAACATTTTCTATAGTTCTTAAATTTGCAAAAATTTTAATAAAGAATAAGAATAGACATGAAGAAAATAAAAGATTTTTAATGCTTAAAATGTGTCTTGTAGTCAGATAATTTTGATAAGGAGAAAAAATTGTGATACATGGTGAAAAAGGAGTGCTCGGTGCAAAAAAGGTAGATTTGATTGGTTCTGGGTTTTATGACACAAGAGCTATGTTTGGCCAAGCTGTGTCAAACACGAGACAATGTCAAGTAACTATGAAAAGAAAGGATGGGGAGGAGAAAGATCAGGAATTGAATCCGACAGGAACATTAAATGGTAGAACCGACACGTTTACTATCGTCTCAAAATTATAGTTAGAGGTTTTACATTGAGTATAAAAGCATGTCAATTAGAAATATTAATGTTGTATTGTTATTTACTTATTAATGTCATAATTTATTTAAGAATTTTATTTAGAAAACTACAATTAAATTCATCTTTAAACTTGAAAACATTTGTGTGTGTGGAAAAGTATTAATTCCAAACATGACAAAATATTTGCAAGATAAAATTTCAATAGATACAGACCTTTTTGATTACTAATTCTTTGGCCTTTATGGATTTCATTCAAAACATCAATATCAGTGATTTGCTGTGCCATGGTGCTGTGCCATCTAAAAGTTGAAAACACATTTGTGGTAAAGTTGCCCAAATACATTTGTGTGCTTGTTTTCTCATATTGCTATATTTTAAATATTTTTAGCAAAACTTTTTTTGGTTATTTGGATGGAAAACTAAGATAGAAGAAAGCTTGTGCCATGGCTAAATTTTAAATCATAATTTTAACTTATGTTTTCAACTATGTTTATGTATTTTATGAGGTGGCCAAATGACCCGCTGTATAAATTCTGCTTAAATTAAACACTTTTTATAAAATTGTGTTTCATTTTACCTTTTAATCTAGAACTGGAATAATACTTGATCGCAAAAATGATGTGAAATGATTGCATTGAGGA
The DNA here is from genome assembly GCA_933210815.1 of Meta bourneti. Lineage (NCBI taxonomy): Eukaryota > Metazoa > Arthropoda > Arachnida > Araneae > Tetragnathidae > Meta > Meta bourneti. The sequence goes on from OW119928.1 coordinate 75,828,002, forward strand.
TTTTATGTCACAAGGGTCCTATTTGGCTATGCTGTGCCAGACACAAGACATACAATATCAAGTAACAGACACACACAATAGAAATTTTACTGATACAGAAGAAATACACCCAGGGAGGAATGCACCTGACAGGAATCGAACCTTGTATTAAGAAAATTTGTATTACTTTGCAACCCTCTCCTATTCTAACCGTAATTGGGAAGTTGCTAATCTCAAGAGATGATACTATTAGTTTGTTTCCAAGATGTACATGGATAAATTTCTCGATGTGATACAAATGTTCTGTTGGGAGAAGTAATATTGTTTTTAAACTGAACTTACGACATGGGTAGCAGGTTTAAGTTTAATTCTGGAAGCTAACCAATAATTATATATTTGTTACATAATTAAAAATTTTATGAATAAAATAAGAATGCACTCATCACCTCGGTGAGCTGAATGTGCAAGTTTTTTAAGTTTAGCAGCAGCTTCATCACTTAAGTCGTCATCTGGGCTTAATTTCCCTCCGAATCAGATGTAGAAAAATCGTTAGAAGAAATACTAGCTCTTGAATTAAGTTCAGATTTGTCGCATTAAGAGATCGATATTAAAAAAATTAGTTCCGGTGGGATCATGATAAACATTTTTATCACCAGAAATTGTAAAACATATTTAAAAATGCTACACACATACACTGGTGCCAAAAGTCATGGGATACCTCTAAAATCGTGTGGGACTTTAGCTCTGGGAAGCGCAACAACTCGACGTGGCATGGACTCGACTAGTCAGCAAAAGTCACCAAGAGATGTTTGGCCATGCTGTCTCGATAGCCGCCCATAATTACGTGGTTATGTAGGTACTGGATCTTGTGCACGAATGGCTCTTTCCATCATTTCTCAGATATGCTCTACGGGGTTCATATCTGGCGATCTAGGTGATCAAATCATGTGCTGACTTGTCCAGAATGCTCCTCAAACCAATCGTGAACAAAATGAGCCCGGTGACACGGAACATTATCATCCTGGAACATCCAATCGTTACTGGGTTTCTGGACCTTGTGCCATAAAACCTAAACAAACCCATCGGTACTGGGGTAAGTGAAATCCATAAAGGGCTGCAAATGGTCAAGCAACTGAACATAGCCATATAGATTTCCTGTCAATGGCCTGTTCGATTTAACCAGAGGACCCAATTCATGCCATATAAGCCTCACCATCGTGGAACCACCACCAGCTTGCACAATGTCATGTTGACAAGTTGGATCCATAGCCTCATGGGCTTGTCCATTTCTGCTCCTTGTGCCATAGAACCTAAACCTCATGGGGTTTGCTCCACACCCGAACTCGACCATCAGCTCGTACCAACTGGAAACGTGACTCATACGACCACGCTACCTTTCAGTCTTCTTTCTGTGTTCGTGAGCCCAGGTGCGGCGCTGAAGCCGATGATGTGCTGTGAGTAAAGGCACAAGTCGGTCCTCTGCTGTTCTCTCAACGGCAAATTTCGTTGCACGGACCTCGGACACGCCTATAGTGTGTCCCTCATCGAATGGCCGTCAGTTCACGCAGTGTCGTTCGTCTGTTAGCACGGACGCTTCTATTCGGAGGTCGTTGATCTCATTTAGACGTGGCCGGCCACTGCGCTGTCCTTTGTCGAAGGTAATACCTTCCATGAGGTACTCTCGATATACCCTTGACACGAGCGAGGAATCGTAAGTCTCGACAACTTCCGAAATGCTATGCCTCACGAGTCGAGCTCAACCATCATTTCGCGTTGAAACTCGGTTAATTCTCATCGGGTAGCCATTATCACGTTATTAGACGTTTTACAAGACCTTCAAGAATCCAACAGCACTGATAACCATCTGACTCTTTATAGCCTTTTAACGCGATGCGACCGCCACTTTTAAATTTGCATACTATCCCATGACTTGGCACGTTAGTTTATAACGTAAAACTATTCAAATCACCACGATAAAAACATTTAGCATTGTTGTATAAGTGGCACAAAGAATTTTCTGGCTGTTTTTAGAAAGCCCTTTAACCTGATTGATTTTCCTGTCTTGAAAATAAAATCTTTCATTCGAAAGGTTCTTCAATTCAGAAGGTTCAGACACCATATTTGGATCAGCGAGTTTCGTTTTCAGCTTCCGGAAAGCTGAGTCGCATTCCGCGGACCACTCTACCTCCCTCCTATTCTTTCCTTTTAATGCCCTCTTAATGGTTCGGCTATTATGGCATAATTTTGGATATACCGGGCGTAATATCCACTCAAACCTAAAAATTGTCTGATCTGTGTCTTATTCCTAGGTGTGGGGAAATCAACTACCGCTTGGATTTTCGCCTCAGTTGGAGTTCTACATCCACTCTCTACCATATGTCCCAAATATTTGACACTGCTCTGTGCGAACTTGCATTTGGCAGGTGGTTTAATTGTTAATTTCGCGGACGCGATTTTCTTTAGAACCACATCGAGGTGTTTGATGTGTTCCTCCCAAGTTTGCGAAAATATAGCTACATCGTCTAAGTAGGGTACACAAAATTCATCTAAACCTTGTAAGAGTTGAGCCATGAATTTTGAGAAGCAATATGGGGGCGTTTACTAGTCCGAACGAAAGAACTAGTGGTCGATATGACCCGAATGGAGTCACGAAAGCGGCCAATCTTTGTGCCTTAAGACTCAAGGGTATCTGCCAATATCCCTTGGTCAGATCTATGACCGTTATATATTTTGCTTCTGCCACTTGTTCGATTCGCTCGTCCATATTAGGCAGTGGATAATATTCCGTCCTAATGATGGAATTTAATCGACACAAGGGCGAGGGTCACGTCCTGGACTCTCTACTAAAATCATGGGGGAAGTGTAATCGGACTCCCCGATCTCAATGATTTTTAAATCCAACATCCTCTTAATTTCTGACTTGAGGATTTCCGTTTGTCTAGGAGAGGTGCGGTAGGGTTTCGATCTAATGGGTTTGTCACTAATCAAATCGATATGTTCGATAAGATTCGTCCTACCGGGATCATTTGAAAATAATTGCCTATGGGATTTTAACAATTTCCCAAGTTCGTTGATTTGATCCTGCGTGCATCGCTCTTCCAATTTACTGTTTTTCACTACCTCTCCGAAATCAAAAATATTCGGATTTGCTATAGGATACTGAATATCCAAATCAGATTCTAAGTTATCGTGAGCGAATCCTTCGCTCATCAAAACATTTACGCTTTCCATCCGCTGGTGGTATGGCTTTAATAAGTTAATGTGGTACACTCGTACCTTCCCTGGCATCTTAACAACGTAATTGGTCTCCGAAAGCTGTTTCTCTATAGTTCCCGGACCAACCCATTTTACGGCGAATTTTGTTTGTTGGCAAGATGACAATACTAAGACGCAATCGCCTACTTTAAACTCGCGCTTCACCGATCCTTTGTCGCAATACGACTTCCCTTTAACTTTTGAGTCCATTTCGGTTGCGGTAGCTACCTGTGGGGGACTTTGGCACCATTTGTCAAATACAATGGACTCGGGCATTCTCAATTTCTTGCCGTAACTTAGCTCTGCGGGGCTAAAACCGGTTGACGCATGGGTTGCGTTCCGCAAAGTTAAAGGCGCGGCCGGACGCGCATGCCCCTGTTGTCCTTTCGTTCATTTTCGGGTTCCGTTCCCTCAAGCGGACCTATTTCTGTTTGGTTTTCCTCAACTTTAGTCTGTTTAGGGCTCAGACGTTTGGTTTGACTCCTAGTCATAATCGCGTTTACCAGTTCTGGCTTTACTCTTCGCGTTTCAATTAATTCCTGGGTGGAATTTCTTACGAGGTAATGTCGCATTTCGACGGATTTACCTACTATTGCTGCCTTAGTCCTAATTACGCCGAGTTCTGGACTTTCGATTTTAATTCTTGCCAAAGGTAGGCACTTGAGGTGGTTGTCCAGAGGTTGCTTAACCCAAATGTGCTCGCCTGTAAAATCCTCATGTTTCACTATGTCTAGGGGTCCCAGGTCAATATTTGTTCCTGAATCACGTAACAATACCATGTCGACATAATTTATTTTGGCCTTGCTTAAATAAGGCAGCAAAATTTGCGCTCGTAGCAAGATTATTTAGGGGTTCCGCTACTTTCTTTAACTCGGGGCATTGAGGGCGTATATGACCCGGTAAGTTACAATTAAAACAAACGGGGCCACTACGTTTCTCAAATTCCCTTGTCCGCCATTCTGTGTCGGTTCCCTTATTTCCCGATCTCCAATCCTTTTCGTGATTTTTCTCCCCCCGAATTTCTTTCCCTGACTCGGCTTTTCAATAGGTTTTGGGCGGTCGAAAGCCCTTTTCTCCGGTAGTTTGGAGACATTGCTACAATCTTCGTACTTTCGCTTCTTGACAACTTTTTCTGGTGTGCTATCTATATCACTTCCCACTATTTCATCTGTATCACTGCTGCTAAAAAATGACAAAAACACATTTTAGCAATCTGTCACAATGCAATATCATTTTTTAATCTATGCAACAGTTAAATTATGATGCAAGTGGTTTAAATTTCCTTTCATCATTATATCATTTGTTTTGAAAATTTTTCTAACCAAAATTCCCTCCAAAATAATGTTTCATTCAAAAAATATAACATTTATATAAGATTCACATTACCTATTTCAATAAATGCTACTGAATACATGTCAAGATAAAAACTTCATCAATTCATTCAGAAACAATAACTTGACATTAAAGCAAAACAAGAGATTCATATTACCAATTCATAAAAACTAAGGTCTGCTTAAATTTTAAGCTTAAAACCAATGGTTCAGAAGATACTAGACATCCAAATTAAATGCATTTTACACATCAAGCTTCGTCCGCTTAAAAATATATACAGGTTTTAGTTATGCTTTGCAATTCTACAAGTAATGGAATCGAAATTTCAAATATGCAAAAGCAAGTAAAAATTTTCAAATATTAGTGAAATACAGTTTTTAATTCTTGTGCCAAATTAAAAGTGAAAGTTGCATTTGCTTTTGTTCTTTTCAGAGTACATTTTTACTAAAAAAATAGATTTCCTATATGGCAGAGAAATTGCAAAAAGTTAGGTTAGATTTTTAAGAGTTTTGTTATATAAGACCTCTTTTTGCAGGCGACACTGTCTTCTATTCTGTTGAGCAATAATTCATTCAAATCTAATTATGTCCTTAATAAAATTATTTAAAGAAGTTTGTGCTGTATGGTAAATTAATACATTTGTCATTCAACGAACTTCATTGGTGACCCGGAACGTGATCGTTTGCGACAAAATGTCTACGTTATGGAAGATGTAAACAGTAAATGTTTAAGACTTTCATATAATGCGTGTTATTTAATTTGGTAAAATGATTAGTATTGAGTTTTACGTAACAGTCTTATTAAAAATAGGGCCTTTGTTAAGAGTGCCATGTATTTAGTATATAAGGAAACTGCAAATCAGTCAGATTCAGTAGAAGTCTAATATGAATCCTACAATTCTTCCTTTCCTGTTTGATCGCTCTGTTGGTATGAAATCATCTTGTAAATTTTATTTACCTCAGTAAAATTTTAACCAAATAATAATCTCTTATAAATTACATAATAGCCCGTTGTGTTGCTCCAGTACGATGTTAATTAAATACTTATCTACCTTTATAAACCAGATAAAAATTGGATCTCGAAATTACCAGTACTTGGTCTAAATTGCCAAAATGTCTTGAAAATCAGCAAAGGAAGCTTTAATCAGACATCGGGAAAAATAGGAAAATCATTATCAATATTTTAATAGCAACAAGTATTCTATAATAGTTTGTTTAATAGAAAATAATTTATTTTCTATTAGTGTACCCGAGCATGGAATCTTGCGCTACACCCCATTGCTTAACCCTCCAAGTGGTTTCGACGACATATATCGTTCATCAAGATCTGGCTAATTTTTATAATGACGAGATACCTCGTCTTCTAGAATACCTATTGAATTCCCAATGGTGAAGATGCCGTTTTTTGATGAGGACGAGATCAAGATCTGGTCACTTTTCTTCTAATGACGAAACACCTCGTCCATCAAGATCTGGTCAGTTTTGCTAATGGCGAGAGATCTCGTCCATGCAACCACCAGGAGGGTGTGAATTGCTTGTATCTGTTGATGACAGTGTCGTTACTTACATTTCATATCATATTTAAAATAATTTACATAGTAATTTAATAGCATTTCTTGTACTTACATCCCGGTCGATCCCCTTCATCTTTGGAGAGTTAGGTGTGCAGAAGCTTGGATGTGACCTCACCTGGCCGTGGTTCAAAATGATGCGGTGTTGTCCTTGATCTTTCCTCCTTGATGTCCTGGATCCTTCCCTTCGTGTTTGATCCCGGATCGTAGCCAATAGCCCGTTGTGTTGCTCTAGTAGAGACATTAACTAAATACCCCTTGTACTTCTCTTACTTGTTCTCATTTCCAATACAGTGAATGGCAAAAAAGCGCACACAACATTCATTACATAACTAGCTTCTGAACGTCCACTTTAATTGCATTCCTTTTACCAAGCAGGTTCGGAATTTTTTAACATCTAAACCTATTCGGTCGCTCATATTTTCTTTTCTACGCTGATTTCTATCTTCCAGTTTTCTTATGGGCTTCTGTCAGCAGACTTCTGGAGAATTTCATTAGTGTGGCGAGTTATTCCATCGAGTTTTAGCAATATTATGCAGCTCTATAGCCCCAGAAAATAGCATATTTAAACTAAGCGTCAAAATCTCGTATTGGTTAATTTTACATTATTTACGTGGAAAAACACTACTAATCTTTTTTTCCTTCTCTTCCAAAGTTAATTGCCAACGTGCAAGGTCAATACGATAGCAATAAATGCGGAGCAAGAACATGCAACAAAAGACAATACTGCTTGGAAGAAAATGTCTTCGGTTTTGAATTGAAAATTTGTCTGCCATACCGAGTGAGAGGTAAGTCTTCAAAATTTTAGCATTTTTATGTGGCTCGGGATCATCTCATACAGGAGCTATAAAAGTAAAATGAGTAGTGGCAAACTTTTTGTGCCTAGGATCATGCGATCAAAACTAGTAGTAATACCGACCTTAGACTCTCATTTGCTCGTAGGAAAGAAGATTCATCATCTAATTGGTCTACGGGACGGGAGAAGACGCCAATCCATTGCTTCATCATCTGATTGGTCCACGCGACATAGTAGCAGACTTTGGCGATTTCATCATTTTTATGGAAACTCGATAAAAATAAGCATACACGCATATACCAATCATACTTCTCTCACTCAGAGATGTACCAATGATGGGCAGATGTAATGTTTCTATAAAGGTTGGATTTTTTAAGCTGGACAGGTAGTCTTCTGATAGGGCAATGTCCCTTTTTCTAATTTTCTCTAGATTTTGAGGAGATCGCGGTAGCCCGGTTGGAAGAGCAACGGATTAGCAACCGGAGGATTGCGAGTTCGAATCCAATCAAAGACCGAAGTGCTCAAAAGGTGCAAGTTAAATCTTCGTGGCCTCAAATGTCCTCACGTTGGCGTGGTGTGGAAGCTTGGAGAGTGGAATGCCAATTCAGGTGTGACCTTGCCATCTGACGTGGTTCAAAATTTCGTAGTGTTGTCCTCGGATCTTTCTCTTTGGGTTTGATCTCGGACCGTACCAATGGCCCGTTAGTAGTAAGCAGAGGTCCTACTGCGGCGGAAGTGACGTCATCAAAAGGGGGCGTGGCTTAGTGACGTCACAGCGTGACGTCACGGGGAAAGGGCGCGTGACCGGAAGTGACGTATTGACGTGCTGTTGAGTTGTAGGTGTCCTGCTTGTGGGGGAAAACATTTAAGCAAGAGTTGAGTTGTTTTTTATGGGAATGGAGTTGAGTTGGTTTTGTAAAAATTTCTTTTTTGATGAATGGCAACACCCAAACGTAAACACACGTGACGTCAGTGTGTTTACGCTTGGGACTTGGATTTTTTTTTCCTTCTGAGATTTCGATGTGACGTCATATAAAGTAAAGTTGAGTTTTAGGTGTCCTGCTTGTGGGGGAAAACATTTAAGCAAGAGTTGAGTTGTTTTTTATGGGAATGGAGTTGAGTTGGTTTTGTAAAAATTTCTTTTTTGATGAATGGCAACACCCAAACTTTAAGTAACACGTTAGAACATGAATGCGAGTGGCAAGCTGATTGAACTTCTTTACTTGTACATCCAGTTCTCGTGCTGTTGCCTTTTTTTTATCTTGGTGCATTTTTAGGGTTAGTATACTCACGTATTTATTCAACGATGGATTTTTCAAAGAATACTACTACTGCTAGTTCGGTAAGTACGCTATAATTTTAAATACTATTAAGAAAAAAATAGCTTAAATATACTGATTATTAATATTATTATTATTAATTTTACGTACTTGTTAATATAGATACTATTCGAAGACCCTGATTTTCCTATGAGAGATTCAGATGATGATGTATGTTACGTTTTTTCTTATTTGTCATTTAATGTATCTAAAAGAAGGTTTTTTTACTTACTTTTTTGTAAATGTTTATTTGAAATAAAGATTAAAGATATATACTTTTAAAGTTTCCTTTTTAACTTACAATACAAAATTATTATTTTTACTTACTTTTTTGTAAAATTTTATTTGAAATAAAGTTATATACTTTTAAAGTTTCCTCTTTAACTTACAAAATTACTTTTTTTGGATAAATTCTTTTTTGTAATATTGCATGAGTTATTTTTCAGTTTCTGTATTTTTTGTATTCCGATTCCCCGTTTTGTAACAATGTTTCTATATATTTAGATAATAGATGAATGCGATCAAATTTTTATGGAAAACCCATTGCTATTGGATGAATGTTCGCAGATCTTTATGGAACAACCGATGCCCTTGCCTTTATATTTACAAGTGGGATCGGGATTCGAAGTATCATTGTTATTATTTATGTTTTGTTATTAAGAAAATGTTTTATTTTCTCGGATCTTTTTCATGGTTAATTTTCGCATATATTCTAATTATTATTTTTTTTTTTTACAACTAGAGGTCGGTAGAGAATGAAGCTAGTTCATCACGTACCAATGAAGTATTTAGTGTAAGTGTTAATGTCGTTCGTAATGAAAACTTTTTAATAACTTTCTTTTAAAAGTCAATTAATATATCTTTTTTTAAAATAAGATGGAGAATGCAATTGTGATTTTGGAGCGATCTCGACGCAGGAACCTCAAGTATCAGGCGCAAGAAATTATCTATCGAGCTCATATAGATCCAGAGAGGCTACTTCTAGCCATGAGAAATACCCTTTCAGCCGTTGTTGACTCGGTTAGAGAGTTTTTTTCTGTCTTGATACGACGATCCACCGAAAATTTAAGTCCTTCAGATTTAATACGGTTTTGTATAAGAGCAGAAGGACTGGACAAGCCTATCTCAACAACTCTTATGGCTGTGTCTGAGGTGACTATTGAGACGCTACTAAGTAAGGTGCTCAAAGTTTTACAATCGAAGGAACAAATCGTTTTGGACGAAGATTTTGAAGTAGACGTAATCACCATCCACAGACCTATAGGCGCTGGAAAAAATCGGAGGGTCATTAACATTTCGTTGGACCGTATACGGAAGAAATCCATTTTTCCGATCCCTAGCGACAGTGAAGACCTTTGCTGTGCTAAGTCCATTGTATACCCATTGGCTCACTTGGAACAAGACAACGCGGCCCTCAATGCCATTAGGGATAAAAGACGCCCCGCACTGTTGAATAGGGCCCGAGCTCTTCATGAAGCTGCCGGAGTTCCGCCAGGTCCCTGCACCTTCACGGAAATTAGGGCTTTCGAAGAATACATGGATGTGCAAATTGTAGTTTTCTCTTCGGAAAATCTAAATCAAGTAAGTTTTATATTTATTTCTTCTTTTGATGAACTTAAATTTTATCTATTTTAAGGTGTTAAAATCGAATGCTTGCTGTATTTTTACTTTTTTTACTCGTTGAATTAATACATTACTTATTTGTGCTTTTTTTAATTATATCCTTTTACATCTACATAATATATAGTTTAAAAAATCTGATGTATATCCTTTTTGTTTGGATTGTTAGGTAGCTTACAAAAACGACACAAGACCACGCAGGATCAATTTATGGTTTCACGATGACCATTACGATGTTATAAGATCCTTGAAAGGGTTCTTTGGATCAAATCACTATTGTGAGAGGTGTGAAAAACCCTTTCAAAATGTGGAAGACCACATTTGTGCCAATTCCTGCCATGTATGCAATAGGACACAGTGTCCCGAAGATATGCCCACTCGATGTCTCGATTGCTATCGGCTGTGCAGGTCGAAGGACTGCTTTGATGCACACAAGATGTGCACAGGCTTGCAAATTCATTCTCTATGTGATAGAGTAAGTGTATTATCCGTGATGCGAAGGGAGTAGATAGAAAATGCGGGTTCTAAATCAGTGGTGGAGAAGGTGGTGAAATCGAGTGGAGTTGAGTTGTACCGGAAGTGACGTCATAACCGGAAGTGGAGTTGAGTTGTACCGGAAGTGACGTCATACCTAGTGGAGTTGAGTTGTTAGTTTCGTTTTCAATTTTGAGTTGAGTTTAGTTGTTTTCTTCCTGCTTCGAGTGGAGTTGAGTTGTTAGTTTCGGTTTCTCGGATTTCGTCGAATAACACGTGTTTACGTTTTGGACTTGCGAATTTCAGAGGGATTGGATTTAAGGCGAATTTCAGAGCGGTTGGATTTAAGAGCTGATTTTTCTGTAACTCGTAGCGCCATCTATTAGTACTTTTTGAGTAAAAAAATAATAAAATCTTTAAAACATATTTTTAAAACTAAAAGATGTGATATTTTTTTTGCTGGGATCGAACTGACTACCAAAAAGTACTCGTAGTCGAGTGTTAGTTGGATGAGAATATAACCCTTCGGCCACGTATACCTGGTTACTTACCGAAATATAATCAATTTAAATCTGAATACATTAAGTGCGTAATTGGCTGTTAAAATAGTATAGATTGCTCCACCACATCAATAAGTTCGATCAGTTTTTATCTGCGTTTCTGACATAGAAAGGTGAATGTGGTGGAGAATGACGTCATTCCAACGTGTTCAAACGTGGAATCAAACACGTGGTGGAGAATGTGGTGGAGAATGACGTCAATCTAACGTGTTCAAACGTGGAATCAAACATGTGGTGGAGAATGTGGTGGAGAATGACGTCATTCCAACGTGTTCAAACGTGGAATCAAACACGTGGTGGAGAATGTGGTGGAGAATGACGTCAATCTAACGTGTTCAAACGTGGAATCAAACATGTGGTGGAGAATGTGGTGGAGAATGACGTCAATCTAACGTGTTCAAACGTGGAATCAAACATGTGGTGGAGAATGACGTCAATCTAACGTGTTCAAACGTGAAATCAAACACATGTGGTAGGCAATGAAGTCACTCGAGAGTAGAGTAGAGTTGAGTAGTAAGTTTACCTCCGCGTTTCTGACATGAAAACGTGAATGTGGAGAAGAAAAGTTTTAGTACCGAATCTGGCAATGGTATGTAATAAGGTTATTTGTGGACTCGCAGAATGGCAACACCTGGACCCATTCTAACAGGTCTGACCAGTAAGATTCTTTTGACTGCAAAATATCCCAGAGGAGGACGTGTCGCTGCCCTGAAATCTTGGAAGTGATATCACTTGTATCTTCAAACGTGTTCATTCCTGTTCCTTAGTGCTTTTAGTGGAAAAACATGAAGCGATCATTTCCTTTTGGATATACTTTACCCTTTACAGATCAAAAAGTGAATATGCATTCTGGGGCCGATGTACTTTCATCTCAAGTATCTGATTCATCAATGAATGAACTAGGTCCAAATAGCTTCCATTTGGGTGATACCAAATTTGCTGTTGTCTCTTGCTTCAAGGGAATTATCCGCGTGCATATTCGTCATTATTACAGAGATCAGCAGGGAGTGCTGCAGCCTTCCAGAGAGGGAGTTTCTTTGCTTCCTAAAGTCTGGAAAGCCTTCTACGAAGCAATTCCTAGCTTTCGCTCAAAGAACGCTAGCGATGTTATTATCGTTTCAAGAAGCCTTTTACTCTCCAAAGAAATTCGGGGAAACGAGAAATGTGTGAGTTTTCAAAATATGTTTCAAAAGAAAGACTGTGCTTTTCAACTAACTGCAACGCGCATTCTTCTCTCTGTGAAACAATTGGATCGACTGGAAGCTGTATCGGAGGAAATTACTGAAGCCATTAATGAAGGATTTGTTAATGAATCCCTCGATTATTTTGTGAAAGAAGAATTCGTGAAACGTGGAGCAGGAACCGATGAGAAATATTACGGCGATCCTGATAGATCTGAGAAAGTGAGCGAACTTACCGACAGAGTGGCTAAACATCTAAAAGTACTCATTTCGGAAAAAATAAAGAAAATGATGAATTGTTTTGGATGTGAAAACAACTTTGAAAATCAACTTGGGCATGAATGTATGACTATGAGTTTAAGTGAACGTTACGATCGGTATTTCCTAAACGCTTTATATGAAATCGACTGGAATAGATTCGGAGAAACTTTAACTTCGGAGAATATGTCCTTGAGGTATTTATTCTTTGATTTTGACGTTCTACGTTTTGTAAATACAACAACTCTGTACGAAACAGTACGGAGGCTTTATGTTAATGATAAATCTGATAGTTTTACATGTTAAAGAATATAAATATGTTTTGTATATATATATATGTATAATCAATAAATTCTTTGTTTATCTTTTTCAAATGTGTCTCTCTTTATTTTAAAATGTATAAGTACTTATTTTATTACTTTTCTTTTTTTTGTATTTGTATACATACTTTTACTTACTGCAGTGTCATTTGACACATTTAGAATTGTATATTATACCGTCTGTTATTAGAACTAAAAAAATGACAAACAAGTAACATATTTCTGTAAAAGACAAGTTTATTCAAACACAGACATGTACACAAAATAAACATTCCCTTACAAGCTTCCGTGTATTTAACATTTAATAGATTGCAAGTTCACAAATTGAATAGATTTGTAACATTGACATTTTTTTCTCTTTCAAAGATTTTCTGAAAAACTTTCTAGAGATCTTTGACGCGGCTGTTTCTGTTTTGGAGAATGAATTGTAATTTTTCTTTCTCCAGATAGATGTAATTCCATTGTATCATTACACATATTTAAAGAGTAATCATCTATGATTCCATCACTATCACAAATTGTTACATAACCTTTATCGAGTATCATTGTAAGGCCAAATATGAATGCTGAGATTCCCATGAAAATAAGAACAGAAAATGCTCTTCTCTGGATGAGTTCCATTGCTTGAAATGAGACATAGACCTTGATTATAATCAATATATACTGCTTGAAACTTGAAAGCCTCATCTACTTATGGATTTTTATAGCGGGGAAATAACTGATGATTTACAGAGGAAGCCAATTACAGACTCGTTTTGGGGTTGGGGTAGGCATCACTTCTTTCATTACCCTCACTGCCTTACCGAGTTGTTGAGGTATAGCAAATTTATTTTTTACAAAGGAACTGGGGAAGTTAATTTCCTTAAGTGCATCTTTAAACTGTTCTTGTCCATTCACGTACTTATCCATCTTTCTTTTTCGCACTAAACGGTCTATCAGGTCAACAATATTAGAACTTTTCACTATTTTACCTTTATACACAAATTCTCCATTAGGCATCCAAGAAACAACCTCTTTATTGCGTTTTAAATAAAGAATAATATTTGTAGTTAATCCAATTAAGTTTTTGGGAACGGTCTTGAGCACCATCTCCTCCACATTTAACGTTCTTTCTTTCTCATTCGCAATATCTGTTTCCTTCTCTGGATTATCTGACAGTTCTGAATTAATTGATACAGATGGTGGATTCAATACATTCACGTTAATCCTCCTCTGCAATACTTGATTGTATAACTTAATTTTTTCATCATCCATTTTATTAACTAAAATACTTTTCATCTCACAATCTAATTCACTCAGCTGTTCGTCTGAAGGTATATGTCTTGATAATCTCTCCTCTGGAACTAAAATCATTTTCCTTGCATATTGCATGTTTTTACTTGTTAAGTAGAGTAGTCAAGACAGTGAGTGCTGCGGGAATTAAGATATTTAAAAACCCTCCTTTTTGAATAATAATTTTTCGCTTTTTAGTGAGGGTTACTTTTTTATCTGCTAGGTCTCTAAGCGTATGCTTATGACGAGAAAGTTTTTTCTTCTGTTCATCTGTTAAAGGAACATTCCCTTTTAAAGTGTTCAAACAACATTCAGCTATGCAATGGATGCTAGATTTCGGAAGATTTTTTAAAAAGGCTTTCCGACATTTTGTGGGGCATACAGTTAAAAGTCTCATCCGTTGCACGTCTCCTTCTGTTAAAGGCATGATGAACAATGAATTATTTGCAAGTTGGGAGTTTATTTATTTTAACTGATAAACACAAGTTTCTTCTCCTGGAAGGATTTTTGTACGCAGTCGCATACTCTCTTCTGTTTCAGATTTCAAATCTACAAGTAAATAGCTGAAAGGCTTTTTCGTGGCGTCCTCAAACACTTCAAGAAAAAAATGTAAATTTCGAGGGTAGAGTTGTCGACCGAGGTGTATAATTTGACTTACATCACGTCGCGATTTAAATAAAAACATGTAATGACAGTTTAATGAAATTTCTCTGAATTCTTTTCCTTTATGAAACAAATTTTGCGTTACAGTCATCACAGATAAATTCATATGATGAGATCCTTTTGTATACAAGTTTGTTATTCTTTTATCACTGCCACATTCAGAAATTAAATCGTCATATATAAAAAGTGTATTATATCCTAAATATTGCTTAAAGTTTTCGGGTATTCCTTCTACAAAGATGATATTCGGCATCTCATCGTATAACTTTTGATAGATTCCATAAAACCACACTATTTTATCAAGGGTAGGATGAATTATATCTGTGTGGCTGTTTATCAATTTTTTCAAAAAATGCGACTTGCCTGATGATGTAGGTCCACAGACAAGAGCAGTGAAAGGATGCTTTAAAGCGAATGAATTCATGGTTACAAATGACAGAAGTAAAGACTAGGGCGATTACTTATACTTTTTTTTATTGAAATAAAGGTACATGTATATTCGAAATTTTTTTCACAAAGTTATACACACGTATATCATTATTTGTAGACTGTCTATCAAATAATTTAACAGTAAATTCCATAGATCTACTTCTAGATCTTTGATACAAAAAGTATACACAATATTGTCCACAAACAGCAGTTTTAACACTTTGAAGAGGTATGTCGTTGTAGACCACATGCGGAACTTTTTTGAAGTAGTCATGTATGTAGCCCAAAAAATACGAAGGTGGTTGACCGAACGAATCGAAAAACTCTACACTTGTTGGTGATTTCACATAAACAGCTAACCAATGAGTCCCTGGTTTGTGATGAGGATCGGTGTTTAAAATAAATGCAGCCGGAAAACTCTTAAAATTCTTGGGAATTCGATCACTTGGGAAAACTCCAACAAAATATAAACGTGTGTATGCATCACTTCGTAAAATGTTATTCAATTGTACCACATTCATATCGAAAAATCACACAAAATATTTCTAGACTTCGTAATTTCGATCACGTTTTGAAATTCTGCATATACCAGCACTGAAACAGTTTTCGGTAAAGCGTTTGCAAACTTTATTTCAATGCGAAGATTTCCTTGATGAATTAAATTTAAATGGTTGCCATCACCCAAGTCTGGTGTTAAGTCAAAGGCATATAGCGTGTACCCTTCGGAAAACTCATCTCTGTTAATATAGATACCTTTATTGGATGAGAGTTTTTCACTTCCTAGGAGCAAACTATTGTAAGCACGAATAAATTGGCCGTCGGCATAATTAGGATCCAAGGGTTTGTAGCTGATAGGATTTCCATCTACGTAAACGCCTATGAAATTTACATGGTTATGCTTGAGGTAAAATGGGTTTGTTGGGTAAGTGCCACTAAATGAATCATGATCGACACATGTTACAACTATCCGTTTCGGGAGTTGCCCAGAAAATATGTTATCCTGTGAAAATGAAAGAACCTTTCGATACTGAATATAGCTTACACAAAACTCGATCCATTGGATATTTTGCAGATGATTTTTCTAAGGCTTTGGCATGTCCAATTAAAACACCTGGACTGACTTTCACTTTCCGGATGAAAAGGGATGCATGTTCAATAACAACGTCATAATTTGCTTTTTGAGGAGCAATGAGACAAAACTCCGGTTTGCTGCGTATTAACTTTAACTTTAAGTCTACCAAGTTGAGTAATAGACGATCTTGATAAAACAAGTCGCAATGTAAATTTCCAATCATATCTAAAACTTTACTCTTTTCAATCATAGAAGCCCGTTTCTTCAACCCTGCATTTTCACTTGAAGGATCGGTTTCATCAAAGTGTCCTGCTGTATCTTTGTAGAAGCATTCTGAAGTTAGGAAGCTTTTCTTATAATCAGAGCCGTAATTGAGCAAAGTCTCAATGTAAGCTCGGTAAGGGTAAGTGTTACTGGATGATGAAATTAGACGCTCATTCAAACTCACATCGACTTGGGAAAATAACGAGTGAAGAAATAAGTTACATGGAGCAACTTTTTCATTTTCTGGTAAAACTGCATTGTCCTTTACAACTTTAACTTTTACATAGAGTTGGGTTGCTGATAAATCGATGTATTCCTCACCACTACCAGATATGTTGAATTCGATAGGTCCACCATCACGAATATTAGCTATGGGATAAAATTCAGACCACTGCCCTTTTTCAATAGCTGTTTGAGTCGGTGGCATAAGAAATAAGTCCAGTTCAGATTTCACAGAGGGTAAGGAATCATTTCGTATTAAGGCCATGCTAAAGATTATGAGAATATGTCAGGTGCACACAGCTTGCGATACTTCTTTCGAATGATGCGTTTCTTATTTGTGCGTTTCCTTTTATTTCCTCCAACCATTGATTTCACTCGAGTGGATACTTTATCGGTTAAAGTTTTCGTTGCTTCTTTAGCTCGGTCTTTGATAGCTGACTTTACATCTTTACCTTGCAAGTAATCATTTGCAATATCCACCCCAGATCGAAGTGCTTGCTTTCCCAATGCTTTCGCACCTGATTTAAATAAAGGAAAAACCATCCTAAACATGCTTCGGAAAATTCCACCCAAGCCACTTCCTTTCTGCAGAGAGATGCCTTTGTAATATGACAAGCCATTACCTGCTTGCTGAGTATAATAGTCTTCAAATGTTTTGGTGCAACAACGATAAGGTTGATACATTTTGTTCTAGAGATTACAAATGTCTCAAGCGAAAATGTAGTTTCACTATCAACTTCCCGCGTTCAAATGAGACGTAACGACCAGTGTGTGTCCTTATAACGATTTCAATCGAGTCAAAATTTTTTCTGGAAACTGATAAATAATGAGGTCTCTCAAATTGTTCTTGAATCATGTCACCATCTCTTCCCTTCACTGTCAGAGTTCGTAAAAGAGGAGCTAAGACCCCACCAACAAATTCAGGCTGAATGATATCGGTGTAAACGTACAGCAAATGTAAATCAACATTAGGATCCGCAACAAAAGGACTCTCAGTGATTACTGTATCTATGCCTCCATTTCCTGGAATAATATTTTCTCCAATCACTTTATTAGGTTCAAAACCTAAGTTTTCAGCTAATCCCTTGGATAATCGCAGCTTTGCTCCGTTAGTGAGCTGCAACACCACCTTTTTTGTGTGTTTGTTATATTTCATTTGAATTTTTATGTGCTTCGGAAATGCATTTAAAATGTCAATCGGAGAATCATAAAATCCGCACGCTATTTTTCCATTCGTTTTTACTCCGTTTCCTAAATCATATTCGAAAGAATTTTCACCATCAATAATGTTATTCCACATTCTGGGATAAATTATTTCAACTAATCCAACTTCCCATTCACCTGAGAGTTCTAGACGTTTGGGGAGTTTCGTGTAGAAGTGAGACATTGTGTTGCCAGGATAAAACTCGATAGAGCTGTCGCTGGGCAGTGTGACGTAGAAACTCATTGTGGGTTATGGAAGCGAAACAAATTTAATGAGCAGACTCAATTTATCGAAAATAAGTCTTTGGAATGAATCCAGGCGTTAAATTTGCGAGGATAACCTCTAAACTTGACAAAGTATTCCAAACGTTTCTTAACTACTCTCTTCTTTAAAATTTTCTCAACATGAAAAGAATGCGATTTTTTAACTTTCTGCAGTTCTTCTGAGTAAAATGTACCAGTGATTATTTCTCCCATTAAATCTTTTATCTTATATACTGGTAGCTTTCTACGTATACAACGCTGAATCGTAAATATTTCCTCGGACCAATTATTTTCATATCCTTTCTCAAATGTTAATTTAGTCTTTGCAACCCTAACGAAGTCTCCAACCTGAAATTTGAATGGAATCTCCTTAACATTAGTTTTATTTACATCTCCATATAAGGTATTCCACACTTGTTTTTGATTTTCAACTGTTACATTAATAGGTTCTTTTTTTATGCTGCGATGGAGTGTATGATTATAACTGTGTACGAGTTGGTCTAAGACATCTATAAATCGATAGGTGTTTTTATTGGTAAAGTATTTCCACATTTTCGTTTTCAAAGTACGATTGAATCTTTCAACAACACTAGCTTTGGTTTCATTATTTGTCGTGAAAAACTTTACTTGGACAGATTTTAAATAAGATTGAAATGATTTATTTGTAAATTCAGTTCCTTGATCTGTTTGTAATTTTTTCGGTTTTCTTTCCTTGAAAATTGACTTAAATGCATTTACAATGCTAGATCCATTTTTCCGTTTCAAAGGTATGACCCATGCATATTTAGAAAAAATATCTATACATGTTAACAGATATCGATAACCATCGTTGTATTTTACAACACTTAACATGTCTACTAAATCCGATTGCCATTGAAAATCGATTCCCCCAACAATAACTCTGTTTCGCAGAAAGTTGCGACGAACGCTTTTATGTAGGGTGTATGCATTCTGACTCTCCAACCATTCTTTGATAGTCTTTTTTGGAACTTTCCCTTTCATTGCTTGATACAAGGCATTTATTCCACCAAAGCTCCCTGGTAAGCTAGGGTCTTCATAATACTGAGCTAACTCGTCTTTACCCATTCAGTCCAGTTACAGAGATGCAACTTCTGTTACTTTACTGATATTTCTACTAGAAATAGTAAAAAAAACTCAAACTATACTTCCTTAATTTCATCTACTTTCTATCAAAAAATATATATAAATCTTGTCCAATGGTAGATTATATATATACATGCTTTCAAAATAGTGGTAGAGAAATCAGTTTTCTAATGCAATAACTTTTTCATAACAAATTGCAGATTGTAACCATAACATGAGAAAAATACTTGTTTGTAAGTTTAAATAAAGAGAGAAACATTTTTTTTAAAGAAAAAAAAATCGTTTATTAAATAATCATAATCAGAGCATGTATGTAAACAATAATGTACCCCTCAATAGTAAACTGACCCATATGGCCAAGTCATTAATACTTCTTTTTTCTTTTTTTTTATAAGCATAATTCCATGTTCCTTGACAAAACACAATGAATTTCTGGGGTAAAGTTAGGGAAAATATTTTTAACATCTAGTATAGTAACACATAGAATTTATATATATATAATACATCTCATATTAATTTTTTTAAAACAAATACAAAAGCAATCAGTACAGCAAAATACGAAAGCATTCAGTACAGCAAAATACGAAAGCTTTCAGTATAGCACAATACGAAAGAATTTAGAGCAAATATACATATATACATTACATCAGACAAGCGAGTAATGCCCCCAAGGTAGCGTATGAATACCATCATCGAGAACGTATCGTTTGGAATCAGTGGAGGAGAGGGCAAGTTTATTTTGGGTTATTGAATACAAAGTATGATGCTTGGATTTGATTAGATTCATCTTTGCATGCTTATTTCGTTTATGTAATAGGCATTTTAGATAGTCATCAAAGTTAATGCTTTGTTCAATTGACTGTTTTTTGATGCCTTTCAGTTTCTTAACTACCTTCCTACCTTCGACTTTGTACGAGTACATTTTTGACCTTAACCCTACGAATTCGGTCATAATACTACCACTATTCTCGTCCTTCATTTTACCTACTATTTTCTTATTTAATTTGGGAATATCATATTTATTGTTTTCTGGGAAATCTGAAGTGTCATAAAGGTCCAAATTTTTTTTTAATATCTTCGAAAAAATCATTTGTGCGAATATGATAAATAAAAGAGTCCGTATCAGTATATAATAGTTTTGCTTTTACGTCATATTCATTTTTTATCACATTATAGTGAAAATCAGTCATTAAAGTTTTGGATATGTCCAGTATTGACATACCAATACAGATGGGTTTGTTAAAAATTAGTTTAGTTTTTTGCATATGAATGGCTACTAAATTTTCTGAAAAAATTGTCCTGCGATTAAAATTAGGTTTAGCTATCAATTTTGAAGCGGACTTTTCGTTTGAGCATAACCGAATGTCAACTCTTCGTCGAATATTTTCGATGGTTTTTCCAAATATAGAGTTGTTCATGAGTTTAAAAAAATCTTTTTCAAAAGAGTTTTTAGCTATTGCTCTCATATTTGTATTCAGTTCTATATAAGTTTTTAACCAATCTGTTTCTATAAATTTTATAGCTCTGTTAATTTTTTTTAATTTTAGACCTAAATCCAAATAATGCAAAAGAGATTTATGATGAATAACATACCTCTCCTTGTGAGTGAGCGTTAGTAGTAAGCGATTTTCCTTATACCCAGGAGGAACGGCATTTAGGGCAGCTAATGGATAATCACTATGTAGATCATGGAGTTCCTGTGGATACTCCAAGTCCACATCTAAAATGTATCCATTTTGGTCATCATTACGCAGTGTATCTATATCAATAATGTTGCACCACTCAAATCCTTTGAGAGGTAGTTTCTGGGACATCGCCCAACCATACAAATTATTGGCGTCTAGGTAGAGAAGGTAGCTGGAGGGCTGAGAATCATCATAATTAGACATATATTTATTATTTGCTTTAGCATGTCGATGAGAACATTGAGAAACTCCTCCCCTGATTCCTTGTTCGACAAACATAAGCATGTCATAATCTGTTAAAAGTTCTATTTTCACTCCGGTACTCTTCAACATGGCATCCCAAGATAGTCCTGGAGCGGTATAATACCATGCAGGATCTAGCTTGTAGGATGCCATGCATAGTTTTCGAAAATTTTCGAAAACGTCGCAGAGCAGTAAAACATCAGTTTTAACATATAAGTCCGAATATTCTCCGAGGGTTTTAATGTTGAAAGATTTCCACACATTTTTTGCATGAGCGTAATCACTATCCGTAGTTGCTGTTTTATTTAACACATTATAAAATTTTTCTTGAGATGGAAGTTGTGTTTCGGAAAATTTATCCATGGAATCCATGTAATCATACGGGTACACACCCTTTCTTATCATAAGTTTCCAATTTGAAGGAAAATGATTCTTCGTATGGTGAAATTCATGTTGTAGGAGATTATTCGCGAGGGTATCTAAACTACTGGCCATGAATTTCATTGTGTCCAAAAACCTCAAATTAAATTTATTCCCGGTTTTTTTGCTAATCGAGATGTATCTTTCTTCTGTATTCGGAATCACGGTTATGTTTTTAGAGTCCTCCGCTAATTCCCGAATAAAAAGATGCGAGTCATAACCTGCGAGGTTATGGAGAAAAACCGGGATAAAATTTGGCAGTTTGTAGTTGAAATTACATGACGCATGTGCCGGTCCTCGGTAATTCCCAGTCACATGGTCATGATCCCTCACTTTTATGTCTCCAGCTGAGATTGGCTTCTGACAGATGAAGCACACATTTGATTCATGGAGTTTTTTCTGCGACTCATTCAATTCCTTCATCGGCACAAAGTTTGTGTACTTTGACTCGATGATCTGCGCCTCCATCTGAAGGCATTCTATGAATTTCCGCGAAGCATCTTCTCCTCTATAAACTACCGGAGGTTTGGTTTCTCCTCGACCGACTACGTAATAGCAGAAGCTTACAGGCTTGTGCTTTTCGTACACGTTAGTGTATGAGCAATCATCATCAAAAGGAGCACAGGTGGATACTTTTTCAGTCAATGTTTCAAAATCAGCATAAATAACGTAAGGCACGTATTGAGAATGCTTGAAATTATTAAAAAAAACCCACTTCTTCTCTTCAGAAGGCATCTCTATTTTGCAAGGAACATTCATTTTGCAAAGCTCAGAGTGTAAAGTTAAACTATCGTTTGAACTAAAAAAGCTTAAACATCGTCTACAAATGAAATGTCTTCGCTTTCCTTTGGTTAATTGACTTGAAACAAGACGTGAAAGACTAGTAATTGTACAATAATGAGATTTTTCTTTCTCTTTAATAAATAAAAGATCAACGTGTTTATTTTTAATTTTGGGTGTGACTACTAATGGAAAAATCATCATATCTTTACAAAAAGAGTAAACGTTAATAGAAATATCATTATTGTTTTTTTCAAATATTTTTATTTCTTCTGGTTTTGTAGGGAAACTTATCCCAGAAAAGTTAAAAGCATCCTTAAAGTTGACATAGTTTGAAACTCTGGATATATTTTGATCTGCTGGAAATAATGCAGCTAAAATGGCCCAACGAAAACATTCATTGTCTGAATTTCTAACATTTACAACCGCACGTTTTAATTTTATTTCATTTGGTAACTCTATAAAACTAGTTCCTCGTAAAGGTAAATATTTATTACATCGTATTTCCAATTTAACAATAGATTTAAGGGCCCAACCTGAATCCTTCATTTCAAATTCTTCGCTTTCTTTTAAAATTTTTTCTGAAGCAATACTGAAAGCGTAGTCAATTTCATTTATAGATAATAATGCAACATTTTTAGTTTTAAAAGAACACTCTTTGAAAAGTGAGCCTTCCGAGAAACGTTCATAGATACATATAAGTAGAAAATTTACCTTTACTGCATTCTGCTGATGAACAATTTCTGTAATTAGTTCCACAGCTGCGCTCCTCTTTGCCTCCATAAACTCGGAGACATCTAGTATGCCTTGCGGGTTCGAAAGAGTCCAAGTAGAGAGACGATTTCCAAACGCACTCTCTTTCCGTCGCACAGTTCGAGAAGAAGCTCCACTCGTTGATGTCGATGCTTCAGGATTCACTCCACCCGCTGATGTTGATGGTCCAGGATTCACTCCACCCGTTGATGGTCCAGGATTCACATTATTACCCCCTTGAAAGTTTTCACTGCGTCTGGGCCGCTTGCTTTTCTCAGGGTTAGCCTCGCCGGGTTTTTTTCTTTTTGGAGGTTGTTGATGGAGGCTTTTTTTATGTCGCGTAAGTGCGTCAAGTCTTGAAAATGCCTTATTGCACACATCACAACGGAAATCATTGTTTTCGTGTACACTGGCTACGTGTCGCTGAAGGGTTGATTTTCTATTAAAGTTTCGCTCACATAATATGCACGGAAATGACTCCTCGTTATGCACGGAAGAAACATGACGTTCCAAATTAAACTTGGAGCTGTAGGTGTTGCTGCAAAGTCCACAAACGTGTGTATTCATTACATATGGTATACTGGATTGCAAAGTTCTATGAGAAAAATGAGAATGCGTCCCTCTCTCACACACACAGGTTAAGTATAAGAGGCAGGAAAATGAGAAAGCGCTACACACGCTCACAGGATAGAATGAGAATGCGAAACGACTACACGTACTATCTTGAAATACAGGTAGGGGCCAATCCCTTGGAATGCAGGACAAGTACGTACAATGCTTTGGAATGCAGGAGGGTAGATAACAAAAGGCTAGTTTCAGACATGAAAGAGGGGTGTACTCAATGCCTTGGAGTTCAGAAGGGTAGATGACAAAAGGACTGGTTTCAGGACGAATCGGCCTCAGAAAGCATATCCACTTTTTCATCTGTAAAGGGTAAAGTATATCCAAAAGGAAATGATCGCTTCATGTTTTTCCACTAAAAGCACTAAGGAACAGGAATGAACACGTTTGAAGATACAAGTGATATCACTTCCAAGATTTCAGGGCAGCGACACGTCCTCCTCTGGGATATTTTGCAGTCAAAAGAATCTTACTGGTCAGACCTGTTAGAATGGGTCCAGGTGTTGCCATTCTGCGAGTCCACAAATAACCTTATTACATACCATTGCCAGATTCGGTACTAAAACTTTTCTTCTCCACATTCACGTTTTCATGTCAGAAACGCGGAGGTAAACTTACTACTCAACTCTACTCTACTCTCGAGTGACTTCATTGCCTACCACATGTGTTTGATTTCACGTTTGAACACGTTAGATTGACGTCATTCTCCACCACATGTTTGATTCCACGTTTGAACACGTTAGATTGACGTCATTCTCCACCACATTCTCCACCACATGTTTGATTCCACGTTTGAACACGTTAGATTGACGTCATTCTCCACCACGTGTTTGATTCCACGTTTGAACACGTTGGAATGACGTCATTCTCCACCACATTCTCCACCACATGTTTGATTCCACGTTTGAACACGTTAGATTGACGTCATTCTCCACCACATTCTCCACCACGTGTTTGATTCCACGTTTGAACACGTTGGAATGACGTCATTCTCCACCACATTCACCTTTCTATGTCAGAAACGCAGATAAAAACTGATCGAACTTATTGATGTGGTGGAGCAATCTATACTATTTTAACAGCCAATTACGCACTTAATGTATTCAGATTTAAATTGATTATATTTCGGTAAGTAACCAGGTATTCGTGGCCGAATGGTTATATTCTCATCCAACTAACACTCGACTACGAGTACTTTTTGGTAGTCAGTTCGATCCCAGCAAAAAAAATATCACATCTTTTAGTTTTAAAAATATGTTTTAAAGATTTTATTATTTTTTTACTCAAAAAGTACTAATAGATGGCGCTACGAGTTACAGAAAAATCAGCTCTTAAATCCAACCGCTCTGAAATTCGCCTTAAATCCAATCCCTCTGAAATTCGCAAGTCCAAAACGTAAACACGTGTTATTCGACGAAATCCGAGAAACCGAAACTAACAACTCAACTCCACTCGAAGCAGGAAGAAAACAACTAAACTCAACTCAAAATTGAAAACGAAACTAACAACTCAACTCCACTATGTATGACGTCACTTCCGGTACAACTCAACTCCACTTCCGGTTATGACGTCACTTCCGGTACAACTCAACTCCACTTCCGGTTATGACGTCACTTCCGGTCATGACGTCACTTCCGGTACAACTCAACTCCACTCGATTTCACCACCTTCTCCACCACTGATTTAGAACCCGCATTTTCTATCTACTGAAGGGTACAGGTGCATGTCTCTTTTTTCAGCAAGAATGTCCATTTATTCGATTATTATTCCTTACAGGTTTATCAGTGTAGGAAGTGCAGCCGTGTAATTCGAAGACGTGACTGTGCCCGCGAAAACCACAGATGTGAAGCCACTAAGTGCCCCTCCTGCCTTGAATTTGTGGTGTCTTCGGAGCACTTGTGTTTTCTCCGAACCGTGGGAGCAAAGAAACCAAGTGAGAAGCTGATCTTTTTCGACTTTGAAACTGATCAGTCTTCTGGTGAACACTTTGTAAATTTCGCAGTCTCGCAATATGCCAACGGAGATGAGCAGGTCTTCCCGGGGTATTCGGCATGCCAGGATTTTTGTGCTTGGTTATTTTCCCCCAAGCACAAAGAATACACCGCCATAGCGCATAACATGAAAGGGTAAGGCTTAAAGAAAATATTAACATAAGTTAATATTGTGAAAGAGAGTATGTGTGCGTACAAAAAACCTTGAACTTTTAGATTTTCTTTATCAAGGTTTATTAATAATAATTATCAGTGAATTTACTGAAATCAGATAATTGTATATTATATTTTATAAGTTAATTATTATTATTTCTTTTTAGATTTGATGGCCAGTTTATAATGGCGTACCTCTTGCAACAGGGCTGTGCACCGGAAGTTATCCCAAATAGATCACTGATCATGTCAATTCGACACCCAACTCTGGATATTCGGGTCATTGACTCGTTGAACTTTCTTCCCATGGCTCTGGCCAAGTTGCCGGGATGTTTTGGATTGACCGAGTTAAAGAAGGGGTATTTCCCCCATCTTTTTAATACTAGGGTAAATCAAAATTATATTGGGGCTCTGCCCGAGTGCAATATTTACAGCCCAGACACAATGTCAGGTACAGCACGTGTTGCATTCTTGTCCTGGCATGCAGAACACAAAAATGACTCTTTTAATTTTAAAGAAGAAATGCTTTCTTATTGCAAGTATGTGTATTTTTTCTTTTAAATTTTCCTTTCTTCTATCAGGCATTATTTGTGACTTAAAAAAATTGAAGATTTAAAAGAATTAAAAAAAATATTTTTTCTTCTTCCAGATCTGATGTAGATATCCTCCGCCGTTGTTGCCTAGAATTTAGGATTCAATTTATTGAAGTGGCTGGTGTGGATCCCTTTCGGTAAAAAAAGAAATAATAATAATAATAAACATTACCTAATGAAAGAAATGAATTAAAAAACATTTCCTAATTAAAAAATTTGTTAAAGAAAATGCATATATGCGTAACTTGTTTTTTTTTCAGGTATGTGACAATTGCATCGGCCTGCATGGCAACATACAGGCACAACCACATACAGCCCAACACTATTGGCATGATTCCAGTGTACGGCTATATCAACAAAACCCTTTTCAGTGTTGATAGCATTCGGTGGTTAGATTTTCTAGCATTTAAGTACCAGATTGCTATTCAGCATGGGATGAATGGAGCGGGTGAATGTAAAGTAGCTGGGGTATCGGTGGATGGATTTTGCGCAAATTCAAATACAGTTTACCAATATCATGTAAGGATTACACAAGTTGTTATTTCATTTAAAATGCTTCAGCCTGTTCTGTAAAAAAAATTCACTACTAGGAACGATCAAACAAGAAAAAAAAATCTGTATTTTGTTTTAATTTTCTTTTAGGGATGTTTCTTCCACGGCTGTGGAAAATGTTATGATGGGGACATTATACATCCACTGAAGAACGTTCCCATGGCTACGTTAAGAGCCACCACAGCTCATCTGACAGAAAAACTACGGGCCCTGGGATATGAGGTCGTTGAAATGTGGGAGCATGACTTCATGGCACAAAAAAAGGAGGATGGTGAGTTGAAGACCTTCCTTGAAGGTCATGGTTTGACTAACCGCCTAAATCCTCGAGATGCGTTTTTTGGAGGTAGGACAAACGCCATAAAACTGTATCATGAGGGTGACTCAAAATACATTGATTTTACGTCGTTGTACCCATGGGTAAGTTCATACTTTATTAAGTTGTTCGGTATTACACGGAACAAATTGGTTCCCTTTTACTTAATTTTTTTTCCACTTTCAGGTTAACAAATATTGCACCTACCCCGTTGGCCACCCCACTATAATCACCGAGGATTTCGGAGATGTGGAAGAATACTTCGGGATAGTACATTGCCGAGTAATTCCCCCTAATCAACTGTACCATCCTGTTCTCCCATACAGGTGCCAAAATAAACTCATGTTCCCTTTATGCCGGACATGTGTTGAATCATTAAACCAAAACCCGTGCACACACACGGACGATGAGCGAGCACTGGTTGGCACTTGGGTATCGGAAGAACTCAAGCTGGCGAAGAGAAAAGGGTATCGTTTTACCCATGTAAGTGCGTTTAGTGTTTAAGTTTTTAAGCATTTTGTTTTCAGAAAAAAAAAATATTGTTAATGATATCTTTTTATATATATATATTTTTCAGATTTATGAAGTTTACAATTTTGAGGCCACTTCTGATACCCTGTTTAGGTCATATATAGACCTATTTTTAAAAATCAAGCAGGAGAGCAGCGGTTGGCCTGCAAATTGCAAAACTGAAGATCAGAAAGCTAACTACATTCGCCAGTACGAGGAACGGGAAGGAGTGAGATTAGAACCCGAAAAAATTAGTAAAAACCCGGGGCGCCGACAAGTGGCCAAGCTGGCCCTTAATAGTTTTTGGGGAAGGTAGGCATTAAAAGTTAAATTTAAAAAAAAATAGCAAGTATGAGGGAAACACATTCTCATAATTTCTTGTTTTTCTTACAGATGGGGAATGAATACACAAAGAGGGCAGTTAACATACGTCAACAAGTTATCTGAATTTAATAAAATGCTAGCAGATACAACCAAAAATGTAAGAGTAATTTACGTTATATATATATATATATATATATATATATATATATTAAAAAAGTATTATATATATATATATATATATATATATATATATATATATATATATATATATATATATATATATATATATATATATTAAAAAAGTATTATATATATATATATATATTAAAAAAGTATTATATATATATATATATATTAAAAAAGTATTATATATATATATATATATATATATATATATTATACTTTTTTAATTCGAATACAATTCTTTTGGTAACACTTCATTTTTCTTTTCAGATAAAAGACGTATATCTACCCACAGCGGAAGTTGCTGCCATCCAGTGGGAAACATCAAAAAACTTTTTAAAACAAGATGCCACCACGAACCTATTTCTGGCGGCCTTCACTACAGCTTGGGCTCGTCTCAAGCTGTATGAAGAGATGGACAGACTGGGTCCCAACGTCTTGTACCACGATACGGATTCTATCATCTACGCCACAAATGGCCAAAATGATCCTCCCTTGGGAAACTTCTTGGGTGAATTCACGGACGAATTGGATGGAGATGTGATTAAAACTTTCGTCTCTGGTAAGCAAAATGTTTATATGAAAACTTATCATTAAAAAACTTTTAACCATTTCAGAGAAGAAGAAAAAAATAATCATAAGTGCTATATTTTTATTTTAACTAACCGACTGTTCTTAATACTCATTGTAAAGTAGTAATGATAATAATTGATGGCACAAAAAAAAATTATTAAAAAACATATGATAGGTGGTAATCAGTTATGTATTTATTATTCATGAACTTATAACTAACTGTTCATATACTTATAAGTTTTTTATTTTCTCAGGTGGGCCAAAGAATTATGGCTACAAAACAGCTTCAGGAAAAACGTGCTGTAAAGTACGAGGCTTTACTTTAAATTTTCGAAATTCCCTGAAGCTGAATTTTGAGTCAATCCGAAGCATGATTCAGGAGCTAGACGAGCCAAGAACAATGAAGGTAGAAAATCCATCCAAAATAACAAGGGAGGCAAAGAGAAGAAAGGTGGTAAATAGAGAAGAAACAAAAGTCTACCGTATCGTGTATAACAAGAGAGTGATCCAGCCTGATCTGTCAACCCTTCCATACGGGTATTAAATTGTAATGTAAAATAAAAAAAAATTGTAAATAAATAAATGTAAATTTGTAAAGATGTGTATAATTAATTATTTATTTTTGTGAATTTTAAAGTTAAAAAAACACACAATAAAAATAAGAATTCATGACATTTATTTTAAAAAAAAATAATGAAAATGAGAAGGTTACAATGTTTGCCATTTCTTCGAAGATAATCTTTTTCTGGCTATCTTAGGTTTTGCATACATATTTTTAACTTCAGTTAAATAGTTATTTTTTATAAAATCTCGTGGAAATTTGTTTCCCTTTAATATTTCTTCAAACTGTTGAAAAGCAACTGGCCTACGAACTCTATTTCTCAATAGAAAATTTATAAGTTGAATTATATCTGAGCCAGGGATCCCCTCTTTATTTAGCATAACTTCTCTGTTCTTGTTCCATGAAATGTTATGTTCCTTTAAAAATTCAACAATTTTCTGGGCAGTATCTTTATGTTTCTTCGGAGCAGATTCCAGAATCCTATTTTCTAGGTCAAAAGTTTCCTCCGAAGGCTGTTCTTCAGGTTGATTGACAATATTATAATTTGGTAATGTGACATATTTTTGCAAAATCTGGATGTACAGCTTGGCCTTTTCATCATCGTCCATTTTCTTTTTTAAGATATGATGAATCTGAGTATCTAAATCACTCAAATGGTCCTCTTCCATTTGCTGCATGCGGTCCAGCGGTACCAGTGCAAACTTTTTGCTATGTTCCATGGATAAGGGATGATAGGACAGTTAGTGCAGCGGGGAGGAGAAAGGATAAAAATCCGTCACCTTTTTGTACTAAAAGACGCCTTTTTCTATAGAGAGGCACTCTCTTCTCAGCGAGTGTTCTCAAAGTTCTCTTAAAAGGAACGAGTCGATTTTTGGAACGCTTACTGATTGGAATGTTTCCCTTTAAAAGATTTAATACAGATTCACAAATTAATTTAACGAGACAGTTTGGGCAATTTTTCAATACAGCTGCTTTTTTTCGACTCTTCTGTAAGAGTTTCAGATATTCCACATCCTTCTGAGAGGGCATTCTGAATCGAAATGATTTCACCTGCTTGTACACTTTGTTTTATATAAGCTGCGTAAGCACCCGCTTTGTACAAAGCACAATAATGAAATCCAATCAGATGATGAGAACAAGTCACTGAAAGTTTGCTTGCAGATAAATCTTTGATCTTGGGGCAATCCAAGCTTTCAATATTTTGTCCTAACAGATTTTCTAAAAACTTGATCTTTTCTAGTCCTTTCACATAAATAGCAGAATGAACCGATGACAAGTATTGTAAAATAATACGTAGAGTACTGTAGGGCAACGTACCACTGTTCCATTCCAGATGATGTCTGTTTCTTATAACCCAGGCGAAACACCTTTGTTGAACCACCGATAAACTCTTCCAAGGGTGAGGGGGAAGAAATGTCCAACAGGCATGATGTCCTTCGTTTATGGAATAAAAAGCTAATTCTTTAATAATGTAACACCCAGACTTAACTTGAAAACCTTCAAAATCAATCACTACAGAAGACATGTTACGTACGCAATGTCTAAAACACGAAATTACCTATCGAGGTTCATACACGAAATGCTTATCACCAGGAAATATTCCTGTACGTAACCGTAACCGTTCAGTCGTTTCGGGTCTTAAGTCAATGAGCAAATAACTAAAGGGCGTTGAGGTAGCATCGTCAAATATTTCTTGAAAAGCTTTGATTTTCCTAGGGAACATTTGTCTGGCTAGATGCATTATTTGACTTTTATCTCTAGGATTTTTGTACAAAACCGCGTAATGTGAATTCAAATGAACATTTCTCATTTCTTTGCCTTGATGGAAAAAATTTTGCGTTATAAAGATAATTGAAAGATTTCGGTGATGACTCCCTTTTGTAAAGAGGTTGCTTAAACGAGTATCACTGGCTAACTCTGTCATTAAATCGTCTATAATAATTAAGGCATTTTGAATGGAACTAAGATTAGAAGGTAAACCTTCTTCAAAAGTCACATTTTTCATGGAATTAAAAATAGGTTGATAACTTCCGTAACAGTATACAATATGCGTAGGCATAGGATCAAACGTTTTATGATCTAATAGTTTTTTCACGCAAACGGTTTTGTCCTGAACCCGTAGGACCACTGAGAAGACATGTAGAAGGATGAACAAGCTTAGGGAGCTCCATTTTCCAATATGTGTTTAATTTAAAAAAAGCTTTGACTTTTATACTTTACAGACAATGTCTGTGCAACCTTTAATTGTGCGTGCCACGAGCTCACACTCGCTGATTGAATCGACAATATTTTGAGTAAATTCCAAACAGTGGTTTTCAAAGACATTTAAAGAATTATGAACACAATCGCATATTGTTTTCCCACAAACTGAGTGACTGAAGAACAGATTGGAAAATTCGTTGCATTTAATAAATCCCACTGAATCAATTTTTTGGTAAATTTTATACATTTCAAGCGTCGTTTTATTTTGTGCTAAACTACATGATTCATGTTTTGGCCAGTTGAGACAAGTCCAAATAATAAACACAGAAAAACCAATGTAGGAAAATATAAGCAATGCTGTTAAAAGATTTCGTATGGTTGTGTTGTCCATTTTTTTGTATGACTTACTCTGGTGAATACTTTTAACAAAGTGTTGTCTTTTCTCTACGTAAACCCTTTTAAACTCTTGTATTTTAACCCCAAAAACCATTTGTCAGAAAAATAATAACAAACACATGTAAAAATCACAACAAAATAAATACATAAGACCAGATCATATTTTTTTTCTGATATAAAACAAATTTTTATTACTTTTTAAAAATCATTGTTACACCGTAAGTAGTATATGGGGCGGTATAGCGCCGGAAGTGACGTCACACCACGTGACCGGAAGTGGGCGTGTCGCGATGACGTCATCGGAAGTGACGTCATACCACGTGATCGGGAGTGGGCGTGTCATCATGACCGGAAGTGACGTACCGGAAGTGGAGTTTAGTTGTTTTCCTTTTTACCGTGTAGGAGTTGGGTTGAGTTATTTTCCTCCTGCTGGGAGTTGAGTTGTTTTTACTTTTCAGGGAATGGCAACATGCAAAACTGAATGACGTCATACCCTGTGACCGGAAGTGACGTATCGGAAGTGGAGTTTAGTTGTTTTCCTTTTTTTTCCCCGTGCAGGAGTTCAGGTGTTTGGTGTACTGCTTGTTTTTATTCTTTTTTCGTGATGGTTTCAAAGTTTAGTGTTAAAGAAGTGGCAACGATGTGAGTGATAAGAATGCATGCTTGTCCAAGAGGACGTCAAAGTTTAGTTTGAAAAGAGTGGCAACGATTTTGAGTGAAAAGAATGCATGTTAGATCTTGTCCAAGGATACGTCAGCGTTTTGAACAATGCAAGCTCCTCCCTTTTTGCTACGGAGATTGATGTGGAGTTGTAAAAGTCCTGCTTGGGATTTTTTCATTGGATGTCTAAGGGTATCGATTTTTATTTGCGGATTTTACAGCTTTGGACGATGACTTTTGACTCTGCATTCGTTTTGGAGAACAACGTACCTCACTCGCTCTTTTGACTGATCTACTGACTTTACAAATTTCTTACCTGAGAATGAAACGTTTTAAGAATCAGCCTGAAGTGTGCAAGAGAGTTGCTTCAAACAATCAAATGGTTCAACCCATTGTTCCCGAGGAAGATCCTAAAATAACGATGAAATCTCTTCCCGATTACATGTTTCATATCGGTGAACATCTTTTCCTGCTAGTGAACAATTTCATAGGCTCTTCAAGAGTTCACATCCGTAGATTTGCTGAGGATGAGCAGGGTGCCTTACAGCCAACAAAGGATGGTGTTTCGCTGCATCCTAAAATTTGGTATCTTCTTACAAGAAAGGTGTGCAAGTTTTACTCATTTGCTGAACCCTCTGATGTTAAAGTCATAGAGAAAGACGTCTGTCTCTCTAAAGTGTGTGTGGGTGAAAAAGTGGACTTGGTTTTGCAGCGCGTATTTCAAAAAAGAGACCGCTCTCTACAGTTCCTGCCTAATTGTGTAAGCCTGAACACGGACCAATATCTTAGAATGTGTGGACGCTATGACGACCTTTCAGACATAATGAACCGATCCCTTTTGACATACTCACTGTGCTACTATGTGAAAATAGAACTTGAAAAGAACTATCCTGATGAGTGCTGGAAGCCTTACGACGGAGACCCCGATAATCCTGAGGGGGTGTTAGACGTTTCAATATCTCTGTGCAAGTGCTTAAAGGATAGCGTTGTGAAAAACATTGCCCTAATTATAGATTGCTTGGGCTGTAAAGACGATCTGATAAACCAATCTATACACGCTTGTATGAATATGAGTCCTGACGAACGCTTTTGTGAACTTTTCACACCTGCATTGTATGCAATCGATTGGAAGGATTTTGCAACAAAGTTTGTAAAAGAAAGCCTCAGACTGTTAAATTTTCACTATTTAATATTACAGGGTGACTTTTTTGAGTGTTTGAATGTGACAGATGTTTTTAACAAAGTTAGGGAAATGTATGTCAGAGAACCATTGAAATAGGATTTAGTTCTGTTGTATAAAGAAAAAAAACTGTGTATTATTTGAATTGCCTGTGTAAATGTATATTATGCTCAACGTGTATCAATAAATATTGATGTCTCTAATTATGTGTTATTACTTTTAGCTAGAACCAATCACAATATTTTATTATTTGTATTTTAAAACTATTTCTTTTCCAGGTATATATATATATAGAAATAACAAGTAAACAGTGCCATTAAGTCTTTACATAGTGTATGTGTTTGTATGAAAGAATTTTTTTTTTATTTGCTAATCAAAACTATAGATAGGATGGAAGAGACATTGAATCAGGTGTATAGTGTTCCAGAACATCCTGGAAGTTTCAGTGGATTGAATACATTACATAGAGCTGCAGGAGGCGGTATCAAAGTAAAGGACATCAAAAAGTGGATTGAAAAGAAGGATTCTTATACCATTCACAAACCTTTGAGACATAAATTTCAACGCAATAGGGTCATTGTTGGTGGTATAGATGAACAATTTCAAGCTGATTTGGTAGATCTACAGACCCTTGCTGAGTTTAACGAAGGATATAAACATATGTTAACATGTATTGATATTTTTTCCAAGTATGTCTGGGTCATTCCTTTGAAAGATAAAACAGCACGAAGTATATTAAATGCATTCCAGCAGATATTTGAAGAGAGGAAACCTGAATCACTTCAAACGGATAAGGGAATGGAATTTAAGAATAAGATTGTACAAAATTACCTAAAAAAAGTGAACGTGCATTTTTTCACTACACACAACGAAACGAAAGCAAGCGTTATCGAACGCTTTCATAGGACATTGAAATCCAAACTTTGGAGATATTTTACCGAATTCAATACACGTAAGTATATTGATGTCATTCAAAAATTAGTTCATAGCTATAACCACACATGGCATCGTAGTATCAAGATGGAACCAGCTTCTGTGAACTTTGGCAATCAAGAACATGTTTGGCAAAATCTGTACGGTGACATAAATGATTCTAAACCTCTTCAGTCAAATTTTAAAGTGGGTGATACGGTACGCATTAGCAAATTGAAAAAACAGTTTGAAAAAGGATACGAAAATAATTGGACAAGAGAATTATTCACTATACATAGAATCATTTTTAGGAATCCAATCGTTTATAAATTAAAAGATTTATCTGGAGAACTTATTGAGGGGTCATTTTATGGAGAAGAAATTCAAAAAGTAGCAGATTCAGGGTTTTACCCTGTTGAAAAAGTATTGCAAAAAAGGAAAAGAAGAGGAGAAACAGAATATTTCGTTAAATTTCAAGGATATCCAGATAAATTTAATGCTTGGGTGTCGGATGTTAAAATGATATAAATACATAGCTTCTAGTTTAAGATTTTCAGTATTCAAGATGTCTTTCTACCTGACGCTACCCTCTGATAGCTCATTGCATTACTTTCCAGAGAACAAAATTTCTCACTTCGTAACGCAATTACCTACTCCTGTAGTGCTGAATGGTGAGTGGGAAGTGGGACTCTCAGAAATTATTTACCCACATACTTGGTACAATATAAATGAAAGCAATAATACTTTTGGCTTTGACTTGAGGCCCAGATACAGTAATCACTGAGAGTCCTTTTGTTGCGGATCCTAATGTTGATTTACATTTGTTGTACGTTTACACCGACATCATTCAGCCTGAATTTGTTGGTGGGATCTTAGCTCCTCTTTTACGAACTCTGACAGTGAAGGGAAGAGATGGTGATATGATTCAGGAACAATTTGAGAGACCTCATTATTTACCAGTTTCCAGAAAAAATTTTGACTCGATTGAAATCATTATAAGGACGCACACTGGTCGTTACGTCTCATTTGAACGCGGAAAGTTGATAGTGAAACTACATTTTCGCTTGAAACAAATCATATAAAAAGAGTATTCCTTTCTGAATTGATTCATTTTTCACATTCAAGAAAAGAAGTAACACAATGTTGGCGCCTTACACGTGTTGTAGTAAAAAGTTTGAAGATTATTATTCAGGGCAAATTGGAAATGGCTTGCCTTACTATAAAGGAGTTGTTTTTCAGAAAGGGCACGGAATAGGAGGATTTTTTGCAAAACTATTTCGCAGAGCATTACCTTTTTTGATTAGTGGTGCAAAAACGGTTGGAAAAGAAGCTTTACAGACAGGGACAATGGTTGCTAATGACGTGTTATCGGGCGAAAATTTCAAAACATCGGTTAAAACGCGTGCAAAAGAAACTGGGAAAAAATTAGCAAGAAAGGCGGTTAAGAAAGCAGATGAGATGATTGGTCATGGAAAGTTTAAAAGGAAGCGCAAACCCTCGAAACGTATCATTTCATCTAAAGTCAGGAAGGTACAAGGACGTGATATTTTTGACTCGTAACACCATGGCTTTTCTACTAAAAGATTCTCCAGAATGTGTAAAATCAGAACTAGAATTATTCTCTTTACCTCCAACACAAACTGTCATCGAGAGAGGTCAGTGGGTTGAATTTCATCCCCTAGCCAACGTTTCTGGTGGTAGCCCTATCGAATTCAATGTCTCTGGAAGCGGAGACGAATACCTCGATTTGTCACAGACCCAATTATATGTTAAAGTTAAAATTTTAAAAAGTGACGGCAAACCAATCACAACTGAAAGTAAAGTAGGCCCTGTAAATCTCTTTCTGCATTCCATGTTTTCTCAGGTGGATATCAGTTTAAACGAAAGACTCGTTTCCTCCAGTAATAACACTTATCCATACCGAGCCATGATAGAAAAATTACTGAATCATGGTTATGATACTAAAACTTCTCAATTGTCTTCAGAACTGTTTTTTAAAGATACTGCTGGACGTATGAATGTTTTTGATACGGCAGATGCTCAACCTAACGATGGATTCAATAAACGGTCTGACTAGCTTAAACGAACTAGCTGAAACTAGCTTAAACGAAATGTTTAAGCTAGGTGCATCGGTGGATATGATTGGCCGTTTGCACTTGGATATGTTTCATCAAGAGAGACTCCTTTTAAATATGGTGGATGTGAAAATTAAGCTTATACGCAGTAAACCGGAATTTTGTTTGTTGGGAGACGGGGAATTTAAAGTTTCGTTGGAATATGCTTCCTTGTTTGTTCGCAAAGTCAGAGTGAGCCCCGGTGTTGTTATAGGACATGCAAAAGGTTTGGAAAAAACAGCAGCTAAATACCCCATTAACAGAGTACTGTGTAAAGCTTATTCCATTCCGGCTGGTAATATGAGCTTTGTTCAAGATAACATTTTTACGGGACAGATGCCTAACCGCATTGTGATTGCCTGTGTCGATAACGACGCGTTCAACGGACACTATAAGAAGTCACCCTTTGAGTTCAAACATTACAATATTAATTTTATAGGAGTCTATGTGGATGGTCAGCCCGTGCCTCATAACCCACTCCAACCAAATTTTGAAAAAGATCAATTTGTAAGAGCATATCAGAATTTATTTACGAATGCAGAAAATAGAGGTCTGTACCTCTCAAGATCGGAATTTTCGAAAACTTGATCTTTTCTAGTCCTTTCACATAAATAGCAGAATGAACCGATGACAAGTATTGTAAAATAATACGTAGAGTACTGTAGGGCAACGTACCACTGTTCCATTCCAGATGATGTCTGTTTCTTATAACCCAGGCGAAACACCTTTGTTGAACCACCGATAAACTCTTCCAAGGGTGAGGGGGAAGAAATGTCCAACAGGCATGATGTCCTTCGTTTATGGAATAAAAAGCTAATTCTTTAATAATGTAACACCCAGACTTAACTTGAAAACCTTCAAAATCAATCACTACAGAAGACATGTTACGTACGCAATGTCTAAAACACGAAATTACCTATCGAGGTTCATACACGAAATGCTTATCACCAGGAAATATTCCTGTACGTAACCGTAACCGTTCAGTCGTTTCGGGTCTTAAGTCAATGAGCAAATAACTAAAGGGCGTTGAGGTAGCATCGTCAAATATTTCTTGAAAAGCTTTGATTTTCCTAGGGAACATTTGTCTGGCTAGATGCATTATTTGACTTTTATCTCTAGGATTTTTGTACAAAACCGCGTAATGTGAATTCAAATGAACATTTCTCATTTCTTTGCCTTGATGGAAAAAATTTTGCGTTATAAAGATAATTGAAAGATTTCGGTGATGACTCCCTTTTGTAAAGAGGTTGCTTAAACGAGTATCACTGGCTAACTCTGTCATTAAATCGTCTATAATAATTAAGGCATTTTGAATGGAACTAAGATTAGAAGGTAAACCTTCTTCAAAAGTCACATTTTTCATGGAATTAAAAATAGGTTGATAACTTCCGTAACAGTATACAATATGCGTAGGCATAGGATCAAACATTTTATGATCTAATAGTTTTTTCACGCAAACGGTTTTGTCCTGAACCCGTAGGACCACTGAGAAGACATGTAGAAGGATGAACAAGCTTAGGGAGCTCCATTTTCCAATATGTGTTTAATTTAAAAAAAGCTTTGACTTTTATACTTTACAGACAATGTCTGTGCAACCTTTAATTGTGCGTGCCACGAGCTCACACTCGCTGATTGAATCGACAATATTTTGAGTAAATTCCAAACAGTGGTTTTCAAAGACATTTAAAGAATTATGAACACAATCGCATATTGTTTTCCCACAAACTGAGTGACTGAAGAACAGATTGGAAAATTCGTTGCATTTAATAAATCCCACTGAATCAATTTTTTGGTAAATTTTATACATTTCAAGCGTCGTTTTATTTTGTGCTAAACTACATGATTCATGTTTTGGCCAGTTGAGACAAGTCCAAATAATAAACACAGAAAAACCAGTGTAGGAAAATATAAGCAATGCTGTTAAAAGATTTCGTATGGTTGTGTTGTCCATTTTTTTGTATGACTTACTCTGGTGAATACTTTTAACAAAGTGTTGTCTTTTCTCTACGTAAACCCTTTTAAACTCTTGTATTTTAACCCCAAAAACCATTTGTCAGAAAAATAATAACAAACACATGTAAAAATCACAACAAAATAAATACATAAGACCAGATCATATTTTTTTTCTGATATAAAACAAATTTTTATTACTTTTTAAAAATCATTGTTACACCGTAAGTAGTATATGGGGCGGTATAGCGCCGGAAGTGACGTCACACCACGTGACCGGAAGTGGGCGTGTCGCGATGACGTCATCGGAAGTGACGTCATACCACGTGATCGGGAGTGGGCGTGTCATCATGACCGGAAGTGACGTACCGGAAGTGGAGTTTAGTTGTTTTCCTTTTTACCGTGTAGGAGTTGGGTTGAGTTATTTTCCTCCTGCTGGGAGTTGAGTTGTTTTTACTTTTCAGGGAATGGCAACATGCAAAACTGAATGACGTCATACCCTGTGACCGGAAGTGACGTATCGGAAGTGGAGTTTAGTTGTTTTCCTTTTTTTTCCCCGTGCAGGAGTTCAGGTGTTTGGTGTACTGCTTGTTTTTATTCTTTTTTCGTGATGGTTTCAAAGTTTAGTGTTAAAGAAGTGGCAACGATGTGAGTGATAAGAATGCATGCTTGTCCAAGAGGACGTCAAAGTTTAGTTTGAAAAGAGTGGCAACGATTTTGAGTGAAAAGAATGCATGTTAGATCTTGTCCAAGGATACGTCAGCGTTTTGAACAATGCAAGCTCCTCCCTTTTTGCTACGGAGATTGATGTGGAGTTGTAAAAGTCCTGCTTGGGATTTTTTCATTGGATGTCTAAGGGTATCGATTTTTATTTGCGGATTTTACAGCTTTGGACGATGACTTTTGACTCTGCATTCGTTTTGGAGAACAACGTACCTCACTCGCTCTTTTGACTGATCTACTGACTTTACAAATTTCTTACCTGAGAATGAAACGTTTTAAGAATCAGCCTGAAGTGTGCAAGAGAGTTGCTTCAAACAATCAAATGGTTCAACCCATTGTTCCCGAGGAAGATCCTAAAATAACGATGAAATCTCTTCCCGATTACATGTTTCATATCGGTGAACATCTTTTCCTGCTAGTGAACAATTTCATAGGCTCTTCAAGAGTTCACATCCGTAGATTTGCTGAGGATGAGCAGGGTGCCTTACAGCCAACAAAGGATGGTGTTTCGCTGCATCCTAAAATTTGGTATCTTCTTACAAGAAAGGTGTGCAAGTTTTACTCATTTGCTGAACCCTCTGATGTTAAAGTCATAGAGAAAGACGTCTGTCTCTCTAAAGTGTGTGTGGGTGAAAAAGTGGACTTGGTTTTGCAGCGCGTATTTCAAAAAAGAGACCGCTCTCTACAGTTCCTGCCTAATTGTGTAAGCCTGAACACGGACCAATATCTTAGAATGTGTGGACGCTATGACGACCTTTCAGACATAATGAACCGATCCCTTTTGACATACTCACTGTGCTACTATGTGAAAATAGAACTTGAAAAGAACTATCCTGATGAGTGCTGGAAGCCTTACGACGGAGACCCCGATAATCCTGAGGGGGTGTTAGACGTTTCAATATCTCTGTGCAAGTGCTTAAAGGATAGCGTTGTGAAAAACATTGCCCTAATTATAGATTGCTTGGGCTGTAAAGACGATCTGATAAACCAATCTATACACGCTTGTATGAATATGAGTCCTGACGAACGCTTTTGTGAACTTTTCACACCTGCATTGTATGCAATCGATTGGAAGGAT
Organism: Meta bourneti; assembly: GCA_933210815.1. Classification (NCBI taxonomy): domain Eukaryota; kingdom Metazoa; phylum Arthropoda; class Arachnida; order Araneae; family Tetragnathidae; genus Meta; species Meta bourneti. The sequence continues at coordinate 75,868,630 of OW119928.1, forward strand.
TTTGCAACAAAGTTTGTAAAAGAAAGCCTCAGACTGTTAAATTTTCACTATTTAATATTACAGGGTGACTTTTTTGAGTGTTTGAATGTGACAGATGTTTTTAACAAAGTTAGGGAAATGTATGTCAGAGAACCATTGAAATAGGATTTAGTTCTGTTGTATAAAGAAAAAAAACTGTGTATTATTTGAATTGCCTGTGTAAATGTATATTATGCTCAACGTGTATCAATAAATATTGATGTCTCTAATTATGTGTTATTACTTTTAGCTAGAACCAATCACAATATTTTATTATTTGTATTTTAAAACTATTTCTTTTCCAGGTATATATATATATATAGAAATAACAAGTAAACAGTGCCATTAAGTCTTTACATAGTGTATGTGTTTGTATGAAAGAATTTTTTTTTTTTATTTGCTAATCAAAACTATAGATAGGATGGAAGAGACATTGAATCAGGTGTATAGTGTTCCAGAACATCCTGGAAGTTTCAGTGGATTGAATACATTACATAGAGCTGCAGGAGGCGGTATCAAAGTAAAGGACATCAAAAAGTGGATTGAAAAGAAGGATTCTTATACCATTCACAAACCTTTGAGACATAAATTTCAACGCAATAGGGTCATTGTTGGTGGTATAGATGAACAATTTCAAGCTGATTTGGTAGATCTACAGACCCTTGCTGAGTTTAACGAAGGATATAAACATATGTTAACATGTATTGATATTTTTTCCAAGTATGTCTGGGTCATTCCTTTGAAAGATAAAACAGCACGAAGTATATTAAATGCATTCCAGCAGATATTTGAAGAGAGGAAACCTGAATCACTTCAAACGGATAAGGGAATGGAATTTAAGAATAAGATTGTACAAAATTACCTAAAAAAAGTGAACGTGCATTTTTTCACTACACACAACGAAACGAAAGCAAGCGTTATCGAACGCTTTCATAGGACATTGAAATCCAAACTTTGGAGATATTTTACCGAATTCAATACACGTAAGTATATTGATGTCATTCAAAAATTAGTTCATAGCTATAACCACACATGGCATCGTAGTATCAAGATGGAACCAGCTTCTGTGAACTTTGGCAATCAAGAACATGTTTGGCAAAATCTGTACGGTGACATAAATGATTCTAAACCTCTTCAGTCAAATTTTAAAGTGGGTGATACGGTACGCATTAGCAAATTGAAAAAACAGTTTGAAAAAGGATACGAAAATAATTGGACAAGAGAATTATTCACTATACATAGAATCATTTTTAGGAATCCAATCGTTTATAAATTAAAAGATTTATCTGGAGAACTTATTGAGGGGTCATTTTATGGAGAAGAAATTCAAAAAGTAGCAGATTCAGGGTTTTACCCTGTTGAAAAAGTATTGCAAAAAAGGAAAAGAAGAGGAGAAACAGAATATTTCGTTAAATTTCAAGGATATCCAGATAAATTTAATGCTTGGGTGTCGGATGTTAAAATGATATAAATACATAGCTTCTAGTTTAAGATTTTCAGTATTCAAGATGTCTTTCTACCTGACGCTACCCTCTGATAGCTCATTGCATTACTTTCCAGAGAACAAAATTTCTCACTTCGTAACGCAATTACCTACTCCTGTAGTGCTGAATGGTGAGTGGGAAGTGGGACTCTCAGAAATTATTTACCCACATACTTGGTACTATATGCATTTTTCTAGTGAATGAACTAGAATCAAAAGGATATTTAAATAAACAAAAATTTGACAAGCGGTCGAAAAATGAATACAAGATTTTTGATAGTTTTACAGTCATATTTCTTAAATAAATGGCCATAATTTAAAAACTTTTCAACTCAGCATAATTCTTTTAGTTCATTCACTAGAAAACATTATAAAGAACAAGTTCTCAAAGTTTTACGTGAATCCATCAATAACTTTTTGTGTTATAACATTTGAAGTGAGGAAATAGTGCATAAAAATTAATTTTGAGAAAAATGCATTTGAAGTGTTAATTGTTATGTTTTTAATTTAAATAAACAACTCACATAACTAAAATTCTCCACATTTATAAGTTATACCTTCTTCTTGCTCATCTTTAACTAATTTTCTTTTCTTACTGAATCTATTTTTTTTTCTTGCCATCTTTACATTGGGTAAGGAATGCCGTTTTGATTCGACGATTCTTTCTTCGTCAAGCTGTCTAAACCCGTTTAATGTATTTACCCCCATATTTACACCAATTCCTTTTAGAACATGTAACAATTCTTGAAATCCCTTATTGAATTGTATAACAGCCATGTTTGCTCCTAATTTTAAGGTTTGTAGCTCCACAAAGACTTCTTTGGGGATGAATTTCCACAGAACGCCATTGAAACTCTCATTGGCATTCTGTGTTTTCCCATGTAAACATTTTATCAATAACTTCCTATCACACAATTGCATGTAGATAGGCTTGATAATATTTATAATGTTCTTTGGGAGCCCTTTGGATTTGTCCTGATACGTTTCTCCATTTGACGCAGCTTTTTGAAATTTACACCAGCTGTCGGGTCCCACAGGACACTGGCCGTGCATTGGCTGGTTTGAATTTGAGCAGCAGTGGTAGAATGCAGCTATTACAGCAGTTTGCATTCCTTGCAAGTTATTAACATTGCTTCGAATTGCAATGCCGTAATAGTTTTGAAGCTTGTCGATAAAAGTGTCAGTCAATTTTCCTCGACCTCCTAGACCTTTCTGTTTTGATTTTATTTTTCTGAGTCTTGAGCCAACACGTTTCTGTATGTGCCCTATACACTCATATTTTGTGACGCTGCACTCACCGTAAACATCTTTAACAGCATCATACCCTTTCGAGTCTCCATCACCATAAAAATCTGTGTATTGCAGTTTTCTTATGTGAGAGGATCGCTCGAAAATTCTGTAAATGCCAATAGGTTCCATGGCACCAGACGACCCTGCATGCTTATTACAGATGTGAGGGTTTTCTTTTTTATTAGTTCTGCAAAATCTGCACATTTTCGACATAACCTCAATATCGAGTACTTTCCCGTTAACAATTGATATAGCGGTAACGCATCCATTTACAGATGAATGTCCCCTTCGTTGCCACGTTCCATCGACGGACACACCGCACTGAACAATTTCATCGACTTCCTTTGCTTTTCTAATTTCAAGGGAAGCCTCATCCATCGTTTTACATGCAATATATTCAGCAGCACAACTGAGTTTTCTTTCAATGGCTCTGTATGCTGTTTTAGATAGAATGTTAAGGTTAAGAGCTGGACACAGTTTTCTTGCTGCAGAATGTCCTTTCCCAAGAAGTCTGAGGCCAAAAACAAGTGCAACATTAATGCTATGCATTTTGTTAACCTTTTCAGTAGTGCAAAAAGAATGTAAATAATCACAGTTTTGGCATTTCAATGTCATAGTTGAAGCCAATCCAAACACAGAATCTTGAACGAGAGTTACACCACTTTTGAAGCAAACAGGACAACACAGAGAAGAAATTATACAGCTTAGAATTTTGAAATTAAAAATAATGTTATGATTATCACTTTCTGGAACATCTGTTGGTGCCGAATCACTCTGAAGTTTCGATTCACTCGCAGTTGGAGCAGCTGTTTCTACAGACACATCATTGTCCCTGGACACTTTATTGAATCTATTGCCTTTGAATTTTCGTTTATGAGAAACACTTCTATTTCTTCTATTGCCCATAATTGCAAATTCACCGATAAATATTCCACAAAATAAATAAAATATTATTACTAATAGAATTCTAATTTTCAGTTTGAAGTGTATCGTTTGCTCTCTTGCTTTTACTGTGTGTAAACAATTTTGTTCTTCACTTCTCTTCAAAAATGCTCACAAAATTTCCAAAAAAACCTATTTAAGCATTTAAGAAACCTTTCTAAAATTATATTTGTAAAAAAAAGTAAGTTTTAAATTTAAATTTTGACAGGTTTTTGTTCTTTTCACGGCCACTTCCGGTGTTTTCCATACCTACTTCCGGTTTTTCCGCCTTGATTAAAATCTTAATATCTCTGCAACTAATTAACTTAGAGACAAAATCAAATATATTTTGGAAAGTCAAATAAATGCACTATCAAATGAGATCAAAACCTTTTTTTGGAATTTTTGGTCAAAAATGACATTTTCAACGTGTTCGGATTTAACTGAGTACTATATTTTTGAACAAAAGTCCCAGCAAAATCACGCCAATCAATACTGTAAAGAATGGAAGTAAAATGCATGGAAAAAGAATCTTCCTTACTCTTATCTAAACAGGTATGAGCTATGTTGTTCACAATGTAATTCTTACATCCGAAGCAATCCACATGCTTAGATATGTTCTTTGGAATTATATCCTCTAAGTGGGAACACAAGGCTAATTTCATTTCATCCACCCCTTCTGGATTGTCAGGGTCACCGTTGTAAGTTTCTTCGGAATTAAATGTTGAACACTTTTCAAATTCGTGTCTCACGAAATAATACAAGGAGTATGTGAATAGTGAAGTATTTACACATTCAGCAACACGCTGGTAGTTTTCGCAGATTTTAAAGATCTGCTCCCAACACAGCACAACACGTTCGGGCACAAAATGAAATGACATATCACTTTTGCGAAACAGTCTTTGTAGAATGAGAAATGTCGTGTCTCCCACAACTTCTTTAGACATGCACAGGTCTCTTTCAAGAATCTTAGCAGATTCCACAGTACCAAAAGTGAAATATTTATTCACTTTACTTATAAAATAATCCCACACTTTTGGCGAAAGTGAAATACCTTCCTTCGTGGGCTGTAAGCTTTCACTCTCATCCGTAACGTACTTCCTGATGTGGACTCTGGTAAGTCCAGTGAACTTGTTAACAAGCAGGAACAAGTTGTCTCCAAGATGTAACATCGTATCAGGCAGCGAATCCATCGTTATTTTTGGCTGTTCCCCAGGCATAGGTAAAGACTTTGTCTTTATTTTTGGTTTTTCACCAAGAACAGACAATGCACTCTTTTCAGCAATACGAGCTTTTTTCATAGGACCAGACTGAACAGAATTTCGCTTCATAGTTTTTTCAATGCAAAATTACTTCTGAAACTGATCAACAAACCTTGCAGCCACTGATAGAAATGATTTCTGAGGGGGTATAACTTACTTCCCAAGAGCACAAGATTAATCCACCAATCAGAGAAGCTTGAATAATCACGTGATACTAAGAAAATCCCTCCTACCTGGTCTTCAACAAATAGCAACATTCCTACCCTATAACCGGTATGATTGCATCAGCTTGCCACTCGCATTCATGTTCTAACGTGTTACTTAAAGTTTGGTTCATGTTCTAACGTGTTACTTAAAGTTTGGGTGTTGCCATTCATCAAAAAAGAAATTTTTACAAAACCAACTCAACTCCATTCCCATAAAAAAACAACTCAACTCTTGCTTAAATGTTTTCCCCCACAAGCAGGACACCTAAAACTCAACTTTACTTTATATGACGTCACATCGAAATCTCAGAAGGAAAAAAAAAATCCAAGTCCCAAGCGTAAACACACTGACGTCACGGTATGATTGCATCAGCTTGCCACTCGCATTCATGTTCTAACGTGTTACTTAAAGTTTGGTTCATGTTCTAACGTGTTACTTAAAGTTTGGGTGTTGCCATTCATCAAAAAAGAAATTTTTACAAAACCAACTCAACTCCATTCCCATAAAAAAACAACTCAACTCTTGCTTAAATGTTTTCCCCCACAAGCAGGACACCTAAAACTCAACTTTACTTTATATGACGTCACATCGAAATCTCAGAAGGAAAAAAAATCCAAGTCCCAAGCGTAAACACACTGACGTCACGTGTGTTTACGTTTGGGTGTTGCCATTCATCAAAAAAGAAATTTTTACAAAACCAACTCAACTCCATTCCCATAAAAAACAACTCAACTCTTGCTTAAATGTTTTCCCCCACAAGCAGGACACCTACAACTCAACAGCACGTCAATACGTCACTTCCGGTCACGCGCCCTTTCCCGTGACGTCACGCTGTGACGTCACTAAGCCACGCCCCTTTTGATGACGTCACTTCCGCCGCAGTAGGACCTCTGCTTACTACTCCCGTTGTGCTACTCCAGTGCGACGTTAATTAAAATACCTACCCTAGATTTTGAAATAGTAAAGCTAGTAGTAACGTGATTTAAGACTAATTTCGTCCGCCGGGAGAAAACGGCCATTCATCATCTGATTCGTTCACAGGACGGAAGAAGAATCATCATCATGTTTTTGGTCCATCCGATATAATAGACTTTGGCGATTTTACCATTTTTGTCACACACCGTATCTACGTTATCTCCAAACGAGGCGATAAAATGCCAAATCGGCCGATCAAGTTTTCATAGAGCAGTCACGTGACTACAAGTGGGCATACTAACCACACTTTCTGAAGCTCCTCTCAATAGCAATGCTCAGTCTACTTATATTTCATGTCTATAGACAATCTCTCTGCCATGCTAGTCAAGAAGCATTGAAGTAGCTAATATATTACTAAAGTCAGTCTATATGGATCTTATTTTCTCTTTTCATTTTCCATTACAGGCGCCATCTGTGATGACAACAGACTAAGATGTGGACCAAGACTTGAATGCGTTGTAAGTATCTTGTAAATATTCCTCTTTTACTTTGAGAACGTAAGTATGAAAGATATTTTTTCATTGCAAGCAAGAAAACCAGACGGAAAGCGACAATTTTTCTTCCGCAACCTATATGCTTCCGCATGATATATATCGGGGTTACCTTAAATTGATGCTTCGCCGTTATGGCGACTTTTGGCGTTAATTCTAATTGGCGTTCACGAATCAACTCTCAAAATATTTCGTAATATATTCTTTAGAACTTTTATTGACGAAGTGTGACTATTAAAAATTCGAGAGATAAACTTATAGGATTGAAACACGCATATCGATTCTGTTCGTACTTAATGTCTAGTAGGCAAGTTAGCCAATTACACTGTTAATTGACTGTAAAATGTACTTATATCACTTAACTTCATCCTCCAGCACGGATGATCTATGCCAACTGCCTTTACCAAAACTTATGCAATTTTGACTGGGTCTACCTATAATTTCTTGAAGTGGATAGGTTATACTGCTATGTATACCACTATATTGTAAGCAAATTTTTGTAATTGTGGATGAATTCACCACAATCCTCTCCATCCAGGATATAGCAGTGACTGAATTCGATAGACGCTACCACTGGTTGATAGACTGTAAATTCCTTGAGAGCTGTATTAAGATTACGGGTAAATGTCTGTGGTTCTGCAATGGAAGATTGAGACCGTGGACTCTAACGTGTCGCCTAGAGTTGTTTGTGCTCATATTCACGTCCGAAAGTACTTCACGGAGATAAGTTACAATACAAAAACGCTACTATATCGTAAGTTAATTTTTTGGCTAAATTCACCGCATATCTGATTCAGAGGTATGACAAAATCAATTTGATAATGTACTGCAGCGGGTTTTAAAATAATTCATTGATATAAACATCATTGCTCTTAAGTTTAATATCAATGAATATGTTCACCACTGATACGGATCTTCTCAACAGGCAAGAAAAGGATTATTTAACACTTGCCAGCCAGAATCATCGACTACGACTACTGCATCCCCAACCGACGACACCACCGTGACTGCATCCCCAACCGACGACACCACCGTGGCTGCAAGCCCTCTTCAAAGTGCGAATTAAGGAACTTCTAGGACCATGCAAAAGCTCTTCCTGTGGAATATGACAAGATTACTAATATATGTAAAATTTTGAATGAATGCAATTAATAAATAACTTTTATAAGTTGCATTGTCCGAAGCATTTTTCATAATTCCAATCATTACTGCCCAGTTGGAAGAGCAACGGATTAGCAACCGAAGGGTTGCGAGTTCGAAACTCGGTCCAGTCAAAGACATTCGTGTACGAAGGGGGCTGGTGCACGTTAAATCTGTCGTGGCCTCAAAATGTCCTCACGTTGACGTGGTGAGGGTTTGGAGAGTTGGGTGCCAGCTGAGGTGTTGACCTCGTCATCTGACCGTGGTTCAAAATTACGTGGTGTTGTCCTTGGATCTTTCACTTCGGGTTTGTTCCCGGACCGGCGCCCATACCCCCTCCAGTGCGACGTTAATTAACTACCTACCGAATTAAAATTCATTATGACTCGATAAAACCTACAGCGACAAAAATGGGGTGGATTGTAATAGATTATGTCGCAATAGATTGTCATGAATTCGTCTTGTATTAGGGTATTTGGGTATTTCAATTAACGTCACACTGGAGCAACACAATGGGCTATTGGTGACGGTCCGGGATCAATCCCAAAGGGAAAGATCCGAGGACAAAACCACGTAATTTTGAACCACGGTCAGATGACGAGGCAACACCTGAGCTGGCACCCCACTCTCCAAACTTCCACACCACGCCAACGTGAGGACATTTGAGGCCACGACAGATTTAACGTGCACCAGCCCCCTTTGTACACGACGGTGTTTGGCTGGATTCGAACTCGCAACCCTTCGGTTGCTAGTTCGTTACTCTTCCAACCGGGCCACCGCGGCCCTCGTCTTGTATTAGAGGAAGGGTGAGATGTGAATGAATAGTGTTGGTTATAAGCGAATTAATAATTTTATTTATCAAAGGCCGACGGCAGAGGTAAGTACTTGAATTAATGTCTCTTCAATCTCCCTCATTTTCTAGCTTTCCCCAAGATTCCTTCAGCACCCACAGGGGACGGCAAAGCCCACTTTTAAAAATTAAGAAATAATCTATTAGACTAATTATTGCTACTTGGAATTCAAAACATTTCTAAAAAATTATAACTTCTGGTTCCAATATAATAAAGTTGCGTGAGTGAGAAATATCGAAGAATAATACATTAAAATAGGTTTTACTATTTGCATGAACGACTAATAAGCTCTAAATATGATAAAATTACAAAACCCAATCATGTCATGCTGCCCTCTGTCGTAATTTATCGGAACCTTAAAATGCTTATCGCAATTTAAGAACAAGGAAATAGAACCGGTACAATGATGGTTCATAAAATACGTACATTAAAACCAGAATTTATATCTATTTTGCACATAATTTAAGGTTTACTTTGAACGATTATGCATTAAATTTTATGCGACTTTTTTATTTAAAAGTATGAAAAACTATAGAAGTTGAACAAAATCGATGTCAAAATTTTTTAAATTACACTAATTACGGTTCAGAACGTTTGAAAACCGAAATTCCTTTTTATGAAATTTAACTAAATTTTAACACAGAAAATATTTTTCGTTGACTATCATTGACTAGTCCCCATATATATAATACTTCTAAATTCCCTGATCTCAATCCAATAAACTCATGGCCCTTTTAGAGCAAAGAAACAAGATTTTAAATGTACGATTATTTTTAAAATATCCATTTTGAAACAGTTTTGGTTTGTTTGAATGCGTTTATTTCATTTAGATGATTGTCAGATTTACCCCAAATATTAAATCCCACAGGTAAGCAAATTGCAAAGTCCGTAAAAAATTTCATGTAAAATTTGCTATATAACAAATAAAATATTTATGCTATATCTCTTAGTCCTAAAAATTCAATATTTGAACTTGATTTCATCTCACAAATTACAAAAACGCCTGATAATAACCAAATGATACTTTTACGCCCACGAACCGCATGAGGCTGTCATCTTATTTATTTGTACACGTATAGAATGACCTGAGAAATCTCGCTTTCAGATACTTTTAGTGCAAGATTTTCATGATTACATGCAAATTTAAAATGCATAACGTTGCTTTAAATAGTTTTGACCTTTCTACAAAACAATAAAAGAGAGCTGCATACTTATGTCGGACATTTTAACTTTTTGTAGGTAGAACCAGTCTTGGATGTGGTGCATGAATCATCGCAGTCTAAAGAAATAGGCAAATTTCCGAAAAATGCATGTATATTGTGCAAGATATTTTCAAATGCCTTCAGTTGTAGAAGGCATATGAAAATCCTGATCTGAGCAAAAACAAAAAATGTTCAGAATGTTTGCTATCATTTAGAAAGAGACCTGAATTCATAGATCATATTGATATTGTTTTACAAGAAACATTTTCTTTCCAATCAGATGTACTTTAAAATATGGAAAGCAAGTAAAGAAAAAGCCACATCATCATTCTTTAGGAAACAGAATGAACAAACCACTTCTGTGTCAAAATCGGAATATTACACCTGCCATAGGAGTGTGGGAAGTTTGTAAGTAGGGGTAATGGAAAACACCACTTAAAGTTACTAGGCTCAAATAAATGGGTATTACTGCCCAGCTAAAATTGCGAAGAAAACAGTAAACAATCTAATTACTGTGAAATTTATGTCCACACACATGGGGCATTCTTGTGAGGTGGGTAGATTAAATTTGTCGCGCGAAAAGAAAAGGATAAAATAGCTGGTCAGCATAAGTGACGTTCCCATACCTGATGTATTGCACAATGTTTCAGAAACCGCCAGTCCCGCAGAAAGATTGGCTTGAACAAGCAAGGACAAAAAATATAGCTGTCAGCTAACAGGACGACTGAAGCGTTTCGACATAAAAATGTCTTATCAGTTGACTCTTGGGTCAAAAGTATGATGGCCGAAAATAACCCAATACTGATGTATAAACGTTGTGGAGTAATCGATGGCAATTTACCATAATTGAGTTCTGAAGATTTTGTCTTGGGTTTCATGAATGATGCCCAAGAAGAAATACTAAGATTATATGGAAACGAGGTGGTTGGTTGGTTGGTTTTTTTTATGGCGCAAGGGCCAGATTTGGCCATGCTGCGCCAAACAATAACTAGTTCATAACTGGTATTTTAGTTAGAACGAGTCAGAAAGCCACGTAATAAAATTCAGTTGTGTGTGTTGTAGTCGATTATGAAATCTAAATAAAGTTTTTAGAGCTGAATCCAATGATTAATGCAAGAATTGGCTACAAGAGCAATTTTAATTAACACTAAGCACAAGACAAAACAATTACAAGAATAAACAAACATAAAAAGTAACATCTCGGGGGACAAAACCTCAGCGCGTCAGTCCTACGCTGGCCTTGGGAAACAACTAAAGAAAATTTGTTCATTCGCTTTCGCGGAGAGTGTGTCACGTTGTCCGCCATCACTAATCAAGGCGCATATCGCTGAGACACACGTTAAGGGGCTGATGCGTTACAACCTCCCCCTCTGGCTCCGACGAGGAGTCAGCATTACGTGCTTTAGGAGGGCGTCCTCTCTTTCTTAATGGGACCATAGGAGTACTGTTAGTAGCTTTACATTCCTTCAAGAGTGATAAACTCCTATAGGTGTGGTCGGATTTTGGGGTGATGGGATGTTCCGGACAGAAGAGACCTTTTCTGGATCCACTTCAACTCCTGGCGTGATCCAAAAACCCAAATACTTCACTCGAGAAGACACAAAGTGGCACTTTTCTCGGTTGGCTCTAAGCTTAAAGAGTAACAATCGTTCAAAGATAGCCTGGAGATCCAAGAGATGCTTCTCGAATGACTCTGACAGTACGATTATATCATCTAGGTAAGTGAGAGTCAATACATCAAGACCGTTTCGGGAACGATCAATTAACCACTGGAATGTTGCGGGAGCGTTCCGTAAACCGAAAGGCATTCTCAAGAAACGGTATGTTCCAAATGGACACACAAAAGTCGTCTTATCTTGATCATCAGGATGGACCTTAACTTGGTGGTAACCGGATCGAAGATCGATCGTGGACATATAAGCAGTTGGCTTTGCTTCATTTAGGAGATCGTCCATTCTAGGTAGTGGGTAAGTATCAGCAACCGTGACAGCATTAAGCTTTCTGTAATCTATGCAGACACGCATCGCACCATTGGGTTTCGGAATTAGAACCACTGGAGACGCATAAGGGGACTCACATTCTTCAATTATTCCTTCTGCTAAAAGCTTGTCCAATTCTTGTTTTAAGATTTCTTTCTTAGCAGGATTCATCCGGTAGGGTGGCACCGCTACTGGAACGTGATCACCGGTATTGATCCGATGTTCTATAAAAGTGGTAGGCTCTCCCCCTAGCTTGAAGGTAGACTCAAATTTTTCCAACAAACCATTCATCTTTCTGCGCTGATCGGACGTTAAATGTTCTCCTTCATCAGAACGCAGTGAGCTTGGTGATATAGCTTGGCTGTATGAGAGTTGCTAGTTGCAACTTGAACGTTCATCTTCTTCATGAAAATTTCCTTTGTTGCTACAGTTGTCGACAGGCTGTTGACTCTTTACTGGTGGGTCTTCAACAGATAGCAGATATTTTACAGGGATATCTTTCTAGAAACCAATCTTCCGACAGGGATTGTCAGAGAAATGCCAATTTTTGTTCTTCATGTCTAGAACAATTCCGGACTTTTCCAAAAAGTCGGTTCCTAGTAGAGTACCATTCTTTTTTGCATTTGGTAATGCCAGTAAATTCAGCGAGACTGATTTTCCTTCAATCTCTATTTTCACCATGGCGGTGCAAGCCTCTTCAGTTGTTTGACAGCCATTTGCCAAAGTCATTGTTACTACTTCTCTTTGGAACTCTACTCCTCTCTTTTTTAACTGGTGGTACAGGATCTCTCCAGCGACTGTTCTGCTGGCACCACTATCAACACAATCCCTGGCTCTTACTCCCGATATACAGATATCTATTAGCGCTAACGGGGATGCATCAGAGTGACAGGTATACATGCGAACAGAGTTCGCTTGGAATGGCTCCCTTCTTGTCGATGACGAACAGTTTTTGCATTTTGATTTGATGGTTCCTGGTGCTCCACATCCGTAGCACGATATTTCTTTCTTCTCTTCCATACCCCTTGGTGTAATTCTGCCTTGTGAAAAGGAGTCCCTCCTACTTTGACTGAGGACCCCGGGATCCCGCCTACTGTTACTGGGAATCCCTGGCAGACTTTGTCTATTATCTCTTTGTTCCAATTGTGATTGTTGGGTTCTATAGTAATTTCTTTTTTGGAACACGGGTTTTGTTTCATGTTGCTTCGGTGGAAGCTTCGGGTTGACAGTACGTAAGTTGTCGTAACTGTCCATCTTCTCCACTAGGTCACTTGGGGTGACCCATTCGCTCCATACGTCCAAGAAATGGTTCTTAACCTCTGAAGGAACACGTTTCTTCATTTGATCCAGGATCATGAGGTCTTTCAATTTCTCAAAATCCGTTATGTTCAAATCTGCTAGCCATGCTTCAAAATAGCTACGCAGTTCAAAATGGAAGTCCTTCCATGTGCTCTCAGGACTTTTCTTGTGAGTTGCGAAGAGCTGTCGCATTCTCTCAGCACTTAATTTAAATCTCTGAAGCAGCATTGTTCTAATGTGATCAAAATCATGAGCCTTCTGCTCTGGTTCTCTGGCGATGAGTTGTGCCACGCTATTAGGTAATAGGCCCAGGAGATAGGCAACCCAGTTATGTCTCCCTACTTTAAGAACTTTCATCTGTCGTTCGAAAAACTGAAGAAACAATGTCATATCACCATCATTCGGATCAAAATCAGGTAGCAGCTTTTTCAAGTTAAAGTTGGGTTGATGGTCTGCAGACAGAGGATTAAAACCAGAGACCTGCTCCAATTTCTGAGATTCTACCTGCAGACGGAGTCTTTCCAACTCGTACGCTCTTTCCCGTTCTATTCTTTCATTTTCCCGTTCTATTCTTTCCTTTTCCTCAGCCTTTTCCCGTTCTATTCTTTTATTTTCCCGTGCTATTCTTTCATTTTCTTCTGCCTTCTCTTTTGCACGGTTTTCGCTTATAGACAGAAGCAGATTTTTCGTGAAGTCTTCATCATAACTTTCATCTCCAGTGATAAATCTTTTTATATCAACTACTCTAGCATCAGCAGGTATTTCGATGCCCAGTTCATTCGCCAACTCTATCAGATCACATTTAAAAACTCTTGCCAAATAAGACATCTTTAGGTTACGAAGTGCACAAAGAATTTTGAATACGAAAGTAAACAAGTTCAGTAAAATTTTTTTTAATGTATCCCACACAGTTTGTTTTCAAGAAAAAAATTAAATTAATAATGACCACTTCTTATAGGTACTACTTGTTTAGCATTGTTAAACAAATTACTTTTAAAACATTAACATTTGTCCAATAACACTTAAACCACTACTACTGTACTTGTAGAAAGAATATTTTCAACTTAACAGTTTTTACACTTGAAACAAGTTAGGTAATGAAAGATGGAAATAAAAATTAATTTAATTATGATTTATAAAAGTTTGAAATTCAATTTTATCTCTCCTTATTACAATGTTTATTTTTAATTTAGAATTTTAAGTATTATAGATTTTTATTACGAAATAGAATACAAGCGATAGAATGAAAGCAACAAGGCCCAAAGACTAATTTTAGTTGAAATCTTTCCAACATTTGTTCTGGTACATTTTCTAATCCTCATGTATAATGTTAAACATAAATCACTTGTCTAGAAACTATATTGCTATTTGCATGTCTCTCTAACATGCTTAAATCCATAGGGGAAACAAATTAAAATCATAAAAATCTGATTTGTATAAATTCCTACCCTGAAGTAATAAAAAGCAAAATTAAATACACTTAATTTATACAATTTCTAAATTTCACTTTCATGCTACTCGGTAATTAAAATACTTAAAATTCAAAATTGTAAATTTAGAAAGAAATAATCTCAGTAGCCTATAAATAAGTTGACTGGATTTAAAACTGGGAGAATGGTGCATCAGTTACTCTGAAATAACCAAAGATCAGTTCTAATGTGTCTGAAGGGGGGAAAATTTCAATTTTACAAAAAAATTCCATTAGGCTATGCCTTACAATCTAGCTCACTAGTTAAACAAATTACAAAATACATTTTACTAACATATACACAATTTGACTTCATAACTATAAAATACTTTACAGAGAATGAATTCACAACAAAATCTAAAAAGTAAACTTTATTGAGTGGCTATCAAATGACAAGCTGACACAACAAAGTTCACCATTTAAGACAAGTGTTTGTTCCAAAAATAAAATCATTTCAATACTTATACTCATTGATATCTAGTGAATAATTTTTCTAATTCCTTATTTGATTTATCACAAGTTGTGTAGCAGTTAATAACGCAAGCATGCTATATAACGAGTAAATTGGCTTTTCTACCATATTTAAGATGACAGGTAAGTGTTTAAAAAATTTACATGCTTTTTAGTCTATCTTAATTTAATTAAAATAAATACAAAGGATTAGTTAATATAGTCTATTCAAAAGAATATTTCATATTGATTTACTTTTAAGCCACAAAAACAGATTCAAATGCTTTAATTAAATTATTAAACAGCAAAGCAGAAAAAATATATGCACTTCAAACACAGCAGTACGATTAAGGACTCACACATTCTTCCCAAATATCATTCTTCCATCTCTTTGAAATTGAAACAAATAATCAAAATACAAGGAAAAGCAAAAGTCAATATTTCATAATCGATAAAGTTCAGAAATAAAATCTTACATTTGCCTATAAATACAATTATAATTAGAAGAATGGAGAACAAGTTAAATACTAAATATTCAAATTTTAATGCATGTCGAGGGAAAGAAAATGCTACTTTCATAAAAAAAATTCCATTAAGCCTATGCCTTACACAATCTAGGTTTTATCCACCATACTTCACATTAAGCAAATCACAAAACACATTTTATAAACAAAGTTTGACTTCATAACTATGAAATACTTAATAGGGAATGAATCCCAACAAAATCTTAGAAGTAAAATTTTTTGAGTGACTATCAAATGGCAAGAAGACACAACAAAGTTCAGCATTTAGAAATGTCTTTGGGAGAAGTGCACGTAAGAAAAATATTTCAATAATCGCATTCAACACGATCTACTGAACATTCAAGTTCATTAAATTATTTTTCGATTTCCCAGTTCTGTAGTAATCAATAGTGCAAAAGCATGCTCGCAAAACAAGTTGAATTGGCTTCTTTATTATACTCATCAAAATGACTGCTAGGTGTTAAAAACATTTATTATGCAATACACATAGACTTAAGTACTATTTTCAATTTTCGTAATCTCTTTGCAGCTGAAACTTTAATTAAGATAATATGAAAAAGTATTATTTCATAATTGCAAATACGAAAAAGCAAATTTCATGAGTAGTCAATAAGTAAATAAATTGAATAAGATATTTTGACTTTAATGTTTTTCAATTAGAATACTCATAAATATAGTTAAAATTGGGTATTAAATGAGAAAATAGCTTTGTTCAAACCAATTCCTTTAGGCCTAAGCCTTACAATCCAGCTAATTTGTTTCACCAGGCCTCACTATAACTACACACATCATATAGACAATTTTAGTTTAGTTAGTTTTACATTAAGGGGAGGAATAAAACCCAAAAGCAAAGTAGATTGAGTAACTGGCAAGCTGACTCAACAAGAACCAGTTTTGAGTTATACATTCTTTCTTCCGGTGTTTAGAATTATCAATACTCTCTCAGGGTTCCCACTCTTATCAAAATTAAAAGTAGTTTCTAAGGACACAAATAATTTTTCATCAGGACTAAGCGAGATATACCAAAAACCATTTTGCACCTTCATTGTATGAGTCAACCTAGTAGGACAAAAATTAGGGATGTATGCAGGACCGTTGGCAGATTTATAGTAACTGTCGCGAACGATCACCCGAATTGCAATTGTAATTAACGTGTGGTGGCGCGACAATCGCGGGAATGAGTTAGATTCGTTGTGTGGTTTTGTGCCGTTAGCTTTTTTTTGTTATGTCAACCGTATGTGGTGTTTTAAGAGAAGAATAAAAATATGTTTTTCTCTAAAACATATTAATCGTCTTCATTTTGATTAGAATAAGCATGAAACCCTCAAGTTCACTCACTGTCCCGGACCTTTTGGAAGATTTGAAACTAGATTGAGGTAAGTGATACCTCTTTCTTCCTCTTTGAAATCGAAACTTGAATTATAATAAGAATTTTTATTAAGAGAAAATTCTACAGTTAGTTTAAAGTTAATTTTTGATGTTGTCTGTTAAATACATTGTGTATTTTGAAGTTAAACTTTCTAAAAACAATGCACAAAAGAGATGAATGTATTTTACACCTATAAGCCCCATTTAACCACAATAGAACTAATTTTTAAGGATGTTATCTCAAGGGGGAAAAGAAATGAAATTCTAAAAATCATTTTTTCTAGAAAATAAGAAAGAATTTTAATAACAAAAATTTATTTTCCGTTTTAAATACAAATACATTTATCTTGTTAAATACTGCCCCTGAGAAAAAAGTCTTACGAATAAATTTCAACTGATTTGATTTTTTTAGAAATTATTTTGTCTAATTCCTTTATTTCAGCTGCCTTTCCTTTAATTTCTTTACGTAGTGCATATGCACTTTTTAAAAGGGAAAAGTCATCAGAAGCTTCTGCCTCATTAGCCAGCTCTTCAGCTGACTTTTCCATTCTCATTATATCACCCTCAAGACAAATTCTCTTTGATTTTAAGGAATTAAGTTCTTGTAGCTCAAGTTTCTTTTCTAAATTTGTCTTCGCACTTTTGCGTTGTTCTTTTAAATGCATAATTCTGCCTTGAAGAAGAAACACATTTTCACATTTCTTTAATAATTACTAAATTTGGAATATCATTAGCATTTTCATAAATAAGTCTGTGCAATATAGTCTCCTTTTAAATTTCAGCATCTAAGGACTTGTTTATATTAAATCCACATTCCACGGAAGCCTGGCCATGAGATAAGATCATTATGGTTTTCATAACTTTCCATAGTTTTCCCCTTGTATCATATATACTAAGAAAGTAATTTAAAAAACTATCTAAAAGCATTGTTTTTGGTTCAAAATTCTGAAACAATGAAGCAGATTTGAAAACGGTGCTTTCCATAAAAATCTTTGAATTGAAGTAATATATCATCACAATCTTTTTCTGAGTATAAAGTGCGGTAGTACAAGCTTCATGGACTTGATCTGATCTTTAACCATACGTCTAGGATCAAGACATGAAGCATTTCGAACAAGCAAATATGCTGAAGGAGATTTAGCCATGAAACTTAGCATTTGTATAAAAAAACTTCTGCAATCACACCGCAAATCAAAGGCAGCACATGGCGTTATTTTTTCTCCTTTAACTTTTCCTTTACTATTCTTTTCCCAATGAACCTTATATTGATTTTGTCCACAGGAGAATAACAATTAGTCAGAAAAATCAAATTTGGAAAGCTTTTGAATGGTACTTATATTAACTTTTTCTTCTGGTTTTAGATTAAAGTATTCCACGCATTACTTTACAAGCTTTAACATATCATCTCCAAAAAAAGGCAACATTGGTTTATCGTATTGATAAAATTCAAGGAATGGTTGCAATAATTTCGCCACAGCTAAGAAAAAATTTAATTTTGCCAGAATTAACTCATCCTTTGTAGTGTCTCGTACTGTCAGAAAAGATTTGCAATTTACTTTATTCGAAGTATCCTTTTCTACACTTCTACATATTTGATAACATCAGTCCAAATTACAATTGCACGTTCTACAACTGGGACATTCTCTAGCCATCTATGACCACAAAATGTTAAGGGAAGCTTCTTGACATCAGACAAATTACTGAAATCTTACCTTCTTGCAGTAGAATATTAATAATGCACTCAGAATAAGTAATATATGCCCACAGAACATGTTCTTGTTTTTCAAAAATTGTATTTCATTTTGTGAAGATTATTACATTTCTTTGGAAAATGATAATCGCACGCCGCTGCATTATTTTTCATTATATAAGTACCTAAATAGTTTTGCAATCCATTTGCATCTATGAGTTTTTCTATTTAATTCAATTTTCAAAAATAAATTTTTTGTTTGTTAATTTTCTAATATCGAAGCGAATTTTCGGAGTATAGGCTCTTAAAAATCATTTTGGGCACATTTTTAATTCTATTTTATTAAATTTTTTTCTTACGATTGTAAAATGGATTATGCCCAGCACCGTGCATGATTTTAAAAATATATTAGAACCTAAATCCGGATTTACATTCATCTGAGATTTTTTTATTTTCGTTATCATAAAGAACTTGTTTGTTAATTTTCTAATTAAATCGAGGTGCATTTTTGGAATAGGCTCTAAAAATAATTCATTTAGTGAATACATTTGTAATTTTATTTTACATGTAAAAATGATCGCTAACAATTGCAAAAGACTAATGCACAGCACATGCATCATTTAAAAATTATATTCGAACCTAAGTATGGTTTTACAATCCATTCGGATATATATATCCATCTGAGTTTTTTCTATTTGTTTTCCATTTTAAGAGGAATATTTTTGTTCGTTAATTTACTAATTATATCGGAGCACATATTTCCAATGTCAGCACTTATAAATAAATTAACGCGTTTAGAAAACTTTATTGTTTTACACATTTTTATGTGTAAAAAAATGTGAACAAAAAAGCTTTCCCAACAGCTAACAATCACCAAATAAAACAACAGTTATTCAATTTACTTACCAGTCATATGAACTTTAACAGCACTTTCCCCCATTCTTTCAATATCAAATTCTTTTTGGCAAATAAGCCATTTTGCTTTATGGCGATCAGTTGAAGCTGCAATCCGTTCTCGATACATTTCATTTGTAGTCCATGAGCTGTTAAAAACGCATTTCCCTGGCATACTTTTTTAACCCTCCAAGAGCTTTGTCTCCGCATCGAAGCCTGCCAAAAAATGGCCACTCCTTTATCAGCGGAACCAAGTGGTTTCTCCTCAAAGTCCTTCATTCCCCCATGAAGCACCTAATGCAAACCCATCTGCCATGTATTTTGCTTGTGGGGACAATGTGGAAATAAAGATCGTTATTTATGTGCTTTTTCTTCAGATGTTTAGAAACTTTGTCATTGTAAAAACTATGTGAAAACATCTGGGGAAAAGCCGATAAACGCGAGAACACGAAGCATGAGGGAATCTATCAATGGAAGTCACCTATCTCCCTAGACCCAATGAACTAAATGGTCATTACCCGTTAATCAACCTTGCGGCGTGTCTGCATTGTCACACACCCCTTCGGAGGGTCAATCAGCGATCCTCTTTGTTTTCCTTTCTGAAGAGGGGAGGATAAACGTTGTCTCCCAGTGTGTGAAACCTGCCGCTTCCCGTCCAAGATCGGACAACGAAGCTTGAAAACGGGAGAAATCGGAAAATCGCTGTGCCGTCAGAAAAATTCAGTGTTCTAATTTTGGAAAAAAATAAGTTTTTAAGGACTCTTGATTTTAAAGCAGTTTTAAGGGCTCTTAAAAATAATAGCTAAAAATAAGGAGTTCTTAAGGAGCGTGTGGGAACCTTGTCTCTTCTCGCACACAAAAAGGGAAGAATTATTCAACTATATCACCAATATTTATTGCATAGAAAAAAGAACATTTAGAAATGTCATTTTAATGCAGAAGGATACGTTACAGATGGCAAGAGTTACTGAATAGCATATTAAAGAAATTGTTAAAATCATTTCAAAACTTACATTAGAGGATAAATTAGTTGCATACCAAAAGTCGATCTTATTGAATCGCTATTGAATAAAAAGCTGACTCGACAAAATCTTCCATTTGGTTGTGCAGCACAGTTGGCAAAAACAACATGCTTAAATTTATATTGAAATAAATACTTCACTTTTAGAACGGATTCCAAAGCAAAACATGACAGGTGCATTGCTTTACTGTGCTATACCAACATTCTGATGAAATATATGGAACATGCTCGCAGCTTCATATTTCTCCCTAGCTCTCACATCCATTCACGTTATGGGGGTGTCAAATGAAAAGGAAAAATAGCTCCACGTTTGGGCGATTGAAGTTGGTAAGGTAGTCGTTGGCGAGAAGTTATTGCTTAGGAGGTTTCTTAGTCGTTACCGTAGAAAATTTCTCAACCAATCACAAATGGCTGATGATTTGCACAGACAGGACGCGCAGACACTAGTCAACGAATGGGACATGTCAAACTCCGCCCACAATTAGGGACATTGGACCCGCACCAAGGGAGCTGTAAGTCATACCTTCAGTGAAGCCTATGTATCTTTTATTCTGTGGTTCGAACAATTTTTGTGGCAACAATTAGTAATCGGTAACAGAAAATTTGGGTATATTACAGCCCAGGTACACAACAATTATGTGAGAATTTAGAATTTTCTTCAGTTATATAATCAAAATGAATCTGTATTTCGAATATATTCGCCCATTTCTGTTTTCTATTTCCAGTTCTGGTCATCGCCCCAAATGATGGCTGCTCCGCTGGTGACGAAAATCGTTCTCAAGAATACGACGAAGATGAGTCTGAATGAGCGGTTCACGGCATACCGTGCCGAAGCACAGAACACTGCGAATTCCTACCGACAGAAAATACAAATGCAGAGGCAAGCCAGTTCTGCGAATCTTAGACTAGCCCAGCAAATGGCCAACCGACCTACCGTAATAGCTGCTTTGAGAATAAAGAAGCGAAGCATGCAGCAGAGGCTCGGCCGTAGGCAGCAGTCTGCTACAAATGTTAAAGCGAGGCTGAACCTTGGTAAGCGACTGAACGGCAATTCCATACAGGGGCGTCTTGGAACTTTTAGAGGCAGAGGAACTGGAAGAGGTCGCGGTGGATTCAAATCTGGTACTTCTCCACTAGTGAAAGCAAGATTAGGTATACCCAGGGCAGGGTCCAGTGGATTCAATTTTGGAACAGTGCCATACCAAAGAGTTGGAGACCATAACAGGAGAGGTGGTTTCAGGGGACGAAGCCGACGACCAAGAGGAGGCAACAGGCCACAGCCATCAAGGAATGCACGTGGATTGGGCAACCAAAGCAGTCGTGGACGCGGTCGAGGTGGTGGAGGTCGCTGGAACAACAATTCTGGAGGTGGTATCCTTCCGACTAGGCAAGAACTTGACAATCAACTTGACGAGTACATGGCTGAAACGAAAGGATCTCTCGATGCACAGTTAGGGCAATACATGCAACAAGGTTGAAAACTTTTGTAACTTTTAAGCTGTTGGATCATTATATATATCAATTGAAAAGCATGTAAGATATCTCATTAAAAGCAATTCTGCAAGCTGAAACATAACTCCTGGTTCTTAGTCTGTTTTTGTGATTGACATCGACTAAAGTTCACATAAATTTACTAAATTTCACATGGTCAACCTACATCTCGTATTTGTTGGATATCTTGTTTCTTTTTCATTCGTGTGTATATATCTCTGGTGTAAGAATCCAATGTCATAAAGCAAAGTCAGCACTTGAAATAAGGTCCTTCAATGCACTTTCACGTGTGTAGTCATCTCGTAAGAAAAGATTTCTTGTGTGTTTGTATACATCATTCTGCTTTCTTGACTATGAGATTGTTTTATTTGATTGAATATCTAATATTTGTTACATAGCCTTCCATGTTATGCTGAAAGAAACAGCCTTTGAAGGATTGAGGTAAGTTTTAAAAAATTGACTAATTTTATAGTCTTGCTATTTTAGTTGCCCTATTTATAGTGGTAATAAATATAATTTGCTGTGCCAGCAGTTTTAAGTATTTGAGTATGACTACCTAATCCATACCTAATAACTTATAAGATAAGCAATATTGCATTTTATAAATTGTTAAGTGTTGGTCTCGATCATGAGAAGATATTACTAACCCAGACGTGAAAAATGAACTGGAATTGTAAATTTTACAAGAATTCAACCTGGTATGCACCTGGGGCGAGTTAGCTGTTTTAAAGAAATTTTTTTTTCAGTTTATATTTAGTGATTTTAGTGTCAACATTTTTTACCAGTTAGTTTTCATAATTTGTGTCTTGGTATTTTTATAGGTTCATAAGATTGTAAAAAGCTTTTACGTATTATGATACAAAAAAATAGTGTCATTAGTGAGCAAACTAACTGCATTACTAGGTACAAAAATTGTACTAATTGGCTAGTAAGACAATTGAAAATAATGCTCTGAATGTTTTTACTATTGAATTTTATGTCTGAATGCTCAGTCAAAATGTAAACTTCACAATTAATAAATGACCAAATTTTGAGATTAAATACAAATTGTGTTTTGTTTCCTAATAATTTTCAAAACTTGCAGAAAATTCTCCTTTTCTGTGTTGATTAAATATCTAACTTGATTGTTTAGCAAATGGCTAACAAAACTGATTTTCCTTTAAAGCTGAGAATAGTGGAATTTTTGTAACAATCAATTTTTTAAAACATTAAATTTCACTAAACTGGTAGTTTTCACCTGAATTGCAATTTTAAAAAATTGGAATTTTACAGTACTTTTTCATTTCATCTACTTTTAGATGTTTTTGTAACTGAATTTTCAAGTGTAAATAACATGACTAGATTCAAAACAATTTCAATAACATTTTTTCCTGTTGAGCAGTTAATTAAAATTGTTACTATAAATGTTTTTAGTTTGTAGTTTATGATGCACACACATAGGGTAAGTGCACCAAAACCTGACACTTTAACCTTTAGACTGGGCCTTTTCCTTCCTAGTTCAGCTCGATACAGATGCTGTACCCAAGATTTAATCCCCATTTTAAGTGACCAATGACATCGATCACTATTTGCGAGCTATCAGTGACTGGCCCTAAAGAGGGACGGTCCTGTCGATCATTCCGTGAACCCTGGGAAACTCAGAATGTCACGCCGGTGATATCTCTAGCATGCCAAACACTGAAAGGAAAGCGTTCTAGGTGGTCAGTCATAAAAGTCATTCATGACTCTCGCAAGTTCTGTTGGGTGAAGGAAGTCACGAGAAATCTGCCATTCTGAGACAAGGGTAACGCATTTTGGGCTCCATAGTGTAAAGGTTAAGGAATAACTTTCAATATAAATTTTTTTACCTATAAAATCTCAGTCTGGCTATAGTCAGTGGTTTATAAGTTCTCAAACAACTATTATAATGCCAGAAATTGTCATAAAAGCTATTTCCAAGCAAACATTAATTTTTAATAATTTATTTTTTATACCCTTGAAATGCACTTTAAGCTGACACCAACATTTTGTAATTAACCTAAGGCTGACACTTTAAGTACCTAAACCTGACACATATAATATTTTTAAAACAATATTATATGTGTGTGTATCTCAATGTATATTGTTAAAAACTGTTGAGGAAATATGAATGAAACATCAATGTTATGACCTGTAAAAATAATGTGAATAAAACAAACAGGAATGGATATTTAGGAAGTTGAAAAATACTCGATATCGAGAAGTTATTGTAAATAAAATATTACTGGTTTATTTTGACATTTTACAGTAGATAATTAACAAATACTTTTCAAAATTCAAACTAATAGTGAGTTAGGCTAGATAGACTATTTACATTTTACATCTGTATTTGAATATGGCTGGTACAGTGCAAACACCACGAGAATTTGTCGTTGATGGGCTGATTCTTTCTACCACTTGGCCTTCCACATACCAAATCTTGTCTTCGGTGTCAGGCCATCGCCAGCAATTAGGTCCACTCATCGTCATTACAGTAACTTGGTATTCGTTTCCTGTCTTGTCATCATTTTCACGTAGGTCTTTAATTTGTCCAGGAAAATATTCCCCCTCGTTATTAACTATTACAAATTCATTTATTTCATATTTCTGTTCTATATCAGAAAAGGTTTCCATTTCCAAATCTTCGTCTGAGTCGATACATGCAGGATCATCTGCATCTCCTGATGTATTTGACTCTTCATTGAAGTTCAAACGTCTCTGAGGGCTTGGAAGCTTTTTCTCACCTTTATTTAACTTTCGATTTCTGTGACACATTAACCACTTAACGCATTTACCCGTGTTTGACACGGGCGAAAGTTACCGGCAAATTTGCACATGCCTGTGTCTCACACGGGCGCTCTTCCGTTCTAGTAAAAATAGATAGATTAAACTTATTTATAGATGGATATTAAACTTATTTACCGTAGATGGCACTATGTACTATGTACCATTTTTCTTGTGTAAACCAAGTGGTGCATTTTGATGATTAGCTATAAGTTTGTTAGGAATTCTTTGTTATAAAGCAGTTGTTAGGTGGGGGGTCTAAAAGGTAATATATCCATTTTTATTACGTTAAATATCATAAAAGTAAACAGTTAACCATAAATTAATTTTTACTAAGTGTTTTTGTAACTTGTTTAGAAAAAGTTATCTGATAATGAGCGACTGACGATTTTGAATATGCCAATTTATCAAAAAGTTTCAGCGATGAAAGTGATGATCTCTTGAGTGATGGAAGTGAATCTGAAGTTAATATTTTATTATTAATATTTTGAAATTCAAAATAAACATGTAATCAAATCGTTTACACTTTGTATAATAATTTTTTTATAACTTTTACCCCACCCCCAGCAACCGAAATCGCAAAAAATAACTTACACTATACCTATATATATATTCATTTTCTGTCAAAAAAAACTCGATCATTTTTTACCAGTTTTTCCGAAAAAACTTGTGCTTTAAGTGGTTAATTCTTCCTTCTCTTTCCTTAGTTTTCTTTCATTTTTCTCCTTTTCATGTTCTTTTTTCGCCTTTTTCCTTTCATAATATTTCTGCTATAGTTTTGAAGAAACAACAAGGAATTTTTTCCTTTCTTTTGGCTTTTCATTTTCAGATGGGAAGAACGGATTTTTTAAATGGTATTGGTATACTGGGTGAGTGAGAGGGATATTAAATGAATCTACTACTTGCTTTTGTGGCGTTTTACTCGAGGATGCCATGTTTTGTAAGGCTGGTTCAGTTGAACAAGTTGGTTGATGAGTGTGTCTTGACACTAAATGCTCTTCACCAAGTGAGACTCTTTAAAGAGATGAATTTGTAACATTCCCATAAAGAGAAGAGGTTGTCACATCACTTTTGAGCTGAGTTAGTTGATGTATTGATACTCAGTAGGTGAGCACATCTTTCTCCATACAGTAAAGATTTATCTGCTTCTTTACCTGTCCGATTATCCGAAGGATGCTTTGAACTCTTAAGTTTGTCAAGTTCATTGTAAGACTCAAGACATTGAATACTTCTTAAAGTGTAAGATGTGTTTGGCTTCTCAATAACTGGGGTTTGTATTTCTTTATTTGCAAAGAATGAGTCAATTTCAGATGAATCCCATAAGTATAATCCACATTTCCTAAATCCATGGGCCAAAATTTGAGAAGTGATCCTCATTTAATGCAGCCTGAAGGACACGAGCAAACTCATGTTTTTTCATGTCATTTTTATAATGCTGGATTTTCTACTGGTTGATATGTTCTCTCCTACCTTTTCTGAGGGTTCGGAAAACAGCCACATCAATTGGCTGCAAAATGTGGGTTTGCGTTCAGATATAATGCAACCAATATAATCCCATTCTTTGTACCTAGCACACTTAATTGATAAGAGAGATGTGATACATGATCATCAACAAACAAAATTATTGGCAAACCTATGTTTTCTTTAACCATGGGTAAAAGATATTGACTATATAAACAATAAAATATGTCATGTTCTCCATCCACTATCTGAAAGGCCTATTCCCCATTCTTTAGGAATACTGTTGGCTACTTCCGATGGAACTCTTTTGTAATCAAAAATTGCCATAGGTGGACACAGTTCTCCTGCTGCATTTCCTCCGACAAGGACACTGAAACATTCTTTTTCATTTGGACCAGACTTAGACATTTTTTCACCCTTTCCTGCCAAAACTAAATTTTCCTTTGGGTTTAGAAAGCAGGCAGATTTATCTGTCAAACAACTTTTCAGGCTTATTTAATAAGGTTTCACTTTGGTTAGCTTTCAAGTGATCAGACTTCTGTAAACCAGTTGTGCAAGTTTTTCTTTGTTACAGCTGCCCTACTGGTTATTAGATTTTGTGCTGTTCTCAAACTTACATTGGGGTGCCACTCTCTCAAACCATTTTCGGCTTGGTTTGTCATTTTTGAACTGAACGTTCAGTTCCTTAGCTAGTTGACTAACGCTCTGAATCAAAAGTTCCCCTTTGTTATAGGAAAACCTTTACAAGCCAAATTTAGAACCCACTTAACCAACAAATTTTCTTCTGGTGTGAAAGCTGTTTGGCCCCAATTGGCTCATGAAGTTGATATTTTCCAACATGGTAGTGCAAAGTTGTCTTCGGGACTCCAATCTGATTAGCAGCTGTCTTTGTTGCCATTCCTTTCTTCACTGCTTCCACCGCCTTCTCCATGGTCTCCACATCATACTTCAGAATTTTCTTCTCTTTTACAGCAGCCATAGTCTGAAAAGAAATAAAACACTCAATTAGGCTATTTAGAAATAATTAAAAGGATAAGCCAATAAATTTCTAAAGCCAAAATAAGCATAGATCTATTGATAAGTTATGTTGATGAGTTATTTTAAAAATAAGTCTGATTTATACTACTTTTTTATATAATTTAAAAAACATGGTTTATTGAGTCGAAAATCAGCACTTTAAAAAATATGATAGGCTAGGCCTGAAATACAACAGAGAAAAATTGATTTATAAATAGAGTAGTCAAAAATTTTTTGATTTATTTAGAAGGCATATTTTAAAAATTATCCTCGGGCCTAAGCTACCACTCTTAGATTATATTAAAATTAGCTTCCATAATTTATCAAATATAGCCTTAAACTGAACATTTTTAAAATGTGTTGGGTTTAGAAGGCTGAAAAACAGTGCTCTGTAAGTTGACACAATGGTGTCAGGATAAGGGGAAGAGGTAGGGGATTGTATCTTAAACCTGACACCCCTTCTAGAGCCTAGTTTTTGAGGTTATGTGTCTGAATAACATTACTGCAAAAATAAATAATATCAATGTGTTGTTTCTATAACACATTAACTGTACAATCTAAACCTAATAAAAACACACTCACCTCTTAATGATTCCATCAAGAAAGTCACAACAGCTCAGTGGCAACAGAACATCCACCATGAAACTCCCTCCAAAATGATAAGTTGCAATCACCTGTTCACTTGAAAAACAGCTCAGTATAACGTATTACAAGAAGTGGTACCAACCTAAGACATCTAAATTATGATACTTCCTTTATTTCAAATCAATTAAATAATAGGTGTCAGCCTTAGTGCAGTGTCAGGGATAGGTGCTTTTACCTTATTTGCTTATAGTTCTAATAATTTTTTTCGAACTCGACTCTTAAAAATACTTGATTTCTAACTATTTTTGTCAATAATTCTGTATTCAAACTTAACATCAACTTGATTTTTCACAACCTTATGATAGCAATTTTGATCTATTTTATATTTATCAGAACATTGTTGGAATTAAATTGGTAAAAATATATTTTCTGATTTGAGATGTTTTTATCTGATCAAAACAAACTTTCATAGGAATGTTTTAGCAGAGCATTGTAAAGCTTTACTTTTAGCAAACATGTATTGAAATATTTAATGGTGGGTTACATAAGTTTCATTGACGTCTTTTACTCCGAAGTATAAAAACGTAAACATAGATTTATATATGAAAGCTTTCTGCACAACACTGAAAGATCAATTACTGCTTTTATTAAGAATGTGAGTACTACTGTATTTTATAATTATAGTAATTGTGTCCTAGCTTTGTTGAGCTGTCAACCATCACTCCCAAAATTTAGCCATTTTGACAAGTGTATCCAACTTTGTATTTTTTGGTTGTTTTAGAGTAAAATTAAGAAGTTTGATTAGCTGAAGAAAAATATTTGTTGTCCTTTTGGTTTTTTTACCAAGATT
The DNA here is from genome assembly GCA_933210815.1 of Meta bourneti. NCBI lineage: Eukaryota > Metazoa > Arthropoda > Arachnida > Araneae > Tetragnathidae > Meta > Meta bourneti. The sequence goes on from OW119928.1 coordinate 75,897,348, forward strand.
TTACCAGATCTAAGATTGTTGGATAAAAAGGCCTTAACATATTGAGAGGTAAGAAAGTATCTAACGCAATGAACAGCTAAATGCTATAATAGAAAGGCATTCAATATTTTTTATTTCCAATGAGTTTTATCATTTAAATCAATCAGGAATGGGTATTATAAATTTTTGCACAAGGGTTAACATGGCTCAGCAAGTTTGCCAGCTGTACTAGCAACCTATGAGTTGTAGACAATGCAAGTTCCTCCCTTATATATTTCTTTTTTCTGGATCAGTAAAGCTTCCTTGTGTGTTTATGTTCATTTATTCGATGTTTGGTGCAGCTTGGTAAAATATGGCCCTTGTGTCTTAAACATGCCCAAAACTAATTTTGCAGAATCTAGGTACGACTTGGATACTGTATCACGAGAAGTGCTCTAATCAAAGTTGGTAAAAGGGGAAGCACGAAAAAATATATTGTAGTTGAAACAGACAGAGGTATAACTGCTTTTACACTGTTGTCTGCATTTTCATGGCAACAATAGCGCTTTTGTCCCTTAAGCAATAGAGACGATTTTAAGCACTACTTTGAATGGAAGTCATTTGCGATTTTCTAGATTCCTTTCGAAGTTCCATAATTAAACTCAGCCTTCTAACTTGGTGATGTTAATGGGTACTCCTGAGGAATTTCGAATAGTGAGCCTAGTAGTAGGAAAGGTTTAAGGAAACTGCCTAAAGCATCTCATTTGAAAGAAAGACTAGTCTAAGAATTCCTCTGCTACTGCAAACCAAAGAGCAATACTACTGAATTATAACTGGAAAATCGAGGCACAACATAATGAGAGGCTTCTGTATATTTATGATTTTTATTTGTTGTCAAGAAAATCTATAAAGTTGGACTCCAGCAAGTAACCATTTAAATTGCAGTTTTGAACAAATCTAGTTATTAGATTTGAGAACAGGTTAGCTTAAACAATGTGTTCCCAATTGGTAACTTTAGCATGGTTTGTGGATGAAGTTCATTGTTCAGTGTCAGAAGCAATCAATGCAAGAGATTTCTAGTTGACAAAACAAATAATCACCTATGGGAATTGGCATACATGATTTTGCAAAAGGTGTCCATCTCCCCTCACCAGTTTAACTGTCTTCATGCAAATGAACTTTCCCAAGGTCGTCTGCCTTCTCTCACTGGAGCTGTACACTAGTAAACTACCTCTTTTCTTCAACATTCACTAAAAACCAAGGGCCCAGTTGGAAGAGTAACAGACTAGCAACTGGAGGGTTGCGAGTTCGAATCCAATCAAAAGACCGTGTGCAAAGGGGGCTGGTGCACATAAAATCTGCCGTGGCCTCAAATGTCCTCATGTTGGTGTGGTGTGGAAGTTTGGAGAGTGGGGTGCCAGCTCAGGGATTGCCTGGTCATCTGACCGTGATTCAAAATTACGTGGTGGAACCCTTGGACCTTTCCCTTCAGAATTGATCCAGGACCGTCGTCAATAGCCCATTGTGTTGCTCTAATGCGTCGTTAATTAATTACCATTACCACCACTAAGAACCAAATGACAGCTGTAGTGCAGCTCCGATAACAAAGCAGTCGACCTTGGTCCATCGATTTTTGTAAAGGCGTACCTTTAGTTAGGAGATGGGTATCACACGCAAAAGCATGAAGGGTGATAATCGTGCTTGTTTCCCCCTGACAACGATTATCACTGCTGTTGCTTTCAGCACTGGACGATTAACTTAGGGAACCAGAATCTGGTAAAGACATACCAATTGTGGAAAGGATTTGTTTACGTTACCATTCCCCTAATTTAACTAACATTCTCATTCAAAACCATGCATCTCGTCTGCCACTAGTTTACCACTGTAATCGAACTATATCAGTCACTCTGTAATCAGCAAATCTGTTTCTATAGCATCAGCCGTCACCCAGACTTAGTTGAGGGAGCAGTTCTTGTGGTAGACAGTATGTGGGATGGGATGTTTTCATTTCCTGTCAACTAACTGACCACCTCTATTGGTGACTATGTAGATGTATTAATCAAGCATGCTTTAGTATCTACTTCGAAAAATGGCTATTGAGTATGGGTGAGCCTATGAGTTTCACCATATGCTAATGTATCATCTGGTACATAATATCTAAAATTATACACTGAAGGCTTGATGCATTGTTTTGGAAGGAACATTTTGTTCTCCTTGCCAACAAGGTTAATAAAAATGTATTGATGTTAAAGATGTCTTCAATATTACTAAGATACTTATAAAAATATTTATTGAAGACTGATTATGTCAAAAATTTTCAAGTTTGAATAATATTGTTTGATATTAGAATTTATTGATTTTATGAACAATTAGGCTGTAGTACACTTCTCATTTCTGGTCAATCATTTTACAATCTGATCAGTTGTGCACCATTTTTATGCAGAATCCTTTCTAACCTAGATTTTTTTTACATTTCTATTTTCTGAAAATTATGGTAATCAATCAAGTTCTGCAGGCAGTTAAAAAAAATTTAAAGCATTTAAAAAAAATTTTAAATTAAAATAATTTTATATAAAAATCAACTTTTTTCTAATTTCAAAGAAATATACAAATATCTTATATTTTTCATGCAGTTTATATGCATATAGTAATAAATAACATGAATTTTTAAAATGAATATAATTACTGTTTTATAGTTAAATTTTCACATTTTGGGGAAACACTTGTTTGTATGAAACATTAAGAGAATATGAAAGCTTCCCATTTCTAGTAATTGTTTCACTCACATTGTAACTCAGATTCACCAAGTTTTGATCACGAATGTTCTTGCCCAAAAGCAAATGTATAAAATTTCTTGGGTTAGGTTTTGTATCTGAACATTATTTTGTGAAGAAGTGCTTGGCTTTCACATTTCGATACTTGTATATTTAAAATCAATTACAGAATTAATTTAAAAAACGTAAGCATCAATTTTACAGGAATTAAAATGTATAGCACAAAAAGTCTATCTTGCCTATACTCGTAACTTGTATTTGTCAGTAATTTCTTTCTCTATTTGAATCAAATAGTCAAACTGAAAAATACACACACCTAAGTTACATAAAAGAAAATCAACACAAACTAAGTAAGGAATGCATAAAACTTGGTATGCCTTTGTGATATCGAAAATGCACAAGAAAACCACATGAAACTATTTTATTGCATTTCTGTTGCAAATTCAAAATAATTAACAGTATGATAATCAGTATTAAGTCTCGTAACTCGTACCTTACATCTTGTAACATGTCATCTGAAAGTTTAGACATAATATGTACTTGATATTTTTACTTTAGACAACCAATTTATACGTTTTCTCATGTTACTGGAATTATAACTGGTCACCATTCCTTCTAGCTTTTTCTGATAGTTCAATGATGATCAATCTAAAGCAGGGTATGCCGATTTAAATCAGCATGGTTTAAATCAAGTGATTTTTATTAAAAAATCATGATTTATAGCACTTTGATATTTTTTTCTTAAGTTTAATAATATTGAAAATGTAATAACCTAGGACAAAATCATTTGTCCTACGGATCATTTTAAAAGTTTGCTTCTACTCAGTACTCCCAGTTTGATCCTTTATAAAACTGATAATTACTGGCCTTCCTACTTTGAGGAAGGACACTAAAGGTAAATGCATTGATTGGGATGCATGGGGTCCAACGTGGATATATGATTTGCTTCATTATAAATATTTTGGAAATCTTTATTTTGTTTACATAAGTCATTACCAATATTATCAGTATATTTGTAACATCTTATGTTGGAGGGAGACTTGGCTTCAACAAAAAATATTAGGACCCAAAGAGCTGGGTCTCTAGAACTTGGCTACCCTTCTGATAAGCAAACTAAGACAGAAAACTACTTTGCATATTTACCCCTTATGTTTGGGGTCTTGGGCCCTACCATAAAAATTTTAAAGGATTTCAAGTGGTGGGACATGCTTGATGTAGGATTTTTTAACAAGTTTAGTTTCTTATTGGAAATATTTATCCCTCCTGTTAGGGGGACAAAAGGAATTCGGAGTCATGTTGATATATCTAGAGGCTAGCGATCATGTTGGGATCACAACTAACCACTCTTTGTTAACTTAAAATAAGTGTCACTCGCAAGTCTTTATCAGCAGATGCTGAGTTTTATACAGATGAGACCAGCCCATACATTGTACGAAACATTTTCAGATAATTTTGACGTACTCTTCCCATGGAAAGGTTGGTTGGACAAACTGATGGCCTTTAAAGAAGGAATTTATTATTTCTAAGGGAATCTAGAATTCCTAAACCCTCAGACATGTTTAACATAAATTGATATTATCTAGTACACTGATTTGCATGTCTCATGTCTAACAAGTTTAAACACATAGGGGAAAAATCATAATCTGACAAATTGTTTGATTTGAATCAAAAATCCAATTTTTTAAAAACATTTTTAAGATAATCACGATATTTTTTCACTCGGATCTCCTTTGGAATTGGGGAAACTCATTTTGATTTTAATATTTGTGTAGAAGACTGGAAAGCCTATATAATACTAACTAGATCCTACATTATAATTTGCACCTCATGTCTGACGTTTGAACATATAGGAACAAAATAATTAAAATCCGATTTTAATGATTTTTTCACATGCTGACAAATCAATGCTATCTAGGATCTATACTGTGATTTGCGTCTCATATCGAACAAGTTTAAGAGAAAGCAGATAAGTTTCTTGGTTTTCTCTTTGCGAAAGTATTGTATTCCATAATGTGAAATTTCCTTTTGAATCCGAAACAATTTGGTTCCTGCAAATTTAAAACACATTGGGTTATAAACAGACCAAAAAATTAAAATTTGTTTAACTTTTATTGTGATTTATAAAAATATATTAAATTTAAAATTTTAAGAATAATGGATTTGTTTCATGAAATAAATACAATTCAAATGAAGGAATAAAAGTAACAAGACCCAATGTGATAACTTATTGTTTGTCTCGCAAATTTGCCCTGCTAAATTTTTCAAGTCTATATTAATGTTTAACATAAATCAATACTATCTAGGATCTATACTGTGATTTGCATGTCCCATATCTAACAAGTTTAAACATGTAGAGGCCACAAATGAATAAAAATTATTAAAATCCAATTTAAATTTAAAAAAAATCTTATTTAAATCAAATCAATTATTTTTTTAATCATGATTTCTTTCATACCTCCCTGATCTACACTAAATCTAGACTTCAGAAAAGAGCATATTTTTCAATCCATTTTCGATTATTGTAATTGGAAGTTTTAATAGTTCTTTTAACCAAAAGCTTTTAATTCAGTTATTTTGAGATAGTGCTGTCAAAGAATTTTTAAGTGAAATTAAAAAGCAATATAATGAAAAAATAGTATAGTTCAGACCTGGTAAGTTGACATTTGAGTTGTATGGTTTTTGAATAAGTTAATTGTAAAGATGTGTGTTCTCTAGTTTGTGATGACATCGACTTATAGCAGAAACTTAAGACATTTGGAGAAACGTGATTTTTTATGCTAAATACTTATTCTCATGAGAAATAGTTAACCTTGATACCCCTTTTCATTCAAGAGACCAAGAAATTTTTGACTGAGGAACCATAGAATACTCAACATGCATTAGTGTGACGATAATGTAAATTTTTAATTTATCAAGAATTTGTTTCATTAGGCGGTGAAAGAGTTTCCTAACTTTCACTCGCTTTTTTAAATTTCCGTAGTTAAATCCTTAGTGGTTGCTTGAGAAGGTACAGCAGTGTTATTGCAATATCTATGTAGTCATCTTTCAAATAAATTCAATTTAGGATCAGTCATTTTCGACTTAATTTGCCATCAGACACAAACCTTGCATGATTTAAAACCTTTCTAGTATTTGAATTCGCAACGAGTTATAGGTTTAATTATATATAGGCATCTACAAGAGCTAGACAGGACTGAAGACAATTGACAACTTATCTGGAGTGACAAGTTATCAAGGTTGAACTGTGTATTGTAATGTTTGAAACAAAATCTAACACTAATAACTTTTATTTTTGACCTAAACATTTTTTCAGCATCGAAGTAAATGTCTTAAGGAAAGGATGCAAATCTAATCATAAAATATTTTTGTGATGATTCAAATTCAACGAGTTTATTTCTAAAAATAGTGATCGGTTATTCACTAGCAGCTCTAAACGTGAATTATTTAAATTCATTGTATTTGAAAAAAATAAACGAGTTTTTAAGACTATTTGAAAATACAATAAAATTCCAATAGAACATGTGCAATCTTGACATTTGCATTTCCAAAATGTTCTGTGCAAAAAATGTTTGGCTACTACATACTTTTGAAACTTTTAGAAAAAATCAATCTAAAATGCACATTTTGACTAATGTAATTTCAATCACCTGTTAAATGTTAAAAATACATACCTCCTTTTCCTTGCTCAAAGCATTGACAAAAAAAATTATTTAAATAATTTTAATATGTACTAAAATTACATTTAAAAATATCTGGATTCAATATTTGTAACTTCTATCTGATCTGCTTCAATACAGATTTAGTGATATTTTAAACTCTGCTCTTGAAAAAAAGCATGTTTTATCCTTTTTGTTCCATTTGTAAATTGGATTGAACAGTAACTTAAGTGCATTTTAATAAAAATCTTATTGTTACAGAAACTGTTAATGTAATAAAAATACATAGATGTAGTTTGAAACTCAAAATACATTGATTTTTTAAAAAAGAAGCTGCAAAAATAAACAATCTTTTAGAATTAAGGGTCTAATAGAATTATTTTCAAACAATTGCCTCAGAAAACCTTAACTTTTAAACATACTAATTGCCAAATTTGTATACATAAGAGGATTGATTTTTCCAATGACAATTTTATACTTAAAACTTGCATATTTATTGTGAATAAAAACTACTTTTTCTTAATTCTATTTCTGAGTAATTGTTGTGTTAAAAGTTTGATCAATGAAAGTTAGTATTAATAGATCCAGACATGCGTATATAATATTCTGTTTTTAGCAAAACGTCTCAGTGATTTTTCCTTTAAATTGTAAATGATGACTGAAACTAATATGTATTGGGAATATTTTTTAAATAAATCAATAACAACCAATTTTTGTTATTTTAATAAAATCCTATTAAGCTTTGTCATTTCAAACAACTTAGCAAGGAAAATAAATTTTACCATTGAGGAATACAGCAGCAAGATATACTTTATCAAATCTAAGCAAACACAATGTTAAATACTCTAATTTTTTAATTTCTTCCTATTTTATACATCAGGCATAGACACATGAGATACAACAAGTGCAAACATATGTAAATATACTTTGTCCATTGTATTTGGTGACTGAGAAACATGATTAAAATGAAAATTATATGTACCAAACAGACACAAAAATTTGATCGTTGCAAGCTCTGTTAAATCAAGTGCAAATCTACATGCAAATAAAATTTACTTAACTATCATTTATGTTTGGTATCAACAAATATTTTTCTAAAATTGTAATTAAAATACACGATAGCTTCAAATTTGAAGAAAGCTCATATTCTTTTCACACAACTTCCACAACAGCAAATAACAGTCTAAGGATATCATAAATATCTGCTTTCTATAAATTTAATACTCTTGGTAACAAACAATACACAGCAGAAAAACAAAGCAAATCCATGCAAGATTCTAGATTAAAATCAAAACAATCCAGCTGAAATAGCATTAGTCAGCTGTGAAACTCTTGTGGCAGCATCTAAATTATTAATTACAAAAATTATCAATATCACAGCAAAGACATCTTAAGAAAAATTTAAGATTTAAGTAAAGATTCCTTAATTAAGCACTCTTTCTTGTCTTACCATAATATATGATACTATAACTTTAGGCTGATTTAAGTTAAATTTATACTATCATAATCCTTTGAAGTGAAATTTTTGCATGTAAACTTAATTGAATTAGCAAGATACATTTACAATGCGTCAATTTAGTAACTAGATTGGCTCAAATCAAAAGCATACTATGGAAGATAGGTAAAACATTAAAAAAATATAGCTTATATATTTTCATTCATTAATGATATTTAATGGACATTGACTCCTCAGAATTAAAATTGTGCTGTTTATTGAATTCATGATAATTAAAACCACAATTTTTGAAATTAGTGATTTCCCTACCTTGATAGATATACATAGGCTCCATCCAGTTAGACAATAGTAACATTTGCAATTGGGGGTGCCAAGCTTGAATTTGCATTACGAAAGATGCGTAAAATAAAGGAGGGGGTTTCAGCAGCTGTACATCTAGTCAGCAAGGGAAATTTCTCATACCATGACCATAGAAATGTGAGCATGTGCTTTTTGCTCACAATTTTAAAGGATTGTAAAGTGAGTATTTTCATTTTAAACAAACTGTTCATAAGGTAATTGGCATACAAAAATCATAAAAATTAAAATTTTCTTCCAGTATCAAAACCATCACTCCTGATAAAATTACAACACTTTTAAAGCATTCAATAAATAGAACACAAGGAATAAAAGAATATTGTCTGCAACTCGATAACAATAGGAAGCAAACGAGCATGGAATTTATCTTTCCCAAGTGTAGGACAGCACTGCCTTGAAGCTGTAGTTTTTGATAAATCATGCACAAGGATTAGCTGGGTTGAGGCTAGCATCAATGGGAGGCAGGATTGGTGATGTTAAGGATACCTATTGCACATGATAAAACCACTTACCAATTGGATACAGAAATCACTAAATGCTGGGACGATCAGACATCAGTCATGTGATTCAGTGACAAGTAATATTGAAGAGTGGGCGAAAGTGCACAGAAACTGATGTTCGCTAAGGATTTACACCAAAAATAAACTTTTAACATTAGATCTTTTCAATGACTAAATTTTTTTCAACAGGGAATACCGGACTTCCTGGGCTTACACTGACACTATGCTGAATATTACATCTGAAATATTAGGAGCAATATATTTTCTTTCCTAACAAATTTTGAATCCTGTCAAGCCTAAATATACTTTATGAATTCGACTTCATATCAGTATTTACTTATATCATTAAAAATTGGCATTTATTTTAAGAAAATAAAAATAATTAATTTTTAACCACAGCAGAAGTTGGGAGAAATTTCCAGGGAAGCCAAGATTGAACGTTGAATTGAGTGTGAAAGGTAGGCATAACCTTTTGTTTTATCCCACAATTTTAAGTATCCAATGTCCCTTTTATTTGTTACACTAACATGCAAATACCCGTTGCCGTAACCGTATTTTCATGATAAAAATCACGAAAAGATTCCTATTTTGGCATCATTAACTTCCAATAAATGCGTTCTCAATACAGGTCTGAAATTAGTATTAAATAGGACTGAAAGTATTTTTGAACAAATATTAAAAAAACTAAAATTTAGTTTCCAAGTGATCTACCAAAATGACTTTGACTTGGAGAAATGAATGTCAAAAATATTTAATGGAACCTCAATAACATCTAAGAAAAATTATCTCAAAGCATCCTTGAAACACATCTAAATTAACAAATTGATCAATGATATTAACAGATTCAAAAGATTTTACACTTTGAAATAGAAAAGCGTCATTCAGTCATATCATTTACATACCATTCCATTCAAGCAAACATAAATTTATTAAGATTGTAAAACTTCTTAGGAGTACATTTCTTTATTACTGGACTCTTAAAAGCATATTAAAAAAATTTTAAGTATCTGATACTCGTGTTTTACAATTAAAAGTCAAATATGAACACATATAAAAATAACATAGAACAGTTTAATTCTCCATTTTATCACAGATGAGTAAGAACAAAAGATACCTTAAAAATATCTTTAAGAGTGCAAATGCATGTTATAAGAATTAACATTGTCAATGTCACCAAATGGCAATTCTTTTCAATAAATTAACTTTATTTAAAAATTAAAACAATTCACAAAACGTTTTTAACTATCTGCCAGACACACGAACAATAAATTAGTCAGAGAAAGAATTTTCTTTAATAAGTAACAAGAAATGCCACCCTTAGCCAAAGTGACAATCTATGGATTTGAGTATTTTATCATAGCATTATCAACAATGCTAATTTCCTATTTCAAGCTGTCTTAAATACTTTACTCTGATGAGAATGTTTCAAACATATTACAGAACTCCTCTCAATCTCCAATTCTCTGCATTCAATTCAATCCTAATCTACTCTGTAAGCAGATATATTTTGATGAAAATGTACCTATGAAAAAACTAATATAAATTAGTGTAAAAGTTTTTCTTAATCATTCAACTCTCCAATATAAATTAAATTCCAATTCAATTATCTTATAAAGTTATAAACATTACAAAAATGCCACAAGATATCACAGCTGCATATGGTAAAAGTCAAGAAACATTAAATTCAGAATAAGCTCATATATAGGTAGGGGAGTCTTTCAAACTGGCACCACATGCAGTACAGTCTTCACAGTCCTTTTTATTAACTAAAGTACATTGGGGGCATTCTCGCCCACCACTTACAAGGGGGGTGATTTCTGGTCCAGGTAGCCTGCTACGACCGCACATGTCGCAGATACTCTTTTCAGCAGCATTGTAAAATGTACAAGATGTACATGACCACTTTTTACTATTTTTGGATTCTTTGGATGCTCCAGCTAGTTGAGGTTTAATGTTTTTAGAGTCGGAACCACTCGTGAGAGTTACGCCCTGTGCCTGATCCTGAACGGGGCGATGTTCCAGAATCGGAGTTGCAGAACTGTTCGAATAGCTTTTCTTTAACATCGGTTTCGAAGACAGGGTGTTGCTGGTGCAGTCGGTCGTGGCTGCTCCCTTCAGGCTTTTTGACTTCGAGGAGAGGGCTGTTGAGGGCAAGGTCCCGTTGGTTGGAAAATCACACTTTGGAGTTAAGCTCTGCCCGACCACACTAAAGGAACTGTTGGCTTCGCCGTCAAAAGGGGATGCTGGCACATTGTCGTAATAGCTCCCTCTTTTGGAAGTGTTTTGTTGCGACTTGCTGCTCGCTGAACTGGACCTCATTACAACATCATTCGAAGGGTTAGAGTTTGTTTGATAGGGAGTGAATGCAGAATTAACAGGAAAGTGCCTAGATTTCACAGGGTTGGGGGTATCTACAGACATTTTCAAAAATGAAGAGCACATTTCGGTGGGATCATCGACATGGTTCGATTCAATTCTGTTAGAGGGCCTTCGTGTGGACTCAAAATCCTCGCCACCATCCTTCATGTAATGATACTTGTGAGGTATCACAGAAAGCTGATGGTCACAGCACATTTGGCATTGGCACTGCCGAGGAGGGATAGTGAAGTCATGAGGTATTGGATAGGCGGGTAATCCTAATGGAATCATAGGATGAGATGGATACAAGTGACCAAAGTGGGAGGAGTACGTTTCTTTTACATTTGGCACCGTGTTGTTGTAACCAGTTCTATAGCCTTCGTGATCACAGCTTAAGTATGCAGAATCGTGCCTTTCATGGTATGAAGATGGTTGCAATGCATCCCAAGAGTCCTTCCAGCTTTCGGGTGTCAAATCTGAATTTGTATATCTAGCTTCTGTGCTGTTGCACTTACTTAAAAAATTATAACTTGGTTGGGGATGGTCATCTAAACTGCGACTAATATAACTGTCAGTTTCATCAGATTTAGAAATGAAATTTCGATCATGATAGTCTCCGATTTGAGAAGAAACGCCTTCACTCCAAGAAGGGAGCTTTGAATGGAAAAACTGTGAGCTTTTGTGTGACTTAGTTGAATAAGATCCCCCAACAGAAGGTTGCATAACTAAAGCATTACTATAACCAGGATAAGTACCATTGCTGGGCCATGTGTTGGACACATCCACAAGTATTCCTGTTTTTTGGTAATTTGAATCCAATTCAGATTTTAGTGGAAACCCATTTTCTTGTTCACGTATCCATCTGTCTTGCTTTTCTTGTTCGATCTCGTTTCTCTTCAGCTGGTGCAGAATTCGAACAGCCTCATCTATACCACAAATGTAATCCTGACGAACCTGATGAATGTCAAACCACGAGCACTTAAACACTTTAACTCTTTCACAAATTTGGAGCATTATCTAAAATAGAAATCAATTAAAGTAAGCACTTCAAATTAAAACAAAAAGCTTAAAAATATATAGAAATAAGGTAGACACAAAAATTAAAATACAGTTTAATTAGGATTTATCACACTTGGTTTGTTGTGGTAATGTAAGTTTCAATGAATCTGTTTTGTGAGTGAAACTTAAAAAATTTAAAAATACTTTGAGTAATTGCAAATTTGATTAGCTATCAGTATTGTTTTAAAAGGTTTTGTACTGTACATTTGACTTTTTTCATTAGATTGAATTCTAAAACACGTGTTAAACCATGGCCTTTTGAGGAAAGTTGGTTGAAATATACACATGCCATCAAGAGATAAACATATATCTAGCAATTTTGGACATAAAACAAATAATTACTCCAAAATTCTAATGGATGTGAATAAATTTTGCAAAATTAAACTTTTTATTATACCATTTGTCCCAAATATTCAGAAATTATTTATGCTTCAAAGAAAAAATAACTCTTCAAGTGTTAGAATTTAAATTCTGTAAAATTGATAGAATTCCTTCTGTAGCACAATACTGGTTGAACAATTTTGAGTTTCATCTGTAATCACAATGCTATATATATCTCAGTTTTTCCAACACTGCCAGGTTATAGTCGATTCCCTAAATATGGTAGTTTATTCACTAAGTCAGAATGTTTCATAAAATATAACATTATATTAAATTATTTTAAATTGGTTTTACGTAATACTTACACAAACCTACCAAGAGATAAAAACGGGAAGAGATTGACTGATACTGTGTAGTTCAACCACTAAGTATACTGTGAGTACTCAAAGTTTAAAAATATCATGAAAATGTATCCTGCTGTTTGGACATAGTGCTCACATACAGCACAGCTAACTGGATTGATGAAAAACTTTTAGCGACAGTCCTAATTTTCGATATGTTTAGAGGAAATCTGTTACTGGCTGTAGTTACTAAAATGGTTGCTTGAGGCACTGTACGTTGACCCTCATTGAAAGCAAACTAGTAAATGTAAGATGTTGAATTATATTTTGAAAATTTCATTGTAGACAAAAATAGGCTTTAGAAAGTCATTTGATTCAACATAATATTTTAGACTTAGAGATGCACAATGCATTTATTTGATACATATTTTTCCACATTGTTGTCTGGATTTGAAAATTTCTTGTTACAACTGCTACTAGAAGTTTACCCTCAATTCAGTCAGTCATGTATATGGACACAAAGTGTGGAAACAACTGTTTTTGCATCCAAATAGCTCAAACGGATAAATAACTTGAAATGGAGTAAAAAATTTTCGGTACACAAATACACAATTTTTATTTATATCGATGAATACTTTCTTATTTTGCTAATAAAGTACTTAATCAAGAACCATGGGAATTACAGCATAACTGGAACTGCCATAATATAGCAGAAAAATGGCAAATTACAGGTCAATTTTACTCAAAACAAATCATTATAACAAATTAAATTATTTTTAGTTTTTTGTGTTGATTTCTTGAGTAAAAAATACACATTTTGGATAAGAGTTTTGCTCAAAAAGTAGTAATAACATAAAAAGCTTAAAATAAAAAGGAAATATAAAATTCACGAACAATTACAATGTCAGTAGATTTCGGATTGTTTTAAATCAGCTAGCTATTGTTAGTCATATTTTGCACTTGTCAATTTAGGTTTGACTAAGAGTTCTTAAATCCCCTCATCATTTTTGATAGCAAACTTTTCTGAAGTTTTTTGCTTCTTTGGTAGATTTTAACCAAACAGTTTATTCTTCATTCCAACAATTAATATTTTTATTTTTAAATATGCACATCAAAGTCCAAGTCTTAGTCATTACACTGTGTCTATGCACATCTACATCAAAATAAATTCAAACTTGTACTCAAGAAGAGCATTTCGCAACTGAGGGAGAAAGATTAAGCGTCATTAATAGCCAACTTCTTCCGATTTCCAACACTGTTTAAAATAAATCTTTGTCCAGTGATCAGTTTTTAAAATGGGTCAAATTGGTCCATAGCAAACCAAGCAGATTTATAAACATAATTCATTTAATAGTACTTTTTTATTTGTTTAGTTGACTTGGTTATATATTAGCATCTCTTTCAAAGGCGGAAATTAATCAGTCTTAATCATGTGTTTACATCCAACTTCGTGCATCATTAGCAATTATTATTCCAACTATAAGGCGATTTTAATTATATCAGATATAAAAACGATGACTTACAGAAAAGGTCCTAAAGAAATTGGACATGTGTTGCAAAAATTATCTGAAAATAATCTGATGGTGCTGAACTTTCCTGTTCCGATTTAAACTTGGATAAACAAATCATATACTCATCTGCATATTGTGTTGACAAGAAAAATAATATGTTTTCTTTGTTGCTTTATGTGTATCTTACCAGTTTGACAGTCGATTCACTTGTTCTTTTAGGCATAAACAATCATAAGCTTACATTATAAAATATGCTTAAAGTTAGCTAAAATGAAAAATAATAAGGATGTCATTTAGAAGTTATCATTATGTTAAACAATTTATATACTGGTGTCAAAATAACACAGGTGAACATTTAAGGTAACAGGAGGTTCAGCTGTTCTTGCATTAAAGGTTAATTTTTTGGAGATTTTTATGGCACAAGGGCCCTATTTGGTCAAGCTGCACCAAACACAAGACGGACAACATCAAGCAATGGACATACACATTAGAAAAATTTGATAAGAGAGAAATACACTAAGGATAAGTTACAGGAATCCAAGCATTAAAGGATTTCGACTCAGTTAAAATGAAAGAAATGAATTACCTGACATTCTACATAAGCTGTAAGACAATCAAGAGCAACTCTTGCTGCTTTATCTGGATCAACTGGCTCATCTAGATATAAAACACCCTCATCTGTAAACTGATAGCCCAAAAGGTGAAATACGGAATTACCATCTAACAGTTGACTTTCCACTGAATGTTTGTAAAATCCACTGTAAAGCTAAAACAAGACAAACTATTTTATCGCAAAGCAGGGTATGAAAAAATCATGTTTTTTTTTTAAATCAAAAACATTGGATTTATTCGATTTAAATCAGATTTTTTATTTAAATAGAATTTTTATGATTTTAATTAATTCCTCGCAAATACAAGTTTAAATTTGTTAGACATGAAGCAAGTTAGTGAAGTTTATAGATATAGCTTTGATATATTTAAATATTAATATTTTTTTATGTAAAACATTAATGTATTATGTTGGTTGTTTTGAGGTTTTATGGCACAAGGGCCATATTTGGCCTTGCTGTGCCAGACACAAGACATACAACATCAAGAAATAGACATACACACACATGGAAGTTTTTACTGACACAGAAGAGAGAAATACACCCAGGGAGGAATGCACCTGACAGGAATCGTACCTGCGCCGCCTACAACTCGAAGGTTGCTAGTGCAATGGACATACCCAATGAGCCACGACGGCCCCTTAACATATTAGGAAATATAGGTGTGTAAATTTTTGAAAGATTAAAATACAACATAGGAATTAGCAAAGTAAATCACATGAGAATAAATGCCTAGCATGCCCTAATGCCTAGCATAAGCAATGTTTTTCCATTTGGTTCTCAAAGCAGTTTAGATTACTTTGAGTTTAACTCATAACCAGTGACTTGAATTTTTGGACCCAGATAAATAAGGTTGCTGGTTCCCAGACATCATATCATGAATCTTTCAATCATACAAATTTCAGAACTATTTTTGCATTATATATTTATATATGAATAAAATGTTTTGAATTACTTCAATTATTTTGATATAAAATAATTAATTGGTTCAAGACTGGCTTTTGAGAAAAAATTATGTCACCAATGGAAAATAAAATAAAAGGAACTTGCATCTCAGTGTAATAGCATTCCTCAGAACATGCCAATTGAGTGGAATTTTGAGCTTGTAATAAAAAATTTATCAATTCCAATAGATTTCTGCTTCAACTCATAATCTTTTCTCAACATACTCACTCAATTATCAGATGAGTGAATTAACTTTAACAATCCAAAATTAAATTCCATAAATATTGAATGGTTATTCTAGCAGTGTAAAGAATTCTACGGAATCAATACATAAAATTTCCCAATAAATTGAAAAATAAAAATTAACTTATATTACACACAAAATAAAACTATTAAAATTGCCAATTATAAAGATTTATGTGCAAAATTGGAATGCTTTTGAGCTAATGCAGAAAATCGTTTTGTTGCAAGAGTCATTATATTTTTATGAACAGACTACAATACTAAATAAATAACTAGAACATCCTAAAAAAGAAAGCAAGATACCACAATTTTAATAATGAGAGTCAATATATCTCTCATCACATGGTGAATGGTTTAAAATTGGTCATATGCGATTTAGTCACACGAAATGTTTAAAACAAAACCAATACTGATGAGCAGGCTTGTGAGTGACACTTATTGATCAATGGCCCAAGATAGAAATACTTGTCTGGTACTTATGATCTCAATCAGCAAATACTGTTATTGTCCAAAGGGAGGATGATTTTCAGTATAATTTTGGGGTGAATTGAGTACGAGCAAAGTTCTTAACTTAATTGAATACAATAACATGCATCTTGTTCAGTTATTTCATTTTCAATATTATTAAACATAACAAAGAAAAATGGAATTTAAAATTTTGATTTAAATCAATGATTTTTTAAATAAAAATAACTTGATTTAAATCGGCCATACCCTGTCACACAGTAAAACAAATTTCCAGCACCTCTTGCATAGTATGCATATTTAAGTTAAAGAAAATAAAACTAGTATTAAACTTTAAAACATCAAAGAAACATTTCAATATATATTACTGATACTACAAAAAATATTACTGATACAATTCATTTTTGGCTATGTTTAGCTGCTTTCTTTATAATCATCTTTCCGTTACTTCAGCTAATTCTAGATTTTCGTTCTTTAATTTACAGTTGTGAGCAAATGTAAGATGTTTGGGTACTTTTCGGTTAACAGGGCACCAGTTGTAATTGTATGTCAAAGAGCCAAATGTGGTAACTATGGTGTCTTTTCATGTAATTGATGCCCAGTGAATTCAATTACATGAAAAGACAAATGTTTTGGCAATGTTAAAGGATATCAGCAGCTTTATGCCTCCTATGTAATCTGAAATTGTGATAAAATCTATTTTATTATTTGTTAATTTTTGTATTTATTTGTATTTTTTTAAATAGTCAATCTTTTCATGGTTTGTTGGGATTTTGTGGCGCAAGGGCCATATTCTTTTCATGAAGCTGTATATATCATTAGGATTGCCATTCCTATCATTCTTATCTGTAGTTAAATTTCGCATCAACATTTGGCACACAATTATGACTGGCACCCAGTTACCGATATTTGAGATAAAAAGTACCGATATTTGAGAACTGACCCAGTATGCCAATTTTAAATAAGCTCAATATAAATCTAGATTTTCAACTATCTTTACAATTGTTTAATAGCATTGAAAATGAAATAACATTGTCATTTTTTCATAGAAACACATTTGCTTGTTCTCAGTAGAAACAAAGTATCACCTTTTTCAAACTGAAATGAATGTACAGAATGAGTGTTATCAAAGGGAAATTTTCCCAACACTAGAAGGTAACAGTATTTATTGATTAGGCTGACAATAACTGACCAATAGTTACCTTTTAGACAATTCCAACAAATGGTACTCATAAACCTATACATATGGGACAAGTGAGGCAATTTTTTAAGTCAATTTCTACAGCCTTTTTTCGTGGGCTTCAACTGATGCCCGACTTTGGGAGAGAATTTTTTGTTTACAATAAAGGTATTGGCACACTGTTTTTAGTTTGACTTCTTTTCATTATGTTACAAACAAGCACCACTGCCCCTCATATCCCAGCTTAACTCTACTAGCTAATAAAATCAAATGATCCTGAACTGAAAGAACCTCAATGTTTGCCAAAGCAAAACATTTGTTAGTAGCATGTAGCTTTGTATGATCACACATTTTTTCAGTGCTCATTTCAGGAATGATGTTTGTTTTGAAAAAAATGCAGTAACAGTAAGGTTCTGGGTTTATACGTGAATTAATTCTCATCCCGAGTCTACAATGCAGTCACAAACAATGTGTGTGTATTCAAGTCTACTTCACACCACAACTGCAGTTGGGAGATTCTTGAAGATGGGACCAAAGGATTAGTTATGCTGATTCTAAATTGCTTAAAGAGAACATTTTTTGACTTGAAAGAATTTATCTCATCTCTAGAAAATCCAAATGTCTAAACTTGGTGTCATACTTTGAATTTATCCATTCTATTCTATCTTGCCTTCATTAAAGATTTCCTTCCAATCGAATCACAGCATTGGGCCAAGTGCTTTTCTAAGTTTCAGATCTTATAGAGAATGTTATGTAAATGACCCCTTTTCTTAAACACAAAGTCGAACCTTGATCTATCCGAGGTAATGTGGACTGAGACCACCTCAGATAACCTTTATCAGATAATACAAAGTATACCCTCATATATATATATATACTAATGCAATACAACCTATACGAAATACAGAAAAAATTTACTCTGTTACTACTGAAAAATCCATAAAGCAAGGATTAAGAACAATCTATGATCTGATTTGTGTCACACAATGTATTCATTGCAATACTTTTACAGTAAATATACACGCATACTCAAAGATTTATTTGAAGCTTAAAAAAAACTGAGAATCAAATTCAGCTCAGATAACTCAGACACTCAATAAATCAGAGCTAGAATAATCAAGGTTCTAATATATATATATATATTTGTGGAATCGGAGTGTCTACAAGCTTCCCAGTCAGATGGTGCTGATGATCGACTTAACCACACGTGCAGGTGTTGGCTGAGACGGAAAGAGCGGCGCGCGTAGGTGTCCGCTGAAATCTGGTGACTGGTAGAAACTATTTTCCTGACTCAGCGAGAGTGAGTTAGAATTGAACTAGTAACTGAAGGCTTCCACGCGCAGGTGGAGCGAGCACAGTTTCTTACACAATTAATGCAAGTGGCAGCGTGTAGGCTGTTCCATCAATTTGAGATAACGGTTGCTGTACATAGTTTTAGGTAGAGAAATAAAATGTGTTAGTCCTAATCTCCATATCATTTCGTAACACCCTAGACACCGCCCTACATATATATATATCTTTTTCAAACCTCATGCATGTTTGCTTACAGAATTTACTTTTCAAATACAACAAATAGCTGACAAAATTGTGTTTAGCAAATATACAAAAAAGAGCATTCATTTAGGAAATAAATTTTAAAATTACATTATTGAAAACAAATGAAAATACACTCGATTTTGTGACATTAAACTACTTAATATCATACAATTTTTTCAGAAATAATGCATATAAACACTAACCTTAACAGTTTTGTATTCTTTTCTCCAAGGGTGACTAATAAGGTTGGTTGCATATTTCTCAAGTGCTTCAAATGCAGAGCCTGCTTTGTAAGCACTGAAATTAACATTGTTTTCTATACTGCCATTTAAAATTTTGGAAACTTCGAAGAAAGTAAATTTTGCACCATGAGACACTACACTCAGGAACTCAGAAATAAGGCTTTCCAGATTATGACGTTGCTGCAATTTGGCAGGAGTTTCTTCCTGATTGAGATATGCAAGATGACTCCGCAAAATGTGTCGGTGCAACTCATTGCTTCGGGCACTATGCCCATCGTGGGCTTGAAATGTCATTGTCAGATCTAAAACAAAAACTATATACCAGATTTCGAAATAACTATAAATAATTATTCTATTATCCAAACTGATAAATAAATCATACAATTGGCATTCATTTTTTCAGTCATCAAATATAAAAAGGCAGTTTCACCAGACACAGGGTTGCCAGATTACATGCAATTGTGCCTTTGGGCTACTTTTTACCTTGTGGGGTACCGAAATCTTGCATTGGGCACAAAGGTGCATTATGGGGATGAAAATGACATGCTACGTTGCATTATTTATATCAGCTGAATGGACTTCACTTATGTGAACTGCACTGAAACATTGTAACTTAGGAAAAATTCCTTCATGATTATGTTCTTTTACAATTGCTAATACATGAATTGCATAATACTCTCCTGTTGGTTATCAGAAGGTATTTCCTGTAAAGCTAAATTTTATGGACAATAGTGATTTTGTGGTTTTCTTTCATACCAGAAGTGATATTTTGAAATGCCATTATAGCACGTTGCGAAAAGAATTTATCAAATTTATTATTTGTTCAGTTTTTGTTAATGAAAACATGGGAAACACATGTAGCTGATCTATGAAGTCTGATTCCACTTGTTCCATATGAATTATAAAGTGCCAGAGAAAATCAGCATTAAACGTCACAAAATAGCTATAAAATAAATTTGTTCTTGTTTTAGTTGTCTCAGTGGACTGCTGATATTTGCATTGAAAATCTAGAAAAGATACTTTTTTTGACAAAAATTGCTTGGGTGAATTTAGGCATTTTTTAAATGCCCAAGTTTGGATGCTGCACAAATTGCTCTGGGGAAGTCATTGGATTTTTTACATTCATCTATTGGGCAGGACCAGCTTATTCCCCACAGAAACTGTTAAAATAATACAACTTTTCCAAAAAACTTTTTCTTTAATAGTTGTAACATTAACATTTTGAAAAGTGATGGGCACAACAGGTCAGAAATTATATATAAGGCATAATACAAAATGTATCTTTACCCCAGGTAAATAGCAGGCCTAAAGATGTGTTGAGATGGATGACAAGACAAATATTGATAAAAAATTGGTATAACTTTGTGCTGTCTTATCAGCAATGCTAATCATTACCATTTGGCAATGGCAAAAAAAAATTGAAATAATACCAAGTCCTCATTGGATTGACGAAAAACTCCTAGTAGCGGCTGTCCGGATTTTTTATGTCTATTGGAGTTGTGCTAAGGGTTATAGTAACTGAATGGTTGCTTGGGGCACTGTACGCCGACCTTCATTGAAAGCGAATTAGTAGATGGAAAAGCCGAATTATATTTTGGAAATTCCATTTTATCGACACATGAATGGGCTTTTAAAACGTGTACATTTCGACCATCTCTCCTAACAGTCCTATGTGTTTGCAACATTTTGTTTCATGAAAAGAAATCAGTCTGATTCACTTTAAAAAAGTAATTTTATAAAGTCATTTGATTCCAAATAATAAATTCATATTTTAAAGTTTTGGAGATTGTAAAAATAATTGCATTTATGATACAAATGTTTTCATTCAACTTTTCTGAGTGGCAACAATAAAATATGGTCTTCCAATAGCCCTTTGTGGCAGAAAAGTGAAACTTGAGATGTAACAAGGAATTTTCAAACTGGACAGCAGCTACTAGAAGTTTTGTGTCAATCCAGTTAGCCGTGACTGTACCACCTACTAAGATTTCACCACCCTTTTTAGTAAATCAGTACAATTCACATAAAGAAATTTTAAAAAATATTTTTTTTGCAGTGCCTTACATTTTGCCCAAACTAATAATTTATTTTTAGTACTGTCTTCTCATTGCAGAGGACAATTGCTTTTGTTATTTGTGACTAGCTACTGAAATGTGAAATACTACTTTTGTAATGGAGATTGCTTGGATCTAAAAACATAAACATTAACCAATGTTTTCTCCATCAAGTAAATGGACATATAAACTAAAGGAAAGTTTTACTGACACAAAAGAGAACTGTACCCAGACTAGATACAGGAATTGAACCTGTCACCTAGAGCTCACAGGCTGTTGGCACAGTGGGCAAGCCTGGTTTATGACAGAAGCTATTTTGTTACTCTGAGCAAAAAAGTAAGATTAAATATCTTTTCAAAATAAAATGTTCAGAGTAAAATCTTGTAAACTAATCAAATATGATTTTAACGATTTCCTTAGACAACAATCTCAAGACTACTAAAATATTGGAAAATACAATTCTAAAATGTAAATGGAATACTTTTGAATAAAAATGATTTAAATAAGTCAACAAAGAGAAAATGCTGCTTTCTGTACTTCATCTTTTCATCCTATTAACTAAAATATCAAATAGAATTTAAGCAACATAAGTTGGAATTCTTACAATTTTCAAGACATCTAATCTCAAACACTGCAAAGCATTCAGTGACATTTTTGAAACTTGTTATTTATCAAATCTAATAAGTTAACAGAATAGTCAAGCTTAGTCATTTAGCATGACTCATAAGAATGCTGTCGTGTTGGAGGTAACAATTAAAAGAGAAAATCGAGGGTTTTGTTTGTGTCCATCGAAATTGGAAACACAATTTTTATAATATTGGAAGTTACATTTACTTTAAATACGTTTGCAAGCAAGCATTAAAGTCATGTGTCGTACATCACAAGAAAGAAATGTACTACGTTCTTTCTGGAATAAAACTGACGAAAAGATAAAAGGAATGCAATTTAAGATATTTCTTTTGGATTATTCTCCCATAAAATTTGCAACAGTAAAATCAAACACAATTAAGGAAAATGAATCCTATTTAGAATCAATTCTAAAAACATAGATAAATTAATGGCTCAATTAATAAATAGTTACATACCATCTTTAAAAGCAGAGCTGAAATTTAGACTTTTAATTTGAAATCAAATATAGGTTTCAAAAAAATATGTGAGCAAAATAGTAACATCATTAAAGTTGAAAACAGGATGAATCGCCAGAGCAGGAAATTGAAAGATGAGACGAAATCCGTAAAAGGTAATCAATAGTCAGATGTATGATTCCGAAACGTCAAAATTTCACACTTGGCTCTGTACAAATAAAGATGCGTTTTAGAATGGCCTTTAAACTTTTATCCCCGTAAATATCAATCCGACAGAAACTTTTACAATTTCTTGCCCGATTTGGGCAGTTGGCATGAAGCCAATTTTTAAGTACAAAATTTTTAACTACATTTTTTTTATATTACTCGTAAAAATATTTAATTTGGAAAGGTGAAACAATGCGTTGGTTTCGAAACAACTTAAAATGCTCAAGTCAAGTATTTGAAAAATCGAACAGAAATAAATTATTGAAATACCACCACGCCTTACCTTGAACGTTTATCCACATATAAATAATTAGGTGAAGAAAATCAGTACTTATTAATATTTAAAAAGGAGATACAAGCTCACAAATATCAAACAAAAAAATTGATCTATTATTCCATTTTAAATATAATTCGTCTTGTTTGACAGTTTTGCTACCATACCATTGTAGGGAAATTTTTCCTACTAGAGGGAAACTGTAGAGAACTGTAAGGGATATTTTACTTTCAGTTTCTTTTTTTTTATGTCTGGTCTTGTCGCATGGCAACAAAGCATCCAATCCATGTGACAAAGTGTACTTATTTAATTCTGATTTTCTTTTCTTTCTATTCGTTCAAAACTTCCTTTCGTTATGGATTCTAAAGTGAGTACTTCTGTAGGCGAAACATATTTTTTTGGAGTTTGAATCTTTAAATAAAAAAGAATAGGAACAAACATTTAAAATTCTGTGCGGGAAACCCAATTTAAACTTTTCATTTGGTTCAATTCTATTTTCTATAAATGGTTTGCACTTCGATTTCCAAAGACAGTCTGGTGAATAATTCATCTAAAAACAACTATGTAGGCAGATTTTCTTTATTCTGTGATTGCACTGAAACTGAGAAACTTGTTGCAGGTCACAAAAGCAGAGGGCCTCCTCCAATTTCAACTTTTTTCAGTTAAAGTTGCGTCGAAAAATTGTACTGTGTTACAGTTCCATCTCTACATCAGTTTATCTAAAACATCCCAAATCCAGATAACGTTTGCTGAAATACCTGAAATCATCAGCTTGCGACACCTTTGGTAAAATCACAATACTTTGAGTTTTTTCTGAAGTAAAAGACTGCAGCACAGAATTTTCAACTTAAATTATTTTATTCAAGTCAACATTTTGATAAAAAATGTACATAAATGTCCTACATACAAGTCGAAGTTTTAATTCAAAAATTTTTCATAACCCACCCATCTTACCTTTTTCCCGTAAAAGATACTAACTAAATTTGATTAATAGATTTTATTAAATTAATAGATTAATTGTGAAGTTTGGGTGAAGAGTTCCTTCAGAAAAATAACTGCAAAGTTAGACAGTTTTGCTAACGAAATTAGATGTGCTGAATTTTTGCAAATTTATATATTTAGAAATACAAAGTGTAAATCTTTTAAAATAGTACCATTTTTATTTTCATTGATCAATTATCAATCATGATATTAATTACTGAGTGTAATTACTTGTTGCTTTAAATGAATAATAATTTCTAATTACAGATAAATTATGTTTGCTAGAATGAATTTATACCTTCACGCACAACTTTAAAAATACCTGGTCATGATCCAATTTTGACCTAGTGAATTTGTGTTGATTAATTTGATCCCTTAAATCAGTGTTAGTTTTAGTATATCATTTTTCAAATGTAGTAATAATTATAAAACTTTTTACATCAAATTCTCGTTTGCAGTAGGAGCTATATGGTCTATTTTCAAAAATGATTTTAATGAAATCATCATTTAAGGAGGCGTAAATATAACATGAAAATTATTTTTTGAATTATGTTATTAATTATTTCTATTGTAATTTTTATGTGCAACCTCATATTTATTTTCTGTCTTTAACAGAAAAAAGCACCAGTCAAGAAGATGGGAAAGAAACAGTTTAAAAGTTATACTGTCCTTGATGGTGTATCTGTTGCAGACATGACAAAGGAACAAGTAATGTGTTTTTGATATAGATTTAATTTTAACTCGTGTTTTATTTTGTATTCTAATAAATATTGGAAAGTCATTATTTCGTATCTTGAACAAAAGGCCGATTAACATTTTAAAAATTTTATTTTGCAATTACTGTTAACTTTACTTTGCAATTTCTATAATTTCTAATATTTACAAAAGCTTGCATGTTTTCAAACATTTTTAGTCAAAGAAAGTTTTTACAAGTCTCAACTACTATTTTTAATGTTTTTTAAGTTACAAACCAGCTTGTCCAAATATGACCTTTGCGCCATAAAACCCAAAACAACCAACCAAGAGTTACAAACTGAAAAGTTGTAGAGCAGTACATTCACACTATCTTTTGCTTATATCAACTTCTGAAGCACTTTTTCCTTTTAATATGGCATTTTCAATAATACAAGTGATCTATATATATATATATATAAAGCAGAGTTGGCGCCTGTCTGTTTCTATACAAATCTACACCGTTTGACCAATCCACATGAAATTTGGTACACTTATTCTTGAGAACCCTGTGGGTAATGTAAGCTATATATTAACCCCGCTCTATTTGTCTTGAGTATGAAGATGGGGGGTCTAAAAACAATTCAAAATCACCATAGGAATTACATTGAGTAATTTTACAATTACTGTCAGTCCAATTCACACCAAATTTGGTACATTCATTCTTTAGAATCCTGTGGGAAACAGGCTATATATGAACCCCATTCTATTAGTTCTAGGTCTGCAGAGGGGCTAAAAACACAATTTGAAATCGCCATGCGAATAACAATGAGTAATGTTACGATGAATTAAAACAATTCAACCCGAGCAACGCCGGGTAATTCAGCTAGTTTGTTAAAAATTGAAACCTATGCCTTTAAAATTTTTGTTTCTACATTATCTAGTTAGAAACATTCTGTTTCATATACCTGCAATACTATGTAATCTACATGAATTTAGGAAGAGAAAATGCAGTTGTAATATGATCCAACACAGCTTTTCGTTTTTTTACTGTTTTCCGTAAACCCCTTGCTTTCTAGTTAAATCCCATTGTTAATGAGCTAAGTGACATGTCAATTAATGAAATCTATGTTATATAGTGGCCATTTGAATAAGGTAAGAGTTAAAAACTCTAATACTGTTAATTTTTTTTGGATGCGTTTAATTTCAGCTGGAATCCCATGTTAACCAACTGCAGCAAGAAGTTGAAAAAGAAAGAGAAGAGAGAAACTATTATCAAATAGAAAGAGACAAAATCCAGTTGTTCTGGGAAGTTAGTAAACATCAACTGGAAGAGAAAAATGCAATTCTACTTCTCAAAGATAGTGAAATTGATGAAGCAGCCTTGACTCATTTAGCTGAAATCAAGGTTACCTATGACATTTTTACATTTATCTTATACATGCTTTTAAATTTGTCCTTCATTTTTTGTGTTAGAAGTTCATTGTATAGATTATATTAACTGTAATTGTGGTTATGGAATCTTGTAAAATATGCTTATAATAATACCATCCTTTTTGCTGCATGAGGTATTTCTCTTCTGTGACAGTAAAACTTTTCTTGTATGCGTATGCCCATACTTGATATTGTCTATCTTATGTTTGGTGCTATTTGGCCAAATATGACCATTGCACCATAAAAACCAACCAATTTACAACATGAAATTTCTCAGAATGCTATAATACATACAAAGCTACTTGCACATATACACATTTATATGGTGCCATCAAGATCACAGCTTCTAAATAGGTTTGTACAGGAATCACAACCCCGAGTGATCTTTCTTCCCATTCATTTTTATCCTCACCTACCCTTCTGCTTTTTCTTCCTCCCTCATTGTGTTTTCTGTCTTTTGTTTGGTGCAGCTTGGACAAATATTGCCTTTGCGCCATAAAACCCGAAAACAACCAACCCACTTATGTGGCTTACCAAATGGAAAACATTCATCAGTACTTCCAAATGCCTAGTAATAATGTTAAGATCCATTATTAATTTATTGCTTTGTATTTTGAGTATGAATCATGTATGAGTCAATAATACGCGATGCAGCTATGAACTTTGCTTCAATACAGACAGCTTAACATCATTTTTCAACATTGTCCAATTGCTTTTCAACACATTTGTTCCTTCATTTCACAAGAATTTTTATCCCCCCAAAAATAGTGCAGATTTGCACAGCTTGTCCAAATACATCCTTGCACCATAACTCCCCCTCTCCCAAAAAATCTTAAATGGGTTTTTATAAAATCAGTATATATTACATGCGTTTTATTAATTGACTTTTTGATTGAGAGAGCTATTCAGTAGATTTTAATCATTACATTTTTTATACTTTGAACTAACTTTTCTTAGGAGGTATGACATTCAATCTGCAAATTATTTTTCATGTATTTGCTTCAATTGCTTTTGTTTGTTCTTTACGTATGTCTTATAAGATATATTTCTTTACAAAATATTTAAGGGTCTTATTTAATGTATCATATTAAAATAGAAGCTCCTGCACTTAATTTCTTTTGGGGTTTGATCCATTTAAATAATGGTATCAGGAACTTACAAAAGTCAAAGATTTTAAAGTCATTGAAATTAAGTCTCATTGGAATTGTTTTAAAATAAATTTTTGGTTTGTGGCAAAAACAAATTTTTGAAATTTTGCTGTTAACCAAAAAGTTTTGGAAATTTTTAGTCCAACTTTAAATTTTACAGAAAAAAAAAACATTTTTTACTCTTCCTCTGATTTATTTCTAATTTTTATATATTCTCTAAATCCAATTTTAAGTACCAATATAAATTTTTTATGAATTAGAGTACAAGGTTATATTTTTTGGTTCTAATTTTAAATGGCTATTTATGGAATAAATATGAACATCAGCATAAAGACCTGGATATCTATCAAAAATATCTATATTTGTGTACAACATTGTTGCAGTACGGTGCTTCTAATATTGGTGTTACAGACATAACCAACAATAGCAAATGTTGGCCTTTATATTTTTCATGTATCACTAATTTATCCTTATAAAAAACAAGGTAACAGGAGTATAATTGAATATTTTAGGTTGCCATCATACATCACTTCTTTTTTGTTTTATTGAAAATTAAAATATGTATTGTGATTTTTTTTTAGTTGTACAAGCAAAAAATGAAGCACATTATGTTTGAGTGCCAACAACATGTTAGTGAAAAAATGAAAGAAAAAATGGGTGAAAAATTGATTATAGAAGAGGAACATCTGGTGAAAGTCAACCAATTGGAAAATGAGATGAATAAATTGAAAGATGAAATTTTCCAGTTGAAAATAGATCATGAAAATGCCATTATGAACCAAAGACTAGTAATGACTACCTTTTGATTATTTGATTAAAATCATTCTTGAAAATATTTGTATTTTACTACACTTAGCTTTATTTTTCAATTTGATAAAAAGTGGTATACTGATAAGATGTCATACTAGTATCTTCTTTTCATTGCTTGTGCATATTTTTGTTCTTGTTTTCACTTACCAAATATTTTTTATGATTTATTGTTTTATCATTTATACTGTTACTCATTATATTGCCCCTAAGGCTTTTACTTGTCTTCCGATAAATTTTCTTTTTGTGAAAGGAAACCCCAATCTTTTCTTTAAAAATAGGATTTCAAAGATCACTTGTTTGCAGTTGTCCTAGACCGAATTAGTTTTTAAGGTTTGGGTGTCTTGAAAGCATAGACAAGAGGGAATGAATTTCCACATATATTCTAGCATAATTAATTTCATATTAAAAGATTCTAGCATTGATTTTGTGTTCAATTTAGTTTTAAAATGTATAATTTAATGTATAATTTGCCTTTTTATTTCATACAAGCAAATGTTTCGATCCTTGTTATATTGCATTTTTTCTTAAGTGTTATTTTTCAAGAGGTTACTGTATTTTAAATATAAGAATCTGAAAGAAATGTTTGTACCAGAGTTACATACAAACAGTGCTTACCTCTTGTAGACTTCTCTACAGGAATCACCTCATAGTTTAAGTATATGTCCATATAAATATTCTCTAATCCATAATGGTAGGACAGTAGAAGAATTGGGATATTCATTCTCTTGTTGCATATCCATCAACTATAGCTTTCTTAGTTTTTTATTTATTGGTTTCATTGCTTTCAAGTCTCATGATTTCAATTGAAGAAAATTAGAATGTCTTGCACACGAATTCTTCAAATACATGCTTCCAAAGTGTATAAGCAGGACTGATCCTTTTTCTGATGTATGACATAAAACAGGCTGATTTTGGGGAAATAATATCCAGGTCAAACAAATTTTTTTTTTCTGTTTCCTTTAAGAATATTACAGATGCCTGCATACATATTTTAGATAAATTTACCATAAAAGCAACTGGCGTAGAATTCAAGTTCGTCAATCTTTTTTTTAAGTTATGGAGTTACACAAAAGTTTTAACTGTACATCGCTTTAATTGATGCAAACAGGTTATTGGGGTGATTCAGGATCCTGAGTGGTGTTGAGCATGTACTTGCCTATAGTAAGACAAGATAAGGGCAGCCGAAAAACAGGCCCATCATATCTTCAACTTTAAAGAAATCTGTCCAAAAATAAATTTTTTGGCATTACTAACTTATTCTTTATTTTGTTAATAATTTTGGAAAATTATATTTCAGAGAAAATCGAAAATTACTGAGGTAAAATATACATGAATATTCTAAAAGCAGTTGAAAAATCATAAAAAGCTATATTCATTTAGCATTACAGCATTTAGGGAATCAGGAAAAAGAAGGCCCATTGACAATCAAAAATTATTTTCTGACTGTTTCAGGAAGGAGATAGAATTGTTCTTTTTAAAAAGGGGACAGCCTGATGAGATTTATAAGTAAAACGACTAGGAGCCCATGGATGTTTTAACATGCAAAATGATCTCAGCTGGCATTGTACTTTTTATGCTTTATCTGGATATCCTTGCCAAGATTGGGGACTAAAATCTAATCTCTATAATCAACAATAAATTCAAA
Organism: Meta bourneti; assembly: GCA_933210815.1. NCBI lineage: Eukaryota > Metazoa > Arthropoda > Arachnida > Araneae > Tetragnathidae > Meta > Meta bourneti. The sequence continues at coordinate 75,927,165 of OW119928.1, forward strand.
TTGGTCTTGATGTTTTCATGTCATGTTTCTCTGTAAATATTTTAATTTATCTGACTTAAGGAAACTGCTGATTGGTGCCCAGGCCACATATGCCCTATCTGCTCTACCTTAGATACACCACTGACATTAAGTATTTTTCATATATCTTGGATGTTTTTCAGGCAAAATTGGAATTTGGAAGTTTAATTAATCAATGTAAAATAACAGAATGAAAGATTTTTGTATTTATATTTGAAACTTCAAATGTATTTCTCTTTTAGAAACATGGTGAAGAATTGTGTTCACTTCATGAAAAGTACCAGAAAGAAATTGACGTTGTAAAGAGTAAACAAGTTTCAGAAATTGGGAAGATTCGACATGAATTTGATAAACAGAGAACAAGAGCTATTCAAGAAGTAGAAGATAAAAAAGATGTGCACATGCAGCACCTAATTCTAACTCACGAAGAACTGCTTCAAAAAATGAAGAACTACTACAATGATATAATAAAAAATGATGTTTTGTTAATTAAATCTCTAAAGGTAAATATTTGTCTTATACTTTTTAATTCTACATTTTGGCATGTATCCCATTGCATTTGCATTTTGCAAACTGAGCAATTCTAATTTTGCTGCTAGTCAAGGATGTGTTCTAAATTTCAGATACTTATTTTCATTGAATGGGGTAGTAAAATGAATGATTTTAAAAGGTATTCATTTTTTGTTTGACATTATTAAAATTAATTTGCTCTGTCTAGTTTTTGCAGCTTTTTAAGTACTTTAATACATGTTGTATTTTTTTTCTAGATCACTGCTTTTTGCACAATGCGCTTTAGTGACACTGCACTTGTTACCTGGTAAGAATGAAATTTATGGAAATTTATATCTGACAAAAAGCATAAGTTTTGACAGTATTTGTAATGGCTAATAATGTGCCAAAGTTATTGTTATGTAACTCATAACTAAAGCTATTTTTATGCATGTCAAAAGAAATCTACAGTGTTATGGAATTATATACTGTAGAGTGAATTATTCTATTGATAAATAGAGATCGGAAAATTCCTTAATTTTAAATTAATTAGAATTTCATAAGTGAAAATGCTTACTTTTATGACAAAATATTTTTCGTTTTTGTACAAAGTACTATTTGAAGATACAACCTTTTGCTTATAATCTGAAATTTTCAGAAGCAGTTTCTCATTTATTAAAACTTTTATTATTTAAAGACAGTTCCTTTGATTATACATGTATGTGTTTTGCCATTTTTTACTAAATGTAGTTTGAACTATTTTGATACCCATTTATACCTGACACAGTATGCTGTTATCAATACCCTAAATTGGAGTTGGCACTGTTGAAGTATTAAGTAGAATCCACAATTTAATACTCTTAATGACTACAAAGTACTTCACATAAAATATTAATACATAATACCCATATGAATTTAATTTATAAAGTACATGAAGATGGCTTGTTACGTTATTATAAGGGCTATGCATATTAAAATTAAGTTTACTCTATTTTAATTTTTGTCATACTGTTAATGTTTTCTTTTGTTAACAAATTTATTACTGAAATAAGCATCACTTCTAAAAGACTGATAGACCAGATTGGTAGTTTGCTGCAAACTACTGATGACAGCAACAATGTTTATGATACATGACTGGCGAAAGGTAATACTGTAAAGCTAGAGCTGAGATGCCAGCATACAATGACTAAAAAATAAGTATTAAATAGTAAGCAGTTGATCAGTTACTTTTAGAATTAAATGTCTTTCTATCAAAATGATATTTTGTTGATTTTAATTTATTTCACAAAGTCATTTTCTCTCCCTTATTAGGATAAAATGGAAGGTTTCATAAGAAAAGAGTCCCATTATAAAGAAACCATAAAGAACTTGCTAGCAAACAATGAAATGCTGAGTAACGAATTAATTGATTTGCAACAAACACATACCAAGAATCATAAGAGATTCAATTACAGTGATAACAAGCATATGGTAAGTAAAATGTATTTTTTATCAGCTTAAAAATTTTGATAACTTTTTTAAATTTATGATTAGGATACATTTCAACTTCTATGGAGTGCTTATAGTTTTCAAAATGTTGAAAAATGGAAACTACTGCTATAATCACAACAGAAAAATAACTAAAAGATTTTTCTGCAAAGAATTTTATTTTTACGTAATAATTTTCTGTATGACTGCTTAATGACAAAATATTGCTTTATGTCATTTTATTATTTACATTTTATTCATTTCATAAATCATTATTTCATTTTAATAATATTGTACTTTGTATTTTTTTAAATGAATTCAGAATCATCATTGGCTCTGAAAAATTTAAATCATCCCCCAATTAGTTACTAATAGTTGAAAAGCTTCAAAAAGGTCTAATTAAGATAAAAGCGAGATGACAAAACTGATCTCTAGCTATTTCAGAGTGGAGCAAAAATCCACCTTATCCAAACCAAAATAAACAAGAGGAAAATTTTGTATTTAAATGTTATCCTTTAAATAGTGTTGCTATCACTCGCCTTTTTAACAAAGTTCTTCAAGTTGTGTGTAAAGGTGGAGAGCACTAGTATCATTCAGTAGTGTGTCAGGTAAAGTAAAATTGATAAGGTTCCTCTAAGTTTTAACTTTAAAATAGATATGAGATTGAATCATTTTTTAAAGTTTAAAACCTCCCAATTATTTCTTCCAATATTTATTTACTGAATCGGGTAATTTAGTGTAATTTAACCTTTCAAGAGGTTTCAACGAGATATCTAGTCCAAGATCTGGTGAATTTTGCTAATTACAAAATATTTTGTTGAGATAAACCTGGAGACATAACTCCCCTATTACTCCAAGAGGAATGAAGATCCAAGTAAGAAAAACAAATTGTTTCTTGCCCAGAACTGGTGACCATTTGGAACAGGTTTTTGCACCAGAGGCTGGTCTGTTGGATATTTTTATCTGATGCTAAAGCATACTTACAACTCAACTTGTGATGTTACTTATAAGTTATGATTAGACTAGTTCTAAACTCATGATGTGATGCTGTATGAACTTGCTTTTCTTTTTGTACTTAATTATATCTTAAATTAGTCTAAATAAATTTCTTTTGTTAAAATGCTTCCTCATCAATCCATGGCTTCATGGTCACTACAGGACAGTTTTCACATGAAGATAAACCACCAGGAGGGTTAATAGCTTTACCTTTTGATCAGACTTGCATTTGTGAAAGGGAGGTTGATGGATGTTACATTGATTACATTTCAACTGTTTTTCGTAGAAATATATCTATTAGAAAAGCATTCAAATTGTGTACAGATGTTTTCAGTAAAATTATTAACTAGATCTTCAGATTGCTTCATGATTTCTGTGTCTCTAGCCATGAAGACCATGGCATTTCTCAATGGAGATAGCACAATAACACATCTGCTTAGGACTACTACTATCTAGGTGGATCTAAAGAGGATTAAGTCTATTTAGATAAGAACATGAATAGAGGGAAGGAAAATTTGTTAGGTGAAATGTCCACAAGGAGAAACCTCCATTATGTTTCGTTTAATTAACTTTAATAGTTCAAGCAACTCATTTTGTGGTGCAAAGGACAGCAATAACTATGCTTTTGTTTCAGAGTAAAACAGATCTATAGACCCAGTATTCATCTCCGATAACAATTTTTTCATAAAATCTGGATCCAGATTGGAGCATTCCAGCATCTCTTGTGTATTTCTTGTGTTCAGTGGAAACAAAAATGTGAAGAATGCAGAATACATGACCAACTCTTATGGTTTTCTCGTGAGGGTTGCACAATCTAGGAAGATCATACATGGGAGAGTAATTGTGTTTTTATCTCATGTAGAATCCTAAGTTGCATGCGACATAGTTTTGCCTCCGGACTGCACAAAAAATAAGGTTGGATACGTTTTGATCAAACCTCGTGTGTTTAACCTCTGAGGGTTACACAAGCATATATATCCATTCTTACCCTCATGACATTTAACCAGTTTTGACCTCCTACTCTAATCGAATATTTCTTAATACATTTTCAACCAGTAGATATGGTTATTTAGTCATTAAATGTGATGCAGGGTAAAAGCAGGGCTACACTAGTGTTATTCAGAGGGATAAGCCTACATATTTTCTGAATTTAATTTCATTAAATAACAAAATTGGTTTTCGTTAATGAAGTGGCCAAATACGGCCCTTGAGCCATAAAACTCCGAAACCAACCAACCAATCTTTGATGAAGAGTTTTAAGATACATTTTAAAATTCCTTTTTCTTTTCTGTATAATTGTATCAAAATAAATAGGTATTGAAAGTTAAAAATCAAGTTCTCAGAAGAAAGGAAAGTTTCTTTAAGTTAGACGAAATAATTTTATTGAATTCTTTCCTTTTATTTCACAGCTAAACTGTAACAATGCGTAAACACTTAACATTCTTATTTCCTTATAGAGCATTGAATCTGTTGTGAGAAATTTAAAGCGTGAACTTGAAGATCTGAAAGTAGAAAATGATTTTTTGTTCACTCAACTGATACGGGTAAGAAAATATCCTTATTACTTTTAAACTAAGTTATACCATGAAAGGCTGCATTAGAGTCTACATGTAATAAGCAGGAGGATCAATCATGTGAAAACACCCATTTTGAGAAACCGTTGCACCATAGTCAAGGATTTTTCAAATTTTTACCCTAGATAGACATGGCAGTGAAACCTTAAATCTAATTTTTTTTATATATTTCGTCTAATATTAGCTGAGATACAGGAATTTAAAAATTGGTCAATTTTACAAAATTGTGGCCATCTTGGATTTGTTACACTGTCTAGATAACCCTAACTTGAGAACTAATAGTTCAAATTTTATAATTTTGGTACTAAATGGAAGTCATTTATTTCAGGAGTATAAACTACAAAACCAATAGAAATTTTACATTTTAGTGGATTATTTTTACATGTAAAGTGAAAAAATCACTTTTAAAAACAGGCGACTTCAAAGGGCTATAGAGAAAACAAACCCTCGCATTTTTCTCTGAAACTTTGAAGTATTAACTAACATATGTACTTGAATCTGACAAAAAAAATCAAAGAGGTAAAATTTATAGTTTCTGAATAAAAGCTATTCTAATGATAACTTATGTACTTCAAAACGGTGTTATCTTACAGTGCAAAATTGACCATAACTTAAAAAACAATGGTCAAATTTCAATTTTTGTGATGTATAATTCAAAGCAGGTTCACATTAAATGCACAAATATCAATACAATATCAATTACAGTTCTGTAATTTTAACTTGTTTTATATGGTGTCTGAAAAAGTATATTAAGTGCCATTGAGAAAAAATTGTTTTTATTTAAATTATTTTTAAAAAATACTTTACAAAATGAAATGCTTTTTATAATATTTAATTACAATACTTCTATTAAGTATATTTACATTTATTCTTTGGGTACATTGTTTCAAAATTACAGTGAAATACAGCATCCATAATTCTTGGGGGTGCCTTTGGTAGGGATTGCTGGAGTCAGTGAGGGGTCAAAAACGAATGGGGGGACAGTTAGAAAAGAGTGGATGGGAGAAAGTTAAATCTTCTAGATTGTTCAGATTGAAGGAATCCATTGTTGTAACAGGCATTTTAGCCTTTTTAAGAGAGTCCATTCCATTGTTTATAGGAATGGCTAAGGCTAAGTCGATGCATTTATATGGTTAACCCTCTACATATGATGCAGCAGAATATTGTTTCCTTCTTTGGTTATGGGAGCTGGCCAAAATGGCCTTGCAGGCAGCTTACTGAACCGGCCGAAGACGGCCTTTACAATGCTTTAAAAACCCTAGGAGGAGAGGGAGTGTGTCATCCTATTATCACCAGATGTTGTGGTTTCTATTGTCAGGTCGTGGGTATACCTAGGAGGTACTGATACTTCCCGGGTAAACTGAAAGGGCTTCGGTGACTTCAATACTCATGGTCATTAACACTCAAATGACCCACAGGTTGTCTTTGGCGCTGTTTTTACGGGGACAGATCGAGTAAAAGGAGTTTCTCATGATCATTCTTTTTACACTAACATACTTCTCTTATACCTTGAAACACTAATTCCTCGCATCACAACATAAGAAACCTTCTTCGTCACAGCTGTATTCAGCATTCTCGACTCAGTTTATACTGATCAGACAAGCTTTGCCATCGCTCCCTACTTTCAGGTCGTGGTTTCAATACCTATCTAATTCTCTTTTTATTTCAAATAAAAGTCTTTATCAAGACTATTTTCTTTGGTTTACTGTAAAAAATCCTTTGCCTGGAAACCTGCCTTGCTGATTGCAAAAGGGATAATGCATCAATAAACCATAACTCCAAGGTGATGTGGAAATTAGTTTGATACAAATGCTAGATTACTGATGCATCATTCTACTGATGCTTCTGAAATTATCATAAATTTTAGATGATATTGCGTGAATTATATTATAGCTTTCTAAACTAACGGGATCCAAGTTCTATTTTTTAGTATGGCATTAGAAATTAATTTCTTATGGCTGTATTCACATATACAAAAGTAGCCTAATGTGTAAAATATTCATTATTTTTTAAAGTAAAAAATACATTCTTTTCACAGCATTAAATATTAATAATCTTGTATCTGTAATGAGATTTACTGCGAATAGCATTTCTTCTTGTAATGTATTGTTTTAATCAAAATAACGTACATATGTCATCAATAAAACATTATCTGCAATGGTAGACTCGTCCAATTGTATAGAAAATGAAGAGTTTTGGAGAATACCTATAAGTTTATTTTCAACATTAACTGCCATTTCTTCAATTCGTTGCATTACTATGCTATCGCTTAGGGGCAACGTTTTTAAAGCTTCATGTATATCCTGATGCATTACTGTTGAGATAAATTTTTATAAAGGGTATTATTAAAGTTTCTCCAATATTATAGCTTTTACCACTTTTTGCAATTAATTGTGAAAAGCAATAAGCTGCAGTTAGTCCATCTTCGTTTGTTGCATGTTGTTTTTTAAATGATGCAAGGATTGTTGGACGATTTTGAAATTTTTTATGTATTTTCTGAAAATATTCAATGGACTTTCCTTTATCTTTTGGATGCTTTGTAGCAAGATGCTCTCGCAATCGACTTGGCTTCATTGGATAATGGTTTATGACACAGTAAACACATTGGGAGTTGTTTATTTACAACAGATTCAATAAAACCCATCCTCAGATACTCCGGTAAATAGCCACAAGCGTATGTCTTTTTTTGAGACATGGGCTCACAATATTTCACACAATTTATAAAACTTGTTTGAAGGCGTAGGTACGTGCTTACTTTCACAAATTTAACTACGTACTGGCCCCACCATGAAATGAACTCAACTTGAGTGATGGCTGCTGGTACACCCCACCCTTGTCATGCACACTACAACCTGCTCTGTCATTGAGTCATTGTTGCGCGGTGATAACGGAAAATAGCTTCAGCATCGGACAAAACTACCTCCCACCATGAAAGCTTGAATCGCCCACTAGTGGGCTGTAGGGACCAGGTTGATTACCACTACTCTAGATGCTCAAGGAGAAACGATTTGCGAAGCTCCCTGTCGAGAACCCCGACATCCCTGTCAACAGAGATAAGGCTATTCATGTGCAAGTCTCATTGTTGCACAGGAAATAGGGGATGGAAATTGTAATGGGCTTCGGCCAATTCTTCAAGAATTTGAGGTCTAAAAGAATCCAAGCCATTCATAACGAGGGAACTACAAACTTTCGGCCAGTGCTGTATCCAGAGGGTTAACCATCCAAATGGATCTTTTGTTTGTTATGTAAATATAACTAAATAGCCATGGCATGCCTCCTATTAAATTAATTTTATGTTTGGATTGTTGAATTATTGCTTCTAAGACAGCTTACCATGTTACTGTGTTACAGCCCTCTGAATTTAACAAAAACCATAATTGCTGCTTGCTGTGTGGGAATTTTTCCTGGCTGTATTCAAATTGAATTTTCTGAGTTGACTTAGGGCATGCCACTTTGAGGGCTAATGAATGGTTATATTACATATATTTGATAGATATTTACTTTTTATGAATTTTTTTAAATGATACTTTTTGAAACAGCATTTTCTTTTTATGCAAAATGGATGTAAGAGTCAATTTAACATTTTGTGTTAATCTATTATTTTGTCATTCTATTTCAGATAAAAAATGAGAAGAAATTACAGATGAATTCTTTGAATGTAGTACAAGGCGAACACAAGACAGAAAGTATTAAAAGTATTTCAAAGCCAATTATGGACCTGAATGAGCGGGCTTCTTTAAGACAGTCTAATACTTTGACTGAAAAGATATTTCAATGAAAAGAGAAATTTTAGATTGAGAGAAGTATTTGAATATAGAAATCAAATATCAGTACAATTTAATTATTTTTAAAAGTATTCCATACATCCAACATTAATCAATTTGAAAATGCTAAATTTTCCCTTTTCAAATGAAATTATTTAATTTCAAAACATTCTGCGACATACAAAATGAGAAAATGCATAATGAATTTTGAATAAAAACATACAAAACAATTGAATAGTCTGATGCAAGCAGCACACCACACGTTTGAAATTCAATTTATTTTAGGCTCATGTATACATTTAAATATTTCTGATACTGTTTTTCTGACATTGTTTATCACATTTTTTATTCATCTTCAAAGTTAAAATAATTTTCTCTTTTCATTCTTTATTGGAAAAAAAGAGAACATTTTTATCTCATCACATTTATCAATCTCATTTTGTGACAGCATTAGATGTTCTTGTTTCAAACTAACCTACATCTTGTTGCTTTGTCTTTTATTCTTCCACATCTGGAAAATTTTGTTTTACTTTAATTATGACAATGAAACCAGCAACCTTGCATATACGAAATAAAGAATACTTCATATCCCCATGACGGACAAATCAATGCCCGAAGAAACAAATGAATATTGACACTGAGAAAAATACTTCTAAAAAGATCCTCTTTTTTGGAAAATAATGCTACAGTATTGAGATAAAACTTGCTACAAGCAACGAATTTACTTGTGCTGTTTTACAATGCAAAACAAGGTGCTTTACCAAAAGCACATCCAAAACAACTAAAAGATGACATTAAAGTTTAACGTGAATACTTTTTCAATTATCCAATAGAATGTAAGCATTCAGTGCAAACGAGTATGGTGGTCTCACATTTTTTAATGGAACAAGCAGGTTTTTTAAGAAACTATTATGATGAGCAGATATCTTTCGTTGCATAAAGGAAAAAATCGAGAAGATAGATCAAATGATTGAAATATAGGCGGACTCCTAGCAGTGGTAAATTATTTTTACCCTTTAAAAATATTCATTTCACAAATTCAAATGTTGAAATATTAACAGTTCACGTCTACAAGAAAACCAACTTTACAGTAGCCGAATTATACTCACCATAAGGAAAATTTGAAGAAAACTTATTAACTCCCTATTGTCTTGGAGATTTTGTAAACGTTATCAAAGGTTAACATTAACATGTTATCTGAGACAAATCAGTAGATATATTGTTTGATGAGTAATTACAATTTGTCTTAAATCGAAAAACTCTAACTTATTAAAGCCAACCTTAAGACTTCTAGATCTAAGTATAGCATCTGCAGATGTTTACCCATTCCTAAGTTTTTGTATTCATCCAGATCCATTTGGAAGTGACCACCAGTTGGGGGCGCAGCCCCCTCTACCCCGACATAAGCCATTATAGATTGTCAGAGGCGGCCATTTGGAAGTGACCATATTCAAAAGGTATTTTAAAACCGAACTAAAACAAAAGCTTTAAGGAAACGAATCATTTGGCTAAATCTTTTGTTTACAAATTCAGATATTACTGCAAAAGTTTCAAAATAATTGTAAAGAATCACTATTCATAGTAAAAGCTGTAAACTCAACCAAAGGCCACATTCTCCATGGTGGAACTCTCAGTGCAGTTTCTTAAAGGGACAAAGATTTCTGTCTCAAAAGAACTTTTCCATCCTTAGAATATTGGGCCAAATATGCGATTTTCTGCAAGTCTACATAGAATGATCAACTCACTCAAAAGAAATATAGGGAGTTTGCTGCAAAGCAAAAAATTCTAAAACCATTGAATTCCAAAAAAATTCAGGAAATCGAAATATCAAACCAATCTAAGATAATTGCATTGTGAGCACAGGAACTAACACTTCCAAGCACTCAAGCAAATGCCTTTGCCCTACAGTTTAGAAAAATCAGCTGTAAACAAAGCAATGCCATTCGATCCAGTACTGAAGATAGCACCTTAAAAAAATCTTTACCATCTCTGAATTAAAGTCTTAACTAACACAAAGAATTTGTCCCCAGGACCAGATGGAATTGCAATATCTTTAATTTAATGATTTGGAAAATCTAGCGAAATTCCATTATTTTGGAAAATCATGTTCTCGGGTAAAATCTTACTGACATCACCTCTAACATGCAATATTTGCGAACGGATGCTTCAACAAAGAGGGATTAAATATACGATGAAAAGAAATGCCTTTCACACAAGGCAAGCTGGATTTATCCCTTAAGAGATTGAAATATTATCCCAAATTTATCAAGATGACCTTAAAACTAGATCGTGTGGGAAGACATGTCTTTCATATCACTTGACATATGTTCCACATACAACTCGGTATGACTAGATGGTCTAATATAGTTGAAATTGCCAGAAAAGCAGCTCAATGAATAAGTAATTTTGTAAATGATAACTATCCACTGGAGAAATTGCAATTCCTTTACCATAACTCATACAAGTGGTGTACCTCAGTATTATCAGCTTTCCTTTTCATAATTTACAGGAATATAATCAATTTCTCCCTAAAGTTAATAACTCAATTTACCTACGTGACATTCATTTACAGTGCTGCTCATTCTTGTGAGCAAGCTTTTCAGAATTTTGAAAATGTTTAACAGGAAAGGTTAGAACAGTCAAAGTAATAGCAGTTTTAGGGTAAAATATGGAAATTTATTAAATGGAATTTAAATGAACTTAAGGAGAGCTGATTTATTTTGATTGTATGAAGCAAAACCACACTGTACCCATTGCTAATGGACATAATGTATGTTCATCTTAAGAAAAATGTGCTAAAACAAGAATTTCTAGCTCCAGAATTTTAAAATTCACTCTTTTCAAACTATTTTTCATAATGAACAAAAAAAGCTCCTTACTGTGCATCCAAGTTATACAATATCAGTTTTGAAAAAATTAGAATGTGCTTTTACGGAATTTGCACTTATGAAATTGAAACATGAATTGTTCAGATATATAAACCACTTGTACAAGTGCATCAGCTCAATATGTAAAAAGTACATTAAAATTGAGAGATAATAGCAAGAGAATGATAAGAAATAAAGATATGTGTACCTTTTAGAAATAAACAATGCACAGAATATTTTTATTACTTGTTTATAAACAGCATATAAAGAAGGAATGTGTATTAATTACATCGAATGTTTCATTAGAATACAATTTCAAAAGTTAATTCCACATTTTTATTTTACATAATGCACAATTAGATTTTTACAATTTGATAAACAATATTTTTAGAATTAAATTCCCAGATTTTGCACATTAAAAAGCTTCTCGAGATTCCCACAAGATGGAATGTGGATTTGAGAAACCAAGTTTAAAGTTGACAGATAGCTCAATTTTTTGTAAACAGATATTCAATATAGTGATACTTTAGTTAAGGAGCAAATATTTATAAATTAACCAATGCTGAACAATTATTTAATACATAAAATGTGTCTAAATAGAAATGAAAAATAAAACTAAGTCTAATGGAATGCAATTAAAATGGAACATTTCTAGCTTTTATATTTCAATCCTAATGGACCTAGCTTTTTTAAATTTTAGAAAACATTTCATAAAATAAATTGATGTCAAGGTTTTGTAGACATAACCTACAAACTAAAACATTAGCTGCCATTTTTTAAGATTTTTAAATTTTAATCATACATTCATGTTGACTACACACATTTTTCTTTTCCAACAATTTTTTTCCGAGTTAGAATGCTGTTATAAATTTATAGAACTATCTTCAAATATAACCTTAATTCATATTTTTTAGACAAAACTTAAGTTCATAAATAAAGTAATATAAAAATAAAGCATAAAACAAATTAATCCTAATTTGTCATAAAATGAGAAACTTAAAAATATAAAAAATGTAGCTGCATCAGCATGATATAAAAACACCTAGATAGCGTAAGTACATTTCTGTATGCTGAAAAATTTGTAAATATGCATATTTAAAAAATGCATATGCACGATACATTTTACAAAAATGGTTTTATATGTATAAAAGCAGAACAGAAATAAAAAGCTTTTAAATTTTAAGTTAGTAAAAATACAGTTAATCAACAAAAATAAAATTTACCATGGCCCCAAATTGACTACAATCCATAACATTTTTGCAACAGGTGAATGCATTTATCATAAATGCCAAATTACTGTAGCAATATACAAATTACCAAACCCACGATATATTGAAACTTCATAAGGCAAATGAGATTTTCAGTAAAAAATAAACCAAACAGAATGCAAAGATTTTACTCCAACCCAAATGCTCTCACATGACATCAGGGTTCCTTAAAATGTAGCTCATCACCATTTGGTGTTTTATCTGATTGGCATCGACCAATCAATTATGTATCGATTTGGAACTCATTCTTTGGGATATTTATTGGCAAAGTGTTGAAACTGTGTTCTAAAAACAAGCCAAGTGACATCATGTACAGGAAACATACCGTCATAGCACTACTGCCACCTTATTTAGCTTGATAGAAAATGCCTCATGGAATAATAAATTAAAGAATGAAGCTGAATATCAGAATAAAAATAGAACATTCACAAAATTTAAAGTACTGTAAATAGCATCTTGACACTACAATTCTTATGAACCCATAAACTGCAGTCTACTGCAATAAAAAAATTAGGCAAAAATTATGAAAACAAAGAAAATACAATTAAGTAAAAAATCTGACTAGAATTTTAAGTTAACAATTTTAAGATCTTGTGCATTACCAATGCATTTCTTTTAAATTTGAAAATAACAGCCCATATTTTTATTTGTAGCAAACATTTCTTAGTTACAAATATGAATTTTTGGAAAATTGTATGATTTTGAGTGAATTCTATACAAGTCAAGTAGAATTGAAACCTAACTACTAGCACCAGACAAACAAAGCATTTAAATTTACACACAATAGTATACTGAATTATAGGGAAATTAAATAAACAAATGTAAGATAATTATGTTTGTTGTCATATACAGTAAATCAAATAATTGATGAATATATTAATATTAACCAAAATTTTTTACATTGTAAATTTTTCTTAATAAATGGCTAATTTAAAGATGGTAAACTTAAAATAGGCCAAAATGTATTGCATTTAAAAAATAAAAGATGTTTAATGCAGAACTTAATGAAAAATAATTAAACAAAATTTCACATTAAACAATACACATTAAATCTATCACAATAGCATAATATAAAGTGTAGCACAGTAAGACATCTTAATAGAACATTTTGCTATGTATTAATACTTTTATCAACACTTTAATTGGCACATGTTAAAAAGAAAAAAAAAAACTGGATAAAATACTGCTTGTAAATTAACAAAATCAGTAATTCAGTCTTCCTTCATCAAAGTTAGATTTTACTTTTATATAAAATCAAACTATAAAATGACTCACTTAAAAATTAGAACTGAACGCTGAAACATGGGGACATTTACAAAAACAGGATTAATAATTTCATGTCATGAGTACCCATAAAATATGGAACAATGGTATTAAGAACCCTGCATCAAAAGCAGGGTTCAAAATTAGCAGTTTGGTAGTCATATTTTGCACCTTTAAATTTGTTTTGATGACCAAGTTTTCAGATCCAGTTGTCATTTTAATGCCTAAGTCTTCTATATTTTAGGATGTATGATACAAATTCTGACCAATCGACCACCAACATTTAATCTTCCTTCTGACACACACAATCTGTACTTTAATCTATCTAAATAAACAAACTGCAAATGCAAGACAATGACCCCGAACAAAAAGTTCTTAAAAGATAAAGGACTCAGAAATGCAAAGTTATCAAAATTCAGGTCCTAGTCGTTCATTACATTGTTTATACATACGTAAACAAAATATATTGTGAAATTGCACTGAGTATTTAGGCAACTGAGGAAAAACATTTGTGTGCAATTGGCATGACTTTATGCTTCTAATTTCAAACCCAGACATAGAAATTATAAATACATAATATCAGAACTAATATTTCAGATTCAAAGTAAACATACTTTACAACTAAATTCTCAAATACAAATATATTAAAAGCAAATTCTAGTAAACACATGAGCAAGAATGAGATTACATACAACAAAGAGGCACTACAATTACACATAAATAGCTTATTTAATTAAAATTTGTACAAAATTCTACCAAAGTTAATACCAACATTGAATCGAATTTCGTAGATAATTTACATATATATAATAGAATTTAGTGTCACATATAAAACTCCATACAGTATAACACTAGTACTGTAGGACTACACTAACACAATTTGCCAGCATCAATGAAAGACATTTTGTAACATTCATCATAAAAAGCACACAGGGGAATAAAAGTCACAGCATAAACAGCATCTAGCCAGCTAGAGCAGTTATAAATAAATGTTCACGAATGAGTCACACCTTTTCTTGCAACTAGCATATTCAACACAGGATGCTTTTTGATATACTCCACTGCTTTGTCGTGTGTAACCATCGTGAAGTCGTAGCCATTCACCTGCAGAATCTTGTCGTGAACTTTCAAACCACATTTGGCGGCTGGACTGTTCTCATACACTTCAGTGACGTAGATCCCATTATCTTTGTAGCCTTGGGAGCTCTTATGGTAATCCTGATCGATACCACCCCCGATCTTGAACCCGCACTTCAGGACTTCTTGTCCTTTCGGATCCAGTCCAGGTTCTTTGGTCAGTTTGATGGGAATGCTCAAACATTCAATCGCCATACCCGGTTGATGCTCGAAAGCCATTTCAAAAGTTGAAATAGAAGTGACAAACAAGAAAAATTCAAACGATAAATATATTGGAATTAAGAGATCAAATTCAAATGTATAAAATTGTGGTATTTAAAAAGTACTCTACTTTATTATTAGTTTATACCTGCGGGAGATGTCAACTCAGAAACGAAACGAAAATGCCAAATTTGTAGGTAAAGTTACAGTTAGAATTCATATCAATATAATCCTACGAATTGGTGTCCAGCTCAGATTTTGCTTGGTGTACAATAAAAATAGCTTTTAGCAACAATTAAATGGTTTTCATGACAAATTACTGATTGTTTGATGTTTCTTTATTTCCTTTAATTTTAAAAGAAATATATGTGTAATTAACATCTGCATAACTAACGATAACTTCCATATCACTCTGGCGGCAGTATTTCTCAGTTTCATTTTCATTTATCACCTTGTGGGCTCTATAGAAATACGTGCATTGTTATTGTTTTGTATTGTTAAAAGTCCTGTTAGAAGTGGTGGATGTCAGCTGTTAGATGCGTCCCAGGTGTTCTAAAATCTTTGTTCTTTTATGAGATGTTGAAGTTTGAATGAGTTGACAAATATAAAATGCAATGCCTTGTTCGTCAAGCTGATGCTGTGATATTAGAAGTTGAAGTTGATGCAAAAGCTAAAGGAAAACAATGTCTTGACAAAGTAAGTTTTCTGAAATTTGTTTGCTCAGACGTGTGTCCACATTAGATCTCGCATAGCAACTATAACAAAGAAACTTCATTTAAATAAGTACTTATAAGAAATTGCTGTGATTTGTTATTTTTCTTGGGACAAATGATTTTTTGTATTTTAAGTTTGTTTCTCTAGCTCTTTTCTAAACTTGAGAACAGGGGTATATATTTGCAAAATTGTTTTTGTGTAAAAAAATCGATGTTTACATAAATGCAATTTTTCAGGTATTTATTCAATTTGTTCGTGTTTTCTGAGCAAAGATTACAAGGCACTTTTAAAACTTATAATTGATAAATAACCTCTGAATATGATAAAGCCTTATATTTCCATCCTATCTGTTGAAATATTTTCATTGTTTCTAGAAATATGGGAAAAGGTTCTGCAGTAATTTCTGAAATCTGATTTTATGAATGGTGATTTGAAGTTTTGTGTTAAATGTACTTTTCTACTTCAATTACATTAAAAATAATTCAATCCAATATCACTTATTGGTTTACTACTTTGCACTTAAACTGTAATCCCAGTAAATGGAATGGAAAAAGTATGCTTGAAGTTGTGTGATTTCTGAATTTCATTCAGTCCTATTTTTCATTCCTTATGACTTATCTGCAATTTTATCTTGATCTTATTTTTATCACTTAAAAGAATTATGAAGATGTTCTTTTAGAAATTGCTTCTTTATGTAAAGTATAAATACTCTTTACATTAGTCCAGAAATAGCAAATCTTTTGTGAAAACCTTTCTTTAATTTAGCAGCTAAGGCAAGAATTCTGATGCATACATTCTGTATTTTATCAAGTGATGAGACTATTGAATTCATAAATGTAAATAAATATACTTGTCAAAAATAACCTTGTGGTAGATGCATACCTTTCTGTTATCCAAAGTTGTTACTCTGAAACTATGTGTAAGTGAATTATTTTGACCTTTATCATCAAGCTTTTCAAAATCACAATGTTAAAAATTCTCTTACAATTGTTAAACTATACATCCACAAATGAAAATTACTACAGTTTGTGAAAAGATTTATCAACAATGTAGTCTTGTTTTCATGTTACAGGTGATGAAAGTAAGACAATTTTAGTATAATTAAAGCTGTGTTAAATGATGAAATTTTTTTAGGTATGTGAAGTTCTTGGCATCATTGAATCTGACTACATGGGTCTGCAGTACACAGGACCCCATGGTGAGAAGTTATGGCTAAATTTGAGAAATCAGTTGAGACGACAGATTCCTGGCCCACCACCCTACCGTCTGCAACTCAGCGTCAAATTTTTTGTCCCTCCACATCTCATTTTACAAGATGTAACTCGGTAAGTTATAGGTTCACATTAATGGTAAAATTCAGCCTTGGAATGCTTTCAATTTTTTGTTGCCAATGGCAAAGGGCTTAGCATTACTGACACATGCCAATTTGACTGGATTGGGTGACCATACCCTATTGACTCACATTACTTGACTCCCCACTTAAATGGATCTTTTTCTCTAATGATTGGCCAGTTGAGCATTATTCATCGTGGTATTACAGTCGCAGATTTGTGAACCACTTTGTGCTACTCTGGTGCATCATGGGAGATGGGTTCGCATTACACCTCACACACTTTTTTGGCAGAACCCATTTTTAGAGACCACACATTCATTCCAGACATTCATTTTTCAACCAAAATCCAGTACCCTGACCACTAGATCGATTGGTTGACTCCACTTAAATTAGTTTTTCATGGATCTGATTTAAAAATAAGTTGGCACATTTTTATAAAATTTATTTAAAAAAATGCAGTTACAATATCCTATAAAGTAGAGACCAGATCTACCCTAGAGCAAAATGAATAGTTTAGTTAGAGGTAAAAATTAAATTACATATAGAAAAGTATTTAAAATGTTTTGAGTGCTTAATGTTATTGTGTGATCTCTTCTAAAGTAGTATATATAGGCTATTTAATGCACTTTGTCGCCATATGGCAACTTCCCTTACATTTATCTACAGTTTCAGATATAAAATACTCTAGATATTTTGATACAATTTATTTGAAATATTTTCTCAGTATTTTCAATTGGCTGGTTACTTTATTACCCTATAGAAATTCCATTTTCTTAAAAACCATATTATTTAAAGAAAAGGTTAATAAGATTATTTTAAATTAACTTTCCATCAACTTCAAAAATTTTCACAAAAATTATCCCATTTCAGTCATTGAAATTAAAAACATTCTTAACCTAGGTTTATGCTCTGATTATTAATCTTTGCACATTAAAAAGCATGTTTTAAAGTTTAAAATTAATAATTCTATTTGTGTAATGATCTAGAAATTAATTTCTGCAATAATTTACTTTTCAAATGCTTTTATAGACTTGTTTGATTTATGTAAAGGTAGAAAATAAAATTAAGTTGATTTTTGCAAAATTGAAAAAAAAGCTGAATTAGAGAATCAATAATCATGGGAACATTTTTTCAGGCATCATTTCTACCTGGATGTACGACGAGCATTCATTGAGAATAGACTGCGCACAACTTCTAGCCACCAATTATGTCACATTGCCGCTCTCATTGCTCAAGTAGAACTCGGTGACCTTGACATAGCTGTTGGGTCAGCTACAGCTCTTCTGAATTATCCAAAGTTTTTGCCATCCAACTGCTTGACTACCTGTTCCGAAGACCCAGAACGTCCACCGCAAATTCGAGTGAGATGGCGTTCTGGTGGAAATAGTGATTCAAATAGTAACAGTAACAATAGTACAGATGATATTGTTTCTGAGTCAAGAGATGAAGACCAACAGGTGAGTACTCTCATTTATCTCTCATTTATTTACTTAGCCAAAACCACCAAAAAACCTTTGACACTAAATGACAAACTCAGAGCTTACATTTAACTTACCCTCTAATTTAATATTTTGTCTCATTCAAAACCATGTGACTTAAATGCCAACTCCTCATAGTCTGGTTATAACTTAGTGACAAACAGATTAGCAAAACAAACAACCAAATCAAAGTTTCTAGTAAAAAATTTAAGTACTCAAAATGAGCAAACATACAAAAGGAAACAATTAAAATCAGGAATTACAAAGTGGAAGACTTGGCAGTATTGCTGTAACTCATTTGTAGTGACCAAGTGTCATCTTTATCATCATCAATAGTTGTATTCTTTGTTTATTGGCTAATCTCACTAGTCATAAATTGTTTTCTATTCAGATTAGTTTAACATGCTTAAAATTAGGCTGAAATAAATGTATTAATTAAAAATATTAAGTGTAAAATAAATTTAAGGTTTTCTATTCACAAACACAATAACTCACTTTTATATATAACAATTTTACAAAAAATAATTCTTGCATGATATTTTCTTCAACAATCAGTTTGATAAATTCTTAAAAATACCTTTGTTCTCAACTGTAGGTTAGCATTGAAACAGATAGAACAGTTATGACCCAACTGTGTCAAAAAGTTTTGAAAGAGCATTCTTTACTGCGCAATATAAAAACCAATGTTGCAGTTTACCAGTTTCTTAAAGAAGCTTCAGAGCTTGAAGACTTTGGAATGGAACAGTATTTTGTCAAGAATCGGAATGGTGAAACCCTCAGAGTTGGTGTTGGACCTACTGGAATTCTTATACATGATCTTAACCTTCACCTTAAACACAGGTAGGCTATTATGTTTATAATATTACTTCAGTGGACCTACTAAGGGAGATTATTTGAGTAGGGGTTTAAGTAAATCCCAACTGCTTCAAATATGTATACATTTTGCCAAAACAATTTTTGTCCATTCCCATAATATTGTGTACATATTTGTAATATTTGTCCCTCACATTTCATAAGGATTCAGGCTACTGGAAATTATAGCCAAGCCCTCGTGAAGGTCAATAAGGACAAAATCTTTCCCATTTTCAGCCTCTCCCCTTAGTAAATTCAAAATTAAAGAAGTGTGACAACACTGATTGTGAAATTAGCAGTATATGTAGTAAAGTTAGTAGTAAACTATGAATAAATCTAGCTGTATACCAGTATCATAGATAATAATATTAAAGTGAAAATTTAGCCTATGACAATGTGAAACCTGGGCAAACTTCCACTCCTATTATCCCTTTATCAGATCCTGATAGGTTGATTGGGTTTTATGGTATAAGGGCCATATTTGGCCATGCAGAACCAAATAATGTGAAGTAAATGGACATACACACAAGGAAAGTATTGATACAGAAGAGAGAAATACAGAGGACGGAATCTAACCTACGCCGGCTACGACTCACAGGTTGCTAGCACAGAGTTGAAAAGCCCACTCATGATGACCCCGATCCTGATTGAAACAACTTCATTGTTTTAATATTGAAGGAAACATTAACTTCTGAGTGAAGAAATGGTAATTATTTTGATTCAAAGACACATTCCCTACTTTGTATAATTAATATTTATAGGGAGAGATATTTTTCTGCTTTTAGATTGAAGTACTTGAAATATTTGGCAAAGGGAAGGGTACAGTTGTATGTTATCTTGAAGGTGACTACTCACTGATTATCTGATGGTTACTCACAAACCGCTTATCTAATGTATCGAACATTGTTAAACAGTGTCAAAAGATGAAATAAAAATGCAAATTGTTTGTCTATTTTGTAGAAAAATATCATTTAAAGCCCTTACTGACGACAATCTGAAGGCACTCGATTGGTTTATCACTTGCCTACTGATATTTATGAGTTTCAATTGTGACAGGTTATGGTCAAGCAGTAAATATTTTTTTTATTAGTGTGAATTCTTGTCTCACAAAGAAGGATACAATATTGGCATAAATGTTATATGTACAATGATGGAATAGCACTATCTAGTGTACATGAATTATATCTTGCACTATCTGACGTGAATCTGGGCACAATAAACAAAAAACTACTCCAGAGCATACTTATATTCAATGTGGCTGTCGTGGCTCAGTGGGTATGCCCACTGCGCTAGCAACCTTCGAGTTGTAGGCGGCGTAGGTTCGATTCCTGTCAGGTGCATTCCTCCTTGGGTGTATTTATCTCTTCTGTGTCAGTAAAACTTTTATTGTGTGTCTGTCTATTACTTGATATTGTATATCTTGTGTCTGGCACAGCGTGGCCAAATATGGCCCTTGTGCCATAAAACCCTAACAAACCAGGGCTGCCAATATTCACCTTCAGTCCCTCTCTAACCTGGACCAAACTATAACCTTATTGCCCGAAGGTCTGATGGCCGAGTCTCATAGACACATGGTGCCCGCTTGTGGGCAAAAAGGGTTGCAAATCTTACAGATTGTATACCCCAAATGTGAATTAGAAGTTTTTTATGATCTAATATGAATTACAAAAGCTTGTAGTTTTCTTAAATTCAATCATTAAGAGATAGGAGGTAAACAATACAAATTAAATTTCTAAACAGGTACTTTAAGTCATGTGCATTCACACACTTGCCATCTAGTATGGAATACCTTTAGTTTCTATAACTAACTCATAGCTATGCAAAAACATAGTTAAACCTACAAAAGCCCTGCTCAAAGTACAAATTTTTGTTTGGGGATTGTAAAAACGGTTTTTCTTGCTCCACTCGAATAATCTTGCTTGTCATGAATAAAGGCCTAATTTGTATTTTTGTTTCAATGACAATATCAAGCACTACATTATTCTGCTCACGACTCAAATCTGCAGATGATAAATAAACTATCACAGAATTTAAATCAAGACAAATGAAATGAATGGTTTCAAATTCATATTTAAAATGATTTTGAGTTGTGCTGTCAAGTGTTACATTCATTATAAATAAAAGCATAATATTAGATAATGGATTCTTCAAGGAAATGTGTAAGGTGAAAAGAAGTAATAAGTTATTTTAAAAGGCAAGATGTTTGCACAATGGGCGAGATGATCATGCTAATATTGAAACATAATTTGTGTGAACTTTGTAATGCTTTTCGTTACATTAAAAGAAGTTTTCTAAATTTACATAAAGTGCTGTCATGATGGGAAAGAACTTTAGATGACTGCATTCTCTTGATGTTTTAATAAAGTTGATTTAGCTGATCAGAAAAAAAAATTTAAAGGCTAAAAGGTTATGAACATATCAGAATAAAATATTGCTTTCACTATAATCTCTATAGGTTCCTCCTGGAATCGGGCGGTTCAAAATTACATGGTGTTATCCTCAGATCTTTCCCTTTGTGTTTGATCCCGGACCGTCGCAACAGCCTGTTGTATTGCTCCAGTGCGATGCTAATTAAATACCAACCTCCTGGAATCGGACGACACTGTTTCTGGGTATATGCAGGACCATACCTGAGACATTACCTAGCAGCATGAAAATCTAAATAGACCATTCCCTCTTCACAAAAATGTTCAATTTAAAAAAATGGTTCCTTAAAATTCTTTTTGGATATTCTAATATACATTAAGTATTTTGTATACAAATTCACAAGTAACAAAGAATGCAAAAATGCTGACGAATAAAGTAAAACAACTAACAAATATCAGAAAATGTGTAACTG
The DNA here is from genome assembly GCA_933210815.1 of Meta bourneti. Taxonomy (NCBI): domain Eukaryota; kingdom Metazoa; phylum Arthropoda; class Arachnida; order Araneae; family Tetragnathidae; genus Meta; species Meta bourneti. Next base: position 75,949,425 of record OW119928.1, read on the forward strand.
GACATTTTTGTTAAAAATTGAAAACATTATGACCACCCTTTATTTTTCTGATGATGTGCAAATTCATGCTCTGCACATCATCTAGGAACACTAGATGTTTTTTAGTTTCCCTTGTAACAGCCCTGGGAATATGGTTAGATCATCCACCACCAGTGCAAAAGACTTCATGTATCTAGAAGGCCTGAACGTGTAATTGATAAGTTTTCTACTCTTATTAAATCATGTTCATTAAAATAATTTAGAAAAACAGCTGTCAAAAATATTTTGATACTAGGTGCATTACAAGCAAGCAGGGTTTGGCTCGCACACAGGGTTCCTACAGGTTCTTAAGGTAACCTGATTTTTTACTTTTAGTTTTTAAGTGCCCTTAAGAAACTTCAATATTTGCTGAAAGTCTAAAAGTTTTTTAAAGCCTTAATTTTTACAAGAACACTGCACATTTTATTTCACCTACATTCAAAAATCAGTCAATGATACTCATCCCAAGTCAAGTGTCATCAAAAATTGAGGGCATAATATAGGTTAGCTAAAAATTGATATATTTTGAAAACTAGGTTCATGAGACCCAAACCTAGCACTCATGAAAATTTCTTCACTGTGCACTCACAGGTTAGTCTGTTCCGATCTATGTGAAATGTAGACCCAAAAAACATGAAAAATAGCCTTGGCCTTGAAGAGTAGGTAGATAGTTGCATTTGCGTTGCTCTAACACGACTGACTATTGGTGATGGTCCTGGATCAGTCCCGAAGAGAAAGATTCAAGGACAACACCTTGTAATTTGGAACCATAGTCTGATGACGAGGTTAACATCTGAGTTAGCATCCCACTCTCCAAACTTCTACCCTTACCAACATGAAGATACTTGAGACCATGACAGATTTAACATGCATCAACCCACACATCAAACCAGGTGCCTTTCTCTGCCACATAATCTGCATTTAGCTACACTTTAGTTTCCCTTGTAATGGGTTTAGTAAACATGCTATTGCACAAGTAGGATAAGGTGGAAATTGTGAATCAGCTCATTATAGTGTGACAGAATGAATAAAAATCAGACAAAACATGAATGTTTTTACTCATCAGCATGACTTTTGTATTTGCTAGTCATGCATTCAAATTATTTGTTTAGAAGCCAAACACACCTGCCAACATTTGACATACTTCTGTTTATAACAGTGTGACATAAATACACTCTTACCCATAATTGACAACATTTATTCATTTTGCTTTCTAATGAATAAATTTTCTATTTGAGAACAGAACACTGCTCAATTTTTGCATTTTAACAAAATGAAATATTTGTGAAGGGTAATACTCGCAAAACCACTGTCAGACGTTGCCATCTTTAATACCTCAGAGGAAATCTGTATTTTTATCCTGAGTGATATTTAGAATCATCACAACCACCATGTGCAATAGAAAAGTATTAACTTAATTGCACAAACAGTTTATTGTGGTTTATCAGGCCATTGTTTTATATGTTCATCTTTGAACTTCTAAAAATTTTCTGCTTTTTAAATATTTAGATTAATCCAAATTACCACGCAATCATATCTATGGAAAAGCATCCAAACTTTTGTATACCATAACCTGGTAAAATAAATAATAGTGATAATATGTAATAATTAAATAAATAAAAATAGTGAAAAAAGTACAAATTTAAATAAAAAATTAAAACTTAAAAATAGGGCCATACCTGCCAATTTTTGTACAATTTGGTCATTCAATACATGCACTGATTTTGGCTGAATTGTAAGATTATATGAGTGTGTGGTAAGATTAAGATTTTTAACAAAATTTTAAAATAAATCTGAAGTTTTGAATTTTGTTTTTGTAATTGATCCAATTCGTGTTTATAGACATTTCCCAACAACAGTTCCTGTGAGAAAGCATTCTGTATTATAGATTGGAAAAAGTAAATTCTACTACTATAATTTTCCTGTCTCAAAATTAATTTTACCTCTAGCTGTTTTGTGTAATAACAGGATCGTCTTCCATCAAATAGGTAGCACATTTTCAGACAAAAATCACCAAAAACTTTGAGAATTCAGAAAAAAGGTTGCTTATGTCAAGTTAGTGTCACAAAATCGTAGTTGATATTCCAGTTCCCTCCCGTAAAAATTAGCTGTGTGTATGTCCATTACTTGATGTATGTCTTGTGTTTGGTGCAGCATGGCCAAATATGGCCCTTGTGTCATAAAAAAGCCAACCAACCTTGTTCAATAAAATAATTCCCAATACAACCAATCCCTAAAAATTAGCTTTAATACATCACTCTTTGAAAACAGCTAATCAGCCATCGATAGTAAAATACAGAATATCTTAGATTTATGTATATATTGGGGGCTTTAAAATGTATATGCTTAAAATGCTGCTGGTCTGCATGTTATGAGCCCATAAAAACTACTTATGATGGGCTACTTATATATATAGATTATATGACTGAGTTTTTTTAGTTTTTATTCTTTATATTGTTTTCATTTTGTAAATAACAATACATACAGTTAGGTAGGGCATTAATAAGAGATTAAGCATTTTTATCCTAATGAAAAATCCTTTAAGAGTTTTTACCTTTTTCTGATGACCCATGTACTATGAACTGAGTTGAGTGTATTTTCTGTTTCAGAGTTAATGGGAAAATAACACAAGCAATGTTTTCCTCACTGCTCTAGAAAAATTACTGATTAAGTCAACACTGCTGTAGTCTAGTCCTCAGCTCAACAGGCTCTAAGTTCAAATCCTGGTCTGGTTATAGTGATTCATTATCCACTTTGAGCCATAGGTACCACTTTAATTAGTTGTCAAGTTGTAGAAAATGACTAGAGCGATAAACCAACCAAACCAGCACTGCTCTAGACAACTTTTTCTGTAATCGAATACATTTGCATAAAAGAAGTAAAACTTTTAAAACGTAAAATATACCCCCTCCAAAAAAATTATAAGCATCAACATGATTCAAAAACTTGAACATCCTCAAATTACTATGGCAATGTTCTGGGCGAAACTGCAGTAAAAAAATTAAAAAAAAAACAGTGATGTTTATAAACCATCACTTTGAAAACAGCTAATTAGCTATTACAAACATGTAAAATACCAAATATTGTAGATTTATGAGGCTTTAAAATGTATATGATACGTATTTGGTCTATATATGGCAAAATTTGGGTCAAGGAAAATCATGTGGAAGAAAAATGAGTAAAATATCATAATCGAAATTCATTGCATAGTGTTATATTTCCTATGGCAAATATTGGATACCCATATCTGTATATTTGTTATATTTATCCCTTATGTTTTAGGGGACTGGGTCACAATAGTAAAATATTGGGGCCCCTAGGATTTGGCGACTGGTAGATGTTTATTGAAACAATTTATTTGGTTTCTCATTGGTAATATTTTCCCCACCTGTTTTAGGAAGGGAGTGCTCTAGATGGACGTAAGGGGTCCCACCACCCCTTAAAAGCTTAAAAACATATTACTCCTCGATATATCGCTCTTGGGGTCAGGGGCGCACCCAGGGTATCAAACTGGAATGAGCTATATTTTTATTGTAAGCTCTTTATTTAATGGTTGATTTTAAAATTAAAAATTCCTTTTTGTAATGTAGAGTGTTAACTAGACTTGTTTTGGAATGGTGCTCCAAGATTTAGAGTGCTTTCCCAAGAGACTAGATTTAGAGTGTTATTTAGAGACTAGATTTAGACTTATCTAGAGAGTAGTTTTAGACTGTTACCTACAGGCAAGTTTTAAAGTGACTCATCGTAATTTTTTGTTGGAAGAGAGTCCCCCTATCTTTCAAACATACTCTACTCCCTTTAGTATTGATCATATTTCAATAGCCTGTCCGTCTTTCATCACCATCGTATCCGATTTTTCAAAAGTACAATTCTAAATTTATAAGATTTGATTGGAGAAAAACCCCATTCAAATCTTTGCATTTATATACCATTAACTTTATATAAATCTCGTCTAAATTTTTTTATACATTATTCCTGAGTCTACTTTTTCAAAATTCGTAAGCATTCCGAAACTAAATTTTCATACACTTAAAATAAATTTCTGCCTTTGATTCAATTATTGATTTTTCTTTTCTCGCCTTTAGCTTAACTCTGCTTTCTCGATTGTTTTATCTGTATAACCATACGTTTGGCGCAGATTGTCTGCGCCATAATGCCCCAAATCCAATCCGTTTCCATATTTTGCAACCCTCAGGGGCACATCTCCTTTAGATGTGTTCGGGCTTCACGAATCCGAGGTACTCTAGTGATCTTTTCTTTTTCCATGGGGCTTACTGTCTTTAGTATAAACACGGGGTACGCTCTCCCGGGATATCTAAACGATGTTTCCTGCTTTCATCCCATTACTCTGTTTTCAATCCCTCTCTTTTCCCCTTTCACGACTTTTTTGACTTGACGTTGTCTTCTGTTTGGCGCGGCTTGATCAAATATGACCCTTGCACCATAATACGCCAATCAACCATATTTTGCAAAAACATTGTATTGTCTGTTCCAAGTGAAAAGGAAAATATCTATTAAGTTTTGAAATCGAGCTTGATAAGTTTCAAATGCTCCATGTGATGTGATTATTTGGTTTATGTAAAAATTTCCCCTAAGCAATTAACCGTAGAGAGAACAACTTAAATTTCCATGGCTCGTTTTCGGGAACCAATTCAAATTGAGATCACCTAGTGATTACTAGGGCTGCATTTGGCTTTCACCTGTAAGAACTGCGTAGTAGAGTCGCGGAGTTCAATATCCCTTTCCCATACCTGGATTCCGTCCAGATGTTGCAGTTGCAAAGTTGTGTAAGATTTTTACTATTTAGACTGATTACGTTAAACTTTGATGCCAGCGGTAAATCTAAGACAGAATGCTTTGGTCACGAAAAGTTGCCAACATCCTCAATAGTATTATCTGGAAAAATTTATAATCCCGACATTTATTTGCCTTTCAGCTCAAAGGGCTACTTTTAGGAAACTGGAATGGTGATTTGACAAGTCTTTTTTTAAATCAATCAGGACGTGTCCAGAGTAATTTTATTCGAGATCACGATTTTACGTTTACTTAATTGACACAGGTACGTTTTTGTGAATCCGTATTTCAACTCGTGTAGTCTAGTATCCTATATCCTGGTTTAAGATCCGTGCTACACGTGTATTTCAAAGCTCAGATGCCTGTGTACATACGAATTGCAAAGATAATCTAGTTCATAGTTTCCATAATTTTTTTGACTCAAAGCCCCTTTTTCAAAGACAATTGTTTTCTGCGTCCCCCTTTGGAAAACTTTTTTTCGATAAGTTTCAAGTGTAAATATATTTATGTAGCTGTTTGCAATTTTAGAATTTCTAAAAGCTATTTTGGAACTGAAATTATAAAGCTATTTATGTCTGCCACCCAGTACTTCGCGAATTCGAATCCTGGTTTGTAAGCGCATGGATGTTAGTGATTGTCTTTGTTAGGAGTAGCGACGGCTCACCCATTGGGTGCTCCTTCACGAGAAAGCGTCGTTTCGCACCGAGTGGTCAGTGGTAGGACTTGGAAAAATTATTTTTTATTCAATTGAAATAAAAATAAATTGCATATAAACACAGATTGATCACAATTAGTAATTAATATCAAATAAAATCAGTAAATATTAAAAAGAATCGCTAATGAGCCTGGTGTTGTGCTACAATTTGTCGACATTAGGCTCTATTTTCGTCTGCAGCATCCTTAATCTCTACGGTCAATTATTTGCAGTCGGTTCCTCTTAGTTAAAGAATCAATTACAATACATTACTATAGTGAGTATGGTCAAGTAGATAAGTGCTGAAATATTTTTAAGCTATACATTTTTTAGCATCTTTTTGCGTACTCTCGTTCATCGGTGCCCCCTATTTCCCTTGGGTCTAGTACCCTCAGGAGTACATCTCCTTTAGGTGTGTACAGGCTTCACGGACCCGAGGTACTCTAGGGACCTTTTCTTTTCCCATGGGGTTTACTGTCTTTAGTAAACAGGGGGTCACGCTCCCGAAATAACCTAGCTATCTTTTTCTGCTTTCATCCCATTACTCTGTTCTCCTATCCCTATTTTTTCCCTTTCATCCCGTTTGATTTCTTACTTGACGCTGTCTTCTGTTGGGCTCAGCTTGGCCAAATATGGCAATTGCGCCATATAAAACCCCAAAACCAACCAACCCCTGAGTCCAGCATTGCCCCTAAGATTCCTTTATCGCCCACTTTGGGAAACTGATCTAATTTAAGTCACTTCAGCAGCAATAGCCATTTGTCTTTTCTTCTAAATGTAACCGAAGAATAAAAATGCATAAAATATCTTCCATTTGCTTCCTACAGAAATGATTTCTGACTTTAGCTAAAATTCGAAACAGGAAACATCCGACTGTTCGAAATGCTAGAAAGTTCCAAAATGAGTGAAAATTTTAAAACTTCGATGTGAAATTACCGATAATATTCCAAGTTAACTCGAACCCGTCCGTGTACACGGATAATAAACCCGTAAATACCGGCCTATTAAGAACAAGGTCGTGGAGTGAAATCCGTGTACACGGATAGTAAATATCTGTGTATGAGGCTTTTTCTTCAAAGCTAAATGCAGAAGTTGCAAGTGTTTTTCTGGTAGAGCGTGCTTCCTATACGTTTCCGTATTGGGTAACCGGAAATAGAATCCTCGCTCGTCTTCCGGGGGTTTGTTTGTTTACACTGAAAATCCCTCTACTTGAGAACACGGATTTCAAATTCATGTGCACTTGCAAAACAGCGATCCCTAAATTTTATAAAGGGGTATGATTACATTTTTGCTATCTCATTTTTGGAAGCCATTTACTTTTAAATTTTGTCATTTTCACCTTAGAAAGTAAGGAGGCCTGCGTTAGTTCGGTTGGAAGAGTCGCGGACGCAAATGGAGGGTTTCCGAGTTCGAAACTAGATCCAACCAAGGACCGTCGTGTACGTGTGGGCTGGTGCATGTTAAATCTGTCGTGATCTTAAAAGTCCTCACATTGGCGTGGTGTGGAAGTTTGACCGGCTCATGTGTTATCCTCGTCAATTGACCTTGGTTCAAAATTACGAGGTGTCCTCGGATCTTTCCCTTTGGCATGGATCCAATAGCCCATTGTGTTGCTCCAGTGCAACGTTAATTAACTACTTTCCTTCCCGAAGCCAGTGTTTGGGGTGGGCCAACTACTAGCAGCCTGCTAGTTGTAGGCGGCGCAGGTTCGATTCCTGCAGCTTATCTCGGGAAAATTTCGACTCTTGTGTCAGTAAAAACTGTCCTCGCGAGTGTGTTTACTTGACGTTCACCGTCAAAATACCAAACAACCAACTCTAAGGGAGCCACAACATAGTTAGAAAACTTGATTTTGGGTCTTTTCGATGGGACTCAACACCATCCATAGAAATCTAACTAATTCAAACTCATATCAAAGCAAAATTCAATAGATATTTGGATATTCAGAAATTTATATCCTAACTTCAGTCAGCCCTTTCATCTTCCAATGAGTTTCGTTACAACGCATTATATTCGATAAACGGAGAAAAGTATTGAATGTGATCTACCCGAATTTCTCGAAGGATTTCCTTCATTTGGTTATCAATTGTTGCGGGATAATTGATTCACACAAGAAAAAAGACTAGAAGTTAATGTATTGTGTCTGATTGATATTATCTTAAGGTCTGCAGGAAAATGTCGAACTCTACGTGGAATTCACTCTGATAATGAAAACGCGATGCTTAAAGATATTAGAAAAAGTACTGAATAATTATCTAGTATAACGTTTAGGAAATATGGCGCACTTCGAAGATATTAATACGCTGTCGAGACTACGCATATATTGCCATCCCCGCAAGCGTTTTTGTATTCAAGACGGTGAGTTGCATTCTGCCACTGTTGAGTAACTTGACTTGCGAAATTATTTATTCAGGCAATTTAGAAGATATAGAGTTGGCAAAAAATTGAACACTGAAGGAATGTCGTCGAGAATGTAGGCTCTAATTTACAAAGCTGCATTGCATAAACGACTGCTGAATCATCAAAAATTTTGATGTGTGAAATTCAAAATGTGTTTTCACCACCGACCGGTTTCTGAAAAGCCGTCGTTTAACGCTTTGAAAAGCATCAGCTTTTCAGATGTTTACAAATGTTTCACTTTTATACTTTCCTTTTTATAGTAAAAATTAACAAAAGTTTTTGTTTGAAAAAATTTTGAATGAAAAAATATTTCTCCACCAAAATTAATTAAAATTGTTTTAAAAATTAAAGTTATTTTTGTAATACGAGTAAATTAAGGAGTTCTTTACAAATTAAAAAAATGGTTTTGACTCAAGAACCCGATACCACCGTTAATTGACAAGCATCATTGCAAATTGGCTATATTTTTCGAATCTGGTAATTATAGAAATAATTCATGGATTTCCTGCAGGGACTTCCACTTGCGCGCAAGTAGTAGGCATCCAATATGACGGCCTCTCCAAATAGCCGTTTGGTGACAAAAATTTTAGTCGCCAATTTGGCGAGGAACCGGTACCGTGTTTTTAAGTTTTACCAAAAATGTTTTTTCGAAAAATAAAATTGAGTTTCATTGGTAAATTTTGTTACAAGTTGACATGGATCATATCTATCCACGCTATGAACAACCATTTTATTTTGTAATATGAAAATATTATAAAGTTGTATGTTTTGCATGTATAAGAAGTTCCAAAATACTTAAGAATGAAAAAAACTAACTGGAAAGTGTAGTCACAAATCATTCAATCAAAACTACGTGTTTATCATTTATTATTCCCCCTCCCCGATGTCATAAGTTTAGTAGTGTTTCTTCAGAAATTTTTTTTATTAATGCGTAAAGTATTGTTTTAAGAGCGAGGGGGCATATCTTAAGGTGTGTACGGGCTTCACGAACCCGAGATACCCTAGTGATCTATTCTTTTTCCATGAGGTTTGTTGCTTCTGGTAAACATGGAGATCGCGACCCCGGAATGCCCTAGCGATCTTTCTCTTTCTTCATCTTTTCTTTTCAATAATAACTTCACATTTTCTGTCTTGTGTTTGGCGTAGTTTGGCCAAATTGGACCCTTGCTCCATAAAACTCAAAACCAATAAACTATTGTTTTTGAGTTTTTCAAAACCAATAAACTATTGTTTTTGAGTTTTTCAAAACCAATAAACTATTGTTTTAAGAAGTCAAAAAGCCGTTTGGGTGACGTTTGACTTTTAGTCTAACTGTTGTTGATCAATCCACTATCAATTCTGAATTCATTCTTTGGAATTTTTTATTACCGAAATGCTGAAAACATTCGAAAAATAAGCCAACGGACGCATTCCAACAGAAAACGTACAGGAAACACGTTCCGCCGCAGAAACACTGTCACCACCTGACATTTAGCTTGACAGAAAAAGCCTCAAAGGTGAATCTGCTTATGAGAGATTTGCAGTGCAAACAAGCGAGTCGGTCTTCGAAGTTTTTACTTCTGTCCAAATGGCTCTCGCGTGATACTTATAGCAGTAGCTTTAAATGAAGTTTATCGCCGTTTTGGCAACGTTTAGCGTTTAATCTAACTATTGCTGACCAATCAACCATTACATATCAATTCCAAATAATCTCGCGGTGATTACACATAGGAGTTACTTTAAAATGAAGTTTTTCGACGTATTTTGGTTTTGCACCGTTCGCCGTTTAATCTAATTGATGTTGACCAATCGGCTATCATGTATCAAGAATTCATTTTTTGGAATTTTTTTAGTGACGAAGTGCTGAAATCGAATTCGAAAAACAAGCCAAATGAAGTCGTTTTCAGAACTGACACCACAAGAAACACGTATCTCCATAGAAACACTACCGCCAACTACATTTAGCTTGACAGAAAATGTCTCACAGGGAGCACAAAGAGGCCAACGCAGTTCGTCTTATCCTGGTTTTCATAGAGGCCTTACCATTTAATTTTCTTTTGACAGGGACATAATCGGGGAGGGGGTCCGAAGGAACTCGAGTCTTCCCCATAATATATTTTATTTAAAACAATCGAAAACGCTGGATGTGAATATAATTACATCAGCGGTGATCGCGGTTTCGCAAATCTCAGAGGTAAAATACGCGTAGACCAGTCGGAAAGAATCACTTAACGCATTTCTCATTCAACATTTGGACTAATCGATTCGAATAGAGGAAACCAGGGAAGGAAAACTGGGCCATTCCCGAAATTGTATTTTGACAGCGCGCCTGTTGGTACAGGATAGAAAGTTGGTTAATTTGCTGTGTTTTATCATTGGATCTTTCGTCTCTTGTTTTCATCGGATAAGACTCGCAGTATGAAAAACATCACTTGTATCCCTCATTCAAAGGAAACCAGTTTAATCACGTTTTCCAAGGCCTTTGAGCTTGTGGGTGGGTTCTGTGAAATTCCTCGACCTCACTATCTTCGCTTCGTTATTTGGTCAGCTGCTTGCGGTTTGTATTTCAATGGCAATACGATCTTCAGGAGTTCGGAATGTAGGTAGTCATCATCGCGTTGACAGTTTTCAAACCCGGAATCACTGGATGGCTGAATGCGTTAGAGACGCATCACTGAACAGCAGAATAAGATTTTGCGGAAATTGAATGGATGTAGGAAGTTGACGAAATACGAGTTGGCAAAATCTAGATCACCAGAGGCGAACTGTGACAAAAATTGGGTCATATACTTTCTTTAATCCTTCATGGGGTTTCGACGAGATATGTCGTCCATCAAGATCTGACCAATTTTGCTAATGACGAGATATCTCGTCATCACGATATTATGGATTTTTTTATGATGACGAGATCATGATCTGGTCAGTTTTCTTCCAATGACGAGATATCTCGTGCAGCAAGATCTGGTCTGTTTCGCTAATGACGAGATACCTCGTCGAGACAAGTACCAGGGGGGTTAAGTAAACACGGGGCATCATAATCCCGAGGTGCCCCAGATCTATCCTGCCCTTTACCCTTACATCTTCATTGCCTTCTTTTTCCTCCTTCATATTGGGCTACGGTAGCCCGGTTGGAAGAGTAACGGACTACCAAAGATCGTCGTGTACAAAGGGGGCTGGTGCACGTTAAATCTATCGTGGCCCCAAATGTCCGCACGTTGGCGTGGTGTGGAAGTTTGGAGAGTGGGGTGCCAGCTCAGGTGTGACCTCGTCATCTGAACGTGGTTCAGAATTATGTGGAGTTGTCCTGTTTCCCTTCGGTGTTGATCCCGGATCGTCGCCGTTAGCCCGTTGTGTTGCTCCAGTGCGACCCACCTACCTCTTAAATACCCACCTACCTCTTATTTGCTTGATGTTGTTTGGCACAGTTTAGCCAAATTGGCCTTTGCACCATAAAACCCCGAAACCAACCACGAGTTGGGTTTTAGCTTTTTCAGGACTACCGGTTTACCTTCTTCATAGTTCGGATCCGGAGAGTTGGCATTAGAGTCGTATGGTTTTAATCGAGTCTATTCGTTAAACTAGAGGTCTGGTTAAACACTAGCTCGTGGAACGCATCAAGGTGAAAATCTTGTCTTCGTTTGTGGTTGAGAAATTTCCTATTCTCCGAATGAGAAGTATATGGGCAATGATTTCTTGCCAGCCTTGAATCTTCTAAAGCAGAGCCATTTTTTTTATTTCATTTGCCATCAGCAGATCATGAATGAATACGAAATGCAAATTAAAAAATTTTTTAATGGTTCTATCCCTTCGGCGATTTAAGGTTGGCGAGAAATCATTGCCCAGGATAATTCTCATCGGATACGATAAGGATATTTCTCAACCACTCACGAAGAGATTTTCACCATACTGCGTTCCACGAACTAGTTGATAAAATGAAAGCAATGCGTTCTCACTTTTGTGCTAGTGATATAGTGCGGCTCCGGATGAGAAGGCAGTCGACCTTGGGTCCGTCGTTTTTTTAAAAGGTTTGGAAGCTTGTCATGAGAAATATACCATACGCAAAAGCATGAATGGATACCCACCGGATAAACTCGTAATAAGTAGAGCCCGGATTGTTTAGACAAAATATCCCTGAAAACAACCTAAAAATTGTTTAAATTTTGGCGTTATTGAATATTTCAATATAAACTCGAAAATCCTAAGCAAAATGTGGTCTTAGATCTTATGTTGAAACTGGAGAAAATTCCCTCCAATCTTCGGGGCCGCCGTGGCTCAGAGGTTTTGCTCACTGCTCTAGCAACGTGCGTGTTGTAGGCAACGCAGGTTCGATTCCTCCCTTCTTGTATCAGTAAAACTTTCTTGGTGTATGTCCATTGCTTGACGTTGTCTCGTGTTTGGCTCAGCATGGCCAAATAGGGCCAAAATGACCTAATCAAAAGCATCGGTAAATGATAATGACCTAACAATTCTAGAATCAGATTGCAAATGGAATTTCTATCATTACGGGTCATTGTCTACGAAGTATTTACAAAAAGATGGCATGTCAACAAAATCTGGGACCTAAATGGTGGGCGTTCCTCATGTATGAGCTCAAACCTTAGCAGACCACTCCCACTTCTCAAAAACATTGCATTTTCTAAAAGAACGACCTTCATCACTCATTCAGAAAATAATTTCGATGGTCCATTCTCCTAGCTCCCGGTTCCCTACTTGCGGTGCCCTCAGAGGAACAGCTTTAAGTGTGTATGGGCTTCACGGACCTGAGGTACTCGAGTCGTCTTTTCTTTTCGCATGGGGTTTACTGTCTTTATCGAACACGGGTGTCTCGCTCCCGGGATATACCCAAACGATCGTTTTCTGCTTTCATCCCATTCTATTTATTCCCAATCCCTCTTTTTTCCACTTTCACTTTTTTACTTGAAGTTGTGTTTGGCGCAGCTCGGCCAAATATGGCCCTTGCGCCATAAAACCCCAAAACAACCAACCCTACTTGCCGTAATGTTAAAATGAATATAGCGTTTAATGAATTCTTTTCCGACTGCTTTCGAGATTACAGGCGAATTCAGACGTGTATTTTACCTGCAATGTGTAAAACTTCGATTTCCTCTGATATAACTAACTTCAGCATGCGTTTTAGATAGCTTTTCAATTCCCAAACATTTTTTGAAAGATTCGAGACCTGTGGGTTCTCCTGACACATCTTTAGGTGTGTACGGGTATTACAACCCCCAGGTACCCGAATGATCTGTTCTCCCTTCTGTTTTTCCCTCATCTAACTTTCTTCTTTTTTTCTCCCTCGTTGTCTTGTGTTTGGCGCAGTTTGACCAAATATGGCCCTTACTCCATAAAACCCAAACCAACCTGTGGGTTCTCCTCAATACATCCCTGCCTTTGATGCCCCCGAAAAAACAGCCCTGTCCTTGATGACTGCTTTTTGAATAGTAATGAAAAATAAGAATAAAATATGCAAATTCAGAAGTTTTTGACGTAGAATACGTCTTCTCTTTCGAAACCGGGGTACTTTGCGCTTAATTTGTGAGTGTCACGAAAAACGTTGATCACAAAAAATCTAATAACTTAAAAACTATAAATGATACATAAATGAACGATATCGCGTACAATAGAGCATTAAACAAAGCATGTTATAAATACCCATTGAGTTTCTGTCAACTTCATGGACTGATGCAATCGCAGCGCAAAGTTGAGTCACGAAAATGTGAGCTGCCGCGCACATTAATTTAGTCTAGCACCGGCCTCCTCTGGGAGCATGACGTTTGAGGTGTCATTTGTTTCGTCTCCTTTCGCTTTATAAATAATAATATTAATGAAACCTAAATATTTAATGCTTGTTTAGATATCGGATTTCGAAGTGTGGAAATTGCACAATTTTTTTAAAATGTCCAAATATATGCATAATAAACACCAAAAGAATTATAGCAAACGTCTACAGGAAGAAGATCGAGAGATGAGGAATCCAAGACCCAAATATCTGATGCTGAGCTTCAACGGGCTCGGCGGGAGCGCTTGAAAGTTGAGAAGTCGCACCGTCAAGGTGGACATATGGCTGATACGAGTGCGCCAAGTACTTCTGCTGCTCAGTTGACGCAAATAGCATATCTGATGACATAAACATTTTCATTATAGAGTGATGGAGTTGAACCCATGGAGGTAGGTAATGAGCCACAACCATCAACATCAACAGCGAGTACACCAATTGTGGCATATGTGCGGAATGATGAATATGAGAGAATTTGGGTAACGCTAATAGACATTTTCGTGCTGTATTCATAAATAATGAATTTGGATATTCGTGTAATGTTTGATAGACTTTGGTTTGAGAAGGATCTGAAGCAGTTGCGGAACAGTGGAGTGATATCCGCAACGAGTTACCTCTGTTCCAATGTGAATGATTTCATGCTGTGTAGTCATTGTAGAACAAATTTATCAAAAAAACACCACCGTTGTCAAAATCTGAAATCTTAATAAAAAATACCACCGCAGCCAGAAATCTTATATACTTCGTCATTTAATTTGTAAATGTAAATTTGTACAGTGTTAGAAAAGTAGATATTTGTAATTTAAGATATGGCGATACTGATGAAATGTTGCATTTGGTATTCGTTGTAACCAAATATGAACATTTGATGTGTGAATCAAATGCTTTAAACTGTATTGTACTAAATTATTTCTTTCGCTCTCATTCGCCATGTGGCCGCACTGACGTATTCTACGCCTTAAACCTAGCGGCCGTATCCCGACACAGCACCGTCCTCCTTTTTTATTACAATCGCAAAAAGAACCCAGAGAATAAGTGTAAAATTTTTTATCGAAAAGTCATTGCTGTTTGTTTGAGTTTGTGGCATGCTGCGACCGTTTTTCGGCCGCCCCTATTTTTTCTGAATCCGTGCAAGGCACGTCCAGCGCACCACTCTGGAACGGCCCTGCGATCAACAAAATCTGGCCCTAATAAGCGAGTCGTAACCCGTACTATTTAATTTCAACCAACAATTTAATCCTTATTTCCTCGGCAATCGTTATTCGCAGCGATCCGAACCCCACGCAAATCGAAAGTTGGCGCATAATCGAATCCGGAGCTACCATTTTCTCTGCAGCCCATAGGAAGCCGCAGAGCTACTTTCCCCCTTTTCAATGCGAACTTCCTCTCCTTTTATTTGCAGATGGGGACGTCCTTCCTGTTCCATGGTGGTTCCTGTGGGAAGTGGAACACAGCCATCATTCATTCCCTCCTTCGAGTAGAGCTCGTGAATGCGTGGGAACAGAAAACATGTTTACGGTTTTTTTTTTCGTCTTTATTATTAACGGTTTTTTAAAAAAAATCGTTTTCCACTCATCCTTTTGGGCAACGTATGAGGAAATAATGAGTTCTTTTACCCTTTCGTGTTATAAAATGTTACATTTTTTCTCGGTGTTCTGTTTTGAGAAAAAAATACTGAGAGTTTCGTTTTATAAATCACGCCTGAAAAAAAAGTGACTACTCATAATGGAGATTGTATTTTTTTAAATTAGCAAACGAGAGATTTTATTAAATTCTTACAAATCACGGAAATTCAATAAGAAATATGCTTGAAGATTTTCATTCGTTTGGCTCCTGTAAAATTTACTTTTCTGAGTTGTCTAAAATGCACCCTTATATGAGAATATTGGTTTTGTGTTCCACTGTGATCTTAAAAATATTTATAATACTAACAGACCAGTAATAAGTGTTTATAATTGTGTCTGCTTCTATTATATCTGTTTTGGTTTACAAGAGGTATTTTTGTGATGCTAAATGTAGGTTGCGGTAATGTTTTTGAGGTGAAACGTGTTTTTTAAACGTATTCCAAACTTGACATCTCTTGGCTGTTTTTTCGAACACGATTTCAATACTTCAATATTCCACAGAATGCATTCCGAATTGATGTAAGATAGTTGATTGGTCAATAACAGTTAGAATAAACGCTGAACGTCGCCAAAACGGCGATTAACTACACTTTTAAGGTAACCCGATATGTGTCGTGCGAGAGCATTTGAGTTGCGGGAGTAAAATCTTCACCTTCTGTCTGGTTTGTTTTACTACAAATTCCTCTCATTGTTGGGACCGCTGTTCCCGGTTGGAAGAGTAGTGGATTAGCAACCGGAAGGTTGCGTGTTCGAAACTCGATCCAACCAAAGGCCATCGTGTACATGGGTGCTGATGCACCTTAAATCTGGCGTTGTCTCAAATGTCCTCACGTTGGCGTGGTGTGGAAGTTTGGAGAGTGGAGTGCCTGCTCAGGTGTAACGTCGTCACCTGACCGTGGTTCAAAATGACGAGGTATTGTCCTCGAATCTTTACCTTCGTGATTGATCCCGAACCGTCGCCAATAGCCCGTTTGTTGTTTACTTTCATGTTCCTTTTATGCAAATTTATACTATCAAATAAAAGAATTGTTTGTTATAACTTTTGCGTGTAGGCATTTTCTCCGAACAATGATTGAATTTCATTTTGCATGTTATAAACATTTTTGAATTAGATGCGCACAAACATGTTTGATAGTTTCTATAGCTATAAAGCTTGTTAAGATCGTGCAATTAGTGCAATTTTAATTAGCCAAGATGAAAAAAAATTGCCTTCCATAATTAACGCACCTAGTGTGTTCTTTTTTTTTGCATTTCAACATTTTATGTAAGCAATGGAAAAGCAGTTAATATCAATATTTTACTTTCTTAGAATTTCAGTTTCCTGTTATTCCCCACCTCTGCAACGTTGACTTAATTTGAATGCGTATCCATTTTTAACCAATCCGTAGGAAAGTTAATTCACATTTGGATCCCAAGGTGGAAACCAGAAAATGCATCAGAAACCAATTTCAACGAGAACGGCGAAATCGTACTTATGCACCATCTATCGAACACAAAAGATCAAGGTCTCCCATATAGTGGGGGATGCTTATACCATTGTACCCAAAAAATGTGGAAGTTTTTTCTATAACGTGCTGTATCTTCTAAGTTTAAAACGAAAAATATTTTCATTGTATAAAAAAGTTGTGTCCAAGTAAAAGAAAATTTATACAATTGGTACAAATTAGACATTGAGTACGTGAAATAAATATCCCATGAAGGCTTATCCAACCTTGTACTGGGTCCGGCATTCATCCTGGTACTGGAGCCCGTCATCTATTCTGGTACCAGATCCCGTTATCTATTCTGGAACTGGTATCCGTCATTTTTCTTGCCACTGGGGACCGCCATTTTTCCTGGTACTGGGACCCGTCATCTATCCTGGTTCTGGGACAAGGAGTGAAAATGGGGGGGGGGGGGGTTCTGGCAAAATGAATAATAAAGCTTCTCGAGTTTCAAAACGAGAAAATTTAAAATAACTTAATACTGCAAATGTGGGTATATAAAGTAAAATAATGGTGTAAACGAATTGGAATCGTCCAATTCAGTGAGAATGTCTGAAAAGTTGTCTAATATTTTATTTCAATCTGAAAGAATGCCTTTGTATTTTCAATGAGTAAAAATTAGTCGTTTCAAAAACAAAACGCTACATTTTTGTTTGGTTGAGCCGTGAATGAAATTAAACTTTGCCCGATTTTAAAATTATATAAAAGTAAAATATCATTGTTCATGAAATTCATATAAAATGCATTGCTGTAACTTAATCGTCCATTATCTTTGTGTTTAGAAATCTTTGATGATAGGAACTTGCGAAATATGTCCTGTTGACTTGAAATCCAAAAACCATTGTTATTCTTTTCCCCAAGTAAAGAATATTTTTGTGACCATGAGATTCCTCTACTATGCGTCGTTACCTTGACTACGAGTTATATCCAGAACAACTGATAATCGCGTTATCGTTCGTCTGAGGGAAAATGTATCTGTTCTACGCTCTCGCGAACTCGTGAATTATGTATTTTAGGTTGGATATTATCCAATAACAATGCTCTAGGGCTTCTGAGGTGCGTGTTGGGATGTTTTAAAATGTCACTACGGGGTTACCTTTTTGTTTTCCCGTACCCTTCAAAATTCTTGTTTTGAATAACCTTGTAAATTTATGCCCTGTGCTGCAAGCTGACCTTTCGAAGAATTGAGATTTGATATACGATCGTTTGGTAAAACTTCCTCCGGGTACACATTTCGAATTTTCTGGGAAAAATTAGCAATTTATAAAGTTCAAGAGAGTAAACTGTTCGTTTTTCTTTCTATTTTATAGGTTTTCTTAAATTAGAGGAGGAAATATAATCGTATTTTCAAGTATTTCCAGTTTTTAAAGTGAATAGGATGAGTCTATTGCAACACGTCATATTTTTATTCATCGCTTTCAATTTTAAATCAACATGCACTTCTAGTAAAAATGTTTGGATAACGTGTTTTTTATCACCGAATTGTTTGTCAAAGGGCTTCCCCCGAGCAGAATATTTGATTCAGGTTCTGGGTGAATCCTGCAGTTATTACACATAAAATTCCAAGAATTGACTCCTATTTATTCCATTTCCTTGCTATATAATTGCTGGATCTAGGCAACATAGTGGAAAGCCACAGAAATATATTTCCGTAATGAAAATAATTTTACGAATATTCAAGAGGATCGAAATAATTCCTGATTATTTGAACGTTTAAAATAACATGACCTCTTGAATAGTGGATAGATAATTTTATTTTGGAAATTCAATTTAATTTTAAAAATTTAATTTAGTTTAACACAACCTTACAAAATTTTCAATTCACAGAAACGCAACCTCAATACATAGTCATGTATAGCAATTTTCAGGAATAGCCACACGAGAACGAGATAACGCTCAAAAACAACACTTACGTAGTCCAATCTTACCTCTTGACACTAACCTCCGAAGTCTTCTGATTGAATTTTATAGCGTAAAGGGCCATATTTGGCCAAGCTTCGCCAAATAACGTCAAGTAAATAGACATGCACACGGAAAGTTTTACTGACTCAAAAAAGAGAAGTACACCTTGGTAGGAATTGCCGCCTAACATCGCAGGTTGCTAGCGCAGTGGGCAAATCCACTGAACCATGGAGACCCCCTCCATCTTGTGGAGATTCGATTGATGCCTTATGTAGGGTTCTACAGACAGACAGCAAATTCAGATGTTTTCTGAACTATCGACAGTTCACTTCCAGGAACTTGTCGATGAACTGGCTTGTAAAAATCTTTTTGGTTCATCGAATATCTGTATATTGATTTAGCAGCAATCAGGGTTTGAAATGAGGAGCAGGTAATTGAGCGTTAAAGGCAATTAAACATTTTACCTCAGTTACCAAAATGTTCTACATGGGTGCAATTTTAGATTTATTTTATTTTTGTGAATGCAGTAAATACATACTGTAATGACTGGGGCCACACAAAGATTAGGCTTTGATGCGTCTGTTTTAAAATGAGATAAAAGATTATTGTTAGAAGGATAAATGAAAAGTTGATCTGTCGGAATATTCAATTGGCAGAGCCGTTCCTGAGTCATGTGTTGCGCCGTGCATTTACACGCAGTCAGCAAAAATAGAGGCGGCCAAGAGACAGGCTCAGTATGCCTTCAACTTTGAATATGTCCAATTATAAATTGTCAAATGTGTCGGGAAATTATACTTCGATTAATACGTATTCATTCTTTGCAGCTTCTTTTTGCGTTTGTAATAGAGATACTTATGAGTGTAGATTTTGTTCTCTACATTAGAATATTCAAAAAAGCACTCAAGAGCTGCGATGTATTCAGGAGAGCTCAAGGGTATAGAATCTTTTTTCGCGATGTGATTTTGAAATTAAAGAGCTATAAAATTACATTCTGAAGCTAGTTTTTGAGAGAAAATCGAAGTTTCGTAAATCGCACAGGTAAAATATATCTTTGAATACGTCAAATAGTCTGAAAACAGTCGAAAAAATCATTAAACATAATGTTCATTTAACATGGCGTTTGGGACCATAGTGGCTCAGTGGCTATGCCTACTGCGCTAGGAACCTGCGAGTTGTAGGCGACGCAGGTTCGATTCTTCCCTTGGTGTATTTCTCTCTTCTCAATAAAACTTTGTGTGTGTATGTTCATTATGTGATATTGTTTGGCGCAGCATGCCCACATATGGCCCTTGCGCCATAAAATCCAACCCCCATTACGGCATTTAGAGAAACGGGATTTGAATTTTGAATTTTACGGTGCAAGGTTCTAAACAGTACAAGCTGCGCCATTTAGAGAACCTTGGAAAAGAATACTGGACCATTTTCAGAATACATGCTTGATGGAAGGCGTTCTTTAAAATATTCAAATGTTTTTAGAAGTGGCGGCTTACCGAGGATCGCACATGGGCAGTTCATACCTCAGTAACGGCAATGGAAGCAAGTACATCTAAAATACACAGCCTCACTGTTTTTCTGATAGTGACAAAACGACCAACGGGATGAGACCCCAGAACGCGCCTTTGAAACCAGGAACCATTCCTGAATTATGAACTGCCCTCGCGCAAGCCTCTTCTAAAAAACATTTGATTTTTTAAAAGAACGCCCTTCATCAAATGCGTATTCAGAAAATGGTCTGTTTGTCTATTACTTGATATTATATACCTTGTGTCTGGCGCAGCATGGCCAAATATGGCCCTTGCACAATAAAACCCCAAGCAAACAAATCAGAAAATGATCTAATGTTCTTTCTTGTGGTTCCCAAAATTCGTAATGTTAAATGAGCATTGCATGATTTGTTCCCGACGTATATTTTAACTTCGTGTCTTGGGAAACTGCAATTTTCTGTTATAAATTGATCGTCAACCTGACCGTGGTTCAAAATTACGTGTTGTCCCGGGCCGTCACCAATAGCCCGTTGTGTTGCTCCAGTGCGACGTTAATTAAATACTTACCTACCTGTTATAATTTGTGTCAGCTTGTATTCTGAAAAATCATTTCGGGAAGGATTCTATCCCCGTCGCTTTCCCCATCTTTGATGAATGTTTTTTTAATACTCTAATGAAAAGAACAAAATATAATGATTCATAAGTATCTTTAATTTACAATCGCAAAAGGAACTTACAAATGAACAGACGAGTATAAAATTAGTTATATCTGAAAATTGATTTGCTGGATGTGTTTATTTAAAGTTGAAGGCACACTGCGCCTATCTTCTGGCCCTCAAATTTCCGACTATGTGTAGGTGCACACCCTGAACGCCACTCAGGAATGACCTTGACCGCTACGTATGTTTAGCCGACATGTACACACGATTTGAACGCTTCCTAATTAGATCATTAGTTACTGAATATTTTATGATGTAATTGCTTTTTTATGCATCACTTCCATATATGAAAATCTTCCTTTCTCATTTTCCAGCATCTCATACGCATCCATTCACCTGGCGACCCATGCAGGCCGCTGCTTCTTCCTCACCTTCCTGAACGACCCGGGCGACACCCAGGCCCTGGGCCTCAAACTCGAGAACTGCCACTCCGCCAGCGCCCTGTACCGGGCCGTGACGGAAAAGCACGCCTTCTACAGCTGCGAGACGGTGCGGAACGCGGTCACCTCCCAGTACATCAGGGACCTCAAGGGCACCATCGCCTCCCTCTTCAACGAGAACACCGCACTGGGGAAGAACTATGTGTTCGACATTCAGAGGACTTGTAGAGAGGTGTACGACCACACGAGACGTGTCATGTATCAGATGGAGTCTGTGGGCAAGCGGAACTCCAAGAACTTTGACACTGCTGAGAACCTCAGTGTGGATGGTCTGAATAATTTGATGGAGCAAGACTGCCACTCGACCTCCTGCAGGGTGAGTTGCGCTTTTAACGCGCTCCAAGTGGTTCCGACGTGATATCTCGTCCATCATGAAAAAATCGGCAATACCTTGATGCTCAGATTGATCTGGCCAATTTTGCTAATAGTCAGATCAATCTGTGCATCAAGGTATTGTCGATTTTTTCATGATGACGAGATCAAGATCTGGTGCCCTTTTGCAAGCATGTTGATCGGGCTGAAAAGTTTTACGTGATTTACAAAATATCTATCAATTTTGCTGTTTAATAATCTGACCAATCCATGAAAATCATTCGTTAGTAGATTCATTAGAATTCAAGAGTCCAAGTCGAGACATGAAATCTGATTGTAAATGCACCCCCTAATGCTCTGATTTTTGTGTTTTAAAATTTCCTGTAAACCTAGTTATATATTACATGAGAAATGATTCAAAATTCCATTTTGTACTTTCTATCAGCTTCGATTGATTGTATCCGAGAGGTGTGAATACTAAATAATTCTAGAATCGTTCCCCTTCTCAAAAAATATACTCTTTTTCATTTCAGTCCTTCTCCCCAACGAGCTCTCTGCATGGAGACTTGAACAATCTAAAAATTTAATGATTCAAATGAAGCATTTTAAAAAAATTGGTATTGTCTTATGAAGGCATGATTAATTAATATTGTTAAATTTAAAAAATCTATTTATTTGGGTCCTGTATTAGAAAAAGTTTGAATGTTTTTGATATATTGTACAATCATTGTTTCTGCTTTCCATAGATTGTCCAAGAACAACTTGCAGCCTTCCAAGACTCTATGTTGTGCCGGGTGTGCATGGACTCCGATGTTTGTACAGTGTTTTTCCCTTGTAGACATGTAGCGTGCTGTAGTACATGTGCGCCTCTATGTCAAAATTGTCCACTGTGTCGAAGCAGCATCTCTGAAACACAACACGTTTACCTACCATATACAGGACTTTCCGAAATTTCAAGGTTTAATAAGGAAGGAACGTCTTCAACAAATACAAAGATTAAGAGATGAGACAGAATAACCTCGAAAAATATATCCCACTATTAAGATGAGACTGATGGTTTAAAACTGTTACAAGTACAACTTTTAGTTATATGAATTTGTAAATTGAGCATACTCACTCTATCAACTTGTTTTGATTTACCAGTATTTGTATTTGACTATGATTGTGAATGTTCAATACCTTATCATACCTGACAACTCTTCCTGGATAACCACATTTTTCAGGTCTTCCGGATTTTTTTTCAATGTGCGAAATTTTCAAGTGACGCCAAATTCGATTCTACGTCGTGGCAATACATATAGGACGACGACATTGAGTACCAGCCAGCTTTACCGGAAAAACACTGTTTTACGGCCTTCCGAACGGAAAATGTATTCCAGATTTTTCTTCAGAGAAACTTTTCAAGTGACCCAATTTCGAAGTTTTGGCGCCTAGTCGTGGCAACCATGGAAGAGAATCATCAGAATCAGTGGTTGGTAAATTGCAAAAACTTCCTTGGCACTAATTTTCAAAAAAAACCTATACCTCTAAAAACACAAAAAATTTAATTGCTTTTTTGTACCTTTGGTGACATTTTGTGCAAAAGTCGATTTCGCCAAGTACGAACTGATGCCAAGCATAATATCAGTTATACAGACCATGTTTACTTTTTCTGTTTGAACTGCTTTGCTGAGTCCAATTTGGTGCTTTTTAATTAATTTTTTATTTTGATTATTTTTTAATATTTTTCATTACTGACAATTGCATGTTGGTTTTTGTCTTAAAAATCTTCCTAATTTTTTTGTCTTGGAGGTTGGCAGGTATGGTTTGTAATTGAAAACAAGTGATCCAGAATGCAAAATGTGTTTCTTAATCTGTCTGCGTTTCCAAACGCTACTATTTTGGTATGGTTTGGAAACAAATGCTTTTAAAAGATTGGATATGTTCCAATGTTTTTAAATCCTACTCATAGCAAAAGTAAAATATGCATAATTTATACATAATGTAGGGAGAAAACTCAAGAATACGGTACCGGCCCATCGCCAAATTGGCGACTGAAATTTTCGTTGCTAAACGGTTATTTTAATTTTTCTATCATGGGTAACCATATTCCAAAATTATCGTCATTATTGGCCATAGTATCGTGTTCTTAAGTTAAACTGTAAAGTACTACTTTTCTAGTTTGTTCAAGTTATTCAAATACATTTCAAGGATATTCTAGGTTTTTTGTCCTTTTATATTTAAATTGTTAATAGAGTACCTGCAAATATTGGATTTTTGTAATTAGTTTAATGTGTTGACTAATGTAATAATTTTGTAATGTATTTCGGGTTGAAATATTATGTATAAGGAAGTTTATGGAAATTTTCACCTAATTTAGGGTATTATTTAAATATTTGA
Organism: Meta bourneti; assembly: GCA_933210815.1. Classification (NCBI taxonomy): domain Eukaryota; kingdom Metazoa; phylum Arthropoda; class Arachnida; order Araneae; family Tetragnathidae; genus Meta; species Meta bourneti. The sequence goes on from OW119928.1 coordinate 75,973,431, forward strand.
GTTTTTTATTTGCAGTCTTATTACTTTATTACATTATTAAACCGTGTTTAATGTGATATAAATATAACTCTACTCTAAATAACATAGTATATTTTTGATCTTACAAAACTTTAGTACAAATAACTTAGGAGTTTTACTCGCTCTTATTATAATCAATATCAAATGCTTGAAGAATTTCACTTTAAAATTAAGACATTCTTATTTGCCTGTACAAATTTAAGTGATCAGTTTTGGTGCATTAATATATCTTTTTTATGCTATTTACATTAATTCATTGGTTTGTAATTCAAATTTTACACAGGAAAATGAATGCCAGAATGTGGTTATATATAATGTAACACTTTTCTTCACAAATGCAGATTTTTCTATGATAATCGCACAATTTTAAAAGGTGATACCTGTTGCTAGTAAAAATGTAACTAAATATTACATAGTATTTTTGGTAGGTCATTAAAACTTTTACATCAAAGTGTTTTTAGACTAGATATTTTAATATAATATTTCTGTCTTCTATGTAGATACTTTAAAATATTGACCTTTTGTGGCTATAAAAGTGCAATACTCTAATTTAAATTTTCAATTAAAAAAGCAAGATTTAAACATCAATATATATTTTTGAAAGAATAAAACATGTACTTACATACTCATAATAAATAATATAGTGTACATTAAACCCATAATGGACAATACCATGTTTCTCATCCTACCCTTGTTGAAGTATTAAAATTACTGGTAGAAATCTGTATGAAATGATTTGTAGTCTTCCAAAAGTATTCTCCAATTCACTTTTTTATTTGTTTTATTGTGTATGGGACAACTCTTTAGAATGATTGTGATATATGTGTGAGTAGATGAAGTGTCTGCCAGTATTTTTATGTGCACAAATTGTAATTATAAAGTGAAATAAAATATAGATTTTAGAAATTTTCTTCAGTATTACATTATTTAATGTTTGGAGCCATTTCCTTTACTAATTGAATGTTTTGTCTTGAATTTCAAAGGTAATGGTACTAAGGATTTGAAATTTTTTGACAAGCATCCAACGTGTATGAAGAAAACAATGCTTTATTTTTAGTTGCAGCAGTTCAATTAAACAGTCAAAGGTACTCTGAATAATTAGGCTCACCAGTGTCTAAAAGAGTACTCTTAAGGTAGGTAGTTGAGTTAATGTCGCACTTGGAGCAATACAACAGGCTACTGGCGACAGTCCTGGATCAACTCTGAAGGGAAAGATCCGAGGACATATCAAATTTGAATCATGATCAGATGACAACACCTGGGCTGGCACCCTACTCTCCAAACTTCAACACCACACCAACGTGAGGGCATTTGAGGCCATGACAGGTTTAATGCGCACCAACTTCCATGTACACGAGTCTTTGATTGGATGGAGTTTCGAACTCACAAACCCTCCGGTTGGTAATTTGCTACTCTTCCAACTGGGCTACCATTGCATAACATCCCTCTTAACTGGAAGACTGAACTGGTTCAGAGTTCGAATCTCGTCATGTCTCGCCATAGTCAAATTGGCTACTTGAAGTTTCCTGGTTTCTTCATGATGTAAATGGGAGCCAGTTACCCCAAAGTCCTCCAGAAAGGTATGTTCTCCACCACAGTTCAGAGTGGGTGTGATGTGGCAGCATTTCATGATGCACCGGGGTAACCCAGAGACTCAAGTTCTGACCACTTAGTGCTTGAAAAATCATAACCCATGAGCTGACATCAAGAAATTGAATAGTTAAGTGACAGTTACACACAGTAGCGTAACCAAGTTGATTGACTTTTTATGGCACAAGAGCCATGTTTGGCCAAGGTGCACCAAACATTAAATAAATGGACATACATGGAAAGGTTTAGACACTGAAGAGAGAAATACACCCAGGGAGGAATTGGACCTGTGGTGCCTACAACAGGTTAACGCAGTGGATGAACCCAATGTACCATGACAACCCCGTAGCATAGCCAGGAATTAATTTCAGAAGTTGTGTACAATTTTTATGCCATGTGAAGTTTGGATCTTATTTCTTTTTAAAATTTCATGGCCTTTTATCATGTTTACTGAATAAATGTTAATGTAAGGATTTACTGTAAGCATAAAAAATGATGAAGTACACAGAAATTAATTTCCTTTGTTCACCAATATTTGACAATTACCATAAGCAAAGATGGAAATCTTGTTTCTTAAAAAATTCACCTGATTTTTATCACTTTTAAAAGTGTTCATGCGAATGTGAAATATTGGTATCAAAAGGAAAACAAATCCAGTCTTTGTTTTGATTTTTTAGAGTGAATGATTAATTAATTTAATTACTGATGTTAACTGCAGCCTTTGAAAATTCTATCCCATGTTGACTCTTGAACATTTACAAAATAGTGAAATAAAGCTCTAATATGTAACTTACCTAATAATTTGTATTTTGCATCTTGAATTTTTCAATTTTTAAACTTGCATGTTTCACATTAAAAAGGTCAAAATTTCAGAAAAATGATTTTTTATTTACATTTTTAAACTCTTTATAAGTATCACAAACTAATAATAAAAGAAAAACAGCAAACATATTTTATCATGAAACCAATTTCATTTACAATGACTAGTAAGTTGAAGATATTTTGAGAGTAATGCTTGAGTAGAAATCTTGAGAAATTGAAATCTTAAGAAAAATTAACCATATTTACAACAAAATAAATTTTACTTCACCATTGGAAAGTTTTTAAATCTCAATATAAAAAATTTAAATAGTTGATCTTGGAAACAATACTATACACTGACCTGCAGAAATACATAAAAAATACTTTTAAATACTCTACACTGAACAGATTAACATATTCTATTTTTAATTTTAAAGTTTTCTTGCAGCAGACAGGTTAGTATCAATTTTCAATTATTTGAAACATAAATATGCTTTTGGGTTTGAGTGCTGAATCGGACAAAGTTTTCTTTATTTTCTGAAAAAATGCATACAAAGAGCATTGTTCTATTAAAAAAATATCAAATGTTAACCTTATTCATGTAAATATTTACTCAAACTTTACTGAATACAGTGGCTTTAGTAAGGTGGCAGGTTGAAAAACAATGTGCTATCTTTAGCTTGGACCCTGACTTTTAATTTCATTTGGTATGGAAGTTATACATTACAAATCCCAAACACTAGCAAAACAATTACCTATAGTGATTGCCACACATCTTTGTATGACAGCTTTCCCAAGTGTTCTAGAATTGGATTTAACCAAGGTCATCTGCCTTACCAGAGCAGAACTAGTCTATTATTTCTGTTTCATCCCTGGAATGTTGATTGTTGATCAACAATTTGACTTTTTCATGTCTAGGTGAAACCCTACATTAGTCGTTCACGACTATCGATTGTGAGGGGAAATTCAATTGGGTTAGTTGGTTGATTTGGGGTTTTATGGTGCAAGGTCTAATAATGGAAAAACTGCCAAGTGCAAGATGCAATACTAAAACAAATATATAAAAACATTATAAAAGGAAGTGAAGATAAGTCAAGCACAAGATATCAAATTTAAAAATATGGAAGGGCAGATGAGGATAAAACGAAAGATGTATTCCTTTTCTAAGAAAGGGGAGACAAAAGATTATTAGAGTACCTCAAGAAATGGTGACACTCGTCTTTACTTAAAAAAAAGTAAACACCCTGAGGGGAATTCAATTGGAAATAGGAAATCCTACTTGACTGAATTCCATTTTATAATAATTTTTCCAAAGTTCTTTGAAATTTTGAAAGTATTTTCCCTTGTAATGCTTGAAAATGTGTGAATACTTGCTTGAATATTTTTCTAATTTCTCTTATTTTAGAGCTGGGGAAGAAACTTGAACAGGTATCCAATCTGAAAAAATAAACAGATTGCCTCTACTTTACATTTTTTTCCAGGAAATGTGCTTTAAGTAAGCAAATCTATTCACATCTTTATCCCTAATTTTTTATAAAGAATTCAGTATTAACAAGTTGGTTAGGGATTTTACAGTGCAAAAGCCAGATCTGGCCAAGCACAATTTTACTTTTAATAACACTAGATTAAATTTATTGTGAATGTCGATTATTCACTTAAAATTTAATATTGATCTTCATTGGTAAGGCATTCCTTTTGAATCGTATAAAGCATGCACAAAATGTAAATTGAGGCTTCATTAAAAAAGGATGAAAACCATATAAATTTTGTGAAAACTTAAAAGCATTTTGCAAAAATGGTGCATGTAAGAAAGAATCTGGTCATTTGAATCCAGATTCAGCTTCCTCGAAAACACAAAAATTCAACTAATTTAGGAAAGTTTTTGCCAAGCAGGATTATTTGTTATACTTTAAATATAGTTAATTTTTATTTGCCACACTAGAAATCAGTTGAAAATTATACTTAAGAAACAAATTAAACGTCACAAATAAAATACACAGTAGGATTTTAAAAGAACATTTTTGTGATGACACTAAAATTATTATAAAAAGATTATAAATTATTACAAAAGGATATGAACATCAAAAATCAAATATTTTTATTATATTGAAATTGAATGTTTTAAGCTCCAGCTGAGGTGAGGTACAAACGTATTTTAAAATTAAAATGGTACTATCATTAAATTCAATATTTAAACTAGTTTAAGCACTAAAAGTGTTACATACTTGTAACTTATACCAAGTTCCTAAATAATATGAATATCTTTTCTTTATCAGCAATGGCTCATTAGAATTAGATTTTAATAACAATTTGGAACCTTAAAAACTCGAGTGAAATGTGGTGGAATACTTGATCCTTTAATATGGATCAGTCAATAATTGAGGTATTTTTAAGTGTAATTCGACATCAATTACATTAGTGGGTAATGTGCAGCACTGGTCAACTCACAACTCATGCATCCAGGCATATTTTTGCAGCATGAATTCACATAAAAGCAATAAAAATAAACAAATATTAAAATTCAGATAAATCTATAACTATTATACCAAACTACTTTTCAAGACAGATCTTAAGACATACAAAATAAAAGATAAGGAGTTTTTATATGTAAACATCATTTCAGTTACTACTATAAACAAAAGAAAGATTAGTTATGAAAAGTTGCATTTTGAACAGTAGCTATTTAATAACAGCAATGTTTTGCAGGTTAATATAAAATTATTGATTTTGGAAGCAAAGTAAAAAATTTTCAAAAGTCGGAAGGTATGTCTGTTTTCTGCTATACACTTTAGTTTTGTTGTTTTAAATTTATCAAGATTTTGTGCTTTTACTTTTTGAATGAATTAAAGTTTGAAAAAGTATGATTCGTTGATTTTGTAGACCTAAAGATTAGAAGTAACAAGAAAAGACAACTATTAAATTTGAGATGGAGAAATGAAGAAAATGTTGCGTAATTTTGTTCATTTTTAAACACTATTTATCTTTCATTTGGCCCACGGGAAATGGCACATCATCAAAGTGGCCCACAGAATGATTTGGGCTGGCCAGGACTGGTTATGTGTAAGACAACTAATTTTAACCATAGCTGAAACATTGCTGACTTTATGGATACATAAGTTATATTTTGACTTATTTAACTTTTAAAGATAATATAAGCAGAACAAAGTAAGATACACTAAAACTTGTACATGGTAACCGGTTATGGCATTAGAGGTAATTGTGAACATAAGGCGATTTTGTATACAAGATGACTTTCTAAGTCCTGCTGATAAAAATTATATAATGCAGGTGGAATAAAACATGATTCATCATATAACCAAAGATAGTTGATATATGTAAAATTCTAATATAAACTTCAGGATGAATAAAACCAATTACATCATTTTTCCTATCCATTAATGCCCAGTAAAATTATCAAAAATATTCTTTTCAATGTTAGTATCCTGTCAGAATTTATTCATGGTCAAACAGCACATTCGTTTTGTATATTGCATTTCATAAAAGAAACAATAAAACCCTAAAACTTTCATTTATTAACAGTCTGATGTGTTTTATTATGGACATGTTTGGGAAGTCACTGTCATAAGAGTGCATGCACAAACCAAAAGTTGTTTTCTTAGAATGAAATCATTGTTTCAAAAATACAACTTAAGGTAGCATGTGATACAAGTTTTTCAAAGATACAGAAAAATATGTTATTTTTGAATACCAACATTTCTTTTGCATAATCGAGCCACCGAAAACTAACATGCATAGCAGAGAATATAGGGTTGAAAAATAAAAAACAGTATTAGTCATCAATCCAATTAGAACAGTATTTAAGCAAGCAGTCTTGGATAAAAAAAAAAATATTTTTACTTGGATTAATAGCATGCAAAGCTTTTGATATTTTATTGGCATGTCAGGCAATTTTTATGACTATACTAAGTGCCATTGTAAACCCTATGCATGTACTTCAAAACTCATTTGTGTCAATGTACATCAATTATTTTAAAACAGCAGCAAATAAGTTTGAGATGCAGATATCGAAAGAAAATCTTGCTTACAGGTGATGATTTTTCCAATAAAATTATGTCCTTTCCTTGTCAAAATTTACAATATCTCTCTTCAATCCCTAATACGATTTATTTCATTTACAAATTACTTTTATATTGGACTGAGGAAATGCAATGCAAGTTATTTGGCCGTTTAGATCATGAGATCAATCCCCACAATGATTTATTTGGCAGACATATTACCTTCATGTTGAGTGAGGAAGAGCTGTGCATGTCATTTGGCTTTTCATGTCACCTCAAGCTCACAACTACATCTTGATAGGTGTTTTAGAAAACCAAGCTAACTAAACTTCACAAGACCTGAAGGATGTCCAAATTAAAATTGGTATAGTAAAAATCGTAGATGTACTGAACTGCAAATGGATGTCAATTACATTTGCTACATCAGAAATAAAAGTTAGAATTGGGACACAAAAATCTTTTCACTTTTTATTGAAATACCAATTTTTTAATTGACTAATTTTTAAATAAAATTTTACATTAAACCGATGTAGTGTAGATTATTGTGCAATGATCTTGATTTCTTTAGAATTAAATGGAACTACATGAATTCATCAAAATTCCAAAGATCCTTCAATAAGTCAAATGTTTCAGTGAAGGTGAGCATCAATGTTTCAAAAATCCTTTTTATGAAAATACACATTTATCAGATTTACCTTAATTTGAAGTATCAGGAATGATATTTCATAATCTGAAGTTCCATTATTGTTTTCATTGAGATTGAGCAAGTGCCAGAAAGAGCAACAGTAACATATATTAGTACCGTCTGCCTACCACAAGAACTGCTAGACAAAAAGTTTGTACATGTCTGTTGCCATAGATACAAGGCTTAGCCCATATTCTATAATGAATTCTTGAAGTATTTGAGTTTGTCACATTGGCACACTTAGGTCTCAAGGTCTTAGTGAGACAAGAGGATACACATTCACCGACTGTCCCGTCTCCCCAAACTACCAACCGTCCAAACCACCAGATTTAAAATGTATAAGACCTGTTTTTATAGTTACTATCAGTACCAAGACTTTGTAGAGCAGTTCTAGTAGATAGACATTACTAAAATTTCAATTATCCAGATATTAGAAATAAGTGTCGAAATAAAAGCAATATATTTTTTTAATATTTTCAAGTAAGGGAATAATTTTATATCCCCAAAATAAAAACAGATTATCATTATATGGCATAAGTCTATGTTCAGAAGTAATTGATAAACAATATCACTGCACTTAGTGAAACAATTCCTTAACATTCAAATACCCAAACTAAAATTCTTTGATTGAAAGCATGAAAATGTAAATTTTTAATTCATATCTTTCCACTTTTGTATTAATATTTTTTAAATTATACGCAAATAAGAATAAGATTGTTACATGGCTCAATTTCTATTCACAGCAAATCCATAATAAAACATTTTGCATTTAATGCAAATGTAAACAATATAGTCACTTACAAATGGAACTTTCGTACTTACAAAGGAAGAAAAGGTAGTGTCAAATATACAGATGAGCAATTAAATTTTTGCAGTTTACAGAAATGCACCACGTGTACTTATTTTAACAGATGCAGATTAACTGAAGCACTACTTCAAAACTACGTATATGGTAAAAATATTTATGTAAAACCACTCTTCTGTCTTTCTATTTAAATTCCTAAAATCCCTGAACTAAAGTGCAGTATAGTCACTCTGCATCCACTTATTCAGAATTCAGTTTACCATGAAAACTTAAAGAAATGAAGTTCAAGATTTAAAATGCATGCCCAGCAACAAGCCATAACACATACCCACAATAAGGAGCACCATTCTAATATGCTGAGACATTTTTCAATTAATAAAATTTTTATAGGTTTTATATAATTGCAATAAGATTTGGTTTCTTGCTCTATGGTCATCGGTCATTTTTTGTAACATAGGGGTTAATAAGACCTAACTTATTTTTCTTGGTCAACTGAAGTCTTGAAACTAACTGTGGACACAAGAGTGCTATTTTATATATTGAGAAATATTGAAGTAATAAAATCAAATTCTAAATAAACAATCTCAATAAATGTAACATAACACAATGGATATTATCAAATCCCAGTTGTATGAACTTTTGAGCTATATACTTAATTACACATAACTATTTGTTAAGTTTTATATTGGCATTTTTTGATAGTTTTAAATTTGACAAGGAAAAATATAATTTAATTACAGATTCAAGTTCATTCATTTCCCTAGAATAAGGCTTACTATTGCATAAAGGCTTCAATCCTTTAAATAAGCTCATTTGTAACTATAAAAGAAGGAGACTAATTTTTAAAAAAATATAAAATTCAACTATATTGCAAAAAATATGTTTTCAGAAAACACCAATCTCAATTGAATTAAGACAGAATACAGAACTCGGAAACATTGAACTATACAATGGGATCTTCTGGAGTGATAAAAACCAAAAATATAATATGGAGCATACAAACAAGCCAAAAGTGAAAGAAGCAAAATACTATGGTTAGAGAACGTATGTGGAAAATTTTGTGGTTTGATTCTGGGACTGTAGAAAGTTGTGGAGTTCGATTCCAAGACTGTTGAAATTGTATTAAACGTGATCAGAATTTAATGTCACATGATTCTTTTACTGGAACTTTGGAAGCACACAATAAGAACCAGTTTCAAATCAGAGTGAAAGAGATCTTGTTCTAATATTAAATAATGGTGGGATGTATAGCATGGTGATCTGAGTCTAATTTACCTTGGAGATGAAGGCTCGCTCTATTTACTTTTTGGATGATTAGAAATCATTAAGATTGCATTAAATTGTTGTAGACAAGCTTTTCAGTTGCATGCATGGAGACAAAAGCTTGTTACAAAAAATTACACATTTATTAAAAAATACTAAAGATACAAAACTACAATCAACTCTTTTCACTCCATCTCCAAATTCCAAATTAATTTTTTTTAACGCATTCGATATCATGGTTACAGTTTGCACGTGCATAATTAAAAATACATTCACAATATCGTCGTTTGTGCATGCATAATAAAAAACAAATGTTCACAAAAACAGAAAGCAACAGTTGCAAGCGTGCAATAACAATTTAATTCACGGATCGTTTGCATGTGCTCACATAATTTTTTAAAGCTCTACTGGCCTCCTAGCACAACAGCCTCTCAGGAATTCCACAATTTCCCAGTGGGGTTTATTATAGGTAGTCCCCACTTCCTTCCATTTGAGTAGTGATCAATCATCTATAATCTAACTTTCGCAGTCATCTGCTTTAATAAATGCTCTTATGGAAGATTTGACTTGCGTCTTGTCACAGAAAATATAATTAAGTTATGTAAATGGTCCATGCAGGGGACTGATGGGTTTCAACCACCCCACAAAGTAATAAAAAATTCAATTCCATTGATTCAAAAACATCATTTGGTGTTCAGAGGATTTTCTAAAAATTCTATATCATTCTCGAATGAAAGGTTGGATTGATGGGTAATGTTAACCTACGCGACACTTCAGGAGTTTCAGCAGTTCTTTAGATGTTTGACTGCAGGAGAAGGAAACAAATCTCATGAGGGGACAAGTCACCCTTTAGTTTCTTCCTTTGCCATAATTTAACCAAAACAGACAGTGGGATAAGGGTGGTTGATTGGCAACTTGATGCCGAAAGTAAAGATTGCGAAACAGCTAACAGAATGCAGTATGGGTGATGTACTTTAAGAGAGGTCATATCCAACTTTTCACAACTCCTGACATAGTCAGTCTTAAACAGATATGAATGGTGGTTGGTTAAGATTATGTAATGAGTGCTTCAACATTCGCCATCATCAAACTAATGTATAAATTTCACATGCACGAATAACTAGTTATATTTTTCATGCATGTTCGACAGAGAATGTTGGTTAGTTGATTTGGGGTTTTATGGAGCAAAGGCCATATTTGGCCAAGCTGCACCAAACACGAGACAACAAGGGAGGAAAAAAGCAAAAAGCAGAAGGGTAGGCGAGGGTAAAATGGAAGGGAGGTGAGATCACTCAGGTACCTGAAGGTCGTGATGCCCCTCGACAGAGAAGATGGTGGCTTGCGTAAACACTGTTCCAGTTAATCCAGTATAGCTCAATGTTTGGAAATTATGACATACCTGCCAACACGACAATTTCCAAAAACTTACAATTTTTACAGGTTCATGACATGCATACATACACCACTGAAATGTATACATTTAAACATATACATTTAAACACATCCATATTTACATAATCTCAAAAATACTGATTATTTGATATTTGTACTGTATTTTAAATGTTTATAATGGCTGACTTAGCTCTTTCCAAAAAATGTTGTTTTTCAGCTTGGTTTTCAGGGACTATATGTTTTTACACAAACTTGACCAGTGACCTTTTTTGATTTCTTGAATTTTTGGAGACTTCTCTGACTTCAAATAGAGATGCAGAACTTTGGTGCTAAAGTTTGGTTTGAAATCTGATTTTTTTTTCTATCAATCCTGAGTGTTCTTTGCACCTTTCAAGTCAATTGCTTGGATATTTTTACTCAAGCATAATTTAAAAAAATGCCCTGTACTCATTTATCACACTCTGACAATAAGCAAGATATTTCTTTTCCAAAATGTTTATCATCAGACAGAAATAGTCTTGTCACACGATGAATCTAATCTGAGCTAAAACTAAATAAAATCTCACACTTTTTCTTTATCACTTTTTGGAAGGCTTTTTCTTCAGCATATTACACAAAATTTGCTATCCTTGTAAGATATATATTAGTATAAACAATCTAGTAATTATTGACATCTGCTGTTACAATAAGAAAAATCCTTAAAATAAATTTTCTGTCCAAAGTCACAACTTGTTTGGGGAAGGTGATCATTTAATCATGCAAAACAGCTGAAAGAAAAACGAACTTTGAAAATGGAAAATGCATTTTCTGTTGTAGAGTTTACTTTATATGTTGTCCTAGTACAGACTGTTCCCCAGAAGAAAATGAGGAAAACTTGTAGTAGTTGGAACTCTGTAAACATGCACCGGATCTCTCTAAAAACGAACTATAAGATTCATATGTAACATTCATGAAATATTTTACTGTATATTCCCATTCAACAAAACAATTCGGCCGAGCTGTATAAGTTGGCAGGTATGCAAGATACAAAGAAAAACTAAATGAAGTATAAAATGTTTAATATTTGGCACTAAAGTATGTAGATGAAACAAACAGATTGTGGTTCAACTTATGGCCCATTAAATAACATACTGATCAGACAAAATAACAACAAATACATATAATCAATGAAAATTATTGTTCTGTAAAGCATAAGCAATAATTTGTATGACAACATAATGTAATAACACTTTAAATATGACACTAACCAAAAGAATCAAAAATAATTATACTGGTTTACAATAAAATCTGTTATATCACCTTCATGCCTATCGAAAGTGCTTGCCAGTTTAATTCATAAAGTCAACATCCAACGCTGCATAACATGATTCTTAAACAGAGAAGCCACTCTTTCTCACGCTTCCTTTAATATAAATCTGTAAGCATTTCTGAAAACCAGTCACACTTGCATCCAAAAAGTCACTTTTAAAAACCTTTTACAACAGTTGTACTCAAAATACCTCCCTAAATAAGATAATAAATATAAAATTATAAAAATTCACTTGCAATTTTAAAGAAATCACATAGCAAGAAAATAATCCTTATTTTTTATTAGCTTTAATAGCAAATACTAAATACAGTAAAACCCCTTGTATAATGCATTTCTTGGGGACAAAAGCGCGACAGCAATAACTTGAGAAAAATTTACTTATTTGAGAAAAATTCAAATTATCTAACTATATATTTCACTAACATGTGACACAGAAATCGACATCATTTGTTTATTGTCGAATGGCAACAACGGATGTAAACAATACCAAATCGACTGTTACTGGATCCATTCGCTGATTGTGATGCTCAGTTCAATTAGGTTTGATTGATTTGAGCTATGGAGCAGCATAATATTGCTAAACCTACATGGAAGAGCTTGCAACTGTAATGAAATTCTTCAGCAGTCTGATTAGAGAAAGGAATGAGAAATCTGGGAGACAGAAATCAGTGCAAAAATAAATAAAATACGAGCAAAATAGGTTTAGCATCAAAAAATGCTGAATCGCCTTTGAACAAGGAAATGGGAAGAAATTGAAGTGAACGTTCATAATCTAATTGTGGTAACATGACTGAGATGTGCCTTTTGTAACGTAGTGGGCCGAGTGGTGTGAACACAACGATAAAGCCTAAATCATAAATAAACTAACGTTTATTTGAAAATACAATATGTACAATATCTTACAATAGGGATTTGTATCCCTAGGTCGTGGGGGCTGCAAAACAGGAAAAAATGGGATCCACTCAACGGCCGTGGCAAACAAGCACCACAAAAAACACCTCTGCCATCTCAAGCTCTAACAATCCTCCTCTGTGTCGTCACATCTTTCTGATAACCAGTTCAATCACATGCACCCCTAAAAACCATTTGGACGGCCATTGAAGACCATCTGGATGGCCCAACAGATGTTTCGGGAATTTTCAGCCGGAGGCCAGTGGTGTTGACCTCTGATACCTAGCTGTTGTTAGGGCCATTACACTTTTACCATGCATTTTATTGGAAATAAGAATTAAGTGTAAAAGTAAACAAAATGCTGTTATGCATTGTTTGGATAGTTTCACTTCGTTTAGAAACATGAAATCCATTGATGTGAATATGGATGCTATATTCATTAGAAATGAATTGAAGTAAGGCATGAAACTTGAGTAATGCCACGTTGCAATCAATAGATATAAGCAATTAAGATGGCAGTACAGATGTTATGCATGGGTCTCTAGTACACTATATTACATGTTTTTTATTTCAAATTATGTAAATCTACAATACATTAGAATATTTTTGTATATACTGTAGATTACTTAGAATTTTTCTGCCTTTCTTTCAGTATCTGACAGATGAAAGACTCCATAACTTGATGTCTGCAGATGTCCCTATAAAATTTCTCATGGTGGCAGAACTCAAGGAAAATGCTAAGATAACTAGCTGAAACAGGTGACCCTCAAACTCCAAATTTTAAAGAAACAGATTGAGGGTTCCTCTGCTCCTTATAAACTTAAAATTCTTCAGAAGACAAGTACAAATAGCGATGTATCAAGGTGCAACACAATAAGAGGTTACTGCAGTTACAATTGGCTACTTTCATTTATTGCTTTATATATTTAAATTTATTTATATAATATTCATTAGAGCCAATTTAAGAATTTTAAAGAAATTTAGACTTATAGGATTGCCAAAATGTAAACAGAAACTTACTTTCACCCAATTTCAGCTCTTTCGTATATTTCACTACGGCACATTGGACACACTTCTAGTTGCAAGGCACACTGAATACAAAAACCGCTGAAACAAGAAAAAATACGACATTTAAAAAACAAATGCAGCCAGCATAAGCTAAAGAATAAAGTATATAAGATACGACAAGAAAATAATAGTACTATAAGCTTGCATGGCAAATAAAAGACTGGCTGAAGAAGTTATACTGGCAAAGAAATAGGAGTAAAACCTGGTTTGAGAGATTGGTGAGAATTACCATTACAGAAACATCATTATTGGTTTCCTTAGTTGTGATATTTTATTATTTGCTCTCTATCTTTTTAAGATCAATACTTCAGATATCAATTTATACGACCATAGTAGGGGTAAATGTTGTCAGTAAGGGTCATAATGCTTCCAAAAATCTAAACTGAACAGCAACTTTTACCATTAGAGTTAAAAATAACTTGTTTTCCTTTTGTGGTTCCTTCTGGGAAAAAAGCACTTCACAACTGGACGACAAGACTTTTTCTTTATTCTGAGACACATCCTTTAAAAACTTTCCTTAAAAGTTAGCAATAACATAGTTTTTCATTCATATTGGAAAAAATTCCTTAAAAATCTAAGTCATAGTTCTGCTAATTCTAGAAAAATCAGATTCAGAGAAATATCTCAGTACTGCAATGGAAAATAAAGTAACACTTTCTGGCTTCTCTTTCATGATATGCGTAAAATCCTTGTTTCCCAAAGTCTGCTTGAGCAAAGCAAATTTTTCTGGCACCCTGTCAACCTCATTCCACACACACACACACAATGCTGTTCCCTCATAGTTGAAAATAAAATGGCATATACAGGTTTTCCTATCACAATATGCTTAAAATCCCTGTATACAAATCAACTTGCCCAAAACAAAATTTTTCTGGCACCCTGCCAAGCTAACTTGATTCCAATGCTGCTTATTTATGGTTGAAAATGAAATGACATAGTGGCTTTTCTATCACAATATGTGTGAAATCCTTGTTTCCCAAAGTCTACTTGTGCAAAGCAAATTTTCTGACAACTCGCCAACCTGATCCCAATGTCATTCCTTCACGGATTGTTAAAATATCATGCCAAATGCTGAATTTGTCATTATTAGAAAATTTTCTGCATTGAAAAGAAAAAACTGGAAGGTATATTTTCTGCCTGGAAAACTGGAAAAAAGTGGTTTTCAGACTTCCAGAAAATCTGTAAGAGTTGGAAAGTATGCGCATGGTGCCTATAGATCGGAAAAGAAAAATACAAATGCTCCAAGGGACAATACAAGATTCATAGTTACTGGCAAACAGAATACACCAACATTAAACAATTAAGGGTCAGGAGAGAGTAGAGGAATTATAGGCACCTAAGGAAGTTTTTATTTCAAAACAACCATTTATGAAAAACACTTCAAATTAATCTTTAAAATAGATTGTACTTATTGTCCGATCAATTGTATCCACATCAGCCTCTTTAAAATATTTCATACGAGGGTATGTGGCATTACCCACTGTGTGATTTCCTCCCCCTAATGTTAAAATCATTGATAACTCCTTTGTTTCATCACATATAAAATTGTTAGCCATTGCATTTACTTCAGTTCTAAAACATACAAAATGAGAAAATATAATGTTTTTTAATTTTGAAGTACTTACGTATGTTGACATGGATCTAATCTTACAGTGGCAGATCCATCAAAACATAGTGAGCAAGAGTCTTCTCGTACACTTGTTTGTCTCAGCTTTTCAAGTCTTATATGTCTGAAAGAACGATTTTATAGCATTAGGAAAGCATCAAGAAAACTTAGGTTTCACTGGAAAATGGGTTGCAATAAATTATCAAGAATCATTTATTCTCAACAAAAAATCCTATATTAGCATATCTGGTTTAACAAAATGGACAATCAAGAAATTCCAATGTCTGTTTTTGGAAATGCAGAAATTACGTTATAACTACATTCTGCCAAATTGTTCTTTGCTGTTTTATTTAAATATATTTTTGAAACATATTTTCATTAAATTTGTTGAAGTTTAAAACAGGTTTATGCACATTAATTTAAAATTATTAGATGATAAAATGACTCCAAATTCTCTTCGATACTAAGAACTATTTATTCAATTTTAACAAAATAAATATTTTTATCAACAAGGATAAACAGTAATAGAAAATGCTTTGAGCCCATATAACGGCTACCAAAAAATCAGAAATAAAAATCTAATACAGGGGAGCACAACATAGAGGCTGCTTCTATCCAGTCAGCAAAGCCATCTATTAACACTAGACGAGAAAATTATTTTTAAAATCACTTTTAAAAAATATTTAGTAGGGCTAGTACCTTCAATTTATGTGCCTCTAGGGTTAATACCTCCAATTGGAGATAATTGATCTTCAATAACATACAAGTCAAAATTCTAAACAATTTTACTTAATTGATTTCTACAAAACCCTGGTTCGTTGAATGCAAGAGCCATATTTGGCCATGCGGCACCAGACACAAGACATACAATATGAAATAAAAGACACACACAAGGAAAGTTTTACTGACATAGAAGAGAGGAATTGAATCTGACAGGAATCAAACTTCCGCCACCTACAACCCACAGGTTGCTAGCACAGTGGGCATGCCCACTGAACCATGACAGCCTCTATGAAAGCCTGGAAATGAGAAAGCTTAAAGATTTTAAAGTGACTGACCAGAAAGTGTTAAGTATTATTGGAAACATATTTGTGTGAGCTAACTTATTCAATTGTCAACTAAATTAATTGCAGGCTAATTTTAAAAACGAAGATTTGGGGGTATCTTGATAATTTCTAAAACAGAATTAACTCTGACTATGGAAGTCTTGTTTACGGGAAAAATGTAACATATTGTTTAATCAATAATACTCCCTAACTTGCAATGTAATTGGTTTAAAGGTCATAGCATTTCACTGCCATCCAGTAGGTTCGGAGTTCAAATCCAGGTTTGTAAATGCATGGATATAGGTGATTGTTCCTGTTAGGAGTAATGGCAGCTTACCTACTTGGAACTCCTTAACAAATATACATCATTTCGCCCCTTGTAGTACCAAAGGGTGAAGTCTCAGTGTGGTTTTTATGGGTCTTATAAAGTTTAAAAAGTAATAATTCCCCCTTAAATGGATTGTTGTTGTCTCAGTTCTTTGCTCTCACTAACATCCTTTCTTCAAATCAATAAATGTGGCCCTCTTTCTTCGAAATCTTTCACAGTCCAGCTTGCAGCAATCTTGAAGTTGCACCCATCCCTGCTCTAAATAACACAAATGTTTGGGAAGAATTTTTTTAAATAATTACAATAAAACTATTACATGCAAAATATGATATAACAAGTGAAAACATACCTTGGAAGTATTATTTTCCCTTCTTCAGGCAGAATGGCACAGTTATTGAAAGATTGGAAGTTCATTTTAGCTGGAGGGAATTTGAATGGAGTGCGACCAAAATTAAACTCACACTGTTGGAATGACATAAAACTAGCTGCTGCAAAAAATCCTGACCTAAATAAAATGATAAAGAGCATAAGAAGTTATAAGAATTATTTCTTAGATTGATTGATTGTTGGATTTTATGACGCAAGGGCCAGAGAAATATTTCTTAGATTAGTATATACTAGATATACAAAGTGATTCACAATGGATGTTAAGGTTGTTAACCGTTTGCCATAAAAACATCCTAATTAGAAGTGTTTCAACCATGTGTAAATGTGGAATATATCATTTACCTTACAAATAGTGGTGCGTAGATGAAAATGTGAAATACAGTCCACATTCCTTTATATCAACCCCAAGAGATTGAGAAAAATTTTAAAAATTTGGTGTCAATGAAATTAGATTTCATCAAAACGAACAAACTTGATACAAACCTTCAAAGGTATTTCCAGTTAGAAAAATGTTTCAAAACCTCTCATTCAAAAAAGCAAAGTCAAGTAAAAAGTTCTAAGGAGGAGGCTTGCTGAGAAAATACACATTTAAAATTGTGTTTATTGTTAGGGTGAAAATAATGCTAATCTTAAGAATGAGAAATTGTAATAGCATTTTTGTAAATAATTTATATTTTAATAAATCACTGAAAATTATTAATTCAAAATATACTAAATATCAGAATCTAACAGGAACTTTATATGATTGAACTTTAATAACTTAATTTCAGATTTGAATTTCTATTAGATTTACGTTTAGACAGCATTGACAAAATTTAAATATTATTGTTCAGATTTTTATCAGACAAATAAGGAAATAAATATTAAAAATTGCTTGAAATAGAATTAATCATTTCTATTCTGTCTTCACTGCTGGCATAAGGTTCGTTCATTCTTCTCATGCTCTAATTTATCATGGATCATACAAAATTAAATATCCCGAAACAATTTTCTAATGAATTTTAGATACTTAGCATTGCTTATTTTATTTCTCACGCAAATACAAAATTAAATATTCCTAAGTACAAAAGGATTACAAGATGAAAAGAATCCAAACATTGCTAACTTCTATGCCATTTAATTAATCAACTTGACATTTTTCAGTTTAGATTATCAAAATACATCACTCTTTCAAGGATTTCCAAGTTGAAATTCATCACTTATACCAATTCTAGAATTTCCAAGCAAAATTCCATTGCATAAGCATTACACAATCATGTATATGATGCAATAGAAATTCATAGAATTTTCTATTTTTCTGATACAACCCTGAACTGCAACCCTTTTTTGCAATACTTTTAGAACAATAAAGAGAGAATTGTGAAATAGCTGTGTTACCTAGCATTTTGAAATAGCTGGGTACAGGACGGCAGTGGATTTCCATTTAAGAAAAATATGACACATGAATTCTCTACATCTAACAGGGATCCTAATATATCACCTAAAAACATTAATGCAGTTATTATACCATCCATTCTCACTACTAAAAAAGAAAGTGAACTGAAAATGTTCAGCAGATATTCTCAATATTTAAAATTAGTTACAATATTTTACACTTGTAATATTTTTAATAATTACTAATATCTATTGATTGCAGTGCTGTTACTCACATTTATACCTTATTTAAATCAATTTATAATGAACTAGCTGAATTACCCAGAGTGCTCGGGTGGAATTGTTTGTACGAGGAGTGTTCAAATGAAAAGGTACGAAACGTCGTAAAAACCAAACCGGTTGAAATTTGAATATGCCGCTTTGGGATAACGTAGTGAGACGTCTAAGGAAGCGAATGCACGAGTACCGGCTTGGTTGTGCACATGTGCGGGCACCTGCACACGACGCAGAAGAGAAGCACGCAGTTGTGTGTTCCGTCCAATTGACGCGGCAGTGCGTGTGAGGACATCATGGCGTTAACATTGCAAAATTCGACGATTGAGGAGCAGCGAGGTGTTATCAGATTTCTGATTGCGGAAGGTGTTAAACCGGTAGGTGAGACACTCCGTAGCCTACGCAAGTCCATCAAGAGCAAATGGCCTGGGCTGGTCACGGAGGGAGTGATTCTGCTCCACGATAACGCGCGTCCACACGTCTCCAGGGTCACACAAAGTGTACTGGCCAAGTTCAAGAGGGAGCAGCTTGAGCATCCGCCCTGCAGCCCGGACATATCGCCCTACAACTTCCATCTGTTTTGTCCACTAAAAAACATCTCAAAGGGAAGCGCTTCAACTCGGACGACGAACTGAAGGACACAGTGGAGGACTGGCTCTTGTCACTCAGTCACAGGAATTCTGGGAACAGGGAATCCTTCGGCTCGTGAAACAGTAGGATAGTTGTGCTCAGTCCTCTGGTGATTACTTTTGAATAAAGACCAATTATACCCAGTGTTGTTTCGCACCTTTTCATTTGAACACCCCTAGTAATTCATCATAATATTACTTAGTTATTCCTATGGGGATTTCATATTGTTTTTAGCCTCTACAGATCCAGGAAAAATAGAATGGGCTTTAATAAATAGATTATGTTTCCCGCCGGATTCTAAAGAATGAATGTAACAAATTTGGTGTCAATTGGTCTGAGAGAGATCGTAAAAATAATGTTATGCTTAGGGGAACTTTCAATTGTTTTTAGCCCCTCTGCAGACCCAGGACAAATCGAACAGGATTAATTTATAACCTACATGACCCACAGGATTCCGAATAATAAGTGTACCAAATTTGGTGTGTATTGGTCAAACGGTGTAGATTTGTATAGAGAACAGGCATACACCAACTCTATAGGTATAGATATAGGCTCTTACAAGCACTTCCATACCTTAAAATGAAATAAAGTAGATCAAAAACGTAAAAAATAGAAGTTTGTGTACTCTTTGCTGTTATTATTTCTTATTTCCATTAAGGGCATGGGACGAAGCACACACCTGAATCATATTACCACTATTAGCTTCTGAACATCAACTTCAATTACATATTCATTTGTTCAAAGACATTAAGCCTACTCTTGAGTTCAGTTACATATTCTAATCTATGTTTATTTCTATCTTCAAAATTTCTCATCGCCTTCTATCATAAATAAGACTTCTGATTAGTTTCATCGGATAGATCTAGCAGTAAACTACTCCATGTTTAGTTATACTTTGTAGCTGCATAGCTCAAACCAAGCACATTTTTAATGCATCAGCAAAATTGGTGATTTTAATATTGTAGCAGTTGATTTTATATTATTTATATCCATTAGTTGTCATTTGCCAATACACAAATAACGCCAATTTCTGTGCCACATAGGTTAGTGAAAAGTATAGATAGATTATATTATTTAAGATCTATTTTCCCTTAAGACCTTATTATATTTATTGCCTTAACATGGCAGGGGGTGTCACAGGGCAGAACGGCCAAAGTACACCAAGAGCTTGTTTCTGATAGGGTCATCCTAGGCATGGTTATGTCCAGCTAAATCTAGCAGGCAGAGGCAAACTCAGAATTCTTCCGTTTGATGCCTCGTATCTCCAGTATAACAGATGCTGCATCCCCTTTTCTCTTTATGGCCTATTTCAAAGTTTCACAGGCTAATAGACTAGGTATAATCTTTTTATTTATGCCAAGTGAACAAAGTAGCAAAAGATCTGTCATAGTTACACAGCATGAGCAAAAGAAAAAATTATAGGAAAGGAAGTTTTCAATTTTTCTTTTAATGCAAATGTATTTGTATTATTTAAAATAGCATTTCAATATATTCTTTCCAAACTGGCTTATAAACAACTTCTTCACCCATTTCTAGTTTTAAACAACATACAAGTCAAAAATATTTCTCAGAATCCCAATTAAAAATATATTATTTTAGGCTGAAAATTTATAACAAGATATTGAAAGTAAAAACAACTAAACAATCATAAATAATTCCTCAATGCAATAACTGAAATCCATCAAATCTCTTGAGTTGGCAAATAATAAAGTACATCAACATTGATAATATCATGTTCGGAAAGCACAGAATGAGACAGGTTTTATTACCCGGTTTCCAACAAGGATGTGTATGGGAGTTACTTGCAGCATTGTACCAAATTAGTTGGCGGCATCCATCATAAGCTAATGAGTATTCATCATCACCAATACCATAACCCTCCTAGGAAAGCACATACAAAAAAATTAAAACTTAACAAAAATGCAAATAGCTTATTTCACAGCAAAACTTTAACTAACACAAATCTTTCCGTTCTACAGTGCATGTTTCAAGTACAAAAATCACTAACATGATTTAGGAACTTGCTATTGCGTGTAGCCCATCCAATTTGCATAACTCCAGAAGTAACAATGGTTACTTCGTAGTACCACACACCAGAGTCAACTTGAAATGTACATCTCACACTTTCAAATGAGGAAGCATCACAGCGAGCCTATAAAGAAAACAATGCATCAACACTCGTACACTGTAAATGAAATAGCAAGAAACGCATTTAATATACTACTAGAATCTATTGATGGCAGTGTTTTTACTCACACCTACACGTTTTTTAAATTTATAATGAATATAGGGGTATTGTGATAAGCACTTTCATACCTCTAAATGAAATAAAGTAGATCAAAAATGTAAAATATCATTTTGCATACTCCTTGCTAGTGTTAATTCTTATTTCCATTAAAGTGCATGACAAAAAGCACACACCTCAGTCATGTTACCAATTAGCTTCTGAAAATCCACTTCAATTACATATTCACTTGTTTAAAGACAATTAAGCCTATTTTTAGTTTATTTACATTTCCTACATAGATTTTTCTAGGTTCTATCTTCAAATTTTCTCATCAGACTTCTGATTAGTTTCATCAGATAGACCTAGCAGCAATTATTTGATATTTTTTTACGTTTAACCCTTTTTGGCATTAGCTTGCATTTTCTTTTCAACACTAATTTTTATTTTCTAGATTCCCTCTTACCTTCTGTCATCAGACTGCTGAAGAATTCAATTAGAATGGAGAACTACTAGGTCATTTTCACACACACCAGCCCAAGATGCTATGTAATCAAATGGAAGATTTCATATGTCGCATGGTCTGCCGGCCCAGCCACTGCCTTTGGCATATGCAGCCATCATAGAACTTGACAAATCACATGCAGGAATGTCTTTATTGGTCATCAAAAGGCTTGCGTACCCTGCACCAGTCATTTCCTGGCACTTTGTTAGTTTACTTTCAATTTTTAAATCAGAGTGTTTCTTGTTTTATTTTCGCACATATTTGTACTGAAGTAAATAAAACTATTGGAGGAATGCATCTCCTCAATGTAGTATCCTGGTGCTTAATACTATTTCCTAAAAACTCAAATGTATTTGTACTCATATCAAATTAGTTGAAGAACATGGATTGAACCCTTCAAAGTTTTTCAAATTTGTGGAAATGATCTTCCAAGTATCTCACAGCATTATTTTTTGCTTTTGCCTCTTTGGTACTTCTACCTAAGTTACAACAGATACCAAGGAGATAACATCTGCTGACAGCAGCAAACATCTTTCTTTTATCACAGCCAAAAACATACTAGTTACTGGCACCAGCAATGCTGGTGGCATGTGTGAAAAATGCTGATGGTGGCTCTGACACTGTTTTTGCCACTGTGTGTGAGAAAGTCCTTATGAGTATTTTTAGTAGTATAGCTCAAATCAAGTATATTTAAACGAATCATCGAAATTGGCAAATGGATTCCGTAGAGCTTAATTTTATATTGTTTATATCCCTGTGCTGTCCTTCGTCAATATGCAAATAATGCCAATTTCAGTGCTATGTACATTCGTGAAATATATATAGACCCTATTTAAAGAAGTTTTGAGGTTAGTTTTTAACCTACTTCTTTATGCCCTACACAAAAGTTTTAATACATTCTTAAGAGTGCAAATTATCCTTCCTGCTTTTCCAGGAGCAACCCAAGAAGTTGGGGCTTGGCTTTTTTTAACCTTTCATTTTGTTTTTAAAGTACAAAAATTAATTATAGACCATTTAAAAGATAGGTATGTGCATAAATTATAAATTTTGGGAGCACAAGATACGAGGAAATCGTGTCATGATTTTCTTAGTGCAAGATTGAATCACCAAACCCAAGATTTTCTGCTGAAGCTTGGCAAAAGAATAATGAGTAACAAAACGAAAAAAATTTCATGAAACATAGAAAACACTGCTGCAAACTTCTAAAAGATCGAAAAATATTCAGGAATTGAAAATGTACTTACAGTCAAACCATCAGCAGAAATCTTTAAATATTCACTCACATCATTACTGTTGAGCATTGCATTCAAATTAGTTCTATCCGCATTTTCATATGTAAATGGTCTGCCCTGAAAATTAAATATAAATTAATATGCAGTTAAATTACACATTTCAATATGTTTTAATGGAAATGTAATAAAAATTAAAACAAATGACATTTTTTGAAGGTTAGAAATGTATTTTAATTTAAAACAGCAAAAACTTACTGATTTGATTACATAAGTACAGGGTATGCCGATTTAAATCAGCTTGATTTAAATCATAATTAAAATCAAGTTATTTTTATTAAAAAAATCATTGATTTCAATCAAAATTTAAAATTTCGTTTTTCTTTTTGTTGTTTAATAATATTAAGAATGAAATACTGAACAAGATGCATGTTATTTTATTCAAATAAGTTAACTTCGCTCGTACTGAGTTCACCTCAAGATTATATTGAAAATCATCCTCCCTTTGAAGACACTAAATAACAGTATTTGCTGATTGGGATCATAATTACCAGACAAGTCTTTTGGCCATTAACCAATATTTGTCACTGGCAAGCCTGCTCATCAGTGTTGGTTTTGTTTCAAACATTCATTGTGACTAAATCGCACATGCCCAATTTCAAACCATTCACCATGTGTTGAGTGGATGCTTGAAATATTTTCACTCAAATTATTAAAATTGTGGTAAATTGCCTTCTTTCTTATTTAGAATTGTAGTCTGCTCAAAAATATAAAGACACTCTCAACAAAAAGATTTTCTGCAGTATCGCAAAGCATTCCAATTTTGCACATAAATCTTCATAATTGG
Organism: Meta bourneti; assembly: GCA_933210815.1. Classification (NCBI taxonomy): domain Eukaryota; kingdom Metazoa; phylum Arthropoda; class Arachnida; order Araneae; family Tetragnathidae; genus Meta; species Meta bourneti. Next base: position 75,997,718 of record OW119928.1, read on the forward strand.
CAATTTTAATAGTTTCATTTTGTTTTGTGTAATATATTAGTTAATTTTTAATTCAATTTAAAGGGAAATGTTATGCATTGATCTCTTAAAATTCTTTACCCTGCTAGAATAACTATTCAATATTTATGGAATTGAAATTTGGAATGTAAAAGTTAATTCACTCATCTGATAATTGAGTGAATATGCTGAGAAAAGATTATGGGTTGAAGGAGAAAGCTATTGGAATTGATAAATTTTTTATTGCACAAGCTCAAAATTCCACCGCATTGATATTACCTGGGGGATGCTATTACACTTGTTCTATGCTGTTCATAGAGAAAAGCTTCATTTTTTGTTTTATTTATAAATTCTTTTTGTGTGCTTCAACCTATGAAATACTTGTCAATGTTCAAATTAGTAAGACATTTGATTTCAAATTTATGTATTTTCACGTCGTCTCATTTACTACTGAACTTACAAATAAATATAACAATTTTTTCACCAATAAGTTATTTTTGCAAGCTAAAAGTTAATTAGTAGTAGGAATTTTTTCAAGATGCAAGTTCCTTTTGTTTTATTTTCTGTTGGTGACATGTTTTTCTCAAAAGCAAGTTATGGGTTAAACTCAAAATAACCTAAACAGCTTGAGAACCAGATAGAAAAACATTGCCTATCTTGGCATTTGGGGTCTATTTACTCTATCATGTGGATGTGATTTACTTTGTTCATTCCTGTTATGTTTTAATATTTCAAAAATTTACCCAGCTATATTTCTTAATATATTAATGTTTTACATAAAAATATTAATGTTTAAATAAATCAAAACTATCTAGAAACTACACTGCAATTTGCATGTCTCTTGTCCAACAAATTTAAACTTGTACGGGCAAGGAATTAATTAAAATCATAAAAATCCGATTTAAATCAAAAAAGTCTGATTTAAATCAAATAAATACGATGTTTTTGATTTTTTTCATACCCTGCATAAGTATGTAATATTATGAAGAAAAACATTGAATTACAATTTTCAAATGAAAAAGTGATGATATATATACAAAAATATATTTTTTAGTAACAATGATTAAGTAAGTTGCAAGAACACAACTTATTTACAAGAATTTGTATGCTTTTGACACAAAATTTGTGTTATTTAGTTTTCTTAAAAATGTAAAATTACCACTTACTTTTTTAATAACTGTCATAAAAAGGTAGCATATAAAAGAAAGAAAAATCATTATCAATAAAGAACAGATTTTACATATTTAGAGAATAAAGAGACAATGTATGGCAATTTATTATTGCACAGGCATTTTCATTAGCATTTAAAGGATAAAAAAAATTTTAATGCAATTTTATAAATCAATTTTTCAAACAAATTTGATTATAATAGAAAATGGTGCAATGGAATTTAAAAATTGTGTTACATTGCTTTTATATATAAAACAGATTCATTTACTTATACCAGAGTTTGTACTAAATCAAAAGATACAAATTGAAAATTTTATGAACATGACAAAAGTTTTAAGAGACTGAAAAACTTGTTTTCAAGGACAAACGGAAAAGATATCAGTTTTAATGATATTAAATTTAAAATTCAGTCTTGTCCTCAATGTTCTTTCCAAGTCAATGTCTGGATTGCAATACCTGCTATAGCAATTTTAGTATAATTTTATTCCACAGCTTATAAAAAGGAGCAAAAAATTAATTTGGATCAAAACAGCTTTTAAGATTGAAATACAGAATTGGATTGGATTAAAAATCCCTTTGAAGATATATTACATATCCTAACAGAGCTCCTGCAATATACCAAGTCAGTGGTTATCAAACATTTGACTTCAAAGCTTCCCCTTAAGTCTACACAAGACCTGGCCATCCCCCTTAAAGTTTTTAATGGAGGATCATCAAAGCAATTCTTAATTCAATCCATGAAATCAAAAGGTGTACTTCAAAATATTAAAATTCCACACTTTTTCTATTAATGCAAAAGTTTTCATTTTCATATACTGCAGCTTCATACTTAGGATTAGGATTTTAATACCTGTTAGTTTAGTTACAAAAAATCTCTCCTTTAACAAAATAATTATCTATGAATTACTCCATAACTTTCAGTTATAAACAGTTCAGTAACTTTTATTTAGGTGGCTATGTACATTTTTTATGGAATCATTATTTTTTATATTCTAACACATTTCCAGATATAACAGAAGTGTTTGTCAAAAATCATACGGGACTCTGATTGCAATTGGGCAATCGAGTGTTCCCACTTTCATTTCTTCTACAACAGGACGAAATCAGGTGATATTCTGTAGCATAACAGGCCATCAACTTCAGTTCTACTGTCTTGTTCCCCATATTCAATTAAGTATTTACTCTTAAATTACCTGAAGTTGAATATTTTTTAAACATTGGTATATTTTTATAGGTAATAGGTATTTGTTTTATTTAAACAATAATTTTGTTTAAAAGCAATTTTTATTTTATATAAATTTTAATAAAATTATTTTTCAAATATAATAAATGTATGCTATAATAAACTAAATTCCTACCCCATGCGATTTCTTTTGTCATTCGAATTAATACAAAGAAAAGACTAGGAGTTGATCAAACTCATTTCATATATCATTTAACAATCTTAAATGGAATTGATATTTAAAACAGGACCAAAATAAATAATTCAAAAATATCTTTCACATAGAATTCAGCAATGACAACCTTTAAAATACTATTTTTCAAAGAATAAATTGATATTCCTCATATGAACTACATAACTTTAATCCTTGAGATTAATTATTAAATATTTTAAATTACAATGAAGCATAAACCAAGAACTTACATAAATTATCTAAGCACCACTGGGCACAGAATCCCACTTGTTTTTGTGAATAATTACTGCTATTGATGAATACTTCAAGTTTCTCTAAAGGATTTTCTGACTTTGATTCAAGCTGTTGATTGATTGTAGATTTATTGACACCTAGTACAAGAGTATCAAACTACACAATATATGAAAAGAATACTACTCATTATGCATACTAAATTAGAGCCAAGGATATAAATGCACTTTTATACAATATAAAATATTATAACAATATGAGTGCAACTCAAATGAAACATGAATTTTAATAATCCTAATAACTTGAAGTACTTTAAAGTCAACAAACCCTGATCCAACATGCACAAAAGGAATTTATATGAATGTTTAACTTTATAATTTTCAATCACTTATTTTTATATTTGAAATCAATATTAATTTTTCAATTGTTTTCATAGAAAGTAAACTGAGGTGATATAAAGAGGAAGACTTTAAAATTTCCCTTTCACTTTGGAAAGACTTTGCCTTAAAATAAAAATATGATAAGCATTCAATACAAATCATAAGATGGAAGTATTTATAATATTTCAATTGATTCATAAACACTACTTACTAAAACAGGATCAGTCAAAATTGCATTTATTTTTTAACAAATGAAATCTAAAATTACAATTGAAAATAGTTAATGCTGACTTTCACTATTAGAATCATGCAACAGCTTCATACAAAACCTCTTAAAATTAATAAAAAATGCAATATTTGGAATACAAAAAAAATTTGAAATGCACTTACTAGTTTGCGCAAATTTTTCTAAGGCAATCAATGCAAACAAAATCACAGATGTGTTACAAGATGGGTCCTAGTACAAAAGAAACAGATAATTAAAAATTTGTAAAAACAATTAAAACTGAAGTTAACCTGCCCATCAAAATAAATATTAGCATGATTAGCATAACCAAGATATCATTATGAAGAGGGTCTAATGGCAGATGAATTTGCATGGTCTTATGAGTTCTTTCATTTGTGAACCATGGATTTAAAGTTGTATCATGTGATATTAATATCTGAAATGGAGTGGTTATTTAAACATACTGCAAAAATTAGTTTCTAAAATTTAAAATTCTTCTAAATATATATACACTGACATGCCAAAAATCATGGGATGGCAGTATGAAAAATTTACAATGGCACTCGCATCATGTTAAAAGGGTCTACAGAGTCAGATGGTTATCAGTTCTGAGGCTATGGATCCAACTTGCCTACAAGGTATTGTTCAAGCAGGTGGCGGTTCCATAATGGTGTGGGGAGTGTTTATTTGGCATGAATTGCATCCTCTGGTCAAATTCAACTGATCATTGACTGGAAATGCTATGTTCAGCTGCTTGGTGACCATTTGCAGCTCTTTATGGACTTCATAAAAGTCCATCCCCCCATGCATCCCCCAATAATGATGGGATGTTCCAGGATGATAATGCTCCATGTCACCGGGCCCATTTTGTTCGCAATTGGTTTGAGGAGCATTGTGAACAATTTCAAAACATGAATTGGCCACCTAGATCGCCAGACATGAACCCAGTGGAGCATAAATGGGATATGATTGAAAGAGCCATTCATGTACAAGATCAAGCACCTACCACAACCACGCAATTATGGGTGGCTATCAAAACAGAATGTCTGAACATCTCTCCTGGCGACTTCTGCCGACCATGCCACATCAAGTTACTGTACTTCGCTGAGCTAAAGGAGGTCCCACATGATATGAGAGGTATCACATGACTTTCGGCACTTGAGTGCATATATTTTACTAATGTATGTGGCACAGAAATCAGCATTATTTGTTTATTGTCCTATGGCAACATCAAATATAAATGCAAATCAACTTTTACATTACATCTGATCACAACTTTTACAGATATGCTGCTTCGTTCAAATATGCTTGATTTCAGCTATGGAGCTGCATGATATTGCTAAAACTAAACAGAAGTGCTTGCAACTCATGAAATTCTTAGCAGTCTGATTGTAGAAAACAATGAAAAAAGAAAATATGAGCAAAAATGAATTTAGCATCACGAAATGATGAACCGCCTTCGAACAAAAGAATGGGAGGAAATTGAAGTAGACATTTAGAATCTAATTGTGTTAACATGACCGATATGGATGCTTTTTGCCATGCATTTTATTGGAAATAAGAATTGACACCAGTAATAGTAAACGAAATGCTGTTATATATTTTTGGATAATTTTATTTCATTTAGAGGTATGAAATCCATTTTTGAATATGAATGCGATATTCGTTATAAATGGATTGATGTAAAATGTAATGACATTTTTCCATAATAGATATAAGCGATTAAGAAAGTTTAGTGCAGATACTATGTGTGGGACTGCTAGTTGTAAATATATCATAATATTCCTATGTTGGAGCTTCATTTCTTCTTATATTGAATTAAAACTGGACTTATAGTTGAAAAATCATTTCCATCATTACATAGCGTGTTTAGCTGTATCCCTTGTCTTAAAGTTCCCTGATGAATTTTCAGTTCACAGAATCAGAGGAATTCTCAGATTAGTCTTTGAAATTAACAGTGAGCTTCAAGCAATTTTCTTAACCTTTTCCCATGGGTCACACACTATTTGAAATCCTATATCACCTTTTGACCATTGCCAAAAGCTGGGAAGATAAAGCTTGAGGATTGGGAATGATTCTTGAATGAGCAATTCACCTTGAATAGATAAGTCAGCTCCTTATGTGCAGATCCAAATATCCCCTCCCCCAAGCAGCCGAAAGTATTCTGAGCACCTGATGAGAAGATTAGACAACATGCATTTCAGCCCCATGAAAAGGCTAAATTGATTTGAAAAAAGATTTTGGGTAAAACTCAAGAACAGGATATAAACGCCTTGCCAAATTAGTGACTAAAATTTTTATTGCCAAACTGCTATTAGGATAAGCCAATGACAGGTTACCATATTCCATAATTATCACCAATCAACAATGATAATAAATCGCCAATTGGCAATGGTACCATGTTCTTGAGTTTAACCAGATTTTAGTGCCTTGTAAGAGTGGATGAGAAGAAATTTTTGTTTAAAATATATTCTAACAAACTTGAAGGTTTAAAAATTGGAAATTAGACTTTGAGTTTAACTTGTAGTTTCACATAATTTTTTAAAACCATGCAATTCAATTTACACCTTTTTAATTCTAATAGTACGTTTTCTTGACCCTTAATAAATGACAACAAAATAAAACAATCCTTGATATGTTGTGCTTTTTGAGGGACAAGAAAAAAGCATGATATACCATTGGGATTATGGATGATCCCAATGGAATAAGATCATATATATATATATATATATATATATATATATATATATATATATATATCAAGGGTTGTTTTATTTTGTTGTTTCCTTTTGAAAAATGCAGTGCAGTTTTTCTGGCAATAATTTTGATCATGTAAGTATTTATGGTTACTATTGAACTTAACCAAACTATTGTACATCTTGAATGCATGTGAATACAAGTAGCTTTTCAAAACATATATGAACATAGTACAAGGCACAAAAGTCTAAATATTAAAAATTAATTCCATACAAAGAAAGGTAATGGTACACAGAGAAATTAAAAATTACCATGCAGATGCTAACAGTATAGCACAACTAGAATATCATTTAACAGCTAATCATTTCTTATTATTTCAATGTACTTAAGAAAAAATTAGTTTAATTTCACTTATAGAGGTTATTCCCAATTGAATGCAAATTAAAAGACTTACAAGACTTGTAAAAAGGTAATCCATAGTATCATGAGTTAAAAGGGCTATACTACTGGGACCTAAAAAGAAAATAAATCTACTATTAAAAAGCAAATCAGGCAAAAAAATATTCTATTTAATGCAAGAAATACAAAACCAATATTTTATACTAAATAACCAAGGCCAGACTCAAGTTTAGGACTAAATATGTAGAAAAAAAGAATTTTCAGATTATTGTAAGATGACTATTACACTCAAAAATAATATTCCAGTTCGACACTACATTCCTCCTGTTCCTTTATTTTTCAGATCTAACACAACTTGCACAATTTGTAACACAAAGAACTCTAAAGTTTTTCAAACAGCACTACTACTAAATTTAAAAGGATACTCAGCAATCAATGTGGGACATCTTAAATAAACACTTCTATTTTTAAAAACCAAATATTTTAACTTAAAAATGGTTTAAATGGATAACTTCTAAATACGTTTAGTTGAACAAGTGAATTTTCTTAATTTGCTATCATAGTTTAAATGTATAATTTGTGTTTCAACCAAAAAACATGTGCAGAAAGCAAGGAATTTTGCACCTTCAAAAGTAGCATACTCGAGAAACAAATTTATTTTCAACATAACAGCAGATATAACAGTGCAACAAATCTCAATCATAAAATATTTTTGTGATAGAATGAAGATGTGCTCTTTCCATGCTTTGCTACAGTGCGGTACACTGTTTTAAAATACTGATATATAATTGATAAATGAACATGATACACAAATTGGCCTACCATTGAATGATATGAGTTAATGGTTTAAATCCAGTTATTTATACTGTTCTCCACAATGAGTTACATTTTGAGTTTTTTATTGGTAATGCAATAATAACATACCTGCTAATTTTTCAGCAATACAACCAAGTATAACACAAATGTTTCTGTGACAGGTTGGATTGAATTTTCCCTGCATCGCTTGTTCCTTAGATAAGCAAAATACTTTTGATAACTTTGCTATGGATTCCTATAAGAAATAAAATTATTTAATACATAGATAGTTAAATTTCCTTATTCAAGAAACATTAGAAATATTAGTTATACTTTTGTAGGTAATGGGCATTCATCAAGGAGCAATGTTATAACAGCTGGTCCAAGAGGAGCATCCATAGGAATCACATTTGCCATAGAATGAACAACAGTTAGCCATCCAATTTCTTTGTCAGCAATACTGTGAAGTTGAGACATAGATGGAGGTGGTTCAATATCACTAAAAAATAGCAAGCAAGTTTAGTAGGTATCAACAAACGTTAAATTATATAACAGATTAAGAAAATTTTAACTAAAAATATTATGAGATTTTACAAGCTGTACTCTAGGGTAGTTTTTCATCCTTCAAAATAAAACAATTTGTGAACAAGCTAAAATATAATACTCATAAAAACTCCAGCTGAGAAAATATTAAATAGGTACAACTATAAATTTATTTTGTAATGTGGATGTGAAAAAACAAAGTAATGACTACGACTTGTAACAACCATTTGTATTTTTGGACCTGGTTTATTTTCAAGGGCATTTTGCTTTGGGTCAATGTTTTAATTTTCTGTGATTTTGAAAACAAAAAGTTAAATTAAGAAATGAAAAAATTCTGAAAAATTGGATGTAAAAATAACAACTGTGTCGAAAAATTCACTCATCGAACAAAATTTATAGGAAAACAGGTTTTTAGTACAACATGCTTGGAACTGATGGTATAGGAGCAGAAAAATAAATGAGGATTGGATAAAATTAAAAATCTTAAGGGATGGAAGGAGTTGCAGTAATTTTGATAAGACATATCAATAACCTACTTTCAGATGTATAAGTATAATTACTTAAAAGTCAGTGACATAAAATAATTTAGTGTTCCAAATCATAAGTAATTGAGGACCCCCCCCCCCTTCGAATAATTTTTTTAACTGATGTTAGTATGTGATTGTTATCTTTTATCTATACATAAACCTGTGCAAGGATAGAGGAAGGATTTAGCCTAGAATATGATCCTAGAGGCATTTTGAAAAATTTTATTACTAATTTCTAATTATAAAACTACCTGCATCAATCAAACAAACCTACAAGAACTCAGAATGCAATTCCATAAAATCCATGTCTCAAAATTTTTATGAACTCTGCACACTGTCTACCACAAGAACTCCTGACACTAAGTCTAGGTGGTGGCAGTCATTTGAGGAAAGGGTTCACACATTTTGAGTAAGGGTGACTAGTGGATGTCTCAATTTGATTTTGTATTTAGTGAATGTTGGTAGCAGAAAAAGCAGTTTACTCTACAGATCTAGGCAACAAATAAAAATATATATATAAAAACTCATTAGTCTGTTCACAAAAATCTATCAAAAATAAATGGGTCAGTAATATTGCAAAGGCATTTAGTCTTGTGTATGAATCTTGAATTGGTAATTTTAATTTTCATATCGGTTTTTTAATTTTGCAGGAAATGTTTTTGTGTTTTAGCTAATGCCTCCATCACAAAGATTATTAGATTCAAAACAGTTCAAGAAAACCTTGATAAGTCATCACCTAAGGGACCGAGAAATTTTGATGACATAAGTGGAGTAACCACAAAATGTACTCAATATGCACATGTAAAGATGTAGATTTTTAATTTATCATGCTAATCATAACCTTGAACTTTGTAAATTTAGTACTTAGAACTGACGTAAGGTAATTCCTCATTGTTACTAAGGCTTCAAAAACTAGTATTTCATAAGGTGAGGTGAAAGAATATCCTCATTTTCTTTCATCACTTGCACTTTGTGCTTTTCTTCTGAAATTCTGTAGTTAAATCTTTTATGGTCGCTTGAGAACATACTGCAATGTTGTAATCGATATCTATTAAGTCATTTATGACAGGAATAGTACATTCATTTTTATTCCCGATTTCAAATAAATTCAATAAAGAATCAGGTCAGTCCCCATTTTTGACTTCATATTGTTTGCCATCACATACAAACCCAGCATACTTTAAGATCTTTCTGCAGCGACTAGTTATCTGGTGTAGCATTTGAATTTACAATAAGGGTTTAATTGCATTGTCATCTATCAGAGCTAGACAGAACCAAAGAAAATTGATGACTTATTGAGGCTTTACTGTACAACTCTCTCAAATTCGTTATTAAGTGCACCACTGTAACAAACTTTAATACATTTCTGTGTGCATCACCTAGCGAAAATGGGACAAGGTCCATTTCTACCACAACAGACAGCCAGACTTAGTGAAGAGCAATTCTTGTTACAAACAGTATACAAGAAAAAGAAATCTACTTACTTCTCCACAAAAGTCCTAATAACACACAATGTTTCCATAACCAATCGATCTACAGATTGCCTTGAAACCAGTGCTCGCAGAACTGGATCATACTGGCCTTGTGGAGCCAGATGAGCCGTTTCTGCTGATACGTAATTCACTGACAGTCTTGGTTGAGCCCTGGTGATGGTTTCTTCATCAGAATCAGACTGTCCCTCTTTGCAAGCACAAATTCCCATCTTACGTAATCCAAAAATTCACATGGTTTTCAATTTAGCTAACAAAAGTCACAGGCTGATACCTTGGTGTTCCTTTAGAGTTCCTTAATGTCCCTTCCTACAACAGTATCATGAATTACACGTTGAGTTTCCATCAATTCATGTAATAAAATTAATGCACTTGGTTTTCTCAAAAAGCCTGTTTTTCAAGGAATACTGATGCACAGCAATCTTTCCTCGTTTTCGTAAATTGATGGATATTCTAACAGAAGGAATCTAAAAAGTAAAAATAGTCAAAATACATTTTGATACGCTATACAAGATTTGAATACTTCAATTTTGTTGACTTTAAATACTACGATTTTTTAGACTATAAACTAATGTTTCATATAGACTTCTGTAAGTTTCTTTGTTGAAAAATATTACATTTCAAATCTGTTTTGAGATTCAAAATTTTCTCAGGCTGTAATAAACAGATTTCAGACAAATTTAAAGAAAGAAGTTCAGGGGAATACATTGAAAGAAATTTCCTTTCTAAGATTTAGATATGAATACTTATTACTATGTCTATTTCCGAGACCTTGCAAATCCTTACTTCTCATTTTAGTTATTTCAATTATAAAATTAATTTCACTAGCTCAATTTAAAATAAATTGGAATTGTGCAGTGATTCCTTTTATACTCTACTTAGAAGAATAGTGGAAGGCTCAACAATTTCTTCAGTTTTAGTATCAAAAATAGTTAGTGTGATCCAGACGCACGTTCCAAAGCTAATTCATGCTTCTGCTTAATAGCAAAGTCAAAGTTCTCATGACATGAGGGGAACAATTTATTTATCAAACTGCTTGATAAAAAGATTAAATCAGTGAACCCACATGTTTTTAATATATTAATTACTTTCAACCTCATACAATGCATTTAAATTTTTGTCAAAAGTGCTTTTCTTTCCCTGTTTACTGATTAGTGAGATCAGACATTTTTGTCTGGTCTCACTAGCCTAGTATGTTCACTAAAAAACTCATTAGTCTGTTCACAAAAAATCTATCAAAAATAAATGGGTCAGTAATATTGCAAATAATATTTAGTCTTGTGTATGAATCTTGAATTGGTAATTTTAATTTTCATATCGGTTTTTTAATTTTGCAGGAAATATTGTTGGGTTTTTGTGTTTTAGCTAATGCCTTCATCACAAAGATCATTAGATTCAAAACAGTTCAAGAAAAGCCCAAACATTGTTTCTGTTTGGCATATTCTCTTCATGACACTTTTTTTATCTGTGCAATCATGATTTATTTTGCCAACTTCCACAAGGCTTATTTTTTGGGTTATTCTTTTAACATTTTCAGTGGTTTGGAAAACTAATCAATTATTAGCATGCAAAACTTTATTTTCAAAAACATTTTTGTCATAAGTCGTTAAACGATGAGCTAAAACGATGGTTAAATTTTAAAGGGCAACATTTTGTGCAGTCATCAGATATTTTTACTGATACAAATATGAAATGTTATAAAGATAATCTTTAACGCATTGAACATACCCTACAGCGTAAATAATTTTGTGCAACATGTCTAATTTTGAAATTTGTTAGACACTGCGCTAAAGCTTAAAACACCATTTAGCCACTCAAACAATTCAAAATAAGCATGACACCTTTTAAGTTATTTATTTAACGATTTCAAACATTTTATTTCTAAAAATTTTACCGTGAAATTTTATAAACATTTTCGTACATACTTTGAAATCCCACACTAAAATAGATTTCTTTAGTTTTAAAATAACGTTTCTAACTGACACATCAAAATGAAGCAATGAAATTTGTTTATTATTTTAAACACACGATATGTATTATTTGATCAATCATCAAAACAGATCAAGTACAGCTTTAAACAAGAAAAAATTAAGCAATCGGAATGAATATCAGGAAATACGAAAATGAAATAAAATTTTCTTAAGGATGGTATTGCTTTTTTCTGTTTTTGGTTTCCGATTAGATAATCATAGGTTGTTGCCAAATATCTTTCCACAAAAATATTTGTTAAATATTTCAAAGCTGATGCTCTCAAGCTTGAAATGAACAAGAATCTGTATAATAAAATGTTATTGTTTGAAATTTTAGAAATTATTTTAAACATCTATAAATCATCTATTCTTCGGCATAGCAAGAAAAATTATACGTCCAAATTCTTTCCCTTAATCGTATGGCTGTTTCTAACCGAGATGTGTGTGAAATGTAAATAAACAAGGTAGCCACAAATCGGGTTTTCCAATTGAATTGGAACTTTTCTGTAACAAAAGAAGTAAAAAATTGTCAACTTCTTTGTTTAAAATTCCGTAATTTATGAAAGAATTCCTTAGATGTGCGGATGACGTCCCCCCAAAAAATGTGAAACTTCATTAAAAAGAATGATTAAAACCCAAAACTCTATATCAAGAGCGCAGGATAATAATTGTTTTGTTCAAGATAATAAGACAGTTTAGTTGTGTTTGGAAATGCAAATTGATTCCTTATTACCTTCCTCTAAAACACGTTCTGTCATTCGAATTTGAGTTCGGTGTCTATCGGAACTGTTTTGATCGCATGAATCAAAGAATGAGTCGTATATTTGAAATTTGTGTACAATTTTCGAAACTGAACTCTAAGTTGTTCCCCAAACTTAACAGGAGACACATGCAACTCCGATGGAATTCGAAAACTGCCAAGACAGAAGATCTGTCAAGAATACGGAATATAGGTATTGTCGCTCACATCGACGCTGGCAAAACTACGACTACAGAGAGGATGCTGTACTACTCTGGGTTCACTCATATGATGGGGGAAGTACATGATGGTGACACTATTATGGACTACATGGCTCAAGAAAGAGAGAGAGGTATTACAATTACATCCGCCGCGATAACATTCAATTGGAAGAATCACAAAATCAATTTGATCGATACACCAGGACATGTAGACTTTACTTTTGAAGTAGAACGTTCTCTGCGTGTTTTGGACGGAGCAATCGTGATATTGGATGCATCTGCTGGAGTAGAAGTGCAAACTTTAAAGGTCTGGGAACAGGCAAATCGATATAGAGTGCCTTGCATAATTTATTTGAACAAACTAGATAAGCCTGCTGCTGATATTGATATGTGCTTATCAGCTATTGAGAAAAAGTTAAAAGTAAAGCCATTATTATTACATATTCCCATTGGAAAAGATAAAGAATTCAGTGGGGTAAACGATTTAATCACACTCCAAAGGCACATGTGGGACAAAAAGGCAGCAAATAACAATGGCAGGACATTTACTACTGAAAATATCGATATAAAAGTTGAGGAAGAGTCATTATTTCCAACAATTCAAAAGAGAGAAGAGCTAATTGATAATATTGCTGACTTAGATGATGCTGTAGCTAGTAAATACATATCTGAAGGAGTGGAAACTTTATCCATATGTGACTTGCAGTCTGCTTTGAGACGTATTACTTTTAAAAGATCTGCTGTTCCAGTACTTTGTGGTAGTTCTTATAAAAATGTGGCAGTACAACTTCTTATGGATGCAGTTATTAATTATCTTCCAAATCCGAGTGAAGTAAAACATAATTTTGTGTGCTCAAATCCAGATGATATGTGTGCATTGGTGTTTAAAATTATTCACAATAAAAGTAAAGATCCTCTGACTTTTTTACGAATTTATTCAGGATCTGTCAAAAGTGGACAACGAGTGTACAACAAGAACCGTCAAAGCTCAGAAAAAATTGGAAAGCTCATGGTGCCTTTAGCAGATGACTACCATGAAGTACCCTCTCTGTCGACTGGCAATATAGTTGTTGTTACTGGCTTTAAGGATGCTATTACTGGGGATGTGCTATTTTCTTCAGCATCTGCTGCTGATAAAATCCATTCTGCCAAAAATGAAACTGCTTTACCTTTGATTCAAATTCCCGATCCTGTCTTCTTTTGCACCATAGAGCCACCATCAGTGGGCTTACAGAACAAGTTGGATTTTGCATTGCAGTGCTTGCAGCGGGAAGATCCAACCTTTCAGGTCGAGACAGATGAAACGATAGGACAGACCATTTTGATGGGAATGGGGGAGTTGCATATTGATATAATAAAAGAGAGAATACGTACTGAGTACAACATTGATGCATACTTGGGCCCACTGCAAGTTGCTTATCGAGAGAGCATCGGAAAGGCTGTCGAGCACACTCACACTTTGGATAAAATGGTTGGTGGCGCCAAGCAGTTTGCCAAACTCAGCATGAGAGTGTACCCTTCTTCTCAAGAGCAATTTCAAAAGCATGTGAATATCATCGTCACTAAAGAGAACAATCTCGGCAAGCTAAGATCAGACTATTTTAAAGCTATCAATGCTGGGGTGAAAAATGCTCTTAATAATGGCCCTATTTTAAGTTTTCCTGTGATCTATGTTGGAATAGATCTGCTCTGTGTGGAAGTGAAGAAAGGTACTTCTTTGACAATGGTATCAGCAGCGGCATCTCAATGTGTTACTTCAGCTTTAAGGAAATCCAGCACACACCTTTTGGAACCTGTCATGAATTTATCAATTGCTGTTAATAAGGGTTTTGCTGGTAGAGTTTTAAATGATTTGTCTCAAAAGAGAAGTCAGATTCTGAACATGGAATTGCGACAGGACATAGAAATCATTCAAGCACACACACCTCTTTCAGAACTTAAAGGATATTCCACTGAACTAAGAGCTTTGACTTCTGGAACATGTTCTTTTACCATGGAATTTGAAAATTATCAAAAAATGGAATCGGAAGAAGAATCAAAAGCAATATATGATGTTACTGGTTTTGCACGATTATAGTACTGGCTATGAATTGCTTATTGTGAACACTGTTTTTCTGTTCACAGAAAACCTATTCAAACTATTTAATTAAATAAATTGGTACATTTTACTTATCTGTTAGATTATTCGTTAAAAATTTTGTGTAAAATAAATGTAAATTGTTAATGAATACCAAACTGAATTTTAGGTGAAAAGGGGAAGGTACTTCCAAAGGCCAAGTAATAGTAAATGATAAAGTAATAAACAAATTTGTAATTTTTTTCTTGAGCATCTTAAGAAGTATTCCTAGAAATGTTATTCTGTCTCAAAATCATGCAAGAGCTCAAATAAAATAAGTGTCATGTTTCGAGAAAATTGCAGAAATCTTTAAAGAAATCCAGAATTAAATTTCTCTCAAGGACAACTTGTAATAACCTTTCATCTGTCCAAAATATTTGTTTTCAGTTCATGCAAGTATATAATTATTTTGATTACAGTTCACAGCTATGAATTTGTTATTGCAAATTGATTACTAAACATAAAAAAAAATAATTGACTGGCCAAAATCCAGTTTAAACATGGATATGTCTTTCTGACTATTTGCCAGAATTAGTGTGAATGGGGGATTGGGAGGTGAATCTACAAATATTTTTTTCATACTTTTGTCTTTGTTCAAGGTCCACTCCCCATCGATATGTACTTTCATGAGAAGACAAGTAGTGTTCAGTTCCAGCAAATGAAATAATCTTTGCCTTTGTACAATCCCAGCCTTGTAGCGTAGTGATTAGCGCTATGATATTTCGTTCAACAGGCTCTGGGTTCTTATCAGTTCATGATCCACTTTAATCCATAGGTCCACGTGTAATTAGCCTTCATGTACCAAATACCGACTATAAACCAAACTCTTTGTATAGCTTTAATATAATCATATTCTATGAGAAGATTTATAACTTGATTCTTAGGGAAAGGACAATATTACAGTAAAAAACTTCACAAAACAAGAGTTTACTGTTAAAAAACTGCCCATATCTTAAAATTTACATAAATTTGTATTTATAATTTTCTTTTAATTTTAAGTATGTGTTATATTGTTTTAATTATTAATACTAATTGCGCTGATTACAGTGCATTCAAAGTTTTTAATTTTTATTTAAGGGAAATGTATGAAAGAATCATCCATTTTTAAAAATCCTTTTTCATTGTGATTGGAGAAACAAGAAAGTTGATGGAATTTTATGGTAACATCCTTGCCTATGCCAGGTGGTGGTAGTTCCCTAACATACGTAATTCTATTTATTTTATTTGTGTATATAATGTATAATTGTTTGTTATTTATGAAGAATTATAGGTTGGATGTAGTAATATAGAAGGGCCAGATAGAATTAATAGATGGGCCAGATTGGCCATTTTTTCAGTGATTAGAAAGATCGCTAAAAAGATTTATGTGGGGGATTTTTTAATTTATGTCTACAAGTGGTAATAGTTTCCTAAATTAATGAATAATTTTTAATATGATGTAGCAATAGCGGTCAATAGAAATAGTGTGGGCTAGAAAACAGCCTGTTTTCATGCTGTTTTTATTAATTGGAAAAATTTTAAATATATATTTTATTAATCTTCTGAAGGCTCTCAAGTATGTCAGCCGCAAATAGACTAGCTCATGTGGAATTTCCATTCTCCACATAGCCAGTCTCACCCTGTTAAAGAATACAAAGAACAACTCAAGCTTTGTGGAAAGAAAACACTGATGCAATGTGCCTAACTCTAAGACCGGGGTCTTTCCCCATTAATGTGTTTATTTATTATCACTAGCAGAAGAACGAATCCTAACGATCATGGATGGTAAGAGTTTATCAACAAATATTTCATTCGGAATTAACAAATTTAACGGATTTATTCTTCCTCATAGGCCCGCGGTAGCGGAATAGCAACGGAACGGAACTTCAAAACTCGATCCAACCATAGACCGTCGTGTACACTGGGGCTGGAGCACGTTAAATCTGTCGTGGCCTCAAATGTCCTCACATTGGCGTGGTGTGGAAGTCTAGAGAGGGGTGCCAGCTCAGGTGTTGACCTCGTCATCTGACCATGGTTCAAAATTACGTGTTGTCCTCGGATTTTTCCCTTCGGGATTAATCCCGGACCGTCGCCAATAGCCCGTTGTGTAGCTCCAGTGCGACGTTAATTCAGCTACCTACCTCTTCCACATTATTTTTATTTAAACGTTTTCTGCATGTCATTTAAATTCATGCTTCAGTATAGTTTCTGAGGTATGAGCTGCCTACGTGCAAATCTCAACAGGCCATTCTCTCCCCAAAAACGTCTCCTATAGCCTGTTGTTTTGCTTCAGCGCGACGTTAATTAAATATACCTACCTCTCCCCAAAAACTTTTGGATTCTCTAAAAGAACTCCATCTAGCACGTATTCAAAAAATAACTGATGGCCTAGTCTTACTTCCGGTTCCATAAATGCCATTATGTAATCTTTTACACACCAATTCCCAAATAGGAACATCAAGTTTAACCCTCCAAGTGGTTTCGATTTGGAGAGTGGGGTGCCAGCTCAGGTGTTGCCTCGTCATCTGACCGTGGTTCAAAATTACGTGGTGTTGTCCTCGGATCTTTCCCTCTGGGATTGATCCCGGACCGTCACCAATAGCCCATTGTGTTGCTCCAGTGTGACGTTAATTGAAAATACCAAATACCCAAATAGGAACATCAAGTTTAACCCTCCAAGTGGTTTCGATTTGGAGAGTGGGGTGCCAGCTCAGGTGTTGCCTCGTCATCTGACCGTGGTTCAAAATTACGTGGTATTGTCCTCGGATCTTTCCCTTTGGGATTGATCCCGGACCGTCACCAATAGCCCGTTGTGTTGCTCCAGTGTGACGTTAATTGAAATACCCCCCAAGTGGTTTCGACGAGATATCTTCCAGCAGGATCTGATCAATTATGCTAATGACGAGATATTTCGTTATCAAGATTGCCGAATGAATATATTGCCATTTTTTGATGATGACGATATCAAGGTCAGGTCAGTTTTTTTATTACGAGATATCTCGTCCATCAAGATCTGGGCAGTTTTGCTAATGGCGAGGTACCTCGTCAAGACAATAACAGGAGGGTTAAAATTCATTTAAAAATAAAGTTCCATTCATATTGTTTTGTAAACATTACCGATTAGAAATGAATTATGGATTGATTTTTATATTCCTTTTACTATTGATATATTCAGACATTTTGCCTGCGCGTTTTACGAAACTTTTATTTTATCTGAAATATCCAGCTGGCAGCATGTAGCCTTACGATTCCAAAATCATTTCGAGTGGAATTCGAACTCCGTGGGCTCCCCTGAATACATCCCTGCCCTTGAGTACTTTTTGAAAATTCTAATGTAAGTTAAAAACATAATGGCAGATCCATAAATTATTTTCTCACAATCGCAAAAGGAACCTACAAGTGACTAATAAGTTTAAAATTAATGATATCGGAAACTTAATGCTGCATAAGTTTGTGGACTGTTACGGCGGTCCCTGTTTTTTCTGACTATGTGCAAGTTACCGGCCCAGCGCACCACTCAGGAAAGTCCTGCTACTGTAACTTTCGTATAAACAGATTTTGCATTTTCATGAATTGAAATATTTTGGTAAAATCTTTTAGTCTCTTTTTTGAATCTTTTTAATCTTTACAGGTTTTCTAAATGAAACAACGCGCTAAAACTGCATAATTCACTTAAATGTTTCATTGCTGATTATAAACGGAAAATTGCATTCAGGTAACACAGCATCTATGGATTGAGGAGTCAAATTATAAGCTTATGGTCATAATGCAAAATAACTCGCACAGTATAGTAACGGATGCTGAAACCTACTTGAGTTCATTACTCAAGAAATAATAACTGCCATTTAATGCACAAAGCGCAACAATGGAAAGAGCTAAGAAGTTAGGTAGGTAATTTAATTAACGTCGCACTGGAGCAACACAACGGGCTATTGGTAACAGGTCAGGATCAATCCTAGGACACCTCGTAATTTTGAACCAGTCAGATGAGGTCAACACCTGACCTGGCAATCCACGACATTTAACGTGTGCCAACGGTCTTTGATTGGATCGAGTTTCGAACAATCAAACCTTCTGTTGCTAATTCGCGACTCTACCAACTGGGCTACCGCAGCCCCCGCTAAGAAGTTAGAACGTCTGAATCGGGTATGCGTTAATGGAGGCGACTTTGAAATTCGCATTTTAAAACGTGTATAGCTTGGATCAGCAACAATCTCAGTCGCTCTCAGAATACCTAAGCGAGATAAAGAAGTTATGAATCAAGTGTGGAGATAACTCCTGATATGAACTGAAAACGTCACATAACACTGCAATATCAGATATGATGGGTATAATACTGCACTTTCTACGAATAAATTCATTATACTTATATTATATTTGTCTTAGAATTTGAATTGCTATGAATTTCGTTCGGATTCTGAATAAACCTCATTAACAATATAACTGCACTGGTAATTGTTAGAGATGGTAACAGCTTTAAAATTTCATCTTAAGGCTACTGACCTCAACGAGCAGTTTCTTGTACACCGCATCGTACGAAACTAAAAAGTCTCAAGCTACTGAAGACAAGTATTCCTATTTAGATTTTATAGATCATGAACATGAATTACGGCATGATTACATGAAAGAAAAATGATTCACTACCGTACGAGAGAAGTTGATTATCGAAATAAGTTTAAGAAATTCTTATAAATAATGGCCATGCATTTGAAAGGATGATTTCGAATACGAATCATCCTTTCTCGAATAAGCAGCCACTTTTTATGTAATGAACCAATTTGAAATTGCAACTAAATGTTAGTGATCACCAGGATAATTACGTTGGGGGGTCGCAGGTGTCTCTAGTTTACTCAGGCAGTCTCTAGTTTACTAGAAGAGAGACTGTCCCTGTTTGTAACGTGTGTGTGATCTCTTACTATTCACCACATTTTAATTGCCCTATTTTTAATCGTCACTGCAAATATATATTTTTTAATAACTCAAGTTTAAACTTGCAAGATTTGGTAGGGAGAAAATCCCAACCTCAAATCTTTTTAAATTTTTACAAAGCATAAAAATTTTAAAATCAATCTAATATTTTTATATTTCGTGTCTTTTAAACTACACTTCAAAACTTTTCAACTATCACTCATTATTTTTATGTTGCTGTCGATGATAATCAAACTTTTCCCTTGTTTATTCGTCTGATTAAACTTAAATATTTATTTTTATTTCTGATTTTCAATCTACCTTTAACTGTATAGGTAAGTAATTAATTTTTAAGTATTTTATGTGTCTATTTTATTGAGTTGTATTCTGTCTTGTGTTTGGCACAGTTTGTCCGCTTCTGGACCTTGCGCCATAAAGCCAAAACCAGCTAACTCCTCTCTCGTGGCGACAATCACCACTAGAGGCCTTGCGCCATAAAACCCAACTACCATCATCACCACGAGAGATATTTCCTGTGGTGCCCCGACCACTTAAGGTTACTACAGATAAGATAGTAATTAACTCGGTAGGTCCGAACAGCATGAAACACTGATGGCTGAAAAGAATTTTGAACATTATCAATCAGCCTCCTTTCACTGGAACTGATGGCACTGATAGATCGCCGGAGTCACCAGGACCGGAAAATGATAAATATTTTTGGACTATAAGGTACAATCTGATTTAAAATTTATATACCTTTATATGGTATTTATAATAAATTTGTATAAGTATGCAAAGGGAAAAGAAAAAATGCTTTAGTGTGTAATAGCACCAAGTTCTTGGAATATACATTTTTAATTTAATAAGGAGTCGTCATCTGAACTGGAACTGAGACCCAGACTGCAAATGTGGAGGGACCTGTTAATTATGATATAATGCCCCAAAGTTAACATTTTCTATACAGCAGGCTGTTTTCTTTTCAGTTGTGATTTTTTGTTATATTTTTATTCTGTATTTAGCTATTATCTTGTTTGTCCGGCCTTGCGAATATGCATGGGTAATTGAGGCCATCTAAGGGCCCATTTTGATCCACAATGTGTCTTATAAGGGAATTACTGTTAACTGATAGTAAACATCGGTTTATTTTGGACAAATTACAGATTTCTATTGTATGAAAAATTACTTTTTGCTAAAAAATTGCACTTTGCTACTAAAGACTACCAAGGACAACACTCCTCGGATCGTCCTTGTGCAGGCAGCCTGAACATTCCTTGCAGTTCAGTGTAAAATTAAAAATAATAGGCTGAAAAAAATAGTTTTAGGTTTTCTTTTGTGTGGATTAATGGATTTGGGAGTATTCTAAAAGAAAAGGGCAATTAATTCCCCTTCTCTTGTATAACAGCTTTTACAACCCAGAGCAAATTTGCTCTGGGACCAACTCTTCTAATTGCATTCGATTTTCAGAAACATTTAACTTGCATTTTCGTTCTTATCATTTTTTCTTAAATGTCTTAAAAATATTTCACCGATTCCTATCAAATTAGCTAAATATTTTGTGGTGGCGCCATCTTTTGCACTTTAATTGAAGCTATCAGTAACCGTAGCCAGGTTTCCAAAGTCAGAAATTCAAATCTACTTTATTGTATTTTAAATGTTCCTTCAAGTCTTAGTCTTATATTTTGTCACTGAACTGTATAGAAACACATACAATGACGCATCTCGATTAATCCAAGTACAGAAATCACTTTACGACGGTTGTGTTCACCACAAATGTTTACGATGACAAAAATAACACTAAACCAGTACTCTACTCTCGTTTCTCAAAATTTTTTCATTGTTTTTTTATCATTTTTGAAGTGTAGCTGCGATATGTAAACATGCGAGGTAGTTAAAGCAATGAATGGAAAACATCCTTTTTTAATTATTAATGTTGTGTTGAGCAACTCACCGGTTTCTCAAGGCTCGAATAAAAGAATTGACATTAAAACATTCATATATTTACTTAGATGGAGCCTACAAGAAATGAGCAGCCAATTTCATTTCACTACATATTGCGTATTCCCTTATTAAAGTTCTAGTGATTACATAAGAGAAGGAAATCGCTTGCGAGCGGAGGAACTGTGGCGCCTAGCAGTGGAAAGAGTGATTTATTGCTTACTTTTTCTTTATACTCTATTGCAAACGATATTTAACAATTAATAATAATTGATAATTATAAACGAATGTAATAACTGTTTTTAAATATTGCAAAGCAATTATCTGAATTTACAATGCTTTGTTTGCAAAGATAAAAGAAATAAGAAACCAACTTCTTTTGCATTTTGGAACCCAAAGTACCCTCCCCCTGTAAGCTTCATGTTTAAAGTTCAAGACACACTACTGTTTGTGAAAATTGCACCGCTATGAAAGAAGCATCAGAAATAAATGAAATTTATTCCACGTATTACTTATAGTGGTTTAAATAAACGATCAAATTTACAGAGCAATAAAATAAAATAATGCCGAAAATCAATATCTTGTGCAGCCGCCACGCGCAGCGATGAGAGCCTGTACACGTCGTGGCATCAAATCATACAGATTCCGAATGTCATGCTGAGGAATGGCATTCCAGATGGCCTATATCTGATGCCAAAGTTGAGCTGTACTCTGCCCGACGAGTGGTAGGAGCGAGTCGCCGTCCGATGTAATTCCAGACATGCTCAATGGGCGACATATCCGAGGAACGTGCAGGCCATGGAAGAAACTAAACCTGTCGTGCACTTAAGAAGGCTTGTACATTCCGAGCAACATGTGGACGGGCATTGTCTTGCTGAAATACAGCTCCTGGAATGCCTTGCAGGAGGGGTAGGACCTCGGGCTCCACAACTTCCCTGATGTAGCGCCCGCTGTTCAGTGTCCCCACAATTTGGAGTAGGTGGAATCGCCCATGATATCCAATAGCGCCCTAGACCATAACGCCAGGCGTTCGTCCAGTATGACGCTGAATAAGACACTCCGGGAGAAGGCGTTCACCTCTGTAGCGTCTGACGAGTACACGTCCATCGTTATAGTCCAGATTGTAGCGGGTGAGCCTATTGTAGCTGGAGGCGTCGGTGGTTCAGCGTCAAGGGAATCCTTGCACGTAGCCCATGGCGCAGCAGACGTCGACGAACCGAGGGGCAGACAATGACACACCTGTAGACGCGCTCCAATGTTGCATGGCCCATCACCGCCATGCGGATGAGGTGTCTCGTCCCGTGGTGACGTCATATTACGTCGCCCACTGCCGGGGTTTTGACTTCTCCGGTTCTCCATGGTCTATCTCTTCCACACACGCATCACTGTTGTGGCATTACGCTCCGTGCGAGTGGCGATTTCACGATACGAAAGTCCACCTTCACGGAGGCCGATCATGCGGCCCCATTCGAACTCCGTTAGTTGCTCGTATGGCACTCTGCGTTTTTGGCGAGGCATATTGACTTCTAATCAATCATTTACAGCAGTCAAACGACTATACACACATTTTAAAGCACCTTTACAGTGTTTTTTATACTCGGCTAACTTAGAAGTTTAGAGGGTGTTTCTCGGCCGGCCCACACATACGTGATCGCTTTGAAATTCTAATCATTTGCATATCCTAACCTGTTTTGCATTTCCTACAAGTTTCGCTTAATTTGCATGATTCCTTCATGGTGTTGCAATTTTCACAAACAGAAGTGTATATCCCTCTGGATACGGGGACCGGCAGAAAGTTTTGAGTCCCCTCGATACGAAAGGCTCGGTTTCTTTCATACCTCAAACTTCTGAAGAATCGCAACAGCCCATTACGATTTCCATTCCCTCTTATGTCCTACAAAGAGACCCGCGCTTGAATAGCCTTGTCTCCCCGTTGACAAAGATGTCAGGGTTATCGACGGAGAGCCTCGCAAATTGTTTATCCTCGAGCATCTAGTCTATGAGAGGTTGAGTAAATGAAGAGACACACTTAAAATGTCATCGCCACCCTTTCAGTTTACCCGGGAAGAATTTGTCCCTTCTAGGCATACCCACGACCCGACAATAGAAACCGGCACACTAGGTGATAATGGGACGACACATATTCCTTCTCCTCCTGGGAAAGCTTTGTAAAGGTCGGTTTCAGTAAGTTGCCTGTAAAGCCATTGGGCCGGCTGCCGTAACCAAAGAAGGAAACGATATTCTGCCCCGACGTATGCAAAGGGTTAAACCTCGTAAGCAAAACCAAACCAGTATGGCGCGTATGGTCTGATTCTTGCGAGTTGACATATGAGTCATGTGGTTTTGAACAAAGTTTACTCGTTGAATTATGGTGCAGGCTAAACGTGAACAATGCATTCCAACAATTGGCATCTTTAGCGAAGTTTCCTACTACGAATTCCTCATTCGGTGACGGAAGCTATACTATTTAAGCTATAGCAGTTGACGATACAAATAATCACCAAAAGTGGTCAGGCCATTCCCCTGATGCGCTTACCAAATTTCGACAAATGAACTTTCACTTCAACCACTCCTTGCTCTGTTTTAAGCCCTTGTTGCAGGCTGGGTGGCTTGGGTCGTAAAAAATTAACTTTCCCTAGGTCAGTGTGTCCCAACCTTTTTTCTCTCCCGTACCCCTTGATAAAAATTTTAATTTATATATATATATATATGAGTACCCCCTTCTCTCATAACCCCTCATCTATCCCTCTACACCCTACGCAAAGAGTTTGCTTTTGTTAGGTAGTAATGTTCTTGGGTTAGCTAGCAAATTAATCAAATGACTCAAGTTGATGTCATTGATAGGCTTTTACTTTTGATTAGATTTTACAATTTTTTTTAATAGCGCCCTAGACCATAACGCCAGGCGTTCGTCCAGTATGACGCTGAATAAGACACTCCGGGAGAAGGCGTTCACCTCTGTAGCGTCTGACGAGTACACGTCCATCGTTATAGTCCAGATTGTAGCGGGTGAGCCTATTGTAGCTGGAGGCGTCGGTGGTTCAGCGTCAAGGGAATCCTTGCACGTAGCCCATGGCGCAGCAGACGTCGACGAACCGAGGGGCAGACAATGACACACCTGTAGACGCGCTCCAATGTTGCATGGCCCATCACCGCCATGCGGATGAGGTGTCTCGTCCCGTGGTGACGTCATATTACGTCGCCCACTGCCGGGGTTTTGACTTCTCCGGTTCTCCATGGTCTATCTCTTCCACACACGCATCACTGTTGTGGCATTACGCTCCGTGCGAGTGGCGATTTCACGATACGAAAGTCCACCTTCACGGAGGCCGATCATGCGGCCCCATTCGAACTCCGTTAGTTGCTCGTATGGCACTCTGCGTTTTTGGCGAGGCATATTGACTTCTAATCAATCATTTACAGCAGTCAAACGACTATACACACATTTTAAAGCACCTTTACAGTGTTTTTTTATACTCGGCTAACTTAGAAGTTTAGAGGGTGTTTCTCGGCCGGCCCACACATACGTGATCGCTTTGAAATTCTAATCATTTGCATATCCTAACCTGTTTTGCATTTCCTACAAGTTTCGCTTAATTTGCATGATTCCTTCATGGTGTTGCAATTTTCACAAACAGAAGTGTATATCCCTCTGGATACGGGGACCGGCAGAAAGTTTTGGCAGCCTAACAAAAACAAATAGCATTATAGTAATTTTCAATCACATAAACTTATGATTATTAAAATGGCAGCCTAACAAAAACAAATAGCATTATAGTAATTTTCAATCACATAAACTTATGAAAGTTCACAACTATTTTTCAACTTGATAGGCAAGTTTTCAAATGTGGCCTTCAAGAATTTCAATGCGATCCTTGAGCTTGTTTCATGTAGCTAAGTTTTTAAAAATCAGGTTCAAATGAAGATAGATATAATCTCAAGTTAGGAGCAGCATGAAGCGTATTTCGATATTTATTCTTAATATATGCAAAAGACGAGAACGTTCTTTCGACAAGCTCTGTGCTCGTGGAAGGCAATAAATATTTTATTGCTTTATAACTGAGTTCTTGGTACTCTTCTTTCACTGCTACCCAGAAATTAATGAGATTTCTTTTTTGGAATCAGATATTAAAGAATCAGTTGAAAGTTGAATCAACATTTCTTTTTCAGAAATTGATAATTTTTCGGCTTGCTGAAAGAACAATTCGTCGAATGGATTTGAAATCCAGTTATTTTCACTATTTCACTGGAAAAAAACTGTCTGAAGAACACCTGAAGTCATTTTAAGTGAGCTTAGGCGCCTAGACGTTTCCCACACAACTGAACCTGATTTCGCCTTGAATTATTAAACTCGCAGAAGACGAATCCGACCCCACAAAAAGACGATTTTTCTTTTATTCAATAACTGATAATATGAAGCATTTACACAAGGAGCCTCATTAATGAAATGAATACCATTTTTGAGAAAAACGCTACTGAAAAGTGTGAAAAACAGAAATCTCCAAGAACATTAATAACTCCCCTGTTGTTTCATTGGTTTTGTAGATTGGACTCTGGGCCCCGTTTCGCGGTTTTACTAGATATCTATCGTCGAGGGATTTGCTTAGTGAAAGGGGATCGTAGGGGATCATTCAATAATGCAAATTGGGGAAACTTTGTCTTCTTGTTTCTCTTAAATACCTCCATTGCGGGGTTCACGTTTTTCTTGGGTGGAAGGTCATTTTGACCGCTTGTTTGGAGTAGAAGAAATAATGTTCAATTTCCAAACATGAGAAAAAAACACTACTGATTGCTTAAATTTAATCATGTATCGATACTTTCATCCAACACTTTCGTACTGTGACATCTTAGCGCCTAAGAGTCGAGGATGGGGCGGGCTGCAGACCCGGAAGTTTCCAGTTAGGAGTCACTACTGCGCTTGCGCATGTGAAGAAGATGAAAAACAGTTAGCTCACGGACTCCGTCTAGTTGAGACGTCTTCGTAGCAATTCGTAAACTTTAATACGAAATTAAGCATTTTGTTTCGCGCGTCCATTGTCAACCCATGTTTTGTCTGTGTAAAAATAAATGTTATTTTTTAATGTCCAAAAAAATTTTGGATTAATTCGTCACAGTACCAACATTATCCAACATTTTCGTACCTCCTTTAAAAAAGTTATTTCAAATTTTTTTCCTTCGATTTTTCAAAATAAACGAACCACATTTTGAAAATAATGAACATAAAAAAATGCAAGCATACTTTTAAAAAATTAAATCATTCAAAATAACTTCATGATTTATTGTTTCTAATCTATAGTAGTCACTTAGCAAGTTAAAAATGTTACTTTTCAAGTTGAAATTAATGTATTAAAAAATAAATCACTTCATTACTTGGGGCCATCGTGGCTCAGTGGGTATGTCCACTGCGCTAGCAACCTTCGAGGTATAGGCGGCGCAGGTTCGATTCCTGTCAGGTGCATTCCTCCCTGGGTGTATTTCTCTCTTCTGTGATCAGTAAAAACTTCCATGTGTGTATGTCTATTACTTGATATTGTATGTCTTGTGTCTGGCGCAGCCAGGCCAAATATGGCCCTTGTGCCATAAAACCTCAAAACAACCAACATAATACATTAATGTTTTACATAAAAAATATTAATGTTTAAATATATCAAAGCTATCTAGAAATCATCGGGAGTCAAAACTTTGCAATTTGGAAGGTAGTTGCACATAATCTTCTATTTATTCTATGTGTATGATAGACACTAAATTAATAATCCATGCAAAAATTTAAGTCTTCAATAATAATAGTCTATTAAAGGGAAAAGTCTGATGCTTTTCTTTTTAAACAGTTTTTACTAGAGTCTTTAGAACAGTTTGTTTCTTTTCAATTAGTATCCATTTCCATTCTCTGATGGAGAAGTGCATTTCTCTGCATTGGACAAGGTCATCGAGCCACTGGTTATTTCATCGTGGCATATGGAATGTATATTTTCATCTTCATTTCCATCGTCAATGAATCTTCAACTAGGCTCTTATTGAATCTCTTTTCATGTCGCCCCAATCGAAGCCACGCAGAATGTAAGAGTAGCTGTCGATCATGAAGTAAGCCGGACCAGTTAGTTCGCCAGAACAATCCACACAAGTCGTTTCCTTCTAGGCTTTCCTTTCTGGCTACATCCTAGCACAGGTTGTAGTGATTCTCTGGGTAGCGTGGTAGATTCAAATCTACAGAGAACAGTCTAGCTTAAATAATAAACGATAATTTTATTTAAAACAATGTCTTGACTATATTAGAATCTATTTACACGACACTTTCACGCCTCTGCTAACTGGATGCGACAGGGTGTCGAAATCTCAGGACGTACGAAAGTCTCTGAGTTGGAGAAAGGTATCTCAACAGTCTCTAGATGAAACTCTACTCGTCGGTTGACGATTTCACAAGATCAGCACTGGATCCTCACTGGACGACGGGACAAGGCAGGTTCACTGCCGGACGAGAAGTCGGTACCGAACTCTCCGCAGGTCGTCGGTTCGGCACAATCAGGGATCGGCTCCACTGGGGTCGTCGGGTCAGTACAAGACAGCACGGCTCCGCTGGGGTCGTCGGATCAAAGACACTCTCCGGGCCCACTCACCGTTAAGTGTAGAGCGTAATGTATGGCCCGGAGGTGATGACCTCCACCGCAACACGAAAGGGGTCCACCGGACCCAGACCAGCATTTATTTTAAATAAGCATTACAAAGACATACAAAGCGTAACAAATACGTTACAACAAAACATAGACACAAAAAGCGTAACTGATTCGTTACTACAAAACCTCGTCAAGATATACAGTTATATTGGAACATATTCCTATGGCAAAAATCCTTAAATAATAGGAGAAAACAGGGTAGTGGGTGCCAATCCAACATCTACCAATGAAAATCCTCGGCCAGAATCGGCAGAACTAAAAACCCCACTCTGACCTGCAGAGGGGGCAGGTTATAATACTAAGAGGACAGTTTTCAAAGCCATAAGGAGAAGGTTCTACTACGGCACCTAAATTTACTGGGGAACCGAGCGTGCAATAGGTTTATAAGAGACGCCTGCTCGATTCCCCATTATAATTTTAAAGAATGGCTTATAAAAGGCGCCGGAAATAATATAGGGGGGGGGTATTTCAATTAACGTCACACTAGAGCAACACAACGGGCTATTGGTGACGGTCCGGGATCAATCCCAAAGGGAAAGATCCGAGGACAACACCACGTAATTTTGAACCACGGTCAGATGACGAGGCAACACCTGAGCTGGCACCCCACTCTCCAAACTTCCACACCACGCCAACGTGAGGACATTTGAGGCCACGACAGATTTAACGTGCACCAGCCCCCTTTGTACACGACGGTGTTTGGCTGGATTCGAACTCGCAACCCTTCGGTTGCTAGTCCGTTACTCTTCCAACCGGGCCACCGCGGCCCCGGAAATAATATAAAAGTAGTAAAACATATACAATATAACAAAAGACCAAGACACACAGAAAATAAACACAACAGATACAGAACACAAGAGAAATCAAGTCAACAGAATACAAGACCAACACCACAAATACAATAAAATTACAAAGAGTAAAACATTAGTGAGATATGATAAATATACAATGAAAAATGTTAAAACTGTAAAAACAAGAAAGACAAAACAGATCCAAAAATTCAATAAAAGACATAAAATGAATGGGCACCTAGTGCCACCATTCTTACGTAATAAAAAAAAAAAAAAAACAGAACACACAGCCATCGGGCTCAATTCCAAAGGTTCAGGTGTCCGGGGGGCCGGCCACCATCGCCGCGGCCGCCAGCACGCAGGACTTAATTTTAAATGCCGAGCCCTTATTTAACATAATACTTCGGAACCAATTTGGCTTTAATTCCTGGCTCGGCCTAGTAATGTGATAGTCCCGCGTTGCCGGACAGTCGAAGAGATAGTGGTCGGCGTCCCCCACCGCACCACAATTACACAAGTCGGAACGCCTGATTTTAAAACGGTGGAGGTAGGCCATGAAAGGGCCATGGCCCGTCAGAAACCACACCAAATATCGGTCCGAAACTAGGAGGTCGGGGTCCACCCTCGGGACAAAATCTCTGGCCCTAAGGCCACTCACCGCTGCGTCATGGCAGTCTTGCCAATACTGGATTTTAATATCTCTAATCTTCTTTTTCAGTGAGCTGATGGGGAGAGGGACCCCAAGATCCACGCCACGGACCGAGGCAAGCTTGGCGTGCCCGTCGGCAAGCTCGTTACCGACGAGCCCTGCATGTGCCCTAACCCAACTCAGGCCAAAGGTGTTAATATGATGGGATATTGATTTTTTTATGTTTATTAGGTAGTTAGACTTATATATATATATATATATATTATTACTGGATTTTAAGGCCTGAATTGCACTGAGACTATCGCTATAAATATTTATTTTCTTATTAAATTTGATAGCCCATTCTATTGCTTTATAAATCGCCGACAACTCCGCCTGAAAAACGGAGTTGTCGGCCTGGAGTTTAAATTCAAGGATTTGTATTATTTTATTTTTATCCAAAATGCATACCGAGGCCCCGACATTCCCATCAATGCCGGAGCCATCGGTATACACCTGGTAATCAGATTTAGGTATGGAGCCCCGAATGTCCAACCTAATGCTGGACATCGGGACCCCATGGCAAGAAATATTAAAATCATAATCAACAGGCGATAGTCCCAGCACCGGGTCGGGCTGCCGTCTTCTGACAACATTAAAATTAATGTACAATGACAGCAGGGTCACGTGGAGCGGTGGGATACCGCAGAGGGTGTTAAGGGAGTCGGAGGGGGAGGTAACATAGGCCCTGGAGATTTTTAGTAAAAAGGATCTCTGAATGGACATGAGCCTCTTTTTCTGTTCATTATTTAATTTACCTCCCCAAATGCCGGCCCCATAGGTCAGGACTCTCTCCGTCACAGAGAGATACCACACCTTCTGGAGCCGGCCACCGACCCCCCACCCTCCGCCTCCAATCTTTTGGAGGGAACCTCCAATCTGGTAACATCGGTCTCTTAGACTAAGAATATGGTCGCTCCACGTGAGCCCACCGTCAATTGTAATGCCGAGAAACTTAACGCTATTAACTATTTTTAAAGAACGGGAGTCCAATTTAAATATTGGACTCCTTTTTAATTTAGTAGTTTTAGAAAAAATAACTGACCGGCACTTGTCGACCGAGAGACTCAGTTTCAAGGAAACAAGTTTATCATAAATTGAATTTAAAGCATTATTGGTGTTCTCCTCCAGCAACCTTCGCGTCCCACCTGACGTTATCAACGCCAGGTCGTCAGCGAAGGCCTGGAGGTAGTATAAATCGGAATTAACATCTAAAACACTATTAAAATAAATATTCCACAGGGTCGGCGCAAGCACCGAACCCTGTGGACAACCCTTAATCAAAAATCTTGTAAAAATTTTACCGTTTAAATCAAAACTAATAAATCTGTAACTGAGATAACTAGAAATAAACTGAATAAAATAATTCGGAAAATTAAGATTACTGAGTCTGTCAATCAACAAGTGCCAGTCCATATTGTCAAAAGCGGCTTGGATGTCCAACGTGACTAATGCAGAGTGACAGTTTCCCCTAAAAGATTTTATTTTTGAAATTGCAGCGAACAAAGCATCCTCGCAGGATCTCTGCTCTCGAAAACCAAATTGTAATGGGTGTAAAATTTTATTATGAAATAAATAATAATTTAATTTAAGAATAAATGCCCGCTCTAGGATTTTCCCCAGAGTGGGCAATAAACAAATAGGACGATAGGCGCCACAGGAGGAGGGGTCACGTCCTGGTTTTAACAGGAAGCGAACCCCCCCCCCCCATTCCTGAGGCACCTAGGAAAATAAGAAAAATAAAATGATTTTTGAAAAGGTATTAAAATAAGATCGGGATATTTTAAATAAACAAATTTCCAGATTTTATAATCGATGAGATCCGGCCCCGGGGCCTTCCCATCTTTGAGGTTGGAGAAGACATGGTCCAGGTCATGGGCTGTAAAATTATCCGAAGGAAAATCATAAAAATTATAATTAACTATTGTTGGGTTGTTTAAATTATCTGAAAAATGATGGTTCAAAAGCATAGAAATTTTTTCACTTTGAGTTAAATTAGGGTCCGAATTAATAAATAAGTCCAAATTACTATTACTTTTCTTATTAAAGATAAACTTAAATAAAGAGCCAAATTTTGCACCATGACCGGAACAATGCCTCCTCCAAGCCGCCCTTTTAGAGTTAATAATCATTTTCTTGAGGGCGGCCCTCCTAAAGCGATACTCTACCTCCGCGGCACGGACCTCATCGATTGGGGAATTATGAGATTTAAGAGATTTAATCTTTTTAAAGAGAGCAGTGACCCTGTTTCTCGAGGAGGCCAGCTCGCTGGTCCACCAGTGAACTGTTGAGTTAATTTTATTAAATTTTCTAGTCTTTTTAAGTGAATTTAGAGAAGCTATTTCTACCGATTTAATCAATTGAACATAATAATTTTCTAGATCACTGGTGTTGTTAATAGTGTTAATTAAACTTGCCAAATCTTTTGTTAGTTCATGAAAAGAACCAGGGAAACGTCCCAGGCCGAACTTCGTCCTGTAGAAGAATCCCTGGTTGTTAGTTATACAGGAATTATAAGCCACACAGACATAACGATGATCACTGCAGGAGTCAAAATCAAAAACAGTCCAGTCCTCCAAATGGCCAACGACATCTGGACCCGCGAGGGTTAAATCGGGCCATCCCTTCCCAGAGTGGGCAACGAAGGTAGGCCCTTTTTCCGGAATGTTAATTATTGTTAGATTATTAGCATTGCAGAGGTCGAGCACGGACCTGCCCCTTATGTCTTCATGACCGTACCCCCAAAGGGGGGAACGGGCATTAAAGTCCCCCATGAGGAGGAGCCTGCCTCTACTAAAATCGAGGTCTGACAGCTCCTCCAGCTGATCTTCAATGCTATCATGGGGGGGGAAGTAAACGCTTCCCAACAATAAGGGGCCGGCCCGAGTCGAAACCTCCGCAATAATGCAATTTGGACTAATAAAGCTTAAATTAAAGCTAGCACCAGGATTTAAACAAATGATAAGACTTGTATTATTCTGAGACACCAATTGTCGATGGCCAGGAAAAGGAGCGACTGGTTTACCATTAATAAAATAAGGATCCTGGATTAACAAAAAATCAATTTCATGTCTCGCTGCAGTGGCCAGAGCCAGACTGTGGGCAGAATAGGAATGATTTATGTTAATTTGGAGGAATTTTGTTTTCGGGGATGTCATTTACTCGTCGTAACATATGCTTGCCTCTAGGATCGCCAGCTGTCTTTTATAATTTGGGCATGATCTCGAACGGACATCATGACCCACATTGTAAGTTGTATTGTGCAGGGAGTTGGATTCCCTGCAGTTAATACAGGACTTTCCACCCTCCCCGCACTCAGTAGTTGCATGGCCTCCTCCACAAGACATACAAACAGATTTCCCTTCAGTAATAAATGTGCACCGACCGCGACTATGGCCAAATCGGCCGCAGCCGGTGCACTGTCGAACGCTTTTAAATTCTTCAAGGCGGCACCTCCTAAAACCAAGGAACACATGTCCCTGGTTCATCAGGTTTTTAAAAATTGTCGGATTAAGGGAAACAACCCAATGGCTGCCGTTGCGTGCATTAATGCCGAACTCAACGGTGACCCCGTCCTCCGTCTCGATCGAGTCATTTAAACGGATCAATTCTGAGGGGAGACCCCCCTTATCAATGTCCGAATCCACCCCATAAATGATGACCTTTGGCCTCAACATTTTAGGTTTGCTAATTATGAAAAGATTCAAAATTCCGTCATTCTTTTCAAGCTTTTCAATCAGAGAATCTACTTCAGACGGGGAACCCAGATCGATGGCCACGCCACCCCCCCTAAGTTTCCTGAGTTGTATCACCCTGACCCTCAGGTCCCTTAAGACTTCCTGTACCTTGTTTCTGTTAATAATGAAGTCACAGTCAACTTTTGTTTTTAATAATAACGTAAATTTAGGTTGCTGGGACCTAGAGGGTCCAGGCCTAGGCAAAGCAGTACCGCGCGAAGCCATCTGAGCATAACTCGGGGCGGCGGCAGTAGCCACCGAACAGGTCTCCTTTATTGCTCGGATTTCCGTTAAGATCTCGGTCTCACTAACACTGGCACATGTTGGCAACCCGTTTTCCTTCAAATCTCGGACCGCTTTTAGTGTATCATTGACAGTGCCCTCGAAAAGATGGGTGATCCGGACAAGGTTGGTCTCCCGCTCAGCCAGAACACCATTTAATCTAGCAATCTCAAGTTCGTATTCTCTGGCCTTTTTTGACTCTATTTCGACAATTGAGCCCAACCTGGTCGTTTCGACCTCAAATTCGATCAATTTCTCCTTTTCTGAATTAATAACCTCCTCCCTGATTTCGAGGATAGCACGGTCCCTCTCCGCGACCTCAGCCTCCAGGATTGAGATTCGTCTGCGGGATTCATTGCCTAGTACAGGCGAAGATATTCTTGTTATAGCAGGAGAACCCTGCTCGCTGCTCGTAGATGGAATGCAATCAACTGTTCTTGAGTTTTTGATAAACTCAACGAGCATTGCTAAGTATTTTCCAAGTCCCGCCTGTACGACTTGCGTCTTAAGTTCACTCGTTTTTTTTTGTATTAATGGATAAATCCAATAACGTCTTTCGACATCCACTCAACACTGGATCCTGGTCCGGGTCCCTCGGGAGGGACCGCGCTAGACTGTCGATCAGGGGGCATACCGAATTTGGCGACAGGTCAATTTTGGGAGTTTTGCCAGATGTTCCACTCATTATATGTGACCAGAGGGGAACCAGTCACTAAGTGACCGTTCCCGCCAAACCCAAAGAGAAGGAGGACGGCAACCACAGTCAAGGCCAGCAACAAAGTCAAAATATTAAAATATTTAAATATCACAAACAACCAACACCAGTCAACAAATCCAAACCCCAATGGACAAACACGAAACAGTAAACATCGAATTAAGAAAAATCCGTCCGTCACGCCCAACCGGGCCCAAGCGCACGCAACCCCAAAATAAAATGTTATTATTATCGATAAGTAACCAAGTAACACCCTACAAGAGGGGCCAAGAAGCCTGAGCCAAAATTTTGGCCAATTGGATGGGATTAAGTTATCACAATTCACATAAAATTTAAATCAATCTATCAAATCGAACAACGCGGAAAAATCCACAAATTTAAAATCAAATCCCCTCCTAACCTCGACTTCAGCAGCGTGCACCGGACACCGATATCGATGGTGATCGGGACAGACCAAAACTTACACACTCCAAAATTTAAGTCAATAATACATAAAATATCAAAAACCAATATTCGAGTACAATTTAAAACAAATCAGAACATAATTTAATAAATGTAATGAATAGTAATTAAGAACCGTAAAAACACTTAAATAACAGTATATTAATAATATACTCAGTTAAATAACTAAGTATTATGAACCCAAAACCCAGTAAAATTATCAAGTAATCCGATCAACAGGATCGGGAATCACAGAAATCGAACAAGCAAGAAGCAGCAATAGGCCGGATGATCAAAATAAGCGACGTATTCTATCCTACACGTAGTTGTCAAGTCAAAACCAAAGTCCAAAGAGTGGGAGCTGTTCTCTTCGAGTTGTTCTCTATATAGATGACAACGCAGAATTACCAACTCTGAACTGCTAGGGAGAGGATGGATCCTAACTCTCAAACTGCAGAACCACGCAAGGGGCACGGGAAGATGACACACTAGAAATCAATGGCCGCCTAATGGCCGACAGATCCAATAGCAAAAGTAGTTCAAAGTAGTCGTAACTTTATCAATTTTAATCACAGTTTTATAATTCTTTCACCGGAGGATAATATATTGAAAATACAATCGATTCAAAGTATAAAAACAAGGTGTTGCAGCAGCGGGGGGTCCGCTGCAGACCCTTAAAGGTCGCAACTACGCAGTACTAAAGTTATAGATGGTAAAGCCAAGAGTTTCAAACCACTAAATGCTACTAAATATTAACTTACATTAATTCGATTTTCAATTAAGAATACTCAAAGATGCCCCACAGCAAGGGGGTGATGAATATCACACTTTCAAGGTGCTTCAGAACAAATCAGACACCAAAAAAGATCCAAAGCAGGAGCTCGTGAACACACAACCTGTCGCTCGGAATTTGCGGTGGAAGTGGGGGTCGTCGGATCGGCACAAGACAGGCACGGCTCCGCTGGGGTCGCTGGTTCAAGTCTCGAACGAGAAATAAGCAGGAACTCGAGATAGGCAGCCTACGCCAGGCTACAAGAACGCGTCCTCTCAGGGTGAGAGAACCGTCTTCCAAATTATTAAGAGCTCCTTAATGGGGTTGACCGCTCAAAGGGTCACTGAGCTAAGACGCTAGCTCGGGAAACAAACAAGACTCGAGATGGGTAGCCTACGCCGGCTACAAGAACGCGTCCTCTCAGGTTGAGAGAACCGTCTTCAAAAAATATATTTTCTCCCTAAGGAGTGACCGCTCAAAGGGTCGCTGAGTTAAGCTGATCGATCGAGATCACAAGCAAAAACTCGAAATGGGCAGCCTACGCCAGGCTACAAGAACGCGTCCTCTCAGGTTGAGAGAACCGTCTTCAAAAAATATATTTTCTCCCAAAGGAGTGACCGCTCGAAGGGTCGCTGAGTTAAGCCTCTCGAACGAGCTCACAGGCAAGAACTGACGATTCGACTCCCTGCTTTTCCTTTTGAAACCTCCCAGCCTTTGTTCGCTGGTGGTTCTCGATTCGTTCGTTCCTGATTGGTTCTTACTTTTAATTGGTTCGTTTTTACTTTGCTCATTTTTGAGGTTGCTGATTCGGTAGAGACTCTCTGACGTAAAATGGGATCAGCTACTTAGCGCAGGTGGCTTGATTACCTAGCAGGTGGACTTAATCACCTGGCAGGTGCACTCCTAAACACCTGGGCTCTTTTACGGAACGAATCTCCTTTTGTCCTCTTCGATCCAAGTCCCGACCGTCTGGCGCCAGAGAGATGGAAATGTATTGTCCGGCTCTTTTACGACCTATCGGCGGGTTTGCCTTTGGGAGGGACAATTGAGGGTCCGTCAATGAATCCTCACAAGGTATACATTTTCCTGGTTGAATATTTTCCTCCATCTTAGTGGTTTCACGAAAGTTTTTTCACAGGCTAAACTACTAATTTTATCATGTCTTTGGGAGGTGTCTATGATCTCGGTATTTTCATCATCTTCCTCATCCTCACAATTATATTCATCAACCTTTCTATCATTTTCTTTATCTCCACAATCATATTCATCAATTTTTCCATCATCTTTCTTATCATCACAACCATACTCATCAATTTTCCATCATTTTTTTCATCCTCACAATCATATTAATTAACGTTTCCATCATTTATCATTGCAAGTGCTTTGGTGGTCGAAGGTTTTATTGCGATGTTTTCATTCACAACCTGAAACTATCTGTTTTCGTATTTATCAGTCATATTCTAATACATCTTTGATTGATCCTACATCATCGCATTTTACCACTTTTATTCCTTTTTCCTTTTCTTTAAACCAGTATCCACCATTTTATCCTTACCATCGAAAGCCCTTACCATCGAAAGCCCTTACCATCATCAAATATCCCATCAGCGGTACAATATAATCCGCTTTGTCGACGATAATCAATTCAAACAGTCCCCAAATCCAAGGGGAAAATATTAGCCACTCCACAATCGTTGATTTATCCATATTTAAATCACTTTAGAAAGTTATCAAACGAGTTATATTTGCAAAGCCAACTAAAGTAAATCGATTGCTTGTGTGATCTCATTCTCAAAATCATCGTTGAAAAAGAAACTATTGTTGTAAGCGTGAATATTGTTATATCCTATTATGTCTAGCTAATTTACCAACACAGTAAGGCATTTACTTTTAAAGATATTTGAGAAGCAATGGAAGTCAACAATTGAAATTTCAATATAATTTTTACTCTGTCACTTACACCAATATAAACATGTATGAGAATACTCTCAACAATGAACTATGTATTAAAATCAAGAAAAAATATAAAAATTATAATTTTTAGAGAATTCAAATTAAGGGTTGTAACTTTTATATTCCCTTACTGCAAATTAAATTCATCGACTGCTCAATACAGTCATATCCTTCAAATTTTAAAATTTATGAAAATATGCTATGAAATCACATTTATGCAAGTAAATATCTCTGAGGTCACATCTTCTATTTTAAAAGCTATCAATAACATCTTTTATACTCAAAAACTAGTAGCTGACGTCAACTTGGGAAAATTATTGGAGGGGGAGGAATAGCTTCAGATATACTGGTTGTTTCAAAACTTCCACTTCAAACTTTAAGGGGAGGTAGGAAACTCAAACTCAACAATTCACACAGGATTATGTTGGTATGCACACAAACGCCACCTACATTTCTTAAAGGGCGCTATTCATGCTCGGCAATTGGCTAATTTGGACCATCGTCATTTCAGACGCTGACTTCGTGCGGATAAAATGTATCATTTCAAGAACGCTGAGATGTCTGGCATGCATCTAGAATATAGGGTGCCTAAAGGAAACAAATGAGCCTCTGTAATACTGTTTAGTTAACGGTACACAGAAAGAATTATGCCGAATCCCCAAATGTTTGCATCTTTTCGTCTCGTGATTATTTTGATCCTGACATAAAGTGGGTTCAGAATCCACCAAAAGAGCAAAAGACAATCTGCACTTCAAACACCTTATCAGTCGTTTCTGAAGTTTTATTGATTTAACTACTATTAGGGTAAGATTATATTACTTTCATTTCCTCATTTGCATGCACATAAAACATGCATTTTGAGAAAAAAAATTTCACCGCAAGAACAAAATCCTCTTTCCTAATTCTTTTCTTAAAAAACGGATAAAAATTTCCTTTTCTTTAAATTAATTTTTGGGATACTGTTTACATCAAATAACAAAAACTTACTCAGAGTATAGTTATTGATTTCATTTTAGTAAGTTGAAAATTGAATATTTTATTGCTTGTTGGATTCTAGAAGTGGAATAAAGATATTTAGTTTACAGATCATGCAGTGCTTGATACTTTCTACTGTTAATAGTAGAAAAATGCTTTTCTTCCCTTAGCAAAAAAATATAACCCATTAAATAACTGAATTTAAATATATCTGATGGTAGAGATGGGCCAGGTCAAATCAACACACCAAAGTATAATTTTCAACACCTGACCTTTACCGATTTCAATTAAATTTAATATATAGGTAGCGTTATATAAGAAATTAAGTTGTAAAAAAAATGATGCACATATATCCAAATTATTTTCCAATTGCAGATAATTGAGAACTTGAAAAACCGGCAAAACTTGGATCACATTAGATAACGAATTTCGTAAAACTACTTACACTAGAAAGCCTATTTTAAAACCCATGAAATAAGCTTCTGATTGATATGCTACAACCATGAATTTTTATAGAAAACATTTAAGTCGAGCTCCGTGTTTTATGACCTTGATTTTTAAAAAGCCTACATTTTAAAATTTTTGAAAAAATAGGCATATGATTGCTTAACACATACTATACATTTGGAGTTGGAACATACTAGATTTAGAGTTAATTATATTTTGTGATTCCGACTGACCAAACAAAGCTATTACGTTCTGCTTTCTGATCTACAAAATGGAACATTTGCATATTGCCCATTGAACTTTATGTAAAAATGTTCGGTCAAAAACAAAATAGTTAATCTTAATATGTTTTTGGGTTCCAACTTGAAAATCTTAGAATATAGTAGGCTGATATGAACTCATACAACAGTAGTATGGGGGTCACTTGAGCGTCAAATCCAAGATGGCCGCCGTTTGATAAGGAGTTGGGCAGGATTGCTGATAAGGAGAGGGTGATGCCTTGAGGTGGTGACGTCATTGTAAAGATGGCGTTGTTGTGTTGCCATGGTAATGAATCAGAAGTAGCTCCATCTGGTGGGGAAATGAGAAACCCTATTATTTTGAATTAAAAAGGAATTTCGTGGATTCGAACTGGGGACCATGGGATCTGTAGTGCAATGCGCTATCCGTTAGGCTACAAGAGAGTTAACTATAGGTGGTGAATTAGCGTAGTGTTTGCTTTTTCTTAGTACTAGGAATGCGTTATGGGACTTGGTTTTATTTGATGAATAATTAATTTTTATTTTCCAATTAGTTGTAAGTGTGTTGGACTGGTGGCGCCATCTAGTGATTTTAAAAGAAGTTAATCTAAGGAACGAATTTATTTTTGTCATTAATTCTGGGAATGTGCTATTTTTAGAAAATGGTTTGAACAATTGTGGTGGGGTTTAATAATTCTATTAAAAGGCAGGTGCAGCCATCTAGTGGTGGGAGAAGTAACAAAAGGATTTATTTTCTAGCTGTAGACTTGTAGCGTGATACTTTAGAATTAAATGGAGAATTTTTTTTTAAAGAAAAATTATGAGTGTGGATTTGAACTCATCAAAAGGTAATCGCGGCCGCCCGTTTTACACAAGCACTTTAACCGTTCGACCACGATCACCTACTTTGTATAATACATATAGAATACTAACTCGTGAATTTACAGCTTAAGGGAGTGAAAGTATGTGTTTTTTTTTTCCTTGAGAATAGTGCCCTTATGAAGAATGAATATGAATATAAAAACAAATAAAGTTGAATTTATAAACCTTAGCTATATAACAAGTTTATTACCAAGATTTTAAAGTATGCGAATTGTATGTAATGACAGGAAAAGTATCAGAATATAGAAGACTCTGGAACTTGTGACAATATGACTAAGGATTTATGTGTAGGTTAATTAAGATAACAGAAGGAGTTAAAAGCGTAGTCACCGATAGGATACAAGCTTAAGTAAATGAGAAAGCTTTTAAACGCATTGCTATTTAGGAGAATGGTGTTGTTTTTCTGATTGTGAGAAAAGCAAATGAAACTACATCATGCCAATGAATCACATATGACATGCCCGAACTGGAACTTTCTATAGGGGTTTTAGCTATGAAATAGTGACGAAGGGATTATCTTAATACTCTAACGTTGGAACTCGGAACATAAGTAATTGAGGCCAACCAATATATGCGAAGATTTTAAGCGTATGAACACTACATGTAAGATAGAATTTATAATACGGAAACCTTTTTTATATTTTAATGAATTTATATACAACATGAGCTTGAAGAAAATGTGAATGTTTAAGGGTGAATGTTTTGTAGGGAAAATTATTATTACAATTTGAGGGGAGGACTTTGAGATATGAATAGGACACACAGGCATAACGGTGTATGAAACATTACATTTTTAGGTAAATAAGAAGTAACTAACCAAAGATTTATAGTATGCATATTATAAGCGATGGCAAGGAACCGTATAAGATTGATATTATTAGAAGCCTCTGGAACTTGTGAGAATATGACTAAGGATTGTTTTTGCACGTGCAAGTTAATTAAGATAACAGAAGGAACGGAGTCAAACACCGAGTCACAGATAACGATAGAAACTATTTGATAATAAGAGGCTTTTTAAAGCATAGTTGGAGCATCTTGGGTCTTTGAATTACTTTGCATCTTGTTTTGGGGTTTTTCTGCCCTTTTTTACTGTTTTTAAATAAATCATGGATTCTAAGGACATTAGACCTGCAAAAAAAATGCGTGCAGACAAAGAACTGTTGTTTGCAGAAATATTCTAAAGATTCTTTATGTTATGAGTATGGTAAACTGTTTACAGATCGTGAAGGCTGGGCATATTTTCGTCGATTGGAAAACGAATTAACGTACTTAAAGAAAGAGGAAACTACTATTGAAATTTATGGTAAAAAATGTACTGTGCCTCGGCAACTTGTAGCATACGGAGACGTAGGAATAAGCTATGCCTTTAGCGGATCTTGTATTGCAGCCAAGCCTTGGTCTCCTTTACTATTGGAAATTAAGGCAGAAGTGGAACAAATAATTGGTACACGATTTAATTTTGTGTTGGTGAACCGTTATAAAGATGGTAAAGACTGCATAGGTGCCCATAAAGACAACGAGAAGGACTTGGATCTTAATGCACCCATAGCATCTGTTTCATTTGGACAGAAAAGGCAATTTGTGTTTTCTAGAAAGAACTACAATTCTTTAAAAATTGTTCTGGAAAATGGAAGCTTGCTTGTGATGAAGTATCCAACAAACCAATTTTGGTTTCACAGCTTGCCCCGTGGGAATGCATTATGGCCTAGAATAAACTTACCGTTTCGTAAAATTCTTGTATAAAGCAGCAATAAACCACTTATGTGCCCCCGAACTAGAACTCAGTGTCGTACACTAGACGATATTTGGACAACGTTGCAATTTATCTTTGCCTTTCTGAATAGTATTTTTATAAATGCTTATATCTTGTTGGTTTTAAATAAATTTTTTAGCGTGTCTTACCACATATACTGTATTTAGGACTTTTTTATTACATAATTTTATAAATTGTTTTTAAAATGCAAGATCTGAAATGAAATTTTTCTTTGCTATAAAGATTTATGTTTTTAAGTTAGATGTTTTTACTCAAAAATTAATTATACATTAGATGTTATAGCACATATTTTTAATGCAGAAATTTTGTTTTAAGTATTGTACACACTTAAGTAAGAGTAAACTTTTGAAAACTTTACAAGACCCGTACTATGAACGTACACATTTTGAATAAGTTGTAATTGTATTGAAATCATTTATGCTATAAAATCTAAACCAACTGTTATTTTTTAATTAATCTTTCCTTGCATATTTTTTTAAATAAATCTTCCTAAATTTTAGTGATTTAATTTTTATTATACAGATTTACAAACTGTTTTTGGATGAAATATAAGGATTTATATTTTTAAAAATTAGATGCTTGTACTCTTAATTATATATTAGATACTATTACACATATTATTACATTGAAGATTTTTAAAAAACGTTTAACAATTGAAAATATATATACTTTAAATATTGTTACAAACATTTAAATGCAATTTGCTTTTTATTTTTAATTTTACAATTAAGACATTTTTTAAAAGTTTGATTCTTAAAGTGTGTTTTATGCATAGTAAAAAAAAATACTAAAAAACATGTAAGAGTAAAAATATTTTATACATTAATTTGAAACTTTGCAAGACCCATACCATGTTTCCTTGCACATTTGAAGTCGTGAAAAATAGTTTATTAAAACCATTTGTCCTTGAAGTTCTAAATTAAATGTCCTTTTTCTTTCATGCTTTTGCAAACCACACATTTTACTAAATAAGAACTTCCTTTTATTTGAAACCTTATGCATATTGTGCAGTTTAAATTGCAGAGCAAAATTCCAATACTGTACGAAGCTATAAAGTATTTTACAAGATACTTCATATTGTTCGCTTAATTTACATCTAATTCATTACTACGTCAAAGTGGATAGCATGTGAGTTTTCTGTTTTTAAAAATAATGTGTGCACATCTGTACTGCTAAGCAAATTAACTTTTGCCTTTTTTTGATATTTAATGCATAATTTAAATATTTACGCACACCGCTGATAGTTTTACACATGAGTAAAATTAAATAATAACTGAAATTTTAAATATTAGTGTGAATTTTAAAATGAACAAATAGTGTTGACATATTGGATTAAATCTGAATTCTATGTATTCTCAAAACAACACTGCAAGAAAAAACAGAGACACTTCTTAAACAGATTGAAGGAAGTCACATGGAAACAAAGTAAATTAGAACACTTTTTAATAGAAAAAAAACATTGATTCATATATTTTACAAAACTAATACATTGTAGTAAAAAAGAACTTATTTTTACATACTTGCATTTTTTAAGAGACACGACGTTTACGACGAGCCAATTATTAAATGCCATCACCTCAGCTTTGGGGCAATGCAAATTATTTTTGTGATGACCACATGATAGTTTTTGGATATTTTTGTTGCTACTTAGTGCACATAGTACATCGAATTTGGGACACCCATATTGTTCCAAGTTGATATTCGGAATATTCAATGCATTATTGGCTTTTATTATTATCAAATCTAGAATCATATAATCTCTTGGTAAAGTCGTTCTGCTTCATATGATTCTAGAGTTGATAACAATAAAAACCGATAATAAACCGAAATTTCAAGCAACGTTAATGCAACTCACCACTTGATTCAGTTTTTTGCAGAGATTGACGATGTTAAGTTTGACGATGCAATCACTTCCTGACAATGTGTTTCACCTTGGTGACTATTTATTCGTGCTAATCAATAACTTCAACGGTTCCACACGTGTCCACATACGTAAATTTGCTTTGCATGAAAACAATGTCTTGAAACCAACGAAGGACTGTGTTTCCCTGCATCCAAAAACATGGTACATTCTAATGCAAAAGTTGAGCACATTTTTCGCTTTTGCAACTGCCTCCAACGTTAAAGTTATAGAAAAAGAAGTCTGCCTTTCTAAAGTGTTCGATGTGGGGCAAATGCACTTAGTTTTACAACGTGTATTTCAAAAAAGAAATTATACTTTTCAGTTCTCGCCCAACTGTGTGTTTATGAATTCTGATCAGTATTTTAAACTGTGTGAAATCTATGGCAATGTGTTAGATGTATTGAAGATATCGCTTTTGACGTATTTGTTGCCATATTATGTGAAACTGGAAATCAAA
Source organism: Meta bourneti (assembly GCA_933210815.1). Classification (NCBI taxonomy): domain Eukaryota; kingdom Metazoa; phylum Arthropoda; class Arachnida; order Araneae; family Tetragnathidae; genus Meta; species Meta bourneti. The sequence goes on from OW119928.1 coordinate 76,042,183, forward strand.
AAATGTTTTCCTGGTGAAAGTTACAAACCTTACTGCAGTGATACCATTAAATCTGATTGTTGGAGAGAAGTCATAGCTTCTCTCTGCAAGTGCCTAAAGGATATTGTGTCAAAAAATATAAATATTCTTTTTGACTGTTTAGGCTGTAAGAATGAAAATGTCAATCAATCTGTACATAAATGTATGACGATGAGCGTTGACGAACGCTTTTGCGAATTTTTCGCCCTTGCTTTATGTGCTGTTAACTGGAAAGAGTTTGCTATTAATTTTGTAAGACAGAGCAATAAACTGTTAAACTTTTATTACATAATAATGGAGGAAAATGTTTTTGAGAATTTGAATACCACAGATATTTTCAATACTGTTAGAGAGATGTATGTAAAAGACCTGTAAGATATGTTGTTACAAATATATATAAACTGTTGATTCTTTTTTCAATAAATGATTTTTTTTTCTTCAATTTAGTGTTTTCAAAAAAATATTCTACACAACAAATATACTAATTTTGTATGACAATGTTTATTCAACAACAAAAAAGGCAAAGGTAAAAAATTATAAGAAAATATTTTTTAAAAATGTTTTTTTTAATTTGGTGTTTACTATTCTAGATGGTTACTTTTCCTTTCTTTTTGTTTTAAGATTTAAAAGTACGAAAGGTTTAATTTAGAAAATAAACAATACACCAAGATGATTGATAAGTACTAAAAATAATAGCAAGATGAATATTTATTTCAAGCGTTCTTTTTCTTGCATTAAAGTACATTTACACATTTTTCCTAAAGCATTTAGTAACTCCTTTTTTAAGGCATTTTAAAATTCCTCTTTAGTAAATAGGTTTAACATGTAATGAACAAACAACAAATAATAATAAAAATAGTCAATATATTTATAAGGGGTAAAAAGGTCTTTCCTACAAGATTTTTTCCACAAGTCCTTGATAAAAGTCTTATGATTTTTAGAAAAGTCTTAAACTTCCTTATTAGTCTTTTTTTGCTGTAGTACAAGTGTTAATTTCATGACATTCAACTCAAAACCACCCTTTTACAATTCTTCCACACTGTGTTCAATAAATCACTTGAAATTGCATCTACTACATGTACTAATAAATAGACTGTTTAGTAACAAATGTACGTTTTAATTTTACGTAAAATATTGGTTCGGCACATAGGACACGTTGAGAGACTCTTCGTACATCTCATGCATGTAACCAGATGACCGCAAGGCTGTAAAGTAGCATCCATTTCCGATTCCATGCAAATTTTACAAAGTCGTTCGTCCTTGTCATTGTATGAGCAGTAAAGTTTTACATCAGGTTTTATAAAAACATTGGCATTATTGTTTGTTTCATCCAACACCTGTACAATTTCATCTATGGGTGTTCCTTTTAATCTAGGGTCAACAATCGGTCCTTGTTGGGCTACCAAACATTTTGGATAAAACTTTATGTGTTCGTGTCTGACAATATCCTCCTTTTGCCAATTTTCAAGCCCTCCTCCACACCAATAGCACCTAACCCCGTCCGAGACACCCGTATAATACAATCCATTTTCGGCCAAGTCCCTAATGTCAACATCTGTGCGTTGCCAATCTCTAAACGTAGATAGGCGTTTATTGAGCATAGACATGCTTGGAACTTTAGGCTTCAAATTTGCATACTGATTACTCATTTTCCTTAAAATTATATTATGCTCTGTTACTCTTAAGTGTAAAATTATAGTACAGATTGTGTTGAAAAGTTTCTCTTCGTCATTTTTTTTTAAATCTGATACTTGTCTAAGATACTAGTGGTAGAGTAAAAAGAAAAATCACATGCACATTTAAGTATATCCTTTCGTTAAAATCTTCTTGCATTACAACACACAATTTTACTTGGCGCATTATCACAAGCACATGTTTTCTGAGTACATTCTTCACTTATGCGCTCATAGTTACTCACAAAAGATAAGACTAAGATAAATTTTAACTTTACTGATTAGTAAGTGTATGGTGTTATTCACTGATTAGTAAGTGTATATAGTCCAGTTCTTCGTGCCTCTAGTTTACAATTCTTTTTCCAAGAACAGCTAGCACATTTCAATAGCAATGTTTAATATTTGTGCAATTGTGGATTTTGACGGATTTCAGACTCAAGAGGGTTTCTTAGTACGTGAATACGGATACATCGCCATAAAATCGCAAGTAGCTTCAAGTATTCGTTTTAGCTTATCGCCTTATAAGCATAAACTGAGTGCAAAAGATAAAAAAACTGTTCGATATGTTGAAAATTACAAATGTGGTCTCCCTTTCTGTCCCATGGCATGGGAAAGTGAGTCTCCTTTAGAAAGTTTAGACTCTAAGCTTTTAGAATTGTACGAGCAGACCAAGAGTGCCACTCAGTACCTAGTTGCTTATAAAGGTGGTTGTGTGAAAAAGAAACGCCTAGATGCATTGAATATTCCGAATATCAACTTGGAACAATATGGGTGTCCCAAATTCGATGTACTATGTGCACTAAGTAGCAACAAAAAGATCCAAAAACTATCATGTGGTCATCACAAAAATAATTTGCATTGCCCCAAAGCTGAGGTGATGGCATTTAATAATTGGCTCGTCGTAAACATGTGTCTCTTAAAAAATGCAAGTATGTAAAAATAAGTTCTTTTTTACTACAATGTATTAGTTTTGTAAAATATATGAATCAATGTTTTTTTTTCTATTAAAAAGTGTTCTAATTTACTTTGTTTCCATGTGACTTCCTTCAATCTGTTTAAGAAGTGTCTCTGTTTTTTCTTGCAGTGTTGTTTTGAGAATACATAGAATTCAGATTTAATCCAATATGTCAACACTATTTGTTCATTTTAAAATTCACACCAATATTTAAAATTTCAGTTATTATTTAATTTTACTCATGTGTAAAACTATCAGCGGTGTGCGTAAATATTTAAATTATGCATTAAATATCAAAAAAAGGTAAAAGTTAATTTGCTTAGCAGTACAGATGTGCACACATTATTTTTAAAAACAGAAAACTCACATGCTATCCACTTTAACGTAGTAATGAATTAGATGTAAATTAAGCGAACAATATGAAGTATCTTGTAAAATACTTTATAGCTTCGTACAGTATTGGAATTTTGCTCTGCAATTTAAACTGCACAATATGCATAAGGTTTCAAATAAAAGGAAGTTCTTATTTAGTAAAATGTGTGGTTTGCAAAAGCATGAAAGAAAAAGGACATTTAATTTAGAACTTCAAGGACAAATGGTTTTAATAAACTATTTTTCACGACTTCAAATGTGCAAGGAAACATGGTATGGGTCTTGCAAAGTTTCAAATTAATGTATAAAATATTTTTACTCTTACATGTTTTTTAGTATTTTTTTTTACTATGCATAAAACACACTTTAAGAATCAAACTTTTAAAAAATGTCTTAATTGTAAAATTAAAAATAAAAAGCAAATTGCATTTAAATGTTTGTAACAATATTTAAAGTATATATATTTTCAATTGTTAAACGTTTTTTAAAAATCTTCAATGTAATAATATGTGTAATAGTATCTAATATATAATTAAGAGTACAAGCATCTAATTTTTAAAAATATAAATCCTTATATTTCATCCAAAAACAGTTTGTAAATCTGTATAATAAAAATTAAATCACTAAAATTTAGGAAGATTTATTTAAAAAAATATGCAAGGAAAGATTAATTAAAAAATAACAGTTGGTTTAGATTTTATAGCATAAATGATTTCAATACAATTACAACTTATTCAAAATGTGTACGTTCATAGTACGGGTCTTGTAAAGTTTTCAAAAGTTTACTCTTACTTAAGTGTGTACAATACTTAAAACAAAATTTCTGCATTAAAAATATGTGCTATAACATCTAATGTATAATTAATTTTTGAGTAAAAACATCTAACTTAAAAACATAAATCTTTATAGCAAAGAAAAATTTCATTTCAGATCTTGCATTTTAAAAACAATTTATAAAATTATGTAATAAAAAAGTCCTAAATACAGTATATGTGGTAAGACACGCTAAAAAATTTATTTAAAACCAACAAGATATAAGCATTTATAAAAATACTATTCAGAAAGGCAAAGATAAATTGCAACGTTGTCCAAATATCGTCTAGTGTACGACACTGAGTTCTAGTTCGGGGGCACATAAGTGGTTTATTGCTGCTTTATACAAGAATTTTACGAAACGGTAAGTTTATTCTAGGCCATAATGCATTCCCACGGGGCAAGCTGTGAAACCAAAATTGGTTTGTTGGATACTTCATCACAAGCAAGCTTCCATTTTCCAGAACAATTTTTAAAGAATTGTAGTTCTTTCTAGAAAACACAAATTGCCTTTTCTGTCCAAATGAAACAGATGCTATGGGTGCATTAAGATCCAAGTCCTTCTCGTTGTCTTTATGGGCACCTATGCAGTCTTTACCATCTTTATAACGGTTCACCAACACAAAATTAAATCGTGTACCAATTATTTGTTCCACTTCTGCCTTAATTTCCAATAGTAAAGGAGACCAAGGCTTGGCTGCAATACAAGATCCGCTAAAGGCATAGCTTATTCCTACGTCTCCGTATGCTACAAGTTGCCGAGGCACAGTACATTTTTTACCATAAATTTCAATAGTAGTTTCCTCTTTCTTTAAGTACGTTAATTCGTTTTCCAATCGACGAAAATATGCCCAGCCTTCACGATCTGTAAACAGTTTACCATACTCATAACATAAAGAATCTTTAGAATATTTCTGCAAACAACAGTTCTTTGTCTGCACGCATTTTTTTTGCAGGTCTAATGTCCTTAGAATCCATGATTTATTTAAAAACAGTAAAAAAGGGCAGAAAAACCCCAAAACAAGATGCAAAGTAATTCAAAGACCCAAGATGCTCCAACTATGCTTTAAAAAGCCTCTTATTATCAAATAGTTTCTATCGTTATCTGTGACTCGGTGTTTGACTCCGTTCCTTCTGTTATCTTAATTAACTTGCACGTGCAAAAACAATCCTTAGTCATATTCTCACAAGTTCCAGAGGCTTCTAATAATATCAATCTTATACGGTTCCTTGCCATCGCTTATAATATGCATACTATAAATCTTTGGTTAGTTACTTCTTATTTACCTAAAAATGTAATGTTTCATACACCGTTATGCCTGTGTGTCCTATTCATATCTCAAAGTCCTCCCCTCAAATTGTAATAATAATTTTCCCTACAAAACATTCACCCTTAAACATTCACATTTTCTTCAAGCTCATGTTGTATATAAATTCATTAAAATATAAAAAAGGTTTCCGTATTATAAATTCTATCTTACATGTAGTGTTCATACGCTTAAAATCTTCGCATATATTGGTTGGCCTCAATTACTTATGTTCCGAGTTCCAACGTTAGAGTATTAAGATAATCCCTTCGTCACTATTTCATAGCTAAAACCCCTATAGAAAGTTCCAGTTCGGGCATGTCATATGTGATTCATTGGCATGATGTAGTTTCATTTGCTTTTCTCACAATCAGAAAAACAACACCATTCTCCTAAATAGCAATGCGTTTAAAAGCTTTCTCATTTACTTAAGCTTGTATCCTATCGGTGACTACGCTTTTAACTCCTTCTGTTATCTTAATTAACCTACACATAAATCCTTAGTCATATTGTCACAAGTTCCAGAGTCTTCTATATTCTGATACTTTTCCTGTCATTACATACAATTCGCATACTTTAAAATCTTGGTAATAAACTTGTTATATAGCTAAGGTTTATAAATTCAACTTTATTTGTTTTTATATTCATATTCATTCTTCATAAGGGCACTATTCTCAAGGAAAAAAAAAACACATACTTTCACTCCCTTAAGCTGTAAATTCACGAGTTAGTATTCTATATGTATTATACAAAGTAGGTGATCGTGGTCGAACGGTTAAAGTGCTTGTGTAAAACGGGCGGCCGCGATTACCTTTTGATGAGTTCAAATCCACACTCATAATTTTTCTTTAAAAAAAAATTCTCCATTTAATTCTAAAGTATCACGCTACAAGTCTACAGCTAGAAAATAAATCCTTTTGTTACTTCTCCCACCACTAGATGGCTGCACCTGCCTTTTAATAGAATTATTAAACCCCACCACAATTGTTCAAACCATTTTCTAAAAATAGCACATTCCCAGAATTAATGACAAAAATAAATTCGTTCCTTAGATTAACTTCTTTTAAAATCACTAGATGGCGCCACCAGTCCAACACACTTACAACTAATTGGAAAATAAAAATTAATTATTCATCAAATAAAACCAAGTCCCATAACGCATTCCTAGTACTAAGAAAAAGCAAACACTACGCTAATTCACCACCTATAGTTAACTCTCTTGTAGCCTAACGGATAGCGCATTGCACTACAGATCCCATGGTCCCCAGTTCGAATCCACGAAATTCCTTTTTAATTCAAAATAATAGGGTTTCTCATTTCCCCACCAGATGGAGCTACTTCTGATTCATTACCATGGCAACACAACAACGCCATCTTTACAATGACGTCACCACCTCAAGGCATCACCCTCTCCTTATCAGCAATCCTGCCCAACTCCTTATCAAACGGCGGCCATCTTGGAAAAGGCGGCCATCTTGGATTTGACGCTCAAGTGACCCCCATACTACTTACAACTAATTTTTTCAGAATTTATGAAATGAAGTTTTTTTTTGAAAAATAAAAATTTGTTACATTTTTGAGAAAAATATTCGTCCAAGTTGCATAAAATGTCAAGCCCTGTTGAATAAACTTTCAACTGATACCAAATTATAGCCTTATAATATAGATATATCTCAAGATATTAAAAGGAGTGTTGCAAAAATTTAAAAATACACAAATTCAAAATTTCAATTTGCGATATTTTTTAAACGAATCAAACAATTGTTTCAAAAATTTGTATATTTGGTTTACTACCGAGAGGAGGGGGTGCATTTGCATCAATTTTTTAAAATTGATATCAAAGTTGAGGGCTGCGTTGAATTGTCATGGAATGACCCATATGAAACATGCAGGCTTCTAAGAACATGTTAAACACGATGTCCCTTAATTCAGTCGTATTCTCTTATGATCAGCTGGATTTTTAACTTATTAAGATTAGCTTATAGCTGTAGTAAATATGACGGTGCCTACTAAAATCGACATTGGCATCTGTCAAATTTTATCTTATCGGTGAAGAGCCGGACGCGATTAAGGTTTTCCTAGTTGAATTTGTGTCAGACTGGAGCAATCCAACGGACTATTGGCTACTGTCCGGAATCAATCCCGAAGACAAACCAGAAACGATTAAAAAATTCAAAACTGAAAAAAAAAATTGCTTTGCAGACTTCATTTAGATTTTTAAAAATGTTTATTTTTTATATATTTTGTTGCAAATTTGTGAGGATATTTTGAGTGCACTTGGAATCATAGGGTGTGTACAGCATACCCTGATTGATATAATATAATTCGACTGGAGGACGAAGGTGATGAGACGATAACCTAGGGCAGCGGTTCCCAACCTGGGGTACGCGTACCCCTGGGGGTACATGGCGGTCCGGATGGGGGTACGCGAAAATAATATTAGTAATGGCGGGAAACACGTAAAAAAAGAAAAAGGAAGTAATAGGCGTAATTGATTGATCATTGCCCCGCCCACCACCAATCATATCACGAAATTACGCATGTGCCCTCCCCTCTTAAAAATATCGAATCGTCTCAGAGCTTCCGACATCGATATTTTTATTTAAAACGCGATTGAAAGCAAGCCATCATTTTAGTCAGGGGGGTATTTCAATTAACGTCACACTGGAGCAACACAATGGGCTATTGGTGACGGTCCGGGATCAATCCCAAAGGGAAAGATCCGAGGACAACACCACGTAATTTTGAACCACGGTCAGATGACGATTTAGTCAGGGGGAGCCATCTGGCCGAAAAGCGAGTTTCAGTATGATGCGTAGTATCGTGACGTCAGACCCTGGAGTCTAGACGTTTCCATGCAACTGAATCGGATTTCGCCTTGAATTATTCAACTCGCAGAAGACGAATCCGACCTCACAAAACGACGATTTTTCTTTTATTCAATAAGTGATAATATGAAGCATTTACACAAGGAGCCTTAATGAAATAAATACCATTTTTGAGAAAAACGCTGCTGAAAAGTGTGAGAAACAGAAATTTCCAAAACCATTAACCACTCCCCCTGCTGTTTCATTGACTTTGTGGATTGGACTCCCCGGACCTCGCTTCGCAGTTTTACCAGACATCTATCCTTAAGGGATTTGCAGTGATCGGGGAAAGTTCTTGCGTTTAATTAGCGTAGCAAAGATGTTATCTCTATTTATGTTTACACATATTTGAGTATGTATTCAATTCAGTGAACGCGATTAACACTCAATTTTAAGTGCATCCTATTTTATTTAAAAATCTGTAACTATTGATTGCGTAGATGATTTATTGTTTTAAAAACCAGGGTCTTCGGTAGTTAAAACCTTTGCTCATCATATGCAGATTCCTTGTGGAATATAAGACACAATTATACAAAATTGGAAATTATTGCTTGAAAAGTGCCTGAGTACCGGGAACTAAACTAGAGTTTTTATGAAAAACTAAATCTAGAGAACCAAACCGCAGGAAGAGTACCTTAGACCTGAATGAAATATTCTACAATTAGCTTTAAGTATGAAAGGGTTTATCAATTTTCACAGAACACCTAATGAGTCTGATAGAAAGTTTTTACGAAAAACAAATTTGATAGCAATTTGAATAATTAATCTCGTCAAAACATTCTATGTTACAATGATTCTTAATTTTCAAATCAAAAGGAAATTTTATCATGGAGCAACAGTTAGAGCACTTTTTACATATTAACAGAAGAATCAAGGAAGCGGTCAGTTTGACCGCAAAGTAATTTTAACGGTCTATAAATATATTATTTTCTTACCAAGGGCCGCGGTAGCTCGATTGGAAGAGCAGCGGATTAGCAACCAGAAGGTTACGAATTCGAAACTCGATCCAATCAGACCGTCGTGTACGTGGGGGATCGTGCACGTTAAATCTGTCTTGGTCTCAAATGTCCTCACGTTGGCCTCACGTACAATATCAAGTAATAGACAGACCGGTGGTAACGATTTACTCGCCAGAGTATTTTATTGAGAAGGGCTCGCCGTAGCCGTGAAGGAGACCCCTCCGAGAAACCTGTGTCGCCACTCGCCCGAGTAGTGGAGATTTCACCGAGATCTAAAGCTCACCAGAACTGATAAGGCTGATTTATTCCACCTTGGGATTCTATACTCACCTGAGTATTTTATTGAGGAAGGCTCGACCGTAGCCGTGAAGGAGAAGCCTCCTAGAGATCTGTGCAACTGCTCATCCTAGTAGTGGAGATTGATCTGATCCTATCTGGAAAGACTGAGATATCCTGCATTGGGACTCTATACTCATTTGAGTATTTTTGTTGAGAAAAGGCTCACCCGTAGCCGTGAATTAGACTCCCCCGAGCGAATTGTGAGAGGCTCGCCAGCAGCCTTAAGAAGAGCCTCGATAGAACTTTGGACTTTCCAACGAACTAACCTTAAATGAACTCTTCATTCATATTACCGACTAATTGTAAATAAATTGTAAATAAATTACATTAGTCTAGAAACGGATACGTTTGAATGGTAACTAGTCTAGCTACCCGTGAACCAAGACGTTACAATTTCATCTTTTCGTGACTTCATCAATATAAACTAAATTTTCAACCTCTTCATGCATTATGCTCAGGAATGGGTATAGCATGCTGAGGCAGCGATAAAACGGCTCGTTGTCAGGTTAACACTTGCCCCACTGACCGCCGGTCGTAAATCTCGAACTAGTTATAGGAAAGATCTCCTTCCCGTCCAAATGGTTTCTAAGGGGGTGTCCTATTGCTCCTCTTAATTAACTGCCCCCAATGTCAACTGGAGGGACGAAAGACCGAAACTTATTTCAACAACTCGAACTGGTCAGACGTATTTTTTTGGTGCGCTGTCGGCGACAGTTTGAGTAGGTTTCGTTTTTCCCTTTTGCAGCGCCCACAATCTAGGGACACAAAACACAGAATTAATTGTGAAATAGTGTACATTCCTGCTAAATAAATAACTATTTTCCTGTATTTTTTTTTTATATACCACTTAGCCCTCGACGTTACATCGACACACTTTTAAGGTTCTGGCAAGCCTATCATAGGCCGTCGCCTCGAGAAACTCTGAATTTACTTTGTTAGGTAAGAACCTTATTTTATTTTTGGAGGTGATATGTTTCTCAGACCTCTTTAAATGGACTGCTTCCTCAGCACTCTACACTCACTCCCAAGAATGGATGTGTTTGGTGCTTGTATGGAGTTGGATTATGGTTGCTTGGTTGGGTTTTATGGCGCAAGGTCCAATAATGGACAACTGCGCCAAATATTATGGTTGGAGAGCTGTAAAAATTAGTTTCTATTGATGAAATCATGGAAAAGTAATATTGCACGCTACTGAACAACATTTCAAAAGAAAGTGCTCAAAATTTCGATTTAGAGTAGGTGTGGGGAAATACTGTTCTTTTCGGCGAACAGTTCTTTGCTGTTCCTGCTCTTTTTGAAAGAATTGTTCTTTAACCTGTTCACCACAGCTCTCAAATATCTCTACTCAAAATGTGCAAGCCGTGTTCCTACTTCTAGACTGTGGCGTTGTTCACATGAGGCGTTTTCCAACGCGCGTTTGATATCAACACAAAAAGCGGGAAGCCAAAGTACATAGAGTCCTACTGAAGCGTACATATGCAGAAATCGCGAGAATACACGCTCTAGATAGTTTCGGCGCTTCAACAATCTTCGGTCGTTCTAGCGATTAGAAGGCGCTTCGAGATACATAGAAATGAACTGCAGTGTACACATGACACGCGTTTTGACACACGTTAGGGCTTTTCATTCCCCTAGTCCACGTTTCTAACTTCGCGATCGTTAGAGATAGATTGAAAATTTCAACGGATTTGAAATCTGCGGAAAATTTTAAACCAGATCGTTATCTAAAATGTGATTTTCTTTAAATAAAAAATTTTTCAATTGTAACTTCGTGATACGCATTTGGCCGCATTTCACGAAGATATTCATTACAAACACGAAAAGGACTATTATCTCGTTTTTATAGAAAAGATATAACTTGAATGGAGTATTTTGTTGCTTTAATCTGCTGCTTTATATTTATAGCCATTAAAAATAGGATGAAAATTTAATAGTATTCGGGGCCGCGGTGGCCCGGTTGGAAGAATAACGGACTAGCAACCGAAGGGTTGCGAGTTCGAATCCAGCCAAACACCGTCGTGTACAAAGGGGGCTGGTGCACGTTAAATCTGTCGTGGCCTCAAATGTCCTCACGTTGGCGTGGTGTGGAAGTTTGGAGAGTGGGGTGCCAGCTCAGGTGTTGCCTCGTCATCTGACCGTGGTTCAAAATTACGTGGTGTTGTCCTCGGATCTTTCCCTTTGGGATTGATCCCGGACCGTCACCAATAGCCCGTTGTGTTGCTCCAGTGTGACGTTAATTGAAATAAATAAATAAATAAATAAATTAATAGTATTCTATGTTTTGAAGAAATTTTACCCCGCTTTCACACAAAACTTATAAAAATATAAGTTTCCAACAAAAGGATTATTTATTTTTATTTCTGAGGTAACGTATACCGACGACTGTCCGTTTTAGTTTACATGTGCAGCAAATGTGGTTAAACTAAAGCAGAAATTAAACATTCAATTTAAAAGCTAAACTTTAAATGGTTTTAGAACTGTCCATTAAAAAATACAAATTTTAGTAGGATTTTAAAGACACTTCCAAATTTAATTTTAGGTTAGGAATTGAATTTAAATACGTATCGGGGGAGGCAAAACATGTTACGAGAGATATACAGGGTGAGACTAAATTGTTTTTACAAAATAAAAGGGGTGGTAGTACCCATCCAGACGAGCAATAATTACCATGGAACATAGGGTCACATTCCACTCTGAGAGGCAGAGAAGAGTAAAGTCGAAACGCGTCGAGCATGAACAAGTCATCGCCTCTGACGTCGTTTTGTACCTCCCTACGTAGCATACCTCCTAAACAAGATGGCCTGGTCGGTGGATCGGACGTGGAGGACCTGTGGCTTGTCCTCCTCGCTCACCGGACCTCAACCCACTGGACTTTTTCTTCTGGGGGCACATGAAATCTTTAGTGTACCAGACGCCTGTGGATTCGTCTGAAATTCTAGTAGCGAGAATCAGTGTTGCCGCAGACAAAATTAACACACCAGGAATCATCGATAGGGTGCGCCAGTCATTCCTTCGCCGGTGTGAACTGTGCAACGACACGCGTGGCCGCCACTTTGAGCACTTGCTGTGAGTTTTTCTCTGATCAATAAATCAGATTGTGCAACTTTTGATGTCGTTCATTTGCTTTCCCAACTATTGTAACTATGTTGAAATTCTAATTTTATTTTTTCTGCCTCTCAAAGTGGAATGCGACCCTATGTTCCATTGTAATTATTGCTCGTCTGGATGGGTACTATCACCCCTCTTATTTTGTAAAAACAATTTAGACTCACCCTGTATACAGTGGATCATAAAAGTATTTGTCCACCTCACATATTTTACTATATTCATCAATTTTATAAGGATGTAATTAAAATAACGATTTAAAATTTTACCACATCAAAGCTGTATTTATATTTAGTCTCCCATCAAAATAATCAAATACACTACCTGACATTGAAAATGCAACACCCAGAAGGAGTGCGCAGAACTGGATGAGATTTACAGGGTAGACGCAGCTCACCGAGATATGTAAATGATGCAAACTGCGCAGCTGTCCCGCGCACGGCGAGTGAAAAACCAGGGAAGAAACCTGCAAAAGTGGTCAGTTTCGCGCCGCTCTGTTTGCCAGGTAAATCAAGTTGCAATTTGTTTTTGTGTCTCAGAGGAAACGTCTAGTAGCGGAGAATACCAGGACGCCGCCAATCATGACAGTTCCAGCAAACAGACGACTTCACGAGGGGTATGGTGATTGGCCTCAGAAGGGCAGGTTGGTCCATACGTCAAATCTCAGCAGATACCCACTGTAACGATTTCTCTGGGTAGCGTGGTAGATTCAAATCTACAGAGAACAGTCTAGCTTAAATAATAAACATTAATTTTATTCAGAACAATTTCTTGATTATATTAGGGTCTATGTACAAGGCACTTTCACGAATTCGATGCATCTGCTTACGGGATGCGACAGGTTGTCGCAATCTCAGGTTCGCATGAAAGTCTCTCAGTGGGAGAAAGGTCTCTCAATGGTCTCTGGATGAGACTCTACTCATCGGATGACGATTACACAAGATCAGCACCGGATCCTCACGGGATGACGGGTTGATTCAGGTTCCCTGCCGGACGAGAAGTCGTCACCGGACTCTTCGCAGGTCGTCGGTTCGGCATAATCAGGGATCGGCTCCGCTGGGGTCGTCGGGTCAGCACAAGACAAGCACGGATCCGCTGGGGGTCGTCGGGTCAGCACAAGACAGGAACGGTATCTTTCCGGAACTCCAGTACGTTCCTTCGTTTCTCTAGGTGAGAAAGCAACTCCAGGCTATTTGCAGGCTAAGGAGTTAGACCACTCGCAGGGTCGCTGGTTCGAATCTCTCGAACGAGAACAAAGCAGGAACTCGAGAGAGGCAGCCTACGCCAGGCTACAAGAACGCGTCCTCTCGGGGTGAGAGAACCGTCTTCCAAATTAATAAGAGCTCCCTAGTGAGGTTGACCGCTCAAAGGGTCGCTGAGCCAAGCCGCTCGAACGAGAACACAAGCAAGACTCGAGATGGGCAACCTACTCCAGGCTACAAGAACGCGTACTCTCAGGGTGAGAGAACCGTCTTCCAAGAATGAGTTTTCTCCCTAAGGAGTGACCGATCAAAGTGTCGCTGAGTCAAGCCTCTCGAACGAGAACACCGGCAAGAACTCCCGATTCGACTCTCTTCTTTTTCTTTTGAAACCTCGCAGCCTTTGTTCGCTGGTGGTTTTTTGATTGGTTCGCTCTTGATTGGTTGTTGCTTTTAACTGGTTTCTGCTTTTAATCGGTTGCTGATTCGGCGGCGACTGTCTGACGTAAAATGGGATCAGCTACTTAACGCAGGTGGGCTTGATTACCTAGCTGGTGGACTTAATCACCTCGCAGGTGCACTCCTAATCACCTGGGCGTTTTTCGGAACGAATTCTCTTTTGTCCGTCTTCGGTACAAGTCCAGACCGTCTGGTGCCAGAGAGATGGAAACGCATTATCCGTTTTTTTTACGACTATGTCGGCGAGTTTGCCTTAGGTGGGTTAATTGAGGGGTCCATCAATGAATCCTCACACCACCTACACGCGTCTACTGTGCACAGGTTGTGGCACAGATGGTTGGACCAAGGGAATGTGGCACGTTTGAGGGGTTCCGGTGCAGCCAGAGTGACGTCAGCACGCGTGGACCGACGCATCTGCCGGCAAGCATCGGCGGCCCCGCAAACCACGTCTGTCGCCCTTTTGCAGCATGTGCAGGACACCCTTGATGCTCCCATATCGTCCAGGACCATTAGCCGCCGATTGATCGCTGGCGGCCGGCACTCATGGCGCCTGTTGAGACGACTACCATTGACCCAACAGCACAGACGTCTCTATTTGCAATGGTGTCGGGATAGAGCCACGTGGACGACGGAATGGCACAGGGTGGTGTTCTCAGACGAGTCACGTTTCTGTTTTAGCAATGACAGTCGCCGTGTACGAGTCTGGCGCCGACGTGGTGACAGGGCCAATACGGCCGCATCTGTGGAAACGCCATACCGCGAGACAACGCGGTATAATGGTTTGGGGCGCCATCGCCTACGATAGCAGGTCACCTCTGGTCCGTATTCAGGGCACTATGACGGCCCAACGATACGTGGATGACGTGCTGCAGCCGGTGACACTACCTTTCCTTCAGGGGGTGCCCAATGCCATTTTCCAGCAAGATAACGCCCGGCCACACACGGCACGCATCAGCCAACATGCCCTGCAAGGTACCCAGGTGCTTCTCTGGCCAGCTGTCTCCCCTGATCTCTCACCTATCGAACATTTATGGGACGTCATTGGACGTCGCTTGCATGCGTTGCCACCGGCACGTTCAGAAGACGAACTCTGGCAAATGGTTGACAGGGAATGGGCAGCCATCCCTCAGGACACCACCCGCACGCTCATTGCGTCTGTACCTAGACGTGTTGCTGCCTGTATCGCCGCTCGCGGTGGTCCTACAACCTACTGATCAGACGTTCTTGCTGCTCAGTGGCAAGGTGTATAATTTTGCTATAAAGATCACTTATTGCTCGTTGCTGTCTCTCTCTGTTTGCCAAATTTCATCACTTTCTGCCAACTCCTTCTTGGTGTTGCATTTTCAATGTCAGGTAGTGTAATTATTAAAAGCGTTACTAAAATTTTTAAAATGTAACGTAACCCATGAAATCGGTCCAAAAAAGTATTCAGCCACCTTCCGTAAAAAGTTCAAATGCTAAACAAAAGCGTAAAATTCAAAGTGTATTTAGATTTCCTCTTGAAGGTAATAATTGGATGAAAATCTTTTTAGTTGAAGTATAAATTCAAGTGTATCTACTCCAGCTGCCGATACATACACCCAGACCATTACAGAATATACTCTGCATTTTACAGTGCCCATTGACTAAACTTTGATTTGGATCTCCTTCAAATTAAGGGGGTCGCCGTGGTGGGTTTGCCCGATTTTGATCTATAATGTCAGTAGTCCAAAAAGTAATCATTTCCATACCAAAATCTGGTTGCTATATGAAAAAAAATTTGCATCCTCATTATTTTTATGTGGATAACTGAAGAAATCACACTTTTTTTTCATAAAAGAGTGAAATCCAATGAAAATCTACCTTCAATCAGAAAAGTATGAAACTGGTTCCAGTTTGAACTGGGCTACTGACATAGATCAAAATCGGGCAAACTCACCACGGTGATCCCCTTAATTTGGAGGATGTCTAAATCAAAGTTTAGTCAATGGGTACTAAACAGTAGTGTATATTTTGTAATGACCTGGGTGTATGTATCGGCAGCTATATAGATACACTTGAAATATAATTATTTATTGAATCCTTCAAATGAAGGGATCGTCGTGGTGAGTTTGCCCGATTTTGATCAACAATGTCAGTAGACCAAAAAGTAATGATTTGCATACAATAATCTGGTTGGTATATGAAAAAAATCGCATTCTATCATTATTTTTATGTGGATATCTGAAGAAACACACTTTCTTTTCCATAAAATACGTGGTGGGTAGGTGTTTAAACATCACACTTGAGCAACACAAAGGGCTATTGGTGACGGTCCGGGATCAACCCCAAATTAAAAGATCCGACCAAATCAAAGTATTAGGTATTTAGGTATTTTAATTAACGTCAAACTGCAGCAACACAACGGACTATTATCAAATCAAGGAAAAAATGTTTTAATATTCCAACAGCAATAATTGTGTTTCTTATCATTCAGTGCATAAGTTTTAAACGAGTGGTGCTCATGACTTCTCGGCCAGTTGGGGTGGTATTTTCAGACAACGAGAGGTAGGTAAGTAATCAATTAACGTCGCACTAGAGAAAAACAACGGGTTATTGGCGACGGTCCGGGATCAATTCCAAAGGGAAAGTTCGAGGACAACAAAACGTAATTTTGAACCACGGCCAGATGACGAGGTGAGCACCTGAGCCCCACTCTTCTAAACTTCCACACCACGCTAAGGTGAGGACATTTGAGGCCACGACAGATTTAACTTGCACCAGCCCTCATGGTAGGTAGGCAAGTACTTTAATTAACGTTGCACTGGAGCAACACAAAGGGCTATTGGTGACGGTCCGGGAGGAATTCCAAAGGGAAAGATCTGAGGATAACCACGTAATTTTGAACCACGGTCAGATGACGAGGCAACACCTGAGCTGGCACCCCACTCTCCAAACTTCCACATCACACTAACGTGACCAGCCCTCGTGTACATGATGGTCTTTAGCTGGACCGAGTTTTGAACTCGCAACCCTCCAGATGCTAATGTGTTACTCTTCCAACTGGGCTACAACGGCCCTCAGCCTGTGAGAGAGGAGAAGGGAGGGGAGAATTTCAATTAACGTCACACTGGAGCAACACAATGGGCTATTGGTGACGGTCCGGGATCACTCCCAAAGGGAAAGATCCGAGGACAACACCACGTAATTTTGAACCACGGTCAGATGACGAGGCAACACCTGAGCTGGCACCCCACTCTCCAAACTTCCACACCACGCCAACGTGAGGACATTTGAGGCCACGACAGATTTAACGTGCACCAGCCCCCTTTGTACACGACGGTGTTTGGCTGGATTCGAACTCGCAACCCTTCGGTTGCAAGTCCGTTACTCTTCCAACCGGGCCACCGCGGCCCCAGCCTGTGAGAGAACCTTTAAGCAAACTCAATATCAGTTATTGGTATTTTCAATTAACGTCACACCGGAGCAACACAACGGGCTATTGGTGACGGTCCGGGATCAATCCCAAAGGGAAAGATACGAGGACAACTCAATATCAGGGAAGAGCACACTATATTATAAAAAAAATCTTCATATTTTTCAACATTTTCGAAAAATTTGGCACGCGATCAATTTTTAAAAGAAAGTTTTATGTAAAATGGAGTATATTAGAAGTTGCCTGAAATTCTATGTTTTTTGTCAACTTAAGAGACAAGCGTGCAACGATTTTTTTGCACCATTATTCAATGGGGGAGGAACTTCTTTAAACAGATTGAAACAAATTTTAATGAAAAAATTTGCATGACTTAAAATGTAGCAATAGAAAGCAGAATTAACCAATAATCTTGCTCATGTTTTTAATAACCAATGAAATCAAAGCACTCTTAATCGCGGTTCTGTCCAACATGGCGGGTAAGCTTGTTGTTATGTTTATTGGAATGTTTCAGTAAAAGTTGTAAAATGTAACATGTAATAAGTGTTTTTACGACGATTAATTTCTGTCGCTTTCAGATGTAATAAATGTTGAAGAATTTGAAGACTGGTCCGATGACAACAACAAAAGTAAGTTGAATGACATTTGCACTATGATTAGAGGTAGATCTTGAAAGCAACGTAGATCCTGTCCTCACTATTTCCCGACATTTAGGCCTAACATAAGTAAGATTTATTTTTTTAGTCATGCTGGCGGCATCGATTATTTATTTCGCTATATTTATATTTCACGGGCTGTTTCCGTAAGTTAATCAGTGTTTTCCTTGCTAGAATTCTATTTAATTGATCTAGTTGTCGCTATTTTACTTGCAAGTGATAAAGTGCAAGAATATTAATATGGCAATGCCGTAAACAAATACTTTTTACCCTGCTCCAACACTTTTAAAATTAAAGTTTCAGTAAAAAGTAGAATGTTTTTGCTATATATCATTGTAAAGTTTTTTTATTTATAAAATTTGGGAGAACGAAAATTATTTAACCTTCTCAATACATTTTTCTCCTCCGATGAAAGTAATCTTATTTTCATGAAAACTGATGTCGATTTTTCATATTTTTGAATGGGAATTATATGTGGGGAAAAATCCATTGTGCTCGTGTAATTACAATTCCGCCTTAACGATAGTAATCTATTTTCAAGAGATTTCGGTTTTGGAATGTGAAAAGGATTTGTTCGCTTTTCATTGTGACAACTAAGATTATTCTATATTACGAAAATTTAAAATCTTACGAAATTAAATTTATTGACAAATTAGTATTCTGAAACGTTTTTGCGTGAATTAGATAAAAATAAAGCAAAATTTTGTGTTATAATCAAAAACGTAATTTAAAAAGACCTGGGAAATGTCTAGTTTTTATGAATCATTCTACAAATTTCAAGTATTGTGAAAATTAATGAGCAACAATGGAGTACTGTTTATAGGATTCATATTTGTAAGGTTTGATTTACTTTTAAATGTCTGAGTGGTAAGTGCTGTAACTTTTGTTACCTGTCTAGGTTTGAATTTACTGTGTGCATGAATGTTTACATTGGTTCAGAATCTGCTTAGAGGAATAGGTATTACTGTTATTGACCTTTGTGTAGTAAAAATTGTCCTTAGAACGACAAACCAAGCTATTCTTTCTAAAATTCTTTATTTGGAAAGATTAAAAATGTTTCAACAGTCTGAAAACTAAAATTCTTTAAAGACTAATGTCCTTTTTTACAAATTCGAACCTTGCTGTTTGATCAGGTTGACTGCCTGGGATTTTGCACACATTTCTTTTAGATTTACAAATGTCCTACTACACTTTCAAAATTCTCCAGGATAACTCATGGCTGTGTTTGGGAGGGACTAAATTTGATTAACCTCAAGGAAATCTCATTAAATTTCTTGGAAGTAAGGTAAATTCTTGTGTACAAGGCTAAAGTGTAATGTCTAAGCATCCATGGTTTTATTTAGGAAAAGCACTAGGTTTTCAAAATGTTGATATTTTTAAACTAATTTATCAGACAGGAATGATTAAAATTGTTTAAGCATCCCTTCTGAAAAAGCATTAATCTGCAAGATGGGTGTCCTAGCTAGTGAGTTCAAACCTTGCTGATTTGATTGTGTTGGCTACTTGAGGTTTTCCAAGCATTTCCTGAAGATTTACTAATGTGGTCCGACTTCTGTCATGAGGTCCCTCCCCGTATCGGTTGGTCCATTATATAGGGCATTCTTGGAGTAATGTTCGAGCAGCTGATTTTATCAAGGAGAGGGTTAGAATCATGAGCAGAAGTTGAGCGTCACTGACAACAACTAAACATTTTCCCTTGGTAAAATGCTACTTGTGTATAATTTTAAGTTTATTCAGTTTTTGTATGCTGCATACCAGTTTCATACCAAACATACAATCTAAACTCTTCCTATAAATAGGTGCAGACTGAAAAGTCCCGGTTATAACAAAGTGTTAATATCCATATCCATGAAAACTAAATAATTTGAAATTACATGCAAGGTAGAACATTTTGGCAACCAAGGGAAAATGTTTAGTTGTCAATGACATTTGGCTTTCTGCTCTAATCCTCTCCCAGATATAACCATAGCTGCTTGGACATTGCACCAAGAATACCGTACGTTATGTACCATCCATAACAACCATGATGATTTGGTGTCAGACCACATTTAGTAAATCTTCAGGAAATGCTTGGAATAAATACCTCAAGCAGCCAACACGTTCAAATCAGCAAGGTTTGAGTTAGCTAACTAGGACACCTTGCAATCTTTCATAAATGAAAGCTGTTCATACTTCTGCATATAAAATTATAATTGGCATAGAAGAAGCTGAGGAATAAGATGATTTTCATGTTGATATGTATGTTTTAATGTTGATAGTGGGGATGCATTATACATTTTCCTCAGTGGAACCAAAAAGATTTGTCATTCAGAAATAGCAGTTGAATCAATGGTTTTTAAGTTGCCTAAGCATTGGAAGTAAGGCATTAGATATGTATCTTTTAAGTGTTATGTTCAGTTTCGAAGCTTCAGCTCAAGTTTGACATAATTTACAAGATGACTCGTGTGTTTATCTTATCCCTTTATTTTTATTCAAAGACTTGCAAAGTACGTGATTTTATCGAAGCATATAACATCGCATATATTTTAATACAAGTTTTTACGTACAGCAGAATTACTATGTATTAAATGTACAAATGATACTATTATGTTTCACACAAAGCTAACCAATTGCAAAGTATATTTACAAAGCTCATGTTTACAGAATGGTTTTCACTAATATAAATTCAAAGAGTTTGATTACTGAAAATAATCATAGTTGGCAGAATGCCAAGAATAGTAAGTTTGTTAGGAAGGAGAAAAATGAATGGAGATAGAGGATTGCAGCACCAACACGTCTTAATTTGTCAGCAAAACTGAAACATATTTTTACTTTCCTCAAAGAACCATTACAGCTTTATGTGATAGAAATCTTTACTTTTTTTTATCAGTATACAGGTTCTAGAAACGTGAGTAAGAAATAAATGCAGGTATTGTTATCTCTAGTCTAATTGATTCACAAAATGAATATTTTACTGAAAAAATAATTTCCTATCCTGATTTGGGGGAAAGGGTTTTAATATCATAACATTTATAGTAAAGGTAATTTTACAAAATTAAAATTTCCTTTTTATTTGAATTGGTGAAAATTTTAACTATTAAAAGGGCATACAAAATAAAATTTTTTTATTGGCTGTATTGGCAGTTATGAATTATGACATGAAACACAAAGGTGTAAATGTTGGCAGGTATGTAGTTACATTTCTAGAAGTATAACAAAATTTGTTTAAATTGATCAGTGATGACTAAATAGATGAATAAGGTGCAGTTAAACAAAAATCAACTTTTTCTTTCAAAAATCTGTTGCTTACGGTAGATTTCTGGAAGGAGTAGTTTTTGCAAAATCAGTGTCACGGGTGTATTTCATATTTCATTGTGAAGTTAATTTTATGTATAATTATAATATTTGGGTATTCCTGGGGGAAATTTTTGCAGGCCTCCAGCATTCCTTTAGGAAAGCGAATTTCATTTTCAATGGAAAAGATAGCAGAGATGTTACAAGATATTGCACAATGAACTGGCTTTCTGGTGTATACAGTAAATTTTACTGGGAATATGAGCTGATATAAATTATAACTTGGGTTTTTAATTATGAAACATGATATTTTTCAGCATTTCCTTTTCTATGTAGAAGCATTTGATTGTATTGTTCTTAAAAAACAATAGATTATTTTACTTCACACTTGCTTTTGCTACAAAATTAGAATTTACAAATGATATATTATTCTTACAGATGACTCTGATTCTTTAAACGAAATTAAAATTACTGAAGTTACGGAAATAAGTGATCCTCAAACATTGCTCAGTAAGTTTAACTACTTTTCTATTTCTTTTGTTAAATTTTCAGCTGACTGATCTGTCTCATTCTATATTAACACTAACACTAAGCAAGTTTCTATTTACAACCTATTTATCACTAGGGTTCAGATTTTGTTGACATGTCAACTTTTTGTTAATAATTCGTAGATGACGCATGTATAGATTGGAATTTTGTGTGCTATCTTCTGTTTAGATTCTAATCATAATAGATAAAGTTCTTGAAAATTTTTCAGAAGTCTGCAATGTTCTTGAGTTTTTTTTATTGTGAAAGAATGATGGGTTATTGTAAAATAAAGAGTTGGTGTCCTGATAGATATCTTTAATACTTTATATATATTGAATACATTGCCTTGTTAATTGAAAACATGTTAATAAAATTGTTTAGTGTACTCATGTATGTGATGCAATGGAAGATTTTTGTGAGGATGGTGCAATTTTAATAGCACTGCACACAGAAACTTTTGTAAGGTTGTCAGTATGTTTTGTTATTTAGCTCTTGTTCGAAAGTTCAGTCAAGCAAGTTTATTGGACTAGTCGTACATTCCCAAATCTATTTTTTCATTCACAGCAGAATTATTAAATAGTACTTTCATTTGAATTTGCAAACATTCCAATTTTCCAAAATCATAAAGGTATGTTTTTAATTTCAGCAATTTGTTTCATCTGTTTGCTTTTATGTTTAACATCTTTTGTTCACTGCTTTTGAAATGTCAGAATTCTAAATTTTCCTGTAGATTTTAGTTCCCAAATCGTAGCATGTCTGTCGAACAACTTATTGACAAAACGATCAGAGTTTTAGATTTGGTTTAACTCCTGTTTCGGCAAATGTGTAAGTTTTGTTAAAAGGAATGGTATTTTCCTGTATCTTACCATTCTTATTCCCATAGATAATTTCTTCATGCATCTATTTTTTCAAAGTTTGTCTTAATTTTCATTGAAGAATAAAGCTTTTCTTCATTACTATTCTAATTTCCTAGATTTTGTATTTATTTCAGAGCAGTTTTCAGTCTTTGTTAATCTTTTACAGGATTTGGGGTTTCATATTCAGAAAACAGTCCCAAAGACTTGTGCTGTAAGAAATATTAAAGTAGATTTTTTAGTTATGATAAAAATGCATCTGAAGTTCATTAAGGATCCCACCACTTTGAAATGGTTGCCTAGATATAAATATTCTAGCTTTTTGTTAAGGCTGTTGAGGTATATAAATATCTCATTTGATACTATGATGTCTAGGAATGTGCTGGATGAGCACATAGGCATAAAGGGGCCCACCACTCCTTTAACAAAGTTTTGTTTTATGCGAAATGCTTTCAAAAAGGTAATAATCTCATAAACTTTTTTACCTAGTGCTTTTCAAAGAGTTATCTAAGAAATCATGTTTTATTTTGAATATTTCATTTTCAATTTTGTGTTCTACAAATTTACCATTTAAGCATGCTGAAATTTATAAAAAATCTATTTTACTTTGAGAATTTGTTTTCCAGCATTTATATATCTGAATTAAGATTATGGATTCTCAACTGAATATCAAATAGCAATTTTTAGTTTCTGCTTAGTGCAGACTAATTAGTTTAGTGGTCAGACTTCTAAATTGAAGGTTCCTGAATCTTAACCTGAGTGAATGAATTTGTGTCCTCGGGTTCTGACTAGAATGTGGTATGTATATAAGGTGCAATGTGAACCCACCCCTTGTGGTGCTGCAGAGTAACAAAATGATTCACAAATCTACCCTTGTAGAGCCATAATGAATAATATTGAATTGGCACAGTATGAAACGAAAAGTTTTGCCTAGCGGAGTGAAATTTGGTCTGTTTTATTATTAATCCAAGATCTCTTTGGAAATAAAGCAAGAATCAAATAAAATAAATCTTGATCTTTGTTTTAAATGCAGAACATTGCAGTAAATTGTTTTATCTCGAAATTTGTGTTGGAATTTAAGGTGTTTCTATATTTTATTGATTCACTTTATAATTTTAGTTTGCTGGTTTGAAACCTAAGGTGTCAAGATGAAGTAGTTTTAAATTTGGGTCAAGTTTTGTGTAGAATTTTTTCTCTTTACTGCAATTACTACTCCAAGTACAATCATGAAATTTATGTGGAAATTTACAAATGAATGTAGAATTTTCAAACAAACTTGCATCTCGAACTGTGAAGGTTAGAAGGCAAAAAGTAGATACGTGATTTGTCTATGAGTATCAGCACAATGCCATCCAAAGTTCAGAAAGCTTTGGACAAAATATTGCAATTTCATTATGAAGAAAAGGTTTTCTGACACATGTTAACTGCCAGAAATAAGTTATTTTTCCATGTGCCCTGGAAAACTTGGAATTTGTTTAAGACTCATGGAGAGCTGAAATATTTCTGGAATTTTTCTTTCACTTATTGATTTTTTTCCATTTATTGATGCTAGAAATTTTTAATTTCCAAATTGTTTTTGAAATCCATTCGACAAGAAATAATCTTAAACAAATAGAGAAACCATTTCAAAGTATACCTCCTCGATGATGCCCCTAAATGTTCTCATAAATATCAGGAACAGTTGATTAAACTTGACAATCTTTCTCCATCCTGCAAATAATTAACGTAAAGAGTGGAATGTAATACCTGCTAAAAATTAAGATAAACATTGCCTTAAGCTCTGACAGGAAAACTGCTGTCCAATTTTTTGATCCTAGAACAAGGGGAAAAGTTGTGAATACGGTAAAAACCTTTTTCTCCTAATCTTCCATTTCTTGTTTAGCTTCAATTTTGGTTTATTTAGTTTGATCGAAGACAGGTAGCCTTCTCCTCTGAGCTATTTTATGAAATCTGAAAAATTTCAAGATACTCCTGGAATTTCCATTTCTAAAGTACAAATCCTGTTTAATCCCCCATTTTACTTTCAAAGGTAAGGAGACTTTCAATCAGATCAGTGAATACATGTGAATGTTTAGTCCTATTCATTTCTGTGTACTAACAAAAATAGTTTGAGCTTAAAATGTAAACTGGTTTTTATGCTGTGCTGACTTGAGATTCTGCCAGTCTCAAGAATATTTATTTTTCAGATGACACTAGTGAAGAATCAACAAATGAATCTGAAAAAGATCACTCAGACATGACTCTGAAACAAGGAGCGAGTGAACCGGAGCTATTTGCTACCGAAGACTTAATTGTTAATACCACTGACCTCTTGCCACCAGTGGAGAGATTGGAAAAATATGCAAACAGTGACCTAGCCTTTAATCGGTGAGTGGAAGTCATAAATGTTCAAAGATGATATGAGGCATTTTTAGATGCACAACTCGAGTTGCGCAATATGGTGGGTGAATAGATTTCTACTGTGTCTGGCCACACAAGGGTAGTGCTACTCATCAAATGGTGTGTGACGATTACCTATCTGCTACTCAGCTGTAATTTGTCGCACCACATCACCAACTTGCTGTTTATGTAGGTGTGTGGCACAAGGTGATTTGAGCAGCATGTTTGGATTCGCTTTCTTCCTGACAATGGTGAAAACCAAACAAGTTGGTGTGACATTAAAAAATGCTTTGTCTTCTCTTCTGACTTCAGAGCACTTTTTCGTGTTAGCTACATAATATACAGTAATGAAAATGCTAATGATTTTGACAAAAGTAACTAATTAGCGAAGTAGTACATCCAGAGAACCTCTGCTGTCTAGACATTATACGTAATGAATCCTAAGAGGACCAAATCTAGATAAGAGTACGAATGGAGAAAGAATTTGTAAAGGGAAATGTCCACTAGGACAAACCTTCATTGTGTTTTGTTTGAGTAACTTGATATATCAAGTAGTTCGTTGGCAAGGGACGTGCTACAAAAATTTAAAAATTTGATTCCATCTTCCTGGATACACATCTTCCTGGATATAATAAACTTCGAACATTTTATTGATTGGAATAGGATGTACCCGAAATTACTGATTCTCCTGAATGCTCAACCCAGATTGTGAGCCAAAGTTTACGAAAAGAAGCACGACCCGAGTTGTATGTCCAAAAATGCCTTGTGTGTCACCATCTTTGGGGAAACTTTCTATTACTTTGTACAAAGTCTTTCATTTATCTATATGTAGCTTGCACTTTAAACAAGTGAATGTATTAGTCAGTTCGTGTTTGATTCGAGTTTTCATCATGAATGTAAGGCTTTACAATTGTTTAAATATCTTTAAAATAAGAAACTCGGTGCAAAGGAGCTTATATTATTTTCTTATGAAATTTAATTTATTTTTGCTTTGGTTTTGTTACCGAAAATTGGTTGATTTTTTTCTGTTATTTTGTTGCAACTGGTGATGAATGAATCCTATTTCGTGATTGAGGTAAAACGATTCATGTGGTGTAATTCAATTATGGAGGCAATTTGAACTAGGAATATTTTTACCAAATACTGCTAATTTTAATTGTTATAAAGTTCCTTGTTTTTTAATAAATTATTTACCCTTTCGCTATCACATTTGTTTTATTGCTAACAGGGTCAGTAAATTTCTTGAAGTATAGTATATTAAGGGTCTAGAACAGGATTAATGATTGAACGCTGTTTTAAGGTGATTTTCAAAACGCTGATTATAAAATTTATTTTGCTATATCAATCCATGTTTGATACATTTTGGGCTTTACTATCAATACCTTGGAAGTAACTTTGGGAAAATATCTCCATAAAATTTACCTGTCGGAAACCATTGTGATATTTTTTTATACTATAGCTTATTGATATATTTTCTTTTTGAGACAAGAAAAGTACACACTACTAAGGAGACTAATAGCAAGGAACATGAAAAGTTTTCTTTTGAGAAAGACATTCATTTACTTGATGATTTTTATTTTACTTTTCTGTAAAATACAGGTTATAGATATGATAGTAACAGGTTTTATAAATGAAAGAAACCTTTCAAAATGCAAAAATTTTGTAAATTATAGCAATGAAAGTCCAGTTGGTTCAAGAAGTACACCTATTTGGATGGGCCGAAAAAAATCAAAATATTTCTGATCCAATTGCTGTAGTGCAGGAAACTTGTGCATTTCCATACCTAAAGATAGTGTTACAAAGTTTTGAAATCAGGCAATCTTTCCATTTGCTTATCGTGATATAAGTTACAAAAATTTCAAAACTATACATAGTTTTACTCAATCAAATTGCTGCAAAGCTGAAAGGTTCCTATCGAATCATTCCATGTGAAATGAGCAAAAATAAGAAAAAACCTGTGGCTGTATGACAGTTTTTCATGAAATTTAGTACAGGGGCTTAGTTTACTCAAATAAAATATTTTGGATATTGTTGGTTCAAAATTAAATATTGGAAGTTTTAGACACTTTAAGGACTTGCAACTTTGAAGAGATTTTGTGAAATCTCTTACGGCTGTATTTCACAAATCTTGAATTAATCCATTGATCAGTAAATCCGCGAGTCAGTTAACCGGAGATTATCTAAACCATGTTCACAAAACACGAATTAAATGATCTGCCAATTAAAGCAATAAAGCTCACTGTGATTGGCTAGTCTCCTCTCGATCACAGGACTTTACTTACATCATAAATTTACATTTCTTATGCCCAGATCTAAAAACATTCCATACTGTCTAAATACTTTGTCGTCAAAATTGAATTCTGTTCAGATATTTTTATACTTGCCAATATTGATGTGTTGATGCAAAGTGAAGTAATTTACATTGTCATTTTTCTTTTATACATAATAAATCAGCAAAAGCATTTTTGTTCTGTAAAGAATTTGCATCTGCTGTGGTCAACATAGTTGCATGTTTACGAATCAACTATATTCCGAATTATTCCTAGTAATTCCGAAAGCTGATAACATCATCAAAGTTTTATCACACAAGTAAATTTTATAAAATCAGTACCAATTTCATCTACCATACCTAATATTTGAGAATTCTTAGTCAGAATTCTAGCTTAGAACAGAATGAAGTGTTGTCCATTTTTGTTGATACATGGCATTGCTTCCTCCATAATAAGCTAGTATTGCGCATGCGTTAACCCTCAACCAAGTGTTAAACTGCTGATTTCTGAGGATCAAAATTTAGCACCGAGGTGGCAATTTAAACATCGGATAAGGCATTGTGTGAATACTGTTTCTTTGCTAATCAGATGATTATCATTGATCCGCGGCTTTTCTCGGACTTGTTAATGTTGCATGTTTGACAATTTGTTTCTCAAAAATTACTTAATGTGGACAACAATAGTTTATATTTTCTGTATTGGGAAAAATTTTAATCAGAAAGATGCCTTTAAATTCCTTATTTAAGTTCATGTCAGTTAGTGTTAGGTATGATTAAAATCATTGCTGAAGTTAGAAAGTCACCTTTTATAGTTAGATCTTAGTAATCAAAACTGCTCAAAAGCAAAAGCGAAACACAGCTTCTTTGTGTTGTGTTTGACATATAGACTTTCCGTGATTAACTGAGCCAATTCCTACAACATTCTTTACCTTTGATTTTCCCCATTCAGGGAACACTGTTCAATTTTTTAAAATATGTCATAGTTTCAGTCATTTCTTTTGACTAATGATTTGATTGTTAAATTTTACTTTTAAAATATCACATTAATGTGAAGCAGTTACAAATTTTGATCTATTTTGCGCAAATACATACCTGTAATAACCATTTATATATACTTCTGGAAGATCAGATTTTTAATCTAATGTATTTTATTTATTATAAGATTTGTGAGAAAAGAGGATTTGTTAAAGTCTTCTGATGTGTGTGTGAATATAGATGGAATTGCTTATGTCTTACTCTTAAAATAAGTATTGAAAGTACTGAAAGCTATTGATGAGTAAAACTATTTGAAATAGTTCAGAAAATAAAACTATTGGGCATTGTGTTTCTGCTTTCCTCAGAAGTAATAGTAAACTTCATGATGTCTAGCAAAAATTTTTAGTAATTGGTAAGATCTGAATATGTATTCCAAGCTAACCGTTGGCTCTTCAATAATTCAAAATTAACTATAATCAAATATATTAAACATTTTAAGATGTAAAAAGTACTTAACCTGCTTCTCATATGCTTGGCAAAAAATAACTGCTGTCAATAGTAAAATTCTGGAATCCAGCTTTTGCCATAGATTTCAAATGCATGAGCCAAGAGAATGCAGTTTCACATATGGTAAGTTGGGGAAGACAGTTAAAGCACTTCAATTCTATTCTCAAGTTTAGGATAGTCGGTCATTACAGATAACCAATTGTCAGTTGTACTTTTGAACATTTTAATTTTAACGAACTGTCCCAGTTGTAAGATCTATCAAAGAATCTTTGTAAGAGAAAGGTAGGCTGATAGCACATCACACACACATTCATTATTCACATATTACAATCAGTCTCTGAGAAGTACTCTCTTAGATGTAAGTACAACTGCTCCAAATGTGATTTAATAATGTTGTGTATCCTGTACATCATTTTCTCCTGACACCTGGATGAATTCTGTTATGGACGAGAGAGCCACCTCATTTCACAATGCAAAAAGATGCTTGTGGTTACTCCCCATTTCTGCACATAGCAAATAACAGAATTCAATTAATGTTTGTAATTTACTATAAGTCACTTGACCTTCCTCTTCGGCTCTTGGGACTTCTTTGTAAACAGCTTTCTGTTGATATAGCAATAAACTCATTCAACGAATGGTGATACAGTTTTTACCTTCGTAACCAGTTAACTTTCTTCCCACACATTGATCTTGCCTCATCAGTACCAACACCCACACATTAATTCCTATCAATGTCATTTTTGACCATGAACTTGTTCACAATCTTAAAGTTCTTTGATAGTTGCACGTATTGGTAGGTTTACACAAAAAGAAAAATCCTCACTTAATTTCTTCTCTTAATCAATCATAGCAGATGACGGCCATAACATTTACAGCATTCTTTCTATCCTTTGGGAATGTAGGAATCCATTTCACTTGAAAATACTTTCCAATATATCTCAAATAGATGTGAAAGTGTTTTGCAACAAATTCAATACTGCATTTTTAAACACATGAGTGGTGATGAACATCTGAAGAAACTGGCGAATCTTGAAAGATTCATGGAATTTTGATCACCATGCATGAATATGTACCATCCATTTTAAAATGCTTTTTACATTATATTGAGCTTGCTAGAGTCATTACATGCAAAATGAGCAAATCAGCTGCTGCTGACTTGTCCACAATTTTGATGAAAATAGATTTTTAAATAGGTCACATATTACAGTAATGAGTAAGCCCCTGATTTTTAAGTTAAAACATATTTAGTTCTATGCCCGCGATTAAATCTGTTTATGCATTTTTGTGATTTGGGATATCCTGGGTAAAATAATATGTAAATTTTATAATGCCTGAAAATACCCAATTCAGGGTTTAGGACTTAATGATCATAATTATCACCATAAATCATATAATGATAATTTCATTCCGTTTTTAACAATTTGGCTAACAATTTAAACATGAATTTTTTGCCTAATATTACGAAGACAACTAACACTTTGAAGATGCCAAAAGCTCAGAATTCTAGAAGCAGTGCAAAAAAGCTGAATTTGAGGAGATAAGAATTGTACTATGGACGTCAGTTATTTTTTTTACCAAGCATGAGAAGCAGGTAACTTACTTATATTTTAAAATGTGTAATACTTGGTTGGACTTAACTTTGAATTGTTGAAGAGCTAACCAAAAGCTTGGAGTACGTATCAAGATTTTGACAATTACTAAAAAGATATGCACGAAAATAGGTGTTAGACAGCAAAGTTTAGCATTTTTTGAAAAAAGGAGCAGAAGCGCAATGTTTAACCAAATAGTTTTATTTTAAATGAACTATTTAAAATAGTTTTACTCATTGAAATACGGCTGGTTATATGTTGAATTAAATTTACGTTTTTTGATCGAAAATGTTTGAAATTAAGTAGCTTTTCAATGAGAGCATGCCAAAAGATTTATTTTCTTGCAATAAGGGATTTTTGGCTTGCTTTTATTTCTGTTACTGCAGTAAGGGAAAGACAGTAGGAACAAAACAGATGGTTGCTTGACCAACATGTGTACAGAGCAGCTATGAGGATTCCAATGAAGACAAAGGAATAAGCATGCCTTCTTTAAAAGAAGCTACTGCTGGCTTAGAAATTATTCACTGCTTTTTGTTAAGCAGTGAAAATTCATTTGCTCAATTAAACAGCATTGACTATATCAAAGATTTTCTTAAAGAATGTCTCGAAAAAGACAAAAATTGATAATGGAAGTATTTCCAAGACAAAAATTGCTTAATCAGGAAATATCCGCAATTTAGAATCTGCATTGAAGAATACCATTTATCTGTGAACCAAGAATTTTACAGTAGTAATGTAATACACTAATATTATTAATTTTATTGAAATAATGCACTTTTTTTAGAGATTACAGAAACTATGGTTAACACAAATTGTTTTTACTGTCCAGTGAAATTCCCCTTAATGAGGTTTGACTATTTCTTGGTTATGCATGCCATGAGAAAAAATGTCGAAATTTGCTGACCAAGTTGAGTTTTACGAACTATTCCAGAACAATTTTGAAATTTATAACTAAATATTGAATTTTGTATTTAGTAAAGAGTAGTTGGATGTTTTATGTAAATATGCATGTTTTTATCTTAAACTAGTCCTGAACCTAAAATGAAATTAGGTGTCATTTTCAATTTTGATCTTTTAGCCAAAGAGGTAAGTATCTTTTCCTTAGTAAAATCTTTTGCTTTCTGATATGGCACTGATCGATCATTCAAGGGGCACCTCAGCCAAGAACACCACTGTCAGAAACAAGTCCGATTGTCAGGCCTTTGAAGTTTGGGAAAGAAACCAGTTTCTGTATAAACTGTTTTTGAACTATCATGGTTAATCAATATTTGATTTCATTGTTAGTGTTTTAGGAAATAGGAAGATATTTGTATGAACACAAACTTATGAGAATTAAGGTTAGTTCATGACAAGCAGTTAATAGTTTAATGTTGCCTGAAGGATGTTTAGACTAGTATAGGAGTGGAAATTGTGCTTCGTACATTATTAAAAATTAGATATTGGAAGTTAAAATAAAATTACACATACGTAAATTTGTGGGACTTGTCTCATGGCTATCTAATTGTAAGTGGATTAAAAATAACTTGCACCCAAAACAGCCAGTGACCAGATGTAAAACTTAAATCATTTCGTGGATTCATGACAGCCTCTGGTGTGCTTTATTGATGTAAGACTTATGGTATTTTATATTCCAGTATCTGTCATAGTGATAAGCATCAAGTCTACTGCAAGTCTGGAATTTTCTACATCACATGTATACAGGGTGTCCCAAAAAGGTTGTTCCACGATTTATCTTTTTACCATTTGGAGATAAGTAGGCAATGTAAATTGCAAGAGTGCACCAAATAAGGTAAGTAATTAAGATATGTGAATAAAATTATCACGTGATAACAATTTAAGCGGATACAGTTTTTTAATTTTTATACCACCCCTCTAGATAAAAATCCGAGATAGCAAAAATGTCCCTTACCTGTATCCCTATCGTTAGTAAAAAACCATATTTCTGTAGGTTGAATAGCAATGGAGATACAAGAGTTTCTATTTTAAGGGGGCCGTATCTAATCTAGAACGGAAACTGACCCATGGCCAAGAATGAAGAGCTCAGATCTGCATTGCTGCAGATGGAAAAATTTCCTTTAATTTTTATTTAAACCATTTTTTCTACAATATTTTTATTAAAGATTACTACTATTATGCATTGCGATTTTCATCTGCAGTTGCAATACTACATTATTTTGCACAATGTTGCACTTTCTGACCGAAAAATGCTTTTCAGCATTGTGTATGCGGTCCCTAATCTGACTGCTTGAACAGCTGTGCACAAGCGGTATAAGTCAACTTTTTTGCGTCCTTATGCCTCCATTACTGTTCAACCTACAGAAATGCAGTTTTCTGCTAACGATAGGGATGCAGGTAAGGAACATTTCTGCTATCTCGGATTTTTATCTAGAGGGGTTGTATAAAAATTAAAAACTGAATCCGCTTAAATTGTTATCACGTGATAATTTTATTCACATATCTTAATTACTCACCTTATTTGGTGCACTTTTGCAATTTACATTGCCTACCTATCACCAAATGGTAAAAAGATAAATTGTGGAACAACCTTTTTGGGACACCCTGTATAGACCATACACGTTAGATCTGGGTCTAAAAGTCTTTATTTTGTGTCTTGATGCGAGACATCAATCATGCTTCATTAGAATTGTGGTTTGACCTTTGGTTTTGAAGTGTTTTAATACAAAAGAAAAATTGGTAAATTTTTAAGTGATTCAAATGAAATCCTGTACCAATATTGATTTGTATTACAGTAATTTAAATTGATCTCGATTGCGATGCATATTTAAAAAATAATGCAAAACTCTTTAAGTCATGTAAATGTTCATTTTTGCTCTCTGTAAAGCTGGTTTATTTAGGATGATTTAAAAACAGTACATTTTGCTGTATTTCAATACATAATTTAAATTTGATAATGCGTGTAAGTTTTCCCTTCGAAGCAATTTTTTACAGTGCCCAATGTTTTGGTTATATACAGGATAAAATCCTTGGAAGGAATTTTATTTTCTGTTCCCAAGGTCATGAAAAGTCCTTGAAAAATGCCAAAATTCCGTTTAGTCATTGAATTTTACACAGACCTTGAGAAACTGATCTGATTGCCAGGGTTGGCATCTTCCTTTTTGCAACAGTAATTTATCAATGCATTTATTACTTTTAAACCTATTAGCATATTTTTAAGATTTGTGATGTCTTGAATAAAATATCTAAGCAAACCTAAAAACACCTAATTTGGAGTTTAAAACCTATTAAAACATAAAATGACTTGAGTATCTAAAAAACCACGCTCATTTGACTTGAATACATAAACACCAACCTAAATTGACTTGAAACCTACAAAAATGTGTATTTCGACTTCGAATGAATTTTGAGTGCAATTTTATTCAAGATGAAGTGGTATTAAGATATCATAGTTTTGTGAATGCACTGCATACTGAAACTACAAAACACACAACTGCTTAAAAATTGAATATGTACAGATGGTAGACAAAATACTATGAACGTTTTTGACAAGACAATCTTTTTAGTTGGGGGTTAGCCCCCTTTGTCTGAATTACAGCTTGTATCCAATGTGGAATAGACAAACACGGGTCATGTACTATGTCAAACAAATGACCTGTCCCCAGTGCTGTGTCCAGTCTGCTCTTGCCATCATTATTGCCGCTTCAAATGGTTATGCATTATCACCAATGATTTTGGAATAGCTACTCTGCCAAGAATGTTTCCAGCATGCAGTTGCTGTTGGATAGTTTTGGTCTTGAGGATAGGTATTATCTCGAGTAAATATCTGGGACACCACATTATCTTGTGCTCTTGGGCCTTCATCTTCAACATTCGTCTATCCTTGTCAGTGAGCTTCAACTTTCACCCACTGTTTTTCGAAGATGGCATTTTACCATGTTTTCCGTAGACTGCCATAATAGCTGTCACTGTACTTCCAACACCCACAAGGTTGACTGTTTTCGTCACAAGTTCCAGCGAGGCATGCTCCAGTGATCATGTCTGAGAGGTCGAACAAAACAGCGTTTGACTGCTAGCAGAATATTCACATACAATATGTAGGACCTTAAATGTTAGTGACAGATTTCTTTGCTAGGTGGAGTAGCTCTACTACAAGGACAAATTATGGCCTGTTTTTATTGGGTGTGTTTGTATTAGTGTCGAACACCTGTACATCTAGAGCAATGCTATTACTTGGTCTAATCCTCAATGAAGTGGATAATTTTTATATTAATCTTATTTTCGTACCCTGTACCCAACTGGAACAAAAAGACGAGTTGGAATTGATGCCGAAATCTCCCGTATTTGTTTGCAATATTCTTGAAAATGCAATTGATGCAGGTAGTTAAAGGTATGTGTATTGTTTAAGTATTTCAGTATAAATTAAATCAAATTTCTTGCTCTTTCCCAATTCGAAAAGTTTATATAATTTCTTTTTTGAATGCAATGTGGAAGGTAAAGATATTATTTTGGAACTTGCAGAGAAACTGGCTAAATGTAAGTTTGACATGGTAGATCACATAGGAGAGATGTTTTTGTGTCTGAGCATAGTTGTGTCGAGTAAGTTCAAGGCTGTCCAGGTAAGGTGCCCTATCTGTTGCTTTAAAGTCATATTTTGCTATTTTGACCAGGTACGAAATTCTGCACTTCAAAATAATGGAGCAAGTAATTCACGTTTTACATGGAAAAGTAGAGAATAATCCTAATTACATGGGGAAGTAATGAAATTTCTCAAATTTTGCTCCTTGACATCATGTGCTCCTGTTCTATGTTTTCTTCAGGATTAAAGCTAGTTCATTGTAACGAAGCTTTATCCCTGGGAATTTATCTTTGCATTTGATTGCAAGCAATTCTTCTTTTATAAAGTTGTACTAAAACATTGTAAAAATGCACTTAACTTTTTGTCCAATGGTGCTGTAGAAATGTTATGTGCTGTAGAGAATTCTGAATCTCTTTTCTATATACTCGATGCTGAACCCAAATTCTTACTATATTAAAAATGTTATGACTGGTATTTATCAATCACCACTCTTATCAAACAAACTTTCTAAAAATATGGACCTAATCTTTAAAAGAACTTTAGTCATCTTAATTTTCTGTATTTGATTATTTTATTGGTTAATTAACAAGATAAATTTGTACCCGCTTTGTCATTAGAACTCACTGAAGTGCAGTTTTACAATTTCCTATGGTAAAACCAGAGTTTGTCAATAAAACTGCAATTGTGATAGAAGCTTTTCATTGTGATGATGGTTAGTACTGAAAAATTGCCTTCGACCTATTGCAGGGCTGCCACAGTCGACCTTTTGCTTCTATTTTTTCAACCAAGCAGTGCCAACCATGAAAGAAAAACATTGTGAACATGGTTGCTAGATTATTATGAAAATCTTAAGAAAGTATTTAGTTTTTTAAATTTTGAAATGTAAATTTGTTGGAGACGTTTGTTTCATATTTAATGAACGCATTTGGTGTTTTAGCCGATTCATTTTGTTTCTGAGCAACTAAACTTGCTACTAAAAAGAGTTTTAAGAGGAGACTTTGCAACTATTTTTAAAAGATTATGCTACTAATGCTTCCATTTCATGAGTGTTTTGTCTGGCATCCTGTATTGGAAGAATGCTGTTTTTGCTCTGTTATTTATGGCTTTAAGAAGGCTAATTAGAGATAACTGAACTTCAATCTAAAAATATTAATGGGTTCTATTGCTACAGTAAAATTTTTCAGTTGTAAATAAGTTTCCAAAGTATCGTTATGAAAATTTTATATGAACTTGTCTTATTTTAGTGATATTTTTGTAAAAACCTATTACCAAAATTTTTATAATTGATAAAAATCTAAGATATTGGTTGAAAAACTAATTTAAGATTTTTAGCACATAAAAATCCGTATCCTTATTACTATTTTATAAATTGACAAATTGAGTTTTAAATATTTTTGCACTATATTAATTCTTAGGTCCATTTTATGTGTCAATTTTATTTAGCCTCGTAAAAATGAATGCCGTTATAAATGAAACAAAATTCTTCGAAATTATTTTTCCGATTTTCAGAGTGGAAACCCTATATAGCGAAATTTATCGAACCAAGGTATGTTGGTCTTGGAAATAAGGCTAATTTAAATTTGCAGACGAAAGGAAGTGCTGTTGGCCTCCTGGGGCGTCCAAACCTGCATACGGCTTTACAAAGGCAACGCGAATTCATCGCACGTTAATGAGCGATATTTCAACCTGGAATTCAAGGTCAGATCCCGATTAGGTGGACCTCCTGGTGCTCATCGGAATTTTTCATGGCAAAAAAATGTTAACTTTATTCTGGATGAAAAGAATCGTAACCACTTAAAATTTTGTTTTCGAGTTCGTCGTTGAAACTTCGTTCTTCAGAAGGGTAGAAGTGTGCGAACGTAATTGAAGTATATTTTGTGCAAGAATATTTTACATGTCAGCAGATGGGGTTTGGAATTGGTTAAACATTCCTTTTATACTTAAAAGCTTAGGAAATAACAAATAGAAGCTTATCAAGTGTTTTGTAGTTCGTCATCCTTTCAATGAATAAACATCTTTAAAAAATTTATCAATAACACAGTAGAAATGCTGTTCTTGGAGGTCGTGCTAGTTAATTGGAATTAAACTCGATATAGATAATTCTGGCGTTATTAAATTATTTTGACATAATGCCTTGATTTTTTTAAAGTATAAAATTGTGTTTAATTGTTTTATTTAGTTCTATCTTCGAATCGGGTAAGAGTACTTTTATTAATTTTTAAAATCAGAACAGGAATGTATGATTTGGAAACAAAATTTAAAATTAGTTGCAACCACATTTTTATATTTTATGTGGAATAATCTACCATGCTTTAAAAACCTTATGGTCGTTTCGAATTGACGATTGTTGCATGTTGTGCATAAGTATCTGATTCTTAACAACCACTGATTAACAATTATAGATTGAGTCTTAACTGTTTTCTAGCGTAGTGAGACTTATACCGCTGCACTTCTAACAACCATTAACCCTAAAGGCAAAGTTGGCCGTGTTGTGGAAATTTAGATAGTGGAGTGCCAGCTCGGATGTTGACTCGTCATCTGTCCGTGGTGTAAAATTACTAGGTGTCCTGGGATCCCGGACGGTCTCCAATAGTCCGTTGTGTTGCTCCAGTGCTACGTAAATTCAATGAGATATTTGGAAATTTGCTTTCGGGTCTAACACGGCAATAAAAATACCAATGGGCAATAAATAATATGCATCATTAAAAATAAAACCTATTTGTGCCTATTTCCTAAAATTCATTTATTTTAACTCATTAAGGGACGTTTGGGGTAGTCGTCGTGATCGTCTATTAGGAGTGTTTTGTTAGGACACAGATGTCCGACTTCCCATTAATTCCGCCTACAATGTAATTAAGCCATTTTGGGACCGCATTATATCCACCAGACCAGGGTTGGTTTTTATCGCACAAGGGTCATTTTTGGCCAAGCTGCGCCTATCAAAAGACAACTTCAAGTAATACATATAACAATTCAAATTACTGAAAAGAGGAATTCAACCAGTGAGGAATCGAACTTACAACTCGCAGGTTGCTGGCTCAACGGACAAGCGTACTGAGCCACGGCACCAGCAACTAAAGAAATGACACGATATGACTACGAATTATCACTTTACTAACAGTAATTTATTATAAATTTAAACTTCAAATTTGCCCTTTTATTATACATCCAAAGCAGAATTCTTGTTTTAATTGTAACCGACCGGAAAACCCAGTTTGTTTGATCACCACAAGTTAAGCGCCTGCGGTCGCGATGGGTGGTCGATTGGGAAGGTACTTAAATTATGTTATCCCCCTTAATTTCAATATTTTTCCTTTTTAAAGAAATTTATTTGGTTTTAATCTTTGAGATGGTGAGCTGTGACGGATACATCCTGTCCTTATCGATACATACTAGGAAGGTGCAGATATTGTGAACAGGTGTACATTTAAAATCGCAAATGAATCCTATTAATGGTTTTATTCTTACTCCTTGTATTTTCAGATTTGAAATGTCATTCGCGACAGTATCGTTTGCCGGGACACGACACTACGTCCCAAGAATTGATTAACCGAACCGTAGCGCGCGTTACACTCACTCCCAAAGTTGATGCATTCATCCAGTCCGGAGGGTAGTGCAGGGGGCGCCGGGGACAGTCACGTGCCTGCCCTCCATCCATCCCTTTCTTCTTCGAGGGAGCAGTAGGAGCAAGGGCGGTGGCATAAAAGAAATCAATGGCTGGAATTGAAAAAGATGGCGTTATACGTTAGCCCTTGGGTGCTCTTTACTACTACTACGACTACGATGCCCCGCTTCCCGTAGTAAGCGCCGCGTATCGTTAGCAGCGTCATTTGCAAATTTGATGAGCTGGCTCCCTCGCTTGTGTGGAAGCGTTTTCGGCGCTGCTCTCGCGTTATCTGTAGACGCTCTCGCGTCGCGTGTTATGTAATTTTGTGGTTCTGGAGGATTGAGTTCCCAGTTCATTCGTTTTGAGCGTGTTTGTGGTCAGTTTCCTGTGCATGTTGTGTGAATGGGATTCGAATTTAAATTATGCGTGAAAAGTTTTGGAAATTGAGGAATCTTGATAGAATATAACGCTTTTTTCAACCCAATTCAGGGTAATTTATTTTAACCAGTACTTAGAGGTGTAGGATTAGAAGTTTTGTAATTTTGTTTTGAGGGTGTTAATTGTTTGTAAATGTTCTGAATGAGATTCGAATTTAAATTGTGGTTAGGTGGGAAGTTTTGGTGACGGAGGAACCTGTAAAATATAGTAAAGTTTTCACATTTTCAACCCTATCCAGGATTCTGTTTCATTGTTTCACATCCAAGTTATGTGTGTTCTGTTTTTGAATCTAAACTCCAATTACCACACGAGTTACAGAAGATAATTTGAAATATCTGTTCAGTGAAAAGGGCATATCAGTTATTTCTTAAGTGGCAAGAACAAATTGAAGTGTTTTCGATGATTCGCCACTTTGAGTTATTTTAAAAGAATATAACCTATTTTTATGGATTTCATCAATATTCGCTTTTAATTTGCCGGTATTTTCAGATTTGTACATCGACCTTCAGTTTAACCAAACATTCTCATTCTGTAGGAAACGGTAACCCGCTATTTTTCTAATTTGTTCATTGCATATTTATTTTTCCCTTCCATTTGTCTAGTCTTGGCCTGCAAGTGAAATGGGTCGTGCTGCAAAATGTGCCCATTGCGGTAAACTGTGCGTATTATGTCATGGTCGTAGATATTTAACCATAACTCTGTAAATTCTGGGTAACTAGTAGACCCAAGTATAGAAAGCTATCTGCGCCAAAGCTTCTTTATTTGCTTGTTTACATTGATGGCAGTGTCGAAACTCGCATTTCGTACCTTATATAAATCCATTTATAACAAATATAGCATCGATATGCAACATTTCATGCCTTCAATTGAAATAAAATTAATCAAAAATATAAAACAGCATTCCATGTTTCTTTCTGATGTTGATTCTTATTTTGAATGAAATACATGTCAAAATAAGTTCAGGTGTCATGTTACTACTAATAGCTTCCTCTTCAATTGCATCGCATCCCATTCACTTCAAAGTCTGTTCGGTGTTTTTGGATGTGTAAACCTATTTTCGCGTTTGCACACGTTTTTCTGAAGTTGATATTTTCTTTCTGATTTTTCAATCTTCTGTCATCAGACTGCTGAAGAATTTCTAGCTCTTCCGTGGTTTTAACAATATTCAGCTCCATGCTCAAACCACGCATATTTAAACAAAACGGCAAAATTAGCGAATGAGTTCAGTAGCGGTTGATTTCATATTCTTTGCGTCAATTTCCTGTCATTCGCCAACATAAAAATCATCGATTCGGTGCCACGTATGTTAGTAAAATATGTATTAGATAATCCAATGTAGAAAATTCTTCCGTAATCCTCGTCTTCAAAACGAGGGGTTACCTCTCGACATCCGAGTTGTCAAATGCTTTTTCACATTAATCTTAAAAATCCCGGATGTGTGTTTCGTGTGCGGAGGGGGTATCGCCGTTGACTTTCCACACCTAATGAAGCATTCTTCCGCCCTCCCTTTTGATACACAATCCATCGAGCCAATAACGTAAATAAACTCCATTCCCTTGACCATTCCAAGCGCATCGCCGAGTAAAGCTTATTTGTTTGGTCAAGATCGCGGATCCGCTGGCCAACTGCCAAGAGAATTCCGCCTCTTGCATCGCCGGAAGACCTTTAATTCCGAAAGGAGATCTTGGAGAATCTGCCAGAGTTGGCCGTTTTCTAGGCACGTACCGGCACTTTAGCATAGACTTCGGGGCGAAGTTGCCTTTGCCGCTTTCTTTTCTTTTTAATAATTTTTGGTTAGATTTTTCATACATATATTCTTCCTTCCCCGAGAGTAATTTGCCACAATGTTTTTTTTTATTTTTTACCCCAATCGCTTTCGGTGCGATGTGCTTTTTTGTTACTTGCTCAACTTTCCATTTGGTGGAATCGGAATGCACATCTGGGAACTGGTGCCATCAATTCCGCTTATGCAGCGGCAAGCGATTCGACGCAACTATGTAAAATAGTGTAAGTGTGCAGTCCTGCGTTGGCGAATTTTTGGTGAGACCCAAGCAAAAGGTTTTGCTGAAGAATCCGTACAGCGGGGCAATGATTTCGGGTCGAAACGTTTAGTTTATTTCCTAATATCCTCTGGTAGTATTGTGGATTGACGTGTTGGAAAATTAAAAAAAATATGAAGCATTTTTTTTGTTTAATAATAATTGGTAAAAATATTGTGCGTGTGATGTCTCTTCTAGGTTTCTGTTTAAAATTTTGCAACAAAAAAAGCGACTAGCAATTTGAGGCAACTACGTAAAATAGTTTTTGTACGCAGGCTTACGTTGAGGAATTCTTGGACCTCTGCAAAAGTTGAACAATCCGACAAGGGTTTTCTATTTGTAGAAACGCTCGCTTAGTTTTTGATAGAAATGAATTGCGATATTTTTATTTATTATCCACTGTTATTTCAAACGTGTAAATTTTGTTGAACATCAGTAGTCGTCACT
Source organism: Meta bourneti (assembly GCA_933210815.1). NCBI lineage: Eukaryota > Metazoa > Arthropoda > Arachnida > Araneae > Tetragnathidae > Meta > Meta bourneti. Next base: position 76,083,735 of record OW119928.1, read on the forward strand.
TTGTAACTACCAGGGATGATAAATTTTTGCCAGTGGTGAAAAATGTAAAATATTTTTTTGGTATTGAAAGATGGGTTATCATTTTATTTTAGTAATTCAACTGCAAAACAGTCTGCAACTGTCATTAAACAGGATATTTCAATATTGAATGTGGTATGAAATTTTCTTTGACTATTCATTACTATACAAGTGCATGTTTAAATTAAATTTTTCATGTAAATTATTTCCTAGAGCAATTTGCCATTTATGCCCGATTTTCCCGTTTTTACCAATGGCAAAGTACCTTTTTGACGGCAATAAATAACTCCAAACCTATTAACTACATTATATTTTTGTTAATTCCAGTCATTTCTGCTGTATCGTGTTCGTTGTTTTATATAATCTAAGTTTTAAACTACTTAAATTGTGTTCAGATATTGAATTTTTCTGGGGTATATTTTAAAATGATCTGTTGGATATATTTAAAAAATGCCCTTATTTATTGTAGTTCTTGAATATGAGTAGCTTGCTGCAAAAATGCTTGTTAAAACCGCTTTTTTTAATTCAGCTTAAATCCCTTAGCGTATTATTTTCGCTTTTCAACTTACAGCTTCAATCCTCTTTGAAAATTACTGCCTGATAATTGTCACTTCGTCAAATAACGCCTAATCGCAATATCAGATCCATACCACCAATACTTTCCCTGGCTCTCTTCGATTACACTCAACACCGTAGATCTATTGAATAAAAAAGGTACTTTCTGGCCACCATCGTGTGAGGAGCTTGGAGACGAGCTAAGCTGCTTGTAATGAATGGGAAGTGGATCCATCGTTCTGTGTGACTCACGACTGCAAAACTGATTTCTGTAATAAAAGGGTATATTTAAAAAACTTGTTCATGACTTAGTCTTTAAGCATGAAATCTATTTTAAATTGCAATTATTCTTGAGTGGGTCTTTCATTCCATGTGAAATGATCAAAAATAAGAATCTGGCCGTATGGAAACAGGTTTTTGTGAAATTTAGTACGGGGGCAGGCAGTTTATGCATAAATAACGATGCCCAAAATATTGATTCATAATTAAATATTTCGAAAGTTTTACTCATTTTAAGGACTTGCCATTTCTAAGAGCAGTTGTGAAATCGCTTTATGTTGCAGGATTGTGAAGCTGTTTCTCAAAACCTAAACGTAGACAGCAATATTTTATATTTTTGTAATCTGAAATTTTGTAATCTTTTTAACTGGTGCCCTATAAGTAAAGACAATTTTTTCAAACTTCAATGGAAATACAATCACTAAATTACACCACGTTATTTATTTATTATGAGTTCTTCATAAATAATAATTTTTATTATCTTTCTATTTCTGAAGGTAACCAGAGCAAATTGAAATTAGTAACAAATAGGCAAAATTTCCATTTTCGTTATCTCAGATTCAGCAATGATAACTTTTAAATTATATTCTGATTCTCCCAAGAGACTTTCTGAAGAATGTAACTAAAAAATTTAAATTTGTGTCAAGAGTTGAAAGTGTCGCGGACAGGTCACTTTTCAAGCTTAATAAGTACATTTGTATGACCTTGAACTTTTAATGTTAATAAATAACATACATTTCTGAAACCAAATATTTTACAATTTTGCTCATTACTGTTTGTGACCTATATAAAAATTGATTTTCATTGGAATCGGTGATATGTCAGACACAGCTGATTTTGTTCATTTGGCATGGAATGACCCAAGTAATATAAATAAGCCTCAAGATTATATCAATAAAAAATTTTTAAATTACAACCTTTGCTCTAGAAACTGCTGACATAAACTCGAGGTTAAAGAAATATCAAGCTTTGTCCAATGTCTTAAGGGGACAGTGAACTTTCTAATGAAACTTTTGCAGTTAATATCAGATTGCTATGACATTATCAGACTGTTTTCTACTAAAAAGCCTAGGTATAAAGTTTGGTCCAAAATTGTAAGCTATTCGGAAGTTGTTACATAAAACGTGGTCAAAATTTTTTGAATAAATTGGCATGAATTGATAGGTCCCAATTTGGTCTGTATCGCTCAATTGTAAAGAAAAAATACTTAAACAACCTAAAATTTTGCAAAAAGGGTAGATTAAGCAACATTTTAAAGTAAAATTTCAAAACGTTGAAGTCCAAAAAATATTCAAGTAAATAAATTAAAACCAGGTGCACAACACAGGGAACAGTCTGAAATCAGAAGAATGTCAAAAACTCAATAGGAGGAAAACGGTGTTACTTAATCTACCAGGTGTTTTATGCTGTTGAAATGGTAACTCCGTCAAGAATGATCGTTATTGAAACGTTCTGTTTGCCGTTTACAGAATTTGATCTAAATTTTTAAGGCTAAAATTAAAAAGTCGATTTTTCGATAGACTAAGTAATTTTGGAAGTTTATTGTCCCCTGATCACGTTGGAAATGGTATTCGAGTAATTCCTAGTGAAAATATTAGCAATATTTTCACTAGGTATTATTAAATTATCTGAAAATGGCCGAAACGAGCTTGTTTGCAAGTTTCCAATTTGAAAATGTTTGTTCAACAATTTCCTTGGAGAAATTTGGAGGAGCTATTTCAAGTAAGTTTCTCGTAATTTTTGTTGACGAATATGTTTAAAACTCCAGACAGAAATATTAGTCCGGCTTTAAATTTGTTTTATTTCCTGGAATGTAATCAGTGTACCCCAAATGGAAACTCAAATTAAGTAAAGTGTATTAATGTTTGAACTTTTTGGTTTCGCGATGCTTGTAGGTTCGTGGGTAGTGATGAAATGTGAGAATAAATACTTTAAAATATTCTGCATTGGGGGGGAATTCAGGATAAAAACTAAATACAAATGCAAAATGTTCCTGAAGCTGAGTTTGAACCTCGGGGAAGAAAGGAGGGGGTATAAACTAGCGATTTCGCCAGATGGCGGTCTTCCATCTCATTCGTTGGTGTAAGGATGATGGAGAGCTAAATGCCTGCCTGCCATTGGTGGATGGTGCAGTGGGAGGGTCTCTCGACTGTTAATTGCTGATGTATTTCTAGGAACTAGGGATGAGGAATGCTGGGAGCACATTCCGCAGTATTTTTGTGAACAAAAAGCCGGCGGGGGCCCTTTTCTCGTACTTGATTTCGCTTTTTTCCCTACAACTTGTTAAGGAAGAGCTTAAAGAACCGACTGCTTTTAATTTTTTAATCGTTTCTTTAACCTCGTGTTTTTCCTTTGGATCCACTCGACGGAGTTTGGTTGAAAAGGGAAGCTTTTCTCTTTTTACCCTGTGCGAATTGGCATTAGCGTTGTGGATTTAGTTCATTGAGATGAAGTTGAGTGGATTAATCACATGTTTGTCGCACGAAAATCAACCCTGCCCAGTCACTGTTTACCCTTCCTGAGCCTACCCCTTACATTTACTTGCTGATCATGATTGTTGAACGAAGCCGTGAATTTTTTTTTTTGCATTTAAGCCGCTATGACGAAAGTTTTTCTTTTTGCCACAGGAGTTGTCTCGACGAAATGTAGCCAAAGCGAATTTCACTCTTGATGAAAAAGCATTTATTCTAATTCAAAAATTATTTCTTTAAGTTCGTTATATTTCCATATTTTACATGCACTTTTAGAAAAAAATCCCAACAAACTTTTAAGAATACTGGACCATCAGAATTGAGCATTCAAAACTTCAGAAGATATGATGTAAACATCCGCAAAGATAAGAGTACATATCTCAGCATCTTCAACAGTGCCATTTTAGGGTTGATTCAAGTATAGGGCGTTGCAACTTAAAATGTTGCTTGCTGATATTCCGTGAGCATCTGTTGGGGCTTAGCTGGAGCTGAAAATTTCAAGCCAGTTCGTAATAGGTTTGAGTATTTATGAGCTTGTGGAGAAAGATGAAATATATTGTTGCTTGTTAAATACAATTGAATAGAATCTACGACATTAAAAATAATTCGGACAAGCATTTTTTACAAGTGGTTAATTTAAAATTACAACAGAAATGTACTTTTATGGATGTCTGATTTTGAGATTTTATTTCAAGGGGTTTTGAAAATGCTTTAACTGATGTAGTACACTTTTGTAATACAACTGCAATTGTGAATTAGAAAAAGAATTAGTAATAGAAAAATTGTTTTTATTCGAAAGTTTAAAAAGAGAGAGAGAGAGAGATTATGCATGAACGTAAAATAAACGTACGTTACCTAATAAATAACATTTGGATGGAGAAAGCGTGCTGCTTGAATTTATAATATTCAAATAGTACTTATACTAAGATCTATTTATTTGATTACATGTGTTTGGCTTGTGTATACTTTGGTTTAATAGCTATATACATTCTAAGTAATGGTAGTTTTTGGATTATTTACTTTCAGAAATCTATCAGCGTTTTGGTAAGCTTGACATGGTTTTGGCTTGCATTCATTACAAGATTAATTTATAGTTTATATATATCATCGATTTCCCAAGTTTTAAATTCCATTCCTAATTTAACATGTTAATTATTCCTTTATGACAATGGAATTAAAAATCCCAATTTTCTAAATTGATTTTTAAACATTTTAAGGTATCTGCCTGCCTTTAAAACATGAATTTTGGTCAAAATATCGAAGTTTCAATTTTGGTTTAGTATCGTAGCCTGAACTTTTTTCTTTCAAATTCTGTTAAAATTTTGTTTATAAGTAATTTAGAACTGGAGTTATGGCTGTTTTTATATTACTACACAACTGTAGTTCTTCATGTACATAAAGTTATTTTTCCATTTTTTTAAAAATTGATGTTTACATGTTTTTGCTTTACGCAAATTAGCATAACTCAAAAAGTTAAAGTTCAAATGCTTTGAAATTTTGTAGGCATGTTGCACAAATATATATACAGGGAATAGACTACAGCCATGGTTAAATATTAATTATTTTCTGATTTAGTCTTTTAATTCATGACTTACGCAAAAGTTTAGGGAACTTTTCAAAATGTTGTAATCGAGTTCCCATAACTTCAGAGATATATGTGTGATCACCATGATAATAGTCTATTCAGTGAAGAAGTTCATTATAAACATTATCAAATATACAAAACAGATATGATTACTTTTGGAGTTTTATCATTCGTATCGATATATTTTACTGTAATTTTTATCTTATTTTTCTTTCTAAGCAATGAACGAATTATCAGATGCTTACACTTTATATGCTGTTTCTAGTTTTATGTTGTGTTTAATCATAAAATTTAAGTTAGAAGTAAAAATTTAAGTAATTTCAAAAAATGACATCCGAAGGCAGGCAGATACCTTAAAAGCAGCTGTTGCAGGGTTCCCACAATCCTTGGAAAGTACCGGAATTTTGGCCCCTAAACCAACTTTGAACAAAATTTTGCCCTAAACTAATACTTTTTAATTTTTTCAATTATTTTTTTCTCATTATGTACTGCTAATTGATTGAAATTTTTTGTCTTACAAAATTTACTTGCATAATGCAAACTAAAATTTAAGCCGCTTGTGTGCTGTTTTTAAAAATAAAGCTGTTTGCATGTTTTGTTATGTTAGTGTTTCAATTGGAAAAAATTTAGAGTTTTTAACTCTTGAATTTTGTATATAAGAGGGAGTTTAATGAAAAAACCAGATTCACACGATTTTTACCTCTCATAACCATGTTGTATTTTACGATGACGCTTTTTATGGCTAGACTCGTTAATTTTCTCCCTTATTGAGGTTGCCAAAGTGTAGGAACAGAACATTGGCCTTTTGACTAGAAGCGCAGTGCTCCCACATTGCAACATTAATGATTCCGATTTCCCAGCCAACTGAAACTGTTATACGTCATCAATTCATCATTGGCATTTTTTTGGCGTGGGGTCACCCTTTTGGAGGCTACGTTATTAATATCTGGCTGATTGGATGTCGCTTCGTTGTTTGTAGTTGGTGGTTAGTTCTTTTTCATTTAAATTGTGCGTAATTGAATATCCTTGACTGGTTTTCTTATGTGCGAGAACTTAGAAAATGTCTTCGTTCCTAGTTGCTCCGAATAGACTAGGTGGTTTATCTGAAGGAGTAGGGGTTACCCTCTTTTGATTCGCTTAAAAAGTGATGAAAATATTAAAGGTTAAAGATAGGAAAACATTTCGTACTTTTTAAAAATCTTGCCATCTCTATTTTTTATTTGATCCAATCAATATATGAATGTTTGAAGAGTTATTATGGAGTGAGATATAATATTAATTATAGTTTATTGAAAATTCTGAAGAAATTTTATGTAACCTAGAAAACAATCTCATTATTGGAGCAAGTTTTTTCTCTTTAATTTCTCTTTCCTTTTACTACTTAACTTCCAAAGCGATTATATTTTTGGAGGCTAATTCGGGTTTTCATTTTGTGAATTCTGATTTAATAAAGGATTTAAATTTTTATAAATTTACTTCTACAATGGATAAAATCGCTGGTAATGACAATTTCTTTTTCGTTACGCAGTGATTTTAATATATCTTTTCTTTTAGAAATCAAACACACGCAATTTAAAATACCTTGCTTGCTTTATACTTTATCGGTAGTAGGACCATTGCAAAATATACGACTAGGTTTTGCAACAGGAAGAGCTGTGAAACAATTGCAAAATTTTTACAACAAACCTATATGCGGTTGTGCTATGTCACTAAAGTTCAAATAGGCGTGTGTAATCTTGTATAATTATCCACTTTACATGTTGCGAATTAATATGAGCGAGCTTTATTGAGGAAAAGCTCTATTAGCTCATCGCAGAAGAGCTCGGTGTTTTCAAATGATTCCATCAAAAGGTTCGTTGGGTACGAGGAATGAAAAGAATGTTTTGTTTGAAAGACGTAAATGTGCATTGTTTGTTTTCGTTGTGTTCAACTCGCCAGGGCTATTTTGTATATCAAGCCACTTTTCTAATTCGGCGCTTTCCTTGACGCATGGGCGAGCTTGTACTTATGTATGGTTTCTTTGTTTTGCTCCTGTGATCCCTCTTACAAGCATGCTTGCTTTGCAAATGTCTTGAGTGCTCTTTCCTTTGTTTATGTTTGTAGTTATGGTATTAGGTTCAGAACGGAGGTCAATTTTCGCGATGCGCGTTGTGGTATTTACTTTTATTGTTCGGATATCTAGTTTTTGATTTTCTATTGATCGATGGGAATGGCCGTATTTTAGTTCGATCTGCGAAAAGAAATCGTCTAAAATATGTTTGTTTTTATTTTAAGGCGACAGTACTCTTGACAATTTTTGAGTATACATTTGCAACAAAATGTTTTAGTGTACCTTATTCCAATCCAAAATAATTTTTTTTGCATTAACAAAAGAATGCAACTTTTTTCTTATTTGTATGTTCCCCTGCTATTTTTTATAAACATTTACGAAACTAAAAACAGTGAAACGAATTGTCATTGATTTTTATCAATTTCTTATGATCTCTTTATATAAACCCTTATTCCACGCACAAAGTTATCATTCAAAACAACCCCAGAAAGTTTCAAATCTACATTTATGACAAAGAATTGGCATTTTTGTACACTCTAATCATGAAAAAACAGGAAGCTGAGATGAAAACTTCATAATCTAAAAGTTGGGTTCACATGACATTCGGTGGAAAAACTTTAATAACTCGCAAAATAGTGTAGCTACAGCTGTGAAATTTTACACGCATGTTCTTCAAAGCTGTACAATTAATATAAGACAGTAAAACTATATGATACTGGTTCACTATTAGGATGCTTTGTCCCCTTTGTCCTTAAATTTGAAAATTCTATCATTAGATCTACAGTCCAGTTATGGTGAGACTACAGATTACCTTGAAAATCATTTGCAGATAGGTTGTAAACAGCTGTGAAAGCTGCCATACTCCAAAATCATGCATGGCGACCGCCATTGATGGTTATTTCGCATAATCATTGCTCCACTTCCGGTGGAGTGCAGTAAACTCAGACGGAATCCACACTAGGTGCCAGATGTGTGATCGTATTGTTCACATTTAACCTGTCACCTAATTGTCCAGATAGACGGTTCAAAACCACACTACACAAATGCTAACTCCCCAGAGCCGAATTATACTTGTAATTATACAATAGTTATGATTTTCTTATATAATTGTGACGATAACAATTGACTTCACTTATTCCTTAAGGTCTAGCTAAACAACTAGACCAAGCCTGTGTCCGAACACGCTCATAAAGTCCATCACTGTATCAGGACTTCCATTGAGATCTGCAAACCAATCTAGGCCAAGATGACTTTAGGAAACTTGTTCAGTGTTGCTGCTGTGGCCTCCTTTGCAAGTCTGCTGTTTCACAGTTGACAATATTAATTGTAATTTTAAGAACCTATACCAACTTTGTTTGAAATCATGGATACTCGTATGTCCGGAATTTATACGTGAAGGATTTTTTTCACGGCATTTCTGTGGACCGCTCTATGACAGAATGAATCGAAGAAATGAACTGTTAAAAAGTAATTTTTTTAAGTGCCATTTGCATCCAAATTCAGTTGATTTCACTTATCTCCGTAAATATGAAAGAAAACAATTCCCCACTTGTAATCAATTTCCAAATCGTAATATTTTTCAACCAGGAAGAGATCTTACGCCAGCTCCGAAACTGGCAGCTGACTTTTTAAATATCTCCGGGACCGGTCCTAGAGCAGCTGAAATTCCGCCGCACGCCGGTATGAAAGAGATAATAATGGCAATTCGGCTAAAAAACACAATGGAAAAAAAATCCCAAGTAGTCAGCTTACTGTTGCGTTAGGGGAAGGCGAAAGAGGGATGGCGTTTTATTTTTAATTTGATTCCTCTTTTTCCTCATCTGTCGCGCGCTTCAGGTGCTGTGCCACGCTTCTTCTGCCGCACGAGCACATCTGCACGCGTCTGTTCCCTGTACCCTCCCTGCCATCCTGCCTGCTTTTTATATCGGCATTGTGATTCCACAAAGCACCACAAGCGGCCGTGTGCATCAGCTTTTAACCATTTTGGGACTTGCCCTTCTCCGATTTTGCAGATATGTGGAAAAGTGAAAAAAGTGCACGAGGGGTTTCTTTCTCCCTCCTTCCATCTTAGGTTTTTTTTTTGTTGGTTTCTTGTAACATTTGGTGTGCGATCTCCCGTGTCTAATGAAAAAGTTCCCGAGCAGATGTTTTGGCTTGTCCCTAGACGCCGACTTAACAGTTCATCAATCCTGTTAGAACGCCCAAGAACGAACGATGCTTGGCTGGATCAAAATTATGAGCGTTAAAAGCGAAGGTTAATCGTCTAAAAAGGCACGTGTTGCTTAATTTTGTCTGCTCTTCCGACTTATGCGGGATGTTCTTTTCTACGATTTCTAACAAACCCGCTTTGTAGAAAAATGGTGGAATTGAAAACTAAAATTTTGGATTTTCTTTGAAATTCCTCGCTCTTTCAGGGGGACAATTAAAGTGTAGATTTGAAATTTTTCAAAAGAAGGGCTTCACGCAACGTAAGCCAGAAACGTGTTCCTTAATGGGGAAAAAGTATTGAAGAGGATCATAAAATATGATTATTTGATTGATTGCTTTATACTAATAGTTCAGACCTTTTAAATAATTCAAAAACCAACATAATTTTGGAATTTCTTAAAACTTGAAGAGAAAACAGCTAACCTGAAAAGTGGCTTGTCATTCATTATATTGCCCGAAGCCTTACAATTAAACGATTCTGCTAAACTTGACCAAAACATGGAAATCAACTCATTAAATATTACCGGCCGATGAACGAAATCGGGAAATAAACTTGGAATTGCGAAAAGTTATGCGGTAATGACGTCTTGACCCACTTTCATTCGTCTCTTTGAATTGTATACATTCCAATTCATGTCTATTTTAATTATAGATGTGGTATATAATACAATGAGAAGCAATCGTAATTTGTACCAAAAAAAATTAAAACGAGGCGAGTTAAAATTACAAACTTAGACTTGGATAACACTGATCTAATCCTTTAATTTTTAACATTTACTAAATATTCAAGTTAAGTTTTAATAATTTTATTGCTATATTTGGAGGCTATAAACAGTCCATTTTCTGTTCATCCGAAAAGAAAAAGAATTGAGGAGCGTCACCAACACTGATGTTTTAAAATGACTGGAATGGACATATTACTTAAGGTAGCACCCGCTGCATGGCAATTCGTCTCCACATCATAAAAAGATAAAAATATTAAATAAATGCTAATAACATAAGGATGGGTGGGTTAATAAAAATGTCAATCTAGGATGCAGAAGAAACTTAAATGCTAATAAGTACCATAAGCCCCTCCCAGCCGCAAAAGAGATGGGAGGTTACCTTCCCACCTACTGACCGCGACCGAGGGTGCTTAGGTTCTGGTCAAAAAGTTGGCTCGGGGACTGCTACATGCTCGCACAGAAAAGCGCTAGCATTACATAAATAAAGGAAAGGGAATTAAACTTAAGGAGAGAAATTACGATTTAAATGTTAAAATTTAGCTTTAAAAGTGATACAATTAGTGGTCCAATCGAGTCCATAAAAATCCCTAATTATTATGTTTTAAAATGTTGACCTGGTAGGTCGTGTAGTTTTGAAGGCGACATTGACAGATGATTGAAGAATCAATAAACGAATTGTTTAAGTCCCGTCGTATTTTACTATTTTATAGTTAATCGTGACTTAAAACAAGTTTTGTCAACTATAGTTTTAATTATGCGATTTCAGTTTGCGTTTTTTTTTATTCTAACTCGATAAACCTTCATTACGATTTCCTATGAACGACCTCGTCATCTGACCGTAATTCAAAATTTACGTGGTATTGTCCTCGGATCTTTCCCTTTGGGATTGATTCCGGACCGTCACCAATAGCCGTTGTGTTGCTCCAGTGACGTTAATTAAAATACCTACGTATGATCACCTTTTTTCGCGAAAAACGAAGAATGATTGCCGTATAGAGGTTTTAATGCATTAGCAAATATTTAAATTTTATGACGTGTCACTTGTGTGTGAGCATGAAGGAAGGGCTTGTCTCACTCGCCAATTATGTAAAAATACATCAGATGCGATTTCCCCATACACAACTATTTTAATCTGTAATTTGACTGACAATTGATTTAATTATTTCATTTAATGAAATTTATTTGGATAATTAAAACCAAGGCTTTTGAAAAAATGACATGAATTTTTTTTATCACATTTTGATTAGTCAATGAAATTAAAATAACAGCTATTGTGTTAGAAGCATTACTTTATTTTTAAAAATATAATATACGGGAATTAACGTCGCACTGGAGAAACACAATGGGCTATTGGCGGTGGTCCGGGATCAATCCCGAAGGGAAAGATTCGAGGTTTCGAAAATTTCCACTTATTGGACAACTGCATTAACTATAACCGTGCTAGTTTTCGAAAGAATTAAATGAAAATCGTAATATAATATAAGACTACTTGAGGGCGACGTTTTTCCTCAACCATCAATTATTTTCAATTAGATCAGTATTTTATATATTATAAAGAGCATCTCTTTTAATGTCATTTGCAGGTATGGTTGGTGGCTACTGAAAGGTATATCAATCTTGAAAATATTTAATTAAAAAAATGCTTGCTGATTATTTTAAAGCAGTTTTTACGTTCTTGTTTTTGTACTTCAACTTTAACATCGGTAAAGGAGTCTAGACATTTCCTTCCAGACTATTCCAGATTTAAAAATCTACGAGTAAAAAAATCAGTTAAGATGGTGAATGACCTGTATCGATTGTTGCTCTGCTTGAGACGTTGCCGATAATTTAAATCTTAATTTAAAATCCACGCATCGTCAGATACTCATTGTTACCTTTTTCAAATGTCATCCACCCTTAAAGACCATCCACCTTTTTTTATCTTTCATTTAGGTACCCATTTTGTTATTTCTTGTTTGCGTACTCGAAATGAAGTTCCCTTTCAGCCCCATCCGATTGGCAATTATTTCACGCACCGGTGTTTCGAGAACAAACACGTTGTGGAAACGATGGAATTCGGAAGTTTAGTCTGAGGAATCTCGGATCTGAATAGCGCCTATTAACTTTCCACGGTTATCTTGGCTCATATTTTATCGATTGGCCCTTGATTGACAAAGCATGGTTGAATTCCGTTTTTAGGTTTAGAAAAACACGTTTTCAAAAAATCGACTGCCTTCTCGCCGTGGATGGTAGAGTAACGGATTATTAACCGGAGGGTTGCGAGTTCGAATCCAATCAAATACCGTCGTGTACAAAGGAGCCAGTGCTCGTTAAATCTGTCGTGGCCTCAAACGTTGGCGTGGTGTAGGAATTTGGAAAGTGGGGTGCCAGCTCAGGTGTTACCTCGTCATCTGACCGTGGTTCAAAATTACGTTGTGTTCTCGATTCTTTCCCTTGGGATTGAACCCGGACCGTCACCAATAGCCCGTTGTGTTGCTCCAGTGTGATGTTAATTAAAATACCTACCTTCTCGCCGTTGCCGCACTGTATGCGTGCTCACAAGCATTTTGTACTTGTGCTTACTTATGCAAACCACACATTGATCTAACATGCGTATTCCGCTTCTGTGTAGAAAACATGGCACGCAAGTGCATTGCAGTCTATTTAGGATCGTAGGAACTGGTGTTTGACCAATGTGGTGGCTTGCCTTAAATCATAGTTGAAGATGCGCGAGAGACTATCGGCATGCGTGTTAACAAGGAATTTTTCTATCACGTGCTACTAACTCATTAACTAGCTATATATTCCTGGCGTGTGAATGCATCTAGCACTATGTGATGACTTGCGATGTTTGTCTTGCATGTGGACTCGTACCTTAAAACATATTTTTACCTTGGTACACACACTTGAGGAAGAATAATTAGCTTATGTTAATATAACTATTTGGAGTTATATGATTATGTGCAGCGTTGGGGGGGTGGTATTTCAATTAACGTCACACTGGAGCAACACAATGGGCTTGGTGACGGTCCGGGATCAATCCCAAAGGGAAAGATCCGAGGACAACACCACGTAATTTTGAACCACGGTCAGATGACGAGGCAACACCTGAGCTGGCACCCCACTCTCCAAACTTCCACACCACGCCAACGTGAGGACATTTGAGGCCACGACAGATTTAACGTGCACCAGCCCCCTTTGTACACGACGGTGTTTGGCTGGATTCGAACTCGCAACCCTTCGGTTGCTAGTCCGTTGCTCTTCCAACCGGGCCACCGCGGCCCTGTGCAGCGTTGGTTATATAATAATAGCGCTGTTTCGTGAATTGCTATAAAAGTGCTGTTTTGGAATCGTAATGAGGTATTTGCAGTTGCCGGTAGGCACATCCATTTTTGGAAATTTTGCTATTAAATTGTGTTAATTCATACTCAATCGGTGTTTGTTGAAGTGACTTGAAACTAAACAAGTCGTATAAAAGCAAATGCACTCTCATCTAGCTTATAGATTTCTGTAATAAAAATAAGTGAATGGAAATAAATTTTTTAATAGTTAATTTACGTGCGACTAGCTGGAAAATTGTTCTTCGTCAAAATTTGCAGAATGATTAGGGTTGGCAAGGCTTGTTCAATACGGCTGTGTAGAGCTTTACAGGAAGGTTTAATTCGTGTCATACCTTTAAATCCCATAAATTGTATAAAGTTTGCATGGCTTATATGAAAGTTTGGTGCAGCTAGGCCAAATATTGCCCTTGCACCATAAAACTTAATTTATTCGTAGGCAAGAAGCCAAAACGTTAAGGAATTAATTAGGAATAATTTTTTTACTTTCCACACCCTACAATTTTGAATATGTTTCGGTTTACCTTTAAAGCAACTTGCATTCCAGCAACCCCTACTAACAAAGCATTTCTCATAATTTTTGAACTTGACACTAACCCTCGCCCTTGTGTATCAGCCAAAACGAATAACGTCTTTAATGTGACGCATTGCTTCAAATGTGTCACTGTCAAGAAAAAATCAGTCCTTGGGGACTTTTGTAAACCAATTTTCGTAGGGACACTCACTTAAGCATACGAAATTGCTTTTTATTGTGAGTTAAAAGCATAATACTGTATCGTTATATACACATGTGCGATCACTTTGAATCGCATTTGAATTATTTATAGCTATTTTTAGTATTACCAATTAAACCAAATATTTTCCCATTGATTTAAAAATACTTTATTTACTATCAATGTTTTTAAAAACTACGTCAAAAGAAGCATATAGTTATAATTGAAATAATAGCGTTTTAAGCATTCCCTAATTTTCGTTCAGTTCTCGAATCTTAGATTCGAATAATTTAAGCGGAATTTACACCTTTGAAGAACTTTTTCGAAACACATCACGTGAATATTTTGCCTTATAATCTATTTCATTCTTATCCTTTAATTTTATTTTTCTCAAGCGGGTAACATTTGGATTATAAAATTTGCCCTTAACAGATATAGCAATGCTTATCTTACTTCAGTGAGGATATGTATATTATTCCACTGTTACTAATACGTCGATTTCATCCTGAAAGTAGAATGTTAAAATTGTAAAGTAAATTAGCCACTGAATATCCACATTTCTAATTAATCTCCAGTGATTTGTTTACATATTTTATATATTTTAAAATAATTTTGCTTAAGAATATTTAATTTGCAAGTTTCTAAATGTTTCGTGTGAAACCTTGAGCTCTGGAAAAGCTTTGTACGTCCAATCGATGCTATTCCATGCTTTTAGTTATTCAAGGGAGATGCATGACCTTTTTCTAAACGTTATATTTTTAGAGAAAAGGGGTTGAAGTTTAAAAGTGGAGGAAAATTTTTTTCACATGGGTTCTCATTTGAAATTTAGAACTCTTTTAGTGTGGTTGTCATATTTAAAGATGAAATCACTTTATGCTTCTATCATATAAATATTAACGCACACGCGTTCTTGAAAGAATATTAATTACCTAACACCACAAAATTAAATTTATCTCCAACTTAAATTCCTAATCTCTTACTTATACATTTAAACCAATTCTATCCTACAACACCCACTCTTAACACCTTTCTATCATAGCACTCCCTTCCTCTGAGATTTTAACCTCAAATTCGTCATTTTTACGATTTGAGTTACGACAATTTTACAGGAAATGAACTTAAAGGGCATTCATACTCGCCCTATAACTGAATCGACTTTAGTAGTCGCTTTAATATTACCTTTTATAATTTTGTCTTGCAACAGGTGGAATGGGATATGTGTATGAGTATGGCGTGTATACGATTTCGGTCCAAAGTAAATTGTAGAAATTATAGAAAACCATCGAAATGGTGGTAAGCTGTTTTACACAAGATATTTGCATTTTTTCTATAAAAAGAAATGTGAATATCAGGCTTTGACTTGATACCAATTCAAATAGCAAAAAAGATAATTTTAACCTAAAATTTTGGGAACAGTTCATTTTGCAAGAATTTAAATTGAAAAATAATGTACACAATAGATGCTTCACAATTTAATTTACCCAATAGACAGTAAAACTTTTGGTACTTTGGCATGTAATGTGTTCTAATTTTCAAAATCATTAAAGTTTAAATGCTTGAAGCACACGCTTGCATTTTTAAATATAACCATCAAATGCTACAAAGTTATGAAAAGCATTCGCCTTAAATAATAATCTGTACAAAATAAATTTTGTACAGATCTTGGAAATGTCTACCTGTTTTCACTGAAACTATTACGTTTAAAGTTGCCCCAATGCCTTTAATTTGTTGCGAATGGTATATAAAAAAAATTGGAACACGTCTATTTTGCTCTCCAGTGTGAAATTTAGCAACAACCGAAGTAAGGCTTATACTAAGCATTTTTTACGACTTGTTTTCATTTTGGAAAATTAACAATGGATGGTAAACAGATTTTAAATTTCCCTTTACTTTGGAACATTCTTTTTATGTTCAATCGAAAACTTTACTGACCGTGTGACTTATTTTTAGTGGCAGGCTGTATTGTGAAACGGTATGATGGATGTTTGGATCAGAATTGCATTCCTAATGTTATGCACTCGTTGGTTAGGGTAGAATGTATTTGCTCTTCCTTGCTTCATGGAGTCTCTAGCATTTGACCCGGTTAGCGAAAGACAGACTTCAAGGTAGCCAAGTCAAGGACTTAAAAATTCCTCCGGCATACCATAACAATTGCTGGACAAACAAAGGAAATTAAATTTTCATGTGCATCAAAAATATCTTCTGCTTAAAGTATGCAGGATTCAAAATAATAGGCTGTAAATTATTTGCCTTGTGTCTTTTGAAAATCCTCATGTGGCGAGACGATGAAAAAGGGCCCTTCCTCAGACTTGGAATTTTTGTGCTTTGTCCTCCCCTTGGAGGACATTTGCATTCTTGGCAATCTTCCGATATATTTCCTCAGAATCGATTGATTCAATAGCTTCTCTTTATCGATTTTCGAATAGGTTTGGAAGAGGGGTGGGTTTTCTTGAAAGCCATTTAGAATTCCTTTCCCCATGTGGTTTTAAAGGAGAAATGTTCCTTGTTTCGTATTAGGCCAGTCGCAAACTAACCTCGCTGCAATGCAATGGTCGATCTTGTATCAAACAGAAATATAATACTTTCGTTATTGAAATTAATTTGTGGATCCACATTACAGGAAGCAGCTCGACTTTGAGTTTCTTACTCGATGATCTTGAATTGATGAATTAGATCCTGTTTAAATTTAGCCTTGTAACGGTCACGATCAGAAAGAACATCTCTGCGATGTCTACGAGTCTGAGGATGGCAATGCAGAGCATGTGAAAGTATTTGCAATTGTCGTTGAGACTATTCAATTGAGAGGGTTCACAGGGAGTGCGAGAAAGGAAAGCGAAAGGGCGAAATTAATATGCAAAGTGAAAATAAAGCTGAAATAACGGAAAGCTTTTACGCATGACTCCCAAAATTGAATATATACCATGAAGATATTTTTTTATCCATATTCGCTATGGGGCTGTCGTAGCTCATTAGATTTGGCCACCTCGCTAGCGAGTAGTTGTCTGCGCAGATTCGATTTTCTCCTGTGTATATTTCTCTGTTAAATTAATTGGCTGTGCTGACATATCACCGATTTTAATGAAAATCAGTTCTTAAATAGGTCATGTAGTAATGAGCAACTGCAAAGTATTAGGTTTCAGAAATCTATATTTTGTTAATGACATTTAAAGTTCAAGGTCACGCATATTTAGATTTTTTAGCACTACAAATGGCCAATTTGCGACCCTATGTTTCAATAAGTTATTGACTCGAATTTAAAAAATTTAAACCGTTGCATTCTTCAGAAAAAGGTCTCTTAGAAGTCGGAATATAATTTAAGACATCGACGAAAATAGAAATTTTGCCAATTTGCTACAAATTTCAAATTGCCCTGGTGTCTAGAAGTGGAAAGACAATATTAAAATTATTCTTAATGAAGAGCTCATAACAAACGGCGTGGCGTAATTTAGTGATTGTATTTCTACTATTTAGTAAAGAAAAAAACATTAAGAAAGTAAAATTATAGAAAAATGTGGGTGGGTGCGATTTTTCAATTTTTAAAATACATTTAATTGAAGGAAAGCTCCGAAAACATCAGTACTTTTCAACATTATAGACCAAGATGTATTCATTATTGTATGTATGCTTATTTTTGCCCCAGGAATATCTAACTAGTAGATATATAAATCTGACTTTTTATCGCAGCTGTAGCTTTAATGGTAGTTTGGTCTGATTTTATAATTTAAGTTAACAATAATTTGGTGTTTCATTGTTCATTTGGAGTTTCATTGTTTTCATTTCACTGTTGTCATTTGAAACACACGTATGCATAGACTGGCAATTATAAATATCACCAGTTGGGGCGATAGTTTTGGAACATGGTAATCCCTCAAATATGCATTTGGCGACGAAACTCAGTTTGCGTGTTACCGATTTTATTACTGTTGCTTTAGGACTCAAAATACAATCCTGATTCTTTTTAATAAGATTAGACATTAAATTATATTCCTCAAGAATTAGTTTTCGTCAACTTTCCTTCATTTTATTTTGTAGGCCTACTTTAAGTGGAAAATCGTCATTTTATAATTTTCCTTTGCTATTTTGAAGATGAAGAAAGCTAATTCCAAACTTCAGTTATAATTTTATCATACATGAATTTCAACAATGCCTTTAGCCATTAGAAACATTTTTAATATTTATCAAAATCGACAATTTTCAATTTTTCGCTTCTAATTTGTACATTATGATGCTTAAAATTGTTATTTCCGAACAGATAGAAAAGTTTTCAGATTACAAAGATATGAAATATTTTTGTTCACATTAAATAGTTTTTGGGAAACGGATCTTCATCTGCAGATCTTCAAACATGCAACGTTAAGCGATTACACTACTACTCTTCAAAGATGCAAGTCCTTAAAATGCCTGTAACTTTCAAAATACTTTATTTCGACCCAAAATATTTTGAATATCGCAGCCTGTCTCAAATTTCATAAAATCCGTTACCATACGTCCACAGGTTTTCCCGACCCAACTGCTAAAATTGATAGTAATGTCACTTTCTAACAGTTAAATAATAACTGCAGCTGCTAATTTATCAAAACTTATTAATAACTTTTAAGAAATAACTAATTCAGAATGAGCAATAACAGCTTTGTCGTAAAATGAGTTTTCCCCATTTCAATACTGAACTACAAATCTAGAAAGTTATCTTATAAAGAAAAATATCATAAAGAGGTGGCGAGCCCGCTATTCCGGTTTGTTTAAAATTATTGGATCACTAAGGCCCCTCAGTGGCCTTAATCCCTGATCTATAGGTATGATACTTGATATGGTGCTCGCCTTGTTATATGCGAAATGATATTTAAAAAAATATTATTTCATGTTAAAAATTTGGTTTTAAATTTAGAAAATCTATTATAAATTCATGTACATTTAAAATTAAAAAGGTATAATTAAGTAAAAATATAAAATAGTATTGAAACTGGCTCATTTGCGGGCCGCGGTAGTCCAGTTGGAAGAGTAACGGATTAGCAACCGAAGGGTTGCTAGTTCGAATCCAACCAAAGACTCGTGTACAAAGGGGACTGACGCACTTTAAATCTGTCGTGGCCTCAAATGTCCTCGCGTTGGCATGGCAGTTTTTGGAGAGTGCACACTCGGGTGTTACCTTGTCATCTGACCGTGGTTTAAAATTACGTGGTGTTATCCTTTGGGGATTGATCCCGGACTGTCGCCAATAGCCCGTTGTGTTGCTCCAGTACGATGTTAATTAAAATACCTGCCTGTTACTCATGGCAACCAACTAGTCATCGTGATGTGGCGTCCCCAGTGTATTCCAGTGTTTCTTCTGGCATTTGAGTGCCGGAAGACTTACTAGACCAGTTTATGGGGTCGGACACGACTCCTTTCCATTGGTCAGTCGTGTTTGACCCCCGTTCTGTGAAGCACCCCTATTGGTACCACCAACCCCTTGGTTTCTTATTGGGTACAATCGGCCTGTCAAACCGATAAGGTTAAACGTTGAATCAGTTTTCGGCTTTAACTGCTTTTCAAACCTTCATTTATTCAACAAATCTCTACAAGGATAGAGCTTTAGCTCAGGATCTGTTCGAACAGCCTTCTTGATGCAAACCTTTCTCGGTAGTGTATCGTATTGCATCTCCTTAGTGTAGTTGAAAATTTGCAATGAACGCTTTGCAGTTGTGGAATCAATGCACTCTCAGTCGAAATGCGAAGGTATTTTTGTTTTTATTTTAAATTTGTCTATTTTCTGTTGAAAAACTTGTTACTCAGTGTTAAAAAGGTCTCGAAGTTAAAGCTCGCGGTGTCATCCTACAACTTCTTTTATGTCAACTTCTATATTACTTTCAAATTTTTTTCAATGAATGCTAGATTAGTGCGATCAAAATACTCTGATATTTTCTTTTCATTTTTTTATTGGTCTCTAATTTTGTATAATATAATTTCTTTATCTCGTTTGCAAATATCTTCTAATTCTTGAATGATCAATGAATGTAGTGTTTACTTTCTTTAAATCGGCTAAATTTAAGAGTTCGAAATTTAAGTCATCTTGTAGTCTCAGTGTACAAACAATTATATTTTATTACAAATATTTCCATCAAATCGTGTACTTAGTTTCGAGTTTTTTTTGTTTCTAATTGTTTGCTTATAGATAAGGATCAGTAATTTATAAAAGTTAAATTATCGATGTGCGAACGCTAAGTTTAAAATGCACTTCACTAGATGAACTTTTTCGATCTCTATTGTATTGGCTATCATGTCTATATTTGCTTTCCTCTAATACTCCAAGAATTGAATAAGTTCCAATTCTTGGTGCATTAGATGTTATTCTTTAGAGACAATCTGTTTCATTGTAAATATTTTTTTTACTCAAATGACATTAATTTTGAAAAATCTTTCATAAGGGCATGTTATTATGAAATATGATTTCATAAAAGAATGAACCATTTTCGTCAAAGGATTTGTTTTGTCTATTGGCATAAAGTGCCAATCTTCCACAATCTATAATTGCGCAGAGTATTTAGTCTTCAGATATTAAACAGAGAAATATGAAAGCAACAAACATAGCGATTTTAGAATCTAATCCCTATGCCTATTTGTAGGCATAACTTTAAAGGCGTCATCTGCGCTGTCTTATACCCAGTCATAGTATTTTTTGAATGGTGATAGTTTTATATGCTCATAACACTTAATACTTATTAAGAAAGTTAGCATGGTCAACCACAACCGTTGAAGTTTTAACTTTTTTCACAATCAAATTCGTTAGAATATTTAGTCTCATCAGATACATCGGTAATGGGAAAGAATATAAAAGGAGCAGGGTGATTTTAGAATCAAATCAATATTCCTATTTGTAAGCATAACGTTAGAGGCGTTATCTGCGCTGTCTTATATCCAGTCATTGTATTTTTTTGAATGATGATAGTTCTATATGGTCATAACACTTGAAAACAGTTGAATTTGATCAGCAGTTGTGGTTGATCACACTACCTTGTGTTAAGTATGACGTTAATTGAAATTTTTCCATGCTACCGTTTTGATTAGCGCTACAGAATAGGAAGACGAAAAATATGTCTTGTCCTCGGGCAGAAAGTGCTAATCACGTAGAATATTTGGTCTGGTTAGACAAATTGTGTCAAAGAATATGAAAGAGCTACGGGATTTTAGAATCTAAAGTGAGTGTTAATTAAAATACCTGCCTGTTACTCATGGCAACCAACTAGTCATCGTGATGTGGCGTCCCCAGTGTATTCCAGTGTTTCTTCTGGCATTTGAGTGCCGGAAGACTTACTAGACCAGTTTATGGGGGTCGGACACGACTCCTTTCCATTGGTCAGTCGTGTTTGACCCCCGTTCTGTGAAGCACCCCTATTGGTACCACCAACCCCTTGGTTTCTTATTGGGTACAATCGGCCTGTCAAACCGATAAGGTTAAACGTTGAATCAGTTTTCGGCTTTAACTGCTTTTCAAACCTTCATTTATTCAACAAATCTCTACAAGGATAGAGCTTTAGCTCAGGATCTGTTCGAACAGCCTTCTTGATGCAAACCTTTCTCGGTAGTGTATCGTATTGCATCTCCTTAGTGTAGTTGAAAATTTGCAATGAACGCTTTGCAGTTGTGGAATCAATGCACTCTCAGTCGAAATGCGAAGGTATTTTTGTTTTTATTTTAAATTTGTCTATTTTCTGTTGAAAAACTTGTTACTCAGTTTTAAAAAGGTCTCGAAGTTAAAGCTCGCGGTGTCATCCTACAACTTCTTTTATGTCAACTTCTATATTACTTTCAAATTTTTTTCAATGAATGCTAGATTAGTGCGATCAAAATACTCTGATATTTTCTTTTCATTTTTTTATTGGTCTCTAATTTTGTATAATATAATTTCTTTATCTCGTTTGCAAATATCTTCTAATTCTTGAATGATCAATGAATGTAGTGTTTACTTTCTTTAAATCGGCTAAATTTAAGAGTTCGAAATTTAAGTCATCTTGTAGTCTCAGTGTACAAACAATTATATTTTATTACAAATATTTCCATCAAATCGTGTACTTAGTTTCGAGTTTTTTTGTTTCTAATTGTTTGCTTATAGATAAGGATCAGTAATTTATAAAAGTTAAATTATCGATGTGCGAACGCTAAGTTTAAAATGCACTTCACTAGATGAACTTTTTCGATCTCTATTGTATTGGCTATCATGTCTATATTTGCTTTCCTCTAATACTCCAAGAATTGAATAAGTTCCAATTCTTGGTGCATTAGATGTTATTCTTTAGAGACAATCTGTTTCATTGTAAATATTTTTTTTACTCAAATGACATTAATTTTGAAAAATCTTTCATAAGGGCATGTTATTATGAAATATGATTTCATAAAAGAATGAACCATTTTCGTCAAAGGATTTGTTTTGTCTATTGGCATAAAGTGCCAATCTTCCACAATCTATAATTGCGCAGAGTATTTAGTCTTCAGATATTAAACAGAGAAATATGAAAGCAACAAACATAGCGATTTTAGAATCTAATCCCTATGCCTATTTGTAGGCATAACTTTAAAGGCGTCATCTGCGCTGTCTTATACCCAGTCATAGTATTTTTTGAATGGTGATAGTTTTATATGCTCATAACACTTAATACTTATTAAGAAAGTTAGCATGGTCAACCACAACCGTTGAAGTTTTAACTTTTTTCACAATCAAATTCGTTAGAATATTTAGTCTCATCAGATACATCGGTAATGGGAAAGAATATAAAAGGAGCAGGGTGATTTTAGAATCAAATCAATATTCCTATTTGTAAGCATAACGTTAGAGGCGTTATCTGCGCTGTCTTATATCCAGTCATTGTATTTTTTTGAATGATGATAGTTCTATATGGTCATAACACTTGAAAACAGTTGAATTTGATCAGCAGTTGTGGTTGATCACACTACCTTGTGTTAAGTATGACGTTAATTGAAATTTTTCCATGCTACCGTTTTGATTAGCGCTACAGAATAGGAAGACGAAAAATATGTCTTGTCCTCGGGCAGAAAGTGCTAATCACGTAGAATATTTGGTCTGGTTAGACAAATTGTGTCAAAGAATATGAAAGAGCTACGGGATTTTAGAATCTAAAGTGAGTGGCACCTATTGGTCAATACCAATAGGTGCCTCTCACAATCCTGCTCATCTGTTGGTTTTGTTTTAAACATTCCGTGACTTGTTGATTGGGATCATAATTAATCTTGATCCATCTTGGGTCATTGACCAATAGGTGCCACAAGCCTACTCATCATCTTGGGCTTTGTGTTAAACATTCCGTGACTATAAATCTCACATGGCCAATTTTATACCAATCACCATGTGAAGAGTGAAGATGCTCAAAATATATTCACTCAAATTAAAATTATGGCATCTTGCTTTCTTTTCTAAGATGTTCTAGTTTAAGTATTGTAGTCTGTTCATAAAAAAATGTAGACACCCAACGAAAAGATTTTCTGCAGTATCCCCAAACCATTCCAATTTTGCACCTATATCTTTATAATTGGCAATTTTAGTAGTTTCATTTTGTTTTGTGTAATATATTGTGTTGGTTTGTTTTAAACATTCCATGTGACTAAACCGCATATGGCCAATTTTAAAACATTCACCATGTGATGAGTGAAGATGCTCGAAATATATTCACTCAAATTATTAAAATTGGTGGTAACTTGCTTTCTTAATATTTTCTCGTTATATTTTTTTTAGTATTGTAATTCATAAAAAAATATAAATACTTACAAAAAGATTTTCTGCAATATCACAAAAGCATTCCATTTTATACATTCCATTAATCTTTATAATTGGCAATTTATAGTTTCATTTTGTTTTGTGTATATATTGGTTAATTTTTATTTCAATTTATTGGAAAATTTTATGCTTTGATCCCTTAGAATTCTTAACACTGCTATAAGTATTAAATATTTATGGCATTGAAATTTGAAATGTAAAAGTTAATTCACTCATCTGATAATTGAGTGAATGTGTTGAGGATTATGAATGGAAGCAGAAACCTATTGGAATCGATAAATTTTTGATTGCAAGCACAAAATTCCACTGAATTGGTATGTCCTGGGGTAGGCTATTACACTTGTTCTATGCTGTGTTCATAGAGAAAAGCTTCATATTTTTGTTTTATATATAAACCCTTTTTGTGTGCTTCGAATATATCTATGAAATACTTGTCAATGCTCAAAGAATTCGAAAAATACTGATTTCAGATTTATGTATTTTCATGTCTCACTTTTTACTGTTATAAAAATAACAATCTTTTCACCAGTAAGTTATTTTTGCAAACTTTAAAGTAATAAGAAGCAAGAATTTTTTCAAGATGCAAGTTCCTTTTATTTTATTTCCTATTGGTGACATTTTTTCTCAAGCAAGTCTTGAACCAATTAATTATTTTACATCAAAATGATAAGAGTAATTCAAAACATTTTATTCATATAAGATAAATATATAATTCAAAAAACTTATGAAATTTGTATGATTGAAAAAATTCATAGTATGGTGTTGGGATCCGGCAACCCAACACCATCATACTATGAATACTCTGGGTCCAAAAAATTCGCGTCGCCGGTTATAGGTTTAACTCAAAGTAATCGAAACCGCTTGAGAACCAGATGGAAAAACATTGCTTATGGCATTTAGGGCACTATTTACTCTCATGTGATTTACTTTCCTAATTCCTATGTCGGTTTTTAATTTTTCAAAAATTAAAAACAAAATTAATAAAAAAATTTAAAAATAAATAGCCCTCACTCCCTTAAGTTTGTCTACCACCAGAAAAAGTAAACTTTAAGTTTCGAGAAAAATTCTCTTGAAACTTATCAACTACACTAAAAACAGAAGGCATCTTAGAAATAATAAGATAATGGTATACCAAGATAACTAATAACACAAATCGACCGTGTCAGAACTGAAAAGAACAATCTATGCGAGAGCACTTGACCGTGTCTGAAATAAATAGAACAATCCAGAAAAAAGAAGGATCTGGACACTTCTGGACTCTGGCAAGGTTGCCATAAAAACACGAGAACCCTAACCATCAAACCAGAGAAAAATTCGAGATAAAAATTGGTTACCATCAGCCGGCATTAGTCGCTTAAAAGTGCGCCAAGAGTCGTTGCCACTCCGCGCGGCACACACTGCAGCTGTACCCTAAAGAATAAGATTAAAACGTAAACATAGCGTAGAGACGTAGGGTTGCTAGAATGGAGTGGAAATAAGTGGGGGTTACCAAAACCACATAAATCGAAATTGAGGGTTGGCGACGAAAAAAGTCGCCAAATGGATTAGGAGTGAGCCCTGGCCTGGCTAATCGCTTGTAACTGCTGTGTAATTTGTGTCATGCCAACAATTTTAAACTTGTACGGGCAAGGAATTAATTAAAATCATAAAAATCCGATTTAAATAAAAACTGATTTAAATCAAATAAATCCGATATTTTTGACTTTTTTAAAAAATAAATTTTTTCGTACCCTGATTATGAACACTTAAAAAAATTGTTTTTCTATAGTTAAATATTTCACCTCCCATGATTTCATTAGTATAAACTATTTCCAACCTCCTGCCAGCATACAAGCACCGAAACTCATTTTTGTGAGTGGATATGGTGTGCTGAGGGGGCGATTCACTTTTTGGGTTCTTATAGATGTAATCGATTACCTCCAAAAACAACGCAGTTAACTAAGAAACCATTCGATGTTTCTCGAGGCATATCCTCATACATTCTGAACTTTTTCTCGCTATTAAGACCAGTCCATCGGTTCTTATGTTCCGTTGGTTCCGTGCCTTTAAGAAGCTCTTGTGATAACTCAGCCTAGATAAGTCGCTTCGGTTGCCCAATCGTTTCGTGCTCTTTTCTTATTTTAAACGTCCCAAGGAGATAATCAGATTTATGGTTGAGGACCGGTGATAAAGACACTTATATTAGTTGTTTACGCTTAGACTAGGCGACCCCGGTTGATAGTGAGGAATTTTTCTATAATCATTCACTCAGCTACACTTCCGACCTCGAATAAAGTGCAGGCAGAGTTTCTATTGACCATAGTTGCCATTTTGTGTCGCCTTCCGTCTTGCCATTTTTTGTGGAAAACTGCACTCTTCTGTTTCTTTCAGCAAGAAAGTGCCATGCGGTTTTGCATTTTATTTGAGCATATTTTGGAACACCCCTTCACTTGATGATATCGCTTCTGATCCAACGAACTTCCTGGGTGGATTTCTCTTCCGTGTCAGTAAAACTTTCCTCGTTTCTGTATGTCCATTTACTTGACGGTACTTGGCCCAACAAACATGAGGCTGGTGCACAGTGAATCAGTTTTGACTGAAATCAAAATCAACCTTCTTGCCATTATTAAATTACCTAAAGCGAATGATTAACAGTGCTTTTGCGATTAGATTGTCATTCTTCGCTAATTATGAAGCACTCACGCGTAGCATATCTGTTGGATGACAAAGTGTTTTCTCTCACATTTCATCTTACTTCAATCCATTTATGATTATAGCACATATTCTCATAAATGGATTTTATGCCTCGGAAAAGAAAGCTCTAGTATTTTCTGAGAATGCGAAGCTCGTCAAGCGGTGAATCTCTTGGTCCTCACACTCTTTGCATCCCCCTAAATGTAACTTGTGCTGAAATGAATTAAAAACAAAATTTCAGACTAGCTCCTTTTTACTCCAACAAATTACGACATTTACGAAATTTACGTGTTATTTTTTATATAATTTGCCTAATGAAAAAGTAAATCATGTTTATACAGAAGACATCCAATAGAATAACCTACTTTTCTTTGTTTGCACTACTTATATTTTCATGAGCGTTTACGTAAGCAGACGTGACACTCACAACCAAGCGTTTTGTTCGCACTCGTCAAAAACATTAATCGCATTTCATTAAAGTTTTTTTTATTCTACATTATAACTCTTTCATTTGAAAATATTGGGTTTCGGTTATTCTTTAAACTGCTGTGCGAGTTGATCATCGAACTTTAATTCAGTTTGAATGTTTCATCAGTCTCGGTCATGAATGTGCAGTAAAGCTACAGACTAAACCATCGCAAAGTTTTGGAAGAAATTGAGATGTACACTAGATTAATTTTTCATGTGTAGCATTTTTATCGTTCGTAGTATGATGCATATAATTTGGCGACATTTAACCTTAACGAACACCTCATGTTAGTTTATTACGCGACGCACACGCCTAATATTTAGAGGTTGGTTGATTTGCTAACCGCACGCACTAACTGAACAGAACATAAATCAGTGCTACTTTATTTCTATTTCCTAGAATTTAGATGTGAATTCTAAAAAACTTTCACTTTCCTCGACACCCCTATCCCCTTAAGGGTACCTCGCACACGCAGAATGGACGACCTTGGTTGTGACCTATTTGGTTTGTTTGTGCATATCCTCCCCTATTGGGAGGTTCTCTCTTGCCTTCATTTCATTGGTGGAATCTCATATTTTTCCCTTGAAAGCCCCTCATCTTCGGTTTTATTACCCATCCTTCTGCGTTTTCTCATCCGGTAGCCCTTTTCCAGGCTTTTCAAGTTTTCCCCAGAAATGAGTTTTTGCTTCCGTCTATGATTTTTGGAATTGCGATCGTTTAAGTCGGTAGTTCCCAAACCTTTACAGTCCAAAAACCCCTTTAGAAATTAAAACTTTTAAGCGTCTCCCGAGATTATGAAACTAAATGGGAGGCACATATTGATCCTTATTTTTTCACCTTTATATTAAGTGAAAATATTCAGATCTATGTTAAACAGGTTATGAAATGATATAACTTTACATTGTAGATTAGTTTTTCTGTTTCAGAACCTTAAATTGTTATCACTAGAGTTCTGAACTAAAATTAAAATGAACGATATATATATATATAT
Organism: Meta bourneti; assembly: GCA_933210815.1. NCBI lineage: Eukaryota > Metazoa > Arthropoda > Arachnida > Araneae > Tetragnathidae > Meta > Meta bourneti. The sequence continues at coordinate 76,111,555 of OW119928.1, forward strand.
ATATGGCATCCGACAAGGAGAGGCGCGAACTTGAGGTAGCCAAATTGGAATTTTTTGAGTGTAGGACAGTACAAGTGCACAAGGGCAGGGCTATTTTGAAATCTATTTCGTGAAACAGATTTCAAAAATACACTTGCTTTCTTCCAGCGATTTTGGAATAGATAGTTCTGTAGACACGAGTCCGACTGCCGCTAGCGTGATTTCTGGCACAGATCGTTCGGCGCCGTAAGAGACAGTAATGAGTTGGCGAATCACCTGTAATCAATCGCCATACACGATTTTGCATGTCAGCCCCTTATCCAGCGAGCTTACCCATGTAGAAATGCCTTTTTACCGGAGCCGCACTATTTTCAACCAGATTTTGCATCCAACTTGTACACGAGGAAAACTTGTCGATGAGGGAATATAACGGTGTCAGGAAATAGTTTTTCCACTGGATACATTTGGAAAAGACGAACCGGAAGTAAAGGCAAATAAAAATTGATTTGTAAGTACAATGGGACAGAAATTTCATTCATCTCTTTAGAAACTCAAGATCATTCTCTTTTCTGATCTCAACTTTAGATCAGTTCTCTCTTGCCTGAACTCGAAACGTTAATTTTCATGGATTTCAAGACTAAAATATTTGACTTATGAAACCAGTTCGTGCCCTTTTCCTAGACCTTTCTACTCCCTCTTTAATCACACTGAATATTTCGCTGAAGGAAGTGTAATTTAGAATAGGAGAGATAACACCTTGACACAAAATCGCATACTTTTGTCAAACATTGCAAATGCAGTAACGCTTCCTAAGAAATGTAAACATTGCTTCATAATTAATTGCAAAACTAACCTTTATTCGCGAAAAGTTTGCGATGAAAACTATTGAATCATTCTTGTTTTCCCCCAAATCATGCTTCCAAGTTAAATTGCGTATGAAGAACAACGTGAAAGGTGGTTGCCTACTATTTAAAAGAACAAATTTGTCCAAAAGAATTTTCTTCATAATTTTTAAATCTTAGGGTCTTAATGTTCCGATCGAAGAAATCGGTTAATGTTCAATTGTTGCGTAACAGTTCCCAAACAAGACCATTGCGATCGTATTTCGTTATATAAATGTAAAGGGAACATTGGCATGTAATCTATAATGTGAAGTAATTTCGCTTTGGTGAGCGTTTTTAACGCGCGTTGCGATTCATGAGTACATGTATCCATATTTATTTCAAGTTTCCTTATCTTATCAGTTGAGCATCTTCCCTCCCCTTATCCGGTTCCTAGCATCTGAGCAGCGGCCGCCGAAGTCCAGAGGTTAAGATCGTACTCAATGGCAAGAAAGTTTTCTTATGTGGGTCAATGGCCGCAAACTGAAATGTAATGAAACCCCAAAGTATGTTAATGATGCTCACTTCTCGCGGTGGAATTATGACAAACTTTGCTTGGTCGCCAAAAAATCCCATCCCCTCTTTCGCCCTCTCATCCCATATTCGACCCCCCTCAGTGTTCCGTTGCCTCGGTAGTGACTTCGCTCTAATGGACTAGGCTCTTGTGAATGAACTCCTCTTCCCTTTCCTGCCTCCCCCGCCCGTTCCATTCCTCGGCGAAAGATTTCAAACCGAACTCCCTCCCTTTTCTCTCTCCCACCCATTTTCCGTTTTTTTTATTCATTCGCATAGCACGCTGATTTCTGAATGGACGGCTCTGTTTGGCGGGAACGCGCTGGTTGGACGAGGTTTCGCGCTCTCTTGGCGGGCTTTGTCGTTCCCATTCCATGTCAGTTCCTGTGTGTCCTCCGCAATTGGTGCTTTTCGGCTCTCGTCGCTGCTACCGCGGGAGCCATTGGCCGGTATCGGACTTTTCGAACCCCACTTGGTGTGCGACCCCTTTGAATTTGTGAAAAACGAAACTGTTTAAATTCTAATTTCTCCGACGTTTGTCGCTTGGTTGTTGGATATTTGGAGCCTGTGGTTTTATGTTTGGAACTTCGTTTTGATGAACACTGACAAATAGTCGAGTGGAATGAGTCCAAGCGGCTCTTTTCGATTGGGATATTTTATCGAATGTGAAATGACTTGGTGTGGATTTTTATCATCCCAACTGATACCGGATTTCTGAAAAATGGACTCTCAGCTGGAATATAAACGTGATAGTATGAGAACTACATTCGTCTAAGAATATTTGATTTGAAGCATTTATGGAAAATGAAAGCGTTTTGTCGGGTGAAGTAGTTTAGAAGAACCAAATCGTTACACTGACCATAACCAAGTTTTCACGGATTTACATGGAAATGTGAAATTTCTCTTATAGATAGATGTTCAACTTCGAAGACTTAAGTGTAACAATTGGAAGTGAATATTGGACTAGTGCCGCAGGATGTGCATATTTCGAGAAGTGCGATCCTTCATTAGAGGTTGTGACTCAAACCTAATCCCGACCGCGTGTGCTTGCTTCTCCAGCAGCGCCGGATATTGTCTTCAGAAAAGGGCCTTAATTGCGATTTCCTCTTTGTGATGCGAGCAGCGGCGTTGGACACCGGAGCTGCACAGGAAGTGGCCGTTTACTTTCGGGCAGGATCCTGGTCGCCGTCGACATACAGGCCTCTTGATGAGTCACGGGCCTTCGTCCTCCGCACCAAACATCTGTCTCCCATTCATAATGAATTGCATTTCGCGAAGCCTTCCTCCCACATGTTTTTTGCTTACCATCCCGAAGATGTTCGAAGCCTTCTCGCAGGAGGCGCCAGTGTCACTGTTATTCTCCGCTTGCCTCTCCGCCCCATATTCCCCCCGTCTTGGCATCCTGCCAACGGAGTCGGGCGGGTTCAGGGAAAGAGATGCAAGGGGGGAGGCAGTATAGCTGAGCTTGTGCTGCGATTTTCGTGGTTGAGAAACAGGGTAGTACCGAAAATTTGGGGTTTTTTTCCTGAAGACGCCGAGAGGTGTGGAACCCTCTGCTAACCACGTCCGGTTTGGTGGAATGTCCTCCAGAAATTGTGGTGAGTTTTCGGAATTCTCTATCTTGAATTCCTTCGTCATGAGAAATTGAAGTTCTTTCTGCGAAACTCATAATTGGTAATAATCTCTAATTATTTTCAATGATAAGGGGGTGTTTGGAATCTGATTTTAGTATTAATTTCTTATCTGCCCTGATAGAAATGTAGTTTCGGTCTATTTATCAGTGTAGATTGTTTATCAGCGTATTTAGCTCGCAGTTTCAGTTTCTAATATTAAATAAATGATGTGTAGATCCACTTAACTTGTATTTTGTATCAATTAAGCTATCGCCTGATCTGTGTTACAATATTGTGTTCATTTCAAAGTTTGATCGAAACTTCCCACAAACGGCTTTCAGGTATCCTGTATTCTGTTTGTAATTAAAGTTTTTAATGGGCTACTTGATTGGCTGTCACGGGATTAGTTTCCGTGCTTTTTGTCGTACCCGATTCTACTACAAACCGTATTTACTCTCTAGTAACGAATTCACTGCTCCACGTTTCATTACTTTTGATTTTTCTTGACAATCTAATGCTCTTTTTGTCCAGTTTATAGATTTTTGAACTTTTCGGATCTTCATATTTCTTGTATATTTATCCATTTAAAAGTATTTTGATCAAAGCTATCAAACCTCTCATGGTGATTTATGTGTACTGATAAAAATTAGCTCATCTTTGAATTCAAACTAATTGCATTTTTTGGAGAAATTTTCTATCTCAACTGAAAATTTCATACTAACATGTTTTCTCGCAAAGAATTTCCTGTTAAAAGTGACAGTAAAATTCAGTTCGTTATCCACCCTGTGAAAAAGTGAAGGAATTTTTATACCCTGCCAGTTTGGGTAGTTGACACCTTTTTAATGATTTTCAATGAAATAAGGTTAATGCCCATATTTAGTTTAAATAATCATAATGGTGTGAGCCCCATGTCAGTCATGATTAGAAGTGATTGAATATTCAGCCAGTATAAGCCAACAAATGTATTCATGGAATGATTTGTTAGTTCCTAACTTTCTCAACCTAGATTTCTTACTGAAAAGTGAATAATTTCTGCCGAAGTGGAAAAGCAATATTCCAAGTTCGGATTTTAATGAGATTTCTTATTGTGTGAACATCTTTATTTGTTACCCAGTTTGTCAAATCCTTTGAAAGAATGTGTTTAGCTTGCTTCTTTCCACCAATGCATTTATTGATTTCGATTTTTCTAGTTCTGGATTCAAAATTCTGTTCAGCTCCTTCCAATGCAAAAGTTGAAAAAAATTATCCTGGTAATAAAGATGCACAGACAGCATTAATTTTTATGTTGGCTATCATGATGTGCGAGTATTGATTATCTTTTAAATTTTATTAGTGAAGAGACGAAGGGGCCGATTTTACTTCCTCAAAATTTTCTATTTGAGATATCAGTGCAGTACTATATTACTGATTGCAAGCAAATGAAGCCAGTTACTAATATCGGATAATTCTAAGTTCAGCTCCATTCAATCGTTGTACAATGTTTGTTGTGCCATAAAACTCAACCCACCGATCATAGTACATGTATCCCCAGTTGTCTAAATAATTCCATATAAATATGCCAAAAGCTTGTTTTGAAATGATTTTCTTAAAACATTTTTAGTATTTAGCTATATCTAAATTATGCTTGACTCTGCAATTTATCATTAAATGCTTGTAGTAAAAGACCGAATTGCATGAGTAATGGAAAATATGCGAGAAGTAAAAATACTTAAAGCAAAATTCACATGGAAGTACTTGCATTTAAGCCTGCTACTAACTAGTACTTAAAGTGAAACGAAACTCGTTAAAAGGCTGAATATCTAGCTCTGTAACCATTGAAACTACTTGAAATTTACCAAAAGAAAGTGGTTCTGAAACAGTCTCATCTACTTTTTTTGCAAGTGCTTCAAATTAAGAATTTTTGAGACCAAATATTTCGTAATTTTCAAAATTTTTTGTGCTTACAGGGCCTTTTATAATCCATGTTTGACAGTAAATTATTTTGCAAGTAATTTATATGAAACTATTTAGGTATTTAAGGTAGTCCATAAGTATAGTGCAATGTAAACTAAAAGTTCTACGCATTGTTTTCGATCGTATGTGCAGTGCTAGTTCAAAATGAAATTCTTGATATCCAAGAAACGCTTAATTTATACACATTCACACTTTGTTGCAGAATTTAATAACTAGCACTGAATTCTTATGCTATTACAGGTGATGTAAATTTTAAGTTTATAAGCTGCAGAATTGAAGATTTTTGCTTGAGCAAAATGACATCTTAAAAACATCATTGGGATATTTTTGCAAGTAATGTTAAATTAAGTAAAATTACCACTTTTTAGTTCACTTTCAAATACAAAAATTTTCATATTTTTAATACTATAATATGTCAATTCGTAGGTTTAGTATTTTTTCCGTGTTGCCGTAGTCCTTTCCATAAAAGCTGTATAAAATTCCATAAAAGTTCGCAAATATAATTTCATTTCAGAAACTAAACTTGTCTAACAGCAAATGGATTACCATTTTTTAATCACTTCAGGTATGCCACGTGTAAAAGGTAAAAAGAACTGGTATTTACAATAGTTTTATAGTGATTTTACTTGTGCAGTTGTATTCATGCTAGTCTTGGTATTGTATTTAATTTAGATCGCAACTTGCAAATACTCTTTGAATTAGAAATATTGCATGACACAATCAAGAACGAAGTATTCAGGTATGCACAAAGGATACTTTTGTCAAATATTAAATCTAAAATGAATATACCAATGCAGGTCCATGTGCTTGTTTTCATTTTAAACTTAAATTTGTTGCTAATGAGTTGCCAATGTTAACATCAATCGCAAAATGGAAATTAGTGTCGCACTTCATTATCATAGGATAGTGAGTGCAGTTTCTTTTATGTCTAAGCCTTTCGGTTTTTTCAAAGCGAGGTCAAACTCACTATTTTTCTGTTCTAATTTAGCTCTTGTGTAGCAAAAAGCAAAACGAACCCACCCAACCAAATCGAAACTTTAAAAATCTGAGCCCCATCAATATATTCTGATAACGAAATTGTACAGACCACATTAAAATTTAAAACAATTAATTTCTTTCATAGTGTAACAATTTAAATATGGGTTAAAGCAGGTGTGTCAAACTCAATTAAAACACGGGCCATTTAATGCAACTGGTAAGATTCACGCGGGCCACATCACATTTACAAATTTTCTTAAAATTATATTTTGAAGTGAGGATTCAGGAGTATGGATAGGATAATTAAAACACATTATGTTATTAAGTGAATTTAGGGTAATAATTTATAATATTGCTATATAATTGCTTTTATTTAAACGTTTATTTAATTTAATGTATTTTTAAACTAAAATTAATTTTTTTTACCGGAAACTTGCCAGCGCTGTACTCCTAGAGTTTTCCAATATCCGGATTCAAAGACTGAGAACAGACAATCTTCATTATGGCAGATAGATGTTTATCAGTTAATCTTGATCTGTAGGCCGTTGTATTTAATTTCATGTACGAAAATAGTTGCTCACATTTTTAACATGACGAAATTGTGTGTACCGTATTGCCTCGATCTCCCCTAAGTGCTATTTTCTTCATAACATATTGTCCTGTTTTCATTTTATTTCAGAGCATCGTGGGCCACAAAAAATTACCTCGGGGGCCACATGCGGCCCGCCAGTTTGACACCCCTGGGTTAAAGGAATCTGTTACTCTTGAAATTGTTACCAGTGTGTGTGTTGGAAATAAAAAAAGTCGGGCGTTATACACCTAAATATTTTCCATCAGTTACCAAAATGCTAATTCGGGTAAAATTTTAATAAATTTTTGTCTTCTGGAAGCTTATGGCATACCTGTCAACTTGTGGTTCAGAGCAGAAATAAATCCAAATTACGATTTCGCGATCCTGCTAGGTTTGGTTTTGGTTTGTTCATCTGGCGCTTGGCCGTGTTGACAAAATGTAAACGACGCAGAAAGATGTGTGCGATGTTCGATTCGTTCCTCTTTTGTATATAAATGTTACCGTTTCGACATTTGATACGATTTCATCCTGTAAAGGTTGAAAGCAAGCTGTTCTGACTGAAATGGAATACGACGCTAAGAAATTTCGATTTACCGAAAATGTTATGTTAGCAAGTTTCCCAAAAGCTGAATATGTAAATATGATATGAACTTTTTGTGTAAAATCGATTATATTATACTCAGAATTGGTGAGAAATTGAATCATTTTAGAAACATCCTCAAATTATCACGTAAAGTTATGGAACTTCTATGCCTCTGGAACGATAAAGTTTTTAAGTTGTCACAAAATTTGATCATTAATGGAGATATTAATGGTAATCTGATTATTTTGACATGCTTCCTACTTCTGTCCTTGGAGAAAACAAAACGCTTTTGTTTCGCTTGGATCGTTTATTTAAGGATGAAGTATCAAAAAATGTGTTGATTTTAAGGAATTGGTTTGTTTGAAAATGATCCCTGCAATTAAAAGTCCAGGGCAGGGGTTGGGAACTGATTGGTCCCCCCGCACTATCAGAGGGCCCCTGTTCTAAACTTCCTTCGGTCAAATTAAATCTTTAGGATATCTAATTGGGTATTAGTTCTTCATGAGACTGAAAATAACGCTTCCTCTACACTTAAAAGTACTGTTCGTTGATTATTTGTAGATTCCATCCTTGGTGTATTTTTGTCTTCTGTGTCAGTCAGCAAAACTTTCTTTTTGCGTGCATGTCCGTTAACTTGATGTCCCTTGCGCCATAAAACTCACTCTAACGATCATAGTTGATAACTTATCTAAGGATGTCTCATTTCAAATGCATTTTAGGGTTTTAAGGAATTGGATTGGTTGAAAATGATTCATTAAAATCCTGGCTATATTTATAAAATTGAAGGGGAGAGGGTTGAAAGTAAAATGTTTGGGAAGTAAATGTGATCCCTCCACTGCTCGACCAAGAGACCAGTGCCGAAGATACTCCTTGACTTTCCCATTAGTCTCAATGCCCAGCATTTAGTACTATGTTGCATGTACTTCAAAAAAGAACGCTTCTTCGGTTTGTGATCGACTAGCCCTGCATTCAAATGAGCCGTTAATGCGTGTGAATACACTTGGAAGTCAATAAGCAGGAAGTACGATTAAAAAAGACGTGCCTTCCAAGTCTCGCACAGGGGTTGAACTTGGTTCGCCAGTTCACGGCGGCATTCTTCAAAAGCCCCGCCGACATCCAACCAAAACCGAGCATACCTTTCCTTCCCCCCGCCACTCGCTGTAGGTAGGTACGTGCAGGTATTTGCGAGAAATTTGCACTCTCCAGAGGATAAAATACCACATTAGGTCACTGGCCCCATCGCTAGCTGCATTTTCTGTCTTCCCGCCGAACATAGCTGCCTGGTTCTTGCTATTTTATTTACCAACTGCATTTTCGTATTGGGTGGTAGAGATCATGATTGTAAATATCTTTGGTTTGTGCCAGTGTTCGAAAATAGTGGTCCTTAGTCGAATTTTCCACCTGTAAAATTGGTTTTTACGATCGCGTTTTTGATCCAGTCATTTCATGCCTTCCTAATGAATTACAAGCGAAAGAAAGGAAACCTCCCAATAAATCGCTTCTTTTGTGGTAAGTTTGGCGCAGCTTTGACTAAATATGGCCCATAAAACCCCCCGAGTAACCAACCTAAGTGGAGAACATAAATTCTATTATGCAAACTGAATAACAAAACATTTTGAAAAAATAACCACTATTAGCGATAGTATTGAATGTTTTTACTTGGATAATCTTTGAATGCATTTCTTTGAAAGCATAATCAAGAAAAATTACTTTATTTTAAAAAATGGCAATGCTACAAACCCCAATCAAATGCCCCGAAAGAAACCCCCAAGTGTTCTCTAATCTTTACTTTGTATGTCATTACGTAACAAAATTAATTTGAAATTGGCACAAAATTTTACGTTTGCAAACAAAATATTTTACTTAAGTACAATGAGACGTCTGATTTTTTTTCTGCTCTCATTTTCTAATACTTATGGATATCGGTTGGTTGTGTGGACTAGTAGCAGGTTTGATTATTTGCCTGCTGTTTTGTATCACTTTGAAGTCATGTTAGTAAATACGCGTTTTCCATATCCACTTGATGACACTGTTTTCTTGCCCAACTTTACATATTGAAGTAGTTAGTACACGATGGGAGAGGCAATTCCAATGGCCGCTGAAGTATATTTACTAACTTTACCTATTAGAACTATTCATAGCTTTGGGTATATATAGTTTTAATTCCTTCAAGTGCTGTTGTCTTATATTTATTAATGCTTTATGGATGGCAATTAACTGTCGGGAATCTTGTTAATAGATGAAATTGAAACCAGCTTATTCCTTGACCAAATCAGTTTTCGATGACCATACGATTTTTCAGTAAAAATTAATTTTTCAAATGATCGCTGCACAGAAACCATGATTTTTGCAATCGAACGAAAGGTTTAAGAAATTTATAAGTATTCTGATATGACATGAAAAAACCCCGTACAATTTATTTCATCTCTGAACACCAAACCGACCGTAAGTGGGAGTAAATTCGCTAGTACTGAAGTGAATTGAGTTAATAGAGAGCATGTTTGTTTTTGTCCTTGCAGCACGAATGTAGATTTTGAGAAAGATGGAAAACCCTCCATTCAGAGCTGCCGTTTCACAACTCCACTGACCCGATGGAAATACTTTTTCATGACCACTTCAACTCCCGGTGTATAAAGAAAAAATGCGCATTTGGAGCTGGAATATCGGCGCTAGCAAAGAGCGAGCGGCTTAAACGCCAGTGATTAGCCCTCGTGATTTGGTCTGCATGCCCAACATTCCGCAACCGTTCTGTTTCGAACTGGGAGGGGGTACGAACGTTAGAACCTGTTCCCAACTCCCCGAGGGGAAAGACCTCCTTCGAAGTGGTCATGGGAACTTCGAAAAATCTTAACACCTGATTGGTGGGTAGTATAGTGTTTCCTCCACCCCCACCGCCTCCCCAAACCAGTTTCCTCAACGTGGAAAATATCTCTATTTCATTCATTCCGTTCTACGATATCGAATTGTAAATATAGTACTATAAGTGTCGTTAGGGGGAAATGGCAAAGGGCTGCCACGTTCACCGCTTAAAATCGGAATAGTTTTTCTTCATAGTTTTCCGTTCTTTGATGTATTTAAAAAACCCTTATGTTTTAAAAGAATCGTCTAACAGTTCGAAATGATTTTGAAAAATGCGTAATGCAAAGTAAATTCGACAGTTTCGTCTTTTAAAAACGCACATTTCTTCAAGAATCATGAAAATCACTATCTGAAGCGGAAAATGTAGAATTTAAATTTTGTGTTTATTTTTGACTGTTTTGTAGAGCTGTTACTTCCATATCACTTACAAAATTGTTTATTCAGCCATAATTAATGTATTTGAACAATCTGTTCGGTATTTACCATTTTATAAATTTAAAAATGCATTCACTAATTCATCTTAAGATCTGGGTGAGTTGGGATTGGCAATGAAAGATTAAATCTATCTGTTTTGAATTTGCTATTTTAAAATGTAACTTAAACATTCATTGCCTCATTCCGCTTTGTAAGGGCCCGACTTTCCATTAAAAGTTAAATTTTAGTTCTACATTCAATAATAGTGTTTTAATGTCTAGTTCAATGTTCGAGATTATAATTCTTTTGGCGTCGTTTAAATAAACATCTAGTTTTGGTAATTTTGCTTTGCTCATTTTGTTACTACATCTGGATTTAAATGTTTCGATGCAAAAATCGTGCAATAGGTTCTTTGAATTAGTTATATCCTATCCAAGCTATACCAAAAATCAACGATAAAATTTTCCATTATTATGTGTTATTTACCCTCAATGCTCAAAACATGTACATGTGAAAATGATCGTTTTTGTTGAGATTTTTGTGATCAATTCACCAATGCAAATTTTTTATATCCCGAAAGGATGGATATCAGAGAACTCTCGGTCAGACGCATAATGAAATATGAGATATTTTGAAATTTCAGAGTAGAATCGAACCTTTGGTACACATCGGGATTCCCTGAAATAATTTCACGAGTTACGATAATCTACGAACTCCCGAAAATAAAAAGTTTGCGAAGAGGAATTAATTTATCACATGAATTATTAACATTAAAAAAAGAATTTTTAACTGAAATCAAATAGAGAAATTAATATAGAACAAATAGAAAAAGTAAAATTTGAAAATTAAAAATCATACAAGAAATTCCTGATGGGGAATTAGCAAGTGAGAGATGAGAAAAAATGTGAACAATGAAAACAGGCGAGTATTTCTATTCACACCTTTTGTCTAAAGCATTCTTTTGGAACTGAACTTTATGAGCTCGGAGATTTTTTTTCGTAATAATTGTCCTTTTTGCTGCCCACTACGGCGAACAATTGTATCGATTGCTTGTATAGGAAATAGTTTGAAATGGTACAAAAATATTTAACTTCATCCACTCATCTAAATTTATTAGTGATACATATTTGCTTTCTGTTTTCGTTTCCAAAATAGAATATTTGCATCAACTTGCTAAACATCACTTATCTAACAGCTTCAAATATTCTCATTCCGTACTTGATACCGAAATAAAAAGGAATGTTTAATAATTGAAATCGCTCATTTTGATTTTCTTATTTCGAGTGTTTTTGTCTTCAGATGTCATGGTAAGTTTGATTTGGCGCAGTCGTTACATTTTTTTTTGTCTATTTTGATTCTTGGTTACTTTTTATGCCGCTTTGCCTACCTGCATGTTTTCCGTCAGTCCCTGTTTATTGATATTACCTAGTTGCAGTGTTTAAACCCCGTAATTTACCGGTTTTGATTGATGAGGATTACCTTACGAAAACACCATGAGAGAGACCAGTTTCGGATGGGTGGGAATTAATTTTGGAAACAGGTTTTCTTAGCTGATTTTGTGTCGGGAAAAATTTAAATGCTGTCGACCGATAGTGATATGCTTTTCAATATCCAAATGTGCTTTCCGCTCAATAAGTTTAAGGCCCCCCTGGTTTTTTGGTTATTTTCTGTTGAAAGTTCAAATGATTGCTTCCCAATGACGAATTTTCGGAGAAAATAGGGCAGAAATTTTGTGCAAATAAATTCAAGCGCGAAGGAAATAAAGACTCGATTCGAACAGCAATTGCTGTCGTTTAGGGTATATGCTTAAGCTGTTCACTAATGAATAAACCAGGACCTACAATTGGCATTAAGAATTTCTGTCTAATTTTGCAAATACTACTGAGCTAGCGGTTCCTGACAACCTCCATCGGGACGGTTCAAGTTTGTTGGTCGGTTCCCCCTGGTAGTGTAGACAGGCGTTCGCGCCAACCCGTATTCCCTGCCTTTCTCACAGAATTGACGATAAGCGGCTGGCTTCATGTGTGCCCTGCGTTGCTTTCCTACAAACATAACTCAGTCGATGACGAGTCTGGCCTCTCCGGCGCCATATACCCCCTCCTTCCGTTCAATTGATGAGCATAAATATTTTAGATTTCGCGCGCGCCCTGCTGTTGTGCTGTCACGTCGTTTCGAGGACTTCCCGAAGCAGGAAGTTTTTAACTGTGTTTAAACTTTGCGAGGAATAGTCATGTTAGAGATAATATTAGAAAGTAAATTACAATAAACTTGAGGTGAACGGCAGATTGTGACTGTTTATACCTGCCAACTTGTGCAGTTGAATCGTACAATGATATATACGGATTGGGCTAAGATAGCAAGGACAAGCGGTAAGATAGCACGATTTGAGGAAATTTAAAACTGAATCTATTCAAGAGATCCAATGCGTGATTTGCGGAGATCTGTAAGTTAATTTTTCATTGCGTGTTTGTCAATTACTTGACGTTGTGTTTGGAACAGCTTGGCCAAATGTGGCCCTTAAACTCAATGCAACCAACCTGCGGGGAAAAGGTTAACAAAACGCAAATTTAAACTACGTCAAATAAATTTTTCGTTCTTTTAGTGTTGCGCAGGGTATGCTGATTTAAATGAAGTGATTTTTATTAAAAATATCATTGATTTAAATCAAAATTTTAAATTTCTGTAAATGTTTTCTTCTGTTATGTTTAACAATATTTAAAATCATCCTCCCTTTGAAGACATTAAACAACAGTATTTTTTGATTGGGATCATAATTACCATACAAGTATGTATTCCATCTTGGGCCATTGACCAATAGGTGTCACAAGCCTGGTCCTCATCTTGGGCTTTGTGTTAAACATTCCGTGACTATAAATCTCACATGGCCAATTTTATACCAATCACCATGTGAAGAGTGAAGATGCTCAAAATATATTCACTCAAATTATTAAAATTATGGCATCTTGCTTTCTTTTCTAAGATGTTCTAGTTTAAGTATTGTAGTCTGTTCATAAAAAAATGTAGACACCCAACGAAAAGATTTTCTGCAGTATCCCCAAACCATTCCAATTTTGCACCTATATCTTTATAATTGGCAATTTTAGTAGTTTCATTTTGTTTTGTGTAATATATATATTGTGTTGGTTTGTTTTAAACATTCCATGTGACTAAACCGCATATGGCCAATTTTAAAACATTTACCATGTGATGAGTGAAGATGCTCGAAATATATTCACTCAAATTATTAAAATTGGTGGTAACTTGCTTTCTTAATATTTTCTCGTTATATTTTTTTTAGTATTGTAATTCATAAAAAAATATAAATACTTACAAAAAGATTTTCTGCAATATCACAAAAGCATTCCACTTTATACATTCCATTAATCTTTATAATTGGCAATTTATAGTTTCATTTTGTTTTGTGTATATATTGGTTAATTTTTATTTCAATTTATTGGAAAATTTTATGCTTTGATCCCTTAGAATTCTTAACACTGCTAGAATAACTATTCAATATTTATGGAATTGAAATTTGGAATGTAAAAGTTAACTCACTCATCTGATAATTGAGTGAATATGTTGAGAAAAGATTATGGATGGAAGCAGAAAGCTATTGGAATCAATAAAAAATTTTTTATTGCAAGCTCAAAATTCCACTGAATTGGTATGTCCCGGGGTAGGCTATTACACTTATTCTATGCTGTTTATAGAGTAAAGCATCATTTTCTTGTGTTTTATAAAAACCCTTTTTGTGTGCTTCGAATATACCTATGAAATACTTAATTCTCAAAGAATTTGAAAAATAGGCATACTTTGTCTCAAATTTATGCATTTTCATGTCTCATTTTTTTATTGTTAACTTGCAAAAAATAACAATTTTGTCACTAATAAGTTATTTTTTGCAAGCTAAATATTAATGAGAGGTAGGAATTTTTTCATGATTATTTTATATCAAAACAATTAAAGTTATTCAAAATATTTTATTCATATATGATAAATATAAAAAATTCTGAAATTTGTATGATTGGAAAAAATGAAGTATTCTGTCGGTGAGAACCCACAACTTTTATCCCGGTCCAAAAATTTCATTTCACTGGTTATGGGTTAAGTTCAAAGTAATTTAAACTGCTTGAGAACCAGATAGAAAAACATTGCTTATTCTTGGCATTTGGGGCACTTCTATTTACTGTCATGTGATTTACTTTGCTAATTCCTACATCGCGTTTTAATCTTTCAAAAATTTACCCAGTTATATTTCCTAATACATAACAAAAAATACATGAAATGTTTTACATAAAAATATTAATGTTTAAAAAATCAAAACTATCTAGAAACTGCACTGTTGCATGTCTCATGTCCAACAAATTTAAACTTGTTCGGGCAAGGAATTATTCTGATTTAAATAAAATAAATCCGATGTTTTTGATTGAAAAAAATCGTGATTTTTTTTTTCATACCCTGGTGTTGTGTAATTACAGGATCGTGTGCCACCAAACAGTTGGACGTTTACACTATCACCAGCTGTTGTCAAGTTAGTGTCAAAAATCACTTGGATGTTCGCGGTTCCCAGTTCTTTCCCCTAAAGTTTGTCCTCTAACGAAACCTTGTGCCACAAAACTCAAACCAAAAATTAGCCGCTTTGAAAACAGCTAAATCGACCATTACAAACACTTAAAATATAGTACAAGTGCCGAATATTTTGGATTGTTGTTACTATTTTCGAGTGCGTTAAAATGTTTTTTACTTCGTTAGCAAGGGGCCGCTTTGGCGTCGTGGATTGGCAACCGGAGAGTTGCGAGTTCGAAACTCGATCCATCCAAAGATTGTCATGTACATGGGAGCTGATGTACTTTAAATCTGTCGTGGTCTCAAATGTCCTCACTTTGGTGTGAATCGTCATCTTACTGTTGTTCAAAATTACGATGTGCTGTCCCCGAAACACTTTCCCTTCGGGATTGATCCGAAGCGTCACCGGGTTGCCCCTTCTGTTGCTCCAGTGGTGTAAATTCAACTATTTCGGGGGTTAAGAGCTCAATAAAATTGTAAGCTTTAAATTGAGTTGACAGGTAATGTTTGACGTATTGAATTGAAAACCTACGCATTTTCATTTTTAATCTTTATGGATGGATCCTATGTATGCCATCGGCATGAGCAATATCTGCCAGTTGCAACGGAATTGTTAGGGTCGGACTTCTGATGGACTGACCCCTAAGAACTTGTTCAAAGAACGTCAACTTTCTATTCTACGTTTTCCAATAGTTGAATTATTTATTTTGGTCCTGATGTGGTAAATCTATCGTTTTTCCCCGACAAAATTTTGTCTTAGAACTTAGTTCAATCGTGTTTCTGTTTTGCTCTTTAATTTTTGCTATCGGTGAATAGTATCTTTGGGATTTGTGTTCCAAATTTCAAAAATGGCTTTTGAATTTTTGTTTACTATGAAGTATTTAAGACCAAGGAAAAAACTTCCACTGAACTAAATTATTTCATTAGACAGTATCCTCCAGTGCCATTTATAGTGTGAAATGCGCACTTGTACTGCGGACGTTCAGATAATTAGGATAAGCGGATACAAATACGGATTCCTTCAACTTTTGAAAATCCTATAATTTTAAGTTTAAAATTTTGGAATTATCAAAAAATTTCTAGTAGAGTTCTGAATTTTTTCAAGTCACAAGTATCTTATTCATGATGACCAGTAAGTTTCAGCCCATCTGTCCTTGGTCTGTTGTAAAAGCTCAACTATGAAGTAAATTTTCAAATTCATAGTTGATATTTAAATGTTGTAATAATTATTATACCTACTTAATATTAAAGCTGTGATGGGTTTAGTTCTAGCCCCCAAAAGTGTCTCTCTCATCTGGCTTATCGTGGCTTGAGAATACACCGTATTAAATATACAATGAATGTGAAGTATTAAATTTGAGAAAAATGCCAGATTCAGGCATGGAGTAAGGGGTATGCTATTCGAGATTCATTTTTGGAATAAATTGTTTACTTTCATCTTGTAACTGGTGATCTGTATATGGCTCTCTCGCTGAGGTCATGTCTTGCGTCAGCTTCTATCCAATCTATGCACTTTTATGCTCCAAATTCTTAGTATTCTGAGTGTATGTTAGCCCAAACAAGAACTGCTTCTTGTGCTAGCTGCTTGAACAAAAATCCCGCGTTTCTTTCACGCCCATTTAGTTATCTCTATTGTGAGCCGATTGGAAGTATTTTAATGTATTTTCGTTCCAATCTAATGACATGTTTATTTTGCAATTAATGCTATGATAAATGTAGGGAGGGATGCCAACTCGTGAAAAAATAGCCTTTTTTACTAAGAAACATTGCTACGGACGAATGACGATCTATACACAAACAAGTGCCTTAAAAGAATAGAATTTGGTAATTTTACTACATATAGATGTTATTTCACTTCTGAAATTTTCAAAACCTATTTTTTTGACTATTTTATTTTCTGGGTTGGCATCTCTAAACTGGTTCGATCCCGTATCCAATAGCCCAATGTGTTGCTCCAGTGCGACGTAGATTAAAATACCTACATGAACTGGTTCGCATTTCGAACTATTCATATTGATTGTAAGAAGTTGCGTATATGAACAAACTGAAACGTGGTTCCTGTTAAAAAATAGCTTTCCCCCATGGTTTTTGTAAAAATGGAGTGATGAGACAGAATTTCAACGGTAGCTAACAATCTTAAAAATGATACGTTTGGGAATATGTTTCAGCTAACTTCATTTTTTCTCCGAGTAGAACTGGAGTTTTACGAGTTTTTAAATGTCACAGCCATGATCAACCACCTGCAAATTTTCAGGTTGTAACACGTGAGCATTTCTCGGAAGTAAGGGTCAATAAACATACTCCTTGTGCATGGCGTCAATGAAGCAGCTGCTGCACGCCAGCTGTTTAATTCCGTGTATTACGGATTTTTTCAGCTGAAATAAAATTATTTTTGTCTTTCTCCGATTGAGATCATTCATTCATGTTCTGTTTGACTTCCAATGTTCATTCAAATTGGTACCACTAACTCCCGAAATGTTCATGTTTCCGCAGGGTTGGAAATTAACGGTCGTTTGTCCTATTTTGGTTACGATCTCGTTTTTAGGCCTAGTCGTCATTTTTGAATCCAATGTTGAAATTTTTTCGCTTTTCTGACCGCTTTATAAGGTACCCTCAAGAATAATAAAAAAAATCTCGTAGAAGTAATTCTACGAGAAAAACCAAGCGTTAAACACGTGGTCCAGAGTACAGTTCCCAGAATCAGTTACTTAGATCATCCGTCGGTTCTGATTTTCAGAGTTGCAATTTGAAAGTTTGATAAACTTGATATTTTTAAGAAGGGCTAAACTTAATTGCATTCGTAATCACCCCAAAACTCAAAATCGACTTCTGAAGTCATCTCAGAAAAAGCTTTTGTTTGTCTTACAGCAAGAGTGATGTATATGGAATGAATTATATGGATGGATATATTATGTATACATATTTTGCGTCCGGAGTAAATTGTAGAAGCTATGAAAAAGTTAAAACGATGTTAAAAATATTTTCTGTACACTTAAATGATGCTTGCATTTTTCTATGAAATAGAATCAAATATTGAACCAATTCAACCCGTCATCGCCCGGTAATTCTGCTTGTCTATATATAAAGCAGAGTTGGCGTCTGTCTGTTTTTTTATACAAATCTACACATTAAACCCCTACAAATTAAACTCCTTTCTATTTGTCGTAGGGGCTAAAACAATTAGAAATCCCATAGGAATAACATTGAGTATTACTTGGGGCGCTCTCCCGATCTGGCTGCAGATGACGTCAGAGCTAACCTCTATAGGAGTCGGCTCTAGAGATGACGGAGTTTTTTAGAATCTTAAGAGTGGTGCAATCGCAGATGGATCGTCGGTTGCGCTGAAAATCACTCGGTATCAGTTTATGTATCTCGTCTAAAATGCGGGATGGAATTTTCAAACATAAAGTGTAATTGCTTGAAACGTTGATCATGATATCGTATCAATATGATTTGTCAGCCCTTCATAATGATGGTAGAATTCCGAAATTCCCATACCTGGTGCAAGGTGCTACAAATAAAAAATCTTTAGAAAATGAACTTTAAGGGCATTCACAATCATTCCAAAACTCAATCGACTTTTGTATATAGTCGCCTCAGTATTAGTTTTTGTTTGTCTTAACCTATAGTACGTGAAATAGATCTAAAGTAAATTGCAGAAGCTATAAAAATCTCAGTTTTAAAAATTATTTTGCGCTTGCTTATGTTGTCTATATTTGCATTTTCTATGACAGAAAAGTGGTTTTTTTAATCACTTTCAAACGCCGTTTAACCAATTAAACCCTAGCAACGCCGGGTAAATTCAGCTAATTGTTTCACAAAGATAGTTTTTTTATAAATCAATTACACTTATATCTTTTGTCAGATCAGCAAAAATATTTTAGTGCCAGTTATTTTCATGTTCAGGTGCAAAGTTGCACTTTAAATGTTGCTGAAGTCCATCTCATTCACGATTGAATGTATTGAAATTACTAACATAGTATTGCATATTTTAACATGCATAAGTTGTGCTTTTGTCATTGTTTTCCCTATTAGCTCTGTACTGTATGTAATGATGTGACCATTTTCTTGTAGGCAAGTTGTGGCTTGCAAGCTTTTGGAGACGCTGCGTATCGTTCACGAGGACACGGATGAAGTGGCACGTGTCGTCAATGTTCTCTGTAGCATATCAGAAGATTATGGTGAGTATTTTTTCCAAGTCATGATAGTATTGTATCGTGTAATAGAATAGTGTCATGGATTATTAGCCGTTGAGAGACGTGCATGGGGTTTTTGTCCATGCCGATCGTCGCGTTCAGCAGTCCATGCACCTTTTTCCTTTTGGACACCAGACTTAGTTTTTATGTTTTTGGACATTACGTCATGAAACCCAACTTCCATTGATGTAGTTAGTTGGCAAGATACTCAAAACTGCCTGCAACAGGGGCCCCCCAAAAGCCTGATTTTGATTAAGTCTGACATTAAAAGCCATGTTTGCTGTAAGTCCTTGGTATTAAAAAATAAAACCTCGTTACATTTATTAAAAACTAGATCAATTCTTGTCCAAGTCGTCAAAAATCATGGGCATAATTCTGTACCTTGGTAGGAAACGGCCAGTGTCGAAATTCGCTGAATTTGGACGTCCACAAATCACTTCAAGGCAATGGATTATAAAAGAAAGTGCTTATACGTCCCCATTGTATGTAACTAATACGTTGGAAAGTATTTTTGTACGCTGTGATAAAAATTGAAACAAATTCTTAATCGGCTGTTAAAAGCTTGCATAATGGATAGAATTTTGGTTTGGAGTCCGAGACCCAAATCGGGGTCTCCCTGACTAGGTGGGTTTGTCCACTGCGCTAGCAACCTGCAAATTGTAGGCAAGGTAGCAAGTTCGATTCTTCCACTAGTGTTTCTCTTGTATGTCTACTTGGAACGGCAGATTGATCAGATCTGGTTTTTCGCGGTAAAAACCCAAGTCAGGTTATAGGGAAATAGTTGTCTATTTTATCCCCGTTCCTTGGAAGTTTAAAAAAAGTACTCGAATTTCATTTCAAAATACGAAATTTTAGTTTTCTTGAATTTAAGCAAAATTTGTCTTAAGTTTTCCAGGTTCACAGTTTTCTCATTTATGACATCCTTCCATCATTTTTGCTTTCTAATTGATAGAACAATTTTTACTTGCAGAAGGACACAAATTAAAATGTGATACGCGGCATTTTTGTATAGTAAAACACGTTATATTGTCATAAGTACATTTTACGATGTTCTTTAATTGGGTTTTTTGATATTTGCATTTAATTTTATATTTAGTCTCAAGCGAGGGTTAATTTTATTTTTCGTAGAAATGAATGTTCCACATTTAAGAAATATGGCCCTAAAAATACCCGTATATGGCCCGTAAAATTAGTATTTTAAGACCCCATTTTAAATTTTCAAAAGTTTGTTTCAAGAGTCAGAACCCTGTACTTGGCCCACGTATTCGAAGACATCATTTTGCATGTACCATTTCTTACTGCAATCGTTCATTTGACTGACTATCAACTTGTATACCTTCGACCTCGACATGTTATTATACCGAGTGCCCCCTTCTTCACATGTTATTTGTTAGGAGTAAACAAGTATTCGGCCTTGGCCGATATTTAATTTTTTATTTCATTTCCCCGAATGGAAACAAATATTTGTTTGCTGCGGTTGTGTCCTTGACTCGGATGCCTTTGTTTTGGAGTGAATGTAGTCGGTATTCAAATGTTTGCTAGTGCATCAAAAACTGGTGAATGTAGCAATTTTATGGCGGAGAGGATCTTAGATTACGGGTAGTTTTTTTTTTGCAAATACACACACACACACACACACATATATATATATATATATATATATATATATATATACTTTTAAACCCATTTACCTTTATTTTCCTATGCGGCGGATGTATGTAAAAAATTGCGTTTGAATGAACAGCATCTAAATTGATTTATAATTTTAATATAGTATAAATTAGTTTCAATATTTTAAGTAACAATTTTATGATCAAAAGCCTTTGCGAACAAAAAGAAACCAATAAAGAATTTTTCAAATCATTTCACCTAAGTATATTAGAAAATTTTGACTATCGCAATTACACGACTCTTTCTCGAAAAATAAGACTGATTCGCTATACCGTATAAATCCTGTGAACAAAATATACAAAAGCGACTGGCATTGTTTGAGGTTTATATAATATCTTTAATTTGTAATTGCTTTTAAAATTACATCTTAGTGCTCATGCTGAGGTTTTATTTTATGCAATGCCGCTGCAAGCGACGCGTGACACTTCAAAGATTTAAGACTTGTATAGGCAGATATTTTCTCTGTTGATTATGTAGTCATGCTCAATCTAGATATTTCTTCGGACCTCGTTGATGAGTGAGTATCGATTCCCGAGTTAAGGATTTTTTAGAATGGACCAATAGCGAATGACTTTACGTCCAAATTAACAGATATTAATTGTTCAAAATGTTGTTTGCTCCAAATGTAGACAAGTATCTTAAAATATCTTACAAATAGTTATACTTTTATGTAATTTTAACAAAAGTTTAAATTGCGAAGATGAAAAAAGTATCTTCACGATTAATTTTAATTGTACATAACCGTAAAATTAACAGTTAACGTCAGTTTTTACAGGTAATAACTTATAATTGACGTTTTATCAAATATATTATTTGCCTAAATTAGAAGTTAGTAACTAACATCACAAATATAGCAATAATACACTCATGTCCAAATGTGTCTTTACATACCTAAAAATAATGATATTCCATCAAATATTCAATCGATGTAATCCATTTTTGCAGGGAATATATGAAAGACAAGCTTAAATAGTATTATCCAATCAAAAGTGATCAAACGATTTCTGATATGCAAATCTGAAATGCAAGGTGTTACGTCATCCGACGGCGAATCAAGCGTTTTGCGCAAAGTGAATATCAGTGAATTTCTGCAATACAGCGTTTGATTTCAGTGTGTAAGGACTCAAAACAGTTTGTTATGGCTCCGAAGTATCATTTGGAAGAATCTGAAGTGGCGAATTGTCGGCCGTTTAGAAGCAGGGCAGACAATCATGGAAGCAGCGGGATGTGTGAATATTTCAAGACAGACGGTCTACGCTATGGAAACAATTTCAGAACTCTGGAACTGTTATAAGGAGGCCTGGACAAGGTCGATATCTGGCAATAACTGCCCCTTCGTAACAGGAAGTCTACTGCTCGGCAGTTAAGCTCAGAGGTTGCAGCCCCCACTGGCACTGTTGTATCACGGCAAACTGTATACAGAAGGCTTAATGAAAAAAGCCTTTATGTCGGAAAGTCAAGGGTATGTGCTTCACTGTCTTCACCACAAAAGAGGGATCGCTTTAATTGGTGCAAAGAACATCAGAACTGGAGTGAACACCAATGGACCCATGTTCTCTTTACTGATGAGTCGAGGTTTAGTTTAACATCTGATTCTAAACGTGTTTACATCTGGAGGGAGCCAGGAGCGCGAAATCTTCCTTCGAACATTATGGAACGTGACCGTTTCGGTAGTGCAGGTGTGATGGTATGGGGAGGAATAATGATCGATGGACGTACGCACCTACACGTTTTCAACAGCGGATCTGTGATCGTCCAGAGATCGGGATGAGGTCTTAGAACCTTATGTAAGATTTTTCAGAGGTGCATATGGATCTGACTTTTTATTTATGGACGATAAAGCTCGTCCACGTCGAGCAAACCTCGTTGACGAATTTCTTGAAAGTGAAGCCATTGAGCGAATACCGTGTCCAGCAAAATCTCCTGATTTGAACCCGATAGAGAACTTATGGGACTACCTTGGAGACATCCTCCTCCTAGATATAAATGTCCTGAAGACCACATTGCTGGAGGAGTGGAACTTAATTTCCCAAACTGTGGTTAACAACATTATTGCCAACATTAAAAACACGTTGTGGTATGTGTGCACACGTCAGGGGAGATCACATTCCATATTAAATTCATAAGCCTTAATTATTTTCTGAATTAGCCTTTTCCCCTGAACTCTCCTTGTCACATTATGCTAGTTTTATGTCGTATGCAGTGCTCTTAAATTTTTCCCTTTGTATTTATGTGTTACGATATGTATCATTTCACACAATTCATAAAATTATAGTTCAGTTTCTGGGAAATCGTGATTTTATGCATGTAAAGATAATTTTGGACATGAGTGTAGAAAAAAGACATTCCATAAAATAAGCTTTGCCATCCTTGTATGTTTATGTACTTCTCAATACTAGCTAGTTGTTTTTGAAAACTTGGTAGATTTGATAAATTTCCTATAAAAATCTTGACAAATTTGAAACAATATAATAAAATTATAGCGTGTTACGTATTGCGGGTTTCCTTTAGCTTTAAATTGTCGCGTCAGATCTTGAATTTGTGGTTTCAAAATTAGGTGGGGGCCGCAATAAGGAACATGCTCCACATGTGGGCCAGACTGGCCAATTCCACTGTCTCGAAGTTCGTTTGAACCTCCATTTTATTTTGACCACTGCCCTGTTTGACGTTCCAGCTTCCTGTATGAATGGAATGCCTAGAGTGGGAGAACAATAACAATCGATTGGCATCGGGACGGTGAGTTGATAAAAAGAAAGTGAGAGGGAGGGGCAAATTCCGTTGGGTAAGGTCGCCTGCCTCAAGAAATTAGGGTTGGGTTATTGAACGCCGTTCAATAACCCAAATCCTCTACGTACATTAATTGCTGTAACTTTTAGTTGCCGTGTTTACTATTTCTAAGGAGGTTTGGTTGATAACGACTTGTGATTGCCTTGATTTGAAAATTGTATCTGCTGACTTAACTGGGAACATGGTATTGTTCATTTTCCCACCGAAAGTTTTCTGCCTTCTTTCGAGGATTCTAGGTCGGGATGTGTGGGAACTATGAGCCGCATCCCTTTGTCCTCACTTTTTAATGAAAATAATAGAAAGAACATTGCAAGGAATGGAATTGTTTTTTTTTTAGAAGTGATGCAAATTTCCAAGTTTTAAATCTGATGTACGCGCATCTTAAATGATTTGATTGCCCGATGTGCCTTGGAAAAAGGAATTTATTAGGCACTTATAATGTTAATTCGGTAAATAACTTTATAAACTCCACGGTACTTTGATTTTTATTAAAAACAATCGAGTTAAATCACTTAATTTTTTTTTCTTTTGAAAATAAAAACCTGTGACAAAATGCATGATGTATAAACAAGCTTCCACTTAGCAATATCCCGATAATGACCCCCTAACTGAAAATAACATTTCTCTACTTGGAGGACATTACAGATAATAAATTGGTGTGCAGTGGTGCCAATTTGGAGAAAATATTGGGCGCTAAGTAAAACACCATTTGTGTCATTTGTAACGCTTGTTTTTATGATTTATTGATATTTGTAATATTTCCCTCTTGGGGCTGGTCCCCAACCATAAAAAAGTATTTGGACCCAACGTATAAGGATCCCTAGAACTTGTATATTATGTTAGCGACTTATTAAGAGATCGAACCCCCTGCATATTTGGTTGCTCGTATTTATATTTATCCCTTGTGTTTGGGTGTCCATATATACACATGGGGCTAGTCCATGCATTGAACAAGGCGTTTTCGGTTAATTCAGAAATTAGTCCCCATGGAAAGGTTGGATAAACGCGCAACTTGCCCTATCAAGTGGGGTTTGGTTCTTTCTGGTAAGAAATCAGCCTGTTAGACATTTATTTTCAGTATTTTACAAACGAGCACTGGGGTGCCCCTCACATCCTAGCTGATTTAATAATAAATAAAAGGAATCGGCGCTGTTTCCTCGCTTCTCTCCCTCTTTTATTTAATAAACCCTTCTTAATAGCATGAATTGAGCTTAAATTGAAAGAAGCCCTTAATTTTTAGGGGGAGGGGAATATGCATCATGCCTGTAGTTACGAAAATTCTTGTGCTGGTTTCCTCTTTGTAAATACATGGTCCGGCAAATTTCCTTTGAAAGATTTGTTTGCGCATAGAAGTCATTCGTTTATTTTTCTTATTTAATTTATAACATTTAATATTAAATCATCTCTTATTTAAAAGATTTAAGTGTCATGGATTTGTATCGCAAAATAGAACGATGAAAGAATGAATGCACCAATGCCCAAGAACAACTTAATTGTTTTAATCTTGACAAAAATTCTCCCTGCTTTATTTTCTAAACTATCGTATATTATTGCTTAACATAATCAACACTTGTGATATAGTTATCCGGTTAACACTAAAAATTTGAATTACTTAAGCTTGCAGGAAAGGTCATACCATTCGAAAGTTCAGTTTTAGTGTTATCTAATTGTGAAAAGTATTGCTAAAATTATATATTGCATTTGTCCATAACGCCGCGTATAAGTTAGTGTAAATTTTCCCACGCCATCTAAAATCAGATAATTCTGAATTTTCTTCGTAAAATGTAAAAGTTCACCGTTCTCCTTGTGAAATATTTATCAAGGGAAAGATAGTTTGATTTATATTCACGATTGTGATAAAATATCCTTGAAATGGATAAGTAAATGTGATAATCGAATGAAGAGGACTAATAAAGGCATGTCCAGTATTTTTCGGTACAATAAAAGTTCCTTCAATTTTTAATCCCGCTGATTTTTAATCATTCGAATTGATACTAATTAATTTCTTATTTAATGAGTACGGCATGATTGCCAAATGCTGCAGAATATCTATTGTTTCGAAAGGCTGGTCTTATTTTTCATCAAACGTTTTTGTTCAATAATGTATTAATTTAAACGAATTAATTAGCTAATTTATGGTTGGAGTTTAGTTAGAAAAGGTCAAAAATCATACTTTACAAATTAGTGTTGGAGCGTACCTATTTGCGGAAAGTTTTGTCTTCTGTAGCCATTCAAGATTAGATTCCTTGGAAAGGTTTTTTAGGGTTTGACTGACAACTTTTAAAATGATCATCTTGACTTGCTAAATAAATTTTTTTTTTTTGCATTTTAATCTACGTATTTACGATTCCTCATTTTCAAACTTTTGGACATTGCGCCATAAAACCCCAACATCCAATCCTTATTTTCAAGGAATTTCATTCAGTATAGTTATGAAATTTAGAATTTTTAATTAGGCACCTTAAGTTTTGGATTCTAACAGATTTCGTATTATAGGATCGTATCATCTAGATTTCTTCGCATAGGTCTAGGCTCTGATAACGTTTCTATATTTCAAGTATTTGTCTACAGAAGCTGATAAGATCGCGGGTTTATCTACTGTTAATAAATACTAAGTCTGTTTTCAATGTCGCATTGTTGGACGCTGTATCTCAAGTTCACGAGTAGAATGTCGTGTTCATGCTAGTAATCGTTATGAAATTATTCTTGCTCAGCCATTTTATGCATTACGAAATTCGATTCGCTTAATTTCTTCTGGTATGTAGTACTTACTGCTTCTTGATGGAGAAATTCTATTATAATTGGTTCGAAATTAGTCGTTTGTTGTATTGTACACTATAAAATGAGGTTGCCGATCGCGTTTTTTTTTTTTTTTAAATGATCGTCCTTTTTACTGGCTTTTTGGAAAACTTCAAAATTTGAATTTGAAACTTCCAAATTAAAACAGAAAATTACTCGGAAGTGGAGAAAGTTAACTATTATCTGGAACCCTGTTTACTGTTTTCCAGTGTAAGGAAAGGTATATTTTAGAGTTAACCACGAATTGAGTGTCTACTTTAGACATCGACGATAGTGTTGCAATTTGAAATGTAAAAAATTAAAATAGTTACAGAAAATGCAAGTGATTCCAAACCAATAGTTCTAGAGAAAAAGGTGTTTAATTTCATGTGGTCTAGCGGGTGTCACATCCAGGTTTCTGAATGAATTGGAAATTGCACTTAAATATTTTGGCAACTGAAGGAAGATTTTTGTCATTGACACCTGCTCTTAATTTCTAATTAAAAAGATCTTATTGTATTGCTTCGTGATTATACGTATATTTAGGAAAGTTTAAAATTTGTAAATATAAAAATGTAAATTTTGCAAATGATAGCAAATACGATCGCACAATCGAAAACGAGGCTTAATTCTTTTATGCCGGAAATCTTGTCATAAATGGAAGCTTTTTTGCAGAAAAATGTTCTTTACACTAAATGTAGTTAAAATAAAGTATTACCTCCCTGAAAACAGGAGGGGCCGTCGTTGCTCAGTGGGTATGCCCACTGCGCTAGTAACCTTCGAGTTGTAGGCGGCGCAGGTTCGATTCCTGTCAGGTGCATTCCTCCCTGGGTGTATTTTCTCTTCTGTGTCAGTAGAAACTTTCATTGTGTGTCTGTCTATTACTGTATTACTTACTGTACAATTCTTGGATTCCTGTCAGGTGCATTCCTCCCTGGGTGTATTTCTCTCTATTGTGTCAGTAAAATTTTCATTGTGTGTCTGTATTACTTGATATTTTATGTCTTGTGTCTGGCGCAGCATGGCCAAATATGGCCCTTGCGCTATAAAACCCCGAAAAACCAACCAACCCGGAAAACTGGAATTTATTATTCCTAAGAGCGTATAAACCTCTCTCCATAGAACCATAACAATTCTTACCGAATCCAATGCGACTTCATCGATATTCAGTAGAACCTTGATTATTCCAGGTAATGTGGACTAAAGCCACCTTGGATAACAAATTGGTAATACAAACCATCTTATACGAGGTGCAGAAAAATTAACTATACTTCATGTTATTGCTACTGAAAGCTTCACAAAGCAATGATTAAAAATAGTCAATACGCACTCCAATTTGTTACAGTATGTATTGTGTTAATTTTACAATAAATCTTAATCGATTTCTTACCTTTTTAAGCTTAATTAAAAGGCCTTAACGGGTCGAATCTTGCAGCACTTTCAGACACGAAATTTCATCTTTCACATCGACGCTACTACATAACTAGTTTACTTCATGTTGATGAGACGTTTTTAATAGAATTACTTTTTTCATACTTTGAAGTGTATTTTGATTTCATATTTGCTTAAATGTTTTGCTTTTAATGTTAGTCTAGTTATAAATCTGCTATTTTTTAAGTATAATTTTATGATCGAATTTTTCGTCTTGGCGTTTCCATTTTAGCCTATCCATTTTTGAATTTTGCGCCATAAAACCCAACCAAGAATTTGCTCGAAGCCAGACTAGTCAAGGCCAAAGTGCGTACACCCATGCTCGAAGCGTTATTTAAAAGCAATTGGGATATCAAATTCGGCTCGGATAACACGAACACCGTTAATCGGAATTGAATAATCAAGGTTCTACTGTGTATGCTCTTGCAAACTTCGAATTGAGCCCAACACACGACCACAGCTAGATTTTCCTGCAAATAGAAACTTCCGGACGGAAGGTAGCGCGGCAGATGTTCAAGCATGCAAAGCGTAGTTCCCGTAGTGGCACGGGTCTTACACACGTGCCCCTTTTTTTCATGCTGTCTAATTATTTTTTGCTTGTAAGTTTCTTATAAGAATCCCCTCTTTTCATCAGGTCGCGTGAGGGTAAGACGGCGGATATCCGATTCTATCTTCCCCTTCCTTTCTTTGCTTCTTCGGAGAGTTGGTAATCCAGGTTTTACTATTAAAAACATCTGGTTGCTAACATTTTTATTTTATTTTTTCTTTCCGAGTGGTTTTTGTTGAATCTCCTCGAGGCGCCATATTTAAATTGTGTTCGGATTCCTAAGTTCCGCAATTAAATACGACGCTGTGGCATTGAAATTTTGCTGTAGGGAGTTAGTTATCAAGCCACTACATTTTTATGATCCATCACAGGAGTGCAATTACTTGTACTTGAAGTAGCCTTCTGTTCTTATTTTTAGGTTATATTGCCGTTTTTGCATATGAATACTTTTGATGATTTGAGGAATGCACAAGATAACACCTTGTCAGCGGTCACAATCGCTGATTACTGGGAAGGTTTTGAGAAGTGAAATTTTGAAATCGTTCTTTTGGTTAAGAACTTTTTTATTTGAGGGTAAATTTAAATTGTTCGCATTCCAGAGGTTCCAATTCAAATTAGCATTGAAATTTTGCGTTTGAACTTGGTCGGTAATATAATACTTTCAAAGTTTTTTGTTTAATATATATCGCTGTTTTAGTAGATATGCTTTTGGAATAGACTGAATTACGATGACAGGGCGCTTGTAGACTCACAAAATATGCAAAGTTAAAATTAGTCTTCGAAATACTCTGGTTGTCTTAACCTTCGAACAAGGTTAAGCTTAGAATGGATCTTTAATAACATCGTGTCCCCGTGTAATAGAAAACGAAATGGAATAACAAAATAGAAAGTCGTCCGGATATCCACAAAAAGAATAAAAGTTTAAAATTCGAGTAAAAACGTTTAAAAATGCCGTAAACCGAAAATAGGAAACTTCTAATTTAGTTCGTTTATTGTTTTTTGTTATACGGAGACTCGATACTCATGTGATGATAGTGATTGAATTATCAATTTTTCTATTTCCGATTTAAATACTAAGTGACGTAATGCAATTGTCAAAAAGCTATGCATTAAATTAAATATTTTAATATTCTGTTTTTATTTGTATACGAATTGCTTTGTGAACTTGGTTCGTTAGGTCTTACAATTTGTGGAAGTGGCATCTTATTTTAGAATGCAGCCAACTTTGAATTCGAAAATATTGAGTTGGTCTGAGAAAAGTAAGATTTCCAGATGACATGAATTGCTATTTTCTTGTCTCATCAAGAGTTTTTGGAAATCAATTCGTCTATATGGTCAAATTGTGTATTCTAAAACTAAGTAATGCAGATCACGCATGAAGAGCAAGTTAATCTCGTTAAAGTATTTGCGATTTTTAAATACGATTTTTAAAGTTATTGAACCAACCTTTGGTGTTGATTTTCTGACATGTCGCCTGCCACTAATGCACGCTTATCTTTTGAGCAAAAGTTCTGGAAATGGAATAAGTTAAGACGGTTTATAAGGGAAAACTCGCAAACGAAAAATGGTGTTCAGTTTTTCAGAGGAGAAATAACGGTTAAGCTGTTGTGTTAAAATTTTTAGTTTTTCGTATAATTTTAGTTGTATACAATTGTCCCAAAACTAAATTCAAATTGTTCTTGTCGAGCACATCGAATTGTGATTAGAATGTTCGAATTGTGTTTGAAAAATGGATCATTTTTAAAAATGCGAATACCTACTACCCCCTTCTATTTTCTGGTATCTCGTGAAACGTCTAAATTCATTGGCTTGTTAAGTGAATATCTACACACATTCTAATTGGTTTTCTCATTCCCTACCTTTGTAAAAAAAGTAGTCTGGAATATTTCGATTTCAGTAAGAGCTTATTTGTTCTTCTATTGAGTTATTTTGATACCAGCCTTTGCAAATAAAGTTCCAGGTAAGAAATCCGCGGCAGACGCAGTGCGGCAAATTCTTGACTGAATCGCAATCGCACGTTGCGCAAATTTTTGTCTCGTGTTTCTGTGATTTTACGAGTCCCTTTGCTCACTTATTTAAATATAGGCACGGCATTTTGTTAAAAAATTTTGACTGGTGCTATTGTCCCTTTCTTTTCCCCTTCTGCCAAACTGTCCAGACACACAGATTGGTGCAGAAACTATTTTAGGTTCTTGCTAGCTAAGTGAAGTAGCATTAATGAAGTCCTTTGACCGCGCGCACACGGCATTCCCGTGCCAAGACGGTACCATTTAGCTGCCGTCTGGCAGAAAAGGAGACCTCCTCCTGTCGCATTTTGTTTTGAAAGGAACCTTGCAATTGGTCTGTAATCCGAAGCAAAACACGAACTCTGCCAGAAATCCAGCCACTCATTCTCGAAGTTCCTACTAATAGCATGTGACTCACTAGCGCCCAATGAGACTTGGTTGCCTCGCTCTTAAATTTAAACGCGTTCGGAATTTTTGGTTTACTTATTTATAGTGTGGATGTCTAATGACCACCAAACCCTTCCACAGCTGATTGTCCTCTTCATTTTATTATCGCACAGCAGCATGCAAATCACTCCGGATGGTGCCGTTTTGCACGGCTGGTGCCCCCAGGTAAGTATCCTTCCATACCTCACTGCTGTGTCTGGGAATGTTCGTTTGTTATCATTCCCAATCCGTCCGGATCTGGATTGCATTTTGCAGTTGGTTTCAGTCGCTGGGGTCGGTTTGGAAGTTTCCGAATTTCTGTAAATGGTCTTTTCGAGTAACTTGCATCTTGTCTTGGTAACAAGCAAAAAGCCTTGATTAGGAAAGTTCAAAAAGATTTTATGGAATGCGCGTTTTTGGTTAGATTGTATAAATAGTAGCATCCTGTTGAAATAAAAGAGTACTATCTTGTGGATGAGCACCTAAATGTCGTATTATGATTACACGTGCATGCCATTCTTGGATTGAGCCTATTTCCGTTGATGTAAGGTTAAATTAAAATTCCTAGTTTTAAAAGGTTCGCTTCATGTAGTTCATCTTCATTTTTATCACAAGTATAAGCACGTATCACTTTTGGATTGGTTTCCTGTAAAGCTAATCATACTTAAATATCATGCGTATCCATGTGTTTGCAAGCATGTTTTATTTTGAAGCAATTATAACTTCGGTTAATAATGATGGTTGGGTTTCCTCTATTTTGTAAATACAACTGGTTTAGAAAATAACTACAGAATGACCCAAATTTCTCGTTACCCTTCAGGATGATTACAATATAATTAATTTCATTAGTACTAGAAAAATATATATATATCGCTGCTTGAGTCCTGTTTCCTTTCTGTACAAATGTTCGTTTGTCTCAAAATACGCTGTATACATTGGTATGCATCCATAATTCGATCAGATGTGAAGCTCGGAGATTCTTTTACATTCAATTTCTTTTCAACAAGTCTTGTGAGGTGTTAATTTCATCACTGGTAAAAAGTGATTTATAGTTTATAAAATCGTTTCATCGGCTAAAATCAAATGTACGTTTGCTGCCCGACTGTATTGTGCACTTCCTCCTGTCATGTTTTTCATGATTGGAATTCCTTTGGTATTTCTGCGAAGTCAGCTTCCGAGACTACAGGAAGTTGACCTGATGCTTTACGGATCTTTCCGCCTCATTCTAAATAGAAATAACGGTTCCAAGTGGTCACAGATAAACCCAGCAAATGAAGTGTTCTCTTCATTTCTACTCATTAAATGTAGACTTGTACACCTAATTTCAACCGTTTAAATTGAATTTCGTAGTGACCGTAAAATATCGGTAAATTACGCTTTAAAATATCAAGTGACCACCTTTATTTTCAATTTTCGCCAAGTGAGGTTAGATTGAACAAAGTAAAAAAATATGTATGTAATGCATTGATATTTTTTCATAAATAAATTTATGGCAGTAGATAACCTTTTAGCCTTAAATTTAGTGGGATAGATTGTGCTTTTAGGCAGATACTAAATTTACGTGAATAATTGGCAAACATAATACACGAATAAATCTAAGGAGCTGTTTACTTGATGGTTGTTGCTTCGTATTGTCACTGAAAAATTATCTACATTTGAGCCTTCATTCAGAATTTATATTTCGCAAAGCAGATTAATAATTTTAAAAATAGAAGCATTTCCAACTCCTCAAATTGTAGCATCTTTTTAGTTGATTCCAACTCAAAAAATCACAAAATATGTATGGATCTCGCAACAAAATATGGATCCCAGCTTGAAATGTTTTTTCTTAGGCCAAATGCCGATAACTCGACCCTTGAAGTTATGAGATGAAATAAATGCTTGAGAAGAATAGATTACACTGCTATGTCTTGAGCATATCATTCAGTGTAGCAATTGTTCTAGATTTTCTGCTATTTTAATGCAGAAACTGATTGAAGGCTTGAGATGAGAATCTATTGAAATCGGCATTGCTTTCAATTTTCTCTTAACTGTTGGAATGTGACATAATCGCTTTTAGTTCTTGTCCACTCAGGAGTTTTACATATTTGTATTTTGGAAATTATTTTTCATGATTGAAATTTTTTGTTCAATTTTCATTAACTTAGATTATATATATTTGTATAATATGTGTTTTAATATTTGTGCTAGGGCTGACTTTGTTATAAGTATGATGGGTACATCTGTTCCAGCAAGTGTAGAAATTAAAATAATTAAAAATATAATTGGGGGGGGGGAAAGAGACTGTTTAAATTACTCTTCAAATCGACTTGCACATTTGGAAAACAAAATATAAGTTTCAATCCTTTGAACGTAGTTCAGAGTAGTCAAGTTTTGCTTTCCCCACAACACATGCATATTGTCGTTTTACTATTAAAA
This sequence comes from Meta bourneti, assembly GCA_933210815.1. Taxonomy (NCBI): domain Eukaryota; kingdom Metazoa; phylum Arthropoda; class Arachnida; order Araneae; family Tetragnathidae; genus Meta; species Meta bourneti. The sequence goes on from OW119928.1 coordinate 76,144,725, forward strand.
CCTCGGTAAGTCCAATTTTTTTTCAATACATGGAGTTAACATTACTTGTTACAAATATGCTTGCTAAACTTATTTCAAAAGCTTCTAAGTTAACATCGGTCTTAAAACCCTTTCGTTGAATTTTTAAACACTTATCTTGTAACTGATCTGCAATTTGGTATCTAGTTTTTTTATCGTTCCTGAAACATTTGGATTTCAAGACTTATGAGGTTTTGACAGTAAGATATGACCATATCTATTGGTTTGCAAGGTTCTTGTGGTAAAAAATCAAAACTGGTTAGAGGTTAGGTTTCTGTCAATTTTAAAGATAGATCTATTAACACAATCAGTATTGTTTATGCTTCACAAAATATTTATAAACTTCACGATTTTAGATACTTGAATGCGATCATGACTGATAATATGTTGCCTTTTTCGGAATTTGTATGTTTTATCTGTCCACAAATATTGGAACTAATCCTAAATTAGATAAATATTTCAAATTTATTGCACACACCATGTCTAATGAAATACCCGTCCTGCAAAGACATATCCACACATATCTACCTCGCATAACAATGATTTGGAAAGACCATTTTATACCAACAATTTTGAATTGAATGCTTTTGAAATATTTATTACTTTGTAATTTTTAAAACCATTATGGTGTATTTGTAAGGCTTGCAGTCATTAATTCATTTTTTATTTTTCCAGATCCCACTGTCCGATCAGAGCTTATGGTGCAACTTCCCCACATAGCTGCATTTTGCAAAGAAGTTAAATTGAACAACACAATTGTTCAATATCTGGTGCCAATGCTTATAAGTTATTTAGGCGATGAAGCTAATCTCGTATGTATTTCAATCATTCTTGAAACATTTTAGGAATGAATTATAGTTCTGACCCTTAATCTTTTGAATACCTTGTCTGGGTGTAAAAAATCTGATTTAATTAAAATCATATTTTTAAAATTTAAGATTTTTTAAAAGGGGGCAGTGAATTTAAATAACAAATTCAAACTTGTTTGACATGAAATGTGTAGTTTCTAGGTAGAAATCATTCATATGCATTTTCAGTAATATTTACACATGTGTTGGAAATTTTAAATTCTAATATTCTATTTGACTATTTTGGTAAGCTTAATGGACTCACTTCAATACTTGCAGGTTAGAAGATCCTCTCAGTCTGCACTGCTTTCAATTATAGAACAAGGGCTTCTTGAGTTTGGTAAGTATTTTTGCATGATACATTAAAACTTCTATACCTATTAAATCGGGTTCATGTGCCTACATTTAACTCTTGAAATGGTTGAAATATTGAGGAATTTATGGTTTCAATCTTGCAATAAATTTTTTTTTTTGGGGGGGGGGGTCATTTTGTTCTCAAAACCGAGAGACCTCTAGGATCAGAAAAAATTGTCTCAAAGCCTGTTACACCAAAACTAGGCAGCAGCTATGCTTTTAGCTCTGAAAATTACGAATTCCAGACGTACTCAAGCTGACACTTTTTCTCGGTCAAAATGAACTTGTTTATGGAATTAGCTTAAGAATTAGTATCAAGAATTTGTTGCTGTAAATTCGAACTTGACGATTTTCTGTTGATATGAAATGAAATGCCAATTTCTAATTATTTCCTTTTCCTATTCCCTTATTCCAATTGCCCAGCTAATTTCATTATCTAGTCGAGATAGAAGTGTTTGCTGTTAGAAATATTTACCTTCTACAGTTTGTCTAATCATATTTTAAAATGCAAGTTTAGGGGTATTTCTATGTGCATGCGACTCATTGTAATCTAAACTCAAAATTTCCTAATGCCCATGAAAAGCAGCGGAAAAATTGGATCAGTTTTGTTAAGAATAAGTGCTTGGAATAATTATTACGTAGCTGGTTATGTAATCTGAATTTTTTATTAACATTTGATTAACCTTTTACTTTTTGTAGCAGTTTCTCTTTGCTTTTCTCAAAGGGCATATTTATAATATTCAGAAGAAAATATCAATTTATTCAGAGTTAAGTTTACACGGTTTATTGCTGCAGTGATTTACATTTACATTCTTTCTCTACTTGTACAAAATAACAACTTAAGAGTAAGGTAGTGTGAGCTTTTGAGAATATCTAAACATGAACCTGGTAAGAAAGTTATAAAGGCTGAGCAAATTTCATTTATGAATTATTAGCCTTACATTTTCTATTCTTTTTCTTTTAGATATTATTAGTGAAAAAATATGTCCTTTGATTTTACACCTAACAGACAGCGTACACCCTGAGGATATAAGAACAGAATCTATTGCGGTAAGAATTGAAGCACTTAATTTTCATTTTGTATAGTATTTTTGTTAAATATTGAGATCTCATAGATATTTATTATTTATCTTTATGTTCTATTTAATCTGGATATTGTTACTCTTACAAATTTCAAGTTAAGATTTGCGTAGTTGGTATTTTACAATTAATTTTTGAGTCTGCCTTCTTCTTGCGAAGTTGTTTCATCTCTAGAATCCTGCTTTTTCCGTGAAAGACATGGGTAGTGAGATGTTAAATGCATTCATCTCACTACCTTGTCTTTGACGGAAAGACCAGCGAGATCATCTGATGCAAGTAAAGGATCACTTGCTGCCAGGCCTATCTTCTACCCAGTTTACCCGTCGAGATGGCTGTGAGATGTTCAACTTGCCTCATATCACAGCTATCTTAGACGTGTGAAATGGTTATTTTTATCATCATGCTCCTTTACCGATGGAATGAAGAAAGTGAATTTGATCCATTTGGTCGTCAAATTGGTTGTGATTTGTATATTTGTATCATATCACAGCCATCTTGATGATCTGATGAGTCTTGGAAGGCAACCATGATCTATAACTGCAGGTATTTGTATTTTATACCATTAGGAACTTTGAAATATAATAGTTTGTTGGAATGTAATAGTGTGATAAATAAGCATGTTTTTAAAAGTAAAATGTGCATGTATATCTTTGGTTTCAGTACTATTAAACTGTTGTGTTGATATCGTAATGCATGTTGTCTTGACTTTCAATGCTTACTTGCTCCAAGTAAACAATTCCTGCCAGGTGCATTTTTCCTGGATGTATTTCTCTCTTCTGTATCAGTAAAGCTTTCACTGTGTCTGTTGATATTGTATGTCTTGTGTCAATTACTTGATATTGTATTGTGTGTGGCGCATCATGGCCAAATATGTCCCTTATGCCATAAAACTCCAACCAACCATCCAAATAAACAGTAAGCATTAGATACCTGTTCATAACCTTTTACCTCCCAGCCTTTTTAAATGGTGAAACTGGGAAGTGATAAATTATTTCTCTTGAATTTGAGTAAAATGTTTAGACCTTCCTTTAATTTTTGCTATTCCATTTTTTACCTTTTAACTTCCTACTTTTGTTTAGTTTCTTGCTGATGTTGACACACCCTACCACCATATGCGATCTAACATGTTACAGAATTACATTTGTTGCAAATAATATGATGTCTTATAATGTGAAATAATTTGTGGTTAAAAAGCTTGTGATATGGAAGTTTATGTTTCAAGATCCATTTTTGGAGTATTGAAACAGCTTGACTTATGTTGCAGTTTTCACTTTGCTGTGGGACTAATGTTTCATTTTTGCTGTGACTTGCATGTATCCTATTTGATATCTAGCTTTAGCTTAAAGGGGACTGAGCCTTTCTTCTCTCACAAAGTGGGTGTGGTTATGTTACTATAAACGCCATATCACAGCCAGCTTTGATGAGCGGAGAGGGCTTATCTGTCGTCAAGTGTGATTGTCCATGTCAGATGCTTGTATTGGCCTGCCGATAAAGCTGTTGCTGTGATGTGCTTGTCTTTTGCCATATCACAGCCAGCTTTATTTTGCTGGACCATGCTTGAACTCTACAGAGGAAGCTTTGAAAATAATATTTGTCAAATCTCCTATTAAAAATTATCTTTCATTTGTAACTCGGAGGTGGGATTGTTCATGTTATATTTTTTATTGCAGTTGATGAGTAAGCTTGTGGTATTGATGGGCAAGAAAGCAGCAGAGGATATATTCTTTGAGCGACTTTTTGATTTGTTTACAGACCAAGTAAATAATGTGCGCAAGGTAAATCGATGCTTATTACTTCATAATTTTTGCTTTACAATTTTCCTGTAAATTTTTTTAGTTGTATACATGTAAGCACTGAAACCTTGCTTCCCTTGATAAAAATAATGTGTTAATCTCAAAGCAGATAACTGTTCAAGCGAATAATTCAAGCTCTAAAGCAGTTCGTATGCATATGAATTATGTTGTTAGTTGTCCGTTTTGAATTGAAGGGCTTGTTTTTAATTTTGCAGAAAAATGTTTAGTTTTCAAATTCCATTTCCCTAAATTTTATTACTATCCTTCCATCAATCATTCTGAAGGTTAAAAATGCTGTATGTGAATCGCTAATTTTTTATATATATTGAGTCATCCCGAAAGTTATGCAGTTTTTCGAATCTAAGCGTGCTTTCTTATTACTATTTTACTCTTTTATTTTAAGAAAGGAAAAATGCTAGTCAGACTGCTCGTAAAATTTGTGCTGTATATAGACAAAGTGCTGTTTCTGATGACAGTTAGAAGGTGGTTTGATAAATTTAAGCGCGGAAATTTCAGCCTCGAAGATGATGCCCGCTCTGGACGACCATCCTCTGTAAACGAGGACCTATTAAAAGATGCCATCGCTGAAAATCCACGTTACACAGTTCAGGAACTATCAGACTAAATATTCCATAAAGTACAGTTCATGATCATCCGAAGAAGATTGGGTTTGTAAGCCGCTACGATGTATGGGTACTCCATACTTTAACACAACAGAATATGCCTGCTCGAATTTCTGCATGTGATTCTTTGCTGAAACGAAAAGCTCCTTTTTTGAAACGGCTCATTACTGGAGATGAGAAGTGGATACTATTCAATAATGTTACAAGTAAAAGATCATGGGGTAAGCCAAATGAACCTTCCCAACTAACATCGAGAGGGAGGCTGCATTCCCAAAAAAGTAATGCTTTGTGTATGGTGGGACTAAAAGGATTATGAATTGTTGCCATAAAATCAGACAATAAATTCGGAAAAATACTGTTCTCAAATGGCAGTATTAAAAGGGGAAATCGAAGCAAAGCGGCCAGAACTGACCAATTGTCGAGGTGTCTTCCATCATGACAATGAATGTCAGGCAAAGACTTACTGAGTATGGCTGGTATGTTTTGTGTCATCCCCATATTCACCAGACCTTGCCCCTTCAGATTTTCACCTCTTCGGGTCACTTCAAAATTCTCTGAACGGCCTGGAGTTCAATTCTTTGGAGACTGTCAAACAGCACCTCGATAACTTCACAAATAAGCTTAATGGCTTTTTTAAAAAGGAATTTTCCAGCTGGCGGAAAGATGGCAAAAAGTCAACAAAATGGTGCTTATGTAATTCAATAACATTTTCTTAAGTTTTTGTACTGCTTCGTTAGTATTTATAAAAAAACGCAGAACTTCCCTGATGACCAATATATAGACACAGTGGCACCTTGAGATACTAGTTTTTGATATACGAGCCGCCACTAGGTCGTTCCCCCCCCCCCCCCTTGAGTTGCGAGCCAGAATTTGAGATATGAGCCTGCTTTGGTGATGCCACAACCACCACTCCGCTTAGGTTCCTGAGTCTTGCGTGTCGTTCAGTTCATGTTTACCTCACCTGATGACAGTTAACGCCTGTCACAAGATCGATTAATTTCTTAATAATTTCGTTTGACATTTATTGTCAACTGCCTCCGGGAGGCCCACGTCCCTTATTTATTTCATTTTTCTTTTCTCCAACCAGATGCATCAATTCTAAACATGGAAAAACTGGGAGTATGTGTACAGTTTAGCTAATTTTTTTCATATGATCATGAGTCGAAAGGTGTGTAAAGAACGGTGGTGAGAAAAGGTAATATCCATGGAATTAAAGACAAAAATGAGCAAGGTGTAAGAGTAATAGACTTAGCAATGCAGTACAATCACTATTACTTCTACAATATATTCCATTCTTAAGCAGAAGGGCTCGATAATGGCTATAACTCCAGTTACAATGTTTGTTCATTATAAATACGTTATTATAAAAAGTAGGAGTGGTTTTTTTGGGGCTGGCACAAATTAATATAATTTCAATTACAATGGGGAAAACTGATTTGAGATACGAGCATTCTGACTTACGAGATCGGTCATGGAATGAATTAATCAAGGTACCAGTGTATATATTAGTGGCAGTGAAAAAAGAAAGTAGGATTTATTTAGTTTTAAGCGTAATTTAGCCATTTAAATTCCTGTCCTAATAAGTTTAAACTTGTTGGACATGAGACATGCAAATCGCAGAAGTTTCTAGATAGTTTATTAAACATTAATATAGGATGGTTTAGAAAATATAGCTGGGCACATTTTTGAAAGATCAAAACAATTAAAATTAGGCCTTGTTATTTATTCTTTTGAATTCTATTTTATTATACAAATCTATAACACTTTTATTTTAGACAGATGACTTAATATTAAGTCTTGAAAATCAGAACAATATAAATTTTCCTGCCCTTTCATTTCTGAGATGTCTGACTGTCTTCACTAAAACTAAGCAAGTTCCCTATTCCAAAGGAGATTTCTAGGATACAATATTTGTGCATCTGAAACCAAAAATTACAGCGTTTACTTGAATTTTCATAATTACAACCATGGTAGTCAATGATTACTTTGGTTTTGCAATTAAGAGCTTCTTTCAATTCAAGCTCTTGATTTTATTTAGGAGAGTTTATAAAATTAACTAAAAATTGAGGGGAGTAGCCAAATTGAAACAAAGTTTAAAAAAATCTACACCAGGCATGCCATGTCTTTGGGCCTGAACCCTTCAAAATTTTAATACCTCAGATTAAGACTCCCAGACAGGATAAATACTATGAGTAATCAATTATGCATAATGATTCTATCTCGCTGTCCTTTTATCAGAAGGGCACAAGGTGCTAGGGTCCTAATGATTTTATAGTTAAGGCCTTGTCTCCTTCAACATGGGACAAACGTTACAAATATATCAATAGATGCTAATATGTAAATAAAATAAGTTCTGAAACGCTTGTAAATTAAGCTATTGGTGTTTTCCTTGTGCGCCTAATAATTTCCCCTAGTTGGTACTATAGCGTCTCAATTTAGTGTCGTCCAAGTACGGAAACTAATTATTTTTAGTTAAAAAAGGTGTTCCTGATTAGAGCAATATTTAACATTTATGTAAAATAACATGCAATTTCTGTTAAAACTTTAATTCAGAAAAAATTGAATTTGATTTTAATCATGATTTATATCATGATTTTTATTATAAAATTAACATACCCTAACTCCAGCTACTTATAAAGGAATGAATAAATCTAGACCTGTTTTAAAAGATAATTACACAATGCTTAAATTAAAAATAAAGCAAAATGTTTGATTGTTATATGATTTCATGTATACGAGTTTGGTAGAACAATTTTCTCCCTTTTTCTGTCCAAAACAAATATTTTATTTTTTGACTGAAATTTTTATTCATTTTTCTCCTTAGGCATGTGCTTTAACTTTTGGTGATATATGTACGACAGTTGGAAAAGAAACAACTGAGGAAGTACTTGTAAGTATATATTATTTAAGCAAAAATTCACTGCTACTTTATCTGTTTGTTATTTTATACTAATGACTAGGGCTAGGATTTTGATAACCTAAAAATCACTAGAAAATGCATGAAGACCCAAAACAAAAATGCCTCAAAGAAAATGAAATCTTAATGTTTCTTATACAATAAAAATACCAAAAGTATTTTTCTTCAACCACTAAAAGTACTCTAAGATATATCACTTTATTCAATCCTATGAAATTTCATAGGTTCAAATTCCTTGATGCATGAAAAATGGGATATTTAAGAAATTCATCCCAAAATGCAATTTTCTTGTGGAAAACACCAAAATACTGACTAAAATGCCCTTAATTCAGCAATTTTGGAATGAAACTTGTTTCTATCCACTCAAATAACATTCAATCCTTCCAGATATGTCAAATCCTAGTCCTACTGAACTAAAGTTTCATTGTGAAATCTGCTATGCAGTATTACTTGTCAAGTCTTAAATTAACCTAAGTGCTTAAATAATTTTTTCCCCCAGCTTCCAAAGTTCTTTGTTCTGTGTGAAGACAGTGCATGGTGTGTTCGGAAAGCTTGTGCAGAGAATTTCATGCCTGTGTCTTGTGTTGTTTCCAGAGAGACGCGTTGCAAAGAGCTTGCTAATCTTTATTTGATTCTATTGTCAGATCAAAGTCGATGGGTAAGAAAAACAGCATAATTACAACTTCATTATTCAAGAAATCTATCATAGGTTCTTGTGTTTAATTTTAATGCAAAGTAGTGTTTTTAAAGACGTCAAATCTGAAGATATTTTGTTAAAGGAAACTGATGGATTATATAAAACTTCCAGATATTTGTTTTGAAAATGTTAAAATTCAAGTTTCTTGGTGTATATAGGATATATTTTTTTACTGCGGCCAGTATTAGTAAGTGATTTTTAAATCTTGCCATGTTCCAACTAGAGGATTCGTTGTCAAGCAGAACTCTTAATTATTTATTGGATTCAAGAATTTGTTTACTGGCAATAATGTTTTTAATATACCAGATATATATAACATAAGCAATCGGAGGGTTGCGAGTTCAAAACTTGGTCCAACCCAAGACTGCCAGGTGCATGTTAAATCTGTTGTAGCCATAAATGTCCTTACGTTCGCGTAGTGTGGAAGTTTGGAGAATGGGATACCAGCTCAGGTGTTCTCATCATCTGACTGTGGTTCAGGGAATTGATCCCGGATCATCACCAATAGCCCCTTGTGTTGCTCCAGTGCAATGTTAATTACCATTACCTATCATTTCCTCCTAATTACATAACTGGCGAATTGTCATTTGAATCTCGTGTTTTTAAAGGAGTAAATTAAGCGAGGTTGAAATATAAGCAATACATTTCCACATGAATGACCTCTTTAGCATGAATATTATATTAGAATTTGGTGCCTTAATCGATAACAGTGTTACGCTTTGGTGCAACAATCACCTATGGTGATTGCCACACATGGTTTAGCCCTGGTGAGCTTAGCACCTTCCACCAACTGAATCCTCTAAGGTCATTTACCTACTTATCAGAGCTGCACTATATTAGCGTTGTATAGTTTTCATAAATTTCTTCATTGCATGCTTTTATTCATATGTGAATCTTTCAGAAATATGAATTTTTGCTAACTTCATATTTAAATAAAATCTTGTGAGATTTTAGATCGTCGTAATCGAATCTTGTCATCACCTCCGACATGGTATTGATATTGTTTACTGAAAATGAGGAATTCTTTGTGATGCTAGAAATGTAAATTTCCATTTAAATTACTCTTGCCCATTGTTTTTTCTGAATTCTCTTTCTTTCTTTAGGTGCGTTTAACAGCATATCAAGCATTAGGACCTTTTATTTCTACATTCGCTGAGCCTGATCGAACTGGCTTGTATTACAGTAAGGATGGCGTCCTAACAGTTGTTGATACGCTTTGCTCAATGGTGCAAGATGAGCTGGCCTCTGCTGACAAGGCTGATGTTTCCAAATGCAATGGTGATGTTGATGGGCATAATGACTCAGTGCCTAGTGACGACAATAACTCTAGTTTAGACAGGACTAATTCTTCCATATCCTGTGATAGTGTAGTTCCTCTGTGCAGCACAGACACAAATCATTCTGCCTCAGATGTTCCAGGTATTTCGTGCCATGTAGGTAATTATTGTACTGTGATAGAAGCGAGTTCTTCAACCATGACATCGCCCATAACTCCAAGTGACCGGACTGAAGCTGTAGATGACACAAAAACTAACTCTAGTTCTCTCTGTGATTCCAAACTTGTGCCCCAAAGTTTAAGCTCTAGCGATACTTGGACTGTTTTTGATTCAAGTAGTAGTGGGAAGAATTCAGAAGATGATAATGATTGTGTAAGTAATACAGAGAATAATTTTAATGATAGTTTAACAGATAAACAGAAAGAGTTTAATAAGATGTGGTTTGAGGCAATTTACGGGTGTGAAAATGTTTTGATAAATGGTGCTTCAAATGAAGAAACAAATGGTAGTGAATCTGTAGATAAGTGCTTTGATTCTGACAACCTCGTGCACAAAATTAAGCCTGAAGAAAAATGTGCTCTCTTGGATGCTATTGCTGTAAAAGAAATATACATGAAATCTACTGAACTGAACTCTTTAGGCCCTGTGAATGGGGAAGTAATACCTGTTGTAACTTTTAGTAATTCCACTAATGAAGACACAGGTGATAGTAAAGAACAGTTGTCAAATCACTCGTCTGAAGACTGTTCCGTTAATGAGGTTCAGCATTCCACCGGCAATTCCGGTGCAGATATCGAAATAGATTTTGGATGGAATTCCCGGCTTTCAACTTTTTGTGATCGGGATTTGAACAATGCAATTAATGATTTTAGTCTAGAAAATGATTCAGAAGAATCGGTTAAGCTCAAAGTAAGCAGCAGTGCTGAATCCTCCGATAGTGAAAGTGCCTTCAACCATTTCCAATATTGGCGCGACCCTCTTCCAGATATTGATATCGATGCAGCCTTTCAAAGTTTGAGCAACTTCTCTGTGGATGAATCCTCTAGTAATTACTACAGGTCTAATCTTGACACGACAGATTATTCATCACCTAAGTGGAATCGATGCACGTAAGTAAAGTTTTAAAATTTAATTTTCCGTGTAACAAGATAAGTTACCACAAGAACTGTTCCTGCCACTTTGTCTGGGAAGTGGCTGTAGGCTCCAGGTGAAAGAGCGGGGCTTGTTCATTTTGAGTACGTATGACTGATGAATGTCTTCAGTTTTTGTGAATGTTGATGGCTGTAAGTTAAACTTGTATAGATCTTGACAAGTCTTGATAAAAATATTTCCTATTTGTCCTTTTATGGGACAAATTTGAATGCCCCTATGGAAAATGAGATAAGGTCCGTTTCTATGCAATGGATAGGGGTAGGCTGCCTGTCCTGATGGGAGCAGTTTTTGTGGTAGATGGACAATACTTAAATTGTTTTAAATATTTCAATTGTTTTGAATATTTTTCTCTTGACAAATGTTTTCTTACATTTCCAGTAATGATATTTTTGCATTCGTTTTTAGGAGGTCAAAGCAAAGAGGCGAGTTCAAGAAATATAAATTTGATCGCAAGAACAAAAGGTCCACTCATGAACATGCGAGAACAGATGACCAAACTTCAGGTATTCTTTTCTCGGGAACTGAAACTTATGACCTCTTTATAACTTGGCCATTTGCATTTAAGGCTTGTTTATGATTTTTATGCAGTGATGATGTACCCTTTAACAACTTCTGGGATAAGGAACCTTGTCCTTGAATCTGTATTTCATGACTAGTTGATACTAGCAGTACCCACCTGGTGTTGCCTGTGACATCATTCTTGTTATGTCCTCACTGATTCTGAGAAAAAACAATAATTTTAAGAATGAGTTACTACTCGACATGCCGTGTCATGTCACCTCATTCCTTCCATCTTACTGATTCTTCCTTAGAGAGCTTCATGATGCACTATGTTGAATGTTCTTCCATTTGGCATGTCCAGTCATGATGGTGGCTTCAATAATATTCGGTATCAGTTTCTTGATAGAGTCTTGTTCCATTGCAGAGTGAAGGTGGATGCAGATTTGGGAGAAGCATAATCAGTGGCCTAATTTTCAGCTCTAATTTGTGCGAGGGTACTCCAGATGACTCCAATGTGTTCAAAAACTCTTGTGTAGTTCAGTCTCATCTGTCTCATGTAGTGTCAATAGATTAGTATTATACAAATACAGAAATTATACAAATTCAAATGTAAATTATGAAATAAAAATGCAATCTTTGAATATAATAGATTCTTTAATCTTTTAATATAATGCTATGGATTCGTCTGGACACCGCACACGCAGATACACAAACACTACCTTTTATAGTAGATTCCTTGCAAGAAGGCTGTTATCCACTTATAACTTGGCTATTTGAATAAAGCAGATTTGTATTGGCTATTCCTAACCCAAGGAACAAGAAATAGTAATGATTTTGGATGTTTTAAATTTGAAATTAAAGTTTTGCACTGATGTTAGTATTCCTATGAGTTTTGTTGATTCATTCTCCAAAAAATTTTCCATCTGAATCCAAATACATGGACTTCAATTAAATTCACTTTTTATAGCTAGCATGGTTGTAATTTTATACTGACGAAATGTAACATTTTCTGTAACACAATTTAAATATCGTGTAACATCAAGTAGTTAAACTCATTGTGGATATATCAAATTTAGGCATTAATTTTACTTCCAATAAATTTTGGTGAACTTATCTCATTGAAATTTATGAATGGTGTGCAGAGTGCAAAATTATCTGAATTTAAGGATTGAAATTGACCATTATGAATAGCAAAATTCCACCTTGTGTGACATCGGTATGAGGTATACTAAAATGATCTAGCTGAAAAGGTGCAGATCTACTATTGCAATTTTAAGTACTATTTGTCTTAAACCTGTTTGTTAACTTTTTATTCAACAACTATGCTATATAACGAGTTTATAAATGGGCTAAAAGGGACTTTGCTAGATGAACTATACTAATCATGTATTGTGACTGTTATTTAAATTGAACTAAGCCTATACCTGTTTTGTAGGCAACTTTTGTAACTGATTCATTTCTTTTATCTAGAAAATAAAGGAGAGCCCCCACCTGCTAAGCTCCTTTGTCCATATGATCAGGTATGATTGTGTTAGTAATAAATATAACAATTATTTATTTTCTAAAGCACAAGTTGGTATGAAAGTAACTGAAGTGCAGTAAAACATTGATAAGTCACCTTTTCAGACCTAATCAGGTTCTCGTAAACCCTTGTTTTCTAAATCCTGGCATGCCAAGTTTGTGCTTGTTGGCAAATAAAATGAAGATTCTAACCCTAATTCTCAAATTTATTAGAAATGAATGAAGGTGGATATACAATTTGTTGTATAAATGACTATAGATATCGATAACATTGTGGTATGTTCAAGTGACTAAAAGGTTTAACTGGAATTCCTGGGCCCAAACAATCGATGTAGAAATAGCCCACCATTGTGTCTAGTGTACCTGCAGTTGCTCTTACCCTTGCGTGTCAATTCTGGCCTTGCTTGAAAGAAACATTTGATGCACTATCATCAAATTTACAAAACAACAAAACATGAGCAATGTAAGTGGAAATGGCAAGTTCTTTCACCTAAAATGTTCTTGAAACCTTAAAAGCAATTATTGATATTTTTACTGCCCTGTCGTTGTATTTCTATGTGTTATTATTATTTGTTATTTCCATATGTGTACATTGTAGGAAAGTGGAGTAACAAAATCTAATATATCATTTCAGGATATTGTACCTCCTGAGCTGTTGTTGCAATATTTAAGTATGATTGATGCTTCCTGGGCCCAAACAATCGATGTAGAAATAGCCCGCCATTGTGCCTATAGTTTACCTGCAGTTGCTCTTACCCTGGGGCGTCAATTCTGGCCTTGCTTGAAAGAAACATTTGATGCACTATCATCAGATCTACAGGTAAAATCCTTAATAAAATGGTTGATATGAAAATTTAAAATGTGATTTTTAATGTTAGGATTATACTGCCTGCAGTGTCTTTAATTCAGTTTTAATTCTATTTATTAAGGGATTTATTATGATGTGGAAAGTGCGTCGTACTGTTGCCTCTGCTATGCACCAGTTAGCTGTGATATTGGGGCCGGATATTACATCCAGGGATCTACTGCCAGTATTCTCTCGCTTTATCAATGATTTGGATGAAGTTCGAGTGGGAATATTGCAGCATCTATATGAATTTCTGAAGGTGATAATTTAATTCTGTTAAGCTCTTTTTCTAATATGAAAAGATGGTTCAATAATTTGATTTTATTGAAATGTCTCACCATATTACTGAAAGGTTTAAAACCATTTATGAAAAATGGTAAAAATCAGTCTTAAAGATTGACAAGAATGTTACTTGAGCATCCTAATCAGTTTTCTTAGTTTACTTGCCTTAGTTATCTTCAGGGATCAACGTATGGTCATATCTAATAATCTGATGTTGCCATAAGAAATACCGTTTCAATGTGCAGTCCGTAAATACCTTGATATTTTTTATTGAATATTGTATTGTTGAACTACCTACCCTGTTTAATCCTCAAGCTAAGTGGAAGTAAAAACTGCAGCACTGGGAATTTTCGCCAGTAATTTTCAATCTCATTACTGAGCAGTTAAATCCTACCTTTAGGCAATAAGGTTAGAGAGCTTAAATGAAAAATTACTATTCCTCTTGTCAATAGGCTATGAGTAGAAAGACAACAAAATTATTACACTTGTGAACATTATTGCCTACTTGAGTGCTATGTTGTGTCCTTTTGGTTAAATTAAATTGTAAACTTGTAAAGTTCGAATGCAAGGACTCTAACAGCAGTAATTAATCGTATAGTGGAAATTTGATTAAATCCTGACCAATCTTACGCTAACCCTGCTCGTAATACTGTGAGCTTAGGACTTGGATATCTATTCATAAGTTAATATTTAAACAACCTCGTGACAATTGATAACCAATAGTTGGCAAGGAAGATAAACCATAGTTAAAAATTAACGATTAAATTTCATTTAACAAATTAAAGAAAGTTCCTGGTTAAAGATTGCATAAAAATGACAACAATATAATATAAAATAATCAATAAGATACCATGATATCAGTTTTAAAAATCAACCCAAAAGTGATGCTGTAAGAGATTATAAAAAGGATGGTGGTTTAAAAGCGGCTATATCGTTGAACTGAAGTAAAAAAGAGCCTGTTTCCCCTGTCTGCGCTATTTATTTGCTTGCTCCTGGGGGTTGTCAATCAGGAGTTGGTCTTCCTGTTTCGTTGCAATTTGTAAGACGGACACACGACATAACTTTCTAGAAAATTCCTCGAATATTAACTGAGCATCACTGGAGTATGGAAGAAGAGAGAAATAAGGGAAATAAAATAATAACTGGCATCATGCACTGATTTCGTGGCTGAAGGGGTGTGTTCGTGAAATCGGCACACAACAGCTAAATGATTTTATTTATTAGCTTGTAAATATTAGTGATCTTCATTGATGTGATCTTGATGTTCTGAGACCTTTTTTCATCTTGTGCAAATTGTCTTCTGATATTTCTAAGTGTTGGCACTTCCTGTAACATGAATAAAATAGTACTTAACTGAAAATGATTGGAAATAAAAATTTAATAATTGAATAATTTTTTGTTTTGTGTACAGGTCTTGCGACCCGAAGAAAGAAAGCAATTCCTTCCTAGCCTTCCTGAATTCCTGGTTTCTAATAGTGATTCTGATGCAAATGAAAAGAATTGGAGATTCCGTCTCATTTTAGCAGAGTATGCATTTCTATTACTCATTTTGCCTTAAAAATTGATGTTAATCTAATTGTCTTTTTATACTATTCTAATAGTGGAAGCTAATGTTTTAGAGTGATAACTTTTGTTTGGTAATATTTGCATAGTGTACAAGGTAATTATATTTATAGATGCATGATTATTTGTATTAAATATATAGAGGAAACCGAAGAATTTAGCTAAATTTCTTGGACAATCTCAATAAATATTGACAAATCAAAACCAACAGTATCAAAATGTTCCATCGTACAGCATTCCAAATGGGCTTTTAGTAATTAATAATTGTATGCTGTTGTCCATCATAATTCATATTGTTGCTACTGCAAGTTGCAATCTGCTTGTCTTGTATGTTATTTGTGATATAAAATGTTTTGGAAATAACACATCCTCATATTTTAACAGGCAATTAGTGTCAATATCAGAATTATATGAGCCTAAACAAGTCCGAGCCCACTTGGTGCCTCTTTCGTTAACATTGATCAAAGACAAAGTATGTGAAGTTCGTTTAGCCGCTGTTCGTGTGGTAAGTACTTATCAGTAAATTTTTATGTCTGAAGCCTGATGTAGCTTAATATAACTGCATGGCATTAAGTACATGATCCATTAATAAAATAGGCAACAAACTGGTAAAGTGCCTGAAATGCACATTGCCCGCTAATTCCAAATGTGCAGTGTCGATTAAATAACTTTTTCTAAAATTTTTATCTAAGCTTCAATTTTTCATTTTCTATTAGCCTTTTGTTGCCTACCTGACCAAAAACGGAACTGATTTTGCCACTAATGCACAATATTCTAGTTTTAATGCACAAGTTCTAGGTTGTTTTATGAACATAACTCTGAAATCAATGATTTCAGAGTTAAGTTATTGATGTTCTCGGCTGGCTATGCTTCCATCATTTACTACTCAGATGCATGTTACCCAGATAACCTGCTAAATTGTGCTGAACATGTAGTTTTACTATTAACTGGTTGTTCAGTTAAAATGTTTTCTAAATCCTTCATGAATTTGTATTTATAACTTCTACCCATTTTGCAAACTTCATTTAGACTTCATTACCTAGACTATAAATTCGAAATGGTATTAAATTTCATATTCAAATATTTTAGTTCTATTTTCTTTAAAAGCCAACCTGCTTTTTATGCACCAAAATACAACTTTTGTATTTGAAATCTGGGTATTTAGATATCTGTGTGTGTATATATACGTGCTTTGATTCAATTCTATGCATTTATAATTTGGGTTTGGCTCATCAAAGGGCGATCCATGTAATTCTGAAATTCAAATTTTAGTGCATTTATTTTTGAAAATTGGCTGAGAAATCTTAAAATCCATTTATTTCTGGTTTAAGGTGAGTTTTTTAATTTTTGAGTTTCAAATTTTATTTCCTAAAAAATCTGCAACTATAGGTCAAATAAAAATTGCATTGTTTTGATTTTTTTCAACCAGCAAGAACTTAGATTTATCAAAACTTATTGGGGGGAATTTTGATTGTATAATCAGATGTAGGAGTTTATCATTAAAAACATTTTCTGTGTACTTGTACATATAACTAATTCTACTAATTTTTTTATGTACATACTATCTTCATATTCTACAGAGCTTTTTAAAGCATCGCTTTTCATACATTTTATGCTTTGCACATTGCTTTAATCCTCAGCTTGAAACCATAGAGCTTTGTCTAAACAGATTAAAATGTCTTGGATTATCCTGTTTAATTTAATCTGCTGCAGACCTACTGCTCAGATGTAAAGCCTCCCACAGGCAACTTTTGCTACTGTTTTTCAACTTTGATGGCTAATGGTGTATCTTTTAAAGCTCCTCTTTTCAAAGTATTTGACTTTGAAAATTTACCCAAGGTCAATGAAAAATTTAGCCCTGTTTTTACTTGGAAGACTTTTTGGAATTTTTCTTCGAGGTGCCAGTTTTGACACCAAGCTCTGGTAACTACGAAAGGGTAAACATCCGATTCTGATGCTAAAATTGGGTTTGAAAGGGGAGGGCTACTATTTTAAACAATTTAATGCTTCTATTTCACTGCTTGACTAGCAGCCCTGTGTGTGCATGTTTCTGTGAGCACTATCACTGCTGTTTGGATAACTGGTCATTTACCTAACCAATGTTTCAATAATCGACATTCTGCTGTACTCTGAAATTTGTATTCATTCTGCCTCATAATTACAAAGGGTTCTTTATTTTTCTGTTCTTTTCAGATGGCTTCTGTAATGAAGCGTTTGAGCCAGAGTCCCACTACTGCCCATACAAAATCCCTTTTAACTGAACTTACTGAGAATTTCGTCCATTCTCCCAAGTGGCTCCACAGGCAATTGTAAGTGTTCCTGCTTGTGCATCTAATTGTCAACTTGGAGTTGCAATTGATCAGTGTTGATGTTTTCACTATTCCTTAGCACCCTTCATATAAATTAAGGGGACACAGTACCTTTTGAACAATTAATTTTGATATTGCTTTTTCAACAATGTTTTAGTGTACCTTGGAATACACAGATGTATAGTACAAAAAATCATTTTGATATGAACTATTAAAATAAACGGATGGGTAAATTAAAATAAACGCTATGTTTAACCCTCTGCATACGACACGGCAGAATATCGTTTCCTTCGTTGGTTACGGCAGCCGGCCCAAACGGCTTTACAAGCAAATTACGGAAACGGCCGAAAACGGCCTTTACAATGCTTTCCCCCAGGAGGAGAGCGAATGTGCTTCTTCCCTTATCAGCTAATGTGCCGGTTTCTTTTGTCCGGTGGCGAGTATGCCTAGAAGGGACAGGTTATTACTGGGTATAGTGAAAGGACATCTGGGATTTCAGTTCGTATGGTCACTATCACTCGAAGGACCCCTAAGTTGTCTTCGGAGTCGAATAAACGAATTACGAGGCTCCCCGTCGATAACCCTGACATCTTTGTCGACGGGGAGAATAGGATATTCACGCGCGGGTCTCTGTTGAAAAGAAAAGAGGGGATGGAAATCGAAACGAGCTTCAGCCGTTCCTTCAGGAGTTTGAGATCAGAAAGAATCCGAACCCTTCGTAACGAGAGGACTGGAAATTTTCGGGCGGTTCGGCCGCTTCCCGTATCCAGAGGGTTAAGGCATAGGCTGTCAGTGTGGCCTCGTGATAAATGAGAGACAGAAATAATTTAGTAGTGCTGTTTAAAGAATTTAATTTCTGTTCCATCACTTGATAGTGAAGCTTTGTCATTACTTATGCTGGTTGCTTCGAACTGACTGGTAGAAGTATTTGGCGCACTCGGGCATTTATTCGCCTGACAGCTAGATGTTTCGACTTTCAACTGCTCCTTTGACACTCAGCATCGGGGTCTTGGATTCCCTGTCTAAGACATTGTATGGAATGAATGGCTGCATGACTGGAATTTCGAAAATAATAAACTGCAGGGAGTCCAACCCATTATTTCCCTTTGACCCATCTTGTCGAATAGATGCAATTTAAACAAGACTTTGCATCGGACACACGTTTCATGCAGACATCTTTTATTAGGGGATGATGCCCTTGTGTGGCTCGTGATTCCTTATACCATCCATCGTATTTTAATAGAATATCCCGTTTTTAATTATGATCGCCAAAACGTTATGCTTATAGTGCACAAAGACTAAACAAATAGACCAAATGTGTGCTGTAGCACATTTTCATGACTCAGCTTTGAAGAGTTAGTCAATTTTGCTCCTGGTATTCTATGGAAAAATTGTAATGTGAAATTTGGCATTTTTATTCTTTAAAACTGCAAATAATGAGACAAATATTAGATATTTTTATAGTCATTCTTTGAGTACTGTCCCCCTTGATTAAGAAATTACTCTTTTAAACTATAGAATTTCATATTTTGTCCATGTGGTTTTGTTCTTATTTAGCTTTCTCTCCTAGATACGTATACGTTTGTCAAGAATTCATAATGGAAAATTCTCTTTTGCCTGACCAATTTGCTGAAGATGCTCTACCGCAACTTCTTTATCTTTGTTGGGATAGAGTTCCTAATGTGAGAATAGCAATTGCTAGGTGCTTGGTAGCTGTTATATGGCCTCTAGGTAAGAATTTCCATTTAACACTATTTACCAAACAGGTCAAATGACCAGTTTTAAAATTGAGCATATCTTTTCCCCAATCGACTGACTTTTCCTGAATTGTTTATAAAAGTGAAGAGAAATATACAACTAAATTATCCCTCTCAGCACCCTACATACGTATGGGGCATACCTATTTTTACTGACTGGTTCAATATTTTGTTTTTCCAGCATTGTCAACTCTTAATCACTCGATATACACTGCTGTGTAAAAATAATACGCACTCACCATTGTAAAGAGTCATGTTTCATTACATCCCAATGATAACGGAACATCTTAATTTTTTTAACATTTGAGTTTTTTCTTCTGAAACTGAAGTAATGATATGTATCAATTAGGGATAAAGTGAAAATGAGTTCGTTCAAAATTTCTAAGGATGTCCGGAATTTTTAAAAACAAAAATTAGAAATCAGTGATACAAGTGAAGAATGTTCTGAAATTGATTGAATAGAGAATTTTGGAAATGTGCCAAATAAGATTGTCATGAAAATAAAGCCCCTAAAATTTGCTCTGGAAGTATTGTTTGCGAACAGCCTTGCATCTGTAAAAAATTTTGCAAATTAATCTATTTTAATATTGAATACTCTAAAGGGAAAACTGAATACAAAGTCAAATATATAAAAAATTGTTTTTATTTTGTTTTATTTAAATTACTAATTCCACTGTTACCTGAATCCAATTGGAAAATGGGTTATTTAACCCATTTCCCCATTTGGATGTATGTAACAGTTCTTTAACCCATTTCGGAGAAAATAGGTAATTACTAAAAGTTGGAAAATTTAGTGTTAAAAGTTACTTGTATTACAAATGTTTTTACCAGTTCTTGGGAACTATTTATTCTGCCATTATTTCCAATGCAAATTCATACCTGCCAATTTTTCTCGGAGTCTTTGAGAAAAGCACTTGTTAAATTTTACTGTCCAAAGCAAAATTCTTTAGAGTGTGAATTTCTTAGTGCCAATTTCGATGTTTAGCACCAAGCCGTTGCAACCATGAAAGAAAAACATTGGAATTAGTGATTGCTGGATTGTCATAAAAAATTTTGACACTAATTTTCAAGATAAAACATACATCTTTAAAACACTCAAGAAAGCTGAAATGCTCATTTTTGGATATATTTAGTCATTTTGTGAATTATTGTCAAATAGGTTTTGACGAGTCTGCCAGCAATCAACAATATTGAAGGCATGGTTACCTTTTCTATCTTGAATTATTTTCATATGGCATGATTTGATGCAATAGCCACTAATTAAATTTAATTATTTTTTTATTAGGACTTGAGGAATTTTGCTGAGTTACACATTAATTTGTATATCATAAATTCTTCTGTATTTCCCCCTGAAGGTTGGCTGATGTGCAAAAATAGCTCATGGTTATAACAGTGGCTTTTGAAGCAAAGTAAACATCCATAACAGTTAAGGATGAATTGCTTAATAAATGTTGAATTCTGCACATACATATTGTTTATTAGGGCTTTTGATGCAAAGTAAACCATCATAACAGTTAAGAATAAATTCTGTTTCATAAGAAATGTCGAATTTTGCACATACCTATTATAGTGCTTTATCAGTGATTTCAAGGAAAAAAAATAAAGTTTTATTTTTTCTTTGTAGATATTTTCTCCAATCCCACTAGCCCTCACCGTGAATTACTACTGCAAACTATACATACCCTTCAAAGTGATATGGATGCAGATGTTCGGTTTTATGCCAACATGGTCTCCACGCATGAATGTTCCTGTCTCCAGAACGGGGATTTTACAAATGTGGTGAGTTAGACTTTCGTCTATTTCTTGCATCTAGGCCGCCTATGAAAATAAAAATAGTATTTTTGGCTTTTAGTGCTTTCAAGAATTTTTTTAATCCCACTGGAATAGTTAAGGAAAGTTGTAATTTTTGTAGGAACTGGGGATTTCTCCTGAAGGTTTCTTTTTCCCCATTAAGTGAAAATTAAAAAGAGGGTGTTTGTACAAAGTTTTGTTTAGGGTTGTTTTAAATCTTTTCAGGTTAATATCAGAATGGGTTTATTTGTTTGCCAAATATTTCTTATTGAAAGTTCCTCTGAAAATGTTAGCGGTTTGTTGCATACTTAACCACCTTAACTAAAATAAATTTTCATTATACTATATTTTCCACTACATTAGTGACTGGTAGATATGAACACATACTCAAACTACTACTCCTATCATGGCTTCACTTTTTATTGCCTCGGTATATATAACAGTGCAGAGTCAACCACGAAGTACTTTTTGGTAAACTAAATGTTGATTTAGATAAATGAACACGAAAATGTATTTAAAATTTTGTTGCAAAGCACAACTTGTTATTTAAACCTTACAAAGACAAACTGGAGGGAGTTGAAGGGTCATGTTTTTGAACATTACTCCCATTTTTTCAAGCCCTCAGGGCATATCTCCTTTTGGTGGGTACGGATGTTCACGGTCCCGAGGTGCTCTTATTTTCCCATGGGGTTAAGTAAGCACAGGGTTGTGCTCCCAGGATACCCAAATCTATCTTCTTACTTTCATCCCTCAATCTTCCTTACTGTTCCTTAATCCATCTTTTCCCTTTCACAACATTTTCCACTTGACTTTGTCTTATGTGTTTGACACAACTTGGCCAAATATGACCCTTATGTCATAAAACCCCAAACCAACCCATTTTTTTCTGAATGAGTTGGAAAATGGTAATAAAATCGATTATAAATACAAAAAATGAATGTTATATTGTAGAAATTATTTTTTAAAGAAATGGATTTTAAGTTAAATTCTATTGCAGGATGCCATTTTTGGCACTTTTTAACCACGTTTACTAGACTGGATAATTACATTCTTTTGCAAGTGTTCCGAAATGTTATCTTTGGACTCGAAGGATTTTTGGTTGTCAAGAGTTAATCCAAACTTAGTACCAGAATACAAGCCAGTGCAGGAACATGTTTTGTCAGACCATTTGTCCATAACAGAATTTTTTTTTTGCAAAATAAAGCATTAAATTTAGGTCTTAACGTTTTGTCTTGTGAATTATTTTGGTCAACAAAATGATAATCGCATCACTTTCAATGAATTGTGGAATAGATAAGCATTCTACCATCAAAGGCCCTGTATGTATATCGTAGAATTGTGTTTAAATGCTTTTTTCTGTTTCAGGTAGAGCCCTTTGTCTGAATTTGAAATAGCTCATGAAACCATATCTAGTCATTTTTTGACTGGGAATGCCATTTATCTGTTTCCTTAGAAATGGTTAATTTCATCTATGGAAACTCTAGAGGCTTATGAGTGAGATGGTGAAGATCTGTGCTCAAGGTTTTCCAATATCAAATGAACTTTTTTATACATATGTAAGAATATAAGTAAGCTATTCATGTTTTTACGTAGCTCTGAAAAGTGCAAAATGAATTATCCACAAACTATTTTAAAATGACCTATATGCAGAATTTCCTTTACATATGATAAAGCATGGTTTTTAATCGTCTTTATACCAAATTATTTAAATCGGAAATGTATATTTTATCTTTAAGAATTATTTAGTTTTAAAAAATGCATTTTAGAATTCCACTGGTGCAGCATTTTCTGTTTAGAAAAACAACAAATGATTGAATGGTTACTGCTTTGTTTATAATTCATAAAACTTAAATTATTTGTGTGTATTTATATTAAGTCTAAATTGTTTGTTTGTGTAGCAGTTCCTTTCAATTATTGCATAACAAATTTCACTTTTCATTGTACTTAAGTCATTTTTGCCTTTTAAATAAAACAGAAACTACTATACTATCCATTTGTTTGTAATTATTTACTGAAGTGTTCACTCACCAATGATGTACAACACATTAAGGACTAAGCTTGGGGATTCCAAGTACATTAAAACCTCGGATCAATCGTCACTCAAGGGACTAAGAAATTTGCAATTCTTAATCCGAGTAAACATAGTAATTTAAAAATTTATCACAGTATTCATCACCTAGTAAATTTAATACCTTGAACTGATTTCCAAGCCTCCAAGAACTAGTGTTTTAATAGATGGTGTAAAAATGTCTTAATTTTCAATTTTATATATCACTTTCTTTCTAAATATTCCATAGTTATTTCTTTGGTTGCTTGAGAAATTGTAATGTTATCGATATCTATTTATTTGTGTCAGGGATGGTTCATCCACTTTCAATTAAGATTCAGGGCAATGGTTTTGATTTTTGACATCATTTTGTTTGCCATCAAACACTACACGTTTAAAGACATTTTCAGTAACAAATTATCCAGGGTAGTATTTGAATTCGCGATGAATAAAACGAGGGGTTTAATTACATTGTCGCCAAGGAAGGCTAGACTCAACTGAACTAAATAGAGCAAAACTAAAGAAATTAAGCTTCAGTTAGAATCCACATTAAAGATGGCATAGGTGGAAGAGACATTTTTCATCAATTTTAATGTTTAGACCAGTGGAAGAAAATCAAGAAACCCCTGAAATTATTAAATGAGGACATTCATGCTAATTATCCTTTTTCTTCACCTTAATATGTAGATCTATTAAATATATTATAAAATGTTATAACTTCAATTACTAATCCTTAATGTGAAAATCTTGAAATTAGATGAAAACTTATTCATAAAAATCAAGAGGCTACTTGCAAAATTATAATAAGGACCTCAAAACATGATCATTTACATTATTAAATGTATTCAAAGTTGGTTTTTAGTTAGCTCAACAATATTTGGTTTAATGTTTTAATTTCAATATTAGGTCCTACACAACTTACAGGCTAATAAATACTGTAATCTCTTAATTGTATTAGATTCAAAATTTTAGGACAAGAATCTTGAGAAAATAAGGAAAATTATTTTTACTTGGAACTTTTCTATTTTAGCTTGTGAAATATTGCATGTTTTCTGCAGATCTCCTGCAATTTTGTTGTGGCCACACTTTTAAAACCACTGGTTTAGACCTTTTACCAAATTTTGGAAATAGATTTGTCCCAAAATGTCCGCCTCTGTTCTAATTAGTTTTATCAGGTATGCAGACTTGTTTAAGACCAAGGGTCAGATTCACCGACTTATGGGAGGGCTGTTAAAAACACGAAAGTTATCTATTGTTATAAAGAAAATAAAGAATTTGATTTACATGGGGACATTGCATTGATTATAACAATTGAAAATATTTGGTTCGATTTTTGTAGTAGCCAAGTGCAAAATTGATTCTAAATAACTGATAATCGTAAGTAGATGGAGGTAGTAGAGTATATGCCTAGTTGACCATAAAACATTAAGCAACTATTTATTACCAACAAATAAGCAAAGTAAAACCAGGCAGATGGCGTGCATATTGACATCTGAATGAAACGGCTGGCCGTGGCCAGTCTGCGTGCCACAATTTTACCTACACGTACAATTTTTAGATATTACCTATCGTGGCAGCACATGGTGCCACAAGACATGCAAATCGGTAAATAAATTATTGCAAATATTCGTTCTACGAATATCAAAAGTAGTTAAGAAAGTTATCTTACTACAGTCGATCCGTAACCCTGTGGGAGATTATTCTTGAATGCACTATTTTGATGGGGTGTCAGTGAAGCAGGCCGATCCATAACTAAGGGAGAGGAAACCTAACCTACATTTAACGCATACTGGAAAGTTCGAAGCAAATAATATTTAATTTGTTCGTCACTTTTCATGCATTCCCCGAATTTAGTGTAATTTTTCTTCAATATATAGACAAAATGTTTAGTTCAATTTTTGTTGCATTTTCTCATTAATTAAACTTTGATCACTATTTTCCTTTGAATCAATTTCGCTAAAGCATTTAAAGCAAATATTTATGTAACATTTGTTTTTCTTGAGTCTTCATTGCAATGATTGTATGGGTATTAAATAATTTTGCAGCTCAAAAATTTAACATTCAATGTTAGTATCTAAAATGAAATTTTAATGGGTGCATAAAATGGATTAATGATTCGAAAGCGCATTGTTACATTATTAAATGTATTCATTACAAGTGATTTGTGTGAAAATTTCAATACCCGAGATCTTTATGAGAATCATGTGGCACTAGAGAAACTTGCATAATTTTCAAAATTTGTTCGCTCAGTACTGTTTATAATAGAACTAAAAGAATTGATATTTAACATGGACAAGATCTAAAGTTTTAATGAAATCTACATTTGTTCCTGCTTCAAATGAGATGTTAGTCAAAATAGTTCTGTAAAAGGATTATTGGCCCGAAAGCCATCAAAATTTCCCATAACTTTCTAAATTAATTGCCCTTTTGTAATGCATGGATTTTTTGATACGAAGATTGAAAAATGCAATTGAAAGTATTTTTCATGTGAATCGGCATGTATAGTTCTTGCATAAAAAGTTCACAAACCATAGCAAAGGTAGAAACTTGGATTAGGGGACTAAAAAACATTTAATGTGCAATGTCAACATCCTGTGCCTGTACTAGGGGATGAGTCATCAGAATTGTATGGACAGAATGGATTTTATTCACTCCGGAATCATCGTGGGACTGCTGAGGTCCAATGCAGATAGGTGTGCAGTCTCATTGAAAATGTTAAATTCTAAAATCCGAGATGCAGACTAATGTGCGCTTATCTCTCTAGTTTTACCAAGGTAAACTAGCAAAAAGTTGCCTGAGACAGCCCTGCAGATATTCAGTATTTTAGGAAAAATTTACTCGGATTTGGCACAAATTTGAAACCATTGTCTGCAATCCAGATATATTTTTTGGCATAATTGTTTGATTTTTTGTGTTGGGAAAAGTGTCAATTTATCAACTGGATTAATTTCAGAAACGAAGTGACTGCTCTCAGCACATTTCGACAATTTCAATCATGAGAAATATATGTAATAGAATATGAATGTATGGAGAAGTTACAAATTACATGTTAACGAGAAGAAACTAGAACTAAGCACAATGTGGCAAGTAATGCAAACAAAAGGATAGACACATCAATTATAATTAAATATGTTTTTATTTGAAGCAAAATCATTAACAAATAATTTACATAAACTTATGTACAAAATGAGAAGAAAATATAACAGAATAACTACTGATTATGTCCATTCTTAAACTGATTGCACTGCACTAAGAGCCCTTTCACGAGCTTCAATATCATTGGGGTATTCCTCCAGTTTTTGGCTATTTGGATAATAGTAGTTGCCATGATAAGATTCAAAGAACCTTCCAACTCCAAAGTGCATAACAGGTTTGTTTTCGCAGTCAATTTCCAAATTTTCTAAAAAGTAAAAACAGAATGTTTATGTTGTGAAACAAAATTAAAATTTTTTTTCAAAAGGCAGACTTCAAATTTCACACTTAAGAAATTCAAAAACTTTATGTAGAAATAAAATTTCGTAATGAAAATACACGCAAAAATTAGGATTTCATTTATACATCAGACCAGTGTTTTTAAAAGTCAGGAGATATCCTTTATCCCTTTAAGAACCATTTGAGAGTGTAGGGCTGCCAGTCAAAGCACTTGTGAAATAGAAGCATAAATTTTTAAAAATAGTAGCAAATAAAGTCTCTTAAACCCTATTTAGTAGCAATTTTAGTTGATCATGTTTAAAATGAATCGGCTAATGCACAAAATGTGCTAATTAAGTATGAAACAGATGATCTTTCAAAGTTATTAATTTAGTTTTTATTTTAAATTTAAATATTTTCCATTACAACCTAGCAACCAGATTCCAATGTTCTTTCATGGTTGCCACATCTTGGTGCTAAAACAGACATTGCTGTCCCTTGGAAAATTTTCTCTGAAGAAAAATTCAAAAACAAATTTTTAGTCAACTATTAATTAAAAAAAGGGATTTCATTTTTCTTGACCTTGGTAAATTTTCAAAAAGTCGACAAAATTTTGAATGTGGGAGTTTCTGAGACGATTTTGCTTAAAATGTACCCTTGGTTGCCAAGGTTGAAAAATAGTGGCAAGTCACCTTTTGGCTGCCTGCTGCAGCTCTGATAGTAAGTTGAACAGATAACATTTATCCCAAGCATTCACCTGTTTAGATGATCATTTCTAACCACTTAGATTTCCTAGTATATATGGTACCGGCAATGAATAAAAAGCAGGCATTGTATAGAATGACGAATTCTATTTAGGCAAAGTATTAAAAGAGTCATGAAAAGACAAAAAAGAAATAAATACAAAATAAAGTATAAAACTTTCTTATTGAGGAAAATAAAATAAGAACTTGTTGGAACAAGGAAGGAAATAATTTTATTTTAAATTGCACTTAATTGTCTTTTTTGCAAAAAGTAAAACTTAAAAAGAGTCATTAAAAGGCCTTCATTAAAAATACATAAATGAAAAAAGAAAATATCAAATAAAATACAGAACATACATTTAGAAACGTCATTATGGGAGTATTTTATACTTTGCCGGTTTGTCTTTTGGCATTGCATAGAATGCCTAGGAAATGTGTGGAATATTAATTGTCATCATCATAATCATAACTTTGCCCAAAAACGCCAGGCATTCTATACAATGCATACTTTGTCAGTAACATATACATCAAGTTAAAACAAATTGTAGTTGATGAGAATATAGCATATGCCAACTTGAAATAAGATTTTTATTGCTGCAATTTCAGAAGAGGTATCAAAATACAAAATTAGGTTCAAGTCTACCTTTGATATCCCAACAGTAGATTCCTGTTCTTTAGATGTCGGGTGTTGAGTGGGGGTGGTTTTTAAAAAGGGGGTAGCAGGCAACCTCTTGGATTGTAACTCCTTTTATTTTTAGCTCACTCACATATACAGAACAAAGTAGACTAATAAAAGGTGATAGATTGATGGCAGTGCCATCTTAGATCTGTTAGAAACATGGGACAAGTTTTTTGAGTAGCGCAAAAAAGGTGGGCTATTCATTCATAAGCAGGTTATGGGTGTGGGAAGGTACACCCATATGAGGATTCAGCCAATGGGGGAATCCTAGGAGATGAAAAGGAATGAGATAGGACAATTTAGGAAGACCAGAGATCAAGAGGCTGAAAAATCATGTGGGCTCTATTGTATGGAGGATATCCCATATGAAGATGTCGACTGATTCCACGAATAACTAAGCAGATGAAATATAAAGCAACTTTAATCAAAATTCAATAAACATAATATACTGATTAGTCTAGAAGTGCCTGGCCTCAAAGGTCACCAAATAAAGGAGGTGCTTGTAGTTTTAGGTTGAGAAAAGAGGTTTTCAGTAGTTTGTCTATACAATCTGTGTAGTGCATTGTTACTTAAATAAATCTTTTATGGCATTATTGCATTCACCAGTAATGTCTACTGCACTGCTTAACCAGATATGCTACATATATATAAGACATCCACCTCAGAACCAAATAGAGATCACTGAACGCTACTAAGTTTGAAATGCAGCAGGTATTTACAGGGAAATTACACGATAGTACTTAGTTGATGGTGTCCACTAATTCTGAAGCATTATTGCTGTTTTTAGTATTGTATAAAATTGTATCTCTTCTAACACCAAGCTCTCCACAGGGACAATACAGCACAGTGAAGATAGTACAGGAAAGGACCAGGATAAGTTAGGAAGATGCGATGTCTATTAGTAATATGTAGGATGAAAGTTTTGATTAGAAGGCACCTTTGAATTTGCTCTACCATGAATGATGTGCGAAAAAATTTGGTACGATTTTTTCATTGAAGCTACACAAATCACAACTGCTTACCTTGAGCCGCATATCTGTTTGTTCCATCTTCTACTAAAACAAGATAAAATGGTTGCTTGTCCTTGTGTGGAAGATTGTACACACCCATTTGCTTAATCCAATCCTCACTTGCAACACACACACTGTCCCAGCCATAAATGACACAGCGATAATTGTACCTAATTAAAAAACTAATTTTAACCTAAAACACAAATAATCAAAAGTACATTGATGATGCAAAAATATTCTAAAATTATAAGAGGATGACTTGACATAAAAATGGTTTAATAAAATATTTATTTTTTTAACAGAAAGAACAAAAAGAAAGCATATATTATTCATACATAACAAACATAGAGATGTAAATTTTTCAGTAATAATCTTTCAGAGAATATTCTCTAAGAGTATAAGTGAGAATTTTCTTTTCTAAAGACACAACATTTTTTTTAATTGCTGAATGAATATACACTGGCGGAAAATAAAATCCCAACACCAAGAAATAAGTTTAGAGGAATGAAATTTAGGCAAGCATTTGTCTAGGTAACATTTATTTGATTAATGTTTCAAGGTCACAGGTTAAAGTATGTGCGAGAAGAGCCATGTGAAATGGTTGTACATTAATAACAACTGTAGTCGCCACAATTTTGAATGCAAGCATGCATTGTGTCGTACAGGTGCCGTATGTCATTTTGTGGGATGGTGTTCCATGCCTGTTGCACTTGGTCAGTCAAATCAGCAATGGTCAGTGCTGGTTGTGGATGACGCTGGATTTGTTGTCCAATAATGTCCCATTCGTGCTCGTTGGGAGAAAGATCGGGTGATCTCACAGGCCAAGGCAAGATGTCAACACCCTGTAGAGCACATTGGGTGACAGCAGCGGTATGAGGACGAGCGTTATCCTGTCGAAAACACCCCCTTGAATACTGCTCATGAATGGCAGCACAACCGGTTCAATCACCAGTCTGACGTACAAATTTGCTGTCAAGGTGCTTGGGATAACGACGAGAGTGCTCCTGCTGTCATAGGAGATTGCTCCCCAGACCATAACTCCTGGTGTAGGTCCAGTGTGTCTACGCTGCAGACAGCTTGATTCCAAGCGCTCACCAGGCCTCCTTCTAACCAATATACATCCATCACTGGCACTAAGACAGAAACAGCTCTCATCTGAGAACACAACAGATCTCCACTCCGCCCTTTAATGAGCTCTAGCTTGACACCACTGAAGTAGCAGATGGCAGTGATTTCGAGTTAGTGGCATGAACGCTACAGGGCATCTGGCTCGGAGCTGTGCCTCAAGTAATCGATTTGTTACAGTTCGCTGTGTCACTCTGGTGCCAACAGAAGCTATAATTTTTGCTGCAGATGTAGTACGATGCGCCACAGCCATGCGGCGGTCTTCCCTCTCAGTAGTGGCCTGTGTGCGGCCGGATCCAGGTCTTCTTGAGACAGTACTTTCCTGTGACCACTGCTGCCAACAATCATGAACAGTGGATACATCCCTGCTAAGTCTTTCTGCAATATCGCGGAAAGAAAATCCACTTTCTCGTAGCACTATTACACGGACTCGTTCAAACTCAGTAAGCTGCTGATACTGCCTTCGCCTCCTTAAAGGCATTCTTGACTCAAATCTAGCCCACAACGCCCAATCCGGACGATAAATAACGCTCACGAAGTTTACATAGCGTATTTAAATAAGCAAATGTGATTTGCATGTTCATAATGGCGCTACTAGCACCACTCTTATTCGTCTAGTGTAAAATTTGAATACGCGTCATCTTTCAGATGTGCAAACACACCTCCCAAATTTCGTTTATCTAGCACAACTCCTTCTTGGTGTTGGGATTTTATTTTCCGTATAAATGAAACAATCATGTTTAAAAATGCAGTACTTCTGAGGCAAACATTAGAAAAAGTAACCATTTCAGTTATTTTTTATCTATGCTCTTGACAACAATTTTCTCTAAGTATGAATTATTTACTTATTTGACAATATGTGTAGTTATTTTCGAGTTCACTCAAAGAGTTTGTTTTTAATAAATCCCCAACCAATAATTTTAATGGATGCATTACAGTTATATGCAAAAATATGGGGTATGTGCTGCATATCATATATCTAGACTTCAATGTGGCAGCAGCATTGTCAGTAACATGAAAAACGTATCTTTCAATAAAAAAAGAACTATAAATAATTTCTATAAAATAAGTGCTTAGATACATTGTGAATGATATATAAAATAAGCTTCAGGTTCATTTTTGGAATCAATAATTGTAATTTCCTATAAAATGAGGCTTATATTAATTTAATAAATAGAAAATTCTCAAATATTCTCTAAATTTTAATGTTAGAACATTTTTTGTTTTCGGAGAATACTCTATTAATTATAAACAAACATACTAAAACATATTGTAATGATTGACCCAACCTTTGAAGAAACAAATTCTTACTTTTTATGCTTCATGATCATTCCAACAGCAAACTGTACACCACAATCTGCCTTGCGAGGCTGAACCTTGAGCTAATTAAATAAAAAGAAATTTTAAAGCTAGTTAAAGTTTTTAGCTAATTAAAAAAATGTAATATAATGTAAATGAAAAATCACTAAGCTTTTAATATTTGAAAAAATACTGAATTATATATGAAACTAGCTGAATTAATTGGCACTGCTCAGGTTGAATTGTTTATAATTCACTGTAATATTACTCAATAAAATTCTTATGGAGATTTCAAATTGTTTTTAACCCCAACCCAGGACAAATCAAACGGGGTTAATATATAGCCTATGTGTCCTGCAGAATTCCATAAGATGAAAGTGCCAAATTTAGAGTGAATTGGTCTGGATTGATAGAATATGCAATGTTATACCTACGAGGATTTCTAATTGTCTTTAGCCCCCTGTACCATATTGACCATAAATAAAGACCACTTTCTATAACAATAATCTTATCTTATAAAAATTTACATTCCAATAATAAAGCTAGAGTTTAAGAATTTACAGACAGGATACATAAACGATGATACTAAGCGATTTTCACTCTAAGATCCTAAAAACCTCCAAGGTCATCTTGAGAGGCGATTCCTGTAGATGTTAACTCTGACATCATCTGCACAGCCAGACTGGGAGAGAGCGCCTCCTAGCAAGTGCTCTGTCCAAGATGACGGGACATTATACCCATCTGCACACCCGACAAATAGAACGGCGGTTAATATGTAGCCGAAGTTACCCGCAGGGTTCCAAAGAATAAGTGTACCAAATTTGGTGTAGATTGGTCAAACGGTGTAGATTTGTACAGACACATGCCAACTCTGCTTTATATGTATAGATTATACTAAAATTAACCCTCTAAAATACAATTTTCATCACAGGTAATTTCTTTAGCATTCCAGAATAACTCTCCCTTTTATCTGCCAGTCTTTGTCTCACCGCTATAGCCACCCAGAATCCCATACTTACCCAGCAAATCTTGTCACCGCTTTCACCATTTGAACTCTCCCACCTAGCTAACCATAACCCCATTCACTCGAGATGTTTGTTTCATCTTCCCTTTCAGATCACAAGTGCATTACATCACAATTCTTAAGATGCACATGCAACCGCATAGAAATATACCCTTTCCTACCAACAAACTTTTTGAATAGATCTCAAATCACCCTCTAAACTCTAGACCCCGAATTTTTAAGTATTCATTCTGCCACAAATCGTTTAGAATAAGGAGCTCAGAGCCATTCCAAACACAGAACCCCTCCATGCACTAGTGTTACAACTTGTCTACTGAAGGATTTAATATAAGGTTTTCCTGGAATTTTCTGCCTCTCCACCTGGAACTTACAACTCAACCAACACCCCCTCTTGACAACTGCTGTACATAACTCCTATCACAACTGTGATGTCGATTTCTGTTATTGTGAAATACATATATATATATATATATACAGTAATTCTAAATACATCATTGGCACCATACACGAATCTGAAAAATCATTCTTTCCAGAAACAGATGTTTCAGGTTGTTATTGGGTTTTATGGCACAAGGGCTATACTTGGCCAAGCTGCACCAAACACAAAACAGACAACATCAAGTAATTGTGAAAAGAAAGGGGGAGAAGAGAAGAATCATTTGGGCATCCCAGGGTTTCGACCCCCATGTTTATTAGATAGTAAACCTCATGGGAAAATAATAGATCACTAGGGTATCTTGGGTTGGTGAAGCCTGTACACACCTAAAGATGTGCACTTGAGGGGTTGATGTTTTAGAAAATTTGTTGTACATAGAAATGAGATTGCATATTGAAAGTGTAAGCATTCATTTAGGCTACAAATCAGAATGTGCCTTGAAGCTTAAAATATGTTGCGAACAATAATATTCCCATAAAATCATTGAGTTGTAGTTGAAAAATAACTAAAGAAAAAAATTCAAACTGTCATAAATGCACTCAAACATGTGAATATTTGTAGACTAAATTATGTAGTTTAAAATATTGAAATATAAAAACATGCTTTAATTAGTTTACTGTGTAGTACTGAAAGACATTTTTTCTTGACACAATGTTTTCTACAATTTTTTAAATTTCAATTCAAAAGAATGCCCCAAATAGAATTTAATTTTAGACCTCTGATATTAAAGCTTGGCATATTATCTATTACACATTGTAACAGAAAACTAGTTCTATAGTAATATGAACAGGAAAATTAGTTCTACAAAAATTATCCTTTGGGGCACGGCTTTTGCCATGACACAATTAGTAACTTTAAACTTTATTACAAACTCAATTGAAAAAATGGCTCTACTTTTTGGTTGGGTGGTGTCACCTTTATGAGTCGAGATCGAGATGTTCTTTGAGCCATATTAGTCATTGCAGCTCTATACATGTATCCAATAATTCCAGTGGACATAGGATCTTGTTCAGATATTTCTTGGAGTAAGCTGATTACCTAAACCCAAGACATAATTATTTAGACTAGAACTAAATTAAAAACTTTTAGCAAATTCATTTAAAATAAATTAATATTATAGAAGAGTAGTTTATAAATAAGCATAAGTTGTTTTCATTGTAATTATTCCATTAAAAATATTCCAATAGCCACACGGAAGAATACCTGCATGTGTATTAACACTAGAACGTGACAGGCACTTCTGTTACCCTAAAATAGCCACACGTGTCGCTGTGACCAGTATATAAATTGTGTAAAATAGTGATATCTGACATCACATCCTTAATTTTAGCTAACTTTAAGCTTATTTTACAATATTTTCATATGCTTATTATTTATGCTACAAAGAATTGTCATACTTGTAGAATACATATAAAAGCAACGAAATTCAGAAAACAAAAGAAAATTTGATATTTTTCTTGGCAACACAATAGTTATGCAGATTTTATGGGATATATATTAATAAAATTTCATAATCACGTCGTTCTTACGAAAGACACTTGTAATTCAAAGAGGAAAAAGACACTCCTAAAGCTGTAACTCTCCCTCTGCAAGGTCTAGACTAGATGGAGGAAAAAGTTGGAAATTTGAATAGAAATTGTCACTTAATCTGAATAGATAACCTCAATATAAGTCCTTTGGGTGTGGGGAGTAATTTAATTAAGGAGTTAAGGCACAAGGGCCATATTTGGTCAAGCTGTGCCATACAGAAGACAGACAAGCAATGGACATACACACAATTTTAGCTTTACTGACACAGTAGAGATATACACCCAGGGTGAATTACAGGATACATACAATGGCAATGCAGTTATACTTTTGCTTCAAACTGAGACATTTTTCAGTAAGCTTACCACATTTCTTTTAAACTGGGACAATTTTTTACAGTGGTATGATCAATTAGTGTTTTGGGTCCAGGTTCAATAGGTTTTGGGTTGGAATCCAGGTTTGGGCAAGTATGTTTGTTGATACAGAACACTTTAAAGCTGCAGATCTCCTGGTTTAATTTTCCCTTGTTTACTGATATATGACGCACACTATACTACCAATTCTGACATATAGATGGCGCCACTAAACGTGACCAATCTATCATCGTGCTGCTGTGCTATTACGCAGGCAGAGAGAGCTTGGACCTTAAATGTAGCGGACGCCTCGTCTGCTTTTTTGCACAAATTGTATCTAAATGTTTAATTGTTTGTGTTTATGTTTTTACCGTCCTTTGTAACTGTGTTCTCTTATAATTAAATATATATAAAACTTTACCCCGAGATTTTTTAATGATTACTTTGGTTTTTACCCCAGTAATTACAGGAGGACAGTTATAAATTGGCCCCCCAACGTTTGGCCCGAAATAAAATATCCCAGCTCTCTCTCGCATTTTCACAGGATTTGGTAGGTCTCTGAAGTGTTTGTCATCCCGACAACAAGAAGAATAAAAATTCGCAACCTGCTAATGTCTTTACAGATAAGTGTATTTCTCTTATTGTGATTGTAATTTTGAATCTTGTTTTGGCCACCCTGGTGAAACAGAAAGCACAGAATGTTTAACATTGTGTATGACAAATTTTACAATAAGAATACATATTATATTATATATATATATTTAAATTTGTTTTGATTTTTGTTTGAATCTATCTTACTGTAAATTCTGTTTTGTTTTAAATATTTAAATTTAGAATTGATTTCGGTTTAGAATCCTTTAATTCTAATTTGGTTTTTTGTTTGAATTCTTTAATTCTAACTTGGTTCTGGTTTTAAATTTAATTTTGGTTTAAATTTAGGCTTGATTTGAATTTTGATTTTTATTTTATTTAAAATTCTGGTTTTGAACTTCATTTAGAATTTAGTTGATTCGTCGCTATTATTGTTTCGATTTTGTAAGAATTCTATTGTTACAGGATTGGCATGGTACTGTGTTCAAAACTTAATTGTGTAAACCTTTCATTGTTGAATAATTTAAAAGAAAATTTTTAAATTTTAAGAATATTTAGTAACTTTTAATTTTGTTTTGTTTAAAAGAGAAAGTAGGCATATTGTTTTGTATTCACACCCTGTGTACTGTTTATGTTCTACCGATCTTGTGTTACTAATATTTTATGTCAGCTTACACAATTTATACACCAGTTAAATAAGACATTGTTTAGGACTGTTACATCCAATTAGGACAGTTTTCTTTTCTCGTCCACAAAATTTCGTTGGAACTCCTTCTCCCCAATACCCCCCTCAGGCAACAATGGCTTTCCTCGCGCGTGGAAAGAAAGAGGATCTGAGGATCCTGGCTCAAGATTTTGGCGT
Organism: Meta bourneti; assembly: GCA_933210815.1. NCBI lineage: Eukaryota > Metazoa > Arthropoda > Arachnida > Araneae > Tetragnathidae > Meta > Meta bourneti. The sequence goes on from OW119928.1 coordinate 76,181,162, forward strand.
CGATGTCGCTTCTGACATAAGGATTGTCGAATTGAAGAATCTCATCGTCAAATCTGATCAGTATGATGAAGACTTTGCTAAAGAAAGATTGGCTACTATCATTGAGGATAGAAAAGCTGAAGAAGCCGATAGGGAACGACAAGCAGCCCTTGACCGTGCTGAAAAAGAAAAAGAAGCAGAACGAGTCCTAAGAAAAAAACAAATGGACCTGGATCGCGCTGAAAAAGAAGCAGAACGAGTCCTAAGAGAAAAACAGATGGACCTGGATCAGGCTGAAAAAGAAAAGAGAACAGGATCAACGCTTCGAATTGGAAAAGTTGAGACTACAGTTAGAAGCTCAGAAAATTTCTGCAGACTCCGAAGCCCATGCTTCCGAAGGTGATGTTGACTTACCCAAGTTCGAGTTAAAAAAGCTGATTCCCTACTTCAACCCCAAGCAGGATGATAAGGGATTATTCTTAAATCTCTTTGAGAGACAGTTGAAGTTCCTGAAGATTCCAGAGGCCAAATGGGTCGCCTACTTGATCGGTGTCCTACCAGCCGATGTGGCTAAGTTGATCGCAAGGGAGCCTGAAGAGAAGGCTCAGGAGTATTCCCACGTAAAGGATGTCCTGCTGAAGCGGTTCAAGCTAACCAGCGAACGCTTCCGACAACTTTTCAGCCAGCATCGAAAAACTCCTGAGAGTACCTGGCGCGACTTCTACTTTGAAATCCGCAGTTACCTGGAGGGATGGCTAGAAGAGCTGAATGTCACCAACTTTGACCAGCTAAAGGACCTGATGTTGGCTGACCAACTGAAAAGGAAAGCCCCACCAGAGGCCCGTGAACATTTCCTGGATGACTGGCATGCATGGAATTCCCCTGGAGAACTGGCTGACAAACTGGATGCGTATGACAACCAACGCTCCACCTCTAGAAAAGATTCGGCTTTCAAGAAAAGAAATTTTGAAAGGCATAAAGAAGACGCAACCCGTCTTAACCCACCTAAAAAGACTTTTCCTTTCCATGGAAATAGAACGGACGGATCAAATCCTGACCCTCCACTCGAAGTTAAACCTGGTGTAGCATGTTTTGGCTGTGGAAAACCCGGGTACATCAAAGCAAAATGCCCAAATTGCTCGCCGCCAAAGAAGGTCTCCACCAATCACCTGAAAGCCTTTGCTTCAATTACCAAGGGATCACCAATAACCCTATTGGACGCAACTATTTGCGGAGTTTATGGAAGAGTGTGCGCTGACACAGGCTCTACACATTCCATAGCTGGAGCATATCTCTACTCCCTGTTTAAGGAAAACAACTTACCTTTTCAGAAGACGGAGCTGACGTTGCACCTAGCAAATGGATCCCAGACTCTGGAGAAATGTCTCACCACCCAGGTTCCAGTATACCTGGAAGACCGCAAGATTATGACCAACTTCATTATCCAGCCGGATGCAACCAACAACCGTACCTTACTAGGAACAGATTTCCTAGAGACCGCTAGAGTGGTACTGGACTTAGCCAACAAAAACTGGTTTTTTCATGACAAGCCCAAAGAAAAGTACCCCTTCGGTGAAGAATTACCTCTGACTCCCGTTCAGGGCAAAGAACAGATAGAATCCAACATCTGTCAACTGAGAGAGGAAGAAGGAGAAAACCTGGATCCTCACCAAAGAAAAGATCTCAATGATCTAATTGCCAAATTTGACACTGTCTTCAAGCTAGGGGGAGGGACAACACCCTTGATCGAACATCACATCAATACCGGAGACCACCCACCTGTGGCTGTTCCTCCATATAGGATGTCCCCAACTAAGAAGGAGTTATTGAAGAAAGAACTTGATGACTTGCTACAGAAGAACATCATAGAGGAGTGTGAATCCGCCTATGGAGCTCCTGTGGTCCTGATTCCCAAACCTAATGGAGATGTGAGGCTGTGTATCGACTACCGGAAGCTGAATGCCATCACAGTTCCCGATGTCTACCCTTTGCCCCGCATGGATGACCTCCTGCAGGATGCGAAGCATACAGCCTACATGTCCACCATCGACTTGAAAGCAGGATACCACCAAGTAAATGTTTACCCACCTGACAAAGACAAAACTGCTTTCGTGTGTCCCTTTGGAACTTATAGATTCAACAAAATGCCTTTCGGACTAAGAAATGCACCTGCAACCTTTCAGAGATTAATGGATGTATTCAGAAGAGATTTGCCAGTCCTGGCCTATCTGGATGATATCATAGTTTTATCCCCAAGTTTCGACCAACATTTAAAGGACTTAGAAGCAGTTTTTACCAAATTAATTAAATTCAACCTTTGTGCCAATCGCGATAAATGTACATTTTCCTGTTCAAAGGTCAAATATCTTGGTCTATGGATCACTCCTAAAGGAATTGAAGCAGACCCGGAAAAAGTTTCATCTATCCAAAATATTCCCCCGCCAAAGAATATCAAGCAACTGCAGTCATTTCTACAAACCTGTTCTTGGTACAGAAAGTTCGTCCCGAACTTCTCCGAACTGTCAAGACCCTTAAGTAACCTAACCAAGAAAAACACACCTTGGACATGGACATCTGAACATCAAAAAGCTTTCAGCACCCTAAAGAAATGCTTAGTGACACCACCAATACTAAAGCAAGCGGATTTTACTCAACCCTTTACGATAAGGACATGCTAGTAACTATGCCTTAGGAGCGGTACTTTTGCAAGGTGCAGGTCAAGATGAACGCCCCGTCGAATATGCCAGCCGACTACTCCAAAGTGCGGAACGCAATTATTCCACCACCGAGCGCGAAGCCTTAGCCGTGGTGTGGGCCCTCATCAAATTTAGAGGATACGTGGATGGACAAGAAGTCATCATAGCATCTGACCACCAGCCCCTGAAGTGGCTGATGAGCCTGAAGTCCCCGTCCGGAAGACTAGCACGGTGGGCCCTACAGTTACAAGCATTCAATTTGAAAATTGAGTATATCCCTGGAAAGGCCAATGTAGTGGCCGACATGCTGTCGCGCCCTACTTGCCTACATGAAGAGGATACGTGCGAAGCCTGCACTGTCTCTGTGATGTTGCCTTCCAGAAGCTCAAAAGAATTGAGGGAAGAACAACTTAAAGATAACGACATCAAGAAGATCATAGACACTTTTGAATCTGAAGAGAAAAATGAAAATTTTGCAAATTGGACTGCAAGAGGCTACCTGATGAATCAAGGTGTGCTATACCGTTATGCCCCTGATGTGGAAGCTGAAGACGCACAGCTCGTTGTTCCGGTTCAAGAAAGGGAAAATGTTCTCAAGGAGCACCATGATGCACCGGCTGCCGGACACTACGGAGCCGAGGGAACATTCCATAGAATAGCCTCCCGTTATTATTGGACCTGCATGAGAAAGCATATCACCGAATATACCAAGAATTGCCCAGAGTGCAATAGGTATAAAGCCTCAAACCAGAAACCAGCTGGTTTACTACAGACTCCTGTGCAGTCGCGAAGATTTGAAGTCCTATCCATGGACCTATTTGGACCGTTGCCCGAGAGCAAAGATGGGAAGAAGTGGATCTTCATCCTTGAAGATGTGGCAACCCGATGGGTCGAACTGTTCGCATTGCCCAATGCTACAGCGGCTGAATGTGCTAAAGTCCTGTTGGAAGAAGTACTAATGCGGTATGGTTTACCCCGAAAGATAATCAGTGACAACGGACCACAATTCGTTTCTTTTGTGATCCAACAACTGTGTTCCCTGTTAGAGATAGACCAATCACTAACACCAGTATACCACCCTGAAGCTAACCCAGTGGAACGGAAAAATCGGGATTTGAAGCCTAGACTAGCAATCCTAGTCAAAGATCAACATACAACCTGGCCTGAACATCTGCCACATATCCGGTTCGCAATGAATTCAGCAAAGTGTGACTCGACAGGACACACTGCTGCCTATCTAACTTTCGGACGAGAGCTCAGAACTACTGATGATGTCACCCATGACTTAAGAACCGTCCTTGAAAGTGATAATTTCGTCCCTGAATTTACGCCCTACCTCAAACGTTTTGCAAAAATAGCCAAACAAGTGAAAGAGAGGTTAGAGCAGAAACAAGACAAACACAAAAAATATGCAGACAAGAAAAGATCACCTGCTCCACACTATGCACCAGGCGATCACGTCTACATTGATCTCCATCCCATTAGCAGCACCGCTAAGGGAAAAACAGCAAAGTTCGTACCAAAGAGAGATGGACCATATGTCATCGTGACGCAAAAGTCACCCACCTCTTACGTGATAGCAAGCCCTGATGAGCCGACAGTGCCCTTGGGCATATATCACACATCAGCTGTGAAACCGTGCAACCAAAGACAATCCACAAACCCAGTGCACCCTCTAAGGAAACGGGGTCGTCCGAGGCATAAACCACCAGACTCAACTGCAGGTTCCTCATCGGGACGTCTTCGAAACCTGAGGGGGAGTATATGACGCACACTATACTACCAATTCTGACATATAGATGGCGCCACTAAACATGACCAATCTATCATCGTGCTGCTGTGCTATTACGCAGGCAGAGAGAGCTTGGACCTTAAATGTAGCGGACGCCTCATCTGCTTTTTTGCACAAATTGTATCTAAATGTTTAATTGTTTGTGTTTATGTTTTTACCGTCCTTTGTAACTGTGTTCTCTTATAATTAAATATATATAAAACTTTACCCCGACATTTTTTTATGATTACTTTGGTTTTTACCCCAGTAATTACAGGAGGACAGTTATAAATATACTATAGAACTAGTTTTCTGTTACAATGTGTAACAGATAATCACAATAGATGATAGTAGATCAACAAACCAAATTATTGTTGCGATTGAAGTTCTCACTTTTCCATGTATTACTCATTGAAGTCGAGAATGTTTTAACAGCTACAACTTTGAACAATTTATCACAAAACTAATATTGGCTACAGATATTTCAATTTCAGAACAAGTAATATTGATGCTCATTCAAATAAACATCGGACTTGTTCCTAAGGCCTTTTGCAGTAGTTATGGATGGATAGGGAAAATTACTGCAGAGAAAAATAAATTTGGCAGTACTTTCAAAGGATCTGTAATCAAGTTACAATCAAAGTGCATTTAAAATGAGGTTAAATGGAAGTAATAACTGATGTGACAAAAAGAATGAGGCTTTAATGTTTTTCGTCTGACTTGGACAAAAAACCCAACCAGGATCCACCTTTCAAACAAGAACAATCTCAGTCAAACCGAGACATTTGGAAGCCCAAGAAACACAGTATTAGTGTAGGAACTCCTTGAATGCTCCTCTTATAAATTTCAGTATGCAACAACTGGAAGTAAATTCAACTTGAATGTTAAAAGAATAAATACACTATTATACAAACCCTTGTCATGTTGATGCACAGATGCATATAAACTCTAGCCAACAACAACTTATGCTCCTTATCATCAGGACTTAACAAAGAGAGCAATTCTAAAGCATTGCACAGGCACAATAAACCTTCTCCTTCACCATCTCGTTGACGTCCAATTTCAACTAAATTCCAACACATCCTAGTAAAGACCTGTAACATTAAAGAGTACTAAGTTATGAATTCAATATGTTTCTGGCAACCAGCTGAATACGTTAAAATAAATATTTTAAAATTCTTAAGGTCAAACACATATTAATGATCTCCAGGTCAATAGGTACAACCCTCAAAATGAAAACTTTACAAGATAAGCAAAAAACATTTTGAACTGTTTTCCTGGTATTTTCTAAAACTAATTTTTATGTTTTAAGTTAGGAAAAACATTGTGGGCCACCACCCAAAATTTCAGATAGCTTGATATGTTCTTTTTTAAGTAGTGTTTTCTTAATTGGGGTTACGCCCTTTGGCATACACTTTTTCAATTTAAGTAATAAATAATGTGGGTTCCTCCCTTGCTTACGCCTTCTTACCTATTTGTGTTTTAATATCTTATATGTAATTAAGAATTTTAAAAGCTGTGAAAATTCTTTCTGAGTTAATCTTGCATAAGTATTATCATTATTGTTGATAATAATAAACAAAAACATTTGTTGCTTTAAGAAAAAACTTACTGTTTTACAATCACAAAATTATACTTTTTATTAATACAATATTTTTATAAATAATAAATTAATATTAACAATGTTATCATATTTTTTTAGTAGCAAATGAAATAATTATTATTTATCACAGTATGGAAACACGATTTGTCATTATTTCTTTTTAATATAAAATGAAAAGTAAAAACTCAGAATAAAAAATTATTATCTAATATTTATAAGACTACATGTTTTTTAAGTATTACAATAATTGCCTGATCACAATGACATCATCTTAGAATATAGAAATTTTATATTAAACATAACAAGTAGTGTATTCAAACAAAATAGGTACAAAGAATAAAGTCTTAGAGGCTCTATTTAAGGCTGTTGGTGACGTTTTAAGAATCATAATTATTATAAAAATACAATGAAAATATGAATTAAATATTATTGCAAAATAGAACACTACAAAATAAACAAAAACAATAATAAGACTACGAAAAAACACTAGTAAGAATAGAATAAAAATACACTATTTTAAAAATTACGGTAACTTGATTTATCACAATAATTAATATTATTAGCATCATCATTAAAAATGATTTAAAAATTATTTAAGACCCTTTTAAAAACAAGCAGAATAATCAGTCTTCTTGTTAATTATTACTACTCTTGCTTTAAAAGCATTAAAAATATTTTCAGTCTTCTTGTTTACGTTACTGTCTTTGAGAGAGAAGTCAGTCTTCGTCTGTTTCATTGAGCACATCTGGCCTGGAATCATCTTTTAAGTTAAGATACTCTTGCACTTTAGGTTTTGCAAGTCCAAATTTGGCTGAATAAAGTTTTTCGAGTCTTATGGAATTTCTGATAGACCTCGTGTTTTTACCACTTTGTCAAGGTCAAAGGAAAATTTCAGTTGTATTTCAGATGAGTTTTTAAGAAACTTAGCTTGTTTTATTTCAGAAAACTTGAATTTCACTCTATCGTCGGTCGTCTTTAAATTTTTTATTATTTTGGCTTGTAATGATTTAAAATCAAAGAAATCGGTATAAGATAATGTAATTACTTCGTATGGTCCCGCATTTTCTCTTGCATTTACTATTATTGTCGGCCATTCAGATGGAGCCCAGTCCTGTTTTTTTCAATCATGGCGTGAACTGAATTAACTGGCATATAAGTATGCTCAGATTCCAAATATGTTATCATTATTTCCTCAATATTTGCAGACAATTGTAAAAACCAATTGCAAAAATTTGATTATTTTTGTTTTGATTTGGACATGAGTCTCAAAAAAGTGAATCAATTTTAACAGGAATCTCTCTTTTATCGGTCACTAGCAGAATTACCCGGTGATGCTTGGGGTTGAATTGGTTAAATGTTGATTTTATTTCATAGAAAAATGCAAGCATCATTTAAGTGTACAGAAAATAATTTTTAACATCGTTTAAATTTTTCATAGCTTCTACAATTTGCTTTGGACTCAAACATGTAGACATAATATATTCATCCATATAATCCATTTCATATTCATCACACTCTTGCTGTTAGACAAACTACAAAAGCTTTTTCTGAGATGACTTCTTCAGAATTTGATTTTGAGTTTTGGAGTGATTACGAATGCCAATTAAGTTCATTTTCAGTAAAAATGAGGAACTTTCAGCATATAGTGTTGCACTCAGTTTTCCAATCAATATTTATTATTTGTGGTACACTTGCACCATGGATGCGATGTTTTTGAATTACATTATCATTGTGAGAGGATGGCAAGTTAAACTGTTATGGCATTCGTGGTTAATTTATTTTGAAGCACACATTTTCTTCTTGAAAATTCTATTCAGCCGCACGTGGAATAACAGAGCTTGTTTAAAACAAATGTTATCAGTGTAGACAAAGCAAACTCAATCGATTACACTTTGTAAAAAATCACTGCTTTCAATTAATGTTTCACAGGTACCTAAGTTGTATACGAACAGTTTCAATTTCAAGTAAGCAACCTCGACTTTCTGCCACTTAAGATAAAAAAATTATATTTTTCAACAGTCCTAGTTTACATACTTCCTTACTATGATATTATTATATACTGGCATTGAAGAGACAAATAGAGCCAGGGAGGAATCAAACCTACATGGCCTTCAACTCACAGGTTTCAAGCACAACGGACAAACCTACTGGGCCGCAACTGCGTTCAGTACCAAAAACAGTGATAGCAAGTTGGGGATCATCCTATTCTTACTGTTGCATATGACAACCTCCTCCAAATGAGCTTTAACATTTAAAAAAAAAACGACTGACCAAGTCAACTGCCTTTTCATCGGAACCACACCAGTAAGTCCAGTTCCCACGAATTGGTACAAGTTTCACATGGTCTTTAAATTTGGCCATAGATTGAAATGTAAACTAAGAGCCTTTACAACTGGCGTCTCTAGTACGGATTCTGGTTGCAAGTTTATCATTCAGTGCTGAAAATGATAACAGGTTGTCAGGGGGAACCACCCATTGCTATTACCATTCATGCTTTTGCATATAGCAGTCACTTCCTAACCAGCTTTCACACCTTTTCGTAAATCGACTTATCCAAGGTTGACTGCCTTCTCTTCGAAGCTGCACTATAACACAAAACATAGTTGCATAATCATAATGACAACAGTTAACAGGTAGAAGCAAAGGATGATACAAAACAAATAGGACTTTGACAGGTGACATGAGAAAAGTTCCCAAATATACAAAATGCAGAGTGATGTACCATATTACAGCACAGATGGTCTAGCAAAGCATTTGCAGATGGTCTAGCAGAGCTATAGGCTGCATAACAGTAATCTATTTCGAAGTATAATTATTTTTAAAATGATATTATTTATAACATTATGAAAATTATTACTGCTTAATATTTGAAGCGAGACAATAATTCTATCATTAATTGATTGAGTTGTTTAAGAAAATATGAGTGACATGAAGTAGATTATTTAAAAAATTAAGTTATTCTCTAAACTAAAAATAAAACGGAAATCCCAACTAAATATGAGAGAAGTTACCCTTGTGCATATTAATACAAATTCCACTACAAAACAAAAAGAAAGTGGCCTGTACCTTTACAGGTAAAATTGCATCAATCCATGAATTTGAGAAGTTTTCATAGCCAGGAGTCAAATCTTCAAGATTTCTCCATGTTTTAAAAGCTCCTTTATCAAGTACATCAATGAAAGTATAGGCTTCTGGTCCTGTAGAACTAGTAAAAGAAATCAAAATTTAGAAACACATTTCAAACACACAAACAGCGAGTAATCACACATATTGCACCTTTAAAACTATCACAAAATTTGAGTTCTGACACTGTTCTATGAATGTGATAAATTAGATTTGAATGTGCAATACAAAACTGCAGTTACACCAAATTATTTTTTGCCAAGATGTTATCTTAAATGTCAAGTAAGTAATTAACATTAAGGTTGGTCAGTTGATTGGATTGGGTTTTATGGTGCAATGGCCATATTATGTCAAGCTGTGCCAAACAATAACATTTAGGATATAGAAGAAAGGTATAAAAAATATTAACCATTTGTACGCTGAATATCATATTTTTAAAATTGGTATGTTTTCGTATATTTAAGTCGTCTTTTTTCCTAAAGTGTTTATAATTGTTTTTGTTTGCATAAACATCAAATTTCATTCAAAAAGTAGGAAAAATTATATTCATGCTGAATGTTTTTGCACAAATGCCTATAGTAACTTTTTGTACAGTATTACAACTGGTGTTACCTAAATACAGATTCGTCATTTGCTTGGAAATCAATAGCATTATAAAGTTAATAAATGTGGGTAACATAATGCGAACGTCAAGCAACCATTTTACCTACTTTATAATATGAGCAGTTTTAATTCATTTTTCATATTGTAAACAAATTGTAAGCTTTTAATAGTGATAAAAGATGATATCTGGCCATGAAAAATAAACAAGATAGCACCTATAAAGTTTGATATAGGTTATATTCAATATATTAGAAATATTGAAACTTAAAAATTTAAGGTCATTAAAAATAGCATAGCCCTTATGTATAAATGTAACCATAAAATTTTATAACATTAAAAATTATTAGTAAAACAATTACTTTTGTGAAATTTTTATGAAAAACTAAAAATTTGAATCATGTTTAATCCTTTGAGTGCAAGAAGATTTCCAAGTAATGTAGTATTGCGTTCACCCATAGCACACATAATGCCTAAGCTCCCATCGATTGGTTAGAAGAATCCTAAAAATGATTCTATTAATCAAGAAGGTCAAAACCAGTTAGAAGTCATGCAGGGAAGACTTAGTTGCAGAATGGATATATGAATGTAAATCCCTTAAAAGGTTAAAATTGTTTGATCATTAGCAAAATTACAATACAATTAGCATACAGGAATAATACATTATCATATTTAAGTTTGATGAACAGCTAGGTGGCATTACAGTTATAAATATTTACACTGAGGATAATGTGAATCAGTAAATAGTGCTGAGTCAAATTGAGTCACTAAAAATTGGTCTGCTGAAGCTCAATCCCTTCCCAAGATCATGACCAACCTACCACCCTTTAGCTCCAAAATTAGAATTACCTCCTTTCCAGATGTGATGAACATTCTGCATTTCAATGAAGCCCTCAAATTAAAGCTTTAGTTTTATACTAGTCACTCATGTCAGGTTTTTTATGTAGTCTTGCTGTTTAGGATATTTGCATACTATTTGAATTGTATAGTTTTTTTTATACATGCTTGATTACTTTGTCAATTTTATGCATTTAGTATTTAAGAATTATTTTTATATACGTAATAAATCATTCACGAGAAGTAATAAATTTACATAAATCATTCATGAGAAGTAAAAACTTTAATAAATCATTCATGAGAAGTAAAAACTTTAATAAATCATTCATGAGAAGTGTTAAATGCAATGCATTTATTTCACCTCTTACATCTCTAATAAGAAAGTAAACTATGAGATGCACTTTACATTCAAAATATAGATATCTGCATAAAAACAGATATAGGTAATGGTCTCTGCAGTGTTCATTCTTCTGTTAATTTCAAGGCTCTTCCCCACTTAGGGGCAATTTCTTTATTGTATTAGACTGAAAGGCACCTCATGTTTGAGAGAAATGTGGTAGACATCAAAAAATAATGTCTTCTAATTCCAAAACAATATTTTATATATTTGCTATGAACTAAATATTTTTACACATTTAATAAACAAATTTCTGAAACACAATTCAGTTGCTTTAACTTATAGTTTTTCCCACATATAACTTACAGAGGATGTTCAAGCCATTTTAAGAGAAAGTGTCCAGGAAAGTCGACAGGTAAACAAGCAACACCAAATTGTGCAGCAATGGTTTCATAAACAATGCCAAGTGTTATAGGTATTCCACTTTTGTGTGTCAATACCTGAATGAATGATCAAGTATTAATATCATACATTTATGATACTGGACAATAGTATATAAAATCACATGTAAAATGTTTTTACAATATCAGTAAAGGTAAAAAATTTAAATACAGTAACCCCTTGGCATATCGAGCTCCTTGAGGACAAAAAAAATTTAATATACTGAAGGTTGAAAAAAACCTGCTTATTAGAAATAAAGAAACAAATGACACATCAAATCCCATATCTTTGTTTAAAATTATATAAAAATACAAGTTAAAAACAAAATCGATGGTTCAACCTTTTGAACAAATACTATTACGAAAACCCCGACAACTCATATCTGGTACCATAGAGACCCCTGGAACCTCGCTCTAATGTACAGGGGTCAGACTGCAGGAAAATGTCCAACTACTCTTTCTAGACTGCACCTCCCCTCTCTATGCTTTGTTCAAACACATGGCTTTTCCAACATGCCTAAAATGTAACACTGAATCAGCGTCCCCAAGTCACCTTCTGGTCTGCGTTGATCTTGTAAGGGAAAATCTCCATGGAAGTCCTGATCTAGTGATGGACTTTTTGAGTAAGTTCGGTTGGTTGTTTTGGGTTTTATGGCGCAAGGTCTAAAAGTGGACAAGCTGCACTAAACACAAGATAGAGTGTAATGAAGTAGATAAAATAACTTTAAGATTAATTTTCTTGCCAACAATAAATGGTAGATTTTAAAAAATACAATACTCAAAACACATTAAATGTGAAAATAAATATTGAAATGAGGCGATTAAACAGAAAAATGAGATTATCATCGTCAATATAAAAATAGTAAAAAATTCTGATGCAGTGAAATAAATACGAAATATATATTATATGAAATTTAAAAATTTTATGGCTTGTAAAAATTTAAAAAGATTTGGGTGGGGATTTTCCCCAATCAAATCCTGCAGGTTTAAAATTGATTTATGGAAAAAGTATTGACGGTGAAGATTAAAAACAGGACAATCGACCAAAATATGGTACAGTAAAAGGGACTTTGAGCAAGTTCGGACTCATGGATTTGGTCTAACTGTTTAGGAATAAGTAACATACACTAAATGTGGTAAAATATTTTTGACAAGAAATTTCTTCCCATCCAAACTTTAGAGATGCCTAAATCGTTTTAGCAATTCTAACTCAAACTGCTAATAAGTTGTTTGCCTTTGGGTTTTATGGTGCAACACGCAAGGAAAGTTTTACTGACACAGAAGAAATACACCCAGAGAGGAACCTGGAGCACCTCAACAAGCAGGTTGCTCGCACAGAGGGTGAACCCGAGCCTTGGCGACCCCAAACTGCAACTAGGATCCTACTTGAAGTAGGAAACTGACCAAAGAAAAACCTCAACCCCTCTAGCTTGATAATGCCCTTAGAGGCCCTATGAAATTTCACATTATGAAGGGAAAAGACTAAGATAACTGGTAAAAAACAAGTGGCATTTGAATTCACAATTCCCTAAAGCAGTGATTCTCAACCTTTTTTTTGTCGCGGCACACAAAGAAAAGATAAGTTTAAAAGTTGTTTACTTACCTATAATACACTGTAAAATAGTTTATGACAATAATTGTGAATGTAAAATAAAATAATATAATATGTACTACAAAAACAACAGTATGTTTATTAAGGGATTAATTGCAAGGTAATAATAAGAATACTTTTAATGAGAAATTTGAGCTTGATGTTTTTTGATAATTTCATTTATATTTGGTTGTAAAAATGACAATGCTACTCTCATATCGTCTTCTACATTTAACAGTCCCGATCTTTTTTTCGTTTTTATGTTGGTTAAAACTGAAAATCCGAATTCACACAAATAAGATGTAGAAAATTGTAATAATATTTGTAAAGCTTTTTTGGCTATCATGGGATAATCGCATCTAATGTTAATCCAAAATGAATTAATTGATTCTTCCGAATATTTTAAAATTAAATCTCGATTATTAGAAAGTGAAATTAGTTCTCTCTCTTCATTCAAAGTTAATTCAAATACAGAAGTATTCGTTATCACAAATGGATTACGAACCCAATCAAATTTTTTTATATCTAAATTTGGGAAATAATGAATAATTCTCTCCTCTAATGTTGTCAAATGGTCAATAACAATTTTATGAATAGTTTTATTAAAATTTGGCGGCACACAAAAGTGCCACGGCATAGTGGTTGAGAATCACTGCACTAAAGAAACAAAATTAGATTTCCTGATTCTCGTAAATTTAATACACATCAAAGAACAAGTAAAAAGAAAGCGTACAGTTGTAGTGCATGATAATCAAGGCGGCATAACAAGGGTTTACTGCACATATAAAATAAACAGGGTTCACTCTTTTATGTACACAAAATTCAAGTACTTTTGGAAAATTTCAAGATTTTTTTAAGGGGACACATTACCCAAAAGTGGTAACATTTGTTTATTGCCTTGTATTAATTGTAGAATTTTAAAGAATACGTGTGCGAAATCGCATAGCTGTAACTATGTTATTTGACAAGGTATTAAAAGTTTTCCAATGAGTGTCATGTGTAAAACCGACTAACTTTTCGACTATAAAGTCCTTTTTCTATGCTTTCGATTTTTCATGACTTGTGTATTTAAAATGTTTTTTTTGTAATTAATAAAACGATTTAAACTTTTTTCTGGTTTATCATGATATACTTAGGAAATTTGTACATAAAATAAGGATTTAGAAGAATAGTTCATTTTTAAGAAATTTATAAAAATCAATCATTACTGCTTTTCAGTGTCAAAAATATTTGTAAAAAACTAACAGTAGTAAATGCATGCAAAAAATTGTGAGAAACACTGATAGGAAAATATTTGAAAATAAATTTAAATTTGCAAAAGGAAAGGAAATTTTTAAATATTGAAATTTATTTTAATTAAATTTTTCATTTGTCTTTAAAAATTGATTTTTTTGTAAGGCATATTATGTGTCTTGGAATAAGGATTCAAGTTTAGGACAAATTTTGTTTGAAATGAAGTCTAAAATTCTAGAAGTCTGCAGGACTAAATGAAATTTTGTATTTTTTCAAGAACATTCCATGGCTCCAACTTATAAAATTCAAGTGCTTTTCAGAAGTCTGGAAACTCAGAATAAATATTTTCATAGATTGAAGGATAAAAAACATGTTTAATATACTCTAATCGAAATTTTAAAAAATTCAAGAATCAATTGAATTGGCGAGTGCAGAAACCATGTAAGTCACATTTTTCAAATTTAGGAAAAATGGGCACAGAAACCACAAAAGTCTGTGACTTATAGAGATTTTGCATTAAAAACATTTTTATATTGTCTTATATTTGCTAACTGAAGCCACAGACTAACGTGTTTTATTCAAACATTACATGCTGACCCTTGACAAATCCATTTAAGCAATAAAGTCAGTTTCCAAATTCTTGGACTCATGGTTTTTCTACTCACCGATTCGATTACAAAATCTGAAGAAAAAAATCAAATGTATAATTGAAAAATATTCCCTTAATTACCTTTTCAATATAGTTATTAGAGGCAGAATAGAAATAATCTGTGCCACAGTAAAAAAGAGTGCTAAACATGACTTCATTGATAGCACACAAAATTATTCTGCATTCAGTTGGAGTCCAAAGGGATTCATCCAGGACTTGACCTAAGAAAATAAGGAGTTAAGTATTTAAGTAATTGGTATTAAGTAAAACTGGTTTTGCTCTGCAGTAATATTAAAACATTATTTACATTTTTATGATATAAAAAGAAGATTTGATCAGATATACTAAACAAAACTCTAACCCTGGCATCCTAAACATAACAGTAACATTCCATTGTGTAAAATTTCCAAAAATGGGGAACATGCTATATTATTTTTATCCTCAGGCATAAAGTGATGCTAAATTAACTCTGAGAAAGCCAAAAATGCGTTTCTTTGCTGTAATTTTGCAATTGAAAGCAAGTAGGGAAACTTATTTTGTGCCCCTAGTAAGCCGCAGTTAAGGGTAGCTGTGGTGGGAGACCCTCAATGTCTATCTCCAGAAGAAAGTTGCTGAACTGGAATACTTGGGTTTGCTGAATGTACTTGTGGATGGAGCAGTCTTGTAGTGGCCAATCAAGAGTGAAGGTGGAGTCATGTGACGAACAACTTAACAATTGTGCCAGGGATGTAGGATGTAAACAGATAAGTGTGGGGGAAAGATTGGTGCAGTTAGAAAAAAGATAACGAATTAGGCGGAATTACGCAGTGAAAAAAGCTTGTAGGGTGCTAACAAGAATTAACGGTTAAGGATGGTTCTTGGCCGCTTACAATTAATTTGTCGACAAAAGTCATATCTGAGGATTTGCTGAATTGTGGTATTATCAATTGCATAAGAATTTTAGGGCTATTTTAGAGAGAAATTTACTGAGTTCTAATACATTGAGGGAATACTCTCTTAACTGTGCCTTAAAAATGGGCGGTAGTGAAAAATAAATGTCATTTTTGGATTCAGCATTGTGAAATTGATTAGAAACACCCCAAAAATTACAGGAAGAATAAAAAGTTTGTCAATCAAACTAATTTGTTCCTATAATCAGACATTAATATAAAATCATTTTCTAGTTTTACAAGTATCATATTTTATTACACACATACTACATATGCATTCTACAAAATTTCAAGATATAAAGTTTTCTTTGCCATAAATAATAGACACAATCAGAGCCTCACCTGTACAACCCTTTTTAACCATTACCCACAATATCAACTCCTGTTACATTTTGGCCATAATTATAACTTATGCTGTTAGTAATATTAAAATTTTTTCCAGATTATTTTCTGTTATATTTTAGAAAGTAAATTGTGAGTTACACGCAACTAAAGATATAGATGCATGGTCTAAAAGTCCAAAATATATTTTTACCATCTGCTTTTGTTTAAAAAAGGGGGATTGAATTCGATGTTGGGGTTTTATGGCGCAAGGTCCAAAAGTGGACAAGCTGTGCCAAACACAAGACAGAATATAACCCAATAAAAGAAGAATATATTTGTGAGGTTCTCGACCAGCGGAGCAGATGAGGTGAAAGCAAACCTCCAAATCTAGAGCACCAAACAGTTAGACATCAGCGAAATTATATATGCATCTTTAGAATAGGGTTTTTTAAATGAACTTGTGGAGTGATAAACTCTTTTGTAAATAGCAAATGTATATATTGGAATGTCCTCATCTAGTGTTTAAATAAACGTGCTGTCCTCAAAGCTCAATGTTTTTAATCAGATACCAATTCATCAAATTGAACCAAAGAAAAAATCCTACATTATGGATATGAAATTCATTGAAATTCCACCAGCGTATTGGAAAGCATGGCGTCTCACAATATTTAAAAATCAAGTCCAAGACAGATAGATTTAAAACATGTAAAATGTACAGGTGATAATAAAAATATTTAAATAGTCAGATAATAAAAACAAAATCATCTGAGGCATAACCAATGAGACTGAAGAATTTAATTTACATATGTACAAAATAAAAAGTGCCTAAAATTTTGAAAGTGAAACTTGAACAGCCGAAGATGGACAATCCAGACAAGTCAGAAGCGCTACACCACCACTAGCATTATTTTTTTTTTAATTATCTCTTCTTGCGATATATCTTCCAATTTTTGTGCATAATGCTGGTGTCAAAAGTTTCCTGAAGACCAAGACATACAGGATGGCAACAATCAATCAAAGCCTTCATTCTCAAAGTCCTTATGGTAGCCTTGGCAATTCCAAAATATTTTAATCATTATATTCTTTCGGTGATTTTTTGTGTTTGCGCCTACTTTTTTTTTATTTTCGTCTATTTCCATTTTCTCACCAGATGAAGAATAGGTTTCCCCGTATTTTTCATCGATTCTATTAGATTTTATAGCATCTAATTTCATTTGTGATTTTGTTTTAGAAGTGTGTTTAAGATTAGAACCAGATGGCTTGGAGATGTTTGCTTTTGTTGATTTTTTAATGGTTGCATTATTTTCTTGGACAATTGTTTCTTTGTTTTGCACAATTGTATTTTCAATTTCTTCATTGGGAATAGTATCTGTTTGGACAGCAATAGATTTTTCAATTTCTTTATTGGGAATGATGTATTTGGATAGCAACGGATTTCATCGTTTTAATTACAGATGCGAATGAAATATTTGCTCTTGGTGTCTGACTTTCTACTAGTTTTTTGCTTCGAGATATGAAATCTTTTGTTTTATCTTTATGCTTTGGATTTCTTTTTCTTTTTTCCATTGAGGACCTGGACTAAGTAGGATGATTTCCCTTACAATTGAAGCATACAGGTTCATCAGTGCAGTTTTTGCCATGTTCGGGTTTTGAGCATCTGGCACAAATTGCAAGTGATCGGATTGAAGCCTGGGAATGTCCAAATCTCTGACACTTAAAGCATCTTTGGGGGTTTGGAATGAATGGTCTAACGCTGTAATTTAAGTATACTGCTTTAATGGATGTCGGCATGTCTGGTGTGTTGAATGTTAATATTACATGTTTTGTGTTAATACTTTTGTCATCTCGTCTGATGCAGATGCATTTTGCTGAACAAACATGTTGAGATTTCAATTCTTCGATAAACTCCCTGTTCAGATATATTAAAAAGATCAAATTCAGATATAACTCTACGACTACAATTTAGAGTCCTGTGTGGAGTTACATTAACTTTTAGTTCGCCAATTTGGTTTAATTTCATTAGTTGCTCAGATTGATATGCAGATAGTTTCTATTAAAAGATCACCAGACTGCAATTTCTTTATTGCTTCTGGTTCGCCAGCAGTAGACTGAATATATTTTTGCACAGCAAATGGTGAAACGGTTGCAAGTTTCCCTTCAGGATTATTCATTATTAAAAATTTAGGTATTGAGCAAGTATTGTTGTTAGAGGGATTTAGGCCTCCTCTAGGGCAAAGAAAATTTTGTATCCATAGATTAAATAATTATCTTCTTCATGGTGAACCCATACCCACGACGGAGTCCAACAAGGGAAAGTGGTTGCTGACTACTCTGGAACATTCCAGTCTCTGCACACACTTCAAGATACCACCATGATATAGTGCTACATGTGGATCAGCCGATTCACCCAGGGCATCCCTAGCTGCAACACTAACCCAAAATACTCAAGACAAGTGAAGTCCAGTATGACAGAGGGGCTAAGCACTCTGAAGTGGTGAAACCCAGAGAACTTAAGTGAGCCGATTAACCAGAACAGGCTCACTCTGGTCACTAATCTACGTTGAAGCATGGGCATGTATCAGGTACCCCAGGATTCCATTTTCCCCCGATACGGGATGCCGCATAGGCAAAGATGTGGGTCAGAAAAACTACAGACACTTTATAAAATAAAAATTAAACATAATGGAATCTTAATATGATGGATGATATATAATTGGATTTCAAAGCAAAATTGTTCATAATTTCAATGCTGTTCACGAGACACATGAAAGGGAAAAACAAGAGGGATGGGAGATACAGCAGTAGGAGGAAAAGAGAAAAGATCACTTGGGTACCTCGGGAGTGCGATTCCCGTGTCTACCAAAGACAGTAAACCCCATGGCAGAAAAGCAGTTCACTCGGGTACCTCAGGTTCGTGAAGCCCATACACACCTAAAGAAGATGTGCCCGAGGGGTTAAAAAAGGGGAATAAATTTCTTTGGTGAATTTTCAAAAAAATCAGCTACATTTCAAAAAGTTGCCCAAATTTTGAAATTGGTAGCTTTTGAGAAGATTCTGCTTAAAAATATACTAATAGTCACCAAGGTTGAAAAGTAGTAGCAAGTTTCCTTTTACTCGCCTGTGGCAGCCTTGCAATTTGTAGTGGCAGCTATCAGAATTTCGATTAGTCTATGGATGACTGTGTAACAGGCAATAGTCATGAGGATGGCCGCTTAAAGTGTTGTATGGTGATCCAAATAAAATCATTGATTTTAATTTACCAATATACATTTTGAGACTGCCCAATGTCTACGTAAAGTCTGATTTTCACTCATTTTATTTAATAAATTATTTTACACACTATACAAGAAACAATTAAGCTGTATTACAAATTTTCTCACAAACAGGAAGTCTTTCGAACAAATTGTTTAGTAATTTTCTTCAAACTTAATCGATCTCTTGTCAACTAAACATTGCCACTAAAATGAACAAGATACTTAACTAAATATTTACAATTTATTACATGGACCAACTTCAATTCTTTGCTTTAAAGAATTCATTAAATAAAATTCTTTATGACGCAATACCTATTTTTAAAATATGGTTTCAATAATTTGATGGCAATTTGAAAAATTTGGATTTCAATAAGATGTACAACGAAATTACATAGTATAAATGTTTAAAGAAGATGCATCCATTTTTAATTTTCTTTAGGCTGTAGTGAAGTAAATGGGTTGACAATCGGCACTTGGGACGGAAAAGCGAGTCTCTCGTCGAAACAAGGAATTTGTGGATTTGGATAGTAGCCAGTACAAGTTTTCCCCAATGCAGTTATTCAAGATTAAGGGTAAATGAAACATTAGCAATAAAAAGAAAACTATACATGATAGCAAAACTTAGCATATCTGAAATCAGAACAAAAATATTTCTAGAAACAAATCATACAAACACCAAAATGCATTGTTAGTTAAAAATGTAGCTCTAATTTAGTAGTTAATGCATAAAAATATAAAATTAAACATATAATTACCATTGTCTTTGTCCATAATAGGTAGCCCTTGTTTGATTACTGGATGCATAGGAGACCTCTTTGCAATTTGCTCAAACACCAATTTTAGAATTTCATTCAATTGATTGTATACATTTTCTGTGCAGTGAATTTTGGTAGGCTGACACCACTGAGATATCAAACAAGCACCTAAACAAATAAATATATTAAGCAAGAGAATGTAATACTTCAATAAATAAGTTAAATTATAATATAATGCTAATGGATTGAGAAATATAATGCTTTTAAAAACACACTGAGCTCCACTAGTATACTTCACAACAATGGAAAACCGTGTTGAATAGAAAACTACAGAATGAACTTGAGAATATACGATCTTACCTTTCAATAGTGTCAATTTATGTTGATTGTCTGAAAGGTAATCCCTCCACACTGTTTCCAATAATATGTGACGCATATATCTCAGAGCCCTTTTTGCATAGTATTTGTGAGTGAGGTTCAGATGACTGAAAACAATCTTTCCATTACTAAAACATATAAGAAGGCAACAAGAATACAACTCTTGATACAATCCATCACCTAACCATATTTTATTGATTAATAACATTGTTTTTAAAGTGAAAAAGTTTTATTTTCTGACAAAAAAAAAAAAAAAAAAAAAAAAAGGATTTTATATTAATTCAAAACTTTATAATTTGACTAGATATGCTGTTTTGGAGATTTTTAAAAATGTACAGGTCGTAAAAGACTTTTAACTTTAGATAACTAAGAATAATAAAATAAATTAAAATATAGACAATTAGTCATTACAGCAGAATGAGTTTCAGTAAGATTAAAAATAACTCTTGGTGTTAGCTAATTAATAGCACAAAATACTTCAATAGCTCAAGGTAGAATTTTCTTGTGGGGTACTTACTATAGGCTTCATGGACAAAGCATGATAGCAAGCTCAACTCATTGAATGCATAATTTTGAAAATTTTTATCTTGTCATTGCGAATGAAGGCTAAGGGGAATCAATAGGAGTGTGATGGCCCCCAACTTCAATGCCAATGATAGCATTTCAGAAGTGTTTAACATTTTGTAGTTTTATCTTGAAAAACTGTTTTATAATTTTAAACACAATTTTGCCCTAGAAGTATTATATTCCAGTGCTATGCATCTGAAGTGAATGCTTGCATGCAGTTCATATTAATATATTTAAACGTCAATCCTTCCTTTTAAGTAGCCCCTGATGCTAGTTGCACACACATTGATTTTCGATTGTACGGAAAAATATCGTACGATATTTTATCGTGTGTGTTGCTTGCACACACGTTTCTTTTCTGTGTAGTAAGAGCAATCGTTTGTTAAAGGCTCGTGACTACTCATCTCAAGTTGTATGGAAAATGAATCCCAAACATATTGTTGCTATGTGGTTGGTGTACCGTTGACTCAGGCATTATAATCGAACTTACAGAGTTCATCCAATTAAACAGAAAAGGGAACAAGCAGGAACATTCTACATACTTGTACAAGAACTTCAAGATGAGAACAAGTTCTTCAACTATTTTCGTATGTCAATACCATTCTTCAATGAACTGCAAACGAAGTGAAATCCAACATACGAATACAAAAATGAGAAATAGTATTCCATCAGAAGGGCTTGCTGTGAAATATGTGAAGTCACCGAATTCATCTTTTTCCTTGTCCTCCATATCTTCAAAATCCTTATTTAGTTCACAGCAGACATCTTTCCATGCATTTCTATTTCTGTACATTTCTAATGTTTTGTTCCATAGTACTGGTCTTATTTGTACCAATGAAATAAGGATTTTATTATCAATATTTTCTGCTATAATTAAAGAAAAATAACACTACCTTATAACAAACTGAACTAACATATAACAAAGTGAAAATACTATTTGAATACACAAGTAATTATTGACAAATAAAATGAACACACAGGAAGTCTACTGAAGACAGGTTATCGTACCAATATAATGGTGGTGTGTGCAAGCGTACAGTGTGTCATGTACGACACTGAATTCACGGAAACAGCACAGCAACTATCAGTTGAAGTAACAGTAGACGATAGCAAATCCGTGATCATGCCATGTGTAGATCGAACCTTGTGCAAGCTCCCATACTCTTCATCCCACTAAAAAAATTTGATCGTACAATATTTTTCCGTACGATCGAAATCGATGTGTGTGCAACTAGCCTGAAATCATACTGCTGTTCAAAATGGGAAAAAGCAATAAAATTATCTTCTCGCAAATATATGGATACCCCAAAACAAGATAAAGATGCCTTTTCTCACTTCCATCCTTAATTTCATTAACAGAAATATAAAAGCTCTGCTTCTTACAAATTTTTATGCATATTCAATAAAATTGCAACCAAAAATTAATATTGGGAATAGTAATTTATAACAAATATGAAACTAATTATATTTTACCAATTATTTACATACTTTACCATTTTGAATAGCAAATTTAGTTTTGGACAGAGGGCAACAAGTCATATTTACCCTAGGTCCCAAAAAGTCTAGCTTCAACT
Source organism: Meta bourneti (assembly GCA_933210815.1). Taxonomy (NCBI): domain Eukaryota; kingdom Metazoa; phylum Arthropoda; class Arachnida; order Araneae; family Tetragnathidae; genus Meta; species Meta bourneti. The sequence goes on from OW119928.1 coordinate 76,203,802, forward strand.
TCGTATAAGTCCTTAAATTTCACTTTTGTACCTTAAATTCTTCTGATAAAATTTGTTTAAAATCTTTTAACTTTTCTCACTTAGATGGAAATCTTTTTTTCTCACTTGAATGTTATAGATTGTACAATTCAACTGCATCACTTTTATATCCTATACAAATATGATACCCTCTTAAATTCATAAAATATAATCATTGTCGGAGTCCAAACAGGAAAAAGTATTCACGTTTGGAAATAAAGTCAAACTGATGTTCCTATGCCATCAAACTCATTCGCTGAGCCTGATTATATGTTTTTATATGAAAACTATTTCTTTTTATCTGTTAGAAACATTAGACCTATGAAAGCTTTCACTGTGTATGGATGACGATCATGCTTTTCACTTCATCAGACTAAGTAAATATTTGTTTGGTACTTATCAATCAGCAATTCTTAATTTACCCTTTCATCCACAACAATCAGTTTTCCATTATATGACCACACAAACAATTTAAATAATCTATACTTTATTTGAATACCACCTCTTATCACATAACTTGTTTATGTTAAATGTCCTCTAAATTTCTTGAAGAAATATAAATATTTCCTCTATATCGGGATACCTTAAACTTGTTAATTCCTCCTTTAATGTATTAAAATTGAAACTAAATCTTAAACTAAAAACAAGCCATTTTGTACCGTCTAATGAAATGAAATCAAGTTTTAAATGTGGATTCGTACATAAGCTGTATACAGGGTGATTCTACGGTCATGGGACAAACTTCAGGGGGTGATAGAACACAACGAAACAAACACTTTTCCCTGTAGAATGTATGGTTGCAAGTGCAGAGGTTGGCCGCTAGAGAGCACAGTCAAACGCTTGTATAAAAGCGTTATGTCGGCGATGTGCGATGCCTGCATCAGGTGTGGTGGTCGACATTTTGAACAGCTTCTGTAATTGTGCATTTGCGTTGTACTTACCGACTCATGTTTGTACATGTCGTTTCATTTCCATGTGAAAAGTTTCTCATGTTTTGTACATGTCATTTCTTTCTTACCCATTGTTCCTTGTACTTATCTTTAATTTATGCAAATCTATTTGTATTATTTCGTTTTGTCAAGCAGTTATTGATGTTTATTTAACATTAAAGCGTTGTTTCCATATTTCATGCCTCTTTCCAACTTGCGTCGGACTGTGTGTTTGTGCTGAAATGGAAAGCGCCCTCTAGCGACGATACATTCTATGGTGAAAAGTGTTTGTTTCGTTGTGTTCTATCACCCCCTGAAGTTCGTCCCGTGACCGTAGAATCACCCTGTATATAAAAAAATTAAATGCTCTCATGATCATAGGAATTTTTTAAGTAAAAAATACACAATCTGTCTAAACAATATGCATAGCCAAAAGAAATGTATTGTGTTAGGAACGTCCAGTTCAAATAAATGTTAATTTCATAAACTATTTCAGCATTCATTTTTTAAGGAAAAAAAGTGCCATAAAAATTATACCTATTTGGATCAAGTATGATACTTTCCAATTCATCCACAAGAATATAATCACCCAAGGGATGACTTTGGAATTCATCTCGAAAATCTAAAAATGAATCATTCGATACGTTGTCTTGTTGATAAAATATTTCAGCCATGTTTTGCAATATTTTGGAAATTTCCTTCTTATACTGAAAACGAATACGAAACTCATTCTTCCAATCTGTGTTATGAGCATCATATAATGCAGCTAGCTTAGGCCACCTAAAACAAATATTTGAAACACTTATTGCAAATGAAATCAAACTTATACTAATTACAAAAATTTAAAAACAAAAAACAAGTACAAAAATTAACATGTTTTAAACTTTATATCATTGAAAGCAGACTGAATGGAATTCTACATTTCACTCATAAAAAGTAGAATGCCATTCACTGAATTTGTTTTTAATATGTATCTAATTTCCACAAGTAGGAATTAATATCTAAATACATAATTCCTACATGCATGAGTATCCATGGATGTTTTACAAAGGGAAGGTAGAAAGACAGATCCCATAAGGGCAGGTTTTGATTTGTTGTAGTCATATTTTGCTACATGAGCAAAATTTTTAAAGACCCAGACCACCCAGAAATGCAGGGCTGCACGATGTATAGTCTTGAGATTTCAGCGATGAATCTAAATTTTGTCTCTATGGTTTAGATGGACAAGTATAGTGTGATGAAAACCAAACAAGCAAATGCAAACAAAAACTTATGTGGAACTGTAAAACACAGCAGAGGTAGTACAATGGTTTGAAAATGTACTAACTAGTGCTACAAAACTCTTGGAAGAACATTTATCTTCCTACAGTACAATGATCCAAAATACACCGCATCTGTAAAGAATGGTGCCTTTATCATGGTCGCAACTTCACACACCTCCAGTCCCCTGATTTAAACCCCATAGGACACTTATGGGAAGAAATCAGCCATAAATTGAAAAATTGCGATACCAGCAAAGATAACCTGAAAAGTGCCATTCAGACATCTGGAACGAAATTGTTCCAGAAACAAAAAAATTGTGAGCGTCATGCCTAAACATCTTAGAGAAGTTAGCTTAAGAAACTAAGAGCCTTTACCATGTGTCGCATCTACTTCACATACCACCAGTCTCCTGAGTTCCCATACAACACTTACGGGAAGAAATCGGTCGTGAACTGAAAAATTACGACACCAGTAGCAACGATAAACTGAAAAGTGCCACATTCTGGACTTCTGGAACAAAATTACTCCAGAAAAAAATTGTAGGTATCACGCCTAAACATCCGGGAGGTAATTAACGAAAAGAGAGATTCAACGGATCTCTAAATAAAACATGGGAGTTATAATAACATTTAATGAAATATATTTTATCGTACAAAAACTTGCTTTTTACTTGCCACATTTTTGTGTTGTGAATTTTGCATTAAATTTTTTATTTAAGTGCCATAGAAACATTCTATGCAATTATACTTGTCAGTTTTTCCATTTTTCTTGTTTCAATATTTATTTTCTAAATAAATTTATTTCAAATAGTAAGTGTGTAAGGTAACTTTTTTATTCACTACATGCTGTCAATTGCACACAGGAAAGCAGACTTAGGAAGAGTCCCAATCTAGCCTTGTTTTAATGGAAGTCCTGCCCAAATTTTATGGAACAAATATCATCTTTTTATAAATTTATTATTTTAATTGGTCCCTTAGGGATCAAAAATTATCATCGATTGCATATATAAACACTGAAAAAGTGTTTGAATACATTCATACAAATTCTTTTGTAAGTTAGTGTAACTGAAGAGTTAAAAAACAATGTTTTTCAAACCCTTTTGTTTGATATTGTTCAATTTCAAACTATAGGGACTAAGTGTCATAATTAAAACCAATTATTACTTTTAAGGTGTACTTTGATGAAATAGTTTAATTAGGTGATCTGTGTAAATGCACTAGAATACGAGGAAACATTGCAAGTTAACTCGCATAATTTAGATAATATCCCCCATCTTCATTTTTAACTTCAATAAGTTTAAAATTTTTTGAAGTAAAATAGTTGTTAATGATGATCTTTAAAAAAATACAAATATCTGGCCATCACTTTGCAATTCAATCTGGTGACCAAAATGAAACTTCTAATTGAGATAATTTGAAAAAAAAAATTATTTTTAAATTTCGAACCCTTTCCTTATTAAATTTTTCTGTTCTGTACAAGTATTTCGAAAATCGAAACTAATGTCGTTCAAAATTCTGACATTAGATTTGATGGTTTTTGCTTATCCAGTTTTTTCCCTGTGTAGTAACATCTAAAACGTTTAAATTAATTACAAAATTTAATTATAAATTTGTGGACATATTTTTAGGAATTCATAACGCAAAGAAAATATAATGACCATAGATCAGCGAGGAAAATTCGGGATCAAGTGCAAAACTTAATTCAATTATCTGTTCCACAAAAATACAATAAAACACATTACATTTATTGGCATGTTGTGATATTTACCAAATACTATTTTCATTAATACTCTTACATCGCATTGTCAAAACAAGTGTTTTTTGAAATCGAAACTCAAGACAGTCAAAATTCTATTTACATTTGCTGGTACTTGCTTTGCCATAGTTTGTTACTTTTCCCAATGCAGTTAAAAATCTCCGATACTGAAGACAGTTTACAAATGTCTCTAAAAGTAATAACATCGTAACGTAATATCAGTTCAATGATTTCGAAAGGAAGACTATCTAAACTAATATCCTTTTCATTCATTTCTACGCGAAAACCATTCAGCTTCTTGGATACAGCTACATTTTTTAGTGACCAGAAAACAGTTGACAAAATAGGCTAATTCCTAAACGAAACTCCCCGAAAAAAATTCAACTTAGCTGCTTGTTTCCTTTTAATGTCGAAAACAAACTTCTACATCATTAACAAACAAAACAAGCACATAAACACAAACTTACTATACTCATTTTATTTTTAACTGTTTATTTAACTGTGACCTAAATAACTTAATTAACCAATGCGAAGTACGTTTCAAGTCAAAATAACTGAATCGACTCATTAGAATTGTGTTTAATAATAATCTTTTTAATCAAAATGAAAAATATGAATTCAACTCGAATTTCAAATTGCAACGTCAATCATAATGTTAGAAACGTAATTTACACAAGTCTTACCGCAGATCATCTTTAAGAACCATTTTTTAAACTGCGCATGCGCAGCTTGTTTAAGTATACTGAAGGTAGGGATTGTTGGAGAATTAGCGTTTCTTTTTTTGGAGATGGGCTGTGAACTGGATCACAACCATCACATGCTCGTGGACGATTCTATTTACTGTAGGTAGATTGCCTCGTAAAAAGTGAATGGATTCTCAGTTCGATTCTTTCCTAACTTGTTTCACGAACTCACACTGAGTCCTAGCTATCCACATGTTATGATTGCTTATTTACTTATCTGGGTTGGTTTTGAGTTTTATGGCGCAAGGACCATATTTGGCCATGCTGCGCCAGATCAAGACACAACATCAAGTAATAAACACATACAATGAAAGTTTTACTGACACAGAAGAGAGGAATGCACCTGACAGGAATCGAACCTGCGCCGCCTACAACTCGAAAGTTGCTAGCGCAGTGGGCATACCCACTGAGCCACGACGGCCCCTTAAGCCGGGTCCACACCGGTCGCGCAGAACTGCGCCGTGCAAAATGTTCTGTTCATCGCTGCACGAAAATGCGCGGAACCGATGAGGACAAACCACGGAGCGAGGTGTTCGTGGTGGAATGGCTCGTGCTCAGCTTGTTCCATTCTACTCGCGTGCGTGCTGGAGGTTGTGTGTACGAAATGAAACTGAAAACTTATTGTATAAAACAAATTGTTTAAATGTTCCGTTCTTTACAAAGTCGGCGCATAATCGCAAGTGCTGTGTGTATTGTCATTGACGATTTATTAAAGAGAAAGGAAATTTTAAAAAGTTCAAGAAAAAGGCGACATTGGGTGACACCCGTGTTGGGAAGTCGACAAGCTTGTGGGGAGAATCGTCTTTTAAAGGATTTATTTGCCGGTGGACAATTCGAAAATTTTTGTCGAATATCAATGGAAGACTTTGAACGTCTGCTTGCTTTGACAGAACCGAAAATAAGGAAGGACACTAATTATAGAAGAGCTATATCTCCAAAAGAAGGTTGGCAATAAACTTTACGTATCTTGGCAACTGGAGATTCATTCACAAGTTTGATGTATCTCTTCAAAGTTTCAAAGCAATCTATCTCAACGATAGTGATTGAAGTGTGTGTGCAGGGCTCTCAATGATAAACTGAGACACTACATAAAGGTAAGAACATAACATTATTTATTTTAAAACATGATTATTTATACAATTATTCCTTTTACTAAAATCAGTCAGACAGAAAAATTAATGACGAATTGCTGTAATGCGAATGAGGAGGATGATGGCTATCTTTTACTTACGGTATTGGGGAACACCGTAATGAGTTGCTGTACTTGATGAACTCGTGTAAATGTGTTCCTGAGAGTACAGCTCCATCTCTGCTTCAAAAATTAAATTATTTATTCTGTGCATCAATACACTTCTTGTTGCTCGCCGAATTTCCGAAGCTTGGTCACCTTTTTGGTTTTTAATATAGTAATTATTGTTGGTTGGGTCTCACAACGCCGGTTGCTGGCTATATATGTGAATCGCCCTTTCAATGTTGCTGTGGTTCCAGTCCATTTTCTCCTGTCAAAACAACTTAGGTAGGAACGAAAAAACAACAGTAGGAACGAAATAATGATATTAGCAGAGTGAATACGAACCGGGGATCGTAGGGCGTGCGCGAGTGAACTGAAATGCCGTCCAAATGCAGCGCGCACAAACACTTTCCTTTGATGTGCCAAAACGGAGCGGATCGCGCGTGTTCGAAGTTGCAAAACATTGCGCAGTTCTCCGTCAGAACAGCCCGCCCAATCCCGCGCTGCTCGCCTTTGTTTAGTTTCGGCGCAGTTCTACGCGGCCGGTGTGTGGACGTGGCTTTACTTGTCTGGAAGTCTAATCTAATTAAAATGTCTTCAAATCTAGGGGAACGGTAAACTGAGATGACTGGTGTATTTTTGTTTTGCATTTTGAATTCATGTTTAGAATTTGAACTAAAAATGTGAACCGAACTAAAATTTTGTCGCATTTTTGTTTGGACATTGATGTTAGACTTGAACCAAAAAGGTTTTTTCAGGTTTTTATACACAAACATGTACAAATTATTTTGAGTGTACTCATTTCCCCTGTGTCAAGGGTGTGTCCAAATGGAACAGATGCAGTATAGGACATCTTTTGGCACGGTTTTATTTGGCGGTTTTTTTTCGGATTTTTGCGGTTTCTGGCAACCCCCCTAACTGTTAATCGGTAGCGGGATTTTAAATTCAATTTGGCCTATATGTTTATAAAAGCGTGCAATGAACAGCAAATTGACTTTCTCAAAATTTTTGGAAATAATAAGGGAAGTAAACTGGGCGGAATTCAAAATTACGGTTTAATGATTTATTTTTAAATTTCTGTTGATATTTGATTTCTTTCGCATTTGTGTCACTGTTTTGAATTTTGTAATTTCAATATTTTATTATTTACTTAAGATTTATATTTAGTCAAGATTTACATATTTTATCCAGATTTATATATTTAATCCAGATTTATATATTTAATCCAGATTTATATATTTAATCCATATTTGTTTTTATACCAAAATATCTTATTTAATCAAGATGTGTTTATTTTTATATGTCACGTTTTAAGCTGTTTTATTTTTAATATTTTTAATTATGTTTAATCAAGGCGATTGTGCAATGTTTTTTCCGTGTTGAACCGTTACCACCGAGATAACAAGGCCTGACCGCTGCCGTCATGGCGTCTCCCTAGTAGTCATACCTGCGATACGAACGACCACCGCCGTATTGGAATATTCAAAGCCTAATACAGTGAAATCTGTCTACAACGATACATAATATATTCTATATACGTCGAGACCACAGGAAAATATTGTTATACGTTATTGCAAATTATTATAGCAGTTTGTAAATATGGTTTTTCCCCAGTCAAAACTATGATAATCTCAGAATGAAACTTTCCACACCCTCGCGTCTTTCTTCCTTATTTACTAACGATAACAGAGAGTGTGCGTAAATAGTAAAAGCAATAACTTATTAAAAAACCAGCCAAAATTATATCGTAAATTCAATTAAAAAATAGCGAAAAACTCGCTTATGACTTTTATTAACTAAAGTACACACGTCAATCAAGCTTAATACCGCCCAATATCATAGTTTCTCAAATGTGACCATAAATCAAAAAGAAAAGAAAACCCTTTCTCATAGTCTAAAGAAATCTAATTAATGTTTTCTTCATCATTAAATCTGTAAAAATGGGAAATCAAAGCAATTGAACTGTAAAAGCAATTGAAGCGATTATTATCATAGTTGGCTGAAGAATTTTTCATTGATATTTCATTTATAAAATTCAAACAATTTTCAATAACTTCCAAATTATTAACGTGACAGGGTGTTTTGATTTGATTGTTATCTAAACAGAAATTTCTTGGCCATATAAATGTTTCCATTTTCAGATTTGAATGTATTACAACAGTGTAATTTGTTGCAGGTCCTGGATTAAAACAAATTTTGAAAAAAGTAACTTTTGACTCCTCAATTAGTTTAAACCAATTTTGTTTATGGGGTAATGAATCCAGAATTTTTAGCAGCCTATTAAAATTTTGAAAAGAAATAGATTCATGATGAGCAATGAACTCAGATTTGCTTTCGTTGATAGCTCTCAATAAATTGAATTAATCAGTTTCACGAATTTTATCTTCCCTGCTTTTACGAACGGTGGGACAAGTTTTCGAGAGATATTTAGGGCAATTCGGAAATATACTTGGTATAGTACCAACTTTTAAACGGAGACGTTTCATGGAAAAGGTAGAACACTCACCAGTTTTTTTGTTGAATTTCGATACATTCCGGACGATATCATCGTTTTGAAAATGAAGTTCGCAGACTTTGCTGCGTTTTGATGGTGTAAAGTCGGCTCGTGGAATCGCCCTGAGCCATCTTTTTCTAATATTTTTATCCTCTGGAAAGGAGAGAACCTCCACTTTTGGTGCATCACCATATCTATAATTTCCAGAGCAAGTAGGTACACAGCATCTAAAGGGCATTTTGGATAGCCTCGTGGTTAAGCCTAAAGAAATCGGTCTGGACACACGTTAAACGTGTTGTTTGACGAAAGCCTTTAACACCTTGACACTGTAATGTTCCACAAATGTTATATAACAATATTTAACTGCAGCTGCACTTGCTTTCCGGTAAAATAGTATAAAAAACCCTAATTTCTTACGCTACATTAAAGGTAATCCACAAGTAGTCGGCCATGCGGCGATGTTTGTTATGACTACTAGTAAGCGAGTCACGTGATCGAAACGTCACAGCGGTCTGGCCTTGTTATCTCGGTGGTAACGGTTGAACCGATGCGAAAGACGCGTTTCTTCCTTGGCGACGAAAAATGGTCACCAATGAAAAAACCGCGCCAAATGATGTACTATACTGCATCTGTTCCGAAGTATTGATCAGGCCGAATTATTTGGAACGTGTCAGTGGCTTGTTAAGATTTGCATGCATGCAGTCATATACCCCAGAAAAAGGTGTTCCTTAGGAAATATAAGAATTCGAAATTTAGACAATGGATGGAATTTGCGTAAAAGGGGAATGTATGTTTAAATATAAATTGTTTTTTGTTACTTTATAAATTGTCAAGCTTGTGTTAACACCTTAGTTCCTAGCATCTTTTAGGTATACCAAATCAAATAGTGATGATTGTTTATTTACTTGTCTGGGAGTCTATTCTAATTAAAATGTCTTCAATAATTTTAAAACAGATTTCTTGTTCGAAATGTGATTCGATTTCCATCATGAGGGCTAGAGGTAAACTGAGTTGACTGGGTGTTTTTGCTTAGCATTTTGAATTCGTGTTTAGAATTTGAACTAAAAATGCGAATCTTACTGACATTTTGTCACATTTTTGTTTGGATACCAATGTTGGACTTTAACTGAAAAGGTTTTTCAGGTTTTATACACAAACATGTGCAAATTATTTCGAGTGTTTACACATTATCGAGCTTGTGTTAACACCTTGGCTCCAAGCATCTTTAAAGTTTTAAAAAATCGGTACTTACGTATTAACCGCATGCCAGCGATTAATCGCCAAATCTGTACGTATTAACCGCATGCCAGCTATTAATCGCCAAATCTGTTGGAAGGGGTATAAGACGAAAGAACTGAAACAATCTGGTTATATTCACTGCCAAGTGAACCACAAATACAATTTCATTGATTCTGATTGTTTTGCAAAACTTTTTGTAGAACCACAGTTCAGAGTTCAGTGGGTAATTGCATTAGATCTCGTGTTCTATTTTCTCTGTTTTTAAGTCGAAGTAAATTTTTACGTAACGCTTGATCGTTATGAAATAATGCTGGAAGAATATTCCCATCCCAATGGATATTTGGGAGCATTTGTCGCGAAACAAGAGAAACATTTCTTGTTATGGACAAAATCTGTCACAATGGTTCTATATAGCAGAACAAAACTGGTTCAACTGAATTGATGAATTAGCAATGACAATATCAAATGTCGTGTTGCACAAATATTGCATAACAATATAGCATTATTTAATCATATAATAAATTTCAAATATTATTAATCATAATTAGTCATAAATTTTGAAATTAGGCATAGATTAATTTAGCATAAAATAGCTAAATTTAATGCATCAAAAGTTGGGTTTTATTTCATACACATTTTCCATAAATATAACTAATTAAGGAGATAATAATTTTTCAGACTGAAATGTGTCAAACCTATATTGATTGAAAAATGCACTAGGGGATCGGATAATTAGCTTTTTACGACGTTTTAAATTTATTCGAATTTTTTTGACAAATTTCCCAGAAAGAATTTTCAGTGTCTACATAGAATAATTTTATAAATATCTATTTTCAGTTGACCGTGTGAACAATATAATTTAAATGTCTGGCATTTACCTTATAAAATAAGTTATATTATATTAGTCTATATAAAAAGCATATGTTCTTGGCCAGGGGGACGGCCAATAGGGTCCTGAGCTGACCTTGAAATTGTTGGAATCGGCTTTTTAAAATGTTTTCAAGATAAAATACTATAAAAATGCATGGATTTCTTTAACAAATAGTTATTGAATTATGAAAATAATTGTTGTTCATAGTACACTATACTTCGCATAGAAAATTATATGTATTTAACCAACAATAAATAATATTTGTTGAAAAACCCTCGTAAAATCATTTCTGTACCGAAAACAACTGAGGTGTAATAATTTTAATACTGTATGCCTGTTTTTCAATTCATAGTCAGGACTAAATTTAATATACTATACAAAGACTTAGCGAATCAATATCTTTTTTAAAATATAATAAAGTTTAGATATTCATTTTGCATAAAAAGTTGTATTCCTAAGTTGGTTCAAAGTACAAAACATAAATACTTTTTTAATGTAATAAATCCAAATCTTCAATTAGCATAAAAATTCAATCTCTATTTTGTACCTCCGAAAATAATTCCTGACTATGTTAATGGTTTATTAAGTGTGAACTGTGAAACTAACAGCACATCCAAAACCGGGGGTGGGGGTGGGTAGTTGAATCCTGAAGGGAAAGATCCGAGGTCAACACCTCGTAATTTTAAACCACGGTCAGATGACGAGGCAACACCTGGCTAGCACCCTTCTCTCCAAGCTTCCACACCACGTCAACGTGAGGATATTTGAGGTCACGACAGATTTAACGCACACCAGCCCCCACGCACACGACGGTCTTTGGTTGGATCGAGTTTCGAGCTCACAACCCTCCTATTGCTAATCCGCTACTCTTCCAACCGGGCTACCGCTGCCCCACCAAAAAACGGAGTCAAGTAATCAATTTATATAAGCTATATATAGGATATTTTCACGAATACTCAAGACTTGAAATAAAAATGCTCTTTCTTGCCAACTTATTAACTTAGTACGCAATTTACTAACGTTGTCAATGTGAAGGGTATGCTTCGTGACTCTTGACAAGATGAACAATGCTGGGTACAAAATTAGCAAGTTTCAGCCTTAAATCGCCACTGTAACTAGAGCTACTCATGTTCATTCCATTTCACCACGGAATTTTCTATATAGCTTATTTCTTTGTTGTATTAAAATGGAATTAGCATGGCTGAAACCAGCTTCAACCATGTTCGGACTTGGAAATGCAAGCGAAAGTTTTGAATATTTTTCTACAACATTCATATTCTTCCAAAAGTAACTTAAAGTCCTTTTTTAAAAAGCGTTTTAGTTTCAAGATCAACTGACAATTCGATAAGTTCATCTTGTTTGTTACATTAGATGCTTTCAATATCTGCAGAAAATGGAATGATAACCCAATCTGGAATGTGCATGTTTTCAAAATCTGCAAAGCGCAATTTAAAATCATCGCTCAAATTTTGAAGATGTTTTGTGTATACTTCTAAGTCTTACTCTTTTACTTTCAATTGCCGTAGATTCGAAAAGTTCTGAAAATATTTTCTTAACAATGATGATTTAAATAAGGCTAATTTAGCTTGGAAATCTAAAAGAATCGTCCCAGCTTGAATAATCGTGACAGCTTTATCTTGTAAACGGGTCTGTATGTCATTAAATTTTGAAAATAAGGCAGCCAAGTAGAAAATATGAACCGAATTCAATATTACCCATACATTGATGTTTTTTAGGTACAGCTGTAGTCTACGCCGCGCGGTGTGGCAACGCGATTTTTTTAACGGAAATTTGGAGTGAATATATAAATCAAATTGCTGTTGCGAAACCATGATCCGTGTCTGATCGATTTGTAGTTACGACGTGGCTTATTATCCCGACGATTCCTACAAATCCAATTGCAACCATCGCGAACCGAATTCCTCACAGAAAACGTCATTGCCCCGTTGCATTTATTGCAAGAAATTTCTGATTTAATTAATCCCGATTCCTTTAAAAAACTAAAAAAAAGCTCTTTATCGCGACACAACTCGTAACAAAATAAACGATTAGGAACTCCCTCACTCCAATAAGTTTGTCTACCACCAGAAAAACTAAACTTTAAGTTAACGTTGGCAAGGTTGCCATAAAAACCAGAGAACCCTAACCATAAAACCAGAGAAAAATTCGAGATAAAAATGGGTTACATCACCCGGCATTAGTCGCTTAAAAGTGCGCCAAAAAACGCGCCAAGAGTCGTTGCCACTCCACGCGGCACAGACTACAGCTGTACCAAAGGCTCAAACCTTTATCCCCTCACTGCAGATGCCTGCTGTTGTATTTCTGCAATGTCCACTGTTGCCTGCTAATGTGCCTCCACAACTACCATTAATGTTTGCCTCACTGGAATCTGCTTTGTTTCGTTCTCAGCACTTTTTGTTTTGTTAATTCTAAACCTCTGCTTCTATTTTCAATATCCATTTCTGTTGATAATGTTATCTTAAGTCCTCTCTCCCTTGATCAAACTTTTACTACACATGGTAAATTGGAAAGTAAAAGGAATGTTTCAACTGATACATCTTTCTCATTCAGTGATTTCTCAGATTCACCTTTTTTCTTTCTGTTTCCAAGTTGCTTTCTGTTCAATTACATTTGGTAAATGGTGAGTATTTCTAATAAGATTGATAGTTTGGGAAATTGTATAGGTAAAACTAATATACTAAAAAACACAAGAAAAAATATCTATTTGAAAGTTCATTTGTTAATTATAGAACTGGAAGGGGTAGAAGTCTTGTTGAATCAATCCAGTGCTGACAATGTAATGATTTTACTTATATGTACATATAAAAGACCTTTACGGAGATGTTTCGTTCAATCAAATAAATTTAACCAATAATTTTAACTGAATATAATAGTACCATCACAATCAAATTTATATTTTCAAGTAAATAGTAATTCAAATAATAGTTCTTCCCCAAGTGGTGGTTTGGTTTTCCACCCCTGAAGCAGGAATTTTATGTATCGAGAAGTTCAAATAGTAACAAGTTCATTTCAAATATTAATCAAACTTCGGGTAAATGTACTCTTTATCCTAGGAAATGTGAAAAGTGTAGAGATTTTTCTCAAATATGCCTAAAGTTTATTACCATTATAAAATTTGTTAAATATGGAGATTCATAACTCTGAAGGATGTACAGCAACATTAAAGTTGAGAAAGTACCCCCAGTGCTTGAAGCTTTTGAGTTTCAACTATTTACAATTATAATTGAATTATAAGGAGATTGATTACATTTTTCCTTATTCAACTATGGAAGAATAATCTAAGAAATGGTTTTTTTACCATGTTTAATTCCAGTTTATCCTTTTCTTCATTTCTGAGATTAATTCCAAAATGAAGAATATATTTTTTGCTTTAAAAATAATGAATATTTTATACATTAAGCTACGTTTGTATATGTGAACAAAGTCATAAGAAATGAATTTCTAACGCCATACTAAAAATAGAACTCGGATCCAGTTAGCTGGGGTTTAGAAAGCTAACGGCTATAATATAATTCGTGCAACATCTAAAATTTATGAGAATTTCATAGATGCATCAATAAAATGACGTATCAATAATACAGCATTTGTATTAAACCAATTTCCACATCACCTTGGAGGTGACCCCTTTTGCAATCAGCAAGACGGGTTCCCCGGCACAGGATTTTTATACAGTAAACCAAAGAAAATAATCTTGAGACTTATTTTAAATCAACAGAGAATTAAATAGGTTTTGATACCACGACCTGAAATTGGGAGCGATATGCAAAGCTTGTCTGATCAGTATAAACTAAGTCGAGAGTGTTTAATACAGCTGTGAGGAAGCAGGTTTTTATGTTGTGATGCGAGGAATTAAGTGTTTCAAGGAACAAGAGAGGTATGTTAGCGTTCAAAGAATGATCGTAAGAAACCTTTTCTCTCATGATTATTCTTGCTACTGAACTCAATTTACTGTGAGCTTATTTTTCATAGAATTTATAATTTAGTCTTACAGTTAGTGTTATTACTACTTTTATCGAAATTTTTATATACACTCACTGCCAAAAGTGCGGAAGCGGTAACTGCACGAAGCGGTAAAATGCGAAACAATCGACAAGTACAGCTTTGATTGACACGAAATACTGCAGGAAGGTAGCAAATATGTTTATGCAAGAAACAAAGCAAAGCATTACATACAAAGATGAAAACAATATTGAATTTTCATAAATTATAAGATGAAGTCTTATTGGAGTCATTAACCAAACGTGTTTAAATCCAAAAATGTTTAAATGTTTAAATCCAAACCAAACAAACAAAACCGACATTAATAGGATATGTGACCACTCCTCATCCTCATACAAGTTTACAACGTGTGACCATGCTTTCCATGAGGTGATCAACCACCCCAGAGTCAAGTAATCGCCATTCCTCCTGTAGAGCAGTTTGCAACTCTGTGAGTGACTAGGGTGGGAAACGTGCAGACACAGCACGGCCGAGGGCATCCCAAAGATTTTCAATGGGATTAAGGTCGGGCGAGTACGCCGGCCAATCCATACGCACAATCCCCTCACTCTCCAGGTAGTCGTCGACGATGTTGGCTCGATGGGGACGAGCATTATCATCCATTAAAACGAAAGCAGGACCCACTGCTGCAGCGTGCAATCTTACAGTGGGTTCTAAGACTTCATCCCGAAATACCGGACAACCGTCACAGAACCCCTTCTATAGATATGCAGGTCGGTGCGATATCCCAATGAAATCCCTGCCCACACCATGATGCTTCCACCTCGGAATGCGTGATGCTCGATGATGATCGCGTGTGCCTTGTTCTCTCCAGACCCTTACACGCTTATCATCTGGCTCCAGGGCAAATCTCGACTCATCCGTGAACATAACGTTGGCCCAATCAGACACAGTCCAAGCCTTCGGCGAACAGTAGTGGCAGATATCGTCTTACCAATGGACGCTGCAACCATAGATGTCACACGTGTGGAAGCGTTACCACCGAGATAACAAGGCCTGACCGCTGCCGTCATGGCGTCTCCCTAGTAGTCATACCTGCGATACGAACGACCACCGCCGTATTGGAATATTCAAAGCCTAATACAGTGAAATCTGTCTACAACGATACATAATATATTCTATATACGTCGAGACCACAGGAAAATATTGTTATACGTTATTGCAAATTATTATAGCAGTTTGTAAATATGGTTTTTCCCCAGTCAAAACTATGATAATCTCAGAATGAAACTTTCCACACCCTCGCGTCTTTCTTCCTTATTTACTAACGATAACAGAGAGTGTGCGTAAATAGTAAAAGCAATAACTTATTAAAAAACCAGCCAAAATTATATCGTAAATTCAATTAAAAAATAGCGAAAAACTCGCTTATGACTTTTATTAACTAAAGTACACACGTCAATCAAGCTTAATACCGCCCAATATCATAGTTTCTCAAATGTGACCATAAATCAAAAAGAAAAGAAAACCCTTTCTCATAGTCTAAAGAAATCTAATTAATGTTTTCTTCATCATTAAATCTGTAAAAATGGGAAATCAAAGCAATTGAACTGTAAAAGCAATTGAAGCGATTATTATCATAGTTGGCTGAAGAATTTTTCATTGATATTTCATTTATAAAATTCAAACAATTTTCAATAACTTCCAAATTATTAACGTGACAGGGTGTTTTGATTTGATTGTTATCTAAACAGAAATTTCTTGGCCATATAAATGTTTCCATTTTCAGATTTGAATGTATTACAACAGTGTAATTTGTTGCAGGTCCTGGATTAAAACAAATTTTGAAAAAAGTAACTTTTGACTCCTCAATTAGTTTAAACCAATTTTGTTTATGGGGTAATGAATCCAGAATTTTTAGCAGCCTATTAAAATTTTGAAAAGAAATAGATTCATGATGAGCAATGAACTCAGATTTGCTTTCGTTGATAGCTCTCAATAAATTGAATTAATCAGTTTCACGAATTTTATCTTCCCTGCTTTTACGAACGGTGGGACAAGTTTTCGAGAGATATTTAGGGCAATTCGGAAATATACTTGGTATAGTACCAACTTTTAAACGGAGACGTTTCATGGAAAAGGTAGAACACTCACCAGTTTTTTTGTTGAATTTCGATACATTCCGGACGATATCATCGTTTTGAAAATGAAGTTCGCAGACTTTGCTGCGTTTTGATGGTGTAAAGTCGGCTCGTGGAATCGCCCTGAGCCATCTTTTTCTAATATTTTTATCCTCTGGAAAGGAGAGAACCTCCACTTTTGGTGCATCACCATATCTATAATTTCCAGAGCAAGTAGGTACACAGCATCTAAAGGGCATTTTGGATAGCCTCGTGGTTAAGCCTAAAGAAATCGGTCTGGACACACGTTAAACGTGTTGTTTGACGAAAGCCTTTAACACCTTGACACTGTAATGTTCCACAAATGTTATATAACAATATTTAACTGCAGCTGCACTTGCTTTCCGGTAAAATAGTATAAAAAACCCTAATTTCTTACGCTACATTAAAGGTAATCCACAAGTAGTCGGCCATGCGGCGATGTTTGTTATGACTACTAGTAAGCGAGTCATGTGATCGAAACGTCACAGCGGTCTGGCCTTGTTATCTCGGTGGTAACGGTGGAAGTCGCTCTTCGATTCCGCTTGGCTAAAGCAGCAATATATCGATCTTCCGCGGGGGTCGTAACCCTTGGGCGACAGGTCTTCGGACAACTGTTGGCTTGTTTGGGTAAAATGACAGAATGATAAAAAGAGAAACATCTGTGATTGATTGTCCTGTCACGGACACTTCACTTTTTCGTATTTTGAATGGCACTCTCATTATTTTTCAAAATAACATTTGTATTTTTGAGGAATGAACGGTTTTTCAATAGCCTTATCATGACCTTTTTCATACTTTGCCTAAATAGCATTTTGTCATTCTATAGAATGCCTAGGTATTATATACAATGCCTAGGGAAAGTATATAATAATTCTCATATTTCATACTTTGCCTAAAATCGCCGGGCATTCTATACAATGCCGGCGTTTCAAACTTTGTCGGTAACATATTCAAGATTAATTAATGATAACCATTTTTTGTTCTACCCCCATAGAATTCACAATATCCCAATCTGCCAGTTCAATGTTTAGGGACCTAATTAAAAACCGTGGATCTCAAAACTGGCATCTTTCTTGATAGCAGCGCCCTGGTAGCTTCGCGCTCTCGTCCTCGGTTCAACAGGCTATGGGTTCTAAACCAAGCTACGCATGGTTCGTCTTGATTCAGAATCCACTTTAAGCTGTAAATCCCGGTCTAATTAGCCCTCGTGTAACAAAAAATTAGTGATAAACCAATCTGTTTTACCTCAACCCAAATAACAATTTAGCATATTCCATTTGCATTAAACTTGGCGAACAATTGCCAAAGAAACCCATCTATTTCTAAATCTAACGATAGAAACTAGTTGGCAATACTTTAATAGGGGCTTAATTTTCTATTTTCAAAACATGCAAAACATAATTTAAATTATTCTTTTGAATTGTTTTCCAAAACAAATTATGGGGTTAATGGCTCAGTAGGTTTGCCTATTGTGCTAGCAACCTACTAGTTGCAGGCAGCACAGTTCAATTCCTCCCTGGAAACATTCCTCTTCTGTGTCAGTAAAGATTTCATTGTATGTCCATTTACCTGCCTTAAAACCTAACCAAGCTAAATTACATTTCAAATACATTAATGCAATGATGAAACTGAAGTTGACACAAGGTGTACTTTTATCTTTAGGTTACTTATGTGTTCAAACTACAAGTACACATTACATGTTACTAATTTATACTGTATATCTTGATTTAAAGAAAGGCTTTATTTCAATTTCACCATATCTCTTTTGAGCTGCATATATAGTTATACATTCTTTGTTAACTTCCATTAATGAATGTATTATAATGTAATTGTTGATTCGCAATGTATTTACTAAATTAAAAAAGAATCCTACCCTAAGAATTTCTAGGCAAATATTTGCATGCATCCTGGTGGTGGGACTTCTGGTTTGTATTGACATATAATGGCTTTGGGTTGTTATCCTACTTGCCAATCACAAACATTCTTTGTTTAGTGCCTTGTACTCAGTGACCCTTTTAATGGAAACATTCTATGCCCTTCCACATCCACCAGGATACTTGGTGGAACAAGTGTTATGGATTACTTGGAACAAAATGAGTTGGGAATCTGCACACCCGTGACTACATTTGTGTTATAAACCAATGCTTTAGCATGTGTGGAAAAAACACTCTCAATGCCTTGCAGTGTGAATGCTATTCTTTAAGCTAAAAGTGAACATACCTGTAACTAGGTAGATATTGCACCTCATTTCCATAAACTACTAAGTTAAGTGTTGCCAAGAAATACGTATTCAAACTATCCATTACTTTTAATTTGGTTATCTAGTCAGAAAATATATATCGAGTAGTTATACAGTGCGACTCCAAGAGGATAGTCGACCTTGGGTTAATTGACTTTTGAAAAGGTGATAGCTGGTTAGAAGGCTTCATTTTTGGATAAGTGCTGCATACAAGACTTTTAGTACTAACTAAATATTAGATAATATATGTACTTCAACTAATATTGTTGTGATGTTTGGATGAAGAAAATTCAACAACATTTAAAATGTTTATGAAGTTTATTACTACTGTATGAATATGCAATATCCAGTTTACAGGGAAAATAATTGTAATACAACACAGTATGTGTGTTTAACAGCAAATTATCTATGAAATTCTTTGAATATTAGATATGGATGGGATTCAAAATAAATTATGGAATAGAATAACTAGAGGAAAGGTTTGACATACAACATGGTTTCATTGCAAGAAAAATTCAATTTTCAGAATTCAAATTTATCAAAATACTTTCCCAGCCATAACACAAAATTCTAAAACGAGTTCATGATATCTGGATTATCTTATCAATAAACTGAACACCATATTGTGCATTAGAATTAACTTAATATGGCTGCCATTGCTTTGTTTACAATTTTTGCTGGATGAATAAAGCAAAAATCATTTTATTGTTTTATTAATACATGTCATTGCACTAATATAATTTACGATTTTATTTAATTAAAAAATATTAACTAATGACTTATCAGTGAACAGTTACCAAATGTAGGTACATACTTGCCAACTGCTATGGAGGTCTAGTCATGCCATGATTCTTTAGTCCATAAGTTAAATCTAGATTGTGAAAGTATTTGTTTTGGGAAAACAAATATTTTTCAGATGTTCTCACTCCATGAAATGAATAATTGAATGAAACAAAATCCATTTGAAAACTAATTTCTCAATTTCATTTTATTTACCTTGGAAATATGTGAAAGAAAAGGGATCTTAGGCACTAAATATTGTATATGATTACTGGAATAAATAATGGGAGCGATTACTTACGGACATAGGATATGGCAAATGTTGGCACATATGTAGGTATACAAACACTAACTGGCAAACCAAGACGAATGCAGATTTACATCGCACAGAGGAAAGAAATTAGCTATTTAGTGAACATATTCTACTTCTCATTTTCAAACTATACACCTGTCAAATCAAAACCACTATCTGAATATTTACGTATGCTGGTGGGAGAAGTCCTAACCTGGATGACATAAGACAAATAAGTTAATGGTGCATTTTGATTGACATTTAACATAGACTCAGAGGGTGTTGTTGAAACGCGCGTTAGTAAAGTTCAAGACAAGGAGCAGATGCTAGTACTTTCCGGAGCAAACCCGAGTTTTCAACAAAATAGTTTTTGTAACTATGAGTATGACGACGCGTTTGTACACTGAGATTCTGCAGATGTTCCGGGGTAGAAAATTCTGGATTGCAAACATGAAAGCGTTTTTCTTTTTCTTTAGGAAACATGTACAACTGGTCAGTTATGATGGAGTCCATTTAAAACACCAAAATGACAATCGTAGTTGTACTTTTTTCACAACAAACATCAAGCACTTATATTCTGACTAACTGTTATCTAAATGCCTATGCTAGGAATATTTGTCGGTTATGCTATGATCATAGTACAGCAGCCAACAAACCTCAATAGCACTTCATCTAATAATAGGAGAAACAAATGAATGAGCTTCATACCACTTTTGAATTTTGGTCATTTGGTTTCATCACAAATCTTTGATAAAGTTCAACAGACATACACATATAAAAAATAAGTGGCAGTATTCTTTCTTAGTAACATTGAATAACAAACACCTAATGGAGATTCATTCTAACTAGGTTGGGACAATCCAACATTTTTCCATCACCAAAACTAATCAATTAGATCTAATGGTTGATAAGACACATTTACAAAATTCTTGAACACAGTCATGTTTTCTTATAAGTGAAGCAGCTTCAGTCTTCTCTGTGTCAAATATGTATTTGGTTATTTTCCCATTCATTGCAGCACTGTTTTCAAGTTATTGAATGAAATTACATTCAAAATAATTGTAGCATGAATCATGAAGTTTTGAGTTTGTTACCGGGTGTTAAATGAGATGTGCAAGTAGCATACGTACTAATGCATTAAGGGGTAATTTCACTTCGAATCAAATGTCCCCTTTCTATGGTCATGTTTTAATTATTTTTAATTTTTATACAAACATGAGAAACAAAAGATAAGCTCAAATTGTTTTAGCATACTTGCCGACCTCCAAGAAAAAGTCAGGAAGTTTTTTACGACATAAAAACCAATGCACAATTATTAAAAATGAAAAATAATTAAAAAATAAATTGAAAGTGCCATATTAGCGACAATAACACCCAATTAGGCTTTAAAAAAAGGTAGCATATTCTACTTTCACACTGCTATATGCTTGGCTGCAGTTCAAACTTTGCGATATTTTACACAAAATGGCACCAAATATACGCAAAAATGAGCAATTAAACTTTTTCTTATGCACTTTACAGAAATATCTGCAAGGTTTTCTTGTAAATTAGTGCCAAAGAAGGTTTATACAACAATGTAGCAGCCACTGATTTCAATGTTTTTCTTTCATGGTTGTTATGGCTTGGCGCCAAAACTTCGAAAATAGCATCACTTGAAAATTTTGTCTTAAAAAAAATCAGGAAAAAACATTTTCCGTTCGGAAAACCGAAAAGTTGGCAGGTATGATTTGAGATATTTGGGTCAAAATTCAGTTGGAAATATTTTAAAGATGGAGTGGCAATTTTGAATAACTTACTTCAACAATAAAATAAATAAAAAGCTGAAATAGCAAAATTAGGCAGGACCCCTACATCTACATTCTGGGCTCCTCATACAATAAAAATATGTGCGTATATCGAAAATACTCAATGTTTAACTTGCACGCATATATATTTTCTCCTTTTCCAATAAAGAATTTTATTAAAAAAATATTGAAACGATTTAAAGTTTTTGAACCTGGAATACAGAATGCACATGCAGTGCAAATTCATGAAATCTCACATTTTCCAGATACTGGCGACCCCATGTAAAGGCCGATACATTGACTTTTGGTGAATAGTATAAATAAAAGGAATGATATGGGTATGAATTCAAGTTATCCAAATCTTACAAAATCTAAAATTTGTTTCCAATAAACAGTAGTACCAATCATTTTATTGTTTCATGTCTAAATCCAGATCACTATGAAATCAGTGCTCGCAATAAGCAAGGCTGCCACAGCCAAAGCACTTGTGAAATAGTAGCATAAAATTTTAAAAACAGTAGCAAAAAGTCACTTAAACACCTTGAAATTTATATTTCAAAATTTTCTTAAGCTTTTCATGACAATTTAGCAACCAGATTCCAATGTTTTTCTTTTATGGTTGACATACCTTGGTGCCAAAACTTCGAAATTGGCGTACCTAGGAAAATTTTCTCCCAAACGAAAAATATTTTTTCCCCGTCTGCCATTGGTTAAAAAAGGGACTAAATTTTCGTTGATTTGGTGAATTTTCAAAAAAAGTTGCAAAAATTTTGAAAATAGGAGCTTTTGAGACAATTTTGCCTAAGATACCTCTCGCTAAGGTTGAAAAATAGAAGCAAAAAGTCACCTGTGGTAGCCCTGCAAGTGTTACAAAATCCACGTTTTGTTTGCAATAAGTAGTAGTTGTATCAACCAATTGATTATTTTATAGCTAAATCCAGACCATTAGGAAATCAGAGCTCATAATATGCAAGATGACTGTATAAAGTTCAATGCTACAAAAGCTGGGACTTGAAGCCACAGGTCTCCAATTTTTGCTCTCGTATAGCAAAACAATGACACAGTAGAACATTACAAATCAAACAGAACCAAAACAGAACTTTCCCCTATTTCTTAGGTATCAAAGAATCAATTTCCCTAAGAACTAGAATGCAAAAATTCAAACTAGGTAATCAACAATACTGTTGAGTGTCATTATTAGTTTGGAAGCACTAATATCAATACCTTATTTTAGTGGTAATTTAGTACTGTGACTCAAACAGCTATTAAAAGTAACTTACAGCAAATTGTATAAAAAGATCATTGTAGAACTTTAAAATTAATTTCCAAACTTTGTTTTTTTATACAAAAATTCTAAAAAAAATCTATGAACATATTTTGTGAAATATAATTTTTTTGAAAACTTGCAAGAAATCCAAACTATCAGTTGATATTTTTTGTGACGTGAAGTGAAATAACCCATTTATAAACAAACTTGCAAAAAAAATCCACGAAAAGCAATTCACAAATGTCTATTAATTACAAAATTAATATTTATTGCTAAAAATATTTATTCAATGAAAAAGTTAGTCGTAAAAAGTTGCGGTGACTAGATTATCTTGCCTTGAAAAGCTGGCAAAGCCGATTTTGTGGCATATTCAACTGCACAAATGTACCTTGCAAAATATTCTTCCAATTTTTATTTTACACCCTATGTACAAACTTTACTGAATGATGAACACAAGAACCATTTGTATAAGGAGTTACCTTACAGGAGTTTGACAATTAATATAATAAATACATATCTTAACAAAATGGTGAGGCTTGAAATTTCTTGGGGAGCCCAAGATGCCTCATTTTGATTGTCAACTGTAGGATTCCACAATCAAATTAAAATAGGTTCAATTTGGCATTCATTAAAAATATCAATTTGTATGGGCACAATATCTCCTCTCTCAGCAAGTTTAGTATAAATCCTCCCTTACCACAATGAGAGTTTTGCACAGTAATTTATGCAATGTACAAATTAATTGACTTGATACCAATCGTAGACTATAAGCCATTATGACGAGATGGTCAGTCAACAGAACAGCACCTTTGAAAATGATCCAACAATTCTATATCTGGGGGTCTTCTGCCTATCAATAGAACAGCCTAACAGCTGTTAGGTCTTGGTTGCTTATTCTAACCTATTATTTGAGGCAGCTTTACATCAAACAATGGCTTGCCAACTTGTTAAGATTATAAACCATTCCAAGGTGGTAAGTCAACAGAACTGCATCTAGAAAAGGATTCAACAGTATTATATCCAAGAACCTGCCAATCAAAGGTAAATAGGATAGCCTCACAGCTACTTTAGGTCTTTGCTGCTTCATTCTAACCTACTGTTAACTCTTTCAAAGTATAGCTTGCCTACCAAGCTTCAATTGTGTTGATTTCCTCTCAAAAGTGGAACTAATACATTGAGGCAGCTTTACACCAATAACAGCTTGCCAATCTGTTTCAAACTGTTAATAGACTATAAGCCATTATAATATGGTTAGTCCACAGAACTGTACCTTGCAAAAGATCCAACATTATAACCAAGAGTTGTCTGCCTATCAAAGCAAAATAGGATAATCAAACAGCTGAGTTAGGTCTCTTTGCCTTTACCATCCTAACCTAATGTTGACCCTTTCTAAATGACAGTTTACATGCCTCCAAAAAGTATTGCAGCAGCTAACAGCTGAAATTTAGCATTTCAGAAGTGAAAAGGGTTTTAAAATTTATCCAGCCACAGCCATTTCCATTGTTGTTCCAGACAAACTTAGATTATTTTGTTTCCCCAATCTGAATCTTAAAAGTTTCTGGTTCAATTGTCTTTACTTTCCTTTCTGTCAAGTCGGTATCTGGACTATGTAGAGGGAACTTATGGTTTGATATTCTTAACCAGAAATGCCCCAGCTTAGCTCATGGCAATACTAAATGTAATAAGCCATTTTCTGTTTATTATCTGAACCATGATAGGAGGGCTCATTTCAGACGAGCATCGAGATTCTTGATTTGGAAATATAGCAATTTGCACTATATGTATCCAGGAATGAGCAGAACCTGTGGGTTTAAAGGCACTCACTTATTTCAAGGTTGTGAAAATACAGGATTTTCATGCATTTGTGTACTTTAATATTTTGTTGCCAGCAAGGTTTTTAAACCTGAATTCAGGATGAACTAGATCTTCAAGCCGAATTTGTTCTACATGCTAGATGTGGTTAACTTTTGATTTTAATAGACTTGCCACTTTTATGATTTTAGTGGGTTGAAAAATGTTAAATTGAAACTAATTAAAGATGAAACTTGCCACAAAATTTCACAATTTAGTTCCACCCAATGGGTAGATCAAATACTCATACTTCATGACTATAGCATCTTGTAAAATTTCAGTTCTAAAATTAAAAAATTAATTAGTACAAACTCTGAATTCTATCTTTAAACTAGTATTTATAATACTATTATACGGCAAACATTTTAACGTTTTTAATAATCCAAAAGATGATAATTTTTAAACATATTTTATAATTTAAGCAAAAACTATTACATATCTAAGCAGGTATGTAGTTTGCAATTCACATCACATTTAAATGTATCACTTATATGCTTGGATTCTAATAAATTGCAAACATCTTATTCATGTCCAAGTATTAAAATTAATTAAATTCGAGTTGAAATAATCTGGCTGTTATACAAAATGGTAGTAAATCATTTGATGTTATAACATAATTTGGGTATTCTTTCTGGGCTTTTTAAGTATTTTATAAATAGTTCAAATACAATTATTTTAGCAGAAATACCTACTATATAAAATTTATTACACGAGCACAAGAAAAACAATTTACAAATATATAAAAATATGACCATTTTAAGCATGTGCTTCGAATTGAATTCATATATTAAATTTAAAATTGTGTGTATTTCTCGAGTCTTAATCCAAACTATAAAAACATGTAGGGTCCTGTTTTATATATGCACTAATGACAAACTAAGAAACATTGTGCTTCATAAGCTTTTACAAAAAGAATTTCCAGAAGCCATGCTGCAATCTATTCTGAATACTTGTTCCCCCCTTTTAAATTTGCAAAGTAAAACTCACTACACCTAACAAATTTTGCAAGAGAAAAATTTCCTAGTTAACAACTCTTTTGGATAACAAATTTTAAAATCAAATATATAAAAAAATGCAACATATATCAATTCACTTTGTATAGCAATTTTATTTTGAGCAGGTGATTATTTTTAAATATATATAAAAATTCAAGCAGGATGCGATCCTGCGTCATGGAAGGTAGGCCCAATGATTTTAAATGATTGACAAGCAACATGATCCAACTTTCTAATGCATAAGAAAAGACCTGAGTTTTTATAAATATCTGATATATGTACACATAATAAAAGCAAAAGAACAACAAAAAAGAAAAGAAAAATGTATACTTCCAATATTGTACATGTTAAAATATGACATCTATACAATTCAAATTTGACATTATGAGAGACTGCTTTCGCCAAAAGAGGGTTCATCGGAACTGACTGTTTCCCGCTCTTCAGCTGGTACATACTTATAAAATCCAAAGCTTGTTCTTTGGTGTGGATCAGACGACTCCTTTATGGCTGTACTGGCCATTTCTTTTATTTGCAACATTTTGTTTTAAAAACTGATTGGAAATGCCAAGTAAGAAATAGGCAATCAACATACTTTGAGTCCAATTATTCAGAAGCTAACAATTTTGCTGCCACTTCAGCCTGCAGCATTGGGGGCAGCAGAGCCCTGTCCCCGTGATTCCACATTGTAAAATCCCCGCGTTAGAGAGAGCGGCACTTGTCTGTTCACTGGCCATCGTGGCTCATGTCGAAAACTTTGTGCTTCAGTTGTGGATCACCGTAGCAAGTAATTTTTGGCATCTCCTCTTCCGCCATGCTTTCTCGGCAAAGGAGCAGTGTCGTGATGGTGTCGAAACCCTTCAAGCCCAAAATGACTGCACGTCCATCCAGGGACAATTCACAGCAAGAGAACTCCTGGTCAGGGGTGAAAACGGCCAAGCATTCACCTGGAAGAAATGCAATAGAATTTTGAGTATCATTGCTTGAACAAAATTGAATACGCAAAACGCCAAAAAGAAAATTTAACTAACCATCTGAGCATCACAAAATTTCTGAGTAGCATAGTATTGCTTTTCCCCCACAACACATGACTGAATAACACATCTATTAGTAGAAAGATCCTATCGGTCAAGAACAGTGATTTTCGACTGGAAGAATGGCTCTGGTGTGTGGTTCAAATTGTGTTTATTTTATTTCAACGGTTTAGTTTTAAACTTTTGACAAGTGTGCTTGCGAATCATTTCAAGGAATACCCATATAATGAATTTTGAATATTAGTTTTCATTTATTAATATTAATATATAAAAATAAATTGTTTCAATTAACATTTTAAAAAGCTGACTTGGAGCAGAAGGGTATGTATTTGCTATAACATCTTTGCAAATCAATCAAAATTATATCTATTTTTCTGTCAGATCGGCAAAAAATATTATATTTTTTGCTGTGCTGCAGAATCTTAGTAATTAGTTTATGAGTATCTTGAGATGAAAAAGGTTGAAAATTGCTGGTCAAGAAGGTCGAAACCGGTTAAATTATTACTTATAATACTCAACCACTGATCTCTTTGGCACTACAAGAGGTGAATTGATGGCGATGATGAAGGACCTACTGGCATACAAATGCTATAATCACTACACCAGTTAGGCAGTCCAGTTAGCCAAGTGGTTAGAAGTCATGCAGGAAAGACTACTGGTTGCAGGATGTATATATATATGTCTGAATCCCTCAGAGGGTTAATACAGTAACCTCTCCTTATAGTGAGCCTCGATGTGTCGTGCATTCTACTTTTTTACTCGTGTCCCATTGAATTTTCGTTTTTTAAACAAAAGAGAAAGTCTCAATCTTTAGAATTGAGAGATCAAGGGCCATTTGCTTCAAGTATCACTGTTTGAGTAAATTATAGGTTAAACAAGGAGTTTAAGCCTGAGGATTAGGACATATATTCTAGAGAACAAATAATTCTGAATAAATAAGTAGCTCCTCCACCAAGAGCCAGAAAAATTTCGAGCCTCTGATGAGAACATGAGTTGTAGGACAGCATTCATCCCATCCGCCTATCTTGAAAAGCAAACTAAGGAATATCTGCTATCAAAAAATTACCACATTCAGTATTTCATGAGATTTTACTAATTTTTTTTATACCTTGTGGTTTTATAATTTTAAATAAAAGAAATACTTGATTTAATGTATCATTTGAGCTTTCCTACTATGAGCAATATTTCTCAGCTCTCGCTTCCTTCAATATATTGTGTTTCTCTTGTTCCCAAGCACTATACATTGTTATTGCAATTTCATTCAAAATTCGGAGTTGAACAGATTATCTTTACTGTCTTTTTATTCATTACAAATTTAGTCCAAAAAATTATTGGGATTTTTAGTAAAGGAAGTAAAAACACCTAAAATGTTTCCAAAAACCTTGGAAATGACAAAATTCATGTTTCTTTTCATTTTGTAAGTATTTTTTTATAATTTTTGAGAATGTACAATACTTGGCTGTGATTTTTTAATGATAAAAATTATTCCTCAAACTTACAGCAATTCAATCCAAATATCAAGTTAAAGAAAATAAAAGAAAATTCTGGCCAGAATCTATAATAGCTTCTTTTATTTGGTCCTCCAAAATATTAGATTAAAAAACTGAACAGCATAAACATAATTACTAAGCCCCATACACTTTTGATACAGATTGATTGGACAAGAGAAACATACCTTTTGTTATGTCCCATACTCTTACACTTCGATCGTAGCCTTTGGAATCGTATGTTAGGCAGCGTTTTCCCTGTTCCTCCATTCGAATCTGATCAGCAGGAGCACTGTGACCTCTCAATGTGAACCTTAAATTTAATACACAAAAATTAAAACTTCAGCAATCAGCAAAATTTAGGTTTACCTAGTTTAATTTAAGTTATTTATAATACATGAAAAATTTGATGGAAAGTGTTTGAAGTTGAACAAAATTCATCAACTTTGACTACTAAATCCTTTTCCAATATATTCTATTACAATTTATCAACATTTCACATCAACATAATGTTAAAACAACTCCAAAAGTATGTAATGTGAAATTTTATAGAAAATTGTTCTCTACTTTCATCATTATTATATTTTAAAGAAATGATTTACATGAGACAGGTAAATAGTATAACCCATCAAATTAAAATAAAGAATTTTATACTTTGTAAAAATCCATTTTCAATCCACAAAACAGTTATAAAGACACAGTGAGCTGTCATGCAGAAGGGACTGAAATTTTATAATTCAATACACCCTCCATGATTTTGTGTCAATATCAGTATAATTTTAAAAAGGTATACAAAATTCAAAGCTGTATAGATAAAAGAAAAGATATTTTTAAAATTAAATCATATTTAAACATAAATTTCAAAATAAAGAGTGTTCATAAGTTATTACATAATTCATGTTTTTACTTCAATTTCATTTGCAAATGGACAGAAATTTCTTAGGTTTACTTAATCCAACCAATTATTCTTATATATTTCAGATATTAAATTAAATTTGACAAAGGCAAGCTGTAGATATTCAAAATTACCCTCTTCCTACACTAGGGTTTAAAAAATGGTAATGAATTATCATTTTTGGATATTGGTGAGAATTACTGTTTCCGAAGCATCATAACTGATTTTCTTAGTTTTATTTTTTGCTCCATTTTTGAGATAAAAACTAAGCCTTTTAAAAAAAATTTTCTACAGAACTTTTGGCGAATAATAAGGCTTTTAAGGTCCCTTACAAACTAAAATGAAAAACCAGGCCCATAGGAGCCCTGCCTGTTCAAGCTGATCTAGTTTCCACATCTGGCACAAAATTTTTACACAAGATAAAAAGTGGAACCAATTTTAAGCAATTTGACATGAAGTGATCCTGCATTTATTAGCTACTAGCTGAATTTACCCGGCGTTGCTCGGGTTTAATTGGTTGAATGTCGATTGAAAGTGATCTAAAAAATCACTCTTCTGTCAGAAAATGCAAATATAGAGAAAAAATAAGCGAGTGCAAAATAACTTTTAAAATTGAGATTTTTATAGCATTTACAATTTACTTTGGATCCATTTCACGTACTATAGGTAAGACAAACCTACAAAAACTGATGAGATGATAATATACAAAAGTCGATTTTAAGTTTTGGAGTGCTTGTGAATGCCCTTTAAGCTCATTTTCTAAAGAGAAAATGACATACATCGTATTATTGCAGTCAGTTTTTCTTATCAATATTTTTTTATTTGTAGCACCTTGCACCAGGAATGCGAATTCCACCATCATTATGAAAGGCTGACAAATCATAATGATATGATATTATGATCAACGTTTCAAGCAATTACACTTTATGCTTGAAAATTCCATCCCGCATTTTACAGACGAGATACATAAGCGATTTTCAGCACAACCGCACCCATCTGAGATTGCATCATACTCTAAGATTCTAAAAAACTCCAATGCACAGCCAGACTGGGAGAGCGCCCCCTAGCAAGTGCTCTGTCCAGGATGATGGAACATTACATCCCTCTGTACACCCAAGATAAATAGAACGGATTAATATGTAGCCTATGTTACCCGTAGGGTTCCAAAGAATAAGTGTACCAAATTTGGTGTGGATTGGTCAAACGATATAGATTTGTAGAGAGAACAGACAGACAGATGCCAAATCTGCTTTATATGTATATATTTCTGAAATAGCTGTTGTCCCAGTTGGGTCAAGTGACACCCACAAAAACCCATGTATGTGAAGATAAAGGCTCGGACCAGATATGGATTTTTGAACAGGTTTTTATTTTAGCTGATACTACAATTATTTCATCAGTTGAAATAAAATTTGCCAATTTATTACTAAGTTAAAAATTAAAAGATCTACACAACATGGATTCACTGACCTCCTGGCTCCAGTGGACAAATCCCACACCAACACCCAGGTGTTCTCCAAGCCATTGATGACACAACCGCCTTGGGAGGATATGGCGATGCTACAACTACTGCTCTCAGGTTTCCATTTCTTGAACAGGGTACCACTTTGCAAATCATACACAATAATGAAATTGGGAGAAGTATCGTGCAGCTCCTGTCAAAGATAAAAAATACTTATATTAAGAAACACAGTAATAAATATAACATATAGTACAGATCTGTAAACCCTGGTACATGGATACAAAAAACTACATGGAGGATTAAGATATGTGTGTGTGAATTCTTATAAATACAATACTACCAGTGGAAATTTAGTACACATGAAATTGTGATATTAAATTTTAACAAATGCATTAACTTATCAGATAATATGGTTTTAACACCAACATAGATCCACTTCACAAAGGTAGGTATTTTAATTAACGTCACACTGGAGCAACACAACAGGCTATTGACGACAGTCTGGGATCAATCCCAAAGGGAAAGATCTGAGGACAACACCAAGTAATTTTGAGCCATGGTCATGACGAGGCAGCACCTGAGCTGGCACTCCACTCTCCAAACTTCCACACCAACGTGAGGACATTTGAGGCCATGATGGATTTAACGTGCACCAGCCCCCTGTACACAACGATCTTTGGTTGTATTCAAACTCGCAACCCTCCGGCTGCTAATCCGTTACTCTTCCAACTAGGCTACTGCAACCCCTTCACAAAGAGTAAAGGGTGCATTAAAATTAAATTATTCATACTAACCCTGCAAACAGAAACAACATAGTGACCATCATCACTTATAGCAGATAACCGTGTAACAAATTCGTGGTGGGGTATCCTGAGATCATAAACTAATTTTCTGCTTGTGAGGTCCCACACAAGCAATGGGAAGGGCTTTTGTGTTTCATCTCCACAGACGCATATTCTGCCATTTGCACTCACCAGCAAACTGTTCAAAAACCTGTCAAAAATACATTTGGAAATTGAGTAATACTTTATTGACACAAATTCAGAGGAAATAATTGATGATATAAGGATGAAAATGATTATATCAGTTAATATTTATTACAGCATCATCACATTTTAGTTTAGTGATAAAAATATTTTGTATGAATGCTTCGTATCCAAAATTTCACTATCTGTAGTAAAATAAGTGACTGCCATAGTGCTTCCATAAGTCTAAAGGTAATTTGGAAGTATAGAAAAAGCCACTGTGTCATCATGACAGTATACAATGCACATGGGAAAATGTCTCTAAACACAATAATTGCAAGAAAATGACACCGATTAACCCTCAGTAAGCCATGAGATTTCTGAGTAGTCTACTATAGCTTTTACTCTACATCCATTTAACTACTACATAACCACATCTATTGTGGTTAGAAGAATCCCACTAAACATCCTATTGGTCAAAACAAGTTAGAGGCCATGCAGGGTACTGCTTTTATAACCTTTGTGAAAGCAAAATGAAATTGACAGAAATTCTGGAGCATAAAACATGGATCATCAATCAATGGAAATATGTATATCAGATGAATCAACCTTTAGGATGTTTCCTTCAAAGCATGTATTTATATTTTGAGAAAACTGGAGGAAGCATACAACTCAGACTCAACATGGAAAGAAAGATGAGGTTCTAGGTTAGTGTTCTCTAAACCAGGATGGGCAAATATTGACAAAGTATTATTTTCAAAAACAATTTTTCCACGAAAACAAAATTAAGTTGATGCATGTAGCATGTTTGTATCTTAAGTAAGTTAAATGCATAAAAATATGAATGACAGCCACAATTTTTTGCAATAAAGTAACTAATTTTATGAAAACACCATCACAAAGAGATTAAAAAAATCTCTGTGATGATGTGGAGGCAGAATATAGGTTGTGTCTCTACACAAGCCACTTCATTTTTTCTCCTAATTACCAAACCAAAAGACAAAATCCCCATCTGGTAGATGAGGGAACTTTTTATACCAACAAGTGTTATGAATGAACAGGAAAGATAACTAGTAGATACTCTAAGACCATTTTGAGTGACCATTCTGTTCAATAATGCAGGTAGTTTTCTACAGGGAATAGAATCTCCAGTCAATAATGTCCCAACCACAGGAGTGTCCAATTATGGTTTGAAGTACACAAGGACACATCTTCTGTGGCTTTCACAGCACTAAACATAAGCATGATCAAGTCAAACATCAACACACAATACTTCCCACAAATTCATGATTTGATTTTTTCACAAGTGATAAATATCACAATGAAACTTTTTCCCAGAAAAAAGGAACTTTTCAATTCAGAATTTTTTTATTTTCTTGAAAAATATTTCATATTAAAGAAATATTCGAAAAACCTTTCTTTTGACAGAAACACAAAAGCTTACTCAGAATACATTTTTATCTATGCACACAAAATACTAAATTATTGATGATATATAAAACAAAAATTTTTCTATGAGATGAAATGACACTAAGATAATTTAATATTAATAATTAAATGAAAAACAAGTAAAAGTGACACAAGTAAAACAATATTCTACAATGTCCCCATGAAAACCCAAAATACCTCAATACTACAAATTTTTAACAAACAATTGTTTTACTTTACTTCAGCTTTTAAACTTGTGCTATGTAAATTGTAAACAAACAATAAATGCTTGAAAAAATTAAGTGATATTTTAAGAGTTTCACATATGCACATTTATTAGAATAAAGAGCATTTAATCAAAGAGGTTTTATAAACTACATACCTGTCCTCTCCTACTTTAAAAGTAGTTTCTAAATCACCAGTAGTAAGGTTTGTCATATTAACATACATCCGATTCCTGGCCAGAGCAACAGCATAGTTTTCATTGTGCAATCCGTAATAGGCCATCTTTTGATTCATCACACCTTTTAATTTAACAACAAGTGTCCCTTGATCCAGGTGATATACCTTCAGCTCTCGATTGCACAAAACCAAAGCGCGGTTCACATCGATCATTTTGATGTCTTTCGGCTGGTTGATCCCAGTTATTCGGCGAACAGCTGCCTGTTCGTAGATGTTCCACACAACAATTTCGTTCCTATCACTTGATATGGATACAGCATGAGCTTTGTCCTCCTTGATTGTGTATAATCCAGTGAAGGGAAAACCTTTGGGACCTGGCGATTTAGAATTCGGCGATGGGTGGTGATTAGAATTATTACAATTGACAGTCTCAGATGCGATCACAGGTTCCGCCAGACAAGAGCTGAGAGGCAACAGAGAAGATAATGGCGGCTTACAAGACGTGTCATAAATGGTCTTTAGAGAGGAATAATCTACGGAAGTGTTGGCAGTAAAGAAATTTTTAAGGCGTCCATACATTTGTGCAAAAAACTGAGATCCATCGCTGCGCAATGCATAGCTAGATAACTGCACAACATTTTCCAATAATTCTAGTTGCTTATCACCTTCGGATAAAGTTTTCTGATAACCCTCAAGGTCCTCCAACAGCTGGTAAGGATCTGATCCACAAAACTTGTACAAAAGCCAAGTGGCATCGAACAAGAAGTTGTCACGGATTGAGTCATTCACCTGCAGGACTTGGTAAGGAAGTTCTTCAAGCTTTCTCTTATTGGGATTGGGTCCATAAGCAAGGGGTTGGTCAAGCACGAACCTGTCCTGCGACTTCTCAGATGTGGGGGAGATGGGCTTCTTTTTACCTTCCGCCCATTTCCCGAAGAAATAGTCGACCAACACCTGAGATGAAGCCTTGGTCGTGTGTCCTTTATCTTGAAGGTATTTTTTAATTATTGTTCTATAGGCCTCGCACGACAGCATTGTTAAAGTTCGGCCGCCAAGTACCTGAGTTTTTAGAAAAGGATCCAAAAAGTGCTTCACAGATGACCAGAGTACAGCAGGGATTCGACGAACGCGCTTCTCTTCCCCAAAAAATATGAGGTTCAGAACGCTGTCTTCGCAGGACAATAAATCCAGCATTTCACTCTCAGAAATGCCATGCTTGGATGAAACCAACAGTCCTAGAACAAATGTGATCAATGTCACGCCTAAATGAGATTCCACGTGAGATAAATACAAGTAAACAAGCCCTTCCGTGTTCTTCTCCACATCATTTGACTTTTCCACGAGTATTTCGGCCCACTTAACAAACATTAGTCCCAGGAGTTGAGTGTATCGACAACTAGTGTCCTCTTTCAAGTAAGCACTTAACATTTCCTGTTCAGGAGTACTCAGCTTTTTCTTATGACTTTCTAATATATTATTGATGGTCAGCTTTGCTTCTTCAACAGTAGGATTGTTAAGAGAGAGGAAGCAATCATCATTATCAATGAGTTCCTATGGAAATATTAAATCACATTAACATTAGCTCTCCATGATGAAATTATTAAGGTTAATTTAGGAAATTGAATATATTTATTCAGTCTTTTATTTGACAAAAAAGAACTTTCCAATCAGAAAGAGGCACAAGTTTAAATGAAGGATACTGTAAAAATACTCATTAAACTAATAAAAACATACCATAAATTTTTAACACATTAAATACCAAATTATAATCAAAATGTTTAACACACCAGTTTAAAATTTTATTCACTAATTCATTGAGTAAACAGATTAGAAAACAGTGATTTACATTAATAACAAACAAGTAGTACGAATCTGAGAATCAGTACTTTATAACCATGAAAATATTTTTATTTTCAGGAATATTGTAAATGTAAATACTTGTGAATATAAAAACTAGATTCAACCTACAGTTTGGAGTTTCTTATTTTTCATTCTGTATTCCAGTTTTTGCATAAATAAAATTTTCACATTGGTGAATCATTCTGAAGAAAGAAATTGATTTAAATTGAACAATAACTTTAAAGAGCGCTTTTATTCTGATGACCTTTTGTTTTAGTTATTAAATTTAAAAAATTCTATTTTGGTTTGGATTATCACTATTGTCATTTTTCACTACATGAGGGGCAATTAGACTGGGACCCATGAAGTAAAGTGGATACCAAGTCACTAAGAACATTTTAGAGCCAGGATTGAAACCCAAAGGTAAATTAAGAGTAAAGTTCAATTTCGGAACAATCCTGAAAAAATCTGAATGGATTTTGAGCAAAAAATATAGCATAATTTTTTAAGCAATACAAGATCTTTGGAAACACTTTTCTTTAGGTCCAGCAGGGAAATATGTGCTGAGCAGTAAAACCAGTATAACTATGTGCTGTACACATTAATTGATTTTTTTTTTATGATTTCAGAATTATAACACAAAATCGATAATTTTTTTTGAACTTAAAAAGTCCTTTAGAAGTTTCAGTGAATCAAGATTCAGCTGATGTCATTAATTTATTTGGCATCAATAATTGTGCCGACAAAAAGGATATCCTGCAAACTTTTAAAATTGTAAATAAGTATAAATATAAGTCTACGTTTAAAAATTAAGCCTACCTTTATTTTCTCAAGTTCTTCACTATTGTCCCGAACTGTCAAAATTAATTTAACATTGGCAGGCAATTCTCGTGGAAGCCACTGTAGGTCTTTGTGACTGTATCGAGCCAACTGGTCAATACCATCTATTATGATAACCAGAGGCCGCAATTCTGATACTTTTGATAACAGCTTACCAAGTCCATATTCCCAATTATGAGTACTCTGCAAAAAAGATCCTGATTTAAAATAAACAAATATGAATAATGTCTCAATTATTGAATTTAAAAGACAATTCTTTATACATTGGTTTGGCATAGTTAACAAAGCACTCTAATTTAAGTTTTTAAAAGGT
The DNA here is from genome assembly GCA_933210815.1 of Meta bourneti. Taxonomy (NCBI): domain Eukaryota; kingdom Metazoa; phylum Arthropoda; class Arachnida; order Araneae; family Tetragnathidae; genus Meta; species Meta bourneti. The sequence continues at coordinate 76,240,337 of OW119928.1, forward strand.
TGGATAGTGGATACTATATACTGCATAGTGGAATAATAAAAACCTTTATTATCTTAAAATACAAAAAGCAATGTCAGAATTCCTGTATTTATATTGGGGGGTTGCCGTGTCTCAGAGGGTTTGCCCACTGCCCTAGCAACCTGCAATTGTAGGTGGCACAGGTCATATTTCTTTGTATTTGATGATTGTTCGTGTATTTTTCTTGTGTTAGTTAAGTTTTCCTTGAGTAAGTCCATTTACTTGACATTGTTTGGCACAGCTTGGCCAAATGTGATTCCTGTGCCATAAAGCCCTACCCACCATTATGTATTTATTTTAGTTTAATCACAGAATACTTGGCAACATTTACATGGCAATACTCAGCAACATACCAGTTACTCACATGCTATATGGTTCCTTGAAACAGGTCTAGATAAAAGTATAAGGGTGATTTTTACGCTCTGCAAAAAAACCCAATATTTTTCAAAACCTAAGTAAAACTGTTTTTTAATTTTCATTAAAATCATTTTCTTGAAACAATCGATATATAAAAGTAATATAGATATGGTTATATCAGAAAAAAGATAAACTATATGCTCCCATCATGAAAAGTGATTTTAGCATGCAGCCTAAGAAATTATTCTGTACATCAATAAATTTTAATAGGTTAACCAATTCTGAGAAGTTTCATAAATTGTTAAGATATTCTTCAATTTTTGCTGCCATCACTGAGGTTAAACTGGATTTTAAAATTAGGCCATAGGTTAAATTAATGGGTGAAAATATTATGCAGTAAACATCATGACAAATTTGTTTAACATAAAATTCAGGTTCTTCACTATATCATGAAAGGGTGATTTGCGATTTCCATTGGTCCAATCTGATTCAAGAAAGTTTCATTAATGCATATAATACATAAGCCTTAGAAACATATATGCTAAAAATATAAAATATCAAAGAAACATTTAATTGAACAAGAGAATCTCTAGTTAGTAGAAAAAAAATCTCCACAAATAACAAGATATGATCTTTCTTTACTAGATGACCAAATTGGTGGTATCTTCATCTGCCTCTTCACTAGAATGGATTGCTTACTAAACAATTACTATCAGAATTTCCTTAAACCTACTATAACTACAATCTCAAAGAAATTGATCCATCATATCACTGCAATTGCACAGAAGTGTTATAATTCCAGCATTGCAGTGGTTAAGAGGCCTAGATAACAACTAATAGTTTACCTCAGTGTTATATTTATTTATGCTCCACTTAATTAAAAAATTCAGTATTTCATGTAAAATCAAAAGTTTTGAAGTAAAATCAAAATTGTATTTCAAGTAAAATCAAAGTACCATCAAAAAGTTTTGAAGGACTTCATTTGGATAATAACAAGCTTCCATTTCCAAGATACTAATGATTAACACTAAAAAACCTGGGTAAAAAAACGCGTGCGCATGTCATGTAAAAATATTTTGATAGATAATTCTATTTCTAAGATAATAGTAAATTTTTTTTCTTTTAAATCACTATGAAATAAAAGGAAATATGCAAATTCAGCAATTTTCTACATTCAAAACAAACAGTATACAAAAGTAACGTTTTTATCATAATTCAAGTAAATTTAGTTAAATAAAACTATTAAATTCATTATTGTTTGCAATAAAAAGGAAGGACAGATGAAAGAAAAGCAAAAAAAATGTAGGAATTGAAAATGAACTCAATTAGACAAATGTTTATAATTATGACATGAAATAAAATTCAAGGACTAGATAAAATATTGGCATTTTCAGGGCTGCTACAGTCAAACCACTTGTGAAAAAGTAGCATAATTTTTTCAAAATAGTAGTAAAAAAGTCTCCTCTTAAACTCTATTTTAGCTGATCAGATACAAAATGCATTGGCTAAAGCACAAAATGAGCAAAGTATGCAACAGACATTGATATCTTACCAAGAAATTTAAATTTTAAAATTAAAAAACAAAGTAAATTTTTTTTATTAATAAGTTTTCCTCTTTATCATGATTACCATATCTTGGTGCCAAAACTTCGAAATTGGCACCCCATTGAAAATTTTCTTCCAAAAGAAAAACATTTTCTGTCTGCTATGTCTAGGGGACGAAATTTTCGCTGATATTTGGTGAATTTTCAAAACAAGTTGCCATAATTTTGAATAGGAGCTTTTGAGATGATTTTACTTTAAAAATATCTAATCGCGATGGTTAGAAAAATAGTAGCAAAAAGTCGCCTTTTAGTTGCATGCGGCAGTCCTGTATTTTTCAAGTACTAGGCAGGGCTGCAGGGGAGTAAAAGGAAATATAGATACTAATTTAGGCAATCACTTTAGATTCAAAAGGTAAAAAAAAAAACAGTAGAAAGCGTGGAATCATTTACCGACGAAGCCACAGCCGGATGCTCCCCATACAAGGCACAACATTGTTCAGAAATGCTCCTCAATAGTTGCTGCTGAGTTACTGATTCTGCAGTGAAGCCTACAAGGCGGGAAACGATGCATGATGTTGGGAACCAGATAGATGAAATCTCAGTTACTTTTGCCATCAGGCATGTTTTGCCACACCCTGATGGGCCTTGAACAATCAGGGGCTGGTTGGAATTTCCAGTAAGGTATTCTTTGATTGTTTCCAGACTAGAATCACGACTGATGAAACTCTTGCTAAGTTGTCGGCAGGCTTGGTATTGCTGAATCAATTCTATGTACAGCTGCCTTTCTACACCTGAAAAATAGTAAAAAAATAAAATTACATAAAGCAGCTCAATAACAAGATTAGACAGTAAATTTGGAGTCAAAGACAAATATAAGACATACATTCCTATTCAAGACACAAATAAAAGTAAGTTTGAAATAGGAATTAAACAATATTGTTTTTGAAGTTTTGGTTGGTTGTGTTTTAAAGCACAAGGGCTATATTTGGTTAACTACACTACTTAACGTCAAGAAAATGAATACATACAAGGAAAGCTTTACTGAAACAGAAGAGAAAAATTAAGAATTTCCATCCATAATTTACAGGCATTGAGAATTTTAGAAATTTTTCAAACCCTGAAACAGGACTAGTTCACTGTTAATCAAGCTAAATATTCTAGCATTGTTAATGCCATATCTACTCATAATTCCATAAATTTTTCAAAAAGAAAAATCCCTTTGACACAGTATGATTTTTTTAGTTATTTTGAATTCAAATACATATTTCTTTTTGTCTGTTTTTATATCTGTCAGATTCACCATGCCTTGCTGCGGAAGTTTGAGTTGTGATACTTAATATTTTAATGAGTAAATATATTAAATTACCAAAATGCATGAAATCAGTCTGTGAGTATATTTTGATTCTATCTTGCATTTTCAGCGATTTGCTTGCATTTATAGATAAAATATTATTGTTATCCCTAATATAATAACAGAATACACTGTGCCTACATGTGTCACATTTCTATCATGCCTACCAAGGGGTAAGAAATACCAATTTAAAGATTAAAGATAATTTCAAAGGCCCTTGTTTTCATCATTATTACCTCTATATATCTCATGTGCTTCTTCAAGAAAATCTTCTTCCAAAAGGCCATCGATTAACTTTTGCAATTCTTCTTTCAAAAAATCACAAAATTCAGATATGTATTGGCGGTCTTCTTCAAAGTTCTCAGGATCTATACCTTCTTCATGCCATTTCACGTAAGACACAAGTTTATGTGTGTCTGGTAAGTAGTCTTCCAGCTGAATTTTTGATTGATCTATTCTACGACTACTTGCAGATGCCTTGTCACCACTACCAGATGCAGGCTTGTGAGTGAAGCGACGTTGCATCCACAAAACTCTCTTGGCTTCTTGAGGGTCATCAGTAACTATAAACTTAATTTCATCTTGTAAAACTGAAAAGAAATATTACTAATGTAAAATAACTATTAATAGCTTTCTAAATATACAATCTGTGTATTAATAACAATTTTAAAGAATGATCAATCAAAAAAACTACAATGCACAGTTCGAAGTCTATTATTTTTAAGTTGATAAGAGGATTGAATGAGGCATTTTTTTATGTAAAAAAAATCTCTAAATTTTTAATACTTTTTTAAAAATTACTTTTGTTCAAATATCATTGGGTTTGTGTTTTTTAACAAAATTGTTTATTTTTCTTTCAGAAGAACGAATGTTTTGAAAATTCAGATACCAACAAATAATATTGATTAAACAGTGGGGATATAAAGCCAGACAATTAAATGCAGTGGACAAATTCAGCTAGACAAAAACTGATTTTGCTTCTGTAAAATTTTGCAGACGTGGGACCACCTTTTGCCAAAATACTGTTGATATAATACATAAATAATGAAATAAAAATTGGTAGTTTTAATTTAGGTTCATTTTGAACTCTTGGGAAAATTAATTTTATTGAGATACATAAGTCCAGCCTGCTAAGACTGTTGTGCATAAATTAAGCAATCAGGATTAGACAAATTAACATTTGAGACAGTCAAAACAGCAAGGGTTTAAAAAACTTGTAATGATTAAAAACAAAACATAAGTGGCTTTTAGGTCAGTAAAAAATAGGATGTTCCAAATAAGCATTTCACTATATTTAGAGATGTCAACTCATTAAGATGTTTCAGTAACATAATGGGAATATCAGGAATCATTATGTATATTCAATTTTTTTCATAATATATTAAATTATTAATTACTTTTTATTATTAATATTAATGTAATGTTGCAACTTTCTACGCAATAAATATCTTGGTACTTTAAGTTTTTTTTTGCTTTTTTGGCAACTTCAGAGCCACTCATAACATTATTCGACATTTTTATAAAATTTCAATATTGTTCCACTACTGTAAGCATTTTTCAAAGCATGAAAAGTTTTCAAACACAAACTTCAGTATAATTTCTATTTAAATGCAAATATTATTGATATATATTTTAATTTGAGCTTCTGTAAATGGCTACAAGAATAAGAAACAGAAAACTTGGCTAGGCTGTCTGTTTTGACTTCAAAACTAAAAGTCATTCATAAAGAATTTATTTAAAAACAAAATTTCAAAATTAAAAGTAATGAAAATAAGGTTCTACTCTGCTTATTAGTATATTAGCAATTGTAATGAAGTATAGTAACTGAAAAAAGCCACAAGATTGCAAATCTAGTTAGTGAGATTTCACACAATAATTTCATTATTCTCATTAATACTGCTACGAAAGGTGAAAAAATCTGTTACCGTTCTAGAAAGGTTGGCCCAACTCTATTAATTCCTATTCAATAAAAATTAAAATGCTGATAAAACAAACCTGAAGAGAGATTCTTTTGTTTTTGACCATCAGGTAAGATATTTCCTAAAATCGTAATCATTCTCTGTGCTTCTTCTTTCCATTGCTGTGTACACTTTCCCCTTTCAGAGGGATCGTCTCCAGCAATGGCCGGATAATGCTTTGTTACAGGTTGCAGTACATATACCATGGGGGAAGATACAGCATCCAACACATACCACTTGTTAAAGAGTTCTTTATCATCATCTGTTTCAACAGACTCCATACCAGTTACGAAATGAGGCTTGGGAAGTGTGCGCGGTAACAGTGTTGCACCAATGTTGTCATTGAAAATAACCTAGTAATCAGAAACCATTATAAGGAAAAAAATTAAAAGAAAGCAAGCAATCTAGATAAAATGTTTTGCATTAATTTTAATAACAAAGCAGGAATGACTTACACAAAAATTGTTTCTCTCTGCTTCAAAGTTATATGAAGTTGTACTATGTATAACAGGTTGGTTTGTTTTGGGTTTTATGGCACAAGGGTCCACATTTGTCCAAGCTGCACCAAACACAAGACAATGTCAAGTAATTGTGAAAAGAAGGGGTGAAGAAACAGATTGCTTGGGAATCCTGGGGTCATGACCTCCATGTTTACCAGAGGCAGTAAACCCCATGGTAGAAAAATAATTCACTAATGTACCTCAGGTTTGTGAAGCCCATACATACCTAAAGATGTGATCCCAAGAGGTATGTTATAACAGGATCATCATGGCTCAGTAGGTGTACCCACTGCACTAGTAACCTGTGAGTTGTGGATAGCAGTTTCAATTCCTGTAACTTATCATGGGTGTATTTTCTCTTCTGTGCCAGTAATACTTTCTTTGTGTGTGAATGTCTATTACTGATGTTGTTTGTTTTGTGTTTCACACAGCTTGGCCAAATTATGGGCCTTGCGTAATAAAATCCAACTTAACCAACCTTGTTATAACATCTTTTCAATCTCTATTACAAACTTTACAATTTGACTTTACTTCCAGTTTTCAGTAGTTATTTTCTGTCTGGAATGAACAATAAAGACTGTTTGACAAAATTGTAGAGACCTTAACTGTCAAAGAACCAGTGATGTAGAATGCCCAGAATTCAGGCACCCCCTGCTGAAAAATCATAAATCATTGACTGTATCAAGAAAACCTGATGTTAAAAACAAAGTTAATATTTATATGTACAATGTAAATCTTAGCAAAACATCAGTTTCACAACATACATGCTCCCTGCAAAATAACTGAGCCACAAGAATGCCGACCATTCCAGCATTTGATGATTTCTGCATTTCATAGTATAGTGGATTTTATCATAAACAATACGTACAATGAACACCTAACCTTCCTCATCTCTCATAGATGCTTGTGTACAGTTCGGCTAAATGCGAAGTTGGTTCTTGCACATGATCTATAAAACTCCTTTCACATACTTTTTGCAAAAAGCACCTTCTAGTTTCAAGACAGAATACTATCTAGTCTAGCACTTAAAACTTAAGATAAAAGCAATGTTCATCTGTTAAAAATTTTGTTATGTTACAGACAATAACTTTTATTCCTTGTGTGACATTTATTGAAAGTTTTGTCAGAGTTGTAACCTTGGGTGATATTTTAATACTAGAGGAAAATTTATTAGATTAGGACGATTTTTATACGCGTTATCTTATGAGCAATTACTTTTGTTAAAAACAAAGAACCCTACATCAGATTTTGAAGTTGTGGGTAAAAATTATGAGGCATTCATTTCTATCATGATGGTATGAGAGGTTCCCTTGAATAACTAGGTGTTGGGTGCAGAAAAAATATCAAATCATCCCTGTTTTATTTGCTTATTCATAGCAGAATAAATTAAATCTTGGTAGCACTAGTTCAAATGCTACGCTATGCTACTGCAATGAACATAACAATCTTAAATCCTAGATCTAGTTCAATGTTACTAATTTTTTTTCATTAAGTACCTATTCCCACATTCTAATTATCTTACAAGCAAACTCTGAAATTCCAATGGATACTTGACTTTACTGCATATTTTTTAAGAGAAGCTACACGACATAAGAGTCCTTGGGATAGCTGCTAAATGAACCCTGCTCTAAAAGTTAGTAATATGTACCATAACATGGCAAGGACCCATTAAACCAGTCTAAAATTGATTACAACTTACTAAAGTTAAGAGTCTCCTTCTCGTCCTCCACTTTTCTAATGTATTCATACACAAATCAGGTAAACTGTGATCGACTAGTCCAACACCTGGAATACCCCAATGCAGATCAGTGACATTCAGCTCATACCCTTTCTCTGCAGCGTACCTCCTCAGTTGAGGAAATACAGATTCTGTCAGAGCATCGCGTTCCACAACAGAATCTAAATATAAAAAATTAGAAGAGATCATATTAATCAAAAACTACAATCCAAACAATAGAATGAAATGTTTAAAAATTTAATTGCTTGCAAAGTTTTTAATAGCAAAAGGTACATAAGTTATTTTAAATATTTTCTTAACACATCTACTATCAATTTATATTCGACTATTCAAAACACATGATGAATTGTTTATTAAACCATCAGTAGTTGCATGTTAATCTTTTTCCAGCATTATGACACTCAATATATTGAAGCCTCTTACTTTTATAAATAGAATGAAAAGGCTTTGTGTGTTTATCTTGAATATTGAATGAAGGCTTTGTGTGAATCTCTTCCAACAAGCTGATCAATTTTTGGTTGCATTCCAATGGTAAAAGTTTGAATGAGCATTTGGTCTTTTCAACTAGCATGCACCTACTGATGCTGCCTGAAATTTTGAAAAAAAAACAAGTTTTGGAGATCACAGCGGTTTTGTATACTTTCTCATAGCTTCTGCCATGATGATTCAGTAGCACCATGCAGAAGTGAGCTTATTGCCATTGATGAAGGGCTTAACTACATCATGTCTGTTCCGAACCCAAAGGTCGTTTGGATTTTTTCCAACAGTTACAGCTCCATCCAACATCTAATTGGTGCAGTGTGGGGGATAGAATTGGCATAGCGATCTTAACAAACTCCAACATGTCTCATCCTACTGTGAGGTGCACTTACAGTGGATCCCTTCACATGTGGATCTCGGGAAACGTAGTGGATGATTTGCGAAGGAGGGTGTCAAAGAACCATTGTCCGATACCCACACATTGACATTTCTCACTCTATTAGAAAAAATCTCAATAAGAAGGCATGGATCATTCCCCGGTACACTCTTGGTATCGTGGGGATCACCCGGAAGATCTTATTCTCAATTGCGACAGACATATTCAGACAGCGCGCTCCCACTTTTTCAGTGGCCATCTGAGGTGTCTTACATTTTGCTGTGGTCGCAAGATTCATCCTGTTTACCTTAAATGCAAGTCTGACCAGGCCTCCCCAGCACACAATTTTGAGTGCATGGGGTTGTCCAAAGATGACCTGTTTTCTGAACCTCTTTTGGTGTATGACTTTGTGCAGATGAACGGACTTGTGGATTTGGTCTAACTGTAGCTAGAAGATTAGCAACAGCAACAACGGTTGATGGCTACCCTACTTCCCTTCTGGAAAATGTATCTTATGATTTGAGATTTCCTCTTTTATTCAAGAGAACTAAAAAGCTTTTGCTTTGTTCATAGTTGAAACAAAATAAATCTCGAGAAAATATCAGTACAACAAAAATTATAATGTGCCTCCGTTAAAGTCCTGTGTTTTCTTGGACCAAAAATGGTAAAACTAAATTTTTTCCTGACAGTTAATGATCAATGCCTATTTTCTGCATACTTCAAATTTGGTTAACACTGGCCTTAAGTACATTCAGCCACAATTTGAAACACACATTTTAAAATGAACTGATGCACTTCGCGAGTCGAAGATGAAACATAGAAATGCGTAAATAACAGAAATAAGTATTTATATATATTAAGAAATAATCAGAATATAATCAGAAATAAGAGAAATATATATTTAATGAACATAAATATGTTACTACCGAAAAAGTCAGCTGCTATGTACAGAGTGATTTCTTGGAGTGGTGGCAGAACATCAACTTCATCCACACGTCCCAAAATTAATGAGCGCACATGATCTGGAAAACGGTGCAGATCAGGAAGCCCTATGGTATCTAGAGATGGGGCATCTTTTATAACTGGAGTTCCAGTCTGAGAAATGAAGAAAACGAATCATGATTATCACTTCAATTTCAAATCTAACATTAAAAGATCACAGTTTATATAAAGAGAAAATAAAAGAAAATCCACAGTTCAAATGAGAACATTAGTTTCCCATAACTTTGTGATTCGGCAACTACCAGCACATGCACTGGTACCTGGATCCAATTGGGATTTACACATTTGAATAAGCATACCCAAGAATTGGACCAGTTACAGATTAAACATTATATCCATTGATCAATCAAATCTGATAAAGTTCAGAGTGGTTAGGTCCAGAACATTTCAACCTCAAACCAGATAATTGTTTTCAAACACAAAAAGGGTCCCTCCAGTAGCAAGGGCTATGGGGATTTAACCCTTTGCACTATGATTATTAAAATTAACAATTACTAATGATTATTAAAATTATCACAGTGATATCCATGTGCAAAGGATTAAGCTCTCCCAGATGTCAAGAAGCGAAAATATCTAGTTAATAATTGATTGACTGAATTAAGAATTGGCTTGACTGACTCTCCCTTCTGTTTCTTATGAGACTCCAGACAAGTTATTTTCAATGCTATTCATTTGGATGTGTACACAGCACTTAAAGACTAACAAATTAGTGTAAAAACACTGAACAGCCCGTGAGCTGGTGGCATCATAATCAAGCACTTGGCATTTGCCAACAAACACAATGGGCAACTAAGATTAGGAAATAATTTCAAAACACATGTAAAATGAATGAGAAAAAATTGCACTTACAGTTCCAGGAGGTGGAGAACAGGAAGATCCTCCAGCGCTAATGGATGATAAAGCAGCATCTACAGGCACCTTGTGTCCAGGAATAGGTTCTGTTGGACTTTCAGCCTGCTCAGGTACTGGAGCCGGAGCAGAAGCAGGGTCAAAAGATGGACGTCGGGAAGATGGCGGAGAACCTTTGCCATAGGGCAAACTATCTGTTGAGCGACGCCGCCCACCAATGGGTGACCTACACATGGAGAAACATCAGAAGGATCATAAAATAATTATGGTGAAAGCTTACCATGATTATTCAATAAAGAAAATCAACAAACTTAAGTACTAACTCAGATATGTGACATGACATAATCTTAAATAATAAGAATTAAAGAAACAGTTCAACAGTTTGTGAACCCTGCACTCCTAGAGAGAATCACACTTCTATTAAACTTTCAATTAAGATAGCATTTATGCTTACACTTCAAATACATATTTAAATTAAAATGGGTTTCAAAAAAGTTTATAACAAAAGCTGAACTGAAATGAATAAAAAATGAATATTATATAAAAAAAAGTTGATAAAGTAAATTTATCAAAAGTATAGATTCTAAAAGATTCAAAGGCAGATTCATTCAAAGATTGTTGAATTGTTCATAAAATAACTAAACCTATTGAAAACTCATGTAAAAAAAGGCAGTAATTTTGATAAATAGAAAATAATGCTCACTGTCCCCCATGTGCATTTTGACGCTCTTTATCTTTCTTTTTCTGGGCCGATGAGCAACTACTTCCCATGTTGACCTCAGAAGACAACTAATCAGGTATCCAATGGCGTCAGAAGGACGGGTTTGGCCTCCAATGACGTCATCATAGAACAATAGGAACACCTGTAAAAAAACATTTGTAAAATCTATCAAAATTTAAAAACAATAAATGCACAGAATTTATCAAGCACACAGTGAAAGGTTTTGAAAGAAACCAAATACAGGGCTGCCCACTTGTGAAATAGTAGCATAAATGTTTTTAAATAGTATAAAAAATCTCCTCTTAAACCCTATTTTAGATGCTCAGACAAAATCAATTGCCTAAACACAATATATGCTTAATTAGCATATGTTATATAAAAGTATGAAACAGACATTGAAGATATCACCACGAAACTTAAATTTTAAAAACTAAATATTTTCTTAAGATTTAGCAGCTTAGATAAAGATTTTTATAAAAATCTAGCAGATAGATTCTAATATTTTTCTTCCATGGTTGCCACGTCTTGGTGCGAAAACTTTTAAATTCATGCCCCTTAAAAATTTTCTTTAAAAAAAGAACTAAATTTTCATTGACTTTGGTGAATTTTCAAACATAAGTCACCAAAATTTTGAAATTAGGAGCTCTGAGGACGGTTTTGCTAAAGATACCCATAATCACCAAGGATAAAAAATAGCAAAAATTCACCTTTTAGTAGCCTGTAGCAGCCCAGGAAATATCCAGAAGATAACTTCATTTGTCAATTATAGCAGGGAGAGTACAAACCTATTCTTGTAATCAAACTTGACCTCATTAATTCATTTCCATATACATGACCTGAATTCTTAACACCGACTCTTTTTAAAAATCCAAAATATAACTTTAGAATTAAATTCTGAATCATGCTTTATTCAATAAATATTTGACAATTCCAGCTTCTATCATGAATATAACAAATCTTAGCAAACTGAATAATTTAGATTAACATTTAGCAATCCCAATGAGAAAACTTTTAACTCTGAAACAGTGATAACAATAAAAGTTTATTTCACTTTTGCCCTCATAGCAAAAATTGCGGTTCAGATAACATAAGATGCCATTATATTTTGTACTGATGGAACTTCCTGTTACCATTGTCATGAATTGATCAAGATCTTAAAAACATAAAGCAAATATTTTTTGTACATTCATTAAGAATGCTTAATGAATGTATTAAGAATTACTTGAGTTGTAAGCAAAGAATATTCTCAGAGAACAAGAATATTCCCAAACTTGAAAATTTGAGGAATATTCATGAATTTTCTGTTTTAAACCTCAATTGTTAAGAAATTGCAATTATCGATTGCAGAAATGTGAACCTGAGGCTTATTTTATGTACAATTAACAGAAAATGTAAGTACTGTTTTATAGAAATTATTTATTAATTTTTATTGAAAATGATGATATATTTTTCATAAATGACTGATGATGTTGTTGCCATGAAGTCTCAAGATATGATAAGCAACACATATCCCCATATTTCTGCATAGTTGTGTAATGCACATATAAAACATATTGGTTTGGGATATTTTAAAAATAAAATCTTTGAATGAACTTGAAAATAACTATACACATTGCCAAAGTTAATAAATTACTTCAAGCCAAATTTTTGAAAATTGTTGCCCCTTGTTCATCCTCCCTAAACTATGCCACAACTTAACCACTAAGGTGACACATGAGGCATTTTGAGCAAGCGAGACCAGGGTCGTGCGATCTGGTGGGTGAACACATTTTTACTGTTCCCGTCACACTGGATAGGGTGCTCATCGAATCGCACGGAACTTTGACCAACAGTTACTCAGTCGTGATTTACACGTAGTGTCACCTTGCCAATCTATTTTTGACTTGGGTGACACAAAAGGCGATTTGAGTGATCTGGGTTTGCTTTTCTTTCCTGATATGGAAGAAAACCTTTTAAACCGCTGAGAATGTTTCACCCAGGTTGCAAGATATATTGCAATGAAAAGAAGTGCAACATGGGTCGTGCTTCACAAATCGTCCATGTGTCATCACCCTAAGAGGAACAAACAATAAGTGAGAAAAATCTCAGTGTAAATCCCTAATTACTTTATGGGATTGTGCATTAAAACATTATCATTCAAATATATGTGCCTTTGTTTTTGGGTGCCCAGTCAGCCCCAAGTTCAGTTTGACATTTTGGCACCACTGTTCACAAGAGATCAGTAGTGTGGTTCAAGGGAGTTAAAATGTAAATAATTGAGATAAAAAAATTAAAGAAAGCTAAAAATAACACACCATGAATTGGACCAAGCACATGTTGTACCCAAAATGGGTCGGAAACTAGGTAACCACACAAAATTATTCAACAAAATAACATCTTTAAAATTAAATAACTTGATTGATATATTATAAAATGACTTCAAAATTCAGTTAACACATTCATTCAAACTCAACATGAATTGAATTTCTGAATTCTAGGCAGATGGTGAAATTGATTATGTTCAATCAACCAGTTACAACGTTAAACAATTTTTCTTTGTCAAGTCTATATTTTTCTCTCAAGTCTGAGAATATCTTGAAGTCAACAATTTTTAAATTAAAGTAAGCTGTCTAATAAGCCTTACTCTGTTAAGTATCTACTCTTTGCTTGTAATTTGTACACAATATATTCTTTTACAATTAATAGAACATTTAATATATAATGAAAATATTTATTAAATTAAAAAAACATTTTTTAAAGAAATCAAGTTATTGCTAGTGCTTTCTTTGTATAAATGCAGACATTAACCTTGTTTTTCACAGCAAAATGTTTTCTGTAAAGGGCTGATAAATCAAGAAAACATTTGTTTTTGTTGTGGTTTTTGAGAGGAAAAACAAAATAAAATTTGAATAAAAAATCCATGTTTTCAAATATATTGACTCAAAAATCTGATTTCATTTTAAAATAAAATAGCAATGAAACTTAGTTTTGTCCTATTAACTAAAGAAAAATTTCACCTACAAACAAATTATGAAATACAATAAAAAATCAGACCCACAAAATTCTATTATTTACGCAATGAAATAATTGATTTCTATGTACAGTACTGGATGGTTATTATAATTCAAAGAAAATAATTCTAGAGAAAGCATTCCCTGTCAGTGTGTCACTTTACGTTCTACAATGTTTTGAGTCTACAATGGAAGTATTCTAATGCCTTTTATAATACTGAGCGTTAAAACTCGAATACTTTCAATTTTGCAGAAATGTTTTCATACATCTAAATGACATGCAAAAATAAATTTATTGGCAAGAGACAGCACTATTATTGAAAATACGCTTAAAATCGTCCGAAAATTACATATTTTCCTTTCAGATTAACTAATTTAAGCCTGATTAAAGAGAAAGACTTGCCCTTCAAGACTTTTAAAATCAATATATGCAATAAACAAAATTCTTCCAACGTTCTCTATAATACAGGATCACTCGAACATCCGCAGTGAATAGAAAGCAGTTATATATATATATATATCCAGTTTTCATTTGGAAATCGAGAGCAAATTGGTAATTTAAAACTATGTTAATGAGTTTTCGTATTTGCTTATTAAATACTGTGATGATGAATGCAGGATAAAATGAAAATATGTACATGAATAAAAGGTCAATCTGATATAAATTTCAGTAGTACACATTAGATAATTATTATGAATTAAATTTAGCACCTAATTACCTGAGATTTTCATTATAGTTTTATGAAATCTAGAAGTTCAGTTTCCGATAGAAAAAAACGAACACTGCAGAGGAGAGGTTCCGTTATTCATATACCGGCAAATGCGAAGAGAAATAAAAAAAGAAACCTTTTTCCCGTTCAACATTCAATGTCACTTTGGATTTACTTATCCGATTTCGGATCACAATAAACACAACGAATTGTCGTGGATAAGTTCAAGCCATAGACAGAACTGGATGAACAATTAGTATTCGTTTCAAGATAACTCCTGGATCATCAGAGCACAAAATTTGGGATTATAAGAGGTGCAAAAACAAACTAGCTCCTCAGCCGGTGATAATCCGCCATATTGAAAATGATGGGTGAAGCTGCGCGCGCACATTAGGAGAGACCGATGCTGTTTTTTGCGATCGATAAATAAAGTATCAGGATTTTAGACGGTCCGTTTTCCGAAAATTCCGTACCGTACGTTTCGTTTGGTACTTAATCGTACACGAATTTGTTTCATAATTTTTCCAAATGAAGTTCGCAAATGTTGGGAATTAAATGGCGACATCAATTCGCGTTTGAAATGTTCTTCCATTTTTAAAATAAATTTTAAAAAGTGCTCTTAATTATTTTTTATATCCCAATCATATTTTCAATAGGATTAATTGCAATACATATTTGCGCATTTAATATTGCTATCATATTACTGATTTTATTCTCATTGTTTAGAATTTTAAAGATTAAGTTATGAAATGATGAGAGTTATAAATTATATTCTCTAAAGCAACCTTCTCTCCAAAAAATGCAGAACAAAAAATCCAAGTAAAATTCTTTGGGGAAAATGAAAAAAAAGAGACATGAAAAAATGTAGAAAACAATACATGCGGAACCTGATATTTTTCATTATGATAACATTTAAATTATAATAGTTTCGGTTTTTGTTTCTCTAAAAGGGTTTTGATATCAACCAACTTGATGCATTTAAGTTAGTTGGGTTTTATGGCGCAAGGGCATTTAGCCAAGCACAAGACAAACACACACAAAGAAAGTTTTTACTGACACAGAAGACCGAGAAATACATCCAGGGAGAAATCTAACCTGAACCACCCAAAACTCATTGATGAATTTAGGAAAATGAAAACTTGTTTTAATTTGTCATGCGGTCATTTATTTTTCTACGAGAGGGTAATTAGAACAGGAGCTACAGTTTCTTTAAAGGATTTCGAACCACTAAGCGCAATATCCCTCAATAAGAGGAAATTTTAGTGTAAACAAACCACCGGATGACGATAATTTTACTTCCGATTACTCAATACGGAATATGTACAGGAAGTACACTACCATTAAATACCAGTACCATCTACATTTAAAAGTTTCACAGAAAAATCCTGAAGAATACCATGCTCTTGGGGTCAAGAAAAGATAGCAATATTGGTTGGTTTTTATGGCGCAAGGGCCATATTTGGCCAAACTGAACCAAATAACGTCGAGTAAATAGATATACACACACGATAAGCTTTATTGCCTCAGAAGAGAGAAATAAACCCAGGGAGGAATCGAATCTGCGCATCTTACAACTCGCATGTACTTGTAAATATAATATACTGAAGGAAAGCGATATAAAGAAGGATGCGAAAAATTTACTTTTTCGAGAAAAAAAGAGCAAATTATACACGACGTTAAGCGTATTTTTAGTGAAAACTGTAAAACTACAATATGGTAAAATATTTTTGTTATAGAATAGATCATTATATATAACAATTTTTCTACCTTCTTATCCAGGTCTGACTGATGAAGAACTTCAACCCGTCTAACTTGAAGATGTCTGCAGATGTCCTTACGAAAACCAACAGAAAAAGGTTAGGATAATGTTTTGAAACAGATTATCTTCGAATTCCCAAGTGGACCTTTGAATCCCCACTTGTCACAAAAATTGTAATTAAAACATTTTTTCCAGCTTCAAGTGTATTCAATCGTTTCATTGAGTGTAGAAAACACTTTTTTTTGGGAGGAAAAATTCGAAATTAGTAACAAGATGAAAATGGATGAACTAAACAGAGGTAACAAAGACAAGTGAAGACTCATTTCTCTAAAATAAAACGGGCTGCGGTAGCCCTGTTGGAAGAGTAACGGATTAGCAACCTGGAGGGTTGCGAGTTCGAATCCAACCAAAGACCGTCGTGTACAAAGGGAATAGAGCTCGTTAAATCCGTCGTATCCTCAAATGTCTCACGTTGGCGTGGTTTGGAAGTTTAGAGAGTGGGGTGCCATCTCAAGTGTTGCCTCGTCATCTGACCGGGGTTCAAAATTACGTGGTGTTGTCCTCGGATCCTTCCCTTTAGGATTGATCCCGGACCGCCACCAATAGCCCGTTGTGTTGCTCCAGTGTGACGTTAATTAAAATACCTACCTCTAAAATAAAACTGAAGGAGCTAACATATGACAATATGAAAACAGAAAGCAACCGAAGAAAATCTTAATTACTTAAACCAGAGCAGGAGTGTTTCTGAAGTATTGTCAGGCTTGACCGCCCCTGGAAATTCTCAATAAGCACCCTTTCTAAGAAACATCTAATGATCCAAATAAATTGGCCCTCAGGGTCACATCTCCTTTATTTGTGTACGGGACCTTTAGGACTCGAGGATAAGATAATGTGTTCTCCCATGGGGTTTACTGTCTTTAGTAAACACTGAAGTCGCGCTCACGGGATACCCAAGCGATCTTTTTCTGCTTCCCTCATTTTTCCATTCACATTTTTTACTCGACATTGTCGTGTATTTAGCGCGGCTTGTCTAGGGTCATAAAACTTCAAAACAACCAACCAACCAACCAACCAACCAACCAAATAACTTACCCCTTCACAATAACTTGGAAACTTAAATCAGCGGTGGATCATCTACTAAGCGCGCTTTAGGATGGGTTTGATATAGAAGGGGCCTCAAAACGGGAAAATACTGTCATCAAGAATGCATTTTATTAGAAAATTTCGATACAAATCCATGTAATAGTCTACGAATTGTTAATAAATTTATCTAAATACACATATATTTCGATTAAAAAATCATCTGCGCCTTGGCCTCAAATTACTTGATCCACCACTGACAAATAAAAAGGTGACACACAGATTAATTTTTTATTGCAAAGGTAGACCAATACATCTATAAACCCCCTGTGTCGCTATGTGACACCTGAAGTTAGAGTGCGGAACGAAAAGAAAGGTAGAAAAAAGATCAAGATTTCAGCTGTTTCGAAAGTTCTCGAGCTTTCCAATAACCGTGCTTGGACGCCCTTTCCCGTTAATGCCCAACAGTGGTCAAGTCCATGTCAGCCGTCCCTTTGCATAGGACACATTTCAAGCTACAATAGATGCCAAAACAATGTAAATGCTTGGCCAGGCAATCATGCCCTGTCAACAATATAAAAGCCTCCATCGCTATAAACGAGGACCGATACAGGGTTGTCACAAATGGACTCCCCATCTTTTATGATTAATGCTATCAACCACTCTGGATTTCTACATGTCTTTCATTTCGTTTCATTATTCACTCATAGAGATTGATCGAAACACATACAGTAACATAATAAACCCTCGGGATTCACATGCATATACACGTTCTGAAAGCTGCAGTCTTCCCTGCGTGATTTCTAACCAATCAAGGTATTAACGAGCACCAACCTCCATACTTGCACAACGGTCTTTGGCTGGATGGAATTTGAACTCGCAACCCTCCGGTTGCTAATCCGCTACTCTTCCAACCGAGCTACCGCGGCCCTTTTCATAAAAAAATATTGATCAGATAAAAGTCAATGGCATTTATGTGTTACGAAACATACATATTATTCATGGGCCTCAACAGTGGCACAACTCAAAAGATCACATTTTGATATAAAACGGGTATATAAAATTTTCATTACTATGAAAATATATAGTAAGCTGTAAAACACTTCTACCAACTACACGTTCAGTATTGAATTCAAAGATCTGCCAGGTTTGCTGTTGGAACGAATGTAGTTTTCCACATTGAGACATATATTTTGAAAATGATATCTTGAATTAAGCCATATTGCCGCTTTTATAAGTTATAAAAAGATAAAAACTCAGCGTGGTCAATTAATTAAGCAATTTAATTATTATGACATATGTAACCATAATTTTTCTTTGGGAGGACTGAGAAGATAGTTACCGTCATGATACGGATAAAAAAACAGAATATTTGATGGAATGGTTGAGACCTTTTCCTTTAATTAACTGCTATAATCGTTCTTCCATTTAAGGCAGAAAAATGAGTGCGGATTATGGAATTAAAATTAAAATTTTTGCCTGTATGACCATTTTATACGAAAAATGCTTTTGTAACCGAACAAAACATTAACTATTAGGAAAAGTTTAGCTATATTAAAATAAAACCACAAAGCACAAAGTAAAATAAACTTTTATCAACAATTGCTCTTCTCCAGAAACTCGCATTTCCTACAAGCATTCTTTTATTGTACTCCATATAGTAGGTCCCGGTCTAATTAGATTTCGTGTAGCAAAAAGTGAGTACACAAAGTGAAACAAGTTTTATAACACTGCACTTAACCCACCAAGTGGCTACGACAAGATATCTCGGTCATCAAGATCTGGCAACTTTTGCTAATGACAAGATATCTCGCCATCAAAATATTGCCGATTCTTTTATGATGAGATCAAGATCTATCTGGAGAGTTTTCTTCCAATAAAGATATCTCTTCTACCAAGATCTGGTCAGTTTCGCAATGAGACGAGATATCTCGCCGAGACAATCACCAGGACGGTTAATGCATTTAAGAATTTATCAGCTGTAAAGTACAAAATACGTACGGTTTTAAAGGAAAGCGTAAGAAACCGTTTGTTAAATTACACCCACAATTTGAATAATTTTATTTCCCTGGATTTACATTGCTCCAAATTGTCTTTGGGATTTGGTCTTCCTGCAACTCCCACTTTAATTTTCCCATTCATATATCAAAGAACTTTTTCGCTTTTGAACCATGTGCACATTAAGCAGTAAAATATTTTTCGCGTCAATTTCATAGAAAACTAGCAATCAGAATGAGATCTATTCAAATTTAAGTTTAAAAATCGACGAGTTTACTTCAGGTTTTATCCATTTTTTTGCCACCGAATTTTTATTTACTAGTAATTTGGTGATGCCGTGCTTCCATGGACGCTACGTCACTCCGATCCTTACCTTTAGTTCAACTTTTTGAGTTACTGTTGCTGAAAATAACAAAAATCTAAGCTGCTGGAAAAGATATAAAGAAAATATTTAGAAAAGTTTTTCGAGTGTTCTTATCCAACTAGTAAAGAATAGTCGAACTCTTAGAAGAGGCCGCTGTATCCCATTTGGTAAAATCGCAGATTAGCAACCTGAGGCTTGCTAGTTCGAAACTCGATCCAACCAAAGACCGTCATGTACGTGTGGGGCTGGGGCATGTTCAATCTGTCGTGGCCTCAACTGCACTCGTGTTGCCCTGGTGTGGAAGTTTGGAAAGTGGGGTGCATTGACGTGCAATATAAGTAGACTGAGCATTGCTAATGAAATGAGTTTCAAAAAGTGCCACCAATATGTTGGTTATTAGTCACGTGACTGCTCTGTGAAACATTGACTTGGTTGACCGATTTGGCTTCTTATCACATCTTTGGTTATATAACATCTTATGACAGGGTAGGTATGTGAATACTTAATTCTGTAGAGTGACGACAAAATTGGTGAAATCGCCAGTCTATGTCGTGCCGAACGATCAGATGATAAATTTTCGCTTTGACCAGACAGACGAAAGTAGCCTTAAGGGTCACGTTACAACTAGTTTTGGTCACATGATCCTGGGCATATAAAAAGGTTATCATTGCTCATTCTACTTTTATATTTCCTCTATAGTGGTGTGTCAGCTCATGCGTTAACCTCGTCATCTGACCGTGGTTCAAAATTACTCTCGACCCTTTGAACTGAACCCGGATCATCGCCAATAGCTCTTTGTTTTGCTCCAGTGCGACGCAAATTCAACTACCTTCCTATCTGAAACTATACATCGCCAATTTTAAGAAATATTGGCACAACTTTTACTTCCGGGTGAAGAAACGCAGAAAATTAAAAGCTATGCCCGAATGTTTTTCGTTATTCCACAAAGAAAATATATTGAGTGCTTCAGCATTGGCCATTAGAATTGATTCGAGTCGCTAAAAAATAAAACTTCTTTCGGGGCGCATTCTCTCTCTTGGATCGGTAATCGCTACTGAAACTTGTTTTTAGCTTAAATGGTTTCCCGTTAACCATTTTACGAATAACTGGGTATCGGCAAATGGAAAATTGTAGCTGTGAGTATTTACTTGAAAAAAGAATGAGGAAATCGATGAGGCTTAACGCCTATCTTCTGTCTGTCCCTACGAGCGCGGTAGCCCAGTTGGAAGAACAACGGATTAGCAACCGGAGGGTTGCGAGTTCGAAACTCGGAAACATTGATTCTCGAAATTTTTGTTTCAAAGAAATACCGCACTTTTGCAAGTTCAGTTACTATTACAGAATCAACTTAATTCCTAGGAGTACCCATTTAACTTAGGTAAATACAATCCTTCTCTAGACCAGGGATACAGGGACCGCAGTCATCCGTTGATTTGCTGGCGGTCAGCTTCACCATGGGTTATTTTCATATTAACATGTCACCTGATAGGTAATTTTTAAGTTCAATGCAAACTCAAGACTGTATATATTGAAAAGATTGATAACTTGATATCAGCTCTCGAGGATAGTTTTTCTGATTTTCAAAAAGAAAAATCGTTGCTACATTTATTTAGCAACGATTTTGCCTGAAGATGCACCTGAATATATACAGCTTGAACTCATCGATATGCGAAACGATGAGAACTTGCGAAATAAATTTAATGAAGACAGTTTGTTGAACTTCGATCGTTGTGTCGGTGGATAAAAACAATTGTAAATCGTTGCTAGATAAATGCCTTATACTGCACAAGCCTCTTTGAGTCAACATATATTCGCGAACAAACCTTTTCAGTCATGAATATTAACAAATCGAAAAATAGGGACCGCTTGACTAATAAAAATTCCGAATCAATTTTGCTCTTGGATATTTCAAAAATCGAACCAAATAATTAAACAATTGTTAAATCAGTGAAATGTCACGCATCAAATTTTATTATTATTTACTTTTTATTACCACTTCGTAACACTAGACGATAAATATAAATAAAATAAGTAATATATGATAGATAACTTTTATATTTATTTTGGCGACCCTTCCATAAGTCACAGTGACACTATACGACCCTTGGTCTTAATAAGTCTGCTCATTCCTGCTCTAGACGTTTTCATGACTGCAAAAATGTCACAAAACAATTCGAACGCCGTTATCTCTCAGGATATACTAGAATATTTTCAAACATTTTATATTTCTTTTCGCAGTTACAGAGGTGTGGGCTCTCACCTCATTCCCATAATCCCCATTAACCAGTCGGAAGGACTTAGTCTGCGGATTTAACATATATATCCATCGGATAACACAGTTAAAATAATTTAACCAAGGTGAGTTAACCTGAACGTCAACTAAGATAACAGATGAAACACACAAATAAAAGATGAAAGTAAATGTCAAAATGCCACATAGATTTAGTGACAAGCCCTACCGTCAATCGGGAAATTTTAAAAGCGTTCTCATTACACAATCCATTGAAGAAAAAAGTAAGGTGCTGTTCATTGATTTTTGAAGCGCTGACATTACTAATGAGATTTCTAATAAAGGAAAAAAGATTAGTATAACTGTTGAAATAAACCACCACTACAAAAATTAACTTAAAATGTAGTACTATAAAATGCAATACAACGAATCTCAACCATGAAGGTTGACCGAAGTTCAGTTTTTCCACGTTTTGCAGCAGGTTCAATAGTTTAACTTTTTGTAAACAATTAGCCATTTACAGGGTGAACTTCGCCACCCTTCAAAAATTAATTTACAGTATAGTCCTAAAAGAAAGCAGTGCAATGGATCGCAACCTTGAAGTTCATTTTAGCAGATTAAATTGCAGTCTCCACTTCTTCCTTCATTGGTGACCCAGGCGTGCACATGCGTTTATTAATAAGTGCGTTTTTAAATAAGCCAGATGGCACCCACCACAACAGGCATGCACTTCGATGGATGGTCTACGAGGAACAGGTGAAATTTCGAGGTGATCCAAATAATTTCCAACTGTCTAAAGTCTTGTGATAACAGACACTGCTTCTACTTCTTTCGCGGCTTCATCTTCGTTACCACGTTTAGCCAAGTTAATTTGTTTTCTAAGGTTAGTTGAGTAAGGTGAAAATTTTGAGTCTACAGGCGAATGCGTAGTGAACTGCATTGCCTATCCTACTACACGGGCAGAGGGCAGTTTGGTAAGATTAAATCTGTTCATACACGACAGGAATGGGCTGTGGCCTGTTAAAAAGACAATTGAACAGATTTGTTGGTTGTTTAGATTTTCTGGCTCAATATTAAAAGTTATGACAAGCTCAAACAAACTCAAGACCAAATAAAAACAATAGAAACTAAATAGACATAAAAGGACTAAAAATATGCATGAATCTAATTCAATGACCCATTAAAATTTAAACAATTAAAATTCAAACGCTTTAGTCAAAAAATTGTATAAAATCATTAATAACTAAAATATATTGAACAACATACAAAATGAAGAGTGATTCGATATATTTAATGCAGATGATAGGATGATCAGGGAAAAAATATGGAAATTACCGATAAAAACATCATATACAATTTAAAAACCCGATACAGCGTAAAAATGTAAAGATTTGAAAGTGGATTTTTCCCAATAAAATCCGGCAGAGTTAAAATAAAGTTGTTAATAAGTATCGTCAATGAGATTAAGAACTGGACAATATCGATTGAAATATACTGTGTGGTAAAAGGAACGACTTATTTGAAAGAGAAAAGTTATGACTGGAGATTTTAATGAATGTGTATAAATTCTTCTCTATGGTATCTTGTTCACACAGGAATTGGATCAGGAAAAAGGGCTATATGCCAAAATCATATGTGGTGACCGCCGTAGCTGATTATTTGTTTCGCCAACTTGTAATCACTGTTTCCGGAGAGCCAGAAACCAAAATAGACACCAATTGTGGGAATGTAATTTTATATTTAATGTCCCCTAATTGACAAATAGAATCCTTAAAAACCACTTGCCTCAAATGACAACTCGCCAGAGATAAACCACACAACAAAGTATTCTATCATACTGACAATTGTGTATATCAACACGACTACTTTTTCTTACATATTTTACTAACGCCGAGATTTTGGAAAAGCAAACAACGGAATCCAATTAAAAAAGATGAATTTATTTTGTGATATTAATTACATGTAAACAAGTACTGATGAATCAGGGTAAAAGAGAGTGGGCTTTAACCTTCTGAGGTGGGCTTTAACCCTCATACTCATAATTCTACCTTGCAACCTGCAGTCTTCCGTGCATGATTTCTAAACAGTTTGGACATTTGTGAGGAATAGAATATTTCCAAAGGATTGCACTGCAAGAAAGAAGCAATAGAATCTTTCTAAAAGATTCTATTATAAGAAGTTGACACCAACAGAATATTAATAAAGGATTCTATTCTAGGGAAAGGACAAACGGAATCTTTCCAAAGGATTCATTCCCAAGAAAATGAGTAGTCGAATAATTCCAAAGGTTTCTATTCTCAGGAAAAGTACAACAGAATATGTCCAAACTATTTTATTCCAAGGAAAGAAGCAATCGAATCTTTCCACAGGATTCTATTCTAAGGAAATGACCAACGGAATCTTACTAATTGATTCGATTCTAAGGAAAAGACCAATATAATCTTTCCAAAGAATTCATTTCGAAGGAAAGGAGTAATTGAACCTTTCCATGGGATTTTATTCTAAGGAAAGAACCAATAAATGCTTTCTAAAGGTTAAAAGAATCAAGGGGTTCTTTCATCCAATAGAAAGGGGGATTAAATCGTATTTTCTTCGCCCCTACAGAGGAATGAGAAGGAATATTTAGTCGTTTGGGAGTTATACCTAACCCTTTTAATCTTTACCAACCATGATATAATTCGTGAAAATATTAAAGTGCATTGCACACATAGAATACCAGAAACATTATTCTAATGGATGAAATGTGGTTATTTAGTCATTAAGTGTATGTTGTGGGGTAAAAGCACTACTCGGAAATTTCGTGACGCTCAGAGGGTTAAGTTAAACCCAGTCATACAGAAATACAAATACAAATAATGAATGAATATATGATAAAAATTCACCACATGATGCATCTAATATCTTCGAGAACTTACGTAAGGCTCGAAAAACATGTATTCCGAGATACAGCAACAATGCACTGATTTACTCCGTCGAGGCTTTGCCTTCAATGTAACAGAGAGTGTCTTGCTTCTGATCACGTAGCGGTCAGAAAACCCATCAAGGGTTTATCTCGTTACTTAAGACATCTACTGGAATTACGCACGGTTTTACGTTACGACGGGATACTGCCTATACCTTACGATCGGGATTACTTTACGATTGAAACATATCTGCGACATGAAAATCCATAAATAAGCTATTACGTCGGATGGAGTTCAGAATACGTCATGCGCGGCTGTATTTTATATGGTACAATTGTACAACGCTTTATGGTTTCGATCCAACGTAAATTAAGTGAAGATAGACGGACCGACAGGTGGAGGCGATACAACTCGCATTGAGGACTTCAGCGTCTGAGGATATTACCTTGGAAGAAAGTTGTATAGTTATTTCGGTTTTATGGGGTGTTTCGAAACTTCCTATATAAACTTTAAGGAGAGATAAGAATACAAAATTAACACAGCTGATACATGTCCGCAAGTGCCACCTGGATTTTCTAGAGGGCGCTGTATGGCAGCGCGACTGCTGGTCAGTTTGTACGGCAATCCATAAGTCGAAGCTGTCAGGCGTGCCACTTTGGTGGTCGCAAGTTTGAGCAATTTAATGCGAAACTGTAAGAGCACAGCTACACTCTTACTGTAACTGTAAAATTAGCACTTATAGAAATGTTGTTCACATGCTGTCCTTTGATTTCTGTACTTCAATGTACTTTCTAGCACACCTGGGTGGAGCTACCAGACATACTATATGAATGCAGTTCAATTTTGTATTGTGTCGACCTCCCTATAAAGTTTATATATTGCATCAAAATAATTTAAGATAACGTTCGATAGGAAAACAGAAATACCAGAAAGGAAAATGTATTCTAAATAAAGATTAGTTTCTAGATGTAATGTCAATACTTAATTTACATAATTTAGTAATAAGATGAAAAAATGATTTTATTATTTATACCTGGTTTTTTATTATGTATTTTTCAACTATTACTAGATAAACATAGCTGAGTAAACTGGAATACAGAGTTCTAAAATTGTTCTATTATATGTAACCAATTTATAATGTTTCACCATGGTCTGCATCAGACTCCTCCTCCTATGGGCCCGGACCTCTTCCCCTAGTATTTTTATGGTTGGCACCAAAAAAGGGGTAATATCTTTACTGTAACATTTCCTTGAGGGATAAATATTACAGTAAAGATGTAGAAAAGTGAATATAGCTGGCTTCCGTGAAAAGGCAGTCAAATGATTTTGAACAAGTCTATCAGTTGAATTAAGGGACTAGTGGAAACGAAAATAAATCCCTCTTAATTGGCGTTTTTAGGACCGATTCTGGCACCAAGTTTATCGTTCAATTCCAAAGTTGGCGAGGGATAAACCATCTATGGCGATCGCCGCACATGTTTTTTGGCTTCTGTGTATGGCAGCCTCTATCCGAGAAAACCTTTCACGCCTATTTAGAAATCAACTGACCCAAGTTCTCGATCACCTTCTCCAGGAAGCTGCACTATATATTAAGTAACTCCGGACCAGGGTCTTTCCTGAGGTATTAACTGCCCACGTGAAAACCTCAGCAAGCCGTCCCCTCTTCTAAAAAAATATTTGATTTTTTAAAAGAACGTCCTTCATCAAGTACGTATTCAGAAAATAATTCCAGATGACCAAGTCTTCTTTCTCCCGGTTCCCTAAATACCTTAATATCAAATGAACATTGCGTTTTATGATTGTTTAAACTGTTTTCAGACTATTTATGAATCAGATGTGTATTTTACCCAGGTGACTTACGAAACTTCGATGTTCTGATGTAACGAGCTTCAGCGTGCAACGTTTATAGCTGTTTGATTCCAAAATCACTTCGAGAAGAATTCGAGCCCCATGGGCACTGACTTAAATACACTCTTGCCCTTGATGAGTATATTTTGAATATTCTAAAGCAAATTTAGAACAAAATATATAGGTTCGTAAGAACCTTTATATTTTGTTCTAAACAATCGCAATCGCAATTGCAATTACAATCGCAATTTTTTTCTAAACAATCGCAATTACAATCGCAAAAAAGACCCGCAAAGAGGGAATCATAGTAAAATGAATAATTTATTGCTGAGCATGTTTATTCAAAGCCGGACGCATACTGTGCATGTCTTTGGGTTGTACCAATATTTTCCTACGTGCAAATCCCTCAGGAACAAGCCTATTCCTGTTTCAACAATTCGTATGGTCGTTACATCAATAGAAAAAAGCGACAACTCCTAAGACCCGAACCTCTCTCCTTACCCTGTGTTCTAAAAAGCTTCTGATAATTACAGAAGGGATTGTATAGAAAACAGTTTTAAAAACGTGGTTTGTAGAGGAAAATTTGAGTGATTTTTATTTACTTAAAACACAAGTAACCACCTCTGCTGTTCCATCTGAAATGTTAATGAGTAAGATGGAAGAACTTTAAAGTAGAAGTGCATACCTAGCTTCCGTAACTCTGAGTTCTATAATAGTTCTCATCAACAAACAAAGCAATAAGAACGTTCAAAAATTTCACGTATGGATACAGCTCCAGTGACAATCCTTCTTGACAGTGCTCGGGCCCACTGTAGCCCGGTTGGAAGGGTAACAGATTATCAACCGGAGGGTTGTGAGTTCGAATCCAGCGAAAGACCGTAGTGTATAGAGGGGGCTGGTGCACGTTAAATCTGCCGTGGCCTCAAATATCCTCACGTTGACGTGATGTGAAAGTTTGGAGAGTGGGGTGCCAACTCAGGTGTGACCTCGTCATCTGACCGTGGTTTAAAATTACGTGGTGTCCTCGGATCTTTCTCTTTGGGTTTGATCCTGGACCGTCGCCAATAGCCCGTTGCGTTGCTCCAGTGCGGCGTTAATTAAAATACCTACCTCTTCACAGTATTCCATTAGGTCTGATGATTTGTCCGCACCATATCGATTCAAAGTCCCTCTACCAAATATATTTCAGTTATTCGCTTGGAAAAGACGTAGTAATTTGAAAATGAATTATGAGTTTATTAATACTAAGATTGGTTGTGTAGTTTCATATTTGCCCAGAATGCGTTTTGTGAGTTGTTTGCAACATAGAGGGAGGTCCAAGGTTCATCCATGCATCTTGTTGCTAGGTAATCCGTTTGGGAAAGACGTAATTTGAAAGATAGCTTCATTTTAGAGTTTATTAAATAGTAAGACAACGAGTTTGACGATTTCACTTCTGGACATACTACGTCCAGTGAGTTGTTTATACATACAGGGAGACCCAATGTCATACATGTGTCTTATTTCAAGGCAATACATTTGGGAAAGACATAATTTGAAAGAGAGGTCTATAATGAGATCTTATCAATACTCGATTGGATAGGCTAAATTGGTTGATTAGGTTGGTAATTGGTTAGATAGTTTCACATCTGGACAGAATATGTCTTGTGAACTGTCTGCAACATCGAGGGAGGCCCAATGTTCTTATATACATTTTGTTAGGATGTAACCCCCGTTTGGGAGAGACGGAATTTAAAAGAGAATTTTACAATGAGTTTGTTAATAGTTGAGTGGTTGGACAATTTCACACCTGGACTGGGCATCAGTAAGTCTTGTGAGGTGTATGCATCGCGGAGATCCAAGGTTCTTGCATTCAACATATTTCAAGAACATCCATTTGAAGAATACGTAATTTGAATGAGTGGATGGGAGTTTATTAAGTGGAAGAATGTCCGACAATTTCGCATTTGAACTTTCGCATCTGTGGTAGTATCTCTATGGTGCACTTGAATCTGTATGGTGCAGACCATCCAGTACATCCCTAAGGCCGCCTCCGCTACTCTGCAGTGGCACTTAGTCGGCGTGGAGGGGGCTGCGCCCCCAACTGAAGAAGAAGACGACCATCCAGTACATAATGTGGATTGCGTGCACCATCGATTCAAGGTCCCTTCATCCGATCAATCTTAATTATTCGTTTTGAGAAGGAGCAGTAATTTGAAAAGCTTCTGAGAGTTTGTTAATACTAAGATTGGTTGGACAGTTTCACATCTGGACAGACTACGTCTTGTGATTTGTCAGCAACTTGGAGGGAGGCACAAGGTCCTTGTATGCGTCTTATTTCAAGGTAATCAGTCCATTTGGGAAAAAGTAATTTGAAAGAGTTTTATGATGAGAGTATTAATAGTAAGGATGGTAGGATAGTTTCACATCTGGACTGAGCATTAGTACGTCTTGCGAGTAATCTGCATCACGGAAATCCAAGGTCCCCAGCATCCGACCCGCTTCAAGGCTGTTCCTCTGGGAAAGACGTAATTTGAAAGAGAATTTTATGATGGAGAGGAAATGTATACGAAAACCGAAAGGCAATGGGCATTTGTTGTATCAGTTGTCTCGGAGGCAGGAGGGAGCAAATGTTATTTTAGCACTTCTCCCGAGGCGAGCGCAAACAGCGGCGGGTGAACAATCATGTATCTCATTCGCTTGTCGTCAATCGGCTTTGTTTTATTTTTACAGCCATCGCACCCGCACCTGCGATGACGACGGTCGACCGGAATGTTAGATCAGCGTCTTTTCTTCGTTTGCTACAGAGTACTCTTTCTTTTCTTCGGGCATATCTCTCCCTCCCTCCCTAGAAGACAGACGGGAGCGAACCTGACTGCTGTTCTTCCATAAATAAATAGCAGACACCATCTCACTCCCGTGTCTAGTGTCGCCAGACACTGTACCAGTTTAAATGAACGTGGTTGGGACGAGTAGAGCATTGCCACCGAGGGGGCATGTATACCCAGAGTGTTATGTTACATACCATATTAGTTATATTATTACAATCTTATACTATATTTATACATATATTTTACAACATATTTTAGTTACATTATTACAATCTTATACTATATTTGGAGCCACGGTGTCCCAGTTGGAAGAGCAACGGATTAGAAAGCGGAAGCGAAACTCGGTTCAGCCAAAGACTGTCGTGTACACGGGATGGTGCACGTTAAATCTGTCGTGGCTTCAAATTTCCTCAAGTTGACGTGGTGTGGAAGTTTGGAGAGTGGGGTGTCAGCTCAGGTGTTGACCTCGTCATCTGACCGTGATTGAAAATTACGAGTCGTTGTCCTTGGTCCCCTTCAGGACTGATCCCGGAAGGTCAAAAATGTGTGCTCAGGGCGACGTTAATTAACTAACTACTGCAACTCTACTATTTATATTATATTATATTATATATTATATATATATATATATATATATATATATATATATATATATATATATATATATATATATATATATATATATATATATATATATATATATATATATATATATATATATATATATATGTTGCATTGCATATTAGCTACATTATACCATGCAATCTTATACATTGGTGTGCAAAACTTAAGAGGAACACCATTATTTTGAAAGCTTACAACCTCAAAATTAAACGAAGCATCCTGTGGCGATTTGCACATCTTAGGATATTCTGTTAAAAGCTGGTGCTTATTCAAATTTTGGAATCGTGCCGTCAGAGGTTCTAATGTAGGAATGGACTCTGTTACCGAGGGATCCCATCCACAACCTCATTCTCTATCTGCAAACGTGGGGCAAAGACTGTACCAATGTTCGAAATGGCCATACAGGCTACAATGGACAGCCTCCTATCTTTTCTTAAGTTTTCAATTACCGCTCTGTCTCGTGGCACCCAGTGCAATGTCACCACTTCATTTCAAAGTTTTTTATTGTTCGCTTCTGTTCTTGTTATTGTTTGTTTTTACTCATCGGTTCGATACCTCCCGACGCTTACGTTTTGTGTCATTTCACCATATCCAGGTGCCTTCAACAAAATACCATCTTATAGCCTTACCGTTCCTTAAGATTTGCACACCAGAATATGATATGCATATTAAAGTCAATATCTTAGGATTATCAGGTACTGATGAGTCGATAAATTTCACCATGCCAATAATTTTGACCCTAGAAGCAAAAGGATGACAAATTAATTTTGTTATATATTTTCATTACTTTCTTTTAAACAAATGCACCTGAAAACTCTATTTAGTGGCACATGAAATAACAAAGAGTTAGTGTTAAAATTGAATGTTTTCCGTGTGAGAGGCTTTTTCTGTGTATTTAAATGTAGATTACACTAGTTTTTTGTGGTAGAACGTGTTTCCTGTACACATATCCTGGGTTACCCGATGTAAAATCATCGCCTTTCATTGGTTGGTTTGATTACACTGAAACTTTATCTCGTTTGGATTGGGTAACTGGAAGTAAAATCCTAGTGTTCCGATGGTTTGTTTGCACTAAAAACCCATCTCATAGACATAGTAAAGGTGATCGATAATAATTTTTCAGAAAAAGGTAGGTCATTTGACAGCAGTTTTGTAAGGAAGTCACTGCTTTCAACAAAAGTTTCAGACGTAACTGTAAGCTGCATAAGATAGCTTCAATTAATAAAGTAAGCAACATCGACCTTATGCCGTGAAGGCAATTTTTTAACTCCTACTTCGGATATTTTCTAACATAAATAATCTTCCGAATTATAGGCAAAGGTTCATTAAAAAATTTTCTTTCAACCAACTGATATGTGAAGTGGTGTTCCATAAATCTCAAAATTAATTACGCATAACGAAATTTTTTATTAGTGAAAAGTGCTTACTAAACGATTCGGAACTTGATTCGGAAGTATAAAGTGGAAAACGTTAGGTCCTAAAATTTGCCTAGGCAGTTTTCTCAATACATCTTAGGAAAAAGAGATAGCCTTTCCTTTGAAGTGCAATATCTGACGATAGATAGCGCAAAGCAACAGATCTTAATCGGTTCTTAAAATATAAGCTCAATTTTACAAAGAATACCATGATCATTGATGCACTCAAGTAGTTGATAATCATCAGCCACCTCCAAAGCAATAGAAAAATTAAATGTTCATTTACTTAGTAACATCAATTGGAGTTCAAATTTGAAAAAACTTTATGTTAATCTTTGCTGAAATTCTGAGTTCATGGGTAAAATTAATTTAAAGTACACTACATTAACTCGTTTCATAGCGTAATTTATTCGCTTTCTTAAGATACTTCTTTCACTAAATGTTTGATAGCGAATGTGTTGGGTTTTATGACGTAAGGGCCAAATCTGACCAAGCTGTCCCAAACACAAAACAGACACCATAAAGTTACGGAAATACATATACAATGAAAGTTTTGCTGTTTTACTGACAGAAGTGAGAAATGCAAATAGGGTAAGTTACAGGAATCGAACCACTGCCGCATACAAGTCACAGGTTGTCAGCATAGACGTGAAATATAAGTAGACTGAGCATTGCTATTGAGAGGAGCTTTAGAAAGTGTGACCAACATGGCGACTAGTACTCACGTGACTGCTCTGTGAAAAATTGCTTTGGTTGGCCGATCTGGCATCTTATCGCCTCGTTTGGCGATAAAACAACCTATGATAGGGTAGATGGCTGAATGCGCATTTCTATAGATTGGCGAAAAAAATTGTGAAATCACCAAACTCTACTGCGGTACGTGGATCAATCAGATGATGAATTTTCGTTTCCATCCGCAGACGAAAATAGTCTAAGGGTCACGTTACTACTAGTTTTGGTCACATGATACTGGCCACATAAAAAGGTTACCACTGCTCAATTTACTTTTATATTTACTCTAGTTGTCAGCGCAGAAAAAGGAAAAAGAACTTGTGAAGGGGAAGTCATCCTCAGTACTGGCGGAATAAATTTTCACCATTTTCCGGGGAGTGGATGGGAGAGGGTCAGTTGGCATACGCATTCTTTTAAGAAACCAGTTCGTTTCCAACTACATGCATTTCTTCATGGCCTCAGTCTCTAATAGTGTATGATGACAAGATGTGACAAACGGTTCATGCATAAGGATGACGATCTATTACGGCCTCTTCGCACCAAGTGAATCCTGGTAGATCCGAATCCATTTGAATCTAGTAGAAACTGATTAACGAAGATTTGAGAAAGCCACTTCCATAAGAAACAGGTTGTTTGACTTCAATCCTTTCACACTGCATGAATCAGGAGCGTCCAGCTTCAATGCACCCGAGTCTTCGTTAGTCAGCTTCTACTGGATTCAGATTGACACGTACTCTATTGGGGTGAATAGGCCCTTAAGATTCCAGAACGAATGCTTCAACGACCAAGATCATCAAAAAATTTATATACACTGCTGGCCACCCAAATTGCAACACCAAGAAAGACAAGAGATATCACAACAAAATTTATTTTGTAGATAACATGTTGACCAAGTATCAAATGATTAAATTTATAGACTTCTGTGAAGTGTGGTTCCTGCCAAAATCAGTAGCCAGAGTAGCCGCCATTGTTGGAGATCACCGCTGCCACACGCCTCGGCATTGATTCAAAGAGACTTTGGATGTGTTCTTGGGGTACAGCAGACCAAGCAGCTTCCACACGTTGCCAAAGTTGATCTGGGGATGTATTCTGGGTCAATCGTTGAGCAACCATGGACCACATGTTTTCTATCGGCGAAAGATCCGGAGAGCGAGCTGGCCAGGGAAGCAATTCAATCTGGCGATTGACGAAGAACCCTTGGACAATGCGTGCCACGTGTGGTCGCGCATTATCCTGTTGAAATATGGCTGTGGGCAAGCCCTGAAGGTAAGGAAGGACAACTGGCTCCAACACCTCGGAGATGTAGCGCTGGCTGTTTAAAGTACCGGCAATGCGTACTAGAGGAGTGCGAGAGTGATATCCAATACCGCCCCATACCATAATACCCGGTGCAGGACCAGTGTGGCGGTGCATAACGCAGCTGTTCAGCATCCTCTCTCCACGGTGTCTCCAGACTCGAATCCGACCATCGTGGTGTTACAGACAGAAGCGTGACTCGTCAGTAAAGACAATTTCATTCCATTCTGCCGTCCACATCCTTCTTTCATCGCACCATTGGCGGCGGAAACGTCTGTGGTTCTGCGTCAAGGGTAGACGAAGCAATGGACGTCTTGCGGACAGACCACTCTGCTGTAAACGGCGTCGAATGGTACGCGCAGACACTGGATGATGCGGTACAGACTGAATGTGCTGTGCTATGGTTCGTGATGTGGCTGAGCGATCCGTCACTGCCATACGTACAATATGCCTGTCATCACGTGAAGTGGTGCACTGAGGTGGATGCGATCGAACACGTCGGTCCGTCGTACCCTCCTGCATCCAACGATCACATATCCGCATTACAGTTGTTTGGTTTCGTCCAACACGACTACCGATTTCCCTGAAAGATAATCCACAATCTCGGTAGGCCACTATCCTTCCTCTGTCGAACTCGGATACTTGATCAAAAGATGATCGCTGTTTTCTACGAGGCATAATTGATCGGTTTTTTGAAAAAAACACAAGAAAAACACAATTGCCGTACTTGAAATCGTCGAAATCTCCAAGCCTTAAATAGCGTTTTGAAGTGGGGCCACAGGCGCGCGTGATGTGCGTCTGCGCTGAAATTCTAATCATTTGCATATCTCACCTCCGCTAATGCATGTTGTAAATTTCATATTATTTGCATGCTTCCTTCAGGGTGTTGCATTTACGGTGGCCAGCAGTGTATAAATTTTACGATTCACACACAAATCAAATTTTATATTTTTAATTTTTCGTAACCGCCTAAATCATAGTTTTCCAAACTTTTTCGGTTCTAGCCCTCTTTCCAGAGACAAATTTCTTCGGCGCCCCTCTAGATGGTTGGTTGGATTTTCTGGCGCAAGATCCAAAATTAGGACAAGCTGTGCCAAACCCAAGACCAAATAAAAAATAGCAACTGAATAGGTATAAAAGGGCTAAAAATGTGTATGAAACTAATTCAACGTCCTATTAAAATTGTAAAACAAGTGATAGAAATAATAATTCAAATTCAAATGCTTTAGTCAATGGAAGTCCTCTGGAAAACTCTACCTCAACTAATAATAAATTGCAAGTGTAGTTGTGCTAATAATTTTTGAATTTCACCAAAATATGTTTATAACTGTGTGCGTCATTTTAGAATTTCGAAAAGCTAGTTTGATAACAAAACAACTTATAACTGAAATTGTGTAAAGTTATTTATATAAATTAAATAAAAAAATTAATTACACCATAAACACACTAGATTTTTCACTATTATTGGTAAATCATGAATAAAATCAGTAAAATTTTAAATAAT
The DNA here is from genome assembly GCA_933210815.1 of Meta bourneti. NCBI lineage: Eukaryota > Metazoa > Arthropoda > Arachnida > Araneae > Tetragnathidae > Meta > Meta bourneti. The sequence continues at coordinate 76,275,494 of OW119928.1, forward strand.
CATTAATGAGAAGGATGAGCTTGGTCTGCTATCCCCCAATTTTTTTTTAATCCAAATTTTAATCTCAATCATCAAATCAATTTATCTAAAGGCACTAATTTCGCCAGCAGCATCCTAAGATCTCCATAGTCAACTATTTGCAGTCGGTTCCTCTTTAATCACTTTTCCTTTTTAACTCATTACGCACTAGGCACATTCAACAAAACAGGGTGACGGAAATGAAATCAAAAATTTAAGTCGGAAGTACGCTCAGATAACATGTTACACTAGCTTGTTACAACTCGCCTTGATTTCGGACCGATCAATTGTAACTTGCAGTTTGCAATGTATAATCTTGCGATAATGCATCACTGTAATGAGTATGTATGCATGCCCAAGTGGATAACAGCTTAAAACATTTTTAGATGACAAATTTTTAAGCATTTTATAGCCCACTCTCGCTTTTCAAAGCCTCTAAAGCCAGCATTGCCCTAAGGTTTCTCAAATGCCCACAGGAGGGTGGTACTGCCCACTTTGGAAAACTGTGCCCTAAACGCCAAGAAGAATATTGGTTCTGGGGATCAACTGGGATCGCGGTAGCCCAAATGGAAGAGTCACGCATTAGCAACCGGAGGATTGCTGGTTCGAAACTCGACCCAACCAAAGACCGTCGTGTACGTGGGGGCTGGTGTGCGTTAAATCTGCCGTGGCCTTAATCAAAGTTGGCGTGGTATAGATCATTAGCAAAATTCATATCACGTCTTTAACAAAATTGGTCTGATCTTGATGGACGATACATCTCGTTGAAACTACTTGGAGGGCTAACCTCTAAACGTCACGAGATTTTTGAGTAGTATACTATTGCATTTACCCTATAACGCTCTGTGGCCGCGGTTGCCCGGTTCGTAGAATAACAGATTTGCAAACCGAGCTCGAAACTCGATCCAACCAAACCGTCGAGTAGGTGGAGGTTGGTTCAGATTAAATCATACTTCAGATGTCCTCACTTTGGCGATGTGTGGAAGTTTGGAGAGTGGATTGCCAGCTCAGGTGTTGATATCGTCATCTGACCGCGACTCAAAATTACGAGGTGTTGTCCTCGGATCTTTTCCTTCTTGATTGATCCCGGGCCGTCACCAATAGCCCGTTGTGTTGCTCCAGTGCTACGCAAATTGATTTCATCTACAGACTACCTGCCTGGGGAATAATTGTGAAGTTTGAGGGCGCGACCGAAATTTGATGAAAATTCAATACAAGACTCTCAATAGGACGTGATTTACTCACATGGAGTATCTCTTACTCAATCACACGAAGACTTAGAGAAAACAACCTTTTTTTTAATGAGCGTTTCCGACGTTTCTTCCCGGTTCATCATCTTTTTTTTCTTCAGTTCTTTGGGGAAGGAAAAGAAATGCCTCGAAAAGCTCCAATTTAACGAGGGTACTTTCTCTTTCTCGTTCCGCATCCGTCCTTTTTTCCTGTTTGCAAAACCATTACGGTCTGGGACGCATCCAATTCTTTGAGGAGATTAATTGAGCTCACAAACAAAAGGGCAAAGGCCACACAATCGGGACGAAGGGGAAGGCCCCAATAAAAAGGCATGCTCGTGGTGAAAAGGAATCTAGAAATCGATAAGTATAAGTAAAATCTTATTCAGACAGACTGCCTTAGATGGTTTTCGAAACAACTGCAAATGACTGCCAGTCTGATTATCCAGACAGAATCAGACATTAACTATTTGAATTTTAACAATACTGTAGATAGATAGTAGGATGTTGTTGTCTCCATTTCTGAGTCAGATGTTGCCGGGTGCATTTTGCACAGCTTTGGCGATGTCGATTATTTTCTCGCAGTAGAACTGTTCTTCAGGATGGTAATCGATGGTTTAAAGAGCAGCTACTATTGTTGGGTAGGCGAATATATGATTAGATGTGAGTTCAATGCCCAGACAGTTGTTACAATGCCTATATGTTCTAGTTTCATAGCTGTTAAATTTCATGCCTTTAAAATGTTCTCAGTCTGGATATTGTGGTGGTGGTTTTTCGATCGGTGTTAATTTCACAAAATGAAGAGAGTAGGATAATCAGGATTTAACCAAGAGAGACAAAATAAAAACTGAAATTTCTTATGGTAAGAATCTTATCAGATTTTGAAAAAGGTCTTTTTACGTTATTTTTAGTTACCAGACTGAGTTTTGAAAGGATTACTGTGAATGGAAAGTGACAGAAAAGTGAATAACTTCATTTGCATGTATGAAAAATAAATCTATTTGCTTAGTAAGCCCAAGGCCGTTCCTGAGGTACTAGGTGCCCAAGTGCAAACCTCAGCAAGTATCCCCTTCTCAAAAACAGAGCCGCGGTACCCCAGTTGGTAGATTCGCGGATTAGCAACGGGAGAGTTGCGAGTTCGAATACAGCCAAAAGACTGTTGTGTAAAAAGGGGGCTGGTGCACTTTAATTCTGCCGTGGCCTCAAATGTCCTCACGTTGGCGTGGTGTGGAAGTTTAGAGAGTGGGGTGCCAGCTCAGGTGCTGACCTCGTCATCTGACCATGATTCAAAATTACAGGGTATAGTCTTCGGTCCTTTCCCTTCGGTATTGATCCCAAACCGTTGCAAATGGCCCGTTGTGTTGCTCCAGTAAAATAAACAGTCTACCAACCACAGCCCGGTATAATTAATGCCATGGACGGGAGCCAAGCCGCGGCCTAGTGGTTGGGAAACTCTGTTCAGATAGAGAAGCTCTAACCTCCAAACGAGTGCTTTAAACACTTGGAAACTGCTGCAGGGTAGGGTGACTTTAGTGAGTAGACATATAAAAACAAGGGGTGTTCAGATGAAAAGGTACGAAACGACACTGTGGGTATAATTGAAGTCTTTATTCAAAAGTAATCACCAGAGGCCTGAGCACAACTATCCCACTGTTTCACGAGCCAAAGGATTCCCTGTTCCCAGAATTCCTGTGGCTGTGACAAGAGCCAGTCATCCACTGTGTCCTTCAGTTCGTCGTCCGAGTTTTAGCGCTTCCCTTTGAGATGTTTTTTAGCGGACAAAACAGATGGAAGTCGCAGGGCGATATGTCCGGGCTGCAGGGCGGATGCTCAAGCTGCTCCCTTTTGAACTTGACCAGTACACTTTGTGTGACCCTGGAGACGTGTGGACGCGGGTTATCTTGGAACAGAACCACTCCCTCCGTGACCAGATGGACTTGCTTATTTAAGTTTCTATATCTAGAGATTTACGTATGCCTTCTCACCAAAGCTGCACTGTTTCGCAGCAGTGGCTGAGTGTTTACAGAACTTGTTTCGAGACTGGAGCACTTGGTTGTGAGTTCGACCCTCCATAGTACCGTTGTCGGGCTGGCTCCTTGGAATTTTCCTGGCTTTTAGTTCAGCCGTCGATAGGCCATGTCCTCCAGGATATCCAGGAGGACACTTCGATTCTCCTGAGTATCGAGGCGATATATCCGATTCTCTCACAGCCAAGACAAAAGGCAATGATCATTTGCAAAAAGTGAATCACAGACTTTTCCAAAACTTGCAACTTCCTAAGTGAATAAGACTTCATGTGATGCACGTGTATTTTTCCTACCCTTTCACAGCCCATCGAGGACAGGTAAAAGATAAGCCTCAAGGCACGTGCACGATACAATTTCTTAACTGCACACTAGCCACTGACGTCATTTTCCACGCGATAAAAAAAAATCCCTCTTTCCTGGAATTCACTCAATCCACCGGCTCCAGAAAATTTTAAAATTGATGATGCAATACCACGCCCGTATTTCCACCCCTATATATAATATATATACTCATGCCCTTCTCCCCACCACTCAAACTTCTGGTCTGGGCGCCTTTGTAAAAATACAATCAGACTTAACGAGCCTTCGAACTGTGGGGGGAGTGGACCACGTGATTGCCATCGTGACGTCAAATGACGTCATTGTGACGGTGGCGATACGTCGATGGCTGGGAGGATCGATTGGGGCGCGTGCCGAAGGGGGAGGCAATTCGATGGAGGAATGTGGTGGAAAAAGAAAGATAATATTTCTCACATGAGGCCGGATGATTAAAAATCTGTAAAGTGAATAGTTACTATCGTTTTTCCCCCTCTTCTGCGTCACGTTCGTTGGAAATTTGAATAATGGAATTGCGAGCTGCGATGGGGGGGGGGAGGAAGATTGAAAAGCATTCCTTGACTTAACACGTTTTATGCACTTTGGGGAGCATCATTCTGGGGTGGGCAAGAGAGAAAGTCGTCGATAACTTGCTCACATATCATCTTCCCTCTCTCCCTAGATGGAATGCAAATAATTTCGTTCGCTTTTTAACTCATTTGTCAATGTTTAATCGGCAGTTTTCAACAAATCGATGAGAACGATTATAGTGAAGAGTAACATTTTGCGCGTGAACCACTACAAAAGTGACGTGATGGTTCCAAGCATTTCGAAAGCGGTGCCTAGACACCCACTAGGTGACATGTCTAGAGTGGTTGTTTTTATAACGAGAGGCCCTAATATTATAAAAGAGTATTTTTTATAAAAGAGTAAAATGTAGTTGTCGAATATGTTTTGTCATGAAAACTTGTCAATAACTTATAACTCTAGATGCATGCCTAGGGTATTTTTATAACGAGATCCTAATATTATTAAAGAATATTTTTTATACAAATGCAAATTATGTATATATATGTCATAATAACAGAAATTATAAGCCTGCATTCGTTACAAGAGTGGTATAAGGGAAACGGAGAGAATGATCCATTGAGACTGAATGTAATGTTGGTTCCACAAATGAAGAGGCAGAAAGTTCTATAACACTTCTTTATTACTTCAATAGACAAGTAGTAACATCATAATAGGAGGTTTTGTTGTTGGGAGTTTGGGAAGGCTCTGAGAGCTCCTTATTCTAAGGGACTCGTGAAAGAATGAATAGTTTATAATGAATTGGCTTGGGGGATAAGGATTAAGAGAAAGATTATTGGACCAGGGGATCGATCAAGAAAGTTCATCGGTGGAAGTCGGTGGTTTAAGGAAGAAGTAATATGATCTTACACAGGCGATTTGAAAGGAAGAAGGACTGTGGGACGTCAAGGTTAATGAGATGGCTTGAATTCAAAGATGAAAGGGGGTGGCAAGATATATTGACCACATGGCCAGGGAGACAAAGACTGGGAGAAAAGGGGAATGTTAAGCGACTGATCTCTAGTGAGAATTGTATTTAGGGGTTAGTTTTACGTATCGTTTCATAAATATTTATGTAAATGATTTCAATCGATAAGAAACTGCAGAATAAGGAATCAAACCGCGATAGTTGATGCATAAATATTTTACGCTTTCGAAATGGAAATTCATGCAAACAGCAGCCAGACGCCGACTTTAAAATTAGCAATTGCAATTGTAAAAAGATTATGCTCTCAATTTAATAGTTCAAGGTGTAACTTAACATTGGATAGATGGCATACGAAGTGAGCCAATAGCCGAAGTTAAAATTAGCTATTAGAGTTAAGTAATTTGAATCATGAGTTCTTATAACAGATATCTTTTCAAATTAATATCTAAAGTATTTTTAGAAAAGATCCGTTCTTTTATTATTTATTATTTCTTTTATTAGTGTATTATACCAGTTGGGGTGACATACCATCCCACGAATAAAACTTAAAACCAAAAGCACTTCAGTCCACCATTTGGTCACTGCTTCCCGGTGGTCTTCATACCTCCACTCTGACTAGCTGAAGTCAATACGAATGTGGGAAGGACCCGAGGAATTTTGGCAGAGGGCTCGACGAATTCGTACGAGAAACGTTTTTCGCAGGGTGTGAAACCGAATTTTGGATATCGCTCGCCAACCGTAGGCTGTTCACACCTACGGTCCGAGGATTGGATTGGATGTTAGGGTTTTGTGACGCAAGGTCCAATAGCGGACAAGCTGCGCTACCTACGGTCCCGGGTGTGTGTCATGTGTTCATGAGACCGGAGATAGGTGCCCTCCAGGTCAACCTCACATGGACTCTAATAAGTGTCTTTGAACCGGGGGATGTATACAGACATCTCTATTTATTCGTCCTACCATTTATAGCCTAGCTAGGGATTAAGCTTGCAGGACTTAGATGAAATTACTACATATGCATCTTTGTCTTATTTCAGTGTCCGTCATAAAATTTAACTTACGTAAGCCTACATGCCTTGTCGTGGTTCTGATGCCTGAACCATTCTCCGAATCCTTATAAGTGGGTTGTTTGCAATATAAATTTACGCAAGCGGCTTATCGTTCTGAGACACATCGGGAGATGCTTAATATCACTAGGTTGATCTCTTAGGAATTTAAGACCTCGGTGGCAGTAGCCATAGGCATCAATAACTCTTCCCCACCCTTTTATATGCATTTCGTTTTTATAAGTTATTGTCCTAGGAAAAACACGGAGCTATTCTTGGAAAAAGTTTCCGGTTTGCCTGATCGGGCTATTCATAAATGTGAGTAGAAAATTATGATGAATTTCTTAAAAGTAAAAACAATTTGAAACTGATTGTACAAAGAATCGCGTGAGCTAACAGAAATAAATTACTGATCTAGAAATTGGAAACAATATTTTGTTGTTTAGTGTTTACATTTTTATTGCTATATTGCTTAGTGTTTACATTTTTAGTTATATTGCTTAGTGTTTAGATGATATTCTGATTTCGTTGGTTAGTGTAGAAGATATTTCGTTTGAAGCAAGCGAAGTGAAAATTTTACTGAAGTGTCAACTTTAATTTTATCGAAAAGCATTAAAAATACTAAAATATCAAATTATTTTTATGTATTTATAAATTTCATCTTATTTTCGACAAAGGTATAATGTTTATTCTTTTGCTTATTAGGCTTTGAGAAGTAAGCGTCTAACTTATTTACAACTTTCTTCACATTCCGATTTCAGCCGGATTCCGACGTAACTACATTCACGTCATAAACATACGAGTCTATTCGGTCTTTTAAAAACACATTTAATTCAAAAATTTCATTCATGGATCATTAGAATATTTCAGTCTACCAACAATATTGGTGCCATTCTGGGTTTTAAATTCTTTTAAGAATGCAGCCGAGAAATATTCTGTAAATCTGTTTTCACTGTAAGCCTACTCAGTATGCAACTGAGCAAACTACGTGGCGCTCACTCTACGAATTTATGCGTTAGTTATTCGAATTTTTTGTTGTTTTGACGTTATTATTTCTTCACATGGGCTTTCGTATTTGTTCTTTCGATCATTTCGGTAATATTTCTTCTCTTTCAATCGAAGAGTGTAAAATTAAAATAACTTCGCCTTGCAAACAATATATGCTTAGAAAGATAGTGACCCGAAAAAGTGTCGCCTGTTTTCCAATGCGTCTATACATTCCGGAGATGCATAGACGCTGGAATTCATAGACTCCCATGCTGATAGTTAACTTTAGCTGGTTGGATCTTTTTGGGGTGTTATGGCGCAAGGGTCATATTTGGCCAAGCTGCACCAAACATAAGACAATGTCAAGTAAAAAATGTCGTGACAGGGAAAAAAGAGGGATTGGGGAATATAGAGCATGGAAATGAGAGCAGAAAAAGATCGCTTGGGTATCCCGGGAGCACGATTCCCGTGTTTAAAGACAATAAACCCCATGGGGAAGGAAAAGTTCACTAGAGTACTATTTCTCGGTGACGGGTACTCTAGAGTACTATTTTTGCGGGTTCATGAAACCAGTACATACCTAAAGGAGATGTGCCCCTGAGGGCATTAACTTTAGCTGATAGTTATAACTGATAGTTAAAGCACACATTTGGATTAGTTTCATTTTCGCAAAATGATTCAATTTAGTCTTAGGAACTGGAAACAAAAAGATAGTTGTTTCTTAGCACTGAAATTTCGAATGACCGGAAGTATCGTCACAAAACTTTCGACACGTATATCCTAGAATACCACATGCAGGTGACTTTTTGCTGCTATTTTGGCAACTAAGAGCGTCTATTAAAGAAACGTTTAAAAAGCTTCTACTTCCAAAGTTTTGGACACTCAAATTTTTGGCGACTTTTTTTTGAAAATTAACCCAAGGCCGAAATTAAGTTCCCTCGCTTTTTAACCATAGCATGAATCTTTGTTTCCGTCTCGGATTTTCATAATGGATTACGGCATTGCGGCGAATAGTGAAAAATTCCACTGGATGACAAAACGGTGCGCTCGCCAAATTGACGACAATGCGTCTTTTTTACAAAAGGTCGTCAAGTTAATGTTTTATGGCAATCCAAAAATTCCAAACCTAGTTTAATAATGAATTGAAATGCTTCTGCATATTTAGACAGTGTTGGATATTCAGATGTCATATTAAGAAAGTATTTATTATTTTATTTTAAAATAAAATTTCTTTGTGTTAAACATTTGTTTCACTTAATTAACACATTTTGTGTTTTGTTGTTTGCTCTAACTTCCCACACATTACTGCACAAGCATTTCGTCAAAACTATGAGAAATTTTAAAACACAGAATCTCGGAGTTGGTTTGACAGGGAAAAATAATAACGTTAGTAAATATGTAGTCAAACTATAACAAAATTACACTGGGAATCATTCAAGTTCCTCATGATCTCTGACACACAATTAAACTCAATCGTATATCAAATTAAACTTTTGTACGTTTAGATTCAATAAATAGAACTCGCCTCATATTTCAAACAAGACAGATATTACGTAACCAACTCTAACTTTCCCACAAAAAGAACATAAATTTAAGTCCATACATAGAAATAGGAGTGCGCTTTCTGATGTCAATTGAAGATCAATCGACACTCAAAGACGTACAGATTAGACTCGTGCCTGTATTTGATGACTCGCCGTACTTTTGAGACTATTGACAAAGAAAAACCGTAAAAATAACTCAATCGTAAAACAGCCCTTAGAACGGCTTTACGATTTTGCGTAACTGAAACGTTCTTCTCTTCTTATGGAATTTTCAGTTCATTCACGGTTTCGAACGTAAGTTCGAACTCGTGTGTTGACATTTCGACACAAACAGGAGCAATAAAAATACAGAATGTTGCCCAAGTCTCAAGCTACAATTTGAGCAACACCAGTGATCACAGGGGTAGTTTTTCTCACATTTCCCAATTGTTTTAAGCAGTTTGCACAGTAACGCTCCAGCTATTTGAAGGAAATACATTCAACTAGCAGATTCGTGCATAGCAACTGGGTCAAAATGACTTTTGTACTGGTAGCTACTTTCAAACAATTTATACTTTAATACTTCCACATTGAATACTAGCATCGATATACACATTTCAAACACCCCAGGCCACGGTAGCTCGGTTGGAAGAGTAACAGACTAGAAACCGGAGGGCTGCTAGTTCAAATTCAACCAAAGACCGTCGTGTACGAAGGGGGTTGGTGCATGTTAAATCTGTCGTGGCCTCACGTTGGCGTGGTGTGGAAGTTTGGAGAGGGGGGTGCCAGCTCAGGTGTGATTTCGTCATCCGACCGTGGTTCAAAATTACGTGGTGTTGTCCTCGATCTTCCCCTTCGGGGGTTGATCCCGGACCGTCACCAATAGCCCGTTGTGTTGCCCCTCCAGTGCGACGTTAATTAAATATCTACCTACCTTTAAATATCCAGATGAAATAAAATTAGTCAAAAATATAAAATAGTATTTCGTGTACTTTACCTATACATATCTATACATATAAAGCAGAGTTGGCGTCTGTCTATCTGTATGTTCTCTATACAAATATACACTGTTTGACCAATCCACACCAAGTTTGGTACACTTATACTTTGGAACCCTACGAGTAACGCAAGCTACATATTAACCCCCGTTCTCTTTAACCTAGGTGTGCAGAGGGGGGCTAAATCAATTCGAAATTGCCATAGGAAAAACATTGAGCATAAAACGATTGTGGTATGCAACTCTGTTTTACCAGTATTGATCGAAAATCAAATTTTCTAATAAAATTGTTTTACCAGTATTGCTCGAAAAACATTTTTTCCCGAAACGTCATACTTAAACAATTTAAAATTATAATTATGTTTGAACTGATTTTTTATTTCCTTCCACAATATAAATAATTTTGGAATATTTGAATGATGAAAAAGGGATATTTGAAAAACTTAATTTTACACAACTTGCATTTTGAAATGGAATACGAAAAGCTAAAACAAAAAACCTCATTGATCATTAAAGCGTAATTTTGCAATTCGGTAATCTGGCAACGCCAGAATTAATGTAATTTAGAATTCCGTGTTTATGTATTTGAGTTAAGACAGAAATGTTGCGGCAATATTTGAGCATTTCTAAGTTTTGTAAATGTGTGTTCCTTTTATAAATAATTCCTTATTGTCTATCAATATTTTCAACCGTCTTTTTCGAATTTCTCTATTTCAGAATATTCTCATGACGTCGAAATTCGACACGCTTGCTCAGATCTTTCGTTTTCAGAATTCGACATTTTTCAATGTCCAGAATTTCGTTTCTGTTTGTATTTATGTGTTCAATTACTTTTCATATTACAGATATATTATTTAGGAGTTAAACTGTAATGAACTATTTTTATTTTTTGCCAAATACCACTAGACATGGGTAATTTCTTGGTGGTATATGTATATTTCGACGAACTTTCCTTAAGTCTTTGGTTAAATACGTTATAGTTTGTAGAATTCTGTTTCATAAAAATAAATGGAAACTTTTTTAAGGTGTATAACTTCTTATTTTAAAATGACTGGCACAGTTAAAATATAAGGTTATTCTAAAATAAGATATGTTACTTTAAATCAAAACGGGTAACCATACGTTATAGTTCAAAGATATTTCTAAATGTTGACATATTTTCATTACAAGACGATTAAAATCAATTTAATTTACATTTGTTTTTCATGTTTCATGGGTATTATTGAAAGCTGTACTCCATAGTCAAGTAACTACATCTATCATTCTAAATAGGTACGTGGTTTCCATATTGAAACTGAGTCTCTCAATTGAAAAAGTATCTTAAGGATTCGATTTAAAACTGAATTTTTCTCTTGGAAGAAAGCGAATTTTAAATAAGACTTTGCTGATCTTGGAATAATATAATAGTAAGAAAGTAAACTAGGACTGTTGAAAAATAGAAATTTTTTGTCTTAAGTGGAAGAAGGTCGGGGTTGCTTACTTGAAGTTGAAACTGTTCGTATACAACTTAGGTACCTGTGAAACATTCATTGAAAACAGTGATTTTGTAAAAATTATAATCGATTGAGTTTGCTTTGTCTACATTGATGACATTTGTTTTAAAAACAAGCTCCGTTATTCCACGTGCGGCTGAATAGAATTTTCAAGAAAAAAATGCGTGCTTCAAAATAAATTAACCACGAATGCCGTAACAGTGTAATTTGCCGTCCTCTCACAACGATAATGTAATTCGAAAACATCGAAACCATGGTGCAAGAGTGCCACAAATAATAAATATTGATAGGAAAACTGAGTGCAAGACTATACGCTGGAAGTTCGCCATTTTTACTGAAAATGAACTTAATTGGCATTCGTAATCACTCCAAAACTCAATATGGACTTCTGAAGTCATCTCAGAAAAAGCTTCTGTAGTTTGTTTTACAGCAAGAGTGGGATGAATATGAAATGGATTATATGGATGGATATATTATGTATACATATTTGCGTCCGAAGTAAATTGTAGAAGCTATGAAAAAGTTAAAACGATGTTAAAAAATATTTTCTGAACACTTAAATGATGCTTGCCTTTTTCTATGAAATAGAATCAACATTTAACCAATTCAACCCGAGCATCGCCCGGTAATTCTGCTAATAATACAAAGTAAAGTTGGCATCTGTCTGTCTGTTCTGTATACAAATCTATACCGTTTGACCAATTCACACCATATTTGGTACACTTATTCTTTGGAACCTTGGGGGTAACGTAAGCTACATATTAACCACCGCTCTATTTGTCTTAGGTGTGCAGAGGGGTGTAACGTCCCGTCATCCTGGACAGAGCACTTGCTAGGGGGCGCTCTCTCTGTTTACTCTTTGCTGCGTGATCTTATCTAGGTAGCTGTAGTCCTCTGGATACGTTACCAATTATGTGTAATAGCTATAATGAAAAGGTCCTAACGAATTCCCACAAAGGTAGCAATCATTTTAACCCTACCTAAATTCAGAAGAGAAGATAACCCCATAAAAATATTTTTTAGAAAACATTTTTTGGAAGAAAAATCCACAAGACTTTTAAAAATATTTCTGAAATGCCGCATTCTAAACATTGATGCATAGAGCCAATATATAAAGGGGTACTAGCTACACCTCTGGCTCATAGGAAAGTCGGTTACATAAACCCTCCTGTGCGTTGTCTCGACGAGGTATCTCGTCATTAAGTAAAACTGACCAGATCTTGATGGACGAGATATCTCGTCATTAGAAAAAATACTGACCAGATCTTGATCACTTCATCATAAAAAATCGGCAATATCATGACGAGATGTATCGTCGTTATCAAAATTGGTTAGATAGTGATGGACGAGGTATCTCGTCTAAACCAGTTGGAGGGTTAACCCTCTTTGCGTCTCGAGATCTTCGAGTAGTATACTAATGCATTTGCCTTAATCTGGGGACGTGGTAGCTCAGTTGGTTGAATATCGGATTAGTAACAGGATGGTTACGAGTTCGAAACTAGATCCTACCAAAGACTCGTTTACATGGGGCTAGTGCACATTAAATCTGTCGTGGACTCAAATGTCTTCACGTTGGCATGGTGGAGAAGTTTGGAGAGTGGGATCCTGCTCAGGTGTTGACCTCATCATTTGACTGTGGTTCTAAATTATGTCCACAGTCCTTAGGATGTTCCCCTCGCGAAATCCAGTACACTCGTCAATTACCCGTTGTGTTGCTCCATTGCGACGTTAATTCATTCACAAAATTGGTCAGATCTTGATGGACGAGATATCCCGTCGAAACCACTCGGAAGGTTAACAGCTCTCGAATTGTCTGAACGAAACTGATAACTGATTGTCGAGAAGTTTGTAAAACTCAACTAGAGCGGAGGTGGCTTCTCTTCGATCAATTCCAAACAAATCGCGCTTTTTATGTGCAAAGCGTGAGGAAATGCTCGCATCGCGACCAACGTCGGGTTAATATCCACCTCGTGAGGAAAGAAAAAGTTCAAAAATAGCGCAAACACAGACTTTCTCGCAAATCCTCGGCCGCAAAACGTGGTACGGGCGATGACGACGAATTCTTTAGCCCCCTGTGAAAAGGAAACGCTCTCGTGACGTCAGCCCTGATGTTCCCGTGACGTCAGAGAGGTAAACAAGAGAGCGCATAATGATTCTCTGACGACGCATGTCGAAATCGTAACTGTCTGTTTGAGTGAGTAAAAGGGAAATAGAAAGGGAGAAAAGAAGAGCGGTAAATCTTGTTACACTCGTAAAATATGATTTCTGCGCCAGTAGAGGGGAAGGAAAAATGCAGGATGGATGGCAGTGCTTTTGCGTAGTGACAGCACATGCACAACGTAATTCATTAAAATGAAACTATAGCGGCAGTTCGTTTTTTTTGTGATAGTTTGAAGTGAACGAAACTGTGATGGATATGTAGGTAGTTAATTAAAGTTGCACTGGAGCAACACAACGAGCTATTGGTGACGGTCCGGGAGCAATCTCGAGGGGAAAGAATCGAGGACAACGCCACGTAATTCTGAACCTCGGTCGGATGACGAGATCAACACCTGAGCTCTCACCCCACTCTCCAAACTTCCACACCCCGCGAACGTGAGTACATCTGAGGCCTCAGCAGATTTAAGCAGCCTCCATGTACACGATGGTTTTTGGTTGGATAGAGTATCGAACTCGCAACCCTCCGGTTGTGATTCCGCCACTCTTTCAACCGGACTACCGCGTCCCTTGCGCTGGATCGGAAAATCAATTAAAAAAGTAAATAGTAATAACTCATCTCCCAAAGGGTGCTAATCTACGAATTCACAGTGCGTATATGAAAGTAATTTAGATACGTATTATCGAGCACGTTCATGGAATTTACATTTACACTTTATGCCATCGACCTTTTAATGAAATAGACGGAGTATGTCCTCGCAGCTTCATGCCGTTTCATCCTGTCTCTCTGTCTGTCTCTTGGTTGTTGGGAATCCTTATGTGGGACAACTATTGATTGTTTAAAGTGATTATGCAGTGTGGCTCACCCCAAGTACTTTAGACGAGATATCTCGTCCATCAATATCTGACTAATTTTGCTAATGACGAGATGTATTGTCATAAAGTTATAACCGATTTTTTTATGATGACGAGATCAAGATCTGGTCAGTTTCTTCTAATGACGAAATATCTCGTCCATCAAGATCTTCTGACGGTTTTGCTAATGACGAGATACCTAGTGACGAACACCAGGAGAGTTAAAAATACCAGTCTGTGCTTCTATAGCCAGTTGGCCAAGTCGATTCGTAAGTTCACTTGGCTTACCCTTCTGAGATCTTACGACAGCGATCCACCCTCATTCTCTATTTCAATGGTTTCCAAACTTTATGTTTCTACGCCCACCTTTAAAAAATATAATCTTTGCGGTCCCCCCCTTTATTTCATGAAATAATACACACATTTTTAAGTGATAAAAAATGCATTAATACACAAAATAAAGAAAAACGTAATTGACGGAATAATAACATATTTATTTTTAAATTAATTTATATTTAATGCGATGGATGTGCTTGTTTATTGGCACGAAGTTTTTCAAATCTAGGTGACATTGAGGAGAGTGCTACTAATAGCTCTTTTTCTGCTACTAAACGCGTCATTTGACCGTGATTCAAAATTACGTGGTGTTGTCCACGGATCTTTACCTTTGGGATTGATCCCGGACCGTCACCAATAGCCCGTTGTGTTGCTCCAGTGTGACGTTAATTATAATACCTAACCCTACTACTAAACGGACTGGATATTTGGATTTCATTGTAGCTAATGCAGAAAATCCCGTTTCGCATAAATATGATGTTACGAATGGCAGCCGTATCTGCATTGCTTTGCTTGACAAAGTATTATATTCTTCACTTCGATTCAACTAAAATTGAACTAGGGTTTCATTCTGAAATTTTTGTTTCAATGAAGTATCGCATGATAATTCTGTCAATTTTTCCTTTTCAATACTTGTCAATCCAAATTCATCATCTTAGTAATCGACGAATGGATTCTGTATCCCCACGTGAACTTTGTAAAATCAATATCTTCGAAATAATGTGAAAAGTGCATAATCAACTATCCAAGTGTTCAATAAATGTTTGCTTCAATATTAACTCTGGCGCAGAAATAATTTAAAAGAGGAAACATGTCGAACTTATTATTTATAAATTTTATTTCCATAGCTCCAATTTTTTTATGAATCCTTTCACTTTGTCTCTTCGAATCAGTGAATGCATTTGTGGTCCTTGCATCGATTTATTGAAAACACTCAATTTTTCAAAAATTTCAACCAAATAGGCAAGTTTAACAACAAAGTTATCATTCCTAAAAAAATTTGACTCTTCATTATAATTTTCATCAAGAAAAATTGCAATATCTTCTTTGAGTTCAAACACCCTTTGAATAACTTTTGCACAAGATAACTACCGCACTTAACAATAGTATAGTGAGGTATAATTAGCTTCCATATCTTCACACAGCTTTGCACATAACTTAACTCTTAAAGGACTGTTTTTTATGTAATTCATAACTTTCGTAACTTGCAAAAATGTTGTTAAGTTCCCCGCTTATATTTTTTGACACAAAAGCTGCTTTATGAAGCATGCAGTGCGTCCAGATAACTTCGAGTGCTTTCTTTTTAACTAGATTGTGTCCTGACAATGACTGTGCTCCATCAGTAGAGTCCAATGCAGATTCAACTTTATGTTGTTCTCATAAAAATTGTCAATTATATTAAAAATTTCATTGGATGTGGCCTTTCCAGGAATGGGATTGCAAAATAATATATCTTCTATATTAGTTTCTGCAACATATCGAACATATGCAATTAAATGAGCATCTTTGGCTACATCAATTGCCTCATCTACTTGTATGGCGAATTTCGAAGTACGCAGTCGAGAAACTAACTGATCGCAAAGATCTTCAGATATATTATCGATTCTTCTGCCAACTGTATTATCAGCAAATGGTATTTGTCATAACTTTTTCGCATATGATTTGCCAAACATTATTTTAACCATATCATAGCTGCTGGCAAAACTAGAGTTTCTCCTATTGTGTATGGTTTTACATTTCGCGATTCTGTAAGAAACTTGGTACGATGCTAGCAATGCATTTGATTCAAAAATTATTTTTTTTGAACGTTTGATTTTGTTTATTAAATTCATCTAATTTTCTTTGAAAAAATTCTAGGGACTTACCAACGTATACAGAATGCATAGTTTTAAGATGCCGTTTTAATTTGCCTGATCTCATACTATCTGCAGCCAAAGCTTTCGTACAAAACAAATGCATTGGTTTTCCAAGCCATCTATAATAACATTTGTGAATTCTAATGATAAATAGGTTGAATCATATTGTCTTGTCTTGGGAGTTCTACCTCCTTGTTCCCTGTTGCCTTGTATTTCCACTACCTTTACTTATCGATATCGATCGGTATTGCTTTTGCATCGGTATCTTCATTATTAGTGTATTTTTTCTTGTAACCAGTCAAAAATTTATCCATTCGTCTAAAAATATTAGGATTAAATTCTTGAAAAATACAACTTCTAAATTACTAATGATTATTATCAGTAAGTAATTACACCCAAAACAATAAAAAGCACAATCGCACACCGCTGAAATGCTTCTGTTGACACTTTAGCTACGAGTGACGTTTGAATTTGAGGGTATTGTTTTGATGATTCCTGCGACTAGCAGTTCTAGCGGACGTTTTATAAACTATGCACTTGCAAACTGCAAACCAATGACGTTATCCAATTTCCGAAACAAGGAGTTTCCAGTAAAAAAATCAATCTTTACTGTAGTTACAAAACCATATTTTCAACTATGCAGCTAATACTATACTAAGCAATCCACCTATATATGTCATACATAGTACGCACTAAGTTATATATATTACATTATACCAATTTCAGCGAAATATACTATTTTTTTCCGAAATAAATGTTTATTTCATGTTTATAACGGAGTTAGAGTGAGATAGGTGGTGGTAAATGTTTTTAAAAATAGGTTATAAAATTTAATGTTATGTTAAGAAAGTTTATTTATGTTATATTATGAAAGCTTATATATGTTATGAAAATTACATTTCTATTAAACTTTCCGCGCCTCCTTTTTCACTAGTCCGCGCCTCCCAGTTTGGAAATCACTGCTCTATTTCGTTAGAAGGTCGAAGATTTTTGCCTGATAACATAATTTACACGCATAGTACTGTATATAACAAATATAAGGAAAAGACACTAAGAGATTAAAACTTTAAGATAGATACTGATTTAAATGAAATTTATGTTTTTTTCTTCTGATCATCATTGGCCATCTATACCTCATCATTTATTGTTACAAATAAATATTTTAAAAAAGTAGATAAAGAATTAATTTGATGCGTGATATTGCATTGATTTGATTGTTTTAATATTTGGTCCGATTTTTGTAGTAGCCAAGCGCAAAATTAATTCGCAATTTACATTAGTCAAGCTGTTCCTATTTTTCAATTTGCTGATATTCATGGCTGAAAAAGTTTGTTCACAGATATATGTTGACCCAAAGAGGCTTGCGCATTTTAATTCATATTCATACCAACTATTCATACTTATATCTAGCTACTCATACTTATCTAGCAATCGATCTACGCTAGCAACGATTTACAATTGTTTTAATCCGACACAACGATAGAAGTTTAACAAATTGTTTTTATTAAATTTATTTAGCAGGTTCTCATAGTTTTGCATGCAAATAAGTTCAAGCTGTACTGATTCGGATGCATTTTCAGGCAAAATGGAAAAAGGGTTGCTCAATTAATCTAGCAGCGATTTTGCTTTTTTTAAATTAGAAAAACAATCTTTGAAAGCTGATATTGAATTATCAATATTTTCAACATATATAGTCTTGAAGTTGGCATTGAACTTAAAAATAACCCATTGTGCGACCTGTTAATATAAAAATAACACATGGTGAGGCGGGGTCCCAGCAAATCAACTGAGGGCCGCATGTAGCCCACGGGCCTCAGTCTCTCTCTCTCTCTCTCTGGCATGCCTGACCTAAAACATCCATATACCTAACCCTACCATTTAAAGGAAGGAGATCATCCCACCACTCCGGAAGAGGTTAAATGCATATGCTTCTATCAATCCTTTTCATAAACAACCCTATTCATGTTTGTATTGCCAAATGAACAGAACAGATGATTAAAAGGATGTCTGATGATAGAATTTGATACCGAATCCGAAGCGACAAAATGAGTGACGGCCGTTATTGCATCTGTTTCCTGGAAGCGAAAAGAAAAACCACCAAGTGGGAGATGGATCTCTTAATGCAGCTGCCATATAGTGCGAAGGCAGTTTTGTTCTGAATTAAGCAACTGTTTCAGTTCAACAAGCCGTAACTGCTAGTCAACCCGACGCACAGTATGATGTAACGATCTCGTGAAGATAGAGCGCTGAGAGAAAGCCCTCATTAGCCCCGCTGGAACGTGGTCATTAAAGGCTTGTTGCGATTAGTCCATTGGGTAGTTACGTCATAAATATTCATTGTGCTTAAAATTAAAGGCACTGTAATCCCCGACTTGCAGGCAACAGGGCAACTCTACTTCAGACATTAGATTTTAGCTTTAAATGAACGCGTAGAGGTAGGATAGTTACGTAAAAGTTCACAATTTATGCCTATTAACGTTTTAATATTAAATCTGATGGTAAGTGTGAATGTGTGTGTGGACTATTATGGTTAAATAAACCGAAGATTCCTTAGGGCTGTAGGTCTAATTAGCGCTGGGGTAGCAAAAATGACCGTAGAGGAACAAACCAAATCACGGATTGTAGATCTAATTATCACTCGAATACCAAAACATGTCAGTAGTGGAACACACCAAACCAATCCAGAAGGTTGTAGGTCTAATTAGTCGTCAAATAGTGAAACTGACCATACAGAAACAAACCAATTCACAGGTTTGGTGATCTAATTATTCCTCGAATAC
Source organism: Meta bourneti (assembly GCA_933210815.1). Lineage (NCBI taxonomy): Eukaryota > Metazoa > Arthropoda > Arachnida > Araneae > Tetragnathidae > Meta > Meta bourneti. The sequence continues at coordinate 76,294,605 of OW119928.1, forward strand.
CAAAAACACGGCCATAGAGGAACAAACCAATTCACAGGGCTGTAGGTCTAATTAGCCATCAAACAGCAAACAATGAACATAGAGGGACAAACTAAGCCACAGGGCTGTAGGTCTAATTAGCCATCAAACAGCAAACAATGAACATAGAGGGACAAACTAAGCCACAGGGCTGTAGGTCTAATTAGCCATCAAACAGCAAACAATGAACATAGAGGGACAAACTAAGCCACAGGGCTGTAGGTCTAATTAGCCATCAAACAGCAAACAATGAACATAGAGGGACAAACTAAGCCACAGGGCTGTAGGTCTAATTAGCCATCAAACAGCAAACAATGAACATAGAGGGACAAACTAAGCCACAGGGCTGTAGGTCTAATTAGCCATCAAACAGCAAACAATGAACATAGAGGGACAAACTAAGCCACAGGGCTGTAGGTCTAATTAGCCATCAAACAGCAAACAATGAACATAGAGGGACAAACTAAGCCACAGGACTGTAGGTCAAATTAACAGAGACGGGGCTGGACTTTTGGGTACCTAAAGGCAAACGAGGCTGATGCCACCCTGTCCAAAACAAAATTTACATGTTTAAAATGAAGATAGTTAGGACAGAATATACTAAATTCGTACCATATTCATTTTGTTAACGTATTAATGTTTCCAATGTTATTTTTTATTGTAATCAATTATCATGTTCCCAATGTCATTATTTTATTTTAATTAATCAATTATCAAGAATTGACAATTACTTCAACTAGTTTCCAGGACGAAGTAAGAAAAGACGCCCCTTGTCTGGTTTCGTGCTCTCCAAACATTTAGGGGTGTGACACACGAGGTGATTTGTGAAGAGCAACCCAGATCCGTTTTCTTCTTTTCGTAGTGATTTGGCTCGCTACCCGGATGGCGCGTTCCGAGCGATTTAGTCTGTTTTCTTCTGTCAAGAAGAAAAAGCGAATCCGTGAATCGCTGATCAGGTTTGTCCGCTTGTCACCCACCTAAGAAAACAATAGGTTGGCTAGATGGCGTGAATTGTAAATAGTGGCTAAGTCGTGGATGGTGGACGGTCACGTGCGATTTGGGAAGCAGCGTTACCTAGTGAGACAGAAGCATTAGAAATGTATTCACACACTGGTGTGTCACCCATAGGCGTGAAATATAAGTAGAATGAGCATTACTTTTTAGAGGAGTTTCTAAAAGTGTGACCAACGTGTAGACTAGTAGTCACATGACTGGTCTGTGAAAAATTGACTTGGTCGACCGATTTGGCATCTTATCGCCTTGTTAGGCGATACAACATCTTATGACAGGGGAGATGTGTGAATGCGCATTTCTAGAGTGGCGACAAAAATGGTGAAATCGCGAAACTCTTCTATGTCACGTGGACCAATCAGATGATTCACTGGATGGGCACTGTTTAATCTCGTGGATCAGTCAGAAGATGAATGTTCTTTCCACCCGTGGACGAAAGTAGTCTAAAGATCACAGGTTACCATTGCTCACTCTAGTAGGAGAGAGTTTATTGAATTTCTTTTCTAGCAATAGCAATGGGATTGCAGGGGATACACGAAAAGAACACGCGTTCTATTCTAAAGAAAGAGTGCATGAAAGAGCAGTCACTTTACACGCATAGCACTGGAAAATACTTGTATCGAGGACAAGGTTGTGTTTAAAACCACTTTTTAAGGTAAAAATTTCTGAAATGCCACCTGTGTACGCCGCGAGATGGCGCCCTTTGTAAGGGTTGTTGCCCTCTGTAAGGGTTGTTTAAGGGGTTAAGCGTCAGAGCGTTGGAGGATTTGTATGAGGAGAAGGATGAATCTCATCCGCTCAATAAATACTGTTGATTTTTTACCATTGAGTTTTATTCATTGAAGTCCTCCCGAACATGTGGTCAGTTTGATCCGGAGGTGAAGAAGCAAACAAAGAAATTTGCGAATTTGGAGAGTTTCGGTTGTTTGTGAAGAAATGTGCTCGTTACATGGATGACATTGTGTGAAAGACTGAACTGGGGAACGCCATAAGTTAGAGAAGGTCCATATATTTTGGTTCCATTGTAATTGTGAGTACACTTTCGTTTAGTTTTATCAACTTATTATAAATTTGCTGTCTACTGTTTTCGGTTGGAATTTTGAATCGGGTTCTCTTTTCAATCAAAATGTTATTGTCAAAGTTAAAAAAGAGTGAATTAATTGAAGTAGCGGAAGAACTTGAGCTCGTTGTACCTACGGATGCTAGGGTTGTTCAAGTAAAAAGATTAATTCAAGAGAGCGATATTTATAACACTAATTACGAACTTGTTGAAACTGTTGTCGAGTCTATAATTCAGAAGGCAAAGGACAACGAGAAAAGGGAAGAAAGGAATAGGTTAGAAAGAGAATCGAACTTAGAGTTAGAAAAAATTAAACTCGCTCAGTTAGAAAAACAATTGGAAATCGCTAATATTCAGAAGGATAGACCCTATAAATTGAGCGAAGCATCAAAAATTGGAGAATTTGAGTCACCAAATTGTAGTTTAGAGAATTTAATAAAAAGCGTTAAAACACTAACCATTCCAGTACCTTCACGCGCAGATTCGTATAGTCTATTTTTCCAATCGCTTGAAAGAGCTTTTAAAACTAAAAATGTTCCCGAAGAGTTTAAGGCAGAAATTGTGTTGAATATTTTAGGTGAAAAGGCCACTAATTTAATGGTATATTTGAGTGAGGATGATCTAAGTAATTATGATAAGCTTAAAGAAATTGTGTTAAAGGAATTTCAATCCACTCCGCAAGAAGTGTTAAACAATTTCCGTAAAGCGCAAAAACTTCCAAATGAAAGTTATATGCAATTTTCGTCGAGATTAAGTGCAGCATTCGGGTATTATTGCCAGTTGAGAAAAGTGAATGACTTTAAGGGATTGTGTGAGTTAATGATTTCCGATAAGATATTTAGCTCATTAGACCGGGAACTTCAAATTCATATAGGAGTAAAGCAAGGTGAATCTTGGTATTCACCACAAGAATTATCTAGAAGTTGTGATATTTATTTATCATCGAAAAATAAATGTAGAACCGAAACTAATGTTTCACGTCCACAGTTCGGAAACAATTCGCAAATTTATCGTAATGTATACAGTCCACAAAAGATTTCAAAAGCGTTTGTGTCAGAGGTTAAAAGTCCTAAATGTGTTATTTGTAAGTCTAACGAGAACCATTATCTTAATATGTGCCCCATTTTCAAAAAAATGCCTGTTAATGAAAGAATTGATACGGTTAAAAATAATCAACTGTGTTTTAATTGCCTTAATCACCATAAGGTTACTAATTGTCATTCAAAAGTAAACTGTGCCATTTGCAAAAGGCGTCACAACACTTGTTTACATATTGGAGGAAATTCATATGAAAGCCGAATGCGTGGAAATGCAAGCGATGCCATTTCCGAAGTCAAAACATCAGTCTCGCCTGGCGCAGGATTAGATCCAAGGTCACATGTGTTCGTTCCAAGAAATGAATGTTTAGGCGATCGTCCGGGGGAGCAAAAGGAATCCCTATCATTCACAGCTACGAACGTTAATAGTATCAACATATCTCTAGTGGTTTTGTTGAGCACAGCAAAAGTCATGATCGCGGATAACTTCGGAATACTTCACGAAACACGTGCGTTACTGGATAATGGAAGCCAGTCTTGTTTTATTTCTAAACAGTGCGCGGATAGACTTAATTTGAAAAAGGAAAAAATAAATATCGTGGTGTCCGGGTTGAATAAGTCATCGTCAGTGATTCATTCAGTAGTGAAAACAAAAATTGCGAATCACAGCGGAACGTACGAAAGGGGAGTAGAGCTATTGATAGTTTCGAATATAACAGATTATACACCCGCTAAGCAATTCAGCATTGATCTGATAGATTCAGATAATTTAAAATTAGCGGACATGGGTTTCAATAAACCGGGTGTTGTGGATATTTTGTTGGGGGCTCAATTATTTTATGAGTTTTTAAAACCTGGTCAGATTAGTACCCCTGGGACAGATATAATTTTACAGAATTCAGTGTTTGGATTTATAGCTACAGGGAGCGTTCCAATAGAAAATGAAACCTCTGTTCATTGTGGGTTAATTATGGAAAACTTAGACACCACCTTAAAGAAATTTTGGGAAATCGAAAATGTTGAGGCAGAACACGTGCTAGACAATGAGAGATTAATATGTGAAGATCATTTTATGAAAACGCATTTCAGAAATGACGATGGACGTTATGTAGTTAAAATGCCGTTAAAGGAAGATCCTCCGTGTTTAGGAGAGTCGAAGGGTGTTGCTGTTAAAAGATTGAATTCTCTTTGGCAGCGTTTGAAAAGAGAACCTGAGTATTTACAGCTGTACAGCAAATTCTTAACTGAGTATGAGGATTTAGGGCATATGCAAGAAACCAACGAAAGTCCAAAATACATTATGCCTCATCATGGTGTTTTTAGGCCAGATAATAGTACAACAAAATTACGCGTTGTTTTCAATGCTTCTGAAGCAACGTCATCTGGACATTCGCTTAATGATAATTTATATGCAGGATGTGTTGTCCAAGATGATTTATTTTCTATTCTGTTGCGATTTCGAAAACACACGGTAGTTTTTACCGCGGACATCAAAAAGATGTACCGACAAATTTGGATTAGTCCCGATCAGTGTGATTTACAATGTATTTTATGGAAAGGGCGCGAGAATGAGATGATACGCGTTTTGAAGTTGCTGACTGTTACTTATGGAACCAAATGTGCACCATATTTGGCGACAAGAGTATTGCAACAGCTATGCATCGACGAAAAGGAAAATTATCCATTGGGTGCAGCTGCTGGCAGAGACTTTTATGTAGATGACATTCTCAGTGGTACTGAAGATACCTCGACTGCCGTTGAACTTCAAAGCCAATTAATACAGCTACTAAAGTCAGGTGGAATGGAACTACACAAGCGGAGTTCCAACAATCCAGTGTTGTTGAAAAATGTTTCAGCAACGGAGAAGGAGTACAACTTTGACAGCCAGAACTCAGAAACTGTAAAAACACTGGGATTACAGTTCAATCCCAAAGAAGACACATTTTGCTACACAATTAAACCGTTTGTGAGTTCCGTGACTAAACGAACTATGTTATCGGACATTGCAAGACTATTTGACCCGTTGGGTCTTTTAGGACCTGTAATAGTTACGGCGAAAATTTACTTGCAGAAACTGTGGCTTCTCAAGCTCAATTGGGATGACGAAATTCCTGTGCACGAAAGAAAAATTTGGGATACCTTTCGCGAAGAACTGATTGAGTTGAGACACTTGAAGATAGAACGCCATGTTTTGTGTTCAAACTCACAACAAATAGACCTGATAGGCTTCGGAGATGCTTCTAAGGAAGCATATGGCTGTGTAATTTACATCCGTTCTTTATCAGAGACAGGCGAAAACAAGGTGTCACTCCTTTGCAGCAAATCTCGAGTGGCACCCATCAAGGAGATGACCATCCCAAGACTGGAACTGTGTGCGGCAGAGTTGCTTTCAAAACTTATCGTTAAAGTCCTGTCATCCTTGGACTTACCAATTCGTGAAGTAAACTTGTACTCAGATTCAACTGTAGTGCTTGCGTGGATTGCTTCACCGCCTCAAACGCTTAAGGTGTTTGTGGCAAATCGTGTCGCCAAAATTCAAGACCATACGAAGGGCTTCACATGGAATCATGTGAAAACTGCTGAAAATCCAGCTGACTTCATTTCGCGTGGTGTTACTCCTGCAAGACTTCAGCATCTTAAATTGTGGTGGTCTGGGCCTGAATTTTTGTCCCAGATGGAATGTTCCAAGACGGAGAAAGAACATTTAACTTTAAGTGAAACTGAGCTGTTCCAACAAGAATTCAAACAGAACTGCGACATTAAGAACAACGAAATCGGACTCTTTTGTGAAATTTCAGACATTGATAATATTTTCAAGATTACTAATTCATATGTAAAGTTAATTAGAATTTTTAGCTTTGTTTTCAGATTCATCTCAAATTTGAAATGTAGCACCAAAGAAAGGGGACCCTTATCGACTGCAGAGTTAAGGAGAGGTAAAATCTTTCTGATAAGGTATGTTCAACAGCAGGTATTTTCTCGAGAGATAAAGGCTCTAACAGAGAAAAAGACAATCAAGGAATTCAACGTAAGTAGTTTATCCCCGTTCATTGATGACGATGGTATTATACGAGTTGGTGGTCGATTGGTTAATTCTAATTTATCAATTGATGTCAAACACCCTATTTTGCTTCCTAAGAGCCATGCATTCACTGAAATGATATTTTTGTACTTTCATTTGAGAAATTACCATGTTGGGCCTCAAACTTTGTTGTATGCTATTCGCCAGGAATACTGGCCTTTGGGTGGGCGTGATGTTGCTAGAAAAACTGTCCACAACTGTGTAACATGTTTTAAGGCTAAACCAAAGGAGATGAGTCAAATTATGGCACCTTTACCTAAAGAGAGAGTAACCATCAATCCTCCTTTTTTCAAAACTGGCTTAGATTGTTGTGGCCCGTTCTTGATAAAGTATAAAAACCAGAGGAAGGGTGTATATCATAAAATTTATGTTTGTATATTTGTTTGTTTTGTTACTAAGGCAGTACATTTTGAAATCATCACCGAGTTATCTGCTGAAGCTATGATTGCATGTTTAAAAAGATTTTTTGCACGCCGAGGTTTATCATCTTACCTTTTTTCTGACAATGCCACTAATTTCCGAGGTGCTTATTCGGAAATAAAGAAGTTATTTGCCTTGTTTAAAAATATGAATGTAATTGATTACTTGTGTTCTGAGGGTGTGTCTTGGAGCTTTATCCCTCCTCTGTCTCCTAATTTTGGAGGTCTTTGGGAGGCTGGGGTAAAGTCCTTTAAACACCATTTTAAAAGAGTTGTTGGTGAGCACAAACTCACCTTTGAAGAGTTTTTGACGGTAAGCAATCAAATTGAAGCTATTTTAAATAGCCGTCCCCTCACCCCACTTTCATCCGATCCAAATGATTACAATGTCTTAACGCCAGGTCATTTTTTGATCGGCAGACCTCTTAACTCTTTGCCTGAGAAGGATATATCATCTGTCGAAAACAATAGACTTGGTAAATGGCAATTGCTAACAAAATTTGTTCAAACTGTTTGGAAGAGGTGGTCCAGAGATTATTTAAATAACTTACAACAACGGTCTAAATGGCATTGTATTAAAACTGAAATTAAACCAGGTATGATTGTATTGTTAAAGGAAGAGAAATTACCTTTATGTACTTGGTCAATTGGTAGAATTAGCAGTGTGATTCCGGGAAAGGATGGCAAAATTAGAGTTATTTATGTAAAAACGCCTAAGGGCACTTTTAAAAGAAGTATTTCAAATGTATGCATTTTGCCAATCTCGGATAATTTGGTGTAAAAGAAAATTGTTACTAAGTTTATAAGTGTGTTTGTATTTACATTTTAGATATCATTTATGATTTTGAGAGTACATGTTAGATTTTAATGTATCTGTAAGTGTCGAAATTGAGTTTGATTATGAAATTTACTTGAAACCTTGAGGTTTCAAGGTGGGGAGTATGTGTACGCCGCGAGATGGCGCCCTTTGTAAGGGTTGTTGCCCTCTGTAAGGGTTGTTTAAGGGGTTAAGCGTCAGAGCGTTGGAGGATTTGTATGAGGAGAAGGATGAATCTCATCCGCTCAATAAATACTGTTGATTTTTTACCATTGAGTTTTATTCATTGAAGTCCTCCCGAACACCACCCCTTTATACACTGGCGTTCGCGCTGCCATCCCTGTTGCCTTCCCTCTTTCCAAAGCCCTCCCCCTATTCAGAAGAAAAGAACTAGGGGGAGGAGAACCTGTAAGAAGAAAGGGACTAGAAAAGAAAGAAATTCGACGGATAATCTATTCACCACGACTGAATTCCAACATTTACCTAATCCCCCAACCTGCTGAATTGTGAGCCATATTAATAAGGTCCGTGCATAGGATCCATTTCTTTGCTCTAAAATAAGATATGACCCGCCTATTCATCTCGAGTCTAATACTGATTATAGATTGCATGTCGTGTTCGCTTTTCTCTTTCCCAGTGATTGATGACAGCGTCTGCGCTATACCTTCATGCATCTTTTTTCTTAGGTAGTAAGAGATAATGAAAGAACACACAGAAGATGAGAAAGTATAATTTTTTCTCTCTACACTACATCCTTCAGTGTCTAAAAGTCGGCCATTGGATATCCATCATAATGGCAACGTTAATGGTAGAAAAAGTCTGCGGATATTTTTGTCATATATCTGACTTTTCTTTCTCATACGATCCTAAAATGGTATATCATTTTAAATGGGCTGCATTAAAGAGTTCCAAATGGTGTTGCAGAAGAATCATTTATTGTTTAAATAGGTAGGTAGTTAATTAACGTTACACTGGAGCAGCACAACGGGCTATTGGAGATGGTCCGGTGTCAACTCCGAAGGGAAAGATCGAGGACAACACCTCGTAACATTGAATCACAGGTGAGATGACGAGATCAACACCTGACTTGCACCCCACTCTCCAAACTTCCATACCACACCAACGTGAGGACATTGGAGGTCACGGCAGATTTAACGTGTGCCAGCCCCAAAGTACATGGCGGTCTTTGGTTAGATCGAGTTTCGAACTCGATCCTCTGATTGCTAATCTGCTACTTTCCCACTCCAGCTACCGCTACCCATTTGTTGGTTAGAAGCGAATTTTGGTTGAAAATATTGGATGAGTCACCTTTGAAAGAAATATAAATGTTTGCTTATGCATGGACGAAAATAAATTTTTCTTTCAACATAGTTGAAATTATCATAATTTTCTAAATGGTAGGAACGTTTTTCTATTTATTGCTTTAATCCTCTGAGCGTCAAGATATTTCCGATTAGTGTGGTATTACCTTTTCTGTCATCGAACTGTTCCGCTTAGAACTCACAAGTTGCTAGCGTAGACGTGAAATATAAGTAGACTGGCTATTGAAAGGAGCCTCGAAAAGTGTGACCAACGTGTCGACTAGTAGTCACGTGACTGCACTGTGAAAAATTGGTTGGCCGATTTGTCATTTTACCGTGTGATATATGAGTGAACCTCTCAGAGAGTCACTTTAGATTTGTAAGCATGTTTAACCTTACAAGTGTTTCAATGACATACCTAGTCCAAGATCAGGTGAATTTTGCTAAGGACAAGATATCTCACCGAGACAAAACCGCCCTTTACTCCAAGGGGAATGCAGATTCAAGTAGGAGGAACAAATTATCCCTTCCCCAGAACTGATGACAGTTTTAGAATAGTTTTTTGCACCAGAAGCTGGACACTACTGGGCAGTTTCCGACTCGAAGATAAACCACCAGTAGGGGCAAAGGGTTTTCGTAACCTTACAATACACAAACACTCGCACAAACGAACTGAAATTTATTCGGCGATACAATTGACTAATTTTTACCTCATTTGGTTAGCGCATGCATCACGCAGATAATTTTATTTCGTAATATATCGAAGGTTCTCTCCTTAAAGCTTTCATACTGTGAGGGAACTTTTAAACTAAACCCATGTGATTCTTCGAAAAGTCAAGCGATTGGAAACATTCATCTGTGAGGTTATCTCGTTAGCTTAGAGTTTATAGAAACTCACGTTAAACGACTTTCCAAGATTGTTAGAATGAATAGAGATGATAAAAGGTGGCAGATAGGCTTCTTCTGTGTACATACGGCTTAAAGTGGAATCCGAACCAATATGAGCACCCAAGCTCAGACCATGATTCCATAGGGCCTGTTGAACCAACGGCTAGATCTCTAATCACTCGACTACCAGCCCATAAATGGATCAAACAAATTTGATCATGCAGAAAGGATCGAAACAAATACGAAACACAGTAAGATTGTTTCTACAGGCAGCCAAAATGATTAACCCTCCTGGTGGTTTATCTTCAAGTCGAAAACTGACCTATAGAAACCAGGCTTTGGTGTAAAAACCTGTTCAAAACTCACCAGTTTTGGGCGAGGGACCAATTTGTTTTTCCTCTTTGGATCTTCTCCATGGAGTAGGACAGGTTTGTCTCGACGAGATTTCGACCTTAGCAAAATCAGCCAGATCTTTGACGCGATATCTCGTCGAAACACTTGGATTGAAAAATCCAGAAGAAACCTATCTGCCATCTTGTATCATCTCTACTCATTCCAGATAGCTTGGAAAGTCATTTAACCTGTTTCTATAAACTCTAAACCAACGAGATCCTCACATATGAGTTTCTAATCGCTCGACATTTATCTTTTTAGTATCTCATGAGTTGAATTTAAGTTCCATCACAATATGAAATTTTAAAGGAGAAAATTTAAAGAGATAGTTTAAGTATACAAGAAAGGCTGCATGAAGATGTTTAGTTTTCATTATAATAAAATGCAGCGGTGTGCACACAGGTGGTGGTTGATAGTCTTCAGTCAACCTCAAAGTAACAAAATTATTTTTAGTCGATTTGAAAACAATCTTTTTGTTCAGTTTTTGGTGCAAGGTCAATATTTGGTCATGTAGAACCAAACACACTCGTTTCCAACTATATGCAACTCTTAACGTCTTCAGTTTTAAGCAGATAAAGATGGCGGTCTATTAAATCTCCAGAACGAAAGTTTTACCATTTTTCATTGTCATAAAATCTAGATACAAATTTCACACGCTCAGGCAAAAGTTTTATTATACATTTTTTATTTTCATAGCCCATCCATCTTGCGCTTAACGAGTTGAGTACTATTAAATAAGGAAATAAATTGTGAAACAAGATGGGGAAATAAATTTCTCGAAATAACTGTATGTGTACCAAGCTGTCTTAACCCCTCAAAAATAAAAATTCCGGGTGTACGTTAGGGTAAAATGCTTACTTGACTTGTAGAGAGATCGATGAATTAAGATAACATTGGAAAAGAACATGTTTTTAGCCTAATATAGGGAAATGCAATCCCGGGTCTATATACGCAACAGGGGGTCACAGTAGCCCAGTTGATAGTCTCGGATTAGCAACTAGAGCGTTGCAAGTTCGAAACTAGATCCAGCCAAAGACCGTCGTGCACGTGGGGGATAGTCCACGTTAAATCTGTTGTGGCCTTAAACATCCTCGTGTTGGCGTGGTGTGGAGGTTTGGAAAGTGGAATGCCAGCTCAGGTGCTGACCTCGTCATCTGACCATGATTCAAAATTGCGAGGGTGTTATCCTCTGATCTTTTCCTTCGGGATTGATCCCGGATCGTCGCCAATAGCCCGCTGCGTTGCTCCAGCGTGATGTGAATTCAAAATACCCACCCATCGTATTGCTTGGAGAGTGGGGTGCTAGTTCAGGTGCTGACCTCGTCATCTGAGCGGGGTTCGAAATTACCAGCTGTTGCCCTCGGATCTTTTCCTTCGGGATTGATCCTGGACTGTCGCAAATAGCCCCATGAGTTACTCCAGTGCAACGTCAATTCAAATTACCTACCGACCTATGTACACAACAATCTTAAACATCAGCTGGGGGAAAGGGTTTCTTCTTACCAAAGCTGTTCAAAGCCGAGCTCTTTATAAGGGGCATAAAACTTTTAACACAAACTTAAGCTTTAATAGCTCTTCAAATGGCAGTCCTCCATAACGCAATTGTTCACCCCCCAGGGTCGATAATAATCTCGTTATCGCCCGATGAATATAGAATTGTTCTTTGTAATCCTCGGTCCAACACGGTCTCAAAGAAAAGAAGCAGGAATAACCAAGTTAAGGGAGAACGGTTTTGAGAATATATTAAGGCGGTGTTTGAAGTTCGCCCATCAGGGGGAAAAGGGCTCTGAAATATTTGGCGCAAACTCAGCTGAACGGATTATGCAAATTTACAATGTGTCGAAGTAGGTACATTGTTCTCCAGGCTCTTCAGTTGTTTAATACTCCAATATGAGATTAACAATGCAGAACTATACGAAGGAACTGGGATGGGCCGTAAAAGAAGGCAGAATTTAGGAAGGTTAAACCTCCAAGTGGTTTCGACGATATTTTGTCCATCGAGATCTAACCAGTTTTGCAATGATGAGAAACATCATCCTCAAGATATTGATGGCGATATATCGCAACATTAGCAAAGCTGGTCAGCTATGGAGATCAAGATCTCGTTCAGTTTTCTTTTAATGATGAGACATTTTGTCCATCAAGATCCTCATTTGGTTTTGCTAATGACGAGATACCACGTCAAGACAACCACTAGAAGCGTTAAAGATTATTAGAAATCAGTGTATGGAATGTAATTTCCTATTTGTAGAAGCAAAGACACTTTTGGGGAGATACGGCAAATGAGGTTGATGTCGCCACTTCGAAAATAAAATTTGAGTATTTAAAATGCAAAAAGGTATACTTATTTAAATAATTTTAAATGAAAATATATTAATTCGTTGTAGATTAATTTTGTTGATAAATGTATGGTCGCAATATTAATTTTTCATTATATTTAATTATGGACTGTGCAGAAAAACTAGCAAAAAGCCGGGGTTTGTTGATGGCTCCTATTAATGGATTGCGGATGTAGCCCGGTTGAAAGAGTAGCGGATTAGCAACCGGAGGATTGCGAGTTCGAAACGTGATCCACCCAAAGAGTCATGTACGTGGAGGCTGGTGCACGTTAAATCTGTCGTGACCTCAAATGTATTCACGTTGGCGTGGTGTGGAATTTGGAGAGTGGGGTGCCAGCTCAGGCGTTGCCTTGTCGCCTGACCGTGGTTCAAAATTACGTGGTGGTGTTCTCGGTCTTTTCCCTCGGGATTATTCCCGGACCGTCGTCAATAGCCCGCTGTGTTGCTCCAGTGCTACGTTAATTCAACTACCTACTTATTAATGGGTCTGTAGGACGAACACAAGTCATGTAACAAACCGTAATACAGGAAAAATTTGTCTGTTATTCTGATATAAAAGATTTCGAATATATTTATGTGAAGTGAGTCAAAGCGAAAAGGACATCAGGGTGAAATTGATTATTACAGTTGAAAGGTTAGTTAAGTGTTAATTAACGTCACACTGGAGTATCACAACGGACTATGGACGATGGTCCGGGATCAATCCCGAAAGATGAGATCCGAGGACAAAACCTTGAAAGTTAGAACCACGGTCAGATGACGAGGAAGCCAAGGTGAGTTCATTTGAGGACACGACAGATTTAAAATAGCCCATTCACGTGTGCACGAATGTCTTTGGTTGGAACTAGTTTCTAAATCGCAACCCTCCGGTTGCTAATCCGTTACTCTTCCAACTGGGCTACCACGGCCCCTGAAACGTTAAGAATCAGAGTTACTTGGTAAGAAATATGGTAACGTTAAATGAGGGAACTTCAATGTGCAATATTTTACTTACGCAGAACAAAATTTATTCCAAACAATCAGAGAGTAAGTTCTAAAAATATTTATAAACCATAAATTACAGTAAATCGCAACTTGAATAATATCACAATGTACAAGTTTTAAAATTAATATACAGTTTTTAACTTAGCAGGACTTCGTATGTCTCTCGCCCATCTAGAATGCCATTAGACTAATGGTTCCCAAAGTATGGAAAACACAATATTGCACTAGCCAAAAACAAACTTCCATTATAAAATAAAAATTCCATTATTTTTCCCATTCTTTTATATTCTAAAACTAAATTTAAAAATCAAGAATTGGTAGGAGATTCCAGTATTGACTGATTTGAAAAAGACGATGTAAAGCTAATTGCTAAACAGCAGTGTCATGGTGTACATTAAAATTAAAGCACATATTTTGATGTTATTAATATTACAATTTTGCAAATCAGAGTCTTTTGATTTTAATTGATGGATAAGAGTTTGTAGAATATGAACTGGGTTTTGAATTTCGGAACTGCAGTTTTTGTGTTTCAAACGTTCAAATTGTCATCACAAATCCTTAATAGGAAGTTTTAAAGTTTTATAATTTATTTAACATAAATCCAAATATTTTACTCCCTATATCAACGTGAAAAATAAGGATCACTGTGAACTTATGCAGATCTCACATATGTCCCATTTAATTTTATAACCTCAAGGACTCAGCGAAAAATTTTAATTTTCAAGGGCTTCTTAGACGGAAAAGTTTGGGAACCACTGTACTAGACATCAGAGCATCAAATGTAAGAATATTTATATACCTATATCCTTTACATACTTACAATATTTATGTACACATTAGCATCCTTGATATGCCAGGAATATTTATAGTATATCTAGCCATAACCATTTCAAGGAGATATCTGAGAGGGTTAAATCCAAGTGTTTGTAAAAACAGGATTTTATATGCAAAAAACTACTATTAATTACTTTGCTTGGGATTTTTAAGGAAAATTTAAAATTCTGCATCCAATTTCACATAATAGTATTCTCTGCACTTGTTTTGTGGAGTTTAATAAAATGTATTTATTTGCAATATCTATTCAATGTCCTCAAAAGTCATGGAACGATTATGTCTTTAATTCTTCTGATAATTAACACCTTTGTAGCCTGTCAGCATTTAAATTTCTTTTATAACTTTACCTAAATGTATAAATAAGAAATGTAAATAAAAATAATTGCAGAAACCGATAGGAAATAACATGTAATGTCCATCTTGGCGTCTGATAAGTTTATTTAATGTAGAAATTCAAGCATTGTAAGTTTACAATGGAAAATGAGCATAAAACAAGCTTTGCGGACTCTTACAAATTAAAAGTAAGGATTGTACATAGTTCTACCTCATCAAACTCAATCTCTCCGCCATTTAATTGCTACAAACTTACTTATGCTTCTTCCAGCAGTATTTACTTTCTACGAGTGAAAAAAAGCCTTAGTTTTAGAGATTTTTTTCAATGCAAGTTTGTGGACATTTAGTCCTTCAATCATTCCGATGGTGAGAAAGTGGCAGTCTCAGTGTTAATGAATGAAACAATTGCCAGGCACTTGACTTTGCGTCATTCGAAAGTCTCAGTGTCAAGCGGACGGTGGAGTTTCAAAATCACCAAAATCAATTGGTTAATTTTAGCATCAAAATTAATTGGCATCAAAGTCTGTGGATAGCAAAAGAAATTTTTCCATTACGATCGATTTTGACGGAGTTACATGTACAACAACATAAAACAT
The DNA here is from genome assembly GCA_933210815.1 of Meta bourneti. Classification (NCBI taxonomy): domain Eukaryota; kingdom Metazoa; phylum Arthropoda; class Arachnida; order Araneae; family Tetragnathidae; genus Meta; species Meta bourneti. The sequence continues at coordinate 76,309,717 of OW119928.1, forward strand.
ATAGTAGATAAGTATAGTAAGTCTACAGAGAGAGAAATGAGTTTTTCTCCGATTCAGTTTCTTGACATTCCTCTGATTTCGAACTGTTTCCTGCGCATAAGGTTTTAATTGATTACATTGGAAATTTTTGAGATAATCTTTGCAATCAGTTGTATATCTAAGTAAATGTGAGAAATTCGTCATGCTTACAAAATTTGAAATTTTGGTTTGAAATGTTGCTTAACAACATTTTTGCAAATTTTTATGTGTTTTAGTACAAATATATTTCTTTACAGTTCATTGATACATTTACAAAATGGACTTAATCTGATTTATATATACAAACTATCGTGTGAATTAAAATATTGACAATTCATGGAAAAATGATGCGTATAGGACCTATCAATGTTTATTAATTTATCAAAGCTTTTGACCACATTTTATGTAATTACTTCCGAATGACATAATTTTGGACCAAACTTTTTGGGGGTTCTAAGTAGAAAAAGTCTGTGCAAATGTTATAACCAATCGGATAATAACTACAAAAGTTTGTTTTGATAGTCCACTATTCCCTTAAAAGTAAGGACTGTATACAGCTCTTCCTAATCAAACCAATATAACTGCATTTTAACTGATATAAACTTATTTATACTTCTTCCAACGATAATTACTGTCTACGAGTGAAACAAACTTAGTTGAAGAGATTTTTTTCCAATGCAAGTTAGTGGACGTCCTAGTCCTTCAAGCATTCCGCAAGGTGAGAACATAGCGGTCTCAGTTTTAACTGGGGACAATATGGGTAAGTAGGTATTTTAATTAACGTCGCACTGGAGCAACACAACGGCTATTGGCGACGGTCCGGGATCAAATCCGAAGGAAAAGAATCAAGGACACCACGTAATTTTGAACCACGGTCAGATGATGAGGTCACACCTGAGCTGGCACCCCACTCTCCAAACGTCCACACCATTTCTTATTTCTATTTCCACCTTTTTCTTATTTCAACGATAAAAAAGGAGAGGAGTCTCTTTATCCTTAATCATTCCAAGAAGGTAAGACGTCCCACCACCCCTGAAAGAGTTGAAAACTGATCTTGCTGGTGGTAGCTGATTCGTAAAAGCAAAGCAGACCGAAAATGAAGATTTTACTTTAGCTACCCATATGCTCTCTCATGACACATATTGGAGTTGTCTTAAAGTGTATATATCGCGGTTTTGGCGACATTTTGGCGTTTGATCTAATTAGTGTTGACCAATTAACTCTCATATACCGATTCGGAATGCATTCTTTGGAGTTTATATTGCTGAAATGTTGAAATCATTTTCGAAAAACAAGTCAACTGACGCTGCGTTCAGAATACTCTAGGAATCGCCGCAGGAATACTCTAGGAATCGCCGCGGAAACTCTACCGCCACCTACATTTAGCTTGACACAAAATACCTCTAATAGTCAGAACTTACTGCTTCCAAAATCGAGAAAACCCGCCACTTTCATCAGTAAATCAATCCTTTCAAGTAGAAAAGGAGGTTCTCTTAGCGGTACTTCGAATCACCATGATGATAAAGTACCATCTAAAAAATCCTAAGTACAATTCTGATGAAATGGAGACTTGCTTGCAACTGCACACAGTACAGATACTCCAGACGAGAATCAACACGTGCTATAATCCCAATGCATCTCACTGTTGAAGCTCTTTTAGATCTCAAAACAAACTCTATTCCTATAATGAAAGAACTGGAAAAATGTTTGGTCAACATAAAAAGATTTTTTCTCTCGAAGGAACGCTAGGCTCCAATTTGCAACTTTCTAAAAATACTTATTTTTTATTAATGATACCAGATATCCTCTAGGAATATCTTCGCTGGGTAAACCTACTTGGAAAGCCTTATCTTACGCTGGGCCTTGTAAACCTTTTCTGAGGGCCGTATCTGGTCTGCGGGCCTGATAAAAGCATGTCCAGAGGACCATAAATGATCTGCGGACCTGATAAAAATATTTGGTAGGCCGTATCCGTCTCTGGGCCTGGATTAGCTACAACTGATTTATTTTACGTGTAATGCTTTTCGTGGATGGGCTGGTTAAACCTGACACCGACGAGAAGAGCTATTTCTCAAATAGCAAATAATCTTTCAAATAAGGCGTTTGGCGTCAGCATTCACCATTCCGACTTTCTTCCCATTTCCATTCAGACCAGGATTTGAACTTCACCCTTTTCCGCTTCCAGACTTGCAGACTTTCCGCCCGGTGTGCAAACTCCTCCTCCTCTCACCCCAGGGAACCTGCAGAAGAGGATGGCTTGTGCATTTAGCTTAATTAAGCCTCGAGGCTTAAATATTCACGGAGTTTTTATCCCTTCCGGACCTCTAGGGGGCTCGTTAATGGAATACCTCTTCAGAGGACATCCGACCGAGGTGAGGTTTATTATGGAAATGCACCCGCAAAAGAGTGCTGATGAGTTAATGAAATTTTCATGAAAGACACCGAATCGTGTGGTGGGGTTGATGGCTTTTCCTTGTTGGAGTGTTGTTGTTTTTCCCGCTGAATCTTTTAATTTGGTGCCTCTCTGCAAGTGGTGGGTTTTCTTTATGATGTTTGGGCTTAGGACGTTCCTAATTTTATTCCATCGCATCCTTATTCTTATATATATAGCCTTTTCAGGTCGTCTGGTGTGATACCTCCTTGGATTGGTTGAGGATAAGTTTAGAAAGATGGCACGTTGAAGGAAGATATGACAGTTTAAATAACGAAAAAAGAAATTTTGTTTACATCCACTGAAAATACCTCTAATATGTAACAGTAAAGCAATCAAGTCATATTAATATGCTTTGGTTGGTAAAGCATCTCGTAATTTTGTACCACGTTCAGATGACGAGGTCACACCTGAGGTGGCACCCTACTCTCCCAACTTCCACACCATGCCAATCTGAGGCCAAGATAGAATAAACTTGCACTATCCCCCGCGTACACGATTACCTTTAACCGGAATTGGAATTATGATTTGGAAAACGATGAAATTTTCAGAATAGGGTTCGTCAGTTTAACGGTCGGTGTTATTTGGTTTTGTAGTTTTGAATTCCAGTGTAGCTTCTATACATGTTACCGGCAAAGTATGCAAAGCTGGCACTGTATAGAATGCGCAGGCAATACATAGAATGTATGGCGTTTTTAGGCAAAGTATGACACGAGTAATATTTCTCACATTTCCTAGGCATTCTATGCAATGCCAAAAGACAAACCGGCAAAGTATAAAATACTCCCGCTAATGACGTTTCCTAATGTCACGTGGTAAGGCATGTGACTTTGACGCTCGCCTCAGACGGAGAATTCCCTATTTGCATTTCAGTCTTTGTTCGGAAGTGACGGAATACGCTACTTTAAATTTCTTTAGCAGATTCTAGTGCTGTATGAAAATTGAAGAGCAAGGTAAGAGAGGAATCATGGCATGTTGACATGCAACGACGATTCTACGATGAACTGTCTAAAGTGAGAGCCAATGCTGCAAAAAACAGTATTTTCCTAACCGAAACTACTTACCAGAAGTTAGTGAGCGATGTGAAAAAGGCCAAGATGGGTACTAAGAAGGAACCATGGGACTATTTGCTGCTGAATCGCTAGGATGTGATATTAGTGGAAAACAAAAGTAAACTGATTTATCCTGTTATAGAAGGCGTGAGTGCTATCCAGTTCTACATCAAGGACTTATTTAACGTACTTCATGACTCTCATTTGGCCATTGGCCTTTTTATGACTCTTTTAATACTTTACCTAAATAGCATTTGTCATTCTATACATTGCCTAGGCATTCAATACAATGCCTGCTTTTCATACATTTGCTTGTAACATATATACTATTTCGTAATACAGTCCACTTTAGAAATTTGTAGGACACTTGGGATCCTTACGTATAAGTAACAGCGGACAAAAGCTGTGAACCAAAAGAGTTTGACAAAGGCTGTTACAAGGCAACAGTTTGCGAGGCTGCGCAACTTTTCTACCATCCCAAAGGTCCCCCGAGTTCGCATGCACCGAACTTGACATTTCCACCAAGAACAGAAGAAAGAAGTATAGCTCATCATTTTTACAGCCACTCATCCCCTGCAACAACAAAGCGTGACAGCGACTTCGGATAAATGCCCGGCGCAGGAGCATAAAAGAAAAAAAAACCACCAGCCCTTCTAAACAAAAGAGACCACAGGTCTTAGCTTTAAAACAATTAGGTCCTCTTCTCTCTGTGTGTACGACAACTGACGTCATCACCCAACGGAACAATGGACGCACTTTGTTATTCTGAGTGAAGCGGTACCCCGTTTGCAAGAGAACAATGCCGCAGGTTTTGAAACAAAAAATAGTTCTGTCATATTTGATATCGGTGACGGTGTATTCCCAAATAAAATGGAGAGACTTGTTTCACATTGGAGCAAAAAGGATTTTTAGCTTTTATTCCTCTGCTGTCCCCTTTGTTTAATTTTGTAATTTCAAGCTCTTGCTTTGACTGTATTCCGTTTAAAGTTAAGAGAATACTGTCAGGTTGGTGGGTTGAATAACGCAGAGTTTCGGTGAATTCCCAAATAAAATGAAGAGACTTATTTCACATTGGAGCAAAAAGGATTTTTAACTTTTTTTCCTCTGCTGTCCCCTTTATTTAATTTTGTACAATAGTTTCAAGCTCTTGCTTTGACTGTTCTCGGTTTCAGGTTGAGAAAATACCACCAGGTTGGTCGGTTGGGTTCAATACCGCAGGGTTTCGGTGACAAAATCGGTGACAGTGTATTCCCAAATAAAATGGAGACTTGTTTCGCATTTGAACGAAAAAGATTTTTGCTTTTATTCTTCTGCTATCCCCTTTATTTAATTTGGGAGTTTTAGACTCCCAAATAAATATTGTTTCTAAACAAAAAGATAGAGCTGTCATATTTGATACCGGTGACGTGCACCGTGTATTCCAAATAAAATGTTGGGACTCATTTCGCAGGATTTTCATCTTTTATTCTTTTGCTGTTCCCTTTTCCAACTGCAGAAGGTTGTTTTTGTAGGGTATTTATGACTCAAGAGCCATATTTGGCCAAGCTGCGACAAACAATGTCAAGTAAATGGGCATACACACAAGGAAAGCTTTACTGACACAGAAAAGAATAACATCCAGGAAGGAATCGAACTCAACACCAGAAGGAGACTTTTGCTTTAATTGTATACGGTCCTAGAACTGATGTGGTAAAAAGAGAGTTGGACATAACGAACGCAAAATTGGGAAGGAATTTCGGTGACCTTGAAACATCGTTCTGAAATAACAAACTATGGAAAAGACAACTCCCTCCAAACGCTTAAAATATAAACCACAAGGCATATATTGGTTTATGAAAAACACGTAAATCATGTAGATGTTTAATTTCCTCTTACGTCAAGGTTATTTAATTATCATGCATTAGTATATAAGATGGAACATAATTTCATTTCGTTAACGAAGGATATAGATATTCCAGCCCCACCCGAAACCTATTGCGAAAACCGAGAAATTGGGCGACTTCAATATACTAATCGACTCAGTGTTGCAATTGCAGTAAAAGCTCCTGTGTCACGCCTAGGAAAAGATTGCATCTAACATTACTTCATCACGCGTTTTTATTGTTTATCATCAACCTACCATAATTCAATATATTCACTCAATTAAAGTTTCAACTGCGTATATGCCGAGGCCTGGCTACACAATTTCGAAGAACGCAAATAAGTACACTGGTGCTAAAAACTTAATGGAACACCATTATTTTAAAAGGTTACATCCTCAAAATTAAACGAAACTGCTCGTGGTGATTTGCTTAATCGAGGATATTCTGGTAGAACGATGGCACCTATTTTAATTTTGGAATAATGTCGCTATAGGCTCCAACATAGGAATGGGTTCTCATAGCGCAGGAATTCATCCATAACCTTTCTCTGCATGCAAACGCAGTGAAGAGTCTGCATCAATGTTCGAAGTGGTCAAACATAGACATCAGATATAAGTAGACTGAGCATTAATTGAGAGGAGCTTCAAAAAGTGTGATCAACATGTGTCGAATACTAGTCACGTGACTGCACTGAAAAATGTGACTTGTCTTGAAGAAGCCGGGTAAAATTCGTGTAGCCAACCCGACTTCGGAACCTATCATATTCGAACGCAAAACCAAATACTTCAGTTTACCATTTTCTAAAGAGCGACGCCTTAAAAGTTCAGTCACTGGTGGGACTGTTTACAGCTTCCATCCGGATTTTAAGGATTCCGTCGTAACTACTTTCATGTTTAAGACCTATTCTGTCTTTTAGAAAACATGTTTGAGTTAAGCATTTCAGCGAGGGTCCATTGGAGTAGTTAGTTTACCAAAATTTGTATTCTTGCCATTCTTGGTTCAACATTCTTTGAGGAATGTCTGTCAGAGAAGAATTCTGAAAATATGTTTCTTAAGAGTATTTTCAATCAGTTTCTTAAGAGCGATGCCTTTAGTGGCTCGGCCACTGGTGGGGCACAAATATAATATAATTATAGAAAAATAATACATAAATATATAGTCCCTCGAGAAAGGTGACTAAATTTAAAATGGGTTATCTTCTTTTTAAAACCTCAACAAATGATTCTATCAACCCTTTGAAGAGCACTCGTTGGAAGTTTTTAAGAAAAATAAATCTTTATGGGTATTATTTATGGGTAACTTTATAAAAAACTTATGGAATATTTTTTACATGACAAAAATTTAGTACTCCCCATCTAGAGCATTGCTTGACATCAGAATATTAATGAAAGAATATTTCATTATACCTTAAGCTTTAATATACATAAAACATTTGTTTTCGAGCCTAAACCCTTTCAGAGGCGACCACCTAGAATGAAAATAATTGAAGATAAAACGGTTTAAGAATTGAAAGAATTATATTCCATCAATATTTTATTTAATTTATTCTAACATTTAATCGACCTAATTTCATCGATCTATCGATTAATGACAAATAAATGGCTATGCGAATGATAAAGTTGGAAAATGAAAGAACGATTCGCACCAAAGAGCGCCATCCAGCATTTACGCACATTTGTCGACACACATTCTATGAGAATTTTTTATATTTTGGTGCATCTTACTACCCTTTAAAGTTTGGTCAGAGAATTTTTAATTAGCCCGTATACTTCGGGAAAAGAAGTAAGCCTCAACTGCATGTTGCCGTAAAGAATTTCACCAGACGATACCCCTGTATGCATTACACGAAATACCTTGAGATCATTTTACATTCCACCCTTTTTCATTGAATCTTGTAGTAGAAAACTAATACGAATTGAAGTTCTATATTCACGTCCAATTAGTGTCCAAGAAAGAACTAAAAACCGGTATTGACAATTTCCGTCGGTAATTTAAAGGTATAAGAATGTCGGTAATTTGCAAACCCCTATACCGCAGAGTTTGGGCTTTCCAGAGCAAGGGCCATATTTAGTCCTTACCCCAGAACTATGAATTAGTTGCACCAAACAGTTAAGAAATGTACATACACACAATGAAAGCTTTATTGACACGGAAGAGAGAAATACACCAGGGGGATCGAACCTGTGCCGCCTACAACTCGTAGGTTGCTAGCTCAGTAGGGCAAACCCACTGAGTCACGCCTACCATACAGGGGTACTTTAATAGAAATATTGATTTCCCACGGTCCTTGGAAAGTTAAAAATGCTTGAATTTTATTTTTTAACTCAGTATCCTGAAAAGTATTTTAAAAACACCAACATTACGTTTAGTCCTTGAAAATTCCTTGAGTTTAACCCGGATATTTAAAACAAAATTTTTATCCCAACCTAAAATGTTTCTTATTCGCACAATTTTTTGCCTTTTTTATCCTTTACTATCCTTTTTATTGCATGTTGCTTATTGATTTAATAATTTTGTTCAATTTTTCCAATAACAAAAATTCGAATTTATGAGACTTCTCTTCGCTGTATATTTTGAATGCATAAAGTTACTAGTGTTTTCCTCCTTTTTGTTACGTACTCAAAAATAATTTTTTAATATTGCAATTCTCTTAGGTATTGAATTATTTATTAATGTTTACATTAAATTTAAATTTCTTTGGGAATCACTTATCAAATTAATTTAGTTTAATGGAAACGAATACTCGTCATGAATCAAATGAAGTCCCTTAAATTTTTTGAAAGATCTTGAAATGTCCTCCTCTTTTGAAAAATACTTGCATTTTTTGTCATAAGAGTAGGAAAACTCTGGAAGAGAGAAATAAACTAATCCCCATTTCAAACAAGCAACGTTGGGAGACAAAGAGGATATCTTAATATTGGGTCGGTTCACAGCGTTATTCACTAGACTGGGTCAGATGACAGATGATAATTATTAGGACAGTTTTATAGGCCAAAGGGATGAGTCACTTAAAGAAACACACGTACAGTAATTCTGATGCATCATTAAATGTTCACATCTACAACGGACAATGCTGTTATTGGACTCGAAACCAGGGAAGCTTCTGAGTGATGTGGTGGGCGTGCACTTAGAGTAAATACAGATCGAAAGACAGGCGCAGTATGTCTCCAACTTTGACCCTCCAAGTGGTTAAACGAGATATCTCGTTCATCTAGGTGTGGTCAGTTTTGGCTAATGACGCGATACCTCGTCGAGATAAAATTGCCCTATTACACGAAGGGAATAAAAATCCAAGTAGGAAAACAAATTGTCCCTTGTCCAGAATTAGCGACAGTTTGGAACAGGTTTCTGCACCAGAGGTTGGTCACTACAGAGCAGTTTTCGATGCGAAGGTAAACCACCAAAAGGGTTAAATAAGCATGTCCAGCAATAAATTTTCTGATATTAACTTATTTGTTACTTGTGTGCTAATAATATCGGAAAATTATACTTCGATTAAACCAAGATAGTCCAGTCTCTCTTTTACTACGCATTAGGTTATTGAGAAAAATAGTTTAAGGTAGGTAGTTGAATTTACGTCGCAGTGTAACAACACAACGGGCTGTTGGCAATGGTTCGGGATAAATTCCGAAGGGAAAGAATCGAAGACAACATCTAGTAATTTTGAACCACTGTCGGACGGCGAGGTCAACATCATGGACGCGAGACACAAGTAGACTGAGCATTGCTATTAAGCAGAGCTTCTTTATATTGACTAGTAGTTGCGTGACAGATCTGTGAAAACTTGACTTGGTTGGCCGATTTGGCATCCTCTAGCCACGTTTGGCGACAAAATTGATGAAACAGCCAGTCTAATATTTCCCGCCGACCAATCAGATGATGAATCAATGGATTGGTATCTTCTCCCGACCCGTGGACCAATCAGATGGCGAATGTTCGTTTCCACCCTACAGTAGTCAAAGGGTCACGTAAGCACTAGTTTTTGTCACATGATCATGGGCTCATAAAAAGGTTACCATTGCACAGTACTTTTATATTTCTTCTATGGTCAACACCTGTACTGGTACCCCACTCTCCAAACTTTCACACTACCCCAACGTGAGGACATTTGAGACCACGACAGATTAAACGCGCACCAGCCCCCACGTACGAGACGGTCTTTCTTTGGATCGAGTTTCGAACGCGCAATCTTCCGGTTGCTAATCTGTCACTGTGCCAATAGGGGTACCGCAGCCAACGAAAAATAGTTTAAACTTCGAGGAAAGAATTAAGGGTCCTGACACATCCGCTCGGAAAGATTTATCTATCGACGGTCAGTTCTTGTTGGAAGAGGAATACCAGGCTCCCGAAGTCGGGGAATTATGAGGCGTTACAGTCAACCTTGAAAGAATTGAAGAGTGAAACGAAGTCATCGATTGATTTTTACTATTGATTCTATGACACACTGATTGTCAAGCAGTACCACTCCCAGGGGGATTGACTATGCGGAAAATATGGAAAATTTCCCATGGACTGGTATAATTGAGGGTTGAATGGGCACACTTGAAGCCTGTCAAAAGACCACTTTTTTCTAATCACTCCAACACGTGTCAAGAAAAAAGTCGCTTCCGGCCCATTTATCATTTCCATCCGGCCTTTTTTTTATTGTCCCCGACCTACTCCATTAAATTAAAAATAACAGTTCTTAATTCAGCAATAAAGGAAAAAAGGCGTTTTTCGGAGAAAAAAAGAAGCGGACATGATATAATATACTACGACTTTTCATTTAAAATTGTGTAAAACTACAATACAAGGGAATAGGTTTGTTTTGGTCGATCGGATTCCGAAAGAAAGGTAAAAAATCTTAAATGATCTATTATACAATAGATCATTTAAGATTTCTACATCGATCGGGTTTGGTTTGGGTTTTATGGCACAAAGTCCGTTAGCGGACAAGCTGTGCCAAACGAAAGATTAAATGTACCCAATAAAAACAGCTAAAACAGACAAAGTAATAAAACAGTTGTTGAAAAGTTATGTTCTTAAATTATAAAAAAAGGCTAAGTTAAAAGCATTGAAGAAGTTGAAAATATAAACACAGGACGATTCTTTGTGTTTTAACACAATGAATCTACATCGATCGGATCCCGAAAGAAAGGTAAAAAAATCTTAAATGACCTGTTGTATATACAATACATCATTTAAGTTTTTACCTTTCTTTCGGGATCCGATCGATTAAGTACAACCCTCCTAACTTGAAAATGTCTAGATGCCTGAATGAAATTTCACATTGGGGTCGATGAGACAATAGGAAGAGGTAAGGTAAATGGTTGAAAGTGTCATTTGAACTCTCAATTCTAAAGATATAGATTGAGATTTTCTCCGCTGTTTGTGAAAAATTCATCGTGGGACCAATGATAATGAGCGATACAGTCGTTTAAATGATGTATCGAGACACGATGCATTAAAGGGGTTAATGGGATTAAGGGTTATTAATTTAATAGGGGTTGCGTTTTGTGTACTCTGCACCAGTGCTTCTCAACTGCAAGTCCTTGGTATCAATTATATCGGACCATGAGTTTCTCCTCGAATTCGTCATTTTTGTTTTCTGAGCACTTTTTATGAATAAAGGTTTCATAGTATTTTTTTCTCAAAACAAGATCCACGAATGTGTCGAAGAGTTCAGACCAAGAACGCCTAAATAACATCTTTGTACTAAATGTCATTGAACAATCAGCAAGGAAGTATAAAGAAAATATTTTCACTGAAAGTAAAGATCAAGACAGTCTGTATCGGAACTAAAATATAATAATACTGAATACTGTTTCTTAACAAGTTCATATTGCAGTGTGAAAGAGCTTGTTATTGTTTGGAATTTGTCATTTTTCTTTCGGAGCATTTTTATAAAGAAATATTTTATTATACACATTCTGAGCACAACAATATTCCTTGAAGAATATTCCAATGAACAGCCAGACCAAGAACGCCTAAATAACATCTTTCTACTAAAAAATTAATGGCCAATCAGCAAGGAAGTATAAAGAAAATGTTGCTACTGAAATTGAAGATCAAAGCAGTCTGCATCGGTTCTCAAATCTCATAAAACTCGATACTGTTTCTTCATAAGTTCGAATTGCTGTGTGTAAGTGCTTGTTTCGAAATCCGAGGGACAGATTTTTTAAAAGTAATATGCTTACATATTTATATTTTAATATGATCAAGAGACAAAGGACTTTGCTTAATTTTGGTATTAAGAAGTCTCGTATTGAAGGATACAACAATGGATATACAATTTTGGTGATCAGAATGGGATACGCCTCAATAAAAATCAGCACGAATTAATTCAATGATATTGACCTGAAAAAGCACTATACCTACACGATTTCATTAATCCAGTGATTGATAACTAATTTAAATGTAATTTTATATCTGTCAACTGTTATACCGCATTTTATAAATGTACTAATACTCTTTATGATTACGCCATTATTAATTATTGACACTTAATGTCACAACTCGAAAAAATTGGAAAGCTGTTTTGCGAGTAATTTTGACTTGTCAAGTTAAGAGCAAAATTGACAAGAAAAACGTTTATTGGCGTGAATCAATGTTAAGATTTAGATATTAAAAGGGAAAGAAAATTATAGGACACTCTACTTCAAGTCTTATTTTTTGCGGAGAAACTAATTTGTTTACTAATAAATTAAGAAAAGGGGTTATTGCAAGCAGTAAATTTATCTCGATGTCTTTAAATGTACTGCACAGTATAAATTTTATTAAATACTATTAGACAATGCCTCATGTGTCACTGGTGTAAGTGTATTGACTGTAAACCACTGCTGTAGCACATGCGGAATTGAGAGTTAAATTAGAAAAACTAATGCAATACCACTAGGGCAAACTGAAGGAGGGATGTAGAAGATAAGATTCAAGCTGAAAAAGAACATCAGGGCATGAAGGCTTTGGTCTTTTTAAACTTGATTTCCTCACCCTCTTAAATTGGCTGTTTCGGGGTTTTATGGCACAAGGGTCGGGCCAAGCAGCGCCAAACACAAGACAACAACGAGGGAAGAAAAAAGGCAATAGCAGACTGATAGGTGAGGGTAAAGCAGACGAAAGGACAAATCACTCGGGTACCAGGGGTTGTGATACCCGTACACACCAAAGAAGGTGCGCCCCATATATCTTCTAAAATATTAAAAACAGTCACGCTGACGAGAAATTAAATGACGATGAATGAAATTTAAATAACACACGGAACATGAGCTTCTTCGCAAACGGAGTATATTTTTAAATGCAGGGTCAAGTCTTGTTATTTTTGCGGGGATAGAAGAGCTTATCTTTTGAAACAGAACATCGCTACAGACGTTATGCATTTTTGACATGAAGTCCAATCTATCTCTGTCCTAAATATATCACGAACTTCCTGTTTTGAAGGAGGCTGTCATTTTACTCCGACTCCCCCGGAGACAACAAATCTTCGAAGCAAAAAAGAAGCCACCGCAACTCTTGATTGGAATATATATATCACTGTGTAGTGTGGAGTCAAGAATACGACATATATACCATTCTCCAGGGTGCGATTCTGCATAATTTTTTATGAATCCATTTTGTTATTTCCCATGTCCATAGGGTGTACTAAGTTTTTCAAAATAAGCTTATCCAGGCGATGAAAAGGAGATGACTTTTATTACTTTATCTCAGGGATGCACAGACGCGGCGCGTGGGCCTCTTGCGGCCCTCCGTTGATTTGCTGGCGGCCCGCCTCACCATGTTATTTTAACTTTAACAAGTCATGATAGGTAATTTAGGTTAAAACTTCGTTTCTATATAATGCATCAAAATGAGCAAGCCTCTTTGCGTCAACATATATCTGTGAACAAACTTTTTCGGTCATGAATATTAAAATGAAAAATTGGAACAGCCTGACTAATGAAAATTGAGAATCAATTTTTCGCTTGGTTACTACAAAAATCGAACCAAATATTAAAACAATTGTTAAATCAATGCAATGTCATGTACCAAATTAAATTCTGTATTTCCTTTTTGTTATCGTTCTTTTTTGTAGCAATATAAAATCTAAATAATAAATATCAGCAAATATAAATAAGACAGATAACTTTCATGGTTTGGGGGGCGGCCTTCCCACAAGTCAATGATTCTATGTAGCCCTTGGTCTTAGCAAGTCTATGCATTCCTGCTTTATCTTAATCATCGAGTATGGAAATTTCTACGTAGGATAGAACGAAAACAGTAGAACAGCGATTTTCAATTGGGGATAGGTGTACCAAATGGGATACATAAGATGTTACTCAGTGGTACACGACAAAATCCACACTAGGGTTACATTTGTATACCAGGCTTCTTATATCTGTATTTCAGCGCCCGGTACTAGGTTGGGACCCTCATGGAATACAAATCTGTATACCAAGTATTTTTAAGTTCAGGAAATATACAATTTTATCTCTTTCAACCCTTGTTACACGGCTTTATTATAAATGCAATGAAGATTTCGCCTTTTAAATTTAAGAAAAAGATTGTATTTCACATAATACAAAAGTTAGTTCCAAAACTTCGTGTACGAACTTAAAGAGGAGGTATGGAATTCAAAACTAAACGGTATTCACGGTGAACTGTATGACCGCAGTCGACACCTAGAATACAAAATGCGCGTGGTTCGGCAGCTGGCAAGTTTGTACAATTCATGAGTCGACACGTCAGGAGTGCTGTTGGTGATCGCAACTTTGAGCATTTCTTGTAAAACTAAAATTAGGGCTAAAATATTTTTTGCTCATGCATATGCTGTCTTTTATTTATGCATCTCAGTGTACCTTCTAGCATATCCGGGAGGCGCTTGCGGAAATAGATCCCAATGTGAATGCAGTTTAATTGAGTTCCCTTGATCCCCTTAAAGTTTGTACACGAGGTTTCGAAATCCACAATTTCCGGTACCATGGTTTCCACATTTTCCGGTACCATGGTACTGGCGAGTCAACCCGTGGTACATCAGAGTAACGCCAAGTGGTTCACGATTCCGTCCTTGTGACATGATGACTAAGGCACTTCTAACAAGCTCAAATTGGCCGTGCATTGACAAAAAAGTTTTGTTAAACTTCAGTCTAATAATTGAACACATTTCTCCGCGTTTAACACATTACAGGGGAATGACACGACTCAAAATGGCGGTTTTATGATTTTTCATTTGACAAATTCATTTTTCAAACTCGAACAAGCCATAAAAATCCGAACAAGCCATCAGGACAAATTTTAAAAAAGAAATGAATGAGTGAATTCTAAATATTTCAAGTTAAATAAATTGAAGCACAGAGCAAGTCAATAAATTTGGCAAAAGTGAAATACGTGGCATTATGGTGTTATTAACGAAATAAAAAACGCTAAAAAGTTACTCCCGAGATGATCAACACACCCTCCAAGTGGTTTCGACGAGATATCTCGTTCACCTAGATCTGAAAAATTTTGCTAATGACGAGATAGATCGTCATCATGATATCGCCAATTTTTTATGAGACGAAGATCTGGTAAGTTTCCTTCTAATGACGAGATATATCGTCCATCAAGATCTGGTCAGTTTTATTAAGAGATACCTCGTCGAGACAACCACCAGGACGGTTAACCTTTTCCTTCATCGTATATATTTTATTTTATCTGAGTGCATGAGCACCTTAAGTAGAATATGCCATTTTTGTAATTTGTGTTTGCTTTACCAATGCCCAAATTATTCTAAAACATTTTTAATCGTTTATGGCTCTCTAAAATTTACTTTTTCAATCAGTTTTTGAGCATGTCTAAAAATTGTTAGTCACTATATACCATCTAATATACCCTTGATTTGATTCATCGTCGTTATCGAAAAAACTTAGGGAAGTGAGAAAAACTTGAGGCGTTCCTTATGAGACAAACGTATGGAAGTATAATACTCTGTTAAAGTTTCAGATATGTAGATGTTCATCACTTGATTAAATTCTCCAGATATCCAAGATTTGATACGGTCATGTTACCGAAAGAAACTAAATCCACTCAACTTGAATAGCCACACTTCCCCCAAGGAAATTCTTCGGATCTGCTCTCAGTATCTCAATTATACTAAAACATTTTCAATCATTTTTGGATCTCCCCTAAAATTTACTTTTTTAGCTGTCCCTTTTCTCAATCATATTTTGATCCTGTATAAAACATTGATACTTTTAATATGCTATCCAATATTCCACTTGATTTGGTTCATCTTCGTTGTCATAAACACTTAGGGAATTATTTTATTGAGTCGCTCCTTATTACGAACGTACGAATATAGTTAGTTCCCATAGTTTCAGACATGCGGATGTCCAATACTTGATTAAATTTGTGCATATACATTCGTGATACCAAAAGAAACTAAACGCACTCAACTTGAATGGCCACGCTTCGCTCAAGAAAATTCCAACAAAATTTTAAGTCAAAATATATATAAAGCAGTTAAAGAAACCGATTCCGTCCAAAGCTCTTTCAAACAGCAATAACATGAAAAGTGAAAAAAGGCTTTCTTTTTCGTCACTCTGTCAGTCAGTGGAAACAGAAAAGTAAAAAGATCCCTGAAGAGTAGAAAATAGCATTTCCAGTGTTTTCAGTACGCGGGATCTTTCACTTGGAGTTGGCAAAGCAGCGTGAAAGCAACACAAATACATGGATACGTTCAAATGAGACGACATATTTTATGGAAGAGTAATGGATGGAGAAGAAAGAAGGGCAGGAGAAATGTATTAATGCGAGTAAAATTAGCCGGTAGAAGGCATGGTTAGTGAGGGGGTGGTAACCAAGGATAGATGTTGCGGCGTGTCGACCCTCGCATGGGTTGTCAACAGGAAAGAGTTAGTTTGGAGATATGTGCTGGAAAAAAATGCACCCTTCAGAAGAGTATTTAGGGAACAAAGAGAATGCTTTGACTGGTAAACCCTAAATGCGTATACAGAAATTAAAATTTAAACAGGCTCTATAAAATCGTCCAACTGGGATAATGGTCATAGCGCTTGTTTGCCACCCACTAGGTCGTGGATTCGAATTCCGGTTTGTAAGCGCATGAATGTCGATGATTGTCTCTGTTAGGCAAGCCACACGGGCCAACATCAGTCCTTCGACAATACGCATGCGTATCGACATGTTTTCTGTACAGAAAGAGTGCGCATATCGTATGTTTTGTCGCATGCTGCTCCAGTGTGCAGCCGGGCTTAAGAGTAGCAGCGTGGTAAACCCGTTTCTCACCCATGGCTCACCCATTGGGTGCTCCTTCAGTAGTAAAATTCAGTTCGTCCCTTCTAGTGCTGGAGACGAGAGGTATGTCAGGGATCGGGCATTATATAAGAGGCTCTATTACTAAGCTTTACTATTACATTACTTCAGCGAAATAGATCAAATAATCGAGATTGTTAAACTGATATAGTGCTCTCAGAATTTGTCTGCCTCCAAGTAGGTCCGGGTTCGAATCACGGTTTGCAAGCGCATGGATGTGAGTGACTGTCCCTGTTGGAAGTAACGGTGGCGCTACCCTCCGGCACTACCCTCACAAATAGCCGCCAGGTGGTCTCTTGTAGTGACAAAAGCTTAAGAGGTCAGTGGTCGGACTTCTGAGAAAAAAAATCTCCTAGTGTACCTTATAATTCCTTATGTATTTCTGTGTCAATTGTCTGTTTTGAGGGGCTTCTCAAAACTTCTTGTATAGACTTTAAGAGCAGATAGGGATCACAAAATTAAACCGTATTCACATAAGGATGAATGCCCGTAAGGATACTTTTGGGTCTCGATGGATTGACGATGATTTCTTTTTGTGGGGTACCTCAGAGGCATCGTGTTCAAAATCCCCATTGTCTCCGAATTTGGCCTCAACGCATAAGTCGCTGCTGGAGCTACAAGTGTCCCCGAAATGCCAGAAATGTTTGAACGATGCGTAGACTCTGTCAGACGTCCATTACTGTTGGTGATCGCAACTTTGAGCACCTACTGTAAAACTGCAAAATCAGGGCTATCGAAAAAGTTGTTCACCTAATTTTTTAATCTGCACCTTAATGTAACCTCCAACACATCCGGGTGGTGCTTGCAGAGATACATCCTTTGTGAATGCTATTTAATTTGTATTCCTTTACCTCCCTGCAAAGCTAGTACAGAAAGTTTTGAAACACATGTGTATTTCTATTGCTGATATTCTTCATACATATTTTTGGCTAGTTAGTACGAATTTATCAAAATATCAAGGTTATCAAGGATAGAAAATGGAACAGAGTGCATCGTCCCATAAAAGGTTTGACATCGGAAAAGGGTTAATAGGAACGAGGTACAAGGATTAGAGAAAAAGATGGTACTCTAAAAAATAGTTTTAAATTCACTCGACGTTCTTTTAATGTAAGATAAATAAGAAAGATGGGTAGAGAAGAGATGGATTAATAGCCAGTCGAATGGATGGTTAGTGTGTAGGGGGTTGCAATCAAGGATAGAAGATGTTGAGGCTTGTTGACCCGCTCATAGGTTTCCATCGCATTGCTGCCATAGCCTAAGCACTTGTGAAATAGTATCTTAAACAGCATAAATTCTTAAAAGTTATAGAAAAATTAGTCTTCTCTTTAAGCATATTTTAGTAGCATTTTTAGTTGCCCATATACAAAACGAATAAGCCTAAATACAAAATGTGTCTGCATGAAACAAACGTTAAACTCGCAAAGAAATTTAACTTGGATTGGAATTTTTGGATTGTTACAAAGCGCCAACTTGGCTACCTTTTGTGAAAAAGAGGCGTTCGGTCGCCAATTTGGTGAGCTCACCGTTTTACCATTAAGTGGGATTTTTTACAATTCGCCATAATACCGTAATCAATGGTGAATATCCGAGACGGAAACAAGGATTCATGCTATTGATTAAACAGATAGCTTCATTTTGGCCTTTGGCGAATTTTCGAAAAAAGTTACCAAAATTCTGAAAATAGGAGCTTTTGAAACGATTTTGCTTAAGAAAGTACCACTAGTCGCCAAGGTTTAAAAATCATAGCGAAAAGTCCCCTTTTAGTCACCCGTGGAATCCCTGCCATCAAGAAAATGTTAGTTTAGAACGAATCCCAAGATGGTAAGAAAAGATGGTACTCTCTACAGATGAGACAGAAATCAAAAAAAAGGAAAGAAGTCTATCTAAACATGTGAGCGTCATGCACGCATGATTCCACATAGCAACCTAAAACATTGCCATACAAAGAGATTGCCGGAAACCACAAAACATAATTGCGAATGGTTCTGAGGTAAAGGCCCTAGAAATGTGAAAAGTTTTTGAAGTTTGAATGAGATCTGCGGTCAAAGTATAAAAAGTTCAAAATTCATACACAGACATCGTTCTTTTTAACGAACCCCAATAAACCGACAAAAAAAATGGTTCTGATAATTTTTTAGTTTTTTTAAATTTCATAATTTAGAAGCTTGTTTATTATCTATCTAAGTTGCTTCGGGAGTTTAAGGCACAATAAATTAAGAGTTTAAGGTTATCAAACCATAAAAACTGGTTAGCAATCCAAAATTGCTGATTGAAATTACCCTTCTGAAAGTCTGCCGTTCTGATCATTCCAAAACAATAGTTCCAAGGTCTGAGCGAATAAATAACAAGTCGTGTAAGAAAAGTCCCAGAATCGATTCCGCGAGCACTTTATTTACTTTCATGATGACCACACGAAAGCATGAATGAAAGTCCTAAAAGCCAAGCTGAGATGGCCCTATCGTACAGAATATTTTCGTGCATTCAAGGGTAAGTAATCACGTCGTGACATTTCTGTTCAGCAACAAGCGTGAGGGAGGAATAAAAAACTCATGTCATTGTTCTACCATTATGAAGTGTTATGTAGCTTTTGAAGTCATCTGCACTACATCTAAATAAGTAAATAACGGGTGTAAAAGAGAGTGCAGCAGACACTATTGTTATTCGTGGAACAGTTTTAAGAAAAGGAAAACCTGTGCATAGTTCTTTATTATGTAATCACGTGGCACATGAGGTTGCTTGTTTGTTCGGTCTCTCAACGTCTATACTCCGAACAGTTTTTCGTTCGGGAACATAGTAATTCAAAAATTATGGAAAGGGTTAAGGTTGTTTCTATAACTACCATGCAATATAAATGCTAATATAGGAAAATCAATTTATCGTGTATATATTACTGTGAAAGACCGATATCTGGCAAATGTCGATATTCTCCGGTGAATGTCAGCATTCACATAGTCGCTTGGTGTGTGTCCGAAATATTTGCTAAATATCATTATTTCTCACTTGCACCGGCAAATGTCGACATTCAGCATGCACTGATGGTGAATGTTGAATAAAAATATTTTTGTTTCGTTAAGACAAAAATGCAGCTTTTTAAATCACACTTTATTATTAAAACACATTATGATATATGTCAAAATAGGAGAAAGCTTAAGTAACAGCACATGTAAATAAACTGTTGAACCTAAAACGAACAGTACATTCTAAATGAGAAAAGAAAATAATACCAATAATAAACTTACACATAAATTATGCGATTAACGTTATACAATCTTATTTATTGCAACAACTTAAACTGAAGGCGGAGAGGCCTCTCTGGCTGTGGCCTCTCCGCCTTCTCGTTTCGACCCCCACCTGAGCTTATCTGTTCTTGTCGACATACACCGGCGATGGTCCGAATGGATAAGAATATAACTAAATATTCGGTCTTTCACCGACGCATTTGGTATGCGTCAACATTCACAGGAGAATATTGACATTCTCTAATTTCGGTCTTTCACTGTAACAATCAATACTTCTTTATAAAAATACATGGTATAAAATAATTAATAATTAAAAATTCTGTTGATAATCAAATAAAGTGTCATAAAAAATCTTATGTAGTCTTGTGGAACACCCTTGGGTAAAGCAGTTCCTTACCCATTCATTTAAACAAAAAGGGATTATGTTAATTGTATTTTTTGGGAGTTAATTTGAGTATCTTTTCATATATTGGGTAAGTGCACGCAGTATAGAATACCGTAATATCTCGACAGGCAATTAATCTATAGAAATTTGCATTAAATGCTTCTGTGTTAGATGGTTAGTTGTCAGATGAATCAGCGTCGTACTGGAGCAACACAACGAGCTATTTCTTCTGTATTAGAAGGCATCCATATTCTAGTATGAGAGTCAGTGAAGCATCTGTTTATTAAATAGAAACATTTGATAAGTAGATAGGTGGGTATTTAATTAACGTCGCACTGGAGCAACACAACGGCCTATTAGAAAACATTTGTGTTTCGAGGCGTGTAATTTAGAGACTCATTTGAAAAGCTAATTATTTAAGAGAAAATAAGTTGAAAGATATTTTTATTGCGTGATTTATCATAAAATACGTTTGCCTGCGTTCATTTTGTTTCTTTAGGACTAAACACCATTTTGATGTAAACAGATAAGTCTTTTGGGTGTGTGGGGAAAACACAAGTTTAATTTTTAGTCTACAAAGAAGTGTTAAGTACTTATTTTATGGGTGAATTCAAATGGACAACCGCAACGATAATCAGCTTCAGTTCTGGCCCGATTGGTACTTTAAACTATGGTAATATGCTCCCCTTTGAATAAGTCTCGAGACCTTTGTCGAAAGCAACCGGTTTCGTTGAGCATATTTTGAGAGAAAAACAATCTCCAATGTAACAAAAATGCCCCCATCGCACAATTCGATCCGCTGCTATTGAGTGTCGCCACGGCATTTCAAATCCCAGAAAAATAATCTCGTTGTGAAAGTGTAGAAAAGCCCTTTGTATACTCCATTCGACTTCAGTTTCAACGAGGCGCGTAAATCTTCTGTCGGGACTAAGAAGGGAGTGTGCGCCAGAAGTGACCTCGGCCTTTTCCCGAGGAGTCGGATTGTTTGCTCATTCCGAGTTGCACCGACTGAAGAGAAGTAAATGTTTCCATCGGGTGCATTAACATTCCTTTAAATGTAGGAGGGAAAAGAGACGGTGAAGCTCTTCTGCACCGACGTTACAGTGGCATGCAAATGAGGCTGAAGTGTTTCCTTCGCAAACTTGTGTAACTAAAGAATGCTTGGTCGTCGGATCTCGGAGATTATGTATATTGGAAAATAGAGTTTTAGTGTCAAAAACGCCGAATCATCTTTGAACAAGGGAATGGGATGGAATAGGAAGTGAAGTTTCAGAATCTAATCGTGGTAACATGACAGGTGTGCTTTCTCCCATGCATTTTATTGGAAATAATAAATTATAAATCAATTTATGTAAATATAGATGCTATATTCGTTACAATGCATTGAAATAAGACATTAAACATATGGCGAATAAAGATTCCCAGTCTGCTATCAATAGATATAAGTAGGAAAGTTTAGCGCAGATGCTATGGGCGAATCTGCTATAGTCTTTCTATATTTCACTTACGAAGGCGGCACAGAAATCGATGTTGTTTGTATACTGGAGAATGGCAACAGACGGATACAAAAATAATTTAGATTTAACCGTTATAGGATTTATTCATCAATTTTGCCACTTAGTTTAAACAAGTTTGATTTGAGTTTCGGAGCTGCATAATGTTTTTAAAATTGCACGGAAGAGGTCGCCCCTTGATTACAGAAGGTAATGGGAAATCTGAAAAATGTTAATCATCGGAGAAAAGAAAATGTCAGCGAACGCGAAAATAGGTCCAGGCATCAAATAATACCAAATCGGCTTTGAACAAGTGAATGGAATGCAATTGAAATAAACGTACAGAAGCTAATTGTGAGGGTAAGGGGATATCAAGGGGGAAAACAATATTTGAAAATTTGCTTAATGATGTGAAATACAATTTATTTTGTAAAAATTTGCGGAACAATCATTGTAGTCATTCGTGTACTAATATCAACCTGAGAGTCATTTTATGTCAAGCTAAATGTAGATGGCGGTAGTTTCTACGACGATACGTGTTTCCTGTACATATTTTGAACATGGTATCACTTGGCTTGCTTTTCGAATATGACTCTTTGTCAATAAAAATTCCAAATAATGAATTCTGAATTAATTTCTGATAGTTCATTGGTCAACACCAATTAGATTAAACCCCAAATGTCGCTAAAAAGACGATAAACTACAGTTAAGCATTTGGATACCGGAAATAAAGGTTTCGCTTTCTGTCTGATTTGTGTAGACTGAAAATCCCTCCCATATGTGCCTCTTATCCTACGCTTACAGTAATATTTTTGAAGCACATATTCTGAAAAACAAAAATAGCACACAAATTTCTAAAAATGTGATAAAAATCTTGATTATGCGTAAAAAAATTACATTTTTATGTGTACTCCTTCCGAAATAAAATCCTGGCTAAGCTTCTACGTATATAAAACTACATTCAGATATGCAGTTCTGATTTTATAAAATGCAAGAAACTGTTGTATGGATCATACGAGTACCCACTAGTACCCCACCCATTACGACTTCCGTGTTTTGCCACAGGCATGGGTGAAGCTAGACTTTTTGGGACCTATAGGACAAATGAGGACAATACAACCTCTGTCGAAAAGAAAATTAACGCATTTAAAAGGTGACGTATAAGGTTTACATACATAGAATACACAATATGAATTAGTACCATCAATTTTGTTGATAAATTGTTATTTCCATTATGTTATTTTTGATTGCTATAAGCTATCGACTGTGCAAACTAGAAAAAAAAACAGGTTTTGTTGATGGGTCTATAAACGTTTGTGAAAAGAGAAATTTATTATTTTGTGTCTCTTCTCCCTTTATTAAATAGCTATACGATTGCAATGGCATACATGAGGAATAATTGCTTTTAAACTTTGTTTTCCAGTGATAAACATGAAAGCATTAGCTTCACACGCAATACATTGGTAGTTAATTAACGTCGCAAAGCAGCAACACAACGGGCTATTGGCAACAGTCTGGAACAATCCCGAGGGGAAATATTCGGGGACAACACCTTGTTATTTTGAACCACGGTCACGAGGTCAACACATGAGCTGACATCCCACTGTCCAAACTCCCACACCACGCAAACGTGAGGATATTTGAGGCCACGACAGATTTAACGTGCACCAGCCCCACGTACACGAGTCTTTGGTTGGATCGAGTTTCGAGCTTGCAACCCTCCGGTTGCCAATCCGCTACTCTTCCAACCGGGCTACCGCGGCCCCACAAAACATTGAAAAATACGTACTTCTATGACAGATACAAAACTGCTTGAAATTAGAAAATATTTTTTCCAAGAAAGACACAACGAAACTTAAAATAAATATTTCTGAAACGCCGCCCTTTTATAAGTTGCTGCTCGATGCCTTCCGTCCTCTTAACTCTGGCCACAAGCTTTTAAAAAGAACAGAAATAAAAGTTTTAAATATGCAATTAGAAATAAATCCCTCTGAAAGACATGCCATGTAACTTAGCGAACGTTCTGTTTAAATATTAATGTAGAAACAGAGATAATGTATTCTCCAATGGCTGATGAGCCTAAACCCAATGAATATTTAATACCTTCATCTTATACTGAATGTTTCTGGTCTTAACCATCTGCTTTTATGTTCGTTATTGTATATTCCCTTAGAAATGGATCACCGAATATATAATGTCATCCCAAAATTAATGCGGTTTTTTCACATTCAACTTTAATCTAGGGTTTTTCACATTTTCAACTTTTATCAAAGTTACATTTACCGCTATTATTTACAACTTGTTCCCATCTTAATTTTAAATTTTCAATACCCTGTGGCGATAGAAGCTTTTGTGTTTTAATCCTAAGAATGGAAGAATCGAGCTCTCTTCGTACATCATATTCCGGGTTAAATTTTTTTCTATTAACCCTCCTGGTTGGTTTTGGGGTTTTATGACGCAAGAGCCATATTTGGTCATTCTGCTCCAAACATGACATACAATACCAAGTAATAGGCACACACACAATGAAAGTTTTACTGACACAGAATAGAGAAATACACACAGGGATCGAACCTGCGCCGCCTACAACTCGAAGGTTGCTAGCGCAGTGGACATAATCACTGAGCCAATTAACCCTCCTGGTGGTAATCTCGACGAGGTATCTCTCGTCCTTAGCAAAACTGAGCAGATTTTGATGGACGAGATATCATTTGGCAAAAACTGACCAGGTTTTTATCTCGTCATTATCCAAATTGATTAAATCTTGACGAACGAGATATCTCTTCGAAACCACTTGGAGGATTGAGGTTGCTTTGAAAGGTTCGAAAAAGATGGTAATCTGATAGTGCCAGGAGGATATAGTGGATCAGTTGTAATGTCCCATTCATATTGTTTTAATTTGTTGCAGCGTTTCTCGTGCCATGTGACGCCGTGCGTTGTCATGATGAAAAAACACAGAATTTCTGTTAGCTAGTTCGTCTTTTATGTATAAATAGCTTGCTTTAACCGTATCAGTTCGCAATACAGCTCTTTAGTGGCGGTTTGATTTTCAGGGAGCAGCTCGTAACGTCTGGCAACCATGATAACATTTATTTTTCACTCTTAAATTCAAAAGTAAAAATTAAACTGATACAATTGCTTAAAACTCTTTGCATAAAAAGTAAAACATACACATTGTACGATTACCTAATAACTGTAAAACATTGCATCATTCAATTAGATCAAGAATAAAAACCTATTACTTTTGGGATGAGGCGATACTTCAAGATGAGGAATAGGATAATCATTAACTTGAATTAACCATACTTTCTCATAACTACAGTTACAATATTATTACTCCTTTAAACCGAGACATTTAATATATTTATTTTACCATATTTTTTATTTGATCGAGACACTTTAATGCAGGGTTGAAATGAGTACTCTCAGGTTCTGCATTCGTTTGGCTTTGGTTTCAAATCAAAATCTGGGCATGGATGTTTGTAGTGGTTCGGAATTCCCTTTAATCCTCTGAAGGGTTCACACTCATACACCCGTTCTGAAAACTGTAGTCTTCTCTGCGCGACTACTAACCAGATTTAACCTTCTCGGCCAATATAATCTTTCCCAGGATTCTTCCAACCAATAGATGTGGTTATTGAGTCATTATGTATGGAAGCATTATCATCGACCTTCTAATGAAATAGACTGACCATGTGGGCGGAGTCGCTGTCGTAAGATCTCTGAAGGGTAAATCACGTGGACTTGGGAATCTCCGCCTACTGGCAGTCGAATCGCAGACTAGTGTTTTTGATCACGGTGGATAATCACTTAAACCATTCAATAATTTAGGATTCTTGCTTTTACCCACATCCATCTTCAAACTGAGCAACTGGAAGAAATAACATGAAGCTGCGGGCACATGCTCCATCTATTTCATTTTAAGGCCGATGGGCATTATGTGTCCTACAGCTTAAAACCTTTGAGCTGCTACGAAATCTCGCGAGGCTAAAATCTCGACAAACCAAATTAGTGTAATGCTTGAAGCTCTCGGTTTGACATGTATTACTGTTTGCAGTGCATTGGCAATTACCACTTCAAACAATTTAGTGCAGATTACTGTCGGCTTCATTAGTTTATTATGCAGATGTTTCACTTTCGGAACAAGTAGTACGCAGTTGTACATTCAAACTATCAGCATCCAGCCCTGTTCCAAGGACTTTCTGCAGCTGTTTTATGGATGAGGAAAACTTCTGCAGACAAAAATAAAGGCAGGTAACTGAATTTACGTCGCACTGGAGCAACGTAGAGGGCTGTTGGTGAAGGTCCGGAATCCATCCCGAAGAGAAAGATCCGAGGACACCGCTTCGTAATTTTGAATCAGTCAGATAACGAGGTCAACACCTGAGCTGGCATCCCATTCCTCAAACTTCCTAACCACGCCAACGTTAGGACATTTGTGGCCTGGACAGATTTAACGGGCATCAGCCCCCATGTCACGGCGGTTTTTGCATGGACCGAGTTTCGAACTCACAACGGGAGGCAGTGACCGATTCATTTAAAAAACCGTGTGGCCCTCAATGTTTTATTTTTACCTGGATAAAATGACCAACAGACCAGGACCTTGGGGCACACTTTCCGAAACCGGAACGTATGGTATCTTCTCAGACTGATTTCATTCTTTTGTATCTCCGAAGTCGAACACATGAAGAGCTGCGATAAAAATAGAACCACCCCTCTTTATTCGTGCATCGTTTATAGTAAAGCATATTCACAGGTGTCATTCCACAACAGGGAATTAAAGCTTTCTCTTAACATACGGACCTCGGTTGCCCAATTGGAAGAGCAACAGATTAACAATCGGAGGGTTGCGAGTTCGAAACTCGGTCCAGCCAAAGGCCGTCGTTTACAACGGGGCCTGGTGCATGTTAAATCTGTCGTGGCCTCAAATGTCCGCACGTTGGCGTGGTGGGAAAGTATGGAGAGTGGGGTGCCAGCTCACAGGTGTTCTCGTCTTCTGATCATGGTTCAAATTTACGAGATGTCTTCGAATCTTATTCGAATTATTGTCTCGAAGTCATAGCTGTTCCAAACGGAAGATAATAATCAAGTAATAACCTGTCAAGTAATATGCATGATACACAAGAAAAGTTTGTTGTCAGAGAGAAATACTCCTAGGAAGGAATTGAACCTCACCGCCTATAACTCGCAGCGCCCAAATTTAGGTAGGTATGTATGGTAGGTATTTTAATTAACGTCCTACTGGAGCAACACAACAGGTTATTGCCCAAATTTAGGAATACAATTTTTATGCAAATTCGAGATCTCGATTTTATCACATTTAAAAAGATATTCGGTTTGCCAAGTTCCATGTGTCTTATATTTAATATTAGGTCATGAAGTTTAATGTAAGGGAATACTGTAAGTGACCCTTCGGTAGATTTGATTTCAGAAAGGCAGGTAGGTATTTTAATTAACGTCGTACTGGAGCAACACAACGGGCTATTATTTCAGAAAGTACTATAAAAGAGCTGTTCTCGAAATATTTAGTCACAATAAACAACTGTAACCTCGAGTTTGAATTGCGTATCTAGAAACTAAATTTTCAAATTTGTGTCATTTTTATTCGAATCTGTTACGGTACGCCGACAAGTCAATATGAGCTCTTGTGTGAGCGTATAAAAAGGGCATGATTCCATAATTATTACATTCATATTTTGTAAATGACACATGAATTAAATATAATATGAAAGCATATATTACAATAAATAATGTAATGCCATTTTAATAGTATTATTTTCTTCCAAGCATATTCATTAAGAATTTCGCGCATTTTTAGTATTTCATTTTTAATTTTAAAAATACAATTGCAACTCCTTTCAGAGGCGGTCTGCCCACAGGTCCCCCTGATTGTTACAACATGTACCACGAGCAACGAGAATGGCCAAGGTCAAGAAACTTAAAATCAGGTTGGACCTACAAGTACACTTCCAACGGTGTTCCGGTAATCAGTAACATGTAACTTTTCATCCAATTGAGTTTCTGGTCTAAAACTATTCAAATTGAAGCTGTATGGACTATTCATAATAATCATTGACTATAAATAAATTATAAAATTTGGTGTGTTGGAAAAACGTGTAAGGTAGTTTATACGAAAAACGATTAAGGTGGATTAATAAAATATAACAGTGAGTAAAAAAAATATTGAGCACAACCAACTTTCGATAATTTTCAGAAAATTTCAAGCAATTTTTGCCTCTATTTACGTTGAACACAAGTGTTAAGTATTGTGTTCATTATTTCAATTTAATTTTAAGCTTTATCGCCCATTCAGGACAGTTCTAAGATGTTGAAGGAAATGAAAAAACGTGTACAATAATTATTTATTTTTAATGAAATGCATAAATTTTGGTTGAGCCGAAATACTTTTTTGAGTCACTACGTGCATTACAGGTTTTCATAACTGAGTTGCTTCCCGTAATAAGTGAACTAATAATCAGACTTCTCTAACTGACATAATGAAAACAAGCTCTCAGTTTGGAAACATTTTTAACCATTAAAAAGAAGATGCATCTAGAAACGAACGTATTTCAATTTCGAAGTTTCCACCAACATGTAATATTTATAAATATAAGAATTTAATTTGCAATCAGAATGGAACTATGCCAAAAGTGTAAGACGACTGAAGGTAGATTATGAGCAATATTTTTTAAAATCAAATGTGCTCCAAATTATCATTATTCTGTAATTTAAAAATTAAATATCTCGAAATAATCACCCCAAAATTCATGCAATACAGCTTCGTCAGTCTCATATAACCCTGTAATAAAATGAATTGTGATTTCAACGTTTTATCCCGTTCATTTTCATCGCACATCTGTTAAAATATCAAACTCAAAAGTATCTATCTATTGTGAAGAACTTTATGCTTGACAAAAGAAATGCACCCGGTTTTCGTTCGAATCAAAACGAATATAGAACTAAATCCCAAGTGAGAAAGAAGCCCAGGATCGAACTTGCGTGAGAGAATTCAAGGAATGCACGACACTGGAGATCGCCAGCAAAAGCATTCTTTCCAGGCGACCTTTGACCTTTAGCTGCAACATCAAACAGTGCTAAGCATAAAATGGGGAGAAATTCGTACTCACACAAACTCCGCATTCTTCAGCAGTGTATATCCTTCACGATCCGAACGGTAAAGAAGTCACCGAAACTGTCAACACGTGGGTAGAAAACGAAACTTTTTTTACTCTCTTCCCTCCTGTTTTTTCTGTATCAAAAGTTTCGTTTGGCGCTTCTCGATCACCACCTTGATGGAATTCTCACTCCGCAGAGACGATCGGTGCTCCCAACCGCATTCGGAGGCGTTTGGCGCGCTTCGACGAGGCCTTGGCGCGGTTTTCTGCGATCGCAAGTCTCGCCAAATACCCCCGTGTAGTTGCTTGTCTCGTATTTATCGACCCAAGTGGACTGCTGGTTTCACGAACTCGGGATAGGGCAGCAGAGTTGCCAGGATCTCTTTTCTTAGGGATTCCAAAGTAAAAACTTGAATTTTTTTTAAATCTCAAATTTCTGAACCTATCACATTTTAAAAGGATCTTTTCATGTTATTTTTAGCTACCAGACTACAAACTTTAAAAAGATTACCGGAGCACATGAAAAGTTATATATCCTGTTATAACTGTGAAATAGGTCTTTCAAAAATATTTGCTTTCAATTAGTATCAAACAAACTTGCTTCTGGAAACTCACTTTCTACTTTTATGCCTATTGTAAGAATACTATTATATGTAGATATGTGAGATAGTTTAGCGCAACAATCCATACTCACTGCTTTCATACTTCGTAATGAATTTTAAGTCATTAGATTGCTATATTATTAAATGAATATTAATTCAGAAAATTATTATTTTTTTGAATAAAACCAATTATTTTGCTAGATGAATAAAAAATATTTCCATGCATAATAGTATTTCTCATTTGTAAATCAAAAACAAAGGTCTCCAAGAGCCCCCTCCTGACCTCCCGCTACGTCCTTATACAGTAGCACTTGGCCACCACAATCACCCGATTCATCATGCATTGTTTTTTTCTGGGGATAAAGTCCAGCTCTCGCGAGAAGGTATTGGGTCACGTGGTTTTAAACAAGTCTATTAGATTTTTTATTAATACATTGTTCGTATTTTATATTTTTTGAAATTATTTAAAATGCTAAAGAATAAAACAAGTTTCATTGAAACGATCCTCCCAGATTGACCGGTATAATTAGAATCTTTATAAGCCATAAGGGCTGAATCGACGGCTGCTACGCTTATGGTTTAGTTCTTGTGCGACTATTGCTTTTCAAGCCCTTATTGCTGCGAATCTACATTCTCCTACTTAATCCAAATCAAGACGCCTTTAAGGTCAAAAATGACAGATGCCTATCTAGAAGGTCAACTGAAACTTCCGACTTCCATGCTTCGACCAAATATTCAAATGCTTTCCAACAAAAAGCAGACACAACAAAAACAATAAAAGTTAATTAACTTTAAAATAAACAAGTTTTCATTTTTTGAAATTATTAAATACATTGTAGTTATATTTTTACAAAATAACGTAAAATTTTAAGAAAATGTAATTGAAGTTTTTTAAATGCGATCTTATTTGATTAAACTAAATTAATGCGTCCTTCCAATATGAAAAGTTTCCCCATCCATGCATTCGGATAGTACTACCGGACATATTCCTTTATTACTGTTTAATTTTGGGTTTCCTACCTCTCCTTACAGAAAGGGTGTCCGACCTTATGGCTTGACTGAGTCGTGTTGAGTAAAGAGGAATCGTCTTTTTTGTGCCGA
Source organism: Meta bourneti (assembly GCA_933210815.1). NCBI lineage: Eukaryota > Metazoa > Arthropoda > Arachnida > Araneae > Tetragnathidae > Meta > Meta bourneti. Next base: position 76,340,277 of record OW119928.1, read on the forward strand.
TATAAAATATAGTTAACATACATAAGTGACAAATTTTCCTTCACATTTTGTATAATAACATTGATAAAAGAAGGGAACATAAACATGAAACTAGTGTTAATTGGTATCATATTTGACCTTATTTTTGTGAAACTAATGCATCAATGTGTGGTAGGTAGGTATTTTAATTAACGTCGCACTGGAGCAACACAACCGGCTATTATAGACGGTCCGGGATCAAACCTGAAGGGAAAGATCGGAGGACAACACCACGTAGTTTTGAAGCACGGTCAGATGACGAGGTCTCGCCTGAGCTGGGACACCACTCTACAAACTTCCAAACCACGCCAACATAACATCAATGTCTGAGTCGATGGGAGTGGTGGCAATTCTTAGTTTTTAAGGTGTAGTCAGAAAAATTTGATGATTTTACTCTTCGTTGCGTGCTCCATCCTTGAAAATAGTTGTTCACAAAATGTACGTTTTGCCGAAAAGCGATGACATGATTGAAGCAGGATTGTGAAGCGAGTAGGTAGTAGTCTAATTTACGTCGCACTGGAGCAACACACGGGCTATTGGTGACGTTACGGGATTAATCCCGAAGGGAAAGATCAGGTCAACACCACGTCACATCTGGCACCCCACTCTATAATCTTCTACACCACGCGAACGGGAGGATATTTGAGGTCACGACAGATTTAACGTGCTGTTGAGCAAAAAATAATAAGAGGTGTAAAACAAGTAGGTTAGTTTGGATTTACATCATACTGGAGCAACACAACAGGCTATTGGCGACTGTCCAGGATCAGTTTCGAAGGGAAAGATCCGAGAAACCCTCGTATTTTTGAATCACGGTCAGATGACGAGATCAACACCTGAGTTCTCACCCCACTCTCCAAACTTCCACACCCCGCCATTGTGAGTGAAGCGAGGAATAGTTTTCTTTGTGACAATAGGTTTTCGAGCCATGAAAAATATTGCTAAAAGCACATAATAAATGTTTACGATCTTGTGGGGTCACATAACTAGCTGCCTAGAGCACACGGTCCGTGGGTTAGACACCCCAGCTTTAAAGTTTGAACATGAAGTTTTGAAACACCCTGTGTAGAACACAAGGAAGAAATTAGACGTCCTACAAGGAAGAAATTAGAATTTCTCAACTATTTTGTGCATAAATATTGACATTTTTCAAAACAGTTGCGTTTCATTCCTCCATTACAACAGCAATTAGTGCCACTTCTGAAACCAGTACCGCAAAATTGATGTCACTGTCTTGAAAACTAAATTAACTGCGCGTTTCATAATTAGGCAATCAAGCATTATATTAATTATATTACAGCTCTTATTCCGTCAAACCACTACGGTAGAGGATGAGCTCTTGATAAGTCGAATGAGCATCAGCAATGTGGTGCTTAATTGTGGTATGACGTGCGACCAATTTTTTCGCTTCTCGTTATTTAAATTTGGTGGAGATTGGGCTTTGCTATAAAGCGCCGCGAAACGAACAAAAATATACAAGTACGAGCCTAAATTTTTCGATTCTGAGCTTAAATTTAGTAATTTTTAGTTTAAAAAATTTTTAACTTCACTTTTATTTAATATTATCTTTACTTCTCGGCTTCACCCGAGAGGTTTTAACGTGAATACGTCCTTAAATTCCGCCCGATATAGAGGATCTCTTCATTAACACTAGCGGCCATAAAAATGGCAAGATTTGTGCTTACATCTCATAAACTATAAATGATTATCAAATTATTTAAATTTTGTTGGATAGGTAGGTAGTTGAATTAAGGTAACACTAGAGCAACACACCGGCTATTGACGACGATCCGCTATCAATCCCCATCCGAGGACAATGCCTCGTAATATTGAACCATAGTCAGATGACGAACAGAATGTATGGCAGTTCCTTTGTACTTGTAAGTATATACAGCAGTGTATAAGCCAAAGAAGGAAGTAGTCAAAGTGGATGGTGAACATTATATATTAGTGAAGGATGCTATGTCCTCTTTTTTAGATATGATGTGAAAACTCTATTTTTCTCATCTACTCGAGCCACGCTGGTAGCCCGAGTAGTTAATCAACAGGCTTTGGGTTCAAATCCCAGTAAGGGGATTCCACTTTATGCCTTAAGCCACGGTCTAATTAGCCCTCGTGGGGTAAGACAATGACCGAAGAGCGACAAATCAAATCGTCTACTCGATGGAGGAATGTCTCTTCATTTAGTGTACAGGACAAACAGAAGGTATACATTGTCAAGGTAATGATTTAACCCTTCAAGCCGTTTCGACGAGATATCTTGTCCATCAAGTCAGTTTTGCTAATGACGAGAAACCTCATCGAGACAACCAAAAAAAGGGTTAACACATTGAATTTTTCTAATTAAATAAAATATTTAATTAAGCAAAATATTTAATTAAACAAAATTACTGCACATAAAAATGCATGCGGAATACGAACGATTTATGTTCGTTATTTACGCCCAACCACACGGAGTTCGCATTTTCAACACCTCGTAATTTTGAATCACGATCAAATGACGAGGTCACACCCGAGCTTGCATCTCACTCTCCAAACGTCCTCACAACGCCAACGTGTGGACATTTGAGGCCACGACAGATTTAGCATGCATCAGATCCCATGTACTCGACGGTCTTTGGTTGGATCGAGTTTCGAATTCGCAACCCTCCGGTTGCTAATCCGCTATTTTTCGAATTTGGCCATCGCGACCCTTTTTGTTGAATAGAAGGTTATGTCAGTATCTCAAATGTCGGGTAGTGGGGGGTGTTTAGAAGAAAAGAGGTGGGGTAGCGCTTGCACAAGAACGCTCAAAATAGTGACGCCGCGCTGCGTATGGGCAGTGCAACTTTGGATTGCGAAGAGATGGGACGTTGAAATTGGTGTCGATTTGTAGAAAATGGCAGAATGCACAATATTAAAAATCGACATAAAATAACACAGTAAATTTAATAAAAAATATTTTTGGTACAGGTATAATATTTTTCAGATGGAAAATTCAAAAATGTTACAATTTTTGCAATATAAAAAAATTAAATATATTTTTACAAAGATTGAAAAATATTTAAGCTACGACATTTTTACATCTATAATACAGAGTACTCGATATAAAATATGATTTACAATTAAGTTAGTTTAAACCGATTTTTACGATCACATTTTTGGCACAATTTGTTGCGATTTTATCTTAGCATGGATGAAGCCGCCATGTGCTTCTGGTGGTGCATTTGTCACTGTTACCAATTTTACGCATCTTTCGACCACTTGTGTGACAAGGGTAGCGAAGAAACTGAAAAGTTTGTGTTGCTGAGAAATTTATACTCGACTCCTTCATTTGAAGTGTTTGTTAAAGTAGGGGTGAGCTACTAAATAAGTCTTGCCAATTAATCAGTTTCGTAAAATCAACCGCATTGACGATTATTTTTAAAATTAAAAAAAAAATAATTTTGCTTTATTCATTCTCTAGCACTAAGAAATCTCCGGCCCAGATCTTGAATATCGTTACGTTCTTCCCTGGTCATTGTAAAGAGCGCATTCTCGGGGGCAGGAAATGTTCATTTTGTTGAATGACTAGGTAAATAACAGTTTTTAGTTCGTCACTTCAATAACGAGGATGCATGTATCGTTTAAGAAACATTCAAAGCTCCATCTTTGCAGAAGAATGGCTTTTTATCACACCACATTGGTGCATAAATTTCTAATATAAATTCTGAAAAAAAATTCAAGTTCAGTGACAGATTCTAATATCTTAGGAAGTGATTTACTTTATCATTGTCATCCATCGAGCCTATGATAATTCTGCAGGTTGACAATTAGCTTAATTCGAAGATCAGACGGTATAGCTTCGCAAATGTATAAATATCGTTAATCTAAACTTATATTCTGTTTGTCATGTTGGCGTGGTGTGGAAGTTTGGAGAGTTGGGTTCCAGCTTAGGTGTTATCATCTGACCGTGGTTCAAAATTACGAGGCGTTGTCTTTGATCTTGATTGATCTTTCCCTTCGGGATTAACCCCGGACAGTCGCCAATAGCCCGTTGTGGTGCTCCAGTTCAACGTTAATTAACTACCTACCTGTTGGTCAACCTCGGATAAATCTCAAGAAATTGTCCTAATTTGTACATTACGTTTTTCGCATTTGGTTCATGCTTTCCCGATTGCTCGCAAATATTCTGTAGCACATCCAGAGGCTCCATCTTAGTGTTGAAATAATGCTTCAGAATCAATTCATTGGTATGAGTTGATTGCAAGTCCTGTCCGAAACATAATATTGATCACACACCATTTTATAAGTGCTTTAAGGTTTAACTCATTTCTATCGTGTTTAGCAAGCAAATAGTATTTTTAAACGCCCTCGATTGTTGGTAAAATTGAAGGTGAAAGTTAAAGTGAAGTGCCAAAAGTAGGCCATTCTTGATACCTTGCAGTCAATTTTGGAATAACTCATTTTTATTTTAATAGTTCGCAAAATTATTGGTAATTTTGGTACAGGAATGGGGCTGGTGATAGTTACTCAAGTGTTTGCAGCTCCAACAGTGATTCCAAGAGGGTTATTTGAACGCTGAGTGTATCCGAAGGTCGAGTAATACAATTCCTGACGTCTGATATAATTATTTCGATCTTTGTGGGTGCGAAGGACACATTATTAACATAGATAAAGTATTGTACATACTTTTTCATTCTTTAAAATGTATTTATTAGGTATTACAAATTAAAATACTATTTTAAAAATTGTATTAGAGTGCTTTTTTTCCCGTTTTTAGCTCATTTTGTCATTATTTAAAGATAGGTAGAGAGCTAAAAACGTTAATTAAAACATTTTTAAAAATGCAGGCATTGATTTAAAGGTAAGAGTCAACTTTTCTCTATTGTAAAAGTGATTTCGAAATATTTTTTGGCTCACTCTAATGGTCAAGCATTCGAGGAAAGAAAAAAGAAGCTGTTATACATACTGTGATGAATTAATCCGAACTTTTGTTGGACATTAAAAAATAACATTTATTTTAACACAGACAAAACAATGGGTTTACAATGGACGCGCGAAACAAAAATGCTTATTTTCATATTAAAATTTACGAATTGCTACGAAGACGTCTCAACTAGACGGAGTCCGTGAGCTAACTGTTTCTCATTCTCCTCACATGCGCAAGCGCAGTATTGAAGGACTTTTTAACAGGAAACTTCCGGGTCTGCAGCCGGCCATTCTAGACTCTTAGGCGCTAAGATGTCACAGTCTATTTCCTCCCTCCTCAAGATTCTTTTTCTGCAGAGACAGACACCTGCAAAAAAGATACAAAGCAGCAACAGAATTTTCGCGAAGGCAACAACTCATGCCCAAAGCAATATGCAAGTAGACCATACACCCTTAAGATCCTGGCCGTACCGCCTACTCTAAATTAAAAAAACATATCATATTTTTAACAAAGTATAATCAAAATTTTTACTCAGTAATAATCATCAAAGAAGAAATTCAATTTCAAAATATTTACAGATTTTCAATTCAAATTTAAAACTTTTTGCAATGTAAATGTATCAATGTACACTAGGAATAAAGTATTTTTATATATGCAAGATATCACAAATACAAACAATAGTAATTTAGTTTTGTACGTGAGGCGTACGACTTAAACTGTCAGCGTTTATATGCTGTTTTCCCTTTCTATGGACTACCTCGTAATCCTGGATCACAGTGAATTCAACTTTGTCTCGTAACTTTTATGCTTTCTTCAAACGACTTTTAGATTTGTTTAAGCATTCAGTTATTTCACCAACCAAACTTTCAGTTTCAACGTCCTCAAATATCACTGTCCCTAAGGGCAATTTAGTTACACTTACAGCAACTTCCTTGTTGTTTCGAGTCTGTATTCCAAATTCAACATCATCGCCAAGATTAAGATTTTTGAACACTTTGCATTCACTAGAGTGAAAAAACATATCCTTTACATCACCCCTTTTAATAAAACCAAATGTTCCTTTAAGAGCACAGATAACACCACGGTATCTCACAGGTAAGGGCTGTTCCGAACGCATTTTACAAGGTCTAAGGTTTCTTGTATTTTTGTCAATAGGAATACTAAAAGTGATCTTTTTAGGAGGATGAAAATCTACATTACCATCAACATTTTCAGCAGAATAGGGCCGTTCGCCACGATTTTCATAAGCAACTTTACCTTCAGTATTTTCCTTTTTTTCAGTGGTTTCAAATCCAGAAACTGTCTCTTTACACATTATTTTACAAACAGAACTAGCAATTGGTTTTCCAGTACGACGATTATGAGTAATTTTAAATTCAACTGCATCACCACGTTTTAAATTATCAATATTTCCAGAAAATTGACTGTAGTGAAAAAAATATATTGCTTGTCTTTCGCAACATTGTATAAAACCATATGATCGTAACAAATTTTCAACGATTCCAGTCTCTTTAGGAGTAACACTGCTAGAACTAAAACGGTTACTGTTACAAGGGCAGTCGTTTTTCGATGTTTCATTTAAATATGGAGAACTTTGGCACTTGGGCGTTGCAGAGTCTTTTACTTCAATATCATAGTCTTTGTATTTTTTCATATCTTCTATAAGTACAATGGTCTTGTTGCTTAGTAAGTAGCGTTCTTTATCTAGGAAGTTATCCTTGACAGCAGCTTTGGTTATAACATGACCCAACTCACACACTAAATTTACTTCCGCTATAGGCAAGCAAATAGGGTTATCCGCTAAAGGAGATGCTACCCATACATGTTCACCCGTATACATGTGTGGCTTAACAAACTTCCTAGGAATTAGATCTATGCTGGATCCTGTGTCTCGTAAGATAGAAATCTGAGATCCATTTACAGTTCCGACACTAATGTAGGGAGACATCAAATCTATTATTCCCTTTCCCATAATTTCGTTAGCGGCTATGATTTCAGTTTTCTTCAACTTAGGACATTGAGGTCTAAGATGATCATAGGAATTGCATTCATAACATTGAAGTTGCTTTCTTTTTTCAAAATTTCTCTCTTTATAATCTTCTCTGTTTACTTCTGTTTTCCCAAAGGGTTTATTTTCTCCCTCAAACTTACGAAAACCAACGGATGTTTTCTTGATACCCTCTGTATTCTGGGAACCTTTAGTATTTCTGGGTGTAAGACTCTCCTTCAAGCTTTCAAATTGATCTATTTTTTTAGCTAATTCTAACGGAGAATTTAAGTCCATCCACTCCTCCAGAAAATGTTCTTTTACTTCAGACGGCACTCGTCTTTTAATCTGCTCAGTGATATGCAAGTCTCTGAGTTCTTTAAAAGTTTTGATTTCCAAATCAGAAACCCATTCATCATAGTAGCTTGTAAGTTCATGAGCGTAATTCCTCCATGTTTTATCCGGGACTTTTTGATGACGGTAAAACATCTGCTTCAATTTCTCAGAACTCATTTTATACCTCTTAAGAATAATATCTTTCACATAATCGTAATTCTTTGCATCTTCAGGCGATTCTCTAGCCATCATGCTCGAAATTTCCGAAGGCAATACGCCTAGTAAATACGGCACCCAATCTTCTTTAGGCACACCTGCCATCTCAGCTCTTCTTTCAAAATTTATTAAATATAGACCCATTTCATCTTTCTTTTCCTCAAATTTCGGGGTAATTTTGATGAGCTCAATTTTATGATTTGGCATCCGTTCTCTATTAGATAGTCCTAGCTCACTTGCAGCTTGCATTTCTAGCTTTTTCTTCTCTAAAGCTATTTCTTCCATTCGAATATTACGGTCTTCCCTTTCTTTTGCTTCTTGTCTGGCAATTTCTTCTTTTGCTTCTTGTCTGGCAATTTCTTCTTTTGCTTCTTGTCTGTCAATTTCTTCTTTTGCTTCTTGTCTGGCAGTTTCTTCTTTTTCTTTTGCTTCTCGTCTGGCAATTTCTTCTTTTGCTTCTTGTCTGGCAATTTCTTCTTTTTCTTCTCGTCTGGCAATTTCTTCTTTTGCTTCTTTCTCTCTCTTTATCCTATCTTCCATAATACGAGTTAAAGAAATTTTAACTTCCTCTTCTTCATAGTTTTCACTGTTTAGGATTATTTTCCTTATCTCAACCAGTTTACAATCATGCGATACCTTTTCACAAAGTTCATCTGCGAGTTCGAGGAGGTCTTCTTTTCTCCCACGAGAAAGAAAAGCCATGATCGATGAATAACTTATTAGTAAACAATCCAATTTTGTTATCATAAATAGAGTTACCAATATTTTCTAATAACTATATGATTCACAAAATATATTCAATGCCAAATATGCTTCAAATACTAGATAAGATTTAATATCAAACACAATTCTCAAATATAATAACAGAATCTTAAACTATATCGTAGCATATACAATACACAAGATGCAATATATATAGTTGCAATTAAATATTTGTTTTCTTTTACTAATGCGTAATTACCATATGTAATTCAAATTATCTGATTCTTTTCAAATCATTAAATGCACAAAACACAAAATTTCAGTAAAATCAAAACGAAATTTAAATTTTCGTTCACTTTCGATTTGGCACTTTTTGGCCGTGACTTTATCCACTTGATAATATCTACTTAGTAGAACATGCAAATTCACTTTATCATCAACTTCTATTAACTTTCATAAAGACAAAATTTAAATAACCACAAAATAAAATTGGATATGTAGTCATTTCTTTTTGTTTGTTTTTTTAACCAAAACTATTTAGGCTCTTTGCCTCACTAATTTCGGTAAGCCAGAACCTTAACAAATTTAATTTAATACAAGGGTGGGCCTACCTGCATTTCCTGCTTTCTTGCTTCCATCCCACTTCCAGGACACCAAAACTCTAGTCTGTGATGAATTAATCCGAACTTTTGTTGGACATTAAAAAATAACATTTATTTTAACACAGACAAAACAATGGGTTTACAATGGACGCGCGAAACAAAAATGCTTATTTTCATATTAAAATTTACGAATTGCTACGAAGACGTCTCAACTAGACGGAGTCCGTGAGCTAACTGTTTCTCATTCTCCTCACATGCGCAAGCGCAGTATTGAAGGACTTTTTAACAGGAAACTTCCGGGTCTGCAGCCGGCCATTCTAGACTCTTAGGCGCTAAGATGTCACAATACTGAAATTAATACAAGCTTTAGTTAATTACCCATGAATCCAGAGCTATTCTTGAGGTTTAAACTATCCACGTAAAAACCTCACCATTGCTTTTGTTTTACTGTTTTCAGATTATTGAAGAATTTATATACGTATGTTTTACCTGCAATGTATGAAGCTCCGATTTTCTCTGATATAACTAGCTTCAAAATGTGTTTCGATCGCTTTTTAATTCAAAAATTATCTTGAAAAGGATTCTATATCCATGGATTCTCCCCCTTAACCCTCTAAGTGTTCACATGCATAATTCCACCTTTCAACCTGCAGTCCTTCCTGCGTGATTACTAACCAATTTTGATCTTTTTGATCAATAGAATCTACAAACGATTCTATTATAAGAAAATGAGCAACATGGCCTCTCCTAAGGATTCTATTTAAGGAAAGGACTAAAATAAAATTTCCAAATTATTATCATTTAAAGAAAGGGGCAATAGAATATTTCTAAATGTTAAAAGAATTCAATGGATTCTAGAAAGTTGTGGTTATTTAGTAATCAAGTTCGTTGTGGGGAAAAAAGCAATTCTACACTACTCGGAAAACTCGCGAAGCTCAGAGGGTTAATATATCCCTGGCTTTGAATTTGAGATATATGCTGAGCATATATATATATATATATATATATATATATATATATATATATATATATATATATATATATATATATATATATATATATATACACTGCTGGCCACCGTAAATGCAACACCCTGAAGGAAGCATGCAAATAATATGAAATTTACAACATGCATTAGCGGAGGTGAGATATGCAAATGATTAGAATTTCAGCGCAGACGCACATCACGCGCGCCTGTGGCGCCACTTCAAAGCGCTATTTAAGGCTTAGAGATTTCGACGATTTCAAGTACGGCAATTGTGTTTTTCTTGTGGTTTTTTCAAAAAAATGATCAATTATGCCTCGTAGAAAACAGCGATCATCTTTTGATCAAGTATCCGAGTTCGACAGAGGAAGGATAGTGGCCTACCGAGATTGTGGATTATCTTTCAGGGAAATCGGTAGTCGTGTTGGACGAAACCAAACAACTGTAATGCGGATATGTGATCGTTGGATGCAGGAGGGTACGACGGACCGACGTGTTCGATCGCATCCACCTCAGTGCACCACTTCACGTGATGACAGGCATATTGTGCGTATGGCAGTGACGGATCGCTCAGCCACATCACGAACCATAGCACAGCACATTCAGTCTGTACCGCATCATCCAGTGTCTGCGCGCACCATTCGACGCCGTTTACAGCAGAGTGGTCTGTCCGCAAGACGTCCATTGCTTCGTCTACCCTTGACGCAGAACCACAGACGTTTCCGCCGCCAATGGTGCGATGAAAGAAGGATGTGGACGGCAGAATGGAATGAAATTGTCTTTACTGACGAGTCACGCTTCTGTCTGCAACACCACGATGGTCGGATTCGAGTCTGGAGACACCGTGGAGAGAGGATGCTGAACAGCTGCGTTATGCACCGCCACACTGGTCCTGCACCGGGTATTATGGTATGGGGCGGTATTGGATATCACTCTCGCACTCCTCTATTACGCATTGCAGGTACTTTAAACAGCCAGCGCTACATCTCCGAGGTGTTGGAGCTAGTTGTCCTTCCTTAAATTCAGGGCTTGCCCACAGCCATATTTCAACAGGATAATGCGCGACCACACGTGGCACGCATTGTCCAAGGGTTCTTTGTCAATCGCCAGATTGAATTGCTTCCCTGGCCAGCTCGCTCTCCGGATCTTTCGCTGATAGAAAACTGTCGCAACCTGACCAGACTTTTTGCTGAGAAGCCTTCCCGAGTTGATCCTACATCGTTTCCAAGTGGACTGTGTTTATATTATTCGGCGCCGGCGAGGCGCATAAATTTGTTGCGCTTCGAGATGTGTATACTTTCTTCGGGAGGCGAAAGCAGACACTCGTGAGATCGATTCAAGTGTAGAACATTAAAAACTTTTGTGGACTAACTATGCTTTTTCGTTTGACATGTCGGGAGCCATATATGTAAGTTTATACTATTAAATTATTTTTGATATAATTAGCTGTACTTTACTCTCTCCAAAAAGTACCTAGGAAACAAATTCCAAGTATTAAGAAGCAGATGAAAAAGACTGGTAGTTTTTTAATGTTGACGTCTGCTATATAAAATGGCGTCCGCGACAGGATTTGGAATTTGTTATTGATAATTTGTTATTGTGAATTTGTGATTGATAAGAAATTAATTCATTTGCTTTAATTTTATGATGGAGAGTTTAAAGAAAATGCGTACTCCTCTAAGAAGTGGTTTCACTAGAATCGCTAATGCGTTATATCAATGTTTAGAAGAGGAGGAACGTGATATTGATGAAATTGAAATTTTAATGGCTCAGTTAAACGAAAAATGGTTAGAACTTGAATCGAAAGAAAAAGAAATTATTGCTTTGTTATCAGATAAAGATGAGTGTTCTCAAGAAAGTTTTAATCAGGCTTACGAACTTTTTGAAGAGTATAAGGAAAGATATATACGACTTAAAACTAAAGTTAAGAAAAGTATTAATGACGATGTTAAAAACACTAATGACGATAATAAAAGCGTGCTTAGTGAAACAGTATCGAAACGAAAGTTCCAACTTCCTAAAATTGAGCTTAAGAAGTTCAATGGTGATGTTAAGGAATGGCTTGGTTTCTGGGGTCAGTTTCGGAAAATTCACGAAGACTTGGACATCGAGCCAGAGGATAAATTACAATATCTGTCCCAGTCTACTGTAGAAGGATCGCGTGCCAGAGATATTGTAGATTCCTTTCCCGCATGTGCTGAGAATTATGAGCAAGCAGTTGAGTGTCTAAAAGCTAGATTCGGAAGAGAAGATTTACTCATAGAAGTGTATGTGAGAGAATTGCTAAACTTAATTTTGAACAATTCTTTGCATCAAGCTAAAGTTACACATATCGCCAAATTGTATGATAAAATTGAAGCACACCTCCGTGCCCTTGAAACATTAGGTGTAACTTCCGATAAGTATGCTTCTATGCTGTATCCCTTAGTTGAAAGCTGTTTACCAGAAGACATGATTCGAGTATGGGAAAGAAGTATTAGTTTAACAAATGAAACTAAGAAAATGCCAAATAAACTGACCGCTCTTATGAGATTTCTCAAATCAGAAGTTGAAGGGGAAGAACGAATTTCAGTAGCAAAAGAGGGGTTTGGTTTAGAGGCAAAACGTAAAGGGAAATATTCCTATTCCACATCTCCTAATAATGATAAACAATTTCCAACCGCAATCGGACTTTTTGACAATGCTGAGACTCGTCGGAATAAACAAGCACTGTGCTCATTTTGTGAGAAAGCGCATGATTCACAAGCTTGCAGAATCGCTTTAAAAATTAGTTGGGATGATAAAAGGAAAATCTTAGCAAAAAAGGGTTGTTGTTTTCTATGCCTAAAAATCGGTCATAGAGCTCGTGATTGCAGATGCAAGATTAATTGTGAAAAGTGTAGGAGTAGACATTATGCTATAATGTGTAATGAAGGTAAATTTAAAGACCCTAAATCGGAAGCGAACGCTGGTGAAAGTGATAGTCAAAATATGATCAATGATGCAGTTTTAAGCAATCGCACATGTTGTACAGTTCTTTTACAAACATTGTATGTACGATTACGAGGTGCAGGAAATACGGGGAAAATAGTTCGTGCACTCGTCGACTCTGGGAGTCAACGATCTTATTTGAGTAAACGTGTAGCGAAAGAAATGAAATATGATTTTATTAAAGAAGAAAGTGTTATTCATAATTTATTTGGGGGCAAAGAACATCCCGAGAAACATTTTAAATACAGAGTATTCATTAGCAGTTTGAAAGGTGATTACAATTGTAACTTTGAGGTCCTTGACCAACAAACCATTTGTTCGGCTGTACCCATTCCAACATTAAAACCATTCGCTGAGGAGCTTGAAAAACATAATATTACTGTAACTGATCAATTAATCTCTGAACAAGAAGAATCGTTAGAAATTGATCTATTAATCGGGGCTGATGTTGCGGGTAAACTCTTTAATGGAAAGATTATTCATCTGCCGTGTGGACTTGTTGCTGTGGGAACATATTTAGGTTGGACCTTGATGGGAAAGATGCCATATCAAACTTCTGATACCAATTCTACGATGGTAGTTACAAATATGTTAGTTAAGGATGTAGCTATTACCGAACTCTGGAATCTTGATATCATTGGAATAATTGATCCGGCCACACAAAAGGCCAGAGAGGAAAGAGATTTTCAAACAAAGATGCGATTTCAACATTCTGTGTCCGTGAACAGTGAAGGGCGCTATGAAATTGTTTTGCCCTGGTCTGAAGATCACCTACCGCTACCCACCAATAAGGATTTAGCCATGAAGCGTTTAGAATCTACAACGCAGAAACTTCGCTCACAAAACCTGCTTACATTGTACGAGGAGGTTTTCGACAATTGGCGCGATTTAGGTATAATCGAAGAAGTCAAACAAAGTGAAGTTATTGATGATGGACACTATTTGCCACACCGACCAGTTATAAAAGAAAATAGTTCCACCCCAATAAGACCAGTATTCGACGCTTCTGCGAGAGTAAAGCATTCTCCGTCTCTAAATCAGTGCTTAGAATGTGGTCCGAATTTAATAGAATTAATACCTTCCATTCTTTTAAGATTTCGGGAGGGTAAATTTGCAGCCATAGCAGACATAGAAAAGGCATTTTTACAAATTAGTGTAAAACCCGATGATCGAGATTATCTTAGATTCTTTTGGTGGAAGGATGTGAATAAAAAGGAGCTAAAAATATTTCGTCATACCCGAGTAGTGTTTGGTGTGAAAAGTAGCCCTTTTCTTTTGGCAGCTGTAATAGAATTTCATTTGCAGAAATATATAGAAAATTCTCACTATGATAAAAATATGTTGCATAAACTTATTCACTCTTTCTATGTAGATAACGTTGTTTCCAGTTTTGAAGATGAACTTGAAATGACACTGTTTATTGAAGAATCTCAAAAAGTAATGAATGAAGGAAAGTTTAATCTCCGAGGTTGGTTACGTACTGGGGATAACTTACAAACAGGTGTTGAGTCACCGGTATTGGGATTATTATGGGATTACCAGAAAGATCTTTTAACTGTGAACCTGACATGGTTGGAAAGTTTCAGATTAATGGAAGTAACTAAGAGGACTATTTTGTCTATAGCCCACAGAGTATATGACCCGATTGGTCTTGTAAGCCCTGTTCTCTTGCTTCCTAAGCTATTGTTGCAAAGCTTATGGAAAATGGGAATTTCTTGGGATACTGAAGTTGATGAAAATACGAAAGAAAAGTTTCTAAGTTGGTTCAGAGATCTGAGTCTCTTAAAAGAAATTTCTATACCCCGATGGATACACACTAACAGAGATAACAAAAATTTGTGTAGCATTCACACCTTCTGCGATGCCAGTAGTAATGCATATGCTGCTGCAGTGTTCGCGAGAATTCAGACTTCTTATGGAGTTGAAGTTCATTTATTAGCTTCTAAGTCCAGAGTAGCTCCGGTGAAATCAATCACGATTCCACGTCTTGAGTTGATAGCTGCAACGGTGGGAGCGAGACTCTGCACTTCAGTTTTAGAAGGTTTGCAATGGCAAAATGTTGAATTATATTTTTGGACTGATTCAACCGCTGTTTTGACCTGGATCCAAAAGGAAGAAATCTGGACTATTTTTGTGTTGAACCGAGTACGAGAAATCAGGAAATTAACAAACCCGAATGCATGGAGACATGTATCAGGAACCGATAATCCTGCTGACCTTCCATCCAGAGGCTGTACTGCCAAACAGCTTTTGTCAGTTAGATGGTGGGAGGGACCCGCATGGTTAAAGAGAAATGAAGGTGAATGGCCAACACCAAAATTGAAATATAACGGAAAACCTTCGGAAACCTCGAAATCTATCTCTGTCGGCGACATAGTACTCATTGGTTCAGACAATCTGAAGCGTTTACAATGGCCGATAGGGCGGGTCGTGCAAGTCCTGCCTGGAAGAGATGGAATCGTCAGAGTTGTGAAACTGCAAACCAAATCCGGAACTATAATACGTCCTGTTCAACGTCTGTATTCCTTAGAATTATCAGATGAGACATCAGGTCCTTTCCTCAGAAGCAAAGTTCCCAAAGATAAAGATAACCCAGGTGCCACAAATATTGACTATGAACTTGTTCCTGCCAAAGAACATCAGAAGTCACCCAAATCGACAATCACTCGTAGTGGGAGAGTAGTGAAACCTATCCAAAGACTCGGCTTGTGAGACGCGACAATTGGTTGAGTTCTTCCAAGTTACGAACTCAAGGTGGGAGGATGTCGCAACCTGACCAGACTTTTTGCTGAGAAGCCTTCCCGAGTTGATCCTACATCGTTTCCAAGTGGACTGTGTTTATATTATTCGGCGCCGGCGAGGCGCATAAATTTGTTGCGCTTCGAGATGTGTATACTTTCTTCGGGAGGCGAAAGCAGACACTCGTGAGATCGATTCAAGTGTAGAACATTAAAAACTTTTGTGGACTAACTATGCTTTTTCGTTTGACATGTCGGGAGCCATATATGTAAGTTTATACTATTAAATTATTTTTGATATAATTAGCTGTACTTTACTCTCTCCAAAAAGTACCTAGGAAACAAATTCCAAGTATTAAGAAGCAGATGAAAAAGACTGGTAGTTTTTTAATGTTGACGTCTGCTATAAAAACATGTGGTCCATGGTTGCTCAACGATTGACCCAGAATACATCCCCAGCTGCCACACCAGATCAACTTTGGCAACGTGTGGAAGCTGCTTGGTCTGCTGTACCCCAAGAACACATCCAAAGTCTCTTTGAATCAATGCCGAGGCGTGTGGCAGCGGTGATCTCCAACAATGGCGGCTACTCTGGCTACTGATTTTGGCAGGAACCACACTTCACAGAAGTCCATAAATTTAATCATTTGATACTTGGTCAACATGTTATCTACAAAATAAATTTTGTTGTGATATCCCTTGTCTTTCTTGGTGTTGCAATTTGGGTGGCCAGCAGTGTATATATATATATATATATATATATATATATATATATATATATATATATATATATATATATATATATATATATATATATATATATACGTGGTGCGCTGGTGTGCATGCCTTGCACTCCAGCGTTCTTCCTAGATCGGTGTAAAATATGTTAGCAAATCTAAGCACTAATTAATAATGATTCCAGGTTGATTAACGTAATTTTTTGTTTCTTTGTGGGTGGCAGAAGACCATCATGCGCCCATGCATTATTTATAACCGAAAATAGCTGGAAATGCAGAATGACAATTGGCCCTTTGATCTGTAATAGTTTTTTTACGGATGGAATAATTTTTATCTCCTTTTCAAAATGCATGTGAGTCATCTGACTGATTCAAAATGACAAGGTGGGTCCACAGAACTTTCCATTCGGGATTGTTTCCGGACCATCGCCAATAGCACGTTGAGTTGCTCCAATGCAACGAAGATTCAACTACCTACCTGCCTTTCAAAGTGCGCGTGCCGTCTAATTAGAGTTCATGTAACTTGAGAATGATTGTCGAGTGACAAGTCAAACCAAATCTCAAAGAGTTTGACATTAAAGTTATTCATGACTAGCTGTAAAGTCCATTGAGATAAGAATACAACGAGCTCTAGAAATCACATTGCTATTCAAGTGCTTATTCATTATTCTTTTGCGGACTAATCGTAAATAATGAATGCGCTTTGAAATATTATTGATATGCTTCATTGTTCACTAATATTTACAACTCAAAATACTCACAATAGTCAGTCAATTAATAAATCTCGCAACTCAAAAATACATCTGTCTCAGTAATAATCTCACAAACTCAGTAATACAGAAAGGATTCGGTTTAACTCACATCTCAAAACTACATCGCAATTGATAATTCTAAATGTAACTAAAAAATTAAACATGTTACTGGCATTGTCAAATATAGAAAATTATATACGTAATTTAATTAAGCTGTCGCACATGCGCGTTTTCTATTTTATAATATAGCTTGCATTACTCGTTTCTTGAGATGATTCATGATTTATATTTTTTTCTTGTGGACGAGCAATTTCTCTTGAAAATATTTAAATGTCGCTTTAACCAATGAGAAAACATAAAATTTTAACTTGATAATTTAAATATAATTTTTAAATATTACGTGATCGGCCAAGTTTGTCTTTTATACATTATGATGGTGACATTTTCAATTTATAAAGCCATTTTTCACTTCGACCTTTCAGGCGCGGTAGGATGTCTGGCCTCCCATCGCCTTTGAAAGGATTAGGTTATAGTATATAAATATTCTCGGCAGTAGCGTAGCCAGGAATTTACTTCAGAGGGTGTCCGACATCAATGGAATTTGTATGCAAAAATAAATATTTTATCAGATTTATCAAAATATGTTCGTTTTATTTTTGGTTTTCAGACTAAACCTTTAGAGGATTAGAGTTGAGCACATATAAAGTGACGCATCTCAGTTGAACGAAGTACATTGCCCAATGGTTGTTCAGCAAAATGTTTCCAAAGTAAATTAGTCAAAAACTCAAGCAAATATTCAAATCATTTTCTGAAATTTCCCTTTTTAGTTTTGTATCACTGTTGGAGATTGATGCGTTACGTAGATGTGTTAATATCATCGACCTTCTAATGAAATAGTATATGTGCGTGAAGCTTCATGCTATTTCTTTCGGTCTCTCGGTTTGGAGGTCTGTCACGTGGTTATGGGAAAAAGCACGAACTGTGATGAGGGACAAATTATTGATTGGTTAAAGTGATTATCCGGCGTGATTAAAAACACTAGCCTGCTTTTCGATAGCCAATCGAATCAAGACGATTCACCCTTCTGAGATCTTACAGCAGCGACTCCGCCCACATGTTCTATCTATCTCATCGAAGGTCGAATATGTGAGATTGTTGAGTCAACGCACACACAGAAGAAACCGCATTATCATTACTTTCGTACTTCGTAATGAATATTAAGTTATTAAACTTAATATATTGGCCACGCGCTGAACTACCCGGATATTTTTCCTTAACCATTTTTTCATTTTACTTTGTATTTGTACTAATGGCATCATAGAACTTTTTTGAGCTTCCTGTAGCCAATCCTGAAACATCAAACGATATTTAATATTGTGTATAACGTTGATCATTCTTTATTGATTATTCCAATTCCATTCTTTTATGCCTTCAATTCCAGTGTTTTTCTTTTCTCCAAATAAACCAGTTAAATTTTATTCTTCCAAATTCTTATATCTCCATGACAATAGTATATAAAGAGCCCCATCAATGGCTGAGCGGCTAAAGACGATCTTAAGAAACTGGTAGACTGAACGCTTAGTTTCGAGTTCGAATTTTGCATGTGCAGAAGTCAGGCTGGCTGCTTGAAGTTTCCAGGTTTTTTTCAAGACAGCACATAAATGAGGACCAGCCTCTCCAAGGTCATCCAGTAAAACATGCCCCACACAGTTCACGGTGGGTGCGAAGTGGTAGCATCACCTCCCATGGTACCACGGTGACACGTTCTTGCCAATTAGTGCTTGAGGGTTCATAGGATCCATAAGCCGGCATTGAGAAAAATATTATGCAATGAATATTAATTCAGAAAATAATAATTGTTCTATATTGTGTTTTTAGAGAATACAAAAATATTCCAGGAACCATATAGTATTTTAGTTAGAGATAAAATCGAAAACACACACTTTCGGGCCTTATACACTTCTATCTAAATCATTGAAAATATCTAACGAACACTTTCGGGACTCCCCTTGGCTACGCCATAGATGTGAAATATTATAAGTAGACTGAGCATTGCTATTGAGAGCAGCTTCAAAAAGTGACCAACATGTCGACTAGTAGTCATGTGACTGCTCTGTGCAAAATTGACTTGGTTGACCGATTTGGCATCTTATCGCCTCGTTTGGCGATATAACATCTTATGACAAGGTAGGTGTATGAATTCACAATTTTATAAAGTGGCGACGAAAATAGTGAGATCGCCAAAGTTTACTACTTCGTCGCGCGGATCAGATCATGAATGAATGGATGTGTGCCTTCACCAGCCATGTGGACCAATCAGATGATGAATGTTCGTTTACACCCGAAAGGAGTCCAAGGGTCACGTTACTACTAGTTATGGTCACATTATCCTGGGCACATAAAAAGGTTACCATTGCTCACTCTACTTTTATATTTCCTCTATGAGCCACGCCACTGATTCTAAATATATTAGACTATAATATAAACCTGCAAAAGTTTCTGTTTTAGTGTGGGAAGAATCCACGAGGGCGATCCAGAAGAGTTACCACACAGTGGCAATCTCTCGTGACGACAGTAACTTTAATGAGCTGTTTTCCCTTTTCATTTCTAGTTGAAACCTCCACACATTCCACGAGCCTCACTTCAACGTTGAAAAATGCCTACTTTTCTATATTTGAAAATTTTTTGTTTCAAATGAGTTCCAACGCCGCAGAGAAAAAAGCCGTAAAGACATGCTCTCGAAAGGCGTAGCGGAGTAAAAAAAAAGACGAAAGAATGCAGTAACAAGAATTTTTTTGTGGATCGAAAAAAATAATAAAACTCCTTCTCCCGTCAAGTATTCCGAGTGAAGAAAGTTTTGAAATAGCGAAACGAGTGTAGAATGTGCGTGGAAATATTTTGGCGCATATATCATGGCGTTTCCCCGCATCTGTGCCAAATTTCATTGAAAAGGTTCCAGTATTTTTTCCCGGAGGAGAACGAGCAATATGCTGTTGCTTTCTCCAGACTCCCCATCGATATTAGCAGAGACGTGTACGTCAGACCAGCTCCAACATTTCTGGGCCCAATACCCAGGGACAGTGGCGTAGCTAGAAGGGGGGTTGACGGAGGCGCGTCAGTGTCAAAAATGGTAGTATTTCTGAAATAAGTACAGCTGTATTATACGCCTCGTTTGGTGGCAACGCTCTTTGCGCGTTTTTTAGCGCACTATTAGTAAACACGTTCTTAGAAATTGTTAGATTTAGATTGGGGAGAGTTTAAAAAAACTGAAGATATTTTAACCGCTATTTTTCAACTATTTCTAATTATCTTTCCGATAAAAAAACATGCTTTTCAAAGTTTTGTATTTTTTTCGTTAATTATTTTCCGCTAAAGCTTATTTTCCGTTTAATAAAAAACCGATTTTTTTCTAAGAATTATTTCCTTGGCGACATAAAAACTAACCAAGAGCGTTGCCACCAAACGAGGCGTATAATACAGCTGCACCCTGAAATATTCAATAAAATTGGGTTTTTCTCGGAAAAATGTTTTTAAAATACAATAGAACCTCGATTATCCCAGCTCCAACTGTGTGCACTTAGTCCAAAGAATCGAGAAAGTGCTGCAAAACAGAAGATCGTTAAGGACTTTTTTTCCAAGTTTAAAAGGTACGTAATTCACGTCGATTTTTTTTGTAAAATTATCACAATAAATAGACAATTCCGAGGGTAGATTATTCTTTATAAATCTATCAGTAACAGTAGTATCATGTAATACAGTATTTTCTTTCTGTACTTCATATAGGCTGTTTTGTATTACTACGTCTGTATTACCCAAGTTTCTGGTTATCCTTGGCGGTCTTGTTCGACATTACCTGGTTTAATTAAAGCTCTACTGTATATGTTATAAATTTAAACACAACTTCGCCCTTGACACAGAATTTTCTAGAGCTATGTGCGTGAAGTGAATGTGCTTTTATGCACTCCATCTTCAGAACATAACGCTTAAAAGATTATTATTTTCACGTACCGCCTGATGCAATCATATAGCTGTTCAAAAAAGAGGAGCCAAAGCATTAAAATTCTCTTACAATCGCCTGGAGAGCACAAAACAAGTAGTTCAGGATGGTGAATAAGCTGGTATGAGGGACAGCACACAAATGATGTACTCGGAAGAGGCTGTTGAGAATATAATGTAATAAAATAAGAATATAGGTAGGTAGTTAAATTTACGTCGCACTGGAGCAACATAACGGGCTATTGGCGACGGGATCAATCCCGAAGAGAAAGATCCGAGAACGATACCTCGTAATTTTAAACCACGGTCAGATGAGGTAAACACCTGAGCTGGCACCCCACTCTCCAAAAAATGATAGGTAGGTAGTTTGAATTTTCGTCGCACTCGAGCAACACAACCCGAAAAATAATATGTGAACAGATTTTCGTATTTTATCTCAAGAGTCAAGTAACCTAAAAATATAGACCAATAAAGTATGTATAACGTAGTGCAATTCACGAATAAAATATGAAAACTAATAAATATCGGGAAATTTGTTGACATTTTCGTTCAAAGTTGAAGACATACCGTGTCATCTTTCGGCCACCTCCATATTTCCGTAAGATGTACGACACGCTTAGCTCAGCACTCAGGAACTGCTTCGAGGCTTAAGGTAACTTGAGATACACTATATTCGATTTTCTTAGATGTTTGACTTGAGGTGATAGGAGAGATTTTATTTGAGTTTGGTTAGTCACTTTCCGCTTAACGAGCTTATGGTGTGGGAACAACCTATCTGGAGTAATAAAATTCCATCTTTTCCTGTAACATAACACCAATCCCTGGTGGCAAATCGGAGGTCCATTACTTAAAAGGACGCAGTCGAAAAGCAAGAGGTATGATTCAGGAAGTAACACGTATTATATGGATTCTTGAAAAAACCGGTGTTCGTTTCCAATTCTTTTAGAACATCCATTTTAAACAGATGTTTATATAAACACCTAGAACATCCATTTTAAAGAAATGTTTTAGATGTTTATATAAATATCTAAAAACTAGTTTACTTATTAACTACAAATTTTCTGGTTAAACTTTCATCGAAATTTTCTGGAACGCTTCAGTCAGCTATGACGAATTTAGTCCTGTCGTTAATCGTCTTCAGGCCCTCCCAAAGAAAAATTCTAAATGTGCGCGTTTATAAAATTTACTTGGTTCAACAGGCATTCGAAGTAATTTAGCCTCACCCAGACAAGGCCCAGATATCCGGCCCCCGATGAAATTTCAACTCGATGAGGAGGCGTGGCTAGAACTCGCTAATCCAATCCTCTACTCCAGATTAATATTCCCAATTTGGCACCAACCAAATCCGATTAATTTCGCCAGGTTAGTTAAGCTCGAAGAACAGTTCTATACGATCAGTTTAAGTGGTTGGGGAAAGCTGGCCCGTATTTACGTGTCGTTTCAAAAGGTTGGTTGGTTGAGTTGGTTTTTATGGAGCAAGAGCCATATGTGGCCAAGATGCGCCAAACACAAGACATGGCAACCTATTCAAAATGAACAAGGAAACTCCAAGCAGTCAGTCTCGAATCTTTCCCTTCGAGATTGATCCCGGACCGTCGCCAATAGCCCCTTCTGTTTATCCAGCGCGACAAATTCAACTACCTACCAAGCAGTCAATCCATGCGAGAATCGAACTCAAAACCAAACGCTTCAATCAATCGCTATCAAACGAGAGTTCTAACCACTAGACTACTGCATCCCTAGAATTTTAGGGGGAGTTGGCCCACATGTGTGCGAGTAAAACTCCAGTAAACAAACCCAAAGGTCCAGTTTCGAGAATCCAACTCAACCCTTATAGCACACTCAAAGCTATTACCAAGAATATTATCGAATACAACTTTCCCACACATTTTCCCATGAAAATAAAATGCAAATTGATGCATGTCAGGAAAAACGACAACAGCAAGAGGGCTATATTCTACCCCTGTACAATATTACAAGATTTGATGTCATATTTAGAATACTTATTGTATTTTGGAACAAGTTATACATTAAATTGATACATTGGAAAATGAAAGCTAATGTAATATTTACTTTTAAGTGATAGACTATCCTTGTTTCCAAATAGAATTAAACCACGTTAATCTAACTTTCGTTACGGTATTCACCAATGTTCAAGTAAAAAAATTTAATTGGCACACATGCACAGATCGCAATTTTTTATTTGCATAAAAAAATGCTCTACAAAAATTAAAAACTATCATCTCCAAATCTAAAACTTTCTTTGTAGGTGATGCTTGTATTTAGTTGTTGAAAATGATGATATTACTTTCAAATAAAAACCTATACTTATGTCTCACACGAAAAAAGAAATTATTACTCAGTACATCTCTCTACATTCATATTTAATCCATATACTTACATTTACTTTCTACATTCCAGTTTAAACATAGATTGGAGAATGTTTGATTACGCAAAATTCTGACATGAAAATTAAAAATGTTCTAGTGAACTTTTTAAACAGAATCTACAAAACAGAACAATTGAATTCAGATTATGTATGTCTTTAGCAAAACTGCTCTCAATTATTGAGCTAATACTAATCAAGAACTTTAGAACCAATAATACATTTAATCTACATTTTATACTCATATTTTCTGCATATTGAGATTAGTCTTTATACTTCTGCTTAAGGATAAAGTACAATACAGCTAGTCATAAATAGCAGCATTTTTTTGTAAGGTTTCAAAAACTCCTGTAAGATATAAAAATACTTTTACAGATGAAGTTCATTTACAATTTTTGACACACTCATTGCAGGGAGTATTTGGTGCAATTTAAAAGAATTGAGAGGATTTTATTAATCTAGCAAGTAAATTGGAAATCTTATAAGCAATTTAAATACAGACTAACTGTTAATTTTTGAGGACAACTTTATGCAGTGCAACAAACCACAACTTCAACAAATTAAAGCAGGATAACTAACAAAAGGCTGCTGTAAAATATAAAACTCATGAGATATACTTTTGAAGTGATACAGCACGCTTGAATGACAAAATAAATGGAATTCATTTGGGAGACCAATTTTTATGTCAAGAAAAAAGCTTTGAAACAGCTAAACACTTTATTTAGCTAGAACAGGTGTAAAAAATATTTAAGAATATGCAAATTCTTAAAGTATAGGACAAAAAAGGGATTACAATAAAAATATTTTCTAATGTTTGTAGTTATGCATTTTTAAATATAAACAGAAAAAACTCATAATATTTATAACTAATTTGATGAAATATTAAGAATTTGAATATCAATATACAAACAAGTAATTTTGAGAGAAAAAGTGTTGATGTGTTTCACACAATTACATCATTTTAAACGATTACGAGTATAGCAAACAAGCATGCATTGAAGGATATAAAATATAATGTATTTACAAAATAACAACACATTTAAGTTACACGCGCACATTCATACAAAAAATAAACTTCTATCACATTAATTCAAACTAAATATATTTTGTAACTTCCCTTTGTTTAAAATACAATATTTATTCAAACTATTGAAAAGATCGATACTATTTCAGTATTAAGCACATGAAAAATGATATGTAATTATCACACAGGAACAAGATGTCTCATGTTAAAAAGATATTACATAAAAAAATACTATTTTAGGGAGAATTTTCGCATAAATACAGAACACAATACGTTAATAAACCTTGATCAAATATGAAGCAAAGTTTAAAATATAAAGAGGATTTTGATGCTCAGAATTTTATTTTTATTATTTCTCTCAAAAGTGTTCAGCAATGTCATTAAATGTCTATGAACTGAAAGAAACCGTCCTTTGTCAATTTTTATGGAAGTTAAATAATATCTTATACATCTGCTTTGAGTTGATTGTCAGACAAAACTATTTTTTCTCCAGGTTTAAAAGCAGGCATACCTAAATATGGGCAAGATGCACATCGGAAGGCATCTCCAAGGTAACACTGAAAAAAAAAACATATATTTTAATATTTCATGTTAACGTAGAATTAATTTAGCACTATAACATACAAATACATATAAGCTCAGTTTTAGGTAAAGTTAAAAAGATTGTCATAGAAAGCTAATGCAAGGTCCAATTAAAAAGTAACATCTTTGATGAGGAAAATAAAACAACTTTACATGTTTTGGTCAAAATCTTGTGCCATTCAAAATAGATCTTTTTTTAATGCACTTTTCCCAGTTGGCTTTACTGCTGAAAGCATTTTGAACATCAATTTTTAGGAACCCTATCAGGTTGCTTCATTGCATTTTTCCTTGATTCCGTCTGTGTTCTAAAATTTGCTGTTTGCATGTCATCTTCAGTTTAGGAATTGGGTAAATGCCGCAACAAACCATGTTTGGAAGTAGGATTGCCAAACCAGTGTATAGCCAAATTTGGCCAAAAATATCTACAAGTGGTGTGCTATGTGCACTGAAAGATTGTTATGAGGGATCTTCCAGTCACACCTCTCTAAGAATTATGGTCTGTTTCATCTTGAATTTCTCATGGACAGTGGATAATAGTCAAGTAGCATTCCTCGTTGACACTTTATCCATAGAGCGTATGCGGATTACACCATGAGTTTCATGTCTTTGGCCATGAAGGAGGACTGGAATTTTTCAGTAAAATGGGAGATTTCTTTTAGCAGGCAACAACAGAACACACAATACCTGTGCAACCATAATGACTTCTTTGCAATGACTGAAGGGCTGCAGCCACATATTCAAGTTCCATAAATTTTGATTTTATCATTTTGCAAGTTAATTTAAATAAGTGAAATTATTAAATCAATATAATAAAAAGATGAAAATTGTAGTCATGGGAAAAAAACGAACCACCCCTCTTAATTCCAGCAATTTTAACAGTAGAGAAAATTCAAAGATGGCATTCGACTGCAATTAACGTCTTCTAGAAATTCAAATGATTAAATTTGCTTAAGGGATAGTCTTCATATTAAATTGAGCACCAACTTCATAATTTCCAATGGAAACCCCCTATTTTAACACACAATTTCGAATCTATATCAAACTTTAACTTCAGATGCCAAATTTCACGTCATTAGATCTTACCATTTCGAAGTTATGAGTACAGAAAGATTGGAGCTCCTAATGTTAAATAAGTTTCTTAGACTTTTATGGATATTGTGATAAATAATATTTCTATAGTGCTGATATTTTGTACCATATTACTGTTAAGCAACCCAAACAAAATCCACATATTTTATTTAAAAAATAGTTTTTAGTATGCAATAATAATTATTAAATTAATGCTTGAAAAATTATGAATTGGAACCTTACTATACTTTAATGGGAATCGATTCAGGACTTCTAATATCATGCAAAATTTCAGGCTATTCCAAGTGTTAGTTTTTGTTTACATTAAATTTTCCTCATTTTGGTGATTTTAGGGGGGCAACCAAAAGTTAAAAAAACGTCTGACAAACCTGAGGAATGTTTAAATTCTTGAAAAATGGTTGGAAATTTCATTTAAGTAATCTAAAATATATTACCTTTCACCAGTTATGTGTCGTATAGATGAACTCTACTAATCAATGATCAATTGAATGACTCACTCTATTCACTTTTTGGATGATCAGAATATCAGTTCTATTGTATTAAATAATTGTAGGTAGGCTTTTTGGTTGCATACATGGAGATGAATGGTAATTAAAAAATTAACATTTATTAAGAACACTAAAGGCGATACAAAATTATACAGAACATCGACCAACACTTTCTCCATTTCGAATTGTTCTCAATTCCAAAAAACCTTCTATCATATATAAATCATGGTTACAATTCACAATATTATGGTTTGAGCTCGTATAATAAATATAATAATTCGCGGATCATTTTCACTTGCATAATAAAAATAATAACATAATTCTTGAATCAATTTCACTTGCATAATAAATATAATAATTCTCAGATAGTTTGGCGCACTGACAAATATGTTTGAAAGTGTTCAAATTTGAAATTTGGGTAGCTATAACTACATTTAATCTCGAATAGCGATCTACTAAAAGCAATTTTCAATCGAGATGATCCCTGAAATTGACAGGAACTTTAACATTGAATATCTCGGGATTTTAAGATAGTAATATCATGAAATTTCATATTAGACTATTAAGACTAATTTAACGATGCGGAATCTGTTTAAGGCATCAAAACAGGGTGTTTTCATTGGAAATTTTGTTGTTTTTGCAATATTTTATATGAAGACGACTCCTTATGCAACTTTTTTGTATTGGATTTTGTTAAGGACGTTATTCCCTATTGAATGATATTCTTGAATTTGTTCTATTATGAATGGTGCTCAAAATAAAGAGGGTGGTTTGGTTTTTCCCGCAACTGTACAATTAAAAAAGTTTTTTTTAATATCTGGGGTAAAATTCTAATATTGTGTCAGGACTTTCAAGGACCATGAATATGGAATTACAAAAGTTGAATTCAAGAATAAATTATTTTGTATGGAAGTATTCCAAGAAACAATTAATATTAGAATTGAGGAAAACACTTCAACTTACACTCCCACAGGAAGATTTAGCTGACCTATTTTTTTCTATTTTTTCAGATTCTTCTGCTTCTAACTCTTCTGCTAACCCACAAACACAATTTTTGCAAGCTTTCCTCTGCTTTGTTGTTGCACAGACTGCAAACAAGAGAGAAATATTAGTACAAGAATAAATACATTTAACGTTTATGGAAACATTTGTTTCGAATCAAAAATTAGGTAATATTGACTGATAGTTTGTCTAGACTACAATTGATAAAAAGTATAAATGAAACCCAGATATTGTAAATATTTGCCTTCAATAACTATTAAAACTCTGCAGGAAAATGAATTTACAAAAATGTCTTTTATTTAACAAAATTTATTTGACACCTTCCTTAATTTTGTGACTAAGATATTTAAGGTTTTAAATATTAATTATAAGTAATCCTTGTAAGTCAATAAAACTTATAAATCAGTAAGCTAGAGAAGGGTTAGGAAATAATAACATCTGTGGATTTTTAAAGTTAAATGCGTAAAAGTGTTTAATTTTTACATTACTCAAGAACATTAAGAGTTGCATGCAGTTGGAAATGAGAACAGATTTCTCAAAATAAGTAAATATGACATATAGCAAATCAGACAGCTCTATCCTACCACCCATTTTGGTGTTACATCACAAAGGATGGAATTTTATCCCATCAGAACTGGGGGCTGACCTCTATAGAGGTGATCTGTCCCCACCTAATAACATTTGTTTCCTTTTCCTGCAATCAAACATTTTCATTGCATCAGATCCAGGACAAAGAATGTAAGGTCAAAATTGACTGGTCACAGGAATAAGACAGATGCCTATGTAGAAATTCCCATCAGTCCTGTAAACTGAAGCCACACCTGGCTCTAAAGGGTAGATGGGAATACGTAGGGATATAAAAAGCCCTACCCCAATTGAATATCCCCTAAATGAGTGTTGGTAAATGACAATTTTGCTGAAATCACAAAAGTGCTGGTGATGTCATAATTCTACGATAGTGTTGCTTTGTCCTTGAGCATATGCAAGCCCCTGCTCACCCAACCATGGGCGGTTTCACTGATTTCCTTTCCATGTAATGTGAATGCAGGTTGATTTTAAAAGACCTTCCAGTGAAGGCATGTCCCTCATGTTTTAAGACCTCATGACATGAGTTTCGTCCTTGCTTTGTTAGACGACCTATCTAGACTCTCCTGTTACTCTGTAATGGTAATAGTCGGGGCTGCGGGGAGGAGAGGGCTGCATCCCCAACTAGGAAGATCAAACATTTTAAGAAAGTACAAAGAAACTGCTTAACACTGAAACTAAATTGGTAAGCTCGTTAACTTTACCCTTGAATCTAACCTATTATTAGAGATTGGTGTAGAATTTGTTAGCAAACCTACTAAATCTCAATTCATGTTAGCAAGTCGATGAACATTTCCAAATTAAAATAAGAAACAGTGTTATAACTTGTTAATTTATTGATTTTAAATGTATAATATGTGTCTTTCTTGTTGACAGGTAAATGAATAGAGAAAGGGTAAATGTGAACAGCAAGCACCCACATGATATATAAGTAACTTTTTCAGTCTTAAAACTACTTTCAAAACTTAAATAGCAGTATTTCAGTAGCAGTAAGAAATTCTGTAATTTTCTTCTGAACAAACGAAATAAGCATATATATATATATATATACATAACAAATACAGATCAAAACAGTAATAAGTTTGATTTGGTAAATTTTACATAATTGTTCAAAATTTATTAAAATCACCTTTTAATGTACTGGGATCTGGCTTTTTAAGATCATCTGCATCTAGCAAATCATCTTCATTTATCAATTCAACATTTTCATCTAGGGTATCATCAGCAGATAGCATCCACACTTTAGCAGCCTTAGAGTCTACTTTGGCAGGTGCTAAATTAAAAGTATAAGGAAATAAAGTATTAAATAGGAAATTTCATATACAAATAACAATTATGATTTCAGAAATATCATAAAACAAATTTTAAAATAATATAGAATAAAGAAAATCAAATCAAATAGAATCGACATGCTATGCATGACTACAAATTGTATGTTCTTATACACAAGTGGTCAACATGTTTTATAAACAATTTGAATGGTAGTGTTCAATGAATTAAAAATATTTTAACTGTTCTAGCAGAAAGAGAACAGATATGAACTATAGATCATTATTTCATGTGTACGTAATTGATGTGGGTGCATGTGTATTTATAAATCCATATCTTATTGTATGTAGTCTTTAGTATCTCTATATCCCAGCTTGCAGATCTATACAACATGGGCATTCAAATACATACAAATGTATTTAGCATAGGTATTAAAAATTCATTTCAAAGATAATGCAGTCTATAATTCTTCAGTATTAGTCATTAATATATAATCTTGAAAGTACAAACAAAATAGATGATTAATATATTTTTATTTACTTCCAATAAAAATTACTTATCACTTCCATTGCTAAAATTGTAAAGAAACACTCAAATGTGTGAAACTTTAGAAAGTTAAAATGTGTAAAAATGTTAAAAGTTCAATGAAGTTACTTTATTCCAAGCTAACTCCTTGGAACCCAATCGTGAAATGAAATTGTGTATACAGATAAAACCAGTAAGTATTCATGTGTTAAGAACACAAATGTGAAGTGAAATTCATGCATATGGACATTAAATACTAGAGTATTAAAAACACTGGTTTCAAATTCCCTAATACAAATGAGCATTTGTAGAGTACAAGTTCAAACCATGATCTCTTGTATTAATCAGATGAATTGACTAATGAGAATTAATTTATGTGATTGAATATTTATCAATGGCTTTGGAAAGGAAAAAGCATTTTTGCTTGCAGCATTGTGCTTTAAGGCAAGTAAATCACCATCAATTCAATATTTATGTTCTATCCATTTTTGATGCCTCTTATATTCCTCAATTTTACAATATTTTTGAAACAAATAAAAGTGAAACCCTCTTGAAATGTTAAATTGAAAATGAACATGCAAGTATTGAAAACATACTTACATTTTTTTGCTTTCGAAAGAGAAACAATAGCACCAATTTCAAAATTTGGTTTGCTAGCTTTGATTTCTATTAGTGATACATCTTTATCATCATGTGGGAAATTTCTCTCATAGTCTTTTACATAAGTTTTAGTTATGGACAAGGGCTCAGGCTGCAAAATAAAATAACATAAATAGAAATCAAAATATAAAAGAACCAGATATAATGAACATTTTGTTACAGAAATCGATGCTAAATGCATTTAATTTCTATCTATGGACACTTTGAAATTGAATACCTATTTAAATACAATCAAGCCACCTAATAATACTCACATAAACAAGCATTGTTTTAGTAATATAAACTTAAAATTAAGTCGGTTAAAACATTTTAATCTTTATAACTTAGGGATCAGACAAGCACATGCTACTCATTAAAATATGAAGATGAAACTGCATCAAGTAAAAACTTCAGATTTTTTTTCTGGCATTAAAAGTATAAAGTAAAGCATGTAGTTAGAAGAAAAGTAACAGTAGCTAAATAAAACTTTTAGACTTACTATCTTATAGTTAAAATATTTTGCTCAGACCATTTGTGAATTTTGTAATTTGTGATTTCTATTCAAAACTTATGCAGGGTTAGTTATTCAATTTATTTAAAAAAGTATTTAAAAGTAAAAGTTAAATTCATTTCTAAATGCAGTTTTTCCAAACTGGGGCATGTGGTTTTTGCAAGGGTCCATGCAGCCATTATCAAATATATTATTTTGAAAATTTCTCTCCATGGACACATTTTTTCATGAAACAAAAATCAATGTAATAATAAATGACACTATTCTGTTCAGAGCTCTGAGTGTACATAGTATCAATCTATAATCAGTGATTAAAAAGAATTGTGAGAAGAGATGTCTTCACCCAACCCTTAATAAAAATATTGGGTTGAATTAAATATTAATTTGGTAGTGTTTCAGAATTAAGATTTGTGTGTATAAATGTGTTTATATAAAAATAAAATTATTCATGTAATAAATATCTATATCAATTTATATTTTATGTAAATAGGGGCATGTAAAAAAGGGGAAAGAAGTACATAAAGTCTGGAAACCCTGCCTTAATGCATAAGTGAAAAACAAAGTCATACTTTGCTGACATCAATGAAACCAGATAACTTTAAAGCTGAAGCAAGTTTGGTTGCAGTTCGAAGATTTGGCACATGATCTGTAAAAGAAATTGGTATTCCGTATGAACATTTTATTACAAATATAAAATAAAGTTCTAAAAATTCAATCACAGCTAGTTTCAAGAATTAAATCGATTAACAAAGCCAACTTTTTTCGTGAGTTAACATCCTTGTAGAGTAAAATCAGTTATACATGTGTAAAATCCTGTTCCTAAACTGGATATAGAAATATAGAAACGATATTTTTCACCAAAAATCCTTCACCAGCCAGACAGGTGGTGGTTATGTATGAGAGGGATTTTCAGTTTAAACAAACCAGAGGATATGTCAATATTTTACTTCCGTGGCCCAAATGCTCTCACAAAACACATATTGGGGTTACCTTAAAATGTGATTTATTGTCGTTTTGGCAGCCATTTGGAGTTTAATCTAATTGGTGTTGACCAATCAAATATCCTACATCAATTCAGAATTTAATCTTAGGAATTTTTACTGTCAGAATGCTGAAATCGTATTCGAAAAACAAGTCACCTGATGTCGTTGAAATACACCCAACTGATGTCAACAGAAATACACCCAATGGATGTCAACAAACAGGGAGGAATTGAAGCTCCACTTCCTACAACTTGCAGCACAATGGTCGAACCCACTGAGCCATGGCAGCTCTGTTTAAATTAGGAGCAAAAAGTCAGGTGTTAAGGACACCTAAGCATTTTTCCTGTTTCTAAAATACTCTAGTCGTGTATAATTTCAAAATATAATCTGCTTACATGGATCATTAAGAGATGAGTTTTTGATGTGATTGTGAACAGAGAAAGAAATATAATTTCGGTCAAGAACTAATTTGATACATTGCCTTTTTGGAGATGTTTGGTGTTAATGTTCAATATAAAAAACTGCTCAAATTGCATTCGTGTCACATGACAAGTTTCGAAAAAGGTTACCAAACCACTGGCATCCTCTGGATTAAGCTTTACAAAAGACCCTCTCATAACACAATGTAATCAATGACTAGGGCCTGGATTATGATGACATTTGCATTCAAGGGGCTTTTTCCTAGTAAAGAACTTTTTGTTTTGCATTTACAGTACTAATTGTGTTAGCAGATAGATTCAAGTACAGATTGTTAGATATAAAAATTAATGATTGATTGTGTCATTAAGAGAATTGTGTCATAGAATTTGTGTCATACAAGAGGAAATACTCTGCAAACCTAGGGATATAATATGACTTGGTCTAAAATCCCAGACATCAAAACATAATTTAAATGTTCAAAATGCATTTATTTCAAACCCTGACATGAATGATTTTCCAAGTGTTGTTACAAATTAATAGAAAATGTACCTTTGTTTGCTACAGATTCCCTGATGACAACAGTTCCACCTGGCTTCAGTATACGAGCAATTTCTGCAAATATTTCAGCTGGGTGGAATGTTTGAGTAGGAGTAAGTGTCCCGCAGTACACAGAATCAAAGGATGAACTGGCATGATCAGCTGAAAAGTACAATAAAGTTTAAATGGATACAGTAGAAACAATTAGAGAAATTTATTCAAAGCAGTATTAAATAGTCTATAAAGCCACAAGAATTAATTCCGCCGTGAACCCACTAACCTTTCTAGGAACAAAGGTTGGTCTCCATATTATGATTGAGTAATGCAGCTTGTGATTTTATATCATTAATCCCTATCTGATCCTTTAGTTTCAAGTTTCTGTACTACAGAGATAAAGGTTTTGTGTAAGGTGAAAAATTGCTAACTATCCTGGCAAAAAAATACATTAAGTTTTTTTTAATAAAAGTTCTATTTTTCAGTACTATTCTACAGTTCTACTTTTTAGTTCAGTTACATTAATTTCATAAAAACTAAATTTAAAAAATAAAGTTTTCTGCACTTATTTCAGTTTTATAATTTATATGTGCTCATCTTTTGAGCATAGGCTGTAAGATTTTGCCTCAGAAAATTGGATGCAAAATTTTTATTTAAATATTGTTAGATCATTAACTGAAGGCGAAGATTTTGGTATCAGATTATATATATATTAGCAATATATATATTTTAATTAGCAATCAATAATATTTTTTAATTAGCATTGTTAAAACATGATAAATAATTAGTACAAAATGAAAAATATTTTATTTTTCTGTATAATTATTATTCACTGATACACAATAAGAAAATTTGCATGTTTAATTAATTATATTTTACATTTACAAATCCAATTTAAATTTAAAGAAAATTTTGCTGTTTTTTCCATTTGGACATAGTATTGGTCACTGTCCTGGCAAAAGTAACTTTTGGTTAGCAACAACAACACAACCTGGAGATAAAGATATTTTCTCTCGGGCAATCTCGTATTAGAGCTAATTTTTTCGGATTATCCCGGCTCTCATACTGAACTTCTATTTCTTCCATATATTTCATGAACAATCAAAATGCAAAATCTATGCTGTACATTATTCATACCAAATACATTTTGAAAAAACTGCTATTATTATAGACAGTTAAGACTTGGAGATACTCATTCACAAGCATTGAAAAATTACCTATAATCAATAAAGTTTAGCATATACTAAATAAATATAAAAATATTTATTTCCAGATTGTAAACAAGTATACAACAAAGTTGGTTCAATATTTGTAGTGATTTAAGACACAAATTAATGTGCCAAACTTTAATAAGATCTTAGGCTTTGTTTTAAGCATCCCAGGCTTCAAAAGCTCATATTGAGAGTTTTTTCACTGATGAGCAATAAATCAACTGATCAAAGAAATCAATGAAGTTTATAATTAAGAGCTAATGGTAGCAAGTAATTGAGTAGATGTAAAGAGTTTTTAAAATTTGTATAAGATAAAAAAAACTTAGTTCTGCATCATCAGTGCAGTGGACAAATCCATATAGGTCAGAACAAAGAAACATGCAAATTTCTAAATTTTTATTTTATAGTGTGACCTGTATATTATATACAATGTTTTGTTTGTTTAATACTATCCAATCCATGAACATTTGTTGGAGTGATGCTACAGCATTAAAATTTGTCATGGCTATATTTCTATTAAATTCATGGTCAAAAGTTAGTCACCCTACTTCAGACAATAAGTATTAATGTTTACAAAACAAATAAATATCAATAATTTACTCACATAAAATAAGGCGTCCCAAATTTTCAACAGCAACTAAACCATTATTTCCAGCTGCCTTTTTGAGGTCTTCAGCGACTTGAACTAAATGCTTCTCCTCCACATGCGGTTCCCAGAGCAAAAGAATTTTTTGCTTATTCTCTGAACTTTGACTCATTGTTCTGTAGTTATAAAATAGAACTATTGAAATCACTAACTTTTCAAGAAAATTTAAAAAATATCAAGCATAGATGAGAATTATTAAAATGAGACAACAGTAATTATTGAAGCCTTGACTTTCTAAAGGGAATAATGATAAAAAAGAAAATACTTATATAACCTTAAAACGTGAGCAAAAATATTTTTTCTCACTCTACATCTACAAGTTTCCTTTTTTTATAGCATATTATTTGATGAACCAGTACTAAAATGTGGGCAAATTACTTTTTTGGAATTTAGGGAAATCAAATAAAAGCATCATTTTACACAATTCCTTCTTAGTGTCTCCAGTTTCGGTGGTTGGACTTTTTTGCATAAAAGATTGATCTTGATACAGGGTTCAAAATAAGTAATCAGTTGTATTTTGCACCTACAAAATTCTGTTTTAACCATTGCAGTTTTAGACCCAGCCTTCAATTCTGACCCCCACTTTTACTTAAAAATTCTTAAAACTGTCCTTTATGTTCTAAAGAAAAAATAATCCCCTAAAACATCTTGCATTACATTTTTTTACAAAATTATAAATTCATTTTATTAAAATCTGACATTCTGTTCCTAATTTCTAAGCCTGGATATGATGCATTATAAATATCTGGGCCTTAGTAATTACTGTTCCTCTTATTCTACTATTTTCCAATAATGGGAAATTGTAATCACTTTTAAAAATTCACCTTTAGTAGTTTTTCACTCCCTCTCCTTTCAACCCTGACTGATCTCAAAGTTCTGAAAGAATTTTAATTTTTAGCAAATCTAAAAGTTAGTTTCATCCCAGGAAAGCCAGAATTATTATTTTTTCAAATTTCAATTTAGCATATTGCTTTTGTGTTATTGATGTAGTAAAAGCCAATTTTTGTTGTGAATACACCTGGAGGTCTTTCTTCTCTTATAAAATGACATCTGCTATCAAACTTGAAAAAATTTATATTCATAGGAGGAAATCGTAAATTTCTGAACCCATTTTCATTGATACCTAAAGGTAACTCACAGCTTTATGGGTTAAATGCATCAAATATGCAAACAAATTATTTTATTAGAGAAAATTTGCTTTTCTTCAGTTAAATATTTCCTTATCAATGGAAAGAATTTTATATATAAGGAAATTTAATCACCTCTTTTCAATGCAATCAACAATTTATTTCAAAAGCATTACCAACCCTAGAGATGCATCATAACACAAAATACAAAGTGATAGCAAATTAATTTAAACTAACAAAAAGTTAAATAAGAATATTTAATCTATTTAATCGAAAAGTGATTTCAGCTCTTCACATAATTGAAGCCAAGAATAACTTTTAAATTTTAAGATTTCCTTTGCTTCTCATCTGTAGACCAATTTTAATAATTATTTGGAATCTAAAATTTTTATAAATAAACAGTTAATAAAGTTGTTTTCGTGTGATTTAAACATTGTTTATTTTCTTTATCTCAGTAATGTGAATATAATATATTAATTCTGGAACTCGTATTGGAACAATTTCCTTCAATAACTGAGCACAAATGAGGAAATACACATAAAAGAATATTAGATATACAATTCGTTTTCAATGAGAAAAATTAAATAATCTACACTTTCAAATGATTGTAACACATGAAGAGTTATATTCAAAACCATCTTCATTTTGTGGCATACAGCACAAGAACAAACATATAATTTGTGTTACTTAAAAAAATTGCTGATACATATGGGGAGATAGATGATGCAACATCACATAAACATGCTTCAGAAAAAAATACAATGTGAAATTTTATAATTTGTAACAAAAGTAATTCCCAGAAGTTTAGTACACATGATGTTGGAAAACAACATCGCTGAAAACTATGGAATACGTTATTTTTCGAAATATTTGATGATCTTGAAGGTTAATTTCACAACTGAATAAGTATCGTTAAAAATATTTCAAATTTAGAAGCAAACGATATCACATAGTGTGGAATGAGAAAATTAAAATGAAGTTAAAACAAAAAGCAACGTACATTAAACGTTTGAACTATTTGTAAAAATTATGCTTATAAGAGCAAAAACTTTTTCTCGAGAAATCTATTGTGTGATGTAAACAAATGAACACAAAATTGAACTTGTTTTCAATTCAGTTCTTAAAAGTAATTTGAAATGGAATGACAGTAAATGCGTAGCTATTTACTCTGTGTGGAATAACACCTTTACTTATTGTTCAAATTATTTAATTCTTTTTTTTGTTGTCTGAATTTTAAGTTGATCAAAAATGTGCATTTTCAGCCATGAAAAAAATTACATTGCAGTTAAATATTTGAATTATTGTGCTAGCAGAATAATATTTTGTAACTGTAACCTCGCATGTTGAGAAAATTACAATTTGTTTTGCTTTATTTCTAAATGGAGCAGACGACACAAACACAAGTGTTTTGCAAAATTAATTATTATATACATATCTAAATCTCATGATCACTGAAGTTGAAAGTAATTTTGTGTGTGGAAATCGTTTGGGATTTTTTTAATTCTTTGCAATGAATAAAATTT
The DNA here is from genome assembly GCA_933210815.1 of Meta bourneti. Lineage (NCBI taxonomy): Eukaryota > Metazoa > Arthropoda > Arachnida > Araneae > Tetragnathidae > Meta > Meta bourneti. The sequence continues at coordinate 76,377,748 of OW119928.1, forward strand.
GGAGTTGTATCGTTATAACATGTCCAACTTTATCCTCTGTTATTGCAACAGAAAGAGGTATGATTTCAACTTTTCAATGGTTTGGAATGTATGGGTAATGTTCTGTTTTGAGAATGTTCCAGATTCTTTCTTTCTTTAAAGCACCTTTTTCATCTTCAGCTAACCTGAACTTTAATTAATCCACTATTTTGAATATTTTATTTCAAATGTAAATTTTTCTTTTGAATTTATATTTTAAAAATTTTCTTGGAAATGTTATGACCGTTTGAATCAAATTGAATGGAATCATGACCTTGGAAAATTTTTTAGTTTCTTTCGTCAGTGTACATACAGGTACATACATAATGTATTGAAATTAAATGACCAACAAATGGTTCACACACATAATCATAACATTGATGATTAAATCATTTATGTGCCAACATCTTGAAGGACAAATAAAAATCAAAATATGTATTTTCCATTTTCAAAATGCATATAAAGAATTAAGGATTTTATAAATTTTTGTGTAGGAAAACTATTAACCCAATAAAGGCTCACAATGAATTTTAAGTTTGTAAATTTTATTTTTCTTATGAAGCACATAAATAGAATGAATGCTTTCAAAGTAGTTTTTGTGGGTTTTTTGATTAAATATTGTTCAGTTGGTTAGATTTATCAAAATATACTAAATTAGATTCCATTTTTGTATTTATTCCTTTTCCTTAACATGTCCTTACATTTGAAAGTGTCAAATATTAAAAAAAAAATCTATTTTGCATCTATTTAAAAGTCCGTGGGTGAACAAGCAAGAAGGTTCTCTGGAGAATGGTGCAAAGGGCTCTGGTTTCAATCCCACCCACTGCTTACAGAAATGCCCTGTTTGCAGTATGTGCACATTTAATCCATTATCCAATAAGGCTTCCCAACTGGTGCATAAGAGGAGTTACAAATTGACTCAGATGACCAGTCCATGAAAATGTAATTTACTGGTCTCAGGTGGGGAAGACTAAATTAAAAGTAAAATATGCAATTTTAAATAATTTGACGGCTTGTAAATTAGACAATTTTAGATGATGACCCTATACCTTTTTGATTGTCATCTTGAGAAAAAAGGCTTTCTTTTGTTTTAGCCAATATTGATTCATTTGTGGCAATATGGAGATATATGGAGATTCTGTAAGTCAATGTCATAATACCATTCTTCTATTTAAAGGGAAAGATTGGCATTGATCAATGCTTCACTTTCTCTGATATGTTAGCTGGCATAGGCATTATTCGATCAAACACCAACTTTTAAGTTAAAATTATTTGTAAATAGTTATGAATTTATTTGTTGATGTGAATATGTTTGCACTGTAAATTCTCTGAAAACTTTGGAGTTATACTTCCCAATCCATGCATTATCTTCAGTTGAAGCCAAAGATTATTAAAATTATTTCTAAGAAATTCCAACTGACCAACTTTTTATTCTTTTTAAAAATCTATAATCTTAAATAGCTGCATCAAACTCCAAACCCTAATCATTACACACTGTGTTTTTATACATCTATAAAAACAAAATACATTTGAAATTGCAACCATTTTGGCAACTTAAGTGAAAGGTTTAGGTGTCACTGACACCTGACTGCTTGCCCAAAGGCTTCTGTCCCCTATGAATTCTATATTATTCTTCATTCTATATTATTCATCCATATTTGATATTTTGTTGAATTCTATCAATCTGTCTTTCTATTTGGCAGAAATTGATTTCCTTAAGAAGAAGAAAAGAATTCCAGAATCCGTGAGTGTGCTCACTATTGAGGATCCTGCAGAAAATATTGGTAGTGGAGCTGCCACTCTCAATGCATTACTGGTGGCAACTGAGTATTTAAGTGCAAAAAGCAATTATATGGCATGTATTTTTATGTAATAATTTGAGAATTACAGAAAAAGCAAAATCTTGAATTTTTTTAATATCTTATGTTTTCTTTTCAGGTTTTGTCATCTGATGTTTTACTTGAAGCCCATATTTTGATTTTGCACAATGTAATTTTATCTTTATTTTCTGTAGATTTTTTCCTATAATCATTGTATTAACTTTAATTACTTTATCACAACGTTATGTAGTTTAAAACTCATAATTTTAAAAATCTATTTGTAAATGTATTCTAAAATTTACTAAAATGCCATGTTTTGACTAGGGTCGAGACTATTTGTACAGCTATTGCAGTAAAGCCTTCATTCCACTTCCTACAGAATATTCACCTGATTCTAGGTCAGGTCCTTATGCTAGTGGCGTTATGAGCAACTTAGAATCAATTCTTCTTCTCATTGATGAAGTAATAAATATTTTACATCTCATAGATTTCTTAATGTATTACAAAATAGTGCAATGTATTTGTTATAATATGCCGTTAAGTATCAGGGAAGGCTTCTGATGTACCTGAAGATTTGTGGAGAAATGGAATCAATTAATGAAATTTCTAAACATTTTACAAACGTTGAAAGCTATTTTTCTTTAGTCATGCTCTAAGAATCAAAACTTCCAAACTAATTAAAGTATCAATACTTATGTACTATCCCATCTACCATGAAAATTGATGCAGATTACACCAAACTTTCGCAAATCCTTTTGGTGGCGAAAAATCCCTAATGGCATTCAAAATTGGAATCCATTGTGACCACGCTTATCCATTATTGGCGCTAAATCACACAATTGGCGATAATTTTTGCTTGTTGAAAATGGTTAGCGGGAAAGTACGTAAGTACCAAAGTATCTATAAGAAACCTCAAAAAAATTTTTTAGTGTTATGATAAACCTTGTATTTCTTTTATTAAACTTTCATTTTTTGATTAGATAACTTGCAATTCGAAATTATTGTAACTAAATCTGAAGTGTTTTGCAGACCACTGTAAATAACAAAATTAAAAAACAAATTATCAAGCACTGAAACAATTGTTTCAAATTTTTGGGATTGGCAAAACACATTGAAATGGTCATAGAAAAAGTTAAATTGCTGTGTTAATGTGTTTCAATTGTTTTTATTGAAAATTAATTCATAAACTATACCATCTATATTATCGTTCATTTGCTTTTCGCGAATAAAGTGTTATATAGATGCACAGGTGAAAACTTAGTCAAACTGGAAGTCAAAAATTTGAGTCTTTGAAAATATGACCAAGAAAGTTTTATTTGTCATATTTTGAAATTTTTGACTAAGTTGTCACACCAAAGCATAGATTAGAGTAGAGTAAATTAACGAATTGTTTGACCTTTTTTTAATTAACTAATTAGCTTGGTTTAGATTTCAATATAAAAATCTATCTGCTTTTAAATGTTTGTTTTTATATGCATTAATTTGTGATGTTCAACAATTTATTGCTCAATCAGAAAAAGTATGCTGCAAACTTTGTTTTAGGAATGGTGTTTACAAGTTATTCTGTATTTATTTTAATTAATAATCAGAAATAATAATTGGCTTAATTCATTAATAATTTACTTAAATAGATATTTTTTCACTTGAAATTTTAAATATTTGAATATTGTTTTTAGTTGACAAATGAAAGTCCATATGGAGTTTGGGTCAGTAGCACTGATATGTTCATCATGCAAAGCATCAAAAGTAAGTGACCACTTTAATCATGACTTCTACATATGAAAGTATGAAGTACTATTACAATTATTGTGTTGCTGAAAGGAAAAAGCAATACCAAAATTTAAATTAGCTGCAAAATAAATATAAAATTATCAAAATAGTTATACACTTTGGAAACACAAGAATTCTGTACATAATCTTAGCTGTTATTATGAGCCAAGTGTGTTTAAGTAAAAATACATTTTGACAATTCCATTTAAAGTTTGCTATTATCCCTTAATCTAGAAAATTCCATATGCTATATAAGTACCAAAACATCAGTGGCATTTTATTTATATTTTGTCATTTTTTCTGTGCCAGTAATATTTTTCTCTTTTCAACTTTGTTATCTATAATTTGAGTGATTTATAAATAATACATTTCGAACTGATATCTTTATCCGTATTTAATTGTTTTTTGCTTTTTTGCTTTTATTTTCAAATACTCAACAAAGTATAACCACTTAGTATGTAAGAATGAATTTAAAAAGTAATAAAATTGAACTTTACTTGCCCTGGCATATAATCAATCAAAACTTACAAAACAAGTGTTATGATTAATTAAATAATTTCTTGTATTCTACCTACCCCTACTATTTTATTATAGAAATCTCTAATATGTGGGAAAATGTTGCTGATGCTGTGATGTTTTGCATTCCATCAGAGGTAAAATATGCATCTGGACATGGAGTGGTTTCTATTGATGATCAGGTAAAAGTACCCAAGTAACAAAACATTGCATGTTATGTTTATTTGTTTAATTGTCTCTTTTTTATGTTATTATGTGATAATATTAAGAACCTTTAGTTCAATTAAGAACTATGGCTTTTAGGCTTAAACCTTGCGCAATTTTGTAATTGTCTCCCACACATTTCATTTTTCAATTGTCATGCATGCATTTATTCTTGGATTTGATTTAGCTTGAGTTAAAACAAAATGGATAAAAAACAGCATATTCTAAGTAATGTTATTTAAAAGCTAAACTTTAATTTATTTTCTTAGCATATTTATAATGGAATAGTTAATAACCTGTGTGTCGCAAAACCGCATATTTTATGAAAACATGCATTATGCATCATAAAAGCATGTATCACAACCTCAATAGTTTGAAATACTGCTACTATTTCTTTGATAAATTAAATGCTAGATATTATAAGTAGAATTTTCATATTTTCTTAGGGTTTAATTGCTGATATACATTATTGTGGATCATTAGATATGATAAAGAATCTTGCCCAAGGTGATGGAAAAGTACCTTTGGTATGTATATAACAGTTGTACAATGTAATCCGTTTTTCTTTTGAATAAAAGTTGTGTGTGTGATTGATAATTACTTTTAATAAACTGTCATATGTCTTGTTCATATAATCATTATGTATGTGTGGAAATATATATATAGTATTTCATATTTTCTGTGTGTGTGTGTTCTAATGCATTTTCCAACAATCTAAATCAATTACGCTTTTTACTCAGATCACTTGGAATTCCTGAAATTATTATTTTTGTAATACTTTTAAAGACTTTTAAGATACTTTTAAAGTTTTGAAAAACAGATTTCTGTGTGTTTGAATGCATTATTGCTATGAAATTTATTATTGAAAGCCCTTTCACGAAAATAAAGAGTTTTTATATTATTTTCACCATTTCTACCGCATACAATTTTTAGAATGTTCTGATTGTGTTTGTGCTTTCAGGTTTCAGGTATTGTATTTCTGAAGACCAATGTTGCAGAGAGTTTGTTGTCTTTACATATTCAATCACCACTTGATAGCTGTACATATTTAGGTCTTGATAGTGGAAATGAACCCATTCAGGTAAAACCATATTTAAAAAAATAAATAGGTTTGGCTTATTATATATGTTAGTTTTACATGATTTTAGAGAGAACCAGCTGACATGAAATCTATTTTACTATCATTCTTAATATCTACACAGAATTTGTGAAGTCATTCAGATACTCTATAATCTTCTGAAACCTTTTGATTTTTAGAATCACTACTTTTATTGTGCATTTATAAAACTTATGTTTCCTACATTTTCACTGAGGCAACCCAGAAAATTGTGCTTTAAAATTGGCATTACTCAGTTTCTAGGAATCCTGCTTTAACAATTAACTTTCGCAGGTCCACTATGAAGGAGACTCAGACCATTCTCAACGTTGGAATCTATAAACTGGTTCCACCAAGTTGGCATTTGAGTCATGGTTTGGAATGAGTATTCAATAGAGGACAGTTTAAATGAGTTCCTGTGATTGGCATCTTTAGCATGAATTCTGACTTTCAGTTTATCTGTCATTCCGGAAGTGATAGCAGTAATTATGAGTTTCTGAAACAGATAATCATCTATGGCAGCTGTTTCCAACTGTTTTGACTCGTGGAGCCCTTTTAGAATTAATTTCTACGGTGGAGCCCTTAGGCCAACCCTATGTTTTACAAGTTAAAGGTGTTTAGGAATAGTGTTACAGGGAGAGGAAGGGGATAGATAGATTCTTTATTTAATTTTTTTGAATATTTTCTTTTCCTGGAGCAGCCATGGAGCCCCTGGGAAAAAAACTCTGAGCCTTTAGGGCTCAGTGGAGCACAGGTTGGAACCACTGATCTATGGTGATTACCTTACCTGTTCAGTCTTGACTGGATGAACTATTTACTCTTTTTAATGGGAGGATAGACTTTTGTCCTCACAGTTTTTAAATTGCTTTTATCTGCATAGTTTTATTCGGATCCTTTAATGTTCTTTTGTACTGTGTTTTCTGTTGTGTATTGATGCTAAGAATATTCATTGCAATGCTTGCTGTATAGGGGAAAAAAACTTTATCATATATTAAAAAAATTATTCACAACATGCATTTCTTATATCTTTTCTGATGACTGAATACTTTATATAACCTTTTATCTAATAGTTTGCTCCTAACAGTACTGAAGGGCCGTCATGGCTCAGTGGGTATGTCCACTGCACTAGCAACCTTCGAGTTGTAGGCAGCGCAGGTTCGATTCCTTTCAGGTGCATTCCTCCCTGGTTGTATTTCTCTCTTCTGTGTCAGTAAAACTTTCATTGTATGTGTCTGTCTATTACTTGATATTATATGTCTTGTGCCTGGCTCAGGATGGCCAAATCTGGCTCTTGTGCCATAAAACCCCAAAACCAACCTAACAGTACTGATAAGTTCTGGTTCCCATTTCTGACAGGATAAAAAATCGCCATTGGTCATATGTTAAATGACCTTGTTTTACAATAAAATACTTGAATGGTCAGCTAAATTAATAAATTTCAGGTAATAATCTTTGAACCATGTTCATCCTCAGGCAGTTTTCAGAAGGCTAAAGCTACATTTCCAATGCTTGAATGATAAATCAATTATTTTATGCTTAATATTTTTAAAGAATAATGATCCATAGATATCTCAGCTTATGCTGGTTGAGAAATTGTGATAAGAATAACTTAAATACTGTCTTAAGATATATTTTAATTCATAAATTGAAATTTATATTTACTACTCAATGATAGTTGAGTACTTTTGATGTTCTGTATTTATTTTAAAGTTTGTAGTCTTATTATAGGTATCACTATTTTTTGATATATTGGTAGCCATGTGTACAAACGTTGACAAAGCTGCTTTTATATCTGGAAAATGTGGGAAAACTTACAATAATAAAGTTGGTATTCAAAAGGGTTGTTCGAATGAGAGTCTATTAGCCAGATCTATTGTTTGGGAAGAACTTTCCAACTACAGAATGTCTCCTAGTAAGTATTTTATCATTAAATTAACTGTTATCCAAAATTTTACTAGAAATCACTCTTTATCACTATCTAACATTGTTTTTGAGGGAATTATAGTTTTCATATGAAGCAATTGAGGAGTTGCAATTGAACCAGGCAATATAATGATGTACCATCTTTCAAATATTTTATTACCCAGCTATTTTCAAATTTAAAACTTCCAAACTTGTAATAGTTTGTCCACTCACTATTCAAGAAGTCATATTATCTTAAATTTTCAAGTATTAAGGGAATTTTTGTTTTCTAAAATTACCACTTTAGGGGGATTTTTTATTGACTAAACTATGCAATCAAAAAAATAATTTCAATCTTTCTACATCTATTTATTATCATTTCAGGTATTCATAAAAACATTTCTAATTATTTTCATGAATCTTGCTTGCTAACCCTTCTCGACCATGACACTGGTCGTTGGTTGGCATGATTTCTCAATCCCAAGTAATCTTGAACGAAAACAATTGAATGATGGTTTACTTCATACACATGTAGCTATTGTCCGATGAACCAAAAAGAATTTGTTTTTGATATTTGAGGAAATGGTAACTTGTCAAATCCAAACTCATCACTTTAACGAAACAAATTGACAGTTTTTTGCTATAAAATATAAAAACAACGTCCTTTTTCTGGTTCATTATACAATAAAAAGGTGTTTGCTTGACTTTCTGAAAATTTCAAGTTGTTCAGTCTGATAGTTTTATAAGTATACCAACCATCCACAAAATAGCTGTTCCGAGAAAAACATATCTAAAATTTCAGTACAGTTAATAAAAGCATATTTAGTATTTATGGTATTTTCCAGCTAATCTGCTTACCAGTGACATACAGTGTGATTATCTTTTGATGACAAATCGTTGTAAATCAGCTTTATAGCATTTATGACATCTTTATTGATTGGCTCATGCTTCAAATTTTACATCAGTGCTGAGACTGTTAATTGCTTATAACTAGTCCAATTTTACGAATTTCGAAATTTGGCACACATATTCTTAAGACCCTAAAGCATAAAACTAAAAAAAATGCAAAATCGATTTGATTTTTGGACGAAGAAAAGAGAAACCCCTAAGCGCTCGTTAAAACAATCAAATTCTTTTGACCCTCTTGAATATTTTGTTTTTAATTGTTTTCATCATCAAACACATATTTTGTGACTTATCACTGTTTCCTGATGGCCTTTAATTGCAAACAATGTTAATTACCAAATATTGGCGAAATTCTTGATTTTGAATAATATACTGCAAGTGGAGTATGCATAAATTTAATGATTCAAAAATGTTTACTAGTTATTTTCCATCTAAATTGTAAAAGATGGTTATCATAGAAATCCCACATATAAGTGATAAGGGAAGTACCCAGAATTCCTCAAACATGTTTCTGATTTATACTGAAGTTTTTCTTTTTTTCTCTTGTCTTTTTAGCCATGTTGTATTTTCAACAGAAATTCTTCACTATTTTTATAATTTGTTCATAACATTATTTTTTATTATTGAATACTGTAAAACATGTTTGGTCAAAGTATATGTAGTCAAGTGAGTTACTCAGGAATACATTTTGAAGCTACTATAAGGTATAAATTTCTTCTCTGCACAATAATGGCTGAGTCTAATTGGAAATAGGGATGTCTTCTACACTGTACATATAGAATTTTACGATGATAGAAAAAAAAGAGGACTGGCAAAATTGATTTCATAACATTGGTATTTTTTTGTGACCAAAATTAAATATTGTAAACTGTTGACTATCCAATATAGGACTTGTTGATGGGTCAGAACATTTATACTGGACAAATGAAAATAGTGCTGAATACCATGTTTCCAATTTGTTTAAAATTGCAACTTCAGAGAAAATCCATTCAATTTGCCAGGTTAGTCAATTTTATTGTATTAACTATTGTAATTTATAACAGAAAAAAATCAAGATTCTATATTTATTTTAATTTATATTGCTTTTATAGAACTGATGAGCTCTGATAGATTTCCTCAAAAGGATTTAAGGCAGTGAAAAGGGAAAATTTTGAAGGGAATCTTTAAGCATGATATACATTTATCTGTTTTGAAATGTGTAGCTATTGTGAATGTAAAATTGTTTATTTATAAATCTGAACACAGTTTTATTTAAAGAAGTTATATTTTGACTTTAAAAAGTCTTGAGGATTTCAGTCACTTTAATATTTTTGAAATTTCTTCATCTTTGACTGTTAATAATGTAAAATTAATTATATTTCTTTTTAAGTAAAATAGAACCTATCTAAACTCCGATTAACCAAGTGTCCATTGAGCCAAATTCGAAATTGGGGATTTTTTAGCTTTAAATAAAGCTTCAAGCTAGAGAGTGCACACTTTGTCCGAAAAGGTGAGAAAGTACTATGAAGCAGAAGTCTTCTGAGGACTTTTTGAAGTGTTTAAAAGCTACACAATTCACATTCAGATTTATTATAGGGCTGCGGTAGCCCGGTTGGAAGAGTAACAGATTAGAAATCGGAAGGTTGCCGGTTGGAAACTCGATCCGTCCAAACTCCTTCGGTCCAAAGACCGTCATGTACATGGGGGCTGGTACACGTTAAATCTGTCATGGCCTCAAATGTCCTCACGTTGGCATAGTGTGGAATTTGGAGAGTGGTGTGCTGGCTCAGGTGTCAACCTCATCATCCGACTGTGGTTCAAAATTATGTGATGTTGTTCTCTGTTCTTTCCTTTGGGGATTGATTCCAAACCATCGCCAATATCCTGTAGTGTTACTCCAGTGCGACGTTAATTAATTACCATTACCAGATTTATTGTAAAATCATCACAATAAATACATTCTGTGAAACAAATTAGTATAGATTATTCTCAATCTTAACTTTATCAATCTTTCAAAGGCAGTAGTAGTAGCAATGTGCAATAACTTTTTCTGTATTTTGCTTAGGCTGTTTTGTGTTTTTACGTTTGTTCTATCCTAGATGGTGTTGGTCCACATTGCCTCAGACGTGCAAACTTTTTAAAAGTAGCATTTAATGTTAGAGTAATTTGTATATTGATTGAAATTTTGCACTTTTAGGTACCCAGAAAAATTTCTGCTTCAAAGTGCCTTATTGCTAATTCCTGCATTCTGTCTAAGTCATGCAATATAAAGTCTAATGTAGTAATTCTGGATTCTTGTTTAGAAGCAGATGGAATACAGATTGGAGATAATACTTTTTTATCCAACATACTATTTTCTAGAACTGGTTCTGTAAGTTTTATTTTACTTATGATAAGTTTGATTTTATACATATTTTGTGGCATCGTAATGTTGTCTTTATATACTTGTTCAACTTTTGTAAGTTTCTGTGAGATTACTTATATGTAAATTTAACACTTGATGCTTGAAATTTTCAAATGGTATTTACTAAAAATAAAGTAGGAGATGTATGTACTTAGTTTTAATTTATTGATATCTTATTTAGATTTTTAAATCTAATAAAACTGTTTTTGCAGTGCAATGTCTCATGCCATTCTTTGGATTTAAGTGGTTTTTAAAACCTTATGTGCTGTGTTGAAAGTTGTCTGCTTACCTTACATGTTCCTTTTTAAAAATGCCATTGCTATAAGCCTATTAGAACCTTAAAATTAAATGTTTAATTAATTTCAATTGGTTTTACATTTAATAGAAAATATTGAATTCTTTATTATAACATTTCCTTCTGAAACAATTTAGGGCCTATAGACATAACATTATCTTTTATTTCCTTAAACTGTGACAATTTTTCTTTCCTCTTCTATTAATGACTTAAATACGTTGAACCTTTTATGTAATATCTTATTGTTTTTGAAGAGAAATAATACTATAGTTATTTTATGTAATATTATGCTCCTCTACCCAACCAGAGTTGCCAGATTTAAAGAAGGAAAAACCATCAAATTTGTATTTAAAAAACACCTAAATACACTCAAACTCTAAATATTTTCTCATAAAAAAGTAATTTCTTTATGAGAGATTTTTGTTTAAACATGAACAATCCACAGGAAAATGAATAAAAAAAATACTTTCAGTTAAGAACTAATTTGATTTATAGCCATTTTGGTGTGATGCTTGGCATTAATTTCCTCCTACACAAACAATTTCAGCCAGATTTCATGAAGCAACTATTTGCAACACATGTGCTAGCCATACTTTTAGTTAAATAAAAAAATGAACAAATTATAGAACTATGGTCAAATCTATCAGCAACATACTAAAATCGCATTGAAAAGACAAGTAAAATTATGTCACTTCGGAAATAAAACTGGCAGTACTTCCACAAAAATCTTGTATCCTCTATATGTATTTAGCTTTATACATAAAAATCCTCTCATACCCAACATAGGAGTTTTATGTAATTAGTGTTTTGACAATAATTGTAAAAAATATATTCATGAAGATTGTATACATAAAATGTAATATTTTTTATGAAATTCACTTTTGATCATTCTGCTGATACGAAAATGATGCTACGAAACATATCTACTATGCATATGATAGGCAAGGCTACTATCATTTTTAGAACAAAAGTGCAATCCAATGCAAAATTTTGGATCCTAACAAGTTCAAAAGTACCTAAAAGACATAATTGCACCCAATCTGGCAGTTCTGTACCCAATCTCTGTCCCATGCGATGTAGTAGATTTAAGGAAACGGACTGTATTATTGAAATTTATTTATTTGTAAAATTCTATGTACATTGACAGAGGCAGTGGCTCTAAAATAATTGTTCCATGCAGAGGGCTTCCATGCATTCATACAACATTGTGTTAAGGCATAAAGAAAAATTTAGAATACTGCTAGTCGAAGAATTCTTAACGCGAACAATTGTAATGATAACAAGGACACAAATTGTAAAGATATCTTTAAATGTTGCCAAAACTGGCATCTAAAAAATAATAACAAAAATGAAAAAAACTGCAGATGATTCTTAATTCTTCGTGGCCAAGATATCAATGATAATTATAAAAATGATAATTATCCAGTATGAACCACACTCTCGGTCATATTTGTACATCTTATATACTTCTTGGTCATATACTTCTGTTTCCCCCACTATGATGGGGGAAACAGAAGTATAGATGTCACATGGTCACAGTGTGGAATGTATCCATTTTATATTAAAGAGTTGCACTTGTAGGTGGTAAGAGAGTACTGTAGACCGATCATACATTGTATGGCTCTTTCTCAAAGATTATTCTCGTTTCTTGTCATTTTCTGTTTTAACGTTTATTTAATAAAAGTATTGTAAAATTTTAAGATTTCTGTTTCCTTTGCCAATGCACCAGTCATATATGGCAGTTATATTGCTATTAATATCTGTATAATTGCTTATTAACTTGTGTATGAATTGCATTATATATTAATTCCACTTCATTTTAGTTTTAAATTTCTCAGATTTATTTTATCCTTTTTTAGGAAATAAACATGCCAGGCAATCTCGTGATTATGAATACATTTGTGAGGGAATGTGGTAGCCTTATAATAGCATTTGGAATTAAAGAAAATCCTTCTGTAAGGAAATTATCTTTCATGCCATCAAATGTACATGTCATAAAATCAAATGTGTTGTGACATGATTTTTAAATTATTTGTATTGAAAATTAAAATCACAACTGTAAACTGCACTTATATTGTTAAAACCAGATGTTGAATTTTGGAAACTAGAGCTTAAAAACCTTCATGAAATAATTTCAAGCATTAATAGCAATTCAAAAATCTTTAAGAATTATTGCTCAGGGTATGATTTAGGTAGTAAGCTACCAATGAAACCAACATTGCTCTTTAGACATACTAAACTACAAATCAGATCTTAACTGGTTACACATTACATACTCCCTAATTATGAAAATCCTGAACCAGTTAACCAGGCCTTGCTGTAATTGTTAACAAGAGCATTTTTATTTTAATATGCTTGTCTGCAATTATTGTATTATATCAGTGACATATAAGGACTTAATAAGGAGGTGAAGCTTTGTTTTGAAATTTTAGCTTATTGCAAGGTATTTATTATACATGTTTTATTACTTGCATAACTTAATTCTTAAAACTGCTTATTTGAATTTCTAAAAGGCATTCCATTTTGTGAAATAGAATCGATGTCAATTGGATCAATGTTAACCAGTTTTAGATATGAACAGTTATTACTTGTCTATATCTGTACCTTGGTAGGAAAAGGGCTTATATCCAAATTCACTGATTTTGAGTTACGTCCACAAATCATTTCAGGGTAACTAGTTATAATAGAAAAGAAATAACAATGCCCTCCTCTCAATACTTTATGAAAGTATCAATAATGGTTTATTTTAACATGAATTGTTTTAAATAATATGACTTATTTTAAAAGTGGTATTAGTGACAAATAAATTATATATATGATAGCAAAAACCTTTTTGTATTAACTGTTTTTAAAATTATAAATATATCAGAGTAATAAAAATTCTGTGAGTATAAACTTTTTGCATCTGTTTTCTCAGCATTAATTGTATTATTATATTTAAGCTACCCATTGACTTGGATAAGGGAACTTTTTGTAACAAATCTTGGCGAAATATTCTAAACTATCTCAGTGTTGAAGAAGCTGATATATGGAGTCCTGATTTGGTAAATTCTATTGTTAATCTTAAAGAAAAATTTAATACATTTGCAGCTGCATATATGTGTATGCTGCTGATGTAATATTGTATGGTATATTGCTATTTCAAAATATTTATAAAAATTGTATCAAGTAAAATTTTATGTATCTTAAATACATGTATTTCAGTTTAAATTAGAATTTTTTATTCCATTTTGGAACAATTTGTATTTTTTCAGAATCCAGATAAAAGAACTATTTTAAATGCAAAGCTGTTTTCAAGCAATTTATCTATAACAGAAGTCCTGTGCCTGTTTGAATGTGGAAAAGCTGATGATTATGCTTCAGAGTTGATTAAAAAGTTTGTTATTTAAAGTTACAACTAAGAAGTATGTTATAATATAAAGATTCTTTGAGTAATTGATTATTGATGTTTTTATCGCCATTGTCATATTTTATTGCACAAATGTGCTTTGAAAATACATAAAATATGATATTTTTGATAATTTATTGCAGGTGGAAAAAATCGAAAAGATATTCCATTAGTGAGACACTTGAAAATATGGATCATATGAAGGTCTTCGATCACAGAAGGTTGATAATTTTGTATTGGTTGTAAACAACATTCATAAAAAACCCTTTTCTACAGTATATTTGTAATTATATTTATTTTTATTGTAGAAAAATGTATGCCAAAGTATCATCTCAGAAAATGGAAAATGCTTTGTGTAATAATGAAGATTTACATCTACTTCCATATTTCTATGCCTCTTGTGCTGAAAATTGGTCTCACATGATCATGGATACATTAGACCACAGTAAGAACATTTTTCTGTTTTATATATATTAAAATAATAGCGATAAATAAATTTACATTTGATTGTAAAAAATTATAAATTAACACATATTTTATTAGGTTCTATAACAAATAACTTGTAGTATTCTAAAATAATTTGTAAATTATGATTAAGAACGAATAATTAATCAAGACCATAGACTAAGATCGAGTTTCTAACATTTTCCACTTTATTTTTCATATGTATGAACTAATTATTTGTTCTAATGGCACAATTGTTTTTTTGCTGAAAATACTATAATGCAAAAAAATAATAAATAAAGCCAATCATTCACTTTATTTTTCAGGTTATAATTTATTGCTAGTATTACAGCTATAGCTACTTTTTTAAGGAAAAAGCAAAATTAGAACCTTATTTAGTATTTTCATAATAGCTTGTTTTATTTATTAATGTAATTTTTAATCCAGTTCTTTCTTAAATATTTAAACTAAAATAACTGACAAACTAACTGTAAATCTTTGTATTTAGTATGATTGCTTTTTATAAATTTACATATTTTTATTTCAAATGGCAGAGTTGCAAAGACTATTAGACTCAAAAATACAATGAAAATGACATAATAATGAAAAAATTAACATAACAATGTCTTCAGAAGCAATCTTATATCACAATTTAAAACACATTTGTTGGTTTCAAAATTCTAAAACATCAATATTCATACGGATTTTAAAGTTACTTATCTTTTAAGTGAGTAGACTTTTTTATGCATAATTAAAATATCAGTATGCATTGCTTCAAGTAATGCTAAAGTGTAAGTACTACAGTACTTTTTAAATAATTTGTAATTTTAAAAACCATAGAGTATTATTTTTCTTTTCTAGTTTTACTATCAGACTCAAATTCCGTCATTAAAACTAGAACATTAAGTTGTACAGCAGATCTACTTAGTATAAAGGCTGGAGTATATGGTGGCCTTAGAAGTGGACCTGGTAGCAATCGAGTGTGGAGTAACGCATTTGTGTGTTTGTTGGTATGTTGAAATTATTTTTATTGAATTTATATTTTTTCTAGGCTTCTGAGTCTATCTAATTTAGTCTGCAATACTCCAAATCACCATTTCAAAATAATACTTGGGAGCCCCTATATAGAGTAACTCAGAAGGGACATAACTAACTTGCCAACAATTCAAATTCAAGAGAATGTACTCTGAAGTGCCAGGAATCAAGAACCAGGATACTATAATGAGAACTAGTATTCCTCCATAGGAAATGGTTGAAATTATACTAAAGTAATAAATACAGATTTATTTACTGTAATACAAAAATTTACGAAAATAAAACAAGGAAAGCCCTGCCATTAGCAAAGAGTAATAGGATATGACAGGTGCAGGATAAGCACCTATCATGGCAATCTCTGATAAGAACATCATCGGACCTGGTTTGTCAAGTTCATTGGCCGGCAATCAGCCCAGGCTACATGTGAAATCTCTCATTTGATTACATTGCATCTGTCACTATCTCTAATTTGCTGGTATGTGAAAGCCAGCCACAATGTGTGAAAGCCTTACGCTAATTTATTTATCTTGTATCCTTTTTCTAACTGAAAATAAGTTTTTAGGATAGAGTTAAAAACATCTATTCTGAATCAGCCTCATCCAATACATTCACCAATTAAATTATTTTTTAAATACTTGACTTCTGAAAATTGCTCTTTTGGGAACAAGAAAAAGTGCTAAAGGTGGAGGGAATCCATATAGTGAGGACCAAGAAGTAACAACCTCATAGAAAAAAAAAGCAGAAATTATACATTAAATTAAGCAATTTTATTTAAAATTAATTAAAACTAAAAGTTAAATACAAAAATTTATGGAGGTATCACCTTTTAAATAATTCTTAAAAAGTAGAATATGTTTTAGAGAAATTACTTCTCATTGTTACTTTCAAGATATCCAAATATTTGTAACCAAATCAGTTTGCAATAACTGTTTGAAACAGGTAGTAAACCAATCAAAAACCTTCGCAAACAACCTTTTGGTCAAACCAAACGAGCTTTGAAATTTCAGCTATAAGAACACTTCCATTATGCCAAAAATAAGGAAATAAACAAATCCTCCATTGCTTAACATTGTTGGTAATTTTTTCACCAGTTTGATTTCAAACAAGCAAAAGTGGTCCAATCTCCAAGATCTATGCTCGAGTTAAATATCAGAGAAGTTTCACCTATTTTTACATTGTCTAACACAGTAGTAAATGATTCGATTGCTTCCCTGCCTTTACATGTGGCCTTGAAAGGCCTAGTTAAAAAAGTGAGGTGTGGCAACACTACCCCATAACATATTTTAATTCATGCTTTCTCCTTATGACTTCTGGGTTCAATTCCTGTCAGGTGCATTCCTCCCTGGGTGTATTTCTCTCTTCTGTGTCAGTAAAACTTTCATTGTGTGTGTGTCTATTACTTGATATTGTATGTCTTGATCTGGCACAGTATGGCCAAATATGGCCCTTGTGCCATAAAACTCAAACTAATCAACCTTATGACTTCTGTCCTGCTGATGAGACATCTCGCTCCACCAAAATGGCTATTGAGGATCTTTTTAATCTTTATTAGTCCTTGTTTTGAAAGTTTTCATTTTTTACTAAGCAACTTTAAAAGAAACTGATTGAGATTTCCTCTGCTTCCATAAACAGAAAATTCATCGGGGGACAAGCAAAAGAGTGATGTAACCAAATGCAACGTTATAACAAGAGGTTACTGTAATTACTTAGATTACTTTTTTGCACACAAATTTCTTACTTGGTGACTTTGATATGTTTAGAATGGCGATACTGCAGGAGGTATGAAAGCGCTGCTAGAGGAAAGATCAAATTGGTTGGGTCGTCCCGATCACCTCATGAGAGCTGCTCGTCATTATGAGAGGGCTGCTCAAATTTTGATTCAAAATTCTGTGAAGACTGTGAAAGAGGTTTGTGTTTTGATGACCCTATCTGAAAATGTTAAAAATTGCATGAAAATATAATTGTTATCTAATATCTAAAAAGTTTTATAATTAACATGAATCTAAAGTAAGTGCAAGCATTATATAAATTTTACAATTTTTTAATTAAAATTTATTTAAAATTATTAGTTTACTCAAACGTTTTAGCTTTGTTTGTATTATATTACTTAAATTTGATTTCGAACCTTTGTGTTAATATACAATTGCAAAATACTTTTGCCTTTAGCTATCAATTTTAAAATGTTAAATTTTGTAATAAGTGAATACTTCAGTTTATCAAACAAAGTGTTCTTGATCGATACTCATAAATTTTTGTATACTAGTATAATTTTATTACCCAAAGAAAAGGCACAGTTTTTTTTTAATTTTCAACAATGATTTTAAAACTTAGAAAATATTCTAATCTTAGATCAACATAAAGGTTTTGATGCACATAAATTCAAAAAATGTATGTTACTTTATAAAACTTTTATTGAAAAGTAGTAGTGAATTCAGATTTTATAATTAAAATCTTTAAGTAGCTGAAATTTGTACGTTTTATATTTAAGCTCCTTCCTTATTGTATAGTACATGGTATTGACACCAACCTCTCTGCCACCAATGGGAGCCTATATTACTGCTGAGTGTCCAGCAAGAATTGACCTTCAAGGAGGATGGTCAGATACACCACCTATATGTTATGAACTTGGAGGTTCTGTCATCAATATTGCAATTCTAATGGATGAAAAGGTACAAGATCCTGTATTCCCTTTCCTTCCTTATAAGTGCTTGGATTTTCTATATAAAATAAGCATAAGGGATTTTTTACTACTTACAATATTATCAGTAGTGTTCACATATCCATGAGTTTAAAATGTTTAAGTGATGCCAATTTTAAAGTTTTAGGGCCAAACCATGCAAGAATATATTTCAACATCTACCATATTTGCATTAAAACGTTGGTAATACCAAAAGTTATAGACGTGATATTCTTGTTAATCAGACGTCTTCTGACCGTGGTTCAAAATTATGTAGTATTGTCCTTGGATCTTTCCCTTCGGGTTTGATCCTGAGCCATCACCAATAACCTGTTGTATTGCTCCTGTGTGGCGTTAATTAAATACCTACCTACATCTTGTTACTCAGATAAGTAATTAAGCTAAATTTTATTTGATAAATTAGGTATAATTAAGCATTGTTTATCTTAAATGAAATAATGATAAAATGCGATGTATGCTTCATTTTACATTTGCAGTATATACTACTTTCTTTAATACCTATGAAATTAAAGGATTCTGATGTTTTAATCTAACTATCAAGAGATGACAGCAAAACAATTAAAAGTACAACACTGAAGCATACCTGCCAACTTTTCTGAATTTTCCGGAAGTCTTTCGAAAAACACTTGGTTTTCTGGTCTTTCGGATGGGCCAGACATTTTCCTGATTTTTCTGGCAGCAGAAAATGTTTAAGTGATGCCAGTTTTAAAGTTTTAGCAAGTATGAAAGAAAAATATCAAAACCTGGTTTCCACACTCGAAAACCTTTAGCTCTAATTTTCAAACTGATAAATGCATCTATAAAACACTCAAGGAAAAATTTAATTGCTCATTTTTACATATATTTGTTGCCATTTTGTGTAAAATATTGGTCAGTTCGAACTGCCACCAAGTGTACATAACAGTTGTATAGAGCAAGGCTATTTTCTGCTTGAACTGATTTCATATAGTTCAATTTGTGGCAATTGAGTTATATGAAATCAATTGTGGCAAAATTATTTTAGGTATTTTCCTATTTTGACAGTTGCATTTTGCTTTTCTAGTTGTAAAAAATCTTCTGAATTCTTTTTTGTTGAAGGTTGACAAGTATGCTGTAGAGCATCATGTACAATTTCAAATATTTAAAAATAATAAGTCATCCTTTCCCATCAAAGTTCTTCGTAAGCAATGAAAGACATTATTGTTATAAGTTTTACATTAAAAATTATACTTGCATGCCAATGTATGTATGCTACATGGTAAACAGTGTATAACTGAAACAGTACGCAGTGACATGACAATAAAATTGTGCTCTAAATCTAGATATTGGAATAATAATTTGACTTAAATTAATTAGATTCAAGGACTGATTAGAAAATAAAAATATATAGCTATGTATCTATATAAAGCAAAACATTGATCCAAATTTTATTTTCCAGAAACCAATTGGTGCCCGTGCATGTCGAATTCAAAAGTAAGGATACATTTTTATCTGCCCAATATTAGTTTATAGTTTACTTATGTGTAATCCAAGTTTTACAAATTTTTGTTGTATGCTTTATTTGATAATAACTATTTAATTATACAAGCTTCCCATCTTCAATAGCAACTTTAGTAAACAATTTTTTTAAATAGTAGTCTTCTGAAACAATGAATTTTGAAATGTAATCTATTTTTCAACTCAACTCTATTTTAAACCGATCAGAATTTCAGTTTTGAAATTTGGAATACATTATGAATGTAAGTTTATTCAACTTTTGATGACTTTTTAATACAAAATTGCGATTTCTTAGCTAATTTTTACTTGACCTTCATAACAAGTATTCAAAAATACAATGCTGTAGTGGTTTAGTTAACCTAAGTCGTACATCCCTGTCTAATTAACCCTCATATAACAAAAAATGGCTGTAAAGCAACAAACTTAATCATTTTGAATTTGTTAACTGTAACCAAGCACATATTTAGAAAATACTTTAGGTGTAGCTCAGTCTTTCTCTTGCCATGTTTTACTTGTATGATTAACCAAGCTTCTATTTACTCCGATAAAACTGGTTTCAGCATATATTTTCAATAGTTTTTTTTATATAAAATATTATGGGAAGGGCCCAAGTCCCATGGTCAGTATTTCCCTTGAATATGTCCCTAGTGAATGGACGAAAAGCCAAGTGTGAGTATTTTTCTTATGTCCCATCCTTACCCTCTCAGAGGTTCACTTAACTTATGAGTTTTTTATTTCTTTCAGTAAGTCGAATTGCTATGTAAAATGAGCATTTTGCAGATATTTTTAACCATTTCAAACAGGTCTACGTTTTATTTATTTTGTTGTTAGTTATTCCTCTTGGTCTAGCTGCCTGCTAGACCAAGTCATTCATTCTGAAAGAAATTATGTCATCAGGATTCTGCAATAAGTCTGAAGTGCTCATTCAATACAGGAAAGAATGTGATTACCAGATGCGTGTCCCCTCTTGCATTTAGGTAGGTAGGTATTTAATTAACGTCGCACTGGAGCAACACAATGGGCTATTGGCGACGGTCCAGGATCAAACCTGAAGGGAAAAATCTGAATACAATGCCATGTAATGTTGAACCACAGTTAGATGACAAGGTCACACCTGAGCTGGCAACCCACTCTATACTTCCACACCATGCCAATGTGAGGACATTTGAGGCCATGAGAGATTTAATGCGCACCAGTCCACTTTGTACACGAGGGTATTTGGTTGAATTTGAACTCACAACCCTCCAGTTGCTAGTCCATTACTCTTCCAACCGGGCTACCTCGGCCCTGTTGATTTAGGACAAATTGGAAAAAATATTTGACCATTCAAGGATTTCATGCTCCTAAAGTGTCCACTTCTCAATCTAGATAAAGCCATTTGAGTCCCTCTTTCTCCTTTATAAATTAAGGATAGACCCGGAGTTTTCCGATGTATACATTTTTTACTTGTGGGTTTAACAAAACATTGATTTACATAAATTCAGCATTTATTTTTGTAAAATCAGGATAATTTTTTGGAGGAGAGGAAATGTTTGAGCCCCTCAGGTTACCCTTCTGAATACCTCCTTGACTGCAGCATTATTAAACTAATTCCTTAAGAATCTTTCAATGCAAGGGAGGTAGCTGAGGCATTTAAAATCCATTCATCTTGACTCACTGCAAATTTTACCACAAAGGGAAATGACTAAAACTGAATAGTATTTTCTCTTTATTACAAACCTATGTTATTTTACATTGATATTTATATCTTACACTACTTATTTTAGGCCTTACATCATATTGAAGATAGGTTTAGGAGAAGTGTGTCATGAAATTACAATTAAAACTCTAAATGACGTACTGAACTATGATCAGCCAAACGCACAAGGTTCGTTGAACTATTTAATGTTAACACCCTATCTTTTGCACAGCTTCTTTTGATCAACACCAATGAAAATTTTTGCTTTACTCATTGTTTACCATTTTACATTTATCTCTTATTCATTACTCTTGTGCTTGCTTACGATAGAAAAATGTAAAATGTAGCCGGGAGTTAGTTTATAACTTGTGATTCTTTCAGGTGCGCTTTTGAAAGCTGCTCTGATTTGTACAAACATCATCGATGTGCACTCTGAAGAAACATTACAAGAACAACTTTTATCGAATTTTGGTGGTGGGCTTGAAGTGCAGTCATGGTCATTACTCCCTCAAGGCTGTGGTAATGGCTTCTGTTTTTTTCCTTTCATGTAAAGGTTTTAAAAGGTTATTTATGACTTTTGCTTACTGTGACAAGATCAAACATTTAAAAAACTTGCTGGGGTTTTTCATTTTAAAAATTTATTTGATAATTATTATTTTAGTAAATTTAAGTATACTAATTAAATTTGGTTGCAACAGATTAATATCACATTAAATAACTTTATGCAAAAGTGATAATTTAGTGCAGGGATGCCACAAACGACTTTTCATACTATTTTTTCAACCTTGGTGACTGGGGTATCTTTATAAGCATAATCAAAAGCTACTAATTTCAAAATTTCTGTGATTTTTTTCAAAAAATTCACCAAATGTCAATGAAAATTTGAACCCCTTATTAAACTAATAGTGGAGGAAAAAAATATTTTTCACATTTTTCTTTAGAAAGCAAATTTTCCAAGGGATGTCAGTTCTTAACTTTTGTCCTAAGTCGTGGCAACCAAGATATAGGAAAACACCCAAATCTGATTGCTAGATTGTCATGAAAGCCTTTTTAGAAAATATTTAATTTTTTAAATTTTAAAATTCAAACCTTTTGGTGAAATCTTCAACATCTGAGCAACTAAAATAGGTTTTAAGATTAGACTTTTTTGCCACTATTTTTAAAAATTTATGCTTTTAATGCTACTATTTTACAAGTGCTTTTTCTGTAGCATCCCTGTTAGTGCTATAGCTGGATATTCATTTAGAGAGTTAAGACTTCAAATATTCAGAGCTCAGTTCTTCCTTTCATTATGATGGTATTCCCTCTTTCTATTTCTAATGTCAAAGCTTATCAATTATGGTCGCTATCTATTCTACTTATTGTTAAATTTATATGTTAAAAATTAAATTTGGCCAATGAAAGAAAATTTGCTCTACAATTAATAAACAAGACTTGATACTCAACCATGTAATGTGATGATTGATGCATTATGTGTTTGTTTAATAAGGATAAATTTTCCCAGTTATTCATTTAACAATTGACATAGCCATGGTTAATGAAAATGTTTGTAAAACCAAATCGAATATGATTAACTGTTTCATAGGAAGAATGTATAGAATGTGTTAGTTCTTTTAGGAAGATGATAAAATACATTGGATAACGATGCCATTGTAATGAAAAATTACAATAGTAATTTTTAAAGTTTGTCTTGGATAATACATGTTAGACAGTTATCCTTGTTTAGTTAATAGAGAACTTTATTGTTAAATACATTTATATGATTATTTTATTTGCTGTACATATATTGTTTGTGTTCATTATCACGTTTCTTACATTCTAATATAACAAAAAATGTATTCCTATAAGTCTTAAATTAATGAACTTTCAGGTATGGGCACGAGTAGTATATTAGCAGGAGCGATTGTTAGTGTGTTATGGTCAGTATCTGGGAAAAGCTTTGATAAAATAGCTGTTGTACATGCGGTAAGTCAAGATTTAATTTGTCTTGAGAGTTGTTTCAAAACTCTATCACAATATTTTTTCTTTGTACAGTCACAGGGAAAAAAACGAACCACCCCCTTTATTTCAAGCACCATTCATAGAACAAATTCAAGGATATCATTCAATAGGAAATAACGTACTCTACAAATTCAAATGCATAAGGGTGCTTCATATCAAACTTTGCACAAACAACAAAATTTCCGATGGAAACACCCTGTTTTGATGGCTTAATCAGATTCCGCATCGCTAAATTAGTCTAAATATGAAATTTCATGACTTTACTATCTTTATATCCAGAGATATTCAATGTTAAAATTACTGCCAATTTCAGGGATCATCTCCACTTTGAAAATCGCTATTCGTATATCGAGATTAACTGTAGTTATGGCTACACGAATTTCAAATTTGAACACTATTTCAAACGTATTTGTCATCACGTGCAAACGATCCAAGAATTATATTTACTATGCAAATGAAAACGATTCTAGAATTATGTTATATTTATTATGCAAGTGTAAACGATCTGAGAATTATTATATTTATTATACGAGCTCAAACGGGATATTGTGAATTGTAACCATGATTAAAATGTGATAAAAGAAGGATTTTGGAATTGAGAACAATTCAATACGGAGAAAGTGTTGATAGATGTTCTGTATAATTTTGTATCATCTTTAGTGTTCTTAATTAATGTTAATTTTTTAATTAGCTTTCGTCTCCATGTATGCAACCAAAAAGCCTACGTACAATTATTTAATACAATCGAACTGATATTCGGATTAAATGAAATTTCCAACCATTTTTCAAGAATTTAAACATTCCCCAAGTTTGTCAGACGTTTTCTAAATTTTTGGTTGCCCCCTAAAATCGCCATAATGAGGAAAATTTAATGTAGCGCAAAAACTAACCATTGGAATGGAGCTGAAATTTTGCATGGTCATATTAGTCTTGAATCGATTCCCATCAAAATACAATAAGGTTCCTATTCATAATTTTTTCAAATATTAATTTAATAATTATTATTACATGCTAAAAACTATTTTTAAAGTAAAATATCAGGTGAAATTTTTTTGGGTTGCTTAACAGTAACATGGTACAAAATATCACGGCTATAGAAATATTATATAGGAAGATATCCATAAAAGTCTGAGAAACTGATTTAACATTAGGTGCTCCCAATCTTTATACTCATAACTTCGAAACGCTAAGACCTAATAACATGAAATTTGGTATCTGAAGTTAAATTTTGATATAGATTTGAAATTGTGTCAAAATAGAGGGTTTCTATTGGAAATTATGAAATTGGTGCTCAATTTGATATGAAGACGGTCCCTCATGCAAATTTTATGCATTTGAATTTATAGATGTTAGTTGCTGTCATACGCCATCTTTGAATATTCTGTACTGTTAAAATTGCTCGAAAGAAGAGGGGTGGTTCGGGTTTTTTTTTCTGCGACTACATTATAACAGCTATAATCTTACTGTTTGAGTATTAGAATTTAAGTCAGGTGTGTATTATACACATAGTCAATCAAGAAAGTGGAAAACTTTATCATCGATAACATTTAAACACATAAAAATGTCTATAAATCCGATTAGTAGTGTTATGAAATCCAACTTATTAAAAGTTGAAAACTAACATTCATAATGTACAGCATATACTTGTGGCCTGCAGATATTTGATCTACAGGTAATACTTTCCAAATTCTACTGTGACATTGTGAAACATCAATACTACATAAAGTTATAGTGAAGTGTTCACTATACTTTTTCTCACATGTATAAAAATAATGGCTTTTATTTTTAGCTGCTCTTTTTAGCCGTAAGAGACAATAGATTAATTGAAAAATAAAGTATCTGTACTGTACCGTATAGTGTAGTTTCCAAGAGATGACAAAAGAATAAATGTTTTTCCATCAAGAGTGGGGCTGCCCTATGTAGTGGGTTTGCCCATTGCACTGGTATCCTGTGAGTTGTAAGCTGCTCTGATTTGATTCCTGTAACTCACCCTAAGTGTATTTCTCTCTTCTGTGTCATTAAAATAGTATAAATTTCACTCTATATGCATGTCCATAACTTGATAGTGTCTGTTTTGTGCAACTTAGCCAAATATAGCCCTTGCACCATAAAAAGCTGTTATTGAAAAAATTGTTACATATTAACTGTGTATCACCTACTTTATTATGCCATGCAGTGAACCACAAATTCATTCTTAAGTCTTGCACTTAAATAAATACTTAAAAAATGTTTTTATCATAGGTACTGTATGTTGAACAACTTCTTACAACCGGTGGTGGATGGCAAGATCAAGTATCTGGAATAGTTGGAGGAGTTAATCGAGGATATTCTGAAGCATCTTTACCTTTATGTGTAAAAGTAGAACCCTTATCGATTCCAGATTCTATTGTAGATGAACTAAATTCTCATCTATTGCTAATTTACACTGGAAAAGTGCGCTTAGCTAAGAATTTATTGCAGGTAATTTGAATTCAATATTTTGAGATTAAAATTAAATTTTATGTTAGTGTAGTGGTTTGCACCATTTTATAAATTATTACCCCTTGATATCTAATTTTTATAAAGTGACTTATATTATGGTTACTATTTAATATGGTTACTTTTTAAAGTCTATATTAATCAGAATTGTGTACAAATTTAATGGACATTTTTCTTTTTATTTTGTGCACATTTTAGTTTTTTGTAAAATCGCACTTCTGAAATAATTAATTCCATTATTTGTTATCAACTAAATTGTATACTACAATGAGTTTCATTATTTTTCAATTGTAGAATGTTATCCGCAATTGGTATGCTAGAGAAGAGAATGTTGTCAGGTGTTTCAAAAACTTAATAAGTCACTCATTTGAGATGAAAAGTGCTCTCCTATGTGGTAAATATTAATCTTCTATATAAGTTAATAACATTATTTTTTGTCTGCTTTATTTTTTCTGTTTCTTGCTCCTCCTGTACTTAGGGGCCATCGTAGCTCAGTGGGTATTCCTATCAGGAGCATTCCTTCCTGGGTGTATTTCTGTCTTCTGTGCCAGTAAAACTTTCATTCTGTGTGTATCTATTATTTGTTATTGTATGTCTTGTGTAGCATGGCCAAATATGGCACTTGCGCCCTAAAACCCCAAAACCAAACTATCAATCAACCTCCAGTGCTTAACTTTAATTAAACATACAATGAAAGTGAAAAACTAAATCTTGCATCAATGCAGATAAAAGTAGATATATAAGTGTTATCACTTATCACTATATTACTTTCAAATTAGTGTTGAAAGGAGTTTTTACTTTAAAAAATTTTCTGATTCGATTATTTTAGCAATAAATTGATGTGAATAAATTTGCTTTTTCAAAAGAATTTTCAAAAATGTGTTTGCTATGTTCAGAAAATGATTTTGTGGACTACTAGGAAACATAAGAGTATTTTCTGTCTTGAATTCCATCACATTCAAACATCTACAATGCTGAACGAGCACCCTTTACCTTTTTAACAAAATTTCAAATACATTTTTTATCTTTTTCTACCAAAAATATTTGGGGGTTGTGGATATGTTCCCTGTACTCTTACACTTGCATTCAAGAATATTAGTTTTGACATCAGTATCTGATAAATTTTTGGTTGTGGTCATAGTCTACCACCGGTTCAAATCTTGTTTTGTAAACGCATGGATATTAGTCTTGTGAGTAGCGGCGGCTCATCATGGCTCAGTGGGTATGCCCACGCGGTGCTAGCAACCTTCAAGTTGTAGGTGGCGCTGGTTCGATTCCTGCCAAGTGCATTACTCCTTGGGTGCATTTCTTTCTTCTGTGTCAGTAAAGCTTTCACTGTGTGGTGTCAATTACTTGATATTGTATGTCTTGTGTCTGGCGCAGCATGGCCAAATATGGCCCTTGCACCATAACCCCTCCCAAAAAAAACCAACCCAATGGGTGCTCCTTTACAAATAGCTGTGAGTTCACCCCTTGTAGTACCAAAGGAGGAGAGGTTAGTGTTTTGCTTGGAAAAAGAAAACATGTTTGTACATTTAGAAAAGATTGTGGCAGTACAGTTTAACTAATCACACTACCTACAGCTATCCAGGACTTGTGACAGATGCACAGTTAAATTCGGCAGCAGTGTGAGGATGTTTCCTCAATAATTTTGCCACATTTTTTCTTGTCTGTAGGGTAATAAACTATGCTTGCAGTCCACATAACTTGATTATATAAATCGAGCTACGTGGATTGTAAGCATAGTTTATTAGTTTTTAATCAAAAATAAGTTCCTTAATATTTAAGTTTTTTATTTGATAAATATTAAATTTGGTCTTTTTGAATATTCTTATCAGGGAACTTTCTTAAAATTGGTGAACTGATGAATACATATTGGGAACAAAAGAAGGTCCTTGCACCAGGCTGTGAACCAGCAAATGTGAAGGAGATCATGGACTTGACCAGACCGCTGTCCTATGGGCAGCTATTGGTAGGAGCTGGTGGTGGCGGCTTTATGTGTGTCTTAACAAAAGAAGCAAATGCCATGGAACAAATAAAAACTGCACTGAATAGATACAAGGTATGTCAGAATAGCACTTTTTTATTATTTTATTTTTTAAAGTACGCTAGATGGTTATTCCTATATTTTGTTTCATTGTAGGAAAGACAGAGGCTATCTTTTCATGCTGTAAGTGTTCATCCTGAAGGGCTGGAAATGATAAGAATTAGTTAATTTGGTTTTTATATATAGTCAAAAAATATAATTTAGCTGGAGAATGTAAAAGTATATTTAAATAAGAGGTGAAAGGATCAAAATATAAATATAGTAAAGTAAAAAATTATTTTGGGTAGATTAGAAGAATTTTTTTTTTAATTTATTAAATTATGCACTCACAAACATATTTTTACTTCTAGATCTATTGAATTAAAAGAGAACACTTTGTATTTGTGATACTTAATTTAGTTTTATAAAGTTCAAATTAGGCACAATATTTGTTAACTGTTGCACTAAAAGTTAGTCTGATAAATACATTTAATTGAAATTAAATGTTGAACAAATTTTTCATTAGAATAGTTTTTCATTTTGATGATTTAATTTAGATTATGTTTTAACAAAAAACTGTAAATTTTATATTCTAATGCATGCTGCACAATGGATGTTTTAAAATTATATTCTGACAAAATTTGTATAGTTACTTGATTGTACATAATTTATTCCAGAAATTTGTTCACAATCAATTTATATTCCATGGTATAATTATAAGAGTATGCATATATCCGTATTTTATTTTTGATATGTATTTTATTCATATTGTTATTTTGTTAGATGTTTTAATAAGCATTTTATAAATAAACTATTTATAATTTTATATTATGAAAAAGATGCTGACTTTATTTTTAAATAAAATATTGAAATTTAAAATTATGTTGTCTTATCGTTGATACAAAGAAATTATCACATTAATGCTAGTTAATTTTTTGCACTTTTCGATATACAACACATGATTTTCAAAGAACTCAATATCAAAGATTTAAATACTCATGTATTTTAGTAATAATTTTCCATTCAAACTGAGTTAATAATTTCTAAGTACATTTATTTACAAATGCTAGTACTAAATTTAACAATTTAGCCTTCTTGCTTCTCAATATCTGAACAATACAATCAAAACTATTAAGTGCTGTATATGAGTCCAAATGTTCACTATTCATTGGTTGTTTAAATATTATAATTAAATAGATTTCTAAGCAGCAAATAAGATGACAGTCTAAGATGTAGCTGGCCTACATTTGCATGTCGACTTGAAAACCAGAAAACATCAAGCAGCCAGCCTTGTATCACCACATGTGAGGATCGAACTTATACAACCAAATGTTTCAGCATATTATACAAGTGTTCTCAATTCCTACAGTAGGACTTGCTTATAAAAGTACATTTTAGAAACATCAAATGACATTTTTTACTAAACTTAAGTTTTAACACACATTCATTACATGATAGAGCATATTTCTACAAAAATTGATTCAAATTTTATTTAACAATTCACAATCGTTGATGTTAAACAAAACAAAAATACATATGTGCGTTGGATATAATTTACAGTTACTTTTGAACTTCAATACCTACAAGCAATTATAAAGTATTATGTTCTCATTACACATAACCCTTTCAGAATATATAAAAATTAAAATCTTCAGTTAAATCATTGCAGTTGATATAGAATTCAGTCATTTTTAAATGTTTTAACCCCAGGATAGCTTGGGTTGAATTAAATATAGATTGGAAAGTGATCTGAAAAGTGATCTTTCATAGAAAAATACAATTGTCAATTTAGTGTTCAGAAAATAAATTTAATAACTTAATTTTCAATAATTTAAAATTTTCCACAATTTACTTGACACATATTGTATAATCATATGCATTACATTCATCAATATAATCCCTTATCAATCTGTAATCACTTATTCTCAATTCCATAAGTGTGTTTTAAGAAACTTATGACAAATTATTTTGGAATGATATCCATAATATTAAGGCATATATTGGATTAAAATTTTCAAGTAGTGATATGGAATAAAAAATTATCATGATTTAAAATTATCTTCAGTATCTAAAAATCAAGTTACCATTTCTTTAGAGAAAAAAGATACATTTTATTTTGAATCATAGTTAATTCGATTTTCAGCCTTGATAACTATTTTACATGGTAAAATCAGAAATCAAAATTATTGTTTGGAAATATTTCAGTTATGCATCATCATAATTATGCAAGATTCATATTTTGGAATTTATTTCAAAGAAATCATTTCCATAATTTGTATACATTTTTACTGAATCTGGAATTAGTGGTTTTTAGTAATTAAATTAATTGCTTTTAAGTAATTAAATCTATAAATTCACCATAATCAGTTAGATTTCCAATTACTTAAATGAAATACAATCTGATGCAAGCCAATACTGTAAAGATTTTCATGATTGCCAGAAAAGTTTTGCCAAAATGCAGCTCTGAAGCAAATTTGACACCTTAGATCAAAGGTATTAATAAGAATCAGAAATTTGTTTTTAAATTTACCAATATTTGTGTCACCATTTTACACGTACTTCACTAAAAAATTACAAACATTTTAAGATTTCTGAATCCTGAAAATTGAGAATTCAAAACTTTATGAATATTTGACATGCACTTTTCTGGGCAGTTTACATCTCATTTCTTTGTAACTTCAAAATTAGAAAGTAGTCACGGAAAAAGAACTAACCACCCCCTTTATTTTGAGCACTATTCAGAGCAAATTCAAAGATATCATTCAATAGGGAATAACGTCCTCTACAAATTCAAATGGGAAAAAATTGCATTGGGGCCGCCTTCATATCAAATTTTGCAAATAAAATTTCCAATGGAAACACCATGTTTTGATGTCTTAATCAGATTCAGCATCATTAAATTAGTCTAAATATGAAATTTCATGACTACTAACCTTATATCCGGAGATAATCAATGTTAAAAGTTTTGGGTACCCCCTAAAATCGCAATAATGAGGAAAATTTAATGTAACTCAAAAACTGACGATTGGAATGAGCTGAAGTTTTGTATGGTCATATTAGAAGTCTTGAATCGATTCCCATCAAAATATAGTAAGGTTCCAATTCATAATTTTTTTTAAACATTAATTTAATAATTATTGCATACTAAAAACTATTTATAAAATAAAATATCAGATGGATTTTGTATGGGTTTAACAGTAGCATGGTACAAAATATCAGCGCTATAGAAATATTTTGGAAGATATCCATAAAAATCTGATTTAACATTAGGAGGGAGTTCCAATCTTTCTGTGCTCATGACTTCGAAACTGTAAGGCCTAATGACATGAAATTTGGTATCTGAAGTTAAATTTTGATATAGATTCAAAATTGTGTGTCAAAATAGGGAGTTTTCATTAGAAATTATGACATTGGTGCTCAATTTAATATGAAGACGGCCCTTTATGCAAATTTTATGCATTTGAATTTATAGACGTTATTTCCTGTCAAACGCCATCTTTGAATTTTCTCTGTTAATATTGCTCGAATGAGGAGGGGTGGTTCAGGGGGTTTTCTGCGACTACCATAGTGACCATATTAGAATAGAATGAAAAGTGAGTAATTGACAAACGAAACACCTCATGAACATTAAATGCTGGATACTTGCAATCATACCAAATGCAGCAGAAAAACAGTTAAAATATTATATCCTCTTGTTTACTGATTCTCTGACTTATAAATACATTCGTGACTACTAAACTTATCAGTGAATGAGTGCTTCTTGTCATTCAACTTTTAAATATGCTGTTATCATGGTATGCTTTACAATGAAGTACAAATCAATGCAAAATTGAAATTTCCGATTGCTTTCTCACACAGGAAGTTCTCTGCTGTTCAAAGCTGTTTAGAAGAGATTATGTGAAAAAGAATTGCTTTCACTATTCAGTTAATATTTTGTCTTTTATATTTAAAAAGTATTAAGATATTGTGTTTAATCCCAGTTTTTCCACTATTTTTCCTGAACGGCCTCTCAGAAGCAGTACCATCTGGATTTTCGTGATTTCTCAGTGACATTGTCCATCACAGCATGCAGAGATACCTACAGATTGTATAATCCTCAAAGGACTAGTAAGTAGGGCTAGTCTAATTAGTCCTCATACAGTGAAAATTAGAGTAATAAATTGGATTTGGCACAAGAATTTAATTCAAATACATTTTGGTCAAATTCCTGCATTAATCTTCCTGGTGGTTGCCTCGAGGTATCTCATTAGCAAAACTGACTAGATCTTGATCTTGTCTCATCTTCAAAAAATCGGTGAAATCTTCATGACAAGGTATCTTGTCATTAGCAAATTGGACAGATCTTGATAGATGAGATATCTTGTCCAAATCACTTGGAGGGTTAAAGAGGTTTACATATTATCAACATCACTAATCATACATTTTGTAACAGTGACCTATAATTTTTGACACTAAAGTATCAAGGAACTAAATCTTAACATACAAATGCAAAGTTTCAGGTAGTCAAGGTATGAAGTTTACTTGTTTATCTCACTCAGTATAAATAAAAAGATTGCACCAAGTCTATTAGCCTGTGAGATTTGAGGCCCTGAAGAACCAGCTCAGGATGGTGAATAAGCTACCCTGAAGGACAGCCAAGACAAGATCACAAAAAGAAAAGCTAGCATTCAGTCAGCTAGAGGTGACATCTATTGAATTCAGATACAGCTAAATTCTGGAGAGGGAGTACTGTAGAAAACTTAGCCATCATTATAAAAATTAACTTAGAATATTATTATGTAAGCACTGTAACGAATTTTAATCATGAAGTATGCTTTGGTAGACTGAAATTGTTCTGTCTTTCTATGCTCTGCTACAAGCTAATATTGCTACATTATCATCAGTAATTGGACACTGACAGGTAATATGAATGTCATCTTCCTGATCAATATTCTTGGGTTTATCAGCATGTGAGAGATGATGCATATGAGTATTTTGTTCTTAACTTTCATAACAATTATCAAAAAGCATTTATCAATTGATATTTTAAAATGCATTTTAAAAGAGAGGTGGTTTGTGTTGAGGTTTGCACATAGACAATGCAAGAAATAGCTCAAGACCAGTGTTGCAACAGATCAAATGCAACTTAATGACAGCATGAACTGGAACATCCTTGAGGAACTTATGGATGGGGCTTGAGCATCTCACCATACCTTAAAAAATATCCTTATTTAATTAGCTCTCAGGGGCACATCCCCTTTAGGTGTGTATGAGCTTCAGCCTCAAGGTACTCAAGTGATTTTTTTCCCATGGAGTTTAGTGTCTAGTAAACACGGGTGTTGCGCAACTTAGATACCCAAGCTATCTTTTTCTGCTTTCTTCCTACTATTCTATTCCCCAATCCCTCTTTCCTTTCACAACATTTTTTACTTGAAGTTGTCTGTCTTGTGTTTGGTGCAACTTGACTAAATATGGCCCTTGCATCATAAAACCCCAAAACAACCAACCAGCCTTTATTAATGGGTTTGTTAAAAATCTTGGATGAAGATATTTCTGACATTTTCTCCATGTTTAGTCCATTTATCTGTTACTTTTTATCGTATTTACAGAAGTGTCCATAATTTATTTACAATGGTTGAATAAAATAACGCTTTGAAATTATTTTATATTTATTAAGAAAGTTATGAACATCCCCTCTTTTATCTTATACAGCTTCTATCTGTCTTGAAACAAAAAACTTGTCTAGAGAACACTTTTCAAACTACTCTACTTCAAAGAAATAAATTTTTAATTTAAAAATCGTGACACCTTACACATTTATAGTTCACTTGGTTTAATCATCTCAAATTACTTGCAAGTTGCAAGCAGTGCCAGTTCAATTCCTCCCTGGGTGTATTTCTCTCTTCTGCATCAGTGAAACTTTCCTTGTGTGTATGTTTATTTACTTAGCATTGATTGATATAGCTTGACCAAATATAGCCCTTGCACCATAAAACCCAACATGCCATTTCAAAGTACTACCCCTTAAATTAGCTTAAGAGCCAATATAGACCCCACCCGATTGAAATCCTTGGCGTGTGCTTGAAAACATCAACATATTCCTTCAGTTAAATTGTATGAATTAAGATTTGATTTACTTTACTATTTTATAACACTTTAAAAGCTCTGCACATCATAAACACATATGTTAAATGGTGAGTGACAAAATACAATTGTTAATTATGTTACCTTGATTTTATAGAACAAAGTGTCATGGCTTAGTGGGTTTGCCCACTGCACTAGCAATCTGAGAGTTGTAGGCAGCACAGGTTCGATTCCTCCCTGGGTGTATTCCTTCTAAGTAAAATTTTTTGTGTGTATGTCGATTAATTGACATTGTCTTGTGTTTGGTGCAGCATGTCCAAATATATGCCATAAAAAACAACCAACTGAACATAAGTATTTTGATCACGGGTTTGAAATTAGCATTCGTTAATTGTATTTAGCACCTATAAATTTCATTTTAATTAATAAGTTTTTCCACTCAGTTGCCGAATTTTTCCTCTTGTATGATGCAAATTTTAGCCAATCAACAATCTACTCCGACTTTTAAAATAGATGCATGAAGTCACACGATCCCTCATCCTACTCAACTTCATAACCGTGGTCAAGTTTACTATATTTGACATTGATCTTTTATTATCTTGCAAAACTTTTCATCCAAAAAATGCAAAACAAAATAGTGCCCTTAAAAAAGAAAATGTTTAAACATGCAAATGGTTACAGTAGGCCTTATTGCATGTTTAAAACACATCCAGGTAAACAAAATAACTTGAAATTGCATGTAATTAGAACATTTTGTCAACTGAGCATGAAGTTTGTTAGGTTTCATGGTACAAGGGTCCTATTTGGCCAAACTGTGCCATACTCAAGGCAGACAATGTCAAGTAATGGACATTTTTGGCAGCCAAGGAAAACTTTTTTAATGCCCCCATTGACACCTAACTTTTGCTACCAATTTGAACCCCATCTTAATCATTTAGATCGAATTCATTGTTCTTGTCACTTTTGTCTTCATGGATTAACATATGTTTATTTAAATAAGACTGGAAAGCAAAACTCTTGTCACACAGTTTACACACAAATTCATCATTCATAACATGCTGAGATTTATGAGCCTTCAGATCACTCTCACTTCTAAATAGCTTCCCACAAGAATTGCATCTATATGGTTTCGAACCCCGATGGATGACTCTGTGCCTGTGGTAACTCGAACGGTACTTGAAGGTTTGAGAGCAATCTGGGCATGCTATGAGTTTTTTAGCAGTGTGCAGAATCTCATGTCCATTCAATGTTTTTTTGTTCTTGAACAACTCGCCACAGAGATGGCACTGAAATCTGGGGGAGTCAGGGGAGTGGTACTTCAACACATGCCTCATCAAGCTAGTTTTATAACAATACGAGGTGTCGCACTCTTTGCAGTGGTATCTTTTATGACTTTCGTGAACCTGCATGTGAATAGTGAGCTGGTGGGGCCTCTGAAAGGTCTTATCACACACTTCACATTTGTGGAGTGTCTTTCTCACATGTGTTAATTTGTGCTGGTGACACAGTAACTGTGAGGGAAATGAGGCATTGCATATGTTGCAGATGTGCAGAAGAG
The DNA here is from genome assembly GCA_933210815.1 of Meta bourneti. Lineage (NCBI taxonomy): Eukaryota > Metazoa > Arthropoda > Arachnida > Araneae > Tetragnathidae > Meta > Meta bourneti. The sequence goes on from OW119928.1 coordinate 76,413,503, forward strand.
AGTGCCTATCTACATGCCGCTTGAAGCTGCTGGAAAACTGGAATGTTTTATCACAAGTTTCACATTTGTATGGTACTGTAGGAAACTTTTCCTTCTTGGCCAAGGATGATGTAAAAGCCTGAGTGCTCTGGTCATGAATCTGAAAGTGAAGAGCATAATCCTCCCTGTTTTTACTCGCATGCTGACAAATTTCGCAAATATAAGTCTCTATTGTCAAATGATTTAATTTGTGGACATCTAATGTTGCTTGAGTCTTGAATACTTCTCCACAAATATCACAAAAAGGATGCTCAGGGTCCGTGACCATCTCATCACTTTGTGCAGTTTTTTCTTGTACCCAGCGCTTACTATTTCTTTCATAAATAAATTGGGATTCAGAAGTTTCTGAATTACATTTATCTGATATAGTATGAATTTTATTCTCAGCTGCATAATTTATATTACATGTTATGTTCGTTTCATTGTTGTCTTGCTCAATGCAAATGTTTTTGTCACCAACTTCAGCTGGTGTTTTGAGTGTATCATTTGATTGATCAGAAAGGGATGAGAGGCTAAATTCTGACCAAAGTTCGTCTCCTGAGAAAAAGGATGAGGAAGACAGTGAAATGAGCGACGAAGACGATGAAAAGAATACAACCTCAAAGCTATCAGTTTCACTGTCAGAACTGGAATCTGATAGTGATGATTCTGAATCGAACCCTTTTGCTTCTAATTGTTTTAAAACGTCATCCGCCATTCTTAATGTCAGAAAATAAAATTTATTAGTTTCATCGTATTTTGACAATATATTTTTTTCGTAGTTTCCTTTTACATCAAATTATAATTGCTTCTTTGTTCAAATATAGTTTGATGGGATAAATCTGCTCTTTAGCAGCCGTGTCAGTTTGTTCATATTTCAAAACATAATACTTCCCTCGCGGAAATTTGAACGTTTTATGATTCAAACCCCCAAAATTAGATCACTACATTTTGTTTGACAGACCGATTTGCTCATTTATTTACTAACATTGAATGACATTTCAAACTCATTGCCAGATTTGTATATGAAGTTTAAACTTATCGAAATAGAGCTTTGTTGTAGCATATTTTAAAATTGTTCGTAAAATTATCAGAAACTAAATGAGAAACTTCTGTTTCGCAAGCCAAAAGTAGATCGCGTTGTCTTTGTGGTAGAAAGAGCTTACTACAGAGTAAAATATTTTAGTCTGGAGCTTACTATACGCATTCCAAATTGAGTAACCGGAAATGAAATTCGTTTTCCGGAGGTTAGTTCACTGAAAATCCCTCTCAGTTATAAAACATGGAACCGTCTTTAATATGGTGGTGGAATAAGGTCATTTATTAAAATTAGAAGCGACACGGCTGCTATGCTTTAATCAAGTGTAATGTAAGTTCACGGCCGTTCCTGTCGTGGCCTCAAATGTCCTCACGTTCGCATGGTGTGGAAATTTGGAGAGTGGGGTGCCAGCTCAGGTGTTCTCGTCATCTGCCCGTAGTTCAAAATTACGAAGCGTTGTCCTTGGATATTTTCCTTCGTGATTGATCCGGACCATCGCCAATAGCCATTTGCTTTGCTCCAGTGGAACATTAATTAACTACATATGTTGGAAATGGACCGCGGGATAACTCATTCTTTTCAGTGTAGGCTTTCGTGATTTATTCGTCAGGGTCGTCTTGCGGTTGTTGAGAGGCCTTTCAAATGAAGTGAGGCGAGTGTAGTTTCAGTTCTCACTTCTTGGTTAAGCCCCCTCTGCCGGTTTCAGTTCGCACTTTATCGAGTGCGAGCGTTACATTTTCACTTGTCTGTTGTTTATGTGCCTACTGTTTCTGTGCTGCATGTGTTGATGTTCATGTATGTGCTGTGTAATAAAAAGTCAGATTTGAAAAAGCAATCTCGGAGGATGGTTGTGGATTTTTTAGACTCCTTGTCCTTTCGTTTGATAGAGAATCATTGTGCGTCAAGTTGACGTGAACGGCCCTACAACTTTTATGGAAAAGGAATACATTTTGTTTTAGAGAGTTGTTCCCTACAACCTACCTTCTCAACATTTCTAATACTAATTTCAGTTCTCGATTATCAAGAAACTTTGCGTGTGTTGAAAGAAAATGTTCAACGAAGATTTTAATAAAATTGTCGAAAATTGAAGTTTTCGCTTTATTTTTATAAGCGCATGTAAAAAGTACAAAAGTCTACATGCAAACCCATCTGATCATATATTTTCTAAGCGTGGTGGTGCCATCTATAGGAAGTTTCGAGCAGTATGCAAAGCTACTGTTACGGCGCCATCTATTGCATATATGTTAAATAATAGACTAGATGAATAAATCACATTGCAAACCTGTAAAAATTTCACAGGCTTTAAAAACACATCAAAAGGCTAAACAAATTAAAATTCACAGAATCCTGTTTTACTATCAGTGGATAATTTCTAAAAGTCTGTGCCATCTGAAGAAAGTTTGAACATATACTATAAAAGTAATAATTGTGACGCTATCTATATATTGCCTAAATATTAACTAATAGATATGAAGACTAAATTGCATTACTTATCTATGAAATACAAAGGATGTAATACATGAATAGATTATAATAACATGGACCCCCCCCCCCATTCAAAAATAGCACTTCTGTTCAGATACATTTGATTTTTTTTACGGCTAATTCTTGTAACTGGCAATTCGAAAAATTTGGAGTATTACTTCTCACTGCAACATTGGAAAAATCAGGGATAAGCGATGACAGTAAATTCAACGTGATTAAAAGGGTTTTGATTTTAAATAAATAATTTTTTATGTAAGTTATGTATTTATGTAAATAAATATGATCATATACAAAAAATCACTCGAAGCTCGAAGGTTTCTCTTTGTTGATTCCATTGAAGGATGCCATTAGAAACCTTTAAACTTTTCTCCCTCTCCAAAATAAGACTGCTCTTAGCTGAATAATCACAAGGAATTTCCAAGAAATGAACAATAGTTTTTGAATTTTATCCTTTTTGCTCAGTTCAGCCCCTCTGACTCCTGGGAGTACTACAGCTCGTTGACGGGCCCCGGAAGTAGGGTGATATCTCTGATGACCCGGTATCATGGCAAGGGGAAACCTCCTTATTGGGCCCCTTCCTCAATTGCTGTCAAACTGAAAATTTTGGTTTTTATATGGGAAGTTGTAGATATTATTAACCAGTGGATTTTACAATAATATTGTATTGCTTTGTTCTTTCCTGGATGTAAGATTCTCCGACCAGACACTGAGGAATGCTCGAAGGAGTGTCCCTTGGTGATTAGACGGGGTGCGGAAGAATTTCGGAGATGAAAAAAGAGGAACTCGAAAGACCGACAGAAGTTGATACGTAGGTAGAATTTACGTCACACTGGGGCAACACCGAGGGCTACTGGCGGCGCAACGGGATCAATCCCGAAGGGAAAGACCGAAGATTACACCTCGTAATTGTACATCCCGGTCAGATGATGAGGTAAACACCTGAGCTGGCACCCATTCTCCAAATTTCCACACTACGACAACCGTGAGGACATTTGAGCTCATGACAGATTTAACGTGTTCCTACGTATACGAGGTCATTGATTGGATCGAGTCTCGAACTCACAACCCTCCTGTTGCTAATACGCTACTCTACCAACTGGGTTACTAGGACAAGAAGAGGGGAGGATGTGAGAGAAATCCTTCGAGTGTCACGTCTATGAGACTAAACAATTGTAGTTTTAATGTAAATTGCATACAGAAAAACTATGACAGAAGTGCAAATAAACGTTTTAATGCAATGTACACCTAGAAGCGTCATCCTTTAGTAGGACGAAGAAGAACGAGTCATCGTACTTGTTATTTGATTACCAAGACGTTATCTTTTTGTTAGGACTTCCTACTAACGCCGGTATGGATAGAAATTTCGTGTATAATCTGCTCATTATTTTTCATTTCAATTGCCGTGGCGCCCAAGGGACATTACATCTTGAACCTAAAAAAATTCAAGAATGGATAAAATACAGAGATACTTATTAAAACAAGAAGCAGAATTTACCGTCAAGGCATAAAATACAAAAAAGGAAAAAAACACGAAGACATATTATACATTTAGTCTCTTCTTAATAACGGTGAAAAACAGTTTTGTTCGACAGAGTAGTGGAGGAGACATTTGGCATCCACAATCACGGCGCCCGTGTAAAGAAGGCACAAAGGGTAGATTGGGTCATTGTTGTGCCTTTCTAAGCAGCACATCCTCGACTTTGTTATTAGGAATGCCACAATTAAGGAACCGACTGCAAGATTTCTCCCACGGTCGAAAAACTGGTCCAATATTTCCTGATTCTAGATGTTTACTTTTAGGTCACTTTTTATAGTTTTCCTTTTTCAATCTTTTAATAATTTTATTTTTTTCCGTTTATTTTTAGGGTTTTAAGGCACGCTTGGTAATTTTCGTGTTTTTATCGTATTAGAAAATAGTTTTGTCCTGGGATTTAATCAAATTTGTTTTGAAACAGTTCCAAATCACAATCTTTCATCAGCTGTTTTGTTTTTACTACAGAAATACGATAGAAATTAATCAACTCTATCAAAAATCCGTTATCTGCCTTTCGCCGCAAAACAAAACCTTTCCACTCTTTTCAATTTGTACATGATTCATCGACACCGGAAAACTGGAAAAGGCTAGTGGGAGTCTAGTCTAGAAATTGTAGAAAACGATAGATTATTTTACTTTTGGGTGTTCAAGTTGTGGATGGAAACATTAAATGCTGCCAAAAACAATTCATCCAAACTAAAATAACGCTTCCCAAATTGTAATCCGCAGGACGGTACTGTTCCCCGGACAAAAATTCCCGGTCCTTCGAAAATACTACCTAGTCCCCATATTAGTACCATCCTATAACTCAGAATGATTCTGAACCATATTTATCGTATGAAGGATTTACTAGTTTCGATGATTACTTCTGGTCAGCAAGTAAATTTCCTTATTTGAAGTCCACTGGCATTGAAAAGCCGACAGTTTTTGAAATAGTAGCGAATAGCCTCAAATGGTTTCAAACTATGGTTCATGATGTTTGTCATGAGCAATGGATAATGTAAGCGCGTGTACGGATTCGTGCATTTAATTTTTATTGTAGGCATGCAACTGCTACTAGCGTATTTGTAAACGTTATTGTATCTTGATAGTATATTTGTTAAGCACATGCAAACTGTGATATTAGTAAATGCATTTTTAATTATGCATATGCAAACTGTAACTTTGATATGGAATGTGATAAAAAATTAATTTGGAATTTCAAAAATTGGGGTAGTTGAATTAACATCGCACTGGAGCAACAACGAGATATTGGCAACGATCCAGGATTCATGCCGAAGTGAAAGATCCGAGGACGACACCTGGTATTTTCGAACTACTGTCAGATGAAGAGGTAAACATCTGAGCTTTCACCCTATTCTCTGAACTTCCATACAACGCCAAAGTGAGGACATTTGCGGCCACGACAGATTTACCGTGCACCAGCCCCGCTTACACGATGGTCTTTGATTGGACCGAGTTTCGAACTCGCAACCCTTTGGAAGAATTGGAGAATGAAAGTAAAATTTAGTATGGTATGGTATGATATTTTTCAATTAACGTCACACTGGAGCAACACAACGGGCTATTGGTGACGGTCCGGGATCAATCCCAAAGGGAAAGATCCGAGGACAACACCACGTAATTTTGAACCACTAAAATTTAGTAGATCCGTGTATGTTGTGAAGTTCGATTCCGGTACTGATCAGAATTTAATCCACGTGATTCTTTAACTGGTATTTTGGAAGGTATTTTAATTTACGTCGCACTGGAGCAACACAACGGACTATTGGCAACGGTCCGGGATCAACCCCCGAAGGGAAAAAACCGAGGACAACACCACGTAATTTTGAACCACGGTCAGATGACGAGGTCTCACCTGAGTTGGCATCCCACTCTCCAAACTTTCACAACAAGCCAACATGAGGATATTTGAGGCAATGACAGTTTTAACGTGCATCAGTCCCCTTTGTACACGACGTTTTTTTTTTTTTGGATTCGAACTCGCAACCCTCCCGTTGCTAGTCCGTTACTCTTCCAACTGGACCTCCGCGGCGGTTAAATTAAAGAATAGAGCTTTTTTGAAATGAGTGTTTTCAATTCACTAAAACATAGTATCCATGTGTGCTACCGAAAAGCTAATCTACAATTGTTTAATGCAATCCTTCATACACTATATGGACAAAAGTATTTGGACACTGCAGAAAATCGGCAAATATGCAAATACTGAGTTTGCCGAACGGTATGCTGGGAAGGGCATGGGTAAATAAAAAGTAGCTAATTCTTTGTATTAACTATTCATTCACTCTAGTGGAGCTATGCCGTGTGGACCTAAACTTACCGAGTTCCAACGCGGGCTCGTCATAGGATGTCATTAGTGTAATCTTTCTGTACGAGCTATTGCATCCAAATTGGATTTTCCAAAATCGAGTAGCGTATGTTATCAAGCGATGGAAGCAAGGCGGAGCAACAACAGCAAAAAATCGTCTCGGACGACAGCATAAACTAGCAGAACGTGACAGAAGATGCTTGCAACGCCATGTCAAGAAGTCGCGCACTTCTGCCGCTGCGATCGTTGCATCTGGGAAATGCATCTGGGAGATCCGTTAATGTCAAACTATCCGCAAAAGGAGGGCCTACAGTTACTAAATAGAATAATAAAGCACTTTTCATGGAAAACATGCAGTATCCAAATACTTTTGTCCATATAGTGTATACAGGATGAGTCTAAACTAAAAATACAAACTTCAGGGGGTGATAGAACACACAGCGCGTTTGCATCGACAACTCTCGGAAAGGGGAAGTTTCCACGCTGACATGTATGAGACCCCCATTGAGGATCATGAAGATCTTGTTGCCAGGCTTTCAGTAGCTGCGGCAGAAGTGCCTGGTATTTCCCAGACCACACGGGAATCCTTACGTCGGCGATGCGAGGCCTGCATCAGGTGTGGTGGTCGACATTTTGAACAGCTTCTGTAATTGTGCATTTGAGTTGTACTTACCGACTGATGTTTGTACATGTCGTTTCATTTCCATGTGAAAAGTTTCTCATGTTTTGTTCATGTCATTTCTTTCTTACCCGTTGTTCTTTGTACTTATCTTTAATTTATGCAAATCTAATTGTATTATCTCGTTTTATCAAGCAGTTATTGATGTTTATTTGACATTAAAGCGTTGTTTCCATATTTCATGCCTCTTCTCCTTTCCAACTTGCATCGGACCGTGTGTTTGTGCCGAAATGGAAAGCGCTCTCTAGCGGCCAACCGCTGCACTTGCGACCATATATTCTATGGTGAAAAGTATTTGTTTCGTTGTGTTCTATCACCCTCTGAAGTTTGTATCATTAGTTTAGACACCCTGTATAATCAGAACACCCGAAAAACGACTAATGAGTCTTCATCTCCAGTCCGCGGTAGCGCGGTTGGAAGAGTGGATTAGTAATCGGAGGGTTGTGAGTTCGAAACTCGATCCAACCAAATCCTGTCATGTACGTGGGGGCTGGGCATGTTAAATCTGTCGTATCTGTCTTTTAAATTTGTCGTCACATTGGTGTGGTGTGGAAGTTTGGAGAGTGGGGTGTCAGCTCAGGTGCTGACCTCGTCATCTGACCGTGATTCGAAATGAAGAGGTGTCTCGGATCTTGCTCTTCAGAATTGTTCCCGGACCGTCGGCAACAGCCCGTTGTGTTGCTCCAGTGCAACGTTAATTCAACTACTTACCAGATAATATGAGCAGTGAGGTATCATTTTCTCTGTGTTCTCTCATTTTTCCCCCTTTGTAAAAGACAACCTTAAGCGCTGACAGCACTCTGATCGGGCTTAAAATGATTCGCAATTTTTATCTTCGAGGGAAAGAAACGAGCGAATCGAGTTGACTGAAAGGTTGTATAAAACAAATCATTACATCTCGAAGATCATTAATTTCGATCCAGTCTCGGCATCCCTAGTTATTAATGCTAAACTACCCTAGTTGTTAATGCTAAACAACTGAATAGGATTTTGTCTGTAGTGTCTCTAGAGGGGGGGTGTCTACTTTCTGTCTACTTTTCCTCCTATCATTTCGATGTTTTATCCTTATGACATGCTGATGAAGAGGAATGTAACAAGGAAAACCTCGACATTTATATCTTTTCTCTATTGACTGCGCACGGAAAGGTTTCACTGGCGGAAGTTATAGCTGTCTTGTTTCTGTTAAGTTCTTAATTCATTAGAAGAATTAACGAATCCACTTCCGGTATTCAGTAAACCGAACATGTAACGAATACGTCTGACTGACTTTTTAATTAAATTATGAATATATATGTGTTCAAGTCAAGCATTTCCTTGTCACATTGAATATTCTATTCCCTGTTCATTATATATACTTTTCTACTCAAAACAAAATTGACCATCAGAATGCAATTCATTCCGAAATTGTAACTTATTTGGGATTGTTTGGCATTTTATGAATTGAAACCTTTTCCGATATTCCCTAAACTTTACATGTCAGCGGTACATTCAAATCGCATTCAAACGGACAAATTTTTTCGATTGAGAGAAAACAACGTCCGTAACATTTTTTGTGTGACAGGGACAAAACAAAAACCGGCCGAGACCTCGAGACGCGCCTTTCAAATTGGGACAATCGGTCAAACAGCGATGTGAGACAACCCTAATTACTCTGAAAATTCTACAATTCTACTATTGCGAGCGTCATTTTAAGTTACGATTCTATAGTGAATAAAATTTGAGTTCGTTCCATTGCGAACTAATGTAACGGGGAAAAAATGCAAATTGTTCTTTCAACTACCGTTATACGCTTTGACAGTTCCACAACGCAATCGTTTGCAACAATTATTTAGGAGGCGTATGTTCATCATTATGATGTGGCAACGGATTACAAAACACGAGAAGCTTTCTTTGATGGAAATTGAATTTGATGTCTTTATTGAAATGTCAATCACGTGCGGTATGGAGCCAAGTTAAATAAGGATTGCTCCGTTTTCTTATTTCTTTCGGACACGAGAACTTGTCCAGCGGGTGTACAGCGTGGACTTTACGTAATCACGTGTCCTAATTTCCGGTTTGAAGCAGCGTGAAAGTTCATGACCGAGAAAACTCGAACGTGTGGAACATTTATCCTTCCAGTAAACACTGCCATTGAAAGTGATGAGAGAAACAAGGGGACAGTGGACTTTAAAATAAACTTTTGCAGTTTTCTTCCGATATTTATTAAATTCTCACAGACTTTGTTTTCTTCTAAAAAGCCTACACATACATATATAGTTTGGTCCAAAAATATTTATTAATTCGGAAGTTACATAAAACGTGGTAAAATCTTTTGATTAAATTAGCACAAATTGATAGGTACCACGTGCATTAAATTTACGTAATAGTCTGTATACATATCAAATCAAATCAATGTATCGTATCAATCAAATGAACTCCATTTGGTGAGTTTATCTCAAATGTAAAGCAAAATATATTATTCTAAAACACTTTCAATTTTGAAAAAAGCTTAGGTTAAACCGCATTTTAACCCAAAATTTTAGAAGCATGGTAAATTTCTCATTTGCCAGATATATGCAAGCGATTTCAAGGATTATCCAAAAAATTCAAGTAAATCAATTAGAACCAAATGCGCAGGGAACAGTTTGAAATCAGAAGAATGTCAAAAATATCAATCGGAGCAGAGGTCGACAAGCTCCAATGTTCAGACGGGTGGTATTTCAGAAATAGTTTCTTAAAGTTTTATAGTTTTTCATGGATAAAATGTTTTACACCTCAAGGGAGTGCCAAACGCATATATGCTGTTAGTTTTGATTGTTTTATTGTCCATCACATTGTCAGACAAAATCCATCGAAAACATTTTTCATCAGGAATTTAAGGCGACGGTGATTGAAAATTTCCAAATTATTTTCAGGCTAAGGGCTTTCTCAAAAATTATTTCGTTACAAAAATTTCTGAATTTGCATTGATGACTTCTTATATTGCAAGTAGGTAGGTATGTTAATTAACGTCGCACTGTAGCACCACAACGGACTATTGGCGATGGTTCGGGATCAACCCCCGAAGGGAAAGATCCGAGAACACCACCACGAAATCTTGAACCACGGTCAGATGATGAGGTCACATTTGAGCTGACACCCCACTCTCCCAACTTCCACACCACACCAAAGGGTATTTGAGGTCACGACAGACTTAATGTTCACCAGCCCCTTTGTACACGACGGTCTTTGACTGGATTCGATCACGGGATTAGCAACCGGAGGGTTGCGAGTTCGAAACTTGGTCTAACCAAAGACCGTGCGTGTACACCGGAGCTTTTGCACGTTAAATCTGGACTCAAATGCCCTCACGTTGGCGTCGTGTGGAAGTTTGGAGAGGGGTGCCAGCTCAGGTGTTGACCTCGTCATCTGAACCGGGTTTCAAAATTATGTCGTCGGATCTTTCCCTTTGGGATAGATCCCGGACCGTCGCCAACATCCCGTTGTGCTGCTCCAGGGCGACATTAATTAATCACGTATCTATCAAGGGGTTTACACGCATATATATCCTTTCTGCAACCTGCACTTTTTGCTACTTCTAAATAGTTTTGACCTTCACCAATCGAACCTTTCCTAGGATTCTTCCAACTAATAGATGTTACTTAGTCATGTGTGTTGTGGTGAAAAAGCAAAACTACACTTCTCTCGGAAATCTCATGACGCTCCGAGAATAAGCCCAACTTTGCCCTTGTTGCAGAAGTATTTTCCAGTGAATGATGCGTAGTGAAGTAGTTCCTGTATGTGAAGTGAATTAAAATTCAATCTTTGAAGTGCTGCGTTTGAAAATCAATCTTTCTTTCATGTAGCCTCCAGGAATCTGTTACTATTCCGAAAAGAGATAACAATAAAATTCCTTTCTCGCCAGTCTGGAGGGACCGGATGAAACCGTAGACTTGAAATATAAATAGACTGAGTATTGCTATTGAGAGGCGCTTCAAAAAGTGTGACCAATTTGTCAGTTAGTAGTCATCTGACTGTTCTGTGACGAATTGATTTGGTTGGCCGATTTGGCATCTTATTTTGCCTCATTTAGTGATATAAAATCTTTTGACAGGGTAGGAGTGTGAATGCGTATTTCTACAGAGTGGCGACAAAAGTGGTGAAATTGCCAAAGTTTACTATGTCGCGTGGTCCAATCAAATGACGAATCAATGGATGGGCGTTTTCTCCCGTCCCGGGACCAATCAGATGATGAAGGCTCGTTTCCACATGTCAGACGAGTCTAAGGGTCACGTTACTGCTAGTTATGGTTATGATCCTGGGCATATAAAAAGGTTACCATTGCTCACCCTACTTTTATATTTCTCTATGGGTGAAACAATACAAGAAAAGGGTGCATTTTCTTCCTTCCTGGAAACCCATTAACAGAAATCAGCAACAAAGTTCGGCTTTTTTGCTTGTTTTTATGCACAGGCAATGCAAAATTGACATAAAAATTAATATTGTGAATAATAATTTATATACAAATTAATATAGTCCTAATTAGGATAGTTAACCTAATAATTTGAATAATTTACTTTATTGTCATTTTAAATACGGAAATTGTGTTTTGAACAGAAGGCGGCATCAGCCTCATTTTCTTTATTTACCAAAAAGTCTAAGCCCCTGATTACTTGTCTTATTAACTCAGGCCTGGTCGAATTCTTCTGTAGGCCTCTTTGAAAATAACAATTTTCTCGCGGTTTGAATGAATAAAGGAAATGTAAAATTTGTTGCATTTACTCATCTCATGAAATAATTGCTTCCGTATGATGTTGCTTTTCTTTACGATCACTAATTTTAGGTCTACTTCAATGGTCGCCGAATTATAATTTCTTCGAAAGTTTCTGTTAAATTAATTTTGGAAAAGAAAAAAACAAAGAACGTAATCTTGAGAACTGAAGAACAATAAAACTAAAATCAAAAGCAAGAAAAGGGACATACATTTTAATCTCTTCTAATTTCTTGTTTTCTTTCAGAGCTTCATTTCTACCGAAACTTACGAAACATCGCTGTTATTAAAGACAGTTCAAAACATAAAATTTATTCCTTTCTATAAGTATTCACTCCGTGCAAGATAGAATTACGAAAGATAAATTAAAAATAAAAACTGTTAGGTTTGATTAACGTATTTTGCGTTTGTAATGCTTTAAGATTGTCGTGGTAGATGATTAGTACCGTGGTTCTTATTACTTCTATCTTTATTTGGGGGGGGGGGCGTGGTAGATCGGTTGGAAGAGTAACGGATTAGCAACCGGAGTGTTGCGAGTTCGAATCCAACCAAAGACCGTCGTGTACAAGGGGGCTGGTGCATTTAAATCTGTCGTGGCCTCAAATGTCCTCACGTTGGCGTGGTGTGGAAGTTCGGAGAGTGGGGTTCCATCCTTAGTGTTGCTCTGGTAAGGAATGAGGTTTCTTGAAGCATCTGGGCCGAAGGCCCTCAAACTTCCAGTTAAATTTTCTTGAGTCCAGAATTTGCAGAAACTTCAGAGGGTTAGTATGAACTTGGAGTCGAGCAGGTGGAGGGGTGGAGCTTCGGTTGGAGTCCGTTGGCTGTAAGAAGTTAAGAACACTGGCCGATGACAGGGCCAACATGCTAATTACAATCAAACAGTAAAATTGAAGGGAGAGGGAAGTTTAAGGACAGTTAATGGGTTTAAAAGTAATAACAAATTATCAAAAAATGAACTAAGGGCAAAGTACCTCTTCCTTAATAATTTAAAAATTGTTTAAGTAAAAGTATATGCGGCGTGGTCCAATTTGGGGACCGCTAAGGTGTATTGATGATTTCAGAATTAAGGGCATTGACCAGTATGAAGAGCTTTTCTACCGAACTTGTGCATTTCTACAGGTCCTGTAACAAACTTCTCACATTGGATATATTTACAAATATAGCTTGGGATTCGTTTGCTAATTCCAGTAGGTCTTTGAGGTCAGGAATAAGGTTTGTTTTAATGGCCTGAGCCACATGGTGTCAGAGCTTGTAGGAGAAGTCGGGGGCACGCCAGTGCTAAGTATATTAACCCTTGGAGGAGTTGAATTTTTCAATTTTGAAGCATAAGAGGTTCCAGGCTTGACCAGGTTCCTGGAGAAGCTCTTGGGCTTTGGGAATTTAACGCAACCACGATAATTCGCGGTATGCTGCTCGTGGTAGTTTGCACACCTAGGTTTGTTGTCCTTGTTTGGACATTCAGATGATTTATGTCCAAGACCGCAAACGACGCATCTTGGCTTCATATGACAATTGGCCCTTGAGTGGTTGAAGTGTTGACAATTGTAGTACTGGAGTATCCCTTTCTTATTTAGGTATTTTTTAACTTCAACTATGAGACACATAAATTGTGTCAACTCATAAATAGAGTTGGCTGTATTGCCTGGAAAAAGGTGTATGAACAAAATAGGCAACTGTTTTTTCGATTCAAATCGCTTAAGTTGATTAACTTTATCAATAGGGAATCCGAGATCCTTAAGTTCTGATTTAATATCATCGCAAGAAGTGGAGGGAGGTAAGCCTTTAATGACTGCTTCAATTGGTTTTTCGTTTTTCTTAGATGGTAGAAGTAATTTATTTTATCTTTATCAAGATAAGACGTAAGTTGATGTTCGTCAGAAGTTTTGACATAGATTTTTAACAGGTCTCCTGAGAGTCTCCCTGCAATAGGGAAAATTAGGCCTTGATTGAACGTTTTAGCATTGAATTAAAGTCTTCTGTGAGCGTCACCATAACTGATGGGATCTTTTCTTCTGAGCTCAGAACACTCGGTGAATTCTCCTCCTCCCTGTCGCTAAGGACATCAAAGGAATTGGAACTCGGGATTCGAGTAGGTGCAGGTTGAACGATAAGTTTTTATTGGCAGTATCTTTAGTTTTTAAAGATCTCTTATTTGTTTTGGTTTTAAAATAGAGCTGCAGAATTTATTTTCTCAACAATTTTACTAGAAAAAGTTTCACAGTACTTTGAAGTTGGTGTGTGTCCTCTTCAAGGGATTTGGGCGTCATCGTGTTGACTTCAATGTAGCGTGGGTCTTTCTGAGCGATCAACTTTTTCAAAGAAGATATCTGCGTATCCAGTGATGAAATGTTTTCCTTTAACTTGTCACGTTCCGTGACAATCTTGTCGTAGGTGCCTTCTTCAAGGAGATTGGTTGTCTCACTGCTGATTACCACTTGCATGACAGGGGTCTCGGAGCGAGCCATTTCCACGTCCCTCCTCTTCGGAGGTCCGTCGCCGTCGATTATTCTTGGTCCCTGATATGGCTCTCGTCATCTGACCGTGGTTCAAAATTAAGTGGTGTTGTCTTTCCCTTCGGGTTTGATCCCGGACCATCGCGCCAATACCCGTTGTGTTGTTCCAGTGCGACCTTAATTAATTACCAACCAACCAATTTCTTGTCACTTTATTTTATGGTAGCTTTTCATGTGGCTCTGCCGGCAGCGTACGACCCGCCGGTGTCCATTGACCACCACTGCTTTAACTGAAAAACGGAATATCAATATATATTGATTCTGTTTACTGTTCAGCGATCTTCAATTACTAGTCTGTGTTTTGGTTTCTCAAGATTGAAATAAATAAATTGAAGATATGAATTTTCTAATAGCAAAATATAAGTTCATTGATTGCAAATCGTTTTGAATAAGAAACAATGTTCCTCTTAGTTTGATTCCTTAAGATTTGGGTTGAATGTATAGGAAGTTTTAATTTTTTTAACTACAATGATGGGTACGTTTCTGTGGTTTACGGACTTTAACAAGTATAAGAGGCCCATTCTAAAAACTAAAATTGTTTGGATGCTCAAAAAAACTACATTTTGTTGCCATTACACAATCTTAATTATTTAGAAAGCTCTCCAATTCAAGAAGCAATTTACATTAAATAGATTTGGTGTTTTTGAATTTTTTAAATTGGTCTTAAAAACAAAATAAAAAAAACCTCTAACTTCTGTGAAAAGGGAGAACTTTTTTAGAACAACTTTTGAGAAGAGTCTTCAAAAGTTCTAAATCCTCCTGGGTGGTTGTCTTGACGAGGTAACTCGTAATTATCAAAACTGACCAGATATTGATGGACGAGATATCTCGTCCTTTGAAAAACTGTCTGGATCTTGATCACCTCATCAAATAATCGGCAATATCCTCATAACGAGATATCTTGTCATCTGCAAAATTGATCAGATCTCTATTGATGAGATATCTCGTCGAAACCCTTGGAAGATTAAGGTATATCAAATGAAAATAATAGAATTGTAGCAAATGTATTCATTTTCAGTCTTTCTCAATTGAAGATTATATCGTTTTTCATTAACGTCCACTGAAACAACCTGTACAACCCCATTTTAGTGTTCGCTGACAAAAAAGTGACCTTCTGAAAGAAATTGAGATTTTTTTTGGTAATGGCAAAAAATATTCTCTTGCGTTATTTTTTTCACGTAGATTTCTAAATTTGAGGGTTCGAAGGAGACGGACCAATTATATCTTTAAATGCTGCAGCAAACCGTGAAAAAATTCTCGTAAACAGATTCAAGGGCAACTAGCTAGCGCATGCAAGGTCGTTCGCTGAAATCTGCATTCCGTTCTTGCCCAATCACCGCCAGAAAGCTGTTGGAACTTACAGATGTTTCGGAGAGGGCAAAGGAAGGGGATCCGGTATTGAAATTGTCGGTTCGGAATCATTGCCGATGTCTTGTTATAACGAGGCGAAAATGGCTTATTGCATATTGATGATTTGTGATGATTTTAAAGCTTGCAATCTCTGCGCGTTCTGTTGCGAAAACATACAAGTGAAGGACCTTGTGCACTTATAATTTTCTCTTTATTGATGAGGAAAAAATGAAATAAATAGGTAAAATGGAGGGAGAGTGTAAAGGATGTAAAACATGGTTCTGAATCTTTTTTTCGCAATGCCTTGATTGGTTTGTTCAAAGCCACGTGACTCAAACAGAAACTTAACAGACGGACTATAAAAGGATTCACAATTGAATCAAGATTGGTGAAAGACAATGTCTCAAAAACAGCATCCAACGATCAAAAATTCAAATTTGATAAAAAAAAGAACACATTGAATACAAAGTACGGACAGCTATCAATTGGCAAATTGAAAACAAAACACTATCTTTTGCCGAATACAAGAATCGAATTTCTTTAACTTGCCCTTCAGAGCATCTTCCACTTCTTATTATCTTGAGAATTTTAGAAGCCGGATTATAAGTTTTGGTACAAATAACAGTAATGGTACAGTACACACAAAAAAACCGAACAGTGCAGGTGTTGGCCTCGTCATCTCTGACCTTGGTTCAAAACGAAGTGGTGTTTTTGAATCTTTCCCTTCGGGACAAATCCCTGACCGTCGTTAATAGCCCGTTGTGGGTTCCAGTGTGATATAAATTCAACTACCAACCTACCGACTGACAGTATCAAAACCGTTGGAATTTACAAGTATTGGACCAAAAAATTTTTGGGTTCAGTTTCTGGTACTAATTGGTGAAAAGTATTTATGTTTTAATCTCATTCCTTGCCGAACACGCATCACTCTAAGCGATAGAAGTCAACTTTTGATTGAAATGAATACATTTTCCGAGTTTCTTTTTCTTCGGAATTCATCGATAGAATATAGCATAAATTATTTAAAAGCTAGCACAGTAGCCTCTCGATACATCATACTTCTAGGTGATCAGAAAAACAAAAAAAACGCGTTATAGCGAGGGTCGAGAAAACTTGATTGGTCAATTTTACATTAAATTACCTTTTTAAATTGTACAAAACTCAAGTTAAACACAAAACCGATGCTGGAACCTTTTAATACGAAACTAGTACGTATAGAATATTTTAAAAAATAAAATCCTCTTGGGGGGGGGGGTCAACGCTAGCAACCGAAGGGTTGCGAGTTCGAATCCAGCCAAGCACCGTCGTGTACAAAGGGGGCTGGTGCACGTTAAATCTGTCGTGGCCTCAAATATCCTCACGTTGGCGTGGTGCGGATGTTTGGAGAGTGGGGTGCCAACTCAGGTGTGGACCTCGTCATCTGACCGTGGTTCAAAATTACGTGGTGTTGTCCTCGGATCTTTCCCTTTGGGATTGATCCCGGACCGTCACCAATAGCCCATTGTGTTGCTCCAGTGTGACGTTAATTGAAATTCCCCTCCCCCCCCTTCTATATTTCTATATCTGATCTGATTCGAAACAAGAACTCATCGACGATTAATACAAAATAGATAAACGCAGAAACATATGCTTGAGTATGCATTCTAGTTGGATGCAATGTTCTGGTTCGCGCACTATATTCTTGTTTAATATTCGGATAAGTAAAAAGGTTGGTTGGTTTGAGGGTTTTATGGCGCAAGGGCCATATTTGGACATGCTGCGCCAGACACAAGACATACAATATCAAGTAATAGACACACGCACAATGAAAGTTTTATTGACATAGAAGAGAGAAATACACCCAGGGAGGAATGCACCTGACAGGAATCGAACCTGCGCCGCCTACAACACGAAGATTGCTAACGTAGTGGACATACCCACTGAGCCCCGACAAGTAAAAAGGGAGTGATACTCGATTGCCCGATATGTCCTCGTTATATTGAGGTGCGTTATAGCGAGGGAATACTACATCATATTTATTTTTCTACTGTAAGAGGGAGGGGGTGCGGTAACTCAGTTGGTAAAGTCGCGGATTAGCAACCGGAGGGTTGAGAGTTCGATCATACGATACAATTTTAGAGTTCCATAGAAACGAAATTTCGTTTCTATAGAAACAAATTCTATATAATTTAATAGAGATATCTATAACGAGCTCTGTTTCTATAGAAATACATTTCTATAGAGAGGTTCTATAGAAAAGTAAAGTCATATGGAAGAAACGAAATGAGCTTCTATAGAATTCTGTAGAGGTTCCTATCGACGCTATAGATATTTCTAGACTTTCTATAGAGGTTACTTTATTATTGAGCTTAGAGAAAAGCGGGACATAATTCTATAGACCACATTCTGTAGAAATTTTTATAGAATTCTAGACATTTTTCGTCAGAGGAATTCCATCAAACCAAAACCGTTGTGTACGTGGTGGTGATGCATGTTAAATCTGTCGTTGCCTATAACTGAAATACTTATCAATGCTCAGAGAAAATTTGAAAAACAGGCATATTTGATTTCTATTGATGTATATATTTTCATGTCTTGTCTCATTTTTTATTATTTACTTAAAAATAACATTTTTTCACGAATGAGTACTTTTTGCAAGCTAAATTTTAATGAGAAGTAGGAATATTTTCACGAATTTTGTTGTAAATTCCTTTTATTTTATTTTATTTTGGTGACAGATTTTTCTCAAAAACAAGTCTTCAGCCGATTAATTTTTTTTAAATAACTAAAGAAATTCTATACATTTTATTGATATATGATAAATATATAATGCAAAAGCATTCTGAAATTTTTGTGATTTTTTTATTATTTTATACAAAAACTTATAATATGGTGTCCGAGGGATTCCACAATCTTATTTATCTAGGTCCAAATAATTTCATGCTGGGTTATGGGCTAAAATCAAACTAATATAAGCCGCTTGAGAACTAGATGGTACGGGCTTATGCATGGCATTTGTTGTACTGTTCTATTAACTGTCATATGATTAACTTTGCTAATTCCAATATCACGTTTTAATCTTCCAAAAATTTACCCTGCTATATTACCTAATACATTAATATTATTCATCATAAATATTAATCTTTAGCCTATATCAAAACTACCTAGAAGCTATACTGATTTGCATGAATCATGTCCAACAAGCTTAGACTTGTACCGGCAGGGGGTTAATTAAAATCATAAAAATCCGATTTAAATAAAAAAAAATCTGATTTAAATAAAATAAATCCGATTTTTACGATTTAAAAAAATCATGACTTTTTCATACAATGAACCTACCTACCTCTACCGTAAAAGGTTCGATAAAAACTGGTGTTGTATAATAACAAAAACAAGGTCCTTGAATCCTTTGTCTTCACAATTGTCACATTAATTGTATCCAAAAGGTAATTCACCTTGAAAGAGAACGTCAACATGTTGTTTGATAGGGATTGTATAAGATTGTTTGTATAATGATATCAAATAATGATGTATATAATATGCGTTATGGAACTCTGTTAAGAGAGAAACATGCAGTTAATCCACTTATGTGAATGGCAAATCTTGGATTAAATCCATATGCAATAATTATTCCAGCATATGGGCATATTTTCTCTCACGTCGGGTGTTGCTGAAGCTTAATTAGACCAATAGCTTTGCTGTTGAAGGACATTTGTGCTTGATATTTTTGTTTTTCCCTAGATCTTTTAGGGCGAGTGTCACAGTCACAGAATGTCGATCAATGTCGTGCAAAGAGCTCGTTTGGGGTAGGGGTTGGAATGAACAACGGGCGACATTTTTTGGAGGACGAGTACGATTCTAGAGTTATTTTCGTGTGCGCCGTATCATGGTTAAAGGATTGACGAAAAACTTCTTGTAACGACTGTCAGGATTTTCGATATTCCTGTGGGCTCTGTGTTACGGGCTGTAGTTACTAAAATGGCTGCTTGAGGCGTTGTACGCCGATCCTTGATGGAAACGAACTCGTATATTTAAAAGACTCGATTATATTTTGGTGAAAACTCCATTCTGTTGATACGAAAATGGGCTTTTCAAACCTTTTTAGCTCTCAGGGACACATTTACTTTAGAATGTTTACTCTAGTGATTTTGTCTTTTCACATGGCTTTTATTGTCTTTAGTAAACACGGGAGTCGCTCTTCCGGGATGCCCAAGCGATCTTTTTCTACTTTCATTCTACTATTCTGTTCCCTAATTCTTCCAATTCCCCTTTCCTTCCCCTTATTTTACTTGACGTTGTCTTGTGTTTGACGCAGCTTGGCTAAATGTGGCCCTTGCTCTATAAAACGTCAAAACAACCAACCAAATATTTTTTTATTTCGACCATCTTTCCCTGAATGTCCGTGTTTGCAAAGGTGATAAATATTATTACAAAGCATTTTAAAACAAGGCAGGTGTAAGAAAACGAGTAGGGCGGTAAACGATAATACTTATAATAAAGCTAATATAATAACTATACAATTTTACAATTCCATAATTAAAAACGCTTTTCGTTTTAATTTTTAGTTGGAACTAGAATATATGCTGAGTTTAGTGAAATTAAAATTTTTGTATTATGAGATCATTCATGACGATTCAGAGTCCGTTCTGTTTCATTTTAAAATTGATGTCTTCTTTTTATGAAACTGATTTTATCAAGTCACATTTGATTCCAAAATAGTATTTTAAAGATTTGGAGATTACAAAAATTATTGTACAACACATTTGTAAGATATAAATGCTTTTACGTCCAACTTTTCTCTATGTGGCAATAGTAAAGTAGAGACGACTTTCAGCGCGCCCTGTGGCAGAAAAGTGAAACCGGGCTGTAATAAGGAATTTTCAAATCCGGACAAGCTTTGAAGTTTTTCGTTTATTCAGTTGCACGTGACTAAACACACGAGGGCCGTGCAAAAGAGTAGGACTACAGGGGCTTTTTGCTGGAATATCTTTATCATGAACTTCGATGAAAAAATTGCGTGACTTTCAAAATATCTAGTCATAATTTTGTTTAAAAGCCTTGAATGTACAGATTATAATTCGTTTTTTATAGCCTTATTCGAGAGATTTTTGTAGTTTGTAACCAGAGTCTTTCCTGAGAGGTATGCTGGGCATGCACTTGCACGTACCTAGGAAAGTTAGGGCGGTAGAAGGGGTATATTCGAAAATCCAAAGAGTGGCCACCAGAGGGCGCTATGAGCCATTACTAAGTACTTTTGTATTATCATGATATAATCGTGTGTATGACTCAAGTTTAGTAAAAGGAACTCCGTTACCTTAAGTAGCCTTACTACGACTAGCGACGAGGTATGTTATGTTATTGGAGACCACGAAGATGTGCCATTCTTCGGGATTGTATTGGCTGTCCTGTTTGTCAATGTTTTTCGTCTATGAATCTTCAATTAGTGCCTAGACAGCAACACAAGCCCCACATATATGCCTCCAACTTTAAATGCACATGTCCAATAATATAATTTCGATATTATTAACTTCACACTTTGTAGGTTCTTTATGTGATTGTAATGGGAGATACTTATGAATCTGGCATATTTTGTTCTTTGCATTAGAACATTCGAAAAGCACTCATCAAGTGCAGGTATGTATTGATGGGTACAACCCACGGGACATGAAACGAGCTTGAAATCCAATGAAGCTATCAAAAATACATGCTGAAGCTAGCTATATCAGAGATTGGTTGGTTGGTGGGTTTTGTGTTTTATGTCACAAGGGCCATATTTGGCCAAGCTGCGCCAAACACAAGACAATGTCATATAATTGTGAAAAGAAAGGATGGAGAGGAGAAAATTAGAGAAAGATCGCTTGGGCATCCTGGGGTCACGACCCCTATGCTTACCACAGGAAGTAAACCCCATGGGAAAAGAATGGATCACTTATGTATCTCTGGTTCGTGAAGCCCGTACTGCTAAAGAGCACGAGCCCCAGAGGGGAATTATATCAGAGAAAATCACACAGGTAAATTATGCTTCTAAATATGCCAATAGTCTGAAAACTGTCGAAAGATGTTCAAGCGCAATGTTTAACATTTCAGCATTTCGCGTACCGAGAGAAATAAGACTGGGTTATCCGGAATTGTTTTCTGAAGGGCATTCGTAAAACAATTGGCAACAAACAAGGGCTTGATGAAGGGCGTTCTTTTAGAAAATCAAATGTTTTGGGCAAGCAGGATGGCTTGGTGAGATTTACATTTGGGCAGTTCATACCTCATGTAGGTAGAGGTAGATAGTTAATTAACGTCATACTGGAGCAACACAACGGGTTATTTGCGACAGTCCGTGATCAATCCCAAAGGGAAAGATCCAAGTACAACGCCTCTTAATTTTGAACCACGGCCAGATGACAAGAATGACACCTGAGCTGGCACCACACTCTCCCCACCAAACAAACGTTAGAACATTTGAGACCGCGACAGATTTAACGTGCACCAGCTCTCGCATACACGACAGTCTGGTTGAACCGAGTTTCAAGTCGCAACCCTCCGGTTGATAAGCCGCTACTCTTCCAACCGGGCTACCGCGTTCTTCAGGATCAGGCCCTGATTGTAATGGAAATGTTTGATCAGTGACGGACATGCCTACCAGGAAATCGGGAAATTCCGGAGAGGCTGAGACTTCTGGGAGGCCGGTAGGGCTTTCGATAGAAAAATAAGGAATGCGACATATGTCAAGGAGAGTCTATTTTATGAAGTAATTTAAATGTTTTTCAATTAGAAAAACAGAAAAGCTGGTGTAGATCAATAATAAAATCAATCTGTATATCATAATGTGACATGTTTTGTTTTCCTGAAAATTTATCCAATGAATCAAAAATGTTCAAGCAATTCCACATTTATTTCGTGCCCAGAAAGCATCGATGTTGTTAGGCTCACTGAGGAAAACCAGAAATTGCGAAGTGATTTCTGGCCGTGAAAAGCCGCCTTGAACACCGTCGTGAACGCAGCGAACACAGCCTTTGGCTAGTTGCACACACATCGATTTCGGTCGTTCGAGAAAATATTGTGTTATCAAATTCTTTTAGGTGGAACGAAGAGCGAGGGAGCTTGGCGAAGAGCGTGGGGACAGACGATCGCCATGTTTTTTATTCTCATAATCCTTTCTTTCTCTGGTGGAGTCGCTTCAACTCGTTCTTAGGATTTGCAATGCTTTTAACTTTTAAAACCGAAGTTTACAAAGAAATGGAAAGCAAAATTTCAAATGTGTGGACATATTTCACTGTGAAAGATAGAGTTCAGAATCGGGTGTCATGCTCTCTGAATAAGTTGAAAAGGGATCTCATTTGAGTCAGCTATTACGATTTTAAAGACATCTCGGAAACAAGCATACCACCATAAAATTACTGCGTTGAAAAGCGAAAGTTATTTTTTGACCTAGACTTTTTATGTTTCAAACCAGTTTAGATAAATTATACAGTAATCCCTTAGTAATCTGGCAGATATCAGACTAGAGGACTGCCGGATTAACGGAAACGCCGGATTAGTGGAGGTTCATTTGAAAAAAAAAACGCGTTTTAATAGCAAAACCTATGTTTATTGTACAAAATATTATAAAATACATTTATTAAAATGGACATTAGTGTTGTAAAAAAATTACGAAACAAGATATTATATTTTCCTGTAGTTTACATAACAATAACTAGGCCTGTGTTAGGTTTACTTTATCAGGTCTAAAAAAGTGTCAATTTTCTTTTGTTTCAATGTTTTTTTGGCAAAAGCCGCCAAAACAAACTCTCTCGTCCGCGTTATAGACTTGGTCAGGAGTTAATGCCAGCTCCTGAATGTTTTGAAATTTTTCTTTGTACGGTTCGACCGCGTCAACATCACACGACATTTTTTCACCAGTCATACTCAGTAGTCGAATACCGAAAAGTTTTTTAAACTTTTCTAGCCAGCCCTCACTAGCCTGAAAATCATCTTTGTTCGTGATTTTTCTGTAGAAAAACTTAGCTTTCTCCTTTAAAACTTCGCCAGAAATAGGAGTATGCCTATTACGCTCTTGTAAAAACCAAAGATACAGGGTATCAACTTCAGGAAACTCACCAGTTTTTAATGTTTTGCGTGAACTTCTCACATTTTCAATGTTTTTGAAGAAAGATTTAATCTTTTTACTGTTCTTTCTTATGTCATGTATTGCAGCACGGCCTACTCCAAACTCATTAGCGAGGTTCACTATCTTTTCACCTTTTTCAAGCCGATTTAAAATTGCGTGTTTCTTAACTAGAGATAAAGTTTTATGATTTCGTTTGCTCTGTAGGGACATTTTTCACTCACAGCAATAATTAACACTGAGACAAAAACTGGGTTTGCGTGTGCAGTGACGCGTACAGATCGCTAGACTGAGCCTAGTGTTTACATTGTGCTAAGATCACTGACACCGACTTGTTTCCCTTTCCTGCTCCCCTCTCGCCCTCCTCTAAACGCCGGACTACTGGAGGGGCCGGATTGGCGAAGTGCCGGATTATAGGGGGACCACTGTATAATAGTTAACCTGTTTTTATGACAAACTACTTTATGCTGTCGAAGTGGTTATCCCGTTATACGTTTTTAAGTGTATAATATTTTAAACGGTAACTCCGTGTTGCGTGACGTGATTCAAAATTACGTGGTGGATTAACTTCGGATCTTTTCCTTCGGGATGGATCACGGACCGTCGCCAATGGCCCGTTGTGTTGCTCCAGTGCGACGTGCTAATTACCTACCTACCCTATTGCATAAAGTTATACTTAGAAGTCTTCCAAGTGATTATCGGGTCCTGGATTTTGTTGATCTAAAAATGCCATTGAAATCTAAACAAATTAATACTTTCGTTTGCTAATTTGTTTTGTCCTAGACACCTCATATCTGTTTGGGAAACTGTACTTGAGATGGTTCAGATTTGGGACATTATTAGCTACCATTGAGGACCCAGAGAGAATTTAAACGTTTCGATTTGCAAGAACTTTTTCAAATTTACCGATATATTCTAATTTTCTTTACTTAATTACTGATAGTTTGGCGTAGTTTGGACAGACTTTCCCCTTACGCCGTAAAAAACAATCAATCGATAAAAACAATTTGAAGACTCCAAATTATTTTATCTTACGTTTCCTTCCTATCAAAACGCCTAAGACCACATAGCAACAACACGTTTGGGATTCATTTTCCATACAACTTGAGATGAGTAGTCACGAGCTTTTAACAAACGACTGCACTTACTACACAGAAAAAACCGCAGTGTGTGCAAGCACGTAATAAAATAAACACACGATAAAATATCGTTCTATATTTTTCCGAAGAAAATCGATGCATGTGGAACTAGCCTTTGGCTGCATGCAGCCAAAGCAGCGTTCGCGGCTGTCTCTATAACGCAAGGTCATCAGAGCCATTATGAGAATTCTTAGTTTAAACTCATCACCTCAATGGAGGGTAGAAAAAAAAGGTTCTAATGATCGAAAGATTTCCACTATGTACAAGCTCCTATCTAAAAGCTACCCGAATTTGCCAAGCCCTCCTCCATCTAAATTACAAGTGGGGAAGGCTCTTGCTAGACGAGAATGACCTTCACAATGGGTCTGATGGTCATTTTGTACTCGATCCCACAATAATTAAATGATAGTTATAAGTAGTTGCTTCCTTTAAAGAATGCCTGAAATATCTATAATTTGAAACTCAAATGCTTGATAGGCTGGCGGGTTGGTTTTATAACCGATCAAATAAGCTATTTTATCCTGTGAGAAAAACAGCTTGAGACTCCTCGATAATTTCCATTCTCTCTCTCCTACAAAAGTTTATTTTTATCTGTGCACTTTTGGTCCTGCTTAAGCTCAGAATAGTGTTATTCTCCTACATATATACCTTACATTATACCTCGTTATGAGTCGCGAAATTTGCAACAGCTTCATTTATTTCAGTTTGAAAAGCAAGCTATTATATTGTAATACATATTATTTGCTGCTTTTATTTGATTATTTATAAAATTTGTTTATACTTTTAAAATGAAAACATCCATGTATTTTGGTCTGCAAATACACTGCTGGCCACCGCAAATGCAACACCCTGAAGGAAGCATGCAAATAATATGAAATTTACAACATGCATTAGCGGAGGTGAGATATGCAAATGATTAGAATTTCAGCGCAGACGCACATCACGCGCGCCTGTGGCGCCACTTCAAAGCGCTATTTAAGGCTTGGAGATTTCGACGATTTCAAGTACGGCAATTGTGTTTTTCTTGTGGTCTTTTAAAAAAAAACGATCAATTATACCTCGTAGAAAACAGCGATCATCTTTTGATCAAGTATCCGAGTTCGACAGAGGAAGGATAGTGGCCTACCGAGATTGTGGATTATCTTTCAGGGAAATCGGTAGTCGTGTTGGACGAAACCAAACAACTGTAATGCGGATATGTGATCGTTGGATGCAGGAGGGTACGACGGACCGACGTGTTCGATCGCATCCACCTCAGTGCACCACTTCACGTGATGACAGGCATATTGTGCGTATGGCAGTGACGGATCGCTCAGCCACATCACGAACCATAGCACAGCACATTCAGTCTGTACCGCATCATCCAGTGTCTGCGCGTACCATTCGACGCCGTTTACAGCAGAGTGGTCTGTCCGCAAGACGTCCATTGCTTCGTCTACCCTTGACGCAGAACCACAGACGTTTCCGCCGCCAATGGTGCGATGAAAGAAGGATGTGGACGGCAGAATGGAATGAAATTGTCTTTACTGACGAGTCACGCTTCTGTCTGCAACACCACGATGGTCGGATTCGAGTCTGGAGACACCGTGGAGAGAGGATGCTGAACAGCTGCGTTATGCACCGCCACACTGGTCCTGCACCGGGTATTATGGTATGGGGCGGTATTGGATATCACTCTCGCACTCCTCTAGTACGCATTGCCGGTACTTTAAACAGCCAGCGCTACATCTCCGAGGTGTTGGAGCCAGTTGTCCTTCCTTACCTTCAGGGCTTGCCCACAGCCATATTTCAACAGGATAATGCGCGACCACACGTGGCACGCATTGTCCAAGGGTTCTTCGTCAATCGCCAGATTGAATTGCTTCCCTGCCCAGCTCGCTCTCCGGATCTTTCGCCGATAGAAAACATGTGGTCCATGGTTGCTCAACGATTGACCCAGAATACATCCCCAGATCAACTTTGGCAACGTGTGGAAGCTGCTTGGTCTGCTGTACCCCAAGAACACATCCAAAGTCTCTTTGAATCAATGCCGAGGCGTGTGGCAGCGGTGATCTCCAACAATGGCGGCTACTCTGGCTACTGATTTTGGCAGGAACCACACTTCACAGAAGTCTATAAATTTAATCATTTGATACTTGGTCAACATGTTATCTACAAAATAAATTTTGTTGTGATATCTCTTGTCTTTCTTGGTGTTGCAATTTGGGTGGCCAGCAGTGTACTAGAATTACGAGCAACGGGCCTCTTTTATAACCCTCCAAGTGGTTTCGACGAGATATCACGTCCATCAAGATCTGACCTTGCATGGTTCCATATGACGAGATATCTCGTCATTAAGATATTGCCGATTTTTTTATGATGACAAGATCAAGATCTGGTCTATTTTTTGAGGACGAGATAATTCGTCCATCGAGATCTGGTCAGTTTTGTAATGACGAGAGATACTCGTCGATACCCACCAGGAGGGTTAAAACACCTGTGCGCGCTCTTATGGACTCAAAATCACTTGATCAGCCATTGATTTACATGTACTCTACGTCGCTATTAAATTCTTGTTCGCAATACCCTGATACATTTAGATTTTAAAAGCAATTTTTAGCTAACGCATTATCCCTTCCATTGTTTCTTGGTTTGAAAAATGATCCAAATTCCATTCACACTTTTGCAAGCTAAGTGTAATTGAACTTGAGAAGTATACAGACAAAATTCCCAAGTAATACACCGAGTTGAGTGTTCTTGTCACTTTGTTCCATCAGACGTTATAACAAATAGTTCGTTCGCACCTGAAAACGAATGCTGGAAAACTACTAATTTTCTCTCAGTTGGGTTTTATAATTACACTTTGGAACCTTTCTGTTTGTTGTAGAACAAAATAATGAGCTAAAACACTAGTATAAATCAAGCAATGGATTGTGCTTTAAAAGTAGGTTAATGCAACGAAAATAACAAGAAAGCTTTTCTTTATCTCAGCCTCATCCGGATGCTTTGTATGGCTTGAAGAGAAAATAACAACTTTTATAACCCTGACCAAGATGTATTAAAATTTAGGGCATAGTTTCCCAAACTTTTTTGGCTCAACGCCCCCTTTTCAAAGATAATTTTTTTCGACGCCCCGTCTGAAAAACTCTATCTCAACTAATAATAAATTACAAATATAGCTGTGCCTATAATCTAAGAATTTCTCCAAAATATTTATGTAGTTGTGTGTGCAATTTCAGAAATTCATAAAGCTAGCTTAGAAGTAATATAACAATCTACAGCAATTTATCAAAATAAAATAATAAAAAATAATAAACACAAACATACTAGATTGCTCACTA
The DNA here is from genome assembly GCA_933210815.1 of Meta bourneti. Taxonomy (NCBI): domain Eukaryota; kingdom Metazoa; phylum Arthropoda; class Arachnida; order Araneae; family Tetragnathidae; genus Meta; species Meta bourneti. The sequence continues at coordinate 76,441,694 of OW119928.1, forward strand.
TTATGACTTGCATTTTGCAACGTATTATTCTCGAGACATGCATTAATGTAGTGAGTGTGTCTGTATGGTCAAGTCGATAAGTGTTAAATCAAAACATTTTTAGGCGGCACATTTTTTAGCACCTTATTACCCACTCTTGCTCCTCAACGATCCCTTTTTCCCCTGTGTCCAGCATTGCTTCCGAGATTCCTTCAGAGCCCACTTTGGGAAGCTATGATCCCAAGGGTAGGATGAATTATTTATTATCAATTGCTATTTGCATTCATTTGATGTTCTACTTTTCGTTTGATTTTCTATGAGCTGTCAATATTATGCACATATTATAATATGCAACATAACAACTACATATATAAAAAGTGCTGAATTATGATTTCGAATGCTATATACTTTAGTACATATGATGAAATTGGCATACATATGCTGGAATTATAAATACCCTGGGTACCAAATTTAGCCCTTTTAGAAGGTTAAAACCTCTGGCGTCCCATGTCCTTGACATAGCACATAAATATTCTAAGTATACATTGCTAAGATATATTATCTCTCATTTTATATTCTAATGACTAGAATTGTTCTAGATGGGAGATAAGACATTATCGCCCTAACGAACTGAAAAACATTAATTAATGCTGTGCGAATAAAAATAAGGTGATAGATCTTAACTCATAATTTAAACACTTTTTTTTTTATCGTGGTGCCACTTCAAAGGGGAATTAAGTTATGAAAGTATTTTGGATCTGCTAACCTCTCTCTCTCTTTGGAAATCGATTTACTCTGATGAATTATCTATATATTAATACGTGAAGAAAAAACTTTGTACTCCTTTTTAAGCACATTGCACGCACGGAGGAGTATGAGATTTGGCATAATTTGCCGCCACATAAGTTAGTATTGAAAGTTAATTGCATCGTTTTGCTGATCAGAAACTTAAATACAAAGGAAGCATTAGTCAAAGGATCAAGAATGCGCATCAAATTTATGCATCGTAATACTATTGATTGCGAAGTTTAAACTGGAACCGCACGCAATAAGAGAATTTTGATTCCACGTATAAATTTAACATATTCCCGAACTATTTTGCCATTTAACTTTCAAAGAACTCAATTTCTAATTATACCTGCATTTGCGATGACAATAATTAAGTCTCAAGGACAAACATTCGAAAAAATTGGAATTTATTGAGGCAGCCAGTTTTTACACATGGTCAATTGTACGTCGCAGCAAGTAGAGTTCGATCATTCGATGGTTTGAGATTTTATAATTCAGAATATAACGGTCAAGGGCATTTAGCAAACGATGAAAGAGTTTTTACAAAAAACGTCTACACAGAAGTTTTGAATCATTAAATTCATTGTCGAACTATTTCAAGTTCAATGGACAACATTTATTTTTTTAACCACCCGGTTTTTTTGTTTCAATAAAAAATATATAAAAAAATACGAAGCACGCATTCTTTATTTCATTTTTCATTTTTTGGATTTATTTTTTATTTAAATTTTATATAATTTGAAAAAGATAGGCAAATTAACTGTGTAGCCTTGGCGAAACCTGTGGCCAGTATAGCAATAAAAAACCCAAGAAAATGTCAAACAACGCGTTATTGTTTTTTAAATATGGCTTAACCAAGCTATACCGCATTTTTCCTATGACGTATATGTACATGCTTGTAGCTTACGTAATAGAACAAAATTCAAAAAAATTATATGCAATGAATATAGAGGTATACTCTTTGACAAAAGAACCTTATTAACGCTCAAACTTAAAAATTAAATGAATTATGGTCGAATTTCGACCACTGGGCGAACACTAGTATTTATTAAAAACCAATTCAGATAACAATAAAGCCGTCTTTCTAGACTTGAATATATATACACTTTAAATAATAAAACTGATATTAATATTTATGATAAGATAGATGATTTTGAATTTCCGGTTTTTAAATTAATATATTGGGATTCTAATATTTCTAAAAAAATTTATTATAATACAATTGCTGGTCAACTGATGCGTTTCAATAAAATTTGCAACTCTAAATCTAACTTTCTTTTACAATGTAATAATCTCATTAACACACTTCTTAATAATAAATACCCTCACTCTTTTTATAAGATTATTTTTGAAAGATTTAAGATTACTAATATTATTTAATAGCTTATTTCGGAGACTTTCCTGTTGACTATCAATTTTATCAATTTATTAAAAAGAGATTAGATTATCAATTTATTAAAAAGAGTGGATTTGAACACTATATTTTCGACTTCCGATTCCGATGTTCCGGGTCCGAATTTCGAGTCGGGGTTCCGTGTCGGAATTGCGGTTCCGATTTCTCATCTGTTGATTTTTCGGCGTTGTGAATGGCATTTGTTGGCGATCCTCATGAAGTTTGCGGCGGGTTGTTGTCGAGCTTAGGTCAATCTATGAGGGTAAGTTTGTTTTCTCCTTTTTTAATTTTAATTTTGTATTATACTTATCTTTGGTATATGTCCTTGGTTGTCCCTGGTTTTGTTTTTCTAATTTATTTTTTATGGTGTTTGGAGGGGTGTGTGAGCTACTTTTGGTGTACTGCCGCTCACACGCAGAAAACACCATATTGTGTTGACTGGGTGAGGCTCTTCCCTGATGACGCCCTGATCCACCGACACTTCATCATTTTTTTTCAAAATTTTCTTAAATTTCTTGATTTTAAAATTTTTGGATCTCTCTTTGTTTTGGTTTGTAATTTTGAATTATATATATATATATATATATATATATATATAATTCATACATATATATATGAATTACCCCTTTACCCCTCCCCCTTTATGACCCCTTTACAGGTAGAAAACAGAGGAGTGATTTTGCATATATATATACACACACACACATATATATATAGACCATCACCACAAATATCAAAAAGGAGAAACCAAATAATGAAAAGTAGGCAGGCTCACTTAACATTTAAATATTTTATTTCATCTTGTTTCTCGGGGAAATCTATTCTATTCTTAGGGTAGTTTTACTTATATATATATATATATATATATATATATATATATATATATATATATATATATATATATATATATATATATATATATATATATATATATATATATATATATATATATATATATATATATATATATATATATATATATATATATATATATATATAAACAATCAAATTACAAAATATACAAAACATTAAAGCGTAAAATAATAGAAATGCAGACCAGCAAAATGCCAAAAGATCGAAAAGCAGACAAGTAAAAAGCCAAAACAGTTGGGGGTAAAAAATAGTCAAGCAGAATCCAGAAAGCAGAAGGCAGAAGGCAGAACTCTCTATGTATGCGCGCTAAAGCTGCAGACACAACATGGAAAGTAAAATAATTCAAAATTACAAACCAAAACAAAGAGAAATCCAAAAATTTTAAAATCAAGAAATTTAAGAAAATTTTGAAAAAAATGATGGAAGTGTTGGTGGATCAGGGCGTCATCAGGGAGGAGCCTCACCCAGTCAACACAATATGGTGTTTTCTGCGTGTGAGCGGCAGAACACCAAAAGTAGCTCACACACCCCTCCAAACACCATAAGAAAATAAATTAGAAAAACAAAACCAGGGACAACCAAGGACACATACCAAAGATAAATATAATACAAAATTGAAATTAAATTAAATTAAAATTAAAAAAGAGAAAACAAACTTACCCACATAGATTGACCTAAGCTCGACAACAACCCGTTTTGATTTTTTTCAAAATTTTCTTAAATTTCTTGATTTTAAAATTTTTGGATTTCTCTTTGTTTTGGTTTGTAATTTTGAATTATATATATATATATATATATATATATATATATATATATATATATATATATATATATATATGCAAAATTATTTTTTTATTCGAGGTACAATATCTTAAAAGTTTTAAGTTACAACAAATTTAATGGGTTTTCAGTTTAAAAAAATTGCAGAAAATAAATATTTCGCTTAATTGAGGAGCATATTTTATGTGTGCATAATTTTTCAGAAAAATATTTTAATTCGTTCAACTACTCTAGAGATAAGAAATCAAAAAGTGTCCCCTTTACAGGTAGAAAACAAAGGAGTGAATGATTTCATTTCGCTCTGGAATGTGTTTTTATTACCATCAGGCTCATTTATCGAGTTAAAGAACAATATAAACATTGAAATGTTCACAAATATTGTTTGAAATGATCTAATTCAGTATGATTTATCTCAAGATTAAAAAAATATAAGAAAGGAAGAAAAAAACTGGTTTAAAAGTGGAAAATAATTAAATTTCAATGTTAGGTTTATTTAAATACTAAGCCAAAAAATCAGGGTGTCAAGCAGATATTTTTAGAAAAGGAACTTTTCTAGCTGCGTAGATTGTTTGGAATCAGTACAAAAGAAGTTTCATTTTGTTCTCTAATTTTTTGCTTTTCCAATTTGCTATATTGTATGCTTGATTATCAAGAATAAAAATACTTCAAAACAGTAGAAAGTATTTCAATTTCAGGTCAAGCACTGTGTTTGATTTTCACATTTGGCGGAAATGGAACGGCAATTTGTTTTTCGCCTTTCCAGTAGAAAATTATAGGTTCAAGGGGAATTATTTGAAAGAAAAGATGTTTCGTGAAACGCAATCTTATAATGAAAGATTTTACATATATTTTAAAACATGAACAAAATATTCCCTAAAGCGCATAAATGTGGTTCACATTTATAATGCGGTTTATGAAATGCTTTATAATCCTATTTTTAACAAATCGATTTTATTTCATATATAATTCTTAAAAGTTTCAAACTTTATTTTTTATTTTAATTATTATTCTTATGTAATTCCATAGATAGGTGGATACGAAAGAATTTTATTCAGCAAAAAAATAACAATTTTAAAGATATACTTAAGTTCATGTTATCAATTCAGAACATTTTTATCGTGTAAGGCACGAAAGAATATAGTGCTCCTAATTGACGCCAAAAAATCATCACTAAGACAGAACGATTTCACACAAGTTCTTAAAGTTCGGTTTGTTATTTTTAATATTTTAAGCCCTCATAGATGTACAGTTTACAATAATAAATACACTTGAACTTCCGTTATTCTATTTCAAACATTATTTAGATATATATTGACTGCAAATCTATGATTTTTTTATAGAATGGAAAATGCCTGCAGGTTATATTTATTAATTCCAAAGTTAGAACATCTATTTTTATCATACCAGCAAATTTCGAAAAACACAAAAAAAAACGTAAATCGTTCACCTGTGAAATGTAATGTTTCCTAATAAATAAATAAATAAATATATATAAATATATATATTTATTCAGAACCACGTTAGCTTTCACTTTGCTATGGAAGAAGGAATGCGCAAATTATATGCGTGTTGGAGAAAAGCGTCTAAGGATCACGTTACTACTGGTTTTGGTCACATGATCATAGAGACATAAAAAGGTTGCTATAGCTTACTCTACTCTTATATCTTTAGGGATCAATCCCGAAGGGGAAGATCCAAGGACAAAGCCTCATAATTTTGAACCAAGGTCAGATGAAGAGAACAACATCTGAGCTGGCACCCCACTCTCCAAACTTCCACACCACACCAACGTGAGGACATTTGAGGCCACGACAGATTTAACGTGCACCAGCCTCCGTTATACACTACGGCATTTGGCTGGACCGAGTTTCGAACTCACCGGTTGCTAATTCGTTGCTCTTCCAACTGGGCAATCGCGGCCCCTGAACCAATGGATATTGGCTTAGAATGGGATAACTTTGAAACATTAAACGATGAAATGAGAAGAAAGGAAAACATTATTGTCGGCAGTTCTGTTTGAAGGGTTTGTAACGAGACCGCCAATGGGCCGATGTACATTACGAATCGGCATTTGTCAAGAATGTGTTCGGTAATGTTTGCTATTTTGTGATTGATTCTGGCTTTTGAGAGATTTGAAGCCAGTTAGTTTAAAAAATTTTGCTTTCTTAAAAGAAGAATTTCCAAATGCAGATATTACATCTTAACACTTGTCGCCAATCATTAAATATTAATGAGATACCCGCTTTATCCAAGTCAAATGGATTTGCTTATCCTCCAAAGCCCGATGGATTGCAACCACTGGATTCTGTAAATGAAAGATTAATCTCAATGAGATTAATCTTTAATCTCATTCATGCAAATAAGACATCTTCATCTTCTTTCATGCAAATAAGGCTCTTGCGTTATGAATGTAATTATGGTATGGTTGGTCAAGTAATAAATGTTCGTACCGATATAATTCCAGATACCAATGCAACCATCATGGTTACCTATGGATTGCAACTCAAAGCAAATCGTTTATAGACTATATGCAACGTGAATTCAAATTAAAGTACATTTCTACATCGCACACTACTCTGGGCAACACTTGTACTGATTTAACCTTTCTAAAGAACAATGATGTAAATACATGCCATATGTTTTTTCTTCTACCATCATCGGCCTTTAATAAATGAAGTTATACTTCACTCTTATAAACCCACCAAGACTATACATTTATATCTTATCTTTCCTCTAATAATACAGACAGATCCACTCCTTAAAAAAAGATTGCGGTTATGTCCTCGAACAAAGCCCATCCCATTTTTTCTCAACGTAATGAAATTCTAAACTAATAAAATATCGATCCACTGATATCTTTTCTGAATACATTAAAATATCAGAAAATATTCATGATAAAAATTCGATTTTTTTTTGCATAGATTTTATTTTATAATTCTGAAAAAAATTCAGAACAGGGATCTTCAGTTTTCAGTAGGAATGAAATATATTTCATTTTCATAAATTACAGCACTGAAATGCTTTAAATGATTTTGATCAGCAATGTATCCAGAAGGCCTTTGGGTGCCAAGCCCCGTCCCCCGAAAGTGTTGGTTTTAGATTTTGAAAATACTTTTTCATGTAAAATACTATAAATGCATGAAATTCTTTAAATAAAATCAGCTGTTTTCGAACAGATATCTCATTGTTGTTCCTGATTCTGATTACAAAAACTCTCGATACATGAGTTCGACATATTCAAGTCGCTTTCACGATGTCTCCAGCCATCTGCCTTCCACCTCCTTCACCAGTCTTTAAACCAGCGAAGCAATACGTAAAATGAACATGAGAAAAAACAGTAAGAATAGAAAACTAATCACAATTTTTCTTTAAAGTTCTTATAATGTTTTCTTCTGTACAGTCGGACAATATATGCTCCAAAATCTCTTCCTCATCAAGGCAAATAAGGCACTTGTTTCAGTCAGCCAGGTGAAAACGATTCAAGTAAGCCTGAGTTACAATGTGGCCTATTCTGGCTTTAGCAGAAAAAGTAGTAACTACTCTAGGGATTTTTTGAAGTAATGGAGGTCATAAGGCTCACTCTCTGGAATTGAAAAAGATGGCGATTCATTCCCCCCATAAAGTACACCAAAGTTACTATTCTGATAACGAAAGCGAAATGCAAGAATGCGATTGAAAGCGAAATAGGCTTAAGTTTTTTTTTAAGCTATTTCACCGTTTTAAAGAGTTCGGGATTATCAAGATCGAACGTTTCAAAACATGGCTTCCCTTTCTTTCTCCTCTGTCATTGGTTCTGGGAGGAACTCGTGCGATCTCGACGAAGGAAACTTGCGAAAGAAAATCACTCTCATTGTCACTCGCAAACGCAACAGGTTTCTGTTTGTGGACTGCGGGGAAACCGAAACCTCGAAACATTCTGGAATGAGTGATGATTGAACTCCTAGCATCGATAGAGGGCGTTGTGTTAGCTTCAAAGATGGCGACTTCTAATATCAAGCTGCCGCGGAGGCTTCCTTTGCTGTTAATAGATGGAGTATTATTTCCTGGAGCTTCGATTCGAATTCCCGTTTCATCGGAAAAAAAGTATGTGTAACCATTCACACGTTTGTAAAATTTTTGTATTGGTAGCGGTTTAAATTTTGTACCCCCGACAAAAGAACAAGCGCTGCGTAATTGTCTGATCGTGACACTTCACATGCTTCCCCCTAATGTTTACTTTTGGTTTCATGCTATATATCGGCTTTGGCAATTTGTTACGTTGGACATTAAGAACTGTTAAAAAAAAGCAGACAATTTTTGTTCCGTCTCCAAACAAAACCTCCCAGAAACAAATTTTAAAAATAATTCTCTAATTATAGCTGTTTGCAATTTAAATCTGTCAACTCATCTTGCTGCTCACTTTTGGGAGGGTTGTATTGAAATACTCTGGCTATATACTAATATTGACAAAAATCATTTACTATTAGTGTCTCCAATTCTTGATCATCGATTACTGAGTGCTTAAAATATATATTTGATTTCCTGATGTGATACAGGACCATGAATAACCTGGGATACTATGTCATTCTGATTCTTGAAGTGTGGTACAGGAAGACACCAAAGGGTAAAATTAAGAACTGTTAGTGGATTTACAGTACAAAAAAAATTAGATGCTGTAAGTAGGATTCTTGAAGTGCAGTACAGGAACACACAAAGGGATAAAATAAGGACCTGTTAGTGGATTTAGTTAAAAAACTAGATAAATTTAAACTAAATTGTGGTTATAAATTGCATTTCACTGATAAATTGCTAAGAATAAAATGAAGAATTTCCCAAACTGCAATAGAATTTGGTATAGAATCAAGGACTTTCATGAGTGATCTGCTAGGTGCGCACTTGCATGTAGTCCAAAAAATGCGGATGACCAAAGACAAGTGCAGTATGCCTCCGACTTTAACCTTCCGTCAGGCTCATTTGATCTGACAGGCACAGCGTGGCCATTTTGTCACCTTGCCCTGCCGCTAAGCTGCGTTGGCACCTGGTGCCCCAGTAGCTGCTTCTTTTTACTTGCTCTATGCAACCTTCCCACTTAGTTTGTCCTTGACCTTTACTACGGGAAGTTCAAGTTTTGTTTGGAGAAGCTCATTGCTCCCGAACTCATCACATTTTTGATTTTACTTCACTGGAGAAGGTACAGACCCCTTCTCCAAAGATGACTGAATAGATATTAATATTGTGAACGTTTTTAAACTATTTTCTAACTTTACTTTTTTTACTTTACGATTTTCTAACTTTACTTCATTTACGGTATTTGATAGTAGGTCATGAATTTCATTAGAATTTGTTCGACTAGTTTTATGTCAAATACATGGTTTTTCCAGAAACTTTTGTATTTTTCTTCTTTTGACACCCCTAATAATGATATTCATCACTTGGCAGCTGTATAAATGAACTTAATTAGGTATTTATTATATTTTTTGAATGTATGCCCATCAAGCACATTGCACCTGAACTCGGAGGTTAACATATTGCCACTGACAGAAGGTTAATTATGGCAAGCAGTAAACTTTTCGGTACTTACCCGTCAACCATTTTCAACAAACAAAAACTGTTGCCAATTGTGTGATTTAGTGCAAATAACATTAATTCTCTGGACCAGCTGTAAATGAATCTGAGTGCAGTCGCAAGTGTAATTTTGGATCTCTCGAACCATGTTCCTTTATGAATAAATATTTGCTTGTCACAATTTTCCTCGTTTCATCGCCATAGTTTGTCCTTTTTAAAATTAAGTCCCATATCGTGCCCATTAACGCACACTTTTTATTGTCAGGATCCCGTAGCTTTGAAAATATTCCACTGCATGCCGTTTCATAGAAGACAAGTTCAAAATATGAGGAAAAACAGAAATAGCAAGTAACTTATATCCTTTACATAAACAAAAATGGCTTATCGAGGATTGATCGGGGTTACATAAAACCAAGGTGAAGATCTTAAATGAGTGTTGTAATGTCACTCTTATCCATTCTTGATGCAAAATCACACAATTGGAGAAATTTTTGCTTTTGAAAATGTTAAGGGATAGTACGTAAGTACCAACTTTTCTCAGCCATAAAAATAATGAATATGTCTTTATGGCAACTAATAAAAAATACTTTTGAATATGTTCTTTACTACATTGGTATATTCTAAAAGCACTCAAAGGCAGGGACATTTTGAGGGAAATGAGAGCTCAAACCTATGCAGGTTTGATTCCTCTGGGTGTATTTCTCTTATGATAGCAAAAACTTTCCTTGTGTGTCCATTATTTGATGTTGTCTGTCTTATATTTGGCACAGCATGGCCAAATATGATCTTTGTACCATAAAAAAAAAACTATCCTTGATTTTGGAATTAAAAAACTTTTGAAAATGCATGCAGGATCTGGTTATATCCAAGGAAATTGAAGTTTACATTGCTAGCTGAGTATGCTGATTTAAATCAAGTGATTTTTATTAAAATAATCATTGATTTAAATTAAAATTTTAAATTTCATTCTGTTATGTTTAATAATATTGAAAATGAAATACTGAACAAGATGCATGTTATTGTTTTCAAATAAGTTAAGAACTCCACTCGTTCTGAGTTCACCTCAAAATTATATTGAAAATCATCCTCCCTTTGAAGACATTAACAATATTTGCTGATTGGGATCATAATTACCAGACAAGTATATCCATCTTGGGCTATTGCCCAATAACTGTCACTCACAAGCCTGCTTATTAGTGTTGGTTTTGCTTCAAACATTCCATGTGACTATAAATCGCACATGGCCAATTTTAAACCATTCACCTCGTGATGAGTAAAGATGCTTGATGAGTGAAGATGCTTGCAATGTATTCACTCAAATTATTAAATTGTGGTAACTTGCTTTCTTTTGTTATTTATTTAGTATTGGAGTCTTCATAAAAAACAAAGACACGTACAACGAAAAGATTTTCTGCAGTGTCACAAAAGCATTCAAATTTTGCACATAAATCTTTATAATTGGCAATTTTGACAATTTAATTTTGTTTTGTGTAATATATTGGTTAATTTTTATTTCAATTTATTGGGAAATTTTATGCATTGATCCCTTAATTAATTCTTTACACTGCTAGAATAACTTCACTAATTATGGAATTGAAATTTGGAATGTAAAAGTTAATTCACTCATCTGATAATTGAGTGAGTATGTTGAGAAAAGATTATGGGGGGGGGGTTGAAGCAGAAAGCTATTGGAATTGATAAATGTTTCATTACAAGCTCAAAATTCCACTGAATTGGCATGTTCTGGGAGATGCTATTACACTTGTTCTATGCTGTCTGTAGAGAAAAGCTTCATATTTTTGTGCTTTTTGTGTGCTTTGAATATACCTATGAAATACCTGTCAAAGAATTTGGAAAATAGACATTTGATTTCAATTTATGTATTTTCATGTCATCTTATTTTTACTGTTAACTTGCTAAAAATAACAATTTTTTTCACCAATAAGTTATTTTTGCAAGCTAAAAATTAATGAGAAGTAGGAATTTTTTCACTGGATATGGGTTAAACTTAAAGTAATCTAAACCGGTTGAGAACCAGATAGAAAAACACTGCCCCAAAATGCCAAGCATGAGCACTGTTCTATTTACTGTATCATGTGATTTACTTTGCTAATTCCTATGTTGTGTTTTAATCTTTGAAAAATATACCCAGCTATATTTCCTAATACATTAATGTTGTACTTAAAAAATATGAATGTTTAAATAAATCAAAACTACCTATTTAGAAACTAAACTAGTTTGCATGTCCCATGTCCAACAAATTTAAACTTGTTTGGGCAAGGAATTGTTAAAATAATAAAAATTCGATAAATTAGGCTGTTCAATATTAACTTTTATCATCAAATGATTAACATCAATATTAGTAATGCTTGAGTATATTATAATTTTGGTTTATTTGAAAATTGATGTTGTCCCATAAGAACAGATGTCTATTCCTATGCTATGATTATAATAATCTTTATAATTTTAATTTTCTGAGAGGTATGTGAAATAAATGGTTAATTACTTCAATTTTTTTGTTTGACTTATCTTTATAAAATCAGATTTCAAAACTTTGAAATTTTTTAAATATTTTTCATTTATAAAGTGCTAGTGTTTTGAATTTTCTATCTTTTTGTCTCAGTATGAATATGGTAAGAAATCATTTGTTGAGCAGAAGTACTCTTAGCAGTGCCATAATTGGTGTAGTGCCAAGGGAATTGCGATCATCTGATGAAGTAAGTTTATACTCTGAAATGAACATTTATTACTCTTGATATTGCATACTTCTAAAAATACATAATAAATAATAATAATACATAATAATAAAATAAAAATAACATTTTTCACTAAACATAAAAAGTCATTTCACAATAACTTGACTAATTTATTTTCAGTTTTTTCTGTGCTTAAGTTTCGTGAAAAAATTATTGCACAAATTTTGAGATCTTTTGTTTCCATCTTTTAAAAATAGCCAAAAATTATCAAAATTATTTATGTAGAAGCAATATTTCAATTAATTAAAAAACCTTATGATTCAATATTCATAGTTTGAAGATTGACACCAAAGTCTTTTTTTGAAGTAAGGAATTGAATTAATGTTGCACTTGGAGCAACACAACAGGCTATTGGGGAGTGTCCAGGATCAATCCTGAAGGGAAGATACGAGGACAACACCTTGTAATTTTGAATCACGGTGAAATGATGAGGTCACACCTGAGCAGGCACACTACTCTCCAAACTTCCATGCCATGCCAACGTGAGGACATTTGAGGCCATGGCAGATTTAATGTGCACCAGCCTCTGTACATGACGGTCTTTTTTTGGAACCGAGTTTCGAACTTGCAACTCTCCGGTTGGTAATCCGCTACTCTTCCGACCAGGGTATTGCTGTTTAGGATCTTTCTTTGAGTAATGAGTGACTAAGTTTCGAGGATGCTTTATCAAAATAATGCATTTTTAATCAGCTGTAGTTTTTATAAATAAAGATATAAAGTTTAAAAATTACTATTTTACTAAATCAATTATGTTTACCTAATAAATTAACAAAAAAGTAAAATTTTTCAAGATGTAATTTATAAATTTTGTTAACATTTATACATTTGTTTAACAGCATTTTACTTCAGAATCCAATGATTTCATGCGTACATACTGAAGGGATTAGCGATTTCATTTGCTAAAACAAATAACTAAATGAACTATATTCAATGTATTTCTGAAGAATTGGATGCCGCCATGTCGCATTTCCAAATTTTACATGAGTTCTTTGCTTGCCAATATGCTATTAAAGATGATGGACATGAGAGAGTAAATAATGGATAGTTTGTTCATTAATAAAATGATCATTAAACCACAAAATATAGATTAGGTAAAGAAAATGAATTTACTTTTATCCTTGTGGTCAATATTTTATGGACATTAATCCCACTTTCATACAGTTAATTACATACTCTTTTCTTTATTCTCTTAATTCAGAAAAAAGTTAACTTTTAACCTACCACTTATACCTAAAGCAGCTATTCTGACCACATATATTCGAAGAAGTAAAAATCCCAATGAAGAGGAAGTACTGTCTGTAATACAAGAACTGCTCCAACCACAAAGTCAGCACCTTATCCTTTTTATCATTGGTTATGCTTGAATGTACTAAAGTTTGTCACTTTTGGCGCACTTCCAAACTGGAAGTATATACTTTATGAATTTTACTTGTTGCTGAAAATATATATTCTAGTAAACTATCTGTTTCTGTTATCAACATTCACCAAGAACAAAATAAAATTACGGCAATTCTCAGTTACCCCTACTTAAAATGAGCAAACCCTGTTCCTATATCGACTGCCACCACCCAGAGTTAGTGGCAAAAGCAGTTCTCTGGATGGACAGACAAAAGACTTGCATCACTGATAAAACAAATGAATAATAGTTGAATATTCAAGCAGCATAAAAGTTACAATAAATAGGGTTCCCAGATTTGGCTTGTTATCACCCATTCTGTGATTAAAAAAAGCACCATCAACTTCAGTCAAGCCTATTCATTATGTAATTGTTTTGTTCTCATATCTCTCTTCTAGGAAGACAGCAATGTACTTCATTCAATTGGAACAGCTGGTATTGTTATTCAAGTCACTGGTACCAATTGGCCGAGACCAGCTTACACCCTGCTTGTCACAGGGTTGTGTAGGTTTAAGTTAGAGCGTATAACTGAAAAATCACCATATTTAATTGCCAGTGTTCAGCAGTTAGATAGGTTACCTGGTGAAGAGACTGGTGAGTTTGGAATCTTGTAACTCTTTTAAATTTAATGTGGCATTTTTCAATCTTTTTCTAATTGCAGCAGCTTTAATTCAATAACTTCTAACATGTATAATTATTGAAAAGTTATACACATTTCTGACAAAAGAAAAAGCTAAATTTAAGCTAAATTTTTTCATGGTTATGAGAAGAGTTGTACCAAAATGCAGCCCTCAGATTAAAAGTATAACAAATCCACAAGTTTATTTTTATTTCGTTATATTTACTTAGCATTTTATTTGTACTTCTCGAAAGAATACAACTTAGGCATGATTAGAGTTTAGGATCTTTAAAATTGAACATTACCTGCATTGAGCTGTTAATATGGAATTATGGTGTTACTAGCATATTATTAAAACTTGATTTTTGCTGTCTTATGCTTGTATTCATGTCATTTTTATTTTAAATCAATTTATTTTTGTTTGTAAAGTTAACTGGGATTTGTGATGCCAAAGGAGTTGTCTTAAGTTTCTATCATTTATAAAAGTTATTTTTCCAACAGTGATTTTGAAGATGGGAGATAAGCTAAAATAGTTGAAAGATGACAAATAAATTTAGATTAATTTAATTAAAAATAGATCTGTTATAAATTAGATTGCCAGTCAAATTAAATTGTGTTTTAAAATGTTCTTCATTTAATATAATCTACTTTTTCTGCAGTTGAGATTGATGAGTCCAATGCTGAGTTGTCGGATCTCATGGAACAGTTCCGAGAGCAAGCTACAAAACTCATTGATATGCTAGATTTATCATTGCCTGCTGTTGTGAGACTGAAGGTAAATATATAAATGAAAGGTACAAGCATTTCTTATTGGTGCTAATGATATATTCGCCGACTTTGGCCGTAGAATGTGCAAGTTTTTGACTGAATTGTATGATTATACAGGCATATGTTAAAAAAAGATTGTATGACTTTTTTCCAAAATTTACAAACCTATCTTAAATTTTGTTTTAAAAAGAGATCTGATGTGAGTTTATAGAGATACCAACTACTACAGGCTCTTTGCAATATCTGCGAAACATTTTATGCTACAGAAAATAATTTTACTTTCTCAAAGTATGTTTTTCTAGTTTGGTGTATAAAAACTAGATCGCCTTCCACTTAACAGATTGCATATTTTCAGACTAGTCTTAATACAAAGCATCAGCTGAAAGGATTGGTGAGTCCACTTCCACATGGTAATTGACAGCTCTTAATTTTAAACAAAGTTTAGGTCTAATTAGTGCTGTGCGTTGAAGAATAATCAATAGAGCAACAAACAAAATATTAAACCAAAAAAATTTTTTGAGTAAACAAGATAAAATTACAAGCAATCGATTATTTAAATTGATACATAGAAATGGCAATTTCGCAATTCCTTCCTTAAAATTTTAAAACAAGATGTAGGGTGCTTTATGATATATATTATACATTTTGTGGTTCTATACATGCCATGAGCCTGTAAAAATTATAAGATTTCCAAAATTGGCAGGTATGTGATAATATTTTCCTTAATGCTGTGAATTTGATAAAATTCAGTGCTGTTAGGTTTTGTAAATTTCTTAATGTTGTAACTATGCATAATTTTACATTCTCTTTTGCAGAAGTTTTTCAGATATTTTTTTGTATATTGCTTATAAATTAAATTGTTTTGTGTGTAACCATGAAAATGTATCTAGAACTGTAAAACACTTCCATGATTTTTCTTGTTGTTTCTTTATAATATTTATAGTTACTCTCCTCATTACGTTATGTCTTGATATATCGTGCATTCACAGGGCTGCCACAGACGATTAAAAGGCGACTTGCTATTTTTTTGAACTGGCGACTAGGTATCTTTTAAAGTAAAATCTTCTCAAAAGCTCCTATTTTCAAATTTTGGTGACTTCTGAAAATTTACCAAAGGTCCCTTTTTTAAAACTAGTAGCAGCCAGGAAAAATATTTTTTTGATTTTTTTGGGAGAAAATTTTCTATGGGATGACAATTTCAAAGTTTTGTCACCAATCTGTGGTAACCATGAAAGAAAAACATCGGAATGTGTCAAGATTATCATGAAAACTGTATTAGAAAATATACATTTTTTAAATTAAAATTTTTTAATTTCTCGAGATTTTGAATGTCTGTTTCATGCTTAATTAGTACATTTTATGCTTTAGACAATTCATTTTGTATTTGAGCAACTAAAGTCAGGTTTGAGAGGAAACTTTTGCTACTATTTTTAAAAATATATGCTCTGCATTCGACTATATCACTCTTTACTTCTCCCCAATGAATTTTTGTTTGCAGAGAACAGAAAAAATATCAATCTGTTTCTTTAGAATTATGAGCTTAAAGGTAACTTGTTTCAAGCAGTTATCCTAAACTGAATTTGTAAGAAAGATTGTCTCGAAAGTGCAGATTAGAAATTAAGTTCCTAAAAATATTCTCCTGTAGAATCGTTCAAAAAAAATGTTTTACTATTGATTCTTTATTTAATATGTACTTTTACGTAACTTTTAAAGTTCACTTATTAATGCAAATTTAAATCTTTTCATTATTAATGAGAAAGTTTTTCTTTACTGTTGTATAGCTGTCATTTATACTTTTTTGTTTTTCTTGTCTACCAAGAAGCATGATATATCATGGGGTTACTGTAATTAAAATTTGCACCTGCTTACAATTCTATTTTAATGTACAATTTTTCCACACAATTTTCTCAATAATACATTAAGGATTATCTTTCTACTTTAATTTATTCATTTCAATATTCCCTCTTAGCGTTTGCTGAATTCTTTGCCGACTGAAAGTTTACCAGATGTATGTGCAGCAATCGTACGAGCTTCACATTCAGAGAGGTTGCAAATACTTGATGCTGTTGATTTATCTGACAGATTTAGGAAAACTCTACCCCTCTTGGTTCGACAAATTGAGGTATTTGCTTTAGAAAGTTTGTTTCATATGTGTATTGTTTTAAATGCTGTTATAAGAAATGCATTAGGTTTTTATATTTAGTTTTGATTAAATTTTTTTTTACATTCTAAATTTTATACAATAAGGCTACATAAATTCTCTCTCCAAATCAAAACTCCATTATAATTTATTTTAAAATTTTTAAGTGGTACAATTTCTTGTAGAATTTTTGAATATATCTTGATCAAATTTATTATATAAATATGGATTTTTTGTATTCTACTTTTTCGTTTTTCTAAAATTGCACCAGTAAATTTGGGAATAATTAATAGGTCATTATATGTTTCATAAATCATCTGATCTTTTTGTTGCTGTTGCAGTCAAATTAACATCTCTTGCATGCCTGAATATTTTTCTTCAAGTTGAGTGTTTCCTTTATGGTATTCGAATATGGCCCTTGCACCATAAAACCCTAACAACCTTTATGATATTCTTTAGCATTAGATATCCATTTGAATTCATAGGCTAAAATATTTTGATCAAATGTGTTACTCAGATTTTTTCATAAATCATCAATTTTTCTCGGTATATTTCTTATATAAATCACTTAAATTTTTATGTTACTTTCTAATGCCTTATAAAAGTCTAAGCAAAATATGCATTTTTATTTAAAGAGGCAATATATGAGCAGCCTACCAAGCCACATAATAATCTTAGTAAAATAAAATTAATTGAAATTTGAATAAAACAAAGTATTTTAATTTCCTTGTTATGGGAATGAAAAGAATATTCATCATGAATATCGTTTTCTATATTTAGAAGCAGCCAGGTTGTCTTCAAATAAACAATTCCTTTCAAGCAAAATATATGACATAAAATACGAACCCTCAGGCATGCATCTTCTTAAGGTGTGTACATGCTTCATGTACGCTTGTGATCTGTTCTATCCCTATGGGGCTTACTGTCTTTGGTAAGCATGGGAGTCTCACTCTTTAGACATCAGCAATCTTTTCTACTTTCCTCGTCTCAGTGGGTATGTCCACTGCGTTAGTAACCTTTGAGTTGTAGGCGGCGCAGGTTCGATTCCTGCCAGGTGCATTCCTCTCTGGGTGTATTTCTCTCTTCTGTGTCAGTAAAGCTTTCACTGTGTGTGTCAGTTACTTGATATTGTATATCTTGCATAAATTATTTGATATTGTATTGTGTCTGGCGCAGCAGGCCAAATATGGCTCTTGCGCCATAAAACTCTAAAACCAACCAACTTTCTACCTTCATGTATATTGCTTGCTGTTGTCTGTTTTGTGTTTGGGTCAGCTTGGCCAAATAGGGCTGTTGCACCTTAAAACCCCAAAACAACCAATCGTAAAATAAGCTCTTAAATGATTAAGAGGTCCCTAGAAAAACTGTTTTCCAGGGTTTTCCTCCCTCGTGGCATTGGAAGGAAATGAGTTGACAGATTGGTCAAAAGAGATATTAAAATCAATGCCAATGCGAAACCGTTTCAACAAATGCGATTAAAAGGCTTCTGAGCAGAAAATCATCCAAGAAAACCAAACAAAAAGCTACTCACAAAAATCAAATAATCAGAAATGGAACAATATATAAAAACCTGTGTCACAACAACTAAAACAAATGCAAAAAAGAATCAGCATCACTTTTCAGACAGAACTGGATATGATTGCCTTGTAGTGCGTGCAGCTAGAGAGAATTGGAATATATTCTTCTAATCTGCCCTGGCCTGACTCCTCAACAATAGACCTGGAATCTCCAAGCTCAATTAGGATGCGGGCCACTGTAGCCCAGCTACAGCAACGGATTAGCAAAAGGAGGGTTGTGAGTTCGAAACTCCATCCAACCAGACTCATGTTCATGGGGCTGTTGCATGTTAAATCTGTTGTGGCTTTAAATGTCCACACATTGATGTGGTGTGGAAATTTGGAGAGTGGGGTGCCAGCTCAGGTGTTGACCCCATCATATGACAGTGATTCCAAATTTAAAGGCATTGTTCTTGGATCTTTCCCTTCGGCATTGATCCTGAACCGCGCGATGTTAATTAACACCTACTTCTATTAGGATGCAGCAGATAAAATGATGAGTTCAGACTCTACATTTCTCATATGATAGATGACTTATGTAGAAGCAGTGCTTGTTTTGAATAGTGTGATGTTTTGCGAGTTATGCTGCTTTCTAAAATAAAATTATTATTTATAAAACTTGAAACATTTTCTTTGATCATTCTAAATTTGTAAGGATTTTTGCTTCTTTTTCTTTTCAATATTAATTGAAAAGTAAGTTTCTGAAAATTCATACTAACTCAGTGCAATTAACCTAAAATTAGTAATCACAAGAAAAGCACTTGTGTTCTTGCTAGTACTAATTGATTAATGAGGATGGAGTGATAGTGATTAAAACAATTTTTTTAATGTAATTCTATTTTTATAGTTTTAAAATGCTTTTTTACATGTGGCCTATGAGATAATTGCAAGCCTTTCTAGCTTGATCATGGAATGATTTAAGTTGGCCAGGCCTATTTATCAGTATAATTTTTTGTAGTTATTTTGTTGTATATTAATTTTCTAACAAACTTTCTATATAGGGTTTGCAACTTCTGCAAAAAGCAAGAAAGGATGATATTGGACATTTAGATATCACAAAGATCCCATTCCCTAGAGGTAAATTTTTTGATGACATGAGCAAAGGAGATGAAATTGCTGCTTTAGAAAAAAAAGTTAGGTTCGTATATCTATCGGATTATTAGTCAATAGATTTGGTCCAGAATGTGAACAATATTCCTACACTGATTTTTTTCTGTAATAACTACCCAATTAAAATACATATTTAATTTATCTTACATTTATTACTGCATAGTAACAAACTTAATCTCTGTTCGCCAAATTTCTCTTTTTGATAGAAAAGCCAATGCTAAATTTATTTTATTTTACAGTTCATCACAAGTTAAGACAGTATTACATTATAGGAAATTTGTAGATGTCCTCAAAATATGTGGTTCCATTTCTTGTTTCCATATTCAATATGAATTTAATTTGAAAGGTTAAAGTGAATTATGGAAATCTTATTCAAGGCAATCAGTAGTATTGCTTAATTAATGTAAAGAAAAAGTATTATGTTTTTGGAGAGAACACTTTCTTTTGCGTATCTTATTCAATGGCTGTCATTGAAATGAAGTTAAAAGATATACCACATTTGGCATGTTTATGAGTTGTAACACTGTATTAGTGATGATAATTTGCTTTGTTTACACACTTTCCAACCTTGAGGACTGCATAACTGACATATTAACTGAATGTTTGGTCATCAATTGAGGGCCGTGGTAGGTTGGAAGAGTAACGGATTAGCAATCGGAGGGTTGCAAGCTCGAAACTTTGTCCAGCCGAAGACCTTCGTGTACACAGGGTCTGGTGCATGTTAAATCTGTCATGGCCTCACGTTGGCATGGTGTGGAAGTTTGGATACTGGGGTGCCAGCTCTGGTATTGACCTCATCTGACCGTGGTTCTAAATTACGTGATTTTGTTCTCTAAACTTTCCTTTGGAAATTGATACCGGATTGTCACCAATAGCCCGTTGTGTTGCTCCAGTGTAATGTTAATTAATTATCAAATTGAACTAACACTTACTTTTTTTACAGTGATTTAAAATCCGAAATTCACAAGAAAAAATAACCTAGCAAACTATTAAGACCATACATGCAAAAACGAATGTTCCCTGATTTCATTATTTTTTAATGTATTGCGATGATATTTTAAAGAATTTGAACAGTGATAATTTTTTTGTCTTTGATTTTGATTGTTTTAAGGAAAGTTGTCAAAATGAAGTGCCATGAATAAACATAAAATAAATTGTAGTAGACTAACAGTATACAGTAGACTAACTATGATTATGATGAAGAATGCCTCATTACAAGTTAAGAAGGCAGTATTATGATACAGGAAATTGGTAAATGTCCAGAGTAAATAGTTTCATCTCTTGTTTCTATATTCAACATGAATTTATTTTAAAGACAGAAAACCTGTCATCTTTACTGGAGATGGTCTATAGTTTCTGCATCTCGTGTTTTATAAAATAGGTGATTATAAATTTAAAGAATTGAGTTTCCATTCAAAGAGCTAATGGCTTTAGCCATTTATCAACATTGAATTTTTATTTTCGTATTTGTAAAGTATGTCATTTTGATATTCTATTTGCATTTCAATTAATTCTATTTGCTCAAGTGATTCGTTCTTTATTATATACTTTTATACATCATTCAATGCATATGTTTTAAAATTAGGGATATGGAGATGCCAGAACATGCTAAAAAAATTTCTTTACGAGAAATACAAGTAAGTTTGAATTTTTTCATCAAGTTATGAAAGAATTCTCTTAATCTATATTTGTTTTCTTTTCCATTTGTAAAATAGTTTTACTTTTATAATTTATTCTATATGTAATTTTAGAGACTGAAGAAGATGCCTCCACACATGCCAGATCATGCTGTAACTCGGTAAGTTGACTGACAAAAATGCTTGATCAGAATTGATTGTTTTCAGTATCTTTTTTTATTTAAAATAAACAATAACTTAGCAGAACAGTCATAATATTTCTAACTTTATTTTAGAATTCTTTTATTTCAATGCCATTTTCAATTACTGATTCATTTCAATTACAGCAATTAATTTGCTAATAATCAGTGACAAAACCTTGATTGCAAATAATCTATGGTGTGTTTAATGAAAAAATACCTAAAATTTTCTAACATTGCATCTTATAACATTGTTCTTTAACTGTCTATTAAATTTGCTCTTAACCATCCAAGCGGCATGCCCAAATGCAGCTTAGAATATTGAGTTTGAATGCAGCCCAGAGAAATTATCACACTGCAAGCAGCAGACCTGAAATATGCGCTGGCATCTTGCTCCTCATAATATTTCGAGTCTACCTTCCGCTGCACAGAAACCCCTCTGAACCGTACTCAGCTTAGAAGTAATACTGAATATAGCTTGGAATATTCAGTTTGAATGCAGGTCAGAAAAATTGTCACGCTGCAAGTGGCAGACCTGAAATATACATGTATCGTGCTCTTTGAAATATTTCGGGTCTGCCTTCTGCTGAACAGAAACTCCTCTGAACTGTATTCAGGTGTGCTGCTTAGAGAGTCTATGCACTAACTCTTCAAATCTATATTACAATTATAGTACATGTTGGTGTTATAGTAAAGAATTTGTCTTATGTTTACAATTATCTACCAAAGTATGACTTATCAAATGGTCTAATTTACCGAAATTATTTTAGTAATTTTTTCTGCTAAATGCAATTTTACATTGATTCAAAGTTTGTTTAACATATTTCTTCATTAACATTACTATTAATGTAACATTAATCATGCATTTTATTCAATTTTTCATTAGGAACTATATTGAGCTTATGACAGAATTACCATGGTCCAAACAATCTCCAGAAGTGATTGATATTAATAAATCCAGGTTAGTTCAGGAATCATGTTTTGTATATTTGAAAGCAGTAAAATTCTTGTAAAAATCAACTGACATTAATGTGTTGTTATGTAGAAGTAATGATGCATAGAAATCAATTTCAAACTTGCTTTGTTGAGAATGTGCAGTTGTCAATATGATTTGTTGAAAGATCTCACTAATATCATTGAGAATAATCCCTGATTGTCTGATGATTTTTCAAAGCTTCTATTTAACAGTCACCTTTAATTGAAAAATAGATAATCATTTTATTTATATATATATAGTTACCACCACTCCAAAGACATATATGTGCAAAATTGACGTTTCTACAAAAACACGTTGAAAGTTTTGATGTTTCAGGAAAAATCGAGTTACAACTCAGAGGTTGTTTTATGAAAATCGGCATTTCCACTAAGATTCAAAATGATTTGTGGCTTCGTCATAGTGTAAAACATGAAATGGTGACCTTTGACGTGGTAGTAATGATGTATAAAATAGAGAAAATCTGTCATTTCTGAAAGTCTAAAAATTGATGTCCTTTTTTGTGAGTCAGTCTGAAATGTTGCTATTTTGGAAACTTAATTCACACTAAAGTTCTAAATTATGACAGATGCTTTAGGAATATATCAATGGGTTTATAAATCAAATTTTGTTTAGTAATCATTCTTTTCATGAAATTTAATATTGAAAATTGATGTCTGATTGTAATGCGAGTCACACGGAATTGCCTATATATATTGATTAAGCATTAAAGATGCTTCATTTGTAACTAATTATGTAAAAGATGCAAGTTTGGTGAAAATGTTACCTTTTATGCCACAATTTGTTTTCATTCCTAAGAATTTCCTTGCTCTTAATCAGATCGTGTCACAAAATGCGACTGCCCAACCAAATGTCTCTTGTAAGCAACACAATTTCACTTTATTTACACTAATACACTATTTTATTTCAGTGAAAAATGTACTACAATTTCTTATAGATATTTTAGTATTCTAATACAGTTTTGTACAACTGTTTTAAAGTAGATTCTAATGAATAATGATTATTTTTTGATAGATATTAGTATGGTTTTAAAAATTGTGAATCTAACTATATCCAAAATTAAGTTGACTTGATAATTTTGCAGAGAAGATTTAGATATTGATCATTATGGAATGAAGAAACTGAAGAAAAGGGTTCTTGAATACTTAGCTGTGCGACAACTTAAAAACACCTTAAAAGGTCCAATTTTATGTTTTGTGGGGCCACCAGGTGTTGGAAAGACAAGTGTGGGGCGTTCTATAGCTCATTCTCTTGGCAGGGAATTTCACAGGTACAATATTTTGAAATTCCTCCCTCTTGTTTCTTTGCAAATATTTAACAACTCAATCGATTATAATAATTTGGAGAAATAGAAATGTATTTATATCTATAGCAGCCTTTTATAAACTTGATTGGGACAATGAGCAGGGATAAATGGGCAGTTAAAAGGAGAGCTTTTAACTGCACATTTATCTTAGAAGCTCCTTTGTATTGATAAGTTGGTACTTTTAATGTTTTACCTTCTATTGTTTCTTTCACTTTTATTGTCACAGCAATCGATTGATTGAATTAATTAAGTCCTTTAAAATAAGGAATATTCAACCTTTCAGTGCAAAGAGCGACATTTATAAATTCATAAGCTTCCGCCTACAAGAACTTACATTTCATTGCAATTGCATTACAAATTGTACCTTTTGATGTCAACCAAGGACAAGAAAAACATTGTTACAGAAATTTCTTTCTAAAGTCAGACAATCTGCTATTAAACTCCCCTTTCCAATTTGAAATGCATTGCAGGTAATCATTTCAACTCTTCAAATTTCATTCTCTCACTCCTAATGTTCGTGGCTGTGGGAAGTTGGAAGAGTAGCAGATTAGCAACTGGAGGGTTGCAGGTTTGAAACTCGATCCAACCAAAGACTTGTATACGTGGGAGCTGATGCACATTAAATCTGTTGTGACATGAAATATGATGTCACAACAGTCCTCATGTTGGTGTGGTGTGGAAGTTTGGAGAGTGGAGTGCCAGCTCAGGTGTGACCTTGTCATCTTGACCTTGTTTTGGCCCTTTCCCTATGGCATGGATCCCGGACCATTGCCAATAGCCCTTTGTATTGCTCCAGTTAGCGTTCATTCAACTACCTACCTCTAATGTTGGAAAGATAATTTTTATTTTGACATTCTTATTGATTAGTGGGTCTGAAAACTGACTAATGTCTGAAGATTTCTGAGTCTTAAAGTTATGCTTAGCATCCACTCCTGTTAACAGGGTAGCAGTATTTGTTTGGAATAGAACGCTGACCCTAGTTGACGTGTTCAGTGGCTCATGATTTAAAGACCCCTACTTAAAAAGGATGAATTAGAAATAATTTCCACTGTATTTTTTATATTTATATGCCTCTCCAACTCTTTATTAGGGCTATCATAATCAGTAGGTATGCCCACTGTGCTAGCAACCTGCGATTCGCAGGTGGCACAGGTTTGATTCCTCCCTGGGTGTACCTCTCTCTGTTGCTAAAACTTTCCTTTTGTGTATGTCCATTACTTGATATTGTATGCATTGTGTGGCCAAATATGGCTCTTGAGTCATAAAAACTCAACCAACCAATGCTTCATTACGACTTTTTTCAAACACTAGTAGCTTGTATGTTAAGTCTAACATCAATATTTTGCATTACAGAATATCTTTAGGAGGAGTGTGTGATCAATCTGACATAAGGGGTCATAGAAGAACTTACATTGGCTCTATGCCTGGTAGGATAATTCAGGGATTAAAAACTGTTGGTGTAAAAAATCCAGTATTTCTACTAGATGAAATAGATAAAATGGTAAGCATCGATAATACAATACCCTATTGGGAAACTATTTCTATATTTACTGTTATAATGTTTATTTCACATTCCACACCTTATGATAATTTTAGCCTATTTGTTTAATATTTTTATACTTATAGAGCACTGGGATACATGGTGATCCTGCTGCTGCTATGCTAGAAGTTCTAGATCCTGAGCAGAATTGTAATTTCACTGATCAGTATCCTTTCCATTTATGTAATGCTTTTGAATTCTTTTACTGGTGTAGTTGTTTTCAGCCTTTTCGTGCACTCTTTTCACAATATATCAATATCATTTGTTTCAGTGAAGCTTTCATTGTATGTATGTCCATTTACTTGACATTGTTTGATGCAGCTTGACCAAATATGGCCCTTGTGCCATAAAATCCCACCCAACTCAACCACAATGATTGTCTGACTAAAAGGAACTTTCTGAATATGCATTAATACTGAAAATCTTATTTTTCTACATAAGTACATTATACTAAGATAATTATTATTTAAAAATTTTACAAATTTATTAGAAAAATGTAGTTGAATACAAAAAAATTGAATTTAATATAAGCAGGTACTTTATTTTCTTAATATGTAACTAAACTGAAGAGTATATTTTAAAATACACATGTTTAGTAGAATGCATTGATAGTGCAATGCATTTTTTTCTCTAAAGGTGATTACTAGGGCTAGGATTTTTATAATTTTTTTGGAAGAGTCAAATGTTATTCAAGTGAACAGAAATATGAGCATACTACATGATGTTTGTGGTGTATATACTAGATGTAACACGTGGCTGATTTAAGTGCCTTTGTTAGGGCATTTTTCATGCAGTTTTTAAGGGAAAGGGCATTTTTGAATGAATGGAGCACCTAGTTTCCTTTGTGGAGCAAATTGATGCCTAGTGTGCAGAGAACAGTAATTTTTATTCTTAAATCTGAGATTGTTTTCATCGATGAGAAATTGTATTAATTTCAATGAGTTTGAAACTATCAAAAATGTTATTTACTTGTCATTTGGTATTTCATCCAACTTCCCTTAACATTAAAGTTATCTCAATGTGCCTTTTGACTTGTCTCAAGTTTTATTTATTGCTACAGCCAACACAATCAGCACAATTCCACCTGCTCTTCTGGATAGAATGGAGGTAAAAATATTTTAAAATGTCATCTGTTACAAATATTGCCAATTTTTAATGTCTTGACTAAACTAATTATGGTTAGACCATAATTTTCTGCATTCGTGGAGGAAATGAAATAAGGCAATTTAACGGTGCCAACTTCAGGTTACAGAACGGATAAATGCGTGTGAAACTCTCAGGGGTCAGTTGTCTTGTGAATCTCGTTGTAATATTCTTTGAACGAAAAGTTCTATCAATCCTAACATGTAGTGCAAGATAAAAGCAATTATATTCATCTTTTAAAATAATTCATATGAAAGAACTATTAATACTCACCTTACTACCATCAAAATTGATTATGGTTATGGAAGCATGCACTCTTTCAGACTAGTTAGTGCTCTAGCCCCCATTTCAGCATGCCCTGGGATCATATCCTGGTCTTGTCATGGAGGTTTGTATGTTTGAAATCGTTCAGAATTCATTTTAAACTAGCCTAACTACTTCTCATTAAGGAATGCACAATAAGTGTCTTATGTATGCATAGTCCCAATAGTTCTTTTTGATAAAAAAACTTATCTGTCAAACTCTTTCGACATTTTCAACTACATATTGTGTACATTTAAGTGAGGTATTAGTTTGAGATTTTTTCTGAGGGGCATAGCAACCATTTTTTAAGTAGTTTCTTTTTTTAATCTGTTTTCAAATATAAATTGTGTCAAAAATATGCACCAAGAAAGGTTTTTAATTATTTTAGCAAAGCATGTATTCTTTAAATGTACTGTATTCTGACCATGTAACTCCCTTCTAATTGAAACATGCATTGATTTTTTAGAAAATGAAGTGGAAAAAATGTGCATCTTCATGAATAGGTTTTGAGTTTTGATGTACATAATAATCACACACTAAAGGTCCTTTTCAAAAAATAATGTATTGAATTTAATCCTCCTAAATATTGCAGGGACTTCACTATTACACCATACCTCCTAAATATTGCATATTGTTTTTAGCTCATCTCCGTGCCAGGATATACACATGATGAAAAAGAAAATATAGCTAGAAATCATCTTGTTCCCAAACAGTTAAAAGAACATGGCTTGACAGATGAAATGTTACAAATTACAGATGAGGCCATTAGGACCATAAGTAAGTTTTCATTGTTAATGAGGATTGCAAAATGATGTAACAAATTATTGTGCAATAATTAAATGTTTGGTTATATTAACTAATTGAAATATTATGTCACGATAATTATTTCTTTTGATCCTTCATTTAAAATATGGATTCATACAACTTACTGATTAAATTAATTCAGATTATCTTCATGGAAAATACAGTGTTTTATATCTTTTATCCACTATCATTAGGCTGACCATATTTCCTTGAGACGAAAACAGGACATTGTAGGATGGCGATTATGTAATACTCTGTATTCATGAAAATGTAAGATGATAAAAACGTTTTATTAGCATATTGAGTTTACTATTTTTCTTTAGTGGCTGAACCCATAAAAGATTGAGGTAAAGACTTAGAGGGTAACTACTTCACTATCATACCATAAATATTCCTCCGATGACGCAATTCACAGCAAATTTTGGTTTGTACACACCTTACAAAACTTCTCAGATACCACAACGCAATTTTGTCTTATTACTGACAGCCTTTATTCTCAACTCTTAATCTAGTTGATCCTTGACCACATACTAAAAATGGGACAAAATTGACATTTTCATCCAAAAAACAGGATGGTCAGGAAATGTGAAAAAAATGGTACTGTTCCGCTCAAAACAGTATGTATGGTCAGCCTATCTTCAATTAAAAAACAATTTAAGAGTAGGACTAAGGAACTGATATTTATTTTGGTGAAAGTGAATTGAAATTTATTGATTTTTAAAAGAACAAATTAATTTTTGGATGCATCCTTATGGTATATGCTGCGAAATGCAAGATGCTTTGGTTATCTCAATCAAAAAAATTCTGAACATTACATCCTAAGAAGGGCAATCATCCTGTCATTAATGTATTGCATTTATTTGTTTTTCAGTTTCAAAGTACACTCGTGAGGCTGGTGTGCGAGGGCTGGAAAGGAAACTAGGAGCTGTGTGCAGAGCAGTTGCAGTTAAAGTTGTCGAGAAGCAGATGAGTTTGATTCCCAAAGAAAATGCACCCATTGTTAATGAAGATAGGAGTTCAATAGATGTAGAAGAGGAATGTAGCAATTTAGCATTAAGTCCAGTGTC
Organism: Meta bourneti; assembly: GCA_933210815.1. Classification (NCBI taxonomy): domain Eukaryota; kingdom Metazoa; phylum Arthropoda; class Arachnida; order Araneae; family Tetragnathidae; genus Meta; species Meta bourneti. The sequence goes on from OW119928.1 coordinate 76,470,370, forward strand.
AGCACCCCCTCCAGAGCTGCCGATTATTTTAGATGCTGAAGCTGTTATTGACATATTGGGAGTAAGTGGCTTTTGCTCAATTGCTTTAGTTTCGTTGTTGACAAAACTTTTGATTTAGACGGTTTTCTTTTTATTTATTAGACTCTTGCAGTCATCAAACAGTAGTCTACACCCAAACACTTTTATCTACACCATTGAATCTATAACATTTGTTCTGCACATTGCTACTTTCTATGTTTTTAATCCTGCATTTTTGCAAATTAGCCATCAGTTGTGGGACCATTTTCAGTAGGCTGAACAAATCTAAAATCATCCACACTTGTATTAGAGCAGCATTCCCTAGGATGAAAATTGTCCACAGGTTTGCAATTTTAACCATTTGCGTTTCTGTTTTCCCGAAATTTCTAGAACTATTCCGCATTCCCTTCATGTGTGCTGGAAAAGGATAACAGGCTTTTGTGTTTTCAGATCATTGTAATGTGTGGGAAATCAGAATTTATACAAATCTTTAGTGAAGCCAGTCACTCATTTAGGTGGTTAATTAACCACCTAATTAAGAGACTGGTTTTACTTGTTCTCAAAGTTGAAAACTATTTCATTAAACTTTAGTTTATGTGGAACATACTTAATATCAGCAAAACTTAGCTCTAAAATTAATGTGTATCTGCTCTGAATTGACAGAATTTATGCTCTGAAACTTGTTACATTTGCTCTAAGTTAACAAAATAGCTGCTGTTTTATTTCCCAAATTGTTAAATAACAGCATTGAAAGATATTTCAAATCATACATTAGCTGTTAACATCCTTATAAATATGTACATAAAATAATTGAGAATAATGTCAGTTAATTTTTACATATATCACACATGAAATCTTTCCCTTTTTATACAGCTTATTACAGTATTTCTATTTCTGCCTTTCATTTCCTTTATTTCATTCTGCGCCATAAAACCCAAACATCCAATCCTCTATCTCACTCCATTTCAACCCTCATTTGAGTATTACTCTCAGCAATAGTTGTCACTTTTCCTATTGCCGAAGAAAGCTCAATCTGGGAAGACAAACTCATACCACTAATACTTTCTTAGGCTCACCAATAATCTCCTCAGCTCTGTGGACATCATTAAAAATAGGGTTTTTTCTATCCACAACCATCGTGCGAGGAATGTGGAGATGTAATGGGTAGTGTATCTACACTTCCAATGTTTGACCCACGACTGCAAAATTGATGATATATAATGACATATTTAAACTCATTCAAGTGCAGCCAAGCATGATATACATAGTTTTATTCTGCCTTCTTGCAATTTGAATGTAGGAAAATAATCTTGAGTTTCTCTCTTTTTTCGTATTTTGTGTGTTTTCATCCCTGACTCATGGCAGAAATTTTATCCATTGTTACGTGTTATCGAGATGTGCTCACAAGTTGCCTGTATTTTCTTTCAGACTCCCATCTATGACAGTGAAGTCACAGGTCGCCTAGGTCAGCCAGGAGTTGCTGTGGGACTGGGATGGACTGCTGCTGGTGGTGAGATTATGTATGTGGAAGCTACTAGAATTGATGGTGATGGGCAGCTCATACTCACTGGACAACTTGGTAATGTGATGAAGGAATCTGCTCAGCTGGCTTTGAATTTAGTTCGCTCCCATCTTTACGAGGTATGTCTAAGGCAGTGGTCTCTTGCAACCTTTTACAAACTGCTTTTGGGCTCATTGTTTTAATCTTGCAGTTAATCACTTTTTCAAAGGATATTCATAAACTAATCTGGGGTAGCTGTGGTTCAGTGGGTTTGCCCATTGCGTTAGCAACCTGTGAGTTATAGGTGGCACAGGTTTGATTACCCCCTGGGTGTATTTCTCTTCTATGTCAGTAAAATTTTCATTTTATGTGTCTTTTTGATGTCGTGTCTTGTGTTTGGTGCAGTTTGGCCAAGTATGACCCTTGTGCCATAAAAACCCCATCCAACCTACCATCTTAAGATAACCACACTGATTCTACAGTTTGTCTTTGGCGAGTTGGCATGGTTTTTAATGAGTCATTTTGTTCAATTAGAGCCAATAAACAATGCCCTTTATGGAGACCCTATAGGATAGGCTATTTTTTTAATCTTAATTGAATTGTGTAAAAATTACTGAGATATAATGCAATACCATAGTGTTAAAAAATCCAAATTTTTACACATAAATCAAGTTTTACACTCTAGCAATTTTCAACCTTTTTCATCCCTGGCACACAAACTAATTACTAAATTCTATGGCACACCAAAAACTATGGAATAGTTTTTGCAGATCTGACAAAATATAAGTACAATTTTGATTGATTTACAAAATATGTATTACTTACCTACCCTTTATGCTTCAAAAGGGCTTTTAAAAATATTTTTGAAACAATTTACTTGAAATACTTTGTGTCTATTCAAAAATAATACTCAAAATTATTTTTATAGGGATTAAAAATAGTATCACTTGAAATTATTTGTGAACACATGTCAAAAGTTCAGAACTAAACCTGTTGAAATGTAATGAATCTCAGAATATAAATCATTTCACCATCCATAAGGCACACATGTGCCAATCAGGGCTACTGTGGCAAGTGGCAGTTTTGATTCCTCCCTGTGTGTATTTCTTCTCTTCTGTGTCAGTGAAAGTTTCTTGTGTGTATGTCCATTACTTGACATTATCTGTCTTGCATTTGGCACAGCTTGGATGATATAGTCCAGTACCATAAAATCCTCAAAACTAATCAACCAGTGCCTTTCTGTTGCTTATCAGTATGCTGCGGCACATCGATTGAAACTCGCTGCTCTACTAACTCAAGATAAAATGAGGGAATCAACTAGTTTGTAGTCTATCTTATCAAAATTATCTGTTTCAAACATGTTAGCATAAGTATTTTGAAACATTGCTTTTATAGGTTGATTATGGAGAATAGGTTCATAAGGTAATACGAAAAAATAAAACTAAGAAAAACTAATTTAAAGTGCAATTGTAACTATATAGCTATACTGAGCTATATAGCTATAAGAACTCATAAATTGCAATATCTTGGCTTAGGATGAATGTAGGAAGTTTTGGAAACCTAAAAGATGCCATTTTCATGTTGTATCCATTTCTGAATCGGATGTCACTGCATTTTGCACAGCTTTGGTGATTATTTTCTCACTGTCAAGCTGTTCTTCAGGATGGTAATCGATGGTTTGAAGAACAGCTACTATTGCAGGGCAGATGGATATATGATTAGGTGCGAGTCCAATTCCCAGACAGTTAATGTCTACATTCTGGTTCCATCAATGTTAATTTTCATACCTTTAAAATGTCCTGTTCTTAGTCTGGATATTGTTGTGGTGGTTTTTCTATTGGTGTTAATTTCACAAATTTGTTTTATTTTTTGTGATATGAATTGTCATTTTACCAATGCATTAGCATCAGTAAGAGTTATTGGGGTTTGTTCAGCATTTGATTTTCAGGCTTCCTTTGCCAATTGATCTGCAGCTTCATTTCTTTTAATGTCTACATATGCAGGAATCCACTGAAGAGTACCTTTTCTCCACACACAAGTTGGTACAGAGGTGAATGGATATCTTGGGCACGTTTTGAATCATCAAGAGTCAAATACCATATTCATATAATATAAATATGAATCAGTTAACTGACATTTTTTAAGTATTCTCATGGTGTAAGTGAAAATAGAAATGCTTTGTCAAGTAATGTCAAATTCTCTTTGTAATAAATTGTGTTTGCAGTATGGTATCAAAGTCCCCCATGGTGCTGACTTAATGGAAGGTACAGATATTCACATTCATTTTCCTGCTGGAGCAGTTGGCAAAGATGGACCATCAGCTGGAGTGACGATCATGACTGTGCTGGTTTCCCTGTTTACTGGTCGAATTGTAAGGTCTGATGTAGCCATGACAGGTGAAATTACTTTGAGAGGTCTTGTTTTGCCTGTAAGTGTGCTAAAATTCTTTTGTCTGATAAGCAGGGTCCACACAATCGTTTAACTTAATTTTCCCTTCCAAAACCTGGAAAGCACTTGAAGAATACCAAAAGTTTTGTTTAATCCTTGAATTTTACCTAACTCTTTAAACAATCACCTGCAACTTAATTTCTGGAATTGTGCATGTTTCTTTGTTATGTAGCGATTTAATAACAAATCTTTATTATTACTATTCTCTTAAGAATTTAAACATTTTCCTTCTTAATTTGAAATGTTTTTTTGTATTAAATTTTATTTTCTTAGTCTGTTTCATGTGTCAATTTGAGTTAGTCATCATAAACACAAGGACCTTGAAACGTATTTTGGAAGTTCATGAATTTGATTTTGGTCGGAGTAGGAATTCATGATTCCAGAGAATTTTCTGACATGAAAAAATATTTTACGATCTGCTTATGCATTTTATGTGCAGAGCTGTCACAAGTGATTAAAAAGCAACTTTTTGCTATTTTTCAACCTTACCAACCATTACTTTGCAAACACTTTTCAAATATACTATTTCTTGGTATCTTTTCAGAAATTTAAGTGATATTTTCTTTAATAATCACCAGATGTCAACGGAATCAAATAACATAATTTGTTTACATTTTGGCACCCATTTTCAATTAAAATATTGTGAAATCGGTAGTGCTACATTACAGAAATCTTACAACTGCAGCAAAGAGCAGGGTTACATTCAGAATGACTTGTTGAGATACAATTAGTCTAATTTGTCCATAATTACACCAAAGGAACCAAGATTTTATTTTTTTCAATCTCAAAAGTTGTTAAATAATTTTTCCTTTCGGAAAGAAAATTAGCTTTCTCTTTTGTAAGAAAGTTTAACAATTTTGCTAAAATTAGTATGGAAGTTAAAAAATAAATTTAGTGTGGGTCGTAAAATTGTAATAATTAAATTCTTCTCTAATGTTATGGGTAAAAATAAATCATTACCAATTTGATAAATTTTACACTTTTGGAATTTTTAGGATTTAGAAATTTCAAATGTATACTTGTGATGTGATTGTTTCAACTAATTTATTTTAATCTTTAACCTGTTGCTAAAATAAACATTGGTAGTCCATTTTTAAGAATCTGCTATTTTATACGAGTGCTTTTACATTGAAGCTGCTGTTAAATAAACTTACTAAATATTTTATTGCAAATATATTGGTATTAGATGTTTCAATTCTGCTTTTTATGCATATTCACTGCAGGGTAATATAAATTCACGCTCATTATCTTTATTTTTGTAGACCCAAGTTTAATATTATATTTCAATAACTCTTAGATTTCAAATTTAGGCTGCCCACCAAAAGTTTTAGCTGTTGAAGAAACCTTTCTTAACTTTATTGCAAAGATTGGTATAATATACATGTTAACTTTTCCAAATTTTTCGTTAAGTCTTCCGGAAAACCATTTTTTTTGGTCTTCCATACAGAAATATTTTCTGGATTTTTCTTTTCAATATTGAGAAATTTCCAAATGACGGCAAATTAAGCATTTGGCGCTATGTTGTGGCAATCCATAAAGGAAACAATTTTGCATACAAGTTTTCTGAAGAGAAAGGTATTTTCTAGATTTTTCTTTAGGGAGTAAATTTTTAAGTGACACCAAATTCAAAGTTTTGGTGCCAAGTTGTGGCATTCATAAAAGAAAAACACAGGAATCAGTGGTAGTTAGGTTATTATAAAAGCCTAATTTGACTCTAATTTCCAAGAAAAACCTGCTAATAAACCTCAAAAACACTCAAGGAAAAGTTAAAATCCTTATTTTTGGTGCCATTTTGTGTAAAATTTTGCCAAATCAGTTTTACCAAGTTTGAACTACTGCCAAGCATAAAACATTAATTCAGAGGAGGGTTACTTCTGTTTTCATTGCTTTCTTAAAGCCCAACTTGATGCAATTGTTGCTTTAAATAATTTATTTTAAGAATTATTTTTATGCATTTATCATTTCTGACAGTTGCTAGTTTTTATGTCATAAAAATCTTTCACTTTTTTCTTGAAGGTTGGTAGGTATGCTATATTAATTATTTTGTTGCAGAAAATTGGAATAAGATTTCTCTTTGAAGCATACTCCTTGCTTGAGGATAAATTCATGATGTTAATTATTTTTGCCACTAATAATTCTTTGGTTTTAAATTTAGGTTGGTGGGATTAAAGGGAAAGTTTTGGCTGCCCATCGTGCTGGCATGAGAAGCTGCGTACTGCCCAGTCGTAATGAGAAAGATTTGGCTGAAGTTCCCCAAACTGTAAAGGTAAACTGTATTTGTTTCCATATTTGTATCACTAATTGTGTCAAATCTGAATTATGCTTAAATCTAGATGTCAAACTTTTAAGGTGAAATGAGTTTCCTATAATTCTATTTTTTGTTTTATTTGAGGGAATTTACAATCAGTAACTATCCAAACATTTTACTTTTACTTATTCTGATGTATTTGAGGCTGTCCAAGTCTCACTTCATTAATCATTTGAACTAAGCTGACATAACTTGCAGAATACATTATGAATTGACATCAAGACAAGATTGCTTGCAGCAATGAAATAAACGTCCTCACAGCCCAACAAAGGCATTTTGTTCAGCATGTGAGGGACGATGAGTATTGGCAAGGTGTTGAGTTCATCGATAAAGATTTTAGTTTCAGAAAACACTTTCTTGAATATTTCCAATTCTGACCTGCTCTCTGGTAGAACAAAATCTGCTTTTAAGAAATCCTGCCATGCCTCATTCAACCAGTCAAGATACAGATTTCCACATTCAAATTGAACATTAGAATTTTGATAATTGAGGGGGTCAAGCAGAGGGATGCAAGTGAAAAAACTGAATTTTGAGAAAAAGAGCTTCAAAGTTGAAAATTCCGCAAAACACTAAAACGGAACAACCATAACATTTTTAGAGCACTCAAACATTGTTCCTTCTGGTCTTTCATCTTGATTTATCCCATGCTTGTTTACCTGAAGGTTATTATGGGCTTATTTCAAGCAATCATACACTTGCACCTCTGCTTCTGAGAGTTTATTGCCAGTCGATATTCTAGGGTTGAAGGAATTATACACTGCTGGCCACCCAAATTGCAACACCAAGAAAGACAAGAGATATCACAACAAAATTTATTTTGTAGATAACATGTTGACCAAGTATCAAATGATTAAATTTATAGACTTCTGTGAAGTGTGGTTCCTGCCAAAATCAGTAGCCAGAGTAGCCGCCATTGTTGGAGATCACCGCTGCCACACGCCTCGGCATTGATTCAAAGAGACTTTGGATGTGTTCTTGGGGTACAGCAGACCAAGCAGCTTCCACACGTTGCCAAAGTTGATCTGGTGTGGCAGCTGGGGATGTATTTTGGGTCAATCGTTGAACAACCATGGACCACAGGTTTTCTATCGGCGAAAGATCCGGAGAGCGAGCTGGCCAGGGAAGCAATTCAATCTGGCGATTGACGAAGAACCCTTGGACAATGCGTGCCACGTGTGGTCGCGCATTATCCTGTTGAAATATGGCTGTGGGCAAGCCCTGAAAGTAAGGAAGGACAACTGGCTCCAACACCTCGGAGATGTAGCGCTGGCTGTTTAAAGTACCGGCAATGCGTACTAAAGGAGTGCGAGAGTGATATCCAATACCGCCCCATACCATAATACCCGGTGCAGGACCAGTGTGGCGGTGCATAACGCAGCTGTTCAGCATCCTCTCTCCACGGTGTCTCCAGACTCGAATCCGACCATTGTGGTGTTGCAGACAGAAGCGTGACTCGTCAGTAAAGACAATTTCATTCCATTCTGCCGTCCACATCCTTCTTTCATCGCACCATTGGCGGCGGAAACGTCTGTGGTTCTGCGTCAAGGGTAGACGAAGCAATGGATGTCTTGCGGACAGACCACTCTGCTGTAAACGGCGTCGAATGGTACGCGCAGACACTGGATGATGCGGTACAGACTGAATGTGCTGTGCTATGGTTCGTGATGTGGCTGAGTGATCCGTCACTGCCATACGCACAATATGCCTGTCATCACGTGAAGTGGTGCACTGAGGTGGATGCGATCGAACACGTCGGTCCGTCGTACCCTCCTGCATCCAACGATCACATATCTGCATTACAGTTGTTTGGTTTCGTCCAACACGACTACCGATTTCCCTGAAAGATAATCCACAATCTCGGTAGGCCACTATCCTTCCTCTGTCGAACTCGGATACTTGATCAAAAGATGATCGCTGTTTTCTACGAGGCATAATTGATCGTTTTTTTGAAAAAACCACAAGAAAAACACAATTGCCGTACTTGAAATCGTCGAAATCTCCAAGCCTTAAATAGCGCTTTGAAGTGGCGCCACAGGCGCGCGTGATGTGCGTCTGCGCTGAAATTCTAATCATTTGCATATCTCACCTCCGCTAATGCATGTTGTAAATTTCATATTATTTGCATGCTTCCTTCAGGGTGTTGCATTTACGGTGGCCAGCAGTGTATAAGGGAAGGTTAAAACAGTTTAATGTACGAGTTTTAAAGAAAAATATAACTGATAGATAGAATAACCGATAAATATATTGAAAAAGTATAGTGTCTCATTAGTACTAAAATAATTTAAAAAACACTAGCAACACATGAGCATAAGATAAAGTGAAAACAATTTTTAAAAACCATAAAAATATTAATTGTAAACAGGTGCTAACTAAAACTAGTCATCGTTAGATTCCAGTTCGGCTGGGTCTGTCATTGCAGGTAACCTGAATGCTTGTATTATTGGTTGAATGCTTGAGCGACTTGTTGAAGTCATGATGGATTGGAGGCAGGTATTTCAGGAGCTTCAGAAGATTGTATTTAGCCGTTTTGATGGCGATAGGCTCGCGATGTAGGGGTTACAACACTATTGTATTCAATGAGAACGGTCGATTTTGTTGACTCAGCCTTAGGTTTATTGTTTGAAAGGGTGTATCTTCATTGAGTGTGTTTTTATAATAGAGCACTGAAGGTGTTTCCTTCTCAAAATGCAGCCACTGCATGTTACGGATTCCTGTGATGGTCTTAGAAAGATTTTTCAAAGCTGTCTTAAGTAGACAGTACTACAAGTAAGCGCAGGAGTTGGAAGCGTTTTTTCTAAATCAAAACAAATAGCTCGTACTGAAAAAATGTAATTTTTAGCCAGTTTGGCTTCATCCTTGGAACATTTTGCTTTTTCTGCCTTTTGCAAATGAACTTCTTTTTCAATCTGACTTCTGGCAATGACTTCCAGATCCTCGCATTGTATTTTATTTTTCAGAACATTGCAGGTGTCTGAGGTTTTTAAAACTCAAGTTGAACATTGTGTTAAAAATATAGTGGTAATAGCTGTCTTTTACAAGTTCAGTCCCTTTCTCTGCAAAGAGCAGTGTACATATTATACACTTTTTGAGAATTGACAAGTATTTCATAGGTATATTTGAAGCACAAAAAAAGTTTATATATAAAACAAAAAATGAAGCTTTTCTCTATGAACAGCATAGAACAAGTGTAATAGCACCCCCAAGTAATGCCAATTCAGTGGAATTTTGAGCTTGCAATAAAAAATTTATCATTTCCAATAGCTTTCTGCTTCAATCCATAATCTTTTCTCAACATACTCAATTATCACACGAGTCAATTTACTTTTACATTCGAAATTTCAATTCCATAACTAGTGAATAGTTATTCTAGCAGGGTAAAGAATTCTAAGGGATCATTGCTTAAAACTTCCCAATTAATTGAAATAAAAATAAACCACTATATTACACAAAACGAAATGAAACTATTAAAATTGCCAATTATACAGATTTATGTGCAAAATTGGAATGCTTTGATACCGACGAAAATCTTTTCATTGTGAGTATGTATGTGTCTTTATATTTTTATGAATAGACTACAATACTAAATAAATAACTAGAACATCTTAAAAAGAAAGCAAGTTACCACAATTTTAATAATTTGATTGAATATATTTCGAGCATCTTCACCCAACACATGGTGAATGGTTCAAAATTGGCCATGTGCGATAAAAAGTCAAACGGAATGTTTAAAACAAAACCAACACTGATGAACAGGCTTATAAGTGACACTTATTGGTCAATGGCCCTAGATGGAAATACTTGTCTGGTAATTATGATCCCAATCAGCAAATACTGTTATTTAGTGTCTTCAAAGGGAGAATGATTTTCAATATAATTTTGGGGTGAACATTTATTATTTCATTCTCAATATTATTAAACATAACAGAAAAAAAATGAAATTTAAAATTTTGATTTAAATCGGCATACCCTGGTTATATATCAACTTTTCGTGACACGCAAATTTCTGCCTATGACCTCCATACTGATTTTAAAGACATTCACATCAAAAGGTTAAGAACCACTGCTCTAACAGGTTCACATGCTTATATCTGTTCTGCAGTCTTCCCTGCCTGATATTTAACCAGTTTTGACCTTGACCAGTAGAGTTTTTGGATTCTTTCAACGAATAGATGTTATTTAGTTACTCTGTGATGTGGGGAAAAAAGCATATACTAAACTACTTGGAAATCTTGTGATGTTCAGAAGTTACAAAGGTTTTTAAAATTATAATTTTATATAAATGTTTCAAAATTCCCAAGGAAACTTTCTAACTTTGCATTTGTATTTTCTTTATGCTCTAGAATGATATGAACTTCTATCTTTGCTCGCATGTTGATGAAGTCTTGCAAGCAGCATTTGAAGGTGGTTTTGTAATAACTCCGAAATCAAGTGAACATGTTAAGAGTAAATTATAACACTAATTATGAAGTTATCTGTTAAAGTGTGTAACCAGTTATGTACTGTACCCAATGACAAATCTACACTTGGTTATTTTTATTTTATAAGGACTTTACCAATGACAGAATTCATTCATTAATGAAAGGCAAATTGTATAATTTTTCTTGTTTATGTAAAAAATAGTTAAAATGTATAAATGAAAGTTTGTAAATAAAGTTTTTTTAAAAAGTGCGTTTATCAAAACTCACAAGTTTACAAGAAAAGATGATATGCTGCTTTTCTTTTTTGCCTTTGGTTCTTCATTTAAAAGCTGTGCAGTCAAAGACTTTCTTTTGGCAAGAATTTTTTTTCTAACTTGGGTAGTTGTGGAAGGACTACTGTATGATGTGCGACTTGGATTTACTGGTGTACTGTGTTTTGCTGGCAACAACTTGCTAAAATATCCTGGTGTTGAAAATTTTCTATTCAATTTTTCAGATGAACTTGAGTTATTAACATCTTCTGACTCGGTAACTACAATTTCTGATTCTTTCCAAATTCCAGATGAGTTAAGTAAATCATCCTGACAGTGAGAAACTCTGAAACATAAAAATCAGGGTATGAAAAAAAATCATGATTTTTTTTAAAATCAAAAAAAGGATTTATTGATTTAATCAGATTTTCATGATTTTAATTAATTCCTTGTCCGTACAAGTTTAAATTTATTGGACATGAGACGCGCAAATTACGGTGTAGTTTCTAGATAATTTTGATTTATATAAATATTAATATTTTTATGTAAAACATTAATATATTAAGAAATGTAGCCAAGTAAATTTTAGAAAGATTCAAATTCGACAGGAATTAGCAAAGCAAATCACATGATGTAGTGCCCCAAATGCCAAGATGAGCAATGTTTTCCCTTCTGGTTCTCAAGCGGTTTAGATTACATTTGAGTTTAACCCATAACCAGTGACGTGAATTTTTTAGACCCAGATAAATAAGGTAGTCAAATCCTTTTTCAATCATACATTTCAGATTATTTATTTCCAGATGTGAATTATATTTATGATATATGAATTAAATGTTTTGAATTAGTTCAATTATTTTGATAAAATATTAATAGATATTTATTTGATATAAAATAATTAATTGGTTTAAGACTTCCTTTTGAGAAAAATGTCACCAATAGGAAATAAAATAAAAAGAACTTGCATCTTGAAAAAATTGCAATAAATTGCACTGCAAAAATGAACCCTCCTACTTTTCTCTCTGAAACTTTGTAGAAGCATTAACTAACATGTGTACTTAAATCTGACAAAAATTCAGAGGTAAATTTTCGGTTTTTGAATAAAAACTATTCTAATGAGAGCATATGTATTTCAAAACAGTGGTCATCTTAGAGTGCAAAGTTGACCATAGCTTGAAAAACTGGTCAAATTTGAATTTTTATGAAGTACTGATTCAAATCAGGCTCACATTAAATGTAGAAATACCAATACATCAAATTACAGTCCTGTGTAATATTTAATTGATTTTATCACATGGTGTCTTTGGAAAAGTATATTATGTACCATTGAGGAAAAAATATTTTTATTTTAATTATTTAATGTTATCACATTTAGTTACAATACTTATGTTACATTCATTGTTTCAAAATTACAGTGAAATTTTTATACTTTATGTATAATAATGGAATAGTGTTATTATAAGTATTTTTGAATTTCTAATTAAGATAACTATAAAGAAATATAGGCTCAATATAATACAAAATTTATTAAAGTTAACAATACTAAAATATTTTAAGCTGATTCAATATTTTTTAAGAAAATGTAATCACATACTTCAAATTGATGAAATAAAATTGAAATATGTGGGCAATGAAAAATAATTTTTTACACATAAATCTTCAAAGATTAAACTATGTGCACAATACATTGATTGAATTATCGAGACATTTAAAAAAGATTGAGCATAAATAAAAAATGCAACCACATTAATATTAATGATAAAGTTTAATGCATTATTTTTGCTTGGAACAATAGTTCAATTTAATTACTTTTCATCAGGAGGTAATATATGTTCGTCCTGTTGTAGTTAGGGGAGAAGATTTTTAAAATGTATTAAAACAGATTTCAACATGGGTCTAAAGTCTCAGGGGCCATATACTATATATGATGCACTTGGTTCATATTCTGATGTTGGTTGGGTTTTATGGTGCAAGGGCCCTATTTGGCCAAGCTGCACCAAACACAAAGCAGACAACAGAATGAGGGAGGAAGAAAAAGCAGAAGGGTAGGCGAGGGTAAAAAAGAAAAGGAGGAAATATCACTCGAGTACCTTGGGGTTGTGATTCCCGTACACACCTAAAGATGTGCCCCTGAGGGCCTTGCTGTATGAGGATGTATGAACATTATATTCCTCACATTTCAAAATCTTTCCAATCCACCAATTAATTCTGTACACACACCCCACTCTCCAAACTTCCACCACGCCAATGAGAGGACATTTGAGGCCACAACAGATTAAACGTGCACCAGCCGCCTTCATACACTACGGTCTTTGGTTGGATTCAAACTCGCAACCCTCCAGTTGCTAATCCGTTACTCTTCCAACCAGGCTACCGAAGCCCGTTTATTTTGGAATGTAGGCAATAAGATGGTTAGCAATGAATATTGTTGAGGAACCTCAAACTCTGACAAGCCAATATCTGACTTTTGTTTATTGGTTTAAACCAGTAATTAGTCCTTGTTCCTGTTATCGTATTTGCCATTGCATACTCATCTGCTAATTGATGGTTAAAAATTTCAATTCTCGATTTTGCTACTAATATACTCGTATATATATTCCACTATTCGATTCTTGTTAAGTTGTATAACCAAATGCATTTAATGTTGCATCTTTGTATGGTAGGTAGTTGAATATATGTTGCACTGGAGCAACACAACATGCTATTTGCAACAATTTTTATATGGATGCTGAAGGCTTACTTTGGTGTCAATACACTTTATAGTGCCACCAATACCATCACAAGCTCCTTTTCCATGACAAGAGGCAAAAAAGTGCCCCACTTGGTTTTTACACCATGGTCTTTTTTGATGACGAAGATTAAAAAGTCTAATTTCTTTTCTTTTGGGGGGGGGGCGGCGGCGGCTGAATTCGCATCACTGAAACACTTTATGTACTTAATTTGTGGAACTTGTGAGATTAAATGTTGACTTTGTAATTACATTTGACAATTAACTTTTGAAAAGTCCAATATGCTGAAGAGTCACGCACTAAATTGTCACTGATAACAGAAAAAGATTTCACACAATCAAGATTATTAATGTATGCTAGAAAAGGATGAACTAGTACCTGCTTATTTTCAATGAACGTTTTGAATAGAATCTTACATAATGCACGTATAATTTTCAGAAAAATCTGTCATGATAGCATAGCAGTATTCAGACTCAATTCATCCTTTACTTTTAATTAAAAAAATGTCTGAGATTTTTGTTAAAAAAACGTGATGCACAAATAAAGCAGAGTTTTTTAAGCAAATTGTCAATGAAAATAATTACTGACAAAAGTGGGTTCTAAGCATAAATATACATATTTAACAGAATTACTGTAATTAAATATAAAACATTACATTTTGCAAAGTATTTTTTAAAATAATTTGAATAAAAACAATTGTTCTTCAATTGTACTTAATATACTTTTCTAAAGACACTAATAAAATAAATTAAAAATTACATAGGAATAGTTTAATGTTGTATTGATATTTTTACATTTAATGTGAACCTGATTTGAAGTATACATCATAAAAATTAAAATTTGACCTTTGTTTTTTAAGCTATGGTCAATTTTACATGTAGCATTAGAATAGTTTTTATTCAGAAACCAAAACTTTTACCTCTGAATTTTTATCAGATTAAAGTACACATGTTAGTTAATACTTTTACTAAGTTTCAGAGAAAAATAAGAGGGTTAATTTTCTATAGCCCTTTAAAGTCGACTGTTTTAAAATGATTTTTTCACTTTACATGTAAAGAAATCCCCTAAAATGTAAAATTTCCATTGTTTTTATAGTTTATATATACTCCTGAAATAAATGGTTTCCATTTGGTACCAAATTTACTAGAAAATTTTTAACTAGTTCTCAAGTTAGAGCCATTTATACAGTGTGGCAAATCCAAGATGGCAGGCATATTGTGAAATTGACCAATTCTCCAATTCCTGTATCTTCGCTACTATTAGAAAAAATATTTAACAAATTGAGATTTATGGGTTTCACTGTTATGTCTGTCTATATTAAAAATTTAAAAAAATCCATGATTATGATGCAACACCCATCAGATGTCTCCATATGGATGCCAACTTTTTTTTTGAGAAAATGGACAGTAGGTCACCAACTTGGTGGCTGAAAAGTTTTAATTCCAAATGAGATTTCCATAATAATTTCACTTTAATGCCAATAAGAAGTTGAAAATATGTAAGAATTATGGGAAATCCGCAGCAGTCGGTATCTGTTAATGTAGGCAATTTAAGTAATACATTTACATTCCCCTCAGTAATACGTTAACCTAAAAGTACAGATATTTAAATTTGGACAAATTTTCCATATAGTAGAATTAAAATTGTTTGGGTTTCTCTTTGATTTCATACAAGATGGGGAACTCACAGTGAATCATACCAAAAAAAGTTTAAAGTAAATATATGCTTACCTTTCATCTTTAGAATCTTCAGATGGTGTTGTGACAAGCAATCCTGCATTTAGGTCACATTTCTTCCAATTAAATTTTGGTACAGGTGTTATAGGAGAAGACTGAAGCAGTCTTTTACTAGGTCTAGGTTTTACTGGAAACTCTGTATTCTTTTTACAAACGAAACAAGTATATACCTTCACAAATTAAAGAGGATACTATAAACAACTTATTGAACATAGTTATCAGATATTCAAGGAAGGAAAAATATGTAGGCAAGAATTATGGTACATAATAGCCTATCAACAAGAATAAATTTTTATTATTAATCTGATAGCACTGGTGTGTTTTGAAGAGGTATGCATCTTTAATAACTCCCTCTACTTGGTTTTGAATTAAATGCTTGACATTAAATAATGATTTATAAAATAATTTTAAAAAGCTGAATCTTAAATTATAAATAACGAACAATGAAAAATATTTTTTTACTATTTAATTAAAAATATTGCAATATAACCAATTAAAAAATTACAAGTGGACGACAAATATTTTCTTCAAAACCAGATGAATTTTAGTGAATCACAAGGGTGATCATAATTAAAATTACATGCTTTTATATCTTCGGTGTCAAGGCAAAAGGGGTTAAGTCAGAATGGCTATTTCTCGGAATCTTAATTTGAATATTCCTTTCTCACAAATATTCAGGAAGAAGCATGCTATGATACAAATAATTGGGTAGTAGATAGTTGTAGATTAATTTAATTTTGATTTTATGTATAATTATATTAATTTTTAAATTATAATGATGCACTCGACTCCTTTGAACCCATCAAAAATCAGACTTAACCCCTTTTCCCATGAAGATATAACAAATACAAAAGAAGGTAGCTCAAAATAATTAAAATTGGGGAAAGGAAACTATAGGAAATACACATAAGAGGGAAAACAGATGTTTTGGGGTCATAAACACATTTGTATTACATTATAAAATTTTTAGGTCATTAAATTCTTTGGTCTCAATTACTTTTATAAAAAGTAGCCTACTCAAAGGAAAGCTGGCTGAAAATTATGTATTTGGAGACAACATAAAGCCCTTCAATATTATTTCTCTGGTTGGTCTTGCAACAAAGTACTCTGAAGTTTAGAGAGTAAAAAAATTGCCACGTTCCTCAATAATCTATATATATTTCACTAAAGTACGTGGCACAGAAATCGAGGTTATTTGTCTATTACTAAACGGCAATGAAAGGGAAAACAATCTTGAATCCACGCTCGAAATATGTGCATTCAAATTTTGCACATATTTTGATTTCAATTATGGAGCTATAGAATGTTATCAGAAATGCTCGAAAGAGAGCAAGATGTTCTAACAAAACTGTTGAACTTTCGGAAAAACGAAGGGCGATTAAAAATCTCCAAGACAGAAATCGTCGCAGCAACGAAATTTTCAGGGAACGAAAAATTAGGCTTTGGCGTTGCTCGAATCGACTTCCTAAAGACTGTAATGCACTCACTTTGGACGTGCATGATACCCTTGCTGATGCAGCAGACACAAATGCCAAGTTGTTTACGAGTGTTGTTTGCTGTAATATGTGAGTTCGGGGAGGTTGAAAATGTTTCTGAACTTTGGACTCAACATAAAAACTCCATGTGTGAAGACTTGGTACACAGATACTCCGAAGAAACTGAGCCTCAGTATGCTCTTGCTGAAATCAATGAACTTCTCAAAGCTTATGGTTTCAGTCTGGAGAAGCTTAAATTACCATGTTTAACTGTTCCTATTGAAATGTTTCTATCTTCCTGCGATGTTTTACAGAAGCAAACCAAAGCTCGAATAAACATGGAAAAGCTGAACAAAGATTAGTTGTTGAAACAGTACCAAATGCAATATATGCGGATCAAGACAATCTTCCAAAACATTTCTTTTTAGACAGACCTGCAGGAACAGGGAAAACTTTTGTGTATTCAACATTGTTGCATGCAATAAGAGGAAGAGGGAATCATGCTACACCTGTTGCATCAACAGGAATAGCAGCCACTTTGTTAAAGGGGAAGAACCGCTCACTCCGTTTTTAAAATCTGATGAAATTCCCTCATTCTGAATGGAAATTCAACGTGTAATTTGGAACCCAATACACCACAAGCAAAATTAATATTGGAAACCAAACTCATATTAAGGGATGAAGCTCCAATGACACATGTGAATGCCTTTTTAGCTGTTGACTGACTTCTTCAAGACTTATCAAATTGCCATGAACCATTTGGTGGAAAGGTTGTTTTACTGGGTGGAGATTTCCGACAAGTATTACCTGTGATAGTAAGAGGGTCACGCTCTTTAAACGTTGCAAGTCGCATAAAGGAACACAGACTTTGGTCTAAATTTCACATTCTGCAGCTAAAGAAAAATATGCGTGCTCTTGCTACTGAAAGAGTTTGCATGTTGGCTCCTTGAAATTGGAGAATGCAAATATGGAGACAAAGTTAATTTGCCTTCAATATGCTATCCTCCTATCCAAGACCCTGTTCGACAACTATACAATGATTTAGATTTAACAAAAGTCACACCTCAACAGCTTAAAGGGCGAGTCATTCCTACAGTTACTATCAGTCCATTGAAATCAATCATCAAGTTTTAAATTGTATGCCTGGATCTGAAGTCATTTATGAAAGTGTAGATAAAATCAGAACTGATGATCCTCAAGATCAACTTGCATACCCAGAGGAATTCCTAAATAGTTTAACACCAACAGGTATGCCACCACATAAAGTAAAAATTAAGCAAGGAGCCATAATAATGTTGCTTAGAAATTTAGCCCCTTCTAAAGGTTTGTGCAATGGCAAAAGACTTATAATTTCTAACTTGCAACGAAATATCATTGAAGCAAAAAGAATTGATGACAATGTTAATGAAACAATCCTCATACTTCGAATACAGCTCATTCCCTCAGATGCTAATATGCCTTTTAAGTTTAAGCATAAACAGTTTCCTATTCGATTAGCTTTTCTGATGACAATTCATAAATCTCAGGGACTAACTTTTGAAAAAATATATTTAGCTTTATCAAAGCCAGTTTTTAGCCATGGCTAATTATATGTTGGTCTATCTAGAGTGCGTTCTTTTGACTCGGTATCTGTTGTCTCCAATTTCTGAAACATACAATTGTATTTATAGAGAAATTCTAGAAACAGAATAACAGCATAAAAATTTTATACTCGGTTCTATGTACCCCCACATACCTTGTTCAAAGATGAAATCAGTAGTGTGATTTGGGCTGTGCACATAGGTTCATATTAATGATATATTAGAATAAAATAATTACTCAGTTATGCTGTATCCCCACTACTACATGCAAAGATGAAATCAGTACCATGAGTGGTGATGTGTATATAGATTCAGATTACAGAAATACTGTGTTACCTAAACCTTCATTTTGACTTTTATTAAATTTTTGTTTTATTTTTGTATCATTTGAAGATATTAACTCAGGTTTTTATGCTAAAATTCTGCTGTTTTGTGAACTTTTACAAGACACCAGCTAGTAAATATGAAATGAGATTTATGATGAATTCATTCTGAAACTTCTGTATCGGATGGATACTTTTGAAAACCTGTAAAGTCAATATCCTCCAATACAGATAAAGTTGCCACATTCATGAAAAAACTAGAACTGTAGTTAATAAATTTGCAATATTCTCGATGTGTTTCCAAATTCCAAAAGCATTTATCCCTCATATGAAATAGAAGATAGCTAGAACCTACTTAATTAATTGTTCTTGATAGCAATTCTTATTTTCAGATTTGCAAAATACTTTTTGCTTTACTAATTAAAAAATACTGATATTGGAAAATAATTTATACAAAGAGAGACGTAAAAATTGGTGGAATGGCTGGAGATAATAAATTTGCAAAATAATTCTTGATGAGCTTACTAATTTCAAACGTACTTATCCCTCCAATGAAATAGAAGACAATTAGGATCCACTAATCAATTAATAACAATTTCCATTTTCTATAATAACAATATCCATTTTCATATATTTGTAAAATATTGATTATATATATAAATAAGTTATTATCTCGGAAAATAATTTTCGAAGTTTGAAAGATATGAAGAGTTGTGGGGTGGCTGTAGATAATAAGTGCAAAACGTTCTTGTCAAATTTCACATTTTTAAAAACTTATCTTTCAGATGATGTCGAAGACAGACACTACCTAACCAAATAACTGTTCCATAACAGCAATTATCCTTTACACATCTCTGCAAAATATATGATCATGATTTACTTGTTAACAAATCCTTATCATTAGTACACCATATTTATTAGTAAATAAATTATGATCTTGGAAAATAATTTACAAGGTCCAGTTTCATTGGAGTTATGGAAACTTGAGGGAGGGGGTGACTTTTTTATGAAAAAATGGGAGGTACATTTGGGAATATAAAACTTTAAATAAAGAAAGAATGTGATTAAAAGAATAAAAATATTAAATTACAATTTTGCCTGTTTGTTTTTCAAATTTCTTTATAGTTTTCCTCTGCTCTTTAGTGAGTACTGTTGGATTCCTCTTTAGCCTCTTGAACATTAACCTGACGCGTCTACAGCGTGAGGGTGGTGGTTTAACTCGGACTTGATGATTTTCAACAGTCCACATGCTTCCACAGTGATTGCAATAGAGATAATGTCTTTTGGCAGAAGTCTTTGATACTGGAAGAATAAAATAGAATATCACACAAGAACGTAGTTCCTGCTCACATAAAGGTACTAAAAACTTCAATGGAAAAGAATTTATCATAGAATAGTAAAATTGGTAGAACAATAGTGAAAAATAAATATATTTATAACTTCATCCAAAACGTTAATGCAAAATGAGTTCCTACAGATTTTTACATAAATCAAATAATCACACTACATGGGGCATTTGGAACATCAAGCTATGGTCTGTCTCCACGAGAACTGATCTCATCCCAAAGTCTGTGCCTGTCTGTTGTCACAGAAACAGACCTTATTCCCTTCTTCATAGGGGATGCTTGAAGAAATGTTATGCAAGTTAGATGCCTTGGCACACTTAATGATAACTTAAAAAAATATATTTATGATTTTTATTTGTTGCTAAGTCTGCACCCGGTAGAAGGCAGTTTTGAACAAGTATTAGTTAAAATAGGGGACTGGTGGCAACAAAAACAAAGCTTCCACAATTGATATCTTTAGCACAAATTCTGGTTCTAAGTTTATCATTTGCCACATGACGCAACTCCCAGAAGGCAGTTGAGTCAAATGGTTTTAAATGTCTATTAGTTAAATTAAGAGACTGGTGGTAATGTAAATAAATCACTTCTGTAATTGATGTCTTTAGTGCAGATTCTGGAGTTCTAAGTTTATCATTCAATGACGAAAGGGATAGCATTTATAGCAAGTTGGCAGGGGGAGCATTCATGGTGAGCACAATTCATGCTTTTGAGTATGGCAGTCTTCTAATGCATTTTTACGCCTATTCAGAAATCAACTAATCCAAGATTGACTACCTTCTCCAGGGAGACCCTATTCAAAAGTAAGAGTACTGTTTTTGGAGCGACCACTAGAACTTAGTAGTGGGATTAGTTCTTGGTATAGACACAGTCGATTTCATGACAAAAAGGCGATATTCTCTTTATTGGTACATTGCTCTTGTAAAGAAATACAACTGGAAAAATACTCATTTTTTGTTTGAGAACGAAAATTTTTTACATAAAAATTGTGGCAGTGATGAATTTTAAATTTGAACACAGAAGTCAGTTCTAGACATTGGCTCTTGTGTATTTTTAAATTTTGTAATCAATCCAGAGTGTCAAAAGATTTCAATTTTAAGCTTAAATTTTCATAAAATCCGAGTTAACCCCGTTACGGCCTCAGCACAATTTCAATTTTCGTCACCAACTGCTCAATGATAATGGGCAGAAACAAATACCACATTATAATGCTAATAAAATAGACTGGATTATAAGATGCCTACTTGGTGATATTTTTTTAAAGGGCAGTATGTTGCCAGTTGCAAGTTATAAATATGATATAATCAAGCGAAATTTTTTTGTAATACTTTCACTATAATAAAAGGCAAAAATCCACAATGATAGGCATCTGCATACGTCATATACAAGAAGCACAGCGAAAGAAAGAGAGCATGAGTATTGTGATTGCTATATTTGAAGTAATTATTATTTCCATGCTAATTTTTTTAATTATTGATTGTAGCATTAGCATGTATGGAATCTTGAATTTATATCACTAACAAAACAAATTCTTGCATATGTAAATGTGAATTTTATGCAAACATCTGAGGGTATGTCTCAGTTATCCCCAGTCACATTTTCTTGGTGATAAAAGATACATTCTTGGTACCATTTGCATTTACTTGTGTTGCCATCTATTGATACCTTTGTTATTTCACAGTAACTAAATGCAATTTTTATTTAATTGCTTTCATAAAAAAAAGTAGTGCATTTTTCATG
Organism: Meta bourneti; assembly: GCA_933210815.1. Taxonomy (NCBI): domain Eukaryota; kingdom Metazoa; phylum Arthropoda; class Arachnida; order Araneae; family Tetragnathidae; genus Meta; species Meta bourneti. The sequence goes on from OW119928.1 coordinate 76,492,237, forward strand.
TTTTCAATTCATAGCATTTATAATAATCACAATGGTAATCATAGTAACTGTTTGCATTAGAACAATTTCCAAAATTATAATTACAGTATAACAATGAAAACAAAACATAATTATGTATACTAATTATATACAAATTTGCAGAACATGAATAAGTATGTTTTATGTAAAGACATTAACTTTTCATTTATTCCTTTGCTGTTTAATCTAATTCCAATTTAAATCATACAGATAATACATCAGAAAACTTTCAGATGTAATTATGGACCAAATTTCGTTAGACAAACGTCTCAAATAACTTTCATGAATTCTTTTCTTTATACATGAAATATAAACCAGTCCTCATAATGCCAATGGCATATGTAAACATAACAATAGAAGCAAAAGTGCAATTCATTTTGTAGTAAGCATTTAGCCACATCCTTAAACAAACCTTATAAAGCATTGATAGATGGCAACACAAGTAACTGCAAATGGCACAGAGGATGACTCTTGTTGCCAAGAAAATGTGATTGGAGATAACCAAGGAAGTCCCATCTGAGAAAGTTGGTGGAATAATACAACATTTGAACAAAATAAACCAAAACTTGACTGCAACTAAACGGGGCAGAGAATTAATCTATTTGAAAATTTATAAGTCAAGATTCTTATTGAGCACTGATTTTAGCAGGTGAATTTTATGAAAATAAGTAGCAAACTGAAGTAACAATAATTATTGAATGAATACAATATTGTTAATACATAATTTTCTTTTAATAATTATTGAATGAATACAATATTGTTAATACATACATGAAGAATCACCAATTAGTTTTCTTTGGAAATTGCACCTGAAAATAAAATATGAAAAAGTTTATTAAATAAAATATATATTTATTACTATTTATACTATTCTATATTATAACTATTTCATATTTAATAAAATATGAAAAAGTTTTTAAAGAAATTAGTTTAGCAGCTGAGGATAGTCAAACATTGGAATGATGCATCCACTTCCTGCTCATCTCTGAGCTAATAACATATCAGTCATGGCAAGGAGTAACATTCTTTTTTACACTGTATGTCTAAAGGACTTGGGATGTTAACACTAGATATACTGACAATTTGACTATGCTTTTTCTACCGACACCAGTCAAAATGACTGGTCTTAGAAAAAATGGTTGGTGGGGTTTCCAGTCTTTATATATTTTTTATAAATGATAAATTACTTTAATTAGGTTAATTGTAATATATTAAATTAATTATAAATTCATTCATTAGTTAATTGAAACATAAATAAAAATAAAAAAAATTCGTACAAGTACTTCTAACTCTGTACAAGTTCTTATATGTTCTATAATAAAATGGTCAATTACTAATAAAAATGAGCTACTTATTTCCTCCATAATATTTCTTTTTGCATATGCTGTAGGCCCGGGAGTATCCTTGAAAATTCTGTGAACTGATAATCTTCCACCAACGCCCCCTTCTTTTATTTTTCTCCAAATAGTTCCGTCTGTAGAAATTTCTGTTTCACTTTCATCTTCGTCACTGGAACTGGACAGCAATGGTAAACATCTTCGTTTACGTATGTTTGAAATGTTTTCGTATTCACTGTCGCTTGAATCATCTTCATTGCTCTTATCAGAAATATCGCTATCACTACTATCGATATCAACACGTTTATTGTTCCTGCCATGTGGATCACTTTGGTTATCTAATAATTCGCCTTCGCTATCATAAAGCTCATCATTTTCAACGTCCGAACATTCCATAGGTATTTTCGGTGATATTTTCCAAAAACACGGAAGATTTCTTTCGTGTTGTCCTTTTTGGGGCCTAAAAATAATTTGAAACTAATAATAGGATAATATTTCTCTCTGTATTTAGTTTTCTTACCAAAGAATATACAATATTTCAGTATCCAAAGAAATGTTTCTTTCCGGTTTTCTAATCAAAGGTCCACAGCCAACACCCCTCAAAATTCAATCGACTGAAAATTTATCATGAATTCTGTAATTATCAACAGCATGACATTTTTTTGTATCGTGCTACAATTATGCAGTATTTATAATTTATTATAACTGCGCAAAACTCATTCCATCACATAGAAAAATGCACCAGTCATTTTGACTGGTTTGGTATAAGTACTGATGATATTCAAAAACTTTTTGATTTTGAATAAAAATATTCATTTAATTATTAATAATATTCATTTAATTATCGCTAAAATGTCATGACAATCATTCCAAAAAAAATTAAAGTAAGAATTTTAAAATAAAATTGTAAAACCAGTCATTTTGACTGGTGTGGTAAATCTAAAGGACTGTTACAGCCAAAGCACTCGTGAAATAGTAGCAAAGAAAGTCTCCTCTTAAACCATATTTCAGTTGCTGATACAAATTGAATCGGTTAAAGCGCAAAATGTGCTAATTAAGTATGGAACAGACGTTGAAAATAATAAAATAGGAAATGTGAGACATTCATATATTAAAATTTTTGCGAAAAAAAAGAATGAGAAAAATTAACACTCATGTTGTAGAAGGTAAAAATGTTTGAATTTAAATGAGAAGTAAACAAACACCTGAAACACAACAATGCTTTCTCATTCAGAACAAAATTAATAAAAAAACAATGAAAACAAAGGAGTAACTAAAACCACTGATTTGTTCACACAAATAGTGTACAATTGCATTATAAAAACTCAAAAAAGTTTCTTTGCAGTTGAATCTTTTATTATATGTAAATCTTCATTTGCACAATTAAATTTTTCGATAGGTTTGGCTCTAGTCATGTTTTACTATGCCAAAGCTAATTAGAACAGGATATATGATCTCTACATATAGAGCTAGAAACAGTGCTTATCATATTAAGACAGAAACAGGCAAAGCGGCTCAACATCAAACACTAGCTAGACAGTAGTATAGGCCTCATGCTGCTTTCACAGGAGACTTGAGAATATGCGCAGTCAGGTCACTCTCGCACTCTTTGCAGGTATGTCTGAAAGAAATGTTTATACCTTGTTACTGAAAGGGCTGTTGTGACAACTATGGATCTTTGCTCAAACAGCCCTCAGAAAAGTTAGTTATCTTCAACTACAGAGGAGAGATAGCTGATGTTGTCTGGTCTTTTGTTTTATCACAGCATTTATCACTTCTACCCTCAGTCATTAATTCCAGGGTTAGAAATTTCCAGAAAGTCAGGCATAAATGACAACTGGACATTTCCAAGCAGTTGCAAAAACATACTACTTGAGTATAATTTTAAATTTATTTTGTGGATGTGTAAAACCACATTGTAATGACTAGGTTCACACAGAACTTCGATGCAGCAATTTATAAGAATGTATTTTCCACATGAACATCTACATGTAGATCTGTATAAAGCTTCGAATACTCACATATAAAATCGTGAAGCAGCTGGACATGTTTCAGACAGTCGCCTTGATATGCTCCACAAATACTCAGCAGTCTGCCCATTTTCTGACGAAAAATCCATTTTTTTTTTCGAAACAGCTGCTATGTTGAGATAATTTCTTGAAATTTTAGTTTTATTTACGATCGATGTGCTTAGTTTTATTTACGTTAGTTGTGTTAGAACAAGTTGCAGTTATTGTTTAGGAACATGAGTTGAGTTGTTCTGAGTTATGTAACTTGGGCTAGTTAGTTAATTAATATAACTGTAGCAACATAACTGGTTATTGGCGACAATCCGGGAGCAATCCCTAATTGAAAGATCCAAGGACAAAGCCTTGTAATTTTGAACCACGTCAGGTAGGTAGGTAGGTATTTCAATTAACATCACACTGAAGCAACACAACGGGCTATTGGCGACTCTCCGGGATCAATCCCATAGGGAAAGAGCCGAGAACAACTCCAAGTAATTTTGAACCAAGGTCAGATGACAAGACAAGACCACTTGAGCTGGCACCCCACTCTCCAAACTTCCACACCACCCCAACGTGAGGACATTTGAGACCACTACGGATTTGAAGTGTACCAGCCCCCTTTGTACGCGACGATTTTTGGTTGGATTCGAACTCGCAACCCTCCAGTTGCCAATCCGTTACTCTTCCAACCCGGCTACCATGGCCCTTGAACCACGTTAGATGACGAAGACATCTGAGCTGTCACCCCACTCTCCAAACTTCCACACACGCCAACGTGAGACCAATTTGAGGCCACGACAGATTTAACGTGCACCAGTTCGCGTATACACCGACGGTCTTTGATTGGACCGAGTTTCGAACTCGAAACCCTCCTCCGGGAAGGATTAGAGTTCGGTCTTCCTTTCAAAACAACCTTGCCCTTGATTTCTTTTGGAACATATTGTTGAAAATTGAGAACAAAATATGTCTATTCAAAGGTATCTTTTGTTACAGTCGCGAAAAGAACCTTCAGAGACCATATCATGGCTCACACAAAAACAAATTTTAGTGGATTGTAGCTGCATTTATTGACATTTATTCAAATTGCTGTGCCATCCTAAACACGCATATTGTAATAACTATACTATCCTAAATATACAAAGAGAGGTTCCTAGAAAGGAACGCAGGGGATATCCTATCGCGTCAAGGGATCAGACACCATCGACATTCTAATGATATAGACGGAGCATGTCATTTCTGCCGATCACCTGTTTTGAAGATCTCTCACTTGGTTGTGGGATTTGAGCTAGTACCCCACTCTCCAAGCTTCCGCACCACGCCAACGTGGGGACATTCGAGGCTAAGACAGATTAAATTTGCACCAGCGTTCACATTTTGATCGAGTTGCGAACTCTCAACCCCTCCGGTTCCTAATCCGTTACTCATCCAACTTTGTGGGTAGGGTCAATACTTCAGGAAAGGCCCTGCCAGCATGAAAGAGACACTCTTATAAAAAATGTATTGCAATATTTCTAATTTTCTATTAACAAAAATTATTCATATAAAAATTCGACTTAAAAGGGGATAACACTAAATTTAAAATTAATATTTTTACACGAAATCAAGAACAAAACAATAAAAAATAAAACTAAATCTCAAAGTACAAATGTGAAAAAAATGTGCAGATCAAATTGTTCTTCAACCACTCCTTGTTCACAACAATATTAGTTTTCACTCATAAAAAAAGCGTAAATCACAATTTAAGAGCAACGAACCGAACCTTTTCAGAACCGTGCTGCCCTCTGTTGGCGGCATACGCAGTGAGATAAATTTGTCATACTTTTTTCGTTCTAAAAAGATGTTTATTATGCTTCTAACAACTATTTTATAAACTGTTGTTCTTCTGGAGCAAACAATATTTTTGAGTTATTTTCACAAATTCTTAACGAATTTCCTCTTTTACAAAATCCCCTTCCCCGGTCTCGAAGAGTTTTTGAATACAAACTCCAGTCGACTGTATATAAACCATAGTTTCCCAAAGTGGATGCAACCACCTTCTTGTGGAGGAATACTGATTCCAAGTCAAGTAAGGGGCACTTTGGAGCAAGAGTGGGCAATAAGAATATTCTAAAAAAGTGTGTCCACTAAAAATGTTTTTCACGCACAGATATCTTTATTTGGGTGAGAATACCCCTGTGTATGACACGTAGGAAGTTCCAATTAACGATTCATCATAATTTTAATTGTCAGTTCAACTTTTAAACATCACCATCGTAAATATTTTAATAGACATATTTTAACGTTTCAGGATTTAATAGGAGAGGATCCACATTTAAATCTCTTCTCATTTTTAAATGACATTGCCTTTTAAAATCTCATTTGATATTTTTTACCATTCCCAACTCACTATTAATCATACCTTTTATGTTATACATCGTGTTTCTGGTCAACATATTTTAAATCATCAATTCCTATCATTCAGTATTCTATGCAGCATTTTAAATTCATGACGACAAATTTTGATCTTGTACTTTGCCATAACTGAGATAAAAAATTTTATTTCAACATATTGTCTTTTGTTTTATTTCAAATATACTTTTATATATATATGGTTTAGCTTGATATTTTGAAGTTTGTCACCTATAGCTATTGATTTTCATTTCGTCTTGCTTTTGGAGCAGTTTATCCATTACTGGACCTTGCGCCATAAAAACCTAACTAACCAATCAACCTAAAATGTTTTATGCAAACAATACTCCACTTGACTATACAGACATACTCCCTTCAGTGATGCATTTATGCATTATATAAATATTTACATTATATAAATATTTGCATTATATAAATATTTACATTGTATAAATTTTCACATTTATATAATATAAAATTATTTATTGTAAAATGCAAGTTTCAACTGATCGGTCTAAAAAGAAAACAACAGGTTGCAACAAGCGAGTGTTAGCATGTTTGCGGGCACTTCCGATCTAGACCTTACAGATTCCCGTAGGGCTTACTTCAAATAGGTAAGACTGAAAGTACTATTAAACTGTTTCTGAATGGTGTGACAAACAGTTATCAGTTTAGTACACTGCAAGGGAAATGCCCAACAGTTTTAGAACTCATTCAGGGCATTGATTACATACAAAATATATATTAAAATGAATTATAAAATTACACACAGCTACATAAATATTTTAGTGAAATTCAAAAATTGCAGTGCAATTTATTATCAGTTGAGATAGATCTTTCCAGAGGCTGCCAAAAAATTTGTCTTTGAAAAGGGGGCTTTGAGACAAAGAATTTGCGAAACTAAGGTATGGCCATTAATATTCTTTAATGATGTATTCTTTATGAAATATGAGTGCAATAATTATGGAATTTGTTTTTATTGCGCTGATATAAACAGCTCTATGTATGTACATCTACGTATCCCATCAATACCTAATTTTTTTGGTAATTGGTATTTACTTGACGTAAACTGGATCAACACAATGGATTATTGTCAAAGGTCCGGGATCAATCCCAAAGGTGTCCCTTTGGAATTTAATAGCCCGTTGTGTTGCTCCAGTGTGACGTTAATTGAAAAATACCATACCATACCATACCTTTGGGATTTATCCGAGGACAACCCCACGTAATTTTGAACCAAGGTCAGACAAGATCAACACCTCAGCTGGCACCCCACTCTCCAAACTTCCATACCACGCCAACGTGAGGACATTTAAGGCCACGATAGATTTAACGTGCACCAGCCTAGTGTACACGACGGTCTTTGGCTGGACCGAGTTTCGATCTGCGCATTAGCATGATCAAAAATTCCATAAATAGTTTCACGATAAGAGAGGATTTCTCAAAAAATATTTCTGTACAAAAATTTCTGAATCGGCATATCGGTTGTCTCGATAAGATATCTCGTCAAAGAAAAAACGGCAATATCTTCATTTGAAATTCAATCGGTATTATTGATGACGAGATATTTCGTCTTATATTAAACCGATGCATAGAAATTTTAAATAAGAAAAATCCAATCGAATCCATTCGAATATTTCGTCAAGAAAATCCAATCGTCCAATCGAATTTTCTATGAGTTTACTGCAATCTGCTTACAATTTATGATTAATCTTATTACATTTATCGATTAAATGAACATAAATGTTTTTTTTTAAATAAAATAGGCATCAATACATTTTAGCAAATGCATTAATTATCTTTGAAAGCATGCATGTAATACATACGTATTTCCAAGCCCAAAGCATAATAAAGCTACGTTGTAAGAATAAACCCTGATGAAAAATTAAACCGATGCATAGAAATTTTAAATAAGAAAACTTCTTTTATGAAAAGAGCAAAAACATTTAAATAAAATTTCCTGAAATTTTATTTAAATGCCACATCTTAGTTCAAAGTTCGTAATCTTTTCTATATAGAACGGAAACAAGTAATATCAGTTTCAATACAAATAAAACCTCAAGGAATCGAATAAATAATATCAGTCCTACCTCATATCAATTTAATACGGTAGGTAGTTAATTAACGTCACATTGGAACAGCACAACGGGCTATTGGCGGCGGTGCGGAATCAATCTCCAAGGAAAAGAACCGAGGACAACGTAAGGACATTTGAGGCCACGGCAGATTTAACGTGTACCAGACCCGTGTGCACAATGGTCTTTGGTCCGACCAAGTTTTGAACTCGCAACCCTCCGGTCGCTAATCCGTTGTACTCTACCAACTGAGCTACTGCGGCCCCAGCTTATGTCGGTAGATACTTAATTAACGTCGCACTGGAGCGACACAACAGGATATTGGCGGCCGGTGTTCTCGTCATGTGACCGTGGTTCAAAATTACGAGTGTTGTCTTTGATCTTTCCCTTCGGGATTGATCCCGGACAGTCGCCAATAGCCCGTCGTGTTGCTTCAGTGCGACGTTTATTACCTACCTACCTACCTATTTCAAAACACGCGAATAAACAGCAATTATTTCCGCCCATGACAGTTACACAAACTGTTGAACTGAGTAGCAATTTCATTCCCCTTATGCCACATGTTATTTGTATAACAAATATGACTTTGATATCTTGTTCTTCATGGTGTTGCATTTTCGATGGCCAGAAGTGTAAATTATGATATACTTGAGAGAATGTAATGTGAAGAATGATTATTAATAAAGGAAGGGGTCATAGCACTTTTGATCACTGAATAGTTTATCGTTTTCATTGAATTTTCTGATAATCTTTGCTTTATGGTGGGCACATTTTTCGGTAACTCCCAATGTTTTTCTGTGTATGCGCAAGTGCAAAGCCCAGCAAAACAACTCAGGAACGGCTCTTTGTGTAGAGCCGTTCTCATAAGGGTAATAATTAAATTAAATTACTCTAGCTCGTTGGGTAATTTAAATATTCTCTTATTTGATATTCTCAGTGTAAGTACTGCTCTAGATGGGCAGTGGGACTACAATGTCCCACCCGCCTTAAAAAACTAAAAGTGCTAATTTTTTTAATGTTCAAGATACATTAATAATGAGATAGACCTTCACCCATAAAGCTTTTTTTATCCAAAAATTTTCAAAAGTAGTGCTATAGATGGGGTGGGTGGGACTACAATGCCCCACCACCCCTAAAAAACTAAAGTTGCTAATTTTTTTAATGTTCAAGATGACATCAACTAAGGAAAATGAACGTTTTCTGTCAGATTTCAAACAAGAAACGAAGTAAGTTAAGAAAAACTGCAGTACTTGTTGAAAGGTCTTGAAATTTCAACTCTTCTACAAATCACACGATACATAATCGATGAAACATTTACACCTTTCCGGTTCAATCAAAACTTTTCCACAATGTTTTTTTTTCCAAATTCAATGTCCTTTTCAATTTCATGGCTGTTAATTGTTTTCCTCAATGCACCTGGAATAATTAGTGGATTTCTTTCTGCTTTTCTACAATGGGAAATTTCTCGCTCCAGTGAACTTCGAACTGATTTTTGCTATCGATGATTTGACCTTTCACGTTCCTCTCGTTAGCCGTAGAGGACATGAGAGAAAAAAATTAATAATTGTTGAGAAATTTTAAAAAATCCGTAGTTTGTTATTTCGTCCTCGAGAAATTTACACGTTCCACAGATCACGAACACGCGTTCCGTCTCTTTTTACATAACTTCAAGCCAAAGATGGAATGATAATATGATATATCGATCTTTCTCCGGTTCTGTGGTTTGTTGTAAATTCAATGAGAATCGTTGATTGTGATTTTTTTTGTTCCTCATTTGGCACCAGGTCGTGGCAATGAAGGAATGATATTGCGTACTTGCCAACTTTTCCGGTCTCCCGGACAGAAATGGCACGAGAAATTTTCTTCAATGACGCTAATTTCGAGTATTGGCGCCAAACCGTGTCAGCCATGAAAGAAAAACATCGGTATCAGTGGTTGCTAGATTGACGAAGAGATCCTCTTTGGCGCACCAATTTTCAAGAAAAAATTACTTACTCATTCTTACCCTCATTGTCAATACCTCTACTCATATTATACAAATAGATTTTTGATATTTTTTATCTCGCAGACCATGGTCCGTTTATATCTTACTTATCAAGATTCCACATAAAATATACATCATTATGCTCTTGCGGCATAATTGGTGACGCGGATCACTATTTAAGTGTAAATTCACGGAACACCTTCACTTAACAGAATCTACAGATAGTTAGAAACACATGGCTGAATAATATTGTAAGTAGCTCAATTTCTATCTACAGACAGATGAACTGTATAAAAATTTCCAAATATTTAACTGAAAATATTGTTTAATTCCAAAGGTTATGTATGTATGTAAATGCTGTATCTGTTACCGTGAAAGACCGAAATTAGAGAATGTCGACACATACCAAATACGTCGGTGGAAGACCGAATATTATATTCTTTTATATTCGGACCATCACCTGTTATGTCGACAAGCACAGATAAGCTCTGGTGGGGGTCGAAACGAGAAGCCGAGAAGGCGGAGAGGCCACAGTCAGAGAGAGACCTCTCCGCCTTCAGTTCAAGTTGTTGCAATAAATAAGGTTGTATAACGTTAATCCCATGATTTACGTGTAAGTTTATTATTGGTATTATTTTCTTTTCTCATTTAGAATGTACTGTTCGTTTTAGGTTCGACAGTTTATTTACATGTGCTGTTACTTAAGCTTTCTCCTATTTTGACCTACACATATATCATAATATGTTTTAATATAAAGTATGATTTAAAAAGTTGCATTTTTGTCTTAATGTAACAAAAATATTTTTATTCAACATTCACCATCAGTGCATGCTGAATGTCGGCATTTGCCGGTGTAAGTGAGAAATAATATTTAGCAAATATTTCGGACATACACCAAGCGACTATGTGAATGCTGACATTCACCGGAGAATATCGACATTTGCCGGATATCGGTCTTTCACAGTAACATATATATGGATATAGGTATGTTTATGTATGAATACGCAGGTTTCATTATTATGCTTAGTTTTTCCATTGTCTTATCCATACTCACTTTGTCAATTTTATAATCTCTAGTCTCTAAGCAGTTAAGTTGTCGTATGGGATGCAGTGTCTATGTAACATTGCTTTTGTAAATCGGTTTCGCCGAGTTCGAACTGTCTCTAAGCGCAAAACAGTAAGGAGCAAGGAGTTACTTTTTCTTTTTCGAACTGCTTCTATTAAAACTCAATTTAACGCAACTGTCGCCAATTCGGCACTTTTAATTATTTTTTATTTCAAAATTAATTTTTAGGTATTTTTCATTTCTGACAGTTGCTTGTTAGTTTTTATGCCGTAAAATATTCCGGATTTTTTCTTGGAGGTTGGAGGTACAAAATCCTGACGTTTCAGGGAAAGCCTGGGCTAACGAAACTCAATTGATGGGGTAATAATAATAATAAAAACTTTTACATTGAAGCGGTCCGATACACATTGTTACTAACAAGAAATTTGCTTGTAACATTGTGTAGTTGCTTATGCTTTGTACTGAAGACATTTGGTTTTAAATCAAGTTCTTTTGTTATTGCACATGCCACCAAATGAAATTTCCAAGAAAAAATGTATTCGCTTACAAAACATCAGTCATAATATCAAATTAATTCGTCATCCCTCCCTTAAAGATATCGAAATTTGAAAATGTCGCATGTAAAAATTATTTGTACGACAACTATGTGTGCTAGACTATTCGCCGTAGATTTGCCATTTTTACGATTTGAGTTACTGCAATTTCGCAGGAAACGAACTTCAGAAGGGTATTCATAATCACTCCTCAATTTGAACTCAAAATGAACTTTTGTAGTCAATACCTTAGAAGCAGTTTTTTAATTTTGTCTTTCACAGGGATGCGATGTATCTAAAACGGATTATATGGACGGATGTCCATGTATTACATTTGCGTCTAAAGTTGTTGAAACTATAAAAATGCCGAAAAGCAGTTTAAAATTATTTAACAGGCTCTTAACTGATGTTGGTATTTTAATACGAAAGAGAAAAATGATTATTCTTGTGTCACTTTTTCAGTCTACAGTTATTCAATTCAACCCTAGTAAGGCCTGGTAATTCTACAAGTTACAATTAAAAATATTTCTTAAAACAATTACGCGAGCTGCAATAAACGACTAACACACTTTTTATATTTAAAAGTAGGTAGATAATTAATTAACTCCGAACTGGAACAACACAACGGGCTATTGGCCACTGTCCGAGATCCATCATTAAGGGAAAGATCCAAGGACAACACCTAGAAATTTTGAACCACGGTCATATGACGAGATCAACACCTGAGCTGACACCCCCACTCTCCAAAACTTCCACCCAAAGGCAGCTTCAGGACATTTGAGGACTTTGGACATGATAGACTTAACGTTGCTCTTTGAGCTAGGCTACCGTGGCTCTTTCGCACTTAAAGCGATGCACGCAACACATAATTTGTATTAATTGATAAATCCTCAGAAAAGTCGGGAACTTGTTGGAAATTGATTAATTGTTGTACATCACATGCACTTCGGTCGCGAATTGTCCTGTTGGAAACTAACCACAGGCAAGTCATAAAGATAAGGGAGGACATAAGCCCCTCAAATTTCAGAGCTGTGTCTGTTATATGTATCGGAAATGTGTACTAGGCGGGTGCTAGAGTAGAATCCAATGGCGCCCCATAACATAACGCCAAAAGACAGGTAATGCAAGAAGCATTCAGTCTATCGCCACTATGCCGCCATCATAGTAGTACTGTAGAGAGCGGATAGTATTCTACATCATAGTACTTTTGGATGCGGCCATCATAGTACTCTAGAGAGAATACAAACTCTTCTGAAAAGACGATGTCATGCAGTTCGTTTGTCCATGTGTGGCATTCTACACACCACCGCAGATGCTTGTGGTGAAGGGAACAATGGTAGACCCAGCAATGGACGCCTTGTAAAAATTCCCCACTGTTGCAGACGATGTAGCATTGTACGTGATGACATAGGTCCATAATGGACACTTTCTCGTTCGATAGTGTGACGAATCTGCTGCAATCGTCCACATTGCTCAGTTCGTCACACCTGCAACCATCGATTCCGTATTCGCATCACTGAGTTGATTTCGTTCAACACGACCACCAATTTCTCGGATGGATAAGGGCCACGGCAGCCCGGTTGGAAGAGTAACGGATTAGCAACCGGAGGATTGCGAGTTAGAATCCAACCAAAGACCATCGTGTACAAATGGGGGCTGGTGTTCGTTAAATCTGTTATGGCCTCAAACGTTTTAATGTCGGCGTGGAGTGGAAGTTTGGAGAGTGAGGTGCCAGGTCAGGTGTGACCTCGTCATCTGACCGTGGTTCAAAATTACTTGGCGTTGTCCTCGGATCTTTTCCTTCGGGTTTAATTCCGGACCGTCTCCAATAACCCGTTGTGTTGCTCAAGTGCAACGTTAATTAAAATACCTACATACCTCGGATGGATAAGTCACAGTTCAGTCTCTCGATAAGCAACAATTATTCTAACTCAGGGACGTGCTCGATGACTGCCATATTTTCCAACGAGGCATTATTAAGCTTATATACAGAAATAGAGAGAAAGATAAATTTTAATACTTAAACCGACTCTGTTCATTCTTTTTGCGATGCTTACAGGTGGTGTTACTGGCGCACATGATTTGCTAATATGCTGCAATGCTAATCATTTGTATCTCCTTCCATGATTTACGCATCGTGCAAATTTCAAGGCTATTGTATGTCTTTTTCATGGTGTTGCATTTTCGATGGCCAGCAGTGTAGTTATTCTGATGTGAAGTTAGTCACACTTTTGTGACTTGTTTTACCTTTGATTATCTCTAAATTATTTTTCTGGATCTTAACTTCAATATAGCGAAGGATTTTTGAAATATTTTATTTGAAATTAAGGCCTAATATGACTTCTAAATATTCCAAATCATAAATATTACTTTAAGTACGAATTTCATAGTTTTGAATGCAAAATTCCTCATATTTTGCATTCCTTAGAGTTTTTCTATAAAGCCAAATGTTGAGTGACTTGAGTATTTATGAGGCAGAACGTGCTTCCTGTAAGTATACCGGACGTGACGTCACTTGACTTCTTTTCGATGCGATTTTGGCACGTAGTCAATACAAATCAGATATCGGTAAATTTCAATTTTAAAAATATAATTTCATAGCATTGACGGGCTCGGTAGCCGGGTTGGAAGAGCAGCGGATTAGCAACCGGAGGGTTGCGAGTTCGAATCCAACCAAAGACCGTCGTGTACAAAGAGGGCTCGTTAAATCTGTCATGGCCTCAAATGTCCTCACGTTGGTGTGGTGTTGAAGTTTGGAGAGTGAGGTCCCAGCTCAGGTGTTGACCTCGTCATCTGACCGTGGTTCAAAATTGCGTTGTGTTGCCCCAGTGTGACGTTAATTGAAATACCTACCTCATAGCATTGACACTGCTCGATTGTTTAAATATCTCTTTACTATCTTTCCCCTGTAGCACTACTCCTAAACACCTTTAACTTGTAAAACAAGCTCCGCCATAGAAATTGATTCTAAAAAGGGCTCCGCGAGTCAGAAAGGTTGGAAACTTCTGTCTTAGACCATTCAAAATTATCAGGCCCTGATTTTAAAACTGAAAAGCTGTTTCAAATGGGAATACTTTGACTAACCTTATTTTAAAACTGAAGAGGGTGGACAATTCGATTTAGTTGTACCAAGCACGAGGAATTAACATGCAGAATCGTGTCAAGGCTGGCATCGTAACGATTTTCAACGGTGCTTTACCATGCGCGTAACGAAACGCATGTTAATTAACCCGGTGCCTTTCATGTTATTTTGATTAATACTGAACCCGCGGGTTTTCCCCATTTCGATTAACGTTGAGTTTCTCACTCCGCGTGCTAGGTAATGCGCTGTTTATTTAAATAAAAATCATAAGCAAAGAAATTTCAGAATGATTTTGTTTTCACTTCGGGATTCCTGATATCGATTTACATAAGAAAAGGAATTCTCAAGGAGCAAGAATATTATGGGAGAGCGCATGGCTCATGATAAATGGAAGTTGAGATGGGAAGAGACTGGATGACGGTGAAAAATTCACCTATTATAATTTCTATGATTTTAAGTTTATTCAATGTTATGGTTGGCAGTTATTCAAAAATATGTTCGTATTTTCGTTCTGAAGGAATGATTCAAACCAATCGCTCACAGTCTGTAAGTTATTTGAGAGAGAAAAATATTACACACACATATATATATATTTTTTTTTTCTAAACGATATTCATTTTTTGGAGATTTTCAGCTCAAACAACCAAACCAGACAGACTGCAAAGATTTTACTTCCGCTACTCAAATGCTCTTCCATGAAACATATGAGGGTTACCTTAAAATGCAGTTTATCGACGTTTTTGCACACTTTTGGAGTTTATGGAGTTATAAACTTATTTCCTCCCTAAATAGCTTCCCTTTCCAATTCTGTTAACAATAATTAGGACAAAGACACGATATGATCCCTTATCGTATCACGACTTTTAAAATAACTTGTTTCCTAACTTTAAACTCCTGAATAACTACACCCATTTATATAAATTTTTAACGTTCTTAAGGGTAGCCCAGTTGGAAGAGCAACGGATTAGAGAATCGGAGGGCTGCGAGTTCGAAGCTCAGTTCAGCCAAGGACCCTCGTGTACACGAGGGCTGGTGCGCTTTAAATCTGACGTGGCCTCAAATGTCCTCACGTTGGCGTGGTGTCGAAGTTTGGAGAGTGGGGTGCCAGCTCAGGTGTTACCTCGTCATCTGACCGTGGTTCAAAATAATGAGGCGTTGTCCTTGGATCTTTCCCTTATGGATTGATCCCGGACCGTCGCCAATAGGCTGCTGTGTAGCTCCAGTGTGACGTTTAATTAACAACTCTGTTTCCTAACTTCAAACTCTTGACATTGCATCCCATTTATATTCATTCTTAATGCTCTTAAAGCAAGTCAAACAGAAGGGAGCAAGCGTTTCCCTTCTGAAATCGACCACCAAAGCCTAAATTAATTCTAATTATGATGTGGAGATGATCTGCTTTGCAATGGAGCCTCCGAAAGTGTTTTGTTGTCCTCCAAAACTGGTTATTTATCAACAATACACACCACCTGTCCCCAGACTTGAATATAAGAGTAAAGCTTTGAGAAAACCCTGTAGAAGAGCAATAGATAACAAGCTAGGAGCATTTCGATGTAGTACTGTGAAGAAGTTCCTAAAACTTCGGATTAATTTCTGATTTGAAAATAAAACTATTGACTTTCCATCACCTTTCAATGTTCTACTGTCAAAGAGCAATATTTGAGAGCTATTTTTAGCGTAATAAACAAACCAGACTGAGAAAGTGAAGATTTTATTTCCGCTTGCCAAGTGCTCTTTCATAATACATGTTGGGGCTACCTCAAAATGTAATTATCATTGCTTTGGCGACACGTTTGGCGCTTAATCTAACTGGCATTGACCAATCAAAACTATCACATATCAATTTGGAAATCATTCTGTGGAATTTTTTATTGGCCGTGTTGAAATCGTATTAAAAAACAAGCTAACTGACGTCACGCTCAGAATACATTCAGGAAATGTATCTGCAGAAACACTACCGCCCACCTACATTTAGCTTGACAGAAAATGCCTCTTATAACAAACTTCTGTCCCTCAAATATTTTACCTTAATATCCTGTTCCCAAGGCGTGTTTAAACGAAGACTGAAAATGACCCTCTTATGAGCTAAAATTCGCCATCGTTTAGAGCGATTGTTCCACTGAGGCATAGAAAGAGTAACAATTCCAGGTTTCGATAAATGCATAATATACATCTGTGATGAAGATAGATGCATAATGGAAAGTGCTATTGTGTTCCACTTTTTCCTGTTTTGTGGATGTACCACAACAAGCGACACGTGTTTTCATGCTTCGCATCACCATTTCGATTCTTCTTCCAGTAAAGTGCGCTATTTTTGGAAAATTATTCGTTCTGCTTCTGAGTTTTAAGTTATTCCAATTTTCTCGCAGACGATTTTATGTCGCTTGTTTGCTTGCGCTTTATTCGATTTGCATGTTGCGGATTAATCTAGCTTAGAACTGGTAATTTGCGTTGTTGTTACACTGTAACCTAACAAATTACCATTTCTGAACAAAAATCTTTTATACAAGAATTTTATTTGTTTCTAAACGACTAGTATACATGGCTATTTGGGATGAAATGTAAAAATACTACTCTGAAATTACTTCAAAATAGAACAATTCGACATTTAGCATGAAATTATCATTATATATTTGTTGAGAATTCTTTTAAGTTTTGCATATTATAAGTTAAATTTTGATGAAGTTTTCCTTGTTCTAACATTTCGAAATATAAGTTGCAAGTTATCGTGTAGTGAAAGGTGACCGTAGACGGACAAACCAAATTGATGTAAGTCGTAAACATGTATTATTAAGAAACAATTTATAAACATTGGGACATAATGTGAACAGTTCTTTCCTCCAAGCACAAATCAGTCATTTCTTTTGACAAAAAATGACCCCAAACAACGAATTATAAATTTATTGCAGTACAACTAACGTAAATTTATTGTAAAACTACTACCGTAAGACAAGAGCTGAAATTTTGCAAGCTCGAAGAAAAAGTCCCCCTGAACCGATTTTCATGAAAATATATGAAGGATTCCAGTAGTTTCGAATATTAATTTAAAAATTAACTTAAAAAGCAACATTAAGTAGATTTTGTTTGGGTTCCTTAAAAGTAAGAATAAAATTCAGTGATAGGAAGATTATTTCAGAAGATTTGAAAAAGTCTGGGAAATTAATTTAGCACTAAAAAACATTTAAAAAAAGCAGGTAGGCACAGTCCCCATTGTACCGTAAGGTTTGGTTCGTGAATACTTCTTGCGTCTTCGGTAAGCTCCAGATCTCTCCGCACTTGTCATAAGTTTAGACTTCTTGGTATCATTTTGTTCGTCTTGAACAGCTGTTTAAACCTTTTTTACGTTTCCTATGCCGCAATTGAACTATAGTGTGATATTTTGGCTTCATAGCGAAATCTTCGACAAATCGTCACTTTCCACTGTGTTGACACAATTTCCACACAAATATAGTTTAAACTGTCAACTAGTCAAATGGAATTGTAGAACTCGTCGTTCTGTTCAATTTAAGCACACACACTTTTGGGTGGAATACCTGATATGTGGGTCGCTGGTGAAATGAAGACGGCGGGTATTTGTTTGGACATTTATTTATTTAGCCAGTTTAGCCAGTGGTGTTAAAGTGTGGGCAATGCATTCGATGGCGACCTAATGGATGATGGGTCTGTGATAGCTAAAGTACGAGACAAACGGCATAGTGTCGATGCTGATGTTCCTGACAAAGGTAAGGTCGATGGTGGTGTTTCCAAGCGTGGTGGCAACTAGTTAGATGGTCCAGCGACGTCGCCGCGTAAGCGCACCTGCTCTTTCTTGCGTCTTCGGTAAGCTCTAGATCTCTCCGCACTTGTCAAAGGTTCAGACTTCTTGGTATCATTTTTTTCGTCTTAAACTGCTCTTTCAACCTATTTAGGTTTCCTATGCCGCAATTGAAATTCAGTGTGACATTTTGGCTTCACAGTGAAATGTTCGACAAATCGTCACTTTCCACTACACACAATTTTCACACAAATGGTTTAAACTGTCAACTAGTCAAATGGAATTGTAGAACTCGTCGTTCTCTTCAATTTAATCATGCACTCACCACGAACCGTCTATTAGAACTGAAGTTACAGTGGTTAAACAGGGCAGCGTATGTGCCCGAAATGTGAATCATTTCCCCCACCACGCGGTAGAAAGGTCAGAGGGGGTGGATTAGTGGTCGACGCGGCCCACCTTCCTTTACACGATGGTCATTTATCCCTATAGCTGATCCCCCTTAGAGTTATTCGGCTTTGAGATATCAACACTTTTCGTGGCGCTCAAGCTTCTGCCGATGACCTCCATACCGATTTTAAAGACGTATTCACGTCAAAATTAATTAAAAAAGCAACACTACTTAGATTTTGTTTGGGTTCCTTAAAAGTAACAATAAAATTCAGTGATAGGAAGATTATTTCAGAAGATATGAATGTAAGTCTTGGAAGCTAATTTAACATTTAAAAAGCATTAAAATAAATTAACTTAAAAAACAACACTAAGTAGATTTTGTTTTTATTCCTTAAAAGTAAAATTCATAGATGCTAAGTGCTTCGAAATTTTCCTTTCTCATGATCCAGAAACGGCTAAGCAAAATGACTTTAAACTTGTTATAACTGAAATTAAATTTAGATACAGATTTGGGGGGGGGGGGAATGTGGTGTGTGTCAAAGTTGGGTGTTCTCATTGACAATTTTTTAGTTTATGCGCACTTTGATATGAACACTGTCCTTTATAGAAATTTGAAGGGCTTCAGGGTACATAAAAATCATCAATTTCAAATTCTTCAGGCTAGCAATTTTCACGTTTAAAAAAATTCCAAAACTGCAATGGTTCATCCACTATTCAAGAGGTCTATTAAATTAAACTTTCATGTATTACGTACTCATTCAAACCATCAGAAATTGTTTTGATCCTCTTTAAACAAATTTTTTTCATTATAAAACATATTTGTGTGTCTTATCACTGTTAGCCGATGCCCATAAAATACAAAATTCTCTTTCAACAAAAAATGTATAAAAATCTACTTGGAGCGCAAATTTCAACGTAACTATTTGCGAAATAATTCTTTGGTACCTTTTTAATTACTCATTTTTTCGCACATTAATATTTTCAATAATTGTAATTTTTGTAATGCTTCATTATGTCATCTGAGCTCAAATCGTTTCCGTTTTTTAACAAACCACAATTAATTATTTTTTAATTTGATGTTTGAAAAATTATTTCTTCATTAAATTCTGACAACATGTCTGCGGATCTGATAAACCTATGCGGAGGGCCATATCTCGTCTGCTGGGCTGATAATCCTATTCGGAGGGCTCTATCTCGTTTCTGAGTCTGATAAACCTATTTGGAGAGCCATATCCCATCTGCGGGCCTGATAAACCTATTCAGAGAGCAGTATCTCATCTACGGACCTGATAAACCTATTCGGAGTCTGTATGTCGTCTGCGGACCTGATAAACCTATTCGGAGGACCGTATCTTGATTTTGGGCCTGATAAACCTATTCGGAGGGCCGTATCTCGTCTACGGGACGGGTAAACCAATTCTGAGAACCTGCCTGGTCTGCGGATCGGGTAAACATATCCGAAGGGTCGTATCTGGTCTGTGGACCGTTAGAACTTATTAGCTACAACCCCTCTACCTTACGCGTAAGAGTTTTTTTCTCGACGCTACCTGACCTCAACGAGGACATTAGCTATTTTGCAAATAGCTATTGTCTATCTATAATTTAATATATATAGTTGCAAATAGCTACAAAATTTTGAGTCGGTAATGACAATTAATGAACGTCACACTGTAGCAACACAACGGACTATTGGCGACGGTTCGGGATCAGTCCTCAAGGGAAAGATCCTAGGACAACATCGGATCCTAGGACAACATAACTTTGAACCAAGGTCACATGACAACGTCACACCTTGAGGCCACGACAGATTTAACGTGCGCTAGCCCTGTGTACACAACGGTCTTTGGTTGGACCTAGTTTCGAACCCGCAACCCTCCGATTGCTAATCCGTTATTCTTCCAACCAGGTTACTGCGGCCCAAGTTTTGAGTCGGAATTGTTCCTCAGATTCTACAACTCGCATCAAATGAGGAGCAAGCCAAATCTAAAAATACCGCCATCAATAAGCAATGAATAAATAAGTACCAATGGTTAAAAGTTATAATCGCATTTCACGAGCCATTTCCCCAAAAGTCGCGTCTCCAAACCGAGTGGGAGTTAAAGCAGTTTGCCTCGCTCCAGAAACGGAAAAACTCGAAATCTTATTTATGGGGATTCCATGTCCTAGAATTGTCTCTGCTTAAGCCGTTTAGTGTGAATGATGGGCATAGTCAGTATTCGCAATACTCACACTTTTTTCGAGTTTGACACATTCGCTGAGATGTTCGCCAGAACAATGCACAGGATGTAATGTTGCGATGTTTTATTTTTTTTCTATCGATTGTAAAGATGGCGAGTGGAAGGTTGTGAGAGTGTTTGTTACTGCGAAATCTGTTTTCGTGGTTCTCAAGTATGGTTGTTTGTAATACAGTCAAACCTCAAAAAAGATGAACTTTCTTTATACGAATTACTGATGACAAAAACTATATTCAAATAACGTTAACATTCGTTTAAGAAGAATTCAGTTTACACTAATCGCCGGTTAAGACGAACGAATTTTCAAAACTTAAGGGCAAACGAATTCTTTTCAATAGTATTATCAGAAACATTAGGTTACTCCGAAATATTATAGATTTATTTGCAGAAGAGAGAGTGAAGAAGGAAGAATAAATGAAGACGAAGGAATAAGCGTGCCTTCTTTAAAAGAAGTTACTGCTTGCTGGCTTAGAAACTTCACCGCTTTTTGTTAAGCAGTGAAAATCCATTTGCTCAATTAAACAATTGACAGCATCAAAGATTTTCTTAAAGAATGTCACGAAAAAACAAAATATAAAAATGGATAACAGAACTATTTCAATACAAAAAATTGCATAATCAGAAAATATCTGTGTAATCAAGAATTATCTTAACAATCAACAATTATCTGTCTCTTCATGAATCTTTTGTATAATCAAAAATTATATAAGTATAATCTTCGTGATGAAGAATATTTATCTGTGAATCAAGAATTGTACACTAAGTAATGTAAATACATTTAAATTTTATTGTTGAAATGATGCTTTTCTCTGAATTCGGATACACAAACTACGGTTAATACCAATTTTCCTTACGATCGCTTGAAATTCATCTTAATGAGGTATGATTGTATATGGTTGTGATGTGAATAATAATTGAACTGCGTATGGCACCAGTGTACTTTTCATGCAATGCGACCGAATCCGTTAGTGCAGAGGGCACAGCATGCGGCCTGAGAACAACTGCTTCTGTCCTGCCCTCGGTGGTCTTACATCTATGTGAACACTCTCTGGACTAGACAAGAAAAAATTATTACAATTTTGATCGGATTTTTAAAACTTTTTAACAAGACGTGATAGACAGTGCCAAAGTGCATCTTCATGTACTTCATATAGTGGTTCAGTGTTTTTTTATCTAAAAATTTCTAATAACCACAAGAAAAATATTCAACTCCATTCAGTTGAATTTATGGTTTTAATTGCAGTTAAATACACAGAGTAAATAGCTATTTAACATTATTATTTACAGGAATATCTCTCAATATATTTCAGAGCGTGCCACAGAAATCGACGTTATTCGTTGATTGTCGAATGGCAACAAACGGAAAGGCAACAAATGTATGAGCAATATGATATAAAGACAGCCTTTTATGCCAATTTTATGCTAATGAATTTATAAAAACGTTATTTCCTATCGAATACAGTATTTTATTATATAGCATTATGAGTTATACTATTACGAGTGCAATTAAAAAAATGGTTGTTACAAGAATAGCAAATGTTCTCAATGACGAATGATTTCAATATAAAAGCAAGCAATCAGATGGACTCGCTTTCTGCTGTATTGAGCATATTTATCTAGGATAGAGGTTTAGGCAGAACCCTCACATCTACGCTCTAGGCCCCAGTGCCAAGTTAGATGACTTACATTTTAAAGTACTACTACGTATTCCAAATACTCAATGTTTAACTTCTACCAAATGTATGGATGCTTCTCTCCTCTGATTTAAACCCATGAATAATTATTTTCAATCAAGGACAATATCTTTTATGTATAGAAAACAGACTATATACATTACAGAATAAAGACCTCTCGAACATGCTGAACCCTTATAAGTGTACCTTGGCTTCCGAGAAGGTGTAAAAGAGAAACCGATTTCCATAGTCATCTTATAACCTTGACTACAATGTAGGATCTCGTGTGACTATACAAACTTCTTGCTCAAACCATGAAAGCCGACTTGCTTCAACGTTCATGGTATCCAGAAGAGCGCGAATTCTGCTAACTTCTACTCATGTATATTGATGAGAGACTTCAAAATAAACAAAGGTTAGCTTTCACTAATGAAATATCGTTCACTTATGAAAGCGCTCGTGCGAAGCAATCTCCACAGCTTGTAGTCACAATCACAGCCATTTTCTTTATGGAATAGATGTCACAAGAATACGAGGAAGTGGCTTTGGCAAATGATCTCAATATATAAAATCAAGTAATCAGATTGACGCGACTTCTGATGTATTGATCATATTTATTTCAGTTAGAGGTTTGGACAGAGCCCCCACATCTACACTCTAGGCCCCAGTGAAAAGTTAGATGACGGGTACATTTTAAAATGTTACGTATTTCAAATACTCAACATTTAGCTTGTACCAAATGCATGGATGTTTCTCTCTTCTGATTCAAATCCATGAATAATTATTTCTAAGCACAATGAAAATATTTATCTTAAAAACAGAAAACAGACAGTACATTACAGAACAAAAACTGCTCGTACTCTCTGAACCCCTATAAGTGTACCTTGGTTTCCGAGAAAGTGGAAAAGAGAAACCGAATTCCATAGTCATCCTTGACTACAATATTGCATCTCGTGTGACTATTGGAACTTCTACCTACTCACACCATGAAAGGCGATTTGCTTCAACGCTCATGATATCCAGAAGACAACGCAAGTTCTGCTAACGTTAACTCATGTATATTGATAAGAGACTTCAAATTAAACAAAGGTCAACTTTCACTAATGAAACATCATTGACTTATGAAAGCGCTCGTGCGAAGCGATCTCCACAACGAGTACCCACAATCACAGTCAATTTCTTTTTGGAATAGATACAACTGGAATACGAGCAAATAGCGCTCGGCAGAATCCGAGCTGATAGAAACTTTTACGACAGTCCTGATCGACGAGACTAAGGGTCATTGCGGGTGAAATATGATCAATATGTTTTGTAAGAATTGTTTGTTCTAGCAATGTTCCAGGTCGTATATTCGGGTGCTTTCCGACCGTATCAGAACATGAGGTTCTGTTGGTTGCGTCGGAACATTTGTATGGGGATCTTGACAGATATGGATTCTAGATCGCGTTGTTAATAGGAAATAATAGCCCGATGCTTGACAGTAATAGTATTGGTGATTCATGACGTAGAAATGAAGAAATGTCGCCTTGATCCTCTAAACTCGTTATGATTGAACGACGAGGCTTCACTTTTATGAGAATTTTTGAAGCTTTATTTCACATCTCAATAACGGTCATCAACAAAAGTGGGCCGCGGTAGCCCGGTTGGAAGAGTAGCGAATTAGAAATCGGAGGGTTGCGCGTTCGAAACTCGATCCAACCAGACTGTTGTGTACGAGGAGGCTGGTGTTCGTTAAATCTATCGTCCTCTCACATTGGCATGATGGTTGGAGAGTTGGGTGCCAACTCAGGTGTTATCCTCGTCATGTGACCGTGGTTCAAAATTACGAGGTGTTGTACTCGGATCTTTTATTTCGGTTTTGATTCCGGACAGTTCCAATAACCTTTTGTGTTGCTTCAATGCGACGCTAATTCAACTATCTCCCGTCACCAGAAAAAAGCAATAATGTAAAGGGAATAATGTTTTTTCTCATAAAAATCGAGGGATTTTGAACTTGGATAATTTCATTAAATTATTCTTTTTTAGTTTTAGTCAGGAGAGCAATATATTTGCACTTTAAAAATTTTACTTCCAGAAAGGTTCTCGAATGCATGATTTCTGATTTTGAAACTGAAGATAATGTGCTTGTATCATCACAATTGAGGAAAAAGAATCATTTTTGTAAAATAAAAATTAAAATAGCATCCATCCATTTTCCTTTTCAAAACCCAAACACTTTTTTAACGTATTAAAAGTAAACGGTAATAAATATTCAAAAATTGGTTGCTATTTGGGACACTTCATTCATGCGCAGAAGCTTTCATTTTGTTCCTGTTTCTGCTAGACTCCGCTTCTGCAATTTATAAACGTGCTATAAAAGAGCTCTAGTCATCTGAATCAACATGGTACAGATGCCTAGAGGTCTTTTAGGTCCATATTTTTGTATAGATATGAAAGAGCAGACAAAAAACACGAACTTGTTCTAAGCAGTACTGGTACATTGCCCTAATTCCTTTGGAAAACGAACTTTCTCAAAATAATCTAATGGTGAATAAAAACATCTGGACTGCTGTGCACTTCAAAAGCAAGTGACCAGCCAAAGACAATCGTGTAGGACTGTGGTAGCCCTGTTGGAAGAACATCGGATTAGCAACCGAAGGGTTGCAAGTTCGAAACTAGGTCCAGTCAAAGACAGTCTTGTACACGGGGATTGGTGCACGTTAAATCTGTCGTGGCCTCAAATGTCCTCAAGTTGGCGTGGTGTGGAAGTTTGGAGAGTGGGTACCAGCTCAGGTATTCTCGTCACCTGACAGTGCTTCAAAATTACAAGGCGTTGTCCTTGGATCTTTTCCCTTAGGGATTGATCACGGACAGTCACCAATAGCCCTTTGTGTTGCTGCATTGCGACGTTAATTAACTACCTACCAACCAACCTCTCAAAAGCATGTGATTTTCAGTACTGTACATTGCACTATGTTCCGGTTTGCCAGTCTTCATCTAAATCTGTTCCAAAATAAAGCCCATTCAGCCTTTTAGTCTGGCTTATGCTTTACTTGTTGATTCAAGACATTGGAGGTTTTGAGTTTGTTCTCCGCGTAGAGGTGCTACGCAGTTCTCAATCTTGCTTTACTTCGACCATTTCTTTTAATTTTAGTAACACATTTATTTTGCTAAAACATGCAAGAGACGTACAAAATTCGTCATTATGTGTGACTTTTATTTCAACTAAGACCACACATATAATTTAGGTGAAGAGCAAGAAAATTTAACAATTGAATTCCATCTTAAAAAGTAGTTCAACGATTTTGACGAAACTGAACGATTGTGATATCCAGTCTGAATTTGGATTTTATGACGCAAGGTCAAGACAGCACAAGCTGCGCCAGTTCAGGCTGGCTGAAATATCGTTCACAAACAATATTGATACAATAACTTATATCACGTGCCTAAAGGATAATTACTAAAAGTGAATACAATCAATTCTCTTTTCATCTAGTTGTAGAGAGTTTAGAAAACAGAAAAATATAAACAGATTTAATTTTTTTAACTCAAGATTTCGGAAAGGCACCATTTAGGATATCATGGAAGATCAAGATCGCTACAATTTACGGTAAGCAGATGTTTTAAAAATTTCATTGGAATTAAATATCTCAATCAAGTTAATATTCTAAACAATTTTTATTTGGCTTCATTACTTTTTTAATTCAAT
This sequence comes from Meta bourneti, assembly GCA_933210815.1. Taxonomy (NCBI): domain Eukaryota; kingdom Metazoa; phylum Arthropoda; class Arachnida; order Araneae; family Tetragnathidae; genus Meta; species Meta bourneti. The sequence goes on from OW119928.1 coordinate 76,518,468, forward strand.
CCTCTAATTTTAGTTATCCTCCAAACCAAAGATTAAGAATTTAATTAAGCCATACATTAATTTGGTAAGACTCAAGAACAATTGACCTTGTTCCTTGTCAAATTAGCGACTACAACATTCGTTACAAATCGGCTATTTAGATAGGCCGGGGTTACCATATTTCATTTTTGTCATCGATTGGCTATAATTGATACAGCTGCATCTAGCGCCTCGTCTGGTGGCAACGCTCTTGGCGCGTTTTTTGGTGCACTTTTAGTAGCGAGTTATGGCAGGTGAAGGTAACCCATATTTATTAGGGTTATTCCCGTTTTAATAGCAACCTCAACAAGCGGAAAGATTTATAAAAATGTTATATTCATAAAGATAATAAAAGATTTTTTCTGATTTCTTTCCTTTGGCGACATAAAAAGTGCGCCAAAAAACGCCCCAAGAGCGTTGCCACCAGATGAGACTCTAGATACAGCTGGGCCGCGGTGGCCCGGTTGGAAGAGTAACGGACTTGCAACCGAAGGGTTGCGAGTTCGAATCCAGCCAAAACACCGTCGTGTACAAAGGGGGCTGGTGCACGTTAAATCTGTCGTGGCCTCAAATGTCCTCACGTTGGCGTGGTGTGGAAGTTTGGAGAGTGGGGTGCCAGCTCAGGTGTTGCCTCGTCATCTGACCGTGGTTCAAAATTACGTGGTGTTGTCCTCGGATCTTTCCCTTTGGGACTGATCCCGGACCGTCACCAATAGCCCATTGTGTTGCTCCAGTGTGACGTTAATTGAAATACCCAACCCTAGATACAGCTATATCTGATAATTATTTCCATTTGGCGGTGGTATCGTTTTCTTGAGTCTAAACCAAATTTTATATACTTTTAAAGGTAGAGATGTATCTAGCTCCTATCAACGCTCTTGGCGCGTTTTTTGGCGCACTTTGTATGTCGCCAAGGAAAGAAATCTTAGAAAAATCTGTTTTTATCTTTATAAATATAATATCGTTATAAACCTTTCCACCTGCCGAGGTTGCTATAAAAACAGGAATATTCCTAATAAAGATGGGTTACCTTCACCTGCCATAACTCGCTAATAAAAGTGCGCCAAAAAACGCGCTAAAGCGTTGCCACCTGACGAGGCGCTAGATACATCTGGACCCTTTTAAAATATTGAAGAGCTCACACTGTCCAAGAAACTGAGATTAACTAGAATGACGCATAATGATGTTTGAAACCTTTGCTGATGCTTGTGCTGAAGTGATTTTTCCATTAAAAGTCTATCATTCAGACAAGCAATCAGATGTGGTCAGCTTGGAGTCCCATTAAAGCTAGTATTCTGCGTATAAAAGTATGCGATGCCTCATAGCTCTAGTTACCTCATCCAACGACATTAATTTAAGAAATAGCCACAGTTTTTTAGATAAAATACTAGAAGACCCGCTCATCGCATCTGCTCTAAAGTTTCTTGTTTAGATCTATTGAGAGTGTCTTTACATTTCAAGTCTTATATCTATTTAAATTCATTTCTAATGAATATAATTATCGATAGTCACATTTTATACGTACCTCCAAATGAAATAAAATTACTCAAAAATATAAAACAGCATTTTGTGTGAACTTACTGGCGTTAAGTCTAAATTCCAATACAGTGCTTGGCAAAAATGCGAACACATCAGTCCTGTTACCACAATTAGCTTTCAATTTCGCTCAGTCAAACACGATGTTTCGACGTCTAAACCAATTTTTACGTTCTCTCACAATTTCTTTCTTTGTGTGCTGATTCCAATCTGCTAGATTTCTCATTGCCTTCTGTAATCAGGTTGGTTAGTTGGTCAGGTTTCATGGCGTAGGGCAGAAATTTTGCCCATCCAAACTGCAGCAGAAAGCCTCAAGAAGAGGGGTGGGTGCTGGTGTTATTTTTAAATGGACAACAGTATTGCCTGTTCCCAAATTTAAATACCTGCACAGAAATTAAGCCGATGGTAATTCAGTGATACATTGCTTGAAATGGTAATTGCCGAAGCATTTTGGTCTTCAAATTGCAATACATAGATTTTGAATTGTCACTCTATGGCCATCCTTTGTTACACGAGGACAAATTAAACCGGAACATACTGTTCAAAGTATAATCCCAGAACCTATTGAACCCACGGCTAGAGTGTTCAGTAACCCTCCTGATGGGTAATCTTCGCGTCGAAAACTGCCCGTGGTAACCTGATGCGAAAACTGTTCCAAATTATCACTGGGCAAGGGGTGTGTTGTTTTTCCTTCATTCCCTTGGAATAATAGGACAGTTTTATCTCTACGAGATACCTCGTTATTACCAAAATGTCAGATCTTAGTGGACGAGATATCTCGTCGAAACCACTTGGACCACCACTTGGAGGGTTAAACACTCCATTGTATGAAACTGAGAAGTGGTCTGAAAGAAAAATGATGTGGCGAGCCTATGAATCATACCTTATCAAACACGATCTGCTTGGTTGGGTTTTGGCACAAGTGCCAAATTTGGCCGATTTGCCAATTACAAGACAGACGTAGTCAAGTAATGGACACGCACAAGGAAAGTTTGTACTGACACAGAAGAGAGAAATATACCCAGGGTCAAACTCGGTCTTGGAAAATAAATTGCACGACTTTTTAAAAGAACTGTTTGAACAAGTCATAATCCCGTCGATTGTTAGGTAATTTACATGCAAGTGGACGTTACGATTTCAGACTCAAACGTATCTTTACGTAGAAGAAGTTCCAAACCATTGATCGCAAACTGACAATACTCAAAGCGTAAAAGGAGATAAGAAAAGTGGTGAATTGCTGAAGAAAGTAGACAGGTTAGCCTTGCTCTTCGCAAGTTTCGCAAGCAGTTTCATATTCAAATGGGACAAGAAAAAAGTTTCACCAATATGTAAAGATATGTTTAGCCCTTGTCATGGATCTAGTAAAAATAAACCAAGGACACTTATTTTTGTGAAGCTTATGTTCCTCGATACAGATTTCAAGAATTGGTTACTTTCTGAAAAGCTAACGCGAGGAAATTAAGGCGAGGGCCCATGTAAGTACACAATTAATTCTTTTTTGATTTCTACTGAACCTGCGCATGTCAGATTTCGCTTATTTGCACAGGCATGAGCACGGGATGTGGTGTACACGTACCCCAAAATACACTCACGACACACCAATCAAAAAATAAAAAGTAGCAAACAAATCTTAAATAGTCTGTAAAGGAATTTATTTCAACTAGCAGACTTGTACACACAGCTGTATCTGAGCTAAACTTTCTTAAACCTCCAAGTGGTTTCTTGGGGCCGTGGCAGCCCAGTTGGAAGAGTAGCGGATTAGCAACGGGAGGGTTGCGAGTTCGAATCCAACCAACGACCGTCGTGTACAAAGGGAGGCGGGTGCACGTTAAATCTGTCGGGGCCTCAAGTGCCCTCACTTTGGCGTGGTGTGGAAGTTTGGAGAGTAAGGTGTCATCTCAGGTGTTACCTCGTCATCTGACCTTGGCTCAAAATTACGGGGTGTTGTCCTCGGATTGTCCTCGGTGTGTCGTCCCTTGAGGATTGATCCCGGACGGTCGCCAATGGCAAGTTGTGTTGCCTCAGTGCGACGTTAATTAAAATACCTACCTAGCAAGTGGTTGTGACGGTCCATCGAGATCTTACCGATTCTACTAACAACGAGATATCTCGTCATCAAGATATTGACGAGTTTTTCGATAATGACGAGATCAAGACCTGGTCAGTGTTAGTCTGATGACAAGATATCTCGTCCATCAAGATCTGGTTAATTTTGCTAATGACGAGATATTTCGTCGCCACAACCACTAGGAAGGTTGATTGCTTACATCTATTGATGGCAAAGTGCTGCTAATCAGGCTTCATATCTTATTTAAATCTATTTATGAGTTACCTATGTATTGCATCACATATTCATATTTCATACATCCAAATGCAATAAAATTACACAAAAATGTTTAACAGTATTACGTATACCTCTTATCGGTGTTTACTCTTATTTCTTATTTCCAATAATATTCAAGAGATAAAATTCATAACTAAAGTTCATAAAGTCACGTAACTCCAATTTGCTTTTGAACTTCCACTTCAATTCCACCCCATTCCTTTGTTCAAACGCGATTCGGAATTCTTTCATGACAAGCCTACTTTCGCGCTCGCTCACGTTTTATTTTCTGCGCTGATATGTGTCTTCCTGATTTCTCATTGCCTCCTGTCATCAGACTCCTGCAGAATTTTGTTAGAATGGCAAGCTGTTCAATAATCAAACAATGTCGATTTCTGTTCGACATACGTTAGTGAAATATATATGGATTTTATAAATTTTATTTTTTGATACTATATCTGTGGCTTGGTGCAAGAAGTGCCAAAGTCAGATTTTGGCGAAAAGGAGTTATAACCTATTTTCATATTTTTAGAATCTGAATTTTTCGTGCAAGAATTCAAAGTAGTAACTGAGATATTGACGCTTATTAGTGCCAATGTCAACATTGAACATCAATATTTTTTTGCAAGAAAAACCAAAAATGGCATAGACTCTATCTTTTACACTATCACATATTCCGCATTCCAAATTCTTTCAACAAATACTTAATTTGGAGTTATGATTTTTTACTGATGGTTATATATTTACAAGTAAATTCTAACCTCTATCTTTAACTTCAAATATCTCAAAATTAGAGATATTGACATTGGCCCTTTTTGCACCAAGTCACTGATATAATCTTTATATCTTTATGTAACTAACTTGAGCTGGCGCCCTACTCTCCAAACTTCCACACCACGCCAACGTGAGGGCATTTGAGGCCACAACAGAATTAACGTGCACCAGCCCCCGTGTACACGACGGTCTTTGGCTGAACCAAGTTTTGAACTCGCAAATGTTTAGAAGGAAATTACTTTAAAGCTTCCGTATATTATTTGAAGCTTTACACACTTAGTATAAGACTCATTATCTATAAAATGACCTATTTCTAAAATCTTAGGGTAAAATTTTTTGTTTTGCAATAATATTCTAATGTTTACATCAATAAGGTAAGATTTAAGAATTTCTAAATCCACAAATCAAATACTTGTGAACCGATCATTATAATTATAAGTCATTTTATAAGTGATGGGGGTCTATAATAAGAGTGCAAAGTTTTACTATTGTGCCAGCAAATAGTTTTTGAAATATCTTGCGGACCGAAAAGCAACCACCTGATCAAAATTGGTTCTTATATTTTTGTTCATAAACGTAAAAGTTTGAGTAATAGAAGCTTTACGAATTTTTTAGTGCATCTTGGGAGAATCTATAATTTTATTGTCATCTGCGTGACTGTAACTCTGCTCTTGCATAAAACTAGTGCAAGGTCATTTTGAGAACTTTCGAAATATTATTTTCAAAAACATCACCAGCTTTCGCTTTTCAAGGACACGCGATGGAATAGGAAATTAAAAATTTTTCCGCCAGTGTGCGAAAGACAGCTGACGTGTGCACTTATTGCCCCGTACTGTATTAGAAATTAGAATTAACACCACTAAGAAGTCCAAAGAAATGTAGTTTTGGATTTTGATTAATTTGATTCCAATCGGATGAATGAAATGTGCAAATCGACGCTTATATTCGTTATAAATGGATTTAAATAAGAGATCGAATGTCAGTATAGCGAAGCTGCATAAAAAGATATAAGACACGAAGAAACTTCAGAGCTGACGCTTTTTGTGTGGGTCTGCTCGTTTTAATTTATTTCAGTGGTAGCGAATCCATTTCCTGCGAAAAAAGCGATTCTCGTACTTACTCGTCGAGATCTCTGCTAATAACTCCTTTGGTGCTATTCTCTATATCCGTAATGACTTCAGCTAGTAGGGGCTGCGTCCCCAAGTGGTTTTGACGAGATTACTCGTCCATCAAGATCTGGTTAGTTTTGTTAATGACGAGCTACAGTGTCGGAACAAAATTGCCTTTTTACTCCAAGGGTAATGAAGACACCTAAATAGGAAAAGGTTTTGTATCAGTTGGTTGGTAGGCTTTTGGGATTTATGGCCATATTTGGCCATGCTGCGCCAGACACATGACAGACAATGTCAAGTAATAGACATACACACAAGGAAGGTTTTACTGAACACAGAAGATATAAATACACCCAGGGAGGAATCGAACCAGGTTTTATTGCAGAGGCTGGCCACTACAATGCAATTTCGACGCGAAGGTAAACCACCAGGAGGGTTAATCAGCAGAATGACTGATTAACCCTCCTGGCTTTGTGAGTAATACTTAGACAGCTTTGAAAAAAACAGAGCGTTGGGCAACTACATAACTTAATCGCTAAGTTTGTGACAACAAACAATTCTGGAAGGAACTTCAAATACACAAATATTTCACACTTGAAATTTACGGTCAATATCAAACTTTTCACTGCAATTTTTTAAAAGTTCTAAATATCTCAGACGATCTATACACACGGGGACACTATGAAGGTGATCGACTTTTTTACATCTCCTATGAAGATCTTTAGCCTTCTGAGGATCATGCACGCATTATTGCAGCATGCAACCTGCAGGTTTCACTGTATGGCTTCTAACCAGATTTGGACAGTTTGGACATAAATCCAAACTAATTGGACTAATAGAATCCTTTCAAGAATTCTATCAACCTATGTGGCTATTTAGTCATTATGTGTGCTGTGGGATAAAAGCAATAATTACACTTCTCGGAAATGTTGTGACGCTCAGAGAGTTACAATTACTCTCCCTCATTTCTTTTAATTCGAAGAAAATATATCACATATACTTAGTTCTTCAAAGCTTTCCACCTTTGCATTGAATCGTGTAAAACATTTTAAGACACAAAGTTTCAAAAAGGTTTAAAGTTAAGTTCGAATTTTTCTAGTATGCTAGAAAATTCATCTCTATCTTCTGGAGCAACATTGTAGTTCACTGTAGTTCAATAGTGATTGTCAAACTATTTAGCGATTTTATTCTGACGAACGTATCACTTAATTTGCGATTGATAAAGGAATTTTCCAAAATTTGTTTTCAAATACACTGCTGGCCACCGTAAATGCAACACCCTGAAGGAAGCATGCAAATAATATGAAATTTACAACATGCATTAGCGGAGGTGAGATATGCAAATGATTAGAATTTCAGCGCAGATGCACATCACGCGCGCCTGTGGCGCCACTTCAAAGCGCTATTTAAGGCTTGGAGATTTCGACGATTTCAAGTACGGCAATTGTGTTTTTCTTGTGGTTTTTTCAAAAAAACGATTAATTATGCCTCGTAGAAAACAGCGATCATCTTTTGATCAAGTATCCGAGTTCGACAGAGGAAGGATAGTGGCCTACCGAGATTGTGGATTATCTTTCAGGGAAATCGGTAGTCGTGTTGGACGAAACCAAACAACTGTAATGCGGATATGTGATCGTTGGATGCAGGAGGGTACGACGGACCGACGTGTTCGATCGCATCCACCTCAGTGCACCACTTCACGTGATGACAGGCATATTGTGCGTATGGCAGTGACGGATCGCTCAGCCACATCACGAACCATAGCACAGCACATTCAGTCTGTACCGCATCATCCAGTGTCTGCGCGTACCATTCGACGCCGTTTACAGCAGAGTGGTCTGTCCGCAAGACGTCCATTGCTTCGTCTACCCTTGACGCAGAACCACAGACGTTTCCGCCGCCAATGGTGCGATGAAAGAAGGATGTGGACGGCAGAATGGAATGAAATTGTCTTTACTGACGAGTCACGCTTCTGTCTGCAACACCACGATGGTCGGATTCGAGTCTGGAGACACCGTGGAGAGAGGATGCTGAACAGCTGAGTTATGCACCGCCACACTGGTCCTGCACCGGGTATTATGGTATGGGGCGGTATTGGATATCACTCTCGCACTCCTCTAGTACGCATTGCCGGTACTTTAAACAGCCAGCGCTACATCTCCGAGGTGTTGGAGGCAGTTGTCCTTCCTTACCTTCAGGGCTCGCCCACAGCCATATTTCAACAGGATAATGCGCGACCACACGTGGCACGCATTGTCCAAGGGTTCTTCGTCAATCGCCAGATTGAATTGCTTCCCTGGCCAGCTCGCTCTCCGGATCTTTCGCCGATAGAAAACATGTGGTCCATGGTTGCTCAACGATTGACCCAGAATACATCCCCAGCTGCCACACCAGATCAACTTTGGCAACGTGTGGAAGCTGCTTGGTCTGCTGTACCCCAAGAACACATCCAAAGTCTCTTTGAATCAATGCCGAGGCGTGTGGCAGCGGTGATCTCCAACAATGGCGGCTACTCTGGCTACTGATTTTGGCAGGAACCACACTTCACAGAAGTCTATAAATTTAATCATTTGATACTTGGTCAACATGTTATCTACAAAATAAGTTTTGTTGTGATATCTCTTGTCTTTCTTGGTGTTGCAATTTGGGTGGCCAGCAGTGTAATTGCACGTCTTTACAATTACACATCTTTACATTTGCATTTCATAATCTACATCTTTTATATGTGAATGAAGATGTGATTAAGTATCAAGTTAAAGGTAACTGTACCGTATGTATTCCGTATTAATTTTTTGTTTATTATTTATGAACTTTATTAAGGTAATCAAATAATCAATTTTGAGAATCTTTTGTTTTGAATCAAGTGAGTTTTCAGTCTTTTAAATGAAATACGTATTACTTTTTTTAAACTTTGGGAAGTATTTAAAATTTTTTTAAAGGATGTCAACATTCCCATCTGGAAACTTTTAAATGTTTCTAACACAGGAAGGTTTCTCAAAAATGACATTTTTACCACATATTGTTCTTTTTTTAAAACTCTCAAAGGTAAACATTTTTGTTTGAAAAAGATTGGAATTTTTATGAAGTAATATTAGCACTCACATTAAACATGTATTAACATTTTAACCAGAGCTTTGCTGGTATTTAAATATATGAGTAAAACTTTTAAAACCTGGAAAATTTGTTTTTAAAAACAATTTGGCAATTTCTCAATACTCTTATTATACCTATAAACATGTAAACAAAATGGTTGGGGTAGCGTTAATTCATTGGAACTACAACTCTTCAATGAATTAAGGATAAAGTAATGTAATCCTTATGGTAATTAGTTCTGAAAAAGAACATCAAGTATTATTCATTTTAATGTGGAAAGCAGTGGTGATGGAACTAAGTTCAGAAGAAAAATATGGAATAATAATAATTTAAATTTTTCCAGAACTTTCATCACCTGTAAAACCCCATCGACCTTCTAAAATGGATGGAGCATATGTGCTAAACTTCACGTTATTTCTGCCAATCTCTAGATTTGAAGATTGATTGTGGAGGAAAAAGCATGAATCCTAATGTGGGATATATTTTTGATTAGTTAAAGTGATTATACAGTGTGCTTAGAAAATAACTAGTCTGTGCTTCAATATAGCCAATCGGTACAAGTCGTAAACCCACGTGACTTACTCTTCTGAGGTCTTACTGTGACTACCGCAATATGCTTTGTCTGTTTCATTAGAAGGTCGATGTAAAAACCTACTGAGCTTTGATATTATTTTTTAGAATTGTTTTCGTTGTATATAGTGATTTTATTGCTTTATCTGGTCTTACGTTTTATGCATCTTATCCTATTTTGGATCTAGCGCCATAAAACTAAAAAAAAATCAACCGTCATTGTAAATGGAAATTGTGAGCGCATGCAAGATCTCCGTGAATTTAATTTTTATTATGCGCGTGTTACTGCTACTAGTGAACTTAATTGTGTCTTGATATTGTATTTATTAGGCACATGCAAACTATGATAATAGTTAATGTATTTTTAATAATGCACGTGCAACCATGATATCGAATGTGACGAAACATTAATTTGGATGAATTTTAGGAGTGTGAAAGACATTTCGGATTTGCGTTCTTTGTAGTTTTAGTTTATTAATAAATGTCGAAATTTCTCTAACGAGTGTTTGTCTCCATGTGTGCAACCGAAAAGCTAATCTACAATTATTTAATGCAATCATCTCACTGATCACCCGAAAAGTGACTAGTCTTTATCTCCAGTTGAATTAGGAACCGATCACCACTGTATCTCTAGCAGAGCTTGTCTGTTTTTGGACCTTGCGCCATAAACCTCAAATTACCAACCTACCTACTACCAAGCTATCTCATGACATTATATGGTGGCAGCGGTGGGATAGCAATCCCGGACATTAAATGGTAGCAGTGGTAAGATGGCAATCCTCGATATTAAATGCTGGCAGCTTTGGGATGCAATCTTTGACAGTAAAGGGTGGCAGTGGTGGGATGACAATCCCCGACATTAAATGGTATCAGTGGTGGGATAACAATCCTCGATATTAAACGGTAGCAACGGTGGGGTGACAATCCTCGATATTAAACGGTAGCGGCGGTGGGATGGCAATCCTCGATATTAAATGCTGGCAGCGTTGGAATGCAATCTTTGACAGTAAAGGGTGGCAGTGGTGGGATGGCAATCCCCGACATTAAATAGTGACAGCCGGTGGTATGGCAATCCTCGACATTAAATGCTGGCAGCCTTGAGATGGCGATCCCCGACAGTAGTAGTATTGAATTAATGCCCGACGCAAGTTTTATAAATACGCCCCTTAGATACTTTCTTTAATGAAAGCACTAGAACTAAAATAAACTGGTGAAAACCGTTATTTTAAGAATTTCCATCGGAAATTTACAGGTATTGAGAAAGTCTGCAACTTGCAAATCAATAATAGCGACCATCAGCTTTCTAATGAAATAGACAGAGCATATACACGCAATTTGTTATTTTACCCGTTCGCTCATTGTGAAGATATCTTGTTGTAGGTTATGTGGTATTGAAGAAAGCACGAATCCCGATTCAGTATTAATTGTCAAGCGTGATGAAACACATTTGGTTTAAACTTCCATAGCCAATCGGACCGAATGAATTCCCAAGCCCACGTGATTTATATTGAGACCTTACGGCAGTGATTACACCCACGTGCTCCGTCTATTTCATTAAAAGAGCAGATGTCAACGACTGCATATAGTCGTTGTGCCGCAAAATGAAAAAGCTCTTCTACCACAAAGCAAATAAAGCACTAGACGCATCAAACGAATTGCATTTCAACAAATATTATTTGTGTATTTTGCCTTTATTTGTTTTTAATTCAACAAATTGTCTGTTTCTCCTTCTAGAGACATACAGCGTGGTTGGAGGGAATACTTGAACTTGTCTCGGGAAAGACGTGAAGAAATTAAGAACCCGTTTCTATACAGAGATAGAGGTGATAATTTCTTTATGGAAAAATTTAACGTTTCAATGAAAACCATTTGCACTTTTCTTTTGGAAAAGAAAGTAACAATTTTTGGGCAACAATCTATCTTCGTGAAAATTTTCTATCGAAAATCGATTAATCTACACAGTTTAAAAGAGAAGGTCGACATGGTTATGCAACGTTTCAGAGACCTTAAATCTCCCAATAATGGACGAGAGGGTAAAACGTGGTCTCTTAACAATGAGAGACATTGCCTGTCGAGATAAATGTTCGTGGAATTACTGTTTCGGTGAAAATCGTGTTTCCTATACCTATTATGAACCTAACATCACTTGGTATTTTTTTGCGAATACGAATTCACTGTGCCAACAAAAATTCCAAATAATAACTTCCAAATTGATATATAATTGATTGGTCAACGTCATTTAGATTAAGCACCAGATGTCGCCAAAATGATGATAAACTACATTTTAAAGTAATATTGATATGTATCAAGCGAGAGCTTTTGCGTAGCATAAGTAAACTTTCCGCTTTCCGTCCTGTTTGTTTTGGTAACTCTGACCCATTCCACATCTTTAATTAGCTAAAGTAAAAAAAAATGAGCGGTTAATGATAGAATTCCAAACTACACAGAGGTCAAACGAACACTGTTTTGAGGAAGAAGAGAGCAATTTTCTGTTTTGTTAATTTTTATTCTTCTTTACTTTCGTAGATTTGCATTTAAACAATTGTCTGCGGGTGATTCCAGATCAGTTTAAAGAAAAAATCAAGGTAAGTAAAAAGGATCTGAACGTGTCTTTATACAAGCACATAGTTATTTGCATTTTTTGTCCATTTATTTAAATACTGTCACGAGATTACATGCTAACGCGATATTTATCTTACAGTACGCAGTTACAAATGAAATGGACTATCCAGGATTTAGGTAAGCTTAAGTCTTAAGTCTAAATAGAACCAAGTATTAAGCATGTGTACTTGTATAAGGAAGCTGAATATTGCTATCGAGTAAAATACTACTTTTCGTATCTGGATGCACAATCCGATTTCATATCAGATGCATATTACTTCTCATGTATTAGTAGTATGAAATCCTTATGCATAACATGCCACATTTTCATAACAATATTTTGGGGATCTTGTTTCGGACATTTAAATATAAAATCATCAGAAACGGAGGAATATGACTCGATGAATTTCCTTAAGTTATAAATTCGTTGCTTTTTAACAAATCATTCCTTTCATTGTCGCAAACTGAAAAAAAATTACATTATATTTGTAAGCTTAATAAGTTTAATAGAAAGTTATGAGTTATTTTAAAAAACATTTAAGGTTTATTTGAAAAATAAACATCATTTTGCTACCTTTCAGGGACTATACAATTGCTTTGAAATACTTCCAAGCTGCTCACTTGCCAAGACATCCATATTGCATGTGAATGCAAAATTATTTCCACGACAGCAGTTCTTCTCTAATTGAAATATGAATCATCTTATGCACACGACAATCGAAATTTTAAAAAACTAATTGCTTCTTAAAATAAACCTATCATAGTTCCATGAGTATTTTCTTTACTCGACTGCAAGTTGAACCAGCATCTATCGTCTGTACGACTTACGGACTTTCCGGGTGACGAATCATTCAAAATCGATTTGAAGTATAGTTGCGAGAGAAACGCCTACTGGACTGCGAAAAGCCCAGTGTTTACCGGTACATCGGTTGAATGCTCTGTGGGTTCTCTTTGTTTCTCTGAACGCAAATAAGCTCGTGGATTTCGTTGTTCACAACGATCTGATATCGAAGCCACGATTTGCGTACTTCCGCAAAATGCGTATCCCCGTCCCCAAATCTCATAGAACAGATATTGCATCGAAGTGAGGTTTGTCTAAGCATAGACCTTCTGATGAAATAGACCATGCGGATGGAGTCGCAAGATCTCAGAAGGGTAAGTCACGTGGGCTTAAGAATCGACTTGGTCCGATTGGCTATCAAAGCGCAGATTAGTGATTTTAATCACTCTGGATAATCACTAACCAATCAAAAATTTGTCCAACATTAGGATTCATGCTTTTCCCCACAACCACGTGACATATCTTCAAACAGAGCAACCCAAAGAAATAGCATGAAGCTGGGCGAATATACTCCGTCTACTTCATTAGAAGGTCGATGTGTCTAGAGGTGCGTTTACAACTGTTCAGATCTGTAGTTAAGTTTCATCAATGTCCCTACAATAACTTCCAAAGACTATATCTGAACGTAATTGCCATGCCAGTTCTGTCTCATACAGCTATCTCTGTAGAGAAGTGTAGGATAGAAATGTATGACAGTGTGTGTTTATACTGACTTGAAATATTTTTATCATACATTAATCTCTGATCTGACCTCAGTATTCAGTATGCCTTCGGGAAAGTAACACTTTGGTTTATGTTTTACAAACGATTTTTATTAATGTTTAATTTTCTTTACACACATAGATTGATACAAGGTAAATACTCAAATTTATTTAGAGATAAGTACATAAGTAGAATTAAATTTATGTACTTATTTTTATTGGTGTTCGTTTGCTATTTAAACAATCAATCTATAGATGTTCACACATCAAACATGACAGTAGAATAAAAGTTTCTTGGAATTGAATTGATATATATTTTATTAAATAGAATATTATTAATAGTAAATATCATCTCGATCCCGTTTTCGTGTGGTACTATTGTCAAAGATATTATGTGCACGCAAGAACTTATAAATGAATAGCAAAAAAACCCAACGAAATTGGTTGAATTGGACACTCAAAAAAGTAGATGGTCAGTCAACTTAGAGTTGTTTGACAGGTCTTCGCTATTGTTCAGATTAGCGCACATAGAACCTTAGCGATAACTAAAGACAGATTTCTAATAATCGTCAAACAGAAATTCTTAAGTGTTTACATTGTTGGATATACTGTCAGACAGAACTGTAGCTACAGATCTGTCGAAGCATGAACGCTGTAGCTGTGTACAATAAACGCTATGCAAAACTTATACAGATCTGTATACAAATATGGCCCATGTTATTGTTACTCGTCTTTTCCCCGTCTACCTTTGTGCACTAGAGCAGCACAACGGGGTATTGGCGACTGTCCGGGATCAATCCCGAAGGAAAGATCCGAGGATAGCACCACGTAATTTTGAACCACGGTCAGATGACGAGGTCACACCTGAGCTGGCACCCCAGTCTCCAAACTTCCACGCCAACGTGAGGACATTTGAGGCCATGCCAGATTTAACGTGCACCGGCCCCCAAGTACCCGACGGTCTTTGGTTGGATACGAACTCGCAACGCTCCTCTTGCTAATCCGCTATTCTTCTCACCTGGTTACCGCGGCCCCATGATAGTTTGGAAAAGAATAAAAACAATAGTTCAGTTCCCCTTGTTTGATATTCATTTAGGAATTAATTTCAAAAATGATCATTCTGTTGGTTGGGACACTTTTCATTACATCTATGAAATAACTATTTTTGAAAATAATAAAAACCAATTAAATATTAAATAAAGTTATAACTAAATTAAATACAAGTCTGACGAAGCCATTACACAACTGAAGTTTCTCAAGGTTGCTAATAGTCGTCTCGCCAAAATGCAGCCCAAGCAAATTTCACGCTAAAGATTAAAAGCATTAATACAAAACTAGAAAAATTCTTTTAATTTCGTTGTATTTGCGTCATGTTTTTATTCACGGTCGAAATAAATTAATTATAAATATTTTAAGAGTTTTTTTTTCAAAACAGATGGTCTGCTAAGATTTTACTTATGTTGTTCAAATAATGCTCTCGCGTGATACTTATCGGGGTTAGCTAAAAACGAGTTTATCGCTGTTTTGGCATTGTTTGACGGTTAATCTGAGATACCAATCAACTATCAAACATCAATTCGTAATTCATTCTTTGGGATATTTGTTGGGAACGTGCTGAAATCATATTCGAAAGCAAGTCAATTAACGTTTAGAATACGTAACAGAAACCGCCATCTATATTTAGTTTGACAGAAAATATCTCTTAAATGACGGGCCGCGGTGAACCCGTTGTAAGAGTAACGGATTTGCAACCGGAGGGTTGCTAGTTCGAATCCAACCAAAAGACCGTCGTGTACAAAGGGGGCTGGTGCATGTTAAATCTGCCGTGGCCTCAAATTTCCTCACGTTGGCGTAGTGTAGAAGTTTGGAGAGTGGGGTCCAGCTCAGGTGTTGCCTCGTCATCTGACCGTGGTTCAAAATTACGTGGTAATGTCCTCGGATCTTTCCCTTTGGGATTGATCCCGAACCGTCACCAATAGCCCGTTGTGTTGCTCCAGTGTGACGTTAATTAAAATACCTACCTACCTACCTCTCAAATGACTCTGCAATTTCTTAAGAAATTAGAATATTGTCGAATGGAGAATTTTTGTGACTAAGACTAATAAATGGTGTTTTTCATGTGAGAGGCGCTATTCTGTTTCGGAATAACTTTGAAAGATAAAACATTTTTTGTTGAATATTGTTTTACACATTGTTTACTCAATTAATGACAAAGGACCATCACCATGTGGCGCTGCAAAGACGGGCTCTGCGGACCACGTGTTTGGTAATAAAAAAAATCCAAAGTTAATTCGCGAACAACCTCTTCATCCATAACATTGTCCTGTTACATTATTTATGGAATATGACATGGACCAAATGATAGCCTCTGGCCGAGCTTGAAATATGAGCTTTTTTTTATCACATTTTCCAATACGTTTGAACATATTTTCGGGTTAATTTGTTCAATGTCTTCGCTAATGTTTTACTCAGACTATTGAATCGTGGTCCGATTGTTAGCCCAGATTCGTTCCTTTAACCCTGCAAGTGACTTCGACGAGATATTTCGTCTATCAAGATCTTACCAATTTTGTTAATGCCGAGATATATCGTCATCAAGATATTGCCCATTTTATGATGATGACCAGATCTGGTCAGTGATCTAATGACGAGACATCTGGTCCATCAATGTTCTAATGGCTTCGCAAACGTCGAGATACCTCGACAATACAACCACCAGAAGGGTCAAGTAACCATATCAAAAATATCCATCGTGGGGTCAAGTTTGGGATACGAGTGGTCCAATAGACATCATCATACTTTGACATTATCCAGTGAGGATATGCGTGCTTAAGAATACGAATTGTTACACGAACTGTACGACATGCTGCTTCATCTTGGTGAAACCACACGTGCTGTAAACCTTTTTTTAGATCAATTTCGGACAGAAAGAAGTTTTGCAACATCGCACAATATCGTTCACAATCGACGATAACCGCATTTCCCATAGCATTCTTCGAAAACAAATGGTTCCATAATGCCCCCACTCCAAATTGCACGCCAAGTAGTTGTCCTAAGGGAATGAAGAGGTCGTTCATGTTTTAACTTCGGGTTTTCTGATCCTTAATAACGACTATTCTGTTTGTTTACGTCTACTGATATCGAAAAAAATGGTAGGTTGTGTCTAGGATACAAACCGTAGTTTAGACGTGAATTCTCGGGCCTGATGTTGGTAGGCAAGTAGTTAATTAACGCTGCACTGGAGCAAGACAGCGGGCTATTGGCGATGGTAGGGGATTAATCCCGAAGGGAAAGATCCAAGGACAACGCCTCTTAATTTTGAACCATGCTCAGATGACCAGGTCAACAGTTGAGCTGGTACTCCAATCACCAAACCGACATCACGCCAACGTGAGCGCGTTTGTGACCATGACAGATTTCATGTGCACCAGACCCATGTACACGACGGTCTTCAGTTGGATCGAGCTTCGAACTCACAACCCTCCGGTTGCTAATCCGCTACTCTACCAACCGGGCTACCGCGGCCATGGCCTGATGGAATATGGAATGAATGAAACAGACATAGGAAGTTTGAACGATTGTTTATTGTGAATATTCAACAATTAATTTACAGTAAAGTGCAGTTTGATGATATTAAAGAATAGTTTGATTGATTAAAGGCCTGTGATTGTAGCGTAGTTTGGCAGCTTTCGAATGACACCACTTACGCAGTCCTCGCTCTACGCAACCCAAAGTTACACTGGTGCAAACCTCGCCTGGCACCGTAGAGTTTCGACATATTGCGGACTCCCCCTCTGTAAATCTACGCACTCTGTCCGAAGGTCATGTCAGGTACGGTCGTCCTTTGTCATCCCGTCGCTATATTTATCTTCTGGAAGTGTCTTCTAGTTCTGAAATAAGACAAAATAGTTATACCGCTTTTTTGTAACGCTCAAATTTTTATACATCCCCAGTACTGTTTCGGTTTTAAAGAGGTATATTCATGTACGAAAAGTGAAGTTGAACAAATCACGTGGTCGAAAAATCCTGTATTTGCAGCGTGACCTGAGGCAATTATTTAATTGATTAAACAATTTGTAAAAAGCATTCAATAAAATATGTTTAATTGAAGAGTTATTCCAAAACAAAATGGTGCCATCACATGAAAAACACCCATTAATAATCATGTAATAAAGCTTCGTACTTCGATTGTAAGTCGTATAGACATCAAATATTAAGTTTCGAATGTTTCTCTTTTAATAAGAAAAATATGGTAGGTAGGTATTTAATTAACGTCGTACTGGAGTAAAGCAACGAGCTATTGGCGATGGTCCGGGAAAGGAGAGATTCGAGGACAACACGTAGTTTTGAACCATGCTCAGATGACGAGGTCACACATGAGCTGCCACCCCACTCTTCAAACTTTCACACCACGCTAACGTGAGGACATTTGAGGCCACGACAGATTTAACATACAAAGCCCCCTTTGTAGACGACAGTCTTTGGTTGGATCCGAACTCGCAATCCTCCGGTTGTTAATCCGTTACTCTTCCAACCGGGCTACCGCGGCCCCGAGAAAAAGATGGAATGAATTATAATCGGTCGTTTAGTCAGAAAGGGTGGAAGCAGAATCCAGTTCGCTCTTATTCTCAAGAACTCACATCACCAACGATTTTTTTATGTAGAACTGCGTCTTGTGGTACGATACAAAGTGGTCTGACCGATTTCACCTCGCAATAACTCCGGGTTTAGAGGGTGTGACGGCCAATGGCATTTCGTTACTGCATTTTTGCGATCTGTGCTGCGTTTTTGGTGCTTCTGAAGATGATGGAACATTTATTTTGGTTTGCAATTGATGTTAACAATAGTGAGCAAGTCGTATGAATTGAAATAATTACAGATGTAAACAAACAGGGCATACATAGTCCTTCGTTAACGCAACAGACCTAAAAATGAATTTTATTTTTAACTGTTTATGTTTGACCTAAACACATGCTTGTTTTTTAGTAGCCTTCATGCACTGTTTATAAACGTAATGATTTTGAAGAAAGCATCTCTAAAATTTGAAATATATATTCTATATTACTCCGGAGCGACATAAATTACATACCTACCTTAACGCTTTGAGGCATACGATTTTAAAGAGAAAAACCAAGTTGCACAGAATTGTTTATGCCCTTATTCAACTCCGAAATTAGTATAAAACATCAAATAACGTGTTTTTTATTGTAAAACAATTTATTCACTAATAAATTTTTACAAGAAACAACCCTCCCCCCATTTATCGTTATGAAAGACAAAAATTCACTGCACGACACAATTCGCCATATTTGATCACCCGTATTGATTTATTCATTCTTATTTGAAACGTATCTTTTATATATAGTTCGATTAAATTTTCTCTTATACAATGCATCATGATTGATAAGGCTCATGTTGACTTTAAGATTACATTTTATTTAATATTGTTTCCAATACCCCTATAACCGAGTTTCTTATTTTCAACTTCAGTAGTTTCGTCTCTTGTTCTTGAAATAGCATGAGAATAATTTCAGCAAGTTTCCAGTTTATGGTTTTATCGACATTGAATTTGAATGCATGACTTGATCTTTCACTTTCTATATTAATTTAGTATTCTTTAATTTAAAACGAGTTTGATTATCCGTTACTACACATAATTTTTATTCAAGGACGACTTTTTCATTAGAAAACTAGTGGGACAAGTTCATTTTCGAGCGTATTATAAAAATCTGCCTTGTAATTTCACCACCTTAATGCTTTAACGCATTTCATAAAAATTAAAGAGCTAGCAGTTTCAAAAACACATTTAAAACAACATAATTTATGAAATCAGGCACACTAAAGAGTTCGGTCAACTTCTGTAAAAAGTGCAAACGTTAATTCTCTAAGTGATTTCGACTAGATATCTCGTCCATCGAGATCTGATTAATTTTGTTAATGACGAGATATCTCGTCATCAAGATACTGTCGATATTTTGATGATGCCGAGGTCATCAAGATCTGGTAAGTTTTCTCCTAATGACTAGATACTTCGTCCAACAAAATCTAGTCAATTTTACTAATGACTAGATACTTCGTTAAGTCAACCACCTGGATGGTTGATTAAAAACCTAAAAATCAATGTCTCTAAGATTTTTTTTTTTGCATTTTGCCTTAAACCTTAGGCTGTTTTATGTGTATATATCTCATCGTTTTGATTAGTATTTAGTCAAACTGGAACTAGTTCCGTTCTTCTCTTCTTGAAGATCAATAGATTTCACTATTTCATGAAAAAATGTGTGATATTGTCTGATTTGTTAGATAAAAAGTTTTTTGCATTTTCTGACTCAGTTACCATGAATTATCCTAACAGAAAGAAACTAGGAAACAAAAATTTTTTAAAGTATAATGACTGCAGTAACAGCTTGATGACCTTTACAGATCCCTTTGAGGTCAGGAGTCATGACCGTGGCAGTCCAGATGGTAGAGTCGCGAATTAGCAGCCGGAGGATTGCGATTTCGAAACTCGATCCAACTAAAGACCTGTAGGGGGGCTGGTGCACGTTAAATTTATCGGGGCTTGAAATGGCCTCACGTTGGCGCGTTGTGGCAGTTTGGGGTGCCAGCGCTCAGGTAATGATGGATGACCTTGTCATCTGATAGTGGTTTAAAATTACGAGTTTTTGTTCTCGAATCTTTCCCTTTGGGATTGATTACGGACCGTCACCATTGGCCCTTTGTGTTGTTCCGGTGCTACGTAAATTCAACTACCTACCTACCCAATTTGGCAAAGACGGTTTATAAAAGTAGTAAACGATAAAGAATTCAATAATTTTTCAAATAAGGTAAAGAATTTGCCTTTTGTGTGTGTTTAAAATTATTTCGAGGTCTGTGTTCTGGTGCTGAAGTTTTCCAATGACAAAGAATTTCGATTATACTGTTGAAATGATTTTAAATTACTCACGTGCTTGAAAACGAAAAAAAAAATCCATTCTCCTAAAGAAAATTATAAAAAAAACCAGGACAGTCTTTAAACATTAAAAACTGACAAAAAAGGAGAATTTTACAGTCCTTCAATGATTTACATAAGACATTTTTGTCCTCTCACGCCTAATTAGCTCAATGAAAAGGCGCTCCTAACTAAGCTTGCCATTCTGCAATGTGCACTCAAAAAGACGATAAACTTCCAGACGACAGGGATGTCGTTTAAAATCCATTAAAATTATTGTTCTCATTAAAGTCAATGACACGGGAAGGACAGAGACTCATTAACAGTTTAAAAATAGCGAATGCCGTAGAAAATTGAATTACGTGATGTTTTTTTTGGAATTAAAGCAAACGATTGGAAGAAATCAAAAGTTTCAATTAAGCTCATTGTGTTTAGAAGCAATTCTGAATAAGTTTAGTTGTTTTTCGGAGTAAAAAAATATCGTTTGGGGGAGAAGAATTATTTAAAAAATGACTTATTTAAAATTCGTTGTTCTTTGTATGAAAATATAAAGAACATTCCATTCTTTTCTATTTCATTTTTGACAGTACACTTAATTGCTCTTAAATTTTAATAGGTGTTAAATGAGATGTTTTTAAAATGTAAAAAATTGGGAAGTTTTGAGCTCATTGTGCGAAAAGCTGAATAAGTTGAATTGCTTCGAGTAATAAAAAGTTGTATGAAGTAGCATTTTTTGGAAAAAAGGACGAACTAAGAAGATTGGTTTCTCTAATTGAAATGAATAAACATTTCATTATTTTGTATTTTCATTTTGAGAGTACATTTTATTATGCTCATATTTAAATAGGTTTATTAAACGATATATACATGTTAGAAAATTTTATAAATTAAATTCAACGTTAACTCTGAGTTATTCACAATTATCAACCACTGTTATTTCATGGAATAAAATTTTTTGGAGTAATATCGTAATGGTGAATTATAGAAGATTGGTGTTCTCTGTATCGAATAATGGAAAAAATTCCATTATTGTTTTCAATTTTTAGCAGTAAATTTTATTATGTTTTATAATTTAGTAATTGTTTTACGAGATACTTCTTTGCACAAGTTCAAAATCAAAAGTTTTATAAGTTCATTGTTTCACGTAATAAAAAACAGTTAAGTTACTAGTATTTTTTAGAAAAACGATGCATTTTAAAGATTGGTATTTTCTTTTTCTGTGTGTAAAATGTATGAAGCATTTCATTATTTTCTGTTTCAACTATTAACAGTACATTTTATTATGTTTCAACCTTAATATGTTTATTATACGGGACACTGTTTATTAAAGATGTAGTGAAATGATATTTGAACTACTCAAAAGGAAACCAAAACTGGCAGGGATGGCATATACTTTGTTTTCAATCGTATTTACATGAATGACAAATACCAAGTTAAAATCACATCGATGTATTTTAAATATGAGTATGAGTTGGAACTCATAATCATTGAATTTAGGTGCACCATTGTAAGACGTTTTGAGTTTCAACTCGATCTGGAGTAGAAATATTGATTTTTAGAGCTTTTTAATATGAGCCCTATGATACCCATGAGGCGCCTCACTTTTTACATGAAATTTCACGTTCTGTTTTTAGTATGAAAGTAGAATGACTAATGGTAACCTTTTTATGTGCCCAGGATCATGTGACCAAATCTAGTAGTAACGTGTCTCATAGACTAATTTCGTCTACGAGGTGGAAATGAGCATTCGCCATCTGATTGGCCCACGCAAAAGATGAAGACGCAGATCCATCGATTCATCATCTGATTGGTCCGCGTGACACGTATACTTTGGAGATTTCAAGTCGCCACTCTAGAAATGAGCATTTACATATCTACCCTATCGTAAGATGTTATATCGCCAAACAAGGCGATAATTCGGCCAAGTCAGTTTTTCAGAGCAGTCACATGACTACTAGTCGACATGTTAGTCACACCTTTTGAAACTCCTCTCAATCGTAGTGCTCTGTCTATTTATATTTCACGTCTATGGTCACAACGGACTTTTCTCTATTCTACGTGTGCGGCAGATTCACCTTTACTGATGGTATGTTATTGCATCAAGTAAAGTTACTAAAAGCACAATTATCTACCCTCGTGTCCAAAAGTTAAGCATAATTCGTAAAAAATGCGAAAAAATCGGAGTAAATATGGATACAATGGTTCAAAACCACTTATGGAAAATCGTGGGACGAAGGTAAAACAGTTTATTCGACGTCGACATGCTCAAAGCATCTGCGCACGTCGAAATAAGTATAAAACGGCCTCGAGCGGCATGGCCAGTTTAGACAGAAATATCGCAATTGCTGTGGTATGGAGCGTTATTAACAATCAATAAGGACTAAAGATGTCACAAAGATGCCAACTGAACATGTTTGTGAAGGGTCGAATTATTGGAATGCTGAAATCCGGTCGATCCCAAACCAAAGCGTCTCGTATTCTGAATGTGCCTCAGTATGTGATCTCCAGACTGAGGCGGAGGTTTCAAACCACTGGAGATGCTACGATCCTACGATGGTTACCCTACGACCAGTACCGGGTCGGCCAAGGGTAACAACCGCTCGGCAAAACCGATATTTGGCGATAACTGCACGACGTCAGAAGAACCGTTCTGCCAGACAACTGGGTTCAGCCCTGACATCCACCACAGGAGTCACAGTTTCAAGACAAACTGTTTACAGGACACTCAGAAACGTTAGTCTCTATGCCAGACCATCAGCAATTTGCACCCCCTGACGTCTGCACAGAAACGCGCGCGTTTACAGTGGAGTTTGGAACATCGGCAGTGGAGTTGACAATAGTGAGGCAATGTCATGTTCAATGACGAGTCCAGATTTAGGCTGCAAACTGATTCTCGTCGTACTACGATCTGGAGAGAACGTGGAACGCGTTTTTACCCGGGAAACATCACGGTAAGCATCGTTTTCCTTCAGGGGAAATCATCGTCTGGACAGGCATCATGCTGGACGGCCGCACAGACCTCCACATCTTTGACACGGGGTCTGTTACGGTCAAAGATACAGAGACGAAGTCCTTGAGCCTACAGTTCGCCTATTTCGAGGTGCTGTCGGTTCTGGTTTTTATATTCATGAATGATAACGCGCCTCCTCACCGTGCAGCCCTGGTCGACGCCTTCCTTTAAAGTGAAGATATCCACCGCATGCAATGGCCTGCCAACTTTCCTGATCTGAATCCTATAGAGAATGTGTGGGATATGCTCGGGAGACATATTGCAGCCCTTCTCCACCCACCAAGCTCCATTCCGTAATTAAAAGCTGCTCTCCGTGAGGTTTGGAACTCTTTGACCACACAACTAATCCATACCCTCATCGAAGTATGCGTAGCTACCAGAGGTTCCTACACACCATATTAAACTTCAGCATCACATTGTTTTAATCATTCTGTTTCATTAAAGTTGTTTTAATCATTCTGTTTCACTAATGTTGACACTCGTATTGTGAATCTTTATCTTTCAACCCTTTTCTTTGGATAATAAAAGTCATTGTTATCCTTGTTTTGCATTGTTTTCTTCTTCTATAACCCTATTACACCCGTATACCGCGTTTCCTTCCATTCCGATGTATATTTTCTGAAATATTCCCATAAACAGCAATTATGCTTAACTTTTGGACGAGTGTATAGTGGTATTTTCCATCAATTTTTGATTTTTTTAACAATTTGGAAAACCTTTGACAAGAGTACAATTACCCTCACCTCGATATATCGAACATTCCGTAATACTCGAGCTTTTATGTGCTTGCTTTTGTCTCTTACTTTAAACAAAACATAATATAAAGACTTATAGCAAATCTTATTTTTTAAATGTTATCAGATCCAAATCTTCATTTGGCATAACTTGTCGGTCTAAAGCAGAAACACATTAACTGATATTTTTTCTGAGACACTAAATGCTTATTTTGATTAGAAATACATGGTCATGTTGTAATATATATAACGCAATGAAAATGTTTATGATTTTTATTTTTTGACCTAAAAATAATATATAGTTTTCAAACAACAGTAAAGTAAAAATTTTGTTTCGTCAGTTAATGAGTTTCTGTTCTACGCCAACGAAATATGAATTTGTAACTCTGGCAACTTCTGAAATGAATTTTTGATTGGGTTAATAAGATTACCCACACACTATTTCGCATCAATCATATTTAACCCTCCAAGTTGTTTCGACGAAATTTCCTAGAATTGATGGAAGGGCCATCCATCAAAATCTGACAAATTTTGCTAACAACGAGAAATCGCGTCATGAATATATTGTCAATTTTTTTATGATGACGAGATCAAGATCTGGTCAGTTTTCTTCTAAATGACGAGATATCTCGTCTATCAAGATCTAGTCAGTTTTGCCAATGACTAGATATTTCGTTGATACAACCACCAGGAGGGTTAAATCAAGCAAAAAAACATTTGCATGTAATACCATAGCTGTTGATTTTATATTGTTTATATTCGTTTTCTACCATTCGCCAATATGCGAATAATGTATATTTCTGTATGTTAGTGAAATAAATAGCAGATATATTTTATGAATATAAAAATGTACAAAGTAGTTCACATACATTAGTTAGTAGCATATGACCCGGAATTACAAATAAGATTGGAACAAGGAAAAATATCCTCCTATTTCACCGGTGAACTCATAGCTATAAATAAGGCTCTTGAAATTTATTTGAATCTCATCAGCACAGCAAACGGAGGAAAGTAATATCTTTAGTGATTCCAAATCTGCTATAGAAGCAATAGCAAATGGCAACTTAAAATGTGCCCAAGATATCCATTCAATTCTGTACCAACTCATGTGCTTGGAGAAAAGGTGGATTCCCACATATCTGCATTGAAAGAAATGAAGCTGCTGATCAATTGGTAAAGGAAGCCAGGAAATCAAATGCTGAACAAACCCCAATAATTCTTACTGATGCTAATGCTTTGGTAAAGTTCAAACTCATGTGACAAAAAATTTAAATGCAACAAATTAACACCGATAGAAAAACTACCACCCAATATCCAGACTGGGAACAGGACTTTTTAAAGGCATGAAAATTAAAAGTGATGGAACCAGAACGCATAGACATTGTAATAGCTGTCTGGGTATTGAACTCACACCAAATTATATATTCACTTGCCCTGCAATAGTAGCTGCTCTTCAAACCATCGAGCTTTACAGCGAGGAAAAAAGACATCACCAATTTTTAGCTATCCAAAATGCACACGGCGACATCTGACTCAGAAATGGACGCGACAACAACAGCAGAAGACCAAACACACCTAGCTATTTAGTGGGAACATCACCTGAGATATGGAGATTGCTGAAGGCAAATACGTTTTAGACAGTACTGCGGCAAAAAATAACTGCGGCACTGTGTTTTGGCACATATATTTTAAATAAAACTGAAAGAATCCGTTTCAAAACTCTAGAAAGTTATTTTCTGCTGTCAATGCATTCAAATAGCTTAGTTTCGTAGAAATTTTACGCAACAATTAAGACAACAAATCTGAGACATTTAAAAATTGCATTTAAAAACGCTTCAAATTCAGAAAACGCTACACTTTTCTCATTAATTCCGAAAATATTTCCCTTATAAGCATAGAATAATTCTGTTATCTGTTAAAAATACATATTTTCTTTCTTATTCGCCTTCAGAGGCACGCCTCCTTTAGATGTGTATCGAGGTATCTGGGTGATCTGTTCTTTTCCCATGGGGTTTACTATCTTTACTAATCCTCCAAGTTGTTTCTGCGGGATATCGTGTTCATCAAGATCTGAAAAATTTTGCTAATGACGAGATTTCGCGTCATAAAGAATGTCTATTGAATTCCGAATGATGAAGATTATTGCCGTTTTCTGGTGATGACGAGATCAAGATCAGGTCAGTTTTTTTAATCACGAGATATCTCGTCCACCAAGATCTGGTTAATTTTGTTAATGACGAGAGACCTTGTAGAGGACAACCACCAGGAGGGCTAAAAACGGGGTCGCGCTCCCAGAATACGCACAAGTGGTCTTTTTCTGCTTTCATCCCACTACTCTGTTCCCCAATCTCTCTTTTCACTACATTTTTTACTTGAAGTTATTTTGTGTTTGTCGCATATTGACCAAATTTGGATGTTGCGACATAAAGCCCCCAAAAAACCAACCAACCGTTCTTATTCTATGAATATCTCATATTGCATCTGCGACCTTGGTCCGCAATATTGAAAAACAACGTTCTAATGTACAGATATATAAATTTTTAGAATGAATTACACTTTCTCTCTCAGAGCTTTACTTTCGAAAACAACAAAATCCGCTCCAAACTCGTTCAGAGCTTAAGCCAGCTAGGAAAGAGAAATTCTCAGTAGGTTTTAATGTCACGAAAATCCATCTTACGGAAATCACTCCACAATTAGAAAGTTTCCAGCGAAAAAAAAATAAAGAAAAAGAATAGAACGGAAAACGAGCGCGGCCGACTGAATCCGCAAAACGTCCGAGAAAGAAACCGAGATTGAAACGGTACCGCTAGTTTGAGCCAATTGGAGTAGTTTTCAAAACCGTGACGTCACAGTTTTCTAGCGGAACGCTGGGGTCGCGTGGTTTTTACCTGTTGAATCGAGTTGCGGGTTTAACATGTCATCCGTTCAAAAAGAATCGGCCGAGAAAGTTATTAAGAGATTGTTTGTCTGATCGAGTTGTGCTTAAGCATTTGGAGTCCGCGCGAACAGACGATTTAAATATATTTTAAAATGTGTTCTTTCAACGGATTTTCTCGGTGAACTTTTAATTCTTCCTGATTAGCTTGTTCTTTTAAATGCAGA
The DNA here is from genome assembly GCA_933210815.1 of Meta bourneti. Classification (NCBI taxonomy): domain Eukaryota; kingdom Metazoa; phylum Arthropoda; class Arachnida; order Araneae; family Tetragnathidae; genus Meta; species Meta bourneti. The sequence continues at coordinate 76,545,811 of OW119928.1, forward strand.
ATTTTTAATTGGATTAAAATTGCAAAGTATTATTTGAAGGCACTTATTTAAATACGGACAGGATTTCTTTTAACTCTGCAAACAAATCTATGTAAAAAAAATCTATAGTTCCAGTCTGAAAAATAAATGGCTTCGTCTTTTGGAATCGTTCAAGGTATTCATTCGGAATTTTAAACCTGGAACGAGTGCTTTTTTAATTCACGTGATAAACTCTTCGAAAGGAATCAGTTTCCCCATTTGGAATTTAAGCAGAATCAACTACATTTTCGTGCCCCGAAAAACGTGAGGTATCAGTTCGTTTGAAATCGAACGCTCGTTTCAACAATTCTTCCCTGTGGCATGTGCGTTGATGTAACTGTAGAATTCTGACGAATATTCAGCAATGTCAGCTCTCTTCATCACGAAACACGCCGGTGGTTATTTATTAACTTTGCTGCTCCTTCTGGCAGCAGCCGGATGGTCCGGTTGCGATGAGGCTCGTGCTGTCATTGCCGACAGTGTTTCTCGGAGTCATCAGGAAGTAGTACCGCCTGAACTAGACGATCACAGTTCCATAGACGAAGGACCGATCGTTTCGCCAATTCATCCGAATTTCCTAGACAGTTCCCCATCGGAAAGTGCCAACAGCCATGGGGAGCCTCCGCAGAGGTTTCCTTTCATTAGGATGGATTTCACGTATGCGAAGCCTGTCATCATTGGACTCTGGATTTTGATTGCATCGTTGGCAAAATTCGGTAAGTTGCATTCATTTTTTGAATGTAATTCGAAGCCTCGAGCGTGTGTCAGTGATTCGCTTAAATTACTTTAAAGCCAGGTTGCTTTTTCGACATTTTTATTTTACGTGAGCTTCTTTCTTTGATGAAATTATAATAGGTTTAAATACAAAATGGCTTACTGTTTGATGTAAACTCTAGAAAATCGAATTTTTTAAATTCTAACTTGAAATTTTGTGTCAAGAATGATATTGTACAACACTCACAAGAAGGGTATTTTCTTGTAGGACAAAATGTGTGAACTAGTTTAATATGAATGCTAAAATTGTTTTGTAAAATCCATGTTACAATAGTTTTTTATGAAGAATTTCTCTAATACAAAATCTGGTATTGAGAATAATCTTGCTCTATTCAACAATTCGAATAATTTGTTTAGGTTCAATTGCTAAAATAGGATCATGTTGGAAATGAAAACTCTTAATGTATTAAAATTCATTTTCAACTCATTTCGTAATACCAGATTATAGTTGCAATTGCCAACTATCGTCCACTTGAATAATTTGGTAAGACTCTAGTTCTGTTGATAAATTAGATGCAAATAGCAAGATATTGGAAATGGGAACCCTTAATTAAAATTAACTTCTGCCCACTGCGTGAGTTACTTTTAAAAATTTTATTTTTGTGATTTTTTTATGTGTTTATATATTATTTTTTGTTTTGAGACAAAAAATAATTCATTATTTTTATCTCGAGGTTAAAAGATCGAACAATCTTTTCTAATTCTTAAATATTCCTATCTTAAACTCTAGAGCTATTTAACTGTAACAAAGAACGTTCTAGACTGAGGAATAAAAGTATATTCGGGAGTCTAATACAGTTAGGAGAATGCATATATTATGTTGAAAAACATCTGCAAATATGATATGTTAGCACATTTCGAATAATCAGCAGAAAATTACTCACATTTCGACTAAATTTAATTAGTGATGTTGAAATAAATCTCATCGCATTAAAAATGGATTACATTATGCGGTAATTAAAATATTCTTCAAAACATTACTTGGACTTTCACGCATGAGCTAGTTTTTTAAGCAAACCCAATAAAAGTTCAACAATTGTAAAAATTCTACGAATTATGCCAAAGACAAACGTATGTAGTATTCATTTTTGATATTTTCGATTTGCATAGTATGTTGTCTCAAAACGCAGTTAAAAGTTCTCTGAACTGGAAAATGCTTCGAAAAGTCTTTATTGACATTCATCAATATCAATTTTTCTATGACCATCTTTTGCAATGAAATTTATTTTACCGATCGAACGAGTTTCAGTTTATGAATAGGGAGATTTTTTTGGACGAAGATTATGAAGCGAAACTAATTGGTGAAAATCAACAGCAAATATTTTCAATTAAAGATATGCTAGTATCATGATTACGTTTGAATGAAAATATAGGTACAATTGTATTTTTTACATTGGATCAAATCTAACGCAGGATTCGTAATACATGTTTATGTTTTTATTTATTTTCAGTTTTCTGTTTTTAACATTTTTACTTTTAAATTAACTCTTTCGATTAAGAAGGGAACTAGTATATTCTATTTAATACAGTAACTTCGGTTATATCATGATACATCGCGCATTCGGCTACATTGCTCTTTTTTAAATGTCCCCCAATGAATTTTTGATTTGCAAACAGTAGAAGAAATTCAAATTATTTTAGAACTAGAACTGCCAAGGTCAATTATTTCAAGTAGTTTTAAATAAAATTGGTTGAAAAGATTTGGGTGTCGGAAAATATGAATGAGAGGAATTTCTGTTTTCATAAATATATTCTACCCGTATTTAGTATCATTTAAAAAGTTGTAACATCAATTTTTTGTGTTTAACAGGTAGTTTTATATGATTTCTAACAAAGAAAACGCATAATGCAATATATAAGAATACTTTAAGAATTTTGAATCTTCAGGTGTACAATTTTTCTGAATTGCGAAATCCTTTCGGTTTCATTAATGTGAAGCTGCGTAGAAACATTATGCTTTAACAAATTGTCTTTTTTACATTTTCACCTCCTACATAACAAAATTGATTCCAAATTTTTGTTTCTTGTATTGATTTTAACATATCCACATATATCAAGAGAAACTAGAAATAACTTTTTGCTTAACCTTTAACCCTCCAAGTGGTTTCACGAGTTATCTCGTCCATCAAAATCTGAACAATTTTTCTAAAGACGAGATATCTCGTTGTCAGGATATTGCCGATTTTTTTTATGATGACGAGATCAAGATCTGGTCAATTTTTTTAGTGACAAGAGAGACAAGAGTCTTGATAGACGAAATATCTCATCGATCTGATGATACCTCGTCGAGATAATCACCAAGAGGGCTAAAAATAAAAAGAATGTATGTAACAATTTTGTTACAAACAGATTTTTCAAATTCTATAATTCTTTCCCAGAGGTTGATATACCGTTTAATGGTTTCAATTCAATAAGTAACCTGCTTCCATGAAATATTTTGCTTTATCTCTTATCTAACCATTATTGTGCGTACTGCACTGTGCTTGCATTTTTTGGATAATATATTTTTGATTAGTTATTAGTTAGTATTAGTTAGTTAGTAATTAGTTATTTTCTGCAGAGAAACAACAATTACATAAAGAAATAAATAATCGGTACCTCTTAATTTCAAATAAACAAACTTTTCTCTGCCTTCAGCATGCCACTGTCTTCAATACTGAGCTTTTATCTTGTTCCTCTAGAAGCACTAAGGATTTATTTAAGCATTAGGATTATGTTCATAACCACTAAATTTAAATATTGACTGTAAGCAAATAAAGACAGAATTCAAATTTAAGTGAAATACGACGCATTGAAATGAATACTGACGTTTAAAAAATAAAAATTGAATATTTTATGGTTCGAGTTCGAACGTTAGGAAAATGGGATTTTCTTGCAAGTTGATTTCCATTTGCTACCTTAAAATATCGAGAAAATAAGCGAGTAGCTATGTTTCTCGAAATTATCAATTTGTTTCCTTCGAAAAATGTAAACAAAGTATCTGCATCTAAACTTTCTGTCTCATTCAATTTCACCTCGACGTAACTCACTGGAAGTGATGTTAAGGAAAGCCTCAGAAAATTTTCACTCTAAAACGCTTTAATCCAATTCTAGCTCGCTTATTATCTGAAAGTGCAGAAAAATTCCAGTAAATATTTGATAAGATGACGTCAATTGCGTATTTGATAAACCGAAGAGCCTTCAAAATTTCGATATTGTTAGATTATTCATTACATCTGCAGATCATTTTCTATAAAATAGTTAGACAGATATCTACAATTGCTAGAACCATGTTTTTATCTTCTCCAAAAGTTCCTTTTTTCAAGGATGACCTGGTCACAAAATTCAATAAAAAACTGTGCATTATTTTTAAAATATCTAGCAATATTTTTTGTTTAAAAGCGTTCAACCATGGAATTTGTTTGTTAGTCTTAATTGTAAAGATGAAACACACATTGGAATCTGGTTGTGAGCAGTGTCCTCAATGTACTGATTATTGAGCTCTTTAAAGGCAGATTTTTACGTACTTTTTCACAAAAATAGTTACAAATATGTAACGAAACTCCTTAACACCTTTCTTCAATACATTCTATTTATTGTTATTAATTTCTCGATCGAGTTGCGAGGAGTATGGTCGCGGTAGCCTGGTTGGAAGAGTAGCGGATTAGCAATAAAAGGGTTGCAAGTTCGAAACTCGATCTAACCAAAGACCGTCGTATACGTGCGGAGCTTGTGCACGTTAAATTTTTCGTGGGCTCAAATGTCCTCACGTTGACGTGGTTTGGAAGTTTCGAGAGTGGGGTGCTAGCTCCGGTGTTAACCTCGTCATCTGACAGTGGTTCAAAATTACGAGGTGTTGTCCTCGGATCTTTCACTTCGTGATTGTTCCCGGACCCTCTCCAATAGCCCGTTATGTTGCACCAGTGTGACGTTAATTCAATTACCAACCAACTATGTACTTACCTACCCAGATCGGGTTGGTAGGTAGTTGAATTTACGTCGCAATGGAGCAGCACAACGAGCTATTAGCCACAGTCCAGGATTGATCCCGAAGGGAAAGATTCGAGGTCCTCGTAATTTTGAACCACGATGAGATGACGAGGTCAGCACCTGAGTTGGCACTCTACTCTCCAAACTTTCACACCACTGCAACGTGTCCCAGGTCGGATTCATTGTTAATTCGGTGTCATTGTATCCCTCTCTCAGAAACCTAAACTAACCCCCAACATTTGCTGATTGTGCACCTCACGTACTCTGCTTACCGTTTCGCTCGTTATTTTCCTTCTCTCTTCTGATTTTACCCTCCTCGCTGTTTGGACGTCTCACCTCTGTTCGATATTCGCCATTCATTTCTCAATGTCGTCATATCATGTCTTGACTTTCTGAGAAATTCACACGCATATATTCTGCACTCTGCAGTCTTCCTGCATGACTTTTAACCAGGTTTGATCTTCTCGACCAATAGAATCTTTTCTAGGATTCTTTCAACTAATAAGTGTGGTTATTTAATCATTATGTGTGGAGGGGGTAAAAGCAATGCTACACTAGAGTCAGAAATCCCATGACGCTCATAGAGTTCGGCCTTTTTAAGTCAACCTTCGGCTACTTCGTTTTACTATAACATATCATCGGTTTACAAGTGAAACACACCAAACCAAATAATAACGCAGTTCTGAGAAAATGAAAAGGGAAAATTTTTCACATTTTCAAGCTAAGTGAATAGTATAATTTTATCATTTTAACAATTATTTATTGCACTTTGTACTTTCTCGATTTTTCAATTATTCAGAGACGAGTACTTTTACTATGATTATGTATTGTTCTAGGAACTTATTAATCAAATGATAATGAAGAATATGGGGTTTTCATAAAACAATGCAATATGTCTTTAGAGAACCAGATATGTATTATGTAATAACAGGAATACACAAAAGTACAAGACAATAACGAAACAAGCACAAGAAACATTTACTGGAGACAAGCATTACCTTAACAAATCAATCAAACCATAGATTGCATCAGCGCCATCTGCGGGCAATACACTACTGTGCATTGTCAATACATGAAATATTACAAAAAAGTACTTGTATTAATTTTGTTTATGGGTTTTGCAAGAAGAAATATAGCAAAGAAAAAATGAGTTAGTGCTTCAACAGTCTAAAGATTTCTGGTTTAAAAAAGCTAACTACTCATATATTTTAAAATTTTGACGTAGTGTGTTTCACTTGCAAGCCGACTCTATATTCATTTTAAAACTAATTCAATATTAAAGGTTGTTGTTTGAGCTACAATTGATTGTATATGTAGAATGTGCTCGCAAAATAATTCCAGAATCTTTCCCCTCCTACAAATCATAGTGCTTTTTCTATATTTCATAGCCTACCTTGAGCGACATCTCAACACGGAACTGATAGCTACTACTCATTTTAACTAAAAGAGGATATTAATATAAATGTCACTTAAAGAAAGATTAGCGAAAGATATCATTGGTGCAGTGAGGAAAATGCATTTCAACTCCTGTTGCTTATCTTTTAAAAGAACTTTTATGTATACTGATACAACAACCAACGTTTTTATCGTTTTTATAAAGTCCCATGACATTGAAAGTACTGACACTTTATCACCCTTCTCTTTCACTATTTTTACATCACTGCAATATGTTCCCATAGATAGAAACCGAATTAAATCTCGTGACGAAGCAGTAAAAGATTTTAAATCCCTCTCATTTTGAGGCTACAACATTGGTTTTATATATTGAGCAACATCTCATGCTGATAAGAATGATCTTACGATTTTTTAAACCTTGAGGTAACTGGGAACCCATATTTAATTAATTGTAGAATTCCACACATTGAGATTCTATTTATCCGAAACTAATTGTCTGGGATAATTTAAATTTGGTTCCTTACTTTTATTTATATTTTTAGAACGAGTTCCCGAGGAAATTCATTTATATTCTGTGAATCCACAGAATGTGTTACATGTGAAAATGCGTTCGATTTCTGGGCAATTTTTACTTATAATGAGAAGAAAGACGATCTGAAGAAATGTGTTCAGAACTATTCCAAGACTCGTATAGAAACCGTATGCAAACACCATCACACACTCGTCTAGCATCACTAGACACTACTGGTTTAATATATGACCATATAAAGGGGATTTAATTTCCTGTACAAAGTTTAAAGCGTATAACTTCCTGCCTCCCTCCCTTTTCCTTTCTTATCACAACGTGGTCGTGTTTTTGGGCAGCTTGGCCAAATATGGCCCTTGTACCATAAAATCTCAAAACAACCATTCAATTCTTATGAATATTGTTTTACAAGGGATACGAGGTAAATCCCTTGTGGAACCTTATTCATAAGGGATGTATTTTCGCAAGCACCACCTGGATTTGCTAGAGGGTGCTGTTCGGCAGCGAGGAAGTTGACCAGCTTGTGCGGCAATCCATGCTTTGACGCTATGAGGCGCGCATTACTGTTGATAGCCTCAGCTTTGAGCACCTATTGTGACATTAAGTGTTCAACTACTGTGAATCCTGTGAGCTTAATGAGATTTCCGAGTAGTGTAGTATTACTTTTTCCCATAAATAACCACATCTATAGGCTGGAAGAATCCCAGAAAGGATTCCAATGGTCAAGAAAGTCAAAACTGGTTGTAGTCATGGAGGGAAGACTGTATGCAGCAGAACGGATATTTGAGTGTGATCTTCTCAGAAGGATAAACTACAAAATCAGGAACTGTGAAAATATTTTTCACATACTTCCTGTGTTTCGTTTCTGTACCTCATATTACTCTTTAGCCCATCCAGGTGGCGCTTACGGACATACATGTGTAGCGGTTTAATTTTGTGCTCCTTAACCTCCCTTTCAAGTTAATATAGGGAGCTTAGAAACATCCTGTACTAACATCTGTGTGTTCACACCAGATGCTAAATCATATTAAAGTACACACAAATGATTATTTCTCATATGCAAATCTAAAATAGTCAAATGACCTGAGTTTGTCCCAATCCTGAAATCTGGGTCTATTCCCCAGACAGCTGTTCTCGGAATTTTTTTTTAGGATGGTTGTTGGGAGATATTGAATACCACCGCTGGCGCCATTTAATGTCGGATATTGCGTGGTCTTGAGTGGGCTCCTAATTCACCTTGCAGATGAAGACTATCTCTAGTCACTTTTTGGGTGATCAGAATAACAGCTTTTCGGTTGCACACATGGAGGTGAACACTTGTTGGAAATATTTCGATATTTATTAATAAACTAAGGAAAATACAAAACTACGAAGGACGCGGATCAATTCTCTTTTACACTCCTTCTCCAAATATCTTAATTATGGCCAACCAATCTGTCTTTTCTATTTCTTAGGTCTGTTGTTAACGTCAGTGATTTTTCGCCACGAAATATCAACTTTCACATCTTCAAATTTACATATTGTATCTGACCATTAATTTATGGACATCAGTGTACAAGCAACGCGCATCAACTCTTTCAGATCTCCAATTCTTCCAAATTCCAAATTAGCTTTTCGTTACATTTTATATCATGTTACAGTTTATAGGTGCATGATTAAATATGCATTCACTAATATCATAGTTTGCGTGTTTTCGATACATATAATATCAAGACAACTATGTTGTACAAGTACGCTAGTAACAGTTGCCACTTGCGTAATGAAAATTAAATTCATGGAACGCTTGCACGAGCTCACAATGTCATCACAGAAAGACTCATGACAAATTAGATCTACGGGGCTGAAGATGTAGTTGAAAAGAGTTTAGGAAAGTATTCGCGATATAAATTCTTTCAAGGGGAAAGTAGACTCAAAATCACCAAAATCGATAAAAAATTCGATTTTCAATTTAAAATTAATTGGTATTAAATTCTGTGTATGGAAAAATAATTTTTCAAATACAATCTTTTTTGACGGAGTTGCATTGACAGCGACATACAACATATTACAAATTAGTATGGTTGTGTACTACAAAAACCATTTTTCTTCGATTCAAAAACTTTTGATATTCCTCTAAATTTCGATTGCGAATGAGTCTCTTCTTGATCTCCTTAAAAATTGTTTTGGATAATCCTTGCAATCTGTTGTATATTTCTAAGTGCAAATAAGATTATCGTGCTTCCTAGTTTTGCAATGTTGATTTAAAATGTTGCTTAATTGTCAATTAATGTTGCAAAAATTGTCAATTGAGTCACTTGTCCAAATGGAGTTAATTTTATTTACATGTGCAGAAAATATTATGTGAATTAAAATAATGACTACACATGCGCCTGGGATGCATATGTATTGTCCTTATTTAAATTTTGACCACATAGTGTGTAATAACTTCCGTATAACTTAATATTTTCGAAACAAACTTAATATACAGGATGATTTGGAACTCTTGGGACGAACTTCAATGGGTGTTAGAGCACACTAAGAGAACCGTTTTTTGTATAGCAATGCACGGACGCAAGCGACGCCTTTAGGCGCAAATACAAAATTGTGGCAAGCCAATCCATACAACCCATCCATGCTACAAGGGATGTTAAGGCACACTAAGAGAATCGTTTTTGTATAACAATGCACAGACGCAAGCGACGTGTTTAGGCGCAAACACAAGAATTGTGGGACGCCAATCCATATCCAACATCGACGCTGCTAAGCTTGCGTCAATGTTGGTGGTGGGACCTTTGAGCAGTTATTGTAAAACATCATTGTAAATAAGTAATTGTAAAATAATGGTGTAAATAAAGTTTTTTTTTCATTTCGTGAGCAATTCTTATGTTTGCGCCTAAGCGCGTCACTTGCGTCCATACATTGCTATACAAAAACGATTCTTTTGGTGTGCTCCAACACCCCTTGAAATTTGTCCCATGAGTTTCGAATCACCCTGTATAAACTTTTTTGAGGAAAACAGTCTGAAATTTGAAACAATTGCATCGACATTTCTTTTTTTTTATTTTGAAACTCCACTTTCCCCTTAAATCGAGCAGGTCTTGTTTTGAAATGATGACGAGAGACAATTATAGATGGCATGATAATATTAACAAATCAGAGGTTTAGATCTGTGGTAAAAAGAAGGCAATGAAATACAAATAACGAATTTAATACAAAATTACTTAAGCTAAATTAAAAAGGAAATGTTTTGCACGCAACAAATACATTTTGTTCAAATATACATAGCACAAAAACATCCTGTGGAAATTAAGTTTCCTTTCATTAATTACAATAATTAGAGTGTCGTATATGAAATTTTATCCTAATGGAAGATTGATAAATTTGATACTTTCGCAGAATCAGTTTTTTTCCGGGTGTCTTTTATTTCCAGTAATTAATTCAATTTTCAATTAAGTGTTATTTAGTAAAGCAAACAAAAAGTCTGGAATAACATGTTATGCGACAAAAGCAAAATATTCCACAAAAAAGTTAAATAAAGTTTTGAGTAAAATTAAAATTGTTTTGTCTATTAAAACTATAAATAGAAGAAATCTAATATATAAATGTATTTTCCAATAAATTATGCTTGCCAAAATTATTTGCATTAAATGACTAAATATTTTTCTGTTCTACAAATGTATTTATAAATATAACAGAAAAGCAATTTCCAAACAACTATTTCGATGAGTAAAAATGTTGGAACAGCGTTGACATTTTTACTCCCAAAAAACGTCTTTCGGCATTGTGGTTTCCATGATTCAGCCGTCCTGACCTACATAATTCCAGAATACGCCCTTTTTAATGTTTCCTCGTTTTCGAAAAATTACAGGATTTAAAATATTATCCAATGATTAAGAAAAATTTACTGTTGACTACGATAATGTTGATTACAAGGTTCGTAGATTACAAGGTTCTAAGGTTGGTCATAAACATCGTTGGCTTAGAGAAAAACTGATTGACTGACATTTTTTGGAGACACTAAATGTGTATTTTTTATGATGATGGGGAATGTAATGTCAGATTTGATCTTTTAAAAGATATTAATAGTATTAAAATGCTTATAATTTTTATTTTTGACCGTAAAACTAATAGTCATTAAACAGCTGTACAGAAAAAAATCTGTTTTGTCAGCTGATGAGTTTCTACTCTAAACCTACGTCACTCAATTCAAACTGTGTGGCAATGTTAGTATCTATTTTAGCTGTCTATCCAAGTCCACTACCTAATAGTCTTAAGAAGGAATAGACTCTAAATTAGAAATTCTAAGCGAGGACAAAGGGGCCGTCGTGGATCAGCCTACTGCACTAGCAACCTAGTTGTATGCGGAGCAGGTTCGATTTCTCCCTTCTCTCTTCTGTATCAGTAAAACTTTCTTAGTGTGTGTGTCCGTTACTTGATGTTGTCTGTCTTTGTGTTTGGCGCAACATGGATAAATATAGCCCTTGCGCCATAAAACCCAACCAAATGAGGATAAAATACAGTGTGAATGCAAATGAAACAGCCGAATTAATGGATAATTGAAAAAAAAACAGGAAAAAGGAAGCAGCATATTTATTCAATAAAAGCAATCAACAATAGCATCAATACATTATTGCCAACGGGTGGGCAGATTGTTCATGCCACATTTATTTGAAAAATCCAGTGTCTGAGGAAGTGATGAATTTTTCCACTGCCTAACAAATACAGATGCATTTTTGGTGAAGTTTGCTTGGCATTTTTGGCCAACAAAAGCTGTTCAAGTGATTTCAAAACTATAATTTGATTGATCGGGTGAATAAGGTGAACAAGGCAAAACATCGTATTCTAAATGATCAAATCTGCTGCATGGTTGTCGATGATATATAGTCTTGTGTTGTTGTGAAGCAACAAAACACAGCGTCTATTGACCGGAGCTGGCTGCTTAACCCTCCAAGTGGTTTTGACGATATATCTCGTCATCAAGATATTGCCCATTTTTTTCATGATGACGAAATCCAGATTTGGTCAGTTTTTTCCAACGATGAGATATCTCGTCCATTAAGATCAGGTTAGTTTTGCTAATGAAGAAATATATCGTCTAGTCAACCACCAGGATGGTTAATGCACAACTTCGCGCATTTGCCTCAGTTCTCAACAGTTATTGTGGGCACACAAGATATATGGCTTGTGAGGGGGTTGAGAATTATTGCACTTGTCCATGCTCCACAACATTCCAGCAATTCCTTCACGTATTTTAGAATGTATTGGCGTCTTTGTGGAACCACTCCTGGGTGATCAGGTGGTCGCTGTGAAAAATGGTTTCTTGAACTTGGTTATATCTTGGTTAAGGGGATTAGTAGCAACAAAGACGAGTACACTTCGAATCGTTTTGCCTTGCTGAGATAGGTGAGTTCATGTGGCACCCTTTTATCGAGTTCTTGGCTTTTCTATTACTGCTAAATTGCGAAAAACAATTGAGTGTACATTCAACTTCTGAACGTCCTTTCATACTGTTTATTGTGGTTTTCGGTCGATTACTTTATTGAATTGAGTAAGTCAATAGAGAAGGGACGATGGCCATAGGGTTCATTTTATAGACTCACATCTCCTGACCTAAATCTTTCAAACAAGACTGAATGCCTTCTTTGTAAGAAGTTCCTCTGAAAATGCTTTAATAATTTTTAAAACTACAGTCGTTACCCAGTTTAAACCACAAAAGAAAGCTGATCCTGAGTTGACATGGTTAGTTGGCTTTTTAAATTGCCAGTCGTTGAAGCTTTCTACAATTTAACCTGAAAAAAAGCTGGTTCTTAGTTGACATGATTCCATGGATATGTCACATGTGTTTGCTGAAGGCAATAATTGCTAACATTGCACCCTCCATTATACTTGCACCTATCAGTTAACATCAAAGATTGTCATAATCTGTTGATACAACCAGCAGATAGAGCGAATAGAATACAATACCTTTCATTGGGCATTCCATTTACATCAACCTAAAACAGCAATTTAACTCTAACCATGGTGATTTATTGTTCATAATTTTGAGGCTGCACCCCTAATAATGGTTTGAGTTTTCCTTATAGTTTATCCTTTTTCCTAGGTATCTGTGTTTCTGATAAAAGTCCCAAACAACACAATCGCTTTAAATAGGTCAAATAGTCAGAACCATAATGTTTAAGACAACGATATTTTTAGATTGAACTTTTGTACTGGGCGTTTCCTATCCTGGAAAATAAGAATCGAACAATTGTTCCTTCAGACTTTGCATGTCATCTTCAAAGTTTGTTTTCTGGGTGAACTAGATATTTACTTGCTGGAATATGCTGCACTTAGGTGTTTCGATTCTGGTTAGGAATCTTGTATTCAAATACTTGATTGCTGGTGAAAGTTTGGGCATGCTTGAATTGCAAAATAAAATAATTTGCTTTTGACATATATTAGATTAATGGGGAAAATATGTAAGATTATGATTTGATCTTAAGTGATATATAATAAAAGTCACCCTAAAAATGTAATGAAAGCTCAAGTAGTTGTAAATGACACATTTTAAAAGAGTTGATTTTAGTTAATATAGCATTAATTACAGAATGAAAAAAATTCTTCTTATATAGCTACTCTTTATATAATTAAACAAGAGTTGCTTAGAACTTCTGTGGAAAGACCTATTGCATAGAATTCAAACACATTTCACATATAACCATAGTTTTCTGGCAACCAAAATAAATAGTTCCCAACATATATGGGTCCGCCGTGGCTCAGTGGGTTTGCCCACTACGCTAACAACCTGCGAGTTGTAGGCGGTGCATGTTCTATTCCTCCTAAAGGTTTGCTCTCATCTGTGTCATCAAAAACTGTCTTTGAGTGTGTATGTCCATTACTTGAAATTTCCTCGAATTTCCTTGAAGTTTTCCGCCATGAGTTTGGCTCAGCTAGGCCAAATGTGACCTTGCGGTTCACCATTACCCCCAAATAAAAACATAAAACGCAGTAAATTGTATATGTGAGGCTACTGGGACCTTTCTTAAGCCTCTCCCCTATGCTTTTCCCACGTCGTTGGTCGGTGCGGCTATTTTCACGGAACTGAATGGGATACAAGTCAGTAGCGATCTGGAATTTTTCTTGGGAAGTGGCTGTGAAAGTGCCAATTACCAAAGTACTGATGTAGTCACTTTTTGAGGGGAATGAGATTTTCCTTCAAAACTTCACAATCGACCTTCTGATTCAATAGTCCTCTCATTTAAGATGGTGAATTGCGAAAATTTAAAACAAAGTAAAACTTTGGATCGCGTATGGGAAGTTTATATACAAGCAATTGACTTGAACGGAATCTATTTTAGTTGAAAAGTTTAACTCAAGAACAATAAACTATTTTTCTTTTACTACAAAAAGGCCGCTTTACCGCAACCGATTTGCCCTCTGCGCTAACAGCCTGGGACTACTGCTGTGATAGGGAAAAGTTGTTTGATACCTTCGAGTATAAGTCTATGTATAAAAGTTTTTTCAACATCTTGAGCCCTCTACCAGACGTTATATTTTAGTATTTTAGCTGAAAATTGTCCTTCCATGAAAATGTTACAAGTCGAAAAATATACGAACTGTTTTAAAAACCTTAAAAATCGATGTATAAACAACTCAGGACATCGTTTTGCATTTGGCGCAGCTTGGCTAAACATGGCCCTTTCTCCATAAAATCCAACCAAACAATCGTTGTTAAAAATAGGATAAGGTCCGTTACTTCGGCAACAGACAGGGGCAGATTTTGTGCTTGGATCAGCTCTCGTGATAGAGAGACAGTAGATACCAAATACTAGTGTCCCACTATCCCATTTCCATGACTAAGACCGTCTTAACCCTCTGTAGGGTTCACACGCATAATGCATCCATGCAACTTGCAGTCTTCCCTGCATATAACCCTCCTTATAACCAGTTTTGACCTTATTGATCACTATAATATTTCGAAAGGATTTCTATTCTAAGGAAATGATGGATGGAATCTCCAAAGGATTCCATTCTAAAGGAAGGACCAATAGAATATTTCTAAAGATCGCAAGAATCGGATTATTTCAACTAATAAATTGCAATAGGGTAAACTAGACAGTTATTGACATCTCGGACTGCTATTGACACCCTAATCTTTAATTTAAAAAATAAGCTTTCATGTCGATGTTCAGTTTCAGGCTTTGCATAAGTCCGTTTATACTGCAAAAATAAATAAATAAGAATGAAAGGATGTCAATAACTGTGGTGTCAATTACTCATCCATAGGGAGTCAATAACCGATTTTGCACTATTTATTCTCAATATATTCCAAAATACCTTCTAGAGATAATTTTTGGTATGAAACCCTTTATTCAGCTTAAAGTAGAGTAATTCAGAAAAAGTTACAATGAATTTAAACTCGATTGAACTATTTTTACTATTTTTTCCATGAATTTATAGTATACCTCTCTCTCTCTTACTCTTTTTTGATTTAACTTTCTGAGGAGCCCATACGCATAATTCCATCTTGCAACCAGCAGTTTTTCATGCTGACATCTAACCAATTTTGACCTTATTGACCAATAGAATCTTTCAAAAGGATTAAATTCTGTGGAAATGAGCAATTGAATCTTTCCAAATAATTCTATTCTAAGGAAAGATGAATAGAATCTTCCGAAGGATTTTATTTTAAGAAGAACAGCAATAAAATCTGTCCAATGGATTCTATTTTAAGGAAAAGAACACACAATACAAACCTACCAAGGGATTCTATTATAAGGAAATGAGCAATAGAACGTTCCAAAGGACTCTATTGTAAGGATAGGATAGGATAGGATAGAAATCGAATCTTCCCAAGGGTTTCTATTTTAAGGAAAAAGCAATAGAATGTTTCCAATGGATTTTATTCTAAAGAAAGGGGTAATACAATATTTCCGAAGGTAGGTAGGTATTTCAATTAACGTTACACTGGAGCAACACAACAGGCTATTGGTGACTGTATTGTAAGGAAAGGAGCTAGATAATCTTTTCAAAGGATTCTGTTCAAAGGAAAGGTCCAATAGAATGTTTCCAAATGATTCTGTTCTGCAGAATGAGCCAATAGAATCATTCAAAAGTATTCCATTCCAAGAAAAGTACCAATAGAATCATTCCAAAATATTCTATAAGTCCTATGAAACCAAGGAAAGTATCAATAGAATCTGTCCAAAGGTTTGAATTAATCTATGGATTCTTTAGAAAGATGTAGTAGTTTAGTGATTATGTGTGCTGTGAAGCAAAAGCAATACTATTCTGCTCAGAAATGTTGCGACGCTCAGAGGGTTAACAATCTCCACACTTCAAACTTAGGTCAAGGTAAAGTTTCCAAACTCCCACATCAATCCGCTTTTAATTCGTTCGCAATCAAAAGAAAGAACGAAATGCGCAACGCTGAGCTAGTCAAGCGCGCACTGAATACCTTCTCTGTCCGTGGAAAACCAAATAAATTTATCTTCCACAACGAAGCTGTATTCTTCTCTTCGGTGTTAATTTGCCTTCAGAGTTTTCTCAATACTTTCACGTTCTGGACACGGGACACTTAACGATTCGAATCGGAAACAAAGGGAACATTGAATTTTTAAACGGAAACGCTGAACATAAACGTAAATTCTTGCGTCCGTTTGACCTGGAAGTTCTGTTCCATTGTCGCGGCTGTGTTCTTCATTCTTTTTCTCGGCGTGGAATTGAAGGTTTTTGCGAGGATATACCAAATGGTTTGAGTGCTTTTCTTTCGATTTTTAGAGGAACAGTTCGCATGTAATCTGTATGCAAGTTTAACACGATATATTTTAAGCAAATCTGCATACTGCGACATTGAAGATTTTGTGAGGGTATACCAAAAGTTGTGAGTGATTTTATTTTTCAGAGGAATAGTCATTGGTACGCATGTAATCCGTAATTTTTGCAAGTTTAACATGATATATTTGAAGCACATCTGCATACTGCGACACTGTAGGTTTTACGAGAGTATACCAAAAGCTGTGAGAGATTTTCTTTAGGTTTTTAGAGGAATAGTCATTTGTGCACTCGTTATCTCTATATTTTGCTTGTTAACACGATATATTTTAAACAGAACTGTACCCTTTGACATTGAAGGTTTTTTGAGTGAATTTCAAATAAAAACAAGATCTGCAAGTGATTTTCTTTCAATTGGCAGAACAGTCATTCATACACGTGTAATTCGTATATTTTGCACGTTTAACATGGCATATTTAAAGCAAATCTTCATACTGCGATATTGAAGATTTTGCCAGGATATACAAAACGGTGTTAGTAATTTTCTTTCAATTATCAGAGAAACAGTCATTTGTGTGCCTGTAATTCGTATATTTTGTAAGTTTATCTCGATATATTTTAAACACATATGTATATTGAGGCATTAAAGATTTTTCGAGGATGTACCAAATGGTGCAAGTAATTTTCTTTCAATTCTCAGGGTAACAGTCATTTGTACGCGTGTAATTTGTATATTTTGCATGTTTAGTAATTTTGTGTGACCAGGTCAATGAAATTAACTTTGAGAACAGCTCAGTTTTCTACAGAAAACTGTTATCTTCAGATGTTCCCTTAGCACCTAGTCACTATGAAATCCAGATTTGGAGTCAATTTAATTAAATGGGCATTCGAGACATCAATTATTTTTATCTGTAAGGGTATCATAAAATGAAAGTCAATGAAAGACGATTTCGGGATCGAATCATTTTGTGGTATGCACAGTTCATATTGTTGTCCTGTTGACAATAAAAACAAAATTGCGTAAGATTTAAAGTCCCTTCAGAAGACATGATTTTAAAAATTAAGTTTAGAAAGTATATGCGAAAACAAGAAATGCAAACAAAATTTGCAGATCCACTAGTTAAAAAAGTCTGCATCAACTCATGCATAATTAGTTTGACACTTCCTATCTTACTTTTGCTCTTGATTATTTTGTTCTCTGTTATTTTTGTTCCATAATTGTTTGTTACTTTGGTCGGTGTATCTGTTGAATTTTTGTTCAAACATATTTCAATTTGTAAAAAGTCTTGTCAACGGTTCCCAAATGTTCTTCGCAGGGACAAATATCTAATTTGTTATGAAGTTTAACTTGATACGAATTCCATATGCTCCATCTGATATGATTAGCTGGTTTATGTAAAAATCTGTTCAACTGTTTTTTTTCTGTTGGGATTAGGTTGTGTGTGTTACATCTGCCTCTTTCATTATTACTCTAGCAATTTTGGCATTGTATGTTTAATTCTTTTCTGCTGATGTTTTCCATCTGCTTGAGAGTATAATTTTCAATGATATGAATATGTCTATTTTAATGATATTTTGGCTTCTTGCAGCAAATTTATTACCATAACTTACTACATGACTTTTATATCCTCCAAAATTTTACAAATTTCTTTTTAGAAACATCCGTAATACCCAGTCTTTTTTATTTCTTTAACTAGGTTTTAAAAGGTGAGATGAGGTCGTTAGCACATCTTCCTTTTTCACTATTGTTCCAGCGATTTTTATATTGTTTGGATAATTCTTTTTTTTGTGATATATTTATTCTATGTATGGAGCAAGCATTGTGGAGTAACCTTATCCATGAAAGTTTTTCTTTTTTAATGATTCTTTAGTTTTTTTTGAACAGCAACTTCATTATCATAAACTCCAATATGACTTTTATACCCCAAAATTGTACAGATTGTCTTTTAGAAAATTTGTTGTAAAGTCCTTTTATTTCTTTAACCATGTTTTGATCTATTGTGTATAGTTTCGATCGTTTATAAGACTGATATACGATCAGTATAGATTTAAATATCTGTATACCCAGATAAGGCATATGTCAAAGCAAAATTACATAAAATGCGAATTGCATTTATTACTTTTTGTCGTCTAACTGGTATAAAGGTCACAGCATTTTTCCCACTTGATCCCGGGTTCAAATCCCGGTTTGTAAATAGCGATGGATGCTAGTGATTGTACCTATTATGATCAATGTTGGCTTACCCACTAGGTATTCTTTCATAAATAGCAGTCAGTTTGCCCCTTGTAGTGCCGAAGGCACAAGAGGTCAGTGGTCGGACATTAAAAAACATTTTTCTCTGCAAACTATTTAACGAGGCCCTTCTTTAAATTCAAAGGGTCGCCATTGCTCACTGGGTTTGCCCCACTATGCTAGCAACCTGCCAATTGTAGGCTGCTTAAGTTCGATTCCTGCTTGGTTGGATTTCTCCCTCTCTTCTGTGTGTCAGTAAATCTGTCCTTGTGTGAATATGTCCATTTACTTAACATTGTTTGGCGCAGCTTGGCTAAATATGGCCCTTGTGAAATAAAACACAACCAACCGCCTTCAAACAAATTATTTTCTAACAGTCCCGAAATTCAACTCTCACGTACTTCCTATCGTTCTTTTCCAGCACAGTATCAAATCTAAATTTAATCTTATCAACCCAACCAATCTTCGCATTCTTTAAGATCTCGGATGTCAATTCGAGGTGTCATGGACGACAAAGAAACTGTCAAGTCCTTTGTGATTCTCGCCTGAAAAACCTTGTAGCAGGATCATCTCCAAACTATCGGCTATACATATCGGGACGCAGAGGAGGAGGAAATTTTAAATATCAGATAACTAGAAGGCGATTGATAAAGTATTCTATCCGGTTTCGAAAGAGATGGCCTTCCGCCTACACTATTATCTTTCGGGTATAAGTCTCCACTGCTCCCCAAGGTTAATCTCGCGGGGTTTGAATTTCATCCGTGGAGGTGCTTGCTGGACCCTTCGTGTTGTTGTGTTGGCTGTTCGCCATTGTTGATAAACATTCGCTATTGTTGGAAGGTGTAGAAAATGTAGGCCAGCTATTGAGTTAAAAGAAGCGGGGTATGCTGATTAGTTACCGAAAGGATATAGTTATCGGTGGAATGGGAATATTTGAAATTTTCTGTCTCCGTCTTTTCTGTCGAGGTCGTTTTAAATGCGAGCTGTTTGAAGTACACTTTTATGTTTTCTAAGCCTTTTTTCGATGTTTTATAATACAATGTATTATATGTCGGTGTTGATATTAGTTGATTTTCACTCTGCGAAAATATTTAATATTCATATGGTATTTAACACGCGAAATCTTAAACTATAATTTTATATAGTTGGTCGTATTGTAATATCTGCACAAGGGTCATATTTCGCCATGCTGCGCCAAACACAAGAGAAACACACACAATGAAAGTTTTACTGGCACAGAATACACCCAGGGCGGAATCTAACCTGATCCGCCTTCTATTACCAGATTGCTAGCGCAGTGGACAAACCCACTGAACCACGGCCATAAATTTACATAGGGTGAAGTGGGATCAAACGGACCCAAGCATAACATCTACTCAAAAGTTTTTCAATTGGTAAAATTTATTGATGACAGTGTCGTTACTTACATTCCATGCCATCTTTTATTTAAATTTGTTTGTAATGAATATAAGCTTCTATAGCATATTTAATGCCTCCAAATGTTGTTGTTTCTTATCGCAAGGTTCAGGATAAGCCTAAACCATGTCCATATGACCATGTCGCTCTAAAAGAAAGGCAACTTTCTCCTGATACAAGACAAGCCGGCTCACGGAAACGATGCAATCGATAAGGTGGGCTGGTGTTGCAGGGCTTGTAGAACAGGAACATCTGGAGATCTTAACGCCATACTCGAATCTCAAGTCCTTAGTGTGGCCACTTCTGAGTCTCGCTAGAGAAGTCTGGAAAACTCTAGGCAACTTGCTATTTAGTGACACTCCGGGAAAGCTGGCCGAATACATGTGTGCGGGGGAACATGCCAAGTCGCTTTGGTTTTTGCTTTGAAAATAGAAAAAATTTCTGTGATCGAGAGGTCTTTATTAAGTGGAAGGGGACGTACACAACCCTCCTTAGCCAGCTGGTCCGCAACTTCGTTACGATATACTCCAACACGCGATCAATTCAATTGCATCCCAATCACTAGTTCAAAGGCTATTCGGTATTTTTGACTCCTAAACCTATTTAAATATATAAAAACTGTAGAGCTTACTTAGTTTTACGCTTTAGAAATGGCGACGAGACCAAAGCTTGACTAAACATGTTCTATTGTGTTTGAAATTATGAAAGGTCCCGAAAATATTATTAATTCAAAATTCCTGGTACATTACGTGATTAATTTTATTTGCCTCTTACACTTCAATAGAATTATTTTATACGAGAACATACAAATATCAGAAACTGAAAACATCAAATATTTATAAGTTATATGATTATAAGTTTGAGGATAATAATAATGTAGTATTATGTTTTGGAAACATGGAACCCTTTACGCAAAAAACAAGTAAATTCGTATTGAAATAGTAAGCTTGATGGTGAAGACATCTTTTAGAAAAGTTCCGGGGTACAAATCGGATTAGTTCTTTTAAAGTTTAGCTTCTCACTCTATCTGCCTTCCTTCTCAGCGTCTTTCTTTCGCTCTTCATCTATTGATCTCTTCTTCATCTCTCTTCTTCATGCATATATTTAAATACAGCAAAAATGTCTAGATGGATTTAAAAAGAGTCTAGATGGGTTTAAAAGAAAGACGTTGGAAGAGTAGTTATCAACCTTGATCATGGGAGGCAACATCGTCTGAGATGGAATTACGTTTGGTTGGGAAATAGAGAATGCTATTAAAACGCGATTGGGACTGTAATTAAAGGAGTTATTATGGGAATAATGTGTGCTGTACTAAGTTGTTGACGTCCTTGTTTGTTTTCTTGATGGTTGGGTTTTAATATTTTTAGTAATTTTAGTATTAGCAGCTAAGAAGGGGTAAAAGGTATACATATTTCCTTCGACTCATTGCAAGGGCACATATTTAAAAAAACAGATTGCGTAAATTAGCAGCATTGTTCTTTTTACCACATCCTTCATGAATCCTCACATCCTTATAAATGGTTTATTGAGGTGTGTTTTGTCACTCTAGTGTCAGTTTTTTGCAACACGACGGTTAATTAACCCTCCTGGTGGCTATCTTTGCGTCAAAAACGGCCCTCTAGTGGCCAGCCTCTGGTACAAAAACAAACCAGTTCTGGGAATGGGACAATTTTTTTCACTTGGATCTTCATTTTCTTGGAGTAATGGGGCAGTTTTGCCTCGACGAGGTATCTCGACATTAGCAAAAACTGACCAGATCTTGTCGAAACACTTGGAAGGGGACACTTGGATCGGGACATACGGAATCCCTCTTCACTGGGTTCCTCTGTTCTCAGCTTCACTGGGTTTCCGAGAAGTGTAGAATTGCTTTTGCCCCACAATACATATAATGACTCAATAGCCACATCTATTGGTTGAAAAAATTCTAGGGAAGATTGATTCTTTTGTTCAAGAAGGTAAAAACTGGTTAAAAGTCGTGCAGAGAAGACTGCATGTTGCAGAACGAATAAAAAACGCATGAACTTCACTGAGGGTTAAAGTAGATTCCGAACCACAACACACATCCATGACATGACCGGGATTCGAATTCAAAGTCATTTAAACCGAGGGCCAGATAGCTAACTAACCGGCTAGCAGGCCAGATTATTACGGGATTGAATATCTATATAAAGACAGTTTTCAGTAATGCCAAAATTTTGAATTAGAAATATGGTGTTCTGCTTTGGACTATATAATTACAGAAAAATTCGTAACATTGAAACAAATTATTCAAATGACGAGAAGGGGGTATTTTGAGTGAGAAGTTCTGGTGAAAGTATCTGAGACTATGTATGTGCCAAGAAATTTTGGAAATAAATCATGATATAAAAGTAAAGAAAATAAACTTTATTTTATTATAGCCCAAGCGGAACACTGTATATCTCTTTCACAAATAAAAATATCAACAAATTCGCAGCCTTGTTCCGTTTAGGATAATCGTAGCTCAATTCGTATCAGATACAGTTAAACCGTTTAAGTTTACACGTTTTGCAAGAGATCGATACTTCTTTTTATCTCCCATTAAATAAATTACCATGAAAATTTTCAATTCGAAATATCTCTTTCACAAAGGAGCTTTATAAATATTAACAAATTTACAACCTTGTTCCGTTTAGGATAATCCACAGCTCAATTCTTATGAGAGGCAGTTAAACCGTTTAAATTAACGCGTTTCGTAAGAGCTAGATTTTTCTATCTCCCACGACGTGGCAATTGCTCAAACTCATCAATATTCCTCCACTCCAACTTTTCAGCTCCACTTCTCCTGGATAAAAATAGGAATCCGATACGGTCGAATGGTTTCCTACTCACTCCCCTAATCCGCATAATAATCCCGGCATCAGAGATGACCCGGCGGATTCAGACGCTGACCCCGAAACTTCGGTTTTTCCTGAATCCGAAGGCCCAGAAAGTTAGGTCACAGTCGGAGGGAAAGAATCTCGGACGGGATTCTTTCCATCACTTTCTTGAATCACCGCCTCACCCAAAGAAAGTTGCCAAGGTTAACTACTGGAGGGCTTTTCCTACAAGCCTACTTCTCCCACAGGCGCTGCAAAGTGGCTGCTTTTTCATTTTTATCTTCGCGTGCTTTTTTCTAATCTCTCGATACTTAAGAAGTGGGATCGTTTCCGGCTCGGAATGGACGTTGGAAGTAGTTATCAACCTTGATCATGGGAGGCAACATTGTCTGAGATGGAATTACGTTTGGTTGGGGAAATAGAGAATGCTATTAAAACGCGATTGGGACTGTAATTAAAGGAATAATGTGTGCTGTACTAAGTTGTTGACGTCCTTGTTTGTTTTCTTGATGGTTGGGTTTTAATATTTTTAGTAATTTAAGCGGCGCGTGTTTCGAAACCAGTTTCGAGAGATTGAATCGTTCTGTGGAGGAGAGACATTGTTAATAGGAATCGCATTAATGACTTTTTAAAAGTTATGTTTGCAATGTAGGATTTTTACTTTAGAGGTAATGCCAATACGTACTCTCATAGAGAAAAGGAGTAAATAAATGTGAAGGATTCGTTTCGTTTTATTAGCTGTTTGAGAAATAATTGGTTTGGTTGGGGTCGTATGGTGCCCACAAAAAAACCGTACGCGTTAGAAAAATTACTGTACTCGTGAGATAAATAAGTTGTTGAGAATAGATTTACCCCAGGCCTGTTGAAAACATACGGCCTTCCGTAAAGATATACCGACCCGCAGATCCGATAAGGCTTTTAGGACTACTTTACTCTTCCCACATACGAGATACGGTCCTCTGGACTAGTTTACCCAGACCAGATGCGGCCCACCGGAAAAGTTTACCTGGCATTCAGATCAGATACGGCCCTCTCCAGACCAGTTAAACCAGCCTGCAGACTACAGTATGGTCCAGATCAATATGATATTCGATTAACATTAAATGGGTTGATGACATGGGCCATCAATAATCCAAATGTAGAATGTCTGCGGTTGTTGATGCGTTACATTATAGAAGGTTGTCATTCATAAAAAATATATATTTTAAAAAGCAGCCAAGCAAGGAAGAGCATTATTTCACAAATAGATACACTGAAATTTGAGCAAGCAGATTTTTATATATTCATATTTCCTATTTGCTTCCTATTAATTTTTTTAGAAGTACGGTTTTATTGTGGGTGGACTGGTTAAATCTAACCCCTACGAAATCAACAGCTATTTCTCAAATCGCTGATAAAAGGAGTTAATAAAACATTTTTATTTTAATAAGTCAGGGCTTCATGTTTACCCCTCAACATCCTATACAGTATGTTGGAATTTGGCAATCAAGGTACCCTTGATCTATCTGTTATACTTGAACGAGATCATCTTGTGATTCAGGTTGGGTAGTGTTTCAGTATCTAATCTGTTCAAGTAAGCCTCAGTTGAAGTTATGCCTCTCTCTGTAGAATTGAATTAATCCCTATGATTATGGTCTTAAGAGTCCACCTGCATTTAGATTCTTAAACTCAAAATTTGGAGGAAAAAATTTCTTGATTAAAATGTGGTTGGTTTTTGTTGAATTAACCCTCCTGGCGATTGTCTGAACGAGGTATCTCGTCACTAGCAAAACTGACCAGATCTTGATCTCGTCATCATAAAAAAATTGGCAATATCTTGATGACGAGATACCACGTCATTAGAAAAATTGCTCAGATCTTGATGGACGAGATATCTCGTCAAAACCACTTGGAGGGTTAAAGTCGCGCTGTAGCAACTCAGGGATTGAAATCTGAAGGATTCTCTGTTCCATTGTTAGATATAAAACTACACTTTAAAGTTTCTATAACGCTTCAAGAATAAAGTGACCAATTTATGTTTTTTTAGCACACATTCACTTTCAAAATTAACGACAAGTTTGCTACAAAGTATTCAAGTCACAGTTTCACTCAGTCCAAAGTTCTTTTCTTTCTGTCGCACTGCATCTTCCTCTTCGTGAAATGTTCTTTTCCATTAATTTTTTTCGAATGTGACTTCAATTTCTAAGAGATGCCACTTTACCAAAACATAAGTTTGCGGTCCCAAATGCATGTTTCCCTGAGGAAAACAATCCTATTCTAAATATAAATTTACGATTCTTTCTGTGTCAATCGAACTTGAGTCGGTAATTTCGCTTCCAAAATAAACAAAAAACAATGGACGAGCCGTAATTCTACCCATAGTGCATCGCTTTTTTGGAAAATGTTGCCAATCCCAATTTAAGAAATATTGTAATGTGTTCCTGCCTTCGAGCTATGGCTTGTTTAGCAACGACTCTCTATTGGTTGGATGCACTCGAGTGAGCTTCTGGGAAAGCAAAAAATATATAAATAAAAATGGTCGAAGAGAAATTAGAAGGTCAGTTTTCATACAATTTTCTAGATATTACTCTAGTTGTTTGGTTCGTATAGCTATTGTAAGAAAGCAACTTTTTCTTTTTCCCCCATTCTTGATATTCAAGGCCTTAAGATGTCATTAATTGAGGACTAGCATTGTTTTCTTTGTCAGATGTAATGTTCTGTGCCAGATTTGAAGTCTGAAATGTTGTTTGTTTGAAAATGTGGTTGTGGGAAAAGTCTTTACTATCGCTTTTGTATTAAGTATAAAAGTAAATATACTTCGTAATTTGAATAATAAACATGCATATTATAAAGTTTGTATTTCTATTAAACTCTAAGTCAGGTAGCTACTAAACTGGGATTTCATTAGTATTGTCTCAAGATTTCAACTAAAGTAAAGAGCATTTGGGGACAATCTAGGATCAATCCTTTATCGCTTAACTTCACAGATTCAACTACCGTCCATGACCAAAGGATCGATTTCATTACTTACTTATTTTTAAATTTTACCATTAGTGGATCTAACATTCCAATCGAATAAGGATTATGATAAATTATCAAAAAAATCCCAAACTATAGTTATAGAGCTGAACTGGAGGTTATCTCGATTTTACTTAAAATCATTGGAAGCTCCAAAGAGGAAATCTGGTTAATGACAGATGACATCAGTGCATTAGAACACTTGGAAACTTAGTACCCAGTAAGGAATTCTTCTTACATTGCTATAAAAGGAGAACTCCAAAGGCTTTCAAGACATTTCCCAGCACATTTGATGGGATTTTCCTTCTCATACGAGGATATTAGGTAATGAACTAAGGAACGGACTCGCTTGGATCGGCTGTAACTTAAATTTCCTCGAGAGAAACTCACTAACCTTTGAAAAAAATACTCCTTGTACAAGAAAGAAAATAAAGTCTGGGATAGGGCAACACAATACTATTGGTATAGAGAACAGACACGTGGAAAAATAGCCACCCTCAAGTTATCTAGAGAAAAACAGACAGCATTAACAAAATTTAGAACTGATCACAGCAAAACTATTAAATACAATCTGGTTGGAAATGAGATTTCTTCTGACAGTCCGAGCTGTCAAATTATAGCATGGCTAGTCCAGACCCCGTATTTTAATCTTTCGGATGACATGGAAGGACATGATCCGAAACTTCTTTTCGACATTTTCGCAGGGGGGACATCATGGAACTGATCTGATTTTGATTTCTGGAGAAGGTTGGTTGATTTGAGTTTTATGGCTCAAGATCCAGAAAAGGATAAGTGAGATAAAATGAGAAAATAGAACAATTAGTCCAACTTTAAAAGGAGGAAGGCAAGGAATGAATACGAATGGGTTGCATAAAATTTAAATATAAAGGTAAAATTTTAAATGATAAATGTAAAACCTTATTTTTTTAATTATTACTAAGGTGGGGTGTCCCCATCTTAGATAAAACTTTATGGAATTCAATTTAAAATCATCAAATATAGATGTATTAAAAATTTTGAATGGTGAAGGAAGGTATAAAGGGTTGGATGAGATGGGTGATCCAGCAAATCCGATAAAATTGGTGATGAGGTATTAAAATATCGACGATAAAGATGTTTAAAATCTGAGCAAGAATTTAAAATATGCCGTATGGTTATTGGTTGTTGGCAATGTTGGCACGATGGAGCGGTCTTATTCACAAACAAATGTATGAGTGAACCTGGAATGGCCAATGCGAAGATGTAATAAGAACATCAAACCTTCTCGATGGTAATGACGCAGAAATGGATGGAAATATATTAAAATCCCTGGATGAGAAAAGAGATAAGTTTATTATCTTTCTATTCGGAAAAATGGTTTAAGCTACATTGAAAATATAAACTATCCTTGTCAAATGCTGCTTGTTTCCTCTTTTTTATTAAAAAGCCTGCCGGCAAGCTTTCAGAACCGGCATCTCAAAAATTTCCCGATGGTCCTGCCCGACAGTGGTACTCATAATTTGAATAATAAAAATTTATGTCTTTATATTACTATTCAACTCTTTAAATCTGGTAAATACCGAACTGAAACTATTACTATTATCTGAAGACTTTAACTCTTGGGTAAAGAACACTTGAGATTAATCTCTTTTTTCCCTTTTGAAGTAGGTCAAAACCCCACAAATAAATACTAGATTCTAATAATTCACTCAAAAGTTGACAGTAAGAGATATATTTTCTTTTATTTTCATTCATTGCATTCTTAGAATAATGTCACACTACTTAAAAAACGCACATTTTATGTTTAGTCCACATTGATCGAAACAATCTTCATGAAGAGACATTTCCACAAGTTTGCCTTACTCCAAAAAGCGGTAATTCTAATTCACAATAAATATTTTAGAATTTGCTTTCTACTATAAACTCCTAAATAACAATATAAATTGTCAGTTTCTATTAAATTAAATATCTATTCATATTCCGTCAAGCTACAATACTGCTTAAAGCATCTTCCTATCGTTCAATCAATAATCAATTAATAATCCAATTTTACAGTATATAAGGCTAGCTACAATATATATAAAGCTATCCTTCGAATGCAGATAGATATCATTGTGAAAATTTTTGTGCTACTGAATGTAAGTCGTTTTACACCTTGATAATTTAAACCTCCCTTTGCAATGCATTCTGATTAAACGAGATATGTGAGGCCTGTTTCGGAATATTGAGAATAAATATAATTTTTACGAGCTACACAACATATTTCTTAGAAAAATATAAAACATAAATTTTCGGAAGCTGTTTGCACTCCGGTCTTATCAGACATGGCCTTGACGTTTGTTTCACTGCTCTCTTCGAAAAGACGAATTTATTGAGCATGATAAATTCCCTCTTCTAAAGGGTTTTAAGTGTTCTCAAGAATGTTTACCGACAGTGAACATAACAAAGCGAAAAGTGAGGTGCTGTATTTCTTTTGATCTTGTTAATGTCTTGCGAGTGATTCTCCTGTTTGAAGAGATAGAGAAATCCGTCGTACTTTTCCTTCATGGGAATTTTGACTTGGAGCACATAAAACATTTTTATGTCTAGTTTGAGAAACAGCACTTTGAAATATCATTAGAATTGTGAGTTTCAGCTTTACTTTTAAATATAAAGTTTTTCACTGCAAATTTACTTACTATGTATCTTGTCTGTATATCATGAGAACTGTTTCCGCCCTATGTTAGGATGGTAGCAGTCGTCATAGGAGCAAGGCAAGTATATTTTGAGTAGGAGTGAGTAGGATGTTGGATATTTTTATTTTGTTGCGTTTTTCGCGTATGCTAGCTGAGGAAAGATTTAGTTTAATGGCATGCATCTCCCCGCAACAAGTAAAAATCATAAAAAACATACTTTCAATTTGTCATTAAGTGCGCAAATCTGGCATGCTTGAATCTTTTTCGTCAAGTATCTCCTGTGGAAAATGGGACAAGATCAGTTTCTACGGCAACAGACAGGCACTGGTTTTGTGGCGGGAGCACGCTTCGTGATTGACAAAATACATAATTCATATTCCCGTTACATTTTGTATTTATTTCTATACATCACTACTCATGAGAAACGAAATTTTCATGCAAATCAATAATAATTTATTTTAGCTGGAGATTTTCTTTCAATTATTTGAATAGTAATAACATCTGCACAAATGATGATCAGTGAATCATGAAAGAGTAAATAAGTAGGAGGAAAAAGTACATTTTACGAGTCTTGCAAAATTTATTAATATTTTAAGAACTAAAAAATGTTCTAAAATCCTCCTTTGACCGAAATACATAGACGCGTGCTTTTGTTCTTTTTTTTACTAAAACCGAAGTTTAAATTATTTTTCAATAAAAAAAACTGATATCAGTAAAATGTATAACATATCATTAAATAATTTTAAATTCTATTATTTTTTCTAATTTGTGCACTCACTTAAAGGGACATGTAGGTCGATCTTCTACTAATTGTAAATGTCTAGTAAACCAATTGAACTTTATTCTATGCTTAATGGATAACATGTTTAAATTCAGACGATTAATAACGTTTAACAAGTCATTGAAAATAAATATCTATTTAAAAGAACTGGACTGAAGAGGTTATACGCTTACTATAATCTACTAGGAACTTAACTTTCTGCACCTCATTACACATACTTTTTACCAGTTATTATCACTGAAATGTGCACAGTAGAGTAAGTTTGAAGACAATGGATTTACTCCACAAAAGGAATGCTTTATTCGGTGTAGAAAAACAGTAACAATAAATGCATTAAAGCGTATCCTAAAAGAGTACTGAAACCAATTTTTTAAAGAAAGTTTTATGACCGTTCTTTTTTGTAATCGTTGATGTGTTGAAAGGGAAATTCGTACGACTCTCGAAAATTTTTCCTTTGTTTCCTCTTCACTTCTGTAGTAAGATGTTAAAAAGTGATGAATTCGTTTATTGCTTTGTATGCATCCTTTTTTTATAAAATGAAAATAAGAATTGAAGTGGTGATCTCAGGCTTTTACTTTTTTTTAATTAAGTTTCTATTTATAAAATGTATGCTTTTTTTTCTCCTCAGTGTGAATATAACGAATCAGTATATTTTTCCTTAAAAAGGTCGAGGTCTTCGAACGTGATGCCTTTTTATTTTATCTGCTTTCATTGTCGCATCTTGGTTGTGGGATGCAATTTAGAGTTCAAATATATTTATTTCATGTTTTATTTGCTTTTATATGCAAAAATTGACGAATTATGAGCATTCTAAATTTTGATGAAAACGAGCTTATTGTTTAGAAGTTTTTAATAAAGCAAAATTATTAGGTAATAATGGCTGTTAAGGATTTCTAATAAAGATTTCGTCTTTCGATCTCTTTTCACTGTCATCTTTACCAAAACTAAGTTAAAAACACCCTTTATT
Source organism: Meta bourneti (assembly GCA_933210815.1). Lineage (NCBI taxonomy): Eukaryota > Metazoa > Arthropoda > Arachnida > Araneae > Tetragnathidae > Meta > Meta bourneti. The sequence continues at coordinate 76,576,110 of OW119928.1, forward strand.
AAAGTAATGGACAGTACAGTGACGTCAACACCAAGAGAGGTATTCAAGTAGCCAAAAACTGACTGGCAAAAGACCAACAGATCTGTCGCTGTTTTCAAAACGGTCACATTCAACAGTGACTTTAAACTTTTTAAAAATGAATCAGTGTGTCAGGACATAGACTGATGTTGATGATTGTATTGTATTTGGGGTTTCATGGCGCGAGGTCCGAAAACGGACAAGCTGTGCCAAACGTAATATAATACAAATTAAACTATTGAAAGCAGTGTTAAAGTAACAGCTAAATATGGAAAATTGAAAAATGTATCAGATGGGGGAAACTTTTAATGAAAATGCATAACAATTTTAAATTAAAAATATTTTGATTTTCAAAAATTTTTAAATTTTAAATTTTTTGAAAAGGTAGACATATGAATCTGGTTGAACGTAAAAATGCAAAAACATTTTAATGGAATTTTCCTCAATCAAATCTTGTAAATTTAGAACTGCATTTTTTAAAAAATTAAGCTGGTGCACGTTAAATCTGTCGTGGCCTCAAATGTCCTCACGTTGGCGTGGTGTGGAAGTTTGGAGAGTGGGGTGCCAGCTCAGGTGTTGCCTCGTCATCTGACCGTGGTTCAAAATTACGTGGTGTTGTCCTCGGATCTTTCCCTTTGGGATAGATCCCGGACCGTCACCAATAGCCCGTTGTGTTGCTCCAGTGTGACGTTAATTGAAATAAATAAATAAATAAATAAATAAAAAATTAAACGATAGTAATTGAAAGACGGACAAGAAATTCAAATATGATGGCCACTTAAAGGAGTAAGGAATAATTGACACGTAGACTCTTGACAAAAAATGGCAATGAGTTAAGTGAGTATGTTCGATGAGAAGACTCGGCAGTGTAACAGGTCTGATGTTAATGAAATCAAAGTAGAAAATCCTGTTTACTGTAAAATTATATAGATGGAAATGTTAATGGGTGCATATGAGCAACGTTATATAAAACAAATATGAAAACATAACCACAATGTATACAATATATCGACCAAGTATACCATCCATTATTTAGTTTTATGTTGCAGTTTTCAACACGTGAATAGCAGCTTTGTTAGATTCAGGAAATTTTAATTTACGTTTAATGAAAGGTATAAAGTTCTTGTTTTTAAGCTTAATGAAAGTCGACTGATCATGGTAATAGCCTTGGCTGTTTGAATTGAATTACGTTGTGGTTGTGTTTACCACCTCGTTTAAAATCAAGCTGGAATCACTTAAGCCATTATCATTTCCATCTATATGATTTTGTGATAGATGGGATTATTTTTATTTAAATTTCATTAATACCGGCCTATGCCCTGACATACCGATTAACTTTTCAAAAAGTTCAAAGCATGTTTTTGAATTAGACCATTTTGTACGCAAAGATTGATCTATCGGTCAGTCAGCTTATGGCTCTCTTATTTTTTCACTCTAATATTTTAATTGCGGGATTTATCATGAAACAGTTTGGTTTTTAATGTCAAAATACTAATATTTTATTAAAGCCAACCAATCGGGCTAGTGGTTTAGGGTGCTCGCTTCTAGAACGAAGGGTTCCTGGTTCAAATTCGGGGTAAGGTATGGATTAGTCCATCTGGAGTGAATGTGTGGCCTCTATAAACTGGGGTTGTGCCTTGTATGTTTGGTATGCATGTGAGGTGCAACGTTAACCCACCCCCATGGAGCACCAGGATAACGCCAAGTGATTCACAGTTCCGTCCTTGTGGTATCGTGATGGCTATAGCACTTCTCCTAACAAGTTCAAATTGGCCGGCATTCGCAGAAAAATTCTATTAAATTCATTTTTCTTAAAACAAGCGTACCTTTTCCGTTGAAGAGTGTGTAATCAATATGGAACACCTCGATTCCACCTAATGAACATGTTCTATATCGTCTGCACTTTCCATATTATGATATATATATATATTGAAAAAATCATGTTTTGTAAACATTCTCTATGGAAAAATTAGTTAATATCGCACCGAAACTCAGAATCGAGCTTGACTGAAATATTATATTCATAGAAAACATTTCAAGACTACAAAAGTTTATTCTCTGGACTCCACAAGCACACACTATCATTGTCTTTAGCAGTATAGATTCTTTTGTATAGATTGTATAGCAGTATATATATAGATTGATTTGATGTAAATTACATCAAGTCCATTACCTCGTGAGTCTTGAGGCCCGCAAGAACCAGCTCAAGATGGTGAATAAACTGGCCTAGATCTAACCCTTGCGGTATAGCGTGTCCCAGCCTTAAATTCCACTGTACGTTATTGAATTTGCATAGTTTAGTGTCTCTTATTATCGTTGTTTACGCATATGGAAGATAACAAAGTCTTGGGTGTAAAAGACGTAGTATTATTGACGTGGTGGTAATTCAGATCGAATAGGGAACTTATCAACCAACACAGGTAAATCCACAATTAGGTCGGAAAGACACACCACCTGAGATTTCTTTACCGAAGCCTGGTTGAATATACCATCGATGTGCATAAGAGCTTTTTGCTTTGAAGAGGAAAAATTAATTCCGTTTGAAGTATTCAAAATGCCGTATGAAAATTTGCAGAGCCCTGTTCAATATGAAAAAGTTTAATGGGGTTAAGAGTAAGCATAAAAACATGAAAAGTGTTTCTTTTTATTATTTTAGGACTAAATAAATATACATTTTTTGTGTAAAAATAGACGTTTTTGTGTCAAATTCGTTAGGTGTTTCATATTAGAGGATACCGTTAGTTACCGTTTAGATTAGATTAGATACCGTTTCTTCAAATATACAACACTGACATTTTTTATATTTTAGTATAACTTGAAATTTTTTAATATTTGATGAATTATCTATTCAAGTGAATCTTACTTTATTGTCATTTGGTGTTTTTATTCATTTAAAAAGCCATTCCCCTATTTTTAACAATCTTTTAAAATCAGGTGTTCCACATTACGTGTCTTTACCCTATTAATCCCTCAAAATTATTCCACGCATTAAGAAAGTGTATTATTTCTCAATCTAAAATTGAAATCTCCGATATAGAAAAGTCATATCTAGAAAACTACTCATATCTTGAAAATTGTGCCTTATTGTGTTTCATTTCTAAGACAGGTCGCGGAAAGTTTATTTTTGGAACAGCGTCTATCGTCCCTAAAAAGTAGTAGATAATAATGACTGAAATGAATCTCGAAATTATTAAATCAGCATTTCTCGAATTTTGTTTATTTTTTCCATCATTTGAGGGTAGAATTTCATTGTTTCCAACGAACGTTTTTCCTGTCAGCGAATGAAGCTCATTTAAATGTAGAATGCAATTACAGAAAGTGAGGTATTTCGATATGTTTATATTTTTCAATTACAAAACGAAATGAAATTCAATTTAAAAACTGAACCTTTCCGTTTTTGCAAGATTCCAAGCTTTGCATAAGAATACCTTAAATTTTAATTATGCAAGTTGCGGGGGGGGGGGGGGGTAGCAGAGTTAAGGTTATCAAAAGTAATTTTATCAAACTCAAATGGGAGGTGGAAAGCTTAAGCTGCTTTTTGCGAGAAAATAGGTTTTCAAGTTATACTTCACAACCAAATTGAATTAGTAAATGAAACGAAGGTTATATTTACATATACATTATGCTAAATGAAAGTCAGAGTAAAAATAATGTGAGCATTGTAGAAGATTTTATTAAAGCAAGGTTCCCAAACTTTTGTGGATAGTGGTCCCCTTTCCAAAACAGCAAACATCAGAGGACCCCACCCACTCGTGCACTCCGGGCCCAAGTTATATTAAAGGCCCTAGGTTATATCGTCTGCTTACAAGTGAAATATATAAAGTCAAAAAACAGTTATGAGAAAACGAAGGGGATAAAATTCTACTCACTATTCTGTACTCACAGTGAGTTTTCAAGAAGAAATCTACCCTTCATGCGCAGGAAAATTTTCGGTCGACTTCATCAGTCTAAAGATCACCACCATTCTGGTTTAGAAAAGTTAAACAACTCATATCTTGAATATTTTGACATGGTGTGTTTCGCTTTTAAGCCGATGATATGATAAGCCCCACTTGAAATGCAGATATGTATGTGGGACACAGTGACCATAATCCAAGAAATGAAGAGATGAATTGAAATTAACGATAGGATTGTATTATAAACTAAATACGGATTACGTACAAAATGAGAAGTATTGACAGGGTTTTGGGCCCTCTTATGCCCGAACAATTAAAGTTCATATTTTAGCAGCCGTCTGCTGCAACGCCTTTCTTCCTCATCCGCCAGTCGTCGTCTCCGTCCTTCTGCTGATTTTGGCAGGAAACTGCTATTCTTTGTGTGTGTTGCGAGCAAGACGTCTTTACGTCCATACATCTGCGTTTAATGGGTGACAAGCGATTTCCGGTATCCTACATGTATTCAAAGTGTAATATACTCATTGATATTTAAATTCCATATCTGTATACACGATTCGACGTTTATCACACTTAGGGGACGCCGTGGATGAGTAGGTTTGCCCACTGCGCTAGTAACCTGCGAGTTGAACGCGGAGCTGATTTGATCTCTGTAACTTACCCTGGGTGTATTTCTCTCTTGTGACAGAGTAAAACGTTCCTTGTGTGTGTATGTCTATTACTTTACATTGTGTTTTGAGCAGCTTGGCCAAATATGGCTCTTGAGATGGCTCCCCACTTTCCAAACTTCCACACCACGCCAGCGTAAGGTCATTTGAGGCCAAGACATATATAACGTGCACCAGCCCCCGTGTACACCACGGTCTTTGGCTGGATCTAGGTTCGAACTTGCAACACCTCCGGTTGCTAATCCGTTGCTCTTCGACCGTGACTACCGTGGCCCCTTTTCGAATAAAGAAAGCAATGCCATCCTTTGGTTTTGGGGAAAAATGTGTGTTACTTACTTTTTGGTATTATATATTGATCATTTTCTTATTTGCTATTTACATTCATTCTATTTACTACACTTCCACTCGTACATAAATTGACTGAACAAACCTGAACAAACTGAACAAACCAAAAAGGATAGCCAGGTTCCGCACGATTATCAAACACGCCGTGTTCCCAGTAAGCAACGACAACAAAAAAGAAAATATTCGAAAAAAACTGCCCGAAAAAAATAGAACAGGATGTCAACCTTGTTTTTTACGAAAGGGAAAGTTACCCGTTGTGCGTCTAAGATGCACAAAAAAGTGAAGAAAACGCCTCAAGATGAGAGAAAATTGGTTAAAATCTCACCGCAATGGTGTTAATAGCCTCGATCTGTTGAGGCATCCCACGAAAAGGAAAAGGAAATGGGGAAACCTTCGAACGGTTATAGAAACAAAACAAAAAAATCATCGTGAGTTGACCATGTGCGGAGTAGTGTTATTGTCGAGATGACAACGATGGTCTCGACAAGAGCTGGCCCGCTTCCTATACAGCATGGTAGGGAACGTTATCACGTGAAGCGTTGAAAAATAAACGGGAAAGAAAGAGTGAAAGTTATCGATGAAATTGCAATCAGATGGATGCTTTTTGTGGCTGCCTTCGACGAAAATAGTTGGAGGAAAGCTGGAGACAGTTCTGATGATGACGAAATTTTCACTGTTTATTTTTCGATACAGTATGCATACGTCAGCTCCAATTTTGTGTACTTATAATTTATGTATAATTTAGTTTTCGTAGTATACGTCACATGCAGGGTGTCTCAAAACTGCCTTAAATCTTTGGGGTTAGCTGGGTTAAAAATTGTCTCACCTTTTGCTTAGCTTTTTTATGCATGATGGGATATTTTTTAACCCACCTCAAAAAGTTGAAAGTACTAATAGTCATGCAGTTCAATATTTTATTTAAAGTTTTTTATTGTGTTGACAATGCTAGGAACTAACGCTAAATGTGTAAATAACCGAAAATAAATATTTACACACTTCAAAACGCATTAGTAAGTTGTTAACACTGTTGTGATTAAGGTTGGGGAATTGTGTGGTGCAGTGAATTTTTGTCTTTCATAACGGTAAATGTTTTTCCATAAAAATTTATTATGAGTGAATAAATCGTTTGATAATAAAAAACATGTTATTCGATGTTTTATACTAATTTTGAAGCTGAATAAGTGAATACACAATTCTGTGCAACTTGGGTTTTTCTCTATAAAATCGTGTACCTCAAAGAGTTAAAAGACATAAAGGGGAGGATAAGCGAACAAAATTAGACAATTTTTAGCATACTAAGTACATAGACATTTTCTCTTCCGTTGTCCTCAGACCCCGGTAACATGGTATCGGCGAGCCTTTAATCTGGCTCCCGCAAGTTGGCAGACGAATCACGTGGTTTTGAACGAATCTCTAAATTAGATGATAGGTTGAAACTTAAGCAAAGCACTCCCACACACTTAAGTGCGGTAGTACAGCAAGACCTTGATTATACAAGTTCCTATTAACCGATTGTCTGTGTTATCTGATCCGAATTTACTACCGAGGATTTTTTTAAGGCTTTAAATTTCTCTCGATATTCCTCAGTTTGGATCTTATGGAAAGCTGAGCCAAACGCAAGACGAAATAAAAATTCAATAAAAAATAGACTTTAAAAGATTTTAACCACCAGACCTACATTAAAAGCATGATAAAATACTTAAGTAAGCAACATGAAAGCAAAATAAGCACTTCTGAAGTATGTACAAAGCAAACATTAAAACATCAACAGGAAAAAGTAAAATGTAGTTTAAAATGCATTGATTTGAAAGATAAAGTAATGCAGTTTGCGTGTGTCAAAAATAGAAGATCATTTAGGACTTTTTCAAGAGAGTTTAGATACGTAACTCAAATTTATTGTAAAATTATCACAATAAATACATACTGTGACAAAAATCCGAGAATAGATTACCCTTATTCTAATAATAATCTTTTAGTAGCAGTAGTAGTAACATGTAGTACAGTAAAATGTTCTGTATTTTGTATAGGCTACTTTATGTTACTACTTCAGGTTATTATCCAAGGTTTTCTCATTCCACTATCGCAGTGTTTTTATTGTCCATTTACAAGTACTCCACTGTATTTACTCCAAAGTGACTTCAAAAGTACCAAGTATGTACTAGTCTGTATTTTATTCTGGTTGAGCCACTGATTCCCGCGAATCACACTATGAGAGACTACGGAAATTTTCCTACGAATCTGAATCGCTAACATTTTCAATTCAAAGAATTGTTCGTATAACTATGAATTAAAACTACTTGGCATGATTCAAAACTCGACGAGCATTAACCATCCGCTATAAACTAGTCCAGAAAGTAGAAAACCTTGATCTAAATCGGACACCAATAATGCCTTGGAATGACTTTTGTAATATGGCTTTTATTAAATTCCTCGGCCAAGCTGCTCGCTTTGTTTTCTGGAAAGACGTATCATAAAATCTTTGGATTCGAGCCGATTCTAATTCGAAAGATGTTTACAAACTGTAATTGAACCTCGTAAAGCGCGTTATTTTTCTCTTTCTATAGAATATCGCAAATGGGTTACATAAAAAAGAGAATAAAGGCGAAATGAGATAGGTCTTCCAACCATGAGGAAAATAGAGCACTCGTAGCTTGGATGTATTTTTATTTGTTTCTGCTGAAATATGAAGCTTTGAAATATGAATTTAAATTTATCTGATTTCAATCTACTCGTGTTGTCTTATGAATATAGGTCATTACTGTAGTATACTCTATTGTTGAATTTTGTAAATTAAAAATTATTTAATACTAGACCCGCGCATAGCATCTCCACTAAACTTTTTTAATTGCTTAACTCGCATTTCATGTTTAATCTCAATCCATTTATAAAGAACATAGCATCCATATTCACATAAATGGATTTAATATATCTTATGAAATAAAATTATGCAAAAATGTCACTAAAAATGAAAGAACAGCATTTTGTTTATTTTTAATGGTGTTTATTGGTATTTCAAATAAATCCACCCCAATCCCGTTACGACAGTTAGATTCTGAATGTCAACTTCAATTTCATACCATTCCCCTGTTTAAAGGCGACTTGTCATTTTTGACGTTGAATTTATTTTCTTTCATATTTTCTTTTCTAAGATTTCAATCTGCTAGATTTCTTATTGTCTTCTGTAATCAGGCTGCTGTAAAATTTCAATAGAGGGCGAGTTTAATTTCAAGTTCTGGGTAATTTTAGCATTATTACACAATTCCATAGCTAAAATCAAGCATGCTTAAACTAAACTGCAAAATTGGTGAAAGAATTCCGTAAGTTCGATTCTACGAGTATATTGTTTATTTCCGTTGTTGCAATATATATAGATACCTTTAAGGCATAATTGAATAAATGAACTTTTCATAAACTCACTTTATTTCAGTGGCTATTAGTTCCTCCTAGCTTCACCATGTAAGGCATAATTAAAGATTGCTGTACTTATCATCTTCAATGAAGTATGCGCAGATCATTTACTGAGAAAATATTAATCAAAGCTGTAAACAGTTAATGATATTTAAATTTAAGGAGAAGTTAAATTATAACTACATACATTTATTGCAATTCACACCGATATTTATCCGAAACTTTTTTCACATGAAGGGCTCTCGGCAACATAGTGATAAACTACAGAAAATATCTGATATAATGCAAAACATTAAAAACAAAATATTCAAGAGGATCAAAATAATTTCTGATTGCTTGAAGTTTAAGATAGTTTGAAATCTTGAATGGTCGATAAACTGTTAAAATTTGTGGATTTTTTAACCCTTCTGGTGGCTGTATCGATGAAATTATCTCGTCATTAACAATCTGAAGATCAGAATGGACGAGATATCTCATCATTAGAAGAAAACTGACTAGATCTTCATGTCGCCATCGTGAAAATATCAACAATATCTTGATGACGAGATATCTCGTCATTAGCAAAATTGGTCAAATCTTGATGGATGAGAACTCTCGTCGAAACCTCTTAGATGTTTAATACATGAAAATTGCTAGCCTGAAAAATTTGAAAAGTGGCTTATCATTATGTTACCCGAAGTTCTTCATATTAAAAAAATCCAATAGTTTGATTCAGATTCGAACTCATATTACGTGAATTTCATTTTTCTCTACTTAGAAAACTTGTACATGCAAAATTTAAATTTATTTCAAGTAACGTATTATCGAAAATAATAAAAATTAGTAATAAATCTCTAGAGATCATTGCAGGTAGTAATTTGATTTGTTTGCCGGTGTGAAAATAAGTTCATTTCATGAGATAACCACCATGATACATTTTCCACGTTGCTCTATAAGTAACTGACGACACGTATGTTTGTTAATGGTTTTATTATTTTCAAGGTTACCAATTGCAAATTATTAACAGAGACTTTCTCAATATGTTTTGGACGAAAACACGTTTTACTACAAGTGATTAAATACCAAAATTATTTTGAATCAGATAATGTAAGTTACTCTGAGAAAAACAAAAGCACAAGATCTCTGTTCTTATCAAATAATCGAAGCTGTAAAATGTATGCGTAAACGCATTAATTTATTTAAATGTCTATAAGCATGTGTTTTTTTGTTGTCAGACGTTTGCCATTACGATGAAAATTTTAGAAGTCTAGCTGCTGTCAGTGCTGTGATTTTACTTTATTTATGCTCTTATAGTCTCTACGTTATTTCATATATAAATAATCTGCCTTAAAATGCGGGAGCCCAGTCGGTAGAGTCGTGGATTAGCAACCCGAGGGTTGCGAGTTCGAAACTCAAACCAACCAAAGACCGTCGAGGGGGGGCACGTTAAATCTGTCGTGGCCTCAAATGTCCTCCCGTTGGCGGGGTGAGGAAGTTTGGAAAGTGGGGTGCAGCTCGGATGTTGACCTCGTCATCTGATAGTGGTACAAAATGACGATGCTTTGCCCTCAGATCTTTCCCTCCAGATTTGATCCCGGACCATCCTCAATATGCCGTTGTAATGATCCAGTTCGAGGTAAATTCAACTACCTACCAACCTTAATGTTGCGTCAGTATATTGCCTGACGCGTTTTCGAAAACATCACTGTTCTAGAACAGTGGTCTCTAAACTTTTTCACTTGAGGGCCAGATTGAAAAACCCTGGAAGTCAGGCTGGCCAACAACACACACACACACACATATATATATATATATATATATATATATATATATATATATACACTGCTGGCCACCCAAATTGCAACACCAAGAAAGACAAGAGATATCACAACAAAATTTATTTTGTAGGTAACATGTTGACCAAGTATCAAATGATTAAATTTATAGACTTCTGTGAAGTGTGGTTCCTGCCAAAATCAGTAGCCAGAGTAGCCGCCATTGTTGGAGATCACCGCTGCCACACGCCTCGGCATTGATTCAAAGAGACTTTGGATGTGTTCTTGGGGTACAGCAGACCAAGCAGCTTCCACACGTTGCCAAAGTTGATCTGGTGTGGCAGCTGGGGATGTATTCTGGGTCAATCGTTGAGCAACCATGGACCACATGTTTTCTATCGGCGAAAGATCCGGAGAGCGAGCTGGCCAGGGAAGCAATTCAATCTGGCGATTGACGAAGAACCCTTGGACAATGCGTGCCACGTGTGGTCGCGCATTATCCTGTTGAAATATGGCTGTGGGCAAGCCCTGAAGTTAAGGAAGGACAACTGGCTCCAACACCTCGGAGATGTAGCGCTGGCTGTTTAAAGTACCGGCAATGCGTACTAGAGGAGTGCGAGAGTGATATCCAATACCACCCCATACCATAATACCCGGTGCAGGACCAGTGTGGCGGTGCATAACGCAGCTGTTCAGCATCCTCTCTCCACGGTGTCTCCAGACTCGAATCCGACCATCGTGGTGTTGCAGACAGAAGCGTGACTCGTCAGTAAAGACAATTTCATTCCATTCTGCCGTCCACATCCTTCTTTCATCGCACCATTGGCGGCGGAAACGTCTGTGGTTCTGCGTCAAGGGTAGACGAAGCAATGGACGTCTTGCGGACAGACCACTCTGCTGTAAACGGCGTCGAATGATACGCGCAGACACTGGATGATGCGGTACAGACTGAATGTGCTGTGCTATGGTTCGTGATGTGGCTGAGCGATCCGTCACTGCCATACGCACAATATGCCTGTCATCACGTGAAGTGGTGCACTGAGGTGGATGCGATCGAACACGTCGGTCCGTCGTACCCTCCTGCATCCAACGATCACATATCCGCAATACAGTTGTTTGGTTTCGTCCAACACGACTACCGATTTCCCTGAAAGATAATCCACAATCTCGGTAGGCCACTATCCTTCCTCTGTCGAACTCGGATACTTGATCAAAAGATGATCGCTGTTTTCTACGAGGCATAATTGATCGTTTTTTTGAAAAAACCACAAGAAAAACACAATTGCCGTACTTGAAATCGTCGAAATCTCCAAGCCTTAAATAGCGCTTTGACGTGGCGCCACAGGCGCGCGTGATGTGCGTCTGCGCTGAAATTCTAATCATTTGCATATCTCACCTCTGCTAATGCATGTTGTAAATTTCATATTATTTGCATGCTTCCTTCAGGGTGTTGCATTTACGGTGGCCAGCAGTGTATATATATATATATATATATATATATGACAAATAATATATATATATATATATATATATATATATGACAAATAATATATATATATATATATAATGACGGACAATGACCTTTCGCGGGCCGTAGTTTGGAGACCCCTGTTCTAGAATATAATTTTAATAGAAGTCTTCACAAAATAAAATGCAATTCAAAATGGTTCCGTTTCATAGCAGTTCAATTACTTATTTATATATTAATTACTTGTGTCTTATCATTTATTTCACACATTCTTTCCCATTAATTATAAAAAGATTGAAGCTGTATGACGTTTTAATAATTTCTGGCTTTTAATCTATGCGGTAACATGTTATTTTTCATTAAAAAAATTGTATTAATAGTTTGATGGGTTTTGTAGCACACACAAATTTTGAGAAATTTTCTGTTATCCACCTACTTTTCTGCCTCAATGGGTGCTCAATAGAACTTTTATCAGTTCTTACCCGTAAATCTTCTGAAATCCACTTTATGTCATGACTATTTTGTTCGCTGAAATTCTCATTTTAGGAGCCATAATTTTCAGCGGTGAAAAGGAATGTGACCAATACCGTTAAGCAGATGATTTAAAACATTTTCAATAGTTTTAATAAATTAAGACTCAGGAAACTTTTATGGGCACATAAACTGTAAAGTCTTATTTTCAAGTTTTATTACTCAATAAGTAGTACAATTCTTATAAAGCCTTTCTCCATTGGTTATAATTTTTATACTCAAATTATATCCACTCTCTCGGGAAAAGTGATCGCCATAAATGGAAATTTTTATTTTTCCAATTAACAAATGATTCCATATACCCTCTAAGGGTTATGCATTTCACCATGCAACTTGCCATTTTTCCTTCATGACTTTTAACACGTTTTGACCTTCTTGACCAATATAATCCTTCCTAGTATTCTTTCAACTAATAGATGTGGCTATTTACTCATTATCCCTTTGAAAGATTCACATGCATTTATTCGTTTTGCCACTTGATGACTCGAGGGTTCACGCCCATATATTCTTTTTGCAACCTGCAGTCTACTATGGATGACTTCTAACCAGTTTTAGACTTCTTGACTAATAGAATCCTTTCTAGGATTCTTCCAGCTAATAGATGTGGCTATTTAGTCATTAACCCTTTGAAGGATTCATACGTATATATTCGTTTTGCTACCTGCAGTCTGCCCTAGAATGACTTCTAACAAGCTTTGACTTTCTTGACCAATAGAATTTTCCTACGATTATTTCACCCAATAGGTATGATTACTTAGTCATTATGTATGTATGTTGAGGGGGAAAATAATACTACACTTCGCGCGGAAATCTCTGGACATTTAGATCGATAAGTTTGTTAGGGTAAAAGCAATAGACACTTCTGAGAAATCTCGTTACCCTCAAAGTTAAACTCAAACATGCTACAGAAATCAAATGAAATATGCTGCACATCTATATGTACTATGTTACACTAACGTAAGTAGCACAGAAATCAGCATTATTTGTATATTGTCGCATGACAACAATTCGTGGTCAGTTTTGCTTCTTCGTTCAAATGTGGCTTGGTTTGAGTTAAGGAACAATAAAATATTAAAAATGTAGATAGATCATCATTCCAATAAACTGCCCAGTAGTCTAGGAAAAGAAGGGAAATGATAAATTAAAGAAGTAAAAATGAAAGATGTAAAAGATAGATTGGCATCGAACAGATAATTTAAGTGAATCCGAAATTCACTGAATTTTAAGACTGAAAAACAGTGAATAGCATTCGAACAGGTTAATGTGGTGCAATTAAGTGGACATTCAGGAGCGTAATCGTAAAAACATTACTGATTTGTGCACATTTTCACTTCATAAAATAACATGAATTAACCAGACTAAAAATACACAGTGCTGTTTTCTATTTTTGAATCATTTTTACTTCATTCAGAACCATGAAATGGAAAATAAAAGATTACCATAACTCATTACTTGGTGATTAAAGAATATGGGTTATAATAAATCCATATTTTTTGTAATATATAAATTTTTTTGTAATACATAATTTTGTAAATATTTGCAACGCTTCAAATGCTTTCAAATGCTTATTTTCGTAACATTTTGACTCAATGAATGATGTGTAATTTCTCATAAGATATACAACTACGAATATAATTGTATTTAGTTATTTTAATGTTAATATTTTGTCTCAAAATTATCATAAATTATTTAATAATTTAAAAATAATAAATAATAAATTTTTGTTTGTAAATAAGTTTTATCAAAACAATAAAAACAAAACGATGACAATACGGTAAAAAATTATTGATTTCCATTGCTGCTTTAACGAAATGCAAAACAATATTATATAAGAGATGGAATATACTAAACGATTGTCATCAATATATACAAGCAATAGACCTTTCAGTGCATATACTATGCGTTGATCGCAAAAAAGACAGAAACGAATCCTACAAATTTTCAATTTATAAATACAAATGTTTAAAGATTTCTAATTTTCTTTGGGATAATCCATAAAATTTACTTTCTTTTGCCATTTTTTCGAGATGTGATACATTGGAGACGAGAACTTGTGAGAACTGGAAATGTTGGGTTCATGGTAATGCGGGTTGCTTCTTATTGTTTAAAATGAATTCCTTTCAGAGTTATTGCGTAATCGTACAATGTATGTGTTCTGTTAGAATTTGCAAAATGTTTTAAACAATTGTGTGCCGGTTTAATTTTTTACACATAAATTTAAGTGAAAAAATAAACATTATCATGATTTCAAATGTTACCTATATTGTGAGTTTCTTCCTGAAAATCAAACTTTCACTAAAGAGATGTATCGCGAACAACTGACACGGCTAAAGCAAGCTATAGCCTGATGATAAGATGAGAAATCAATTTGAATGATACATTATGATTCATCCACCACATTTTCCTAATCTGGCACAGTCAGATTATCATCTTTTCCAAAGTCTTTAAAACCACTTTCAAGGAAAGTTTTGAATTCGGAATATGTACGAAGAGACTAGATTCATTCTTAGGCTTAAAACATAAGAACTTCTATCGTTAAGGTATTGAAAATCTACAATTGTGATGGGAAAAAAGCTGTAAATAATAGTCGCAAATATATCTTAGATAAATGTGTCTTTTTTACGTTGTATTAAAACTTACCGTAAAAAACTGCATAGACGTTATTGGGAACCCACGATTTATTTTACAGAAACGAAAGGTCACCTTCATGGGTGAAGAATCGTGAAAGAGAAATTTCACTAATGATATGATTTACAGCTGTTCAAAGCTAAGTGAGGTGTTAAATTGTACCTAAAAACCTTACACGTGAATGTCCCAACTAACCTCGGTTAAATGAGCGATTAAACATCGAACTTATGAAATCTGATCTGTGTTACATAACATACGTTGTAGGAACTGCCCCTCATCATAAACGTTTAGAAATATCACAGAATTCTTTAAAAAGCGTGTTTTCTAGCAAATTTGTTTGACCAAATGTGGCCCTTGAGCCATAAAATTCCAACCAACCATAGGAAATTTGTAAGTATAAAATTTCCCTAAAAAGGATAAAAGGGATTTGAGCTGTTATAATTGTTGAAGAATTGCTTTTGTTGCATAGTTATTAGATTGATTTTACTGACAAACATCCATGTCTTATACTGAATTCGAACCTTTCGATCCAGAATCCAGCACCTTGACTACTAGATCAATTGGTCGGCCTTTTGCACAGCAAGATGGATTGTTTTTATATCTAAGGCAATTTAAATATTCCTTAATAAAGAAATATCGATAGTTAAGAAAAATTATCCAAGCATAAATAAGTGTGTTCCAAATTAATGGCAGGAAAGGTGGACAAACCCTGCAAAAGGTAGGTCTCTGTAAAGGTGGACAAACCCTGCAAAAGGTAGGTCTCTGTAAAGGTATACGTTTAATTTCTTTTTAGTTGTCAATAAAAACAGAATTATATCAACTTTTTATAGACCAAATATTACCACACCACGGAGTCAATATCAAAACATATTTAATCAAATAAACAGCATCAGTAAGTGTAGAAAATCCGAGAGTACAATCAATCATAATTTCTATTGCAACATTGACAGAGAAAGAACAAGATTCCCCTAAAACTAGAGTAAGATACCGATGAATGACCTCATATACCATAATGAAACCAGATCAGACAAGGAAGAACATCCTAAACAACCTTACACAGATGGAATTATATTCCTCATCCAGTCACTTCAATTACGATTAACCCTCAAGTGGTTTCGACGAGATATCTCGTCCATCATCCAACAAATTTTCATAATGACGACATATCTCGTCATCAAGGTACTGCCGTTTTTTTATGGTGGCGATATCAAGATCTGGTCATGTTTCTTCTAATAACGAGATATCTCGTCTGTCAAGATTTAGCTAATGGGTTTGCTAATGACGAGATACCTCGTCGAGACAGCCACCAGAAGGGTTAATTGCAGCGGTAGCCTAGTTGTAAGAGTAATGAATTAGCAACCGGAGGGTTGCGAGTTAGAAACTAGGTCCAACCAAAGACCGTCCTGTACGAACCGTAAAGACCGTCCTGGTGCTCGTTAAATCTATCGTGGCCTCAAATATCCTCACCGTTGGTGTAGAAGTTTGGAGAGTGGAATGACAACTCAGGTGTTGGTCTCGTCATCTGACCGCGATTCCAAATTACGAGGTGTTGTCGTCGGATTTTTCCCTTCGGGATTGATCCCGGATCGTCGCCAATAGCCCGTAGTCTTGCTCCAGTGTGACTTTAATTAACTACCCCTCCTGAACTACGATTAAAAATAACTCTTAATTTCTATTTTGGAAAAGAAAGTTGCGGCAAATAATATAACAAATGTTTCCTGCAGGTCCTCGGACCGACTCGGATTTAAATAGAAAAAATACATAAAGGCAATCATTTTATGACTTTTCCCTCTCGGAACAAATTAAAAGCAGCAAATTTTCTGTAACTAATTTGTTTCCTCTCAAACCGCTACACAAGAAGCAATCAGAAAGCGAATGAATCAGCCTGTAACGCCTTACCACTCCATAACACTTTTAGCACTCTAATAACAGATAAAGGGCAACATTATATCCTCGTGTTGGTGATCGCATCGAACGCTTCATTTGAAACAAAAGCGGTTGGGTATCCTAAAGGTCACACGCTTCGCTGCAAATGCTCGCTAATTGGGCCTTTTCCGAACTTATTGCCTAAAAGGGGGACCGTTGCAGAGGTTTCGCAAAGGTTTTTACCTTGACTGATAGTCCCAAATTAATAAAATGGTCTGCTACTGGTGTTGATGACAGCAGACATGTGAGTCGTAATCCTATTTCGTGTCCCTTTTGCACAATTGCGGCTTAATGTATGATGCTATTCCCACTGGACTGGAGTGACTTATATGTGGTTATGACAGGAGTTGGAAAACTAGAGCATAGAGGACACTTATGTTTCTACAGGTTTTCAGATAGGTTTTGTTGACTGCACAGGTTAAAGTTCATGCAGAGAATCAAGCACGAACTCTAACGTGTGACGTTAACCTATCTAAATAGTTGATCTATCATTGCGAACTCCGTGTAGTTGGGCGTAAATAACGAACATAAATCTTTCGTATTCCGCATACATTTTTATATGCAGTAATTAAATAAGTTGTTTAATTAAATACTTTGCTTAATTAAATATTTTGCTTAATTAAATATTTTATTTAATTAGAAAAATTCAATGTGTTAATCCTTCTTTTGGTTGTCTCGATGAGGTTTCTCGTCATTAGCAAAACTGACTTGATGGACAAGATATCTCGTCAAAACGGCTTGAAGGGTTAAATCATTACCTTGACAATGTATACCTTCTGTTTGACCTGTACACTAAATGGAGAGACATATTCCTCCATCGAGTAGACGACTTGGTTTGTCGCTCTTTGGTCATTGTCTTACCCCACGAGGGCTAATTAAACCGTGGCTTATATATGGCTTAAAGTGGATTACGGCCCAAAGTGGAATCCCCTTACTGGGATTTGAACCCAAAGCCTGTTGATTAACTACTAGGGCTACCAGCGTGGTTCGAGTAGATGAGAAAAATAGGGTTTCCACATCATATCTAAAAAAGAGAACAGCAATATTGTGTTCACCATCCACTTTGACTATTTCCTTCTTTGGCTTACACTGCTGTATATGCTTACAAGTACAAAGGAACTGCCGTACATTCTGTTCGTCATCTGACTATGGTTCAACATTACGAGGTATTGTCCTCGGATCGGGATTGATCCCGGACCCTCGCTAATAACCCATTGTGTTGCTTCAGTGCTACATTAATTCGACTACCTACCTACCATGTATTCTGCAATATTATAAATGGAAATATGTGTGTTTACTTGATTTTTTTTAAAAAACAGCTTACTCCTTAATCAACCATTCAAGAAGCTCTTAATTGAATGGTTATTAAAACAAAAACCATTGCCGTTAGTTCCCCTATGCAAAGTGTTTGTTTCAAGGTCAAAGAGGCCCTATTTCTTATTGCATATAAATTGGAAAAGGGTCTCCATTATTCGTCCATTATTTCCATTATTGTCGACCTGGTAGGCCTAATTGCTAACGCTTCGACTCTCCGTTCAAGAAGCTATGGGTTTGAATCCACGCGTGAGCATAGATGTTCGGTTTGGAATTACCATCAAGCTGTAGATCCCACTCTAATCAACACTCCTTTGCATATGACATCAAACTATTTTCTAACTATTTATCCTTGTGATGATTCATTCTGCTGCAACAATTCTGAAGTTTAAAAATCTTCTAAACGTACATGTTTCAGTTTAAAATGTATATAATGGCCTTACACTTTACACAGTTTGTAAGAAAGTCCAATTTACTTGCTTAAGAGTAGAAAATCACTGTTCTGTATACTAGATACTTTTAGTCTATTCTTAAGCTACGGCAAGGTTCGCAAAAAATCTCTACTCAACTTCTTGAGTGTGAGAGTTTTGAATAGTATAAAAAAACCTTTTTTAAGTATCTTTTTTTAACTTTTAATTCTTTTGCTTAATAATTAACTGTTCATGTTTTCATTCCGATACTTGTTCGAATTTCGTGTCTCGGAAATGTTCCTTGGAATTTTTGGTAGCATATAATTTAGAATACACATGCCAGGTACAGAAATAATGATTTGAAAAACAATTTCTTAATCAAATTATATGACGAGCTAATTTTACTTAAAATTGAAGTTCCAGCAAAATTTCAAATAGACTAATGATTCCGATGTAGAGAAGTAAAACTTTATATGTTCAGTTTCGTCATTGATTGCGCTTCGAAAACAACTGACTCAGCGTAAAGGAAACAGGAAAATAAGTAACGATCTCCCATTATTTTCAGTGAACGATAGAAAAGGACACCTATTTTAACCTACGAGAGTTTTATTTAGAGAATAATTCTTGCTTTTAGTTCCGCCAAATAAAGACGCCCTGGAATACATTAAGGGTTCTTAAAGATCCTTGAAAGTGTAATATCAAATATAGGAAACACGAGCGTTGGTGTAAACTTACTCAAGACCACTTTTATTTAATGCGGGACTTTATTGCATATTGCAGTGCAAAGTGTGACACTAATAGGCAAATTTCACATAAACATTGGCACTTCGATCGTATTAGTTTGGTAACCAATCTTTAAATCGAGAAAATAAGTGACGTAGCTTCTAAAAATTGTTTAATCATTTCTTGGTGAGATTACATCCAAGAAAAGTTAATGTTGTACAATAGAATATGTTTCGTATTGCATAAAGGTATGAAACACTTTTGGACCCATTCAGGTAATCTACGTTTTACCTTCATCTATGCAATTTACGAGAATAAAATTATGTTATGTTTACGTTAAATTATTATAAAATCATGTTAAGTGTCTCGCTAAATGAAAAGAGTATAAAATGTTTTGGTCCAATTGATGAAATTAAATGAAAAAAAACGTGACGTCACGACTTGTTTTCCGAACATGATTTCAGCACGTCAAAAAATATTTCAAGAATAAATATTCCGAATTGATATATTATAGTTGCTTTTTCAAAGCCAATTAGATAAAACGCGCCAAACATCTCCAAAATGGCGTTAAATTACATTTTATGGTAACCTCGATATGTACATTCGAGAACATTTAGGAAACGGAATTAGAATCTTCGTTTTTCATTTGGGTTTGTTTATATAAAAAATCCCTCTCATAACATGAACGGATTCTTTAAATTTAAAGTTGAGACGTAAATTTACTTCGTTTGGTTGTCTTGTTAAATTTACTTTTTTGAGCTGTTGTTTTTTGAGGTGAGATTTGTATTAATACTGTGTAGTCAGAATCGAAAGCACAATAATCATACCACATGATTCATTGTCGAAAAAGAATAAGAGTGTGTCCGTTTTTCAATTGGACGTGGAATTTCGGAGATTAATTCATTGTTGAATGAATGTCGCATTGAAGCAACACAAGGGCTATTAGCGAAGGTCCGGGATCAGTCTCGAAGGGAAATATCTGAGGACACCTCGTAATTTTGATCCACGGTCAGGTGGTGGGCATAGATTTAGTATTCTTTATGGTATCTGTATAAATATATATCTGTATAAATATATATATCTGTGTATATATATTCTTATGTGGCATCAAATTCGGAACGGAAAGTACTTACCTTTTCATCGAATTCTAAGCAAAGCAAATGCGAAATATTTAAAATCCCTATTTCGTTATCAAGTTTTTTGGAGCATAAAGAATGAAGGTGTACTAAATAACATGAATATCTAGAGAAAAGCTATGAAAGGCAAAAAGAGCAGAAAAGCGATGCGATTCAAAATGCAAAATGTGTGGCATAGATGAGATCGTTGAAGATGGCACCAAAAAATAAGATTTTGTTGAACTTTGCGGATGATAAAAGTGAAAAGGATTTTTCTACATTACACGAGGTGCTATGGGATGGGAAAGTTCTTCCAAATTACCTACTTTTTCTGCAAGTTTAATATATTCAGTTGATAAAAAAATAAACTATCAGCAACATATTAGGTAGTTGCTATACGCTTTAGCTCTATAAGTTCCGAAACAGAGATACCTTGTCCAGAATTCTGGATATGAGTTTATATCCATCCATTATTCTGAATTTTTATTTTTACAGCCCATAAGTATTCGATCGTGTCTTGAAAAAAGTCATGTTTATTATCCCACTTGATCTAGACAAGCTAGATCAAGTCCGTGAGTTCATCCACTCTGAAAATATCCAAGACGAGCAAAGGATTAAGAAACAGATCATCTTTGGACATCTCCAGACAAGCAAGGAAGTGACCAGGGCAGGTCTGCTTCATATTGCATTTCCTACAAGTCGAGAAAACCTTTAAGGTATCTGACTACGTTCTGAGTCCTTTTTCTAAATGATCAAATTATACTATTTTTCTTTTTAAGGTAAAACAACTTATAAAAAGACATTACAAAACAAAAGATCACTAAAAATTATTATAATTTATGAAATAATTGGCAAAAATTGGAAAATGTAGGTAAAAATATAACTTTCAAAATAATTCTTATCTCATAGCTCAGTCGCTCCAAAACAAATATAAAAATCAGTACACCAAATTTCATTCAAAAATATATAGCGAATTTTTAGTTATCACGTTTCTCGTCAAAAATTTTGCACAAAATCACAATTGGAGAAAAAAAAATGCATTTGAAGGTTGAAAACGAATTAAAGATACAGCCGTCAAGATCTATGCAAATTGCTATATATCTGCTTCTGTTCACCGTACAGACAAAATAAAAACAGTTTTGTAAAGAAAATAGCCTAAATAATAAGACTATTGAATAAAATAAAACACGACATTTTAGTCAAAAAACGAGTTTTCAACTTAGTTAAAAAGATACATTAAACCATGATCAAAGGAAATTGATTTCAAATCCTACTGGCCAGTCTAAAGATGGCAGTTTACTGACATCTATCATGCGTGAATTTAAGAGCACCTCCGAGGTATTTTACTGGATACCAGCTATGGGTGGGAGAAATTTTCCAAGAGATTGTTCTGAAGGTTTTTTCTCAAAAATGTTATAAGTAAGAGGAGTATTCGATTGCAATTACTGAGATGCTCCTTTGCATAGCTAGAAAAGAGTCATAAATGTACAAATACATCAATTTCTTTCTACATTTTTTAATTCTTTCTGAAACATTTTTTCGCTATGGTGCATTGCAATTCACCTTCCAGCTTGGTTAGATCAGCGAATCAAACAGATGGTCTGGTATCGTACTGCTATCATCCTTTTGTTACACGAGGACTAATTGGACAGACGAACCAAATAGAATTGCATAGAAATTTTTGTGAATGGCGAGGGGAACAGATGGTGGAGCTCTTGATTGCTATCCCAATCAGCTCTCCCGCTATTCTGTTACTTTGTCATTCACAATTCATATTAGCTACTTAATCCCACCATAGCAAATTTCCACATCATTGATTCTTGTTTTCCAAGCAATTACTGTAAAAAAAATACTATAGAACCTTCTGGGATCTTAGGATAATAGCGTCATCAATTTTCAACATCGTCAAAAAACATAAATTTCAAACCATACCCTTCGTCTTCCACTACACAAAACACAAATCAAACTTGAATGTCACAAGGCCTATTATTGCCGCTTCATTCCATTCGCCACGCGTTCGTTGAAAGAGCAAAACAAGTGCAATTGTGCAAAAAACGCGCGTGCAGTTTTGAAAAAAAAAATAACGTGTCGAAACGCGTTTATCAAATCCTCATTATTACTTAGGAAGCCCATTACACCATCTCGCCTTTTAACACTCCATCTGATTTGCATGAGTAGAGAAAGAGAAGACAGTGGGGAATTTTCTGTCTTACTTTCCCACCGTTTTCATAACCCAGTAAGTTTCAAGGTGAACAGGAAGCGGTGGCCGAGGTTCAAGGTCTTGCGTAAAAATGGAAACAATCCATCTTCATTTGTGTCCATCTCTCGAAGGTGGCGGTTGGTTGGAGGTGGTGGGCTGAAAGGAGAGGGTGGAACTATTTATAAACAGTGTCCGGTTATTTCTTTGTTGCGCCCCTTCTCAAGAGGTAATTACTTGAATGTTCCTTTCTTTCGAATTTCTGATGAGAAGGAGAGAGAATTCTATTGGAGTGTTTTGATAACAGGACACTACAGGGCCGTTCCTGAGGCATTGACTGCCCACGTGCAAATCTCAACAAGCTGCCTCTTTGTCTAACTTCCAAAACATGATGTTCTAAGCAAGTAAAAGTTGAAGCAGCAACGACGGTTACGATGTTACGTGAAGTACAACGTCGTGTTTTTTTATAAATTTTAATTCTTTGTCCCAATACTCTTAGGTCCATATTAACCAGATGACACATAAAGATGAATATGAAAGGACTGACTCTCATATTACTTGTTCTCAGGTTTATTGACACCTTTCTTTTTGTTAGCAAAGGTTTGATTTTTAAGTTGGCCGGGCACCTAATTTTTTTCCTGACTACGTGCAAATGCACTCCCAGCACACTCCTCAGGAACTGCCCTGATTATTTATAAATTCCGGGTTTTTACTTGCCCCTTTGTGAGGAAATTACTCGAGAATGTGTTCCTTTCCTTTGAATTTTCGATGGAAGGAATTCCATTAGAGTGATTTGATAAACGGAAAAAAAATTACAGGATCGTTCTGAGGCATTGCTACCCACGTGGAAACCTCAACAAACAGCCCTCTTTGTCTAACTTCAAAAACATGATGCTTTAAATAAATCGACGTTGAAGTAAGCAGTAACGTGACGTCGTTGTCCACACGTGAAGTACATAGTCGAGTTTTTTTTACATTTTTAAATTCCTAGTACAACATTATTAGTTTCATATATATATATATATATATATATATGTCAAGACTGAATCGTTTCGCCTTTCCCCATTCGTCTTAGAACACTCAATCATATTCGCATTCCGAGAGAGCGATCTTCTAATTGGTTGGAGCTCCATGCGTTCTCGTCACTATACTCTGATTGGTTGGAGTTCCGTGCGTTCCGGTCGCGATGGAAACGTTCAAAGCAGAGCGGGAAAATAATTCTTCTAACTGCAGAACATGGAAAATTTCGGATGGGCGCAGGACCTGTGTGGCTGATCGTGCATCTTAAGAACGGGAGACCTTAGTGGCTCCATATTAGTCCTCTGTGGATAAAATTGTTACTTCTTCTGAATGTGGACTCCTGAACATCAATGTTAAATATTTTCGTAATATATATATATATATATATAGATTAACTTCGATATTTACTTGCCCTCATGTTTATTAATAAGTAATGAAATATTTAAATTTATTTTCCCGAACCCTTATTTTTGTTATTGGTGGTATGTATTTAATGTTGGCCGCTCCTAATTTTTCCAGGCAACGCGCAAGTTCCCGACCAGCACACCGCTGAGGAACGAACGGCACTGACTATTCATAAAATGTCCGGTTATTTCTTTGTTGTGCCCCTTTGTGAGGCAATTACTCATATGTGTTCTTTTCTTTCGCATTTCTAATGAAAAAAAATTTCATCGATGCGTTTTAATAACCGGACATTATTTATAAACACTGTCCGGTTATTTCTTTGATGCATCCTTTGTGAAGTCATTACTCGACTGTTCTTTTGTTTAACTTCGCGTTTGCTCCTGGACCTACGCCAATAGCCCGTTGTGTCGCTCCAATGCAACGTTATTAAGTACCTTCCTACCTTTTGTTTAGAATTTCTGACGGAAGGAATTCCATCGGAGTGTTTCCGTTTCTTTAAGGACAAAAAAATCTAATTAAATTGTTATTTTCTTTTTCAAAATTGAAACTAACTAGACATGCTTTGTTAGTAGTCAGAATATACCACGAAAAGACCCAGGCACTTCGAGGCACGACCTCCACGTAATGACGGTACCATGGTACCAGACCAAAAGCCTACGCAGGCAGAAAAATGCTAAAAAAGATTATGTAAGCCATTTTCTGTTTCCAAGTTTAAAATTCATAAATCTTTTTGCATTTAGCATTTGTGCAAGTCAAGCTTTGAGTACTTAGAATACACAATTTAAATTTTATGAAGACCTGTCGTCATAAGTGGTAATGGGGGTAGATAGGTAGTTAGTTAATATCACACTAGGGCAAACAACGAGCTATTGATGATAGTCTGGAATCAATCTCGAAGGCAAAGTTCCAAGGACACTACCTCGTAATTTTGAACTGCAGTCAGATAACCAAGTCAATACATGAGCTGGCACCCCACTCTCCAAATTTCTACACCATGCCAAAGTGAGGACATTTGAGGCCACGGTAGAGTTTATGTGCACCAGCCCCCACGTACACAACTGTCTGTGGTTGGAGTTTCGAACTCGCAACCCCCCAAATCCGCTATTCTTCCAACCTGGCTACCGCGGTCATGTAATGAGGCTAGGAATTCAGATGTGTGATGGAGAGGCTGATTTATGATGCAAGTTGGTTTCCCAAAAGGAGGAGTCGACGGAACCATTGTATCGAGACCCAGGAGAAGGGCGTTCCGGAAGCGTGAAAAGTTCATTCAGTTTAAAAAACAATCGTTTTCCTATTATCACACTGTATTCGTTAATGTATACTGTTAGGCGTGTAGTCTTTATTTTAAGTTAAAAAGTTTCGTCTTCACTGTGCTTTATTATAAAGCTGCACATCAAGTATGTAAAGAAAATGAGAGAAAAAGAAGTATACACGTGCTAAAAGACAAAACATAACTAAATTTTAAATAGAATATTTTATTAAAGAAATTAGTTTACAGTCGTGAGTCCAATTGTGAGTTCACACCCCGTTAAAGTATGCGGCTAATTTCTGAACTCCTCACATGATGGTTGGTTGTCATGGTGTTATATATGTAAATAGAATCTGGCAACGTGTTCGAGAAGAACCGGAAGCATGCGCATGCGCTGTAAAACAACTTGTATATGTTTCCAGAATGCGAACTTGTACATATCGACAACCAGATCGTCTTTGATAAATGTGTTCCTTTTGAGCTGCTTCCTTCCTGTCAAGTGCACAACCCAGTACACAACAAAATTGGCGACGAGGATAGGATAAAAATGACCGAAATTCAACAGTTAATATCGACTTTAATTAACTTTATGCAGCGACTGACGCTTCCGATAGTTGAAGACGAATCCAACCGCGAAAGAGATTCTTCAGTTCCATAAAGTGAATTTCGAAGGTGGAAACCGTGAGTCCAGTTTTCAATCAGCGCAGGATTCTTTAATCTGAGAGAATATGATATCGAGAAAATGAGATAGATGTCTCTCTGAGAGGACGAAAGTAATGAGTACGAGAACGAAAGGAAGAAAAAGTATAGACGCAGAGGATAGAATAAAGATACAGTGACGAGAACTAAAAAGACTGATTAAACAGCTGTTTTGCAAAAAGTAAACTACTAGTTAGTGAAACTAATCGGAATAAAAGACTCAAACTTGTCAAGGAACATTACGATTGGACTGCTTAGCAATGGGAGAAAATCATGTGGTCTGATAAGTCCAGATTTAAACTCTTCCAATATGATTGACGCGTCAGGGTTAGAAGGGAACCACATGAAGCATTCAACTTTTCATGTGCTGTATACACTGTGCGAAGAAGTATTATGATGTGGGGTTGTATTATGATGTGGGTCCATAAAGTGAATTTCGAAGGTGGAAATCGTGAGTCCAGTTTCTATATAATCAGCGCAGGATTCTTTGAGAGAATACGATATCGAGAAAATGAGATAGATGTCTCTCTGACAGGACGCAAGTAATGAGAACGAGAACGAAAGGAAGAAAAAGTATGGACGCAGAGGATAGAATAAAGATACAGTGACGAGAACTAAAAAGACTGTGATTAAACAGCTATGTTGCAAAAAGTAAACTACTAGTTAGTGAAACTAATCGGAATAAAAGACTCAAACTTGTCAAGGAACATTACGATTGGACTGCTTAGCAATGGGAGAAAATCATGTGGTCTGATAAGTCCAGATTTAAACTCTTCCAATATGATTGACGCGTCAAGGTTAGAAGGGAACCACATGAAGCATTCAACTTTTCATGTGCTGTATACACTGTGCGAAGAAGTATTATGATGTGGGGTTGTATTATGATGTGGGTCCATAAAGTGAATGTCGAAGGTGGAAACCGTGAGTCCAGTTTCTATATAATCAGCGCAGGATTCTTTGAGAGAATACGATATCGAGAAAATGAGATAGATGTCTCTCTGACAGGACGCAAGTAATGAGAACGAGAACGAAAGGAAGAAAAAGTATGGACGCAGAGGATAGAATAAAGATACAGTGACGAGAACTAAAAAGACTGTGATTAAACAGCTATGTTGCAAAAAGTAAACTACTAGTTAGTGAAACTAATCGGAATAAAAGACTCAAACTTGTCAAGGAACATTACGATTGGACTGCTTAGCAATGAGAGAAAATCATGTGGTCTGATAAGTCCAGATTTAAACTCTTCCAATATGATTGACGCGTCAGGGTTAGAAGGGAACCACATGAAGCATTCAACTTTTCATGTGCTGTATACACTGTGCGAAGAAGTATTATGATGTGGGGTTGTATTATGATGTGGGTCCATAAAGTGAATGTCGAAGGTGGAAACCGTGAGTCCAGTTTCTATATAATCAGCGCAGGATTCTTTGAGAGAATACGATATCGAGAAAATGAGATAGATGTCTCTCTGACAGGACGCAAGTAATGAGAACGAGAACGAAAGGAAGAAAAAGTATGGACGCAGAGGATAGAATAAAGATACAGTGACGAGAACTAAAAAGACTGTGATTAAACAGCTATGTTGCAAAAAGTAAACTAGTTAGTGAAACTAATCGGAATAAAAGACTCAAACTTGTCAAGGAACATTACGATTGGACTGCTTAGCAATGGGAGAAAATCATGTAGTCTGATAAGTCCAGATTTAAACTCTTCCAATATGATTGACGCGTCAGGGTTAGAAGGGAACCACATGAAGCATTCAACTTTTCATGTGCTGTATACACTGTGCGAAGAAGTATTATGATGTGGGGTTGTATTATGATGTGGGTCCATTAAGTGAATTTCGAAGGTGGAAACCGTGAGTCCAGTTTCTATATAATCAGCGCAGGATTCTTTGAGAGAATACGATATCGAGAAAATGAGATAGATGTCTCTCTGACAGGACGCAAGTAATGAGAACGAGAACGAAAGGAAGAAAAAGTATGGACGCAGAGGATAGAATAAAGATACAGTGACGAGAACTAAAAAGACTGTGATTAAACAGCTATGTTGCAAAAAGTAAACTACTAGTTAGTGAAACTAATCGGAATAAAAGACTCAAACTTGTCAAGGAACATTACGATTGGACTGCTTAGCAATGGGAGAAAATCATGTGGTCTGAGAAGTCCAGATTTAAACTCTTCCAATATGATTGACGCGTCAGGGTTAGAAGGGAACCACATGAAGCATTCAACTTTTCATGTGCTGTATACACTGTGCGAAGAAGTATTATGATGTGGGGTTGTATTATGATGTGGGTCCATAAAGTGAATTTCGAAGGTGGAAACCGTGAGTCCAGTTTCTATATAATCAGCGCAGGATTCTTTGAGAGAATACGATATCGAGAAAATGAGATAGATGTCTCTCTGACAGGACGCAAGTAATGAGAACGAGAACGAAAGGAAGAAAAAGTATGGACGCAGAGGATAGAATAAAGATACAGTGACGAGAACTAAAAAGACTGTGATTAAACAGCTGTGTTGCAAAAAGTAAACTACTAGTTAGTGAAACTAATCGGAATAAAAGACTCAAACTTGTCAAGGAACATTACGATTGGACTGCTTAGCAATGGAAAAAAATCGTGTGGTCTCATAAGTCCAGATTTAAACTCTTCCAATATGATTGACGCGTCAGGGTTGGAAGGGAACCACATGAAGCATTCAACTTTTCATGTGCTGTATACACTGTGCGAAGAAGTATTATGATGTGGGTTTGTTCCTGTTCGGCTGGTGTCTAGGCTCAGAAACACTATCCAACGATAAAACGAAGTCAGTTGTGTATCTGAACGCACTGAATGACCAGCTTGTTTCATCAATGGAGTTTTTCTTCCTTGAAGGCAATAGACTATTCGAGGATGACAATGCCACGATTCATCGAGCTGAAATTCTGAAAGATTGGTTTGAGGAGCACAAGGCATTCGCACACTTAAATTGGCCTCCACAAAGTACTGACCTCAATCCCATTGAGGGTATGTTGTATAAACTAGCATCTAAAATGCAATTCCACTCTTCCTTCATCGAGAAAGAATCTTGGCGAAATGTTACTTCAAATCTGGACAAAAATATGTATCGAGATATTGAATAAACGCATTGACGCAATACCAGTCGAATATGTTCTGTAATTTGTGCTAAAGGCTGTCCAGCAAAATATTAAAATGAACGACTTATTCTGGCCACCACGCAAGGTGGGTGGAAGACGGGAAAAGATAATTAAACAATGTTAAGAAGAGGTAACTGGGAATGGTTAGAGTGAGAGAAAGAGCTAGAGTATGAAATAAATTTTTTTTAATCAAAAGTTTGACGACGAATGTGAAAGAGGAAAAGACAAAGAGCTAAAGTAAGGGGCAAGAAAAATAAAGTATGGAATTGCAAGAATCAGAAATATGCTTAATGAAATAACAGATATGTCTTAAAAAGAGAAAAGGGAAAACGCAAAAGAAATCGAGATGCTATATGTAGAAAGAATGTGAGGACGTGATATAGAAAGGAATAATTGGTATCATGAAAGAGAATGAGAGAGCAGAAGATAACGTATGATATCGACATACAATGACAGTGAATAGTGAAAGAAATAACGATAGAGCAAGGGGCAATGAATGTGAAAAATAAGAAGTAATTGAATAAACACTGATTATGCAGCAAAAAAGGTTCAGAGGATCATTTGCAGAAAGTGCACAGAAAACGTATGAGAAAATGGAAGAAAAATTAAAGGACGTATCTCTTTTGGTGTGCTCACTGCAAAGCAGATTATCTTATCTTCCAATTCTGATATTAACAGTAGAATAGAAATTTTAATCTTGAAAAGTATTAAATGGCGGGGAAAATTTTTGATTGAAAACAGAAGCCTATCAAAACAAAAAACCCAGCATAACGGACTAGTCTAGAATGAATTACTGAGAAAAGAAATTGAATTCCTGGAACGTTTAGAAGAAAAGTAATTTTTATTTAATCTTAAATTTTTATAATTGCAAGAAATAATTTAATTTTTTTAGTAATGTTTACTCAAATAAATTAAACCCATCACTTACATCACCTTTATATCAACTTCTGTATCGTTGTGATTTCTGAGTCCAAAATGATTAAAAATAAAGATTGAGCTCCGATTCTTAATTATGAAATGTCGTTATTGACAGCTATTGAGAAATGGCAGGTTTTTGAACTATAATATCATGAAAAATAGTAAAAGAAGACTGCATTAAATTCTCGTCCAGTATCTCTCATGTTATATTGTTTTATTTTCTCATTTAAATCGAACTGTGTTAGATTGATTAATCTATTACGCAAAGTTGTCATCCCTGTCGGTTTCTGTTTTGGATCTCTTTCCCCAGAGAGATCTCGAGGTATGTTGCGTCCTGTATAAAAGAACAGCAACATGACAATACATTTACATGACGGAAAACATTACTTGGCGCAGCTTGGCCGGAATCTGACCCTTACTCCATAAAAAACAACCACCCAACCCTTAATAACATGAATACTTGACAGCAGAACAGGTAATTTGGTTCTCGATTTCTCCCTTATTTTCAAACTGTCCCGAAGAGAACGGACAATTTACAAAAATATGAAAAAAATCCATGAATAGTTCAACGTCCTCCCGAAAAAAGTTCGTTAACAGTTCGCAAAACAGGCGATCATTAAAAGAGGCTCTACTGCTTTCCACAATTGCCATGCCGACCCGAAATAGTCCACCCCAGAACAAATAAAAAGGAGCAATACGAAACCTAAGTAGCCCCGAGAGGAAAGACCATCCGACTTAAAAGCCTGGCATTCGGGTATAAAACAAAACGACACCCGCACCACGACAGTAAGTTTCATTTTACCCTAACAAGGTTTTCCTTGGAAAAGCGCTTCCTATTACTTTCCAACTCCCACGCACACACCGCTATTTCTTTTACTACTGACAACAATACTCAATCAATGGAACGACTAATTTCCGTAACTTCATCACACAAATGGCTTGAAGGCGGAAAGTGGAAATTGGACAGGAAATTAAAGATGGTAAAACCCCCAGTATATTACTCCTTGGAGGATTTGGTCTGAGGTTCGGCGGCCATTATCCCAGAAGATTTGCATTTGCATCTGGTTTTTAATGGTTTGCGGTTATTAGATTTGCAAGTGATGATGCTCATTGAAAATGTAACGAATGCGGTGAAGTGGAGTAAATTATTCCTTCCGGTCAAATTAAATCAATCGAATTGAATGCTTTGATTGACTCTTTGTGGCAATGGTACTTTGGAGAATTGATTGAGCGTAGTTAGGGGCTTTGGTTCGGAATCTGAGTGTTTGAAGGTTCCGAGGTGCTTTAATTAGCTTCTAAAAGTTTCGAAGCAATTGATGCTTTAATTTACTTTACATATTGTGTTTATTTCTTATTCAGAGGTAAAAGCATACATACAAGGATAATATATATAGAGTTGTGTAAGTTTTTTTTAACGGTTTGAGGTTATTAGATTTGCAAGTGCTGATGCTCGTTGAAAATATAACGAATTCGGTGAAGTGGAATACATTATTACTTCCTTGAAATAAATCAAAATTAATGCTTTTATTGATTCTCTTTGAGATAATGGTTCTGTAGAGAAGTTATTGAACGTAGTTAGGGGCTTTGGTTTAGAATCTGAGTGCTTGAAGCCTTCGAGGTGTTTTGATTAGCTTTAAAAGTTTCAAACATAACGTCGTGTAGCAATTTATAGTATAAAGGTTACCAAGACAAGAGGGTATGTTTTAATTTGCTCATATATTGTGTTTATTTCTTATTAAGAGGTAAAAGTATATATACAAGGATATAAAGAATTGTGTAAGTGCTTTTTAATGGATTGAGGTTATTAGATTTGCAAGTGATGATGCTAATTGAAAATGTAACGAATGCGGAGAAGAGTAGTAAATTATCCCTTTCGTCAAATTAAGTCAATCGAATTGAATGCTTTTATTAACTCTCTGAGATAATAGTTCTGTAGAGAATTGATTGAGCATAGTTAGGGGTTTTGGTTTAGAATCTGAGTGCTTGAAGCTTTTGAGGTGTTTTGATTAACTTCTTAAAGATTTTAAAGTTTTGAAGATCGTGTAGTAATTGATAGAATAAAGGCAACCGAGACAAAAGTGTTTTAACGTTGTCAGTTTTCTAAACTTCAATGTATTCATTTTTTTAATTGAAGTTATTTACATGTTTTTATTTTTCATAAGACTTATTTTCACTACAATCTAGTTTTCACTTTAAGCAATCACTTCTTATGCTTCGACTTTTGTCTTGTGCGCTTAGCTGTTGACTTTTCCCGCCATGCTTAGCGCTTGGCTTTTATCTTATGGATGTAGTCAGCTCCGAGAACGAATCTCCGACTGGCGATGATTTGTCCATTATGTTCGTGAGGTATTTATTTGCATTTGTATTGACGAATCAAGGTTAAATATTTGATAGGATCTCCTTTAAATGGTTAATAAAAATCTTAACATTTCTCAAAGGTCACATAAATTTTAAATAAGTTATGTTTGTCTGCTTTAAAAGAAATAACTGAGTTGGTGAAATTTTTTATTATTATTGAAAAGTGGTTCTATAAATTAATTTCGTCACATTTGTCATCCAAAAAGATTGAAAAAGTTTTTGTTTAACCAAAAGATTTGCGTCACGGAGTGATATGGCATTGTGTTATTTCTTATACATAGATATAAAAAGGAAATAAAGTTGCTGTGTAAGTGGTTGTTTCAACAAATGAAGGATTCCTTAAGGCCCCGTTCACATGAGGCGTTTAACGTGCGTTTTACGTCAAAACAAAACGCGGGTAGCCAAAGTATAGAGTTCTACTGGAGTGTTCACATGCAGAAATCGCGAGAATCCAAGCGCTAGATAGCTTCAGCGCTTCAACAATCTGCGGCAGTACTTCCGCTTACGCATAGTATACAAGGAATATCTGCAAAAAGAATTAGTTGCGACTATTGACAAAAAAAAAATTTTTTTTCAAAGAAAATCATGTTTTGGTATCGATCTGATGTAAAATTTCGCGCTGATTTGAAATCCGTTGAAATTTTGACTCTATCTCTAACCATTAAAAAGATAGAAACTTGGATTAGGGAAATAAAAAACACAATTTAATACATAACAGAAACTGACCTCGAAAAACGCCCAAGTGGTGTTCACATGGTAACGCTCTAAAATTCTTATCAAACACGCATTGGAAAAAGTCCATGTGAAAGGAGCCTAAAACGTTTAGCTTTTAATATTTTGAAGTGACGACTTTATTCTGAAACTGACGAAAAGAAATAAGGTCTTGTTCTTTTGAATTTTCCCCCAGAAAACTATTTTAGCTGCGGATATTAAGTTAGAGATTTGATTTAATTTATGCAACCCATGGGTCTACCACATATAATGACAAAATGGATCGAAGGATTCTCCAAGAATAGGAGCTATTCAATTTAGATTATATAATTTATGCGACAAGTTTTCTGGATCTACAGATTAAAAGACCGCATAATTCTAACCAAATTTCTAAACCAAACACACATGTCTAACCAAATATAATTTGTGGTTTACTCCCAAATCGACATTGCAAGAGATTCTGCATATTTTTATATACCGTTAATATCGCTCTAACATTATACACCATTTTTATAAACTTATGGCCAAATGTTAAATTTATTTATAAATACTGCTCATTGCTACTATCCACAGTTGAAAACAAAATTATGAACATTAATTCTATACTTTGAACACATTTTAAAGTTGATTACGGTTTATTATTTTTATATATGATTATCATTATAAATCATGTATAATTTTAAAAGTAAAACAACCTTTTCTCTAAAAATTGACAAATTGAATTTAATATCCCTTTTGAATCCAGTTGCTCACTAGTAGCAGAACCAGATGATCATTTGCCCTTTACCATTATTTAATACGTTATGTGTTTCAGCATTCTTTCTTAAATAGAAAAGCAGATTCAAAAGAGAATTACTCGAAATTCATACACCAGAATCTACTGCGCATCAAACAAAAAAAATTTGATGTCAGTGTAGAAATTTTTTTTTCAACTTTAACTGTAAGCCTGTAAAATTGAGCTGTTAAGAACTTTACTTAACTAATCATGTCTCTTTACTTAATAATTCCGGTAAATGACTATAATTGTAGACCAATGACTTAGGGATTACGTTTTCAATAGAACGTTAATTAGCTGATTATGTCGCTTCTCAGGTGAGTTGGATTCTTCATTGCAAGTGTAAACCATTGCCTAAGCAATTGTGCTTCTAAGAACTTTAATTGGTTGCGTCGCTTCTAATGCTAATAAGTTTTCTTATATATCAGAGAAATATCATATATGAATATTTGCACAAATCTGCCTGCGCAAATTTCAACGTAGTTATTTGCGAAATAACGCTAGGCTACTTTTTAAAATATTTGCTTTTTATTTTTTGGTACAACCAAACTTCATCAAGACGAACTCGCTTAATACGAATTACTTTTTTGGGAACTGAATTCCAATCCCCATCAAAATACATATTCAAATAATGTTAACATTCGTTTAAGAAGAATTCGGGTTACACACTAATCGCCGGTTAAGACGAACACATTTTTTAAACTTAAGGGAAAACTGATTCTTCTCAGTCGAATTACGACATAAAGTTACTCCGAAATTGTAGAAGATTATTTGTGGAAGAGAGTGAAGAATAAATGAAGATTACGAAGAAGACGAAGGAATAAGCGTGCCTTCTTCGAAAGAAGCTAAGAATGGCTTAGAAATTATTCACCGCTTTCTGCTAGGCAGTGAAAATTGATCTGTTCATTTAAACAGCGTTGACCGCTTAAAAGATTTTCTGAAAGAATGCCACGAAAAAAAAGACAAAAATCGATAGCAGAACTATTTCAAGACGGAAAGGTCAGGAAATATCTGTCTAATCAAGAATTATCTGTGTATTAAGAATTATCTGTACAATTAAGAATAATCTGTAATAAGGAAGAACTTTTATCTGCGAAAAATGAATTGTACAGTAAGTAATGTAAATGCATTGATATTTTATTTTATTGTTGAAATAATGCTTTTTTATGAATTCGGACAACACGAACTACGGATAATACGATTTTTTTACGATCCGTGAAATTCATCATAACGAGGTTTAACTGCATTATTACTTTTTCAACTATTTATTTTATATGAATACATATTTATCTTAACGAATAGCTGGTATCCGTATCTGGACTGTGAGGCCGAGTAAGCTTATTTGAAGGGCCGTATTTGGCCGGCGGACCGGATAATTATTTTCGAAAGGTCGTATCTGGATTGCGGACCAGTTAAATCTATCTGGAGGGTGTATTTGGCCTGAGGACCGGTTAAACCAACCTCCCGGAGGGCCATATCTGGTTTACGATCCTGAGATGAATCTATTCGTTAGAACTTATTTATCTTACTCGTACGGTCCTTTAAGTTATGCGTTAGGTTTTCTGTGGTTGGTTTGATTAAACCTGACGAGAAAAACAGCTATTTATCAAATAGCTAATGATCGATCGATATAAGTTCTTATACAGAAAATTATCAGCCGATTTAATTCAAATTTTGCCTTGCGGTGCATCAATTACATCTTCGCATCCAGAACTTTCTTTTTCAATTTGATGCTCCAGTCTTCGGAGGGATGTTTTCGGCAGCTGAGGAAACCAATCGCTTGGAAAACACCCTCTCAGTGATCCCGTAAGAAAGAAATGAACAAGCCGCAGGCAATCTTGCGTAAATGATCGGCATTTGTCTATGTCAGGTTCTGGAAGTCTTTTCTGTGAGCAACCACAAATAAAAACAGATAAAATCCCTACAGGGAAAAAATATTCCTCCAAAAAGTTTTCTCTTAGTACTATTTCCCTGTTTTCTGTTGAACTAGTCGTTCCGTCATGGGCTTTCACTCTGATGTTTCTATGTTCTTTTTGCAGATCATGAAGAATAGTTTGAATAGCGAACCCACCCCCCGTGGTGCACCAGGGTATCGTAAAGTTGTTCTCAAATCGATCCTTGTAGTACCACAATGAGTAATGTTCAATTGGCCGGGCATTACGAAAAAGTTTGAATAGTTTAGTTTCTACGTATGTGATTACGATGGTACTGAATCTGTGCTTTGCTGATATAGTTCCATATTCCAAAGAACAACGTTTATAGAACCCATTGATACCTAATGTATTGTGAGCTTCATTACCTACTGCTTGATACAATCATTACAATCACAGAGGGAATATAAAAGTAGAGTGCGCAATGTTAACATTTGTATGGGCCCAGGATCATGTAACCAAAGCTCAGGATCAGTAAGTGACCCATGGAGTACTTTAGTCTGCAGGGTGGAAACGATCACTCATCATCTGATTGCTCTGCGGCAAGGGTGAAGACGGCCATCCATTGACTGGTCGCCGCGACATAGTAGTACGGAAAGCGTTTTGATTTTATTAGCAGCGATGTAGTTCTTATTAACAAATGGTTTCATAATATTATATTGATTTAAATCCATTCCTGTGAATTAATAGCGTTCT
Organism: Meta bourneti; assembly: GCA_933210815.1. Lineage (NCBI taxonomy): Eukaryota > Metazoa > Arthropoda > Arachnida > Araneae > Tetragnathidae > Meta > Meta bourneti. The sequence goes on from OW119928.1 coordinate 76,612,408, forward strand.
ATTAAATGACTGGTTGTAAACAATTATTTTGAATAACAACTCACACTAGCACTTAAACGTAAATCACAGAGTACTTAATGAGGTAAAGAATTATACGAATGAGTCACCAACTGGCTCATCTTAGAACTTGCAAACCACTATAAAATCCAGTTGCTGTGTAAAATAACGCAGTGACGAAAATGCAGTTCTAACTAACGCACCAAAGTATCTTTACGAAGGATTACTTTCGGTAGATTACAATTCGTTTTCAAATTCCGGAAAAACTACTCCAATGGTAGTAACAAAAATGATACTTTCATGATTAAAAAATATTTTTACATCAATGCATGAGTACTTTTATCTAGCAAAAGCATTTTTCATTGGCAAAGCATTTGCTTCTTTTTAAATGTCTGCACATATACTGTTTTTATTATAGCTTATCTTCATCAGAATGAAGCTGTACACTAAATGTTTTTTGTCACCAATATCTGGAAATGGCAGTTCATTCCTTAGATAAACATTTACCAATGTGAGTAAACAGACATTTCACCTTTTACGATTTTTATATCTAAGTATTTGCAGAATTTCCCTTGTTTTCGGTCAGTTTAGTGGATTGAATTTGTTTTTCTTTTAGTTTAATAAGTTTTTATACTGGTTTAAATCACTCAAGTATCTTCCTGTTGTTCTGTGTAATTCGTTATGCATCCTTGTAAGGTTATGCAGTTCGCGCCAGTTTCGGTGATTTTTTACGAGATAGAAATAATACTTTTCAGGGATGGCTTGAAGCATAAAATATTTTAAGATGTCTATTGTTGCTAATTGACCTCTACAATCTTATTCAGACCACTCTAATTGTTTTATATATAATAAATACCATAACGATGTTTCTAAAAATTTATGTATATGAAACATCTGGTGACATAAAAATATCTATGAATGGCTATTACTGTCAAGCTAAATGTAGGTGGCTGTAGCGTTTTTGGAGTGGAACGTACTTCCTGTAAGTGTTCTGGATGTGACGTTGCTTGGCTTGTTTTTCGAATACGATTTCAGCACTTCGCCAATAGAAATTCCAAGGAATGAATTCCGAATCGATATACGGCAATTCATTGGTCAACGCCAATTAGATTAAACGCCACCAAAACTGTAGTGAACTACATTTTAAGGTAACCCCAATACGTATGATGTAAGAGCATTCGGGTAACAGGAAGTAAAATCTCGGTTTACCGTCTGGCTTATTTGTTTAAACTGAAGATCTCCTCATATGTAAGCGCATACATTTACGCTCTGGGGTTCAATATCATAGAGGTAATGAGCAGAGGCATGGAATACAACTATGTATTCCAATTAGAGTTAATGTTTAACTTGCACAATTGTTCTCTCTATTTTTCATTTGCACTCTTGTACAACTTCAATATTTTGACACTCATGGTAGTTGTCTTCACGAGGTATCTGGCCAATAGCAAAACTGGTCAGATCTTGATGGATGAGATATCTCGTAATTCGAAGAAAACATACAAGATCTTGGTTTCGTCATCATAAAAAACGGCAATATCTTGATGACGAGATATCTCGTCATTGGCAAATTCGGCCAGATCTTGATGGACGAGATATCTCGTCGAAACCACTTGGAGGAATAAATACGAAAGATTAAAACGTAAATATCTTTAATAAAAGAGTGCATATCGTATATAAATATTTTGTCACACTTCTCGTCCTCACTCCAGGTACCATAGAACCACCGAGTCCTCCAATATGGGAACCTTTCTGTACAGAGTACCTTCCGATACAAACTTTAAGAGGATATGGAACACAAATTTAAACCGTATTCTCATAGGGATATATGTCCTCAAGGTTTCTATTGGGGCTCCATGGCTTGACCACCATGACCACCCGATTTATGATCCATCGATTTCTTCGATTCCCTCTCTGGGCGTATTTCTCTCATCTCTGTTGGTGAAATTTTCTTTGTTTGTGTTTGTCTATTACTTCACTTTGTCTGTCTTGTGTCTGGCACAATATGGCCCATGCGCCATAAAACCCGACCAACCCAACTCAACCCCCATCCATTTCTTCCTTTGGGGATACCTCACAGACATCGTGCAAGTCGTATTGTTGGGATTTTTTACGGCACAAGGGCCATAGTTGACCATGCTGCATCAAACACAAGAGAGACAACGACACACACAAAATTTGACTGACACAGAAGCGATAAATACACCCAGGGATGAATCGAACATGGCAGGAATCGAACTACAGCTCGCTGGTTGCTAGCACCCACCGAGCCACTACGACATAGTGTTGAAGACTTCGAAACTGACCTCGTCGCAAGAGTCACAGCTGCGGCTGTAAGTGTCCACGGAAAGAAAAGAAGTTTTTAATGTGTACGGTAATCCATGTGTTTATGCTATCAGGCGTACATTAATACTAGTTATCTCAACTTGGAGCCCCTAATAGGAAATTAAGTGTAAAATTAAAATTAGGAGTAGTAAAAATATCGTTCACATACTTGCTGTCTTGTTCCAGAACCCTAGTGTACCCTCTAACAAATCCGGATGGCGCTTGCCGATATAAATCTGTGAATAGGGTTTAATTTTATTCCTTACTTCCCCTTAAAATCTCTATACGAAGTTTTGAAACACCTCAGGTTACGAAACAAAACATTGAGCGATTCAGATATACTATCACTACGGGGTATTATTCTTTCATATTTAAACCTCAGTTCCTTTCGTATTCGACACACACTTTTTAAGTGTTTTTATAGATACCTATTGCATCCGCTTAACACACCATTAACTATCATGACAGTTCATCCTTCTTTTCTTCCAAGAACTGCGTGTCAGTTCAAAAAGCGTCAGTTCTGCGTGTCAAAAAAAGTGTTCAGTGACACTGCGTGTCACTGAACACTTTTTTTTTCAATTTATGCCCAAACGGAGCATTGTCATTCAAAACTCTTGCCAGATCAATTTAATCAACCAACGCAACAATAGTCAAAAAACGTTCACTCAATCCGATGCAGGTCCAACTTAACCCTCCTGGTAGTTGGCTCGACGGGGTATCTCATTGCAAAACTGACCAGATCTTGATGGACGAGATGTTTCGTCATTAGAAGAAAACTGACCAGGTCTTGATCTCGGCATAATCAAAATGTCGACAATATCTTGATGACGAGATATCTCGTTATTAGTAAAATTGATCATAAATTGATGGACGAGATATCTCGTCATAAGAAGAAAACTGATCAGATCTTGATGGACGAGATATGTCGTCATTAGAAGAAAACTGGCCAGATCTTAATCTTGACATCATCGAAAGATCGGTAATATCTTGTTGACAAGATATCCTGTCATTAATAAAACTTATCAGATGCTGGTGGACGTTGAAACCAATTGGAGGTTTAAGAGCATTGTATGCCTTTTGTTTGGATTGGTTTTAATGGCGCTAGGAACAAGCTGCCCCAAACACAAGATAAACTAAACCAATTTTGAAATCTTTGAATGAGGAAGGAAAAAAGAAAGCATATGAAAGCATAAGTAAAACTAAAGGGAGAACAGACCAACTAGGGTACCTCGTGTTTGTGATACCAGTGTGTTTTACTTGAAGAAAGTAAACTTCCTGAGGCTTGGCCTTTTGGAAATGCTCTTCAGGACAACTTCCTCAAAAATGTATAAATATGTCTTGGCAGTTTTACGGCTACATATGGTCAAGACCTACTGCTTCCAGAAGTACGGAAAACGCAGAAATGCGACTATATTTTTGAATGGTAGTTCTTATTTTTAAAAGTTTGTCTCTTTTCTTACCTCCTCTCTTACATTACCTCATTGTCAGCTCATCTTTAATTTTTCAAGGATGGCGTTTCAATAGTTATCGGCCTATCGGTTTATCCCGATAGGATGGATCCAGACGAACTAAGTTGGTTAAATAACCAAACGCAGCCTTTTCAAATGAAATATTCTCAACAGAAAAGGTTTGTTATTGATCTCCGAAATCACGTAATCAAGAAACACCGAAATTGTTTCCACATTAGTAAAAAAAGATGGAAAAGAAAAAGATTTAAGTATAAATTAAAAAAGGTTTATTTTTATAGCATGGTTGCATATTACTTATTAAGGCAGACTTCATATATAACTTACAGTTATTACTTGGAAGGCGATTTTTTATGTCTCAGTTTTTCGTTTTTAATGAGTACAATTTCCTAATCATTACTTTCAGATGACATTACACCCTTTCCGTACATGTTTGCAATTTCAAGAAATTTTTTCTAACTTTCAATGTTGACTAACGGGTGCATGTTTAAAAAACTCCTTTTTTCGATTTTTACCAGCCTTTGTTTACTCTAAAAAATGCGACCGAATAGCATTCTCAAGTTGCCTTATCCCGTTAACAAATGCTGTTTTCGTTGATACAGTTCACTTCAAAAACAAAGAAAAACTATTAACATTCAAAACAAAAATGCGCAAATGTGGTACTTTTGGACTAAGACTTCAAGACTAAGCGAAATTAAAAAATTCTAATAGAAGTTAGATTTTAATTTGAACCGAAAAGAAACCATATTGTTTAAAAACCTTGTCTTCGTTGGTGCAATTCACCTTCAAAGTAAGAAAAACTATTAAAATTCGAAACAGAAATGTGCAAATATGATACTTAATTTGGGACAAAAGAAGTATAAGACTAGGCGAATTTTTGAAAGAATATGTTAGAACTCAGATTTTAATTTGAGTGGAAATTAAACCATATTTGTTTGGAACAATTTTCGAAACAATGTGCAAGTGTGACACTTATTTTGGGACAAAGGAGTATAGGACCAAGCTAATTTCAAAAAATCTCAGAGCCTCGATCTTAATTTGAACCCCACCAAAATGAAACCATTTAGGTAAATGCGCTTTTTTCTTCAAGTACAAAAGCAGATTTTACGGATAGAAATTTCGCGTCACTGACATTTCACAAGCATTATCACAGCGCTATGCCTCACATTGAATCAAAACTGCGAATCGACGCAGCCCACTGTTACGTCACAGGTTACGTCAGAACCAAACGACGGGCGACGGTGCTGCCTCCAAGGCACCGTGCTCTAATACAGTCGGGAAAAAAAGATGACTACAGGAAGATGCGGCTGCCGACGGTGCATTCCCGAAATTAGAGCTTCAGAAAATTTTAGGCTGCGACGCTCGGAAGTGACTTGACTCCCGAATCGGACCAGCTTTTTAAGGACTCCGAAGAAAACCCCCTTCTATTTTCACATCGATTTTAGATAAAGATCCGGAATAACTTTCGTGTACGATCACGCCTTCTGTGAAACATTACCGTCCGATGTTGTGACCCGGCGAATGCTTTCGGTGAGATTGAACGTGTGCGAACTTATTTTTATAAGTTTGTTGTAGACAAACGAAAGAACTTGCGATAATTGTGCCTTTAGGAATGGTTTGTTTAGTGCGCTGTATAAATATCGATTGAGATGAAAGATTTTCAGTGACATTAAGCTCGATAAATATGCGTATAGGAAAGTTTTTCTGTTGTAGATTGATTTTTCGAATTTACCGAAGTGAAATAATCAAATGAATTATAACGGAATGCAATTTGAAAACGAAAAGGCCTTAATTATTTCTAAATCTTCATAAGAAATTCTGCGTTCTAATCTATTTGAAAATTAATAAAAAAAAATTTCTGCATTAATGTGATTTAAAATAAACTTATATTTAAAACACTTCGTGATTCGTTCGGATATTTAAAAGAGAAAACTTTGACACACTTCCGTAAATTGTCGAGCTTGTGTAGAAACAATAGACAAAATTCCAAAATTTGGTATAAAAAAAATCGTTTGAGGAAAACGTTAACAATCCGAAAGTCAATTTGATATGCAAAATATCGTTTGAGAAAAACTTTAACAATTCGAGTCAATTTGATACTTAAAAAAAATCGTCCAAGGAAAACGTTAGCAATTCGAAAGTCAATTAGAAACAGCTTTGTTTCTTTAGAGAAAATTTGCACGAGTACCACTTTTAATCTCTCGTGAAAGCCAAGTAATCCAGACGATTTTTTGCACGAATTTGTTATAAAAGTACTGCGTAGTTGTCCCCATTTTCAGAAATCAGTTACAAAGAACCTAAATCAAAACGTCCAGAACAAACACATTCCGAATGAGCCTCATACATTTCCGATCCTCAGAAAGAGACCATTTTTAAAAAACTGTCAGAGTGGAGAGAAGGCTTAACTATTCCCAGCAGAAAAAAACATTCAGAAGGGAGAAACGGATAGAAACGCATTCCGATAAAATGAGATACTTCGTCCTTTTTCTTATTATCACGTCCTGCACGGTCGTTTGTCCTTGTGACGGACATTCACGGGACAAACGAGAGAGCGGTGGTCCACCCCAGACTACACCTGCCGCTGTCCCAAGTACAGACGATTCCACGGACCACCCCGTGACAAACGATAGCGGGGAGAGCCACGAGAGGAAACACATCAGCATCTTTGTGGTCGACTTTGCCCATATATCTACCCCTTTTATCATAGCTCTGTGGATAGCAATAGCATGCCTGGCGAAAATTGGTGAGTTGACTAAATATTGTGTTTCCTGGCATTTTGTTTTTATATCGATGCCTGCATATAAAATATGAAACTGTAAATGAATGCAACCAAATGTTTTCGTTACTTTAACAGTTGTTCAATTCATCAACTTGATGTTTGTTTTCAATACTTTCTTTTAATCTTCTGATGTTCACACACATATCGTCGGCTTAGATCAGAAACTCATGACCTGAGGAAAAAACACATTTTACACTACAACCGTTTAAAGACTACCAGAAGTTTTTACATTAAAAATAAAATTATATAAGCACTTTCTTAGTTATATTTCTGTTGAAATAGATTACAATACGATGATATATTTCTCCATCATGATGTAAACAAGCGTCTAGTGTCAAAAACCGCATTTCCCAAAAATGTGTTTGAGTTTCTGCTCTAAGCCGACAATATATCCATTCTGTAACTTAGTCTTCCCTGCATTACTTCTAACCAGTTTTGACTCTCTTGACCAATAGAATCTTTAGGGTTATTTAAGCCCATGGATGTGGATTATGTCTGTTGTGGGGAAAAGGCAATTTTACACTACTCGGAAATCTCGTGATCCTCAAAGGGTTAAATAAATATAAATTATCTTAAAAAGAGTATTAAAATAAAAATTAAATTTCATAACATCTGGCATACATTGTTTTTATGTTAAAAAATTAGCAATAAAAATAAAAATGTAAAAGTGCAAAATGTAAAATTTTGGCGATGATTCTTCAAGTCTGACTTTAAAAATAGATGAAAATTCCAAATCAAATATGGAATTTTCATCTATTTTTAGATGGAATAACAATGTCATCTCAACAAAATGCAAGAAAGTTGCAACGTATGGATATTCATGTCTGTAAACATAAAAAAAAACAAAGTAAAATATGATTAATGCAAAGACGTGAATTAAATGCTAGGTATAAAATCTAAATGATAAAGAAAACTAAGCAATGTCGGATGTAACAGAATAAGTCGGATGTAACAGAATAAACAATAAAATATTAAATACAAGAATTCAGGTTTGGGGATGGCATAGTATATTTAAAAACACGTAGCATCGTTTCTTGAAAATTGACACAAGTCATAAGGTAAATTTTACAGGAGAAACAAACATCGAAAATCTTGAGAAAATTTTACTTCTCAATTTGAAATATATGTAGAATTCGTTAATATCTTTATTATATAAAATGGTAGAACAGTTTCTAATTTGATATCGTTATTTTTTCGGGTTAAAAAATAATCGTTTGCTTATTATTTTTCTTGAGTAAGTGCGGTGTATATTATTTTAGAATATATATTGAAAATCCGCTAAAAGCTATACATAAGTTATTTCCAGAAAAGTATAAGAATTTGGTCTTTAGTTTAATTGGATCATGCTCCAATAACACGATGTCGGTGTTTCAAACTTTTCAAATGTTGTGATAATTAAATTCTTGTGATTATAACTTAAATGCACTTTTCCGTTTCCAAGCTATCCTCAATTTCTTTTTCACCAAACGAGAAAATTTGGAACATCATTTTTATGTAAACATTTTTGCAAACACGTTACATACACACGTAGGCTACAACAGATATAAAAATATATTTACAAATAACATGTGCATACAACACACTGTCAACGCATTAAAGCAAATAGCTTTAGAATTATAGAACTTTTCGTATGCTATGAATAGAATATTAAAAAAATTATTGTACACAAATAAAATGAACAAAATTGCAACTTATTATGATGTGTATCGTATTTGGTACAAGACTGAATAAGTTTTATCTACCCAGAAAGAGTTAAATGAGTTTTTAAATTGTAATAATGCTTTATTACTCTCAAATGTAAAAGTTTCCTACTTTTATGTTCCATAGAACGTAAAAAAGTTACCCTGAAAAAAAGACTATCTTTAACATGTAAAAAACAACTTTTTCTTTGGGTGCCTTGAATTAAATTTGAGTATTGTAACATGTCTTATTTGTATTTTTAAACGCTCTCTAAATATGAATACTAATTTGTTGTGAAAATTTCTATAGAAAACATTATTATATTAAATAAATACATTCAGAGTTCAAAGACAGCTGTGTTAATCATCAAAGTAAGATTTAAACTAATGATCTGAAGTTTGGAAAGAGATTCTAAAAACGCGACATCACTTTATTAATGATGCACCATACTAGTTTGAAGGGTTCATTTAACATTATTTCACACTTTTCTTGCTTCATGATGTAAGACTGGAAAATTTTGTGTTTTGTTGTAAATTTGTTCTCATATTCTTTTGTTCTTTATCTGTTTCATTATAATTCTGTGAAAGGCTCGTAAAATTGGCATTCAATCAATTTTTCATTCTAAAAGAGAACAAACCTCCTTTGATCTACGATTTTAACAAGATTCTAGAGAGCGGATGATATATTAAATTCATTCCATCCAAAATATCTAAAATTTTCACTGACAATTTTTCTGAAATTCGAAGCATTTGTTTTAACGCTGTATAAGCTTAAAATATTAAATAACAAGCTTCAAATAAATTTAAATTAAACAAATCATTTTTCTTTGAATAAAAATTTGAATAGCCTGTTGTAAATATTGAAATTTGTTCAAGCATTTTCGTTTCAAGACTAAGACATCTTCAAATTTGTATGCCATTTTAGAAATTAAAACTCAAATGACGTATTCATCAAAGTATATAAATTGTGATCACATTTAAGTTATAACTGGACTCCAGCAAAACACAGTAGTATATTTATATTTACTATATCGTCATAAAAATTTTCGGAATGCCCTTAAGGAAATAACGGGTTGTGTTTATGGGAAAGAAAAATATTATAACCAAAGAAATTTAAGAATATTTTTAAAAATTTCTAAATTATTTAAAATCATTATTATGGTTGTGAAAAAGTTTTAGTTGAACATTTCATTTCAGTTCCATATCGGATGAATTTTACATTTTTCTTATTACATCATGGTATTAATATTTCATGGCGTATTATTTTTAGAATAATTGCTAATTTTCTGCACATGAGTTTTGCGTGTAGCATATGCTTGGGAATTTATTGTTGATTAATTCATGCATATTAAATATATAGCAGCGACTTATTTATTTCAATAATCATTATCTCATTCTCTTATCGCAATCTATTACGATATTCATCATCTTATTCACTCATCACATCTAATGTGATATTCATTGCCTCATTATTTCCTTTTAATTCCGAATGGACATTTAATAATTGAAATATTGAACACAAAGCTGTGGTAAAGTCAACTTTACTAAATTATATTTATTTGAATTTATTTATATAAATTATATTTACATGAAGCACTTCTTTCAGTTTATGGTGGCAGTTATGAGAAATACATGCATTTTATGTGTCGTCGTAATGGAATTAATAGTATAGTTATTTAAAATATTTACAACTATTGTTCTAAATTATTTCTTAGCCAATGAGAATTGCATTTCATTGGGAATGTAAACTGAAAACGGTAAATATATTGTGTCTAAATCATATTGAAAGCTATTGTATTCTAAAAGCATCTCTCATCTCTCTCTCTCTCTTTATATATATATATATATATATATATATATATATATATATATATATATATATATATATATATATATATATATATATATATATATATATATATATATATATATATATATATATATATATATATATATATATATATATATATATATCTTCCGTGTTAGGTCGAAAGGGGCTAAGTCAAAATGGCTAATTTTCAGAATGCTAAGTTTAATATTTCACTTTTTCTCACTAATACTCAGGAAAAAGAAGCATGCCATGATATAAATAATTGTAATTTAGATTAGTAGATTAATTTAGTTTTGAATTTAAACATTCTATATTACTTTTAAAATTAATGCTACACGTCAAGTGTCTTATTAATTTTATCCTATCGACCCATCAAAAGTCAGACTTAACCCCTTTTGCCCTGACATGGAAGATATATTTCACTAACATACGAGGCACATAAATTGCCGATATTTGTATATTAACGAATGAAAACAAACGAATATAAACGATAGTAATTTACCGCTGCTGAATTCCATCGTCAGTTTCGCCACTTAGTTTAAGTATGGTTGATTTGATTTATGGAGTAGCATAATATTTATAAAACTACACAGATGAGCTCGCCGCTCTAATGAAATTCCTCAGCAGTCTGATGACAAGGCAAAGAGAAATCTGCAAGAGAGAAATCAACGCAAAAAAAGAGAATGTGAGCGAACGGGAAAATATGTTTAGATTAAAAAATACCGAAAAGTCAAGAGAGCAGAATGTCATTGAAGTAGATTTTCTGATGACAATGTGGAAACACGACTGAGAACTTCAGCGTAGATTTTAGGCGCAGGTCTGCTAGTATCAAATATTTTACAATACAATTTAAGTATTTGAACTCTGGCTTAATAATATGTCGGGGGTATGGAATGATCCAACTACTGTCATGATTTATGTCGGGAGACAGTGTGATGATTCGAGTCGGCTCATTGTTCACGTAGAGGTGAAGACTCTTTCTCTCTGGGCACTTTTAATGTGATCAGAGTATCAGAAAGACTGCATTAACCCTCCTGGTGGCTATCATTAGCAAAACTGACCAGATCTCGATAGACAAAATATCTCATCAAGAGAGGTAAACTGACCAGATATTGATCTTGTCAGCATAAAAAATCAGCAATATCTTGACGACGAGGTATCTCGTCATTAGGAAACTTGGTCAGACCTTGATGGACGGAATATCTCGTCAAAACCACTTAGAGGGTTAGATATTATAGATTAGCTTTCCCGTTGCACCGATAGAGACGGACACTTGTTAGAAAAGTTTTGATATTTATTAATAAACTAAGGACGATACAAAACTAAAAAACACACGGATCAATTCTTTTTTGCGCTCTTTCTCCAAATTTTTCAGAAGGGCCGCGGTAGCCCAGTAAGAAGAGCAAAGGATTTCAAACGGAGGGTTGCGAGTTCGAAACTCGGTCCATCCGAAGACCGTCGTGTACACGGTCTTTTAAATCTGTCGTGGCCTCAAATGTCCTCACGTTGGCGTGGTGTGGAAGTTAGGAGAGTGGGGTGCCAGCTCACAGGTGTTGTTCTCGTCATCTGACCGTGGTTCTAAATTACGAGGCGTTGTCCTTGATCTTTCCCTTCGGGATTGCTCCCGGACCGTCGCCAATAGCTCGTTGTGTTGCTCCACTGTGGCGTTAATTAACTACCCACCTACCAATTTTTCAAAATTACAAGTTAAATTTTTCATCACGTTCAATATTATTATTGTTAGTTTGCATGTGTATAATTAAAAATACATTTATTGAAATCACAATTTGCGAGTGATTCATAAATACACTGCTGGCCACCGTAAATGCAACACCCTGAAGGAAGCATGCAAATAATATGAAATTTACAACATGCATTAGCGGAGGTGAGATATGCAAATGATTAGAATTTCAGCGCAGACGCACATCACGCGCGCCTGTGGCGCCACTTCAAAGCGCTATTTAAGGCTTGGAGATTTCGACGATTTCAAGTACGGCAATTGTGTTTTTCTTGTGGTTTTTCAAAAAAAACGATCAATTATGCCTCGTAGAAAACAGCGATCATCTTTTGATCAAGTATCCGAGTTCGACAGAGGAAGGATAGTGGCCTACCGAGATTGTGGATTATCTTTCAGGGAAATCGGTAGTCGTGTTGGACGAAACCAAACAACTGTAATGCGGATATGTGATCGTTGGATGCAGGAGGGTACGACGGACCGACGTGTTGGATCGCATCCACCTCAGTGCACCACTTCACGTGATGACAGGCATACTGTGCGTATGGCAGTGACGGATCGCTCAGCCACATCACGAACCATATCACAGCACATTCAGTCTGTACCGCATCATCCAGTGTCTGCGCGTACCATTCGACGCCGTTTACAGCAGAGTGGTCTGTCCGCAAGACGTCCATTGCTTCGTCTACCCTTGACGCAGAACCACAGACGTTTCCGCCGCCAATGGTGCGATTAAAGAAGGATGTGGACGGCAGAATGGAATGAAATTGTCTTTACTGACGAGTCACGCTTCTGTCTCTAACACCACGATGGTCGGATTCGAGTCTGGAGACACCGTGGAGAGAGGATGCTGAACAGCTGCGTTGTGCACCGCCACACTGGTCCTGCACCGGGTATTATGGTATGGGGTGGTATTGGATATCACTCTCGCACTCCTCTAGTACGCATTGCCGGTACTTTAAACAGCCAGTGCTACATCTCCGAGGTGTTGGAGCCAGTTGTCCTTCCTTACCTTCAGGGCTTGCCCACAGCCATATTTCAACAGGATAATGCGCGACCACACGTGGCACGCATTGTCCAAGGGTTCTTCGTCAATCGCCAGATTGAATTGCTTCCCTGGCCAGCTCGCTCTCCGGATCTTTCGTCGATAGACAACATGTGGTCCATGGTTGCTCAACGATTGACCCAGAATACATCCCCAGCTGCCACACCAGATCAACTTTGGCAACGTGTGGAAGCTGCTTGGTCTGCTGTACCCCAAGAACACATCCAAAGTCTCTTTGAATCAATGCCGAGGCGTGTGGCAGCGGTGATCTCCAACAATGGCGGCTACTCTGGCTACTGATTTTGGCAGGAACCACACTTCACAGAAGTCTATAAATTTAATCATTTGATACTTGGTCAACATGTTATCTACAAAATAAATTTTGTTGTGATATCTCTTGTCTTTCTTGGTGTTGCAATTTGGGTGGCCAGCAGTGTATATCACGACACGACACCGTTTACATATAAGCATAACAAAAAATTAAATTCTCGGAGCACTTGAACCCTTCAAAATAATAGGACTGATTTTCTGAAGAAATGTTTAAAAGAGAAATCTACAGCTGTCTAGTACATATCAAAATATAATAATTTGTAATAAATAGATTTTATTGCATTCGATGCAATAAAATCACCGAATCATCAACGCATGCATCAACGAATCGAAATTCTAAGATTTGAAATATTAATCCCAAGTGAAATAATCTTACTCATAAATTGCAACAAAAATCCCCTTTCTTCAGTTTCTCAGACTTAGTTCATGCACACACAATTACCCCAAAGATCACTCCATTAAATTATTATTTAAACATTCTCATCATCAATTTTGACAAAAACGACAACATGAATGAATTCCAAATGAATTTTGATTCGTTAATAATATATCACCTACTAAATTTGGAAAAGCAGTAAAATAAAAAACGTAAATATGAAATTTTTAATCTATGAGTAAATAAAATATTTTTTCCCATTGTTGGATGAAAATCCAGCAGTATCTTTCATATTCCATTGAAATCTCAAACTGAAATGAAATAAATAAATACCATACTGGTTATTTATCAAGAGCTTGAAAATAGAACTTTATCTCAAACTGATTCGATCAGAGTGAAGAAGTTGAAAATCCCAATGGCTTAGAAAGGAAACATAAAACTATTCTTAACATTTTATTTTTTATAAAATGAAATTTAATTTTCTTTTCAATATTATAAACTAATTTTATTTATTTCTTTTAATTTGGATAAACTTATTATTTTACAAAATAAAAATACCCAGTGCAATAGGTATTGAGGTATATATTTAGAATTGCCTGGTACATTTTTTATCATACATTTTACTAGGAATTGTTTTTTATCCTTATACTTCAGAAAGAACTTGCTTTCAAGAAATGTCGAAACATATCCGAGTACTTAATAATTCATTTTTTTATTGATTGGTTTGATTTATAACGTGATTGCATTGTGAAAAGATCAAATATCGACATAGAGAATAGTTTCGAATACTTTGTTATAAATTAATTATATTTAAATAACATCGTTTAACATTGTGATAAATTTGTTCGATACAACTTGTTCTAAAACGTCAGCCTTACTTCTGACAAATTGACCCCAAATTTAATAATTTATAAATGAATATTTTTGTATCCTACTTTAATAAACAAGCTTTTTAAAGAAGAATGAAAAGCTAATGTAAGCGACAAACTCTGTTCCTATCTCTAGCGAATATCTTAAAAAACAACTGCTAAGAATACCATTGAAATGACTTGTAATATGTATAGTGTGGGTGATGAGTTGCAAATGTGCAATTCGCATGATCAGCACTTAGCTGAAAAATGATATTGCAATTCACGGTCAAGGATTTCGTACCTTACATAACGTGAAAGTTATATGGCTCATATTTTGAATTCGAATTACATCACGGCATCTTTATTATACGTTTTAGAAAATTAAGTCTTTTTATAAAGTGCTTCCTTCTTTAAAAAAAAATATTTGATCTCAACGAAATTCTCATCAACGCCATCACATAAATTAGAGAAGGTATTCGTTAGTCGCATTGCCTTACTCTATGGAATTAAATTTTTAATTTGGATAATTTTGTTGAAAAATATACGTATTGTATCCAATAAAACATCTGGAGTCGATTATTCGGTTATTTCAAAATCTGAAAGAATTTTTTAATGCTTTACTTTATGTTCATCCTTACAATGTTTACTACACTAATGCTCATAAATTAAGGATATTTGAGAATCACAGAAAAAAAGTGTATTTGAGCAAGAATTTCTGATGGAATAGAAGCACACATCTTTTCTGGAATAATGTGCTTGTGTTTCAAGCTGAAGTAAGCAATAAGATGGCGCTGAAAGTACGTCATAAGGAAAATAGCAGTCCGTGGAGTGTATAAAAGGAATCGTTGCTGTGAGGATGTGTAGTTCACAACCGGCGTGTAAGCCTGAGATTGCCATAGACGAATAGCTATGACTCAGAGGACGCACATGGACGATTTTTTACGTGGCAGAATTATCGGTCATTTGAAATGTGACCGCACGTAGATGGAAGTATCCCAGGAACTGGGAATCGCAGTGTCATATCGAGGCTGTGGCAGTGGTTCCAAGAGGATGGAAACGTAAGTAGATGCTAAAACACAGGTCGTCCCCGGGTTACAACGCCGCAAGACGACCGGTATTTGGAAATAACTGCCAAAAGAAGAAGGCAGAGTACAGCAGCAAGCCTGTCCCGACAGCTATCGGCATCCATGGGTACCACAGTTTCGAGGCATACCATGTACAGACGGTTGGGAGAGTATGGCCTATATGCCCGCAGGCCTGTCAGATGTGTTCCACTCACAGCAGCTCACTGTCGGTGCTGGTTAGCCTGGTGAAGAGAAGATGCTAACCGGACACCAGCAAAGTGTGCTTGTGTGTTGTTTACTGACGAATCCAGGTTTTCCCTGCAATCCGATTCAAGTCGTGTCTTCATATGGAGAGCACCAGGGACCAGTTACAACCGAGAAAATGTCATTGAACACCACCGCTACGGTGGCGCTGGACTTCTGGTTTGGGGTGGTATTATCCTTTGTTCTCGAACAGTTCTCCGTGCATGGAACCATGACAGGCCAGATTTATCGGGATATCATTCTGCAACAACACGTTCGTCTGTTCAGGGGTGCAATGAGCGCAGATTTTCTCTTTATGGATGACAACGCTCGTTCTCACCGTGCAACCAACGTGGACGAATGCCTTGAAGAAGAGGATATCACCTATTTGGAATGGCCGGCTTTCTATCCCATGCATGGGACGTGCTCGGCGACAGGTTGCAGCACGTCATCCACCTTCTAGGTCTATTCCAGAACTTCGCATAGCATTGATTCAAGAGTGGGATGGCTTACCACAAGACCAGTTGGATAATTTGCTGCTCTGCATGACCAGACGTTGTACTAACTGTATTGCAGCACATAGCAGACATACAGCCTATTAACCTTCATACAAATCGTATACAGTTTGGTTTTTCTGTACGAGACTTGTATTCTCCATTTGCTCCAGGGAGCATTTCCCTTATTTTATTGGGTACTGTGGTACATGTACCATTTTTCGTTCTGTACCTTTTTTGTATTAAACAGGCTTTATGTTTACAGTAATTTTGCTGTGCTTTTTAGGCTTAATTCGTACAAACTGTCATTATCCTTAATTTATGAGCATGAGTGTATTTTGAATGTCAGAATTTATTTATTAACGTATTATATTAATACTTTAGGCAACTATGAATGAGAACTAGCAACAGTCAATTGAATCCAGTTCTTTACGGTAAAAAATAATTCAAAACAGTTATATTTTTGATACTATTTAATTCCTACATCTAAACTAATAGCTGTTTAATAAGATGGCGAAGTTCGAAACTTAAATCGTGGAAACTACTTAGCTATTTCTGAAGATTTGTCGGCCAGGTATGAAAACGCGTATTTTTTCAAAATTTACTTGTCTTGTTTAAAAGATTTTATAATTCTCATGGTGAATAGTAGTGAGAGCTTGCAAGTGAATAGTGAATGCTCGTGACAACTGGCTAATAGAGTATTTGTTAACGTTGTTGTGTCTTGATATTATATTAATTAAAAACGTGCAAAATATAACATTAGTAAATGTATTTTTAATTATCCTATAATTGAAACTGTAACCATGATATGGAATGTGATGAAAATTAATTTGGAATTTATATATTTTTTGAAGAATAAGAGACAATGTAAAAAAGTGTTGATTAGTGTTCTTCGTAGTTTTGTTTTGTTCTTACTTTTAAATATATGTAAAACTTTTTATAAGTGTTCGTCCCCATATTATCTCCCGACATTAAATGATAACAGCGGTGGGATCATTTAATGTTACAACATTAACCAGTAATTCATCCGGTTTAAAAACCGCAAATGAATTACCAGTTTTGGGGATTGTTGAGTTACCGTTACCGTTTTTCTTATCTATGATAGTTTATTATTATTTTAGCTTCATTTTTAAGATCATTCTTCAGGGATCAATTTATACGATATCAGTAGAAACAAATACCGCTCTATGCTAGTAGTGGTATGCAAATGTTAAATGTTCAGTTATACAAATGTGGCCTCCCACTCAATAAGTTTAGGGACCCTTAGTTTGATTCATCCATTTTGTATCTTTTGTTGGGAGACAAAAATTAATTGCATCCCTATTTCAAACGAATTTGTGGAAGGATATAAATTGCGCAGTAAATTTTTATAAATATTTTCCACGATAACAAAATAATATTGCGTCTTTGCTTTCAATGCAACAGCAATTGATGTCATTTCGGAAAATTCCTTAAAATAGCTCGCTAAGAAAATCACTAGAACTTAACCCTCCAGGTGGTTTATCTTTGATTCGAAAACTGCCCTAGTGCCCAGCCTCTGTTCAACTTCAAAAATCTGTTCAAACTGTCACCAGTTTGTTTTTCCTACTTCGAATTATTTCCCCCTTAGATTAATCGGGCAGTTCTGTCTCGATAAGGTATCTCGTATGAAACAAAATTGACCAGATTCTGGACGAGATACCTCGTCGAAATGCTTGGAGAGTTAAAACGAGTATTGAGAATTCCCATCGGTATGCATATAATACTACCTTTAATCGACTTATTAATAGGGAAAGCTTTCGTTAGGGATGTCCATCCCACGGCCCTGAACAGTAGTAATGCTGCCTCACAAGATCGTAAACGTTTAATATTATTATGTGATTTTTAGCAATATTTTTCATGACTCGGTGACCTATCCAGGGGAAAACATCCCACGCTTCACAATAAAGTCTTATTCACGGCATCGCTGTTTTGGTAGTTTGTACAACTGTACGTACTGCCAAACATCGTACACCTATTTTCAAGGCTGAAGCCCCATGAAGGGTATAAGATCAAGTTTTTCTGGCTAACATCTTAAGAATTCACGAATTGCCACTACTTCCATCGAACCAGAAATCGATGCATTGGTTTCATAAAAGCAAGGTCAAATATTTACTAGTTTTATGTTTATGTTATCTTTTTTTAATGTTATAATACATAGGAAATTTTGTCACATTAACTATATTTAATTGCATATGCGGCCCAAGACAATTCCTATTCAATCAATGCAAGTCAAAAGGTCGGACGCCCCTGTTTTAAGTGAGATAAAACGGGAATAAATATCCAACAAACAACCATACAAACAGATGAGTGTAACATTATACCCACAGAGCAATGTCACCCGAACTCTGACTGCTCACAAATGCATCTAAGCAATTGTTCATTGGAGCATCTGGCATTGTTTGGCTGCTAACGGCGAAAGGAGTGTTAACAACATCTGCATTACTGTCAGTTTGATTATCGGTGATGCATAAGGTTACGGGTAAGATAATACGATAAACACTTCCGAATAAGCCAGTAATAAGCCTGCTTATTGTCCAGTGATACTGTATCTTGCTACCTTGAGTGATTGTTGTTTACCTCAGTGCAAAGATAAGACACTAAAGTTTCTTTAATTGAATGATAAAAGAGTATTAAACTATGGTGTGTGCATATGCCATGCCAAGGGACACATTTCATTCGTTATATAAGAGGCTCAGAGAAACATTCATTGCTTACTTTTAGCTTTTTGTGCCTAAATGGCACGGCATTGCGGTATAGCGTTTATCAGCCATACCGGGTTCGATTCCCGGTTCATAAACGCATGTACCAGACAAAACTGGTACATACGAGCCAATGCAATACATAGCATGTTTCACTAACATAAGTGGCACAGAAATCGATATTATTTGTTTATTGTCGAATATGTCAGTTGCGGATATAAACAATATAAAATCAACTGCTACACCAATTTTTCTGATAGGGGGTATTTCAATTAACGTCACACTGGAGCAACACAACGGGCTATTGGTGACGGTCCGGGATCAATCCCAAAGGGAAAGATCCTATTCTGATAGGTTCTGTGATTGATTTAAGCTACGGAGCCATATAATATTGCTAAAAATGCACAGAAGAACTCACAACTGTAATGAAATTTATTGGCAGTCAGTTTATAGAAAGCAATGAGAAATCTGAAAAATAGAAATCAGCGCAAAAAAAGAAAAAAAAGCGAGATCGAAAATAGGTTTAACGTCAAAAATCGCCTTTGAAGACGGGAATTGTCGAAGTTGAAATGGACGATAAGAAGCTAATTGGGGTAACATGACCGAGGTTTGAACTTTTTGTCATGTATTGGTAGGTAGTTGAATTAACGCCGCAATGGAGTTGCACATCGGGCTATTGGCGACTGTCCGATATCAATCAGGAAAGATCCGAGAACACCTCGTAATTTCAAACCACGGTCAGGTGACGAGGTCAACACCTGATATAGCACCCCACTCCTCAAAGTTCCCCACCACTCCAACGTGAGGACATTTGAGGCCAAGGCAGATGTAACATGCAGTGCTCCGACAGGCTTCGATTGGACCTAGTTTCGAACTCGCAACCGTCCGGTTGAAAATCCGCTACTCTTCCAGCTGGGCTAACGCTGCCCTGTCTAATTTAAGTTCATATGAAATTTGATTATGGATACTATATATTATAAATGCAATATCATCATGAATGGATTTTTATGAAATATGAACTGTGAGTAATGACACAACCATCAATAGATGTAAGTAACTTAAAAAGCTTAAGGCAGATGTTATGAGAGAGTCTGCTGATAACAATTATTTCCGATTTCATTTTTAAATATACTTTAAAACCCGGAGAAAATTATGAAATAGGAAAACAGCGGAACCCGTAGAGAAATTATTAATCAAATATTGAAATCGCTAACAACACATCTACTCCTATAAATATTCGTTTTTGGAGTACATGTGTAGAGTGGATTATTTGAAATATATTTCAACCGACGCTGTTTACTATCCGGATTCTATTATACCTATACAAATATTCGCATTTTCCTTGCATAAAACTCCAAAGATGAAAAGAAAGTCAAATTTTGAGTATAAAATCCATTTGCAATCCAAACGTTTATAACTCCCATGCTTCAATGCTGTCGGATGGAAGCAAGTTTCATTTTGTAAATATTATTTCGCAAAAATTGAATGGCAACGCGGTAATGGGAAGCAAATCTCAGCAGAGATTGATTCAGTTCCCAGTGAATACACTTTCGGGATGTATCTGTCCATTAACTTCGGTACGAAAGAAGAAATGAGTTTTGCCTGTGGTTCTATTTTGATGGAGGACTCTAAAAGCTTTTAAATAATCTGGGGGTCGCTTTTGTCCTTTCTGTTTCTTCCTGTCATGGTTTTGAAATACTTTTAGTTGGAAAATTTAAGAAAGGAGTGTAATATTAAAGGATGACCGGGAAAGTCGAAAAAACCTTTTACCCGAGGGAATCAAATGAAATTTGGCGGAAACGCTAGTGGTGAACAAGCATCGTAGAAAGTACCAGAGTTCAGATTCATGACATTTAATTATTTGGTTTTTGAAGTTTAATAAAATAATGAGAATAGATTTTATCTATGGTTATGTTAAAAAATGCCAAAAAGGTATTTAGAGAAGGATTGAATTGATGGATGCAGGGCATAATGATTCCTCTTGGGACCAAAAAAATATACCATATAATATTCCCTCCATTCTCAGGTAACATTTTATTACTTGTGACTGTTACTTTAGAATCTCGGCGGAGCACTGTCACCTAAATCTTTGCTTCTTAAGATCTCAAGTGTTGACCTCGTCATCTGACCGTGGTACACAATTACGAGGTGCTTTCGTCGGATCTTTCCCTTCGGGATTGATCCAGTGCAACGTTAATTCAACTACCTACCTACCTTGCCTCCTAGGTGTCCAAATCTTTTTTACCACTTAAGTTAAAGATAACTTCTTGACACCAACGTCTTTAGCCTCAACTGTGTGAAAATAAAATAACTATTACTGTTCGGGACAGACGTCAGCAAGGTTGCTTGATAGAGTGGGAAGAAAAAGAACTCCCTTGGAATTGTCTATTTCTTAAGTAACAGAATTTGGGATAGGTAATGTACCATCTTTTATAAAAAAAGTAGCAAGCTCATCAGAAGGATATTTTATAGCTCTTAAGGCTTATTTATACTTTTGTGTGGTTATCCGAATTCACTCTCTGCATTCGGATCCATCGAATCAATGAAAGGCGAGAACGGAAGTCATATTACACCTGTCAATCAGTTCAGTTTTCGTTGTACATTGGTTCGAAGGATCCGTAACTAGAAAGCGGATTCGGGCAGACGCATAAGTGGAAATGAGCATTTCAACGAAGAGAAATAGTCGAATGATAACTTAAGTTATGCCTAGAGAATTTGGTTGGGTTTTCTTGACAAAGATGCATGTTTACTGTAAGAACTATTAGTAAGGGAAAGAATTGCTATTGAACCTGTTTTGTAAGCACGTAGATAATCATATCAACATCGCTTGATTATTTGTAAATATGAAATCATTGCTGTGGAATAGAAAATTGAAAAAAATTTTAGTGATTTTTTGTGTAAAACAAAAATGTGTTTGTGAATTTTTAAACGCTTATTTACAAATCAAATTCGAATAAGCATCAAGCAGAGGTGTGCTACAAGACATAAGTACAAAGTTTTTCTACTATCCGAGGTCATGTGAGGGCTTTTCTGTAAATATAAATATGAATGGCGTTTGTGGTTTAGTAACCTTTTTCGTTACTTGTAACGTACACTTGGTGCACTACTCAATCGTACTGGTGCAAGACAACAGTCAATTGGCGACGGTCCGGGATCAATCCCAAAGAAAAAGATCTTAGGACAACACCTCGCAATTTTGAACCACGATCAGAAGACGAGGTAAACGCCTAAGCTGGCACCCCACTCTCCAAACTTCTACTCTATTGACCCCCCAAAGCGAGGACGTATGGGGGGTCACGTCAGATTTAACATGCACTATCCCCCACATACACGACCGTCTTTAGGTGGATTGAGTTTCGGATTGTTACTGATCCGTTACTCTTCCAACTGGGCTACCGCAGCCCCGATTGATTCTGGACCGTCGCCAATACCCCGTTGTGTTGCTCCAGTTCGACGGAAATTCACTTACCTACCCTTAACAGTTTACGTTGGGTGTGGTGTAGCAGCAACTTCCTGGGTAGAGCAAAGCCTGCCACGTTCTCGCCAATTAGTGCCATGAAAGGTAGCAATCCATTAAAATAGAAATTGGGAAAAAAATGTTTGCGCTACAAAACCCTCATATAAATAACATTAATCAAATATATATTCAAAACGCACTCGAAATAAAATGTGGTTGTATTGAACAAATATTTAATGAAACTCGCAAAGATACTAATAATGACGTCAGAACAACTTTTAGGTGCTACGTTATTGCTATTCCAAAGAGCATTCTACATTCCACGATCCCTCCTTGCTTTAATTACTAATCAGAGTATTTCGTGTTAATTTGATTGGAACTGTTTTCGGAGTTTTTTTATACCTGTAAAACAATTGCCGATTTCTGATTTCTTATACTTCGTGGTTAGAACTACCTGCAGTTTTACTGTAAACCAGATAACAAAGGTGTTTGGCTCCAGCTTTAACACATAAAACAACATTAAATACGGTCGGGAATTTGGCGTCTCTTAAAGCCAGCTGTAATCATATATAAAGTTAGTTTTAATGAAAACTGTGCGATTCCACTTCATGACAATCTTTTATTATTGCTTTTTTATTGAAGGATTGGTATTACATGTATCATGCAATCCCTGTGCAATATTTGCTCCCTGTTTTATGTTGTTTGTATAATAAATGCATCGTAGACGTAAACAGCAATTTAATTTTTGATGGTGTTGGTATAGTGTTTTATAAGTCATAATTTTCATGCAAAAAAGTAAATAAATTATACATACGAAGTATTTGTACATGATTTGAACACTTTCTAATTCGAAGTACTCTTCTACTATTAACTTAAAAGATTATCTTATCTGTGAATAGAGATATTCTATTCTCTCTATAGAGAGGAGATAACAATAAAACGTGCGAAATTTGTCTTAACCCTCCTATTTGTTGTCTCGACGAGGTATCTCGTCATTAGCAAATATTGACCAAATCTTGATGGACGAGATATCTCGTCATTAGAAGAAAACTGATCAGATCTTTATGTCGTCACAAAATATCGGCAATATCTTGATGACGAGGAATCTCGTCATTGACAAAACTGTTCAGATATTGATGGACGAGATATCTCGTCGAAACCACTTGGAGGGTTAAAGATAAATAGCCGGGTTAGAGCAGATACTCATTAACTGACGATAAAGGTAGCTAATTGATTTTGGGACAAAAAATAAAAATTATACGCAATTTGATAGTGTTATAAATCTTTTAAACAGTTTACGTAGGTGACTATTTCTCATCATCATGAAAAATAAGCATCTAGTGTCTCAAACAATGTCAGTTAAATGTCTGTACTAAACAAATAATCATATCAGAATGAGACTTCAAACTGACGTCGCAATGCATCGATTCTTATAAGATGGCTATAAATTATCGGCTCTAGTATTGAATAAAACGCTATTCGCCTCTAAACTGGTACAGTCGAGGTAAAAAAAACGAACCACCTCTCTTCACTCGAGCAATTTTAATAGAGCAGTTCAAATATGGCATTCGACAGGAACTAACGTCTTCTATAAATTCAGATGTATAAAATTTGCATAAGGGGTCGTCTTCATATTAAATTGAGCACCAACTTCATAATTTCCAATAGAAACCCTATTTTGACATACAATTTCAAATCTATATCATAATTTAACTTCAGATACCAAATTTCATGTCATTAGGTCTTACCGTTTCGAAGTTATGAGTACAGAAAGATTGGAGCTCTTAATGTTAAATCAATTTCTCAGACTTTTATGGATATCTTCCTAAATAATATTTCTACAGCGCTGATATTTTGTACCATGTTACTGTTGAAGAACCCAAACAAAATCCGCCTAATGTTTTATTTTAAAAATAGTTTTTAGTATGCAATAATAATTATTAAATTAATTTTTGAAAAAATTATGAATTGGAACTTTATTATAGGTATCGATTTAGAAGGACCTCTAATATGACCATGCAAAATTTCAGCTCATTCCAGTGGTTAGTTTTTGCGCTACATTAAATTTTCCTCATTATGGTGATTTTAGGGGACAACCAAAAGTTTAAAAATCGTCTGACAAACCTGAGGAATGTTTAAATTTTCGAAAAATGGTTGAAAATTTAATTTATGTAATCTAAAATACATTGCCTTTTATCAGTTATGTGTCGTATAAACTCTACTAATTAATGATCAATTGAATGAATCACTCTATTCACATTTTGGACGATCGGAATATCAGTTCGATAGATATTAAATAATTGCAGGTAGGCGTTTTGGTTGCATACATTTTGTATTTGCAAAGGATTATGCCAGGAATGAACATTTCTTTTAAGGTTCTTTGTATACTTCTGTCAGTCAAGTATCAAATGAACAGTTCCTGAATAACTACAATTAATCTCGATTTACAATGTGGGATGATCCCTGAAATTGACAACAACTTTAACATTAAATACCTCCGGATATAAAGATAGCAAAGTCACTAAATTTCATATTTAGACTAATTTAACGATGAAGAATCTGATTAAGGCATCAAAACACGGTGTTTCCATAGGAAATTTTGTTATTTGGGCAAAATTTGATATGAAGACGTCTCCTTATGCAATTGTTTTGCATTCGAATTTATAGAGGACGTTATTCCCTATTGAATGCTATCTTTGAATTTGCTCTACTATGAATAGCACTCGAAATAAAGGGAATATTTCGTTTTTTGCGCGAGTGTACATCAGATATTCCAACCTCGTTCATTCATTACAGTGAACAGGATGAACTTGGATCACAACATATAAAATCGTTACACAGAAAATGTAGGTGAAGTGAGCATCAGTCTTCTCATTGCGTGATTTTTGATATCACGCTATGTTTTTCTCTTCGAAACTTCGTTTCAAATGCTATGCTTTAAATATGAATGTTGTGTCCAAACTAGATGTCAAGTTTGAGTATCATTATAGGTATTTCGTTGGCAAAAATTAGCTTTGTTTCGAGTGCGTGGACAAGTTTTCGAAATAATCAGTATTTAAGAATGAGTTTTTATAGTTGATTTCGAATATAACAGTTCGAGTACTTTAAATTGACTTTTGAGTTCCTCTGCTTTGTGTACTTTTAAAAATATTTTCTCTTGTTCGGAAGATTAACATGTATGTCAGCATGACAATTACACAAAAATGCATTGGATAATTCTTACTTCAACCATGACATGTACCCAGAGTCTGGTACTTGATGGCTTGTGATGTTAGTTATTTTTTATAGAAAAAATAAAAGATACCCAATTATTTGCGATAAACTTACTTGAAGGTTGGTTGGTTGAGTAAGGCTTTATAGTGCAAGAGCCATTTTTGGCCAATTTGTGCCAAACAACGTCAAGTATACTTGAAGGAAAGATAGTTTAAGTTCAAAAAAGAGTTTTGATCAATAAATAATATTAAATGGTACAACCATTTTCATGACTAAACTCTGTTTGATTGTTCCATACGTAGCAGTGGAATACTCCAATAGAGATTTCTTGTGTACGTTATTATTAATCCTCCATGTGGTTTCGAGGACCCCGGTAGCCCGATTGGAAGAGTCATAGAATAGAAACTGGAGGGTCGAGAGTTCGGTACTCGATCCAGTCAAAGACCGTCGAGAATATGGTGCACGTTAGATATGTCGTGACCTAAAATGTCCCCACTTTGGTGTGGTGTGGAAGTTTCGAGAGTGGGGTTCCAGCTCACTCGGGTGTTGACCTCGCCATCTGACAGGTTCAAAATTACGAGGTGTTGTCCTCGGATCTTTCCCTCAGGGTTGATCCCGAACCGTCGCCAAAACCCGTTGTGTTGTTACAGTGCGACGTTAATTAACTACCTACTTACCAAGTGGTTCGACGAGAAATTTCGTCCACCAAGATCTGGTGAATTTTGCTAATGACGGGATACATCGTCATCAAAATATTGCCGATTTTATATGACAGATCTGATCAGTTTTCTTCTAATGAAGAGTTATCTCGTCCATCAAGATCTGGCCAATTTTCTTCTAATGAAGAGTTATCTCGTCCATCAAGATTTGGCCAATTTTCTTCTAATGAAGAGTTATCTCGTCCATCAAGATTTGGCCAATTTTCTTCTATTGAAGAGTTATCTCGTCCATCAAGATCTGGTCAATTTTCTTCTAATGAAGAGTTATCTCGTCCATCAAGATTTGGTCAATTTTCTTCTAATGAAGAGTTATCTCGTCCATCAAGATTTGGCCAATTTTCTTCTAATGAAGAGTTATCTCGTCCATCAAGATCTGGCAAATTTTCTTCTAATGAAGAGATATCTCGTCCATCAAGATCTGGCCAATTTTCTTCTAATGAAGAGTTATCTCGTCCATCAAGATTTGGCCAATTTTCTTCTAATGAAGAGTTATCTCGTCCATCAAGATCTGGCCAATTTTCTTCTAATGAAGAGTTATCTCGTCCATTATAATCTGGTCAGTTTTGCTAATATACCTCGTCGAAACAACCACCAGGAAAGTTGACCGTACAGCCTGTTTGAAAGGGCCGCGAGTGTTTCTACATTTAGAAATTCCAATATTGTGTTTCTCATGTCAAAATATTTACAGTGCTACTTCTGATTTGAGAAAAACGGGGAATACGTAATTCGTAATACGCCTAGGAGAAAATAACCCGACTCCCCAAAATACCCACAAGAGTCTGCTTTGTCTCATAATCTGCACTACTTCACCCGCCGAAAACCCCAACAAGAAAAGGAGAATAAAGAGAACCCATATTCTCACGAAAATAGAATCCGAGGAGAAACCCTCCTTTTACTTAAGAGTTTAAATTAAAAGGGTTTTCCCAGAGTTTTCTGGGATGCAATCTCAGCACTTGTATTTTAAAGGGGGAGTCAGAGCGTATCATAACCTCATTAATGCACCTTTGTTTTTGGCAAAAATCCAATCTCTGCATCGCTTGAAGCATCGTGTAATTTTACTTGAATCTTTTTTAAGATTTTTTACTTTGTCTTGAATTATACGTATCATTGGTTACTTGGGTTAGTCTAAACAACAATCTATTTTATATCATTTCAGGAATATGATCCTCCTATACCGGTGCATTTAATTTAAAAGAATATACCCTTTTACAAGCGTTTATAATGTTTTTATTTTTACCAATGACCTACCGATAGAGGTAGATAGGTATTCAATTAACGTCGCACAAGGGCAACACAACGGGCTATTGGCGAAGGTCCGGGATCAATCCCGAATGAAAGATTCGAGGACACCTCGTAGTTATGAACTGGTTAGATGACGAGGTCAACCAACACCTGACTGAGCTGGAATTCCACTCTCCAAACCTCTACGCCAATGTGATGACATTTGAGGCCGTGACAGATTTTAACGTGTACCAGCCCCTCGTACACGACGGTCTTTGGTTGGACCTAGTTTCGAACTCGCAACCGGTTGCTAATCCGTTACTCTTCCAACTGGGCTACTTTTCCCCCCTGACAATTGAACGTAATTATTTGGTCATTACAAGGGCGGATTTGTGAACCACTTAGGGTTATTCTGGTGTACGACGAGGGATGGGTTCATATTACTCCCTACATGAATTCACACATTATAGGTACAACCCATTTATTGAGAGGCCACACATTCATTCTAGACGGACATACATCCATTCCTTAGCCCCCAGGAACCGTTCAATCCAAAAGCCAGCACCATGACTACCAGACCAATTTACCGGCTGCTTTTATAATATAGATGCCAGCATTAGTATTATTAATTGCTTTAAACGTAACTTCAACTAAGAGACAGACTTATTTTGCCATGATAACTAAATTGTATTTTATTACTTTGCCTCAAAAAACCAACAATCTACCTTCCTGAATGTCGTTTGAGAAATACTGTAATTGCTTTCGCCGATAAATTTAATTTAAAAGGTTCTTGGCATATTGAACGACTGCCAAAAGAATCCAATCTTGGAACTCAAAATATCTCATCTAAATCATTGTAACTCTTCCAATCCTTAATTGCATTTGAATTTCTTAATATATTCTCATTACTAATTTTCCTAATATTCTCGTTGTACGATAATTGTTTTTATTCAATTTCATTTGCAATCTTTTGATATATAAATACATAAGAGCCTTATTTTTTATTCACATTTTAAAACTTCTAGCATTTATTTGAATAAAACAACGCATGTTGACTTCACAGGTGCTTGAGAAACATTTAAAATCACATATTTACGTATTCATCTCGAAGGTACTTAGCCATGAATTGCTTTACCATTTCTGTGAGCCATGTCTTTCACATAGTTATTGTTATTTTGTTATTGTTATTTCAATTAACGTCACACTGGAGCAACACAACGGGCTATTGGTGACGGTCCGGGATCAATCCCAAAGGGAAAGATCCGAGGACAACACCACGTAATTTTGAACCACGGTCAGATGACGAGGCAACACCTGAGCTGGCACCCCACTCTCCAAACTTCCACACCACGCCAACGTGAGGACATTTGAGGCCACGACAGATTTAACGTGCACCAGCCCCCTTTGTACACGACGGTGTTTGGCTGGATTCGAACTCGCAACCCTTCGGTTGCTAGTCCGTTACTCTTCCAACCGGGCCACCGCGGCCCATCTCTCTTTCACATAGAATGGGGTTCGGTGATGAATGTGATTTTTGTATTGAGATGAATTGGGTATTGGGTACCATAGTTTCGGAGCCCGAGGTGTAAGTGTGATGCGAAAAGTTTTTGTTCTGTGATGAATTGTGTACAGGGTACCATAATCCGGGGCCAGAGGTCAAAGTATGATGCGAAACGCTTTTGCAATGTGATGAATTGTGTACTGAGTACCATAAGTTCCGGGGCCCTATATCTAAGGGTGATGTGAAAAGTTTTTATACTGTGATGAATTGGGTACTAGGTACCACATTTCCTTGGCCCGATGTCTAAGTGTGATGCGAAAAGTTTTTTACTGTGATGAATAAGGTACTGGGTACTCTGATTCTGGGTCTAAAGGGATGTGAAAAGTTTTTGTAAAATTATTTTATTTTAAATGTTGCCAACACAATCAAATATTACCTTCCGATAAAGGTAACGAAAAGGTCAATATCTATTTTGGTGGAGCAAAACGTCCATCGTTATCAGGGCTAAAGTAAACTTTTCATCTGTTTTTATATTTTTATTGATTCTATTTTATTTTTATTGATTATTAATTTATAATCATATCTATTTTTATTGATTATTAATTTTACTCCGGCAAAATCAATTGCCATATCTCAATACAAACTCCTTTTCTGTATGAAATCAAAAACTGGTTTCAGATTTTTTCTCGACACGATTCAGAAGTCGAAGTTTACCCTTACATTTATGGATCCATATTCGATACAAGATTTATTTAGCACGATAAAATAAATTATTACCCATGTTTTATAGTTGAAAGAAAGTTATGGAAATTATTTTAGGTAATTACACTAGTCTCCGTCTAACAGAGATCGTGCTATTTGATCCTATTATATAATAATACAGGTTCTCCCATGGTCGTAAGAAATGAAACGAAAACAGATCTAACTTCGGGAAAATCCCAGGTTGTAAAGTGTATATGATTATAGTTGCTTACTGTCAATGAATAAAAATTAAAAAGCACAATGTTGTACTCTCAAATTATAGACTTCGCCTCGCCAAGCTATTTAAAAACAGAACTTAATACTTTTATTCGAATAGAAATGATGTTTCGTAATCCTTAGATTTGAGAGAATATAAAACGTGACAATCAGTACAATGGTAATGTAATTGGCAAATTACCTTAATTTGAATAAATTAAACATTTCTAAGTTCTGCCAGTGCTTGGGTTGCTCAAAAACATGAAATATCCAATGTTACTAAAAACTTATTTCCTTATAACGAAACATAAAGATATTTTTTCATTACTCCTGTTAAACATTTATTTATTTCGAAAATTATATCAAAATGTATTCATCAATTTTATCAAACACTTATTTCTTTCTAATAAAACATCAAGATATACAATCTATCAATGTTAGTAAACATTTCTATCCTTCAAAAAATAAGGCCGCGGTAGCCCAGTTGGAAGGGCAACGGATTAGCAACCGGAAGGTTGCAAGTTCGAATCCAACCAAAGACCGTCGTGTACAAGGGGGCAGGTGCACGTTAAAGCTATGGTGTCCTCAAATGTCCTCGCGTTGGCATGGTGTGGAAGTTGGAGAATGAGGTGCCAGCTCAGGTGTGTGACCTCGTCATCTGACCGTGGATCAAAATTACGTGGTGTTGTCCTCGATCTTTCCCTTCGGGTTTGATCCCGGATCGTCGTCCATAGCCCGTTGTGTTCTTCCAGTGCAACGTTAATTAACTACCTACCATCCAACGAGGTCAATAAACACTTATTCTCTTCTAACAAAACATAGTACTTTTAGATTTACACGAGTTTCAAATATGAAAATTCAAATTTATCGCTTCAAATGCTAAAGTGTACTGCGTAAGGTAGAAAGCTCTCCCAGTTGATGGGTTGGGTTTTAAAAGCATTGTTTGGAGTCCACTGCGATACCCTGTGTCTGCAATTTAAACAACGCATGGGATGTTTCAAGAGGAACGAAAATCTGCTAATCTCGTCTTTTCAAGGGTTGATACCGTAATACCAAATGTACATTTGAAATCATTACCATAAATTATTGAACATGTCAGTTTTGAGCAATTACTTAATAGCGTGAATACACGTCGCCCTTGGGAGTATGTTACGCATAGTTGGAAATTAAGGAAAGTTTACAGTTGAAATTGCCAGAAATACGTCATGAAAAATTTCAGAATTTCATTAGCGATCGGTAACACATCGTCGGTACTATGCCAAAGACACGAATCTACATATTGGCTTTTCTAAACTGTTATTCGATGTTTTACAGGGGCCGTGGTAGCCCGGTTGGAAGAGTAATGGATTAGCAACCGGTGGGTTGCGAGTTCGAATCCAACCAAAGACCGTAGTGTACAAAGGGGGCTGGTGCACTTAAATCTGTCGTGGTCTCAAATGTCCTCACGTTGGCGTGGTGTGGAAGTTTGGAGTTTGGTGGCAGCTTAGGTGTTGACAGCGTCATCTGATCGCGGTTCAAAGTTGCGAGATGTTGTCCTGGGATCTTTCCCTTCGGGATGGATCCCGAATCCCATTGTGTTGCTCCAGTGTGACGTTAGTTCAACTACCTACCTGAAATGTAACACGTTTTCTCTGAAGCGTCAAAACTTAAAATCGATGTTTCTTGAAACAGGTTTCACAGATTTATGCCTTTGCTTTGGTGCCGACGATATTATCCACCATGTGAAAAGCTTTTTCAGTAAAGCTAAATGTAGACGGCTCTAGTGTATTTGTGGTAGAACGTGTTTCCTATATGTATTCGAGAAGTGACGTAGTAGGCTATAAAGGTAACCCCACAGACGTGAGATATAAGTAGACTGAGCATGTCTATTGAGAGGAGTTTCAAAAACTGTCCAACATGTCGAGTAGTAGTCAATGTTGTAATTTTGTGAAAAATTGACTTGGTTGGCCGATTTGGCATCCTATCGCCTCGTTTGGTGATATAGCAACTTATAACAGAGCAGATGTGTGAATGTGCATTTCTGTAGAGTGGCGACAAAAATACTAATATCACCTAAATCTAATGATATATATGTCATGCGAACCAATCAGATGAAGAATCAATAGATGGGTATCTTCTCCCATCTCGTGGATCAATTAAATGATGAACGTTCGTTTCCGCCATGTGGACGAAAGGAGTCTAAGGGTCACGTTACTACTAGTTTTGGTCACATGATCCTGGACACATAAAAAGGTTACTATTACTCACACACATTCTACTTTTATATTTCCTCTATGAGAATAACTCAGTATCTTCTCAGTAAGTACAATTATTATATCCCTTGGATTTGTTTGTTGAAAATCCCACTCATGTGCACCTTCATAAACGTGTAAAAGTGTAACACAAGTTAGTTTTCACAATAAAACATCCTTAATACCAGCAAAAACTTATTTGTGAATAAGGAATTGTAATGAAGTTAGCTGTGCTCCTTTTGTATTTTTAACCTTAGAGTCATTCTTTTATTCAGCGTTTTGTTGGGGTCGAACCATATTTTGAGGATGTTTGCTCACCTTCTTTCATTCGTGTCAATTCGTTCGCAATCAAATTCAACCTTCGCGTTTCGATGGCAATAATGAATCTTGTCACGGGATGATTTTATTCGATCGTTGAACTCTTAGAATGTGGTAGAAAAAAGTGAGTTTCATTGATTTTCAGTTGAATTCAAGGTTCGTGAAAGGAAACTTCCTTTCTACTTAGTATCAAAGTTCGACAAATATGGTTGCCTTTAGCAACTAAACGTTGTCCTCGTGACCTATTAAAATGTTTTTGTTGATTCTTCTGTTGTGAGTGGCTTAGTCAGTGTAAGTAAAGAAACCGACGGAAGAAGAGCTTCCATGAGCGCTACGCCACTGCTTCCCAAAGTCATTTTTTGAAGACGAGAACTAATTAGACTGAGGCCTACAGCTTAAAGTGGATTCCGAATATCATCCTAGACCAGTTTGTACCAGTTGAACTGAAGAGTCACTCAGCAACCAGGCAAACATTTCAAGAGAAAAATTAGTTCAAGCAACATTTCCAAGGCAATCAATAATCATCATTAAACTGAAATTTATCATTTGAATTGATTGTGCTCAGGTTTTATGGCGCAAGGGCCATATTTGTCCAAGCTTGACCAAATACAAGACAACGTCAAGTAAAAAATGTTGTAGGTAGGTAGTTAATTAACGTCGCACTAAAGAAACACAACGGACTATTGGCGATGGTCCGGAATCAAGATCCGAGGACAACGCCTCGTAATTTTGAACCACGGTCAAATGACGAGGTCAACACCTGAGCAGTAACCCCACTCTCCAAACTGTCCCACCACGCCAACGTGAGGACATTTGAGGCCACGATAGCCAACCCTCGTGTATACGACGGTCTTTTTGGCTCCACCGAGTTCGAACTCGCAATCCTCTGGTTGCTAAACCGTTGCTTTTCCAACTGAGCTACCTCTGCCCAAAAAATGAATTGGGAAGTAGAGTAATGGGATGGAAATCAGAAAAATATTGTCATACTTTGGTCATACCGGGAGCTCGACCTCGTGTTTACCGAAGACTGTAAACCCCATGAGTAAAGAAAATATCTTTAGAGTACCTCGTGTCCGTGAAGTCCGTACACACTTAAAGGTGGTGTGCCCCTGAGGGCTACAATTTAGGATTGGTGCGTGACGCATTTTCGAAATTTTAAATAACACGTTCACTTTACATTTCGTCACGTTTCGTTTTGTACTTCACATTCTTACAAATATTTTAGGATCAAAAACCCGTAGTGTGAAATGAATTGAGCCCGAATTAGCATTTAAAACAGCTGATGACAGATTTCAAAAAATTAATCGCATTGCGCAAAAACCAGTTGAAATTCTTGCAAACCGAAAAGCCGAAACAAAGTTCACGGCCAAACGTCTCGTGTTGCACAGGAACACAATCCCAATCCGATTATGTTTTCTCTTTTTACAAATCCCAAAAACACTTAATCAACGTGAAATGACACAGAATGAGGCCAAAACAAGATTAAACACTCGCCCCGTCCAACCTACACCGACGAAGCCACTCTGCTGACGTCAGCGCGAAATCTCTTCCGAAGTTTCTGAAACGAGATTTCTTTCCTGCTCAAGTTTTGTCCGTTGAGTGATATCGGATTAGAAACCTGCTAATCTAAAGATTACAAGTTGGATAAAAATACTTTTCACGATGTGACGTTCACAGGAGACATCGGAAGTGACCTGTAGCTAGCAAAAGTTAATTGTTTTTAGCATTTCGTGATATGTATTTCTACATTTGGGACTGCGCTCCTAGCTTTGATAACTTCTATTGGTATTTAGAAACAATGCGCAGTTTCAATTTTGTCCCTAAAACCTAGTGGCTCTGCGGGTTTGCCCTGTGAGCTAGCAATCTGCGTGTTGTAAGTGGGGCAGGTTCGATTCCTCCCCTCCCCTCAGGCGATTTACTTTATTAATGGTTTATATGAGATATCCCGTTCATCAAGATTTGACCAGTTTTGCTAATGATGAGATATCTCGTCCTCAAGAAAGCCGATTGAGTTCCGAATGATGAAGCTATTGCCGTCTTTTTATGATGACGAGATGAAAATCAGGTCAGTTTTTCTA
This sequence comes from Meta bourneti, assembly GCA_933210815.1. Classification (NCBI taxonomy): domain Eukaryota; kingdom Metazoa; phylum Arthropoda; class Arachnida; order Araneae; family Tetragnathidae; genus Meta; species Meta bourneti. The sequence goes on from OW119928.1 coordinate 76,647,035, forward strand.
ATGACATCTCGTCCATTTGTCCTAATTGTCTGGTTGGATTTGATAATGACGAGATACCTCGACAAGTCAACCACCGGAAAGGTTTAAGTAAACACGAGCATCACAACCCGAAGGACACCTTTTCTTCCTTTCATTTTATCCTCCCCTGCCCTTCTGTTTTTTTCCTCCTCGTTGTGGTGTTGGTTATTTGGTCATGTGTTTCGAGCAGTTTTATCTCTTCTGTGTCGGAAAAACTATCCTTGCGCATGTATGTCCATTACTTGATCTTGTCTGCCTTGTGTTCGGTTCAGCATGGCCAAACATGGTACCAAAAAGCCCATAACCATCCAAATAATGAAAGGGCGTGTACTATATAGATGCATTGAAAACCAGCAGGACCAGCGATATTACACACCACTCCGATAGATCTACCGAACGCCCTCTAATCCAACACCCAACGAAGCGTTTTATTAACTTCTCCCGGAGAAAGGAAAAGTATCTTCTCCGATGGCCTTTCCGGAAATCCCGGACCCGGGAAGTCTTTCCCCTCCCCCTTTTCGCAATGCGAGGCATCATCGGGTGATTGTGTACACAAATGCCGTAAAAACCAAAACAGAAGCCGCTGCGCTTTTGCGCTTGTACCGCTGGATTGCCTTGACATTTCCCTTGCCTGCATCTGTGGAAGGATAGGGACTATGTTGGAGGAAGCGACCGGATTTCAGAAAGAAAAATCGGGATTCTTCTTCATATTGTTTTTGTGGGACTTAATTAAGTGGCTGTGTTGCTGTTGCTTCCATTGTATGATATGGGAGAGGAAGTGTGTTGCTTCTTGTTGGAAAAGTAATGATGTGCTTGAGGTCTTTACCGTGAAGGGTAACTGCTCTGTTCCCAAGTCCCTCTTTTGTTCCTCTTTCACGACATTCTTTTACTCGACGTTGTCTTGTGTTTGGCACAGCTTGGCCAAATATGGACCGTAAAATCTAAATACAACCAACCAACCGTGAAGGGTAAAGGTGAGAGGTTGAGTTAACCTTTAACCTTTTGTAGAAATGAACAAGACGTGATTGATGACAAGTTGAGGAATGTTGCAATGTTGGTGTGTAGGGTGACCTTCCAGATGGGAGGATGAAGCAATTTATTTCATATCTAGGTTTACCCAATGTCTTTTGTTTATGAAATATGATAGGTAGACTCGTAATTTTGAAACACGTCAAATGAGATGAAATTTGATGATAAGAATACCTGATTTGCAAGATATCTTGTAAATACTGTCTCTACTGCTCCAATAAATTTAGTTTTCATAAACTGCTTTGAGTTAATATGTTTTCCGGTAAAAATGCTTGCATGTATTGTTTTTTGGTGGGGACGTGACACAATACGTTTACCACCTAGCAGCCCACGAGTTATAGGCGGCCCAGGCCGATTGTTGTACTCTACACTGAGTGTATTTATCTTTTTGGAGTCGGTACAAATTTCCTTGTGTGTGTAAGCCCATTACTCGTCATTGTCTTGTTGGCGCAACTTTGACAAATATGGCCACTAGCGCCTTAAAACCCAATCAATAATCTCGCGGTTGTTATGCTAATAAACACGGGCATCACGGCTCCGAAGTAAGTTTCCTCCATTTCGTTTTACCGTCCCCTGCCTTTTTGATTTTTGCTTTTTTTCCCCTCCTCGTTGTGGTGTTGGTTATTTTTCATGTGTTTGACGCAGTTTAACAATTATCTGTCCCTTGCGCCATTAAAATTCAACCAACCATCAATGGGTGCCTTTCTCTCCTTTATGCATGAATCAATTACCATTAATTTATTTTGCATTTCTTACACATGGGGCCTTATCCAAGAAAACGTATTAGGTTCGAGGGTCAAAATTATTCGTTTGAAGAAATTCAGACTCATCAGGACTTGATAATCCAAGTTGGTTGGTTGATTGTTTTCGGGGTTTTATGGCACAAGGGCCACATTTTTCCAATCTGAAACAGGCAACACAATGACGGAGGAAGAAAAAGTCAAAAATCAGAAAGGTAGGCGAGGGTAAAAATGAAAGGGAGGAAAGATCATTTGGGTACCTCGGGGTTGTGATTCCCATACTTACCTAAAGAGGATGTACCTCCGAGATCTTGATAATCCAAGAGATTGACTTTTAATACTCATGTTGTATATGTTTAGATGCCATATAACATAAAATTCATGACATACATGCCACATCGGTGGCACGTTCTGTTCACTACATCCATACTCATCTAACAATGTTTCACACCAGGCGGCGGGAGTGTGTGAAGGTGTTCCTTTATCACCGTTGTTATTTCTCTATTTCTTGTACAGAAAAATAACACTCAAATTGTTGAATATCTCATTATGGCACGATATGTTTCACCCAGTTCTTTTGCAGCGTGAATTACCTTCTCAGAACCGCAAAGAACAATATACTAATTGAAAAAACTGAACACCTTGAACGGATATCTTTAATGTTTCTGTTTTGATACTGAAAATCCAAATATAGAATGTGTTTAGACTTAGGAAGCTTGTTTATCATCCAGTTTCTGCGAAATTATTTCCTAATGAAAGGGAAAGAACTATTGAGGCTATCTAAAGTGACCTTTCATTTCTGCGTGAGTAGGTACGGTGATTTTATGGGATGATACGGTAATGAAATAGAATAAATTTGTTTCTCCTTTCGTCTCTTGACAAGGTTATTTTTCAGAGCTTATGTAATTTTTATGAGAAATTCCTTGAAGCGACAGACCTCGTGCCTTTTCTAGGTGGGTCTTTATTGGAACCATATGTTTGAGTAGGTAGTTGAATCAACGTCGCATCGCACTGGAGGTACACAGCGGGCTATTGGTCGCGGTCTACAATCGATCCCGAAAAGAGAAATCCAAGGACAACACCTCGCAATTTTGGACCACGGTCACATGACGAGGTGAACACCTGAGCTGGCATCCCACTCTCCAACTTAACTTCCACACCACGCCAACGTGAGGACTTTTGAGGCCCCAAAAGATTAAACATGCACCAGCCCCCGTGAACACGATGGTTTTCGTTTGGATTGAGTTTCGAACTCACAACCACCCGCGACTCTACCAGCTGAGCTACCGCGTTCCCCATTTTGATATGACTGGTGATGATATTTTGATATAAAAAAAGAGGGGAATATAAGAAATTTACAAGAAAACTTTTAGGAGAAACAAAAATATGGAGAATTATGGAAACGAAGTGAGAGCCCACTTACTTATGAGTTTTCAGAGGTAACTTGAGTTTATTTCATTGGATAGGTTTCACTTATGTGCAGAAAAACTTCAAAATGTTTTCCTTTTCAGTAACACCCGATTCACTAATTAAAGGAAAGGAATACTATTTTCTTGGAAATCTGGTAACTCTAATAAGGTTAATGTTAATAGATATAGGACCTTCGCGGGCCGGATCCGACCTGCGAACCATATGTTGAATGCCCCTAATCTGGAAACAGGATTTTCTATCTTTTTTTACTTGGATAATTATTGTTTGTATCTTTTTTATAGTTTAGAAAATATCTTGCCGAAACCTAAAATGTGTGTAGCAAAAATTACTTAGTTTTTCGTAATTCAGAATGTTAAAATATATCGAAATTATTTTTACGTATTCGTTAAGTTTATCACATTTCTTACAAAACAAATATTAATTTTACATAGTGCACATTACATATTAGCATGGAAGATATACATTTTATATTTTTCGTAAAACTCCCATTTTAGCCGAATATCCAAACTAAAAGTCATTCACGTGAAAATGATCGTAGACCTACTAATCAAATTTTTCTATCGTTAGATAAAGTATAGTTGCAGCTGGAAATATGCCATAAAGGTTTTAGTTCCAAAAAATATTCCCCTTCAAAAAAAATTTTTGTTTATAGACTGGTAATAATTCCTTATTTCCCCTCTCTAAACTAAAGAACAGATCATTTTCGTGGCTGTGTAAGACCTTGAATAATTGCCAAGTAAAGATTAGCATTTCATGAGTTTCGATTAGTTGAAACGTTCACACATAAAGAGCCTCCATTTATCACTCCCTACTCACTTTTATCAAACTCTATTTTTATATTTCACAGTAATTGAATAATTTGTTTAGATTGATAAAGCGCTTCAAATTTTTCCTTTCAAATTATTGACTGCTAAATAACCTTGAGTAAAACATAAAAACTATATAGTAGTATCCCCAATGTGTTTTTTTTTCTTATACGAATTGACGGGTCAGTCAGAGAATCTGAATTCAAAAAATAATTATGTTCTATATTCGAAGGTTTTGAAATATTTTTTTTAAATATTAAAATGCCCGCAGAACCAACACCTCGTAAAGCAAAAGTTCATTTACCTTTCTTTTATGACAAGCCTAAAGATGTAACCGAAAGGAAAAGATATCGGACACCACCTCGTTATTTTAAACCACGGTCAGATGACGAGGTCAACAATGGTGATATGGCGATGCATCCATAAAATTTTGCAAAAAAAAAAAGGTTTTTCAAATAATACATTCCTTTTTTAAAAAGAAAGTAAGAATTAGCTTTTCCGAAAAACAAATTACCCTCCCCCCCCCCCAAAAAAAAAGATTTTTTCCATCTAAAAAATAAATAACATTTTTTAAATAAATTTTTTTTAATAATTTTCTTTCGAAAATTATTTTTTCCTTAAAAAAGTGTTTTTCTTTCTTCCAAAATTAAAAACTTCTTTAAAACGTAGTGCCTTGAAAGGGTTACAGAAAAAGTACAAGATACAAATTTATTCTCCTTAGCGAAAAATTTTTAAATATACTATATTGGACACCCTATATAAAAAAATATTCTTCAAATAAATTGTTTTTCAAAAACGCTCCTAACTAAAAGTACAATCTCGAACTTCAGGTGCTGCCGATCAACAAGAGCTTCCTTCGCAAAATTCGCACCTGATGCTTCACTCCGCACACCGCGAAAAAATCATTTCTCAACAGTACAGCTGTACGAATCGAATTTATTCCAGGATAACCAATTCTAAGTTTTCAAACGCCCTATTTGCCGGGGCTGTACCAGTCCCATCCTCAGACCGTAAAAAGGTTTGTAAGTCACGTGTGTTGATTGCTGTGACATATTGATTTTCGATGGCCATATTACTTTTTGAATCAAACGCACTCATCCTTTAGGAGCTGAAGGGTGGGGCGTACCCATGCCCCAAGGTCGCCCTTCCTCTACCTTCAATATCCATTATGTCGTAGCCCTGGAACGTGCGTTTCCATATCCTTTTTTGTGCTAAGTGGGAAATACATTTAATTGAGATCTGAATTACTTAGGGATTCGATTCAAGGTTGCGAGTTGCAATTTATCTTATGCGCGGGATGTATTTCGAAAAACTACACAAGAAATTGAGTTGGGTGGAAATTAGTCACTTTTTCAATTTGTTTGAATAGTTGGCAGTACTCATTTATTTAACCTTCTGAGGGGTTCACGCATAGTTCCACCTTGCAAACCTGTAGTCTTTCCTTCATGACTTCTAACCAATCTTAACCTCTTGACCAACAGAATCTTTCAAAAGTATTATATATTACGTATAAATGAGAGCAATAGAATCTTTCCAAATAATTTTATTCTAATGAAAGGAGGGTTGCGAGTTCGAATCCAGCCAAAGACCGTCGTGTACAAAGGGGATTGGTGCAGGTTAAATCTGTCGTGGCCTAAAATGTCCTCACGTTGGGGGTGGAGTGGAAGTTTGGAGAGTGGGGTGCCAGCTCAGGTATGACCTCGTCATCTGACCGTGGTTCAAAATTACGTGGTGTAGCCCTCGGACTTTCCCTTCGGGTTTGATCCAGGACCGTCGTCAATAGCCCGTTGTGTTGCTCTAGTGCGACGTTAGTTAAAACACCTACCTATCTAATGAAACAGTAGACTATCTTCAGTGAATTTTACTTTAAGAAAAGGAGCAGTAGAATATTTCGAAAAGTTTGTATTCTAAGGAAAAGGAGCAAATTAATCTTTCCTAAAGGATTCTGATCTAAGGAAAGGATTAATAGAATCTTTCCAATGGATCCCTTTTCTTCAGAATGGGACAATAGAATTGTTCCAAAGGATTCTATTTCAAGAAAAGAACCAATCGAATCGTTCCAAATGATTCTATTCCAATGAGAGGATCTATAGAAGCTTTCTCTCTCTAAAGGTTGAAATAATCCATGGTTCTTTAGAAAGATGTGGTTATTTAGTCATTAAGTGTAATGTGGGATAAAAACATCACTACACTAGCAAATCTCGGGACACAGAGGATTAAAAAATACTAATAAGAAGGAAATTCGTCAGCTTTCGCAAGCAATTGTTGTTTGAATATAGTTTTATTAATGAGTATTTTATATTTTGAAATAAAAATATTCACAGAGTATTTAATTTATGTCTTTAAAGCTACCATAAAAAAATTTAAACGTTGGCACTTTTAAGGGCTACTGAATAAAAGATTTTATGAAAAAAAAAGAAACTATGGATGAGACCTATCAAGTTTTACGAATGCATTTTGCACAGCAAAAAAAGTTTGAAAGTTTTTTAAGGATTGGTTTCATGCTTCACCGCCCATATAGAGCACTCCGAGACATTAGAATATCAAGTGATATAAAAATTTTATATACATTAAGATGGCCTTAATATACTTACATTTCAATGAGGAGACCAATTGTATCTTCACTTCTGAAGGTGTTAAAAATTCTGAGAAAGCATCGATGCATAAAAAAGTTTAGGAAGGTGATGATACTTATATTGGTTTTATCTAAGAATAATGGTTTATTTCATTTAAATCTGTAACATACATATGTAAATAGTGATATTATTTATTATTCATTAGTATGTTCGATTTGTCGTACACTTTTTACTCGATTTTACGCTATAACTTGAGGCATGAAATTCACTTTTTGTTGTGTACTGTTTGTTACTTTTTCACATACTTTTACATCTTTTAAGTAAAAGCAAGGGCATATGAATTTGGAGAGGTGGGCGTGTTGAAATGGTATCCCATATGTCAATGCATGGAGAACTTATATAACGCAATTAGGTAACTCAAAAATTTCGCAACAAAAGAAGTTTGTCTTTTCTTTTAGAAAGTTCTCGAAAAAGTGACAAATTACCCTTCTTATAAAACCAAAAGAGACAAGGCCAAGACTGCAATTTCACGAGGCAAAAAATAACTGATATTTCTCTTCTGAAAAAAGAAATTACATAGTGGAGAGTGTGTTATTACATTACTGGTGATGAATCATCTGTTTGGACAACGAAACAGCAAGAAATGTCAGAAAAGTAACGCTTTTTTGTGTGAGAGTAGAAACAATGTGACAGCAGGGGGCGCAAGAGAGAGAGAAAAAATGCTGAAACATTGTTAATCGAGTTTCCGATCTGCACCGTGTGTCAAGTTCTATCTCCAACATCTCGACACATCAGAAGTATGAAACAAATAGACAGTAGACGAAAATAACTGATGAGAACAGCGGGGTATTTTTAAGCAAAAGATTCAAAATCGTCAATCACAGTTCCGGGTAGTTAATTGAAGTTTAGGGTATGTCATTGAAGAATTAAACATTGAGTAAGTGTCCTTATGAGTTTTTGCTTTCTTTTGCACAAGAGCCCTTGGCTAGGTTTTCCCCGCTTTGAAATATTCCCACACACTGCCGAATAAACGGAAAAGTACGTGATGTAACCGATAGATGGCGCTGCTCGAAATCTGCTTCGGTATGCTTTGAAATGAGAATTGGAATAAACGTTTCATAGATCGATTGGCAATAAAACTTTTATGATGCATGTGTGGTTAAACCATTCTACGCAGTAAGAATTAGTTTTGTATTTTAAAACTAGGGTTTAAAGACCTGTAAAGATGAAAACACGAAGAAAATATTTGTTTCAATTGTCAAATGAAATAAATACTAGACGTGGAATGCTTTTAAGAGAACGACGTAAAAATTCGTTACATTGAAATTGTCTTGAACTATTGTGCTCATAGTTTTAAACAATTTCAAACAAGGAAATCTACATTCTGTTGCCAGTTATGAATTGGAACGCACTGAGAAATAGTATGATCATTATATGTTTAAAATATTTGCAGAAATTTAAATAATTTTTTTTCGAAATTATCAATATCTTATGAGCAGGTTGGAAATTGGTGTAAAGCTTTGTTATTTAACACAAATATTTTTTTGCCCACAAGGATGTTGAGGTGCTTTTGTTAAAGAATTTCCTAATATTTAAAAAACACATTCATATGCGTTGATATTACACAATGATACTTTCATAGCACAAATTCAATAACAAATGGATTGAAAAACTGAAGAAATACCGCTATAAAAATATAAAAGAAACTTAAGAAATATTTATTTCCTTATGAACCTGAATATCAAAATGTTTATTCTCTCAGCACAAATGAAAAATTTCAGATTGAATTCTAAATCAATCTCATATCTCAACATATAAAAGACAAGTTTTGCAATGGCGTATTTAAATTATCAATAAGTATGCAATTTTCTATACCTTATAACTCTAGTAATATGTTTAGTGTTTTTAGTCCCACAAATAATTATCAATTGAGATACAGCTTTGAGCTGTGAGTTTAATTAAGTTATCAAGTTCTGACTGAGTTTCTGTGAGATTATTACTGAGGCAGATGTATTTATGAGTAGTGAGATTTAATTGGCTTTAATTTAATTTTAATTGACTTATTACTTTGAGTTATATATAAGTATTCATAAACAATGAACCATACCATGTGTATGTTTCAAAGAGCATTCATTAATTACGATTACTCCTCAAAAGATAATAAGCACTTGAAAAGCAATAAGTGATTTCATAAGCCCGCTATATTCTAATTTCAACGGAATTTATATGACTAATTTTATTTACAGCTAGTTGATGTATTTTCTTTTAATTGGAACGAAAAAGACTTAATTTGTATCAGTAGTATAGCAATGATTAGATCAAGCAGCACGTGATTCCTCTCGCGAATCAGATCTGCAGATGAAAATTACAGAAATCTTTTCACCAGATAAAAAACATCTAATGAGTAGTTATAAATTCGTATCACAAAAATAAATTTAAATTGGGCCATTACGTTAGAACACAAACGAAAGCGTAATCAGCAAGGAAAAAATCCGAGGGAAGCTATGGAAGGTGAAAAGAGAGACAAAGAAGGAAGTTTAGAAAAGTACTTCCGAAATAACGGGATTATCTTGATGTTTTAATATATTTGATGAATCTTACAGAAAAATTGGAAAATTTTATTAAAAATTTATTTGTAAATATCAATGTAGCAATGACATTTACCTCCATAGGTTTCTCCTGGGATCAGACCATACTGTTTTCTGGATGGAGTAATTAATCTAAGCATCTAGAAATCCTAGGTGCAATTGAAACGTTTCCCTTTAAAATCTAGTTGATGGTACGGCCTTGAATTTAGGGAAAGTTTGCCACTCTCAATTCTGATAACCCAACTTCTTCCTGCTTACCAAGCAGGTTGCCCGAATGAAGGTTGGCGATAGCTTCTTTCCGCTTTGGCGATGAAAAACTAATGCTAAACTTACCGCCGTACCGTCAACTACATTTCTAACCAGGTTTCTTACAAAATTTAAATTCGCTGATTGACAACTGGAGGATTGCGAGTTTGAAACTCGATCCTACCAAAGAACGTCGTACACGTTAAATCTGTCGTGGTCCAAATCAAATATCCTAACGTTGGCGTGGAGTGGAAGTTTGGAGAGTGGGATGCCAACTCAGGTACTGACCTCGTTATCTGATTCAAAATTACGAGGTGTGGTCCTCGGTTCTTTCCCTTCGGGATTGATTCTGTACCGTCGTCAATAGCCCATTGTAATGCTCCAGTGCGACTTAAATTCAGATACCACCACCATCTAAATTTAAATTGCATTTCCTTTGTTGTTACTTTTTATTTAGCAAATTTTTTGATGCTAGGGCGCATTGAGAGCGACTACGTTCACGCATGGAACCAACGAAGACTGCTTAGCTATCTTTGAGGGTGGAGCCTAGAAAGCCTCTAGGTGATGAAGCCCCTAGTACTAATTAAAAAATCCGAGACATCTAATTAGGTATTCATTAATTAAATATTTTTAATTATCTTTATTTTTAATGCAACAAGTAAAAATGCGGAATAGTCTTTTCTGTATGAATACTTCGAATCTCAAATTTTATGATATTGTAAAATGAAATACAAATTCATGTATATATCTGACATTTCCTACACATGTTCTTTGTAGGTGGCACATGTTCGATTCCTGTAACCCACCTTGGGTGTATTTCTCTCTTCAGTGTTAATAAAACTGTCCTTTTCTGTGTATGTCCATTACGTGACGTTGTTTGTTGCGTGTTTGTCCAAATATGTCCCTTCTTCCATAAAACACAACACAACCAACAAACTAGCTGTTCGTCTCACTGTCACTAGATAACTACACATGCATTAATAAGGACTGTCTTGTGACGATAGTAAGATTTCAAAGTGCGCACTACTGTAAGTTTCTTCCACATTGATACTGACACAATACTTTGTCAGGCAAGCTTTGTTGATCTTCGAGTCCATTGTTTTATCCAGTCAATCCATACAATTCTGTCACTTCTGACATTCAACGGTCGCAACCTTGTGAATGTTGCAAAGGAATCGCGGTCTTGACGGGATCTCAACTTGCAAAATCCTTCGGAGTGGAATCTGAAAAAACATGCAATTACATTGTTTCTTATTCTTACTGTTTTGGCTCATCATCGCACGTGGTAGCAAATTGTGCGTTTACGAATTCGGCACGTGTGTACAAATCTTTCCAAACAATGTCCATCAACGTTAAAGCCAGAGGCAGCATGTACTTTACGTGGTTAATTTTTTTTATCACCACGCATTTCATATTTGCATGTTAATTTGTACCTGTCAAGATCGGTGTTATTCTTTATTATTCTTTCTTCTTTCTCTTCTGTCTCTTACATAAGTCGCTTTGGACTATAGATTTGAGTCTGCAATATATCCTTATTTTGTTTTCAAAATGTACACCTAAACCAGCTTAAGTGGGGTTTAATTTGGTTTATCATTCTACTGTCTAGTATATTTTTTACACACGTGCTATACGGACATATCAGTTCTTAGAAAGTTCTTAAGACTTCTGTGTGTTAAAGCAGTCTACCCCTAGGAAGTGAATATCCATGTACTTTACGCGGTTAATTTTTTTTATCACCACGCATTTCATATTTGCATGTTAATTTGTACCTGTCAAGATCGGTGTTATTCTTTATTATTCTTTCTTCTTTCTCTTCTGTCTCTTACATAAGTCGCTTTGGGCTATAGATTTGAGTCTGCAATATATCCTTATTTTGTTTTCAAAATGTACACCTAAACCAGCTTAAGTGGGGTTTAATTTGGTTTATCGTTGTACTGTCTAGTATATTTTTTACACACGTGCTATACGGACATATCAGTTCTTAGAAAGTTCTTAAGACTTCTGTGTGTTAAAGCAGTCTACCCCTAGGAAGTGAATATCCATGTACTTTACGCGGTTAATTTTTTTTATCACCACGCATTTCATATTTGCATGTTAATTTGTACCTGTCAAGATCGGTGTTATTCTTTATTATTCTTTCTTCTTTCTCTTCTGTCTCTTACATAAGTCGCTTTGGACTATAGATTTGAGTCTGCAATATATCCTTATTTTGTTTTCAAAATGTACACCTAAACCAGCTTAAGTGGGGTTTAATTTGGTTTATCATTCTACTGTCTAGTATATTTTTTACACACGTGCTATACGGACATATCAGTTCTTAGAAAGTTCTTAAGACTTCTGTGTGTTAAAGCAGTCTACCCCTAGGAAGTGAATATCCATGTACTTTACGCGGTTAATTTTTTTTATCACCACGCATTTCATATTTGCATGTTAATTTGTACCTGTCAAGATCGGTGTTATTCTTTATTATTCTTTCTTCTTTCTCTTCTGTCTCTTACATAAGTCGCTTTGGGCTATAGATTTGAGTCTGCAATATATCCTTATTTTGTTTTCAAAATGTACACCTAAACCAGCTTAAGTGGGGTTTAATTTGGTTTATCGTTGTACTGTCTAGTATATTTTTTACACACGTACTATACGGACATATCAGTTCTTAGAAAGTTCTTAAGACTTCTGTGTGTTAAAGCAGTCTACCCCTAGGAAGTGAATATCCATGTACTTTACGCGGTTAACTTTTTTTATCACCACGCATTTCATATTTGCATGTTAATTTTTACCTGTCAAGATCGGTGTTATTCTTTATTATTCTTTCTTCTTTCTCTTCTGTCTCTTACATAAGTCGCTTTGGACTATAGATTTGAGTCTGCAATATATCCTTATTTTGTTTTCAAAATGTACACCTAAACCAGCTTAAGTGGGGTTTAATTTGGTTTATCGTTGTATTGTCTAGTATATTTTTTACACACGTGCTATATGGACATATCAGTTCTTAGAAAGTTCTTAAGACTTCTGTGTGTTAAAGCAGTCTACCCCTAGGAAGTGAATATCCCTCACGAGAACCTCTTTAGGACTTCCTAGGGAATCGTATGCCCACCTAAACACTTCCTTAATACTACCCTGGGAATTTCTTGATCTGTCGGTGGGAACGACTTAGGAACACCGTAGGTGTAATCTGAAAGTTATTAGGATGTTATTGGTAACAGCTTAGAAAGCATCAGGAGACTAATCAATCTGAGCTGACTTCCTTATAAAGCTAAGGTGTTTAGTGTCCTCTTAGAGGGTTACTCAGAACTACCTACGGAATTCCCCTAAGTTTCAGTAAGAACGGCTTAGGAACACGGTTGAAATTTCGCATAATTAAATGGAAAGGTTTTTAGGTAAATCGGGAAATGTTTGGGAATAGCTTAGGAAGTACTACAAAAATAATCAGTTAAAATAGGGAAGATATCAGACGGGATAGTGAAACTACCTTTGAAGGTGGAAGGAAAAATTCAAAACAGTGCATATTGTTTTCGAAGTTACAAACTTTATAACTTTAAAGGTAGGTATTTTAGTTAACGTCGCACTGGAGCAACGCAACGGGCTATTGGAGATGAATCCCAAAGGGATAGACCCGAGGACAACACCACGTAATTTTGAACCACGGTCAGATGACGAGGTCACACCTGAGCTGGCTCCCCACTCTCCAAACTTCCACACCACGTCAACATGAGGACATTTGAGGCCACGATAGATTTAACGTGCCCCAGTCCCCTTTGTACACGATGGTCTTTGGTTGGATTCGAACTCTCATCCCTGTGGTTGCTAATCCGTTACTCTTCCAACAGAGCTACCGTGGCCCCTTATAACTTTAAAAGCAGATAATTTTTAACTAGATTTGTATCTATTTTATATAATTGTAAAGAGAAATTCCCTGGCCAAACTTTAAAAGGTAGTAGAGTGTACGAAAATAAATATTAAAATAAATGGATGAGGCCAATAGAAACGGAAGAGCTGCTCAAAAATTAACTGTACTACTCTCTGCTGGAGAAATCAATTGGCGAATTCTACGTACTGAGGATAATCCTCAGGTTTCAATGTCTGGTAGGTTGGTATTTGAATTCACATCGCGCTGGAGCAACACGACGGACTGTTGGTGACGCTCCGGGATCAATCCCAAAGGGAAAGTTCGGAGGACAACTCCTCATCATTTTGAACACGGTCTGATGAAGAGGTTAACACCTGAGCTTACACCCCCTCTCCAAATTTCCACACCACTCCAATGTGAGGACATTTGAGGTCACGACAAATATACCTTGCACCAACCCCCACGGTCTTAGGTGAGATTGCGTTTCAAACCCTCCGGCTGCTAATCCGTTACTCTACTAACTAGGCTACCGTAGTCCCTAAGTGATTTGTTACGTCTCGATAGCTTGGACAAGAACAAATTTATTTTCAAAAAAATATTCTACCATATTTAGTTTCATAATAACAAGGGTTCTAGCATCGATTTTGTGTTTAACTAGTATCTACATATTTTATATATAATATATAATAGTTTTACATATTTTAAATATTTAAAAGCGTGTAATTTAATATACAACTCGTTCCTTTTTACTTCTAATCAGCAGGTTTTTCCATACCCTCACTATATCGCTCTTGTTTCTTGACCCTCAAGAAGCGCGATATATCGAAGGGTTATTGTATATTAAAGCATGAATAATATAATGTTGTTGCCAAAGGGATTCAACTAAAAAACCAAAACTCAAATCATCAAATGCTATCAAACAATAGCAATTCATGCTGCAAGATTAAAGAGAATCAGTAATCTTTCCTTTTCTAAAATTAGAATATTGTGCTTATTAACTGTAAAGGTATTCCTCATTTGCAGCACGCGAAGATACCAATCTTACGAATTACAAGAGTTCTGAAAAACATTCGAAATCACGATATCTTTAGAAAACTTTCCTCCCATTATAGCACATACATCGTCTAGAAATTAAATATTCTACACAGGTTTTGATCATGTTTCAAGAGAGTTCTTTTTTATCTGTATGTATTCAGTGAATACGATTTCATTCTTTAGTGCAAATATCTACATTTATGCTTTCGGGGCTATGGAACATGGTATATTTCCAAGAAAAATGTTTTACGTATGCAAATTTGTGGTAAAGTTTTCCCAGAAAATCGGAGAATGCAAAGAATGTTTTTATAGATATGTTAGTTTAATATTAGTAATATAAATAAAGTTACTTAATTTATTATTGTTTGAGTTTTTTTAATCGGTTTGTTCCGGGAAGTTGGTGTTGTTTTATGACAGAAATTAAAATATCTTCTTTTTCTGTTAAGTCGTATGTGTAAAGTGATTTTCTTTGTTGTTTTCAGTTTTCTTTTTTCAAATCATTTTGTTCTGTTCTGAGAAGGTGGTGGTGTTTTATAACAAAAATTTAAATGTCTTCGTTTTCTATCAAGTTGTATGAATAAATTTATTTTCTTTGTTGCTTTCAGTTTTTTCAAATCATTTGGTTTTGTTCCGAGAAGTTGGTGTTTTATTTGACAGAAATTAAAATTTCTTCTTTTTCTGTCAAGTCGTACGAATAAAGTGATTTTCTCTGTTGTTTTCAGGTGTTTTTTTTCAAATCATTTCGTACTGTTCTGAGAAGCTGGTGTTGTTTTATGACAGAAGTTAAAACTTCGTCGTTTTCTGCCAAGAGTGCATACAGAAACACCGTAATTTTATTTCAAATAATTCATTTCGAAAACAATCTGTATTCAGATTTTTCTGAGTAAAAAATGGCTTAAAATCCTTCAAAAGAATTAAGATCTATTTTCAATTAATATAAACGCATTATTATATCATTTTCAGTGTTGCACTACTACTCAAAAATTTGATTTTTCTTCTTAATAATTTGGCATTAAACATATGTGTTATCAAAATTTTGTCGTCCAGGTATCCACATAAGTTTTTAATAATAGGCACATAACCGATATTGCTTTTTTTAACACTAGCAGATCCACGCATTGCATCTTCGCTGCATTTTAAAGTCGATGATCTATTGGCAGTGGTATCATAGATAGCGCAGTAGTCACTCATATGTTTTGTTTAAATCCATTGATAATAAATGCAAGCGTCAATAACCGTACATCATTCTCCCAAATGAAATAAAATTTATCAAAAGAATTGGTAGGTCGTAGGTTAAAAAAATCGAGGACACAAAGCGTAATTTTGACGTGAACACTTGGGCCTGATGTTGGATTGTGGAATAAATAAAGCAGACATAGGAAGTTTGAACGATTGTTTATTGTGTGTATAGCACATATCGATTCAGCAATTAATTTACAGTTTGAGCGATTGAAGTGCAGTTTGATATTAACATTAAAGTAGATGTAGTTCCAATAGTGTCATTAATTAAAGGTCTGTGATTGTAGCGTAGTTCGGTAGCTTTCGAATGTCACAACTTCAGCAATCCTTATTCCCCCATGCCAATCCAAAGTTACCCTTTCCCAAATTTCAGTAGTACAGTAGAATTCACCTGCGTACTAGGTCATGTCAAGTACAGACATCCTTTGTCTACATGACTCTGTATTAATCTTTTAGATGTTTCTTCTAGTTCTTAAATCATATAAAATTTTATATTCATTTATATTTATTTAAATTCTACTCAATTGTCACGGAGTTCTCGTTCACGATTGTTCTTGTCCAATATTAATTGTAACATAGTTTGGTAGCTTTCGAATGCCACTACTTGCGCAGTCCTCAATCCACGCAATTCATTTACACTGGCCCAAAGCTCGCCCAGTACCGTAAAATTTCGACATATTGCGGATCCCCTCCCCGTGCTCAGTGCGCCTCTGCACTCGGTCCGAAGGCGGATGTCACGCCAAATGAGGCAATAAGATGCCAAATCGGCCAATCGAGTCAGTTTTTCACAGAACATTCACGTGACTAATAGTCGACATGTTGGTCACAGTTTTTGAAGCTCCTCTCAATAGCAAGCTCAATCTACTTATATTTCATGTCTATGGGCTAAAGAGCTCTTTAAACACACCACTGGATGAAAGTGCCCTGGTTTAAAAGAAAAATGGTACAGTAACCTCATAAATCGTACTTCAGACAAAATGATTTGGAAAATGAATCACACGACCTTTGAAAACTGAACAAGTCATAATCTCTCTAAATCTTAGGTAATTTTCATGGTGGTGAAGGTACGGTTTCAGACTACGAAAACGAATACACTATAAACATCCATGCCTAGACCAGGACTTGAACCCAGATCCTGCTTAGCCGAGCACCAGATATCACCTGTTGAAAATCGTTGATTTGAACACTATTTGAAAAACTCTCTGAAGCAGTCAATGGAATCTAATTTACGTCGCATCCCATGCAACTTATTTATTTCTTAAATAATGTATTCATGTTTATTAAAATAAACACGAATTTTGCCATAAAAATAGTTTGATAAAGCAAATGCAACTACTTAAATTATTAAAAATATCGGAGCAACTTCAAAATTTCGTTTGAAAATTTCCTGCTTTTATCAGTATACCTACTAACAATCAAAATGGATATTTAAAAAGCAACTCAAGAACTAATTTCTCGCTTAAAAGAAACAAAGACCTCTTAAAAGAAATTGTTTTCCTTTTACTTGCAACTCTAAAGTGGTCTTGTTACTGCTTTTTTGCTAAATTATTAACCTTGACAGTAAAACAAGGACTTCTTTTATTTGCTTCAATGTCACCAAAAAACTTCGCAAACTTGAGAATAGTTTTTATGCTTTGGCAAAACCTTAAAGAAAAAAAGACTATTCATAAATGTATTTCGAATTTTGCCCTTCAAAAAGAAAAAAGACTTTTCATAAATGCTATCTCGAATTTGCCCTTCAAAAATCAAGAATGAATACTTTTTATAATTTTAAGATCACAAAAATGCAAGGGAATAGCATTTTCATGCATTACTGTTCGCCCTTCGATTATCTCTTGAAAAAATATATCGATCCATTTGATCGTTTTCTTAAATGTCAAAAAAAGAAAGTTCTTCGATGTTTGTTTTAATTATTTTTTAAGGTTACGGCGTG
Organism: Meta bourneti; assembly: GCA_933210815.1. Lineage (NCBI taxonomy): Eukaryota > Metazoa > Arthropoda > Arachnida > Araneae > Tetragnathidae > Meta > Meta bourneti. The sequence goes on from OW119928.1 coordinate 76,664,523, forward strand.
TAAGGTTAAAAGACAACTCAAACTCTCAGTTTTTGTGAAGAAAACTATAATCGGGTCATTAAGTTAAATCACATTAACTTTTCAATAAAACATTGATCTGCATCATTGATCTTTAATCATTTATTTATTTTATACGTTTATTATAAATTTATTTTACAAAACACAAACATTAATCTGTTTTTCTAATGTATACGGCTTGTTGTGTAAGAAACTTATTTAAGGTATTTCAACACCTTGAAAAGGATGTAAGAGTTGTAGTAAAACACAAAGTGAAAAATGTATGGTTATACAGTAGACTCGCTCTACAGCGATTCTCTATTTAACGACTCAACGCGTTATAACGACCAATTTCGAAGGTAGTTCTCCAAGAGCTGTGATGCTGTTTCATGATCCTTATAACCGCGAAAAGTTAAAAATCTCGTTGCAGCGACCTTCGGCTGAAAGATCGAAGCTATTTGGGGTTTCGTTGATTCATTGAGGGTTTTTATTGGCGCGATTTGGCGGTTTTCAGGTCTACGCCGTATCGCCAAATGCCTTGTATCGCCTGGATTTTTCTTTAGGTAATAATCACGTGAAATTTCAGTAGACCATACAACTGCTTGCCTCTAGTAGATAGCGATGTTTCCTCTATCCAAGAGAAAGCACTCAGCGTTGTCCATTGAGACAAAAGAGAAAGTCCTAGAAAACGTCGATAAAAAACATCTTTCGGAAACGGAGATTGCCAAACTGTTTACATTCCTAAAAGCACTCTCATTACCATAGTAAAGAACAGGGAGATCCTATTGTAAGCAGGTCGGTATCCAAACAGGAAGCGGAGCAGGGAAGCAACATTTCCGCTTCTAGAAAAGGCTCTTTTGGAAAGGCTGAAGAATATGCGCTCGTAAAACATCCCCATTAATGTATTGTTAATGTGCCCCATAATGTATCTTTCTCTTCCATTAAAGATAGTTCTTAAGTGACAGTGTTTTTCTTCTGAAATTTATTGCAAAAATTTATTCGGTTTGAAAATTGGCCTTTCCTTCCAAAAAAGGAAGAAGAATGTTTGATATAACGACCACTTGATATAAAGTCTTAGGGTTGTTCGAACGCGAGTCTACTGTATATACATTGTTATAACCAGTGTGTTGCTCCAGTGCGACGTAAATTCAACTACCAACGTTTATGTAGTCTTATTGGGAACTTTCAGTAAAAAAAATTTATTCCAACAAAAAAAAAATCTTTATTAGATATAAGAATGTGATTATTTGTCTTATAAAATACATTACAATTTCGTTCATTTTAGCCATTGAAAAATTATTATTTAACTTACACTGATGTTGTAGCAAACGCGTTTACTGCGTCGCTGAACACATTTCAAACTTCGTAAAGTGAATTAAATGTCTACTGGTTCGGAGACAATGATCCCTGTTTTTGAATGAGTTTTTTAAAACAATGTATCTCCCATTTTTCATTTTGGCGTTGTGTGGAAGTTTGGAGAGTTGGGTGGCAGCTCAGGAGTGATCTCCTCATCTGACCATAGTTCAAAATTACGAGGTGTTCTCCTCGGATCTTTCCCTTCGGGATTGATCCCGGATCGTCGCCAATAGTCCGTCGTGTTACTCCAATGCGAAGTTAATTCAACTACCTACCTACCCATTTTCATTTAAAATGAATGATACATTATTTACAGATGCATTCGTCTAACTACTCAATTGAATGTGATTGATTGCATATTTTTTTTTAAATAAATTGCAGGTTGCAGTTATACAAATTCCAATATGCTTTGTTTGACCGAAGAGGAGAGTTGGAACACATCTTATTTTTTTAGTGCCAGAGAACTTTTGAGCATATTTTGTTCCTCCCAGTCGATCGTTACTGGGTTTTTCTAGTTTTTATTTGATGACCATTGCCTTTTACATTGTATAGTAAACACTATGAAATCTGAGTTAATAGCTCCGGATTCACGTAATAAAGTTCTTTCACTTGAGTATTTCTATTAGTTCAGTATTTCTGGCTGGTTATTCAAATTCAAAATATTCAAGTCACAAAAATACAAAACACTTCCTCAAGCTTGGTTAAACATTCTTTATCCACTTAATACTAAAACTGTTGAAATTTGTGATGTGACACTAAAGCGTAATATATTATTACTTTAAACAGTTTTAATTTTATCTTAGTCAAAAGTTGTGATTAAATATGAGAGTTACAGATTCTAATAATGCATTACTGACATTGGCGAATGTTCTTTCATACTATTTGCATTTATCATTATTCTCATGGGTCTAAGATTTTTGTTCGCTGAGAATTTTATTTAGTACTAGCTGAATTATCCGGTGTTGCTCGGGTTGAATTGTTTATAATTCATCGTAATATTACTCAATACTATTCCTATGGAGATTTCGAATTGTTTTTAGCCCCCTGCAGACCCAGGACAAATCGAAAGGGGTTAATATGTAGCCTATGTGTCCCCCAGAATTCTACAGAATAAATGTACCAAATTTAGTGTGAATTGGTCTGACATTGATCGTATAAATACGCACTGTTATTCCTATGAGGATTTCGAATTATTATTAGCCCCCTGTACCATACCTACGATAAAAAAGACCACTTTCAAAAAAATAATCATAAAAATTTACATTCCAATAATAAAAAACTACAGTTTAAGAATTTACAAGCGGGATACATAAGCGATATGATACTGAGCTATTTTCAGCGCAACCGGGCCCATCTGCGATTGCGTCATACTCTAAGATTCTAAAAAAACTTCAAGATCATCTTGAGAGGCTACTCCTGTAGATGTTGACTCTGACGTCATCTGCACAGTCAGACCGGAAGAGAGTACCCCCTAGCAAGTGCTCTGTCCAGGATGACGGGACGTTACACCCTTCTGCATACCAAAAATAGAACGGGAGTTAATATATAGCCAACGTTACCCTAAGGTTTCTAAAGAATAAGTGTGCCAAATTTGGTGTAGATTGGTCAAATGGTATAGATTTGTATAGAGAATAGACAGACAGATGCCAACTCTGCTTTATATGTATAGAAGGTTTGGTTGAGTCCAAAAGATTGGTTGATTCTTCACAAGTTACAGGTGTGGTTGGTTGCATTGAGATTTTTATGGCGCAAGGGCCATATTGGGACTAGCTACGCCAAACACAAGACATATCATGTCAAGTAATGGACAAACACGTACATTGAAAGTTTTACTGCCACAGAAGAGAGAAATGCATCCAAGGAGGAAATTAAATGTATGACATATTTGGGCATTTAACAATAGTCTTACGATTTTTAGTTTTATTTGTTCGTTGATGATTTTATTTAGTGACTATTGGTTGAGTCGAAACATGCCTCTGGCATCTGTTACTTAAGTCTGCCTCAAAACACTCAGATATCAGAGATCATTAAAACTCCTCGTTTTTGAATTAACAAATATGTTTCAACTCACTCAAAATAAGTTAAATAATATTTCAATTTTGTATGTAAATAGTAGTTCTAATAGTAAGACGTAAAAGCATATATTTCTCACTATAAAGAAAATCGTTTCCTGAGTCACGCCTTTACAAGTCTTTCAACCCCGATTTATATGGAAGAGTAATGTCTTGTTAATCATGTATTGGGGATTAGGATTTTAGGATAATAATTTCTGTGAAGGTTCTAAGGAGGAATTCTTTTTAAAAGTAAATTTAACATATAAAGCATACTTATATTAATTATAACAGCAAATCACGTTATGTGATACCGAAAACACTTTTCTCACTACAAAATCGTCTTATCATGAGTCGCACTATGCAATCCTTTTGGTACTGATTCATATGGGGGAAAAGGATACAATGTTATGCACGTGTGTTTCAGGAGAATAATAATTTTGTATGGAAAATTTGGTTTATTTTTGGATTGTGGCTCTACGATCATTGTGTGCTACACAATTTCTACGAAGAAACTTTCAAAAAGTAAATTTAAAAAAAAAAAGAAAACCTCATTAAAATAAACATCCAATTATCAAAATTAAATTATGTCATCGGACATTTTTCTCACTACAAAGGTTTTCTCGTATATTACGCTTTGCAAGCGTTTCAATACTGATTCATATGTAAAAGAACAAAATCATGTTTGTGTGAGTTAGGGTTTCAGTAGGATAAGTAATTTCTTATGGAAGATTTGGTTTATTTTTGGATTGTGACTCCACTGTCATTTTGAGCTGCAACATTTCTGCGAAGGAAATTTTCTAAAGTAAATAAAACATACAATTATCAAGAGCAAATTCTGTAATGCTATTCGAAAAGACATTTTTCACACTGCAAAGAAAATCGTTTCCTCTTTAAGTCACGCTTTCGGTACTGATTCATATGGAAAAATCACGTATGTAATGAGTAAGGTTTCAGGAAGAGAATAATTTTGTATGAAAGATTTAGTTTCGTCATTCGGAGGTCATTTTATGCAACACAATTTCAAAGAAGAAATTTTTCAAAAAAAGTAAATTAAACATAAAGTTACCAGATCAAATCCTGTTATGCGATTCCAAAATACATTTTTCTCACTGCAAAGAAAATAGTTTCCTCTCCACCACTTTGCAAACCTTTCAGTATTGGTTGATTGAGTTTTATGGCGCAATGGCCACATTTGGCCAAGCCTCTTCAAAGCTGATTTATATGGAAAAGAAAAAAAATCATGTGTTAGCGTTTTCAGGGGAACTAACTTCTTCACAAATTCTGCAAAGAATAAATTAAACATTCAATTATCAAGTGCAAATTGTGTTATGCTATTCCAATTTTCTCACTACATAGAAAATTGTTTCCTCATGAGTCACGGTTTGCAAGCCTTTCGTTACTGATTCATAGATAGTTTTCTGAAATAAAAGAACACGTGAAAACTATGCATTCGAGTTAATTTCCCCGCATACCTTTCTCCCTACCTCCGGCCAACTCACGAAAACAATAAATCGCAGAGGAGAAAATGAAAATGAGGAAAGCGTTCGCTAAAAGTACAATATTATTATTCCTGTGGAATTCATCGAACCATAACGCAACGATACCCGTTACGTCACACTCGTAAGGATCTCCGCGGCAAAATTCTGTCTCTGTGGTTTCCGCCAATGGGAGAGCATCGGGGATGCCAGACGTCAAAATTGGAGAGAACAGGTGTGTTTGTCCAAGAAAAACGTGCAGTAATTTGACTCCAAAGCCCTCTTGACAACTATCGCAATAAAACCCACCTTAAGAACGTCGCCTTCCACCCCCATTCGAAACCATCTCATCACCTGTTCCAGTGGACCCTATTGGTCGAATTCATTTGATTGGTTTGGAATATAAAGATCTCCGGGGAAAGTAAACACGATGTGACGTCTAATTCGATAAGATCACGTCACAACAGGACAGCGAATATGCAAATGCGTTTGGATTTAGATCCTTGTATGCTTTTCCATTCCACATCGGGAGCGACACGTGGATTGGTGACAGTGTACGAGTCGTGTAGCATCTGATATGATGATAGACGCGACACCAGGGATTGAATATTCATCACCCAGCGGTGAGTGAAAAGCGAATGTTCTGTGAGCATCACAATTCCAGGTTTACTTCGGGAGCTGGGATAGTAAAAAGTGAACCTCACGACGTGCTGACTGCGCTTTTCAGGTGAATCAAGATCGAACGCTGAACCAAAACATGCATGCTCAGTTGGAATAAAGGGTCCTGATTTTAGTGTAGCACTCGTGCACGATTTAGCGTCTAATCTCTACGTTTTATCTCCATTCTGCTTTTACGAGGTAAGAAAGCTTTACAAGTTCATTGGATATACATTTTTTTCTACCTTGCTGACTTCGTTGAAAGGTTATTACTACTGTCGTGCAGTACTGGATTGGTAATGTTTCCATGGATGTGGTGCTCACGTGGGCAATGCCCTAGTCTCTTAGTAAATCTGCATAACCCAAACTGTTTCACGAGTGCTGTCGGAAAATAGATTAATTCCGACATATTCGATTGTCGACATTACCGCGTTGCTCCCTGTAAAAACTCCAAGATTTTTGAAACTGTTTCAAGATCATGCGTTTGGGCTTTGACGTACTGCTATGCTGTGCCACGGTACTAAACTGTCTAGGACTGTCTTGCTGTCAGGAGACTGGGGGTCCTGTATATGACACAGTTCCTAAGCCATTCCTGGAGGATCCAGGACAGCATGTCGCCGATGTGCTGCAGACTGAGGGCAGCGACAAGTCTATCAATTACGATCAAGAGGATGATGAAGTGAATCGTGTGCATTTGCCCATAGACCCCATAGTGGGAGCAGATGAAAATTACGATAAGAAGCATAGAGTGCCTGATCACAGATTCAAGCTCATTTCGCTTGACAACATTGTTCACTTGAATCCTGCTCTTCAGGTGTCTCTGTGGCTTTTCGTAGCATGTCTTGTGAAAGCAGGTATGTTTATTTTACCTTTCATTTGTGTCAGCGATTTTCAACCGGTGTGCCACAAGAATGGCACTGGGGTGCCTTACGGATAATAAAATGGTTAAAATCTTTTAATATGTTTTTGTGTCAATGGTTTAGTAATACTAGTATAAATAGTTTAAAGAATTGTTTTTATCACACAGTATTATGCATAGAATGTTTTCAAAATATTTTTTTAATTCCATTTAGGAGTAAAAAGGATAGTTAATTACTTTTCGTAAAACATTTTTTGAGTCAAAATTATGCCTTTTTTGTCAGATTGGCAAAAGAATATTATTTATTTTTGTGCCGCAGAATTTTAGTATTTAGTTTATGTGTTCCATGAGGTGAAAATCGCTGATTTGTATAATCCATTAACTAAAACTATTACAAAGATTCCCTCACACCAATCAAATTATTCTATTCAGTACCAATTACACAAAATGTTTCACCAATTCAGTAACTAACTGGCCACATGAAAACCTAGGAATTCCGGAGACCCTGATGCCTTGAATTTTACCGCTAATTTATATCAGCAGCGTAGCCCGTATTTTGTTTCGGAGGGGACTCAAGTTAAAAATTTAATTTCATAAATTAATGCTTTGAACCTCTTTTCTAAAACTCTCACAAAAATGTGCATCTCGTATTTGATTTCAAGTAAGGGAAAATTGTAGACATAAAAAGTGACATAGTTTGGTAGATCTGAATGCAGAAATCACTCTATTATTTTCGCATTTGTACTTTAAATTCTAATATATCCCGGTTTCCTCTTCACGTGCCGTTCTTTAAAACCAGTAACAAAGTCGGTATTTTATTTCGGAGTGGGACCCAAGTCAGAAAATATTTTTTAAATTCTTTTAAAACTTTCGCTCATTATTTGAATTTGGTATTTGATTTCAAATAAGGGGTTATTGTATACCACTTAATAATGGCTGCGTTCACCGAATTATGGGAGTCTTTCTTAGAGTTTTTAGGAATGGATTCAATGAAAAGAGTCGTATAATTTCGGCATTTGTGTTTTGATTTCCAACATATCCCGGCTTCTACTTCACGTGTCATTCATTAAAACCAATAAACGAAGCCAGTATTGTACTTCGGTTAAAGTTAGAAATTGTTTTTGAAAAATGATAATTTGAATCTCTTTCTTAAGGTTTCATAAAAATATTTGTACCTCATATATATATATATATATATATTTGGTTTTAAGTAAAGGACAATTGAAGGCATAAAAAGTGATGCAGTTCGATATAGACAGTACAGAAATCAACCAAAAATGGCTGCGATAGCCGAATGTTTACAAAGATTAACAACATTAAGCAAATATTCAAATATGAGTTCTCGAAATTTATTTAGTATTTTTTACTTTTGCATTTCGTCCTGAATGATTAACTAAATAAATTGTTTTTAATTAAATAACTGGGTTTTAATTTTAGTTAATTTAAGGAATGTAGCAGGTGCATATTATAGGAATGTAACAAAATATTATAATATGCACATTTATAATATTTGAATTTCAAAGAGATAAAAATAAGAAACCAACACTTTTCGAGATGCTGGGACTCCCAGAGCTACCCGGTCTGACTACACACCACTATTTTAGATCATCTAATTACTAAAACTATTACAAAACTGCTACTCAATACCAATTAATTTTTTCGTTTTGATCCTTACCACGAAAAATGTTTCACAAGTGAGTGGAGAATTGCTTCCCGTTCATTTTTCTACTTTTTCTATCTAAAGTTTAATTTGCTTTGGTTGAAGACTTTGCAAACTAGATCCGATATAAAGCTGGTATTATAATTGGGTAGTTTTTTGGATCCGGTACATGAAAATCCTTTATAAGCGCAAAAACGTAACATTAAACTTTTTAAGTTGAGAAAATATAAATGGAATTGTATTTCTTTATGAGAGTTTTTTCGATGTAAACATAAAACTAACGGGAAAAGAAAAAGTTCTCCCGGAAAATCTAATTTGAGTGAATTTTGGTGGAAAAACTTTTTACATAATACTTTTTTATAACTTCTTTCAAAGTATATTGGATTGAACTAACGATATATTCGTTGTTGCCAAATAAAGTTTCTCAGAGATCATTTACTCACTTTGTTACCAAATATAAAATAAAAGTAGTAGTCATTATTACTTTTTTCTTAGCAGTCCGAAGACTAAACAGAATAAGTTACTTTTCGTTATTCATTGTACTAATATAGACCGTTAAAAATATATATTGCATACATTTCATAATTTGTTTTAAAATAACCTTGATCTATCTCACCAATATATTTCTGAAAAAATACATATTTTTTGTGTCAACTTGGGGCTATGAAATGGATCTTTATTAGTTTCATCGTTTGACAGATAGGTCGTAAAATTGATTAAAATATGATTTAATAATAGTTGTTCAAAGAAGTTCTTTTTGACTCAAAATGTATGTTTCTTATGATAGATTCCCCCATTATTACAATAATGAATTTAAAATTTAAACATTTCTTTTTACTTATCTATTCTATAATTGTTCCGAAATTTCATTGAAAATATTTCCGACCCACAATATGTGATAGAAATACAATCAACATATGTCCAAAATTTTAAATTTCGGAATTTATTTACTGGTTCTATCGACAAACTTTGAAGACTAATGCAGAATAAAAAATTAGCAGGTTCGATTCCACAACATCTAAATGTATACTAGTTTGTTTAATATACGGAATGTTCATTTCAATTAATGTTTACTCCATATCAAATTAATTTAACCCGTACAACATTGAATATTGCACCAGTACTTTATCTTTAGGTCTATAAATAGTACTCGACATTTTACCTTAGAAATTTAATAATTCGAAATTCAATTATCTGTCAATCCAAATGAAGGGAAAACGTTAAAAATCTATTATGCCTGATAAAATTAACCCTGGCCAACCATTCCTGGATCCAGACTGATGATTTTGCAAGAACATTCGAGGACCTACTAATCATTTCATCCATTATTTATCCTCCTTGACAAGAAGAATAATACAGATAAAAAAGGAAGAAGTTAAAGGCACGTGTGCACATAAAAAACATCACAAATTAAAAATCAGTGTCTACTATCTATCTGTGATGTCTACCGTTTATCGAGTTGAAAACTCCTTTATGCTAGTGGGTGATAAATTATCCTTGACTTAGGTGGCGAGAAATCTGGCACCGTCAAATGCAACGAGACGGTATAGCTCCTTACGTGCTATGCACGGAATAAGCAGCAATAAAACCCACTTTTGTTTTCAGCAGGATGTAATCTAAATTTACTGGTTGAGTATTTGCTATGCTTTCAACAAATTCCAGTCGAAGGGGAAGAAAAATATTAGCCGCCATTTGGCCATCCTTCAACGCAAACAATGAACATTTGTCTCGTAGTCACAAATCGTTAGTTCCAATTAGAATGAAACTTTTTCTGATGTAATGGAAGTGGTTAGAAATGAATAAAACTTTAAATGGACTTCACTAGTCGAATTATAATGTACCGAATGTCTTATAATTGCTTTTTACGATTTGTAACGTTTCGTTACTTATCGTTGAACCAGTCTGAGAATGGGCTAATTCTAAAGTGACAGCAAGCTGAGAAACGAGTTTGCATTCTCTTCAATGCAATTTTGTATTAAAATATTTTAAAGTTCTATCGATTGAAGGTAATATGCATTACTTATGGTTGAACCAGTCAGAGAATGGGCTAATATTTAAGTGACAGCAGGCTGAAATGGGTTTACATTCACTTCAATGTTATTTTGTATTAAAATATTTAAACGTTCTGCCAATTGACGATCAATAATGGAAAAGGGTAGGTAGTTAATTAACGTCGCACTGGAGCAATACAATGGGCTATTGGCGACAGTCTGGAATCAATGACGAAGAGAAAGAACCAAGGACATACTTCGTAATTTTAAACCACGGTTAGATGACGATATCAACACCTGAGTTGGCACCCCACTCTCCAAACTTCCACACCACTCCAACGTGAGGACATTTGAGGCCAAGACATATTTAACATGCACCAAGCCCCCGTGTACACGACGGTCTTTGGTTGGACTGAATTCCGAACTCACAACTCTCCGGTTGCTAATCCTTTGCTCTTCCAACTGGCTTACCACAGCCCAATGAAAAAGGGTGATAGTTCAAAAAGAAAAGTGCGAAATCACCACCCCTAACTGTAACCGAACCGAAGGAGGAGACATCCTGTTAGAGCTCGATGCAGAGTGGTCGTTTTGACCCCTGCTCTATCACATATTTTCCTTAATTTTTCGTTTTATGTAAATACTAATTGGTCTTGTACCGTTATTCTTATGTCCTCATCTGTGAAAATGAACGTGTTCCTTAAAAAAGGTCTTTTAAATCTGACCATATATCATTATCATGAGAACCAAAATTAATCCAACAAAAAGTTTTCAGAACAAGCGAATTTTTCCAATCAGAGAAGGGAATAAAACTTTTGCTGTATAATGGAAGAGATTAGAAATTAAAATAAAATTTTAAGCGGACTTTATTAATTGAATTGTAATTTATATAATTGTTATTAGTGATTTAACTTTTAGAATGTTTTATTACATTTTGTCGAACCAGTCAGCGAATGTGCTATTAAAATGACAGCAGGTTGAAATGAGCTTACACTCGCTTTAAAATAATTTTGTGTCAAAATATTTAAAAGCTCTACCAATTGAAGGCACTAATGAAAAAGGACGATAATTGTAAAAAGAAAAGTTTTCAGTACAAGAGAATTTTTCCAATCAAAGAAAGGAATATCTTTTTCTGATTTAACGGAAGGGTTTATTAGTTGGAAGGGTTATTTACTAGTTGAATGATTTGCCGAATGTTTTAAATTGTTCTTCATGATTTAAATGTTAGAATGTATCATCAAACTAGTCTGAGAATGATACAATGAGCTAATGTTTTAGTGACAGCTTGAAATGCTTTTACACATACACTATAATGTAATTTGTATTGAATTAAACCTTTGAAGATCGACTATAATTGAAGATCACTAATTTTTCATAATTAATATCGCGTATTAAAAATTAAGTTAAAATGGAAAAGTTACGTGGTTTTTGTTCGTGTTCTTAGAATATACCAACACAAAATGTCACTTGATAGAAGGTTAAATACGAATTAAAGTCTGAGAAGTTTAATTTAACGTTTGGTGCTCCAAATTTTCCATCCTCCTAATCCAGAAACGGTTTGACCAAACGACTCCAAACGTACAAAGCAAAGATTATTTTAGTTGATTGGTGAGTGCCAACAAAAAGTAGACAAATTTTGATGAATAAACAAACGTTGTTTTATAATTTGATTTTATGTCAGAATATTAAAATTCTTTTTTAGAGGAGGGATAAAATATAAGAAAGAATTTAGTCAGATTATATCAAACTAAATAATTATAACATTTGTATGGGCACCATCCCCATCTCATTACAATTTTTCTACAAATAGTTTTTTTAACTATATAATTCTTTCTCGGAGGTTGACATATTTTTTTATTTAAATCCAGTTATGAATCTGCTTCAACACAAAGTGTTTTATTTAATCTCTTATCTAACTGAATTTGTGTATACCAATTTTTGGATCATCTTTCTCCGAAATTGGATAAATTACGTGGTGTTGTCATAGGATCTTTCCCTTGGGAATCGATCCCGGAGCGTCCCAATATACCGTTGTGTTGTTCCAGTGCGACGTTAATTAAAAAACTTACCTACCTACCGAAATTAAATATTTCTCTAGAGAGAAAAACATTTAAATAAAAATAAATAAATAAATATCAGAGTTGTAAAATATGCAGAGAATTTTTCCTACGCGAAAACTGCTTTTACTTTTGACAACAGTCATGTATGTTTGTAAGAATGGAAAGCACAGATCATTTTCTAAGCTATTCTGCTAAGCTACAATTTTCTAAGCTGTGTAAAGAAAAACCTAGAATATCGTTTGAATGAAACGCATCGCCGTCAATCGATTGAGAGGAGAATAAAATGGCTATTTTTAAATTGCTTTAAGCCGAACACAACAATCGTTTGAAAATTGAGAAGAGATTGCAACGAATTGCTCGGGATCGATATTTTATTTAGGGATTTTCGTCTCACGAAACATGATTTTCCAATAAAACGTCGCATCTTCTTCCATAACTTCTTCGAAATATTTCCGTGTATGTATCGACTTACGGATAATATGTCATTTTTTCGAATAGACATTCCTGATCATAAATTAATTTCGTTTCTAGGTAGCTATTGGTAATTTTACTGATCATGTTTTTAGATAACAAGGTGCTGAATATTCACTCATTACATGTATTCGAATCGCTTGTACTTTAATACAACAAAATAATAATTAAATACATATTCTATGGATTCCGTATCAATGCCTCCCAAAAGTATGGCTGAATTTGTGAGAGGCATTTTCTGTCAAACCAAATGTAGGTGGAGGTTGCGTTTCTATGGCGACATGTTTTCGGTACTTAGGCCCGGTGCACACATCCGATTTTTAAACGTACGGCGCCATAGCCAACTATGCACACACAACCGTGAAATGGCGCCTATACTCATTGGACCGCCAGTTCTGTCGATGTCTGGATTCTGTCGATGTCTGGAACATTGGACCGCCAGGAAACGTGTTTGTTTCGCTTACTTGGTGTACAAAAAATATATTTTGAAACAAAATAGACTTTACTGGATACATCCATTTATTGATTTAAGACTTACAAGAGGTAGATTTTATACATATTCTGCGGATTTACGAGAAAACCCATATAAGATTTTTAATTACTTCCGAATGAGTGTTCGATTATTTGACGAGCTTGCGGGAAAAATTACTGACAAGATTATATCTCAAAGTACCTGGAGGAAACTCTCCACACCTCTATTGGAAACAAAACACCCGACAAACACTAAACCACGCTCCTCTTTTCTTTGTTCGGTCATGATAGTTTTCTGCAGCGATATTCCATATTTCACACAGGATACCTTTTTACTTCGCCAATAAACAATTCTATATCCAAATCATCGAAATTAACCGCCATTACTATAAAAATATTAATAATTTATATCAAATAATACGCCGCATTTACTTTAAAAACAACGGATGTGTGCACAGCTCAATAGTAAACAAGGTACTGAAAGATCGGAGGAGCGTGCGCGGCTACCGTGCGGCGACGTGGTTAACTACGGCACAAATTGCACGCAAGGTGGACGTACGTCGCCGCAACATCACCGGAGGTATGTGTACAATACACTATCTGATCCCCTGTATCTCAGACCGCACTTACGGTACCGCAGCGGCACCGTACGTTTAAAAATCACTACTCTTCCAACCGGACTACCACGGCCCCTCCAAAATTTGAGTTCAGATTTTATTATACGATAATTGATTGGTCAACGCTAATTCGATTAAACGCCAAACGTTGCCAAAACGGCGATGTACTACATTTTAAGGTACTCCCAAAGGATCAAACAGTTTGTACGGCAGAAGCAAAATCTTCAGACTGTCTGGTTTGTTTGTTTACACTGAAAATCCCTCTCACAGGGAGCAAATATCATTTTATTATTTTTATTTTAACAGGTTAATTTTTCAACTATTTATCGTATAGAAACATGAATCTAATTACAAAAATGTTTCAAATCGTGTAAGCATCTTTTATTTCACAAGGGGTCGTATATGTGCAAAATTATGAAATATAAGTTTTTCCGGACACCGGACACTCCTTTTTGGATAAAATGGAGTTCCACTTTAAAGTGAAGTGGACAAAAATGTAATAAAAGTGTACTCTCATTTTCTGAAGTTCGAGATGACTCCTAATCAAGGATACCACATTTGCATTCGGGTCCCCAGTACCAGATTATATGATGGGCCCTTCATGAAATGTTCCTTACAAATGTCGTACATTAGCTCTCACGCCATTAGTCCAGAACTCTCCAATACTTCTGAACGACACAACTAAAACTTCTCGTTCTAAACAATAGATCTTAATTACTATCATAAAAGCCACACATATAAGCTATATGACTTTTGTGAGAGGAATTAAGAACTTTCCAACTTGTTCAGGCTCCACAGCCTCAACAATTACTTCCCAAATATTGGACTGCATCGATGTCTCTGTGGGAGAGCTCCTGGATGAACAGGAGTTGGTCACTTAGCGACTTAAAAACGTGGTCTAGGTTTCATTTTGACCCAGAGGATTAGTAACAACATCGAAACATCTAAGTGCAGTGCAAGCATCTATGTGTTCAGTCGTCATAGGTTGTCCATAGTCATATATTACAGATTGGGGAATCTACCCCAATTCGAAAAAGGTGAGCCAGTAAGCAATAGTGCGTGGTCAGCAGTCTGACACAAGAAGCAACTGCTCTTCGTGGAACAGGTTTGTTGGTTGGTTTTGGGCTCGTTTTTAACTCTCCTCGACGAAGTATTAGCAAAACATTGACGAGATCTTGATGGGCGTGTTAACTCTCCATTAGAAGAAAACTGACCAGATCTTGATCTCGTCATCATAAAAAAATTGGCAATGTCTTGATGACTAGATATCTCGTCATTAGTAAATTTGGTCAGATCTTGATGAACGGTATATCTCGTCGAAACCACTTGAGATGTTAAGGCTCAAAGGCCACATTTGGCCATGCTACACCAGACACAAGACGGACAATATCAAGTAATGAACATACGCACACAAGGAAAGCTTTACTGACAGAGAATAGAGAAATATACCCAAGGAGGAATCGAACTAGCGCCGCTTACAACTCGCAGATTGCTAGCATGTACCCACTGAGACACGATGGACTCCATGGAGCATCGGGATAACAGAAAGATTCTCATTGAGCCCAGCCGAGCCATTATCTCTAGATGACAAAAAGGACTCTGTTTAAAAGTTATGATTTACACTCCTTCATGAAATAAGAATATGCATTCCAAGCACTCAATGTTTGACTTGAAACATTATTAAATTTCTTTTTTCCTTTGGACACATGTAAAACTATACAACGAAAATATTTAAGATTTGTGACTTTTTAAACTTATAAAACACTGCGCCCATAATGCACTGGATGGAGAATCATTGGTCCTGGGAAGTGTAAGGTCATCTACCGGCTCAGATGTGGGGAGACTGAAATTGTCGAAATTAGACCATTCATTTTTAAATAATTTGATGCCGAAAAATTAGGCGATGCCTTTAGAAATATTCATTCAATAAAATAACATATTTTGGTTGTCATCCTGAAAAAAGTGGTTTCGTTGGTGTTAGTCAAAAACATTGATCCAATGTTCAAATTTGAAATCACAAAACATTGATCCAATGTTCAAATTTGAAATCACCAATCACAAAATTGATCCAACGTTAGCAAGACATCACAAAATTGATCCAATGTTAGCAAGACATCACAAAATTGATCCAATGTTAGCAAGACATCACAAAAATGATCCGTTAGATATGCAGACTAGGCAGATTTATGAAACGAGAATTATTTCTCAGAAATCTCCACAATCTATACTTTATAAAGATAGAATTTCCAATCAAAAATTAGATGAGGAAAACATTAATTTATAAATTGGACACTTCCTGGTACACTGAGCTAATGTTTTTTAAAAAATCGTATTTTAAATTTAAATCATTCCTTGAGAGGATAAATACAACATTTAAACACAATTTAAGCAATTTCAGAATAGACGTATCTCGTATTTCTAAGGGTAACGATAAAAATTATAATTACCGTTACATGTCCTAAACCACTCTACAATATAATAGGAATACACCGTTGTGCATTATTCATAAAATATTTTTACCTTTAATAGTTTTTAGGTATAATAATTTGTGTACTCTAAACAGTAGAATTATATTACGTTTTTTTATATAATTCTACTACAAATATATTATTTAAGTGCAATAGAAAACAGATATGGGGAAATTGTAATAGATCTTCATACGATAAACCTTAAAGTATTAAAGGCCGATTTTTATCCAAATGTTTTGGTAAAAGCATCTGTTATGGATACTTAAAACATAAAATACAGGCATTATAAAAGAGGCATTAATAGATTTTCTACACATATTTCGTTACTTTCCAAATTAATTCTACTCTGGTCTACCTACCCTGCGTCGTAAGAACTCTCAGAAATTTCATTTAAGTATTGAATCCTTTATTCGTTCATTAGCGATTTTCTATTACAGGATTCCATTCTAGAATCAAATCTTACGATGCTTTTCATGCTTCATCGGCCGTCATATTTCACTGCGTTCTGTTGAAGGAAGAAAAGAAGATTCCACGTTTCTAAAGAACATTATTTTTAAACCTAATGAGGCTTGGGTCTTTTAACGTCCTAAGTACTCTTGTTGAAAAGCGCTAATTTCCAGCAGATTTATCTCTATTTTCTTTTTCTGAGAGGATTACTGGAAGAATGTTTTATTTTATTCGCCCCGTCCCTCCTATGTGTGCCCTAAATTTCGTTAAAATTGTATTGGATTTCACATAGGCTTGGTTTGTGTTTTCTTCAAGCAAGTGATTGAAAGCAAATTACAAATTCACGCGTTAAGCTCTTTTCTCTGTAAATTAGCGGGGCCGTCGTGGCTGTGGCTATACCCACTGCTCTAATAACCTGTGACATAGGTGGCGCATATTCGATTCCTCCATGGGTGTATTTCTCTCTTCTAAAGCTTTCTTTGTGTGTATGTCCATTACTTGATGTTATCTGGTGTTTGGCGCAGCATAACCAAATATGACCCTTGCGCCATAAAACCCAATCAATCTTTGTAAATTAGAAACGTTGCATATTCGACATCTAATCTGAGGTATATTTCTACAAGAAAGGGTCATTGGTTCAAAAGTATTTAGGTTTAAATATGACCTGCATGTTCGTAGCGGTTCAGAATTCATGTCGAAGATCCCGGTATATTTAGTTCTCATGCAACAAAAAATTATTCTAAAGCTAACAAACCTAACATTCAACAAACCGTCAAATATATCTGTACCTTGGCAGAAAAGGCCCAGTGTTCATTTTGCAAGTTTTTAGTAGTACCTGATTTATCAATTTATATTTAGTTAATTTTCAATGCAGCGGACAAAAAAATGCTTTTCAATGTTTTGAATTGTTTCATAATGTAGACAGGAGGACATTAGCACTTTTCTATTATAACTTTCCTTACCTTGAAGTGATTCGTAGATGCAAGTCAAAATCAGCGAATTTGGAAATTGGCCCTTTTCTACAATTCTTTCCAAGGTACAGATATAGTCATCGTAATATCAACTCCAAACTATCGTACAATTTTCTACCAAGGTATAGATATAGTCATCGTAAAATCAACTCCAAAGTATATTACATTTGTATAGCTGCTTTATGTTCATTTGAATTATGTAGCTTTACTACATGATCATAACGAAAAGATCATAACCTGTTAAAGCGATTTATCAAAAAGTATTTTTTCAAGTTTTCCAATTATGTGATTTAAAAATGCTCTTATAAATGAATGAATCAAGTAATCTTTTTCTTTACTGCGTCGTTCTGATACATTCTCTACAATTTGTGGAACGAAGAACAAATGGCTTTATATTACATAAAGCCATTTATTCTTCGTAATAGTGACTTTTTTTAACAAAAGTAAGAAAAATTAGTCTTGAAACCATTAAACTCCGTTTCGAAAACTTTGTCTTAATTACATTTTGAAAGCTTAGGGATTTTATTGGATTTGGTAGTCTAGCCTTATATGTATGATGTTTAAAGAGGGATTAAAAATCGATTCTAATGAATTCGCTACCCACGCATATAAACATTGTACCTCGAATTTCACTATTTTTGTTGCTTCCGTGCGATGAAAGATTTTTCACTGGAATTCAGAAAACTAATTATAATGAAAACATTTATTTCACCATTAAGGTTAATTCATGATGGGCTATTAGTCTTAAACAAGTTTAAATTTCTTTTAACTTTAAGATGGGGTTTTAACTTTAAGATTCCGCTCACTGGATTGAAATAAAAAAGATTGCGAAGAGTGGTTGGAAATTCGTGTTTTAAAAATTCATTTTCGTTTTGCTGTTAAGTATAATACTATTATAAGTATTGTTAAATATTCATAACGAAAGATGCTATCAACTATGGATTATTTGAGGAAAGTTGGTTTGGGTGGATTTTGTATGGTAGGTAGAGGTATTTAATTAACGTCGCACTGGAGCAACACAACGAGCTATGGGTGACGGTCGGGGATCAAACTCGAAGGGAAAGATCGAGGGCAACACCACGTAATTTTGAACCACTGTCAGATGAGGATTTTGTATGGCAAAGGGCCATATTTGGCCACGGTGCACCAAACAACGTCAGAAAGATGTGAAAGGAAAAAATCCTTGAAAAGTTCCTCATAGGAAGGGATCATATTGTTTCTGGATATACTTTACGTTATCCCATGGGCATGGGCACCGCAGGTGACCACTTATCTCCCGACATTAATCAGGTTTAAGTGATGTCTAGGTCACCTACGGGAAAGTAGTCTAAATTCACCTATTAGGAGAAGCGACAATCATGGCTGTGACCGAAGTCACCACCGTGGCCAGACGTCTCGGCTTTATTCCTTAAAGCATAATTGCATAAATTTCAATTTTAGATCAATGTACAAAAATATTTACAAGATAAAAAAAAACAGATATTACATACAATAGCAAGTACAGATATACAAGGGCACAACACAATAATTTACAATTTTTCCTTAGCACAATCTTATATGCTGTATTTGCATTGTTCACATTCCCTTCTATTACTCATGGATTGTTCGCCCCTATTGGGTTACATGCACTGACTCATTAGTTTATGTGCTTTGCTATCTTTTAATGTCAATGTTTTTCCGTGAGGAATTGCATTATTTTCTTAATTTTATGTAGCAGTGTATTGTTTTTTGCCGTATTCGCGGCCCAGGCTCCATAATTTGTTTGGGTGGATACCCGTACGTGATTACTACACGTTAACGGGCACCCAAAGACAAAATGGTTGAGAGTGCCGATCTCCCCGCCATAAGCTCCTAAGTGTATCGGCTTTATGGTAGACAAATGTATCTTGTAGTCTTAATGTAACTATTTTTTATCCTATATCCGTTTCCAGCCTCTCAGCCATCAATCGACTAGCAGCCTAATAGATTATGAAGTGATAAAATATCTTTTAAAACACTATCTACAGTATTTGCAACTGTAATTAAGAATTTTAGGGTAATCCTTGAAGTGGTCTTCAGTCATTTCATAAGGGCTGCGGTAGCCCGGTTGGAAGAGAAGCGGTTCAGCGACCGGAGGGTTGAGAGTTCGAAATTCGATCCAACCAAAGACCATCGTGTCCGTGGGGACTGATGCACGTTAAATCTGTTGTGGTCTCAAATGTCCTCACGTTGGCGTGGTGTTGAAGTTTGGAGAGTGGGTTGTGACCTCGTCTTCTGACCGTGGTTCAAAATTACGAAGTGCTGTCCTAGGATCTCTCCTTCTGGAAATGATCCAGGACCATCGCCAATAGCCCGTTGGTACGACGTTAATTCAACTGCTTGCCTACCTACGTTGTGTTGTTCCAGTGCGACGTTAATTCAACTACCTACCAGTTATTTCGTCCAGTTTGGTAAGAGGGCAGATAGCTGCTCTGCCTTTGTAGATAGTCATATCCGGTATGAAGTCAAAAACAAGCGACTCCAACCAGCTCTTGTCAAGGAACCGGTTATACTAGCTTTGGAAGGTGAGTGTTTCTACAGCGGAATGTGTTTCCTGTGCGTATTCCGAACGTGACGTCAGTTGGCTTGTTTTTCTAATACCATGTTAGTTTGTTTACACTGATAATCCCTCTCATAATTTAAAATGCTACTATGATTACATTTTTTTTTTAAAATGGAAGTGAAAATTAATTTAAATTGTAAGGCACCTGAATTTTTAAACACTATTCAGAAGTCTTACTCTTGCTTAAAAGTGTTTCAACCACTTAATTTATGTCGTACTGCGATGTACAAATAAATAAGAATTTATCGACGTAATCCAAATATGTACCAGTTCATCCAGCTGTTGCTTAACGATTTTTAAAGTGTTATCCGCAGTAGGTTTAATGTGCAAAATATCGAAAGCATTTTCAATCACTTCGGTAACTTAATACCTTTATGTGCATAAATCGGATTTTGTTTTAGTCATAAACACGGCTTGGATTTTGATCCAGTAAAATTTTAGTTTGCATTTCGTAGACAAAAGATAGAAAATCAACTTAAAATCTCTCTATTCCAGATATATCTTGGGACATTTTTTGCTCGTTTTCAGAATTTTTGGATTTTAGGTCTGTTCTAGACATTTTTTTTCAGATTGTTAAGGCATATTTTGAGCTTTTAAAATAACTTTTTCGTTTCGCTTCTGGGTTTTAATCAAATGTTTGTTGAAACATTCCCAAAATGCATTCTTTTATCCATGGTTTCGGTTTTACTACAGGTAGGTTGCTGAATATTTACGTCACACTGGAACAACACAACGGGCTATTAGCGACGGTTCGGGAACAATCTTGGACCGGGGTCTCTCAATCTCTCAATCCGGGATCAATCTCTCAATAAAGGGAAATACCGAGGACAACGCCTTGTGATTTTGAAGCACGGTCAGATGACGAGGTCAGCACCTGATAGGCTTGAAGGGAGTTTTCTCTAGCCTCTTTCTTGACAGATGAAAAAGAAAGGTTGTGCGCAACAGAAAATTATTTTCCCCATCAATTAATTTTTTGGCCAACTTTTCACATTTTGGATCATTTTTAAACATTATTTAAGATCAACAAAATATGAGTTCTGGTAATAAAAAGTTATAGAGTTTGTTGGTCGGTATTTCTATTTTACCTTAAGAGGAAGTCGTCTGGCAAATTTTCATTGGTGCCAAAATATTGCCATGTGGTTATCTATGACATTTAGTCCATTTTGTTTTAAAGTCATCCATCGAATTTTAATTCTAAGTTTCCCCAGACTACGTTGTGTACTATAGTTACAACTAAAATACTTAAAACAAGTGAACGGAGCAAAAATTAGTTTGGTTATTAAAAATTCTTTGATCATAAAATTGTAGAATCGATCTACCACTCTATGATCAACTCTAGATTTATTGCAATGCCTAATTCCACGTTATAGATTCCTTCTTCAAACCGTTGGTTCAAAAGCACGATCAGTGGGTAGATAATTGTTTTCCATACGCTGTCTGGAATCCAATGCCACAACGAATATTAAAGCTGCTATAGGTCAACTTTAAAATAGAAATACACTGCTGGCCACCCAAATTGCAACACCAAGAAAGACAAGAGATATCACAACAAAATTTATTTTGTAGATAACATGTTGACCAAGTATCAAATGATTAAATTTATAGACTTCTGTGAAGTGTGGTTCCTGCCAAAATCAGTAGCCAAAGTAGCCGCCATTGTTGGAGATCACCGCTGCCACACGCCTCGGCATTGATTCAAAGAGACTTTGGATGTGTTCTTGGGGTACAGCAGACCAAGCAGCTTCCACACGTTGCCAAAGTTGATCTGGTGTGGCAGCTGGGGATGTATTCTGGGTCAATCGTTGAGCAACCATGGACCACATGTTTTCTATCGACGAAAGATCCGGAGAGCGAGCTGGCCAGGGAAGCAATTCAATCTGGCGATTGACGAAGAACCCTTGGACAATGCGTGCCACGTGTGGTCGCGCATTATCCTGTTGAAATATGGCTGTGGGCAAGCCCTGAAGGTAAGGAAGGACAACTGGCTCCAACACCTCGGAGATGTAGCGCTGGCTGTTTAAAGTATCGGCAATGCGTACTAGAGGAGTGCGAGAGTGATATCCAATACCGCCCCATACCATAATACCCGGTGCAGGACCAGTGTGGCGGTGCATAACGCAGCTGTTCAGCATCCTCTCTCCACGGTGTCTACAGACTCGAATCCGACCATCGTGGTGTTGCAGACAGAAGCGTGACTCGTCAGTAAAGACAATTTCATTCCATTCTGCCGTCCACATCCTTCTTTCATCGCACCATTGGCGGCGGAAACGTCTGTGGTTCTGCGTCAAGGGTAGACGAAGCAATGGACGTCTTGCGGACAGACCACTCTGCTGTAAACGGCGTCGAATGGTACGCGCAGACACTGGATAATGCGGTACAGACTGAATGTGCTGTGCTATGGTTCGTGATGTGGCTGAGCGATCCGTCACTGCCATACGCACAATATGCCTGTCATCACGTGAAGTGGTGCACTGAAGTGGATGCGATCGAACACGTCGTTCCGTCGTACCCTCCTGCATCCAACGATCACATATCCGCATTACAGTTGTTTGGTTTCGTCCAACACGACTACCGATTTCCCTGAAAGATAATCCACAATCTCGGTAAGCCACTATCCTTCCTCTGTCGAACTCGGATACTTGATCAAAAGATGATCGCTGTTTTCTACGAGGCATAATTGATCGTTTTTTTGAAAAAACCACAAGAAAAACACAATTGCCGTACTTGAAATCGTCGAAATCTCCAAGCCTTAAATAGCGCTTTGAAGTGGCGCCACAGGCGCGCGTGATGTGCGTCTGCGCTGAAATTCTAATCATTTGCATATCTTACCTCCGCTAATGCATGTTGTAAATTTCATATTATTTGCATGCTTCCTTCAGGGTGTTGCATTTACGGTGGCCAGCAGTGTATAATAGCCCTATGTATTGCTCCAGTGCTACGTTAATCCAACTACCTACCTATCTAAAATAGAAATACAATGCATAAATAACGTAAGACGAACCATCCGATAGCTTTCTACGATAGTGAGAATCATTTTATTAAAAATTGATATTTAAAAATCTATCAGACATGTGTTTAAACAAATTCTCTCTCACGGAAACTGATTATAGGCATGCCTAATTCCACACTATAGATTCTTTCTTCAAACTGTTGGTTCGAAAACAAGATCATCAGTGGGTAGATAATTCTGTTTGCCGTATGCTGTCTGGGAGATCAAACCGACAGAAACGTTTTCCTGATCGACGTGAAAGTCGTATCATCGAATGTTTTTGTTGAATATTTTAAGGTGGCGGATGAACTCAGCTGTTGTACAAATGATACATGGCACATCTTGAAGGTCAGTGCAAAAGTGTGACAAAGCACCAGTACTGCGTGCGCATTTGGACAGCGTGTCTCGATTAAATTCGAATCTGTGAGAATGCGACATAACGGTCAATGTTTTGATCACGACATTCTTCATTGACTCACCTCTGCTTCTGAGCACATAATTTTCGGTTTACATCATGTTTTCATACCTAAGTGATCTTTGTATTGCAAAATAATAGCCGTTTCTATACCATTCAGCATAGATGTCGTTTTATGTAAACATAACTTTTTAGACTGTCTTATGTTAGACGACATCGATCTTAAAATGAAATAGACGAATCATGTGGACGGAGTCGCTGTCGTAAGATCTCTGAAGGGTAAATCACAAATCGACTTAGCCTATTGGCTATGGAACGCACACTAATGTTTTGATCAAGGCGGATAATCACTTTAACCAATCAATAACAGGATTCATGCTTTTACCCACAACCACGTGACAGATCTTCAAACCGAGCAACTGGAAGAAATAACATGAAGCTGCGGGCAAATGCTCCGTCTATTTCATTTTAAGGTCGTTGCTATATTAGCAATGACGAAATTCAGGTATCTAAAACACTGAATCCATTAAGTCTACCGCACTGTACACACTTAACCCTTCTAGTGGTTGTCTCAGGTATCTTGTCATTAGAAAAACTGACCAGATCCTGATGGCCAAAATATCTCGTCATTAGGAAAAAATCTGATCAGATCTTGATCTCGTCATCTTCAAAAATGTGCAATATCCTAAAAAGATAACTCGTCATTAGAAAAATTGATCAGATGGGATGGATGAGTTATCTCTTCGAAATCCCTTGAAGGGTTAAGCAGTCTAATCAATATTCATTCACAAGTGAGCAAAAAACTCATACCAAAAATAGTGACCATACCTAAGAACACAAAATCTAAGATAAGGACTCAGAGCAACATAGTGACAAGCCACCTTTAAAAATTTTCAGGAAAACAATTTTAAAGTTTTAAAAAATTCCAAAATTGTAATGGCTTATCCATTATTCAAAAGGTAGGGGTTTCTTAAATTTTCAAGTACTACGCACTCATTCAAACAATCACAAATTATTTTGATAATTTTGAATATTTGGTTTTTAATTTTTTTCAATGCGGAATTTTCATTCTGCTGATTATCACTAAGTTACCCGGACCGCTTCTGTCGATTTATCTAGTTAATAAAAATGAAGTGTTTGTGCATTGAATACTTTTGTCCTATTTCAACTTAAATTTCTCCGTTTTATATCATTTATTTCAAAATCTCCGGCATCCGCATTTTGTGTTTGTAATGTGTGTCATCACTACACCCAAGCGGCTGGTTATACTTTCATGAAATTTTGTATACTTTGAATACTTACAATAATCAAAATGAGTTACTCCATCGTATGTCTACCAATCTGTTTCCACGTTTATGTCTGTATGTTTGTGCAAGCATCACATAAAAATAACTTAATGCAAGATGTTTCGAAAATATCCAAATTGTAAAGAGTGGCAGAGGGGAGAGGTGGCCCTTTGGGATTGATCCCGGACCGTCACCAATAGCCCGCTGTGTTGCTCCGGTGTGACGTTAATTAAAATACCTACCTACATACCTACCACTAAAATGTATACATTTTATTTTGGATTTTAGTTAATGGCATCGTAGAACTTTAAAGAATATTCTTTTGAGAAATCATAAAACATCAATGCAATGTTTATTATTCTATATAACGTTAATTATTATTTATCATTTAACTTTTATTTGCTGTGTTTCTCTTTCCCAAATAAACCTTTAAATTTTTTTCTTTCAAATTTTTAATTATTTCTATATGACAATATTATGAGATTTACGAATTAGTTATAAAATGGTTTTAAGAACTTTGCATAAGGATAAAACAAGAAAGATAACCATATACCTCAATAACTTTCCCTAAATGTTATGCCCACTTGTCACAAAAACTTTTGATTTAAAATGGTTCGGAAGACAGATTTAGAAGTCATTCATTGGCCCCGACTTTGTGAAGTATGAAATTTTAAGATATTGATAATGTTTAGTTGGTTGGTTTTGGATTTTATGGCGCTAGGGCCATATTTGGCGATACTGCGCCAAACACAATGATAATGTTTAGTTATTGGTCATTTAATCTGTGGAGCAGCTTAAATCCGGAGATCATTCAAGACATTAAAATCTTAAGAGGCGAATGTGTAGACTGGCTTACATTAAAAAGCTGCGGCATAACCTATGAAGAGGATCAAGTTCAATCTTCAAAAGATGGATTTGGAAATCATGATCATGAAATTTGTAATGCGTTTCCAACGATGCTTAAATGATAATATTTTTCTATGAAGGATTAAATCAAGGAGAAATATATAATGTCTGCATTATTTTCTAGCTCTACCTTGTTCATCGTGATATTCAAGACTACATTAAAACTAAATTGCTGGAAAACCATGAATTAAAAAATATTAGTCTAGTTTTTCTTCTCAGCGAAGTAGTATACCGTGGAAAATAAATCGTAGTTGTACGGTAACATTCATATAAAAAGTGAGTTATCAGCGAAATTGTGCTGAGTTCCATCAAAAAGGTATATCAGTTTAAAACAGTTATTGACCTAAGTTACTTTTTAAATGATTTGGCTTGGCATGACTACGTCTTTGAATTCGATCCGGTATAGGGAAAACTCTAGCTACCAATAAAAGGACAAAATTTGTCGTGATAATAGCTTGTGAACTGTAAATGACAATCTAATGACTTAAAGTTTGTTCATTAGGAAGTTTATGACCGTATCTAAAATGATGGGTGGTGGGAAGTGGGGAGTGGGGGTAGGGTAGCGTTTGAGCGTAAACATTGAAAATGGCGACGCCGCGTATTGTTTGGGCAATATAACTTTGTTTTGCGAAGAGATAGGGCGTTGAAATTGGTGTCGATTTGCAGAGAATAACAGATGCACAATTTTATTTAGCAATGATGACCGATAAAGTAAAATTTGGAAAGTTATGAGCCAATAGGTGTGCTGAGTTTAAAATTTTCATAATGTGGAAAAAAAATTGCAAAGGATATGAACAGAAATGTAAGAAATTGGAAAGAAAGATTCAAAAGGAATCATAAAAGCCCAAATTGACTAATGCCGAAAGGTGCTATCGAGGTCTCAAATGTCCGGTGTGTGGAAGTTTGTAGAGTGGAGTGCCACCTCGTGATCCTGGTTCAAAATTACGAGGTGTTGTCTTCTGGTTCAAAATCGAACTTTTGTTCGATCCCGGGCCGTCTCCAATAGCCCGTTATTTTACTCCTGTGCTACGTTGGTTCAACAACCCCCCCTTTCATGATAAAAATCTCATTTTAAAGATAATTTTTTAAAAATTGGAAGCTGTTGACATCGTCTGCCTGCCATAACTCCTCCAACTATTCAGCGTAAAATGCCTCTCGATCTTTTGTTCTACGTTATTCCCCTATTACTTCGAAATCGAAATTTTTCTTTCCCAAAAAGGGAATAAAACTCGATGCGAAGGCGTCGAAGTTCGCATTTTTCTGCCATTCCACCCATTGCGAAATCGCTCCGTTGCATCCGAGTCGTTCGTCACTCTAAGCCGAACGGCATACAAACGGAATACTTGAAGTGCAAATTTCGCCATTATTCCCAGCAGCTTGGATTTGAACACCCGGGCATCATGAATAACGCGCCGTCTGCCCGAGCAGGTATGCGCTGACTTTGAATAATTAACTTTCATTGCGACCATTCAAACAACACCATGACACGATCTCGCATGACATTGGAACGCGTGACGTGGCTAGCCTAGTAAAGATTGCGTTTCGAAAGGGGCCTAAAATTCAGAAATTCATTTTTATTTTCGGGATTAACCATCCCGTCCGCATTTAACCATACGCGTAAGATAAATCAGTGATTACGAATAAATTGATCTCAGGCTAGATCAGATACGGTTCTTTAAATATTTTATCGAGCCCGTAGACCAGATAGTCCCTAGATGTACTTTTATCAGGCACGCACACTAGATACGGTGCTCTATATAGTTTTATCAGTACCGCAGAGACCAGACACGGCCCTCCATGTAATTTTATCAGGCCCGCAGACCAGACAGGCTCTCCATGTAATTGTATCTGGCCTTCAGTCCAGATACGGTTCTGCAGATAGGTTTAACGGGCCCGCAGTGCAGGTACGGCTTTCCTGACGGGATTACTGGCCCTCCATGTTGTACTGAATCGGGCTGAGTTGAACCGGGAATCGGATAGAGCATTGTCTACCTTCATCCTGCTAGTTTATAGGCTTAAAAAAATTTTGCCCTCAAGACAACTAGAAGCAACTTTTTACCCTTAAGACAACTAGAAGAGGATCACTTTCTTACACAAAACACAAATCAGGTTCATCAATTCCTGCTGCCCTATTCAGTTATGTCCTAATATTTATACCAATAGGGTAATATCCCCCAGAAAGTCGTTTCGGCGATGTATGACGTGTTCTTAATCAAAGCAGCCTGCTTAAATAGCATTCGAGTAACATGCCACGTTGCTTCATGGACAAAGTTATCAAAACACTAGCGTCCTCTTATTTAGCAGAAACATCCTCGCCTTGAGGTAGGTAGTTGAATTAACGTCGCACTGGAGCAATTCAGCGGGTTTATTGGAGACGAACCGCGATCAATCCCGATCGGAAAGATCCGAAGACACACACACACACACACACAACACCTCGTCATTTTTAAACACGGTCAGATGACGAGGTCAAAATCTGAGCCGGCACCCCCGCTCTCCAAACTACATCACGCCAACATTAGGGAATTTGAGGTCACGACAGATTTAAAGTGCATCAGCTCCCACGTACACGACGGTCTTTGGTTGGATCGAGTTTCGAACTCGCAAACCCTTTTGCTAATGGTAGCTTGTAGAATAGAATATAAGGACATAGCATATAGAGCATAAGGACAAGTATTTTGATAATTCTACACATATCCATGCAATGTTTTTATTATTTCAAAGAAAAGTTCACTATACTGTAAGACGGATTCATGAACAATTTTTGATTATAACAATTTATCACACACAGAAATTATTTTTCCAATCATTGGTCGACATTGTAATGTTGTTAACCGCTATCCGTTACGACAGGCAGCTCGTCTCTGAACTCCCCATATAATAAGGATCATGGCCAAAAAAATATTTTCATCGTCTACGGGGCTCAGGTTGTTATCGAAGAGAGCCTGGGAAAGTATTTACAATTTAAGGCTCAGACCTCAATATTGAAATGAGAGGGTTCAAACGCAGTGGTTGGTTGGTTTGGTGTTTTATGACACAAAGGCCGTGTTGGACCAAGCCGTGCTAAACACGACAGATAACTTCAAGTAAAAAATGTCGTCAAAGGGGGAAAAGAGGGATTGGGGAATAGAATAATTCGATGAAAGCAGAAAAATATCGCTTGGGAATACTGGGAGCTTTACGCTCGTGTTTACCAAAGATAGTTAACCCCATGGGAATAGAAAAGATCAGTTGAGTGCCTCCGGTCCGCGAAGCCCATACATACTTAAATTAGATGTACCCATGAGGGCTCAAAAGCAGTGAGAGAGAGGGAATGACAGATGAAATTAATATAATGCTAAATAATTTAAGCTAAATAAAAAGGGAAAGGTTTTATGCATGACATACAAATATTATTAACCCTCCTGGTTGTTGCCTCGGTGAGATATCTCGCCATTAGCAAAACTGATCAGATCTAGATGGACGAGATATCTCGTCATTAGAAAAAAACTGACTAAATCTAAATCTCGTCATCTTCAAAAATTCGACAAAGTATCCTTATGAGAGACGGGATATCTTGCCATTAATAAAATTAATCAGATCTTGATGGATGAGATATCTCGTCGAAACCATTTGGAGAGTTAATTCTATCATTTCAGTAGTCGAAGTTTTCTTTCAGTTAATTCTATAATTTCAGTAGTCGAAGTTTTCTTGCAGTTAATTCTATCATTTCAGTAGTGGAAGTTTTCTTGGAGAGTTAATTCTATCATTTCAGTATTCGAAGTTTTCTTGGAGAGTTAATTCTATCATTTCAGTAGTCGAAGTTTTCTTTCTAACCGATGCCCATTGTCAAGACCTCGTGTCTTCATGACGTTTGCGAATACCTTAAATGCAAATTTGAGTAACAATCACTACAGATCTGAGTGATCATTTGTCCAGTTTGTGCACACTTGCAGGATAAAATGCTCGCCTCACCTAAATGCCAGGCATGTTTCCACGTTTTGCGTAACATTCTGTCTGTATAGCGTCTGGAAATGTCGCATGCATTAAGAATCGCGCTGACAAAATGATTTCATTTAAATACTTGTCGTGAACATCATAGCGTTAAGGGATTATCAAGAGTTATAGGGTTCCACGATGGGCCTTGAACAAAGAGAAAGTTGCTGTTTCTTGCTCTTTCGCATGCTAGTTTATCACCTGCCGTTATGGAAGCGTTCTTTGTCTTTTTGTTGCATTCCCTGAAATGTGAAACTGAGGGCACTTATGAGACGCCTGTTAGTATAGAATAACATAACGCGTGCTGGAAATCTACATTCAATGATGTATGATGAGCATTCTGTGAAAAGGTTTTCAACATGCACGTGTTTAAGATGCACTTTGCCCAACTTTTCTTCAATATGACTGATCCTATTTTTTTGGTAGATTTGGAATTCTTGGACTCGAGGTGCCCTTTTGCATTGTCTTACTTCAAAGTGATTCCAAACTGAACTTTCCCTTCAGAGTTCATCCCGGTTCGTCACCAATAGCCCGTTGCGTTGCTCCAGTGCGACGTTAATTCAACTGCATACCTACATCTCTTGCGAATTTCTGAAGAAACAAAAACTGGTCAACAGTATTATTATAATCCCTTATTCACAGTAATCAAAGTTAAAATTAGTGTTTGAAAGGTATTATGGTGAATTTTAAAACTACCTGTGTGCAATAACCACTACACTGAATAATTGAACGAAAATTTGACTTACGAAATCCCATCGTAAAATTAAGAAGTGATGTAATTGGGACATAATCGTATCTATCTTTAATCGATATCAGAGTTACCTTCCAGTTTCCATTACCGGTCAGATAATTGAAATTGGAAGTTCGCCAATCGGAGGACCGAACCATTTATCGTCCAATTATATGAATTTCCTGTAGGAAATGAAAAGATGATACTTGAAATGATGATCGGGAACACTCGTTACTCTAATATGATGAAAGAATTGAAAGTATGTATGAATAGAAATTACATGTCTTGATCTAAGTAATGGAACATCAATCAAGCAATAAGTAATCGTTAACTCGACTTGATCAGTTTATGACGATGGCACGAAATTTGGAAAGCTAACACAACGGTAACCCGGTTAAGGATATAATAAACATGACAGATAAGGCAGATTAGGCAGAATAATAATATGACAACAAAGGCAGATTAGTAATAGGAGTTTGATTTCTTATTTTCATCTCTTTATAAATTAAATACAATAAATCCGTATCTTATCCTAATTATCTGTCCCGTCTTTCATTTTACCCTGACTGCTTAACCTGAACTGCTTTTTGCTGCTTTTCCCTCCATCGTTGTGGTGTTGGTTATTTTCTCATGTTTTTGTCGTAGCTTGGCCAATATTTGGCCATTAAAATTCAGTCAACCAACCATATCATGTTTAACCCTCCAAATGGTTTCCCTCCAAGGTACATCATCCATCAAGATCTGATCAATTTTGCTAATGACGAGATATCTCGTCATCGATAATGCCGAATGATGATGAAATCGAGGTCGGGTCAGTTCTCCTAATGGCGAGATGTATCGTCCATCAAAGTCTGCTCAGTTTTGCTAATGACTATATATCTTGTCGAGGCATCCACCAGGAGGGTTAACTGTTCAACTGCCCATTTTTAGAATATGTAATCGACATTTTTAATAATGATTTTCTAGAACATAGAATAATCGGAAAAAATAATGGAATATATCATTTTTTCTTGAAAGTTCTCTATTTTTTTGTGTAGTGAAACATTGAACGTTCTCCATGGCTTCCCTCAAACCTTGTCATGGGCTATGTGCGTCCGCGGACATCTGGTTCTCGTCCTCAAAGTGATAAAGTAACTTTATTTCTGTACTTCAGTCAATCAAAGTACATAGGTAGTTGAATTAACGTCACATTGGAGCAACACAATGGGCTATTGGCGACGGTCCGGGATCAGACCCGAAAGGAAATATCCGAGGACAACACCTCGTAATTTTGAACCACGGTCAGATGACGAGTTGGTCAATCAAGATGCTTCACTTTTTATGAAAACAGTTGCTGTAAAGTTTGGTCTTGTGAACAAATATAAGAGCTTAAGAACAAAATAATTAGCGAAACGGTTTTAAATGTAATGAAGTTCACGTCTTCATTTGATATAAAAATTGATTTCTAACGTCTGTCCATTTCCGAAACGCAACCCTAGCAACGCTAGTATTGGTTTGCATTGAAGTAAATAAACAGATTCATTATTCTTTGAATGATCATAAATTTCATTTTTCTTTGCATGATGAAAATTTTTTCACCTTTCCTTGAATAATGGAAAAAGCCTAATTTCACGGAAAAAGGTTGAGCTCGAAATATCTTTTATGAAACGAAAAAAAAATGTCGCGTAACAGAAAAACCTTTCTGTCCACGTGAATTAGTTGAGTAATATTTCGTTGCTGATATGCTTTCCGAGAATTGAATTACTAAAAGGGGATGAGAATGTTTTGGCAAACGAGAGTAGCTCGATACATTAATTCTAAGTGATTAGTATCATATGTCAACTTAATTTTCATCAGCAAAATGATTTTTCTCTTGTAAAGACAAAAACAGAGATAAAAAATCTGGATTTTCGTCAAAAAAAGAGATGGGCTTTTAGACTAATTATATGTGTTTTAAGCCATAGATAACCGAAAGATATTCGAAAATTATAGAAATAAGCGGATCATAAGTTTCGATATTCGTGCGGTACATGATGCTGTATGTGATGTATCTCATCGATTTCCTAATGATATAGACAGAGCATGTGGACGGAGTCGCTGTCGTAAGATCTCAGAAGAATAAGTTACGTGGGCCTATGATTCCACTTAGTCGATTGGCTACTGAAGCGCAGACTAATATTTTTAATCACTCTGGGTAATCACTTTAACCATTTTTCCCTCATTAGGATTCATGATTTTTCCACCACATGACAGATCTTCAAACCGAGTGACTGGAAAAAATAGCATGGAGCTGTTCATACATAGTCGCTCTATTTTATTAGAATGTTGATGGTCTATCTACCACATGAACCACTCCAGACACAAAGTCTTCCCCTGTCCGTCGCCAAGGAAACGAATCTCCTCCTATTTTTCATAAGGGATGTTTGAAGAAATGTATTCAATTTTGTCATATTGATGTACTTGGAGACAAACTGGAAATATGTTTGTTAAGATTTTCATTGATCGCCCGAGATTATATATACCAGTAAACTACCTCTTTCCGCCGCCAATATTCGCGAAAAAGAAAACGAAGTCTTAACCCGAGAGTCACCCCCACTCAGAATGAACGATCCCTGTTTCTATAGCGACTGCCACCATCTAGACATGGTGTTGAGAGCAATTCTTTATGTAGACAGACAGTACAACGCAAATATTACATTTTTCTATTGCTCTTTCGTCTCTTGAAAATTATGACAAAGCACTATCAGAGCTTTTAATTTTTATAGGGCCTCGATTATAATCCGACTCGGTTAAGGCCGACGGTGATCCTAACCAACGACTAGTTTAGAGATGTTATAGAAATACACTCAACACAGTACATGATTGATATTTATTCTTGATTTTGTGATGGGGAAGTAATATCTCACGGACTCGACTTTACTAGAGACCAATCAAACTAACGCTGCTCCCCTAGCTGGAAGTCACGGCTCCGTTGGGAGCCGCCGACGCAGCATGAAAACCTCTGCCTTAATCATGTCTCTGAACGGCACGGTAGCTTTTGATAAAACAAGTTCGTCTCGAAATCGCGATATCACTGATGTTAAATGAAAACGACTGTAAGAGAGTAAGTTGGTAGTTGAATCTACGTCGCAATGGAACAACACAACGGGCCATTGACGACAGTCCAGAAAAGCTCCAAGGACAATACCTCGTAATTTTGGACCACGGTCAGATGTCGAGGTTCACACCTGAGCTGACTGTGAGAGGGATTTTCAATATAAACAAACCAGACGGAAGACGGAGATTTTACTTCCTGTTACTCAAATAACTTCTCCAGCAAGATGCATGTCGGGATTATCTAAAATGTATGTTTTCGCCGTTTGGGCGATATTTGGCGTTTAATCTAATTGGCTTCCACCAATTATCTATCCTATATCAATTAGAACTTTGGAATTTGTAATGGCGACGTGCTGAAATCGTATTCGAAAAACAAGTCGACGTCACATCCTGAATACTTACAGAAAGCACGTTCCTCCACAAAAAAACTACCACCCTCTACATTTAGATTGACAGAAAAGCCTCTTATATTATTTGTTATTCTTCCTAGGTGTATGAATCTTCTATCACAATATTTTAGCACTTTTCCTTCATCTTGTGTTGCTATGTAGAAATTTAAAATCCTTTATTCTTCCTTTCACAACCCAAAATTTGTTTGTTATTTCTATTCTTAAATTAAACTAGATGATTTAACGAAATATTGATCTTTAATATACATTCGAAACATAAAAGAAGCGAAAGGGTCTTATCATGGGAACTTGTAGGAAAAAACATGAATTCTGTACTTCTGACAAGATTTTTATGTATATAAGTGGAGGAAAGATGCTTTCATATAAATATCTTAGTGGATATCGGAGAATTGTCAATTTTAATTTCTTGAAAGTATGTTTCTTTTAATTAAAATCTAGGCCAAACTATGTTTCTAGTATTTATTTTTAAATGAGCTTTTAGTGAGTGATTTTGGTAAGTTTTAAATGAGTATGAAAGCCTTTTATATGTATTTAATTTAAGCATATGGATAGGTTTTAAATCAGGAAATTGTTGAATGGAATTTTAGAAAAGAATTCAGTACTGCTTTAAATTCAGTTTTAATTCAAAAAGGTCCCTTCTAAAGATATAGATTTAAGATAGAGCTTCAATTGTTGTAACAACTGAACAAAAAACATGAAATAGCGACTTTAAAGATTATTTCTGACGTCAAATTCTATAATATCTACAGTTTGACATTTAAGAGACGGCATTTAATCAAACCCTGCATCCTGTACGTCACCAAATCTTTCAAAATCAGTATTTTGAAACGAACGAGCTTCAATTGGAGTTTGTTTTAAAATGTATATTTATGTCAATTCTTGCTTTATGGTTGTATAATCTCCGGAAATATCGAAGAGAAGATCACTTTTATTTCCAGCTATGGAGTATGTATCGGTGGTACACAAACTCAATTTTGAGGCACCCTTGAGAATGAGATTGAAATCTTGGGGCAAAAAACACATACCCTTTTTATAATTTTAAAACATATATTTGCATTATTTTAATTCTATTCTTTAATTCTAAACCGAAGCGATTATGTAATATGAAAAATAAAGTTTCATATTTTAAAAAATGCAGGGTTAATAGACATAAATAACAGAATAAGACAGGAATAAAATACATCAATACATTTCAGAATAGCCTTGAAAATAATCGCAGTTTGTTGATACATTAGATGACTACTGTGAACGAACTATATCTATGAACTCATTATAGTTCTCAGTTCGGATAAATGAAATTTTTATATAAGTCCACATATTGTATTTCATGTCATAATTTAAATTTTAAAAAGACTGATAACAGTAAGACAAAGTACCGAGTTTACCAATTGTTATATAGCAATTTCACTCTGGTTTTCTCTGGTTCTTTCACTTTAATAACTGAATTTTTGTTACACTAAGAATCATAAAGCTTGGTGCTTCCAGAGGATTTTAAAATATCTGTTTTTGTTCTTGTATGACAGCTTTCTGAGACGTGGCTACATGTTCAAAGCTACATCTAAAAGTTCTAAAATAAACTATTTAATATATTTTCTGCAACATCCAGGCACGCAGAGGTATCCAGCAGGTATTTCCCAATACATGTTCTGTCTTGACATGGATTAATGATCTTCTTTCAGAGGAGGTATTTGTGTTTGTGCAGAAAAGAACATTCCTTTGGATGGTATTCTTATTACGAACACTAAGTGAGCCAGCGTTAAAGAATGTAGAGCCATATAGGTTTGTTTTTGGTTTGCGTAAATGTAAAGGCGCAATGTCCAGAAAAAGGACAAACTACTCCTACAGTAGTTGAAACAATTAAATCATTTATGAAGAAGAATTCCTACATTCAATTGTATATTTCGCATTCCTTTTAAACAGGGATTTCAAATCTTGTTGAGCAGAGTTCCGCATTAAGATACTCAAAGTTGTTCTAAGAAGACCGGATCGAAAAAGGGAATTGGACACATTGTAAATTACATTAAAATGAAATGCCGTAAAGTTAAATTCTTCATCTATTGTGCATCTAATTAACTTCAGTCAAAAAATAGAACAAAATAAAATTACAAATTCTAAATTATTTTGTCAACGGTAAATAATCAGCCTTATCAGCGTATTTGTGCTATAAACCCTCCTCAGTTATGGAATCAATAGTAAGAAATAAACGGCAAGTAATCGGGAATCTTAAAAGAATAATAAAGATATGTATGTTGATTGGTCAACGATTAGAACTGATATCAAATTTCTGTGTGTTTTAAGAATCACACACATTCGCTTGCCCCATCCTTTGTATTAGGGGCACTTAAAACACGTAAGAATATCTAATATTCATATTAATTTAATAAACTTCAAGTGCTTATTTTTCCCCTCCCTAAAACCAATCAATCTAATTATCGGGAATCTTAAAAGAATAACTGTCCGGTTTTCACTTTGAAATTGTTGGAATGATCAGATATTGTATTATTAAATTTCAAATAAAAGTCTCATTTCTCAGTCACGTTTTAGTAGCTTTCACAACTAAATTTTTTCAAGCATTTATAATTTAAAGATTATTTATTGCAGATATTTTTGATTTCAAGCGAAAAATCCTAATCGTGAGATCTGTCCGGTTTTCATGACTGTAGTTTAAAGATAGGTAATAAAATATAGTTAAAAACCGGCAATGAAATACAGGTAAAAATTGGTTTTGGAGATCGGTGAGAATTACCGTTAGCATTACCAATTTCCTTAGTTATGATGTTTCATTGTTATTTTAGCTTTATTTACTTTGTTTTTGCGATCATACTTCAGAAATAAATTTGTACGACTGCAATAGGCGGCAATGTCGTCCGATTGGGACATAATATCACCTGAAATGTAATCTGAAGAGCAATCTTTGCCGTGTTAAATAAACATCAATAACGAAATGTTATAACTATAAAATATGATTTTCTATTTTTTTTAATCGTTTTCAAGATTTATTTGAGAAAAGGGATTGCTGTTCCAGGAGAGTTAAATAATTTTAGTTTTCCTTTTGCTGTTTGTACATATACTTCCAGAAAAGAAAGGGATCCCACTCATGCTGCCGTAGAAAATATAATTAGTATACCTGTATGCAGTTCAAAAACACTTTGAGTTATTTTTACTGTGAGTGTTGTAGTACGGAACTCATATTTGATGTATCATAGAGACCACCTTGGAGTCTTTGGACTAGTGTGTGGGCACATTCTATCTTAATCCTTCGTTCAGGGCCATAAAGCTTTTTGAACTTGCCTAAAATGTAATGAAAGTTTCCCTAAGTCATCTGGCCTGCGTTGATCTGGCAAGGTAGGATCTCTATGGAAGTCCTGATCTAGTATTGGACTGACGTTTTGAGCGTGTTCGAACTCAGGGACTTGATCCTGCTTTTTAGCTAGACCTTAAGGAATAAGTAACACAAACTAGTACGAAACTCATATTTGGTACCATGGAGACCACCTTGGAGTCTCGCTCAAATGTACAGATGACAGAAAATGTCAGACTGCCATTTCTAGACTTATGAGCGGGTACATTAGATCTTAATCCTATGCTTCATAATAGGGCTTCATAATAGGACATAAAGCTTCTTCAACTTGCCTAAAATGTAACGCTGAACAAACTTCTCTAAATCATGGCCCTGCGTTGATCTGGCAAGTGAGGATCTCTGTGGAAGACCTGATTTAGTATTGGACTTTTTGAGCGTGTTCGGACTAATGGACTTGATCTAGCTTTTAGCTAGACCTTAAAGAATAAGTAACATGTGTTACCTACACTTAAATACTACAACGTCCAGTCAGCGCATCCAGCCAATAAAAAATATTGGAACTGAAAACCGGTATTAAGAATGTCGGTAATTTTCAAACCCTAACTGACTCGTATTTACAAAATGTCTTCCATGGCAGTACTCAAGATATGCTTTGATTTATGTCCCATTTATTCCCATAGTACAAGTGCGTTCTCAGTCATTTATAAGGATGGACGATATTGGACATAATTTCTTTCCTCCGGTATTTTCTCAATGTACTAAAAACATCGCTTCTTCGATAAGCGAAGAATTCTCGGGGGAAAATCTTTGTTTCCTTGAAAAGAGTATTCTTAATCAATCTAGCTGAAAAAGAAATTTAGTAGACTGTTTTTATTGAATAGAATTGAGGGTAATCGACATAATAAAAGTTTAATACCTGAATTTTGTTGAAAAAGACCTCGGAGTCTGCGTGAAGTAAAATAAAGAGAGTGAGAGTTGATGGTTTTCCTCGTTCCCGAACTTTCATCTTCTGTTGCCTTACAAATTCTGATTCTAGAACTTCTTTTCAGCTAGGAAAATCACTGCTTTCAACAGTTCTACATTTCTTTATGAATTCTTTTTATTTGCAATCGAATTTTTCCTTTACTTTCGAATTCTTTGTTTACAATCGAATTCATTTACTTTGGAATTATTTGTTTACAATCGAATTCTTCCTTTACTTTCGAATACCTTCTTTACAATCGATTTCTTACTCCCCTACCGAATTCTTTCTTTTCTGTACGAATTCTTTATTTACGAATTTTCGATTCCTACATGATTCAGATTGAAATGGTCTGACCATTAACACACCAATCCTTACTGAATAATTCCGTTCACTGCTATCATTGTTCACAAAATCGAATTAGGGTAATTGCCAGTTCACGATTTTTATTTAATAGAAAGCGTGTCTTTCGATTGATGCTGTTTTGAAATACAATCCCTTTTAAGATTTGGGAAAACAAATAAAAACAAATGGAATGTTTTGTCATACGAATTGCCATTTAAAGGTGAAAGAAAAACCTTAGCCAGTCATTTCGATTAACCCAAACTTGTTTGGTGGCCTCTTTATATATTAACTTTTATATTGCTTCAATTCAAGCATAATGGTTTCGGTGGGAATACAAACTATTCCATCATCAGACATTTCCATGGAATCGAGTAGATGGAAATAAATATTTAAAATTATGTAGGACGGAAGTATTGAGTGTCCTTAAATAGTCACTGATCTTGAAATGTCATTGTTCTTCACACTGTCGCGCCTTCTCTAAAAAAAGTGATACAACTAAAAGAATAGTATACAAGAGAGGCCAAAACAGGTTGAATAGTTTCAAGCGTATTTTATTTGTCAATTCGAAATTTGTAGAGCTCCGTCATGTCTCTTTCCAAATGTATATTTCCTGACATGATTTTCAGTTTGTTCAAGTTTTCTGGAATCGTTTGTTAACCCTCCTAGTGGTTGTTTCGACGCAGTATTTCGTCATTTGCAAATCTGACCAGACCTTGAGGAACGAGGTATCGCGTTAGAAGAAACTGACAGATCTTAATATCGTCATAAAAAATCCCCAGTATCTTGATGACGAGATATCATCTCGTCACAAGGAAAATTGGTAAGATGTTGATGGACGAGATATCTCGTCGAAACCACTTGGGGGGTTAATTGAAAAAGAAAATCTTTATATTGAGTTTTGTCACCTTTCTAGGGTGGTGGCAAAAGCTCTGAGGGCAAGTGGCAGTTCACCCACTAGTCCCAATAGGCACTCTCCTAGAATATTTCAGTTAAGAAGGGCCTCAAAATATTCATTGCAAATAAGCATTTTTTAGAATACTTCCATATAAATCCATATAACGTTTTAATTTATTTAGAACTATTATTTACTTATAATGGATTATCATTGTTTTGGATTGCTCCATTGTGGCCTCGATCGATTGCCTACCTTCCCGTGATGGTTGATATTACTTTATTCATATCCGTTTGTTGCCATTCGTCAATATACAAATACTATCGATTTCCATGCCCCATACGCTAGTGAAATATATACACAGATATATTGGTCAATAAACCTGATAATTATCATCAAGAGGGTAGGTAGGAAGGTATTTTAATTAACGTCGCACTGGAGCAACACAACGGGCTATTGGCGATCAACCCCCGAAGGGAAAGATCCTAGGACAACACCGCGTAATTTCGAACCACGGTCAGATGACGAGGTCACACCTGAGCTGGCATCCCACTGTCCAAACTTCCACACCACTCCACGTGAGGACATTTGAGGCCATGGCATATTTAATGTGCACCAGCCCCCTTTGTACACGACGGATTTGAACTTGCAACCCTCCGGTTGCTAGTCCGTTACTCTCCCGACCGGTCTGCCGTGGCCCATCATCAAGAGGGATAGCGCTTATGTCCTCCAAATGCCTTTATCTACGACTGTAAAGACCAAATTTGAAAAGACTGCGGTTTTGACTATCACTGCATGTAAGAAAGGTTCCTTGAGAGGTGTATCTTTATTGTTATGGTTTCTAACAGTGTTCGTTTCTAAGACTCACACCTTGACGTGCTCTTAAGATGACCAAAAATAAACAAATACAAGTTAAGGATGCCTCTGTTGAATCACTCAAAGGCAACCAAAACAAAAAATAAATTTCGTAATTGTGATTGCAGGTTCACGGAACGCAATAATGAAACACCTTGTGACTATTTTGACGGACGGATCCATTATACCATTCAAAAATGAAGGAAAAAAACGCCATTGTGTTTAAACCTCCATGGTGCTCTCTCCCTATTCAAAATAAAATTAGAGGATGCATATCTGATCATTTTCGCTTCGGGCATTTTCCCACTTCGAAACCGCGTGTTGATCACGTGTCCATTCTCACGCTGGCTACCCGTGCGTGGAAAACCAGAGTGAAAAGTGACAAAAGAAAGACATTTTTTGGTTATTAAAGTGTTTTGTGAAAGTTTGTTTGCAGTTGTTTCTAGATCCTGCACTGACGTCAATGGTGGCCCGAAAACCTTTCGTTTTCTTATTTGATTCTAGACTCGGAATCTGCACTTGAATGTTAAATGCGCGAGTGATTAATGGGGGTTTAAATGTCCACAGGTATGCCAAAACACAAGTTTGATGCAAGTCAAAACCATTTTCGTCTAGCTGGTTCCAGTTCGAAGTTATTATATATTACTTTTGAACTCGCTGAAATTTCCCGAGGCTTCCTTGCTTTTATGCTGATTACTGTGTTTTACATGTAATATACATAAATTCAGGGTTCTCACATAGGGTAGGTCGTTTCAGTTTGAATATCTTGTATGATCGATTTCTTATTTTGTCGCTATATTCGCTTTTGTGGCGAAAATATTTATTCATTAAAATTTTAATGTGCTCTTGCTTTGATGCTAGGTAAGACAACATCAACTCCGCAATGCGATTTTCGCAATGTTTAAATACGTTATCCTGTGTGTTACACAAACATAAGCAGTTTTCTCATTCAATAAAATTCTATACGAAATGCTCCATCTGTCGTCCTTGCGAAATTTGATAGCAGGGAAAGAGATTCATTATAATGCATATTTCGATATTTGCCCTGCAAAAAAGTTTTCCAGTTGAGGGGAAAACCATCTGAATCTAAATATAAATGGAACCACGCCTACGTTGGGTGGATTTCTTGTACCTTCGAAGTACCTGTGCTAAAGAAACTTGTTCACCTAACGATGAGATATCCGCTTTGGATTTCCCCATATCAATTAAGGGATATTACATCTCCGAACATATCTATTTGATGAAATAATATTTGGAAAGAAAGTTCTTTAATAACGATTCAGTTTTCAAGGTGAAAATATACTATTTGATCGTTTTGGACGTTGTATAACACAGAAAACTCTAGAAATGTTTTATCCTGTTTGGTAATGCTGTTTTAATAACTTAGAGGATCGTTGGATATTCAATTAAATCCATATTTCCCCATTTGAAAAACAATATTTGCTTTTCTAAATTATAGCAACCCTTCAAGTCTTTCGACAAGATATATCTTTCAAGATCTGGTCAATTTTGCTAAGGACAAGATACTTCGTCGAAACAAAACTGCCGTATTACTCCAATGGGAATGGAGACTATTATATATTTGCCCTATTATTAAATTGTCCCTTATCTGGTGACAGTTTGGAACAGGTGTTTATACCAGAAGCTTGGCAGTTTCCGACGCGAAGAAAAACTACTTGGAAAGTTAACAGCGTTGTAACAAGATCCACTTTTCAGAGGCGATCGCACGTCTCTTCCCATCTTCTAGAAACAGTCAAGCCTAGGTATAGTCCACAGATGATAAATAAAAGTAGACTGAGCATTGCTATTGAGAGCAGCTTCAAAACGTGTGATCAACATGTTGACTAGAAGTCACGTGACTGATCTGTGAAAAATAGACTTTGTTGGCCAATTTGGCATTTTATCGCCTAGTTTGACGATATATCTTACGACAGGGTAGATGTGTGAATGCATATTTCTGTAGTGGCTACAAAATGGTGAAGTCGCCAAGTCTACTGCTATGTCGCGAAGACCAATCAGACAATGAATAAATGCATGATCGTCTTCTCTCATCCCATAGACCAATCATATGTTCGTTTCCTCCCGTCAGAGGAAAGCAATATGCTAGTAAGGGTCACGTTACTACTAGTTTTGGTCACATGATCCTGAGCACATTAAAAGGTTACCATTACTCACTCTGCTTTTATATTTCCTCTATGGTATAGTCCAGGATAAATATCAGTGCTTATATTCATCATAAACGAATTTAGATAAGATATGCACTAACAATACTGCCCCATCAATAGATACAAACAATTAAAGAACTTTGGTGCAGATGCTTTGCGTGAGTCTGCTAGTTTGTTTTTAATTTTTGAGTTTAGTTTCACATGTCCATTCTCTTAGCGCACGGTTTCACAATAATATGTTAACGTGAATTGCAATTATTTCGTCTTAGCTTTACATCAATTCGTCGAAAATTAAAGCTATTTCAATTCTTAGATCCAATCTACGAGCATGTTAGATCCTACAAGCTGATTTTAAAAGCAAATCTGTCGACCTTGATGACTGGAATTCTTATTTTGAAAACACCCAATACCTTAGCACTGACGTTTTTTTCTAAATATGTCATAATTTTGATTTATAGTCTTACCTTTACTTCATAATGTTTATTGGAGAACAGTTGGGCTTTCTTCTTTATATAAGAATGATGAAACAAACAAATGAATCAGTGACAATTTTATTTTTCTGGACGCAGAAAATTATCTTTTCATCTAAAAGTATTCTTTGGGCGCCTCTGAACCTCGCTATGGTCTTAAAAAGTGATCATAAAAATTATATAAATGTACCGAAAGGCGATATTTATGGCTTCTTATGGATCATTTGTCTTGAATGAGTGCTCTAGATTAGTTTTATTCAATCTTTTTACTTTGTGTGCCCGTAATACAAATTTTCGTAACTTTTTACCACCAATGTTTTTCGCAACTTGTGAATAGCTAAATTTTATTTCCAATACAGCAAGCGCTACAGACAAATATCCCTAGCATCAACACACAAGAGAAGGCACAACAGAAAATATACTAGAACCCAGTACTAAAGAACATTAAACCATCAGAACTTTACAGACCATAAGGGGTTTACCACTTTAAATTTTTGTTATGTTCGAAATACATTCATGTAAGGTGATAGGTCCTTACCCATGAAGTATCCCTACGGCAACGGTCCGGGATCTATCCCTACGGGATGGATCCCGGACCGTTGCCGATAGCCCGTTGTGTTTCGTCAGTGCTACGTAAATTCAATTACCTCAAAGGGTTGTAAAGAATATGTGCATCTACGGAACTTAAAAAAATGTAACAAGGTTTCAATATTTTTATTTCAACTATAGACCTTGTCAGACTGTTAGCCATATATCATTCTGATGTAATGAAAGCAAACCGAAGTAACGAAACGATTGCAAAAACATTTTCCCTGACGTCAAGAAAAGTGATTTAATGTCTAATACAAGCAGAATATAAAATATATGGCCTAAACTGAGACATGGTTGTTTCGGCTTACCTTGAACTTTATTGTCTCTTAAAACATGACATGAAATCACGAATTTAAGGCTATGGTTCTACACTTTTAGAAGTACGATAAAAGGTTAATGAGTTAAGTAGATCATGTAAATGTTTTGTACAATATTACTCGAAATTAATTTTATAAGTTCAAGACTACTTTATAATTATTATCAACAAGTTGTTACATAAAATGTGCAATAATATATTACTTAGAAGTGAAATTTATGTAGAAAAATGTTTACCAAATTTTGTAAAACTCGGGGATGAAAAATGAAAAAACCTGTATTTCGAAGTATGTAAAACGAACAAAACGACTTACTCTACAATACTCTTTATGCAACTTGAAGTCATGTCTTGAGAAAAACATTAATGTACATAGAAACGCATTTTCCTTTTTCGAATTGTTTCATTTAATTTCGGCATATTCCCTTTCATGGAGCAAATTTTCTTTTCCGAATATTTCATGTTCTAATGAAGGTATTTAACAAAACATCGTTGTTCTTATTAAAAATAATCTTCATACTCCATTAATAACCGAAAACCGAGTTTTGATTTACATTTGTTTTACATTTGTTAAAAAATAGGGTTGATGAATAGTTCTCTTGTGAGAGTGATTTTCAGTGAAACAAAGCAGACGGAATGCGAAGATATTGCATCTGCTATAGAAATGTTATCGCATGATACATATCGCGGTTACCTTAAAGTTCAGTTTATCGCCGTTTTTGCAACGTTTGGCATTTAATCTAACT
The DNA here is from genome assembly GCA_933210815.1 of Meta bourneti. NCBI lineage: Eukaryota > Metazoa > Arthropoda > Arachnida > Araneae > Tetragnathidae > Meta > Meta bourneti. Next base: position 76,709,080 of record OW119928.1, read on the forward strand.
AGCGTTGATCAATAAACTGTCATACATCAATTTCTATTGGCGAAGTGCTCAAATCATATGGAAAAACAAGCCAACTTACGTCACTTTCGAAAGCAGGAAACACGTTCCGCCCCAGAAACACTGCCGCCACCTACATTTAGCTTCACAGAAAAAAGCATCTGTTTTTTTTTTTCTTGCACACTAATATTTCTATACTTTTACATTTACAAAATTTTAAATGAATTCCTTATGAAATATTAATTTGCATTGTATTTCTACAGAGGGCATATCTTATAATGGATATGATCCATAGATATTTTGACCCCAATTATGACATTTCTAGAAAAGTCGATTCAAGTAACATTACATAGGTATGTTGTTTTCAGAGACTATATTAATTCCAAACGAAGATTATCAATAATTAAATGATTGAAACTCAATATAAAAATAGAGAAAATTGATTAGTGAATGAACAAAAACATATCGTGTAACAAAACATGCATTAAACATCTTTAATAACATGCATTAACATATGATTTAAATGTAAAATTACTTGGTAAATTGATTATCAAATACACTAGTCCAACCAACAATAGTCTAAGGACCATCTAGTTTATACAAGAGATCCTGGTTATATCCTCGAAGAGAATATTAACAGTATTACCCAAATATGTTTTAATATTAATGTTTCGTTGAGAAATGTAAAATTTCGCAATTACTTCTAACTGTATGAAAAAGAAAATATTGAGAAAAAGTATCATGTATGAAGCAAAATCTTTGCAGTATATGTAACCAAGGTACTTATAAATGCATTTACGCTTTTCCAAATCCATTACCCTAGGTTCAGGGCCTCTACTTCTGCATTCCTGGGCCCAGTACCAAGTTAGATTATGGTATCTAGTACCTGATTAGATTGTTAGCTCTCCATGATATAAAAAATATACATCCCAAGTACTCAATGTATAACTTGCATAAATATGTAACTCTTTTTTCCTTTATATAGTTGTCACTCTGGGTGTATTTCTCTCTTGTATCAGTAAAACTTTTCTTGTGTGTGTCTATTACTTGACTTTGTCTTGTGTTTGTCGCAGCTTGGTCCTTGAGTCATTAAACCCAACTAACATTTACATAACTGTACTCCTTTATTTTTATAAAAACAATGAAGATAATTACAAGTTTTTACACCTAGGAAATAGACATAAGAATACAAATATTTTTCACGTTTCTCAGGGTCCCCATTAAACCTTGGGCCCCAGTACCTTGGTACCGATACACACACCCCTTTTTGTTGCCCTGCCTAGAATGGAAACGAAGTTGCATCCACAAAAATCCAAAGATTAAGAACAATTGGAGCAGTAACTAAATAAAAACCCAGGTCTTATTCAGGGTTAACAATACCTTAATTGCAGTCTTGGCTTTTATTTCTCGCATAAATCTGAAAGAATGGAAAATTCTGACCCCATAATACACGGAGATCTCGTGTCCATACACAATTGCAATGAACCAAAAATAGGATTCTTCATCTCAGTCTTCTTTTATTTTATGTATTTACTACTTTCTCGTAGAGAAAGAAAAAATGCACCATCAATGAATCCGCAAAAAAACGAAAACGTGTCTGGCTTTCCAACAGGTTTGTTTTGAAAGTCGTGAACTTTTCTGTGTCATGATCTCTTGGTTGGACTTTCTCTCGTGTTTCTTTCTTCCGTCGTAAATTTTTGATTTGGTTCAAGAATGCGCAAATATACTCTGCTTCAGCACGGCGTGAGGGAAGAGAGATAAATAAATAAATATAACACCGGCTCGGAATTGTGCAACAATGAAAGGAAATGCCGGAACTTGCTCGAGTTCCCGCTCGCTGAATGTATGGGGTGCATATGAAATGTTGCTCGTATATGCGTGAGAAATGTTACAAAAAATAACCGGTGCCCTTTGCGTGTGTAGTTTATCGACTGATGACAGGTTTGCGTCAGTGTATGTGGGAATGGCGAGTTCGTAAAGTTTCCTCTCCAACTAACTAGTCTGTCACGATTGAGCTGAAACTAGTTTCTTGCTGAACTTTTTGTTTGGACTTGGAAGATCTTAGGCAACTGTGGGGGATAACCCACATTTTTTATTTGGAATAAATAAACTTGAAGTCTCCGGGAATATATATTTAGGGATAGACCAGATGGCAGAATATTTTAATTGGTAATAAGAGATGACAAAGACCTGATGTTAGTAATCTAAAAATTCCTAAAACATGGAATTTTAATGGGAATGGCGAGTTCAAGTTTCTTCTTCGACTAACTAATCTGTCACGCTTGATCTTATTGAATTTTCTATTTGCACTTGGAAGATCTTGGGCAACTGTGGGAGATAACCCACATTTTTGACTGCTTGTTTAAGGATCACCACATTCTGGTGAAGAAAAGCTAAGAAACTCATATCTCGAAAATTTTGACTTAATCGTGTTTCACTTCTAGGCGACGATATATTTATGGATAGTCCGGATGGCAGAATATTCTAATAGATAATTAGTGACGACAAGGGCCTGATGTTAACCCTCTAAGTGGGTTGGACAAGATATCTCGTCGATCAAGGTCCGACCCATTTTGCGAATGACGAGATATCTCGTCATCACGATATTGCCGATATTTTAATGATGGCAAGATCAAGATTTGGTCCGTTTTTCTTATGACGAGATATCTCGTCCATCAAGATCTGTTCAGTTTTCCTCCAATGTCGAGATACCTCGTCAAGAAAACCACCCAGGTGATTAAATCTAAAAATTTCTAAAACATACTCTTTAAATTAATAAGAAACTGCCTTTGAATTTTGATGGAAAAATCACTGGAAACCGTCTATTCATTTTCCAAAATTATAAATTGAATTAAAATTGCGACGATTCATAATGCTATAAATATTGCATAAAATAATTGGTCTCCTATACGTGTTGTGATAGATAATTTGAGATGACAAGGACCTGATGTTATAACATACAAATTCTTAAAATATTCTCTTTAAAATAAAAAAATAAAGAAGCTAGCATGGAATTTTGAAGGAAAAATTCTTGAAAAGTTTATTCTTTTTTCAAAAAATTGATTTAACATTTTTGCAATTCATAATGTTAAAGAATGTTACAAAAAATAACCAGTCCCCTTTGCTTGTGTGGTTTATCGACTGATGACAGGTTTAGGTATGCGCCAATGTATGTGGGAATGATGAGTTCGTGAAGTTTCCCCTCTATCAAATCTGTCACCATTAAGCCAGAACTAGTTTCTAGCTGAACTTGTTGGCAATGCAATGATATTACGCCAACAGAGAAGTTTTCCATATTTGGTAGTATAGCAGATCGTCAACGTTAAAAAAACTACCAGTCTTTTTCATCTGCTTCTTATTACTTGGAATTTGTTTCCTAGTTACTTTTTGGAGAGAGTAAAGTATAGCTAATTATATCAAAAATAATTTAATAATAGAAACTTACATATGGCTCCCGACATGTCAAACGAAAAAGCATAGATAGTCCACAAAAGGTTTTAATGTTCTACACTTGAACCGATCACACGAGCGTCTGCTTTCGCCTCCCGAAGAAAGTATATACATATCGAAGAGCAACAGATTTGTGCGCCTCGCCGGCGCCGAATAATATAAACAGAGTCCACTGGCAACGGTGTAGTATCAACTCCGAAAGGCTTCTCAGCAAAAGTCTGGTCAGGTTGCGACATCCTCCCACCTTGAGTTCGGAACTTGGAAGAACTCAACCAATTGTCGCGTCTCACAAGCCGAGTCTTTGGATAGGTTTCACTGCTCTCCCACTCCGAGTGATTGTCGATTTGGGTGACTTCTGATGTTCTTTGGCAGGAACAAGTTCATAGTCAATATTTGTGGCACCTGGGTTATCTTTATCTCTGGGAACTTTGCTTCTGAGGAAAGGACCTGATGTTTCATCTGATAATTCTAAGGAATAAAGACGTTGAACAGGGCGAATTATAGTTCCGGATTTGGTTTTCAGTTTCACAACTCTGACGATTCCATCTCTTCCAGGCAGGACTTGCATGACCCGCCCTATCGGCCATTGTAAACGCTCCAGATTGTCTGAACCAATGAGTACTATGTCGCCGACTGAGATGAATTTCGAGGTTTCCGAAGGTTTTCCGTTATATTTCAATTTTGGTATTGACCATTCACCTTCATTTTTCTTTAACCATGCGGGTCCCTCCCACCATCTAACTGACAAAAGCTGTTTGGCAGTACAGCCTCTGGATGGAAGGTCAGCAGGATTATCGGTTCCTGATACATGTCTCCATGCATTCAGGTTTGTTAATTTCCTGATTTCTCGTACTCGGTTCAACACAAAAACAGTCCAGATTTCTTCCTTTTGGATCCAAGTCAAAACAGTGGTTGAATCAGTCCAAAAATATAATTCAACATTTTGCCATTGCAAACCTTCTAAAACTGAAGTGCAGAGTCTCGCTCCCACCGTTGCAGTTATCAACTCAAGACGTGGAATCGTGATTGATTTCACAGGAGCTACTCTGGACTTAGAAGCTAATAAATGAACTTCAACTCCATAAAAAGTCTGAATTCTCGCGAACACTGCAGCAGCATATGCATTACTACTGGCATCGCAGAAGGTGTGAATGCTACACAAATTTTTGTTATCTCTGTTAGTGCGTATCCATCGGGGTATAGAAATTTCTTTCAAGAGACTCAAATCTCTGAACCAACTTAGAAACTTTTCTTTCGTATTTTCATCAACTTCAGTATCCCAAGAAATTCCCATTTTCCATAAGCTTTGCAACAATAGCTTAGGAAGCAAGAGAACAGGGCTTACAAGACCAATCGGGTCATATACTCTGTGGGTTATAGACAAAATAGTCCTCTTAGTTACTTCCATCAATTTGAAGCTTTTCAACCATGTCAGGTTCACAGTTAAAAGATCTTTCTGGTAATCCCATAATAATCCCAATACCGGTGACTCAACACCTGTTTGTAAGTTATCCCCAGTACGTAACCAACCTCGGAGATTAAACTTTCCTTCATTCATTACTTTTTGAGATTCTTCAATAAACAGTGTCATTTCAAGCTCATCTTCAAAACTGGAAACAACGTTATCTACATAGAAAGAGTGAATAAGTTTATGCAACATATTTTTATCATAGTGAGAATTTTCTATATATTTCTGCAAATGAAATTCTATTACAGCTGCCAAAAGAAAAGGGCTACTTTTCACACCAAACACTACTCGGGTATGACGAAATATTTTTAGTTCCTTTTTATTCACATCCTTCCACCAAAAGAATCTAAGATAATCTCGATCATCGGGTTTTACACTAATTTGTAAAAATGCCTTTTCTATGTCTGCTATGGCTGCAAATTTACCCTCCCGAAATCTTAAAAGAATGGAAGGTATTAATTCTATTAAATTCGGACCACATTCTAAGTACTGATTTAGAGACGGAGAATGCTTTACTCTCGCAGAAGCGTCGAATACTGGTCTTATTGGTGTGGAACTATTTTCCTTTATAACTGGTCGGTGTGGCAAATAGTGTCCATCATCAATAACCTCACTTTGTTTGACTTCTTCGATTATACCTAAATCGAGCCAACTGTCAAAAACCTCCTCGTACAATGTAAGCAGGTTTTGTGAGCGAAGTTTCTGCGTTGTAGATTCTAAACGCTTCACGGCTAAATCCTTATTGGTGGGTAGCGGTAGGTGATCTTCAGACCAGGGCAAAACAATTTCATAGCGCCCTTCACTATTCACGGACACAGAATGTTGAAATCGCATCTTTGTTTGTAAATCTCTTTCCTCTCTGGCCTTTTGTGTGGCCGGATCAATTATTCCAATGATATCAAGATTCCAGAGTTCGGTAATAGCTACATCCTTAACTAACATATTTGTAACTACCATCGTAGAATTGACATCAGAAGTTTGATATGGCATCTTTCCCATCAAGGTCCAACCTAAATATGTTCCCACAGCAACAAGTCCACACGGCAGATAAATAATCTTCCCATTAAAGAGTTTACCCGCAACATCAGCCCCAATTAATAGATCAATCTCCTCAGCGAATGGTTTTAATGTTGGAATGGGTACAGCCGAACAAATGGTTTGCTGGTCAAGGACCTCAAAGTTACAATTGTAATCACCTTTCAAACTGCTAATGAATACTCTGTATTTAAAATGTTTCTCGGGATGTTCTCTGCCCCCAAATAAATTATGAATAACACTTTCTTCTTTAATAAAATTATATTTCATTTCTTTCGCTACACGTTTACTCAAATAAGATCGTTGACTCCCAGAGTCGACGAGTGCACGAACTATTTTCCCATAATTTCCTGCACCTCGTAATCGTACATACAATGTTTGTAAAAGAACTGTACAACATGTGCGATTGCTTAAAACTGCATTGTTGAGTATTTTCCTACGAGATGGCGCACGGACAACCCGACCTCCCGGGGATGTCACCGCGCCTGCATGTTTATGTTCAAAGGGGCTGCTTAACCACCCCCTGTTTTCTTTTATTTGTCACTTGCGAGGGGACTGCCTGCCGAGAACCAACCTCGCAGCTTCGCTCTCCGTTGTTACTTGTTAATAAATCTGTTATTTGTTAATTCTGAGTTCTATTCTGTTAACTCACAAAGCACAGAACGGGATCGATTGACGTGTCCAAACATGCATCATTGATCATATTTTGACTATCATTTTCACCAGCGTTCGCTTTCGATTTAGGTTCTTTAAATTTACCTTCATTACACATTATAGCATAATGTCTACTCCTACACTTTTCACAATTAATCTTGCATCTGCAATCACGAGCTCTATGACCGATTTTTAGGCATAAAAAACAACAACCCTTTTTTGCTAAGACTTTTCTTTTATCATCCCAACTCATTTTTAACGCGATTCTGCAAGCTTGTGAATCATGCGTTTTCTCACAAAATGAGCACAGTGCTTGTTTATTCCGACGAGTCTCAGCATTGTCAAAAAGTCCGATTGCGGTTGGAAATTGTTTATCATTATTAGGAGATGTGGAATAGGAATATTTTTCCCTTTACGGTTTGCCTCTAAACCAAACCCCTCTTTTGCTATTGAAATTCGTTCTTCCCCTTCAACTTCTGATTTTAGAAAACTCATAAGAGCGGTCAGTTTATTTGGCATTGTCTTAGTTCCATTTGTTAAACTAATACTTCTTTCCCATACTCGAATCATGTCTTCTGGTAAACAGCTTTCAACTAAGGGATACAGCATAGAAGCATACTTATCGGAAGTTACACCTAATGTTTCAAGGGCACGGAGGTGTGCTTCAATTTTATCATACAATTTGGCGAGATGTGTAACTTTAGCTTGATGTAAAGAATTGTTCAAAATTAAGTTTAGCAATTCTCTCACATATACTTCTATGAGTAAATCTTCTCTTCCGAATCTAGCTTTTAGACACTCAACTGCTTGCTCATAATTCTCAGCAGATGCGGGAAAGGAATCTACAATATCTCTGGCACGCGATCCTTCTACAGTAGACTGGGACAAATATTGTAATTTATCCTCTGGAGCGATGTCCAAGTCTTCGTGAATTTTCCGAAACTGACCCCAGAAACCAAGCCATTCCTTAACATCACCATTGAACTTCTTAAGCTCAATTTTAGGAAGTTGGAACTTTCGTTTCGATACTGTTTCATAAAGCACGCTTTTATTATCGTCAATAGTGTTTTTAACATCGTCATTAATACTTTTCTTAACTTTAGTTTTAAGTCGTATATATCTTTCCTTATACTCTTCAAAAAGTTCGTAAGCCTGATTAAAACTTTCTTGAGAACACTCATCTTTATCTGATAACAAAGCAATAATTTCTTTTTCTTTCGATTCAAGTTCTAACCATTTTTCGTTTAACTGAGCCATTAAAATTTCAATTTCATCAATATCACGTTCCTCCTCTTGATATAACGCATTAGCAATTCTAGTGAAACCACTTCTTAGAGGAGTACGCATTTTCTTTAAACTCTCCATCATAAAATTAAAGCAAATGAATTAATTTCTTATCAATCACAAATTCACAATAACAAATTATCAATAACAAATTCCAAGTCCTGTCGCGGACGCCATTTTATATAGCAGATCGTCAACGTTAAAAAAACTACCAGTCTTTTTCATCTGCTTCTTATTACTTGGAATTTGTTTCCTAGTTACTTTTTGGAGAGAGTAAAGTATAGCTAATTATATCAAAAATAATTTAATAATAGAAACTTACATATGGCTCCCGACATGTCAAACGAAAAAGCATAGATAGTCCACAAAAGGTTTTAATGTTCTACACTTCACACGAGCCGATCACACGAGCGTCTGCTTTCGCCTCCCGAAGAAAGTATATACATATCGAAGCGCAACAGATTTGTGCGCCTCGCCGGCGCCGAATAATATAAACAGAGTCCACTGGCAACGGTGTAGTATCAACTCCGAAAGGCTTCTCAGCAAAAAGTCTGGTCAATTTGCGACAGTAGAAATGGTGTAAATGAACCGTTGCAGTCTCTTCTTAAATTGGGGTCGCAACCCCTCAGCCCTGACTAACTGAAGTTATTACGGATATAGGAAGGCCCAAAACTCCTGGGCCAGGGCTGGGAAAACGTCGATTCGACGAATACGTGCGTGAATTACTTTTCACAGGGCATGAAAATTGAACTTCGTACGTTGCCTGCCGACCATAAAGATTGGCAAGGCTTCCTCACGTGTGATCGGTGTACTTTTGTCGGTGAAACTATGGTCATAATGCTAGTTTTAAGTACTGTTATATGAAACCATGATCCAAATAAAAATGTTATTCTTTATTTTAAAATAAATCAGAAAATGCAAAACAATAATTCAAAGCACACAAAACATGCTCCTGGAAAATAAATGCTCTAAAACCACAAAAAATTTGCATGTCGTCAACTTCCGGGTCCTACAGAAGACATTGGATTGGCACAACCTCTGGGGTTGTACTCTGGGGCGCAGTCATTCATCCGTTTCTATCAATGTAACATTTGTGCTTTAGTCCATTGTTACAGTACGGTAATCAAAAAAATCTTCAAAATCAGGTTTTCAAAAAATAATATGCAAATTTCTGAATTCCATTTATTGAGATGGATGAAACCTTACCCTTATCTATTCAATACGTGCGCTGGTTGTAGATGCTCTGAGCCACATAACGTTAATTGCATTCGATCGAAGGACTGAGATGTCAGTTGAGGGACCCTAGAAATTGCGTGATTCACGGCCTTCCGGTACCAGTACAGAACTCAGTTCCATCATGGGATATCGACCCTATAAAGGGTTTGCGGTAAAAAGAAATTTCTCACAACGTGTAGGACGACTAGATGTGGACGAGAAATAACTTTTTATTTCAAAAGAGAAAATTTGAGTTATTAAATGCACACGCAGGTGCTGCTCTTAAAAAATTTACTGATGGGCTTTTTAGAGGCAATAGACTGAATTTAAATGTCGTTATTTTTAGGTGAAAACAGTTTAGACGTAAATAAAATGCCTATAAAAGACGACTGAATTTAAACCTGTTGCTTCAGTTCGAACTCCCTGAAGGCTACGATTTGTATGATTTTTCGTTGTAGAAATGCTTTAACTACCGTAGTGCAGTGGGGATGGATTCTTGATGTAGGGATGAGTTTGTAATTTAGTGGTCCGGGAACCGGTACCAGTTCCGTGATTTATGGACGTGTAATCATCCACCTCATGTGAGGTATCTACAGTGTCGTATTTCTAAATAAGCTGAGCAGCCTTGAACGGGAAAGTTTGCGAGCAGCGAATAATGCTTTTGAATGTTAATTTAAAAATATTTGTAACACTATACTGTTTGTGAAAATTGCAACATTATGAAAGAATCATCAGAAATAAATGAAATTTATTCCACGTATTTACTTATAGTGGTTTAAATAGACGATCAAATTTACAGAGCAATAAAATAAAAATAATGCCGAAAATCAATATCTTATACAGCCGCCACACGCAGCGATGAGAGCCTGTACACGTCGTGGCATCGAATCATACAGATTCTGAATGTCATGCTGAGGAATGGCATTCCATATGGCCTCTTTCTGATGCCAAAGTTCGGCTGTACTCTCTGCCCGACGAGCGGTACGAGCGAGTCGCCGTACGATGTAATCTCAGACATAGTCAATGGGTGACGTATCCGGGGAACGTGCAGGCCATGGAAGAAGCGGAACCTGTCGTGTACTGAAGAAGGTTTGTACATTCCGAGCAACATGTGGACGGGTATGTCTTGCTGATATACAGCTCTGGGAATGCGTTGCAGGAGGGGTAGGACCTCAGGCTTCACAACTTCCCTGATGTAGCGCCCGCTGTTCAGGGTCCCCACAATTTGGAGTAGGCGGGATCGCCCATGATATCCAATAGCGCCCCAGACCATAACGCCAGGCATTCGTCCAGTATGACGCTGAATAAGACAATCCGGGAGAAGGCGTTCACCTCTGTAGCATCTGACGAGTACGCGTCCATCGTTATAGTCCAGATTGTAGCGGGACTCATCTGAGAAGGCGACTTGTTGCCAATCGGCACGCCATTGGCTGTGTTGGTGAGCCCATTGTAGCCGGAGGCGTCGATGGTTCAGCGTCAAGGGAATTCTGCGCAGGGGAATCCTTGCACGTATCTCATGGCGCAGCAGACGTCGACGAACCGGGGAACAGACAATGACACATCTGTAGACGTGCTCCAATGTTGCACGGTCCGTCACCGCCATGCGGATGAGGTGTCTCGTCCCGTGGTGACGTCATATTGCGTCGCCCACTGCCGGGGTTTTGACTTGTCCTGTTCTCCATGGTCCATCTCTTCCACACACGCATCACTGTTGTGGCATTACGCTCACGGAGGCCAATCATGCGGCCCTGTTCGAGCTCCGTTATTTGCTCCTGTGGCACTCTACGTTTTTGGCAAGGCATATTGACTTCTAATCAATCATTTACAGCAGCCAAACGACGATACACACATTTTAACGCACCTTTACAGTGCTTTTTATACACGGCTCACTTGGAAGTTTAGAGGGTGTTTCTCGGCCCACACATGGTTTGTAATTCTAATCATTTGCATATCCTAACCTGTTTTGCATTTCCTGCAAGTTTCGTTTTAATTTGTATGATTCTTTCATGGTGTTGCAATTTTCACAAACAGTAGAGTATATTTATTCATTGGATATGACATGTAATAAAAGTCGGCCACCCAATATAATATGTAATATCAAATAAAGAGTATAAGCTGTTTTAGAACAAGTAAACTGAGTCCTTAAGTCCTTAAGGCTCAACTTCTTTGGATCCCCAATATTTTTTATTGCGTAACGGGAATCGAGGCTATAGATTTTAGGTTAGTCTTCTGAACATATAAGAGTAGGCCTGACTATGTACTTATATGCATAGCTCAATAAAAATGTTCCGGTGGATTATATATTTTTCAGGAGCACTGTCTGAGATCAGATTCTAGTTCCAGATCCATTTGAACAGTATCCCTTTCAAGAACGCTACTGTATAATCAGTTTCCTCAATTCGCTCTTAACTATTAGACAAAGAACAGGTTATGGACAAAAATACCCAAACCATTACATTTAACTGCATTTCAGCCAGACTGAGACGTAGCTTGACAATAGATATTGCGTGATTCACGATCTTTAGGCACCAGTAAATGTAAGTAGCATGTTTTGTGTGTGGAGAATTTCCCTTCTGGAATATAATGCACAAACAACCAACATAAGTAGCTGAAAACAAACTTATCTTCCGCCAAGAAGTATAATAATTGGCATATATTGAATCGTCTCTAAGTTCTTGGATTCGAGTTCCTGTTACGGAAGACAGGTTTGAAAAACTATCAGATAAACTTGGCAGCCTTTTCGTGAATTCCACCATGTAATTATTTCCCTCATCTTAACTATCAACAAAGAACTGATTATAAATAATATTAATCCATTACGTTAAGTACATTTTAGCCTGATCGGTATGTAGCTTGTTGATATTAGAAATTGCGTGACTTTTGGTTGCAATGTTTTCTGGTGTGATTTTGTGAATGATTACCTTTCTCTATTACTCTCTTGAGTGACATAAATATCTTAATGCAAGTTTGTCTTACCATCGAAAAGTATAATAATTGCCATCCTAATGAGTCGGAAGTCATTTGAACTTAGACCTAATACAAAGAAGTATTTGAATAATTGCCAGATAAACTCGGTGGCCCTTTCGTGAATGCTTACCATGTAATTATTTCCCTCATCTTAACTATCAGACAAAGAACGGATTATGTGTAATATTAGCCATTACGTTAAGTACATTCTAGCCTGACTGGAATATAGCTTGTTGACAGAAATTGCGTGACTGCTACTTTTCTGATGTGATTTTGTGGATGATTAGCTTTCTCTATAGTTCCCATGAGTGACATAAATAACTGAATGCCAGCTTGTTTTTCCATCAAGAATTATAATAATTGCCATCCTGAAGAGAAATCATATATTTGAACTCAGACTAATACAAAGAAAGATTTGAAAAATTTCCGGATAGACTGCCCACTTTCTCGAAGAGCGCTACCCGGTGATTGTTCCGCTCAACTATCAGACAAAGCTACAATTGAAAGGACAAAAATAAGAAAAACTGACAAACTCAAAAGCTCTTGCAACAACCCCGTCTCCATTCACAATGCGCAAATTTATTAAAACAAAAAAGCAATTCGGAGAAATGACTATATGGAACTGACCAATTCAGTTTTCGTCTACCGAAGACAACACGATGTGTACCTCGAGTTTTAAATACCAGTAACCCAACAAAACAAAATGAAATAGCCATCATCAAAGACAATGGACGGAAACGACTATTTTAGAACAAGCTCTTAGGTAGAAAAAAATATTGAATATATTGTACCCTATTGGTAGAGTTCTAGGGGAAACAGTTGCCATATTTCACTGCAAAGATAAAAAGACACTAAACACCTGTAACTTCAAAAAGGGTTGCGCAAAATATAAATTCGCATTATGTCAAATTTCCTGAAGATGCTATCATCAACTTAACAACCTTCGACGGCGATTAACTGTGCTATCTGGAAGCACCTAATATTTAATATGTTTTTGACATGATATGTCGTATTTTAGTCTATTTAGTTGACCAATTGTTTAGTGGGATTCGATGAAACCATTTACTTTTTATAATTGCCCGCGGTGCAATTATTTGATATGAAAAGTGAAGGTATCTGTATTTTTTATCTGGTACAGCAAAGGTACGCCATCAACATTCAAAATGGATTCTCCATTTGGTCTCTCGTCAACTTATTTTCTAAAAATTGCTACATGTGATTTACTGTCGTGTCAGCATAGGGTCAAGCGTCTGATTATTTTTCTATTTGACGTTTTTTTGTCTGATGACGATTTCGGTGATCTCACCATCACATTTTCAAATTATATGATTTTCTCTTAAAAATCTGAGCCATTATTGGTTACGATACAAGTGAAGTGGAAAATTTTCCCGAATAACATGGGAAGAACAAAACATAATATTTAGCAATATACTCTATACCCTTTCGTTGTAATGCGTTTCGTTCTATCGTTATAATGCGTTTTGTTATGTCATTTTTATGCGTTTCGTTATACTGTTACAAGGCATTTCGTAATACGATTAAATAGCTTCATTATCACCTGAATACATATCTACCGAAACATTCGTTATAATGTATTTCGTTACATTATTGTAATGCATTGCATCGTTATAACGTGTTTCGTTATGCTGCTGTGATGCGTTTCGTATATCGTTGTAATACATTTCATATAAAGCAATTAAATAACTTCATAGTCACCCGAATGCATATCTATTAAAACATTCGTAATAATGCATTTCGTTATATCGTTATAATTCGTTTCGTTATGTCGCTGTAGCGCGTTTCGCTATATCATTGTAATACATTTCGTGAAACAATCAAATAACTTCATTATCAACTGAATACTTATCCATCGAAACATTCGTCATGTGCGTTTCGTTGTACATTTCTTAGAATTGTTAAATAACTTCATTATCATTCAGCATTCCGATGTTTTTCGCCTAATACAAATAACATTTTTGTATTTTAAAGCTCATTTAATGAAAATGACAAATGCTCATCAAGAAATACAACGTGTTAAAAATAAAAACCAACCGTAGCAATTATTCTTATTTACACATCTATAAAGATGTATCATAAATTTCAAAAGCCATTTGTCGATATCAATAAACGAATGTCCAGAATGACCTTTCAAAGGTTGCAACTCTTCATTAAAAGTCGATTTGTAATTGCCTAATCGTGATTATTCGTGTCCGCGGATAACGACTATAAAGATCGTTCACATAACCCATAAATATTAATTTTAATAGTTTTATATCATTATCATTATCTATCTTCATTATCTTAGGAGTGATACAATCTGAAGGTGATGTAAAGTACCATGTGTTCATTCCTGTGGATAGACGCTTGGTATGTTTGTCGTCCTTCATTCCTTTAGTTACACCCACCAAGGTAAACTGGACTACAAAACTATGCAAACGCATTAACAGCCCACAATGGTTAATGTTGATACCGGTTGATTGATTTTGAGGTTTTGAGATATTTTCAAAACAAGAAAAGTTCGTGCCAGACGGAAAAGCAGAGTCAATAACACTTCCCAGAACACAAATACTATGAAGCCGGTTCTTAAAGAATAACTTCCTATGTTGCGTTGATAATTAATCAGATACGTTAGTAGATAAGAAATAATATGCGGTAAAAAACCGGTAATCAGAACTTCCGATATCTTTTGGACGTTGTGGAGGGATAGGAATTTTTAGAGCAATAAATAATCAGATAGCGTTAGTAGATAAGTAATAATATGCAGTAAAAAATGGTAATCAGAACTTTCAGTAAATTTATGAAAGCTGTGTAGATTTTCGGTCATAATTCATATAGCGTTAGTAAGTAATAATATGCGAAAAACCGGTAATTAGAACTTTCAATAACTTTCATGAGAAATGTAGAGGGGTAGATATTTTCCATCGGAAGGCAATGGGAAAAAGATGGTTGTAAGATTTTTATTTGATAGGTTAATAGGATGAAATGTAACTGTTAGAGGTTTTACGGAACGGCAAAGAGAATTTTTTAATTTCAAAACCCAATGTTGCTAAATGTTCTTGATTTTTAATTTTATTTTATTATAAATACTTAGCACCTTATAATTATTTGTGTTTTTATCGCATATTTCGTTTTGGTTTAGTATTAAGATTTTTTAACTTTTCCCTTCAGAGTACAAAATAATAAGATTAAAATGTCCAACTGAATTCAAAACATGTTTAGCAACAGCTTGGCAGAAACTTACACTGTGATACACGGACTTAACATATCGTGGTTTTTACAATTTATATTAATTAGAGTATTCAATTTGAGTCATCAAACATATAAAAAGACAAGAGTTAGAGGCAGGTAATTAGGTAGGTAGCTTACGTGTCTGGGATCAACTCCGAAGGGAAAGATCCGAGGACACATCGTAATTTTGAACAACGTTCAGATAATGTCAACACTTGAACTAGCATCCCACTTTCAAACTTCCACACCACGTCAACGTGAACAGTAATGTTAGATGATGCATATCTATATGGGTGATCTTGTTCATCTTACAAGAAACAAAGTATATAGAAGAAATGGGATTGTTTCTGCACCCAGGGTTACTCATTTTCTAAAAGTTATGCGAACTGGAAACAGTTCTGAACTTCTAACTTTCGTACAGTGAAAATAAAATACGTTGTATATATATTTTTACTTTTAATAATTTTATACAAAACATCTTCAGTGGAGCGTGATAAATAGATTCCATTTCCCCCTCTAGGAGAATTTGTTTTTGATAGGTAGGTAGTTGAATTAACATCGCACCGAAGCAGCATAACGGGCTATTGGTGACAGTACGGGACCTAAATGTCCTTATGTTGTGGGATGCCAGCTTAGGTGTTGATCTCGTCATCTGATTATTACAGAATTACAAGGTGTTGTCTCGGATCTTCTCTTTTGGGATTAACGGATCTTCTCTTTTGGGATTAACGGATCTTTTCTTTTGGGATTTGGGACAACATAAGGACATTTAGGTCCTTATGTTGTGGCCACCACAACAACATAAGGACATTTGAGGCCAAGACGTATATAACGCGCACCAGTCCCCACGTACACGACGGATTTTGATTGTCTCGAGTTTCGAACTCGTAACCCTCCGGTTACAAATCCTCAACTCACCAATCAGGCCACCACGACCACCTCCATTTGTCTTTGGATAAAGCCTCATAAACATGCTGTATGAAGTCGAAAGTTCGTTTTTTCGTAAATATGTTTTCATCCTTTTATTCTTCCAGGAATAAAAAGCCAAATTGCCTTGTGTGCAGTCACGTGTTCTTGTGTTCGTAGCGTTCTATAAACAAGACACTTACAACAATGGATGGGGCCCAGTTTTTTCGCCGAGAGGCTATTAGGGGAGGAAACAGCCCGAGTGGACCTACCGATACGAGGTCATCAAATATGATGCATTTATATAGATTTTTCCTTTCCCCTGAAAAGCAGGGTGATCTCAAGTGCAAATAAGTCACCTTCGGAGCTCCATGCTGTACTAGTTGGGCATGTGCCGGCCTAATCAGTTCTGGGAGAGATTGTAAATGCCGTTTCGACATGAATGGCATCCATCTTTCGTGTTCTTCTGCCACGTTCTGTTGAAATCAGAGCGTTGTGCAAAATGTAAACAATTTCGAAACTTTTACTCTGTATTTAAATAGAGAAATAATATTGTTTAGTCGGAAATGTGGTGCCGCCAAAAGCTAGAGAAAATTGTATTTCAATATGTTAATTTTTAATGTTTCATTAATGAAATATTTTAAAATTTTGATCTGCTTTCAAGTAAGTTGAAAGGTTTCGTTCGAATGAAGCATCCGTACATTTTGCTTACTTTAT
The DNA here is from genome assembly GCA_933210815.1 of Meta bourneti. Lineage (NCBI taxonomy): Eukaryota > Metazoa > Arthropoda > Arachnida > Araneae > Tetragnathidae > Meta > Meta bourneti. The sequence goes on from OW119928.1 coordinate 76,726,001, forward strand.
ATCGAACTATCTTCTAAACTAACGATGGATAGAAACAACCAACGAAAGTCTTCGATCTGAAATGCGTTTTTAGCTGAATAACTTGCTTTTACAGTTTTCAAGTGCAAGACTAAACCCTCCTGGTGGTTGCCTCGACGAGTTATCCCGCAATTATCAGTGCTGACCGGATCTGCAAGGACGAGATATCTCGTTAATAGTAAAAACTGACCAGATCTTGATCTCGTCATCACAAAAAAATCGGTAATAAATGTCTTGACAGCGAGATACCTCGACATTAGCAAAATTGGTCAGATCTTGATGAATGAGATATCTCGTTGAAACCACTTGGGGGGTAAAAGTTTGAAGTAAAAAAATGTTTACGTTTATACATTTTTAACGCTGCATTTAGACTGCTATCTATGAACAGTAAACTCGTAATTTTTAGTTTTCTAATGTTTCATCAGTATACATCACTATCGCTATTCATCGAGATGTTCACGTAAACCATTTCGGATCTATTGGACAAGAGCCATCCCGATTTTTGTATGAGTATGAGAGGCTTTTCCTGGTTGAGTTGTTTTTGCGGTGGAACTTGATTCCTGTTCGTATTTCACATCGACCTTCTAATGAAACAGATGGAGTATGTGCGGGCAGCTTCATGCTATTTCTTCCGGTAGCTTGATTCGAAGATCTGTCTCGTTGCTGTTAGAAAAAGCATAATTCCTACTGTGAGACAAATTATTGTTTGGTTGGAGTGATCAGAAACAACTAGTCTGTGCTTCGATAGCCAGTCTGTTCAAGTCGATTCGTAAGCCACATGACCTACTCTACTGAGATCTTCCGACAGGTACTCAGTCTATTTCATTAGAAGGTCGATGGTATTTCTGACGTGAGCTTGCTTTTCGAATATTTCTTCATGTCGCCAGTATAAATTCTAAAGAATGAATTCCGAATTGATCTATAATAGCTAATTGATAACAAATTGGCCAAACATTGTCAAAACGGTGATAAACTACATTTTAAGGTAACCCAGTGTATCATGCGAGAGCATTTGGATAGCAGAAGTAAAACCTTCGCAGAACGTCTTATTTGTTTATTTTTCTCTGAAAATCCCACTCATGGAGTTTGTTATTCATTGAATTTATGTTCACGAGAAAAAAAACCAAGCTTCCATGTTAAATTTTTCCTAGTTAAATCACCCCTATCTTTGAAAAATAGATGCATTGTTTTGTAACGTGCAATTACCATGCTATTTTCTTATGCATAAACTTCACCACATTCAGGAAATTAGTTTCACACACGCACGCATCTCATGAAAAGTCAAGCTTTCATGTTAAAACTCTTACTTAAAGCATCCCCTATCTTTAAAAAATAGACGCTTTGTTTTGTAACAGATGCTATTTCCATGCTATTTTCTTATGCATAAACATCACCTCATTCATGAAAATAATTTCACACACATATCTCAAAAGTTTAGCTTCCATGTTAAAATTTTCTTACGTAAATTATCCCCTATCTTTAAAAAAGTAGACGCTTTGTTTTGTAACGTGCTATTACCGTGCTATTTTCATAAGCATCACCTCATTTATGAAAAAGTTTCACACACGTACATCTCATTAAAAGTCAAGCTTTCATGTTAAAACTCTTACTTAAATTATCCCCTATCTTTAAAAAAGTAAACGCTTTGTTTTTAACATGCTATTTTCTTATGTATAAACTTCACCTCATTTACAAAAACAGTTTCAAACACACACACACACACATCGCATGAAACTGATTACTTCGTTGAAACTTGACTGCCAAGAGTACTTCTGAACGAACATTAAACTACTCTTTGTATCTCATAACAGTATTTATTTATCGTTAAAAAACATCATACCTATGAACAGAACACATTTCGCATGATTCGTAGATAAATGAAGACAATCTGAACAAACAGTTACGGCACTTTTTAATCGCATTCAATTACCACATGTTACGGTTAACCGTTCACTTTCCTCTCCGTCTAGAAGTCTTTCAGTTCTCTTGGATAACGTCGCACTCTTAAAACTTTGTCATTAGCTTGTTACTTTATCCATGGTGAGGGTATTATCATGGCTTGATAACCATCTACAAGAGGAGAATACCGTGCCATTAAGATTTAACAAGCATTTCCTAGAAGGCGCATCGGTTAGGACGCGTCTCAAAATAGAACCTGATAGAGGAGCTTATTGATAATGGTTTGCGTGGGAGTCTAGGCCCATTTGGAATTTAACAGTGATTTTCCCCGTGGATTTTCGGATTAATATTTTGATATGACTTATTATAATATAAGGATTTAATTCCTTCATGCTCGGGTTATTTACGTGTGGATGAAGGATTTTATGTGGAAATAGTCCTCTTGGGTGTGGTAATACGGTTAAGCTTGTTGTATGTTGCTCTGCTGTCATTTTCTGCTACAAAATGAAGTTGGGAAAATTTATTGTTACAAATCAAAATAGGTTTATGATAATTATTTTAAAACTGGAATAGGGGCAATAAAAACCTTAGACCAACTGTAGGTAATATAAAATCTTCAAAGATGGCTATTAGAGATGATAAAAACAAGTTATAAAATTGTCTGTCTATTTCGATGTCAAACAAAATGTTCACCTCGAAATCGTAATAGACCAGTTTCATCATCTTGTTTTAAGCTTCTTTATTCACCACTTTTAAAACCTTTATAGACTATCCTTTTGAGTGATTGTGTAGAAACGTACTTCTAATAAGAAGTTTGTAGAAATTTTCTGTAGATATACATTTTGCAGAGGTATTTATACGTACAGAATAAGAATCATATTAGATGGTACTCTTAAATTCTTTTTCAAAAACCATTTTTAGCGTAAGGCTCTTCAAAGGGTAAATCCTTTCTAAAATAAACCATACTTCCAATATCTAGCAGGGTCACAGTGGCTCAGTAGGCTTTCCCACTGCGGTAGCAACCTGCGAGTTGTAGGCGACGCAGGTTCGATACCTGTGACATACCCTGTGTATATTTCTCTCTCCCCATTCTCTGTAAAATCTTTCCTTGTGTGTGTATCCATTACTTGATTCGGTCGTGGCCACAAACATCCTCGCGTTGGCGTGGTGTAGAAGTTTGGAGAGTGAAGTAACAGCTCAGGTGTGGACATCGTCATCTGACCGTGGTTCCAAATTACGAGGTTTTGGGCTCCTATCCTTCGGGATTTTGGGGATGTCGTGTCTCAGTGGGTATGCCCACTGCGCTATTAACCTGAGAGCTGTAGGTGGCGCACGTTCGTTTCCTGTCAGGAAACCTCCCTGGGTGTACTTATCTCTTCTGTGGCCGTAAAACTTTTCTTGTGTGTGTATGTTGTCTATTACTTTACGTTGTCTGATTGTGTTTGGCATAGCATGGCCAAACATGGTCCTTGTGCCATAAAACAGGGCCGTGGAACTCGCAACTGGAGGGTTGTGATTTCGAATCCAACCAAAGACCATCGTTTACAAGGGGGCTGGTGCACGTTAAATCTATCGTGACCTCAAATGTCCTCACGTTGGCGTGGTGTTTAGGTTTGGAGATTGGGGTGCCAACTCAGGTGCTGACCTCGTCATATGACCGTGGTTCAAAATTACGTGGTGTTGTCTTCGGGTTTGATCCCGGACCGTCGCCAATAGCTTGTTATGTTGATCCAGTATGACGTTGATTAAATGCCTACCTACCTGCGCCATAAAACACAACCAATCCTTCGGGTTGATCCCGGAATGTCACCAATTGCCCGTTGTTTTACTCTAGTGCGACGTAAATTCAACTACCTGCAAACCCAACATTACTTGATGTTGTCTGTCTTGGTCCAATATGGCCTTTCATGAAAACAATACCCAACTAACCAATATCTCCGCATCTGAATTATTTTTCTAAGCAAAAGTACGTTCCAACAACAAGCAGTTATAAAGGGAACAACCCTAACATCTCTTTCGAATCAAGCACTAGTTGGGAAAGCACAAAAGAGAAATCAACGCGCACGCAACACCCCTAGCACTCCATTTCCAATTGGTTGAGAGCCATAAAGCAATCCAGAAGACAAGACCACCGCCTCGGATATCAACATTAAGACTACCTCTGATGGATTGCATCAATCAACCAAAATGTCTGGCATGTCGGATGACAAAATGGCATAGAATGAGTGGAGAAATAAAGTCCGAGTTATTGTTTTTTTTTCTTGTGCCCTCCATGCAACTGAGCTTGAAACTATGTAGTCCAAGGTGAAGTTTTTGGTCCGTGTAAATGGTTTTGTGGATCAGGCTGGCTTTCGGAGACGAGTGTGCCGGTTTTTCGGGCGCTGATGACATCGGGGAATAACGTGGAACGATTAAAGTCATTCGGGGCATTAGATAAGTGAAGGGTGAAAGTTTGGAGTTCTGGAGCAACGAGGGGTGAACCACAAAATGCGGACTTTCGTACTCAAATTCACTCTTGAAATGTGTAATCTGTCATGAGTATAAGTGGGGGTCACGTGGTTTTGAACACATCCATTTGTTCGATTAAATTAGTTTGGTTGATCGGATCTTTCCCGTTAGGATGGATGCCGGAACGTCGTCAATAGGCCGGTGCGAAGTTAATAAACTACCTATTTTCCTAGATTGGTTGGTTGTTGAATTAACGTCGCGCTGGAGCAACATAACGGGCTATTAGCAATGGTCAGGGATCAATTTCGGCTGTTTTATTAGGTAGGTAGGTAGGCAATTAACGTCGCACTGAAGCAACACAACGGGCTATCGGCGACGGTCCGGGATCAATCCCGATGGAAACGATCCGAGGACAAGACCTCTTAATTTCGAACCACGGTTAGATGACGAGGTCAACACTTGAACTGGCACCCCACTCTCCAAACTTTCACACAACGCTAACGTGAGGACATTTCAGACCATGACTGTGCACCAGCCCCCGTGTACACGACGGTCTTTGGCTGTACCAATTTTCGAATTCGCAATTCCTCAGTTGTGAATCTGTTCCTCTTCCAACTGGGCTACCGCATCCCCCGAGGTAGTCTGGTAAGTAGTTGAAGTTAAGGTGCACTGGCACAACACAAGGGCTATTGACGATGGCCCGGGATCAGACCCGAAGACAATACTTCGTAATTTTGAACCACTGTCAGCTGACGAGGTCAACACCTGAGCTGGCACCCCACTCTACAATCGTTTGATTGGGAGACAGATCAAATGCAAACAATTCACTCATACAATTATCGTAATTAACGTGGATTCTTTCGATGCCTTTTGGGTAGAAATTACAGCAAGTTTGTTCATGAAAAATGTTTGTTTAGCAGGAAATATATTCGAATTATCTTAAACTAACTTCAAATTAAACATGCGGTTTTGCATTCAAAATTTGGGGAAATTCAAGGTGCAAGAAAATCTCATTACAAATTTCGAATTATACAAGTTTCACTATTGCCTCCAATCTATCCAACTTAGCAATGGTAAAGAATGCATGTATTCGCACACATTCTAAAGAACAAAGGCGATGAATTTCTGAAAATATCACAGGCTGCTTCGTCGTTTGATTATGACCTGGTCATTCCACGAGTACAGCACGGAGAGAACATGAGAATCGAGCTCATGAACTTTCTCCGAAGAGAGATTAAGATCGTTTTCTGTCTTTTTTGTGTGTGCGGTTCAAGAATTCCTGGCATATAATTGCTTCCGAGTTCCTTTGAATAGCAGAGGCCGGTGAAAGATGCTCCGATAAAATGGAAATGATGTTGCGCAATAGCACCTGCGCACTTCCCAACAGACTTGCTGACAGACAGCGTGTCGACTGGACATACTCGCGGAGAGAACATTTTTTTTTAGGGATGGGTTATTTAAACGGTAGAGAGACAGACTTGTAGTTTTTCCCGAGTGTTATTTGAACAGAGCTGTTAGGGAATTAAGTGGAATTATTTCCCTTTATTAATTCAATTACAACTAATTGCGAAAAGAATTCTACCTTCTGATATCGTTGTAAAACGTAAATTCCGAGATTCCTGGCTCTATTGAAGTCAGTGCCCTATGATAGGTTTGTTCTTTCAAGTTAAAACGTTAAGTGGCGGGAATGTTTTTGTGGCGGACCGTGTTTCCTGTACGTAGTATGTCGCTTGTTTCGAATACAATTTTGCCAATAGAAATTGCAAAAAATGAATTTCGAATCGATATATGATAGTTGATTGGTCAACGCCAATTGTATTAAACGCCAAATGGCGATAAACTACAGAGGAAGTAAAACTTTCGCATTCCGTCTGGTTTATGTTTCACACTAAAAATCTATCAGATCGTGGGGCAATGTATGGTTGCGAAGGGGTTTCGTAGGTTTAGATGGTTGAGCTCACCCCTATTCGATTTGTTTTACTAAAACAGCTATTTTTCCTTATTGCAACGAAAATTATCGATAGCAGAGTCAAATTTAAATCCTTGAAATAAAACGATAAATAATTATCAACAACAAACTTGTTTCGACATCTGTTCTGAATACACATTTTTTGTGCATTTATACTCATACTGTGTTTATTTTACTTAATTTATATTATTTGATAGTTATATTGATTGATTTTGCTTAAGTATCGTAATTTTACACAACTATGGTCCAGAGAATCAGTCAATTTTTAAATCTTTTGTTGTAGCTTCTGAAATAAAGTTTTTCGATATCGTTTTGCTGATATTACCAGAAGAAAGATCAGAAATTGATATTAAACATTTCTGTTATTCTGTATGTAGCTTATATATTTAATTTTTTGATAAATTTTTCTCTATAACTGAAAAATACACAACTATAGTCCATCGAATATTTCTGTTTATAAATCGATAAAGGAGCATAGTTGATATAAAGTTTTTCAACAAGTTATGTGCAGAAGGAAACAACTCACGCTGGCGGTTGACAAGTGAAAAAACATGGTGGAAAAGCGTTTTCCAATAAATATATCATTGAATCTATACTTTCTCATTTAGTACCTAAAGGGTTCACTAGATGTCAAACATAGAAATTAATTATTGATGTCATCAGTCCGTGGTTCAAAATTACGTGGTGTTGTCCTCGATCTTTCCCTTTGGGATTGATCCCGGACCGTCACCAATAGCCCGTTCTGTTGGTCCAGTGTGATGTTAATTAAAATAACTACCTACCTATCTAATTATTGATATGTAGATTTTAGGCCGAGTTTAATTCAATTCTGATGGTTTTTAGATTATTTCTGAGACGGATGTATTTTTGAATATTGAGATTTATTAATTGACTGACATTCTCTGAGTATTTTGAGTTGCATTACGCTTCCAAATTTCTATGCATGAACAATGAAAAATATTAAGGATATATTTTTCAATGCCCACTCATTTATGATGACTCAGCGAACTATAGTAATAGTTACTGGAATAGAAAAAGCTTATAGAGCTTATTCTTATTTCAACGGTGCAAGAAGTTTCGTATTACATGAAGCAAAATGTTATGAATTACATGAAGCAAAAAAGAGTAGATAATAATTTTTTTGTAAATCAATCAAAATTATACCTATTTTTTGTCAGATCGGCAAAAACATAGCATATTTTTTGGTGTACTGTAGAATTTTAGCATAATATGCAATTTTATATGGAGCAAAATGTTATGAATTATAGAGCAAAAAAGGTATGAATTATATGGAGCAAAAAGTTATGAATTATATAAAGCAAAAAAGGTATGAATTATATGGAGCCAAAAGAGTTGATAATATTTTTTTTGCAAATCAATCAAAAGTATTCCTATTTTTTGTCAGATCGGCAAACACATAACATACTTTTTGGTGTGTCGCAGAATTTTTGTTTTTGTGCGTCATGAGATGAAAAGGGTTGGAAATCACTGCATTAGACGATCGTAATCGACTTTTATCACGCCCTTTTTCAATATTGTCTGAATATTCACTTTAAAAAACTTTGCACTACTAAACATATAATGTTAGTAAGAACAAAGAAATGTTTTAATTCCCATCATCAAAACATGACTTGAATGCAACCTTAAAGTACAATTACACGCTCAAAACTCATTATTTTATATTTATCGTAGTTTCATGTGTCTACTTTCATACTACCGGAAATATAATTTTTTACTACCTATTGAATACTTTTACCGGCAAATTATGCTCCGTTTCATTGCCACTAATAATTTTCTTTAAATAAAAGAAAAAGCAACCCGGTGAAAATTTATTTTTTTGCAATTTTCCAAGGAATTTTCCTGTCTGTGTGCTTCCAAATGACCTTCATCTATATTAAATCAAAGCAGGTTCTTTTTTTCTTCCTTTTCCCCACACAGGTTTTCTGCATTCTGTCTCATTTCCTTGTCTTTTCGGCAATCCAATGAGACATCCGCCGGTTTTGCTATCACTGCACAATAAAACTTTTTTATTTGCCCTCGATTCGTTTATTAAGTAATTGGATCCCCAACTTTCATTGCTCTTGGGGACTCGACTGCAGTTTTGAGTTGCAGGGTTTTACAAAACCGCAACATATCCACTTGAGTTTACTGTTGAGGTCATAATGTGGTTCTATTACTCTGTACATTGTGGCCTTCGTTAATTGTATTCTTATTCGTTGGACCAGTTTTACTCCTGTTACTAAGTTAACAGCAGAAAAGTGAGAAGTTCTAAATGTATTGTCGCTCTTGCATTGTTTTCCGTGGGCTTCCGTGGGGATCGATGTCAGTCATTTATTTTCCGTAATGGCAAACTAAATTTCTTTCGTACTAGGAGGCTCCTACATCCGTGCTCGCTCTCGTTCGTCAATCCAGAAAATTTCTAAGCAATATTTATTGATTCTCTGCGCGAAACACGCTCGATTCGCTCAGTGCGCCCTAAAATATTTGAATGAATATTTTATGAATATTTTGTCGAATATAAATTTACTTGAGTTTACTGTTTCGGTCATTCTCTGCACTTACTATGCACGCTTCACTTAGTGCGCTCTAGAGTGACGAATATTTTACATGCTTATGAATATTTTGACGAATATAAATTTACTGTTTCGGTCATTCTCTGAGCGAACCATGCTCGCTTCACTCAGTGCTCCCTTGCATTGACAATATATATTTTTTGGCGAACATAAGCTTACTTGAGTTTACTGTTTCGGTCATTCTCTGCACTTACTATGCACGCTTCACTTAGTGCGCTCTAGAGTGACGAATATTTTACATGCTTATGAATATTTTGACGAATATAAATTTACTGTTTCGGTCATTCTCTGAGCGAACCATGCTCGCTTCACTCAGTGCTCCCTTGCATTGACAATATATATTTTTTGGCGAACATAAGCTTACTTGAGTTTACTGTTTCGGTCATTCTCTGCACTTACTATGCACGCTTCACTTAGTGCGCTCTAGAGTGACGAATATTTTACATGCTTATGAATATTTTGACGAATATAAATTTACTGTTTCGGTCATTCTCTGAGCGAACCATGCTCGCTTCACTCAGTGCTCCCTTGCATTGACAATATATATTTTTTGGCGAACATAAGCTTACTTGAGTTTACTGTTTCGGTCATTCTCTGCACTTACTATGCACGCTTCACTTAGTGCGCTCTAGAGTGACGAATATTTTACATGCTTATGAATATTTTGACGAATATAAATTTACTGTTTCGGTCATTCTCTGAGCGAACCATGCTCGCTTCACTCAGTGCTCCCTTGCATTGACAATATATATTTTTTGGCGAACATAAGCTTACTTGAGTTTACTGTTTCGGTCATTCTCTGCACTTACTATGCACGCTTCACTTAGTGCGCTCTAGAGTGACGAATATTTTACATGCTTATGAATATTTTGACGAATATAAATTTACTGTTTCGGTCATTCTCTGAGCGAACCATGCTCGCTTCACTCAGTGCTCCCTTGCATTGACAATATATATTTTTTGGCGAACATAAGCTTACTTGAGTTTACTGTTTCGGTCATTCTCTGCACTTACTATGCACGCTTCACTTAGTGCGCTCTAGAGTGACGAATATTTTACATGCTTATGAATATTTTGACGAATATAAATTTACTGTTTCGGTCATTCTCTGAGCGAACCATGCTCGCTTCACTCAGTGCTCCCTTGCATTGACAATATATATTTTTTGGCGAACATAAGCTTACTTGAGTTTACTGTTTCGGTCATTCTCTGCACTTACTATGCACGCTTCACTTAGTGCGCTCTAGAGTGACGAATATTTTACATGCTTATGAATATTTTGACGAATATAAATTTACTGTTTCGGTCATTCTCTGAGCGAACCATGCTCGCTTCACTCAGTGCTCCCTTGCATTGACAATATATATTTTTTGGCGAACATAAGCTTACTTGAGTTTACTGTTTCGGTCATTCTCTGCACTTACTATGCACGCTTCACTTAGTGCGCTCTAGAGTGACGAATATTTTACATGCTTATGAATATTTTGACGAATATAAATTTACTGTTTCGGTCATTCTCTGAGCGAACCATGCTCGCTTCACTCAGTGCTCCCTTGCATTGACAATATATATTTTTTGGCGAACATAAGCTTACTTGAGTTTACTGTTTCGGTCATTCTCTGCACTTACTATGCACGCTTCACTTAGTGCGCTCTAGAGTGACGAATATTTTACATGCTTATGAATATTTTGACGAATATAAATTTACTGTTTCGGTCATTCTCTGAGCGAACCATGCTCGCTTCACTCAGTGCTCCCTTGCATTGACAATATATATTTTTTGGCGAACATAAGCTTACTTGAGTTTACTGTTTCGGTCATTCTCTGAACGACTATACTCACTTCGCTCAGTGCGCCCTAGCATTTGACGAATATTTTATACACTAATGAATATTTTGGTGAATATAAGTTTACTTGAGTTTTCTGTGTCTCTCTGAATTTTTTGTGTATTTACAAATATTTTGACGAATGTTTTATGTTTACGAATATTTTGACGAAGCACAATATATCGCATTGGGTTTGTCTTATTTGCATTATTTACAATATTTGCACATTTTGTCAAATAAGAATAATAATTTATGAAATATAATTTAATAGGTGTATAACGAAACTTATCAATAACACCCTTATGATTTCAAGGTACGGACCAAATATCTAGAAAAGAGTATGACTCGATATTAGAAGAAACGTATGAAGGTAAAAATAGTTCCTTGATATGTTGGAGATAGATCTATTACTTTACCCATTGTGACCTTCGTTTATTGTATTCTTACCCGTTGGACCAGTTTTACTCCTGTTACAAAGCTAATAACAGAAAATAGGGAAGTTCTAAATATATTGTCGTTTTTGTATTGTTATCCATGGGCGTGTGTGAGAATAATAGTAACTGAACAGATTGATGGCAATCGTTTATTTTCGTTAATTGCAAGCAAATTTCTTTGGAGGATTTCTATTTTTCTTAGGAGGCTCTACATATACTTCCTTAGGAGGCTCTACATATACTTCCTTAGGAGGCTCTACATATACTTCCTTAGGAGGCTACATATACTCGTTCCCATTCGCAAATTCCGAAAATTGCTAATCTTTATTGATTCTCTTTGCGATCCATGCTCGCTTCGCTCAGTGCACCCTAACATTGACGAATGTTTTATATATTTAAATATTTTGACGAATATTGTTGTTCCTATATGGCAAATGTAGAGGCTCGACTTATTTTGTCTCTGACATCCCAATAGAGCTTGGAGAGGTTTCGGGCATGTTGTTGAGAGGAGGCTAGGCCAGGGCAGACTAGGAGGTGTTCCTCATCCATACTAGAATTGGAATCTCTATAAACTGTGCGTTCCCTGTCGGAATATTTTGACAACTATAGTATGCAGCATTTGACGAACAATTTGTTAAATAAGAAGTATCAATTTAAGAAGTATAATGCCATACAAAAAAACCTTAATTACACATTTAGGATTTCAAGATGCGGACCTGTGTACAGTATGTCTTGACCCCAAGAGAAAAGTATGAAGATAAAAGTCAGTACGCGATTCTATTCCTTGATATTTGCAGATACATTTTCAATAACTTTTTCAAATTTTCCGATCAGTTCAAACAAATTTAGTAAAACATCCTGACAATCTATTTCGAAAGTGCATATTAAATTAACTTTTTATTCCCTCTTTTTACCTTTCACAGATTTTTTTCTGTAATGAACTTAGCCACCGCTCTAAAACTAACTAATAATACAAGTAGTATATATATCACTGTAATCTATATCAGTCATGAAGTACTTTTTGTTTAAGTTACACTGTCTTCCACACTTATTGCCAAATTGTTGACTAACGGATGTGATTACGAACAGGCGCACTTTCAAACACAAGTCTCGTAGCAATTCTAACAAATACCAAATACCAGATGGCCTTATTTTCACTTGCCTACTAAAAGCAAGATAGGACAGTCCACGGTCGCAATCATTCATTGCACGACCAAGCATACGGAAACACACCCGTGATCTTAATACAGCTCTCACGGTTTTACCCAATTGGCAATCCGACAATTTATGATAGGATTTACCTAATTCAGCCGCAACTAAATATTCGAGTAGGAGTATTGTAGTAAACTACCACTGCAAGAATTAACTTACAATACAGTAGTATACACTCATGTCCAAAATTATCTTTACATGCATAAAATCACGGATTTCTCAGAAACTGTGAACTATAATTTTAAGAATTTGTGTGAAATGATACCATAACATCAATAACACATAAATACAAAGGAAAAAATTTAAGAGCACTGCATATGATATAAAACTGTAGCATGAAACAGTAAAAATGGCAATAATATGTGACAAGGAGAGTTCAGAAAAAAATAATAACTCAGAAAAAATTAAGGCCTATGAATTTAATATGGAATGTGATCTCCCCTGACGTGTACACACATATCACAACGTGTTTTAATGCTGGCAATAATGTTGTTAACCACAGTTTGGGGAATTAAGTTCCACTACTCCAGCAATGCGGTCTGCAATCTCTGAACTTAACTGCCGAGCAGTAGACTTCCTGTTACGACGGGCAGTTATTGCCAGATATCTATCTTGAGAAGCAGTTGTTATTCGTGTACGACCTTGTCCAGGCCTCCTTACAACAGTTCCAGAGTTCTGAAATTGTTTCCATAGCGTAGAGACTGTCTGTCTTGAAATATTCACACATCTCGCTGCTTCCATGATTGTCTGCCCTGCTTCTAAACGACCGATAATTCGCCACTTCATAGATTCTTCCAAATGATACTTCGGAGCCATAACAAACCGTTTTGAGTCCTTACTGAAATCAAACGCTGTATTGCAGAAATTCACTCAGATATTCACTTTGCGCAAAGCGCTTGATTCACCGTCGGATGACGTAACGCCTTATTTTGCATATCAGAAACCGTTTGATCACTTTTAATTGGATAATGCTAATTTGGCTTGTCTTACACATTCCCTGCAAAAATGGATTGGATATTTCATGGAATATCATTATTTGTGGGTATGTCAAAACAAATTTGGACATGAGTGTACAAAACAGTGTAATCTATCACCATGAACTACTTTTTGGTAGACAAAGTTGCACTGTCTTCCACACGTCTTACTGAAATTCCTATGTCTTTCTATTATCTATTCTGTATGGGAGCTCGGGGCCCAACCATAAAATATTGGGAGCCAAAAGATCCCGAATCCCTAGGACTTGCCATCCCAGTTTACGTACACTACAACTGCTTATACTGCTTACTTCATATGGTATAACGTATGGCATTTCATCTTAGACTTTTTTTCGCGTCATCTCAATGAATCAAAATGTAACATTACAAATATTTTGAAATTAACATTTAAAAGTGTTCTCTGATCCCAAAATTTCCCGCCCTTGGATGCAGCCTATTCGGCCCATTTAGAAGTACGGTACTTCGGGGGATACCTTGCTTGGGGTGGATAATCACATAACCACAAATCATAGCACTGGTGATACCGGAAGTCCGTGAATCACGCAATTAGTAGGGACCACAAGCGACATCTCAGTTGCTCCATAGAATGCGATTCACGTTAGACGGCTTAAAGAATTACAGTGCACGTAATGAATAGAGAATGGTCAGATTTCATCCATAACTCAATAAATGAAATACCGAAATTTCAAATACTCCGATAGCCCAGTTGGAAGAGCAACGGAATAGCAACCGGAGGGTTGTGAGTCCAGCCAAAGACCGTCGTGTGCATTGGGATTGATGCACGTTAAATCTGTTGTAACCTTAAATGTCCTCACGTTGTCCTGGTGTGGAGGTTTGGAAAGTGACGAGCCAGCTCAGGTGTTGTTCTCGTCATCTGACAGTGGTTCAAACTTACGAGACGTTGTCCTTGATCTTTCCCCTAGGGATTGATCCCGGACCTTCGCCAATAGCCCGTTGTGTTGCTCTAGTGTGACGTTATTTAACTACTACCAAAGTTTTCATATTGTTATTTTCTGAAAGCTTGATTTTAAAAACAATTGAAGACTGCTACAAAAACTTAAAAAGCCACCACTACACAAATTAACGTTCAATATCGTAGTATACATAGAAGTGTAATCTATCTCTACCATGAAGTACTTTTGGTGGACAAAGTTGCACTGTCCTTCGCAATGTTGCTTAAGCTCTGAAGATTTATTTGCTTTGCTAGTTAATTATACCTTCGCGTTAGTTATGAATGTATTACTTGACGGCACGATTTAAATTTGTTTTTTAAATGCGTACTTGAAACTATTTATTACACTCGTTAGTTTGAAATCCGGTGGAAAAAGTTCGGGTATTTTCCATCTTTAAATTTGATGCTTGAGTGGATCGCGTGATGCTAGTTGTTGCTGGACAACAAAAACTATTGAGATTGTTTTCCTCGTCACGTAAGAAACGCATATCATGGATAGCTTATATGTAATTTTTCTTACTGCCAAAACGCTTGATTCAATGTGATTGAAGAACTTCGGGCAGCATTAGTGATAAGCCACACTTCGAATTTTTCAGGAGCTATTTTTGTTTCAAAAATTCCACAATTAGAAGGGTTTATCCACTATTCAATAGGTCATGTTGACTTAAATTTTCAAGCATGTAGCACTCAATCCAACAATCAGAAATTCTTTGTTCAATCAGAAATGCACAGTATTCAAGATCCTCTTGAATACTGTGCATTTTTATTTAATGTCTTGAATTCGGCACAGTATGTCTCAAGAGGACTTGTTGCCATAGAAATGTATCAAATCTTTGAATATTGTGTTTTTCATTAACCCTCCTGGTGGTTGTCTCGACAAGGTATCTAGTCATTAGCAAAACTAACCAGATCTTGATGGACGAGATATCTCGACATTAGCAAAATCGTTCATATCCTAATAGACGAGATATCTACTCGAAACCACTTGAAGGTTTAAGGAACATGCATATTGTATCTTATCTGTACGTTGCCCAGAGTCCTCCAATTAACAACGCAAATTGAAATGAGCTAAAGCCTTTGTCAGTAAAATGCGATGCATTTGAATAACAACACACACCAATTAGGAAAAGCGTGGAATATGTCTTCCTGGTACTTTACGTTCGGGTGTAGCAAAAATAGAAAGTGTGAATGTAGGATGGTGATTGTCATGTATTTCTATTGTGCCCGATCGCCTCAATTTGCTTCGTACACTTGATGGAATTGTGTTTAGCACGAAAGGCTTGGTTGGGAAGGTTGTTTTTCACTTTTTAAAGGAGGGAGGCACACAGAATACCACACCCTGAAGAGAATCTAATAATGGACTGAGAGAGGAAACACTTTTCCTTCGATCGACAACTCCTTATTTACCAGACTTGAATTTAGATGTATTCTGTAAAAGCGTTCGTAAATAGGTTGAAATTTGAATCTTTTCCAAGATCCTTAAACGTACTGATAAGAAACTTTAGGGCAGAAGTTTTAAAAATCTTGTTTGTTAAGAAACGGGGCCTTAGACCCTCCCTCATTGCGTGGTATAGGAAACGATTTGATGAAAAGTTCGACACCTTGAGGAAGTATTTTGGTGTCTTGTTTACAATGCAATGTTCTTTAAAAGAATCCGTTCAATCTCTTTAGTCAATATCAAATAAGTATTTCTAGAGAGTGTTTTTTATTTGTTCAAAATCTATAAAAAGTTCGCAATATCTAATAAAAACTATTATAAGGGTGGTAGGTAGTTGAATTTACACCGCAATAGAGCAACACAACGGTATATTGGCGACGGTCCTGAATCCATCCTGAAGGGAAAGATAAAAGTACTACACCTTATAATTTTGAATAGCCCGTTGTGTTGCTCCAGTATGACGTTAATTAAAATACTTACCCTTATAATTTTGAAATACGGTCAGTTGATGAGGTCAATACCTTAGCTGGCTCCCCACTCTCCAGACTCCCTCGCCAATGTGAGGACATTTGAGGCCATGATAGAATTAACATGTACCAGACTCCATGTATTACTGCTTATGATTGAATCGAATTTCAAACTCTCAACCCTTCGGTTGCTATTCCGCGACTCTGCCACCTAGGCTACGGTGGAAGCCATTTTAAGGATGGAGGAGGATTCGGATGTTTTCATTTGTATTAATTCATGCATGGATTTTCGTCAGAATCACAAATATTCTTCTTGCTAAGTTCTCTCAACTTCTCAAATTTAAACCCGGAGGTACAATAGTGGTCTGTCCCCCTTCATTTTACCCACCCTTGCTCTTCTAATTTTTGATTCTCCTCGTTGATTACTCGACGTAGTCTGTTTTTTGTTTGACGAGCCAAATGTGGCCCTTGCAATATAAAAACCGAAAACAATCAACCAAACTCTCTCAAATGTATTATCATTTCAAAGTCTCATCGAATTTTCGCCGCTCATTGAATCTCAAATGAATTTTACGATTTTAACTTACGATGAAAATGATTCTGCGTTATAAACTTTAAGGTGAGGGCTAGCTATATTTGCAAATTCGAAGAAATACTTGAAGTAAAATGTTTGAGATACGCTACATTAAAGAACATAAAAATACTAAATGGTTTAGGATTGTAGTCGAAGTATATAATCATTTGTCCTTTCTGTGAATGGAAAAGATGATTATCCACATTTAAAATAACTTAATTTGATTTAATACTATTAATATAATCCATATATTTTCATCATTCTACGTACTGCTAAACGAATATTTAAATCATAAAGATTATACAGTAACCCATCAATATATCACACTTCTTGGGAGATAAGAAAACAAGCGCGATATACCTAGGAGAGTGATATAATGAGTGTCGAGATAAACTTACTCATAAGAAATGAAAAGGCACAAATCACTCATAAAATTACACATTTTTTAATTAAACTTATGTAAAACTACTAGTTAAACACAAAATCTTTAATAATTTAATGCCAAACTTTTAATATTACTAAATGCGGGAGCTTTATTATTATAGTATTAGAAAATATGAAACTGGATTTCTCCACCTTCTCGTCCACTTTTGATACATCCCAAACTGTTTACCACTTCAGTTTAGGA
Organism: Meta bourneti; assembly: GCA_933210815.1. Classification (NCBI taxonomy): domain Eukaryota; kingdom Metazoa; phylum Arthropoda; class Arachnida; order Araneae; family Tetragnathidae; genus Meta; species Meta bourneti. Next base: position 76,743,434 of record OW119928.1, read on the forward strand.
CAACTGCTTGAAATAATCGACCTTTGAATTCCCGATTCCAAAGAAACAGATTGAGATTCGCTGTTCGCAAAGCGAAAATTCGTTGAGGAGAAGTAAAAAAGTGATACAGGCAAACGCACTATATATCGAGGGATTAAAACACTATTATCAAAATTTTTCGAACTAGAGGCTCCGTAGGAAAAATTATTCATAGATTCTCGGAGTATGCAAGAAACCCTTCTAGCAATGAAAATAAAATCCAGAAAATCGTCGAAAATGTAGTTTTACTCGAACCTTCTCGCATTAATTAATAAAAGAAAAATCAGAGCAGTCTGATGTCATTGGAAAGCGGTTAGATACGATAAGCTCTGTTAAGTCATCGATTTTCATTTCCATTTTCTTTCCACTATTGCACGGAATTCGAAAAAGGGAACAATTTTCCATCCCATTTCCAAGACGGAACTTTAATAGAACGCCAAGTCAAGGAAGTCTGCTCTTCTACAGCAAACGAAATTGGAAGACTTGGGCAGTTACTGCTGTATTCATTTCGAACATCCCACGAAAAAGAGTGATGCCTTTTACACTTCGAAATAACTGTTTCATAAAAAAGTATGTTAATATCAAATCGTATTTTCATTCTCACACAACAAATCGAATTCGTTGCAAGAAGGAAATGATATTCGATTAGAAACTCACAATCGAAGATAGGAATTTTGTTTTGCCAATCTTGAAATTCTTTGTTGGAGCAGTTTTTGTTGTCCGATGTTTTTCTCTGCCTTAAATCCTAATTCAATACAGTCAATGAAGTAAAAATACTTGGAAGAATCTCTTGACCTGAATTCCAATCAAAAAGCGTGAGTAGTTTGACATACAATCCATTGAGCTATAAAAGTCTTCTGAGGTTATTATGGGAATTATTAAACTTGTTTTCAATACCAAACCATCCCAATTGATTCTCTTCTATTTAAAGGGAAGAGGATCTGCCCAAGAATAATCTTTTCTTATCCACTTCTATTCAACTTGTAGAATATCATTTTACAGGGCCGTGCAGAGAGGGAGGACTGCAGGGGCTCAAGCCCCTGCACTTTTTATTTTGTTGGTATGATTGCCCTTTCATGACACAGATTTGATTATAGAATTTGAGGAAACCTGTGAAAAGACCATTGGTGCTTAATATGGGAAATTACTTTTGTATGCATTCGGTTTTCCACACTTCAGATCATAGTCTCCCTGTAATTGTAAACTGCATCAGATCTTAGGCAATATACCACCCTATTCTCACATTCAGATTCCAAAAAGCAATTCACTGATGGTTCATCTTAACTAACCTCACTTATGGTTTTGTCAGTTTTTTTACACGCTTGAAGTTTTTAAAGAATATAGAAAACAGCTTCAGAAGCCTTGTATAGGAAAAGTACCTATTTATGACTTTATTCCTTTACCCCTTACAAGTACTCTGCATGTTGTTGCTTTCTTGTTATTCTTTGTTTCCATAGAACTCGAAGTAACATAATGCTTTATTTTCAATGCATGAACATCGCTTACTGTCAATTCAGCTATTTCTTCCGACTAAACCTTTGTCAGAGTTGTAGGCGGGTCACCTATTACTTACCCTTGTGTATTTCTCTCTTCTGTACCCCTCAGTAGCACATCTCCTTTAGGTGTGTACGGGCTTCATGAACCCGAGGTACCCTAGTGATCTATTCTTTTCCCATGGGATTTACTGCCTCTGCTAAACATGAGGGTCTCGATCCCTGGATGACCAAGCTATCTTTCTCTACCTTCTTCGTCTCCAAACTTTTTTTCACAATTACTGGACATTGTCTATCTTGTGTTAAACACAACTTGGCCAAATATGGCCTTTGCGCCATAAAACACCAAATCAACCAACCAACCTATCTTCTGTGTCAGTAAAGCTTTCCTTGTCCATTACTTGACGCTTTTGGTCTTGTGTTTGACACAGCTTAGCCAAGTATGGCCCTTGAACCATAAAACCTAGCCAATCAAAATCTGCTAAGTTCCTTCATTAAGAAATTCATTCAAACAAAAGTCATTATGCCTCCTAGAAAGAGAAAATCTAATCTATATTATTGCCAAGGTTCAGAGCGCATAAATGTTCTGTTCTTTGAAATGTGTGAATTGTTTCAACCAATTTTCTACACAGGTTACGCAGTTTTTATGTATTACTGTTCGAAGACCGAATTGCTTTGGCCAGCCACATACTCATCAAATCCAGTTGATAGCAGATTTACAACTGACTTCATTATTTTTGCTACTGACATGAACCGGGACCCTTGCAACTGGGACAATCTCTATCAAGCCGCGACGTATGATAACGATAGGCTAAGCTAGAATTGAAACCTATGACAATCAGATCACAACTTACTACTCCCAAAAGACCTTTCCGAGTCCCTAACCTATTATTCCTCCAGATACTCACGTCCATAAAACAATAGCAGTAATAGGCACAATCACATTTGGGCAACAATATTTATAAATTGAACCAATCCAGTCCTCTCGAGGCTCAAATATTGTATCCCACGGGTGTGAAAGTCACTGTACCCGTAGTCACATATCCTAGATCCAAAGAGGAAGGCTGAAAAATATGGGCGACGTTACACAAAAAAATGACAACGAATTTTCTGCATTAATATTCCATGTAAACAACTCCGGCCATTCTCTGGATCCAAGGCCGAAACCGGTAAGTGCTGCTTGCGTGAAATTTTGGCTTCTTGTGTAATAATGACAGCATTTTCATTCCATATTATTCACGCATTCCATATTTTGGAAGCATTGAAGTCATCCTGTAGTCATCGAACGATGACGGTTTTTTCTGGAAGTTTTCTTCCAGGCTTCAATTAAAAACCAGCCGCCGTTAGTGGAAAAACTAGTTAAAGATTTTCCAGTAACGTAAACAGAATTTAATTTGGAGAGCGGCATAAACTACATCGATGTTAAGGTATTAATGTTTCTTTATTCCTCGTGTCTTGTTCTTGGCTATTATATTTTGTATTTTTCTCAATCCTACTCAGCGACTCTGATCCTAATTTGCTGATGTTCAGCAAAGATAATCTACACACATGTACACTGAACTAAATAGAGGATTGGTTAGAACTAAAGGAACTGAATAGGGAATCGGTTAGAACTAGAGGAACTATATAGAGAATCGATTAGAACTATAACTAAAACGTTCTTTTTATAGAACTAATTGGTTTTGTAAAATGGAGAATTGGTTAAAACTAGATATGATCTATATAGAGGATTGGTTAGAAATAGATGAACTAAATAGAGGATTGGTTAGATTTAGAGGAAATAAAATAAAGGATTGGTTTTATTTGTCGTTTTATAATCATTGTTTGCTACACGAGCCTAAGTAGAAGAAGGACATAGTAGAATATAATCATCATTATAGAACATTTTATACTTTTGATGACGCCTTGCATAAAAATAATCTCAACATATAACCTTCAATTCAATTAAAATCTTTATCCCACAAAAGACAGTTCGGAGTGTTCGAGCTGGAACCAAATAGATTGGTTTAGTTTGTCACTATGGTCACTTTTTGCTACGCGAGTCTAAAAAGAGGAAGGGCGCTTCAGAATGTATATAGAGCATTCTGTAGTGTCCACGTTACAAATAGACCATATCCCCCACTTTCCATGCCATGCCATATATCACAATTTCTCAAGACAACCTTTCAATTTAATGAAATCTATTTTACTCCTACAAAAATAACCGTGAGCTCGAATTCAGCAAAGCGATAAACACAAGTGACAAAATGATAAATTTATGATAATCCTATTTCCTCGCTTTCAAGAGAAAGTGCAGAATTGTTCCAAGTGTTGTATTGACATGGAGCCCAGGGCGGACTTCCATCTTTTTTTGGAGGATGTGCTCTTTCCCTCACGAGAGGGAGGGTTGTGTCAGGAATACGAAATGCTCTCGCGTAGTTCGTCGAATCATGTCGCTCACGTGTGGCTATTCACTCAGAATACGTATAACCACTCCCGCAGAATTTTGGCCAAAACTTAATTATGTATGTAAAGGAAAATATGTATGCTTTTCTGCTACTAAACCTCGATATGTATGTGGTATATAAATACTATTCCCATTGCTTCTGAGAATGAGATCAAAGATATATCATTCAGGACTCCCACATTTTTAATCTGGTTGACAAAACTGCGAGTTGTGTCCAGCGCAGGTTCAATTCTTTCCTGAAAAGCTTATCTTGTGTGGGTATGTCCATTTACTTGACATTATTTGACTCAGATTTTCCAAATAATGTCAAGTAAATGGACATACCCACACAAGATAAACTTCCCAGGAAAGAATTGAACCTGCGCTGCCCACAGTTTGCTAGCATTTCCAATCTCGACCTTCGGACCTTCGTGGCTCAGTGTGTATGCCCACTGCGCTAGCAACCTGAGAGCTGTAGGCAGCGCAGGTTCGATTCCTGTCAGGAACATTTCTCTCTTCTGTATCAGTAGAACTTTCAATGTGTGCGTATGTCTATTACTTGATGTTGCATGTCTTGGCTCTTGCGCCACAAAACCAACCAATCTCGACCACACCTCAGGAAATACAAAAAATGCATTACAAGCATTAAATGTTCAACTTGCACAAATATACAAGCCTCGCATACTTTACAGATTTATTGCATAATTGCAGGTAGTCGCCATGGCTCAGGGGGTCTGCTCACTATAACCTGCGTGTCAAAGGCGATATAGATTCCATTCCTCCCAGGATGTATTTGTCTCTTCTGTGTCAGTAAAAACGTGTGCATATATGTCCATTTACTAGACGTTTGGCGCAGCTTTGCATAATATGATCCTTGCGCCATAAAACCAACCTACATCACTGCATCTTAGTACACAGTCCGGTTCAGTGGAACCGACATCACAATGTCTTCGATATATGTATCGAGCTTAAAATGAACTACATGACTAAATTTAAGCTATTATTTTATTATAAAGAGATTTATTTACAATCTTGAATCGAATTATGGGTCCACGCCCTCTTGTAGGGGGCAGGTCCTTTGAGCTCCTTACATAATAATGATAGTCGCGGCCAGCAGAAGAGATATCTTCATGATATGCAACGGGGCTGAGAATTTAAGCGAAGAGAGCCTGGGAAACATTTTACAATTAACTCTGAGACAGCAGTATTTAAATGAGAAGGTTCAAAGGGAGCGTGAGAAAGAGGAAACATAAGGCGAAAATAATGTAATGCTAGGCGAATTATGCTGAAATAAAGAAAAAGATTGGAGTATGCATGTATTTTTGGACATATAATACATGCCTAAACTGTCAGTACAGAACTCGATGTCCTACATACCTTAAAGAAAAGTAAATTTATCAGTCATAGGCTTCAGTAGTGGCACTATACTAAAAAGAAAATATATACGATAGTATAAAAATAGTTTATCATCGGATATAATTCGCTAATGTCAATCGCTTTTCGCTTAAATGTTTCGGTAGATAGGTAGTTAATTAACGTCGCACTGGAGCAACACAACGGGCTATTGGCAACGGTCTGGGATCAATCTCCAAGAGAAATCCGAGAACAACACTTGTTAATTTTGAACCACGGTCAGATGACGAGGTCAGCATCTGAGCTTGCACCCCACTCTCCAAACTTCCACACCACGGCAATGTGAGGACATTTGGGGCTACGACAGATTTGAGCAGCAGTCCCCGTGTACACGACGGTCTTTGGCTGGACCGAGTTTCGAACTCGCAACCCTCCGGTTGCTAATCCATTTCTCCTAAACGTTTCGGACACTATTAAAAGAATCCAGTGTTGCATTAAAATTGCTATTTTCTCATCCTGGACTAATGTCAAATGTGCTGGACAGCACGATCGCTTCTTTGGGACATTTGACATTAACATAATCAGGAAGTCTTAATTATGATACAATCAGTAGCGGATTATTCTATTTCTTAGAAGTCCTTTCGATGCGGTTTTTAGGACTTTGACCTATCTTGCGACTAACTCGGAGATGTGGGAAATATGAATATGGTTGTGGATGGGATTTACATATGAATCTCATATTTGATCACCTTGGAAATGTCTACCTCCTTCGCAAACGAAAGGCCTCACATGATCAAACAGGTCTGACCCATATGGGGGTGGTGTCCTCTATGAAGTTTTGGGTAGTTGAACTCCTCTGTAAATTTACTCGCCCCCATTGTGTAACGTGGGAAATGAAGAAATAGCGTATTTACTTTATTGCCGATATCCTGTGAAAGTGTATTCACCTATTGGAAGTGGTTTATTGCTATTCAAAATGCATCTCGACACTTCAATTATTGAGCAGTAGCCTCTGATATCAATTGTAATTACTCTTAGATAAATGTTAGAGTTTAATAATTGATGGTGTAACTTTGCGTAAAGATTATTTTCCTAACCCGTCATTAGTCGCGCTGTGAGCGTTTCTCCCACGATTTGCATAAAATGTTCTCCATTTGTTTGGATTTGATCCTGGGAATGACCCTTCGTACTAAGAAGCTTCTAAACAATATATTATCAGTTTCGTAAACAATTGGAGAGCCATTTGCCTTCAAGAGTGAACTAGTGTCCATGAACATGTCCAAAGAACACTAGTGCGTTGGTTAAAAGTATATGTCATAATTCTAGTAATCTCTTGATGAAAGAAATAAAGGCTCACATTGAACACACAGAGACCTTTGCCTTCAATAAGGATACTATTGACGTCTACGTGTTCAATGTAAGCATAGGCGTCACTAGTTATTGGGGGATGACTCAATAGATTCCTGGATATAGATTACCAGGGGTCTAAGGGGGGTCCCTCTGGAAAATGTTGAAAAAATAAGGACTAAAAGCACTATTTGAGACTTTCTTTCCGCCTCATTTTATTCGTTATCTGACCGTGGTTCAAAATTACGAGGTGCTGTCCTCGGATCTTTCCCTTCGGGCAGTCGCCAATAAGCCCGTTATGTAGCTCCAGTGCTACGTTATTTCAATACCTACCAGACATTGAAACCTGAGTATTATCCTCTGCACGTAGAAATCGCCTATTGGTTTCTACAGCAAAGCACAGTGCACTAATCTTTGAGCACCTCTTCCGTTTCCTTTGGTAGCCTTCTTTTGCTTGTAAGTTTTGGTTTTAAGCGGCAGATTTTGAGTACTTGTGTTTGTTTTTCACCCCTTCAAGAAAAAAGGTTTTTTTTCTTGATTCTTGCGCATTTTCGACTTCATTTTAAGTTTTGATTCGTAAGTATTTTTTAAGTAAGTACCTGAGTATTTCTTAACTTCAAGAAAAATAGATTTTTAATGTTTGTTTTTCTTATACCTGACCACTGTCCTCTTAGGTCATGCGCACCACAAGGGGCAAAGTGGCTATTTTTTGTGAAGGAGCACTCATTGGGTGCTAACATTCTTTTATCACGGTCAATCATCAAATAAACCCGGATTCAAATCCGGAATCCTCTGGGTGGTAAACAAACACTATGACCACTATATTAGGCATCTTTAAAAAGCATTCTGGAATATTTAATTTGGGATAATGATTGGGTGGAGTGAGCACTATAAAAGGATGTGAAGATTCAAAATCAAAAATACATATTTCATCTTATTTTATAGAAATTTTGTTGTAGCTAAATATTCACTATATCTCTTTCAAGTAAAATATCTAAAGTGTTATTAGGAAGACTGCTTAAAACAACGGAATTTATTATTGAAAGGTCTGCTTAAAACAATTGAAAAACAGTGTGAGAGAAACTCTCCCGTTGTCTCTCTTACCGCTGTTTTAAGGATCAAAGGGCCTACAGGACCAAGTGTAATATGGGTTTCATATTGAAGTAACTATCCAAGTAAATATATACACTTAATCCTCTGAGGGATTCCACACATCTATCTGTTCTGCAACATGAAGACTTCCGTGCATGAATTCTAATCAGTTTCGATCTTCTTGACCAATAGAATCTTTCCTAGGATTCTCCCAACCAAAAGATGTGATTATTTAGTCGTTATGTGTGTTGTGGGGGAAAAGCAAAACTATAGTACTCGGAAATTTCTTGTGACACCCCTCAGATATTTAAAAAGAAAACTCACTCTTAGATATTATAGGGATAAATGAGTCTAGACTAAATCACTTATTTGATTTAATTGAGGAATGCTTTTTGTTGCCGTCTGTTTAAATTTGAAGTGAAGTAAAATATACCTATATATATAGAAATGTATAAGTTGAATTATTTAAAATCTGTATATATAGAGCTTCGAAAAACAAGAAAAAGGATAGAGGAGATACCATTCTAAAAATTCTTGTCATTCCCCGTGATTTACTTTTCTCTCATTATAGCCTCCTCATATGACAGCGGGGTTATATGCAGCACAATGAATACTGATATATATGCATTCCATTTCATGTAGTCCTTGAATAATTTGTCACATCCCGAACAGAAAAGTAAAAGAAACGTAACTCTAGCCTTAACTTTCTCTCACCCTACTTTGTCCTTAAGAAGAACCTTAATGTTGTGAACCTCGAAGGCACGTGCAGCTTTTTCCAATACGTTTCGATGGCACAGGAAAAGGGCGGAAATCTGTGCCGCCTGTGAGAAACTGTAACCGAATACAAATCAATGATTACTTCAGTGTTTCCTTGATTTCCAATTCCTCTCTATCTCTTTGAGTTCTTTCTTGAATCAAACATTATCAAAATCTTATGAGAGTATTTTTCTGTTTTCACACTTAGGATCTTCAGTTGGAAATTTACACTCTTAGAATCACTAAACTTCCTGTCTCTTTTATTAATGCTCATGATACCACTAGAAAGAGTATTACTAGAACTGTTTCGCGTTATAAATGTTCCAGATGTACGATATATTGAGTCCCGTCAGTTTAATCCTCCAAGTGGTTTCGACGAGATATCTCGTTCTTCAAGATCTGACCAATTTTGCTAATATACCAACGGTTATGTCAGATATATCGTCTGACGAGATATATCGATGACGAGACTTCCTTGATGACGAGATATATCGTCATCAAGGTATTTCCAATTTTTTTATAATGATGAGGTTAAGATCTAGTTAGTTTTCTTCTAGTGATGAGATATCTCGTCAATCGAGATCTGACCAATTTTGCAGAAAGAGTTGTATCAGGATGACGAGATGTCTCGTCATGTAGATATTGCCAATTTTATGGTGACGAAATCAAGATCTAGTCAGTTTTCTTCTAATGACGAGATGTCCATCAAGATCTAGTCAGTTTTCTTCTAATGACGAGATATCTTCTCCATCAAGATCTGGTCAGTTATGCTAATGACGAGATACATCGAGGAGGGTTGAAAACCATAAAAGTATTGGGATGACCAAGGAGTTAGATCATGGACCGAATTGACGGACAATCCCACCTGGAAATTGGGAAATTCCCGAGAGGCCGGTTCTTCTAAGAGTCCGATAAGCCTTTCAACAAGAACTCAAAAATAATGTGACTTTAGACAATGAGAATTTATTTTATACAGTAATTCAATTGTTTTTTCCAATCAGAAAACAGTAAAGTGTTATAAGTAAATAAAGAAATCAACTCTGTCACATCTGACAATAGCATCGGTTCTCTTTTGATCTTGGCAGCAATGCTGATAGTGGTTAGATGAAGTGGTCAAGGTTCGCAAGAGGCATGGTCCGGAAAAAGGAACACAGCAGTGACATGAGAAACGAAGAATTGATGAAATGCTAGCACTTCTTTTTTCTTGACTCATCACTCTAAAAACAAAAGCATACAACATGGAAATGAATGTCTCTTGAAATTAAATCTCATTGGAGCCTAAAACCCTTACTTGGATCAATTTTGCAATATCGGAAGCGAAAATTAAACCAATATTTATGTACCTTGATAGAAAAGAGGCCAATATCCATTTATCGATAATTTGGTTGGTTTGGGGTTTTATGGCGCAAGGGCCATGCTTGGCCAAGCTGTGCCAAATGCGAGGGAGGGAAAGAGCAAAAAGCAGAATAGTAGGCGACGGTAAAACAGAAGAGAAGGCAGATTACTCGGGTACCTCGGGGTTGTGATGCCCGTACGCACCTATGATGTGCCCCTAAGGGTTCTATAATTTGGAGTCACACTTACTTCAGGGTAATGAAAGATCAGAAATAAAAACTAATGTCCTCCGATTAATAGAATAAAAACATTGAAAAGTATATTTTGTACGCTATATTAAAAATTAAAATTGCTGAATGAGGTGTTATCGAAACTTGCCCTTTTTGTACCAAGGTACAGGTTTCGAAGCTTAGGAAAAAATGAACTGGTCGCATTTCTGTACAAAAACTTTCCACATTTCCCAGAACCGATACTCTAGTACCAGCAACCCACCCTTACTCTAGTTCCCTTTTTCAAATCTTCTATACCTGCGAGTTGTAGGTAGCTCGTATTTGATTCCTCCTGGGTGTATTTCTCTCTCCTGTGTCAGTAAAGCTTTCCTTGTGTGTGGTGTATATTTTACTTGAAACTGTTTAACGCAGATTGGCCAAATATGGCCCTTGCGCCTTAAAACCCAAAACCAACCAAACCTGTTTAATACTGCTTAACAAACCCCGAAGTCCAATCCAGTGATGGATTGGCTCATCAGGGAATAGGGAAACTCTCTTAGAGGCTGATGCTTCTAGGAGGTCTGCAGGGCTTTCAATACAAAAATAATGTGACATTAGGCATGAAGGGTTTATTTTTTCGGTAATTTAAATGTCTTTCCAATTAGAAAGACAGTGAAGCGTTATGAATCATTACGAAAATTAACTTTTTATCATAGCACACTAGCATTAGTTTTCTATTGTACTTGAAAGCAAGAACGATCGTGGTTGAATTAAGCAGTCAAACTATCCCACAAGCCTAGATGCGAAAAAGGATGGTAATGATATGAGAACTTCCATAATGGTAAAGCAGGATGTAGATGTTCCACACTTTCTTTAGTTCAAAAGTATGGACCATGGCAGGTTTTTTTACACAGTTCATATTTCATGGATCTTTCTAGGCTTAAAATCTAACTAGGATCAAATTTGTAATGTCTTCTCCTAATAGTGAATCAATATGTATTTGAATGAACGAGATGGAATTTTCTATCACCAGGTGACACACGAAAAGGTATTAATTTCCTAGGATTAATGCTGCCAAAATCATCGCCTAGTTTATAAGACGTCAGATTGTTTGAAATTGATTTTTAACAATTCAGTCTTCCTCACTTGAGGTCGGTGAATGGTTACATTTTCCCGAATCGATCGTCTGAGCCAGTCCGTTCTTATCCCCCTCGGGTGCACTTCTTTAGTGTTAGGTGAGAACTCGAGGTAGCCTAGTGTTCTAGTCTTTTCTATGGGGTTTCTGCCTCTGGTAAACGTGGGGTTCGCGACACCAGGATGCACACGCTATCTTTCTCTTTCTTCTCTCCGTCCTTTTCTTTCACAATTACTTGACATTGTCTTGTTTTTGGCGGAGCTTGGCTAAATATGACCCTTGCGTCATGAACTTAAAACCAACCAACCGTTCTTGTCCTCTTACGGCTTAAGATCATTATCAACAATCACTCACAATGTACGATTTCAAATAAATTGAAACTTCAAACGACTGTTTTGTCGGTAACTCAGTATCAGATTTATGATTCTTAAATCAGAATTAAACGCTCGCCTGAGATTTAGAGGTCTAATTCCTCAGGAGGAAACTTGACCTTAATATTCACGCCGAAAAAGTTTCGCTGTCGAAAACTTCCTCAAGGCGGAAGGTCGATTCAATCATCAAAGCAACACATTATAAATCAAACTAAATTTCTCAAGTGAAGAAAAACTCGGTTAATGAAAACAAAACCATCAGAATCTCTCGAAACTGATTTCTCATGTCCTCAACAAAAGCCCAGATGTTGAAGGTATATAGATCTGTAACACGTGGGAACGGTACTCGCGAACGTGCTGGGCAAGACAAAAGAAGGAAAGGAAAAGAGAAAAAGAAGGCAAGGTTTCGAACGTGGGGAGGGGGAGGCCGAAAATCCACATCGTGTTCCCCGATCTGAACATGTGTGCGGCTCAGGTCGCGCCAGCAAACCGGGCGTTACGTCGGACGGTCACGTGACCCGATGATGTGTTGTTGATGGAGCCTCTGGATCAGGTTGAGTAGACTCAGAAGGGAAAACCTCTTCGGCCGGCGATATTCCCCATCGGTTATTTTTCCCGCCGTTCGATCTCTCGACAAGACTGTCAGTCTGTGTCTGGCAGTAGCACCCGGGAGGACTGGGACGGGTTCTTCGAGCGCTGGGTTCTTGTTTGGTATTCTGGACGGTGAAGCTGAAGAGCAGTTGGCTGGTGGTGGTAACTCAGCTCTGCGAGACGCATGGGTAAAGTGATGTGGCCCATCCCAACACGGACGTTTGAGCACAGGTTCCTATTTTCTTTCAGTTGTCCTCTGGTTGTGTTGCTGAATTCAGATTGTATTTTCCTTTCAATATCGTCTTAAGAAGCTTGAACAAATATTCTCGACTTGCTTGCCTACCGAAATCACTAGATCCTGGAGTATGGAAAAAAGATAATTAGCAACTATCTAACTAATTTTTACTGTTATTAGATTACTGCTTCTTTAATATCGTCTTAAGAAGCACTGGTACAAACTATTCTCGACTTGCTGCGGAATCAAAAGACAGAGAAGGTCCAGAAAGAAGGTATAGGAAGGAATATAATCAGCAACTATTTAACTATTTTTACTGTGATTAGAGTATTTTTGTCTTTAATATCGTCCTGAGAATCACTGGTACATTCTCAGCTTGTCAACTGAAATCAAAATACAAAGATTTAAAAAGAAGGATAGACGAAAGATAGTCAGCAACTATTTAAATGTAACTATTTTTACTGTGATTTTTTGTTTAAAATCATCTTACAAGATACATTGGTGTAAACTATTCTCTTGTTCGCTCACCGATATCAAAATATAGAGAAGATTCCGAAAGAAATATTTAAGAAAATCAGAAACTTCTTGCTTTATGTTAGAAAAAGTTCCAAAAGTGCAATATTTTAGTATAAATCTGAAGATTATATACTTTGTGGAATTCTGAAGTCAACGATACGGGTTGGATGGAGTAACGTTATTTCTGTTTAAGCAGATTTTAAACACTTTTTCTGCCACTAAACACTTGTGTGAACATCTAAACGTCGCTCAATTTACTTTCTCTGGTTGCATAATATTCTCAAGAATCCTTCAACAGTCTGTTAGAGGACTATGAATCAGAATTTCTGAATCTCAAGTGTGCAGGTGAAATTCTATTCTACAGATACTGAAGACGCAAGTAGAATTTTCTACACTGTGATTTCCCCTCGCATCAGTTGAAGCATACCTTATTCCTTGGTGTTTTCCAAGCAGAAAAATCAAACTCAAGAACTTTCTCCGATAAAACAGCAGGGAAATATTACATCCTCTATCTCATAACACAACCGGACAGTAAACGCGGATTTCGAAAGTTTTGAAGTCAAGGTTGTTCCAAAACTGCGATCAATTGATTCTATTCCAAGACAATACTTCACCGTTTGGAGCGCATTGAAATCTTCGTGATGCAATATAGCATGCTCTGTTAAAGCTGTTGTGATATTTTTCGAAGCTTTAGTTTTTTTAAAATCTCGAGGCAATATTTTACACCGCTATGCTACCACCGTCTAGTCAGTTCTTCAAGCCACTGTTGCTGTTGTTCTCAGTGGCACTGATTCAACGAACTCTGGGGGATGAGTCGAGGGCCATTGTGGATGATACCGTTTCCAGGCAACACCATGAGGCGATTCAGCCGGAATCGGACTCACACGAGGACTATCAGACATCGGACGATGGACCGCTAGTGCTACCGGTGTCCTACCACCATGACATGAGTTCGATACTGAACGACAAGCCGCCTTCTCAGAAAGGGGGTTTCAAAATGGCCTCGTTGAAGTACGAATACGTTGGGACTCCGTTCCTAATAGCGTTGTGGATTTTTATTGGTGGTCTGACGAAGATAGGTAAGCTTGTTTCATTTTTTATAACTTCTACTGCAGAAAGTTATGAAATAGCGCTGAAATAATAGAACAATGCATCTATTGTGTAATATTTAAGACCCTTATCTCATCAAAAGACACAAATGTTAAATTTAAACAATATATGCAGAAATAAGAAATGAAATGTTACTGATCTACCCACTATTTTTAAAAATAATATGCATAAGGTTACGAATAATTAGTTTGATTGATTAATTAGTTTATTGCTTTTTTTTTTCTTGATCAGTTCAAATATTGATGTGTTGTTCACACAGTGGGTTTGTCCACTGCTCTAGCAACCTGCGAGTTGAAGACAGTGCATGTTCGATTCCATTAACTAACACCTTGGATGTGTTCCTATATTCTGTGTCAGTAAAATTTTCTTGTGTGTATATCCATTACTAGACGTTGTCTGTCTTATGTTTGGCGCAGCTTGGTCAAATATGGTCCTTTGTTCCAAAAAAACAATCAATATCGAGGTATCTGTTAAATTTTTGTACTCGTGTCCTAATGGTGTAAACAAAGTTTGTAAAATTATACTGTGCAGTGTGGATCAAAAAGCCTCGCAACCCAGCATATTCATTACTGTATCATTTTGAACACATGCTGTAACCATTATCATTAACGGTGAGCAATGTGCGTAAACATTTTCCTAACAACAGTGATTTAACGTTATGACATTCTGTATTAACAACAACGTTACTTCTGTACAGTTACATAGAACTGCATAGGTTGGATTGCGTGACTTTTCGAACGCATTGTATGAGTTCAGCGTTTGAATTTGAAGTTTAGATACCTTAAAATTTTATAGATTTTGACCAAAGGATATTTCCTCATATAATGGGTGAGAAACTGCCCTGATTTGATCCCCATTCATTAATTGCACACGTGAATGTGAAAAAGTTTATTAAAAAAATCTAATAAACAAATCAAAATTTATATTCTTTATGCGTTGCACTTATGGGCCGCACAATTTTTATAAAATATGTAATATAACATGAAAATAAATTTAATTTTCTAAAATTACAGAATAAATTGCAGAAATAGGGAATTTAATTTTGCATTAAGCAATCTCAAAGTGCACGAATAGGTTTCACCTTTTGCGTGGAATGAATCTTGACCCTTTAGAGACTTTATTCCATTTAAGATTTGTGTAAAATATTATTGCTTACAGAAATATCGTATTTAAAAAACACCCATATCAAATTCATGAATAAAATATACTTCTGAATCATCCTACAATCTTCTTAAATCATATAGTGCTCAAACTCTTTTTAATTTAACGATTGGTGAAACATTTTTTCATCTAATATAAAAACAGTTGGTATTACATAGAGCATAAAACCTGGATTAAACAAAGCACAATATCTGTTATAAATCAGAAACTGTAAACCTTCAAAAAATATTTTAAAATGCCGAAATGAAATTGCTTTTTTGTCTTCGACAAACAGTGATAAACGAGGTATATTTACTTGCTTCTAAAATGTATCTTAGAGTGGGTACCGCTAGTTCAGGTGTTGACCTCTTCGAAGTTCGAAAAGGAACAAGTCGCGCCATTTTACTCGTTGAAAGACTAATCACGTGTCAAAAAGCACAATGCACCAGATATTGAAAAATTATCAAAACATTCCCCCTTTTCTCATTGAATAAACCCAGAACCGTCGTGTACAAGGGGGCTGGTGCACGTTAAATCTGACGTGGACCCATGGGTCCTCACATTGGCGTGGTGTGGAAGTTTGAAGAGTGGGGTGCCAGCTCGAGTGTTGACCTCGTCATCTGACCGTGGATCAAAATTACATGGTGTCGAACTCGGATCTTTCGCTTGGAGATTGATCTCGAACCGTTTCCAATAGCCCGTTGTGTTGTTCCAGTGCGACGTTAATGAATTGCCAACCTCATTGGATAAAATAAAATCCTATCACGTGTGCAACCGTCACTTCTAAATCTATTGTGAAATTCCATACGGAATAAGGAAAGACGCTACTCAACTCGACTGTGTAAAACATGCGTCAATACTGAAAGAATATTCCAAACACGAAGGCACGTACCCGTCTTTGGAATCGAAGAACGTTCCTCAAAAACAATCGAGATTAGCGTTATGTGATTCCAACCAATTCATGCATGAGAAGCTAATGGATAAGGAGAGAACTCCACACTCACACACACAAACACTTTTCACTTAATTTTATCTCTCTCTCTCTCTACTTTACGAGCGTAATAATCCCAACCCAGTTTGAGAAAGGGCATTCGCATTAAAGATTTCGCTCTTAATCGGAATAGGGAGATTATGAGGCCTCCCTGCCTCCCAGCAATTGTGTGCTGGCGCCGACAGTGAGATGGATTCAGGACATTCACTTCGCGAACCGATAGCTCAAATTGGCACAGGATGAGAAGTCATATCTGTGTTCGTGAAGTTTAAAGAAAAAAAAATACGGAACATCTGCTCGATTATGGAAATGTTTTGATTCCTCATTGCAGCACGCACATGGAATGCGATTCGAAATTGGGTCACAGAAGGTCTCAGCAGCCCCTCGAAAGTGCCGGTGTTCCTTATATTTATATACCTTTACAATTTGAATGTTATGCTCAGAATATATTATTTAAAATAAATGCTCAGAATGCTTATGTGCATCTTATTCTTTAAATAAAAGATCAACTATCAAATTAATTAGTTTATTAAATTTATCATATTTACCACGAAAAGTAGAAGTATGGAGATTGTGAATTTGTTTTTTCATTGACTTAACCCTCCTGGTGGTTGTTACAACGAGGTATCTCGACATTAGCAAAATTGGTCGGATCTGGATGGACGAGATATCTCGTCGAAACCGCTTGGAAAGTTAACATCTCGCATATTCGCATATCTAAATATCACAACAACGCTTCAAAAGTGACAGGAGGGTCCGATCTCTTGGATTTAGTGCCTCGGGAGCGGATTATTTTGCTGAAACAACTAATTTCTTTACTCACTTGTAGTATTTTTCTATTATTCCACCCCCCCCCTTTTGGGGATGACCCCTCCATAAAATGATTAGGAGAGCAAGTTGTTTGGAGCCCTAGGTGTTGACATCCGTGACAGATGAGCATGTCCATCTTGAATATCACGGTTGTGTTAAGCACCAAAAACGATTCATTCTGTTTTCGATTCCATTTATATCTATATCTCTTGTTATACATCGTATTCCGTGCTTCTTGTATTTAACATCGCAAATTTATATGTTATTTTTTTCTGTTACGTAAAATTTTATTTGTGAATCTGACTTACACACACTTTGCAAAGTGTAAATCATTCGTAACTATGTAAGTTTCTATTAAATATGATATTTTATTTAATTCTGTAAATGGATGCGCACAGAAAGGAATTGGGGTCTATTTCTTTTAATGGTACTTCTTTCCAGCTGTATTAAGTACATTTGAATATGTTGCCCGACTACTAAATGAAATTCTATTCACGTGACAGCGCTTGGCTTGTTTTTCGAACACGATTATAGTACTTCGCCAATAAAAATTCCAAAGAATGAATCCAGAACTAATATATGATAGTTAATTGATCAACGCCAAATGGATTAAAAGTAAAACGCCTCCAAAACGGCAATAATCTACATTTTAAGGTAACCTTGATATGCATCATGTGTGAGCATTTGGGTAGGGGTAACAAAAGCTTAGCTTTCCGTCTGGTTTGTTTCATTACACTGAAAATACTTCTTATATGAATGTGAATATTTATCTCATAAAAAGGTCTAGAGCAATTAATATGGTTATGTAATAAATTATAAAAGAATTTAAATGGGAAGAAATATCTGTTTCACAAAGAGGACATTTTGTATTATAACCTCTAAATAAATATAACAGATGGAAAGTGTTGCTCTCCACAGGGACATTGATTTGATACAAAAGAGAGGTGATTTTTCGCTTTGCTTCCTTGTACTACGCTTTCTTTTGAATTTCTTTTCAAGTGACAACTCTCCAACGCCTAAATAATCGTACAACTCCCCTTGACATAGATTCAGAATGGATCCCTTTATCCGTGACCGTGACTTACAAGATAAATACACCTGTTCACGATTCTGTTTGTAATGTGTTTACTTTCTTTTCTCGGCAATACATCTGTAAAATCAACTGAACTTTCCTCGGTTTCGCGTTTTGTCTTTTCAAAACTAAATTTTATTCTATTACTTAAAACGTGCGTTTTAAATTGGAGCATAATTTGAGCGACTTCAAAACTTATTGGCCAGTGAGGCTTGAAGTAGGAAATGCTGATTGGAGCAATACTGTTGTCTCAATAAACAATGGGACAGTTTATATCTAAGCAAGCCGCAGTTAAAATAGTTCAATTTTGAACTGTCAATGCATTAAATTGTTAGATATGGCATATAAATTAGACAATTTATCTAATTTATATGTCATCTAAATTTTACTGTAATAAGTTATCTAATGCGTTTAAAAAAGTGATGGGGATAAAAATAATTTCAAATGCAATTTAAGTTATTGTAAAACGAAAATTTATGTACGCATTTGAAATAATGTATCGTCTGAATAGTTTATATCTAAATAATATTCTATTAAAGTTACCGTGTGGTTAGGTTTAATTATGAATTGATAGTGCATTAATATAATTTACTTACACCAAAATTGTCTAATTTAAATGCCATCTAAATTTTGCAGAAAAAATCTTCATTTTAAGAAGGTAAGGGGAATAAAAATAATTATCTCGAATATGATTTAAATTATTGTAAAATGAAAATTAATGTACGCATATTGGAACAATGCTGTTGTCTAAATAAACAATAGGATAGTTTATATCCAGACAGATCCATTCTCTTAAAGATAACGTGTGGTTAAAATAGCTCGATTCTGAATTAATAACGTTGTAAAAAATATATTTTCATCAAAATTGTTTAATTTGCATGCAATCTAAATTTTGCTAACATTAATCTTCATTTTAAGGAGATAAAAAATAATTTCGAATATGATTTGAATTAATGTACTTATATTTATTAATTTTATATCTTAATTCCAATCGGAATGGGAGATTTATATTCATACGTCCAGTAAAATATGATTTTAAAAACTTACATGAATGTAACAAAAATCTATCAAAAATACATACATATATGGCTATAGACTCAGATCAGCACACGGTAAAATGTAACATTAAAATGTTTTAAAATTTCAGTTTTTCGTTGCCATTTTAACATTTGCAATTTTTAATGACTAACAAATACTATTAAAATGCATCTATTCGAACTTAAATTTGCTAAAAAGGCCAATGACTTTCAATACAGTCGTGTTCATGATGTAACCATTTTTCTCTGATTTTATATTCAATTTTTGTATTTAATTCTAATGATTTGATTTGTTGCTCTCATTCTACTGGCTTTGATTAATGCCATTGGTACTGGTTTATGCATCAACTAAAGCTTAATATGAAAATTTCAGAATTACTCATCACATCTTTTTCGTTACCTTAGTATTTTGATTGGAGAATCAATCGTTGTATATTTTGATTGCTATAAATCGCCAGCGCCATTTTTTATAAAGATTATAGGAACAAACTTTAATAATTCTTTATTAAAGTTTAACTAATTTGTTTAGTTTTTATTAAAATTTAACTTTAAATTTTTTTAAAGTTCATTAACCCTTTATTATATCAGACATTGAGAAACATCTCTTTAACTTTCTGCGGACGAATTTCGGGTTTGTGAGTATCGGAAGAAATCTCACTGCTTCTTTAGAACTGTCGAGTCACTTGTTTCTAGCAGCTATCTTAAACCGAGCACATAAAGATTTGAGTTTCCCGAAAGTGAGGGGCAATACGGAGAAATTGGTTTTAAAGTATTCTACTTTATTAACCATTATTTTAAAAGGGTTTTACCCATCGAAATTTTTTTACTTAATTTCAAGTTTTGCGTTTTATTAAATTAGACTCACTCGGATTTCTGTTTTAAAAACTGTCGTTTTGATTCAGGTTTTGTCAATTTTTACTTTTCTGTCATTCAATTTTCACGAATTTTAATAATTTCATCATGGCTTGCACGAACTCTACGCTACTGACTGAAGTGTTATTATTGTCTCTAAAAGCTTTCGCATTTTTATTCTGTAAAAGTTCTTCCCTAAAAATATTAAATCGAATTCTGTAAGCAGGCCAAAGAATCGTCGAATACTAAAGACGATTTTTAACATAAATCATATTTCAGACAAGAATGATCAATCTTTCGATAGGATGTTTCGTAAACAAATGTTTCAGGAAATACCATCGATTCCATTTTCGAATACTTATTCTATGCATTAAATAAGTGAAAAATATTCTATGCATAAAATCAGATTCTATAAGCAGTCAAGGGAATTGTCGAATACTAAAGACGATTTAATGTTAATATAATCGTACTTCAAATAAGAAAGATAAATCTTTCCATAGGATGTTTTCCGAACAGATGTTTCAGGAAATACCATTGACTCCATTTTCGAATACTTAATGTTCTTTACGGAATCAAAAATAGGAAATGTTCTTCAGGTTTCTAGTAAAGGACTTTAGCTCGTATTTGAATAAAAGCTTGCTTCTCGACATTGTTGAGTGGAAGATAGAAGCGTGCAATTAATAAATGCCTTTGTTCCGTCTGCAAATGGGTCTGCTTTGAGACTGTTAATCTGCATTATCTTTGTTTTTCTGGCCTCGTTTCCTAGAAATAAATTATTAGTTCGGGAGATTAACTCAACATCGAATGCGCTTTCTCATCAGTATTTACTGAAGTTCTTTCGGAAGGACGAAAATAAAGTAAACTTCTCTTGCACTCAATCTTTGAAACTATAATGTGTTATTGAATTATTGATATATTTCTCTAAATTTGTTTTCTCTTTTATATTCTATTCGGCTTAAATGCGCCATTGTATGTTGTCAAAATAAATATTCGCAGTTTAGAAATAATCAGCATTGATCCACTTCTTTAGTTAATTATTAATAAATATATCCCGAAACTTTTCTTAATGTGAATTAATTCAAATCAAAAGTTTGATTATGATTGTATGCACGTTTTAGGTATGAATTAATTATCACCCATATTTAAACAACCCAATTATTTCTTTAAAAGTTATTCATATAGTTTGATTATTTTTGTTGTGTTATTGATTGTCAGATTAAAGCAGAAACTCATCGACTGACATTTTTCGGAAATTGTTTTATGACACTAAATGACACTTGTTTTCATCGTGATGAGAAATTTATTGTCATGTTTGAACAAATATATAACACTATCAAAATGCTTATAATTTAAGTCTTTAAACGACAGTAATGCAAAATTTATTTTTTTGTCACTTAATGAGTTTTTGCTCTGGGCCGACCTTATGCTTTTCATTTCGTAAGTATTTATTTTGAAAAGTGCCTTAAGCTCATTTTTGGCCGTCATTTGACTCATTGATTTTTAACATCTAGTTTTTAAATTGAAAAATTGGTTTTCTATAATGCTCCTCTTTAATGGTTTTCTGTTACGCATGATGGTTCTTTTCTTCTTTAAAGTTTCAACATAATTCTTAATACATCTATATAGTATGTCATGCAAAAAAACTTTCCCTTTTCTCATTCAGCTAAATCTTTTAGTAATATATTTTATCATTCACGCTTTCCCCACACCCCATTTTAAGTTTCATTTTAATATTTCTGTCTCAGCGACAATTGTCACTTCTCCATTGTTAAATAAGGCTCGATAACGATAAGAACTCCCTACCACAAATGCTTTCTCAGGCTTCCCAATAATACCCTCAGTCCTGTAGAGATATCGTGTACATATGTTTATGTTATCTTATAATACTACAAAATTCTAAGATTTCATATTTAACCCTCCAAGTGGTTTCGACGAGATATCTAGTCAATAAAGATCTGACCAATTTAGCTAATGACGAGATATCTCGTCATTAGGATGTTGAGTTTTTGATTATGACGAGATCTTGATCTCAATTCTTTTAAGGACGAGATATATCGTCCATCAAGATCTGGTCAGTTTTGGCAACCACCAGGATGGTTAACGCTCTGAGGGTCATGCATACATTAATCTACCATTCAATCTGCAGTTTTCGCTGTTCGATTTCTGACAATTTTAGATTTCCTGACCAATATAATCCTTTATAGGATTCTTTCAACCAATGGCTGACATTTTTGGTTATTAATGTGCTTTGTAGGGTAAAAGCACTTGGGCACATTACTCGGAAATCTCGTAACTTTCAGAGGGTTAAACTCGGGGTTTCCTCTTGTTGTTTACTTTTGTCCTGATGATGGTCAGCTAGTTGTAGGCGGTGGGTGTATTTCTCTCTTCTGTGTCGGTAAAAACTTTTCTTGTGTGTGTATGTTCATTACTTGATATTGTCTGGTGCAGCATGACCAAATATGGTTCTTGCGTCTTACAAAACCAAACAACCAACTTGATGATGGTGGGAGCTTTGCTTCATTGAAATGGCTATTGACAATTTTGTCATCTTATTATCTTTATTGGTCATTGCTTGAAGTTTTTAAATTTTTTAACGGTTGTTGCAACGACCTGAGGTTCTTAAAAAGGGATCCTTCCAAGGATCAGGATTATGGTTTGATTCACCACAAACTAAGAAGTCTTCAAAGAAATCTTTTTTGTATAATTCATAAGTTCCTTGACTTATTAAATAAAGCTTATCGAATTGATATTTTTATTTAACAAAATAGCTATCGAAGGTTTCGATGCTAGGGCGCAATACGCCTCGCATTTTAATATATTAGCCCGAAACCAAAATAAAATATCAACTCCATTCCAGTTTCAAATTTCCTTGGAGCCTTATACAATTGAGCATTTAATAACACGTGAATAATTTCACTTAACTGCCTCTCACAAACAAATTAATGTTGGGATAGAATTTATACGGTTAGAGATCTGAAAAAAAATTATAAACCTTAATTTTTCTGCTGGGTGGATTTTTTTATTCACTGCTTCTTAGACATGCGAAATGATAATTTAATTTCTAATAACAGCCTGATTACAACCTATTACAGGCGTTTTATGCCGTAAAAGCGAAAGCATGATGAGAGAAAAAGAAGGAAATCAAAAAGGCGTCAATACCCAGCCGCAAACGCGACCTTAGAAAAACACACACCCCATTCGGTATCATAATTTTGCTAAGAATGTCGCTCCGTAATTGCTCACACCTGGTATAATTAGATTTTTTCTTGGCTTATTTTTCTCTCTTGTTTGACTTGACTGGTTTTCTTTTTATTGTTTGTTGTTTATTTTGACTGGAATAAAGCCGTTAGAAAAGGCGTGGGCTGAGAATCTAAGTGGATTGTCGTTTGGCGTGCGAGTTTCTTTGTGGCTTTTAAAATTGTGGGGTTTTGTGCTGAACTTATGGAGTGGAGGGTCATAATTGGATTGTGAAAAGCAAAGAACTACTGGTGTACGACGGCATTTGCAACTTCTGCCGTCGAATAACTGGAGCCCTCAAATAGGATCTTAAAAATAAAGATAAAACAATGGTCAAATATTTCTTACACACTGACTTGTTTAGTGGAGGGTCATAATAGGATATTGAAAATCATAAAACTACTGGTGTACGACGACATTTGCAACTTCTGCCGTCGAATAAATGGATACCTCAAATAGGATCTTAAAAATAAAGATAAAACAATGATCAAATATCTCTCATATTGAAGCTGCAACATCGAGAAATAGTTGTTGAATTGGCCGGAAATTTTGCAAACGGGTATTTTACCACGGCACATGAAAATGGTTAAAATCTTAGTTAAGTATACAAATAGGGTACGAGCGCAATATGCAGACAAAAATGTGACACGGAAGATATATAAAAAAGGCCTCAAAAAGCAAATCCCAAACATTGTATCGGTAAGTTCGATTGGTATTGCTCTGTTGGTAACGAGCCATGCGTCGTCTCAAAACAAAGCATTACAAACAGTTGACGGAGTTTGATATACCGAAGAAAACCGGTAATGATGTGCCTTAAGGGGTCACCTGGTTTCAGTGGTTTTTCCCACTGCGCAAACAACCTGTGAGCTATAGGCGGGGGAGATTCAATTCCTCCCTGAATATATTTATATCTCAGTAAAGCTTTCCTTGAGTGTATATCCATTTACTTGACGTTGCTCGCCAAATATGACTCTTGTGCTATGAAATCCAATCCATCCTATTTTTTATTTGAAACAGCTTCCAAGGTAGGTAGGTAGTTGAATTTACGTTGTACTGGAGACAAACAATGGACTATTTGCGCCCGTCTGGGATCAGTCCCGAAGGGTAAGAACCGAGGAACACCTCGTAATTTTGAACCACGGTCAGGTGACGAATACAGCACCTGAGCTGGCACCCCCACTGTCCAAACTTCCACACCCCGTCAACGTGAGGACATTTGAGGCCATGACAAATTTAACGTGCACCGGCCTCGACGTACACGACGGTCTTCGGTTGGATCGAATTTCGAACTCTCAACCCTCCGGTTGCTAATCCGCGACCCTACGAACTGGGCTACCACGACCCAACAGCTTCCAAGAGAAAATACTAGAACCTAAAACAGGTAAAAATCGGTGTTAAGAATTTTCATTTGTTTTTTCCGGAATTTCCCGGTCGGTAATTTGTAGACCTTATTGAAAAGAAACTTTGGACTAAAGAATTATGTTTGAATTAAGTTAGAAAGAGCTTCACATCAATTTCGTTTTAAGAGGAAGGAAGGTCCATATAATACCTCCAAGGCAATCCGGCAATCATTATTTTATGGAGGTGGGCTATTTAAGGTTGCCGTGTGACGCATTTCCGCGAGTTTCATTGACGTATTTTCATTGCATTTTGCAATCTTTCGCACTCCGCGTCCATAGCTATTTCCACATCAAAAGAAATCGATCCAAGCACGTATTACCTGACTCCCACCTTATCCGATCTTGAAACACTAAATCAAAATTTTCAATGTATGAGTTTATTTTAGCTTTTCTAGACCTTCTTTGTAGGTTATATTTGGACTGGTGAAGTCAAGTCATTTTTCTTTGCATGAAGATTAGATTTCTTCTTGAGCGTGTATTTGGGTAGGGAGTAGAATTTCCCAATTCGTTTTCTCAGATCTATATTTTTTTACTTGAAGTGTGTTTCACTTGTAAATCGATTTGTTTTGTTTCGCAAGTACTTCTTATTCACGTGTATTTGCGTAAACAGATAGTGCGGATATTTAAATTGTTTTACTCAATCACCCAAAACAATTGCTAATCCAGAAATCAGTGACGGATTAGACGTTAACAATGAATTTAAGTCATTAATAAGTTAACGTTTTATTGATAAATAAACCACAAGAATAAAGACATCTTCCAGTGTGGGAACAAGTGAATCCCGCACGTGTGTTTCTTGCACGTGCGAAAAGCTACACCAGTGAAACGGAGGATTCAAATGGATTCCAAAAAGTTCTGTGATTTCGTTGGAAAAAGTTTGATTTTAATGAGATTTTTATCCATTTTTCGGATTTAGCTATTTATAGTTTTTTGAAATCGAAACCTTTCGTCCCTTAATATAAATTTTGTTTACCTGATCAAATGAAACGTAGTTTAACTGCTTGTTAAAAGCAAATTACATATTTTACTTTTAAAAAATCAATTTTTCCCCATTTATGGCTTGTAGATAGTTACATTTTCCCAAGACCGATTATTCGAAAAAATTCATAATTGTTGATATCCAATGATAGGCTTGAGCTCCATCCTTTCTTAAGTCATTGTCTTATACAAATAACATTTCTCCTTTCTCTTTAAAAAATGCACAGATATCATGAAAAGATTAACAATATCAAAAAAGAATTAAACTTAGAATGACAAAATCGCTGGAACTATAGTGAAAAAGGAAAGGATATACTCAGATCATTCTGAAAGCACAAAAATAATTAACCGTCCTGGTGGTTATGCCGAAGAGTTACCTCGTCATTAGCAAAACTGACCAGATCTTGATGAACGAGATATCTCGTCAATAAAAAGAACCGATTGACCAAATCTTGATCTCGTCATCATCAAAAAATTTGCAATATCTTGATGACGAGATAGATCGCCATTATAAAAATTTGTCACATCTTGATGGATGAGATATCTCGTCTATTTTACATAACGGAACATATTTTTACATAAACCTAATAATCGCAACACATGGAGCATTTGGAGGTTGGTAAGTCAGATTTCATAACAAAAATAAGTCTGCTCCTGCGGTGAACTCGTAACCACAATATATTTTTGCAAGCTACGGTAACACATAAGGACAACTGATTCCAAAAATCTAATGGAAACATCCGTTTTATGATTGATAAAAAACAAAAATAAGGGAGAACGCGGCAGAAAAGTTATACAAGAGCTGATGAAGATTGTTTTTCAAACTAGTGATTTATCTGTATTTGTATATATTTTTAAATTTAAGAAAAACCTGTGTGTTTTTTGACGGGACAGGGATTTGAAAATTATTTTTTAATCTTTATCCTTCCTCAATGGTCTAATCAGTCTTCATGTACGAAAAAGGTTCAGATCTGATTGAACCGTCAGTTTGAAGCGTAAGATTACGCCTTGCACATCGGATTGAATTGAGCTGATCGAGTATTGTTTCAAACCAAAAGCGATACCAAACAGTTGAATAGATCTTTAATAGAGCTTTAATTCCTCCTTGGGTGTATTTATTTCACCTGTGTCATTAAAATTTTCCTTGTGTGTGTATGTCCATTTATTTGACAATGTTTGACGCATCTCGGCCAAATATGGCTCTTGCGCCATAAACCCAAAACCAACCTCTGTATTATATAGTCGTCCCATTCTATCTGTGAAGTAAGACGACATTAGACGTAGAAAAAGTGACCGCGGAGCGACAAACCAACTGAACCAATCACATCGTCAGGCATCCGAAAACGATTCATATCTCACGAAGAATCCCCTCCGAACACAATCTACCCAATTACACCAATTTCAAAACGCAGTCTTCAGAAACAAGCTGCACTCAACACCGACCGGTAAATTTCAAGGTTAGTGCTCCAATTCAGCACCAGGAAAGAACTGCCGATCTCGTGATTGATGCCTCCGTCTGATAAGGGTCTGTGCAGGGAATGAAAATGAAAGGACCGCACACCCAACCCTTCGAGCACAGCACGGAAACTTCGGTAATTAGTGTCTGGACCTCTTTTCCAGTGCCTTTTAACCAATGCCATTGAATGATGTGAACTTTTAATTGTTCAATGACAGATGGCAGACTTAGGGCCTTGTGGCTGACCTTCTTTGGGACCATAGTGTGCCAAGTCAGCAGTAATAAATGGTTTGTTGTTATGTAACTCTTAACAATCGCCGCAGACTTAATTTGTTTTGTTTAGGTCTTGTGAAACAAACTCGGCGTTTAAAAGAATGTATCTTGTCCGAGGTGTATTGGGATAATTATAGACTCATTGGGCTAGGTGCTAATGGTCAATGTTATTTTAATTTAATTACTTATTAAGTTTCGTATCATAAGTTACGAAAGTGTCGTTGGCATATTTTTATATCCTGAGCATGTGCACTTTTTTCTTTCAAAAATTAATTTGAACGAAAAAATTAAGCAATCATTGCAAATGTAGATCAATTTTATGAAACGTTTGACTTGAAAGGTATAGAATAGTCTTGAATCTCTTAGCACAAATGTCCTTGTCAGGAGCTTTAAAAGCGTAACATTTTAAGTAACATTGAGCTTGAAGTACCTTATTTAATTCTAAAATATCTTAAGCTGTTCGAGAAATGTTCGAAACAAAGGAAGAGGGTCAATAAAGTTCCATCATATTTTCTTAAAAACGTAATCTAACTTCTAGTACTATCTAGTTCCATATTAATTTTCAATTTTATCCCTCCTAAAATTGAGCTGTCTGTATGAATCAAGATTACATCGTTTAGTGAATCAAAACAGAAAAGCATCTTGTTAAAATAGATATTAAAAAAAGACTTGAATTAATGAATCAAATATTATGTATATACATTATGTAAATTTATAAGGTAATAAGCATTTGATTAATATTCATGTAATTATACAATTAAAAATCTATGTTAATAAGTATACATACATTAATATTTTTGTAAAAATAATAAAACGTAGAGTATATAAAAACTCTAAACATCACGATATTTCCAAGTAGTGTAGCATTGCTTTTACCTTCCATCACATTTAATGTTTAAATACTATTTTTTATTGAACAAAAGCAAGATCCTCACCACAAAAAGCACAACTCTGGGCTTACAGAAGTAAGTGGATTAATCAAAGAGACAGTGGAATATAAAACTTAACTAAAATCACAAGATTTGATTAACTTAAATGACACGAAAAGAAGATTGGATCCAACAAAAACATTGAGATCCACTGGTTGTTTTACCCAATCTTCTCAAAGCATTTTGAAGGCACATTCTGGAACAATCAAATGCAGAACAACTGGAAAGCAAATGATCCACATCTTGTGGCTGCTATTTTGAAAATACTTCTATTGGTTAAAAGAATCCTGGTAATATCGATCAAGATAGTCAAAACTGATTTGAAGTCATTCTGTTGCAAATCAATGTGGATATACGTATGTGTGTGAACATACTCAGAGGGTTCATACAAAATATTTTACTTGATTACTGAGTATTATATTTCCTTAAAAACGTAGTCCTAAGGGACACTTCTTCTTTAGGTGTGGACGGGATTTACGGACTCAAGGTACCCGAGTGAATTTTTCTTTTCCCATGGGGTTTACTGTCTTTGGTAAACACTGGGGTCGCACTCCCGATCTTTTTCTGTTTCATTCCACTATTCCTTTCTTCCATAGGGCCGCGGTAGCCCGGTTGGAAGAGTAACGGATTAGCAACAGGAGAGCTGCGAGTTTGAATCCAACTAAAGAGAGTCGTGTACAAAGGGGGCTGGTTCACGTTAATCTGCCGTGGCCTCAAGTGGCCTCACGTTGGCGTGGTGTGGAAGTTTGGTATTTTTAATTGACGTCATACTGGAGCAACACAACGGGCTATTAGCGACGGTCAATCGCTAAGGAAGAGATCCGAGGACAATACCACGCAATTTTGAACCACGGTCAGATGATGAGTGGAAGTTTGGAGAGTGGGGTGCCTGTTCAGGTGGGACCTCGCCATCTGACCGTGGTTCAAAATTACGTGGTGTTGGCCTTGGATCTTTCCCTTTGGGTTTTATCCCGGGCCGTCGCCAATAGTCCGTTGTGTTGCTCCAGTGCGACGTTAATTAAATACCTACCTACCTTCCTTCCACTAATCCTTTTTTTCCCTTTCGTGACGTTTTTTTCTTGACATTGTCTTGTTTTGGGGCTTGGCCAAATATGGCCCTTGCGCCATAAAACGCCAAAAGACCCAGCCACCTTTAAAACCTAATCTAAGGCCTAAATATTGAGGAACTAAAGCCCAACCATAAGTCTCCGTCCTTGCGACGAACTGCATAACATTTTATAAAATATTTTCAATAGGAAAATTTAAAACAATTTATCTTTCAATCAGTTGTTAACCTTTTGATTCAACCAATCAATGAACATTACTCCCACAATGTCATCGCAAGTACATATCGCAACGAATATAAATCCCAGTGTTTAGAAAAAACTAGTACTTTATTTAATTCTAAAATATCTTAAGCTGTTCGGGAAAGGTTCGAAACAAAAGAAGAGGGTAAATAAAGTTCCATCAATGTATTATCCGCGCAAACGGTGTGTAAACGGAACACCAAGAATAGACAAGGTCAATCTTATATTTTGAGCTACTGTGCAAAGGAATCGTCCATTGTCACCGAACGTAGAATAAAAGAGGTCCATAATCTTTTTTTTTCTCGCTTATTCTTCCCATTTATTCACGCGTCTAAGAATAAGTACAGTACCTTAACCTTTTTTTATCTTTCTAGTGTATTTAGGTGGATTATATTTTTATGTTAATTTTGGAAATCGATTGAGTAAAACAGGTCTTTTGTTCCGTTGCTTCAGTAAGTTCTCTAGTGTCGTGAACTTTGGTAGTGACATGGCAGCTGGAAATAAATAAATCATAGTTTATTTTAATTTCTAAATCTACAAACAAATTTACAAGGATATTTTGTTAATATAAAGATGCCACAATATAAGATAAAACCACTTTCCTTGTTCACATTATGTAATGCATTACAATCCATCTATTTTTCAATGTTTAGAATTTACATTAAAAAGTTAGAACCGAATAGGTTAATTTCACTTTATTTAAAAGGAATATTTAAGTTCTTGGATATAAATATGAAAACTAAATAGCTCTTTACCTTTTTATACTCAAACAATTTAGGAATGTGATTAAATAAATTTAATCTTCAATAGCTATAAAATATCCATCAATAAATAATATTTAGTTAAATTTTATCAAAAATTTAAATTTTTTCATAGTTTAATTGAAATAAACCAATATGATGGAGGTTTATAGTGCAAGCAAATCTGGTGGAAAGTGAATATTTTACCTTCCACTACCTAAATACTGGCATGATACATATCGGGGTTACCTTAAATGTAGTTTATCGTCGGTTTGGCGTTTTATCTAATCAGAGTTGACCAATCAACTATCATATACCAATTCAGAATTCATTCTATGGTATTTTTATTCGCGAAGTGCTGCAATCGTATTTGAAAAACAAGTTAAGTGACGGAATGTTCAAAATACTTACAGGAAACACGTATCGACGCAGAAACAATATTGATACCATAGAGGAACTATAAAAGTATAGTGGGAAATCGTATCCTTTTTATGTGCCCAGGATCATGTGACCAAAATAAGTAGTAACGTGACCCTTGGACAACTTTCGTCTGCCGGTTGGAAACGAATATTCATCATCTGATTGGTTCATGGGACGGGAGAAGAAGCCCGTCCATTGATATATCCTCTGATTGGTCCGTGCGACTTAGCAGTAGACTATGGCGATTTCACCATTTTTCGCCACTCTAGAAACGCGCATTCAGACATCTACCCTTTCATACGATGTTATATCACCAAACGTGGCGATAAGATGGCGAGACGGCCGACCAAGTCCATTTTTCACAAAGCAGTCACCTGACTACTTGTCTACATGTTGGTCACGCTTTCAATCTCCTTTTATTGCAGTGCTCAATCTACTTATACTATTTCGCGTCTTTGACTAACTTACATTTAACTTGACTGCAAATGCCTCTCATAATGGTGGTTAGGCTACGTTTATGTACTATATATATTAAAATATTTTTGCCTTGCTATAATTATAGTTTTATGAAAACAATTTATAATGAAGAAACGATAGTTTTCATTCTGCAATACGTACATTGGTCATGTTCATGTTTAAGAATTTTTAATTTCTTACACAATAGTGTGTATAAAAGAACTAACGAGAGCGAAATATATCTTCTCAAACCTGCCATTCCTCTATAAAGTTAAGGAAAATATTAAAAAGTAATGCAAGATATTTATGTTATTGTACTAATTTGGGCTTTTTACTCTCGTTAACTTGTACAAGAAACTTACCAATATTTACTTTTTCTTCAGCCGCCAGTGAGTTTAAGCCCAATTTTCTTCGTAAGTCCCAAAATACCTTTTATTGATCGTTATTTTCTAAGAATTCTGACGTAAAAAACAGTAGAGCGACAAACCAAAAAGCTGACGTAGGAACCAGTTTTAAATTGATATGTACTCAGTTTATACTCAACAGATGTTGGTGTATGTAATTTTTGTATTTTAATAAACAAAACTGCGTTTTTAATTCAAATTGCTCCACTTTCATTGTATTATAATAAGAATTTATTTCACTTAAAAAATGCGCAAATCACCGTTTGAAATAACTAAATCGTGTGTTTATTTGTGGTCTGAAAGGTGGTGGGCGTGTAATCCCACCGAAATAACCATAGATCTCATTCACATTCTTTTTACCGTCGGTAGGCTATGCTTTTAGATAACTGACTGATATTTTTGCTAAGAATGTTTTACCATTCTACACAAACTGAGAACGTAGCACTGAAAACCACTGCCTAATTCAATTCCAACGATAATGGTACATTTCAAGTGCACCATCTATCACCATGTTTTATATCACGCAGAATAGGCTACCGATTGGAGTCAATATTGATGAATACAAGAATTGATTAAAATAAATTTTCGATATAAATTTTATTTTCACTTATATATTCCATATATCTCTCTATATAATACAAAAACTTTATATAAAAAGTTGTATATTGAAATACAGAAGTCCATTAAAAACTCCCAGGGATTTATTTCCGGGTCAATATTTATCAGACGATGACTTACTACAAATGATTATATCAACACAAATTTCAAAATACCCTCGTAAAAACTGCCTGGGTAATCTCCAAGGGTTAGCGTCATGGTCGCTATTTATTAGACACCATAAAGCTTTATGGAAAGGTTAAATGAAATCAAGTCTCATAAAAATATCTAGACCAAGAAGGATAACCTTTTTATGTTTGACGAATATATGATTTCTTATCGACGTAAATTGCAGGACGACGTTCAAGAATTTCTTATAAAAAATAATGAAAAATGCAAGAAATGCAAAAAAACGGGAAAATTTTTAGGAGAGAATACAGAGACCATGCGCAAAGACCCACTACGCATATTATCTGAACTGGGTGCTAGAAGAATGCTTCAGAAGAAAGCATGGGGTAGAGAAGAGTGTGTTGAAGGTACCCATTGCGCATGACACACCATCAACCAATCATAGTAAGGAACCATTTGATGCTGAAAGAATGGGGCACCCGCATTCCGCATTTCCTGGTTGGATTTTTGTGATGAAAATCAAGGGCGGAAAAATAGAAACTGACATCTCGCTCAGATTTACGTTAAAAATCATCGGTTTTGTTTCAGGTTTTATTTATATTTATTTGTGAATGTCCGTTCAATTGAACTTTATCATTATGGCAGTACAAGGGCGGATTTTGGACCATTTAGCATTCACGTTACACCTCACCTTACATCCACACATTCTTGGCACAACCATAGACGTGAAATATAAGTAAACTGATCATTGCTATTGAGAAGAGAGCTTAAAAAGCGTGATCAGCATGTCGACTAGTAGTCACGTGACTGCTCCTTTAAAAATTGATTTGGTTGACCGATTTGGCATTTAATCGCCTCGTTTGGCGATATAACACATCTTAGATCGAGGTAGATGAGTAAATGTGCATTTCTAAAGCGAGGCTACAAAAATCGCCTAAGTCGACTATGTCGTACGGACCAATCAGATGATGAATCAATAGATGTATTTTCCCGTTCCTTGGACTAATCGGGACCGTCGTGGCTTAGTGGATATGCCCACTGCACCAGCAACTTTCGAGTTGTACGTGGCGCAGGTAGGATTCCCTTCAGGTGCATTCCTCCATGGGTGTATTTCTCTCTTCTGTTTCAGTAAAAACGTTCATTGTGTATGTCTATTACTTGATATTGTATGTCGTGTGTCTGGTGCAGCATGACCAAATATGGCCCTTGCGCCATAAAACTAACCAACCAACCTTGCACTAATCAGATGATGAATATTCGTTTCCGTCCTAGGGAAAGATCAGAGAACAACCACGTAATTTTGAACTACTGTCAGATGACGAGGACAACCACTTAATTTTGGTAACCACGTAACACCTGAACCAGCACCCACTCTCCATACTTCCACACCACGTCAACGCGAGGACATTTGAGGCCACGACAGGTTTAACGTGCACCAGGCCCGGTTGTATTAGGGGATGCCTGGCTACTACAGACGCTACTCCAATGCTGAAATCATCGAAATAATTTGGCAAACTAGAAGCTTAATAATTAAAAACTTGAACTCCACAGTGTCCGAGACCGAGAGAGCTTCATTGTGCAAGAAGGGAAGCCAGGAAGTCGCCGGCATAGATCACGATTAGTGGAGCTTGACACACAGACACACTTTTCCCACTTTCGTTTTCCATCGGCTCCCCCGGGGTGGTGTAGCGTACCGTTGCGTCACGAAGCCGAGAAAGAAATCGAACCGACAATAGCTGATCGTGAGAGAGTCAAGGCTGGACGAGCCATCGCTGCGGGGTTGAAGCACTCCGCGATTGTTTCGTCGGGGAGATGTTGACATATGCAAATGGAGCTTCTGGGTCTGCGGAGTGAGTGTTGACATTCCCTATGGAACGGGGGTGCATGTGTCAGTTTGAGGGGAAAGTTTTGATTTAATGGTCTCAGGCTTTCTGGGAAAGTCGGAATGGGATTCTGATTGTTTTGTTCGGTGCAGATACGGTGATATCTTATTTCCCCTACTTCTATTCTACGATCCAGTCTAGAACTGTTCTTACTATACGGTACAATCTTATTTCCCATACTAGAATGGTCTATACATGTGCTGTCTAATTTTATTTCCCATACTAGAGTAGTCCACACTGTGAGGTCCAGCCTTATTCCCATACCAGAATGGCCCTTACTTTAAGGTCTACTCTTATTTCCCCTACTAGAACTGTTACTATATGGTCCAGTCAAATTTCCCATACTTGAGCGTTCCTACGGTTAATCGTATTTCCTATATTTGAACGGTCCTACGGTTCAATCATATTTCTCATACTAGAACTGTTCTTACTATACGGTTAGATCGTATTCCTACTAGAATGGTCTATTCTTGTATGGACCAGTCTTATTTCCCCTACTAGAATAGTCCACAATGTGGTCCAACAATGTGGTCCAATCTCATTCCCACACCAGAACGGCCCTTACTTTACGGTCCACTCTTATTTTCCCTTCTAGAATGGTCCTTACTATACGGTTCAGTTTTATATCTTATATTATAATGATCCTAGGCTGTCCAGTTTTATTTCACATACTAGAATGGTCAATTCTGTGTGGTCCAGTCTTATTTCCCTTACTAGCTCACTTCTTGAACGGTTTCTATCCAAATTTTATAAAGTAAACGAGAGTTAATTTGTCCCCGAACATCCCAAATATATTTTGCATTGGTGATAAGCAACATGTAAATATTTACCATTCTTTTGATGTGAAGTTTGTCATGTTTAGGACATTGCGCTATAAAACCCAACCAATTCTTTATACGACTTAATTGTCCGAATGTCTTCGAAAACTAACTTCTTGATCTAATTATCTTTTACCTTTTCCGAATCTTTCACAGAGAAGTCCAATATCTAAACCTTACCTCCAAGCTCAACCTCTGGAAAATCAAGTATGCAGCAAGGAGTCGGGAATGAGGTAGCGAATACTAAACGTTTGGCAAATAGCTTCTCTTTTACCTATTTAACTACTCTAACTCAATCTCGCTAGTTATAAAAAAATCTAGGTCAGTGAATATTACATAAGAATTTGTACAAAGGAAACTTCCTCGGAGATTCATTGGGGAAAAAGAGTCCGTCTAATCAGCTCTCTTGCGCAAAAGATGACCGAAGAGCCTCGAATCAAACCATTCAATTAAGAATGAACTTGGCACTAAAACTAAATAAAAGATCTTAAATAGAGAGTAACCAAAAAGAGGTTTATAATTATGTAACCGTTACGGTAATTATGTGAAAACTTACGGTTGATGTAACCAGCTATTGGAGTATGGATGAAACGTGTCAATTTAGACCAGGTCACAATCAACCTCAGACGAGCCTTCATCGTTTTTTCCAACCCCCAACTTTGCAATTTCGTGGAACATTTGACACATTAAACTAAGCATTCCTTTTGCAATCTCGTCATTGGAGCCGTCGTGGCTCAGTGGGTATGCTAGCAACCTACGACTTGTAGACGGAGCAGGTTCGATCCCTATCAGATGCATTCCTCCCATATTTCTCTCTTCTGTGTCAGTAAAACTTTCATTGTGTGTGTCTATTGCTGTATGTCTTGTGTCTGGTGCAGCACGGCCAAGTATGGCTCTTGCGCTATAAAACCCCAACTAATCAATCTCGTCCTTCGTTTTTCTAATTTTCTTACCTTGCGCCTATTGAAAGTTGGTTGACTGTCGTGACCTCAAACGTCCTCACGTTGGCGTGGCGTGGAAGTTTGGAGAGTGGGGTGCCAGCTCAGGTGTGACCTCGTCATCTGATCGTGGTTCAAAATTTGGTGGTGTCCTCGGATCTTTCCCTTATTATAGACCCTCCTCCTCCCTACTCACCGTTAGGTTTAGGGCAATTAATGGGAGGAGGGGAGGAAGGATCTTTCCCTTGGGGTTTGATGCCGGACCGTCGCAAATAGTCCGTTGTGTTGCTTCAGTGCGACGTTAATTAAAAATACCAATACCCGGGCCGTCGCCCATATCCCGTTGTGTTCCCCCCTGCTACGTATTTTCAACTACTTACCTACCTGTATAGTTCAATGCCGTCTTTGGCCTTCGACACTGGGTTTGCCCACTGCGCTAGCAATCCCCGAGTTGAAGGCAGTGTTCAATTCCTGTAACTTACCCTGGGTGTATGTCTATTCTACGTCAGTTAAACTTTACTTGTGTATTATGTTCATACTTCACATTGTTTTTCAGCTGGGCAAAATATGGCTCTTGTGCCATAAAAACAACCAATCTCGGAATACAATCTATACAGAATGTAGAACTTTGAAAGAGAACAAGATGGTAATGTGTGTGTTTTAACCATAAGACAAAGGAGATTACAAGTTATATAAAGGATTTGATGAAAACGGATTATATTGACTTCTATCTTTATTCCTCTTTGTGACATCGCCTAGGCTGTCTGGCGATCATTTAACTGAATCCCGCTCTTTGAGATTGGCGCGTGGTGCATTTCCATAATTTTCAATGACGCATTTTCTGTCAAAATGTCTCGTTTCGTACCACGTGCACTGTTTTCACAACAAAAACACCAGATTTAGTCATTCACGTGAACAAGCAACAATTAATTTCCTTCTATCTAAACCGCGCCTTAATTAAATGTATTCAATCAGGTGACGAAGATTTCCATTTATTAAATAACCTTTCCATACCCAGCGTAATAAACATCCTTGAGACAATTGAAATTTTTTAGTAATTGCTTCCCTCTGCCAAGAAGCGCCTTGAAAATTTTTTGGAACTTCCGCAGTTTCCGAAGGTGAGCTCCTCCACAAGTCTTGCTCAGAACCCACGAATGATTCAGTTTTGCTTTATTGGAATAATTTGCGGTTAGGGGTGTTCATTTTATTTAGATCCATTCCTTATTTACATACACTTGACCTTCGGTGGAAATTCCACGAAATTTCTAGGACGTTATTTGGTTTCATTGTAAAGAAGTGTTCTCGTGAAAGTGTTTCGAAAATAAATTCTAATTATGGATGTTTTCAGACCTCTAATTATGCTGTTTAAAATACGTCTAACAAAGTGAATTTAATACGTGATACAAGTAAATCGTATTTTTATCAAAGGGAAAAATTTACATAATTACTTTCTTTATTGTTTAATTTTGTGTTTGGGGCGCTTGTCCGTTTTTATCCCTTGTGTCATCAAACCTGACCAAGCATGCTTTCTACATCACTGTGATGATAAACACTGCCCACTGACCATACTGCGAGTTCTAAGCGGCGCAGGTTCGATTCCTCTAGATATATTTTTCTCCTGTGTCAGCAAAAACATTCCTTGTGTTTATGCCCATTTACTTGAAGCTGTTTGGCTCAGCTTTACCAAATATAGCCCTTGCATCATAAAACACAAACCAATCAGATACATTTCAAGCTTTGATCGTAAAACTCAAAATTGTTTATTCATGTTTCGTGTAGTCAATCTGCTCGTACATCAATTGGTTGGTGATAGTGACGTTGAAACGTTTATCAACCAATTAGAGCACAACACTGTATTAGGTAACATTGCTCGGCTTTTAGCATCAAAAGTTTTAAATTCCGGTGTTGTATCAACAGTTAATTCAATTTATTTTCCAGAGAAATTATTTCAAAGAAAGAAATGTGCCAACAGTTCAATTTTTGTTAGCGAGCCAATTACTTTTATTTATTGGTTGGTTGAATTGGATTTTACGACACAAGGGCCGTATTTGGTAATATCAAGAAACTGTGCTCTCGCCATAATTCTTTGAATTATGGCCCTTGTGTTTGGGCTAGATCTGGCTAAGGTGCTCCATGCAATGTTTTTACGTGTGGTAAATGGACATGCACACAAGGTAGGTTAGGTTTTATGGCGCAAGGGCCATATTTGGACAAGCTGCGCCAAAACACAAGGTAACTTTGAATAAATGGACATAGACACAAGGGAAGTTTTACTGACACAGAAGAGAGAAATACACTATTTTCATTGAATCCCTCAAAGTTTGTACAAGTAGATTTGAAATACCCTGTGTATATGTGCACTCAAATAACTCAAACCTAGAATAAGATGTTTATTAACAATCTATTTAGTTGTGTAATAACTATGCATTTAATTGTGTAAATAGAATTCTAAAAATTCAACGAAAACCGTGGTATTCCTGATTCCCTTGTTTTGTTTTCCATTCCAGACTCAGGTCATTTTGCCTAAAATATTTCGAACGCTTTGACAGTCACCCACTAACCGTGTTCGATCGGCGAAGAGGAATTTGTGTCGAAGGTCAAGAAGCAACCGAGTCGTGACCTTTCCAAACCTGATTCCACCGTTGGGTAAAAAGGTCCATTTAAGAGACCAAAATAAAAATCGAAGTAGTCATAACAATTATTGTCCACGGTTGAAACCGAAGTTGTGTGTTGGCAGCCTTTGTTTGTTTTAAAATCGCTATCTGGGGCAAATAAGGTCACGGAACCGGTTGAATTGCAAAGTGTGAAAAGTTTAATTTTGCCCGGCTAACGGCAACTTGAATGTTTAATAGCATGCGTTGGGGGATAATTCGTGACGGACGTAATGTTACTTTGTATCCTGCTGCCATTAGGGAAGAAACAAAACTACGTTTTCCGTGCTATCTTTTTTCACTTAAGCTTTCTTTTTTGCTTGGAATCATTTAGACAACTGGAAATGGCTTTTCTTTGATAAGTTTTTCCTTGTACGGGTCTGAACAGAACTCCTGTCTGGAGACAACAGAAGTCTAATTTAGACAAAGTTCAGCGATGGCGCTTTGTTCTTCAAATAAAAAGCACTCAATTATAGTAAATGAACACATTCACTTTTCGAGCTTCATATCATTCATAAGTCAGACTAATCATAATTAAGACGAACGCATTTCTGCAAATTTTTTTCAATGTAGAATTAACCTCAAAGTGGTTTCGACGAGATATCTCGTCCATCAAGATCTGATCAATTTTATTTATGACGAGATATCTCGTCATCAAGATATCACCGACTTTTTTATAGTGAATCGGATTAAATTTCTTCTAATGATTGTGATTTTATTTTCTTCTAATGACGAGATATCTCGTCCAACAAGATCTGGTCAGTTTTGCTAATGACGTGATACATCGTCGAGAAAACCACCAGGTGGGTTAAATTGTGATTGGCTATTTTTTTTATCTCAATAAATTTACTACATAAAAGTAGTAAGAAAATAACCAGTCAGTTTAATTCAAGAACATCGAAAAAAAATTTGCCGCATAAA
Organism: Meta bourneti; assembly: GCA_933210815.1. NCBI lineage: Eukaryota > Metazoa > Arthropoda > Arachnida > Araneae > Tetragnathidae > Meta > Meta bourneti. The sequence continues at coordinate 76,782,859 of OW119928.1, forward strand.
AATAATAAGTCTGAAATGTTAAATCTTTCTAATTTTAATGATTGTGTATAACAGGTTTGATTGCATTCGATTCTATGTTAATCGCAAGTCATAAATTTGTTTTGTTAAAATGTGATATATATTGGACAGGCGTAACTTTTGATGGCACGCATGCGGCATGCCTGTATGAGATGATTAATTGTATGCGTAGTTTTATCTATATCCAATCGATATATCGCGATTGTAGAGAAAAGACATCGCTTTATCGCGGGGGCAGTGAAAAATTTACTTATTGAAGAAAAAGCGTAAATTATACATTATATCACACCCTTTCTTTATTTAAAATTACGTGCAACTACAATACTGTAGAATATTTTTGCATTTATGGTAGAACTTTTAGCAACCCCCTTTCTAACCCTTATGTCTGTAGATGGCTCCTATGAAATTTTGCATTGTAGCAGAAAGATTCACGGGATAAAGACTAAAATAACTGATTGTTACAAGTGACCTATGAACTCCTAATTCTCAAGAAACAGATTTAGATATATTGATATGAGAATGCTTTGATATTTGCAAGCTTAAAATTCATTTGGCGACAAGTAAAAATGAGTGATATAGACGCATGTGCAATATAACGAAGGATTCATGTAATAAATGCATCGTGGCTCGCAATCTTGTATTGTAGTGTCATTGACATTGTAATAAAAACGCGCTCTAGATTTTATAAACTTCTATCTGACGTATCATTACTCATGCGTACGAACACTTCAGAGGTCGGGTAATGATTTTTTCCTACTATTGTACAACATTATTTTAATGTGTTAGATGGAAATATTATATTTTCACGATTAATTTTATGCCAGGTTGAAGATATTTGCGTAAATAAATTAAAAATAATGACTTCCCGAAAATGCATGTGATTCTTATTTTATTCCACAAAGCTGATAGAATATTCATTTGTCATTTGAGGTACTTGGTACTTGGCACGGGATTCATATCGGATTACACTATCCTTAATTTTTGAACACGCATGTAGTTCTTAACTGGATGTATGTTTTCTTCTTCCGGTAGTTTCCTTATGTTTAAATTGGAAATACTCATAGATCTCTTTGCTCCTTTCAGGCTTTCACGTCACGCCAAAGATCTCTCTAATATGCCCGGAAAGCTGTCTCCTGATCGTCGTCGGGGTGATCATCGGGCTCCTCCTCTTCTACGCAGGGCTGACCAACGTGGGCCCCCTGACCCCCAACGTCTTCTTCCTGTACATGCTGCCGCCCATCGTGCTGGACGCAGGCTACTACATGCCAAACCGGCCCTTCTTCGACAATCTGGTCACCATCCTGTTGTTCGCTGTTGTAGGCACCGTCTTCAACGCCATGTCTGTAGGCATGTCCCTGTGGGCGGTGGGGCTGACCGGGCTGTACGGGGTGGAGATGCCCCTGCTGGACACGCTGCTCTTCAGCTCGATCGCTTGCGCCGTGGACCCCATCGCCGTGCTGGCCGTCTTCGAGGAGATACACGTGAATGAAGTTCTGTACATCCTGGTGTTTGGGGAGTCCTTGCTGAATGATGCTGTCACTGTGGTGAGTGAATTGCGAATTTCGTTCTCTCTTTGGATTGGGATTTTTTATAGCAAACCCCTCCGGCATTCCTCTTAGTTGCCCCACCGTTCCGACTAGCTCAATGGTTCTTAACTTTTTAGTGATCAGACCCCCTTGAATCTAAAAGTAAGTTCTTGAAAAATGTATTTCTATTTCTTTATTTAGGATATTACATCTACTGCAAGACTATTCATTGAAAAATAAACACATATATTTACATACACATACAAAACAATATTTCAATTTTTAATGGTTACGTTGTTTATTCATAATAATGCTTTTCAAGCGAGGCTCCTTTTTTGAAAGAGCCACGCGTAAGTCATCACTTGCCTTTAAGCGATTTCTGGCTTTTGTTTTTGCGTGCAAAACTGATGAAAATCCCATTTCACACAGGTAGGTGGTGGCAAATGGTAAAAGTGTCTGCAGTGCTGCTTTTTCCAGTTGTGTATAAGGTTCTAACTGTGAACACACCAGAATTGTTCCAAGTCCAGTTTTTCAGATTCCATTTGAATACGTGCATTGACTCGTATTTCAATAAGATCGTCTTTTATTAAATCGCTGTCGTCCATCGAAACTTCTCTCGCACCCCTGGAAATGCTTTCTCGCACCCCCAGGGGTGCAAACATCCCAGGTTAAGAACCACTGGACTAGCTGAAGTCACTACGGATGCAGGGAAGTCCTGGAGGAAAATTTGGCAAAGGTTTCGACAAGTTATTTGGGAGAATCGTGTTTCACAGGTTTGTGAGAACGAAAATCAGACATCGTTTCAGGCTGGCAATTTTCTCAGTGTTCATGTGACCGGAGGTAGGTGCCCTTCAGGTAGACCTTACGTGGACCCTAATTGGTGTCTTTGAAACAGGGGACGGATAGAGCCTTATCCCTATTTGTTCGTCCTACCATTTAGTGTCTGGCTCGGGCTTAAACTTACAGGGCTTAATTTCCACCTAGGCATCTATGTCTTATTTCACTAACCTGCATAATTCAACTTACATGAGCTTGCATGCCTTGTCATGGTTCTGATGCCTGAACCGTTCTCCGAACTCTTAGAGGTGGGCTAGGAATTAGGCCCCCGGCCTGCCAATAAAGGGCTTAAGGCCTCTCAAGTAGTGGCTAAGATGCATTTATTAAAAAGGACATCGAAAAAGAAGTAGAATGATAATACATAGTGCATGCGTTTTGCAGCAACAGAAGAAAAAATACAATTTGTACATATATTTTCAAATAACCGGCGTGTCCTGTATGTATTTTCTGACAGATAAAACAAAAAACTGTATATAGCATATACAGGGAATTTCAAACTCCGTGTACAAACTTTAAGAGGAGACAGAGAACACGTAATTAAACCCCATTCACGAAGGTATGTTTGTCCGCTAGCGCAAATGGGTGTTGTTTGCAGCAAGGCCATCGTCATTTTAGACGCTGATTCGTTCGGGTAATTCATCATTTCACGAATGCTGAAGTGGTGTCTGACATGCACCTAGAATATGTTCGGTTAATTATTACTACTAAGAAAATTTTAAATAATTTAAATTTAAATTTTGAATCAATTTTTCTCTTCTGATCCTAATACAAACCGAATTGGAGAGCAGACAATTTTCAATATTCAAAGTTCTATAAAATCACTGGTCGGTTGGTTGATTTTGGGGCACGCCATATTTGGCCAAGCTGAGCCAAACACAAGACAGACAGCTTCAAGTAAAAAAATGACGTGATAGAGAAAAAGAAGGATTGGGGAACAGATTGGGGTAGTGGGAGAAAGCAGAAGATCGCTTGGGTATCCCGGGAGCTCTACCCCCGTGTTTACTAACAGTAGACCCCATGGGAAAAGAAAAGATCACAAGAGTACCTTACCCTAGTAAAGCCCGTACACACCTGAAGGAGATGTGTCCCTAAGGGCAATAAAATCACTGGGGAAAATACTCAACATAGATATCAGTTCCACTTTGAATATTAGTCAGCGAATGTTTAAGCGGTATCAGTTATGATCTGTATATTCTGTGAGGATTCATTCATGGACCCCTCAATTATCCCTCCCAAAGGCAAACTCGCCGACAGGTCGTAAAAGAGCCGGACAATACATTTCCATCTCTCTGGCGCCAAAGGCAAACTCGCCGACAGGTCGTAAAAGAGCCGGACAATACATGTCCATCTCTCTGGCGCCAGACGGTCGGGACTTGGATCGAAGAGGACAAAAGGGGATTCGTTCCGGAAAGAGCCCAGGTGTTTAGGAGTGCACCTGCCAGGTGATTAAGTCCACCTGCTAGGTAATCAAGCCACCTGCGCTAAGTAGCTGATTACGTCAGAGAGTCTCTACCGAATCAGCAACCTCAAAAATGGGCAAAGTAAAAACGAACCAATTAAAAGTAAGAACCAATCAAGAACGAACGAATCGAGAACCACCAGCGAACAAAGGCTGGGAGGTTTCAAAAGGAAAAGCAGGGAGTCGAATCGTCAGTTCTTGCTTGTGATCTCGATCGATCAGCTTAACTCAGCGACCCTTTGAGCGGTCACTCCTTAGGGAGAAAATATATTTTTTGAAGACGGTTCTCTCAACCTGAGAGGACGCGTTCTTGTAGCCGGCGTAGGCTGCCCATCTCGAGTCTTGTTTGTTTCCCGAGCTAGCGTCTTAGCTCAGTGACCCTTTGAGCGGTCAACCCCATTAAGGAGCTCTTAATAATTTGGAAGACGGTTCTCTCACCCTGAGAGGACGCGTTCTTGTAGCCTGGCGTAGGCTGCCTATCTCGAGTTCCTGCTTATTTCTCGTTCGAGACTTGAACCAGCGACCCCAGCGGAGCCGTGCCTGTCTTGTGCCGATCCGACGACCCCAGCGGAGCCGTGCCTGTCTTGTGCCGATCCGACGACCCCAGCGGAGCCGTGTTGTCTTGTACTGACCCGACGACCCCAGTGGAGCCGATCCCTGATTGTGCCGAACCGACGACCTGCGGAGAGTTCGGTACCGACTTCTCGTCCGGCAGTGAACCTGCCTTGTCCCGTCGTCCAGTGAGGATCCAGTGCTGATCTTGTGAAATCGTCACCCGACGAGTAGAGTTTCATCTAGAGACTGTTGAGATACCTTTCTCCAACTCAGAGACTTTCGTACGTCCTGAGATTTCGACACCCTGTCGCATCCAGTTAGCAGAGGCATAGAAATTCGTGAAAGTGTCGTGTAAATAGATTCTAATATAGTCAAGGAATTGTTTTAAATAAAATTATCGTTTGTTATTTAAGCCAGACTGTTCTCTGTAGATTTGAATCTACCACGCTACCCAGAGAATCACTACAATTCTTACCATTTATTCAGAAATAGAAACTGGAAACAATGATATCAAGTATCATGACCTCAGCGTTATAAGGCTACTTACTGTCTTAAAACACGATTGGCTAAAACTGTCGGTTTAGATGCAGTTTTACACACGCGTTCCGTAAAACGAGAGATCTCGTCGTTTAGTGAACTTAGAAACAATGTATGCGTGGTTTGAGTCTCACAAGTGAAATATAATAGCTGTACTTAGGTAAATATTGCTATTATTTGGAAGAATAGAAGGTTATGGAGGCTAAACAATACCTACAAGAATCATACAATAGGAATGTTTTTATTACTAGAGCTTATTTTGAGAAACAGGTCTTTCACCGTTCTCCCATAATTAGATAAAGAGTTTGCTTCTTTTTTTAGATTTTCCAATGAATGCATTAAATAAAGAGTGTAGGAAAAATACGAGGTTTTTCTGCGAAGCTGAATGTAGGCGGCTGCAGAGTATCTGCGGCTGAACGTGTTTCCTGTACGTATCCCGACGTGTCGGCTTGTTTTTCGAACACGATTTCAGCACGTAGCCAAAAAAATTCCAAAGAATGAATTCCAAATTAGTTGATTGGTCAAAGTCAATGAGATTTCACGCAAAACGTCGCCAGAAAGGGTGATATATTATGTTTTAAGGTAACCCCAATATATATCATGCGAGACCTTTTAGGTGCAGACTTATTAAGACCAGGGGCCACATAGATTCACTGTGACTTATTGTAGGGCCGCCAACTATGAAAGTTCTCAGTTCTTGCAAAGAAAAAAAGAAAAAGAATTTAATTTGATGCGTGACATTGCATTGATTTAACAATTTTTTAATATTTGGTTCGATTTTTGTAATAGCCAAGCGCAAAATTGGTTCTAAATTTCCATTTGTCAAGCGGTTCCTATTCTTCGATTTGTTAATATTCATGACTGAAAAAGTTTGTTCACAGATATGTATGTTGACCCAATGAGGCTTTAATACATTATCTAGCAACGAAGTTTTAACCTAAATTACCTATCGTGGGACTTGTTAGAGTTAAAATAAGTCATGGTGAGGCGGGCTGCCAGCAAATCAACGGAGGGCTGCATGAGGCCTGCGGGCCGCGGTCTGTACATCCCTGGTTTAGGTAGAGCAAGTAAAATATTCGCTGGTTTGTTTGTTTAGTTTCACTGAAAATCCCTCTCCTTAGACAGCTGTAGTGAACGAAATTTCTAGTTGCAATAGGACTAAATATGAATGAAAATATTTTGTATTTGAATAAACCCTAACTTTGCGCTGTTCGAGATGTAAACATTGCCAAGACAATCCAGGGCAAGCAAAATATTGTTATGTTTTGAATGCCAAAAACCTTAAAGTGCTTATAATTGGGTGTTTTTTATTCCTACTAAATTGAAGGCAGTGTTATATTTATGAAAGGAACGAGAAAAACGGTTCTATTAAAGAAAAAATATTTCGAGAACTTTCGTTGTTTCACGAACGATCAAGGTTCTCTGCAAATATAACATTCTTTTGTATCAAAATATTATCTTAATGAAACCATTGAAAGAATATCGGGGGCACCGTGTTTGTATTCAAAGTAATTGATGAGTGCTATTCTTGATACGACCGTCAGATCTCAAGCTGTGACCTAGTAACATTACTTGGCAATGAATCGCTATTGTAACAAGTGACACATTTACACTCCCTTATGAAATCAAACACGCAATTATATAAGGTTCATTTTATAAAGTAAATTACGGAGCAATTACGGAAATGTTCGCTTGCACCGCATTGAGTAGAGATATCACTATATTTGGTTGGTTCCCCTTACCTCTTTTGAAATGAAGAATGATGTATATCTTTGAAAAGTAGTCAATGGGGGAAAGAAAGTTTGTTTACTCTTTATTTAAAATGTTTATTTTTGAAAAATGGACTGTTCGCGCCGTGTTGTTGGCGTAACCCTTTAATTGGCGTAAATTTTCATGTGCTTAGCAAGCGCCAAGATAATTGCCAACCTGTCAGTAAGTAATCTCTCGACGTGATAAGTAGATGTCGCTAACGTTCCTTCCCTGAAACCATTCTCTGTATACTCGGGATATTACAGTAATTAGAATCTGCACCTAGGATTGTACAGTAAATTTATGTATTTAGAATAGTACAGTTATTAGAAACTGTGTACCTAGAATAGTATAGTAATTAGAATTTATGTATTTAGAATAGTACGGTAATTTATAATCAATGCCAATAAACATACAGTCCACTAAGTTTTGTATTTTAGTGTGAGCCACGACAGACGAAGTTGGCTGTGCATAGCTTTGAAACATAATTATTCAAAATTTAATATCTCTCTCTATGTGTTTGTAATAATTAATAAATTCAGAACTATAGGAATTGCCATTAGTGAATCCAGGATTGAGTTCTGTTGGTGAAGATCTGAGAAAATTGAGGAGATTTTGGTGTAAATTTTCTGTCCGTCTTTACATGATAACGTCTTCAATAAAAATTATTTAAAATTTTATTCTATGTAATGCTAGGTACTTTGTAGACGGCTCGGGGTCGGGAATCAATATCTACAGGTTTTTCACTAACCGCCGGTCATAAATATCGGGTCATTTATTGGATAGATCTCCTTTCCGTCTACATGGTTTTAAGGGGGCACAACGACCTCCCCTTTCTCTTCAATTAACTGTCCCTGAGTGTCAACTGGAGTGACGAGATATGGAAGAAGATTTCTAACACTCTAACTGTATGGAGGTATTCTTGGCGAGCGGTCACCGCCAGTTTTGAGTCGATCCCGTAACATCTTAATCCCTTTCCACAGCACCCACGGTCAAGAGATCCTTGTATACTATATTTTTATGCTCCATAATACAATGAATTCAAGTGTAAATAGTGTAAATACTTCTGTACAATAAATATTTATCTTGATTGAATCGGTGAGTGCAGAAACCACATTAATCCAAACAATTTTGGAAACTGACTTTATTGCACAAAGGGACTTGTCTAGGGTTGGCACACGATGTGTAAAGAAATCACATTGGTTCGTGGCTTCAGTTAATAAAAACAATTCCACCAAAAAATGCGTTGGATGCAGAAACCACAGTCACCTTTTCTTATGTGGTTTCTAAACCCAGTTTTCTTAAATTTGAAAATTGGAACTCATGTGGTTTCTGCTCTCAGCGACTCTATTGTACTTTCACTGTACTGTGTCGTTTGCAGCACACCATTCGACCAAGTACGTTATGACCTGTAAAAGAATTTTACCGACTAAAGATTAAATTTGATCTCCTGCCCAATAGCTTCAGGTTCAATCCCCCATTACAAGCACGTCTTGTTCCCCAATGTCACCCTCTCCCCGGCTTTTGTTTCAGTGTACTCACCGTGCCTACTTCTACCGATGATGTTCACCACGCATCGGTAAACATCAAACAATTTCCTCGATTTGCATCTGTGCCGGTCGCTTCCATCCCACAACGCGGAACACGTACAAACCGACGCATTCTTCCATCTCACCTTGTCCTGTCTTTCTTCCCACAGGTGCTGTACCACATGTTCGAGGGCTATGCGGAGATGGGACCCAAGAACATCATCACGGTGGACTACCTGGCGGGGGTGGCCTCCTTCTTCGTGGTGGCGCTGGGAGGCACCCTGGTGGGCATCCTGTGGGGGCTGCTGGCCGCCTTCGTGTCCAGGTTCACTCACCACGTGCGGGTCATCGAGCCCCTCTTCGTCTTCGTCATGTCTTACCTGTCCTACGTCAGCGCTGAGCTCTTCCACTTCTCTGGAATCCTGGCGTAAGGATCGTTTGGTTTCATCTTTTGCCCTTCACCTTTTTAACTTATAAGTTATACCTGTTTTGTTTGATCTATTGCACTATAACGTTGAAGTTTTAACGCTGATTTCGTTTATCATGTGTTTGGATCTATCTGGTCCTTGCGCCATTAACCCACCAAATGGTATAGACGAGATATCTTGTCCATCACAATCTGACAAATTTTGCTAATGACGAGATACTTCGTCATCAAGATGTTGCCGATATTTTTTATACTGACTACATCAAGATCTGGTTCGTTTTTTTCTAATGACGAGATATCTTGTGGGTCACGACTTGGTTCGGTTTTGCTAATGACGAGATACTTCGTCATCAAGATGTTGCCGATATTTTTTATACTGACTAGATCAAGATCTGGTTCGTTTTTTTTCTAATGACGAGATATCTTGTGGGTCACGACTTGGTTCGGTTTTGCTAATGACGAGATACTTCGTCATCAAGATGTTGCCGATATTTTTATACTGACTAGATCAAGATCTGGTTCGTTTTTTCCTAATGACGAGATATCTTGTGGGTCAAGACTTGGTTCTGTTTTGCTAATGACGAGATACTTCGTCATCAAGATGTTGCCGATATTTTTATACTGACTAGATCAAGATCTGGTTCGTTTTTTTCTAATGACGAGATATCTTGTGGGTCAAGACTTGGTTCGGTTTTGCTAATGACGAGATACTTCGTCATCAAGATGTTGCCGATATTTTTATACTGACTAGATCAAGATCTGGTTCGTTTTTTTCTAATGACGAGATATCTTGTGGGTCAAGACTTGGTTCGGTTTTGCTAATGGCGAGATACTTCCTTGAGGGTTAAAGTCCATTTAACCAACAAAACAACCTAGCATAGGGATAACTTTTGATTATACGTATAGCGGGCTCTTATGTGGGGTTATTTATCATTAAAATATTTATTTACAACACAATTACAGATTGCAAAGCAAAGAATAGCACTAAAAGCGAATAGAGAGTACTCAAGTACATAGCAGCTGTCTTAGCTTGGAGAGATAATTGAAGCTTGCGGTTGTATTTATACTAGTTTTTTTAGATATTTCATAGAAAACTATATATCAATGAAGCTATAATATAGTATGCTCAAGGACAGCGATCTGTGTCGAAGTGATTTTCTCCTCTTACCCCTCTAAGTAGTTTCGACGAAATGTATCGTCCATCCAAATCTGACCAATTTTGTTAATGATGAGGTATCTCGTCGTCAAGAAATTACCAATTTTTTTATGATGGCGAGATCAATATCTGGTCAGCTTTCTTCTAATGACTAGATATCTTGCCTATCAAGATATGGTCAGTTTTGTAATGACGAGATACCTTATCGAGACAACCACTAGGAGGGTTAATAAACTTATAGATCTTTTAATGAATGTGTGGCCTCTCTTTAAGTGGGTTGTGCAAAAATGTGTGGATGTATATGAGGTGTAACGTGAACTCGACCCCATGGTACACCAGGTAACTCTAAGAATTCCGCCCTTGGAAAGTCATAATGATTAAGTTCAATTGGCCGGGCATTGGAAAAAATAAAAGATCTTTCTTGTAAAATTCGGATTTAACTTCTATTGATGATGGAGCTCCGCTTCCAATTTGATTGATTTTAGACACATACACCCCTTAACGTTAAATTTCTGCCTCTTTTCTCTAATTGATGGGTCTCAGATGCCTTGTAAATAGTTTGTGCTTGTCAGTATAAATATCACTAGATGTTTCTTAATTGTAATTCATTACTGGATGTTCACGATTATCATTTTGGTCTGGACTATTCTCCACTAGTAAAAGCTAACTTAACCCTCCTGGTGGTTGTTGTCTTGACGAGGTATCTAGTCATTATCAATGACCAGATCTTGATGGACACGATATCTCTCATTAGGAAACACTGACCAGATCTTGATTTCGTCATCATCAAAAAGTCGGCAATCTATCTCGTCATTAGCAAAATTGGTCATATCTTGATGGACGATATATCAAAACCACTTGGAGAGTCAATGTCTTTTTCGTAACAACCAATCCGCCTAGCGTCGCCAGATTGATTGACCCTGGAGAACTTCTATTTAATCTGAGTCAACCATTTTCGAAACACGAGGGTCTGAATTCCTTTCTAGTATCTTGGAGGGAACTGGTTTATATTTACGTATCGACGTCAAGGAACTCAGTATCTAGCCACACATCATCACCGTAGAGATTTGAACTCGTATCCAATAGCTTCAGTACACTTCTGCCTAAATGATTGCATTAACCAATCGGAAACTGGCAGCGGTAACAAAGCTATTCCGTCTATTGATCTACACACTAGACTCTAATTACGGCTACTGGGCCGAATCAACCAGAATCGTGGATCTATTAGCTTAATCCTCGGCGGGTGGGTCTATGGATGAACTCTTTCTGGTGGGAAGAGGAAGTTGGGATGTTTGACGACAGATTAAGGGCACTGGGCTTAGGCCACTTTATTTGAGGATATAGATTTGTGTTTCTTGGGTGGGGAAGCGTCGATACGCTTTTCGATCGGACAATGTAAAGTATGAACCGGTGGACACTAAAAAAGGAAGTTGGGTACAGTTTTAAAGTTTTGAAACATAATTATATGATTTAATCAGAACATATATAAGGTTTTCAAAACTTCCTCAAGTTTAAGCCTCCTGGTGGTTGTCTTCACGAGATATCTCGTCATTGACAAAACTGACCAGATCTCTACGGATAAGATATGTCGTCATTAGAAAGTAACTGACCAGATCTTGATCTCCTCATTAGCGAAATTGGTCATACCCTGATGCACGAGATATCTCGTCGAAACCACTTGGAGGGTTGAGAGGAGGTAGAGAACATAAAAATGAAACCCCGTATTCTTAGGGGACAAGCTTAAAAACTTCATGTGGTTATATGCTAGAGTGGATTCGTTAGACAAGCGTGTCAGTTGGCCACTTCGTGCGGTAATCCAAAAGTCGATGCTGTCAGGCGTGCATGACTGTTAGTGATCAATTTCTGTGAAAATGTATGACTACTGTCAAACTATAAAATTCGGGCTAGACGAAATAATTTTCAAGCACTCGGCTGCCTTTCCTTTTGCATCTTAATGAACCTCTAGCACACTTGGGTGGCACAAGCAAATGTACATCCCTGTATGAATGCGGCTTAATTTTGTGTTTCTTACCACTCCTTTACTCTCCAAGTGATTTATATGATATATATTGTCTTCAAGATCTAACCAATTTTGCTTATGACCAGATATCACGTCAAGATGTTGCCTATTTTTTATGACAAGGTCAAGATTTGGTCCTTTTCTTCTGACAAGACATTTCGTCCATCAAAACCTGGTTAGTTTTACTAATGAAGAGATACCCCGTCGAGACAACCACGATATATATATATATATATATATATATATATATATATATATATATATATATATATATATATATATATATATATATATATATATATATATATATATATATATATATATATATATTTGAAACACCCTATATATATGTGTGTGTGATAATCAACATTTGTTAAAATCAAAAGTTATTCTGTGAATGCAACATTGAGTTTTGTGAGTTACGATTTGAGTTAATTTAGGAATTTTGGTCTAAATTTTTTATGTCCGTAAATGATTCCGTTTGTAAAAAATATATTTAAAATGTAATACTGTATAATGATAGGCATCTGTAAGGCAATCAGAATTTTTAAAAGTATTTAATACGGTCAAAGAAAGTATTAGAGAGAAGAAAAATATCCGCGAAATTATATAACTAAGCAGAAAGGAAAAAGTTCTTAGTAAAATAATCAACAACCGCAATTTTGGAACAGACAACTGAAACGGTTGATTATGCCTTAAGTGAAACTATGTTGATCATACTGTTGTGTCAATCTATGAGCTTCTAAATTGCTAAGAAATGTTCAGTCTCGCATACTCAAAATTTAATTCCATGTATTTGTTTTTGAACTCACGATAATCTTCATAATATTTTTCTTAAGTGTGAAGAAGAATTACTTTCTTTTCCAGTTTGACGTTCTGTGGCATCACTATGAAAAATTACGTGGAGGAAAACATTTCGTACAAGAGTCACGTGACAGTGAAGTACGCCATGAAAATGCTGGCGAGTTCTTCAGAAACCATCATCTTCCTCTTCCTGGGGGTGTCTACGGTCAACGACAACCATGAATGGAACACTTGGTTCGTTGTCATGACGATCTTTTTCTGCACTGTTTACAGAACGATCGGTGAGTGCTCTTAAACATGCCTTCTTCATACCTCAGAATTCATCTTCGAACACTGCCTAGAGAATATTTTCCATCACCAAGTGTATAATACTTTCAACACATTGTCGTTACGAATAGGCCGTTGTGTTGCTCTAGTGAGACGTTAATTAAAATACCTACCTACCATTGTAGTTACGAATGAAAGTGTTGATTTATTACAGCTAGTTTCCCAAAATACCTTTTCAACCTCTCTTCATTTTCTGGAATAGCCCATTGTGTTGCTCCAGTGTGACGTTAATTGAAATACCCAACCCAATACCCATTTTCTGGAAAGTTGGCTGTGATTCAATGGGTTCGCCCTCTGTGCTAGCAACCTGCATATTGTAGACGGCGCAGGTTCGATTCCTGTAACTTACCTGGGTGTACATCTCTCTTCTGTGTCAGTGAAGCATTCTATAAGTATTACTGCACCTTGTCTTGCAGCTGAGCCAAATATCTCTTGCCCCATAAAAACTCAACCAACCTAACCAGCCTTGGCATTCTATAACATGTAAAACTTTGGAAGATAAGTAGATTTCGATGTTTTAACCATAATACAGAAGTTGGTTGGCTGGTAGTTGAATTTACGTCGCACTGAAGCAACATAACGTCATAAAACAAAACAGGTTCCAAGTTATGTAAGGAATTTTAAATGAAAACGGTTTCTCTGACTTCTTTCTTCACTGCTCTTTGTGATGTCTGGCGATCATTTAACTGAAACGTGTAATTTTAGATTGACATATGATGCATTTCCACGATTTCCAATGACGCATTTTCTGTCGCAACATTTCGTTTCGTATACCACGTGCACTGTTTTTACACCAAAAATACCAGAATTAGTCATTCACGCGAACAAACAATTCATTTCCTTCTTTCTAAAATTCACCTCAATTAAATGTATAATTTGTTGACTTGTCTGTCTTGTGTTTGGCGCAGTTTGGCCTATTATGGCCCTTGCTCTCCCCGTAAAACCTAAAACCAACCAACCATATTCTCTGGAATCACCTCTAAGCCATTGGTTTTAAACCAGTGGTACATGAAATACTATCTAGAGCTCCACGATGAAATTTACTCTACAGTAAATTTATTGCCTCGCAGTTTAAACTTATTGCCTACGGCAGTCCCTTTGCTTATTTTTGAGGACGCAGTAACCCAGTTGATAGAGTCGCAGATTACAATCGGAGAGTTGCGTGTTTGTAACTCCATCCAACCAAAGACCGTCGTGTATTTTGGGGTTGGTAACTTTAAATCTGCCGTGACCTCAAATGTTCTCACGTTGGCGTGGTGTGGAAGTTTGAAGATTGGGGTGCCAGCTCAGGTGTTGACCTCGTCATCTCACCGTGGCTTAAAATTACGAGATCTTTCCCTTCGGGATTGATCCCGCACGGTCTGAAATAGCTCGTGGTGTTGCTCCAGTGCGACGTTACTTCAATTGCCTACCTACCTGAAATCTTTATTCTTCTGTCAAAGGCGTGTGAACTCTGACAACTCTTTATACTGTTCTCGAGGTTATCAAGTTCACTTTAAAAATCTTTTGTACCCCTTGCGAGACTTACACGTTTAGCCTTCCAATACCTTTATTTTTCCCGCCACTGTCCTCTCAAAGTCGAATTCCATTAAAAGATTCAGTTCTGATTCTGTCTTATTTAACACATTCGGCATACATGTTAATCATAAGGAATGATATAAATTGTAACTCTAGTTTGAATAAAAATAGGTTAAAAGGAGTCATTGCCAGTTTTATATTAGTAAACTATTAATCAACAGAGGCAACCTATATATCCATTACCTAGCCTTAGGGTTGTCAACAATTACCTAAGTTTATTTACGTGTAACGTCAATTCACTTCTTTCTAGGTGTTGTGATACTAACTGCAATCGCTAACAGATTCCGGATGCACCGCATCGACAAAGTGGAACAGTTCATCCTAGCTTACGGCGGTTTAAGAGGAGCTGTGGCTTTCGCCCTAGTCCTCATCGTATCGGACAGAATCATCCCCACCAAGAACATGATGGTCACGACCATCATAGCTCTCGTTTTCTTCACCGTCTTCATACAGGTAAAAGGCCATTGTTATAATCAAATGAAAACCTAACTGCGAGATATATTACTACGAGAGGTATTTTAAATGTAACTATAGACGTGAATTGCAAGTAGATTGAGCATTGCAATTGAGAGGAGCTTCAAAAAGTGCGACTAACATTCGACTAGTAATCATGTGACTGCTCTGTGAAAAATTTACTTGTTTGACGTCTTATCGCCTCGTTTGGCGATATAAAACCTTATGACATGGTAGGTGTGTGAAGACGCATTTCTATGGAGTGGCGATAAAACTAGTGAAATCGACAGTCTGTCGCGAAGATCAATCAGATGATGAAAAAATGGATGGTCGTCTTCTCCCTTACCGTGGACCAATCAGATGGTGAATGGTCGGTTCCACCCATAGACGAAAGTAGTCTGAGGGTTACGTTACTACTAGTCTTGGTCACATGATCCTGGGCACATTAAAAGGTTGCTCACTCTACTTTTATATTTCTTCTATGGTTAGAAATCATACGTAGAAGACTGCAGGTTGCATATACGGGTGAATCCCTCTGGGGAAAGGTTCTACTCTCTCAGGTGCGACCATCTATGCTAGTACACATACACTAACTACAAGTTCAGCAGAAGTGACGATTACATATCTGAGAAGGAATGTTTAAGAGTAAATGAATTTGTCATCAAATTAAAGAGATAGATGCATCAATATTATGAATTATTTAATAAAAACAATATTTTGCATTAAAATATTTTACTTGATATTTCTAAGCCTGTTAGGAAACATATAACAGTAGGGAAGCACTAGTTCTTCAACGGGTGTGTTACATGGTTTCTTTAAATTTATTATTTTACTTGAAAATCAAGATATAATGTTCTCACTGCAATGAAATATGTTGCTTTCTTTACTTAAACGTGTTCCTGTATACGGAATTGTAAAATACTTTTGTGCATTAAACACGACATTACCCATGGATCAATCTAATTTTAAATGTTCCCATCGCTGTCGAAAGGGAGAACGCAATCGTACATTATTCTGTAAAATAAAAATCCCTGGTGAATTCTCGCGCTACTTACGAAAGATGAATGGTTTTTCTCACTCAAAGCTATGAAATTAATTGAAGTAAACAATCGCTTTCACTTGACGAATTCCTTGTTCCTTGGAATTAATGTTACCTGGAATTGTTGTAGGAAACGTCGACTTAAAAGATTACAGACTTTCTGTGTGTGTGAATCTTCTGCTTAGTAACTTCCTGTAATCGCAGCTATTTTAAATTGAATGTTTACCGCTGAATTATAAGATCAGAAATTAATGATAAGGAAACGTATTTTTGCTAAACATATTATAACGGATTGCCGATTAACCCTATTTTCTTTTTAAATACTTTGCAGGGTATGACTATTGGACCTCTCGTAAGGATATTGAATGTTCCAACAAAAAATAAAATCAAGTTATCCATGAATGAAAGAATAATCACAAGGGTAAGTAAGAAATGAATTGCTAGCTTTTTAATTTCTCACTTATGGTATATTCATTACACAATTTAAAGACTACACTCTTATTTCAAGTTGAATTACAACTAGAGTAAACAACTCTCCCATATTTCCCAGAAACTTCTGTATTAGACCTATTTTTTTAGATTCCCTCGGGGCTCTCGTATTAACCCTCTTTTCTCAAGTATGTTTCATTAACAATAAGGATCGCTAAATTTAAATTATACATATTTCCCCTAGATACATTCCTATATAAACTACCGTTATTATCGACAATTTAGACTTAGGTACGAAAAATTACTTGTAATAATCGATAGAAAGTTTAGCATATACTAAGTATGGAATAAAGTTGATTCAATATTTCAGTGATTTCACCCTCCGAGTCCTGAAACGCCTAAACTGCCTTTATCAGCAGAGGCGGATTGGAGCGCTTTCTGTTCCATTGTAGGGTTGCAAATAGTTACGTGAGGGGTCATCTCGTGTTTACTTGGGGCAGTGGTAAGAGGTCAAAGGTTTTCCATTCACATTTTACAGTGATGTATTGCTGTTACTACGAAATAGCTTTAAAAAATGAATAATTTGATGTGCCAAACTTTAATAAGATCTTAGACTTTGTTTTATGCATCCCGTGTTCAAATGCCCTTATTTAAAGTGTTTTTCCACTGATGGGTAATAAAGGGAAATCAAAGCAACTTGGAACTTATTAAATCAGAGCAATTAATTGATCATAGTTGAAATTTGCACAAAATAAATTCTCAATTCTGCAGCATCAGTGGACAAATACATGTGGGTTAGCATTGGGAAACATTCAAATTTGTAAATTTTTATTTTATTTTGTGATCTGTTTATTATATACAATCTAAATCAATTAATATTTTGTTTAATGTTATCCATTCCATGAACATTTGTTAGACTGATGCCGCACCGCTAAAAAATGCTCAAAATTTGTCGCGACAAAATCCCCTTTAAATTCAGAGTCAAAAGTTGGTCAACCTCATTATAAAAAGAGCAATGTGTTATTGGTTTATGTAGCTTTAGGGACTATAGTACACAGAGTCCCACTTTCGATTGCCCTGAGTGTATTTTTCTAAACTGCGTCAGTAAAACTTTCCTTGCGTGTACATGTCCATTACATGTCTGTCTTGTGTTTGGCGCAGCTTGGCCCAATATGGTCCTTGTGCCATTTCCCTCAACCAACCCACTTTCGCTTTAGTAGTCCGAAAAATTCTGCATGGATTCCTATGTTCGTTTCTTTGTTTGAACAATATCCAAACGCAGGCTACACAAACAATTACAATTGGAATATCAATCTCAGTTGAGTGAATGGCCGCTAAAAGATTTACACAGGATATTTAGTTTGATTAAACAACCTGAATAAACGAAGTTTCTTTTCCACTCGTTAGTGATGTTCCATTTATAACTTCCATACCATATGCGTGTTTAGATATTTGTTCGTTGTGTCGTTCTATTTTGACTTTTACGTTAAAAATTTTAAAGTTGATCTAGGACTCCTTAAATTAATTTAATTCGTCCAGTTATGTGCGCTGTTCGTTCCGTCGGTGTGCTTCGTTCGTTAGTATTTTTTGTTCGTCCGTTTTTCTCTATTTTTTACTTCGTCCAATGATGTTTTGTTCTCCATATATTTATTCTTCCCATCGTTACGCTTCATTCATTCGCTTACTTTTTCTGACCACGCTTAGCTTTATTTAATTTTATTCAATGGCGTAATCTGTTCGTTTCTTGTATTCGTTCCATCAGTATGCTTCGTTCGATCGCGTTATTTTTGTTTGGTTAATGCTCTCTTTCTATTCTTACTCGTTCGTCAGAGCACTTTTCTGATCACGCTTTAACTTTATACAACTTTATTCGATGGTATAATTTGTTCGTTTCTTGTATTCGTTCCATCAGTACTCTTCGTTCGATCTCGTACTTTTCGTTCGGTTAGTGCTCTCGCTGTATTCTTGAACTTCGTTCAATGGTGTACTCAGTCCAATCCATGCATCACTATGCTTCGTTCGTCTGAGTATTTGTATAACGTATAATAGATATCTATATTTGTCAAACTATTGCTATTTTAGAAGTTTGATTTATTTAAATGTTTAATTACGTGTTTAATTAATAATGTTTTACTGGCAAACAATTTTATTCGGAAATAATTTAAATTTCTCTTTTCAGTCCATGGATCATCTGATGGCAGCTATTGAAGACATTATTGGTCAAACCATGGGCAACTATCATCTTAGAGACAAGTAAGTCCTTTTAAGTTCACTTTAAAAACAACGCAATACAAAAAGCAGAAGAATATCCAGAATTAAGGAAAGGAATGTCCCTTCGTATAAAACGACTCAAAAGTACTTTGTGGACTAAAATTCCAAAGTGAAATTTTGAGTTAATTTTTGCATAGATGAAACAATCGTAAATTGCTTTTAAAAAAAACCTTTCAATCGTATTACAACAGGTTTTTCGAAACAACGGTGGGTGCTAATAAAAATTCCGAGTAAACGCATTTCTATGGAAGCTTTTATTGGAAAAATCTAATTTAACGTTTGATTTACTTTTTCCACAAATTAAATTTCAATCTGAAATATATATATATATATATATATATATATATATATATATATATATTTCAAAGCACTAGTGGTCAAACCTAACCGATACAAATTTCTCTATACAATACTAAGTGGATAAGCATTGAAATTGGAGCTGCGTTGGGATGACTCCTCAATAATCATAGAATTTGAATGAATGGTGATAATTTCAATAATTTTACTCATAAATATATGGGAAAAAAGTTTAAAACAGGCTTAAAATTGTGATATACATCAGGTTCTGTGAATCACAAATTTCAAGGTTCACCATCTTACCTTAATAGATTCAGCATTAAATCAAGCCCTAATTGCGTTATGGTAAAATTGGCATTTGAAAGCACCGAGTGATGTTAATTTCTACTTTTGGCGTGCAACTATTACAAGAAACAAGAAAGCAGAGTTAAATGATAAAAACCTTAAATAATCTTCGCCACAACCTGAATAAAATCTGTGAAACTGTTGAACATGTCTCTCTCATTATGTACTTAAGCATTTTTACATGTCACTCTTAAACCTTCAATCCAATCATTCTTAACCCTCCTGGTTGTTTTCTCTGAGGTATCACATCATTAGCAAAACTGACCAGATCTTGTAGTGAGAGATATCTCGTCATTAGAAGAAAACACGATCGCAATGATTAAAAGAAAACTGGTCAGATCTTGATCTCGTCATCATCAAAAAATCGGCAATATCTTGATGACAGAGCATCTCAACATTAGCAAAATTGGTCAGATCTTGGACGAGATAACTCGTCGAAACCACTTGGAGGATTAAACCTACATGGAAAAACATTCTTACGCTTCGTGTATTGGAGTAACGCCCTAGCCTTTCTTAATTTTTCAATTTTCGCCAATATACTCGTTTAAATGCCAAATTGTGAATCATCCTTTGCTCTTAAATAGACGCTTTTGCTTTTATTTTATTCCATCTCATTATCTCTTGTTACTTTAATTGCAGGTTCAAGTACTACAACAATAAGTATCTCCGTCCCATTCTCACCCGAGAGCACCACAATCGGGAGCCCAAAATCTTTGAAACGTATTCGAAGCTTAACGTTGCGGACGCCATGAATCTGGTGAAACAGAACTCGAATCTGATGCCGCTTCGTAACGAGCTTGGAACATCCCTCTCTTCCATATTCAGAACTTACACTCAAATGAATATGGACAAAAGGTGCACATGGTTCTTTACTTTCTTTGACTTTTTGCACAAATCTTTCAAGTTTTATACCTTACAATGCTTATTTCAAAAACATCGGTTGTGAAACATGGGAGAAGAATAGGGAAACCGACGACATAATGAATAACATGAAGAATAGTAGTGAACTCCGATGGGGGTTGCATATATTATTTTAAGTAACGTATCAACATATTAAAACAACTTTCTGCTGTCATTGTGGTCTTCAGCTTTTATTAAAAGGTATCGCACACAATGAACTAAAATTTGTAATTTTAACACACTTTCAAAATGTATTTTAATTTATATCTAAAAGTATTTATTTTTCCTGCAAAAAAATTCCCAAATTTACCGATTTAGGCTGACTTACTCAGCCTGTATAGAAATATGACGCTGCAGTACCTAGAAGCAAGAATCGAATGAATATGTTGAGGAAATGGTTGCTCATAATAAATGAATTTTATACTGTGGTTGGAATTGGAAAACCAGTTATTCATGAAAGAACTAGTTTATTTTTTCACCCCTTGGATCCCGAAAATGCTGACGATGGAACACAATGGAGTTCGGAAAATTTTGTACGGAGCATCTCCACACTGATGCTTTCCTATAACCCTTAATCACAAATGACGAAACGCAAGTCAACGAAACATTGCACCTCCAAAAACTAAAATTTAAAAAATACAAATTCTGATGCCAAGCGAGAATTCACTTAAACTTCGCTCGCAGAAACACTGACCACAAATCTTTTAATCTATTGTTAATCTATTACCTTTCCAGTGTTGTTCTGAAATACGCTACTAGTCACTATGCAAAAGCATAGTCTATGTTGCCTTTAATACTTATGTATTTTGTTTTAATTTCTGTCTCAGCCCAACTGAAGAGAAGGGTGACAGGCTGACGACGGACATCCCTCGCAACAATTCAAGCTTTTTGAACGTGGACATTGCCGAACTGGAATACTCACCAAGCAACAAAGACTTGGCAGACGCACAGCTCCACCATATTCTGTCGGATGCCATGTTCAAACCGACGAGGAGAGTAAGTGTTATTTACATTCTAAAAAGTTGCAATCCACTGCTCACTCTTCTCATTCTAGTGTGAAGAAAACAACATGACAGTATTAATGTTGAGATTTCGAGATTTATTCATGAATGAGTCAAAACAGTGGGGATATTCGATTACCAAAGGGTAATATATGACAGTGTCTCCCTCTATGAGCGTGGAATGCCAAGACTAATATTGTTTTTAGTCTACATCACATTGCATAGCGCACTCACTCAAAGATCGCTCACAATAGATCCCTCAAGCAACAGTGGATTCAAGGGTATTTTGTTTTAATGTTGATATCAGATAATTGTACACACAGTATACAACAACCATTAACCACTTGAAGACATAGTTCGGCAGTAGAATCATGTGGTTTTGGGCGAGTCTATTCGTTAATTAGGTGGCAGATTAAACTGTAAACAATGCGTTCCTACAATTGGCGTCTTTAGTATGTTTTGGGGCTCCGAGTCTACCGTTCAATGACGGAAGCCACAACAAATTGTCACCTATGGCGATCGCCATGTGTGATTTTGAATATGACAATCCTTTTCCCTTCGAGAGTAATCACTTTTTTTACTAATGGACTTTACCCTCTCGGTTACGCCTAGTTCAGCCTTAACCCTCTTAGCGTCACGAGAATTCCAAGTAGTGTAGTATTACTTTTTCTCCAGACCCCACATAAAGACTAAATGACCATAATACTATTGTTTGAATGAATCCCAAGGAAAAATTATTGGTCAAGAAAGTCAAAATGGATTTAAAGTCGTTCAGGAAAGACCGCAGGCTACAGAACGGATACATGCGCATGAACCGCTTCAGGGGGTTAAGCCCTTGTTTTATAGGCTGGGTGGTCGATCATAAAAAAGGACTTCCCCAAGATCATGTGCCTTCACACCGAAGTTGCACTTCTCTGTCTTGACTACCGCGGAAGTAGAAATGGGTTTCGGAGAAATTCAGGGAGTTGATTGGAAGCAGTAGAATTTATTTTTAAAATTCAAGTACTTTCCGACTTTTCTTATTCTTATACCGTTCGTTATAACTACAAAAGAACATATCCTTTCTCTCTGCCTGTGACCATCGTGGCTCAGTGGGTATGACTACTGCGCTAGCAACCTCAGAGTTGTAGGCGGCACAGGTTGGATTCTTTGGGTGTATTTCTCTCTTCTGTGTTAGAAAAACTTTTCTTGTGTGTCCATTGCTTGATGTTGTCTTTCTTGTGTTTGGTGCTACATGGCCAAATGTGCCGTAAAACCCAATCCAACCAACCTACCTTTCTCTCTGCAGCGCTTCAACAGCCAGAACCTGTACGACCGCAGCACGGATGACACGCCGGAGCCGCACCAGACGCGTCTGCAGATCCGGCACCTCATCGACGAACGCATCCCCCACCGACGGCTACACGGACACTCGGCCTGTAGGAAAACCGAGAGTAACTCTGAGAACTCGGACAGGAGCGTCTGTTCCACATCTTCCGACAATACCAACGGACTCATCACTGGACAGAAGAGTGAGTCCATTTCACTTATTCCCGAGTTTATGCTATCAGTGTTATGCAATTAGTTTTACTATTCCCGACTTGTCGAAAGTTCAGTGAACATTTGGTTGTTTTTTGGACATAAGAGGGCGCTTTCACTCGCGCCTGCAAACCGGAGTCAGTGTTGGAGACGTGTCGATAGCAGGGAATGGCAGGTGCAAGGTAGGCAAGTCGCCGATCACCAACAGAACTAATACTATCACACACTCCCTTGCCCTGAGACACAGTACCCGTTTAACCCTCCAAGTGGTTTCGACGAGATATCTCGTCCATCAAGATCTGATCGCTTTTTCTAATGACAAGATATCTCGTCGTCAAGATATTGCCGTTTTTTATGATGACGAGATCAAGATTTGGTCAGTTTTCTTCTAATGAAAAAAGACGACGAGATCTTGATGGATGAGGTAGCTCGTCCATGAAGATCTTGTCAGTTTTGCTAATGATGAGATACCTCTCAAGAAAACCACCAGGAAGGTTAAATAAGTGTGGTTGGGATGTATAGAGCATGCCACCGAGGTGGCATATCTATCCAGAATGCTAGGTTTTTCGCATATTAGTTACATCTATACATCATACTTTATTACACTGTATTGGGAGTGATGTCTTATAGTGGAATCCAAGCTACTGTGATAATGCAGAACAGGCGGACCAATTGGATTGCCACAGTTGCTCCAACCTAAATCCCCTTTACCTCTACGTGCCATCAAGAGGCTTGTATGCTCGTCTATAAAGAGTAATAGACTTTCAATCTACAGGAAAGAACTGGGATTGTTTAATGCGGAAAAAAGCTCGTATTCTAGGTTCCTTGTCCAGAGATGTAGGAGTCCCTTGCTTTCGACTACTAACCGGATATGACTACCTACAAAAATATAGTGTTGGAGTGCCGAGATCAGCTATCTGTCCTCTTTGCGAACTGGACGAAATGACTGGGGAACCGCCTCAAAGATTACCCTACAATAGACTTGACAATAAAATGGCAAACACTGTTGATAATGTTTTAGACATTTTTCCCTTCAGAGTTCTAGTATTAATCTGCTCGTCGATCAATGGCGGAGGGGACCTGTTTGCTCTATTTTAGAGACCTACGAATAGTATGCACATTTATAGTTTCTTCGTTCTTTCAACGGTGCTACTTGGCATAAATAACCTGTTTGTTGTAGTTTACATAGACCTACTATGCAATATGGACATTTATAAGTTTTTTTTATCCTTCCTTTTTCAGAAAACACGCAGCCGCCGCCGAAGCTGAAGTTCAGCTCCGCGGACGACGATACGGAGTGGGAGACCCCAAAGCCCATGCCTACGCAGACCGGGGCTGCCACCAGAGAGCCCCTCTCGGCCTACAGCTCGCTGCTGGACGTATCTTCCGCGCAGGAGGACGACGGCATCATCTTTACGGTGCACGGGGCACAGCGCACCCCCTCGCCTCAGGGGAACAGCGACGCCAAAGGTAGGGAATATCATTCAGTCAATTTAAAGAAACATACTACTCTGTATTTTCCAATTTCCTTGCGCAGTCGCGGTAGAGTTGGTACATTAGCAACTGGAGGGTTGCGAGTTCGAAACTTGGTCCAGCCAAAGACCGTCATGTACACGAGGGCTGGTGCACGTTAAATCTGTCATGACCTCAAATGTCCCCACGTTGGCGTGGTGTGGAAGCTTGGAGAGTGGGATGCCAGCTCAGGGGTTGTTCTCGTCATTTGACTGGTTCAAAATTACTAGGCGTTGTCCTCGTATCTTTCTCTTCGCGGTTGGTCATGGACTGTCGCCAATAGCCCGTTGTGTTGCACCAGTGAGATGTTGATTAACTACCTGTTATAAATAAAAGAACTCAAAGCAAAAAATATTTTTTATTTTAAAAATCATGTTGTAAGGAGTAGGTAGTTGAATTAACGTCACACTGGAGCAATACAACGGACTACTGCAGTCGTTTAAAAATCCGAGGACAAGACTCGTAGATTACTTATTTGAATTCTTTGCAACAATTCAAATTTGAAATTTAAGGACCCAAAATTACGATTACTCTTCATTTTTCAGCATGTGTCACTATGTAATCTGGTGGCAATATACTACAATCAATACTCTTCCTAAATGTATAACAAAACTTTAACGATCCGAGTCGAGGAATACCGAAATGAAAAACTTTCTCAAGCTCATAAAATCTTGGAGATTCAGCATATTATTTTCAGTGAAAATGCATTTCCTTTTTCTTTGATATACCTCGGGAATATTTTTCCATTTCATTTCATAAGCATTTTCATTTTCAGACCTTGCACTAGTTTTATAATCCGTATTTTGTAAGATGAATTGAGAAAAGTTTATTATATTCTCCAGAGATGGAAAAGGACTTCTCTTCAGAAAACATCTTCCATTTGTCATTGCGTGGGACGATTATAAAACGTATTCTGTCTCGGAAAGCTGGAATATTATTATATCAAAACCTTGGGTTTGTGTTTGACTTTTTTTACCGGAATACATTAACCTTGCTTCCTAATAATGGTCGTTTGACTCGAAGAAAAGTTTGAGGAAAATGTTCCGTTATTCTTTTTGGTCTTGAATAAATTCCAGCTGATGATATAAAATGTGGTGCTGTGTAAAGTGTGGAATTCGTTGCAATCAGAGAAAGTTATTTGATGAGATTCATCCTATACTCATTTCTTCAGTTAAGAGACTTACGGAAGCATTAAAGACATCTTAAAAGTTAATTGTAGACTGCGTATTGGAGATCCTTGATAACAATTGAATGCTAGTAATTCATTGCATTTCGCAAAATTTCGCCGGAATATATGTGTATCAATATTGGACTTTGAATCATGCCTCACATTTAAGAATTAGAAGTAGGGTTATAAGTTTGACTATGTAGGGTTGCAAATAAAGGATAAGAAAGGTTACAAACTTGAAGATAGTTACATGTAAAGGGTAAGTAGGGTTATAAGTTTAACTATGTAGGGTTGCAAATAAAGGATAAGAAAGGTTACAAACTTGAAGATAGTTACATGTAAAGGGTAAGTAGGGTTATAAGTTTAACTATGTAGGGTTGCAAATAAAGGATAAGAAAGGTTACAAACTTGAAGATAGTTACATGTAAAGGGTAAGTAGGGTTATAAGTTTAACTATGTAGGGTTGCAAATAAAGGATAAGAAAGGTTACAAACTTGAAGATAGTTACATGTAAAGGGTAAGTAGGGTTATAAGTTTAACTATGTAGGGTTGCAAATAAAGGATAAGAAAGGTTACAAACTTGAAGATAGTTACATGTAAAGGGTAAGTAGGGTTATAAGTTTAACTATGTAGGGTTGCAAATAAAGGATAAGAAAGGTTACAAACTTGAAGATAGTTACATGTAAAGGGTAAGTAGGGTTATAAGTTTAACTATGTAGGGTTGCAAATAAAGGATAAGAAAGGTTACAAACTTGAAGATAGTTACATGTAAAGGGTAAGTAGGGTTATAAGTTTAACTATGTAGGGTTGCAAATAAAGGATAAGAAAGGTTACAAACTTGAAGATAGTTACATGTAAAGGGTAAGTAGGGTTATAAGTTTAACTATGTAGGGTTGCAAATAAAGGATAAGAAAGGTTACAAACTTGAAGATAGTTACATGTAAAGGGTAAGTAGGGTTACAAGTTTGAATATAAAGGGTTACAATTGTAAGGATCACAAATTTGAATAGATAGGGTTACAAATTAGGATAAGTAGAATTATAAGTTAAGGGTAAAAAGGGTTACAAGTTTGAATATGTAGGGTAACAAGTTAAGGGTAAGTAGGGAAACAAATTTACCATACATCCCGGTTTGAAAGGCGTGTCCCAGGGTCTCGGCTGTTTGGTCGTTTTGTCACGGTCAGAAGACAAACATTGAGGTCGTGTTCTTTTAGATGTTTCGGTCATTGCTTCCTTAAATACGAAAAATAAGTTGCCTGTTTCGAATGCGCTTTCAGTGTAAGTGACACAGATCCTTTGGAAGTAATGTCCAGAAGTTTGTCATTTCTTTTTCAAAATGTGGCTAAAATAGCGATCATATAAACTTATAGCAGCAAAACTAGAGAGGAAAGAGATGAATTTTGCTTCTCCCTGAAACATCAGGGAAATAAGTGTATTACAACATTGGGAGTGAAATGCATAAACAAAATAAATTGTCCAAAAATACACATGTGTATAAACCAACTCGTAGCTCACTTACACCGTAGTCAAAAAATGGGAAGCCTAAGGCTCAATGGCCAAATATGGCCCATGTGCCATAAAACCCCGAAACCAACCAACCTAAGGCTCAAAACGACACGCGCAGACCAATCAGTGTTTTCACCGCTTGCGCCGGTACCTCTGATTGGTTGCGAGTGTTGCTTTGCTCTTCCCATTTGACCACGATTTATGCTATATATGTGGGGGGCTGGGTTGTGGGCAATTGGTAATACGATGAAACGTTTTAAAGAAGCATTAAGTTTAATGAAATTGATGAATATTTATGTACAATGAATTTGGCCAAGACAATTAAAGTTAAACAATGTTCGCGTAAAGTTCTGATAAGTGCACAGCACAGACATCATCATCATCACAAACTCCATCGGCGCTCACTGCCGTCAACAACGCACCATCCAGCACTACGTATTTCTCATAGCTCCGTCATATTACTTCTATGTCGCTTTTGGCTCCGAGTTCCTCCAATGAGCGGTATGGCTGCGCAGTGGTCGGAGATTGTTGGGTTTTATCGATTGAAGACAGAGTTTTATACATTAAAAATAAATTTTTATTACGTAGCCAAGTCTTATGGTTTAAAAACAACAAGAAGTCTGATCAGCTCATGATCCCACTTAACTCTTCACATTATCTCCTCTATTTTATACATTCAAAGATTTACATATTTTTCAAATTTATGTGCCCCACACGGCACTATAATTGGAGGTTTGAGACCGATTCCAACATGCGGCCCCATCGGTTGTAAAACCTCAGCAGATGTATTACAATTCAACATATATATATATAAATCTAACAAAATATTTTTCTAATAATATTTTTAAATTTATTTAACAATAAAGGCTTTGTTAAAAAGTCAGTCAAATTATTTTCCGATGAAATATAATTTACGTTGAATAGTTCATCTTTTATTAATTTACGAATAAATTTGTATTTGATATCAATATGTTTAGTCTTTAAATTTTCCTGACTATTTTTTGAAAAATAGATAGCAGATTAATTATCACAATATACTTGGGGTCTTATGTAATCACACAAACTTAATTCATTTATAATTCTACTAAACCAAATAACTTCTTTAGTGCAATCGGTTAGTGCAATAAATTCAGATTCCATTGAGCTAAGAGCTATGCACTTTTGTTTAGAAGATTTCCATGATATTGGGATGTTACCAAAATAAATTAAATAGCCACTGCTTGAATGTCTGTTTGTGAGACCACATCCCCAATTTGCATCAGAAAAAGCAATCAAATTTGAACTTTCTACATTGGAAAGATTAATTTTAAAATCCTTTGTAAGAAAAACAGTTCATAATATCAACAACGTAAGACCAGTGTTTGTAAGTATAACCATTACAAAACTGAGACATTATATTAACAGCAAATGCAATATCTGGTCTGGATCTATCTGACAAAAACGATAAACATCCTATTAAGGAACGATAGGGAAATTTCCTCATTAAATCATTTTCAATTATTTCTTCCTCTTTAACCTTATCAGGTAAGTTACAACCAATTTTAAAAGGTAAATTCACAAAACTTTTAGGAAGATCTTTGAATTTTGACATTAATTTTTCAATGTAGGTAATTTGATGTAAATAAATCGAATTTTCAATCTCTTGAAAGTTTACGCCTAACAAATATTTAGTTTTACCTAGGACAGTAAGATCCAATTTTTTGTCCAATAATTCGATTACGTCATTTATCAAATGTTCTCTTTTTGAAAACAAAACCATATCATCTACATAAACAATTAAAATTACATCTTTAAATTTGTAGACACAATTACACCAATTTAACTGAGAAAATCCTAATTTAGTTAAAATACCGTCTAATTCCAAATTCCATTCTCTACCACTTTGATGCAGACCATATATAGCCTTTTCCAATAGACATACTTTGTTTTCGGATCCTTTCAGCACAAATCCTTTTGGCTGTTTCATGTATATAGTATCCTTAAGGTGTCCATATAAATATGCACTTTTCACGTCAACTTGACAGTGATACCAACCCAACATAGAAATCAATAGTACAAACAATAATTTAACAATAGAAAAATTCACAACTGGTGAAAAAATATCTTTAAAATCAATGCCGGGTTTTTGCTTAAAACCTTGAGCAACAAGACGAGCTTTATACCTTTTAGGTATATTGTTTTCGTCCATTTTTATGCTGTACACCCACTTACTTCCAATTATGGTTGTATTTGGGGGTGTCCACTAATTTCCATACTTGCCTATCCTTCATTATCTGAATTTCTTCATTCATGGCAGTATTCCATTTAATTTTATCCTTACTTGCTTGCGTTTCTTCATAACTTTTGGGGATTTCGACATTGTACCACTGATCATACATGTCGTACATCTGTTGGTCTAAAAAATTAGATTCATCACTAGAAGTAGATGGCACATTAGAAATATCCACATTAGGATGTTCAGTTTCTGGCTTAAAATTGAAATTTACAGGATCAAACCTAATCTTATTTTTAGTACAGTACTTTTTAATATCATTTAAAGATCTCATTCTCAAATTTTCAGGAGAATAATAGTATACATCTATCCTATTGCTTTTATTTCTAGGTTTTTCGATTCTTCGCCAATTTGAAATGTTAAGACTTTTTAAGTCCTCAGTTTTAACTAAATCTTTAGAATCTAAAACTTGAGTTTCACTTTCCGATTTTACTTTTATATTTTCATTTGATTGATAAATAGGAATATTAGAATTAAGATCGAAAGAAACGTACTCAAAGTTTTTACCAAATAGTACATCAACAGCTTTCTTACTTTCGTCGATATGAACATGGACTGTTTCAACTATTCTCTTCTCGTTTGGGATATATATTCTGTAACCTTTAGTTTTCAAACCATATCCTGTCAAAATACCAAGTTTTGCTCTGGGTTGTAATTTATTTCTCTGTATTTTAGGAATATGAACATATGCCAAAGAGCCAAAAATTCTAAAATGTTTTACTGATGGTTTGAAACCAGTCCATATTTCGTTAGGAGATATACCCTCAGTTAATTTGTGTTCGCATCTATTTTTAGTGTGAATAAATGCTAAAAGTGCTTCTGACCAAAATTGTGGTTGTAAACCACTGTCCTGAAGCATAGCTGACACAATCCATGGCTGTTCTATTGAACCTTTCTGCAACGCCATTTTGTTCAGGGGTATAAGTTGAAGTTCTTTCGATTTTTATTCCTAGATCATTTAAAAACTTTTTAAATTCTTTGTGACAAAATTCTAAACCATTGTCAATTCGGACACATTTTAACTTAACATTTAGCTGTCTTTCAGCTTTAACCAAGTATTTTTTAAAGTAATCAAAAACTTCATTCTTATTTCGAATAATATAAACAGTTACTTTACGTGAAAAATCATCAATAATAGATAAAAAGTATTTGTTTCCACCTAGAGAGTTAACTGGAGCAGGACCCCACAAATCCATATGGATCCTTTCCAAAACATTTTTAGTTTTCCTTTCGTACATATAGTTTCTTTTTAAGGATATTCTAGTGGATTTAGCAATAGCACAAATCTTACAATTTTTATCTATATTCTTACAATTAAGTTTTTCAATTCCTTTTACACAATTAATTTTACTCATATTTTCAATTAAGGGCATGTTAACATGACAAAACCTACGGTGGGCTTTTTCTAGATCTAAACCAGTTACATATGTATAATTTTTAATCTTGGGATAACCTTTTAAGATATACAATTTTCCAATTCTGGGAACAGTAAACAAATATTTATTATAACTATTATAAATAATCATTTTGTTATTTCCCCATTTAATTTGGTTTCCCACAAGGTCAATACGAGCACCACTAATTAAATTTTTTCTCATATTAGGCGAGTATAACACATCTTTTAAAGTTATATCATAATTTCTGTTTCTATCTAAAACTGTAAATTGAATATCACCCATACCTAATACTTCCGAGGTGCTGTCCTTGTCTCCGACTAGGATCTTCTGTGGTGGTAGTTTTCTGAATGTCGTAAACATATCGCGTTCTTTACAGAAGTGGGCAGTTGCAGCAGAATCAATAAGAAATTCCCTCGGTCTTTCATTTGGAAAATTTGAAACTGCATAGGCACGTTGAAGATCAGTTTTTGGATTGTCCTCCATATAAAATAATTCACCACCAGGTTTCTGCCGATTGCATTTCTTGAAGCACTTCGATTCGTAATGTCCCGACTTTTTGCAGTAGTTGCAGAATGGTCGCGGCCCCATACGACAAACTGTCGACTTCCTTGGGCTTGAAGGAATTAATTCAGGGTCCAGTACGCATCTGCTGTGATCAGGAGTAGACGCCCGTGTCTCCTTGTATCTAGATGACTTGTTTCTTGTAACATAAGCATCGGCCACGATACTTAATTTTGAGCCTTCATCTTTCCGCTTCAGCTCGATTCGGCTGGATTCTGTTATTAAATGTTTAGACAAATTGTCTAGCGTGAACTCGTTGTCATCCATCCTGTATAGCAGTTGTACCAGATTATCGTATTCGTGAGGCAAATGTCTTATTAGTTGAAAGCAAACTAAGAGGTCTGGGATTTCGAATCCACCTTCTTTTATCTGTAACAGCTTCTCATGCACTCGTTTGCAGAAGAGTCCAATGGATTCGTCCTCCGGCTGGTAGCGGATTGAAAAGAACTCGTCCACAAGGCCTGCCAATCGTGCTCTAGATGCTGGTTCAAAGTTGGTCTTTAATATATCCCAGGCTTCCTTACCGTCCTCAGTAGATGAAATTAAGACTTGATATTTTCTGTCTATGCCCTGGTAGATAGTTGTGTATGTCCTCTGCTTCCTATAACGATAGTCTCTTTTTTCTTGTTCTGGAGCATCTTCCAATAATAGAGGTTCCGTTTTAGTGATAAATTCCCAGCAGTTCCGGTCCATTAGCAATACCTTCATGTCCGTCTTCCACGTGGCATAGTTGAAATCCGATAACTTCGGGAAGGAAAACATGGACATTTCTTGAGGGGGTGGGTATTTCAATTAACGTCACACTGGAGCAACACAACGGGCTATTGGTGACGGTCCGGGATCAATCCCAAAGGGAAAGATCCGAGGACAACACCACGTAATTTTGAACCACGGTCAGATGACGAGGCAACACCTGAGCTGACACCCCACTCTCCAAACTTCCACACCACGCCAACGTGAGGACATTTGAGGCCACGACAGATTTAACGTGCACCAGCCCCCTTTGTACACGACGGTGTTTGGCTGGATTCGAACTCGCAACCCTTCGGTTGCTAGTTCGTTACTCTTCCAACCGGGCCACCGCGGCCCGGACATTTCTTGAATACCCATCATACTGGAAACCGGTAGTGGCAGAATTCAGGTTCAGCTTAAGGTCTGAGGCCCATAACCAATTGTTGGGTTTTATCGATTGAAGACAGAGTTTTATACATTAAAAATAAATTTTTATTACGTAGCCAAGTCTTATGGTTTAAAAACAACAAGAAGTCTGATCAGCTCATGATCCCACTTAACTCTTCACATTATCTCCTCTATTTTATATATTTGGAGAGTGGGGTGCCAGCTCAGGTGTTGCCTCGTCATCTGACCATGGTTCAAAATTACGTGGTGTTGTCCTCGGATCTTTCCCTTTGGGATTGATCCCGGACCGTCACCAATAGCCCATTGTGTTGCTCCAGTGTGACGTTAATTGAAATACCCCCCCCCCTCTATTTTATATATTCAAAGATTTACAGTGGCCCGGTTGGAAGAGTAACGAACTAGCAACCGAAGGGTTGCGAGTTCGAATCCAGCCAAACACCGTCGTGTACAAAGGGGGCTGGTGCACGTTAAATCTGTCGTGGCCTCAAATGTCCTCACGTTGGCGTGGTGTGGAAGTTTGGAGAGTGGGGTGCCAGCTCAGGTGTTGCCTCGTCATCTGACCGTGGTTCAAAATTACGTGGTGTTGTCCTCGGATCTTTCCCTTTGGGATTGATCCCGGACCGTCACCAATAGCCCGTTGTGTTGCTCCAGTGTGACGTTAATAAATATACCCTAATATACCCTATACATATTTTTCAAATTTATGTTCGTCATCTGACCATGGTTCAAAATTACGTGGTGTTGTCCTCGGATCTTTCCCTTTGGGATTGATCCCGGACCGTCACCAATAGCCCATTGTGTCGCTCCAGTGTGACGTTAATTGAAACACCCCCCCCCCCCACCCCCCTCAAATTTATGTGCCCCACACGGCACTATAATTGGAGGTTTGAGACCGATTCCAACAGAGATGAAATCAGAGCGGAGGTGCCCTCTAGTGGCAGGCTGGGCACCACATATATGCTGCATGCAAAGAGGCAGTCACTGACGAAAATTTGACATGTCTATTCTTTGGTAATCACTTCTTCGATCTGTAGTATATTTCGTCCTATAATAAAAGCATGGACGAATCTTTCTGAAACACCTTATATGATGCTTTTTCACGATGATTTTACATATTTGCCAATTTGATTTTACGTTTTTCTCATGCCTATTTCTGTATCTTCCCTCAGCTGGGACATCAGAATCAGACGACGACAACTCGTCTCAACACTCCATCCCCACAAAGACACTCACAGAACTGACGTTGCCGTGGAAACGCGACGTCGAGACGGGGGTCGGAGGGACCTCCGCCGAAGCGACCACTTTCGTTCACCGACAGCAGGAGTTCCCGTCCTGGATCGACAACAAGGAGTACCACATCTTCGGCTCCCCCACCAACACCCTTCTGAGCCGCCTGGGCAGCTCGACCAAGAGGGTCAGCGCTCCCTCGGTGTTCGAGATCTTCAGCGAGACCGAGCAGCCGAGGCGCAAGAGCCAGGACTCCACCCACTCCAGGAGGGACAGCGGCGGCGCAAGCAGCTCTGCTGTGCCTTCCACGAAGATCGACATCGACCCCAGCTGCACCAAAGACGTGGTGATCGAGATCAAGGCCAACGGCACCCGCCCGCACACCATGCTGAACGGGGACGTTCGCGAGGCAGATGACTTAGGGAGCGAGGCCACCAGACTGTAGGGTCTGCCTCCGAGACTCTTCCAAAGAGTGTTGCTAAGTCAATCGCACTGGGCTTACGGGCTGGTCAGGAAAGCAGCAACTCCAAGTTTGGTCAGAGTTGACGATTAACATGCTGGGCGTATGAGAATGTGACATAATGGTAGAGGATATAGTCATATCTTCCCCTTCTGGGGATGATCCCGGACAGTTGCCAATAGTCCGTTGTGTTGCTCCAATGCGACGTTAATTAAATACCTACCTATTTTCCGGGGTGTATTCCAAGGGTTTTGGGGCAACTCGGAACCCCCCCCCCGAAAAAATCTGTCCCGAAAGACACCTCCAGTAATGTTACAAAATAAATACTGAAAGCTTAATTGACGTAAGGGGAGTATTCGAAGAGCGTTTGAGCGACTCGGCCACCCCCCAAAATGTTCTCCGATAAAATGTTCCTCGAAAGCACCTCCAGTAATGTTACAAAATAAATACTGAAAGCTTAATTGACGTAAGGGGAGTATTCGAAGAGCGTTTGAGCGACTCGGCCACCCCCCCCCCCAAAATGTTCTCCGATAAAATGTTCCTCGAAAGCACCTCCAGTAATGTTACAAAATAAATACTGAAAGCTTAATTGACGTAAGGGGAGTATTCGAAGAGCGTTTGAGCGACTCGGCCATTCCCAAAATGTTCCCCCCAAAGAAGACACCTCCAGAAATGTTACAAAATAAATTCTGTAATCTTAATTTTGCAGCATTATTTAGCCCATAGACAGAAAAGTTACGGACGGGTCTGAAAGTAGTCAAATGTATTTGCTAACGAAATGCTCATTTAACATTCGTCATTAGACGAGAAAAATCTCGTCTGTTCGCCTTGACATGGATGACCAAGGACGTATTCAAAGGAAGAACCCGCCTCTAGCCATTCCCAAAATAATTTGAATGCTAAAAAACAATTAAAAAATGCAGAGTGAAGCTAATTAAATCAGCGTTAATCGAAGTTTCGTTTATCACACATAAAATACACGTCACTATCTGAAAATTGTAAAAAAATATGAAACGTAATGTTCGTTTGGTATTACGGCTTTTTGATTCGAATACAAAACCGGGTGAAATCGGGCCCTTCAGAAATTATTTTCTGAATACTTACCTAAAGACTCCTGGTATTGGGTTGAGATAGAGAAATACTATCCCAAGTCCTTGTACACAATATATGTATCCCAAATAGCAAGTACTCATTGCATAATTTGACATGGTTTATTATTATAAATACGACAGATTTGACCTCTTAAACTAAGAAAATCAGAACTGCCACCACTAAAGAACATCTGAAATAGTAGCTTGAGTAGCATAAATTCTTAAAAACAGCAAAATTAGTCTTCTCTTTAAGCTTATTTTAGTAGCAATTAATTTGCCCCAACCAGATACATCCTTGGCGCAAGGTCTTTAAAAAATGCTATGTGAAATAGAAGTATCGGAAAAAGCGTTTGGCATAGCTTGGCGCTTTTTTCATAAAGTTAGTTCACAATTTGAAAAAAAAAATACTTTTCTCTGTTACACAGATGCCTCAGATTAGAATGAACCAAACGTAGATCAGTCAAAAACATTTTCCACAATAATCAAACAAAAGGTGTGAATTCGTGACAAACGAGGATTCGTGCTATTCGTTAAAAGAATTTTCACTGACCATGAATTTTCAAAAAAGTAACCAAATTTGTTTAAAGTTGCTAAAACTCAAAATAGAAGCTTTTAAGGCGGTTTTGCTTAAAAAGATACCCTTCGCGCCACACAAGGTTGAAAAATAGTAGCAAAAGTCGCCTTTTAGTTGCTAATGGCAGCCCTGGAAGATGGACTGTACATTATGGTACAAAAACTGGTACCACATTTCTGGGGCCCCTTCCGATTCCTGTACTTGCGATCTCTCAAATGGCGTAACCTATATTGGTGCCCCTACAGTTGATCGAGTGATCAAGTTTTGGATACTTATATACACAGCAATCGTCAACTCGCTGACCAAATTTAGAGATACTGACTTTTTGATTGGCACGGCAGTGTTATGGGACGATGTTTCTACCACCAATTATGTGCAACGATCTGTTTTTACAAGACATCGGATGAATTTGTATCGACTTTACGGTGTTAACTGATCTACTCAAGAGGACTTTCCTACAAGTCTGAAGAACAGGTACATTCGACACTATAAACTATCGGAAAACTGCTCCTAGCTTACAGGAAGCGGGATTTTAAGGTTTCGATGTGCAAATCAAACCATTCTTCTCATTAAACTTTATGGAAGGAATTAGATGTTTCAAACTAACGTCCAAGGAAGTTGAACCGATGAAAATTATTCGATAAAAATGTACTTTTAACTGCTGTTTTTACTCGAATAATCCTTGATCTCGGGTGATCTACGCATCCCATTTTTTAAAGATACTCGAAATGCAATAAAACTCTTCAATTTGATTCCTTACCAACCCAATATTGGGGTTGACGAGTTGCATCACCAAATTCGTTTCGTATTAATCATGCACCCAAATATTTTTGGGGAAAAGTGAACGGATTATTCGAGTGAATTTGGTATGCCTTGAAAAGGTAACAATCCCCAAGGTAGGAATCACTAAACATTGATGGTTAGTAGTCTAGGTTAAACTCAAGAACACAGTACCATTGCCAATTCTTGATTAATTTACATCGTCAATTGGCGATAATTATGAATATGGTAGCCCGTCGTAAGCCTATCAGAATAGCAGTTTGGCGACGAAACTGGCGAGGGCCGGTATCGTGTTCTTGAGTTTTACACAATATGCCCTTTCTGGAACAGATTACAAAGTAATCGTGAATAATAGCTTCAAAATTCAGATTATTTTTCTCAAAATTTACATTAAAAAAATTGCATTGAAATTATATATTTGTACAGAAGCAAAATTGTCTTCTATGAAACGGTAAATTATCATAATTCTGCAGCTTAACCATATGCTGTACCTCTAATCCATTTCGAATATTTTTCGTGGTTAATATTTTTCAATTGAAAGTTTTTGATTAAAGAAATAGTTGAAGTTTTGCCTGACGTAGAAAATATATAACTTTAAAATTATTGTCTAGACTATATTGTTTAGACTGCCTACTTGCTTTGAAATATGGAGTCAAATTTTATAAAACAATGAATTTCTAATCCAAAAATTCAGCGCAATAGCATATGGATAGGGTAATTTAAAACAAAACACAAAAAAGTGCAATGATTTAACTGCATACATTTGAAAGTTGAATGCAGTGAAATTGTTATTGCAGTACTTTTATAATTCAATGGATTATCGCTGGTGAAGCAGAATTAAATACTGCGTAAAGAGCTTAAATTGAAATCCATGTTAATGTATTTTCCATTCAAAACGCTTGAAATCGAGCTTTTATTATTTTACTGAGATCAAATACTGAGAGATGCTTTATAAAAGTGAATATAGAAACAATGGAAGAGTACAATTTTCTGAACTACAGAAATTGAAAAATCCAAAAAAATTTTAATCCACTAATTATACATTTTTATATGCAATTTTTTTAACGATTGGTAAAATAAAAGGTTTTTCATTTTGGTAAAATACTAAATTTTGTTTTACTAAATGGCTTTGCAAAGTCACTTACAATAATACTTGCAATCAGTTGCACTAAACAGTCTGATTAGTAGGACTAGGGTTTTGATGACCTAAAAATAACTAGATAATGCCCTGTAAAATGCATTTATGACCCATAATACTTCAAAAATGCCTTAAAACAATAAAAATGATTAAACACATTGCATTTTTTGTATAGCTTTGCATAAAAAGGGCCATGAAACCACAAAAAAGAATCTACATATGCATTCGACAAAAAATATTCTTAAAATACCATTTTATTTTATAGTTTCTCTGTCAGTCTACTTTAAAAAATAAAGGCTCCCTGAAAAAATAATGCAATTGCAACCAATGCCAATGCAACTTTCAATTTCTTTCTATGTCAAATTCATAGTCTGAAATTTACTGACAAAATTTAATTGAATATTTTTAGTTTATCATGGCAAACTGAAAGTTTTTATTTCGTCAGTTTAGATTTGAAAAGCATAACCATGTGCAAAACTTCAAAAGAGAATAATTTTCATGGTCTGCTAAGTTTCAAATATTGAAAAGCTTCTTTCACAATGACGTCAGTTGTAAGCTATAAATAACGTCGCTATTTCGCAATATTGTCGTCACTATAACGTAATATTACGTCATTTTCTTCAGTGTCATGAAATGCATTAAAGAAAATTTTTTCTTCGGGAAGGGAACAAAGAATGGGTTTTCCAAGAAATTAATCCAAAAATGCCCCTTACCTTGAAAACGCCAAAATATGAAAACAATAACCAAAAACCAGGAAAAATTTAATTTTGCATAAAAATCAAGAAAAATGCCCTGACAATGGCACTTAAATTCTTTTTTTTTTTTCATGAAACACTTTCCGTTCTTTAGAACAACGTTTCAATCTTGTCTAAAAGTCATCAAAATCTTAGAGGTCCCCCTACTGATCAGTAATTTGCTTCAAAACACATGATTCTCATGATGATTAATTAATCACGCTGATAGAAGTAAGTGAATTTTTTTTCATATAAATGTTAATACAATTCAAAACATCAACTACATTTTTATTAGAAACCATAAATTTGTCAACAAATGTGATGCTAAAGAGGGAACAAAACAGTCCAATATGAATATCAGGTGCTATTTCAACGTTTATCTTATGCTTTATAACCAATAGACAGCAAGTATTTTCCACTGAAGCAACAAGATAGAATCGATACAAGTTGTTGAATAAGAGTTGTGATAGAATATAGAATTGTGATGCCTTGCTTTGAGAGAAATTGTGTGCCTCTATAAACAAGACTAATATATTTAATGAAAGATAATTTATTTTTGATTGAAGGGAAAACAAACCTGAGAGAAAATAAGTGAGAAAACATGTTAAATGAACTGTAAATATACATATACTGGTGTGTTAATATACTTCTGTGAGAGAAAAAAACGTTATTTTTCAGATAAGGTTATTCGTTTATGTGTAATTGATTGGCTTGGTGGAAAACAGAACATTTGTACTTCACTACACATTCGAGAACTTGTTTATGAAATACCTCAACAAACTAAAGCAGCACGTCATGTAAGAACTAAATGCCATAATGTACATAGAAACTTTTGACTGTAAAAATGAAGTGGCATAGATCCACATGTAATATACCAGCTTTAAGTACTTCTATTTAGCATTTCACTTACTTTGATATAATTGTTTTTAATTCAGAATTGAACAATACATTTACATTTTACTAAAATAGAATCTAACAGCTTTATTAAAGTACAAATAGTATTTTTAAGAGAATCTAGTAGCTCCCAGGCATATCTTTAATAAGCCAATAACCCCTCGACTAGCGACTGCTGTGCTAGTAAAGGCAGTACCTCTGTTTGGTGTTTCCAACAAATACTTCTTAACCCTCCTGGTGGTTGTATCGAAAAGATATCTCGTCATCACCAAAAAATCGACACCTTGATGACGAGATATCTCGTCATTAGCAAAAATTGGTCAGATCTTGATGGACGATATCTCGTCAAACCACTGGAAGGTTTAAATACTGCATATAAAAAGCACGTAATGTCTAACACATAATGCTAGGAAACAGCATATTCAATTATTGGTTGAGCGATCATACTGTTATCTAGTGCTGTTACTTAATATTTCTTTGATGGGCGGGAATACAAGTCAGTTGTGATATGCACAATTTTCTTGGTATGAACAGTACAAGTAACTTAATTTTGTCACAGGGCCACTTCCAAAATTTCTCCTTTAAAGTTGTTAGACATAAGGTGCAGAACTGATTTTATGAATTTTATTCATTCACAATATGGAATATTAAATGGTTTTTTTGTTCTAAAAAATATCATTTTTTTACTTGTACTGTTATTTCCGCCCATCAAAGATTTAAGGACTAGCTCAACAGCTAGACCAAGTCCATGAGTCCGAACGTGTTCAAAAAGTCCAGGACTAACGTTCAAAACTAGATCAGGACAAATAGATCCTCCCTTGCCAGTCAACGCAGGTCAAGTGACTTGGAGAGGCTTGTTCATTACAGTAACTCCTCGACATGTCGTTTATTCGGCTATATCACCCTAGTTCCCAATGAATTTTTTATTTTCGCAACAGTAGAGAAAATATATTTAATCTATCTCTTTTACTTGGAGCTCAAAGCTCACTTGTTTCAAGCAGTTATTCCAAACTGAATTGATATACGATTTTGGTCTCGAAAGCATGGAGAATTTGTTTTCAACCATGTACCAAATTTAATTCCATTTAAAAAACTTTGCCTTTGATTTTTTACTCGCAATTAAATGGATAACTTGTATTTTTTAATTCCCGAAAACCATTTTTGGGGCACTTTCTATACCGAGCTTTCTAGTTCCCAAGTGCGATGTATCGAGGGGTCACCATACTAATATTTGCATCATGTAACAACTTAGAATACGGCCTTTTTGTCAAGCACGGCAGTAAAAAACTGACGAGTGCTACTTTTGAAATTCAGTCAAATCTTCTCTATTTGTCTTTGAAGTATAAAATTAAAGGAAAATAGACTACGTAATTTTTTAGTGAAGTGGAACATCTTTCATAAAGGGAATACACCAGTTCAGAGCATAAATGTGACCATGAAAACATTCCTTGGCTGAAAAAACCACCATGAATGCTGTACCTAAGCTCTGGGCAATGTACAAAATACTCAACGTTTTCATGAATGTATTTTAATGAAGCAAGTCAGTGTAAAACAGCGGATGTGTTCCAAATGCAAGTGATTGTTCCTAGGCATATATTATCTAAATGTCTACATGCCATCATACGTTAAGCCAACACCGTCCTTGTTATACATTGAATGGATACTTCTTTTCTGTGTAGTGTACATATTTGCATTTTTGTGTGGCTGTAAATATTTTTTGCTCGTGCCTTTGAAATTGTACATTTGATTAAAAAAATGTTCATGCAAATATATACACGTATGTATATATACTATAAATAGAAAAATGTAGAGTGTAAAATTCAATTGTTGCCATATCAGCAGTTTAAGTTCTTCTGCATTTGAACATTGACTGTTATGCGCTCTGTAGAGAGGCTACTAGAGCTGTAGAATCTATTTTATCATTCCAATGATCTAATAAAGATTTCAAAGATGTTTTAATTGTACTATTTTATCTTGCTTGATCAAAAATGTACGAGTTTTTTCATTGTAATATTTATTCTTCTCATTTTACAGCTGCTGTAGTACAAGGGATAACACTTTAAACATGTTATCACTAGATAATTTTTCGTTCATTTTGGTGTCTTTAATGGGTTTGATTTTCTTTATACCTCCTCTTTGATCAATTATGATCAAGCCAATTTTCTCTATTAATACATCTTGCACTCTTCTCTTTCTTTATTACAAATGTGAGTTTTCTACTTGTCATTTATTGTTTTATTTATTTTGCAGCTTTATAAATTTTATCACTTAGCAGTGTAAATTGAAGGATTTTTGATGGGTTTGAATTTTTCTTCATACCTTCTCAGATTAAGACCAAATATGATCAAGTTGAGTTTGATGCCAAATTTCTTAGTAAATCTTGTATTCTTTTCTCTTGCCTTATTACATTTTTTGCATCAATTATTACTTCTATTTTACAGATGTAGTAAAAGTGCAAAGCCCTGTAAACATTTTACCACTAAACAATTTTATGCAAGTCTTTGCATTTTTAATGGGTTTGAATTCCTTCATACCTCTTATCTGATTAAGATCAAGTTGAACATGATACCAATTTTCTTTATTAGTAAATGAAATTGTTTACATGCTACCTTACTACTGAAAACTTAGCACCAAGAGCACAATGTAATAAAAATACAAATTCTCATATCTCCAAAGTTAAGCACGGCTGGATTGTCAGCACCTAGAATAGCAAATACATGGGTGTTTGGTTGGATTCTATGGAGGAAGATCTAAAATACAATAAGTTGTGCCCGATGGAAGACCAAATAAAAAACTGAGTAGATAAAATGACTTAAAACACATGTTTGGATTTAATTTAATGTCACATTAAAATTTTAAAATAAGTAGTCAAGACAAAGAATAAAATTATATTGCTTTGGTCAATAGGATGAAAGTAAATATTATTAAAATATGTTGAACATAAAATTGGTAAATGATTGAATGTTATTAATGCAGACGAGTGTTTAAAATGGTAGATGTTTATGAAAATGACTATATGAATGATAGAAACATACAATTTAAAACTTTGATAAAGTGTAAAAATTAGGTTGGTTTTGGGTTTTTTTATGGCACAAGGGCCATATTTGGCCATGCATAAAAATTAGGAGTTTTCTTTAATCAAAAATCCTATAAAGTTGAAACAGCTATTAAAGTGTCAGCAATAATTAAAAAACTGAAGAATCGATTAAACATGACTGGTAACAGGAACACACATACCACATCATAAAGGTACTCTCATAACAAAAGATCCCTGTGACCAATAGGCAAGTTAAAAGCAAGAGATGCTGAATGAGTACAGGCCACAATGAAATATCTTGATGAATGCCATGGAGTTTATTACTTTCCCTGCTCCAATTGATGTCATTCATTTCATAAAATATCTTGGACTGCTTGTCGAAAATTATTGTATGGAAAGTTGAAACCTTTTTGCTGTTAACAAATGCTAATAATGCACACTTGAAACCCATAGGTTAGAGATGTCCCAACTTGTAAAGGTTGTTTGGGTTTTATAGCACAAGAGCCATATTTGACCAAGCTATGTCAAACGTCAAACCCAATTGGGAAAAGACGAGTACCCTGCAGTCCTGTGTGCCCTGATGATAATTGAGTATGCATTTCTGACCATGCCACAACATAATACTTAAAAATGATGCAACAGAATAAGAAAAATTTTAATTTATGTCATGTATTATTATCGATACATTAAATCATCAAGATCGACCTCAAATTATGAAAGAGCCAACCATATGAAAA
The DNA here is from genome assembly GCA_933210815.1 of Meta bourneti. Lineage (NCBI taxonomy): Eukaryota > Metazoa > Arthropoda > Arachnida > Araneae > Tetragnathidae > Meta > Meta bourneti. Next base: position 76,825,861 of record OW119928.1, read on the forward strand.
TTACATCTTCACAAACCTTTAAGTTTTAAACCATTTTTGACTCAACTGATATAAACTATTTGACTCCTGTTACTTTTTTCTTCTTAATTAAAACTTATAACTTAAATTTTTTTGTATCCTGATTATTTCTGCAATATTTAACAAAGTAAATTATGAATTATACACAATGCAAGGTCAGATAGACACTATATCAATTAAGAATGAAATAAAAAACTATACTATTCGTAAAGTTAAATTTAACTAGGCATTTTACAGCATACCAACTGATAACAGTTGTCTTTAGAAGGAACAGTTTAAGAAAATACAACAGGGGACATAACTTAAGAGAACATTTTAATAACTTGTTTTCAATGTTTTATTTTAAATGGATTTCTCAATATTAGAAAAATTTGCCAATGGGATTTGGGCATAGGTTAATAATGTATGAGCCAGATCAACCATATTAAGCCAAGCACAATTTGCCACTGAAATTACTTATTCTGCAATTAGCAGATAAATAATTTTAGAAAACTAAAAACACTTTTTACAATTTAATGAGTATAAGTGCTGATTAAACTATTTTTTCAATATATATAGAGAGAATGTGATGAATTTTTTATAAGGCAATTTATTTTTGAAACTTACCACATCACACTAATTGAATATTTTAGACGCCTAGATTTTTTAATCGTGGGACGAAAAATGTAGGCAAATATAAAATATTTCAATAAGTGTAATTTGAATGGTTAATATTTTATTTTTAATAATTACATAAATTTAGAATTGACTAACATATAGCCAACATACTCAACAGCAAATTTTAATACAGTATAATTTTTTAGCAAAAGTTTTTTTCAACGAAAGCATTACAAATCATGTAATCTATTTAAAAATAGTAGGAAACAGATCAGAGTGTTCAGATTTTGTAAGCAATCCCAATTTATAAATAAATAGAAACGACAGCATGTTTTTATTTTAACACTTAAATCGTTACATTTAAAATATTTTTTAGACAAGACATTTATCACAGCATAAAATATGTATCAAAAATAAATATATAGGTACAAAAACTAATGCTGAGCATCTGAAAAGTTTAAAAGAACAAATATATTAATATCTCAGGAAAATATATAGCTTATTTGAAATATGAAAAATGTGCAATGACTCATTATCATTAGTTCGCAGCTTATATTATTGCACTAAAATAGGAAATAAATACTTCATAATTTTAGATTTATTACATAAGCTGAACAGTTCAGGCACAGCATTAAAATTATGTGTCCTTGCATTACTGCAATTAAAACTAATACTTAAATTATCAAAAATAAACAATTTCAAAGAATATAGCTTTCATGACAATTTTGTCTTGAAATGAATTGCACGAAAAATTTCCTGATACAAATTATTATCCACAACTATAACAAACTGTATTGAAAAATTAAAATGAACATGTTATAAAAGAAAAATTAAAAAATTGAATACAGATTTGTGTGTGAAGGCCTACATAGCATGGAAGAATCCTGATATGAATTAATCAAGAGCTTCAACAGTAAGATTGTACTCTAAAATAAAATAAATCTGAAAAAAATATTGAACATGTGGTAAAGCAATGATTACATCCATTTTTTAACTTCGATGAAATATTTTAATGTTTTCTCCCATTCTTAATATTTAACATGATTATAAGGCAATTCCTTCATTTTTGAGATTAAGATAGGTCCTAAAGATTTATTACTTTGTTTATTTAAAAGATAATTTACAACACGAACAATATTTTCTCAAACAAAGCTTAATAAAATAAGCTCTGTAGAGCAGCAACTTTCAACTGGTGTGCTGCAAGAATGGCACTAGTGTGCCTTCCGAATGGTGTTAAGAGGTTTAAATTATGTAAGATTTATTACATTTCAACGGTTGTTTCGAACTTTTGTCAAGTGTTCTCACAAATAATTTTAATATTCATATAAATACTTTTGAGTATTACTTTTTATTACAAAGTAACATAAATTGTTTCATGGGGATATTTTGAAAAGCCACTTTGGAGCAAAAAGGGTAGGTAATTACTATCTTTTGTAAATCAATCAAAATGATGCCTAATTTTTTCAGATCAGCAAAGATTATATATTTTTGTGTGCCGCAGAATTTTAGAAATTGGTTTAAGTGGCCATGACATGAAAAGGGTTAAAAATTGCTGCAGTAGAGTATTGGTTGAACAAGTAAATTGTAGTTATATATATATATATATTTAATACTCAGATAACAAAAGGTTGACTCTTGCAGCAATCCTCAACAAAATACTGTTGCTTGTTTTTAAACTAAAAATTCAGTTTCATATCAAAATCTAAAAATATTTTAATAGTTATGATCTTTTATATAATATCATCCAAAAATAAGTTTGTATTTGCAACATTGTCCTAGGTTAATGGGATAAAATTTACATCACAGTTGTGCAATAAATGTGTTTGCTGATACACAAGGGCTTTATATGCCGATTAAAAAAATCAGTATATTTATCAAAACATACTAAGATATTGGAACTCCCATTTCTGAAACATTGAAAATTCTGGAAAATTGAAGTGTTGAAAATGACGGCTGGGTAGAGAAACTTGGTTGTCAAACGAAATTTATAGGCTATTATTATTAACATGACTAATTGCAAACTCTGAATATGAGTAATGGTAAAATAATGAATACAAATTGCTAAATTATGAAATCCTTTTTGCACAAAAGACTAGTCATTATTATTCAAATTTCAACAATGCACTGAAACTCTAACACAGCACTTTAATCACTTATAGGGTCAAACCCATAACCCAAATGTAGCCCTGGATAGCAGGTAATATGACAACTTGGAGCTGCATAAGATCAAACTTAATATTATTAAATGAATTTCAGTGATATTTTTCATGACAAGATACATCTTCCCACACACAGAGAAAAATATCCCTGACTTCACAATCACATCTCACTCATGCCATCACTTTATGGCAGTACATACCTTTATGAACAACTATTTTCAAGGATGAAACATGAAGAGTAAAAAGTCCTCTTCACTAAGAGTGACTCAAGTGAAAAGATTGGACAGCCCTGGTTTGTATACTTTTAGGAAAAGTGTAGTTCGGAAACAGTCTAGTTTTTCAGGATGTATCGAAATTTACATATCCATCAGTTCACAATCATGCCTCACTCATACCATCACTTTTTGGGCAATATATATACCTCTGTGGAAAACTATTTTCAAGGAGGCACATGGAGGGTAAAAAAATTACCTCTTTACTTTTACCTCTGCAAAAATAAAATAGGAAAGTGGATTTTACTACAAATTCTCTTGTAGCTCATTCCAGCTGAAGGAGGAAACCAAAACTGGTGTGGATCTTCCTGTTCACAAGCAGCTTTCTGGTGTAGTTGTTGCAGATATATATATTCCACATCCTTCACTTCACTTAATCATCAGGTAGATAAGTAAATTTCAAATTTCAGTATCACTGATTGTGATGAAAACATTTGTAAGGTTGCACATCTATAGGACATACTTTGAACAAGTTTTCTTCAGTTCATTTTTTAAAATAGGTCAAATCAATTTGGGATTTTGAACAAAACTATTTCTTGCATGATAATTAATCAGAATCAAATTTTTAAAAAATTCAAAAGTCTTAAATAATTTCTTTCCCAGAACTTGAAAAAGTAATTCATTGACTTATTTCCAGGTGGAACTAAGTTTTTAGAATTTATCATATTTAATTATGATAATCAGAAAAAATATAAAACAGAACTTTCAATATGAAATGAGCACGAAATCACATAAAATCTTATGAGGTAAAAAACAAATATATTCTTCACACGTCATATTCTTGTAATACATAGTAATAACATTGTAGTTTTAAAATCAAGTTTCAAAAGTTCCTCAAGCGAATTAAGCCATTCTCAAGACTGTCACAAACTCGATTGATCAAGGCATTAAACTCTGATGGTTTATCGGCATACACATGATATCCAGCACTTTCAATTACCTGAAAATTAAAAAATTAACAATGAAGTTTTTAAAAATAGAATTTTGTGAGGACATAAAAGTTTAAAGGGTATTTATCTGAGTTAAAAATAAATTTATTCATTCTACATCTCAGCAATTTTCAATGGTCGTTAAATGAGCTTTAAAAGGATTATATAAAAAATTCTGCAATAACTTTATTTGTACAATGCCTCTGAAATTAACCAATATTCAAAAGTAAGCAGTGCCCTTGAATAAATGAGTACTTGCATTGCCACACAATGAAAAATGCATATACTGAGCAATTTTACACACTTGGAACCAAATTATCAAATTTCATTGATTTCTGGAATACTGTCTGTCTACCACAAGAACTGCTCCAGACACAAAGTCTGTAACTATTTCTAGCTGTAGAAACAAGACTTGGCCCACTTTCTACAGGGGATTCTTGAAGCATTTGAGTGTCATCTTGGCACATTTAGCAACAATTGACTTCAGGATAGTTTGGTCCAGATTCCACGAAAGCGGTCCTAACCAAAATGTTTGATTCTTTGAGGAGTGCCAATTAGTGAGTTTCTCAAATGGATGTGAAAAGGCGATCCTCCTATGCTTTGTTTTGTGCTCGGCAGTTATAAGACAAGACGATACGATTGCATGCGGCCTTGTAGGAAGATGAATGCTAAACATACTACCACCCACTGTCAGCAAACCACCCAACAGGAGTCCCCATCACCCAATTTGTCGAAACCTCCATCCGACCCATCCCAACTCAAAATCAACAAGCCCTGTTTCTATTTGATGCAGCTTGTCTGCTTTTGGACCTTGTGCCATAAAACATAAACAACCCCCGGTTTCTATAGTTACTGCCATTACCTAGATTTCACGTCTGGAGCAGTTCTCCTGATAAACAGACAGTAGTAGTTTGGGTACATTAACCCTCCTGGTGTTTGTCTTGACGAGATCTCATTAACAAAATCACTAGATCTTGATGGACGAGATATCTTGTCATTAGAAGAAACTGATTGGATCTCGTCATCATCAAAAATCGGCAATATCTTGATAACAATATATCTCGTTATTAGCAAAATTAGTCTGATCTTGATGGACGAGATATTTTGTCAAAACCACTTGGAGAGTTAAAAGAATAACTCCCTCTATTAAACATTCAAGTACATTCATTAATTCTTGCTGGCCACTTTCAGCCCCATTTGAGGACATTACCCCATGGAAATCCATTTCATTCAAAGAATAAAATTATTTATTCCCTAAGCATCAAAGTACCTTATATTCTCTACTATTATAAAAAGAAGTGTTTGTGTGTGCGTGCGGTGTTCAGACGAATCTATAGCACTTACAGCCATGAAATTTGGCACACAGGTAGTCCCTAAAGGTGACTGAAGAGCTCTCGAAGCCCGAATTTTAAAATTTAATCTAGAAATTTTTTTAATTAATATTTTGTGCTGCATGGCGTAGCCCCTCCTCCACTATGCACCACTACTACATTTTATAAAATTGTCTTTTGTGACTTATTAAACAGAAATCAAACATATCTCCTTAAGGTGAGGAAAATTGTCATAGTAAATTAAGCTGTTTGTGAAGCAGTAGCTTTAGCTTATTTTAGAAAATATGTAAATTTTAAAAAATGCAAGGAAAATGAAGTTTTATTGTGGATTATATGATTGTTATAGTTGTGGACAATATATCATTTTGAATATTTGGTTTCGTTTTCTAAGTCTTGTATTTTCAAATTTGGATTCAAAATCAGTAAGTTCAAAATTATTACATTTCTAGTTAAATTCAGATTCTACAAGTAACTACTCATGATTATTAGTTTCACTAAAATTCCTTCAGTGATTGTGACCTTCCTAGCAAAAACTTTACCTTAAATCATTTTGGTTGATTCATACAGGATTCAATGTTCAAAAATCATTGGCAGGATTTAAGTGACTTCTATTTCATCCCAATCATTTTACCTTCATTTAATCAAGACAATCATTAACCTCCTTGAAGCCAAACACTTCTGGTTATATCTAACCAGGGAAAGCCATATGGTACCATTTCGTACTAGTGAAAATGGGTTCAGAAATTTATGACTTTCTTATATGAATATCAATTTTTTTCAAGTTTGATAGCAGATGTCATTTTATAAGATTGAAGGAAGACCTCCAGGTATATTCACAACAAAAATTAGCATTTACTACATTAATAATATAAAAACAATATATTGGGATGTTGAATAATTTCTCGCTGTTTTTTTTGTGAAAATTAATGTTTTATTTTAAAAAGTCATTAAAAAACATGTTACTGAAAGTATTGTCCATCGCTAGTCACTACTTTTCCCCATCTTTCTGGCAGCATTTGAATTCCATGTCGGAAAAACGACACGTCTTTTGAGGCTATCCAAGAGTCGACCCAATTTTTGGCATCTTCATAAGAACAGAAGTGCTGCTCAGCCAGGCCATGCGTTATCGACCGGAACAAGTGGTAGTCGGAAGGGGCAATGTCCGGTGAATACGGCGGGTGGGGTAGGACTTCCCACTTAAGCGTTTCCAAGTAGGTTTTTACCGGTTTTGCAGCATGTGGCCGAGCGTTGTCATGCTGCAAAATGACCTTGTCATGTCTCTGCTCGTATAGCGGCCGTTTTTCCTTCAATGCTCGGCTTAATCGCACCAATTGTAGTCTAGCGATCTCCCGTGATGGTTTCATTTGGTTTGAGCAGCTCATAATAAACTATACCCAGCTGATCCCACCAAATGCAAAATTACCCCACGATTTTCTACGCTTAGGGTTATCGGTGTATCCATTTTTCATCACCAGTTACGATACGATGCAAAAATCCTTTCCTTTTCTGCCATTCAAGCAGTTGCTCACAGGTGAAAAGACGCCGTTCGACGTCTCTCGGCTTCAACTCGTACGGCACCCAATGACCTTGCTTTTGAATCATTCCTAATGCTTTCAAACGTTTCGAAACTGTTGTGTCATCAACTTCTAATGATTCTGCAAGTTCAGCTAGCGTTTGACATGAGTCTTCATGAAGTAATGCTTCCAATTGTTAGTCTTCAAACTTCTTCGGTGCGCCAGAGCGTTCTTTATCTTCAAGATCAAAATCATTATTTTTAAAGCGTCTAAACCAATCTATACAAGTTTCAGACAGAGCATGGTCGCCGTAAGTCTCAACAAGAATTCTGTGAGCTTCAACTGCAGATTTTTTTTGAATAAAATAGTGCAGTAAAATTCCCCGCTAATACTCTTTTTTGGCACGAAATTTGACACATTTAACGCAATGAAAAATAAAGTTGTTTGCACTTCCGCGAAATAACATACACTGGATTTCAAGCTTGCTTATAGTACTTGTAAATAGATGCGTCACTATCATAAACTAACGCAACCAGTTCAGGTAACGCCATCTGTTGGAAAACAGCGAGAACTTATTCAACTATCCAATACTAAAAAGAAATTGAAATTTGAAAAAAAATTATTCTGGCATTCCTGGGTATATATTTTTTAAATCTATATGCTGATTTGACTTTAGAATAGGAGTTTTAAGTAATATTGCCATTGAAGGATTATTCAAATAACTGTAGCAGTAAATAAGACTAAATCATGGCAGAATTAGGACAAATGCAACTTGAATCTACCAAAAAGCACTTCATGATTGTGATCCATTGCACTGCTATATATGCATATTATTATATAATTTACAGTTAACACCAGAATCGTCCCCTCACACTTGTCAAACGGAGAACCATTGGTATGTATTAAATCCTGTCTTTTCACACTTCAAAACTGGATAAAAGAACAGTTCAAACACTGTCTAAAAGAAAGACTTGTCAATACTGCCAAGGATAAATCTTGGGAATACCTTCTATCCTCGAGTGATGCCTCCCATACTTTCCAAGGAAGGCTTCAATTGCTGAGTTTCGTTTCCTGAATGGGTATGACTTTTGCGTGCACACTTATTTTATTGTAATATTGTTGATTCTTCTGTATTTTATGTAATAGTAGACAACCTAAGACGAATCAACATTTAGACACATGCACTGCACTTAATAATTTCAGTAGCAGAGTACAGAAGTATTGTGAAGCCAGATAGCGAATGATGTAAAGTCAAGTGTATGGCATTTGCTTCATTCATATAGTCAAACCTTGTTAAGACGAATTTCACAAGACCGTAAAATAATTAGTATTATCAACTGAATCCAAATTTTAAAAAGCATTTCAACAATAAAATAAAGTATTAATATATTTGCATTATTTACTGTACAATTCTTGGTTCACAGAATTGGAATTTAGTTCGTATTATCAGTAATTTGTATATATTAAGTGAGTTTGTCCTAATGTGGTTTGACTATGACTATATTGTAAGTTAATTTTTGCAGAGGTGGTTGTTCCCCACATCTGCACTGTGGGATTCAGAAGGTTTGTAAGGAATGAAAAACTGTAGATACTCTTACCTGAACATCCACAAAAGAATTCAATCTTGAATACTTTATCTGAAGGCCTGGTTGCCTGTTTACCCATGATCGTGAACCATATACAAAAGTGATAGGAACATTCCAATCTAGGCTGTTGAGCCTGTACATCATGGGATGTTTGGCCCAGCCAGATTCATCAGTCATGGCTTTAAAAGCAGCTTCCCCACTGAAATTAATGAACACAAAAAATTATAGGTGATAGACCAACCAAAAAAACAGTGGGAGAACATGGTAATCATTCTTGAAAATACAATGACATCAAAACTTGTAACTTGTGTGTAGAAAACAAATGTAATGTATAACAGAATATAATTTTATATAACTAGTGCCCTAAGTTTGGCTCTGGCTTTGCACAGGAGCAATTCTGAATTTACAGTGGTAGGCTATGAAAAGTGAGGCCTGATAAGATTTTCAGATGACATCAGTTGCTCTCACAGATGTCAACATCTAAAAATTTGGTTTTGATGCAACACGTAAAGTTGTCCACGATAAAAACTTTCACCACTAGGTCAACTCCAGCTATGTTAAGTGTCATGTCCAGCTATGTTAAGTCACTCTTTCTGTCATTTGACAATCGAGAATTGTATTTCTATTAGTTTCATTAATACAGGATAATAATTTTTAAATAATAAATTTAATAAATAACAATTAATATTAAATGTAGTAATAAATTGGTTTTTAATTTTAGTGTCTGATTACTAAAACCGGATTTCGCTTTCCGTCTCGATGATATTAATACAATATTTAAATTTGAATTCAAGAGCTTCTCAAACAGAAACGTGTTCACACAACAAAAATTAATCTACTATAGGTTCATGCCGTGTATACTCACACCAGTGCATGTGCATCTTAGACAGTTAAAGCAAAGAAAGCTCTCAGATCGCAGTTTTTCTGACTTGCTGTACTAAAATTGTCAGTGCTCGGTTTGTAAGATTAATGTATTATACACTTCCTCGACAAATGATCTATAGAATAGTGAAATCTACATCAAAATCTGTTAATTTATTCTCAAGATTCGACAAAAGAAAGACCTATTGGAAACTTTAATTTCATGTAAGCTTTTCTATCCATGGTTTGATAAATAATGAAAAATTAAAGAAAAATAGTAACATATTAAAATGCATGACAAAAATGTAATATCACAATAAGCTAAGCACTATGGATAAATAAACACACAACATGCAAATATATTTTTAAGAAATAAAATTTTCTAACATGTTATGCATAAGTAGGATGTTGTATAAATGTAAGGTTTCCTTACAAAAATCACAATGAGACATGTTTTTCTTTTGCTCAAGAAGCACTTTAATCGAAAATAATTATTTTTATTATTCTATCAACCAGTGAAACATGCATTGTACAGAGTGTCCTAAAAGTTCCCGTACTGACGATTCATGAATATAATATATAAAAACAACTTTAAAACAATTATTTTTATACTAATGGTGAAAAGTACTTTAACATAACGTAGGGAAAAAAATTGAACTCACATTTATAATAAATGTTCATAATGTCAGCCCCTTTCTTGGAGGCAAAGTTGAAGTCGTTTGCGCATATTTTTAGAAATGCGTTTCAAGAAGCTGGAAGTGACTTCTTGTATCCTTTGAGTAATGGCAATTTTCAGATCATCTATTGTTTGGGGATTATCTTCATAAGCTTTGTTCTTTAAATATTCCCACAGAAAAAAGTCAGGGATGCTCAGATCAGGGGAACGAGGTGGCCAAAGATTTCTTGAGATGAGTCAACGACAAAAAAATCTTGAAGTATGCCCATGGTTTCATAACTTGTATGGCAGGTTGCACCGTCTTGTTGGAACAAAGAATCTCGTTCATTCACTTCTAATAATGCAACTAATTGTTGGAGATAAGTTCTCTGTATACAGTGCCATCAACAGTTGATTCGAAAAATAGAGGCCATACAATCCTTTTGCATGATACGGCACACCAAACGCCAATGTAAAGTTTTTTGCATTAATGAATGGGAATTTGTCGTCGTCCAAATGCGGGACTTTTGCGCGTTCACATAACAGCTTTAATGAAACCATGCCTCATCGGAGAAAAATGTTTTGTCCAAAATGTTGATGTTGTTGCGAATAAATCTTGGAACCATCTGCAATAATAAAGCCGCTTCTCATTGTTCTGCGGCTTTATCTCCTGTAACATTTTTACACGATAAGCACGAAAATGCGAAGCTCTTAAAGCCTTATGTGTCGATCCACGCGATGTGCCCAATTGTTGAGACAAACGCCTCACGGATTGATGAGGAGATTGCAATATCCTTCGTTAAGTTTCTTGCACAAAGTCTGGTGTAACGACTTTCGGTCCTCCATTCCTGTGTTTGTCTTCCACCGAACCTATCTCACGAAATCGCCGAACGAGTTGATATAGCATATCTTTACTCGGTATTGCATCATCTGGATATTTATGTAGATAAAATTCTTTATATCTTTCATATAATTTACATTCAAAATAAGCCTCAAGCAGCGCAATTCTCTGAATGCATGATAAACTCATTTTGCAATGAAGAACAAAATGACATGAAACTTTATTATCGCGCAACTTGAGCAAGAAGAAAACCAAACGATAAAAATTAAAGAATCCATAAAATTATAAGCAGACGATAAAATTCAATAATTAAAAAAAAACAGGGCAAATGATTTTTTTAAAGTTAGAGTATGGGAACTTTTAGGACACTCTGTATTTTCCTACACTAACACCTTCAGAAGATTAGGATAAAAGTCAGAATCCTATACATACAAGGGAAGGAATATTGTAAATATAAAATATATACAATATACTGCCCATTTCATTTTTGCTTTATATAGTGTTTAACTTCATCTCACTGAATGCAATTCATCAATTAAACTTTATTGTATAGTTACATGTATATCACATTATATACAAGATTCGGTAATACATCTAGGCTTTCATAACTGCAGTTTATCTTGGAATTAATTATTTACAGTACAGAAGCATTATTTTAGTGTAGAAAGTAATGTTTAAAAATATTTGTGAAAAACATCATTATCATACCTTGGATGTTGAACATTAGACTGATATATGTAATCCATCATGCCTTGGGGATCATCCATGAATTTCCCATACTTTTTTTCCAAATCATTTCGGAAGAGCTTCACCAGAAATGGACCTAAAGTTTTCCATTATCAAAAAGGTGTCAAGTATAGCTATCTAAACGTGACACAAGTGATTTAAATACATGAAAACAGATCCTATTTATAGAAAAGTATACACAGGAACAATGTACACTGTCAGAAATTTTACTGAAGTGTCCCATTTAGAACTGGAACTATAAATAGTCTTTAAATTATATAATTTATCACAAATAAAAAATCGTAAAATAGATATATTGTGAATACCAGGATAACATTTTCTTTTCATAGCCTGATATTTGATGCTTTATGTGAGTGTATAAAGCAGTTAACATGCTCAACTATATCGTTATAGATACATGGAGTAATTTAGTTTGAATTGTAGATTTTTATTTTAGAACATTTTAGCTTACAAAAAGCCATAAGTTTACAAAAATTTCATTTTATAACATTAAAAACTGTTTTACATTAAAAGTGCTTTTACTAGGCATAAACATAATAAAAATTAAAATAGCATTTAAAAAAATCATTTACAGTGTGGAAACAAAATTGTTCTGTTAAGTGTGTAATGAAATTCACACTTAACAGAAGTTCCATTAGAATTATAATAATTTTCTATTGGATTGCTGTAATTTATTCAACAAATGAAAATCTTTAAAAACATCAATTGAATTAAATAAGCTGCAATTAATAGAAACATTTATGCTTATGCATATCAGTTAAAATAAAAGACTAATATTTACCATGACATAGAAAGTAGCTATCTTTATTAACTAGAAATACTAAGATAATAAAAATAATTATTATAGGTAACATTACCAAATTAAATGAAGTACAAAGTGTGCTTCTAAGAGAAGATTTATTTATTCTCTTTTGTTTTCTTTATTTTTATAAAGGTAAAAATTAAATTATGAAATCGGTCAGAAAAAAATGTTGACATTTATCTTTTAATTATGTATTCCCTTTTCTAAAATTAAAGATCATTGTTGTGACAGAGAATACATGGATTTCCTTATAGATTTTTCCCACTTCCTTTGTGAATGCGAAGTAATGAATGTCATTAAAAACTATTTTCTTTCAAACTTTTGTTCCCAGTTTTCCTGATACCTCTTTTCCTCCTGGGTATGTTTATTCTCCAACGGGTAAAACAGTTGAATGGAACAATATTTGTGGCACAAGCAATCATTTAGTTTCTGAGTTATGCTTCTTTTAAAATAATTCCAACATATGAAACGAACTAGCAGACCAGACCAATGCATAGCATCTGACTAAACTTTCTTAAGTTAATATTTACTTTTACTGGTCTCAATTCCAATAACATGCATGGCAAAAAGGGCACCTTGGTCATGTTACCACAATTAGACTGATTGAATGTCTACTTAAATTTCATCCAGTTCCTTGTTCAATGGCGATTCTGCATTTTTTTTAAGCTAAACCTATTTTCATTCACATTTTCTTTCTGTGTTGATTACTATCTCACCAATTTCTCACTTTCTGTAATCAGACTGCCGAAAAATATCATTAGACTGGTGAGCTCTTCCATGTAGTTTTAGCAATATTATGTAGCTAAACCAAGCATATTTAAGCTAAGCAGTAAAAGTGGTGAAATAATCTCATAGCGATTGACTTTGTAGTGTTTATAAAAAACATTTCCAATAGACAATAATCAAATAACATCAATTTTTGTGCCACGTACATTAGCAAAATATATATATAGATGAGTGATCGACAATTAGAAGTAACATTCCAAGAAACATTACACAAAATTTTTCATTTCTTACAAGCAAAGCTCACAAGATGAAAACTCACCAACTGGACCAACAGCTCTAACACAAGCTAAGAAATTAAAGCCTCGTAAGAAACTGGTCAAAAACTTCACCCACCAATCCATTTCATAACAATGCAGGTGGGTAATAGGTTTTTCTGGCAGACCCCAAGGGTCCACTAAGATTAGAAGAGCTACTCTTTCAGGGTAATGTAAGGCATAGGAAGCAGCAATGTATCCTCCCATACTGTGACCAAGAAGAATGAATTTCTTTAATCCTACAGATTTTCTCCATTTTTCTAAAGCTGTAAAATCAATACAAATAAATCAAACACAAACTGAAAAACAAATGTTAACTTGTATAACAATTTGAAATAATCCTGATGTGTTTGCATAAACAATCCTTTCCATGGTTTGTTTTTCGTGTATATAAACTTTTATACATTATTTGTATCCAACTTTATTGTAATTATTTGTTATTTCATTCTGTTGAACTGAACATTTGTTATTTTCAACCTACTTAATACCTTAATATTCGTTATAAAATCTAAACATAAATACATGTCATGAGAAATGAAGTAGGGAATCAAAAAATTAACAAGTTAAAGTTGCCTCAATTACAAACAGTTGAAAAATATGAGGCTACTTTAAACACATTTTAAGTTATAAATGTATAAAAGCCATGTATAAAAATACAAGTATGCAGTACAGAAACATTGAATACGAATGAGTGATAACATTGAATACAAATTCCAATAATTGGCAAGGGATAAATTATCTATGGCAACTACTACACTTGTTTAGGTTCTGCATAAGGAAGCTCTTTTCCACAATTAGCTTTCATACCTTTTCAAAAATTGACTGACCAAGGCCTTCTCAGAGCTGCACTATACATAAATGACATAGGAAAGAAACATGATTAAAAATAGCTACTTCTATCTGCCACACACCGCAGAAATTTCTCGAAAGTGTACTCAAGAATGCTGTTTGGAGAGGTTAACCCATGAATGCACTGGTGATGAAATTTTCACAAGTATTATGATTGGATTTCAGACCCAGTGATGATACTTGTGCAAGGTCAAGTATTATTGATATTAATTTTAGTTGAAGCAAAGATCTGTAATGATGGAACTTCTTACAATTGTCCAATTACTTGTTTAAGGACACATGTTATTGATCACGATTTTTGAATGCACAAGAAATGAAACAAAGTGTTTTTATAAAAAATAAGATTTCTAAAATTTTTGGTAAATCTTTGATATAAAGCCTTTTATGGCAATGCTTTTAGAACATTCAATGGTGTGCTTTTTGCAGCAAGTTGTGGCAGGAAAAGGCAACTCTGCTTTATTAGGATTACAGCAACATCGCAAAGTTAAAGTTTTCAATTCCTGCATTTTTTCATTCTTGAATATTTTGAAATGTTCTTTTTATTTGTTTCATTGTTCTTCAATTTCATAGGTCCTTTTAAATTACTTTTTCAAATTATTTTTCGTTTCCTGCAAATTTGAAGAATAATAACTTAGTTTGTATTTTAAATATGACACAGTGCAGTAGCATCAAGTTGTATTGTTTCTCGTTTTTGTTTGAATCTGAATTAATTTTTGCAAAATTGTTTATTTTGTATTCATTTATGTCAGGATAAACAGTTTTTAGGATTTCCTTAAGGAATCAAGATTAAAGGCAGAAAACTTCAAAAAGGATAATTAGTTGTGGACTTTTTTCTATTTTTGAAATTCTATAATTATTTTCCGCTAAGCCTAAAACGGTGGGTTTTTAAGAAATTCTTCTTTGACGAAATAAGAAGCATGCCAAAAAAGCACCAAAAGTATTACCACAAAAATGTTTTGTATAAAGCTATACTAAAATTTTGCTAGGACTTAAAGTGAAAATTAAGGCTCAGCTCAATTGTTGTGTTTAGCCATGCATTCAAGTTTTTAATAGCAGTTGTTTATTATGATTCACAATTTTTCATCCTTACAGTTGCTTAGGTTTCTGTATGAGCATAAGGCTCATGTTTGGTCATACTGAACCAGACATAAGACAGACAATATCAAGGAATGGACATCACACAAAGAAAGTTTTACTGACACAGAGAAATTTTTACTGACACAGAAGAGAGAAATACACAAAGGGAGGAATCGAACCTGTGCTGCCTATGACTAGCAGGTTCCAAGAGCAGTGGGCATAACCCACTGAGTCACGGCAACCCCTATAGTTGCATATGAGTAGGTCAACAGCAACACTTTTTTAGTTTATTGCTAACTTGGCCCACACCATGCAGTCCTATTCATAATTACAGTTGATGAAAACAATGGTTGAGAATTTGAAAAATTTATTTTGAATCACAATAAATTTTTAAAAAGTAAAAAATACTCACATATAAAAAATTGCATTTCAGATTCCAAAGCATCACTACTAAAAGGAGGTCTTGAGCTTCGGCCAAAGCCCAGGATGTCAATGGCATATACTGGACGTGAGTTAGAAAGATTGTCTAAATTCATTACCCACACTCCAACACCACATGCAAACCCATGCAGTAAAACCAAAGGTGTTTTATCTGCATTTTTATTCATTGAAACAGTCCTTACGTAGCTATTGACCTTGTCACAGCATTTTCCAATGTTTGTTAACTCAGCCTCATATGGTTTCTTTAAATCTACAAGAGTAAAATGTTAAATGCGGGAATAAGTCAAAATTAGCACAAATGCAGAACAAACAAAACATAACTAGAGTTTTACAAAATTGGAACTAAATATAATGGCTCATATAAGGCTCTGTCAGTCAATGCCAAAGAACTTATGGAATAGAACAAGTTCTTAAAAATAGTAGCTAGTATTTTAAACCTTATTTTAGTGCCAGTTTTAGTTGCCTAGATACAAAATGAATCAGCTAAAATATTTTCTTGCAAAATCTACAATTGGTAAGGTAGCTACTGATTATGAACAAAATAAAGTGTTTATTTAGTTCAAGCTATCAAATCTTCAAAAAATCATTACATTTTTACATTTGAAATTTATCAAATTTGAAACTATTTTTCTGGCCCCAAACAATAGATACCTTACTGCTTTTCCATTTTAAGATTGAAAATATTTGCTTACTTGACAATACTATCCTTTCAGCTTCTTCTAATTTTTCTTCTGATGTGGGACACCAATGAAACCAACTGGATATCCAATTTGGACAAATCTTTGAGAATGTAAGTGGGATAATTTTCACTAAACAAGACAGTAAATAACCAAAAAGTTCAGCTTTGGAAAAAGAAATAGCAGGTCTAGGAAACCTGTAACAGACCAGAGTTAACAGTTATGAAATTAACCAACAAACAATGCATATGAAATGTAAAATAACGAATATCTTTTTGCAAAGAGAACTCAATTTCTTTTCAAATGTTGCAGACACTTAAATCAAATTACGCTTTATACAAAGATTTACGATATGATTCTGATTCTGTGAAATAAATGTTTAATTTCGAACAATAATGAAGAAACAATATCCAAAATTAACATCCTAAAATATAATATTCAACACAGGTAAGTCCCGTACCATTCTAGAATAACTCCCCTTTTTCTTCTCTTTTCACTCGCTAGTCGGTTTCATTGATACAGCATCTGGTCCCCTATACATTTTGTCACCACCTTCACTTTTTAAATTTTCCCACCTTGCTAACCATGGCTTGAAAATGGCCTGCTCAATAGTGTTTATTTCTTCTTCCATTTTGATTGATGATGTATTTCATCATAACACTTGATACACATGCAACTTGATAGAAACTCTGTTTTTTCTGCCCCCATATCCAATAATCTTACTCTAAATCTCAAACCTTCTGGCAGATTAATTTTTAACTGTGTCTATTTTTTCATGAGCCCCTTAGAATAAGCTCATGAAAATTCCAAACACCCTACACAAAATCCCTCCATGTACTCTGATGTATAACATTGTGCTCACCTTTAGATTTAATATACTATTTCCTGGTTGGGCAGCAATGAAGAGGGAAGACAGGTATAGACAGGCAAAGTTAGATTTTTTGTTAGCTGGGGCTGATGCACCATTTGTCCAAAACAAAATGAAGATAAAGCATGAACATTTAAATAATTTGGGCAAAATAAACTTATGGAATCATACTTTTTTTACAGAAAGTAAAATTTTTCATTCCTTGGTCTCATAACAAATCAATTCGCACAACAGAAGTGCATTTTTGTAACCAACATCCATTTGATGTGCTTACTTGTATGTGCATTCGCAATGCATTGAAATATGACGAATTTTTTTAATGCATTGAAATTTCGAAAATTTTACCAAATTATAGATTATAATTTATAATACTATAAATGCACTCACCGAACCCAACGTGGTCTTATAAATCTCTGTAAAACCCTAGGACTTGGATAACCTTGAGGAGGGATTTCTCTAATGTGACCATTGGCCATGATATATAATGCTGTTGGACCTAACCTGATACTTAAACGAAACTTTCCGCTCTAAGCATCAAGCTATTGCGCAAGCTTAAAACGTCACGTGGAAAACTGACGATTGAATGTTGCGATCAAATACAATACTAAAGATCATACATAATAGCCATAACAATTAATAACTTGGCATCGAACATTTTCAATACTTTCTCATTTATATTTTTAATAGTTGATGGCCTGTCTGCGAAAATGCAAGATTAGAATTGGAAATTTAACAGAACACAAAGAAAAGATAAGCAGCGGCAAGTGCGTGTTTTCAAAACAAACAAATAATCCTGACAGTTAAAGTCTGAACACAATCTCCAACTTCTAGATTTGGCGCAAACGCGCAGTTTAGCTCCCAAAATCGTCATTTTGTAAAAGAAAGGTTATTAAGTATCAAATGTGTTGATTTTTAACCGAGTAAGATTCATGAAGAGAAAACTAGAGGGAACAGAAAGAGATTTCGAAATTATTTTGTTTCATTTCATGCCACGGAATCCCATGTTTAAAAAATATTTTCTCTGAAAAATCTGTTCTATTTTGTAACTTTGCAAAAATAGTGCATAAAATGTTCAAATTTTTAAATAATTCTCGCTTGAAACTGCTCATTTTTTATCTATGGGAGGTTTCTAGGCGTAGGCATAAGCAAACTACCGGATAATAAAAATATTTCCGGCTACATTCGAGGAACATGCTGCATTTCGCAAGAGTTTATTGACAAACTGTTCCCTCATTGTAAAAAGAATCACATCATTTAGCTATGTAAAATATTTTACTCTCCCAAGTGCTTCTTGCAAGAAAAAGAAAGAATAAACGAGCAAGACTCAAAAATTTGGAAGTACGAAGTTCTTTACATGTTTAGTTGTTTTAGTTTAATTTGTGTTTGTCATTTTTAGAGTAGAAATTAAACTCATGAAACTTTTGTCATTTGTTTTATGTGATTCTCCTAAAACATACTTACAATTACTTTTTCCATAATTTTAACTGTTGTTCAAAAAGAAATCTTGATTGCTACACTTGCATTCGTTTTACAAGTAAGTTTTCAAGAAAATAAAATGAAATTTCTGGACAAATAAATTGAAAAAATTTGTTTTCAAGAGTTCGTTTTCTTTATTTGGTTTTGTTTTCAACAGCACATAGTTGCAGAAAAATATTGCAAAAATTTCATTCTAAAATAAAATTATAATTATCCAAAACAAAGTGAAGAAGAAATGAGTTCGTGTGGACATAATTTTAATATGTAATTTGTTTTTTAAAAAGGTTGGGATTTACTCTTTCTACGCCTCGAAAGATTTCGTAGAGAAAGGCGTTATCTTCTTCCCGAGATGTACAAGTTTTTGTGAAAACAATATGGAGAACCCCGCGCACGTTTACACAACGGGGATTCCAATGTCAAAGAAAGGGAATTTTGCTCATATTAAGAATGGCTGCGCCCTCGATGAGTCGTTAGATGAAGATTCAGTTGGAAAAATTGTTGATCACGGTAATCTTAATAATTCTGACTTAAATATAACCAATTCTACTACTGAGAATGGTGATTACATCAATTCAATTCAAGATGGCTTCCAACAGTCCGAGATAATGTGTGGTTTTACGTGCGATGCCGGTTTACAACCAGGCGATCTTCCAATGGCGAACTCTTCGCTGGAAGTGGAATCCATGGCAGAATCGGACACGCATATTAAATTCCCAGATTCTCCAGGATCATCCTTTTCATGTAAAATAGAGTCATTTTCGTCTATAGAGGCTTTGGTACCCAGTTTAGATGCACAAATAGATAGTTACTTGTCTGGCTTACAAAAGGTAAACAAATCGCAGTCGGATGATGGTGGTTCATCTGATGAACATAGAAATGTGACCGATGCAATTTCTGCTATAGCAGAGAGTTTCGGTTTGGAAGATTTTCTACCAGACAACTTTCAAACTCATGACAACAAAGATCTACCGAGTGCTGTGATAGGCGATAGCCTATGTGACGGTGGTGATAACATTGGTGGGATATCCCTTGTTGATTTTGAAAAGTGTTCAACTCTTCATTCGCCAGGATCGTCCCTAGATCTCAGTGAACAATTGCCTGACGATACTCATAATTTTGAACTGAATGGGTTGGATATGCTTGTAACCCCTTCACAGTCTAGGTGCAAATCTTTAGAGAGTTCTCCAGCAAAACACTCAGGTCAGTTGAAAGAAGAGGAAAAAATATTCATTAATTCTAAAGAAATTTGCAATTTTAAAATAGAAAACAATTCATTGGTGTTATCGGATGACAAAGTAACATGTGAACTTACCTTCGGAAATAGCTTGATAAAAGCTGAAGGTGATGATGTGAATTTGCAATCTGGGTATGAATTGGCACAAGCCAGTTGCACATCACAATCAAGCGATGTTGGCAAAGCAAATGAGGATCTTGAACTCGATATTCCTACTGTGCGGATTACAGACATTCATTCGATGAACTCATCAGAAGGTGAGAATTGCTCCTCTGCTGGAACCGTTTTAATAACATGTGATAAGGCATCAAAAAAGATGCAAATTGTTTTAACCCTCGAACAAGGTCAGCAAATTTTCGATATTGATACCGGAAGTATAGACGCAAATGAACAATCTATAGATTTAGGTTTACAGAACGTTTTGAGTGAAGAGCAACTTGAGGAAGATGAACAAAATGGAGTAGAGCTTAGTGGAGTTGATTCGAATGAGCTAGAACAATATACAGATGAGTTAGATCCGGACAAATGTATGAATTTACCTGACGATGAGGATACGTCCTTTGATCCATCGAACTTTGTCGAGCTCGTCTCAGACTTCCCGGCCACAGGCTCAAAAAAGCGGAGGGGTAAGACCTTCATTTGCCCCTCAGTGGGATGTGGCCAGATTCTGGACAAAGAATGTAAATTACGTGTACATATGCTCGGCCACAAACTTGTTTCTAGACCTTTCAAATGTGAGTTTGAAGGATGTGATTGGGCATTCACGACACCGTACAGGCTTCGTCGACACGCTGAGACACATTTAGGTTCTAAAGACTACACGTGTGATGTTGAAGGTTGCAACAGAAAGTTTACAACTGTATATAACCTAAATACGCATATTAAACGCCACAAGTGGGCCAATTCCCTGATGTGCCCCTCAAAGGATTGTAAAATGAGCTTTTCCAACCGTAGGAGACTTGAGCTGCATCTCCGTGTTCACAAGGACGTGGAAGCACCGTACAAGTGCTCCATTTGTGGGAAGCAGTACTATTCAGCTAACTGCATTGCTTCTCATGTCCGAACGCACCAGTACAGTGAGGATGATTTCAAGTGTCCATTTCAAGATTGTGGTAAGGTTTATGACAAAATATGTCGTCTGAGACAGCACATTCGGTACCACACTGGCGATCGACCTTATGCATGTCCTGCTGCAGGCTGTCATTGGAGTTTCATGAGTGCTAGTAAGTTGACGAGGCACATGCGGAAACATACAGGGGAACGCAAGTTCATGTGCAGTGAACCGGGTTGCGGTAAGTCATTCATGCGCCCTGAGCATTTAAAGGGTCATATTGTGATACATTCAGGTGATAAACCGTTTCATTGTCCGCACGAGAACTGTGACGCGAGGTTCACTGCCAAATCTAGTCTGTATGTCCACCTCAAGAAACATTGTCCTAGTGTATTAAAAGTGGTGTTTTACTGTCCCATAATTTCGTGTAACAAAAAATACAACACCAAATCAGCTCTGAAGCAGCATTTGCAAAAGCACCATCCTGAAATAGTTGATGAGTGGAATGAAATGAACATAAGTGAGAAATTATCAGTCAAAATGCCAGAGTCCCCCTCAAATATGAACTCTGAAAGCCCAGCGAATTTGGAATTTGACGACGACAGCCTAATAGACGATCCAAATGACCCTAGCAATCTGAAAGTAGGCATGTTTCAATCAGATGACTCTTCTGTTCCTGGTGGCATCTCTTTGGTTTCCTTAGGTGCTACATCTGCCAAGATTAGTAACCCTGTAGAGAAAACAAACAAAACTGTGCCAAAAGCAACCAAAAACCGAGCTCAAAATCGGCAAACGCCATCATCGAGTGCTAGCAAAAGCACTTCAAAGGTGGTTAAAACTAGTGATAAATTGATTCAGGAAAACCAGAGCGGGTGTGCTAGGACAGATTTCGTTTGTAATCGTTCCTCCTGTTCTCAGAAAATTGAACAACCTATGAGCTTTATATCCTTCAATCAGAACAGTATTGACAGCCATGACACTAGAAGTTTTCTAACCAACAGCCAAATGATCACAGAAATAAAATCACCGGATATCATGCTTACTTCATCGATCATATATCATGACCAGAGCTCTGATCAATTAATGAAAAACAATTTTTTGCAAGACGACTGTTCGACGAGCCACAGCCTGTACCATGATGACAGCATTTTAGCTGGCAGCTCTACTTTCGATACAGAATTGATTCCAGCTTCTTTGCTGTCAGATGATGTGGGCAGTGACGAGTCGGAGCTTAACCACTCGTCTGGTGTTGTGTTTTCAGAACAAAATAGTGTTGATGCTTTTGCAGAGTCTATTCATTTGCATGGTCTTGATTGATTGCAGTCTGTGTTAGGAACTCAAGGGCTGTAAATACTTCGCTCACTTTGTTTTCTATCATTGTACTCTGCAAATGCTCACCTGTTGGCTATTAATTTCTTACTGATATTTAATTTTACAAATTTTATGTTATCAAAGTTCCATTATTTATTAAAGAAGTTTTAAAATGTCTATTTATGTGGTTCTTTGTTTAAAAGTTCATGTTGAAACAGTGGACAGAATTGATATTATTTTGAACTAATTTATAATTTTTTCTTCAGTTTTAGCTATTTATTGTAGGCTGAAATTAATTTAAATATAAAGCTTATTAACTCTGATTGAATTTTATAAACTGTTCAATAACCAGATTTCAATTTTTGATGATTTGTATTAGTCCACAAATAATCAAACCAGACTTTCTACCAGTCTCAGTTTAATTAAATGTCAGTATGCCAAAAATGTTCTAGATTAAAATGTTTTTAATCCATGCTTTGTAACTTGTGTCCAAATTCTAAAGCGTATTTTATTTGCTTAAGTTTTTGTTTAATATTTTTAGATTAAATCTGTTAATTCACTAGTTTTTGCTGTCATTTAAAATGCAAAAATCTTGAACTTCAATTATAGTGCAAAATACTAATCAAATTGAATTGATAAGGTTTGTTTACATAATATACAGAAAGGATACAAGCATGATCAGTCACGTAGAAAAGGTATTTTACACCACCTTTAATAAAAAAAAATGTTTCATTTCTCTAAAAACTAAATTTCATTGAGTCTAGTTGTTTTTTGTGGAATAAATTTTGCAAGCTGAATTTGTCAAAGCTTCTAGTTAGAAATAATCCATGCATTGCAACATCTTTAAGAGTAGCCCAAACTAGTTTCTTGTTGCTAATCAATTACTAAATAATATTTTTTAAAATAGAGATTCTGTTTTCACATACATATTGAACAACCTAAACTTAGGAAAATTTTCTAATGACTGCAAGTCAAGAAAATTATATAAAACTATTGAAATGTTTTTAAAGTCAAACCAAAATTTCATGCATTGAATTTTTCATAACATGTGAGTATTGCATTATTTAATTTTAGTAAGAATTTGTTGAATTTTTAGCTAATTGATTGAATTTGCATTTTGTTTGACGTTAAGTATCAGCTTATAAATTGTAATCAACATATACTCAAGGAAAGTTTTTCTGACAAAAAATACACCTAGAGTAAGATACAAAAATCAAACTTGCAGGCTGCTAGTGCAGTAGGCAAACTCACTGAATCATTGAGCCCGCTTTTTAGCATTACCACTGACTTAGTATTATCTTTATTTGATTCAAATAATTTATAAGCTTAATAATAGTAGAGTTTTTTACGTTTATGTTGCTTATCCTGCTCTAGAAATGCTAGACCAAATCCATAAGATCTTGCCTCTCAGGTGCACATCTTTAGGTGTGTATAGACTTCACAAACCTGAGGTACCCTAGTGATGTATTCTTTTCCCATAGGGTTTACTAGCTCTGGTAAACATGGGGGTTGCGACCCCAGGATGCCCAAGCTCTTCTCTCCATCGTGGCTCAGTGGGTACTCCCACTCTGTGCCAGCAACCTTCAAGTTGTAGGCATGGATGTACTTTTCTCTTCTGCATCAGTAAAACTTTCATTGTGTGTGTCTATTACTTGATATTGTACATCTTGTGTCTGGCACAGCATGGCCCTTGCACCATAAGATCCCAAAATCAACCAATCTTCTCCCCATCCTTTTCACAATTACTTGCTTTTGGCACAGCTTGGCCAAATATGGCCCTAAAATCCACAACCAACCATAAGATCTTGACACTTAAGCAGGACAGAAGAAAAGTTTCTGATGTACTTCTCTCCATTCCACCCGGTGTCACCCTCCGGTTGGAAGAGTAACCGATTAACAACCAGAGGGTCGCGAAAAGGGGCCTGGTGCATGTTAAATCTGTCGTGTCCTCAAAAGTCCTCCTTTGGTGTGGTGTAAAAGTTTGGAGAGTGGGGTGCCAGCTCAAGTGTTGCCTCTTCCTCTGACCGTGATTCAAAATTACGTGGTGTTCTCAGATTTTTCCCTTTGGGATTGATCCTGGACCTTCACCAATAGCCCATTGTGTTGATCCAGTGTGACGTTAACCAAAATACCTACCTACCCGGTGTCACCATGATGTCATAGCTATCAGGACGATAATTTTATTTTGGCAAAAGTAAATAGAGCCTAATGGTGTATGTTTAAGAAATCTCAGTAGGGTTGGAGTTTCAATTTGTCGAGGTTTCATTCAAAGAAAACTGGCTTACAGCTCCTATAGTATGTTAAGATTTCAATTTTGAGAAATTTTTAAATAACCCCTATATCCTCACTTGGTTTCTTGTATTTGCAAATCCTTTAAATTTGTTAATTACTTTATGTACATGTATACTTTATTTACATGTATGTCTTTAAATTCACTGTCTTTAAATTTGGACTTGTGCCAAAGTTCTTGTTTCAAAACTGGAAATCATACTTGTCTGGGTGCAAATAACCAAAGATGTAAATTTACCGCAATTTGGAGAAAATTTATAATTTTTTTAAAGTAACTAATTAAATAACTTGATTTTTTCTCTGATATCATGAGTTAGAAATATAAAATATCTTAAGATTGCCCAAGAGAACTTATTTTTCTAAAGGTTTGTGCAAATATTAAAAATTTGTTTACACTAGTTCTCAGAAATTTTAAGGGGTGGGGTAGTCAGTTGAAAAGTTGCAGATGGTTGTCAAAACGAATTTCTGGAGCTGAAGACTAATTTGCTAACAAGAGATGGGTTTCCTCAAAAGTAGCAGATAGGGCTATCTGCATTGATCGATTTTTATCATGTAAGGCAACACATGAAAGTGAAAACAAAGTAGATTAGAGGTCAAAGGTGATCCATGTGTTATCCTCTTGCAAAACCTTCGTACGAACAGAATTGGCAAAAAGATTCCCAAATTCATTAAGTTATTGTGTTGAAAGTAAACCAAATTATATCTTTGCTATCTTTTGAACTCTTGTTTGTTTTAAATATGCTTAGTTTATTCTAAAATAGTCATGAAAACTGATTTATTCAACCCTTTGACCTCCAAATTTATTTATCTTAACAGTGCTTTAAAGGCAAACCTTTGTTACTTTACTCACTTTTCTTCGGAATATTTAGAAAATGTTCAACATGTCAAGTTAACCTCGAAAGTCATTTTATGAAATATTTAAAATTTTGTTTGCTATCATCAAATTTATTTTTGCATCAATTTTCCGATTGCTTAGTTTCGGAATATTAAAAAAAAAATTTCAATTTTTATATATTAGCTAAGTATTTCAATATTCCTATTTAAATCGACGTGGTGTCCTCGCATCTTTCCCTTTGGGATTGATCCCGGACCATCACCAATAGCCCGTTGTGTTGCTCCAGTGTGACTAATTAAAAATACCTATATTATCTGAATCAGTTTCAAGGCCAGAATTTAAAGTTTTATTACCCATCTGACCATTCGCCAGGAAAAATTTTCTTTCTGTAAAGCATTTCTCCCTTGTCTTGTTTCAAAATCTGTTTCCGGATTCAATTAAGGGCCCGGTTGGAAGAGTAACGGATTAGCAACCGGAGGGTTTCGAGTTTGAATCCAACTAAAACACCGTCGTATACAAAGGCTGATGCACGTTAAATCTCGTGGCCTCGGATGTCCTCACGTTGGCGTGGTGTTGAAGTTTGGACAGTGGGGTGCCAGCTCAGGTGTTGCCTCGTCATCTGACCATGATTCAAAATTACGTGGTGTTGTCCTCGGAATTTTCCCTTTGGGATTGATCCCGGACCGTCACCAATAGCCCGCTGTGTTGCTCCAGTGTGACGTTAATTAAAATACCTACCTACTGGATTCAATTGAAAGAAATTATTCCTCTTAGTGATTGGCAAGGTTATCAAGCAACTGCGTCAGGAACACTCTGGAAGTGAGTTTCTATTTGCAGATTATAACGGGTTGCCAGTTGAACGAAAAAGGCTAAGCAATGCCAAATTGCCGAACGTCATCTGACTGGTTCAAAATTGTGTGATGTCCGGGTTTGAATAGAGCAGATAAAAGTAGAGTGAGCTATGGCAGCCTTTTTATGTTCCAATGATCATGTGGCCAGAAACAGTAGTGACGTGATCCTTAAACTCTTCTCTCCAACGCGCATATAGTTTGCGCATTCCTTCTTCCATAGCAAATGCATTGATAGTGAAAGCTAGCATGGTTCTACTGTGCTGTGTATATGGATGGGGGGGGGGGGTATTTCAATTAACGTCACACTGGAGCAACACAATGGGCTATTGGTGACGGTCCGGGATCAATCCCAAAGGGAAAGATCCGAGGACAACACCACGTAATTTTGACCCACGGTATATGGATGTAATTCCAAATTTATTAAAGGCGGGAACATTACATTTCACAGGTGAGCAATTTACTTATATTTTACATTTGTGTTTTTCAGTATTTGCTAGTATGATAAAAATAGATGTTCTAACTCTGGAATTCTTAATACAAGTTGCTGACATTTCCCGTTCCATAAGAAAGATTTCATAGATTTGCAATCAATATACGTATATCTAAAATAATGTTTAAAATAAAATAACCGATGTTCGAATGCGATTGCTATTGTAAACTGCAGTGCAAAACTTAAGCAACGATGTAATTTTTAACCACAGCCATGAAATTATACAAAATGGGCTTGTTACGTTCAGTACAATGAACATTCAATTCAGTAGAAAGGTGATTTGTATGCAAATATCAGGAAAAAGACGTCACAGGTGACGTGAGGGCACGCAAAACGCGTGCAGTCAGCGTGCGAAGTGCAAGACTACACTAAAAAGAAGGACGAAAGGTACTATTAAAGGCGCTGCAAGTTCAAGTGAGTTCGTATGTGCAATATGGCTACAAGAAACCATCTGGACGACTTTACACGTGGTAGAATGATCGGCAAGCTCGAGGAGGGGCGTAGTTTGACGAGTGTTGCCCAAGAGTTTAGAATCGACAAAAGTGTCGTTTCACGATCTTGGAAAGCCTTCCAAACAACTGGTACCGCTGTAAGAAAGGTTGGTGGTGGTCGGCCAAGAAAAACAACGCCAATGGATGACCGATATATCGTCCTGCAGGCGAGAAGAGATCGATACCAGTCAGCGGGCAACCTGGCTCAGCAGCTGCGTGCGGCAATGGGACGACAAGTGTCGCGGTTTACTGTGGCCAGACGCCTTCATAAAGGTGGCCTATTCGCCCGCCATCCTGAACGCTGCATCCCATCGGCGGCGCCGTTTGGATTGGTGTAAGGAACACAAAGACGGGACATCTCATCAATGGAATCACGTTCTCTTTACAGATGAGAGTCGTTTCAGTGTCACAAGCTATTCTCAACGCCAGTTGATATGGAGAGAGGCAGGGACACGGTTTTATCTCACTAACATCAGGGAAAGAGACTTACGGTGGTCCTGGCGTGCTCGTCTGGGGTGGCATCATGATGAACGGGCGGACTGAGCTCCAAATTTTCGACAGAGGTACTGTTACTGGAGATCGCTATTGTCAGCAAATGATCCTCCCCACGTACGTCTGTTCCGAGGTGCCATTGGTGCAGACTTCGTTTTTATGGACGATAACGCCAGGCCACATCGGACTCTTGCTGTTGAGGAGCTGCTAGAAAGTGAAGATTGGCCAGCGTACTCCCCTGATTTAAATCCCATAGAACATGTGTGGGATGCTTTGGAGAGACGCCTTTCGGCACGATTGTATCCGCCGGAGAACACCCAATAACTGAAACAGGTGCTCATTGAGGAATGGGCCCTCTTACCTCAACAACTGTTGGATAATCTGGTGTTGCGTATGGAAAGACGGTGCCAAGCAACCATTGCAGTTAATGGAGGTTATATCCCTTACTAAGGGGCATCTGTTTGTTGTTCTCCCTCTTGGGCCGACAATCATTTGTACCAACGCTACTCCTTCGATAAAGCCTTTTTTGTTTGATTCCATACTGTATGCGTTCTATTGATTTTTGCGCTAGTATGCTTTCTTCATCCGTTAAATACAAAATACTGTCTCTGTATTCTGAATTACATCTCTCCCAGGTGATTTCTTGCGGAGTTACGGCAAAAAAAAAACTGTCGTTGCTTAAATTTTGCACACCAGTGTAAATTTTACATCTATAAGGGCTTAAAATATTAAAAATAATAAACCAAACTTTAAAAACTTGTGTGAAATCGTTCTGTCTTGGCGATGATTTTTGTGGCGCCAACTAGGACTAGTCTTTCGTGTCTTACATGATAAAAATATTAAGAACTTTAGAGCTGAATCCAATGATTAATGCAAGAATTGGCCAAAAGAGCAATTTTAATTAACACTAAGCACAAGACAAAACAATTACAAGAATAAACAAACATAAAAAGTAACATCTCGGGGGAACAAAACTTCAGCGCGTCAGTTCTACGCTCGCCTTGGGAAACAACTAAAAGAAAAAATGGTTCATTCTCTTTCGCGGAGAGAGTGTCACGTGGTCCGCCATCGCCAATCAAGGCGCATATCGCTGAGATACACGTTAAGGGGCTGATGCGTTACAACCTCCCCCTCTGGCTCCGACGACGTCCCGACGAGGAGTCAGCATTACGTGCTTTAGGAGGGCGTCCTCTTTCTTAATGGGACCACAGTACTGTCAGTAGCTTTACATTCCTTGAGAGCTGAAGAGTGATAAACTCCTATAGGTGTGGTAGGATTTTTGGGATCTGCAATTTCATAAGTTGTAGGTGACCGTTGTGTGAGCACCACGTAAGGTCCGTCACGTCGAGGCATGAATTTGGCAGTCCTTTTATTTTCTGCGTTACTCACAGGGTGCATGGTGACCCAAACGTGATCACCAGGACTGATCCGATGTTCTATAAAAGGGGTAGGCTCTCCCCCTAGCTTGAAGGTAGACTCAAATTTTTCCAACAAACCATTTATCTTTCTGCGCTGATCGGACGTTAAATGTTCTCCTTCATCAGAACGCAGTGAGCTTGGTGATATAGTTTGGCTGTATGAGAGTTGCTGGTTGCAACTTGAACGTTCATCTTCTTCATGAAAATTTCCTTTGTTGCTACAGTTGTCGACAGGCTGTTGACTCTTTACTGGTGGGTCTTCAACAGATAGCAGATATTTTACAGGGATATCTTTCTTGAAACCAATCTTCCAACAGGGATTGTCAGAGAAATGCCAATTTTTGTTCTTCATGTCTAGAACAATTCCGGACTTTTCCAAAAAGTCGGTTCCTAGTAGAGTACGATTCTTTTTTGCATTTGGTAATGCCAGTAAATTCAGCGGAACTGATTTTCCTTCAATCTCTATTTTCACCATGGCGGTGCAAGCCTCTTCAGTTGTTTGACAGCCATTTGTCAAAGTCATTGTTACTACTTCTCTTTGGAACTCTACTCCTATCTTTTTTAATTGGTGGTACATGATCTCTCCAGCGACTGTTCTGCTGGCACCACTATCAACACAAACCCTGGCTCTTACTCCCGATATACAGATATCTATTAGCGCTAACGGGGATGCATCGGTGTGACAGGTATACATGCGGATAGAGTTCGCTTGGAATGGCTCCCTTCTTGTCGATGACGAACAGTTTTTGCATTTTGATTTGATGGTTCCTGGTGCTCCACATCCGTAGCACGATATTTCTTTCTTCTCTTCAATACCCCTTGGTGTAATTCTGCCTTGTGAAAAGGAGTCCCTCCTACTTTGACTGAGGACCCCGGGATCCCGCCTACTGTTACTGGGAATCCCTGGCAGACTTTGTCTATTATCTCTTTGTTCCAATTGTGATTGTTGGGTTCTATAGTAATTTCTTTTTTGGAACACGGGTTTTGTTTCATGTTGCTTCGGGTTGACAGTACGTAAGTTGTCGTAACTGTCCATCTTCTCCACTAGGTCACTTGGGGTGACCCATTCGCTCCATACGTCCAAGAAATGGTTCTTAACCTCTGAAGGAACACGTTTCTTCATTTGATCCAGGATCATGAGGTCTTTCAATTTCTCAAAATCCGTTATGTTCAATTCTGCTAGCCATGCTTCAAAATAGCTACGCAGTTCAAAATGGAAGTCCTTCCATGTGCTCTCAGGACTTTTCTTGTGAGTTGCGAAGAGCTGTCGCATTCTCTCAGCACTTAATTTAAATCTCTGAAGCAGCATTGTTCTAATGTGATCAAAATCATGAGACTTCTGTTTTGGTTCTCTGGCGATGAGTTGTGCCACGCTATTAGGTAATAGGCCCAGGAGATAGGCAACCCAGTTATGTCTCCCTACTTTAAGAACTTTCATCTGTCGTTCGAATAACTGAAGAAACAATGTCATATCACCATCATTCGGATCAAAATCAGGTAGCAACTTTTTCAAGTTAAAGTTGGGTTGATGGTCTGCAGACAGATGATTAAAACCAGAGACCTGCTCCAATTTCTGTGATTCTACCTGCAGACGGAGTCTTTCCAACTCGTACGCTCTTTCCCGTTCTATTTCATTTTCCCGTTCTATTCTTTCCTTTTCCTCAGCCTTTTCCCGTTCTATTCTTTCCTTTTCCTCAGCCTTTTCCCGTTCTATTCTTTCCTTTTCCTCAGCCTTTTCCCGTTCTATTCTTTCATTTTCACGTGCTATTCTTTCTTTTTCTTCTGCTTTCTCTTTTGCACGGTTTTCGCTTATAGACAGAAGCAGATTTTTCGTGAAGTCTTCATCATAACTTTCATCTCCAGTGATAAATCTTTTTATATCAACTACTCTAGCATCAGCAGGTATTTCGATGCCGAGTTCATTCGCCAACTCTATCAGATCACATTTAAGAGCTCTTGCCAAATAAGACATCTTTAGGTTACGAAGTGTACAAATAATTTTGAAAACGAAAGTAAACAAGTTCAGTAAATTTTTTTTTAAATAGATCCCACACAGTTTGTTTTCAAGAAAAAAAATTAAATTAATGACCACTTCTTATAGGTACTACTTGTTTAGCATTGTTAAACAAATTACTTTTAAAACATTAACATTTGTCCAATAACACTTAAACACATGTTATTTATGAACATTAAATTCCAAAACACTTTTAAATATTCAAAACCAAAACATTAGATAACATTCCACTCGTGAGTTAGTCTTATTTCAATAATACTTCAAAAGAAATGATAAATTCTCGTAATATTTCAAAATTCAAAAAGAAACACCAATGCTTAAACAGAATGAAATCTATATTTCCTAATATCTAATCCTTAAAGGCATAATATAAACACATTTCTGAGCACGTTGCACTTGATTCATACATATATTAACAAAACCAATAACTCTTAAAAGGAAATCCCAATGTAGCTCAAACACAAAATAAAGAAAAAAAATCGCTTTAAACATCTAGAAAGATTTTTTTTTAATGCAGCTGGCAGAAAACAGACCTTGAATCTATTGAGTTATGACTCATGAACATGACCGAATCAGAATGCGATCGGTTCTTGCACTTTTGAAACGAAATAACGCTGTGGCTTTCGTTTTTGAACACAATTAATTCATACCACTTATTATTTTTACAAAGTAGCTTATTGCAAAATGAATACACATAACGTATTTTCAAAAAAACTTATTCTAGCAGTACACTTAATCAAAACAATACTACTTTGCACTTTTACTTTAAGAACAAAACTTTTCATATAACACAAATACTTTGCACTTGTGAACCAAAGGAATAATAACATTTAAAGAAGTGATTTCACACTATATTTTAAACAAGAATACTGTTTGAACACAAAACGAAACTTCAAAATTCTGTTGCTGGACACGGGTTGGCCAAATCGAAAGTACTGCTAGACAAGAATGATTTTAAACAAATTAAAATAAACTTATCTCATTCTTCATCACCACTTGGGGATATGAGCATAAGGATGATCCGTGGAAGGGATTTCCACCTATATTCAATAGGATACACCTGGGATGAGGCTTCCTAAAATAGTGAGTTCGACGCCGCTGCAGAACACTAAAACCATGGCTTTTCCTACCAGTATGCTAACTCGGGATGAGTTTCTAAACATCAATGAAACACAGGGTGTGTTTTTCTTTCAATACCAACAGTGTTGGACCTAGATTCCTGAACAAAAAAACGAGTTGTTCCCAAAGGCTTTAATTCGGGCCACAAGATTGGGCGTCAATTTTAGAGCTGAATCCAATGATTAATGCAAGAATTGGCCAAAAGAGCAATTTTAATTAACACTAAGCACAAGACAAAACAATTACAAGAATAAACAAACATAAAAAGTAACATCTCGGGGGAACAAAACTTCAGCGCGTCAGTTCTACGCTCGCCTTGGGAAACAACTAAAAGAAAAAATGGTTCATTCTCTTTCGCGGAGAGAGTGTCACGTGGTCCGCCATCGCCAATCAAGGCGCATATCGCTGAGATACACGTTAAGGGGCTGATGCGTTACAGAACTTAAGTACATTTAAATTGTTATTTCTTGCTGAACAAATTTGTTTTGTATCCACCCATCTGTGAAATTACATAAGAATAATAATTAAAATAAAAGATAAATTTTGAAACTTTTAAGAATTATAAATTAAATAAAATCGATTTGTTAAAAATAGGATTAAATCATTTCATAAACCGTATTATAAATGTGAACCACATTTGAATCGGCAGTTGTAAAAAGGTGATATGTTACAAAACTAAAATTTTACAAGAGAGATTAAAAGGTGTACCACTTTAATCGCGGTGTTCATAAACTAAAGAAAAAATTCAGATAATTGATATTATATAGCCACTTATAATCCAAGTGTTTCGTTACTGCCAAAGCCCCCTACAAAATTCCAAAAAATTCACCATATCCCCTTTTTACACATTTTACCTAGTGTTACATTGAAATTACTGGGAAAAGAACAGAAAACATAATATGCAAAATTATTTACTTTTAGTTATAAAACTTCAAAAATACTTTTATGACATTATAAAAACAAAGTTTGTTATATGAAAAAGTTGGAAATGAGCGAAAATAAAAATGAATCAATATCTCTGACTTCTGCACTGGTGTTTGGCCACTACATTATAGACGAGTAAAAGTTCATGTGTTGCTCCGGGATGTACTGGAGGCATTTTCAACATCAGCGATCTTTTCATTGATTGGGACCTTTCCTGTCCTGTATGATGGTTGGTACGGCAATCCAGTGGGAAGAACGTTTGGCTTCCTCAGCGTGAAAGTGTTCTTAAACCACGAATGTAGGTCGATGCTGTAACTTTATTTGGCTCGTTGATGATAATGTGGCGGAAAGAAAATATCTTGAAGGCTACTTTGTCCTCTTTTCTTACATGCCTGCCATAACTTTCATCAGAAATGCCTGTCTTATAAAATGAGGACCACCACTTTTTAAACTTTACATCTTCGGTAGTAACTTTTATAAAATTAATTCTTCCGGTATTGCTTGATTTTCTCATATTCGTCAGGTGAGTAGATCCGATCAGCTTGTCGAATTAGACGCTTCACTGTCCCGAAGTCCTTGTCGTAGGGAAAAAGATTTCAACTTTTTAAAACACATGTAGGCCATACACATTCTTAGCAGAGAATGATTTTTGTTTTGTCCCCTACATCCGTCAGAAAAGATAAGCAGATTTGCATGTTCATTGGTTTTATTCCGGTTGATGTAACTTAGTTGCAGACTTCGTTTGGACTCTTTTTTGCTATGCCTTCATGATACACTTCCCAGTAGCCAGATTATGTATCCCAACCGTATTAACCCATAACTGGCGTAAATAAAATGTGTCTTGTTCCGGTATGTTTGGGAGTTGCAAGTTCTGAAGGTAGTCATAGCAAATTGCAAATTTTTCTTTTTAAAGTTAGCATCTTCCTTCATGCGCAGCGAGACGTTCTTTATTTCGACGTAATTTTTTTTTAGCCCGACGCTTGTAAATCAGCAGCTCTGCTGCCGTAGCTCTTCTTGATGTGTCACAAAGTGACCTATTCTTCAGTTTTTGCTCAAGTTCCTCGCATGTAGCGCATACATCAACTTGAGGTCTTCCAAAGGAATAGTCAAAGTTTTAATTGAAATACAGACGAAAGTAGTCATATCCCATTCTTGCATTAGGATTGCCCGCCTTCAATTTTCGTTTTAGTATTTTGACACTAAGACAAGCATCTACATAATTTTTTCTTTCCCCGAGAATCGGGCCACTTTTGTTTCAAGTGATACCAGAAAATCACGAATTTCTTTTGATGTGGCGGGGTTAATGGCATTGTAACCTGTTTTCTTTCCCCTCATATCTCTCGGACATTTTCCTAAAGCTATCAGGTTGCACAGTCGCTCAACTCTTCTTTTTGTTATCCCGTTGTATAGAAATAAATGCCTTTTTGCAGACATTTACTGTCGAACATTTTACCCTGACGCTGTACGAGAAATTATTTTGTTTTTTTAAGTCTTTGGATTGCATAGATTCGTCTCTAGACGTGCGTGTATTAGTCCTCCTACGAGTAACACCTCTTTTTAATATAAGTGAAGTTAAAAATAAATCATGTGTATCTTTAATAGGCAATTCGTTAAAATCGATTGTTACGTTTGAAAAATCTTCCTCCGCGAGCTTGGAGACACAAGCCAGTTTGCACTCACGGTCAGGGTCTGTCGATCTGTCAGCTGCAGCATTACCTGCATTGAAAAATCAGCCC
Organism: Meta bourneti; assembly: GCA_933210815.1. Lineage (NCBI taxonomy): Eukaryota > Metazoa > Arthropoda > Arachnida > Araneae > Tetragnathidae > Meta > Meta bourneti. The sequence continues at coordinate 76,860,856 of OW119928.1, forward strand.
ATTTAGAATTCACAATAAGAATGAACGCGTTTGATTGATACTCATTGAAAAATATTTACTTACCAGCAGCTTACATAGCTTGTTCCTTTAGTCCTTCCTTTCTTTATAACATTTCTTTGGTACAGTTCTCGGTTGCTTTTTCTTTTTCTGATACGTCCATCAATCACATTGCCAACAGAAGAATCTGATTCCATTATACGAAACTTTCGAAAGCACAAAACTTTTAATCTAACTTTTCCAACCCAAATAATCGAAACGCACACGTTGTTGCAAAAAAAGATGCGTAGACTCTTGCAGACTACATTACTGTTCATCTGCTCACAGATGTCTCTGCCAACCAGAAGTTGTAAAAAGGTTGCATGTGCAGCACATGTCACCTTTTTACAAAGTTTCGGATTTGACCTTCCATTTCTCCCATTTAGGTTACTTCATGGAATCCTCTTTTTACACAGTATGTGGGTCTTGGTTTAAAGGTATCCTTCCGCCAATAAAATCATTTTTCGGAAAAATGTCACATATCCCTTTTTTACAACTGCCGATTCATTTATGCGCTTTAGAGAACCTTTCGTTCATGTTTTAAAAATATATGAAAAAAATCTTTCGTTATAAGATTGTATTTGACAAAAGTGCTTTTCTTTCAAATATTTCCTTTGAACCTATAACTTTCTACTGGAATAGCGAAAATCAAATTGCCTTTCTCTTATGTGAAAAATTAAAACAGTGTTTGAACGGAAATTGAAATACTGTGCCTGTTTTGGCGTATTTTTATTCTTGTTAATAAAGCACGCAATAAAGTAAACTGGGAAAGAAAAAAATAAGAGAACGAAATGAAACTTCTTTTGTACTAATTCCAAACAATTCGTTCAGCTGGAAAAGTTCCTTTTGTAACAACATCTGCTGACACCCTGATCTTTTTTGCTTAGTGTTTAAATAAACCTAGCATTAAAATTTAATCATTTTCCACTTTTAAACCAGTTTCGTCACTCTTCCTTATGTTTTAATCTTGAGATAAATTATACTGAATTAGATTGTTTCGAACAATATTTGTGAACATTTCAATGTTTATATCGTTCTTTAACTCGATAACTAAGCTTGATGGTGATAAAAACACATTCCACAGCGAAATGAAATCCTTCACTCTTGTTTTCTACCTGAAAGGAAAATACTTTTCGATTTCTTCTCTCCAAGAGTATTGAACGAATTAAATATATTTGTGAACATTTATGCACACATAAAACATACTCCTCAATCGAGCAAAACATTTATTTTCTACAATTGTTCAAGCTGAAAAAACTATATTTTAGAAGCATTAAATTTGTTAATATTTAAAATATATAAAGTTTAAGTTAAATCTTTTATAACTTAAAGTCTTAAGGTATTGTCCTTCAAACTAAACATAATTTTGTATTTATGTTTTTTAGAACAATAAGTAAAACAATTTATATTTACTCGTAATAAGAACTTGCAAAGATGTGTACCTGCTACAAATTCATTTATTCAGTTCCTTATGTATTCAAAATTATTATTTTGTTCCATTTATTAGTTTTCCTAAAGATGAAAGAAGATCGCTAGTAAATGGCTACATGTTTCTATGAGTTTTATTCAGTGGATTTAAAATGTGATGAATGTGACAATAAATTTTATGTTTACTGTTTCTTATTTATCTTTCGTATTTATAAAATATTGATTTCACACACACAATAAGTAATAGAAATTAAATATTAAAAACCCTCTAGAGTACTTTTGCACACACTTAAAATCATAAAATTGTCAAGAGTTATTTACATGGTCACTTGGATAAATTTAAAATCCAGATATAGACACATGGGTGTAACTTATTTAGTTCTTGAACCAGAAATTTAAAATTGGGCAAAATACCTAACTTCAAGTATATGGTTAAGTTACCTTCCATCTTGTAAAGATTATATGTATAATTTTTCATGTTAATATTTTTATGCGTAACTGTCCTAAAATAAATTTGCGTTTACGAAAACAAAAGGAATTAAGGATCCATAATATAAATGAAAGCTTTCAGTGCTGACCCCTACGTTAGTTGAGCACTCTGCCTTATCTGTTCCCACTATTTTTATTTTATGTTTCAGTAAAATATTTATTGAAGCAGTCATTTACAAACGTGCATTTATTTTTCAATTTGTTCCAATTTACGTTAACCTCATTAAATTTAAATAAGAAAGTTGAATTATTTTCTGGTATTAAATCTTTAACATAATTTCCCAACACCTAATACAGGTTAAAGAAAAAATATACAGTATATTGAATTAATTAAAGAACGTCAGGTTTAGGATAACTATCTTACACAAAATTTTCGTGAAAAAATACTTGTGAACATTCCCTAAACCCTTTGACATGTGCTCTTAATATATAATAGCAAAGGTAATATTCGAGCAATAAATCAAACCAGTACTACTGAGCCGATCTCAACTGCGGGCCTGGTAAACCTGTGTGGAGGACTCTGAACTGCTGGCTGGTTAAACTGATTTGGAGGGCCGGGTCTGATAAAAAAGCATTTGGAAGACTATCTGGATTGCGGGCTAGGTAAAATTGTACTGAGGGTCAGCGGCGGCTCGTGGTTGGAAAAATGGGGAAGGACCTCCTCGAAATTAAATCCTGGCTATGCCAATGATATGAAAAGATAGCAGTTCCGAAAATTAGTAAATGAGGATTTACCCTATTTTCTGTAAAATAAATCAATTCTATCCTTTAATGCTGCAAATCTGTCTGATATATCATCGTAAAATGGCTGTTTCTTCATAAGCGTCACTAATACGTCTTTTTGAATAGAAATGTTTGCTAAAGAAGAAAGTCTCTTGCGAAATACTATGATTGGAGAGTTAAACAACAGTGAGTCATCGTAAAAACCCAACATCAGAGTGAAATTGGTTAAGCAGAACAACTAATAATATTAACACTGAATAAAATGTTCTTATTGCAATTTTCAATGCTAGCGTTCGCAGTATTATGTATTGTAACAATTTATATTTATGAGAAAAAGTAAGGCTAATAGAACATACTTTTATCTCAAAATGGAAACCGAATTCAGTTAAGTTCAGTGCATTAAGTACGATAGTTTAATTTTTATACTTCGGTGCATTCGTTATATCTTTTAGACAAATAAGTCGTTTAGGATTATTCAACTAATTTTTACCGAGAGCTAGTGCGATTTGGCCCATACTTCCAGTAATGATAATTGTTTACATTGATTTTGCAGGAATTTTGATGCTCTTGAATATTTTATTTTAAATGGTTCTATAAATTTTCAATAACAATAATGTGTGCAAACTAGGGTGTCTTTTGATAACTTGAGAGTTTTAAAGCAAGAAACACCTCACAATCCAAGCTTCGTGCTCAGGATCGGTGACGCGATTAAAGTAAATAGTAGCATTCAATTCAAATTTTTCTTGTATCTTCTTTTCCCCCGAATATCTCGTCATCTGACCGTGATTCAAAATTACGTGGTGTTGTCCTCGGATCTTTCCCTTTGGGATTGATCCCGGACCGTCACCAATAGCCCGTTGTGTTGCTCCAGTGTGACGTTAATTGAAATACCCCCCCCCCTCCCCCGAATATCAACATACACTAAATATAAGTATCCATATTTCTTTCCATAATATGTAGTTGAATAAGAGGTATTTCTGTTAAACTATATAAATTTTCTGTTAAGTTACATATATGTTGGTGACAGTTACATTTCTGCGGTGAAACATGTTTCCTGTACATATTACGAACGTGATGTCACTTGACTTGTTTTACGAATACTATTTCAGCCCTTCGCGAATAGAAATTCCAAAGAATGAATTCCAAAGAATGAATTCCGAATTGATTTATGACAGTTGATTGGTCAATGCCAGTTAAATTAAACGCCAAACGTCAACAAAACGATAAACTAAATTAACTAACTGACTGTTGGTATGAATGTAAAATTTCCAATGTCGACCTAGGAAAGGTTCTATTGGTCACAAAGGTCAAAACTGCCAATTGGTCAGGGGAAGACTAACTTGTAGAACGGATATCTGCATGTCAACCCCTCAAGTTTGGACTGGATTTGGAGTTTTATGGCGTGAGGTGCTAAGCAGGACAAGCTGTGCCAGACTCATGATTATAAAATTAAATAATAAATAGGAGCGTTATGATAAATGCTAAAAATGATAAATCAAAAGTTGAGATAGAAGTATAGGAATTTGCTTTACGCATGCATACAATTTTGAAGGTGAAATTTGAAGTATTGAATTATAAAAGAATTTGAAACAATGTGTTTTCAAACAATGTTTTAAAAACATCCTCCTCCCTTTTACGGCTCCATACTTCACGAGTGTATTTTATTTGAGATACACAATAGTTTAAATCTAGTGGTTTTTCTGGAGAATTTCGAATAATATATCAGTAAGTCCAAAAATTTCACTGAATACTGCTGCCAAAAATGTAAATTCAAAATTGTTCATATAATTTAAAAATCCCTTTGCAAGTTGAATTGTTGCTTTGTCTGAATGTTCGCTGTTTGTCATAAATTCGAATATTTCTTTTAATTGATCCCAATCTTCAACAATCACATTCACTAATTTCGAATTGGAGGACCATCGAGTTTGTGTTATGATTGGTATGCGTCTTGCGGAATTTGATGTAAGAGCATAAGATCGCTTCGCCGAGTGATGAAAAAAAAAACGAAGGAATGCCGCTGAGGCTTGCAAAAAAAATTCGACACTTAGAAATTATAGAAAAACTTTGCTGCAATACAAGATTGAAACGATGTGCTAGATAATGGATAAAAACGGCTTGAGGAGCTTTATCCTTGACTTTTTTCTGGAGTCCATTCAAGTGTCCAGATATTACACTGGCCCCATCATAACATTGCCCATTAATTTGTGTTGATAATCAAACGGATCCAAAATTTTGTCCGACATTTTATGCAACATTTCGGACTTTCTGTCTTAACTCACATCATGGAAACCCAAAAATCGTTCAACTAATACGCCTTCACAATTCACAAATCTTAATATTAAGGAGCACTGGGAAGTTTGATTTATGTCAGTGGTGTCATCCACTTGAATAAAAAAGAATTTATCCCCGTTTATTTCATCTTTGACTTGATCGTTTATATGATCGACAATACATTCAATCATTTCATTTTGAATAATTTTGGAGTCACCAGAGAAGACGTTTTTAATCTTTTTGTAATGATTTTGAATTTCTAAAGGACTTTTGATATCAAAAATCCTAGTAATTCCTTGAAATTTCCGCGGGAGGGTCGTATTGGGTATGAGACCTTATTCAGGTCTGCAGTCCAGAAACCGGGTCCAAATCTGTCCGCAAGATCGTATCTGAACTGCGGGTTGGTTAAACTGATCTAAAGGACCAGGCCTGGTCTGCGGGCCTGATAAAAATATTTGGTGGGACGTATCTGGACTCCGGGCCTGAGATCAATCTATTCACTGCAACCTATTTATCTTACGCGTACGGTTTTTGTATACGTGCTAGTTAAACTTGATCCCAACGAGTACAGTTAATTATATAAGAACTCAAATAGCTAAAAAAACAAAAAGTAACACAAATTCAAGAAGTATTCAGTCGCTAACAATATTAAAACGTAACTCAAATTCAAGAAATATTCATTGGCTAACAATGTTAAAACGTAACTTAATTTCAGGAAATATTCAGTATTATACACATTCGCATTGCTAACTTTTAATAAGAAAATGTTAGGTCGCCAAGAGGAGCAATAAAAAGCCAAATCAATCAACCAAGCTGAATTTTCGCGTAGCAGTCACGTGATTACTAGCCACATGTTGGTCAAACTTGGAAGTTCTCAATAGCGATACTAGTCTACTGATAGTTCACGTCTATGGTTTGATCCCTAACCGTCGCCAATAGCCCGGTGCTTTGTTGCAGTGTGACGTTAACTGAAATACCTACCTACCAAATTGGCGATTTCGGTTTCCAGTAGTTGAATTAACGTCACACTGACAATCGCAACACATCGGGCAATCAGAGTTCGGTCTCAGAAGGAATTCATTCAATGTTTTAAAAGATGATAAGTTAAAATTGCCTTTCAAACATTAAGAAAAAGAAACCACGTCATTCCGATTTTATGGGGTGTGGAAGTTTGGAGAGTGGGGTGCCAGCTCAGGTGTTGCCTCGTCATCTGACCGTGGTTCAAAATTACGTGGTGTTGTCCTCGATCTTTCCCTTTGGGATTGATCCCGGACCGTCACCAATAGCCCGTTGTGTTGCTCCAGTGTGACGTTAATTGAAATACCCCCCCCCCCCCGTTCACTGATGGGTCGCGGTGGCCCGGTTGGAAGAGTAACGGACTTGCAACCGAAGGGTTGCGAGTTCGAATCCAGCCAAATACCGTCGTGTACAAAGGGGGCTGGTGCACGTCAAATCTGTCGTGGCCTCAAATGTCCTCACGTTGGCGTGGTGTGGAAGTTTGGAGAGTGGGGTGCCAGCTCAGGTTTTGCCTCGTCATCTGACCGTGGTTCAAAATTACGTGGTGTTGTCCTCGGATCTTTCCCTTTGGGATTGATCCCGGACCATCACCAATAGCCTGTTATGTTGCTCCAGTGTGACGTTAATTGAAATACCTCCGTTCACTGATAAAAATAGTTTATAAGTTTTGTTAAAGTAAGAGCATGCAGAGTGGTCGACTAAATTTGGAGCAAAAAGCAATATTCCCAGTAAAATTGTCAATAACAAACAGCTGAGTTAATTTTAGCTAGTGACAAGTTGAATCGTAGATGTTTTCATTAAAGTGGTGTCTATTTTAACTTTGCTGGAAAAAAAAACCTCAGATGCAGCAACGGAAAAAAGGGAAAGTTCAACATGTTGACAGTATTTTGAATTACCTTCGACATGAAGGAAGAATTTTTTACCGCATCGGAAATACTACTCATCATTGCATCAGGTACCAAAACTCGTAAAGATGGCAACAAAAGTTTATTTAAGTGCGAGAATAGTATCTTTAAGGTTATTTGAAAGGAACTTAAATGTTAAAAAGTGTGTTTCGAGTCGATATCTTTCCAGATATCCTGTCTCAGACAGACGAAATGAACAAGAAAATTTCGACACACTAGGTACTTGGGATAACAGAATCGATCTTCCACTCTTGCTGCAAGCGAGCATAAAACATGGTAAACCCATTCCTAAAATTTCTGTCGACAATGTTGGAATTAATACAGTGATTGGTAGGCGAACTACAAATGAAGATAGGTTCAAGTGAGTATTTTCGATATTGTATGCATAATAAATATTTCTATGCTAGATTTTATGTTTTGATCTGTTATACTTAAAAGTTCCTTTCAATTCTTGTTATCCACAAATAATCAAAAACGATTTCAATATTGGTATAAAAGTTAAAATGCAGTTGAACAAAATTGCATACTAACCATTTTATATTGCTAATTAAAATTAATACATAACAACTGAAATTTTTAATTAAAAAAAGTTCATTTCAGAATTTTTCTTGGCTTAAGAAATGAACATGTGAGTAATATTGTGTAATGAGTAAATCACCCATAACATCTTTTCTGTTTCTAATGAGATAAAATGATCCATTTCTTACCTGTAAAAATAAGAATGGAGTGTTGGCTTGTACATTGAATATTTTCAATCCATTTCAAGTTTTCTATCCGTTTTAGGTCCTTCTGATGCAAAATCCGTCTCTTGTGGGTTTGGTGTCTGTTTATCTGTATGTGTGTGCCCGTGCTATGTCCAAACCGTTAAATAGATTTTCATGAAACTATGCATACTGTGAGTTCTTTCCAACTTCTCCATGTTCCACAACCCCAGAATCTACTTCCCGTCTCAGTAGGACAGTTCTTGTATGAACAGGAGTTGGTCGTTGTGCGACTTGAAAAACATGGTCTTTTGGACTTGGTCTAGGTTTACCTTAACCAAGGGGATTAGTAACAGAGATTGGATTGTCAGAAAATTTTGTTTTTCTTTCAAATGGTAAGTTGCAGTAGAACAGATATAAAAACAAGTATACACAGAGAACAAGGTAATAAGATGAAGAGAAACCTTATATGGCCCTCACTTCCCATTATCCTTTATAAATTTTAGAAGCAAAGAGAGATGGAACCCATCCATTTCCTCATTGAACTCAGTCTGTTGTAGGGGTCAGAAAGTATTCCAATATGATGAAGAGATCTAGAGAAAAACAATCATGACCAGAGATGAAAGATCACCACTGCCTTTTCCTCTTGGTCTTTTCAGGGCTTGGGAGAGTTTATTCAGAATTAATCTGTTGTGTCTTTAAATGATCCCAAATCATTTAAAGACACAACAGATTAATTCTGATTTTGGCTTTGCAAATCAGCATTATAATTTGATGATTCGTTTGTGCACCTGTTCAATCTATCTTGAAATATTTAATAAAACCTGGTAGTTTATTTTTCTGTTTGGCACTTTAAAAGCATGTAGTTCCCTAAAGAATCAATTATATATTTCTTCCCGCTCTACAAAGAAACATAATATTTGGTTTTCAATTATTTGTGAATGTATCACTATTCATAAATGCTGGAAATGTCCCCTACTAATATCCAGACACTTGAATGTGATGCCTGATATTCTCCAAGGTCCTCCAAAAATCTTATCTTAATCAAATGAACGTCTTGCTTAAATAAGCTCTCCATCTTTATCCTTTTAGAGGTGTACAAAATTATATGAATTTCAACCTTTTTATGTGAAATCTTAATTTCACACCTCTGTACCAATATATTTCTTTCAGAGTGAAGGAACTACAACCTGAACTGTTGTACTTTGCAGTGTTTGATGGTCATGGAGGTTCTGAATGTGCTGATTTCTGTAGCGAACAAATGGAAGATCATATTTTGTACTGGTTAGCACGAGGCGAGAAAGACTTAGAAACCATTTTGCAGTATTCATTTCAAGATGTAAATAATGTTTTTGCTAGACATGTCACATTCAATTGTCCTAGTAAGTTCTTTAAGCTTATCAATAAAATTGATGTATGATGTTGAAATAATTTGTAGACATCTTAATGTATGATAAAACTTTTTTTAAATGTGAAAATCTTATAAAGTCATGGAAAGTTCCAATATTCATGATATTTTAATATGAGATATATCCTTATTTGTATCTTTCAATAAAACAAGTCAGTTTTGTCATACACATAAATTTGATAATCTTAAAATTTATCATTTCAAAGTTTGTATATTATAAATATAATTTTTGTTTCATTTATCATTTGTTTATTAAAAGCTCTAGGTTGAGGATCACTGGTTTTGAACATTTCTAATAACACATTCTTCATGCTCACAAAGACAAAAATAAATATTATGGTTTGTGGTATCCTTTATATTTTATGTTTATAGAAGTGAAAGATTTCTTTTGTTCACAAATGCTTGTTTGTATATTATTTATACTGAAGTCAATTTAATCTTTCTCCTTTACTTCCTTTTCTATTCTATATCATAACAAACTTTTATGAGCTTGAGTATAAGAACAAAGTATAAAGTACAGTAATATCCCGACTTACGCTACCCAGACTTATGAAAACTCGGAATTACGCAGTTCTTGATTTTTTCGTTTTGCATTACTGCCACCCGCTATCTCCAGTGTATCCCTTGCTGTGATATGCATTGGACGCATTTCGTGCGAACTCTACGTGCATGATTACGATTCTACGATTGACGAAAGTTAAGATTGTTTTGTTATACGTTTTCTAAACCCTTAAAAAACTATGTTGTCCAAACGAAGTAAATTTGATTATCCTGCAATGTGAAAGTTGTGTTTTTGCCTCCAAATACAACCAGCTTGCTTCAACCGATGGACCAGGGAGTCATCAAAACATTCAAAGCTTACTACACGGGGCGTTCGTTTACACATCTGAATGAAGCTATGGGGCAAAACAGTGAGATATCTGTTAAAGACTTTTGGAAACAATTCAATGTTTTAGATGCCGTAAGAATCATTGGAAAATCTTGGGATGAAATTTCCAAAAAAACATTGAATGCTGCTTGGAAGAAACTTTGTGCATTTTTTTCAAAAATGAGACGGAAACAATGCAAGAAACTGATAATGTTGCTCATGTGATAAAAGAAGTTGTCAATCTTGCCAGGCAATTAGATTTGGAAGTCAATGGTGATGATGTCTACGAGCTGTTGGATTCACATAGTCAGAAGCTGACAATTGATGAGCTCATAGAGATACATGAGCAAAACATCACTGAAGTATCAGACCTAGTTCCACCAGAAAAGGACATGCCAATTGCAAGCTTGACAGAAGGTCTCAGCTCAATTGAAAATAGCTTACAAATTTTAGAAAATATAGACTCCAACAAAGAACGTGTTATAGCTACAAAGCAAGGAATAAAAAAATTATTAGCTTGCTATGAAGAAATTCTGCGTGAAAAAAAAGAAGGCATTATGTCGTCAGACGAATTTGTTAGATTTTATGAAGCCATCGACATCGAAATAACTTTTTATGTAACTCATTTATTTTTTCAAAATTTTGTATTAATATGTATAAAGAACTACAATTCTATTAAATATTTTTCTTCTAAACTAGTGTTTTCGTTAGCCCTTGGTCCCAATTGAACAAAATTTATATGTATTTATATACAAAGTTGTACCCTGACTTACGCGATTTTCATCGGACCCACCTATCGCATAACTTCGGGGTATTACTGTATACTTTTTCTTTATTATAGGGAAGGATGCATCTGCATCTGGAACAACTGCAACAGTTTGTCTTTTACGGAATAGTGTTGAATTGGTCATTGGCCATGTTGGAGACAGCAGAGCACTATTATGCAGAAATGGGGAAACTCGAAAACTCACCACTGATCACTCAGCAGACTTAAAATCCGAAAAAGTGAGTTATAAATTTTTAGCAGTGATGCGCGTATGGTTTCTTCCAAAGAATAATTGTTAATAATTAATATGTAAGCACTACTAGGTTTTTCTGACAAACCAGTGTTCAAGTTCCTTTTTTTGCATGAAGTTTTCTGAATCAGTTGATTATTAATGTGGTAGAGTTTTCGGGGTAGTTTTTTATCTTTCTTCGTGTCATGCACTCATTCTATCATGCAATCTGGAATTTTTCTTGCACGACTTCTTACCAGCGTTTGAAGTTTTAGCCAATAGAATCCTTCCAACCTCTAGATGTGGTTCTTTAGTAGGATAAAAGCAACAATACTCGATTAATCAAAAATTTCATGGCCTTTCTGAGGTTTAATTAGAAGTAATAAATGCTTACAAAAACCTACAAAATCTTAGAGTATGGAAAGAAACTAGTGTAGTTTTTTTTTGTTTATAAGTGATTTAAAAATAAGGATGTTTTACCTTTAGTTTTATATTGTCATTTATAAAGACAGCTTTTTAACCAACATGAGAATCTACTTAGAATAAATTTTTGTTGTGAAATTTTCATTGAACTAATCAAGCATTTTTCTTTTTTGCTCTTGTGTATGTGTACTTGATTGTCTCAAAAGGTTTTCTTTTTTGTAAAAATTTCTGAGTTAAATTTTTTGAAACATGTGGTTGATTCATCTCACATTTGATGTTGTAGATGTGTAAATATCAATTTATCTGTAAATAACTTTCTTTTAAATGACATTTTGTTTATCTGTGTTTTATATGTTATCATTTTAGTTTTGCATGCAAAAAATTGTAATTCCAATTTGAACTATTCTATTCATAAGCTTGGCAACAAAATTGACAACAGAGAAAAATTTGGCGATTAAATGGGTTTCTGGAACTAGATTTTGTTAATTAGAAACCAACATTAAATTCTCTATCATTTGCTATACCCTAGACCTCCTTTAATCTTCTGAGAGTTGTCGTGTAGTGGTTAGCACTTGTAAAATAATCAACTCCTTTTCTTGATATTCATTTATTGGTGGGGTCCAGTTTAAAAACAAATCGGCTTTACCTTGGGGATCCGGATACCTGAATATGGTGAGAGGCCGGGGCAGGCCGGATAAGGAGAGGAGACGACTCGCCGGGATTCTGTTGGACTTCTATCAGACTGTCTCGGCATGGACGCTGGCTCGCGTCCGGAGTTTTCGTTTTTGTCCCCCGAGTCTTATTCTTGCGACCTCACCGATTTGCAGTCCTTCGCACTCTCTGCCTCTCCTCCGCTCTGGCAAGTCATTCAGGGGAACAGCACCCCCATTCGCCACCCCCTTTCGCCTCGACTCTCACCATCCAGCGGACATCCCCAAGTTCGGCTCATACATCGAAGATCATAACATAACATAAATATCCCCCTCCTACGAAGAAAAATTTCACAGAAATTTTTTTTTTCTTCACATCAATATAACAGTTTGAATGATCATGAAAGATATCCAGCCTTGAATTAAAAAAAGTCAATTTCTTATGTATTTAACTCGCTTAGGTTGCTCTGCCCAATTTCACATTAAATCACAAATCATATTTGTTACATAAAATAACTAAAATGCATTCAATTTTAATCTTCTGAATTACCTACTGGACGTATATTAAAACATTGGATACCACAGAATAACATTTATACGATATCATTTAAATATACAAAAATTGTACATATATACAAACATCAAATACCACCGAACTACATTAAAAATACAATATAATAGAAATGTACTCTATATTTTTAATCGCATGAATTGTATGGGAGAAAAAAAAAAAAAAAAAAAAAAAACGTCACAAATTCTATCTCTCTTAATCCCTATTCACAAATCCGCGCCTCCTGGGACGGAGATTATATTGTACACTCCTGGTATTCTGCTGGGCAGGCAGAGAACTTTGAGCGCTTTCTAAAGCAGTAAACTGACCGTTATCTCTTGGAGGGATCTTTTGATCTGGAAGAAACCACCCCTTTACCCCTGCTCGTCCTCTAAAAGTTTCTTCCCCCAACGAGAAGTTGTCAGGACAAACTGGCCCATCGGTTTCACTATCAGCAGGTTTAAACGAGGGTGATAAACCGATTTCATATTCGGGAAAACTTTTTCTTTCAACCATTTTTGTGAGTCTATCAACATGTACAGATTGATTCCTTCCTGGGCTGTCAACAGGGCATATCTGGAAATTCACGGGGGTTAACTTCTTTAAGACCCTGTACGGACCTTTATTTGGTTTAGATAATTTTTTTGATAATCCTTGTTTTATTGAAGGATCATATAGAAAAACAAAATCTCCCACTTGTATATCTTTGTTTACCGCTATTCTATTTCTATTCCTCTCCTGACTTTCAGCTGCGGCTAATAAATTCTTTCTTACTTTAGAAAATACAGTATTTAGACGACCCAATAGCGAGATAGTGTAATCTTCTGGTTCCGAATAGGATCGAGGAGGAGGATTCAACAGAAATTGATAGGGGAGCCTGAACTCACGCCCATAAGTCAGAAATGCTGGAGTTTCCATAGTGCTTGAGTGGACAGTAGTTCTGTAAGCCAAAAGAGCAAATTCTAGACATCTATCCCAGTCGTTATGATTCTCATTCACTACATGAGAAAGGGCATTTGCTAACGTTGAATGCCAACGTTCTAAGACACCATCGGACTGCGGGTGAAAAGCTGTAGTCGTATGTTTTTGAATACCCAACATTTCGTAAAGTTTAACTATAACTTCGCTAATAAAATTGGACCCTCTGTCGGACACTAAATGTTCTGGGCAACCAAATCGGGCTACAAACTGCAATAACACCCTTGATATGTCCTCACTTTTGATGGATCTCACTGGATATGCTTCGCCCCATCGTGTGAAGTAATCGGTCATAGTTACAATATATCTATTGCCATCCATTGAAATCGGAAAAGGTCCCAAAACATCTATTGCCACTCTCTGATAGGGGAATTCCGGAATTGGCATTCTTTGCAAAGGAGCCAGCTTTTTTGGCTTATGTGCTCGCTTCTGCAAACATTTTGTGCAAGATTGAATCCAATTCCGTACATCTGAGAATATTCCAGGCCAATAATAATTTCTTTTGATTCGGATTAACGTCTTTTGTAAACCCTGGTGACACGCCATTGGGGAATCATGCGATTGTCGAAGTATTTCTGGCACCATAATCGCAGGAACTACCAATTTTGCAACGTTCTCTCTATCCCAATTTCTCGGTACTTTATATTTGCATTTCAAAACTTCATTTTGCACAAAAAAACTCAAAAATTGAGGCTTAACTTCCCTGTTACTACGTAATAATTTTCTAATGCTTTGACATTTAGAATCCCTTTCTTGATGTTTTATAATAACGTCCTGTAAGCAACTTAACAAGGATACTTCAGTGCGCGTTTTATTCCTTCTTTCTCCCATCAGCAATTGGTGATCATGACCAATATTAGTATTATCGGGTGGGTAAGCAACTCCTCTTGACAAAAAATCTGCCACCTTGTTGCATTTTCCTGCTATGAATTTAATATCGAAGTCAAAATGCGAAAGAGCCATAATCCACCTAGCTATGCGGTTCATTGGATCACGCAGCTTCAGAACATGAGTTAACGCGGCGTGATCAGAGAAAATTTGAAATTTTCTTCCAATTAAGTAATGTTTGAAGTAACCAGTGGCAAAGACTATGGCCAAAACTTCACGCTCAGTGGTTGAATACCTGGTTTCAGCGTCTTTAAGTTTCCTGCTGGCATAAGCCACAGGCCTAGGAAAGCCCTTTTCATCCAATTGAGCCAAAACACATCCCAGCGCTTCTTGTGAAGCATCAGTATATAAATAAAAATCCTTACTCATATCTGGCAATGAAAGACATGGGAATTTAGTTAGGCTCGACTTTAAATCTTCAAATTCTCTTTGAGCTTCCGTACCCCAACAAAACTTTTCCTTTTCCCTTGTAAGCTTCGTTAAATTTAAAGAGCGCTGAGTAAAATCAGGGATGAATTTTCTGTAATAATTAATGCACCCCAAAAACCGGCGTACGTCCTTTCTACTCTGAGGTATCCTAGCATTTTCTATAGCTTCAACATTTTTTGGGTCAGGTTTAACCTCTCCTTTTTCAATTAAAAAATCTAAGTACCGTATCGCTTGCTTCAGGAACACACATTTTGAAGGTTTTAGTTTTAAGTTAAATATTCTCAAACGGTTGAAAACCAACTGAAGTTTGTTCCAGTGAGATTCAACATCTCTTGAGGATATTATAATATCATCAATATAGCAAGAAATATTCAAAGGCTGCAAACCGGATAATACGATCGACATTAATCTTTGGAAAGAAGGAGCACTGGTTGACAAACCAAAGGGTGTCCTGGTGAATTCGAAAAGGCCTCTGTGAGTAATGATAGCAGTTTTGTGAATGTCTTCAGGATGGATGGTTTGTTGAAAGAAACCGCTTGTTAAATCCAAGCTTGAAAAGTATTCAGCCCCAGCCAAAGAATCAATAGCTTCATTAATGTTGGGTATTGGGTATGAATCGGGTATAACTTTAGCATTTAACGCTCTAAAATCTGTCACAAATCTAAATTCTCCAGATGCTTTCCTTATCAGAAGAACGGGAGCAGCAAAAGGGGAGGATGATTCCTGCAAAATCCCCGCTTCCAATAGCACGTTTATTTGCTTATCCATTTCATCTCGGAGATTATATGGAACGCGATAGGCCTTTTTTCTAACTGGTACCTGGTCTGATAGATTGATCCTATGTGGAAGGGCACTACATCCTCCCAGATCCAATACCGATTTGGCAAAAACATCCTTATTTTCCCTCAAAAAATTAATTAATTTTTGCTTAATGCTGTCTTCAATGTGATCAAAATTAAAGTTTGCTTCCCACTCTAAATCAGCTTCATCACAAGCTCCCCAATTTGTATTGACCAAGTCTTCCTGCAAATAATTTATCTCTTCCACGGACGCATTTTGTAGGGGCTCAAGGTGTACCAACTTCAGTCCTTTATTTAACTTTAAACTTTGGTTAGAAGTGTTTAAAATCATGATCGGAATATTGGTTTTGCTATTATTCCAATGAATAGTACGACAAATGGCAATATTTTTAAGTTTTGCCGATTCGGCCAAAAACATTTCAGACACTATCTCTCCCCTTACATTAGCATGTACAACTTTCTGGCTAAAAGGAGGAATCGTTTCTTTTCTATTCAGATACGCGAAAGGTCTGGAAAAGGAATTACGAATTCTCATCCGATCATCTTGTTCAGCGGGTGTTAAGTTATGGACCGATGAGCAGTTATTCGAACTCCTCTTCGTTTCATTTATACATGGGTCAACCGACCATTTAATTAAAAAATTTTCACCACAAACTGTTTTAGTCTGAAAGTTTAGATTGCAATTTTGATTTAATAGGAAAGAATTTCCTAAAATTACCTGAAAATTCGGTGAAGTATTCTCCTTGGTTATGAAAAATTCCTCTTTAAATTCGTGGCCTTCAATGTTTACAGTTAAATATGTTTTGTGCTTAATATTCAAATCGGAATCTCTAATTGTGCGCAAAGAAACGTTACAATTTTCCTCCAAATTCCAACCCTTCGGTATCGCACTCCTGTGAATTAGATTGAGAGATGCCCCCGAATCCAACAATGCTCTTACAATATTACCCCCTATAATGCATTGGATGATTGGCAGATCTGTTGCCCTTTCCTCCATCGCATAGTTTCTTTCCACCTGCACATTGGGTTCAATCGGATCAACTACAGGTATGTTGATCGGACCCTCTTTTAGTTTAAAGACCCCCTATAATTTCTTGTGTAAAAAGAATTTCCTTCACTAGTTTCTCCTCTTGGTTGTCTCTGATTTGGTCGCATGTTATTACTGTTTTGCTTCCTAGGTCTCTCTCTGCAAAATCGCGCTATGTGTCCCCTTCTTCCGCAATTAAAACATTCGATATCTGTCTGATTGTTCCGTCTTCCCAATTGAAACCCATGAGGGGCATGCTCGGTGTTCATGAATTCAATTCGCTCGGTTAACTTTTGAATTTGCTCTGCAAGTTTTGAGCAGGTGTCGGTCACAGATTTGTTTGCAAGCCTTAATTCAGCGTCCCGCCTTACCACAGCAAACATTTGTGCCTGTTCCAAAATTTGATCATCCCCCTTACAATCCCTCCAAGCCCGCTCCTCGGCTAAAGCAAACTGCTTAATTTCCTCTATTGTGGAGGGATTCCTGGCAACAACGCCCCTCCTGATTTGAGGATATAAGTTTGACAATAGGACGGCTTTCAACATTTTTTTTCTATAGGCCTCCTCCATCTCATTTGAAAGTTCCCCAGAACAACAAGCTCTGTATGACAATGCAGAGGCCTTCGTGAAAAATTCGGCTACAGTCATGTCCGAGGGTTGACGAAATTCCAACAATTCTCGAACGGAACTGGAGGTATCGGTTTTTATTTCGAACCGCTCCAGCAATGCATCTTTTAACTCCTTAAACCCCCCGATGCTGTGACGGATGTCCCTAAAATACGACGCAGCTTCTCCCCCTAACTTGCACTTGCAGGCAAAGTACAACTCGTCCTGAGTCCAATTCGCAAATTTAGCTACCTCCTCGATCCTTTCGAAAAATTCTAGCACATCATATGATCCTCTTTGCCCCGTGAAAGTGGGTATTAACCCCAGACTCTCGGGGGAAAAACTGTAAGGGAAAAAGGTCCCCCTCGCGCCAACCTCCGATCGCAATTGCGGCAACCCCGTAGCGTTGGTTGCAATTCCCTCAGGCACACCATTTTGAGGACTTGCCATTTTTCCTTTTTTTTTTATTATAAGATGCTCTTGCTTCTTTTAAACAAACAATTTATAAATAGCCTAATAACATTCACTTGTATAACATAGATACCCTTTATCATCTCACATAAGAATACCACTTCAACAAATTTATAATACCAATCATAAGCAAGCATGCATAATAAAAGCAATCTAAAAGGGAGCAAAGCTTCCGAATAATACACACATAAATCACAAGCTAATTTAGGGAAGCAATATTAATGCTACACAAGAAATACACATATCACTTAATAAACTAATTCACGCAAGTAATATAAATACACAAAAAAAGGCTGGACACCCACTTAATCTGATCATTCGGCATTTAAATCCTTATTAAATTAATAAAATCTCTGAGATCGCAAGTTATGTCCATGAAGACTTAAGACTTTCACTCAGCAAAAGCCGATCCTGGTCACGGCACCATTTGTCGTGTAGTGGTTAGCACTTGTAAAATAATCAACTCCTTTTCTTGATATTCATTTATTGGTGGGGTCCAGTTTAAAAACAAATCGGCTTTACCTTGGGGATCCGGATACCTGAATATGGTGAGAGGCCGGGGCAGGCCGGATAAGGAGAGGAGACGACTCGCCGGGATTCTGTTGGACTTCTATCAGACTGTCTCGGCATGGACGCTGGCTCGCGTCCGGAGTTTTCGTTTTTGTCCCCCGAGTCTTATTCTTGCGACCTCACCGATTTGCAGTCCTTCGCACTCTCTGCCTCTCCTCCGCTCTGGCAAGTCATTCAGGGGAACAGCACCCCCATTCGCCACCCCCTTTCGCCTCGACTCTCACCATCCAGCGGACATCCCCAAGTTCGGCTCATACATCGAAGATCATAACATAACAGAGTCGCAAGATTTCATAGCAGTGTACTATTGCTTTTTCCTTACAATATGCATTAGGACTCAAATACCACATCTATTGGTTGAAAGAATCCTAGGAAAGAATTCTATTGGTCAAGAAAATCAAGACTGGTTAGAAGCCATGCATGGATAGCTGCAGGCTGATGAATGGATATATCGTCGTTTTACTGTAAAACCTCATGTCTTGATATAAAAAATTTTTGTGAACAATACCAAGCCATAGACCAGTTATGAGATATAAAACTGTCCAGGGTGTCTTTATGATTGAGACATAGACTTAGGATCTTTTGAAATAAAAGTAAGCATATTTGTAACCAAATAATGTTAAAACTTCATAAACTATAATAATTGGACTTACGAGGTTTTGATAGTAAAACGACGATATATGTGTAAATCATTCAGTGGGTTGAGAGATCATCTGTGTATGTGCAGCAACAAATGTTAGTCTCTTTTAAAAGATTTGACTATACTATATTGCTTAATCCTGTCTGATTTGGTTTTTGTTCTTTTTCTAACTCAATTGTTTTAAAGATATTACTTTATTTTGAGACTGATTGGAAAACTTTATTAATCTAGGAAAGAATTCTGAAATCTGGTGGTACAATCAAAGTAGATAATTTAGGTAGACATTTAGTAAATGGAAGGCTTGCTATGACTCGAAGCTTGGGTGATTTTGACCTGAAGCCTTTTGGTGTCACAGCTCAACCAGATACTAGATTTCTAGAAGTAAGTATATTACTACCTATATTTGGCAGTAAACACAGTAACCCCTTAATGTGTTACGGTTCAAACTTTTAAACTAATGCTATATAGCAAAAATGACCACAGAATGACAAACCGAACTATTAAATTAATACTAAATGCAATAGAATATTTTTGAAAAGAAATTCGTTGTAATCCATGCTTTCGAGACACTTATATTTTTACCAATACAGTTTAAGAGAACAGCTCAAAACAAGTGATTTTTGAAATTCCAAGTTAGATGAATATTGAGATTTCTGTTTGAATTCATCAGGAAACATGTAAAAAAACAGCTATGCAGACAAATGTGGGATATATCAAGGCACAATGAGGGGTTACTGAAAATATGCTAATTTTGGTTTGAGTATTTAATATCATAAAGCACCTAATTTCTTTACCATAGCTTTTTCTACCTTTATGTGTCTTTATTGTTTTAAAATATCATTTTCTCCAAATTTTATTGAAGCTATGAAAATTGCTAGTATAGTACAAAAATAATTTGTGTATAGTAAAATAAATTTTGTTTAACAAAAAAGTTTCTTCATTGCTATAAATTGGTATTGAAAACTTTGATTCTAAAAAGTTTGTAATATAAGCAGTTAGTACATATAGTTGGCATTACTTCAAAATAAAAATATACTTTCTACTGTTTTCACCTAGATGCACTTCCTAAGCTGTTCAATGGGCAGTGGTAGCCTGGTTGGAAGAGTAACGGATTAGCAACTGGAGGGTTGCGAATTCAAATCCAACCAAAGATCGTCTTGTAGAAAGGGGGCTGGTGGATATTAAATCTACCATGGCCTCAAATGTCCTCACTTTGGCGTGGTGTGAAAGTTGGGAGAATGGGGTGCCAGCTCAGGTGTGACCTCGTCCTTTGACCGTGGTTCAAAATTACGTGGTGGTGTTCACAGATCACTTGGGGATTGATCCCAGACCGTCACCAATAGCCCATTGTATTGCTCCAGTGCGACATTAATTAAAATACCTATCTAAGCTGTTCAATGTGTAGCAACTGGAGGATTGCAAAAAACATTAATCTTGATACATAGCCTAAGTTGATTGAAAGAAGATTATTCCAAATTTTTAGAAATGAATTGTAACTACAAATTCTTATGTAGAAATACGTCTTTCCCCTTGGCATGGGGAGTACCTTAGGAAGATGCAATCCACTTTCTCTGCTCCCGCACACCATTGGATAAGGAAAAAATAATGCATCAAACAAGACATGAATGGCTGCTACCTATTGAACTTGAGCAAGCTGGCAACATTGCAAAAATAATCCACATTTGGCTTGTTATCAAGTTGGCAAGTGTCCCTTTCAATGTCACAAAATTTGAACCACATGTTATAGCATTGGCTTCAGTACCTCAGTTCGTAACTAGAGAGATGCGCTATCAGATCTACCAAGCTGTCAATATTGCAAAAATGATAATACACATTTGCTTGTTATCAAGTTCCTGAGCGTCCTTTTCAATGTCATCACATTTGAACCACATGTCATGGTATTGGTGTCAGCACCTCAGTTCGTTATCAGATGCATATCAGGCTGTCAAGGAAACCTAAATTTAGGCCAAGGTAGGAGATCCAAAGGTGGATCATTGAAAACAAATTTCAAACCTAACCTAGAAACACATAAAGATATGTTCTACATAAAGATTACAGCATAGTAAAGCTATGCACATGTGTTTTTTTTAGTCCTTTTATAAATATCAAACCTAAGCATTCTACAGTAAAAATTGAATTACATTTTACTCATTTTCACAGTGAAAACATTTTATTACAGATAAAACATGGGAGAGATGCATTTCTAATACTCACTACAGATGGTGTAAATTTTGCCTTGAACGACCAAGAAATATGCGATGCAGTCAATACATGTCATGACCCTGCTGAGGCAGCTGGATTTGTGACAGACCAGGCCTTGCAGTTTGGCTCTGATGACAATGCAACTTCAGTCATTGTGCCGTTTGGTGCATGGGGGAAATACCAAAACCGCAAAAAAATTGCCCTCAACTTTGGTCGTAGCTTACTACGTAGTAATCGTTATTAAAAAGCCAATTTCATTTTTATATTTCATGGAAGCAGAGTTCTGTGGAGCATTTAAATAGTTTCTACACCCAATTTCAGTCTGAAGTCTTGTTAGCCACTGAAGAAAATGTTACCAGTCTTCATAGTTTTATTGCCTAAGAGGTGAAAAATCTTTTTTAAGCTGCACCCAAAAAATAATAGAATATTTATAAACTATATAGATATTATATTTATAGACTATATGGAAATATTTATATAGAATAACTTGTATATTAAAACTAAATATCAGATATGCGAGCAAAAAAGAAAATTTTAAAATATTTAATGATTTATGAGTTACCTTTTTTAATACTCAAATTTTAAGCTAGAGGTCATTAAAAAATTAATGATTAGGTAATGAGAAAACAGAAGTATTTCAATAATATTTGCAACTAAATTTGTGATTGAAATAAAAATTTTAAATACATGTTCATGAAATGAACATGCAGTTCTGGGAACTCATGTCAGAGTTATGCCAATTATGATTCAACATTTTCAATGGACTACAAATAGCTATTATGTGTATCACTTTACAGCCCCGACAAATAAGGCAACCATTAAGAATTATGGAAATACTGACAAACTTTGCTTCTGTGTTCACTGCTCCATGAAGATGAATAGTTCCTTTCTTTTTTAGTTATAAGTTCAATTTGAGATGACTGAAAACGTTCTCTATAACAATGCCTTTAAAAAAAAACTCTAAGAAATTTATATTTTTGCAACGAAATTTTTTCAAATAGATCCATGGAACATGCCCTATAAGAAAAAATATTCCTAATTCTTTCTAACATTTCAGATCCTCTATCGAACTGAAAGTTTTTATTTTATTAATCTTCTAGAGTTGGAAGCAGAACGAAAGCCTGTTTAGTTTTTCAAAAGAGAATGATTTTCTGATTGATCTACCCAAAGTTTAACATTGGAAAGGCAATTTTCACTTCCAGTGAGTGCACTTTTGGATGAATGTCACTGAAATGGTATTTTTCACCTTTATTAAGTCACGGGAATACTTTTACCTGGGCGAAATTTCGGAAGGTAGAACAAAATGACATGGCTTATTTAAAGTGATGATCTGGTGGAGGCACCAGGTTACCGGTTCTAGGCAAAATTTATTTTTCCTACTTGGATCTTCATTCCCATTTGAGTAATGGGGAGTTTTGTTTCTGAGTTATCTGGTCATTAGCAAAAGACCAGATCTTGATGAACGAGATATCTCGTCAAAATCACTTGGAAGGTTGAAGCAGCTTAATTTTGTATGACAAATACTTCCATTTACTAATAACATTTCAATCTTGCACAAAAGTACAAAATCATCGAAATTCCAACTCTTAGTTCTTAATATTCTTCCTTGAGTGGGAACAGAAAATATCATCCAGTGTTTGTATTTTATTGCTGTGATCTTGAAGAGCAGTTTGATTTATACTATATATATTGTATGTTGTAAAAATATATATTTACATTAAATTATATTGTTGATCAATTGTTTTTTCATTTCAAAGTATTGTTCTACAGGTAAAGATCATGGTTTCCACTCTTCAAGCAAAGGAAGGACTTTCATTTTTAAAGGCTACATTTAACAGATTGCAATAGATTAACTCGTGAGTTCACAGGGGGAAGAAACTTTTATTAGTGCTAGGGTTGAAATTCAGGTCGTTTTTAGAAACATCAATTTTTAGCTAGCCAACACGCATTAATCCCTTGATTTTTTATGACAAATAACATTGATCTTGGTTTTTGAATGCAGTGTTCTTATAAAAACTAAGGTATTTAAACGTTTTATGGACAGTACAAATATATTAAGGCTTTTTAAGGTCCCTTAAAAACTAAAACGAATAATCAGACCCATGGGAACCCTGGAACACATTAAAATTGAATACACCTTTCTAACCCTATGAGTGTCATGAGATTTCCAAGATGTGTACTTTGTACATAATGCATTTATTGATTAAATAGCCATAAATATTTGTTGAAAGAAACCTAGGAAACATGCTTTTGGTGAAGGCTAAAACAGGTTCGAAGCTAAGCAAAAAACTTGAAAGTTGCAGGGTTGATATGTATCAACACATATGCAGTATGTATGTGTTGAAGGTATAACAGAATACCTTAGCTAAAGTAATAAGTTTTATAAATCCATTTCAAAATTTTTTTCCTCTTTACAGTTAAATTGCTAGATATCGGTTATGAGTTTCAAATTCCTTTTAATTTTCTTTCAGAATACAAGTCCATTTTACCTGTCCTGAAATCACAATTCCAAGAAAATTATGCAGTTGGTTTGGTCTAGATAAATTAAGTGAAAAGAAAAAAACATGTCTGGAAAACCCATTTTACTTTATAATTTAGTAATTTTTAACAATTCTATTTACACATCCTCACAAAATCCTAATATCTCATAGAAGCAATAAAACATTTTGTCCCATAAAACCGTTTATTTGAATATTATTAAAAACACAGGCAACAAAAACCAAGCTGTTGATTTTTCCTACTTCATATTATCTTCAAAATTAATCATTTGATACGGTATCAAAACTTAGAATTCGTTATGAAAGGCAATCTGTTCCTTAATCAAAAATATAAAACAATTGAAACATTTCCACATTGCTTAATTTATTTTTGAAACATAATATTCTTAAAGATCGGATGGTTTCACTTTTATGAACTTTGTAATTAAATACAATGTATCAAAAGCTTTATCAAAGAAATTCTTTAAATTAATTTTTAGTGTGATATCCAGATTTATGTAATGAAATACAGCTGTATACAAAAATCTAATTTTATTTATATAATTTCATAACATTGAAAATCATGTACAACTAATCTCAAGAGTATATGCTTTAGCAGTTACATCACATCTCTGTTTTGGCCTCTAATTGCTGATGCCACATGTTTGCATAGATGCCTCTTTGTTCCAATAAATCATGGTGTCTAAAGAATTAGAAAGAAAGATAAAAATTTGTACTTTTAAAGTTAATGAACAGATAGAAAGATTATAATAACAAATATATAAATACAGGCCTAATTTGTAATTTATTTTTACAGGAACCACCAAGTCTTACAACTGAAATAAAATATTTTACAATGTATTTAAGACAAACTAGATAACTGAAATAAGTAAAGTATTTACTTTAGAGATCTACACATCGAAACCACAGCTCTACTAAATTGTTGCTTCAAATAAACACATTTACATGCTTTGAAAAAATTATTTTAGATTAACACCTGAAACATTAAAAGTATAAGCATCAATTTAGGCTTCAAATCAGAATTTGTGCCTTTGACAATGTTAAACGTCAAAATCAGATAACTAGTGATTTTGACATGGGTCAACAATGAGATTTGACAGGTAAACAAATTTTTTGAGAGTAAACAAATTTTGAATACATATATAACCAGAAATATGATTACTTAAAAGAGGAACACAACATAAAGTGCCTAATCTTTGGAATTTTTATTCTAGTTGGGGTAATATTAGTAATTAAATTGAAATAATTTGTAGGCCTTATGCTGTGTATTCAGATTCCCTAATTTTTTACGATCGCTATATTTACAAATTGTGATAATCTAACATGAATTATAAGATCATAGAAATAATTTTAAACAAAACACATTCAACCTTTTCTTTAATTTCATTGAGAGGAAAGGTAAGTTTGTAATAGTTAAATTTGCAAGAGTTCTGAGGTACCAAGTTCTCGGAGCCCAAAGCCCTTGGGGTCCAATACATTTATCAATGAAGATGGGCCTCAGAACTGGAGTAAATATTAAACGACTAACCAAATACGTTTTTCAACAAAATGCCAGGGGCATCTCAGGTCCCAGAGGGTCTTACTCCCTTGGGGCCGATTATTTTAAAGTCTGAGGGCCCAGTTCCCTCAAACATGAAGAATTAATATGGGTAACCAAATGTACAGGGTGGCTGGACCTCAATCATTAGATAATTTTATTGCTGTTAAGGGAATTGGTGGCGAGTTTTAGGGGCCCAAACGATTTGGGCTAAAATATTTTTATAATTTGAACCCTTCAATCTGAGGGATAAATATTACATATTTACCAATCTATATTGGTAATGAACTGTAGAATCAAAATAAAGAGTTCTGAAATCATATTGTTCTACTAAAACCTCATTAAGTCCATTTTCTTCGTTTTTTTAGGTTAACTAAACTTGTTTTCTTTAAGTCTAAATCAAAGTCCTCATCAAAGAGGCGAATTTCGAAATCTCGTATCCCATAATTAGTCTACAGTTCGGCATCTAGTTTTTCTTCGGTCCTGAAATATTTTAATTTCAAGACCTACAAGGTTTTAAAAGTAAAACAATATGAAATAAATTATTTGCCTCCCCGTAATTTTTCTTAGTAAGTAGCAAGGCTGCTACAGCCAATGTACTTGTGAAACAGTAGCAAAAAAGTCTCCTAACCCCTAATTTTAGTTACTCAGATACAAAATAAATTGGCTAAAGCACAAACTGTGCTAATTAAGTATGAAACAGATGACGACGATCTCGTCAAGTTTAAATCTTAACCCTTCCTGGAACCAAACATACATACCTGGCACCAAAACGTAGAAACTGGCATCCCTTGGAAAATTTTCACTCTTAAGAAAAATTCGTAAAAATATTTTTTCAATCCACTATTAACGAAAAGGAACTAAACCTTCGTTGAATTTTTGTGAATTAAAATGAAAAAGTAACCAAAATTTTTTTAAATAGCTTTTGCTTAAAAAATACCCCTAGTTGCCAAGGTTGAAAATAGTTGTAAAAAGTCATCTGTTACAGCCCTGCAAAATGTTATCTATATTTAGGAAGTATTGAATTTTATTTTTATTGCACTAATTTCAAACTTTTCTTCCAAGCATTTAACGAATAGATTGGTTTCTGAAATTAATGAAGCTAATAAGCTGCCTTTTGCTTGAAAGGGACAGGCAAAACAAATTTTCAGTTTTTGAAGATACATTCTTTTGAAAGGAAAAACTATTTAAGGTAACATGCAATGCAATTTTAGCTACTTACATTCCCCTCTCAACAATTTTGCCTTCATTCAGGACTAAAATTTCATCGGCATGGATGATTGTTGATAACCTAATATTAAAAAAATATAATATAAGTTATTCATAAAAAGTACATATAAAGGATTAAGAAAAAATACAATTTGTAAG
The DNA here is from genome assembly GCA_933210815.1 of Meta bourneti. Taxonomy (NCBI): domain Eukaryota; kingdom Metazoa; phylum Arthropoda; class Arachnida; order Araneae; family Tetragnathidae; genus Meta; species Meta bourneti. Next base: position 76,887,333 of record OW119928.1, read on the forward strand.
GTTAGTTTTGTTGAGAAAAAATACAATTTATAAGGTTAAATAAATTGCACAGTAGACTTCAAGTTACAGAACAATAAAATTGCATCTAATTAACTATTATTTCTCATGGGAAGTCTTTTTGAAGATACTTTTTGTAGACGAAAGTTTGTAGCAATTATACACAGTAGTTCCAGAAGGATTATTGGTGCAATAATTGCAGTTGGCATTTTTTATTCTGCACTACTCTTCCAAACATATTTTATGAATAAATACATGATTTAAATTAAGGATGCCGACCAATTAGGCTGGTGGTCAGGATGCTGGCTTCTAGATCAAAAGGTCCCTGGTTTGAATCCAGGGTGAGGTATGGATGTTTGTTCATCTTGTGTGAATATGTGGCTTCTCTATAAAAGGGTTGTCTTGTGGTGATGAATGCGATACAGTAAATGCGATGCGATGGTATTTTGAGAAAAGAAAGTGCGACGTAGTTACAAACACTACTCTATTGCATGAGATCTGCGAGATGCTACACAGACGACGCCTATTCTGCGAGTATTAGATGTCACAAGAACAACTGTTTTTTTATTCTAGTTGCTACTTATTCTTAGTAAATGAACATCAATAGATGGCAATGCATGAATTCTCATACGATTAAGAATATGAAATATTGGGTGCGATTACAGAAAAAAACATGAATAAATACAAATATTTTACAATTCGGAATGAGGCGTTAACAGTATGTATGAGAGGTGCAATCCTGTGGTGTACCAAGGTAATGCCAAGTGGTTCACAAATCTGCCCTTGTAGTGCCATGATGACTAAGTTCTTCTAGCAAGTTCAAATTGGGTGGGCAGTTACAAAAAAATTAAGGATTAAAATATTAAATTTACATTTAAAAATAATTAACCACTTGCAGTGGTCACTATAATATCAAAATGTTAACTTGTTAAAATACAGTAGTTCCTCTTATATTGTGTCTTGGTCTGTCTATCACTCCTTTTTACTTGTTGTTCAATGAATTTCAAGTTTGTGAACAGCGGAGGAAATCTCAATCTGTTTCTTTAGAATTGGGAGTTCAAAGGTCACCTGTTTGAACCAGTTATCTTAGCCTTTTCTCAGGACCCATTGGCCACTATGTGAAATTTTGGTAGGTGCATCTGCAGACATTGTCAAGGTTCTTCGTTGGCCAGACAAAAAGGAAGGTAGAAAAATCATAAATGAAAGTGCAATATATTGAGGGGTACAGTATATTAAATTATGCATACAATTAATCATCTCTTACAGGTATACCGCATATGTGCCATTTTGACATCAAAAGTTAAGCCTGTCCAATCTTATCATGTGTTTAAAAACAACTTTACCACTTGAGATTGCCACAGAATCCTATTATATACAATCATTAAAATTATAAATATTTACCTTTGTATATCGATTCCCTTAGCATATGCTACTTTTAAGGGGTTAAATGTCTTTAAAACAAACATTTGAAGTGAAAACTATCAGTTGTACATGTTAATTCTTTTTTAAGTAGCATGAAATTAAACTTGTTAGGAATGCTCATAAATAGTTTAAAAAAGAAATACATAATGTTAATTCACTTGTCACAGAAATTAGTTTTTCTTTGCATTTTTTTATCAGTTATTCAATACTACTGAATTAGTCATCTTGAGATGTCACACCAATTGGTGTAAGCAATTTTGAAACATTTAATTCAATAACATGCCAAATTAACATTTTTATCTTGAATATACTCATACACTTCAGTGGCAACCCTGTAGCATGAGCATGGATGTTCATATTGGCTCGGAATCCACTTTAAGCAGGTCCTGGTCTAATTAGAGAAAGTCTTACTTAAATGCCACATATGAAAAAGTTAAGCGCAACATTTGTAAATTTTAAATGAGTTACCTATGAGCTATAATGATTGTAGTTCGATTTGCACAAATAGTGGCTAGCGACTGCTGTATGTTTCTTTCTGTTTGGGTATCCAGAGAAGATGTAGCCTAAATAAAAAGAAACACATTTGAAAAACTCAGAAAAATACAGCATTAGATGCATGCAAGAATTACTAAGCAGTTTTCGAATTGAGTCAAGTGTACTATTAATAATTTTTTCAAAATAAAGCATGTACACAAGAATTAGTACTTCATCTATAAAAAAATAGAGGAAACTAGAACTTTGAGAATATTTTTGAACAAAGAAAAAGCAAAATTTGGAATTCCAGATTTTACTTACTTCTTTGGTTGTGTTATTTTTCATTTACATATATCCTCTAAAAATTATATATCTTGTTAAGCAAACTACACCATTTGAAATCTATTTTGTTTGCTAAAACCATTTATTTGAAGATTGCAAAAATTGAACTGTTGCCACATTCCATGATAGTTTAACTTTAGAAAATAAGTTAAACTATCATGTAATATAATATCAGAATTTAAAAATTTTAAGCTGATCAGCTTTTTAGCCCAATGCTGTGCTGATTGGTTAACAGATGCTTCTACATCATAAGTACCCAAAGATAAAAGAAAGAATAAAATTGCCTACATTATTTGCAGTTCTTAACCTTTTGTGCCATGCCTCACCACAATTTAAAATATTTGATTATATTTACCAATTAAATAAACAAATATGCATTGAAAATTCAAAATAAAATTTACATATTAACAAAAAGTAATTGAATCTATACTACTTTAAATTTACTATATATAGCAAATTCAAACTGGCTTTAGTAGCCTTAACTTATCACATTCAAGAATAAAGTCCATCAAGTCTGATTTATTTATCAAGTTAGCAAGATCTTTGAGCTTGGTGATTACTAGAAAGGGTTTTGATTTCAAGCACCAAATTAGTTAGCTTTAGTATTAAGAATGGGATCTTATTAAACCAGTTGAATTTAAGTATTTAGTCTATCTTATCATAGACATATCATAGGTTTATTGAGTTAAACTAGTCGACCCATGCATAGCATTTGAGTTAAACTTTTTCAATTGCCTATATCTATTGGTGGCAAAGTGTAGTTACTCACATTTCATATCATATTTCAAACCATTTATAATGAATATAGTAACCATATTCATATAAACAGATTTCATGCCTCTAAATGAAATAAAATTATCCAAACATATAAAAGAGCATATAATTTATTTGTACTGGTTTTAATTCTTTTTTCCAATAAAGTGCATGACCAAAAGCACACGGTCAATGCTACAACATTTAGATTTTGAACATCTACTTTAATTTCATTCCATTCCCTTGTTCAAAGGCGATTTGGCATTTTTTGATACAACCTAATTTTGGTAATTTTTTCCTGTGCTGATTTGTATCATCCAGATTCCTCATTGTTTTCTGCAATCAGACTGATGAAGAATTTCATGAGTCACAAGCTCTTCCATGTAATTTTAGAAATATTATGCAGCTCTATAGCTCAAATTTTTAATTAACATTTAAACTGAATCGAAAAATTTGCAAATGAATCCTGTAAAGGTCGATGTCATATTGTTCATACCCACAGTTGCCATTTGACGATAAACTTATGTTGATTTCTGTGCCACATATGTTAGTGTAATAATTTTTAAAACTCAATCTTTTAACATTTCATGCTCACTTCAAATAGATATTCAGTCCTTTCATGTTTAAAAGCACTTAAAATTAAAGCTTTCATTTCAATGGCACAAGTTAATAAATACAAGTACCTCATCTAAGATGACAAAAGATGGAGCTTTTAGAATTGTCCTGGCTATAGCTACTCGTTGCTTTTCTCCACCACTCAACTTCAGTCCTCGCTCACCGACAACTGTATCATAACCTTTGTAGAATAGAAGTACAAAATCAGTAAATTTAGAATTACATATCAATTTAGATAATTTTTATAATGGCATAAAAACTCAAGATTGCGATACATTTTTTAAAAATAAATATCTGCCACCTGCATTTTCTGTACCCGACGAGAAAAATATGAAGGCACTGATATAAGTGTGAATTAATTTTTTGTTTGGGCTTAGCAAATACCTTATTTCATTTTTGATTTTTATTCAGTATCAAAGTATTTTTGTAAGTCTCATTTTGCCCAAAACAAGTGTTACCAATGATAATATTAGTTTTTAAAATTTCACTCAAAGAAAAAATTAAAGAAAGAATCTACTTACCATCAGGAAAATTGAGTATTTGATTGTGCATTTCTGCTGCCATTGCAGCTTCTTCAATCTCTTCATTTGATGCTGTAGGCCTACCATATCCTATGTTATACCTGAAAATATTGTCTATGTTTTACAACTAAACAGTTTGTAAAGGTAAAAAATAATGAAAATTGACAAAATTAATTTTTTACAACATATAGTTCAAAATATACATTATTGTTCTTCAATATTTAATTTACCCAAATAGTATAAAACATGCAATGCATAGGCCAAAGCTTAATATTAAACTATTTGCATGTTATTTATTATACAGTTTGTTCTCTCAAACAATACTACAAACAAATATTATCTAGTAACACACATTTGATTCATTTGTTAAGAGCTACATATAATATCATGGAATACAGCAAAAAGATCCCAAGAGAAAATATTATTTTATGCAGTTTGAGGGGCATAATTTTGCACTTATCTGTCAATATATAAAAAATTTCCCAACAAACAAATTTAAATAAGTATCACAGAAAAATAGCACTACTTTAGATTATTGTTATATATTTATACATAATATTTTAGTTTAAAACCCAAACATTCATCACAAAGTATAAAAGTAATTCTTATGGGCAATGTATTTTCTGATTTGCTTAACTAGCTCATGGCTGCCACAGCCAAAGCATTTGTGAAATGGCAGTATAAATTTTAAAAAATAGTAGGAAAAGAAGTTGCCTCTTTTAGTAACAATTTTAGTTGCTCAGATACAAAATGAATCTGCTAAAATACAAAATGTGCTAACTAAATATGAAACAGACGTTGAAGATCTTGCCAAGAAATTTAAATTTTAAAATTAAGAAATTTAAATATATTTTCTTAATAAGGTTTTCATGACAATCTAGCACACCGAGATTGTGATGTCTTTCTTTCACAAATGCTATGGCTTGGTGCAAAAACTTCGAAAATGAAGTGCCTTGGAAAATTTTCACTTAAGAAAAATCTGAAAATTTTTTTTCTGTCCACTATCAGTTAAAAAAGGAATTTAATTAGTATTGACCTTTGGGGAATTTTCAAGAAAAGTAGCCATAATTTTGAATTTTGCTTTAGAAATGATTTTGCTTAGATACCCCTAGTTGCCAAGGTTGAAAAATAACAAAAAGTCACCTTGGCAGTCCTGCTATCTTTTCACACATTCACATATCTATACATCCAATCAATCCCCAATAGTGACACAAAAGTAAAAAGTGGATTTCCAAAAACAAGGTTTGAATGTATGTTTGATGCTACTTAATATGTAATTTATTTTGTAAATATTTTAAAACTATCTTTGTATGGTTATTTACGTATTTAGATTAACTGAAATGTGTCCCTTTTCATATGTGCTTATAGTAATTCTTTCAAAGTTCATAGTCTAAAACCCCATACCTGAAATGACATTTTAAAAATTTGCTAAGATTTTTACCTTTCTATAAAATATTCATTTAACTATGCCCCCTTCAAATAAATAATAAAATCCGGCCTATACTACTGATTATTGTAGTCTTTTATCAATCATGCGAACGAGCTTTACAAAAAGCAGGATTACACTACAAACATATCAGTAATTTTAAAACTAATATTTTGCTCCACCTTCATTGAGTAAATACGCCATAAACTGAAAGACATCATCTGCTTACAAAATTAAACAAATAGGATATATAAGTAATTTAATTAAATACCAAAAATTAAACTATCTTTGATTTCTTAATGCAACTTTCTATTATTTTACACTTAGATATCACAGAATTACAATTAACAATTAACTAAAGACAAATATTTACATATGCTTCAATGATGGAAATGTACTTCAGGAAAATTCAGTATGAAAATAAGAAGTATTAAATAAGATATATGTACCTGATAGATTTATTGAAAAGAACTGTATCTTGAGGAACAACACCAATACTTTGGCGTAAAGAATCTTGTTTTACCTGACACAAAGAGAGAAAGGTATATTGAATTCGTTACCAATTTAACCATGCCATTTTGAGAGCTCAAGTTCATTAAATAAAATATAACGGATTCATAAAAATATATGCTACAATCATTTGTTAAATATAAAAACAGGGGTTCCATATATTTTTACTGAAATGAAAGTCTGACCAAAAAGCTATAGTAACATTGCTCTAAGGCAGCGATTTTTGACCAGTGTGCTGTGATACACCAGTATGCATTATGGATGGTGAAATGGTTTTACTTGTGTAGTATTTATTTTATTTGAACGATTTAGTTTTGAACTTTTGACAAGCGTGTTCACAAATAATACAAAAAATAATTCTGAGTATTATTTTTTTGGAAAGTATATAAATTGTTTCAGAAAAATTATTTAAAAGGCCACTTAAAAACAAAAAAATATTGTTATTTTCTATTTATAAATTAATCAAAATTATACCTATTTTTATCTGATTGGCAAAAAATGTAAATATTTTGGAGTGCCAGACAATTTTAGTAATTACTTTATGTGTCACGAGATGAAAAAGGTTGTAATTCACAGCTCTAAGGATTTTTTTTACTGGCATAAAACTTTGACATTTATATTTTGATACATAATTTGGTATTTATTTTTATTCTATAAATAAGCAAAATTTCAAGTGCATTGAAAAGATAAGAGTTGAGTGTAAAGATTTATTTTTAAATAAGGAAATAAGATATACCTGAGCTATGTTTTGACCATCAATCACAATTTCGCCAGACTGGATATCATAAAATCGAAACAACAACCTTGTAATTGTGCTTTTCCCACTACCAGTGGGACCAACCTAAAAAGTATACATTGATTGAAATTTTGTTATTTTTGCACAACTAAATATAAAGTTTGATGCAAATTTCCAAATATTTTTTTGTTATGACGTAAAAAATTTGTGTGTAATCAAATTTCTGAATCATCACATTTTAATCGACATTGAATTGATGTATACAGGGTGTGCAATAATTCATGAATAAGGATGTATGTCATTAGTGGTTGTTTGCAGACCACATACTTTCAATGAGAAAAACCACCAAAAAGGGCACTAGCACTGATGTGACAGTTTGTTGCAAGGGCATGATACAAGTAAACAAGAGAACTAAATTTTATATGCTCCCCTAGTGATAAAAATTAAACTAAAAAGGTTGCACATTTAATTCTCTAGTACAATAAAAAAGTCCTACCTTTTCAACTTAAAAATTCAATGAGATATTAGGATAACAATTTTTTAAATATTTAATATTTCAATTAGGGGACCAGTTGCAGCAATCATTTGAACCAGCATGTTGAAACCGAGTTTCAAACTTGCAACCCTGCAGCTGCTAATCTGTTGCTCTTTCAATTGGGCTACTGCTGCTTCAGTAGGGACGGATCTGTCTCTGGTCTTGACTGAAGAAAATGAAAGATCACATACTACTTTTTGATTTCGAATAGTTGATCGAAACATGAAAATTGGCAAAAATAAAAAATCCAAACCAGCATTTTCTAACCTGTGGTCCTGTACTGGTTTCTGCGTTGCCAGACAAAGCACTTGTGAAATAGTAGCATACATTTTAAAAAATGGAAGCAAAAGTCTCCTCTTAAACTCTATTTTAGCAGCAATTTTAGTTACTGAAATGCAAAATGAATCGGCTAAGACACAAAATGTGCCTTTAAGTGTGAAAGAGACATTGAAGATCTCGCCAAAAAATTTAAATTTGAAAATCTAAATATTTTCTTAATTAGGTTTCTATTACAATCTAGCAACCCCAGATTCTGATGTTTTTCTTTCATGGTTGCCACTAATTTTTTCTTCTTCTGTTCACTGCAAGTTAAACAAAACTGCAACTGCATTTTCATTGCCCATTGTTAAATTTTCAAAAAAAGTCGCAGAAACTTCGAAAATAGGAGGTTTTGAGATGATTTTGTTATAAAAGGTACCCTAGTCGCAATGATTAAAAAATTATAGCAAAAGTCGCCTATTAGTCATACTATGGTTACAATACAAAAACTACTTGCTCTGCGAAAGTGTAAGAATGGTTTTTATTCATATAATATTTAATACCCATATAATAGTGTGTGAGGGCAAAAATATGTATTTTATTTATAGATAATGACCTGATTCTTTTTTGTTCCAAAATCTAAATTTTTGAATCCAAGGATTAGAAGGAGAATCCAATAATTATTGATTTGAAATAGACTTGAAGTTGAAAATAACTTAATTGAAATTATCAGATATTAAACTGAACATCTAAGTGATCTGCTAAAAAGTAGCTTCATTGTCCCTATTAAAATAAATGTATATACTTTAATATATCATTATTATTATAATTTTGAAAGTTGTGGATGTTTTGATTTTAATACATCTTAATTAATAAATAAGAGTGTATAAAATTTATAGTTTATTTTGTTTTAGAACTCTAGTTTATGTTTCAGAACTTTAAATTGTCATCACTAATCCTTAATTTTATGCTTTATAATCTACTCAACATAGATCTAAATAATTTACTCCCTATCTTAAGGAGAAAAAGAAGGAGCACTATTGTCTTATGTGCTTCCTATTATTTTATAATCCCAAGGGGTTTGCGAAAAGTTTTAATTTTCTAGGGGATCCTTGGACTGAAAATTTTGATAGCCACTGAATTAGGGTCATACACTTATATTAAGTGCAAAAAGGAATGGTATTTACCAAAGCTAGTGTGCTTCCTGGATTAACCTCGAAGGAAATATCGTAGAGAATTTGTCGCCTATTAAAAAAATACATAAAACCTTCAATCCAAATTGTATAGTAATATTAATTAACAATCAAATCGATAGTATGGACTTTAAATGAGTAGTCACATAATGATGAAAAAAAATACCTACTCGGGTACATAAGAAAAGTTTACATTTCTGAACTCAATACGTCCATCCCCAACTTTCAATGAACGGGCATTTGGAATATCTACAATCTATAACATAAGAACAGAAGCTATTAGGAATCTCACTATTTAACACAGTACCAATGCAATTAAAAAAATTGAACTCATTACATTTCTGTTAATCCAGTATATAACATAATTGGGGGTCTAATGCATTATACAAGTCAAAAGAAAATAAATTAACACACTTTTTGATAACAAGCAACTATTCAAAATTGTTACTATAAACACCCATACTTAAAACTCTATCTCAAAAACTCTGGAGTGTAATTTGGTGTCACCATCTGTTACTAAATTAACCCTGAGAAGTTCACATGTTCGTTTCGCAACCTGTAGTTTTTCCTGCATGACTTCGAGTTTCGACCTTGACCAAATATAATCTTAGGATTCTTTCAACCAATAGATGGGGGTCATTTAACCATTATGTGTGCTGTGAGGAAAAAGCAATTCTATACAACTTGGAAATCTCAAGATGCTCAAAGGGTTATTGTACTGGACAACATTACTTTATTTTTATGTACAAAGACTGCAAGGATGCTTGCTTATTAATCACTGTCTCCATGCAAATGTATAAATAGTTCCTAAATAAACACATTTCAGTCATAATTCTGCCACTTCTCCTAAAGTGCATACGTCTAATGTATGCCATGGTTTGGATTATCGCTCAATGAGCATTTTAGGCTGAGCATGTGAGGGCTAATTAGACCAGGATCTCTGGCTTGAAGTTGATTCGAAACTACTATGAAGATCCATGCCTAGACTTGGACAAATCCTGAGTCTGTTGAACCAATGGCCAGAGCACTAACCACATGTCTATCACTAATGGAAACCATGACCACAAACAAATTACAGGGACAAACATTTGAGCATGTCAGAATTTATGTTGGTATCAAATTCAGCCCGCCTTTGTAATCTGTTGCATAATCAATATCCAGAAATCCCAATCAGATGAATATTTCCACGAAGACAACAAGGAAAATTTTGAAACAAAAATATTTTAGAGCACTATTCAACTCAAGGTCTTCAACTAAAGATAAAAAACGAATAGCATATAATTTAATTAATATAAAACAGCATTAATAATAAATAGCATATAATTTAATTAATATAAACATTTTTTACAGAAATACGGCATTGTTTCCTTTATTTTCAATCTGTTTCAATTGAAAATCTTACATCATTCAAAGGTAAGAACATATACCAAGGTTTTTATAATCTATGAAGAAGGAATCAAACTATATACTTACAATCTGAGTTTATATAACTTTTTGATAGTGTTCTTCCTGTCTGCAATTTTGTGAGTCTGAATTTTATTTAAAAATATAATATAAAAATCAATTAATAATCCATGCAGTGAATAGTTTTGAGGTAACACAAGTCCCATGAATTTTTATTTAAATAAAAAATACCAGTTTTGAAAATAAAAAACGGCAAATATATTTTTCACTTTTAATGAATTTTTCCTCATATTTCGTGTTGTTTCAATTGCGAAAAGGTGATGTTATATGAACAAACACTAACTTACAAAACAAGTTGGTCTACAACCAAGAATCTGTACTAAAATACTTCAATTGCAGCTTTCTGAATATAGATTTTTAAAATTTGATAAAAGACCAACATATTTGTAAGTAGGATAAATCAGTACACACCTCTGGTTTGGAGTCCAGTAGGGTAAACATATTTTCCATATCCACAAAAGCTGTTTGAATCATTCTAAACATAAAATTAAAGTATTCATAAGATTTTTATAGAAAAATTGCATTTCATACACAAGTTTATATTTGTAACACCCAGGTTTAAAGATTATAAAATACATTAATGTACTGACAATTAGCTGTGCATTTCAACACTTTTAAACCTAAAGAATAAGTGTTTCAGACATTTCTTTTACAAAGTCGTCAATGCACAACAGTTAAAAAACAACCTTTTTGTGATCACTTGTATTAGGGAAGTTGTGCTCAGCACAATCCATAAAAGAAAACAAAAAGATACAAAAATCAAATTATATACATTTTTAAAGCTAAAACATACCTGTAATAAGTGCCAAAGAAATTGAGAGGAGTATAAAGTTGCAAGATATATGTGCTAAACAGTACATAGTCTCCAGATGTCAGCTTTCCCTCTACAACATAATGAGCACATAGGAGAGCACCAGCCATGACACCAATACTAATAAGAGCATTTTGCACAGTATTTAACAAATTTAAAGATGCTGATCCTATCCATTCAGCAACCTGAAACAAAAGTCTCCAATGAGATTACATTTTCTAGGTCATTTATCATTTTTGTAGCGCAGTTCGTCCACTCCTTCACAAATTCACCTTCCAAACATCCCATTAAGTCTATGTAATTCTAACCACAAACATGACTGCCACAAACTAAGTACTTGTGAAATAGTAGCATACATTTTTAAAAATAATAGCAAAAAAGTCTCCTCTCAACTCTTTGGGGTTAGGTGAGTTAAAAACTGTCCCACCTTTTGCTTAGCTTTTTATGCATGGTGGGATATTTTTTAACCCACCTCAAAAAGTTGAAATTACTCATAGTCCTACAGTTTAATATTTTATTTAAAGTTTAAATTGTGTTGGCAATGCTTAAGGTTGGCGAATTGTGTGGTGCAGTGAATTTTTGTCTTTCATAACAGTAAATATTTTTTTCGTAAAAATTTATTATGAGTGAATAAATCGTTTTATAATAAAAAAACATGTTATTTGATGTTTTATATTAACTTTGAAGCTGAATGTGAATAAACAATTCTGTGCAACTTGGGTTTTTGTTCTGTAAAATCGTGTGCCTCAGAGTCAAACTCTATTTTAGTAATAATTTTAGTTGTTCAGATACCAAAATGAATTGGCTAAAACTCAAAATGTGTTAATTAAATATGAAACGGGCATTGAAGATCTTGCTAAGAAATTTAAATTTAAAATTAAAAAACTCAATATTTTCTTAAGGTTTTCATCACAATTCAGCAACTATAAATTCCGATGTTTTCTTTCCTGGGTGACGTGACTTGGTGCCAAAACTAAGAAATTGGCATCCCTTGGAAAATTTTCTCTAAAGAATAATCCAAAATATTTTTCCGTCTTCTAATAGTTAAAAAGAATACAAGTAAATTTTCATTGACCTTTGGTGAATTTTCGAAAAGAGGCGCCAAAATTTTGAAATTAGCTTCTGAGACTATTTTGCAGAAAGACACCTCTAGTTGCCAAGGTTGAAAAATAGTAGCAAAATGTTGCCTGTGGCAGCCCTGGAGTCTTCAAGAATTGGATATCCTATTTCAGTTAGTTCAGGTGTATTGCGAAAGACTATTGCAAGGTAGAATCATAAGTGAGAATCATCACAGTGTGCTAAAGTTCAACTGGTGAATAGATTGGTGTCAGTGAATCTATACATGTGTAAGCCTTGTAATAGTGTAATGGGATCTTCTAAAGATGCAAGACTTCATTTTGACCTCTGATCACTGTGAGATTTCGAGTAGTGTAATTTGATTTTCTTCCACAAAACACATGACAACTAAAGAACCATATCGATTGGTTGAGAGAATCCTAGAAAAAATTATCCTGGTCAAATAGGTCAAAATTGGTTAGGAGTCATGCAGGGAAGACTGCAGATTGCAAGGTGGAATTATGCATGTGAACCATTCAGGTTAAAACCAATTTTAATTTCTTACACTAACTACTATAAAACATTAATAGTTCTTTGGGCAGTGTTGATCGACCAGCATATGCATTTGCAACTTGTCCCTATTATGATTTACCTATTTGAATAGACATGGTTAAACTACACCTAAACCTACCAACCTACCTATTTGAATAGACACGGTTAGAATACACCTAACCAATTAGTGGGCATCGTCAATAGCCAATTGTGTTGCTCCAGTGACCTAAATTCATCTACCAACCCGATTAGAAGGCATATTGATTATAAACCAGGAGAATTTCTATTTGAAATGGGTTAATTGTTTCTAGAACACAGGGGTCCTAATGCTTTCTTGGAGGTCTTGGGGAAGCTGGTTCACATTTATGTGGTGTCACAAAGAAATCACGAAACTTGCAAAGTTTACAATAATCTTACAAGTGAGCATGAGTTTTCGGGAATATCAGCCCATATTTGTGTTTTGACGGCAAATACAAATAAATTCAGAGTAGTGGACTACCAGTCATGTGTGCTTTTAGCCATGAGTAGAAAATAATTCCTTTAGATTCAGGTGACATAAAATAATGAACAAAACACAGCAGAAACTGTATTTAAAAAAAAAACATGCTTTTTTCATCTGCAAATTGAAATTAATGATTACAAATGAGAATACTGTAAAATAAAGTACTCAGAGTTTAAGAAATAGAAGTTTATTCTCTATTTAATGAAGGGTTGCCACTTTTCAGGCAAAATAAAAATTAGGGCCTTTTAAGGCTATTTTTCATGTATTTATGGCTACATTTCATGTATATCACAATAGATTAACCAGTGATTTCAAAGGTAAATAAACTTTCACAACTGTTAGGTTTGGGTTTCATGGGCCGTTTTAAAATCATCAATTTTTAGTTAACCTATAAATATTATGCCAATGATTTTTGGAGACACTTAACCTTGCACAAGCATCATTAACCTTGGTATTTGAATGCAAGTGAAATAAAATATGGGATATTCTTGTAAAAACTAAAGTTTTTAAAAAGTGTTTGATTTTCAGCAAATATTAAGGCTTAAAGGCCAGTGGCAACCATGTAATGGCTACTAGATCAAAATCTCAAGGAAAAGCACATCTTCAGTACCTATATTGATGCTATACCACTAACATCACAACAGGGTAATACTAGAATACTCTATACAGTACATTATAAAATACATTTTTTCTAAATATAAGAGATAAATGAAAATACATGAATTTAGAGCAAATTAAAGATTGCACATACTAGTTATTATTAATTATTGGCTTTCAGAACTAGAAACATTATAGATCTTTTTGTACTTTCAATGAATGAAAATGTTTGGATCCTGATGTATAACCGAGTTGGCAATCCAGTCACATGGTTTTGAATGAGTTTATTAGTTAAATTAGGTGATGGGTTGAAACGTAAACAAAATGCTTCTACAAATGGTAGCTTTAGCACTGATTTTGGTCCTAAATATCACATTTGATGCCAAAAGCAGTAGCAGTGACAATGAGTTGGCAGGGAAAAGCACCAACAGCGACTATTATTTATGCTTTTGCATATTGCAGTGCTCCTCCTAATGACCTTTTACACCTTTTCCAAAATCAACTGACCCAAGGTTGACTGTCTTCGTCAGAGAAGCACTAGTTTTTCTGAAATGGCCAGAGCCAAATTTTGCTTTTAGAACATCTTTAACCACCACTTTGGCTAGGATAATTTTCTTTCTTCTCTTTGCGTGGAAAGTGGTTTGGTTTGAAGCACAATAGTTATTTTCTGCTATACAAGGACAAATTTGACTGGGACCTACAGCTAAATGTAGATACCAATTGATGTGGAAAATACATGTCCAAATCGAGATTCAAACCCACAGCAATTGAATCCTAGCAGTAACATTCGGAAACTAGACCAATCAATAGAAACTAGTCCTGACAATGGAGGGAGTATACTCTCGCTCCTGCGAGAAGTCACATGATTTTGGATGAATATTCTTTAAATAAGGTGATAGGTGTTGGAACAGAAAGTGCTTCCGCAACTAATGTCTTTAGTATTGATTCTAGTACCAAGTTCATTGCTTGGTGCTATAAGCAATAGCAGTAATAATGAGTTGGCAGGGGGAAAGCCTTCCATGACAATCGCCATTCATGCTTTTGGTATGACAGCCCTTCTAATGAGCTTTCACAAGTGTTCAAAAATTGGCTAACCCAAGGTCGACTGCCTTCTCACCGGAGCTGCACTATAGTTAACTTTTAACATTTGACTTTCATTGACAAAATGACTTAAAAGCATAGTAAAGCCCAAACCTGATAGTTATCAATTGCTTTTTTGTAATTTTCCAGTTCATACAGGTCAGCATTATAGTATTTTACCTATAAGGAAAAAGAAATGGTTTCATTAAAATATAGCCAAACACTGCACATTTATAGTCAATAATTGTACAATGGGCTTTACGTTAATTTGATAAGGGTTTTAATTGCACAAAACTTGTTTTCATCTGACTGAAGTGTTTATTATATATAAAAAATTAACACGACTGCAACACAAGTTTTGAAGCTTGAGAAAGCAAAAATATTGGAATTTGATCCATGTAAACTTCTCACCCGCAGAAGAAAAATGCTGCATTTATTCAATAAAAATACGTATTTTACCAATACAGCATTTTAATTTTTCTAAACACAGTAAAAGACTACAAATGAAGATTATAATTTAAAAAAGAAAATTTTGGGAGATAGAAAAGCATAAAACTAAGATACACTATGCTCTAGTAGGTAAGAAATTATAGCACAAATTTCAAAGCATTTTATTAGAACCAAAACATATTGAAATATAAGCAAACTTTTCAGATAATTTAGAATATGGTGGTACATATTTGTGTGCCCGAGTGGTACACAAGAATATGTGTACCACTGGGAATTGCAGTATTTTGAGTTACCAAAATCATTTTACATAAATAATTATTCAATTTAAAGAAAATGTATCAGAACAAATATTTGCTATTAATTATCAGTGACATTTAAATGGAAACTAACAAATTGCTAAAAAACAAGTTTTTTTTTCACAAACAAAATCAACCACTGATCTCTTTAAGCCTTTGGCATTACAAGGGGTGAGCTGACAGCTATTTGTGAACCCACTGCCTAGTGGGTAAGCAGCAATTATTCCTCAGGGACTATCAACATCCAAGTACTTATAAACTGGGATTTGATGCAGCGACCTGGTGGGTGGCAGACAAAGGCTACGACCAGAATACTAGTTAGACAGCTAATTTTTTTTAGCAAAACTGCCAAAAATAAACATTAGTATACTGATTTTTTCCATATAATGAAATTTTTTTTAGACTAATGTAGTTGACACCAAACTTTTGTCTCTGAAGATTGTACAATCAATTTCTCAGTCGTATTCCTATACTATTTAGAGATTTAATATCAAATTATAATAATTTAGCAGAGTAACATGTTTAGCAAAATAAATGTAATTTCATGAGACTACCCCACAACTAAACAATCATAACATGAGCTCAGGTAATCCTTTACACCATGAATCATGTGTGAGTAGGGTTTAAAATATAATACCATTTACAATACTGGTAAATTACCAATATAAATTTTCAAAATCAGTATTTACATGGTTTTATTTTTTTGCTCTGTGAGAGGTACTGATTCAACATGATTGTAGGATTTATAGAGTGCTGCTTCTACAGTATAACATTCAATGAAAGAAATAGGCTAAGTTGTCATTGAGCAGTCAGTCCAGAGTGTAGGACTACAGCTGGTAGATCAGAGTTGAAATAAGCTAGTTCATGAAATTGTCAAAAGTATTCACCGATTCACAAGAAAGCATTATTTTTAAATATTCAGTTCAAACCACTGCAATTTTTCCGTATATTTGAATATATCTTCTCAAGAGCTTTAAAACTATATCACATAGTTGCAGAGATAGACTGTGGTGGCACACCCAAATTTCATGATTTTCCTCATCGGGGGTGGAGTGTTATGCGAGCTATGTATTGAACAGTATGTGAATTGGACTCCATGCTGTTTATGAATATGCTGATATGATTACTGTTTGAATTGTAATTTCAATTGTATGATTTCAATTGGGATCGATCTTTGTCACAGGTGGTTTCTCGCAAGTCGCCCTAAACTTTCACTTGAGTTAGATATAATACTACATTAATATTCAAATGAGTAGAGGGATAGTGTAAAATAATATCAAAAACGTAAACAATTACTTCTGCAGAGAAAAATATACATACAATAAAATTCTCATATATTTAGATTGACATGTAGATATTTGAAATCTGACAAGGCAAAGTTGTGAAAACAAAGTTGACAAAGAATTTCCCAATGCAACTTATAAAATACAGTTACTGTTTGAAACACATCTTAAAAATGCAAATTATTCAAGAGAACTTGTTTATAAGCAGATACTTCTTGCATTTGTCACACGGATGGCATTAGGTACTACTGTTATAAATTGATCCCTGAAGTATGATTAAAACACACTAAGCAAACAAAGCTAAAATAATAAAAAAATATCATAACTAAGAAAACTGGTAATGATGAGTCAATAACAGCAATTGTCACCCATCTCTCAAACTGGGTTTTACTGGTATTTAATCACCCGTTCTTAAACCCTATGGATAAGTCAGCTAATAAAAGAATAAAATCTTACAGTTTCAAAATTAAGAAGTGAGTCGACACACTGTGCTTCTACTTCATTGTCTAACCTGTTGATCTTCCTTCTAAATTTAGTTCTCCACTCCGTAAGAAGAATAGTTGAAACTATGGATGAAAAGAAACAAGATAAACATCATACCACTCATACTGTCAGAAAATTGAAATGTAATACACTGCAACCCAACATGATAAAACTGCATTAAAACATTTCAAGACAAACCACCAATTGGTTCCTTATACAGGGTTCCCAGTATTCAAGCAAAGGAAAAATTAAAGCCTTTTCAAGGCTATTTTTCATTTTTAAAGGTTATATTTAACATGGATTGAAATAAATTATATCATGAGTGCACAGGTGAAGAAACTTTTACAAGTGCTAGGTTTGGGTCTCAGACCCAGTTTCATAAACATAAATTTTTCGCTAACTTACATATATCAAGTTCTTGATTTTTATACACTTGAACTTGGAAAGGTGACATTGATCTTAGTTTATGAATGTGGGTAAAATAAAATAAACAGTGCTCTTGTAAGAATTAGGTTTCAAATTGTTTTAGTCTCTTAGCAAATTTCAAGACTTTATAGGACTTAAAACATTCGAATTTTTAAGGCCTAAGAAATAAAAATAATGCTTTTTAAAGCCTGTGGGAACCCTGCTGTGAGGGGAAAAAACCCAGAATGAACAAATCTAATTGTGCATGCAAACAATGAGCATTTTTAAAGTCAATACTTTAGAGCTGATCAATAAAATAATTCATAAGTTGTTACAATATAAGTTTTTAAAGCCTGTGGGAACCCTGCTGTGAGGGGAAAAAACCCAGAATGAACAAATCTAATTGTGCATGCAAACAATGAGCATTTTTAAAGTCAATACTTTAGAGCTGATCAATAAAATAATTCATAAGTTGTTACAATATAAAAATAAAATAGTTTTAAAGCAGTGTGCCACAAATATATTTTGTAAAATAAATGGAAGTAATTTGGTTAGCTTGATTTTTCAATACACTTATTTTAGTTAACTCCAATTTAACAAATTTTTATCAATTCCTGTTCAAACTGTTATTTATTCTGAAACATTCATTACAAGCACAACAAATTTTGTTAGAACCAAATACTTACTTAAGTAGACTGTCATCGTAATAAAAACAATCAAACCGAACCAAATATTGAAGGCAACACCAAAATATATCACAGCTATGAATATATCAGCAAAAGTGGGCAAAATATTGAAGACGATGTACCTGTGTGAATGTTTATACAGAATTACTAACTAATTGAAATTTAGAAACTTTTATGTGTAATTTGCATAAAAAGTAAATTCAACCTTTTACTGATATGAACAAACTAATCCCTGCAATATTTAAAGAGAAATTTTGATTTCACATTGATCAAGTATGACAGTATATAGTATTTATGGTTTTCAAATAGTTTTATAAGAGCAACAATTGCTCAAATATATTGTTTTTCTCTCTTGGGTTCTTGCACACTATAGGTTCAAAAGGGGTGATTTTTACAAAATGCTGCACTTCAAAACAAAAGTACACTCAAATGGTTTTAAATTAGATTAATTACATAAAATTTTATTAAGAATATTACAAAAGGAAGCTTTGCCAGTTCTGACTGCAACGAAAATGAATTACTTCCAATTCAAAGAGATAACATAAAGTGGTTTGTATTAGAGTCAATTAATAAAACGATAATAAAATTCAAGGTCAAAAAGATCAGATCTTGCTTAATTTGTACATTTCTTTGAATTTCACATGAACTTATTCTAGGAAAATTGTGTTTTATTTTCTGACAATTCAGTGCATTGAATTAGTTTTCACTTCAACCAAATCAGGATATTATCGCTAATTTCTGCAAATTTTGAACTGCAGCTGCAAATTTTGAAACAAGATGGCAATTACAGGGCTACCTACCACAGCCAAAGCAGTTGTGAAATAGTTGCATAAATCTTTAAAATTAGTAGCAAAGTCTCCTCTTAACTCTATTTTAGTTGCTCCGATACAAAAATTTCGCAAAGAAATAAAAAACTAAATATTATCTTAATAAAGTTTTCATGACAATCTAGCAACCACAGATTCTGATGTTTTATTCATGGGTGTCACTGCTTAGTGCCAAAACTTTGAAATTGGCATTCCTTAGAAAATTTTCTCCCCAAAGAATCAAAAAAATATTTTTCTGTTCAGTATTACTCACAAAAGATGGGACTAAATTTTCATCAACCTTTGGTGAATTTTCAGAAAAAGTCACCAAAATTTTGGAAATGGGAGCTTTTGAAATGATTTTGCTTAAAAAGATACCCCTAGTCATCAAGGATGAAAACTAGTATACGAATTCGCCCCCTCCTTGAAAAACTACCCTTTTTATCTTCTCAGACTCTACCTAACAAGGTCTTTACACACTGTTCATAAGGTACGATAGATTTACAAAATCCTCAATATAGGAATGAGTGCATCGAGCTAAGAAAAAGTATTACAAAAGCTCTTATAAACAAATGCAATATCAAATAAAAACATCCAAACACAATAAAATTACCCTAAAAGACTGCTGATACTACTAGTTCCACGATCCATGACACGGAGAACTTCACCAATTTTGCGACTCAAGTGCCAATTAAGGGACAAACTAAAAGATTAAATAGCAATTATAAAATTGAAATCAATGGATTGCATTAAAGAATGTTTACAATAGAACTGATAAACAAGGAACATATATTTGTTTTTCTGACACTTTCAACTTCAAATAGGTAAGAGGATCCTCTTTCAGGCTAGATATTTTATCAGTGCTCTGCATTAAAGTATGAGTTTTGGTAAATTAATGTGACATACAAAAATACAATTCTAACTTTCAAGACCTAACACATTTACCTCCAGACAGTGCTTCATAGCTTTTATGATTTCAGATTGAGGCTATTATAATATACAATTACACTTTCTGTATTATAGTAAGTTGAATTCCCCTCAAGGGCACATCTTCTCTAGGTGTGTATGGGCTTCACGAATCTGAGATACCCTAGCGTACTCTTTTCCCATGGGGTTTGCTGCCTCTGGTAAACATGGGGGTCATGAACCCCAGGATGACAAGTGATCTTTCTCTACTTCCTTCTCTCCATCATTTCTTTCCACAATTACTTGATGTTGTTTGTCTTGTGTTTGGCGCAGCTTGGCCAAATATGGAGTGTAGGACTACAACTGATAGATCAGTGAGTTGAAATAAGCTAGTTCATGAAATTGTCAAAAGTATTCACCAGTTCACAAGAAAGCAATTTTTAAAATAAGCCATAAAACCCCCAAACAACCTATCAGTTGAATCACTCAACATTGAATGAAGTTGCCTTTTCACCTATTAACATTAATTCAACTCTTTCATCAGAAACAATGCATTCTGCATTCCAGGCATATGTTCAGAAAATAATTTTGGTTGATTTTGGATTTTTATGGTGCAAGAGCCATATTTGGCTATGCTGCACCAAGCAGAATACAGACAACATCCATACTTAGCTATGCTACACCAGACAAAGTCAAGTAATAGACATACACAAACAAGGAAAGTTTTACTGACACAGAAGACAGAAATACACTCGGAGGAATCAAAACTGTGCCTCCTACCACTCACAGCAGGTTGTTAGTGCAATAGGCATACATACCCAAAGCCACGATGGCCCCAAAAGTAATTTAATGGGTCTTATCTTCTCTCTCCATTTTCAATTCCCATCAAACGGTCATAATGCTAAGTGAACATTATGTTGAATGATTTTTTTGGACTGCTTCATACATATCTATGGGCATTTTATCTGAGTGATAAAAGAAACTTCGATTACACTGATTAAATTAGCTTCCACATGTATTTCTGATTGTTTCGTAACAAAATATTTTTGGCCCCCTGAGCCCTGTGGACCCTCCCTTTAAACACGTCCTTGGTCATTCTTGTCTACGTGAATAGACATCAAAAGATTTTTTCGACTGGTCCAATCTTTTCCCATTCAGTCATCTAGATCAGATAGATTCTTAGCAAGCAATCAAACTGCAAAAGTACTGCATGAGCATAGTGCATGGTTGCCATGGCTTGGCACCAAAACTTCAAAAATATTTCTTCTCTTGGAAAATTTTTCTCGATGAAGAAAAATTCGAAAACGATATTTTTCCATCCACAATCAACTGATAAAAAGGGACTAAATTTTCGTTGACCATTGGAGAAGAATTAAAAAAAAAAAAACTCGCCTAAATTTTAAAACTAGTAGCTTTTGCGACAATTTTGCTTAAAAATATACCTCTAGTCATCAAGGTTGAAAAATAGTAGCAAAAAATTGCCTTTTAATCACCTATGGCAACCCTGCTTATATCAATTAAGTTAATTTGAGCACTTATTTTTGAAACATCGGTAACATTTTGGGGCCAATACATCTTTGTTTCAATCACTAACTGCATATTTTGTTTTACTTTTATAAAAACTAATTTACTGACCTATGCAAGTGTTTGTACATATCCAATTCAATTTCCTTCACAGTATATTGCTGAACTCTGATCCACAAAAATGTACGTATGTTATTCAAAAAGCTATTATTACCTGGAAAAGAACAAGACACATGATTGAAAATTAGAAAAGAAAGACCATATGGTTAAAAAAAGATTTTCAATGAGCTTACCTTGACCTTGCAAAAACCAAAATGCAACATACACTAAAATGTAATCCCATCTGAATATCAGTTTTCCAGTTCCAGTTAAGCTGTCAACTAAAAGCACACAAACGGTATGTAACTAAATAATGTTTAAGGAAAAATAAATAAAATAGTAAAACAGAAAACCAAAGGTATGAAAACTACATCATCAGCTAAGAGCAGAAACTCATTAACTGACAAAAGGAATTTATTGGACAGCTGTTAAAAGAATAGCTATTAGCTTTTAGGTAAAAAAAGTGTAAATTTTAAGCATTTTGAGTGTTGTCTTTTAAGCAGATTACAATATGAAAATGCACTTCTCATCATGAAAATAAGCATTTAGTGTTGTCGAAAAAATGCCAGTTAATGAGTTTCTCCTATAAGTCGACAACATACTGTACTTGTAGTTTAAATATTTTTGAAATAACTTAAAAAAACAATAATTAATGATTTAACCCTTCCTTTCTCCTGAACAAAAATTTTATATATTGGATCAAATATAAGACATGGTTAAGTTACTTTGTTGTCAAGTTAGGAAAATAGTATTATTAAAAAATTAGTTGGGGTGCGTAGGGGAGTATGGTATATATGTGTACCCATTAGGATTTTTGTGTGGTACCTACATATACCATCAGATACGAAATGACAACGAAAACTTCTCAAAATTACAACCAAACCATATTGATTAATAAGTATAATAATTTTAACAATATATAATAAAAGTTAATTATATATAAATATATTATAGACACAATAAAAGAATACTGTAAAAAATCAAACATCTGATTTAACCAGCTGATAATGGAATAAATTTTATTGGAAAGCTGTGACTAAAGAAATATGTGTATTATAAATGTTGGACTAATGTTAAAAAATGTTGAAAATTATGATAAAATTGTTTTGACACCTTAAAACATCTTATACTTCCCAATATCCAAAAGAAATCCAGATTTTTATGACATAAAAAGCAGCTCATGCTCAATATGAAAAATAAATCTTTTGAGTTTAAACAACTGTATGCAGTATTATCACCATGACTTATGAAAATCCTTTTTAAGTAAACATCTGGTGCTAATTAAAACAATGCTTTGGAGAATCTTTCAAACTATTATCCTATTTCAATAATTCACTTAATTATACATTAATTACTTTGAAGATTAGCAATTTCTCAGTCTCAAAAACTTAATGGGATATTGCTCTTTTTTAAATATCTCGAAAAAATGTATGAAGTAAGTATGAAATATGTAAGATTTGCTTCAAGAATAGTACTTTTTCACTTTGAGAAAAATATAAAACTCCAGTTTGGGGAAAAACAATATACTTTTAGAAATGCTAGAGGCTTTGTTAAATCTATCTCAATGTCCCCTCCCCCCAATTCCTCTTCCAGAATTCTTTAAAATTCAACATCAAAAAGTTTTCAACGATTATCAACACTTGTATAATTATTCCTATACTTGTTTCCTAAATAGAAAACCAATTATTCATGGAAACTTTAATTCTTGTCAGAAAAGCAAAATGATTAAAAAGAATTATCAAGATAAAAATATTTTAAAGTGCCAGATTAGCAATTGTGAAAGCAATTTAAAACAGAAAAAGGAACTCTACTGCTGTTATGTGCTTGGCAATATTTCAAATTTGCCACCACCTATTTGGGGATATCAACTCACAATATTTTTTGTTTAGTTCAAAGGTTTTCTAGCACAATCTAGCAACTACTGATATTAAAACTTTTCTTGCATGGTTGCCACCTCATGGTGCTAAACTCTGAAATTGGCATCATTGAAAATTTCTCCCTTTATTTTATGGACAGAAAATACTTATTTCTGTCCGTTTTTGTCCTACGGACAGAAAATACTTATTTCTGTCCGTAGGACAAAAAGGAAGCATTTTACTGAAAATGTGGCAGGTATAACAGCTCACAAAACGCTTAAAAAGTCAATCATACTATTCGCAAATAGAAAGAACAAGCTTCATGCTATTTTTAGCTTAAGTATTTTGAAGTAACTTCAAATACTGAGACAAACTACATACGATACAAGTCAGAAAAATGCATGAGGAAACATTACTTACTAATGAATTTATTGTACTGGGGTACAAAAACAGTAATGACTCTTCCTAAGATCAGGAAAAAGAAACAGAGTAACACTTGCATTTGCAAGCGGATGCTTTTCTTTGGCCATAGAAATGGAATCAATTTTTTGCATTTATTCCCAAAGTCTGAAAATGCAGAACTATTTTCTTGTGCTTCTCTAGATCTAGCCCCACTTTCAAGAATGGACTGCAAAAGTATAAGATAATAATTTTAGAAAAAGGGAACAATACTATTGTCAACTATACCAGAACAATCATTGGAAACAAGTGTAAATTAAAATATAAATCCAAATAAAGTCTCCTCGACTTATGACCGAGTTTCGTTCCGGCTGACAGGTAGTAAGTCAGATTTATTTCTCAACACTATTTTCATTCAAACAGGTTATAAAAATTGTACATAAAATACAAAAGTTCAATCTACACTGCTGCCCACCGTAAATGCAACACCCTGAAGGAAGCATGCAAATAATATGAAATTTACAACATGCATTAGCGGAGGTGAGATATGCAAATGATTAGAATTTCAGCGCAGAAGCACATCACACGCGCCTGTGGCGCCACTTCAAAGCGCTATTTAAGGCTTGGAGATTTCGACGATTTCAAGTACGGCAATTGTGTTTTTCTTGTGGTTTTTTAAAAAAAAACGATCAATTATGCCTCGTAGAAAACAGCGATCCTCTTTTGATCAGGTATCCGAGTTCGACAGAGGAAGGATAGTGGCCTACCGAGATTGTGGATTATCTTTCAGGGAAATCGGTAGTCGTGTTGGACGAAACCAAACAACTGTAATGCGGATATGTGATCGTTGGATGCAGGAGGGTACGACGGACCGAAGTGTTCGATCGCATCCACCTCAGTGCACCACTTCACGTGATGACAGGCATATTGTGCGTATGGCAGTGACGGATCGCTCAGCCACAGCACGAACCATAGCACAGCACATTCAGTCTGTACCGCATCATCCAGTGTCTGCGCGTACCATTCGACGCCGTTTACAGCAGAGTGGTCTGTCCGCAAGACGTCCATTGCTTCGTCTACCCTTGACGCAGAACCACAGACGTTTCCGCCGCCAATGGTGCGATGAAAGAAGGATGTGGACGGCAGAATGGAATGAAATTGTCTTTACTGACGAGTCACGCTTCTGTCTGCAACACCACGATGGTCGGATTCGAGTCTGGAGACACCGTGGAGAGAGGATGCTGAACAGCTGCGTTATGCACCGCCACACTGGTCCTGCACCGGGTATTATGGTATGGGGCGGTATTGGATATCACTCTCGCACTCCTCTAGTACGCATTGCCGGTACTTTAAACAGCCAGCGCTACATCTCCGAGGTGTTGGAGCCAGTTGTCCTTCCTTACCTTCAGGGCTTGCCCACAGCCATATTTCAACAGGATAATGCGCGACCACACGTGGCACGCATTGTCCAAGGGTTCTTCGTCAATCGCCAGATTGAATTGCTTCCCTGGCCAGCTCGCTCTCCAGATCTTTCGCCGATAGAAAACATGTGGTCCATGGTTGCTCAACGATTGACCCAGAATACATCCCCAGCTGCCACACCAGATCAACTTTGGCAACGTGTGGAAGCTGCTTGGTCTGCTGTACCCCAAGAACACATCCAAAGTCTCTTTGAATCAATGCCGAGGCGTGTGGCAGCGGTGATCTCCAACAATGGCGGCTACTCTGGCTACTGATTTTGGCAGGAACCACACTTCACAGAAGTCTATAAATTTAATCATTTGATACTTGGTCAACATGTTATCTACAAAATAAATTTTGTTGTGATATCTCGTCTTTCTTGGTGTTGCAATTTGGGTGGCCAGCAGTGTATGTACATATAATTACAGTACATAATGTGAAAAATACATAATATGTACTCTATTGTATGTACTGTAAACAAAAATACAACCTGAAAATACGGAATGCAAAAATAGTAAATAACCAAATGAAATTCTGTATATATATGTAAAAAAATTGTTTCTGTGAAAAAAGTGCAATTGAAAATAAATTTTTAATTTTCACAGTACCTAAAGTTCTTGGGTTGAGGTAGATGGTTTTTTGAGGAACATGGTGAGCTTTGTTTGAATAGATTTTTCTTTTTTTCATCATATATCTCACGATAACAACACACTGCATCTTGAATGATACGTTCAACCTTTGCAAAGCGTTCGACATTAGGGTTTATTGCTTCGAAACTGGCTAGAGCTTTGTTTAATTGCAAAAACGAATCAGATTAACCCTTTGAAGTGAATTTATTTTCTGGCTCATCTTCTTTCTCTTCTCTAGCTTTTTTCTTCTGCCACTGTGTGCTTCCAATTCAATCAACTCTTCATCTAAAAGTTCTTTTGTCTCACAATCTAGCAAATCCTCTACATCTTCTATTTCATATTCTAATTCTAGATTGTTTGCAAGCTTAAATAGTATGTCTTCTCTAATCACTTCTACCTCCTACCTCTTGTTCAAATCCTTCAATCACATAACATTTGAGACACTTTTTTCAAATTCCTGACATACACTTCTTTGACACATATTCCCATGTGGTCGAAATATTCTTGATACACTGAAGAACGTTGTACTGCTTCCAAAAAGCTCGTAAAGATAAATCTGTATCAGAATCAATCTCTTCGATGGCTTGTGTGAATGTCGTTTTGAGGTAATGAGCCTTAAATGTTGAAATAGCACCCTGATCCATGGGTTGGATGATAATGGTTGCGTTCGGTGGCATAAAAACCACTGTAACATCGAGATGAAGGTCGTCCAGATGAGGGGGATGGCCAGGGCATTATCCATAATCAATAAAATCTTGAAAGGGATACCTCTCTCCGCACAATATTCACGAGCCTGGGGAATGAAGCAGTTCATAAACCAGTCTTCGAACAGTGCGTGAGTGATCCAAGCTTTAGGGTTTGAATGGTAGTAAACGGGCAGTGTATACTTGTTGATGTGCTTAAATGCAAGAGGGTTTTCCGAATGATAAATTAGAAAAGGCTTCATCTTAAAACCCACAGCATTATCACCAAGCAACAAAGTTAACCTATCCTTAAAAGCTTTGAATCCTGGCATCCTTTTTACTTCTTGGTGTATGTATGTGCGAGTAGGCATTCGTTTCAATAACAAGCTGGTTTCGACTACGTTGGAAATTTGTTCTGGTAGATAACCTTTTTTCTTCAATTAATTTGTTAAAACTATCAATGAATTTCCAGGCTCCATCTTCATCTGCACTTCCTGTTTCTCCTGTGATACATATATTATGCAAAGCAAATCTTTCTTTAAAACGCATAAACCACCCATTACTAGCATGAAAATCTTGTGCGTAATTGTCTCCAGAGCATGATTTTAAAGTCTGAAAAAGATAACTAGCCTTTGTTTGCACCGTGAGAATGCTCATGGGTACTTTTTTCTGTATTAAATCTTCCATCCACATGAATAACAATTCCTTCTTTTCATGGATGGGTCCCTGTCGTTGTTTGGTTAAATTGTAGACTGCATAGGTGCAAAACCTTTCAGAGCTTCACGAATTCTTTCTTTGTCCTTAAGTATCGTCGATACAGTTGAATGCAATAACTTCAAGTGATGTGCTATTGCATTAACATTCCTTCCGCATTCATACTGCCGGATAATCTTCATTTTACAGCCTAAATCAATAGCCTTCGTTGACTTATTAGCTGGCGCAACTGCAGATGAAAATATTTTCCTTTTACCAGTTATTTTAGGGGTAAATATTTCAGATATAATTGTAACACATTCACATGCAACTGATACTTGAAAGTGACTGAGTGAGAGACAGCACCAGGCAGTCTGGCAACACTGGTGCCAGGTAGTGGGAGGCCTGCGGTTCCAGTCTACCATATGCGGTAGGGTCAAACAGACTCTGATGTCTAGACCCTGCTGCATTCTAGGCATCAGTTCAGGGAACTTTTTGACCCTACCAATGTAGTTATCTCTTTCTTTATTTACTATTTTTATTTATTTTTTGTGGTTGTAAGTGCAGATGGTCATAAGTCAAGGAGAAGGTGTACTAAGTTTAATTACACATACCAATAGAAGTTAGAAATCTTTCTAAATAAAAAAATGCTATACATTGAAATAAGAATTAATTTAGAACGAAGAAAAGAAACAAAAGTTTACAAAGAATAACTGAATTTTTTTCAACAAAAAATTAGCTTTTAGCCCAGAAAAAGTGAAAGTCATGATAAAAGTAGATAATTTTGCACTTTTAACCATTTCTAGCACACTTTTATTCAATCAACTTGGTGAAATGTCAGATAAAATTTCTATTTGGTTAGTCGTAGAATGTATTTAAAAAAATTTTATGCTACTGATCGACAGATGGAGATACAATAGAGCATCTGTCATGTGGTTACCTGCGAAAACCACTATACAATTAGCTTAGAAATTTTTAAAGTGTGGTTTCGCAATGAAAGGGTTAAGTACAGAAAATAATTTATTTGACATTACATTGGAATAAAATCAATGCAATATATCATCAATTTTCAATCAGTGTGTCACAAGAATGACATTGTTGTACTGTAAAAATACTGAAATGCTTTAAATTGTGTAGGATTTATTTAATTTTGATGGTTTATTATTGAATTCCTGACAAATGGGTTCACAAATTATTTCAAGTTTCCAACCATATTTTTAATACCTTCAAACAATTTTGAGTGTTATATTTTATTACAAAGTATATAATATAGTTTAAGGTGTACTACAGAATTTTAATAATTGGTTTATACGTGCCATAAGATGGAAAAGGTTGAAAATAGCTGTACTAAACTGAAAATGATAGCTAAAAATAAAAATTAAATGAAAAATTATTGTAGTTAAAGAAGAAAGTTTCTGGGTTCCTACCGCAGATTCTGCTTGCAAATGCAGCTGCCGATACAGAAAGTAGTCTTGGGCACTAGGAATTCCAGGTGCTCTTAAACCCAATGTAAATAATAGAATACCGCAAACATACCGTAACACAAAAAATCCAAATTCAATTTTGTCAGACAGACTGAAAAATAAAAATACTTTAATACTGAACACAAGGACATTTCAATCATCACAACTTAAAAGCTAATAGAAACATACTTAGTAAAAATAAAAGTGAATGTTATTACAATCAATATCATTCTACTTAATATTTTCATAAGTTAAAGTAACAAGCATTCTAGTCACTACTTCCTCATATTCATCTGTGATTAGTTATTATTACCTGCCTCATGATAATGTCTTTTTACTTTCAAAACCTCATAACTCTTGAAATCTAAATTTTTCAGGAGCAATGGCAAAACTTAGACCAGTTATAAGATACATGAGGTTTAAAACTTCACCAATAAGGGCTTTATTAGTGATTTAAGCAGTGAAACAAAATTAGTAAGTGTATTTGAAACCAAATACAGTTAAAACCTACACAATCGGACATTGGCTACAAGGTTTTAATAGTAAAACAAGCAATGATTTGATTTTGTATCTGGATAATGATACTTCTATAGAAAAGTATAATAGTTTAACAAAATAATTTATTCTTGGTATTGAGAAAGATATTCAGGTACAGCTGTATTATATGCCTCGTTTGGTGGCAACGCTTTTTTGTCGCCAAGGAAATAATTCTTAGAAAATAATCACCTGCCATAACGCGCTACTAAAAGTGCACCAAGAGCGTTGCCACCAAATGAGGCGTATGATACAGCTGTACCGATATTCATTTTAGAAGACCACATTTTGGGGTTTAGTCTCCCCCGATAAAATTACGTGAAGCGGAAACCAAGTTTGGGCCCCAATGAGTTACTGCCTATGGATTTGCCTATATGGAAAGATAACAGGCGTTCTAATGCTTTGTTCAACGAAATGATACCAGTAAAAATGAATGTGTGTTATACTTACTTGTTCAAATTAAACCACCATGTTTCGTTTTGCATATTCAAAAGTGTAAGATTCTCAGTAATGAAAACTGCAGTCCAAAACACAAGTAGAACTAATCCATGACCTCGAGTGGGCATACTGGGTAGAGCTTTATGTCTCTCCAAATAAATCAAATAGAGTGCGCAAGGAAAAGCAGCAGAATAAAACAGAGCACTCAAAATCATGTACCCATAAATTACCCGATTGTATAATACTGAAAATTCCAAAATAAGACGCACAAGTGCAGCAAGAGGAAAAAGTATATGACATGCGACCTGCAACTTATGGAGCTTCGATTTTGGGAAAATGCGGGGATCTAAATCCGAAGAATATTTTAAATACATTCGAATTTGAACGCTGCCAAATATATATATAAATAGCATCACAAATGTCGAAGATACTGAATCGGCAAAGCAATGGGAAAGACCATGATTCATCCATGGCTTCATAAATGTTATATTAGCTGGACAATAAAGCATTTTGATTGTAAATCGGAATTTCTTGAACTGTCAGTTTACGAACTAAACTATATAAAAGAACCAAAACCAGTTCAGAGTCTATGAATCTATTTAAAGCAGAAATTAGTCTAGCATTTTACATTATTTCGCAGTTTATGTATACACAAGTGAAAAAGCAGTCACAGCGGTTTCAACATATTTATTTATGTTTGTGAATTTACGTTACGGTTGCGGGAAATTTCTTAGATATAAACAAGTGGCATAATTCGTCCTCCGCTATATGATATCAAAATGTAGTATGAAACTAATTCGACCCATTATTTTTTTTATGCTTAAACAAAGCTCTTAGCTATGCTTGAATATTTGTTTACTTGAATTTGAAAGTGAATATATTTGTCCAACAGAAAAATTGGGGCCGCGGTAGCCCGGTTGGAAGAGTAACGGACTAGCAACCGAAGGGTTGCGAGTCCGAATCCAGCCAAACACCGTCGTGTACAAAGGGGGCTGGTGCATGTTAAATCTGTCGTGGCCTCAAATGTCCTCACGTTGGCGTGGTGTGGAAGTTTGGAGAGTGGGGTGCCAGCTCGGGTGTTGCCTCGTCATCTGACCGTGGTTCAAAATTACGTGGTGTTGTCCTTGGTATTTCCGTTTGGTATTGATTCCGGACCGTCACCAATAGCCCTTTGTGTTGCTCCAGTTTGACGTTAATTGAAAATACCAATACCAATACCACATAGAAAATTATTTTTCAACTTGCTCATTTTCACATCTGTGACCGTGACCTTTTCTCTCGTCTTGTAAGTGCAATCTCTGTCAACTGATCTCGTTTTTCGAGTTAAATCAGTCATGAAATGAAATTAAATTGAAATTATTAAGCACACTTCTCTATTCGTTTAAGGTAACTTATCAAAGTTTTTGTTCTGAATCTTTAGTTTTAAGGGAGTTTTGAAGTTATGTATGGTCAAAACAACTTCAGAATTTGAATTATTTGTTTACTTAGCTAAAATATTTTATTCTAACTTTGATTTCACTTGCTTTCTTTCGTTTCTCATAATGCTTGATTTATTTTGTTGCGATATATTCAGTGAGTAGAAAGTATTCGTACGCCCTTAGCGTATGTTTAAAAAATGCCTGTAACTTAAATTCTATGCAACTAAATTTCTCAATAATTAATGAATAACATATACAAGTATTTATTTAGTATTCTACAAGATTTCACATTAAAAAAGGCAACTATACATATATTTATAACAAAAACACATATACTTCCATTTGTCTGGTGATGCGAAAACTATTCGTACAGTTAAAAGAATTTGCAGTTTTTCATCAAATATTTTGTATTTAATACCTGGTTGGGTATCCCTTTGCCTTAATAACTGCTTGGAGCCTTTGTTGCATAGACTTGACCAGTTTTGAAGTTAGAGCTGGATATGGAATGCCATTCTTGAAGAGCTTTTTTAAGATCATCTTTGTTGGAAATTGATCTTAGTCGTACTTTTTATCCAGAATATCCCACAGGTGCTCAATTGGGTTGATATCCGGAAACTGGGGAGGAAATTTCATGAATTTTGGTGTATTATACCTCAACCAGAACCGCGTATTTATGACTGCTTCTGATCATTATCATGCATAAAACATAATCACGATTAAGTCCCATTTTCATGGCACAGGACTGCAAATTATTTTTAAAAATATCTTTGTATATCTTATGATCCATGATTCTGTCAATTACTACTAAATTTCCTACACCAGACGCACTCATACATCCCCTAACAAGCACAGACCCTCCTCCATGCTTCACTGTTGGAAAAAGATTCTTTGGATCCATCTCTGCATTTGCTTTTCTCCACACTATTCTTGCACCATCGAACCCAAAAATGTTAAATTTACTCTCATCTGAGAATATAATTTTTTAAAAAATTCTGGGCTTTCTTGAAGATGTTTTTGTGCAAATGCCAAGCTCAGTTTACGGTTCTCATTTACGAAGAATTTTCTATGCGCAGTGATGGTAATTGTTGGAATCGGTCTCAAACCTCCAATTATAGTGCCGTGTGGGGCACATAAATTTGAAGAATGTAAATCTTTGAATGTATAAAAGTGAAGAAAGATTGGGGATCATGATCTGATCAGACTTCTTGTATGTTTTTAAACCATAAGACTTGGTCACGTAATAAAATTTATTTTTAATGTTTAAAACTCTGTCTTCAATCGATAAAACCCAACAAATGGTTATGGGCCACAGACCTTAAGCTGAACCTGAATTCTGCCACTACCGGTATCCAGTATGACGGGTATTCAAGAAATGTCCATGTTTTCCTTCCCGAAGTTATCGGATTTCAACTATGCCACGTGGAAGACGGACATGAAGGTATTGCTAATTGACCGGAACTGCTGGGATTTTATCACTAAAACGGAACCTCTATTATTGGAAGATGCTCCAGAACAAGAAAAAAGAGACTATCGTTATAGGAAGCAGAGGACATATACAACTATCTACCAGGGCATAGACAGAAAATATCAAGTCTTAATTTCATCTACTGAAGACGGTAAGGAAGCCTGGGATATATTAAAGACCAACTTTGAACCAGCATCTAGAGCACGATTGGCAGGCCTTGTGGACGAGTTCTTTTCAATCCGCTACCAGCCGGAGGACGAATCCATTGGACTCTTCTGCAAACGAGTGCATGAGAAGCTGTTACAGATAAAAGAAGGTGGATTCGAAATCCCAGACCTCTTAGTTTGCTTTCAACTAATAAGACATTTGCCTCACGAATACGATAATCTGGTACAATTGCTATACAGGATGGATGACAACGAGTTCACGCTAGACAATTTGTCTAAACATTTAATAACAGAATCCAGCCGAATCGAGCTGAAGCGGAAAGACGAAGGCACAAAATTAAGTATCGTGGCCGATGCTTATGCTACAAGAAACAAGTCATCTAGATACAAGGAGACACGGGCGTCTACTCCTGATCACAGCAGATGCGTACTGGACCCTGAATTAATTCCTTCAAGCCCAAGAAAGTCGACAGTTTGTCGTATGGGGCCGCGACCATTCTGTAACTACTGGAAAAAGTCGGGACATTACGAATCGAAGTGCTTCAAGAAAAGCAATCGGCAGAAACCTGGTGGTGAATTATTTTATATGGAGGACAATCCAAAAACTGATCTTCAACGTGCCTATGCAGTTTCAAATTTTCCAAATGAAAGACCGAGGGAATTTCTCATTGATTCAGCTGCAACTGCTCACTTCTGTAAAGAATGTGATATGTTTACGACA
Source organism: Meta bourneti (assembly GCA_933210815.1). Classification (NCBI taxonomy): domain Eukaryota; kingdom Metazoa; phylum Arthropoda; class Arachnida; order Araneae; family Tetragnathidae; genus Meta; species Meta bourneti. The sequence continues at coordinate 76,921,042 of OW119928.1, forward strand.
TTCAGAAAACTACCACCACAGAAGATCCTAGTCGGAGACAAGGACAGCACCTCGGAAGTATTAGGTATGGGTGATATTCAATTTACAGTTTTAGATAGAAACAGAAATTATGATATAACTTTAAAAGATGTGTTATACTCGCCTAATATGAGAAGAAATTTAATTAGTGGTGCTCGTATTGACCTTGTGGGAAACCAAATTAAATGGGGAAATAACAAAATGATTATTTATAATAGTTATAATAAATATTTGTTTACTGTTCCCAGAATTGGAAAATTGTATATCTTGAAAGGTTATCCCAAGATTAAAAATTATACATATGTAACTGGTTTAGATCTAGAAAAAGCCCACCGTAGGTTTTGTCATGTTAACATGCCCTTAATTGAAAATATGAGTAAAATTAATTGTGTAAAAGGAATTGAAAAACTTAATTGTAAAAATATAGATAAAAATTGTAAGATTTGTGCTATTGCTAAATCCACTAGAATATCCTTAAAAAGAAACTATATGTACGAAAGGAAAACTAAAAATGTTTTGGAAAGGATCCATATGGATTTGTGGGGTCCTGCTCCAGTTAACTCTCTAGGTGGAAACAAATACTTTTTATCTATTATTGATGATTTTTCACGTAAAGTAACTGTTTATATTATTCAAAATAAGAATGAAGTTTTTGATTACTTTAAAAAATACTTGGTTAGAGCTGAAAGACAGCTAAATGTTAAGTTAAAATGTGTCCGAACTGACAATGGTTTAGAATTTTGTCACAAAGAATTTAAAAAGTTTTTAAATGATCTAGGAATAAAAATCGAAAGAACTTCAACTTATACCCCTGAACAAAATGGCGTTGCAGAAAGGTTCAATAGAACAGCCATGGATTGTGTCAGAGCTATGCTTCAAGACAGTGGTTTACAACCACAATTTTGGTCAGAAGCACTTTTAGCATTTATTCATACTAAAAATAGATGCGAACACAAATTAACTGAGGGTATATCTCCTAACGAAATATGGACTGGTTTCAAACCATCAGTAAAACATTTTAGAATTTTTGGCTCTTTGGCATATGTTCATATTCCTAAAATACAGAGAAATAAATTACAACCCAGAGCTAAACTTGGTATTTTGACAGGATATGGTTTGAAAACTAAAGGTTACAGAATATATATACCAAACGAGAAGAGAATAGTTGAAACAGTCCATGTTCATATCGACGAAAGTAAGAAAGCTGTTGATGTACTATTTGGTAAAAACTTTGAGTACGTTTCTTTCGATCTTAATTCTAATATTCCTATTTATCAATCAAATGAAAATATAAAAGTAAAATCGGAAAGTGAAACTCAAGTTTTAGATTCTAAAGATTTAGTTAAAACTGAGGACTTAAAAAGTCTTAACATTTCAAATTGGCGAAGAATCGAAAAACCTAGAAATAAAAGCAATAGGATAGATGTATACTATTATTCTCCTGAAAATTTGAGAATGAGATCTTTAAATGATATTAAAAAGTACTGTACTAAAAATAAGATTAGGTTTGATCCTGTAAATTTCAATTTTAAGCCAGAAACTGAACATCCTAATGTGGATATTTCTAATGTGCCATCTACTTCTAGTGATGAATCTAATTTTTTAGAGCAGCAGCTGTACGACATGTATGATCAGTGTTACAATGTCGAAATCCCTAAAAGTTATGAAGATACGCAAACAAGTAAGGATAAAATTAAATGGAATGCTGCCATGAATGAAGAAATTCAGATAATGAAGGATAGGCAAGTATGGAAATTAGTGGACACCCCCCCAAATACAACCATAATTGGAAGTAAGTGGGTGTACAGCATAAAAATGGACGAAAACAATATACCTAAAAGGTATAAAGCTCGTCTTGTTGCTCAAGGTTTTAAGCAAAAACCCGGCATTGATTTTAAAGATATTTTTTCACCGGTTGTGAATTTTTCTATTGTTAAATTATTGTTTGTACTATTGATTTCTATGTTGGGTTGGTATCACTGTCAAGTTGACGTGAAAAGTGCATATTTATATGGACACCTTAAGGATACTATATACATGAAACTGCCAAAAGGATTTGTGCTGAAAGGATCCGAAAACAAAGTATGTCTATTGGAAAAGGCTATATATGGTCTGCATCAAAGTGGTAGAGAATGGAATTTGGAATTAGACGGTATTTTAACTAAATTAGGATTTTCTCAGTTAAATTGGTGTAATTGTGTCTACAAATTTAAAGATGTAATTTTAATTGTTTATGTAGATGATATGGTTTTGTTTTCAAAAAGAGAACATTTGATAAATGACGTAATCGAATTATTGGACAAAAAATTGGATCTTACAGTCCTAGGTAAAACTAAATATTTGTTAGGCGTAAACTTTCAAGAAATTGAAAATTCGATTTATTTACATCAAATTACCTACATTGAAAAATTAATGTCAAAATTCAAAGATCTTCCTAAAAGTTTTGTGAATTTACCTTTTAAAATTGGTTGTAACTTACCTGATAAGGTTAAAGAGGAAGAAATAATTGAAAATGATTTAATGAGGAAATTTCCCTATCGTTCCTTAATAGGATGTTTATCGTTTTTGTCAGATAGATCCAGACCAGATATTGCATTTGCCGTTAATATAATGTCTCAGTTTTGTAATGGTTATACTTACAAACACTGGTCTTACGTTGTTGATATTATGAACTATGTTTTTCTTACAAAGGATTTTAAAATAAATCTTTCCAATGTAGAAAGTTCAAATTTGATTGCTTTTTCTGATGCAAATTGGGGATGTGGTCTCACAAACAGACATTCAAGCAGTGGCTATTTAATTTATTTGGGTAACATCCCAATATCATGGAAATCTTCTAAACAAAAGTGCATAGCTCTTAGCTCAATGGAATCTGAATTTATTGCACTAACCGATTGCACTAAAGAAGTTATTTGGTTTAGTAGAATTATAAATGAATTAAGTTTGTGTGATTACATAAGACCCCAAGTATATTGTGATAATCAATCTGCTATCTATTTTTCAAAAAATAGTCAGGAAAATCAGAAAACTAAACATATTGATATCAAGTACAAATTTATTCGTAAATTAATAAAAGATGAACTATTTAACGTAAATTATATTTCATCGGAAAATAATTTGGCTGACTTTTTAACAAAGCCTTTATTGTTAAATAAATTTAAAAATATTATTAGAAAAATATTTTGTTAGATTTATATATATATGTTGAATTGTAATACATCTGCTGAGGTTTTACAACCGATGGGGCCGCATGTTGGAATCGGTCTCAAACCTCCAATTATAGTGCCGTGTGGGGCACATAAATTTGAAGAATGTAAATCTTTGAATGTATAAAAGTGAAGAAAGATTGGGGATCATGATCTGATCAGACTTCTTGTATGTTTTTAAACCATAAGACTTGGTCACGTAATAAAATTTATTTTTAATGTTTAAAACTCTGTCTTCAATCGATAAAACCCAACAGTAATGCTGCTCCAATTGCGCCAGCATGCGCCATAGCGTATTGCCTGCTCCAAAACGCACGTTTTTGCTAAGATTGCGCCAGAGCTGCTCCAAATCGTGTTCGAGTAATAAAATTTACTCTTGAGGTCTTCCCCCGCTATAAGAATTACTTTCTTGCCTTCATCCCATGAAGCGAACTTAAGAAAACTCTTTAAACTTAAGTTTTTAGCAGCATCTTTTCCATCTATATATATAAAATAGGATGTGTGTGTGTGTGTGTGTATATTTTCTATACAAATCTACACCGTTTGACCAATCCACACCAAATTTGGTACACTTATACTTTAGAACACTGCGGTCAGCATAGGCTAACTCTTAACCCCCGTTCTATTGGCCCTGGGGGGCTAAAAACTATTCGAAATCGCAATAGAAATAACATTGAGCATAGATTGATTGCTTTAGGCAGCGATGGTTGCTTTACCAATATTGATCGAAAAACAATTTTTTCAGAAACAAATTAAATTACAGTATTTATGTTTGAACTGACTTTTTAGTTCTTCCCATGATGTAAATAAATTATAGATATTTTATTGATGAAGGAGGAAAGAATATTTTAAAATATTTATGTTTGCAAGGAAATTCAAGGAAAGGTTTTCAGGAGTTCAAGTATTATTTTCAAGGAAAGTTGGTGTATATTTCGACCAACTTTCCTTAAATAATTTATTGAATACTTAATGATTTGTAGAATTCTGTTTCACGAGGCTTTTTAGGTAAGGCGTGTAACTTAATTTAAAATGTCCGGAATAGATACATGTGAATCCTCCGTTGAAAGCAGTGATTTTCTTTCTGAAAAATTCTGTAAAATCGACCTTCTGCTTTTTGAAAAATTTTTATCTATTCAGTTTAATTTGTCTACACCGGTTACATTTATTTCTAACCCAAGCACCGTTATTCCGAAAAGCACAAACGAAAAACTCATTGATCATAAAAGCGTAATTTTACTACTCGGTATCTGGCAGCACCAGAATTAATGTTTACTTTTTTTATAAAACTTTGTAGAAGTTTCTAGAAAGTTGGGGAAACTGAAACTTCCTTGGACTCATGGTGGAGAACATTCCAGTACTCACTCGATTCTTAGCTGGTCGTATTTAGAGGAAGCTAGCTCGGTAAGTCTTCCAGTTTATCATCTTTCAGTGAATCTGGCAGTTTTATTTCGCTCTTTTAGTTGATTGCATAAGTGTTTCCTACTTTATTCGACAGTGATAGTGTACATTTTGGATTTATATTTCTAAACTGATGTAAGTACTACATAATTTTAAATTCGTTTTTTCGTTAATTTTAGCTTTGTATTATATTCTACAATAGATTTCATTGCTCATTGAGAGTATGCCTTTTGCTTAATTTTTTAAATAAGTTTAATGGGGGATCAGAATTAATGCTTTTTTTTAAACCAGAATAAAAGTTTATTTTTTAGTATGATTTAGAATTCTGTGTTTGAGTATTTTGATTGACAGCTTTTAAGTAAGGAATTAATATTTTTTATTTGTGTTAAAAATTTGATATTCCTAAACTGATGTAAGTACTTCGCAATTTTAAATTTGTCTTACCATTCAGTTTATATTAGCTTTTTATTTTTATTGTATTCTGTAATCGATTTCATTGCTCAGTGAGAGTGTGCCTTTTGCTTATTTTATGAAATAGCATTTCTTTGTATTCATTGACGGATTTCTTTGCTGTAGCAATGCCTCCAAGGAAGCGGAAGGCGATCGGCCAAGTGCAGTTAACGGCTAAGATGATGAAAGATGAGCGTAGACAAGAAACTTCCGAGGAGAGGAATAGAAGACTTGCGATTGCGAGAGAGCTACAACATCTAGAGCAACAGAGACGGCACAGCAGCGTGAGGCCCGACTACAGGATATGAAAGAGAGCTACTACATCAAGAGCAACAGAGACGGCACAGCAGCGTGAATCCCGACTTCAGGATAAGAGGGATAGTGCTACTACATCTAGAGCAACAGAGACGGCAAAGCAACGTGAGGCCCGACTACAGGATAAGAGAGATAGAGCCAAACGATCACGGACTGCGCACCATTTTAGCTTAGCATTGGAAGAATTCCACTACAATTCACATAAAGACTACTCGCTGCATGCAAGTGTTACCATCGGGAAAATGGAAATGGTTTGTAGTTACTGTCAAGCCAAAAAGTTTAAATCAGAGTCTACTGGTATTTGCTGTAAAAATGGAAAAGTTAAACTCTGCCAACTGGAACCACCACCACAAGAACTTTTGACTTACACATCAGGAGATACGTCAGAGTCGAAGCATTTTCTTAGTAACATCAGAAAATACAACTCATGTTTCCAAATGACATCATTCGGCGCCTCATGAGTTGTTGGACAGCCCGTATTTCCGTCGACATTCTAGGTGCAAGGGCATATTTACCATAGAGCGGGATCATTGCTTCCGCTGCCAGATCAACCACCAAAATTTCTATAACTATATTTTATTCAAAACGAACAAATGGAAACTGATCAGAAGTGTGCCAACATCTCGGGAACAAGACATCAGATTGTGTTAAACTTACAGAGGATGTTTCATGAGCACAATAATCTTATTAAAACCTTTGAAACAGCATTGGAACGTATGCCAACAGATGAATATAAAGTAGTCATAAGAGCAGACCGAAGACCAGCAGGCGAACACGAGCGGCGCTTTCAACTCTCCTCAAGCAGATGAAGTCGCGGTGGTTATATCAGGAGATGAGTTTCATCAACGGGATATCGTTATTCAACGACGAGGTGAATCATTGCAGCGTGTTTCGGAAACACATCGATCTTATGATGCTCTGCAGTACCCAGTGATATTCCCCCATGGTGAAGATGGATATCATTTTAATCTGAGGCAGATCAACCTAAGAACAGGTGAAACAACCAGCAAGAAAGTTTCAGCGAAGGATTTCAATACGTACAGATTAATGGTTCGAGATACTGAGCAGAACCACGTATTGAACTGCAGGCAATTGTTTCATCAGTTCATCGTCGATATGTACGCTAAAGTCGAGAGTGAGCGTCTCCTTTACATTCGTCTAAATCAACGTAAACTGAAAGTTGATATATTCACCTGAGAGATGCTGTGGCAAATGACGGGAACGTTGAAAACCTCGGTGCCTTAGTCGTACTACCAGCTACATTTACAGGCAGTCCCAGACACATGCACGAATACACACAAGATGCTATGACGTACATGAGGACGTACGGGAGACACATCTTATTTATCACCTTCACCTGCAATCCGATTTGGACGGAGATCAAGGAGGTACTTACCAATCAATTACCCAGTGAGCGCCACGACTTGATTGCGAGAGTATTCAAACAGTAGTTGAAACTGCACTTTGCGCATCTTTCGTTTTTTAGAATTTTGCATTTTTTCGTCGGAATTTCTTTTCTGTTTGTCTTTATGTCTTAATCTTTTACATATTGCAATATTATGCAATATTATTATATGCAGGAATTAAATGTATGTATTTGCGTCCGAAGTATATTGTAGAAGCTATTAAAAAGTTAAAACGTATTTTCCGTACAACATAAATGATAGCATTTTTCTGTGAAAGAAAAGTGCTTATTCTAATTCAATTTTCAAGCAACATTTAACCATTCCAACCCGAGCAACGCCGGGTAATTCAGCTAGTTTATTATAAAACCAAGTGAAGGATCTGCTCTATCATATGAATGGATCAAATATCAATGAGAAACTATTGATAGCTTTCATTTTTCATAAGTTTCAACATGTAGTCGAATAGACCATTATTGGAGGAATAAATATATTTAATATAAGATAATCATCTGGCAAGTGTTTAAGTTTGAGATTTTGCCTATTATTGTCAAGTCTCTTAAGTTATCGCATAGAAACTGATGTAGAAAGCGGCTTCAGTGAGAACAATCACATGTTGGAAAATAGGAGTAATCTGACTATACAGTGTAAATGGTATAAGGCAAATTAAGTCGCATTTTACTACTACAGAAAGCGTAAAGAACTTTCAAGTTACCATGGCTTTGATTAAATCAGTTCGAAATTCCTGGAGGCGGTACCATGACAGATTGCTGTTAGCATCAGAACAAAAAAAGAGAAAGTAGAAAATATTTGCCATAATGAGGAAGATTTAAAATTAAAGTCAAAACAAAATAAATTGCAAAAGGAACTTTCTCAAAAACTATTAAATCATGATGAAAGCAAGATTTCACAAGGTATTGCAGACAGATGAGTGCTGTTGAAAGTGGACAGATTCTTTTTAAAGAAGGTAAAGATAGAATGTCTTAAAACGATAGCCTTAGAAGAAAACAGAAAAGAGCAGTTGGAATGTAACAAACATAAGAAAAGAAAATAATATTTTTTGTTCAATAAAATGTTTATTAGTCATGTTAATGTCAAAGTTATTTCTTACCTTGCACATGACTTTATGGAAATGGAAAGCACTTGGTAAGTTTTTATGTATGTTTTTCTTATTCATTATATATATTTCATCAATTTTAGTAAGTATTTAAAATGAATTTTGTAATAGTTTACAATTATGTTTATTGTTTATCATTCATGCAGTCATATGTTTAAAGTTTAAAAACCTGAATTTTATTAGTTTCATTATTAAAATATCTTCCACTGCTCCTTTGATGTGCTGCTCCAAAAGACAGTCTATAGCTGCTCCAAAATGTTAATTTACCTGCTCCAAGATCTGCTCCAAAACACTTTGTAGCAATTACCATCACTGTATGAGCAACTCGACCGTGAAATCCTGCTTTTCTGCATGCACTTCGTACAGTACTTACCGAAGCATTTACTCCTGTATTTTTCAGCTCAACTGCCTGTTTTTGAGCACTTATTCTCGGATCGTTCTTTAATTGCCGAATGATGAATCGACGGTCCGAAGAGTTGAGAATTGATGGTCGACCAGAGCGGACCTGATTAAGCAAGCTTGAAGAGGCACCAAATCTTTTAATTATGGACTGTATAGTAGAATGGGGTCTCCCAATCACATGCGAAATTTGATTTAAAGTTTTGCTGTCTTTACGAAGCTTTAAAATTCTTTCTCTCAAGAACAGGTCTCAGTACCTTTCCGTCCCATTTCGACAATTTATACTTCGAAAACAAATTTCAAGTTAACTTTTTACTGAATATATATACTCTCTAGCATTCCAATTCATTTACCTACCTTGTTCTTCTGAAACCAATCACAAATGCGAAAATAAATTTGCAATTTTCTCATGTACGAATACTTTTTATGCAGGAGAAACCCATTTCTATTTTTTGCAGTTAAGTTTTAAAAATAATTTTCAGTATATTTTGGTTATTTGATAAAAATACACTTTAAAAGATTTTTCGAACATGTAATAATTATTTTAATGATTTTCATCGAGTATAAATGTTAAAACCCCGTTTTTCACTTTTAAATTCACACTGTATGAATACTTTCTGCACTCACTATATAATGGTTCTTTTTGAAGCTAGATATTTCTGCAATCTTTTTCTATTAAAGCTTTCCACACACAAACTCATCAAAATGTTGGTGTGCATCCTGTATCTCCCTATTCTAAAATATAAAGATTTCATTTTAGGAAATGGATATCAATATTTTCCCCAATTATTGCCGGAAGAAATCATTACCAATTACTTTAAATTTTTTTATTTACGAATGTTTGTGGTATCTACTGTATAGGGAAGTGCACCAAAATCTGACACTTTAAAGAATAATTGTCAATATAATCTTTTTTTACCTCAAAAATATCAGTCTGGCTATAGTCAGTGGTTTATAAGTTTTCAAACAACTGTTATAATGCCAGAAATTGTCATAAAAGCTATTTTTAAGCAAATATTAATTTTTAATATTTTTTTATACCCTTGAAAAGCACCAAAAGCTGACACTAACATTTTGTAATTAACCTAAAGCTTGCACTTTAAGTACCTAAACCTGACACGCATATGATATTATTTTTAAAACAAGCTCAATACATATTTATTGTTAAAAACTGTTTGTAGAGGAAATATATGAATGAAACGTCAATGTTATGACCTGTAAAAATATGAATAAAACAAACAGGAATGGATATTTAGGAAGTTGAAAACACTCGACATCAAGAAGTTATTGTAAATAAAATATTACTGGTTTATTTTGACATTTTACAGTAGATAATTAACAAATACTTTTCAAAATTCAAACTAATAGTGAGTTAGGCTAGATACGACTATTTACATTTTACATCTGTATTTGAACATGGCTGGTACAGTACAAACACCACGAGAATTTGTGGTTAATGGGGGCTGATTCTTTCTACCACTTGGCCTTCCACATACCAAATCTTGTCTTCGGTATCAGGCCATCGCCAGCCATTAGGTCTACTCATCGTCATTACAGTAACTTGGTATTCATTTCCTGTCTTGTTATTTTCACGTAGGTCTTTAATTTGTCCAGGAAAATATTCCCACTCGTAATTAATTATTACAATATCGTTTATTCCATATTTCTGTCCTCTGTCGGAAAGGTTTCCATTTCAAAATCTTCGTCTGAGTCAATACATGTAAGATCATCTGCATCTTCTGATGTATCTTACTTTTCATTGAAGTTCAAACGTCTCTGAGGGCTTGGAAGCTTTTTTCTGACCTTTATTTAACTTTAGATTTTTGTGACACATGAATTCTTTCTCTTTTTTCTCAGTCGCTTTCTTTCATTTTTCTCCTTTCTTGTTCTTTTTTTGCCTTTTTCCTTTCAGAATATTCCTGTCATAGTTTTGAACAGAAGGAATTTTTCCTTCTTTCTTTTAGGTGTTGGCTTTTCATTTTCAGATGGGAAGAACAGGGATTTTTTTAATGGAGTTAAAATAGGTGAATCTATTACTTGCTTTTGGGGTGTTTTACTTGAGGATGCCATGTTTTGTAAGAATGGTTCAGTTGAACAAGTTGGTTGATGAGTGTCTCTTGACACTAAATGCTCTTCACCAAGTGAGACTCCTTGAAGAGGTGGATTTGTAACATTCCCTTAAAGAGAAGAGGTTGCCACATCACTTTTTCGAGCTGAGTTAGTTGATGTGTTGATACTCAGTAGGTCTGAGTACATCTTCATACAGTAAAAATAATTATCCTTTTAAAGTAATTAATTGGTTAAAGACTTGTTTTTGAGAAAAAAATGCCACCAATAGAAAATAAAAGGAACTTCAAAATTCATGAAAACTTCTCATTCATATTTAGCTTGCAAAAGTACTTATTTGTGAAAAAATGTTATTTGTAAGTAAAAAGAAAAATGAGACCAGACAAAATATTCATAAATTGAAATGAAATGACACGAAAATGAAGCTTTTCTCTATGAACATACGATAAGTGCAGTAGCATTTCCCAGAACATGCCAATTGGTGGAATTTTGAGCTTTCAATAAAAAAATCACTAAAATAGCTTTCCACTTCAATCCATAATCTATTTTGTTAACATACTCAATTATCAGATGAGTAAAAAAACTTACATTACAAATTTCAATTCCATAAATATAGAATAGTTATGCAGGCAGTGTAAAGAATTCCTAAGGTTTGCATAAAATTTCTTAATTAAATTTAAATAAAATGAACCAACATATATTACAACACAAAATGAAAATATTAAAAAAAATTCTAACTATAAAGATTTATATGCAAAGGTAGAATGCCTTTGTCATACTGCAGAAAATTTTTTCATTGTGACTAAGTGTCTTTATTTTTTCATAAACAGACTACTTTACTTATTTGAATAAAATAACATGCATCTCGTTCATAGTTGGGAATTTTAATATTTTCATTTTGGGGACATGAATCTCGTTCATAGTTATTTCATTTTCGTTATTAATAAACTTAATGCTGAAAATGAAATTTAAAATTATGATTTAAATCAATGATTTTTTAAAAATAAAAATCACTTGATTTGAATCAAGCTGATTTAAATCAGCATGCCCTGCTTGTTTGTTTTAAATAGCATGCATTCTGTACCATGTTATTTCATTTTTAATATACTTATTAAACTTTCATTTAGAAAATTTGAAGTTTGGATTTAAATCATGATTTATTTATTTCAATAAAAATCATTTAATTATAATCAAGTTGATTTCAGTCGGCATACCCCACATTTCGATCATAAGAATTTTATTTCCTCTGAAATCTTGTATTACCTGCTTGTTAAGCTTTTATCATGGCAATACATTATTTAATTTGCTTTTTTGTATAGAAAGAGTTAAACTGAAATGTTAATTTCTGAAACTAGCCTACTAATTATGTGGATTTTGACTTTGCTATTGCTAAAGTAGGACTATATAATTAGTGTTTCCCTAATTTTTGATTCTTGATCTGTTCACTGGTAAGTAATATTTTTTCTCCTTTGCAAAAGAATGCTCCATAGTAATTCTGATAATGATATATGGTTTGAGAGATAGTGTTGCTAATAGGGCATTAACTTGGTGACCATATTACATAGTATTTTCGTGGCTCAGTGGGTATGCCCACTGCACTAGCAACCATCGAGTTGTAGGTGGCACAGGTTCGATTCCTCCCTAGGTGTATTTCTCTCTTTTGTGTAAGTAAAACTTTCCCCTTGTGGTGTTTGTATAACCATTACTCTATATGTTGTCTGTCTTGCGTTTGGTGCAGCATGGCCAAATATGGCCCTTGCACCATAAAACCCAAGTAAATATTTCAGTTATTTTTGTACTCTTCTCTTTTCAAAAATATTTAATGAGACTAATGGTGAAAAATGAGGCATTTCAGATGAACCTCATTTACACCTTATTGGTGGATAGTAATTAACTGGGAAGGTATTGGAATTAATATCTACAGTAAATTCGGTTGTTCTCACAACATCATTTGTCAAAGGATACTTGTAACATACCTAGTTTATAAGAAAATATGCATATCAAGTGTAACAAAATGGTAGGTTTGATAAATTACTGGTATATAATTTTACATTGTATGTTAAGTTTTTGCTTGATTTTCATGTGATAAATTGCAGATTTCCTTTTTATGATAAAATAAAATGTTTTCCTTAAAAATAGCTATTGTAAATAATTTCTATAAAACAGTGCTTATATTTACTGTGAATGAATCAAAATAAGCTTCAGGTTCATTTAATCAAAAATTGCAATTTCCTGAAAATTGAGGTTTTAAATAGAAAATTATAGATTCTTTAAATTTCAATGTTTGGAGAATATTCCCATTCTCAGAGAATGCTTTGTGAATTTTGAAACTCTTTTGAGAATATTCTCTGCTAGCGACTATTGGTTAGTTGACAGAAGTTGGCCTTAGGTCTGATTTTTCATTTACTTTTAATGGTCCTTAAAAAACCTTAATATTTGCGGAAAGTACTTTAAATGTTTTTAAAGCCTTAGTTTTTTCAGCATTGCATATTTTATTTCACCTGCATTCAAAAACCAAGTTCAAAGATAATCAAAAATTTATAGATTAGCTAAAAATGGATGTTTTTAAAACTCAGTGAAACTCAAACAGCACTTGTAGAAAGTGTTAACATGTGCACCCATGAGTTAATCTATTGTGATCTATGTAACATGTAGCTCAAAAAGTGAAAAATGGCCTTGAAAAGACTATTTTTTCTTTTGCTTAGAGTGCAAATTCATGCGCTTAGACGCATTTTTGAAAAAGGGAAACATGATTTTCACTGGATAAAAGATCATTCTTTGTACAGGCATATTTTAAACTTCATAAGGTCTGTCCAGAAAGTATCCAGCCACTGCTATACAGGGTATGCCGATTTAAATCAGCTTGATTTAAGTCGCAATTTTAATCAAGTGATTATTATTTAAAAAATCATTGATTTAAATCATTTTACTTATTTTTTCTTAAGTTAAATAAGATTGAAAAAGGAAATAACCTGGGACAATATGAATCAGTTTAAAAGTTCTACTCAGTAACACCTCAAATTGATCCTTTTTGAGACTGACTATTTCTGACCTCATACTTTGAGGAATGTAAAGATAACTATTGATTGCGATGCACTAGGTTCCACACACACACACAATTTGGACTCCAATTATAAGAATACGACCCAAAGAGTTCTCTATCTCTAGAACTTTGTGACCCTTCTGATAAGCAACCTAAGACAAATAAAACCACTCTACTTATTTGATTAGTCGTATTATTTGCATATTTATCATTTTATGAGTTTGGGGTTATAGGCCCACCATAAAATTTTTTAAAAGGATTTCAAGAGGTCGGGCATGTTTGCTGTAAGTGGTTTTTCTCTGGGTTTTCCTAAAGCTAAAATCACCTATGTAAGGAAAGATTTCAGACCATTTATGCGATTCAGGACAACATGGCAAGGGAGTTAATGGCAATTCCAACAATGAACTTTGCAGAGTGTTTTGAAAAGTGGAAGAGACTGAGAAGTGTGCAAAGGTCTCAAGATACCTATAGGACTGTCATGGCTTAGTGAGTATGCCCATTGCTCTAGCAACCTTCGAATTGTAGGCGGCGTAGGTTTGATTCCTGCCAGGTGTATTCCTCCCTGGGTGTATTTCTCTTCTGTGTCAGTAAAACTTTCATTGTGTGTGTTTGTTTACTTGATATTGTATGTCCTGTGTCTGGTGCAGCATGGCCAAATATGGCCCTTGCTCTATAAAACCCCAAAACCAACCAACCCAAGATGCCTACTTTGAATGAAACTAGGCTTACAATGTATCTCGTTTCATATAAATGTCTGGATACTCTCCAGACAGCCCTTGGTATTTGGCATCCTGTCCAAGTTTATTCCACTGTTAATATTATTATTCTTTACTAAAAAAAATTTAAATGATTGATTTAAATCCAATGATTTTTGTAAGAATCAATTGTTTTAAATCAAGCTGAAAGTCTGGAAAAGTTCTTAGATTGTAATAGATGAGAAATAAGATTGAAGTACTTAGAATTAATAGACTGAACAAAAATTTTTATTTATTAAAATCAACGAAAGTAAATAAGAAATTTTTAATTTGTAGTTTTATAAAATGTTTTGTATATTTTCTCACATGTTTATATTAATTTCTTTTTCTACATGCAATGTATTTGTACATGTGCATGTGATTAGTATTAATTGTGTAATGTTTTGAAATAGGTTAAAGAGAGAACAATGGGGAAGAAATTTTATGACGTTTTGGGTGTGAAAGAAAATGCTACTGATGATGATATTAAGAAAGCATATAGGAAAATGGCATTAAAATATCATCCTGACAAGAATAAATCACCTGAAGCTGAATCTAAATTCAAGGCTGTGTCAGAAGCATATGAAATCCTAGGTGATAAAGTAAAACGTCAAAAATATGATAAAGCAGGTGATGATCCACAGATTAATAGTAGCTTTACTCCAAGTAAGTTTCATTTTGGTATGAATGAATATTAATTACTTTTGTTTGCATTAAATTCAAATTTTTATGTACCTGTCCTTTTGTTTTAACTTAGAGAATTTCTTTAGAATAAAGTTCTTGAAATGTACATTAAACATTTTTTATGATGTATTATGGTATGTAGGGTCATTTTTTTTACCTGAGATGCAGGCATTACATGAAGGATTATAAATAGTCAAGCCAGAAGGTTTCTGGAATAATGTTCTAGGTCTCGATTTAAACAACAATGATTACAAATGCCACCCATACATGATATATTTCACTAACATGTGGCACAGAAATATTTGTTTATCATCAAATGGCAACAACGAATATAAATCGACATTTAAAGGATTCATTTGCCAATTTTCCCACTTAGTTTAACCTTCCTAGCAGCATGCCCAAGTACAGTTCTGTGAGATTTTATTAGTGGTCTGCATATACCCAACATATTTTGAGGAGCAGGATGTGTCTGGGTGTCCGTATCATCTGTCCGAATATTTCAGGTCTGCTGCTTTGCCATGTGGGAATTTTTTTGGGTGTATTCTAACTGAATTCTTCGGGTGTGCCGCTTGGAGGGTTAAATGTGCTTGATTTGAGATATAGATCTGCAAATGTTGCTGAAACTACACAGAAGTGCTCGCCACTAATAAAATTCTACAACACACTGATTACAAAAAGAAATAAAGAATCTGAAAGATAGAAATCAACATAGAAAAGAAAATATAAGTGAAAATAGGTTTAGCTTAAAAAAAATGCTGAAATGCTTTTTAACAAGAGAATTTGATAAAAGTGAAGTAGATATTCAGAATCTAACTGGTAACATGACCAAGGTATGCTTTTTGATATAAATTTTTATTGGAAATAAGAATTATCACCAGTAAAAGTAAACAAAATACTGTCCTACACTTTTGGGATAATTTTATTTCATATAGAGGTATGAAATTTATGTGAATTTGGATGCTGTATTCATTCTAAATGGATCAAAAATAAGCTATAAAATTGAATAGACACTACTATCAATGAATATTTGCAATTAAGAAAGTTTAGCACAGATGCTATGCACAGGTCTGCTAGTAATTAAGAAATCTATTGTATCTTTCAACTAAAAATGCTTGTCTAACATTTTATTTCTAAGTTATGTGGTGTGAAGCATTAGAGTTGTCAGAGTGAAGAACTGAATTATTTTAATTCAGTTAATTTTCTTTGGCATTTTTAATTTGCTCTCTAGATTTTGAAAAATTTACTGTATTGTTTGTTAAATATTGTTTTTTTGTGGATTCCTGGAATTTTCATGGAACTCCAAGAAGCTTTGACTGATATTTTTGCCTTCGGAATAAGCGTGGTTCAAAATTATGTGGTGTTCTCGGATCTTTCCCTTTGGAGGATGATCTCGGACCATCACCAATAGCCTGTTGTGTTGCTCCAGTGTGACATTAATTAAATACCTACCTACCTTTGGAATAAGCAAATTATTAAGTGCTTCATTTTGGTATTCTACAAAAGTAGTAAATATATAGCAATAAAAGATATACACAATGTGTATATTACAATAACACATTGTCTTTGATATTTTTACTTCAGCAGTATGCATTCTTTTCAGCTTTCCATAAGTTTGACGGTAATATATTAATAATGTGCATATCTGCCAATAAGGAGAAAATGTTGGAAAAACTTCAAGTGGTTGCTAGATTGCCATAACAACCTTCTTTGGCACTAATTTGAAAGAAAAACCTTCAAACATATCTCTAAAATGCTCGAGTGCCAAACATGACATATTTTTCATATATTTGGCACCATTTTTTGTGTAAAACATCACCAAATTTGTTTTGCTGAGCTGCCACCAATCACATAACAATAATAGAGAGCATGGTTACTTTTTTGGTTTTGAATTGCTTTCACAAAATCTAATTTAGTAGTTTAGTTATTTTTAATTTAAATAATTGGGCATTTTTCATTTCTGACTGTTGCACATCGATTTTTATGTCTTAAAAATCTTCCAGATTTTTTTCTAGAGGTAGGCAGGTATGTGTATGTAAGTGTAGCCAATTAACTATCATAGTAGTCTAAGGATGAAGTAAAAAAACTTTAATTTAAGCTTTACAATTATGAACTGCTTTGTATTAAAATAATGTATAGATTTAAAAATTAGTGAACTTGCTTTTGCAAATTGGATGCAATGCAATTTTGGCAAAACCATAAACTAAATCTACATACTCCCATTAAAGAACTTGGCACAGCTTATCCATTTATGGATCCTGTGCCTTAAAACCCTAATCGACCAAGCAACCCATTGAAACACATCTAATAAAATTAAATTGAAACTATTTATAAAAAAATTAGTTTTGAGTTTATATCGGTGAAATTTCATCTGTTAATGTGTATGGAATCATTTCCAATAAATCCTAAAATATTAACTCATTTGTGTAACTTATGCATTAAAATTAAAGGACCTCATAATTTTAAGTAAGACTTATAAATGTGATGGTTGAGTACCATACCCTTGCAAAAGCTTATTTAAAATGCTATAACTATGATGTTTGTATTATAATAATGCAGTTAACTTTCTCTATAAGAGTCAGATCTCATAAGAAAGGAAACAATTTAAGAAATTGGGACATACCTTGTGAAAATATTCTCATTGGAATCTGGTTCTTGTTTCGGTCTTTCTGTGGCTGTACCACAGTTCATATATTTCTTAAAATAAATTATTTTTATTTTCAAAACTTAAAAGCTCTTATTTTAAAAGTGGTGCTTGAAAGGGCTTAATTTTTTTTCGAAATTCTGTCCAGGCTTACATTTTTCTCAGTATTACTTGTATACCTCTGAGTTTATCCAGATTTTCCATCTACAAAAATATTTTTCCTGCTTTCCTTCAGGGGATCTATTATAGACCAAATATGGTCCTTGTGCCAAGAAACTCAGTGCAACCATCCATTGAGAAAATTGCCAAATTTGACAATACTTTGTAAATATTGCCAAATTGGCTATGTTACTTACAAACTTCAGCCAAGCATATAACAGCTGTACAGAGTAGATTTGCATTTTCTCATCTGAATTTTTTGCTAAGAAAATATGAAAAATTGGAAGTAATTTTTCTCTTTTATGTGGCATTATTTAACCTCCTTCATTGCACAGTGGGAGGTCAGATTTTGCACTGTCTCTGGAAGGTTTAAAAAGTACTTAATTGTTACCTGGAAGGTTTAAAGAGTGTTTAATTTTCATTTTAAAAAAGTATGAAGCCTGTACAAGTTTTTCTACACTAAGATGCAAATTATGTAAGACGTACATTTTTTGAGGATTCTATAGAAAACTAATATGTTAAAAGCTTTTCCTTCTTTCAGTCATATTTTATTCTTCCTGTTCCATTTCATTACTTTTATCTGAATGTGTATTTACATTCACTAGAATCTCTATATTCCTTAGCCCTCAGGGACACATCTCCTTTAGATGTGTATGGGCTTTACAGACCCTAGGTACTTTAGTGATCTTTTCTTTTCCCATGGGATTTACTGTCTTTAGTAAACACGGGTCACGCTCCAGGGATACATCCAAGCTATCTTTTTCTCTTTTCATCCCACTACCCTGTTTCCCAATCCCTCTGTTTAATTTCATGACATTTTTTACTTGAAGTTGTGTTTGGCACAGCTTGGCCAAATATGACCCTTGCACCATAAAACCCCAAAACAACCAGCAATTCTAAATAAATCCCTTAATATGTCATGTTTAGATTGGTCAATCACAATCCCTTGTTAATTTCAATGAAACATCACATGGTCCATAAATAAGTTCTGGCTACCAGTCCACATCTGCTAGTGACATTGCTCCAATCCCAGCATTTCCCAGAAAATCTGGATTAAGGATTTGCTTTGCAGCAAAACAGGGTTCCCCAGTACTTAAAAAATTTAATAGGGCCTAATCTTTCATTTTAGTTTTTAGGGGCACTTAACCACTTAACGCATTTACCAGTGTTTGACACGGGCGAAAGTTACCGGCAAATTTGCACATGCCCGTGTCTCACACAGGCTCTCTTCCGTTCTAGTAAAAATAGATAGGCTAGATTAAACTTATACCAAAGATGGCATAAACTTATTTATCATAGATGATTTACCACTTATTTATAGATGGATATTAAACTTATTTACCTTAGATGGCACCACTATGCACCATTTTTCTTGTGTAAACCAAGTGGTGCATTTTGATGATTAGCTATAAGTTTGTTAGGAATTCTTTGTTATAAAGCAGTTGTTAGGTGTCTAAAAGGTAATATATCCATTTTTATTACGTTAAATATCATAAAAGTAAACAGTTAACCATAAATTAATTTTTGTTTTGTAACTTGTTTAGAAAAAGTTATCAGATAATGAGCGACTGTGACGATTTTGAATATGCCAATTTATCAGAAAGTTTCAGCGATGAAAGTGATGATCTCTTGAGTGATGGAAGTGAATCTGAAGTTAATATTTTATTATTAATATTTTGAAATTCAAAATAAACATGTAATCAAATCGTTTACACTTTGTTTGTATAATAATTTTTTTTATAACTTTTACCCCAACCCCCGCAACTGAAATCGCAAAAAATAACTTACACTATACCTATATATATATTCATTTTCTGTCAAAAAAAACTCAATAATTTTTCTACCAGTTTTTCCGAAAAAACTCGTGCTTTAAGTGGTTAAATATCTTATTTACTTAAAACTATTTAAAAACCTCAATTTTTTTACAAGATTATAACGTATTTTATTTCACCTGCATTCAAAACCCAAAATAAAATGTTATTAATTTTAGTATAAGTTGGTGTAAGGAAAGACCTGTTAGGAAGGGAATTTCTTAAATTTCTCATACCTAAGGGGAAAGAATATCCTTTACATTCTTTTAAGTGTTATAAAGCCTTGTCAATAGTGCCAATTCCATGGATATGTGTTACTATAAAAGTATCGATAGATTGGGTGCTCAAAAGCAGTGAAATTTCTTGCTTTGTAAACCAAACATCTTTTAAACGTTATTACAATGAGGTAAGTACTTTTATTGACATATAACTACTTGGTACTGAAACGTGTTACACTTTTAAAATAAAACTGCTTTTAAAATAAGCTTTAAGAGAAGACTAATTTTGCTATTTTTATTTATGCTACTATTTCACAAGTGCTTTGGCTGTGGCAATTCTGACATTAAATAACAAAATTATTGTGTTAGCGTTACAAATGTCTTGTTTTTCTTAGGATCCAACTCTAGACACATTGTTGTACTTGGAATATTTCTCAAAATGTCAACTATAGTATAATTTTCTGTTTTCAGATTTTTTTCAATTTTTTGGCAATGGTGACTTTTTTGGTGCCCCCACATACACAGAATATCAATCTCATCCCCTGAATCGCAGTCACTCAACGAGGTGTGCGTCACGCTCTAAACCTAGAAAGAAACCTATGTGTCAAGACCCACCTATAATGCATGACTTGTATGTCACACTTGAAGATGTGCTCATAGGATGTACGAAGAAAATGAAGATTGAAAGGAATGTGCAAGATTTTAGTCTGAATCCAAAACGCAGGGAGACTAAGGTGGTGACCATAAATGTTAAACCTGGTTGGAAAGCAGGTACAAAAATTACATTTAAAGAAGAGGGTGACCAAAACTTAGGAACCATTCCAGCTGATATTGTTTTTGTCGTCAGGGATAAAGCTCACTCTGTTTTTGAAAGGGACGGCACTGATATCCGATACATTTGTAATATTTCTCTTAAACAGGTAATGAAATGTTTATATTTTCATCCATTTTGCTATGTTTTTTTCACTTAGATAAAGGAGAATTATTAGAGAATTTTCTTTTAAAAACATTTTTAAAGATAGCATTATTTATTACCGAAATGAACCTGAAACTTATTTTATGCATCGTTCACAGTATAGGGTAAAGTGGGTAGTCCATGGAAAAGCTATCTCATTAATTCCAAACCCTTTTAATATGGAAAGTAAAGCTTGCGACATTATATTTAAGATCTTAAAAAAGTTTTTAATCGCAAAAATTTTAGTGGTAACATCTAGAGGATCCTGGTGATCTTGTTTTGATCCAGCTATGTGGGTTTCGATTATCTGAGAAACTTCCTATTATGTATGCCTTTCTAAAGATATTTTTTGTTCTTCTGAGCTAGGTAAAGGACTTGTTAAGAGATTTCAATAAGCAGGCAAGAATTATTTTATTAACATTATTTTTAGTGCCAGATGTTTTTAAATGAAGTGGGGTATTGTAGGTATAGCTTTATAGGCTTAGTGGCAACATTGATGTAACTTCTTTAGGGGGTTCTTTTATGCTAAAGATTTTAAAGCAGCAAAAATGAATAGGTATATAAGTATTTAATTATATATATACATATGCATATTTAGGCATAATATTATGGCTAACACATTGCAAGTCGTGTCTTACAGTGATTAGATTATTGGGTTTTCATGCCACTGAAAATAATATGAAGAGGAATTTTAAAATCATGGTAAAAGGAAAAACAACCTGCAAAATGTTTCTAAGATCACATTCTCATGTCTATTGAAATGGTTATATAAATAATTGAAATCGATCATGTTGGTGAAAGGATTTCAGTGAAGTTTTATTTATAAACTGACAGGCTGTGGAACGCAGAATTGTGAGGATAGAAAAGACATTAATTTTCCAGAATGAAGTTCAATGTGTGTTGTAAGCTAGTCACTAAATGAAGGAAATCAAGCTTCACAGGAAGTAATATCATCCAATTTTTAAATAACATACATGCCAGAGAAAGTATGTTCACTGAAATTAACCATATTAACAACCCTCTCAACTCCTAAGCCAACTGATTTTAGAAATGCTTCTCAGAATTCATTGAGAAAAAGGGAAAAGGTTCAGAAAAATAGATGAGGTATTAACAGAGGCTTTAGCATCCTAGAGTATTTATTTCTCAAGAATGATAAAATAGGTCTAGTAAAAAGTATAAAACAGGAGACCATCAGTTCAGGCTCTTACTAAAATAACGTTTTCAAACCAGAAAACATTGAAGGACCAAAGAGCACAATTGACAGCAGCAATACTAAGCAAGGTTCTTGCTCAGTATTGTATACAGGTACAACTCTTGGGTAATATATAAGCAAAAAATCAGTTCAACTATTCATTGAGCAAGTAACAAAAGGCAGGAAAAATTCATTTAAAGTAACCTTTCTAAAAACATCTAGAGTTAGTCGATGGTATACTTTTCTAGAAAAGAAACTTTTGGCTTAATAGATATTGGAGTATATTCAAACTTTGCCAAAACTTACATTTGATAACCGTGGACACATTTTATCTATATATGTACATAACATGTCACCTATCTTTCTCAAAATCCATGTTAACATAAATGTTTTGTGTAGAATTTCTAAATGTTTTTTTACTGTAAAATTGAACACTCAAACATTGTTCAAGTTCATCTAAAACTACAGTGTTAAAAATATTGTTACATATTATAAATGAGGTTTAGAAGACAACTAAAATAGTAGCTCATTGAACAAAACTAGTCAATTTAATAGTAGCTCATTCAACAAAAATTGTTTTTTAATACACTTATCAATTGTTATATTGTGTTAATAATTTTTTCACCATTTAATATGATTTTATAATTTCCATGAATTACCCATTTTACCCCACCACTACCTACTTTAGTACATTTACCATGGGTAAAGTGGGTATAAAATTTGCCACTCAACTAAAAATATATATTTAAATATGAAGAAAAAACATGTGCAGTATCTTCTTTAATAATCAATGTATATATATAATGCAAAAAACATCACTTTTAAAACATTGCAAAATTCTACTTTGAAATTGAAAATGCTTTTTTTATACCTTCTTTACTCCACCTGACCATTGCATTAAGCATTGCTAAATAGAAATTATTTATTATTAGTTTTTGTTAAAAACCATGATGCATTTTTCATATATTACTGATAATGCTGCTGTCATGCTGAAGGCTAGAGATGATAAGCAATATCCCCACTCATATCTGCATATAATTGTGCAGCACTCGCATTAAACTTATTGATTGGAAATATATTGAAAACAAACGGTTTGCGTGAACTTGAAAATAACTACAATATTGTCAAAGAAGTAAATAATTCACACTTCAAGCAAAGTTATTGAAAGAGCAGAGTACGAAAATAACTGAAATGTTTACTTTTTCTTTATTTCTAATGTTAGTCTCAGAACTACGTTTATAAACTTATGATTTTTCTTTTATGTATTCATTCATCGATTTAAAAAATATATGGTTTTTTATTTTTTATGCCTTTATAAGAAAATTCTTGGTTATTCTCCTTGGAGAATATTCTCCCCAAAAGATTATTACCAAGAAATTTCTAGATTGAATATAAGGTTTAAAAACTGATTATGAATACCGATTTTGGAGATTAATGACTATTACTGGAACCAAAGCATCAGTACTGGTTTTCTGAATTATAATATTTTGTCATTTTTATTTTAAGATAATGCAGCAAAACCTCAAATCTCATTGATGGGACTATATGAGTGCCTTCTTTCTGAAGCTATCCAAAAATTATGTAAAGGGTGGTGACTTGTTATAAGAGTCCATAGCACATGTACTCGCATGTAACAGGTCACTTTTATAAAAATTTGCACATCTATAACTTATAAATAAATAAAAGCACTCTGGAAGAGAAATTAAGTATTTTTATTAACATTTTATAAATTACAAAAATGCCATATTAGAAAAGTTTCTGACGAATTTGAAACAGTGCCATATGTACTTATTTAATATGAAGTATGATGGTTGCTTAAGATTTACAAAACATCTCTTGATTTCAACTGTTCAAAGTGTTTGAATCCTGTAAAGTTGTTAAATGTGATTAGGAGGCATTTTAAGGAATTCGCTTACCGTCTGCTGAAAGACAAGTTGTATACAATGCAGTGAAACTTTTGAAAGGGATATTTTTTCACAACAAATGTAAAAACGTGAAAATAAAAGTAAAATTTTAAATGTAGCCAATAAATTAAAATATAATCTGAAAATGGCAGCATTTTTGAAGTTGATTATTTTTAGAATGACGTATTTTCGAGGTTTCGTTGTATTTCAGAAATTAATTTATGTGACAACAGTAGTGGCAAATGCTGTCATTATAAATGTCACAAGGCTACCAAAAATTTAATATGAATGGTGATTTTTACATTGAAGTCTTAGTTTTATGACACACAAGGTGTTTTGAACAGTGTGACATGGTTTGCATGATCTGGTGAGTTAATGCATTTCTACTACTCTTGTCACACGGGGTAGTGCTGCTCAGCAAACCTTACGCGATGGTTGACCATCCTCTACTCAACTGCGATGTACAAGTTGCATCACTTTGTCAACCTATTGTTTTAGATGGGTGACACATGATGCAATTTGAGCAGCGTGACTAAGGTTCACTTTTTCTTCCCGACTGGGAACATAACTGATTGAACTGCTTGGAATGCATCACCCAGATTGCAAGGCAAATCGCGACGAAAAGCGCAACTCAGGTTACATTTCACAAATCGCCCACTCACTTCACCTGCATTGCACACTACCAAGACACCCCAGGATGGCTAAACCTAGCACTAAAGCATAGGAAGTGCAGAGAAAACATTTGCAAAATTATTGATATCCTGTCATCCCGCAATCGGGATTTTATAGCAACAACAAACAGTTCCCATATGAACATCAGATGACCGTCAAGAAAATAAACAGTGACTCTGCGAATAAGAAACTAATAAACTTCCAAAGGAGACTACTAATCCAGTAAATCCTTACAAGGATAGGTACGGGTCTCCCCTGGAGGAATGTGTCACCACCCTTGAGATTAAACAAACATCAATGAGGAAATGTCACTTCCACAAAAAGTGATTCTCTAATATTTTTGTTTTCATGATTTATCTGATAAAAGGATTGGTATGCCAGAGGTGTAAAGTTTTAAAAAATTGTGTCTTATTGTCTTCACTACAATTACAATTGCTGTCATTTTAAAAGTGATTTCAAGTATTGTTCTGAGTGGCTTATTTTTCTAAATCCATTTTAAATTTGTCAAGTTGTAATTCTATTTTTGAAATTGTATCATGGAAATTCCTTATTAACTTTGTTATAATCCCACCTTAACAGTTGGTTGGTTTGAAATGAAACTACCTATCAGCCTGAATGTGATTTTTATCCTATGTTTTTTTCTATTTGGAAATAACTAATTATTTATATTTTACACTAAACCCTTAAACATTTCAAATTATTTCATTGAGTGCTGTAATATTGAACTAGTACCTGATTTAAGCTCGGTAATCATGTCTAGTCAGTTTGTCAGCTTCCCACTAACCCTCTGAGTGTCGCAAGATTTCCGCATAGTGTAGTTTTGCTTTTTCTCCACAACAACCCTTTTAGGCACATCTTTAGGTTTGTATGGGCTTCACGAACCCGAGGTAACCTAGCGATCTATTCTTTTTCCATGGGTTTACTCTTTGATAAACATGGGGGTCGTGACCCCAGGATGCCCAAGCGATCTTTCTCTTTCTTCCCTCTATCCTTTGTTTTAACAATAACGACATTGTCTTGTGATTGGCACAGTTTGGCCAAATATGGCTCTTGCCCCATAAAACCCCAAACCAACTAATCTCCACAAACTTAATGTCTATCTAACTACATCTATTGGTTGAAAGAATCCATAGATTTTTTCCACCTTTAGAAGATTCTGTTGTCCTTTCCTTGGAATAGAATCATTTGAAAAGATTCTAATATCATTTTCCTTATGATAGAATCCTTTGGAACTATTCTATTGATCAAGGTAAAATTGATCAGAAGTCACATGCAGGGGAGACTGCAGGTTGCAAAATGAAATTATACGTGTGTAAAAAAGAACTAAAAATTTGCAAATTTCCATTTGATTTTCCAGTATTGAGAATCTTGATACCCTAGTTGAATAAGTATTGTTCATAAAAATTGTATTTAATCTTTGTGGATGAAATGTTAAACATAGCTTTTAGGTTATGTTTAACAACTGATCTGTAGCTTTAGTATTTGCATCAATGTTTGCCTTTTTTTCCGTTTGAGAATTACCAAATTGGATGGCACCATTAGGTAAAATCAAAATCTTGTAAAACCCATTACTTGAATCATTTTCAATTCCATTCTGAATAATGACTGATTAATTCCTTTTGTAAAGTTACTGCTAGGATTTAATGATCTGGGGCTCTAATCTTGATTTTGACATGTATGCAGTAGTTTGGTATCCACATTTAGCTGTAGGTCCCAGCCTGATTTGCCCTTGCATAGCCGGAAATAACATTGTGCTGTAAACCAAACTATTATCCAAACAGAAGAAGAAAAGAATGGAACCAAAGTGTGGTTAAAGATGTTTAAAAAGCAAAATTTGGCTGTGGCTATTTCAGAAAAACTAGTGCTGCTCTGATGAAGGCAGTCAACATTGGGTTAGTCGATTTTTTGAATAGGTGTAATAGGTCTTTAGGAAGAGGGCTGTCATGCAAAAGTATGAATGATAATCACTGGGTGCTTTCCCCTGCCAACTCCTTGCACTGCTATTGCTTACAGCACCAAACAATGTACTTGGAACCAGAATCAGCGCTAAAGACACCAGTTCCGGAAGTGCTTTCTTTTCCGTTCCAACCCATCACCTTATTTAAAGAATAGACTCATCCCAAACTATGTGCCTTCTCCCAGGACCAAGAGTTCTCCCTCCATTGTCAGGACCAAAATAAGCATGAGCTGAGATTTAACCAATTGTTATCTTATAGAACATACTAACAATACTAGTAGTAGATTTTCTGTTTGATAAAAGATAACATTAAGACTTTGTTAATGCATTTTCTGGGAAAAGGGGCACAAAAATTTCAAACTAGGGCTTGCTTACTTTGATCTGAATGTGCTACTTACGAATTATTGTAAGTAGTCTTTTAATGTTAAATATTTTCATATATCAACTTCTCCCATGTTAACATCCTTATGATTTAACATAGAATGCAGCTTTGAGATGTATAATTATCAACAAAATGTCCTTTCTTTATTTCTAATGCAATTCAAATTCATTAGATCCTGTTGATTTGTAATTTGAAGAAATTTCATATTTAATTAAATTATTTGAAACCCAACCACCTGATGTAACCTGTGAGTAATGTTGCTTTACCATCAATAGATACAAGCAATTAAGAAAGTTTAGTACTGGTCTAGTAGTGTATAAATGCTCATGTTGAATTTTCATATTTATATTTGCCATTACCTTTCAGGCACTTTGCGGTTCAAAACTTTCAATCCCCAGCCTCACAGGAGAAGATCTCTCTCTCAACTTGCTGACAGTTGTCAGTCCTGGCACTGAGCACCGGTTCCCAGGTCATGGTCTTCCCCTACCAAAAGACAACTCTCGAAGAGGAGACTTAGTGGTTGTTTTTAAAATTGATTTTCCCAACAGCCTTCCTGATGCCAGCAAACGTGTCCTGATGGATTGCTTGCCATCTTGACGCCAGGCGGATGATCAATCCGATCAATGTTGGAAAGATGTTTTCGATGAAGAAGAGGATAGTGTTCAAATCAACTACCGTGCCAAGCGAATGAAAACAATATTCTAACCTAAATTAATGCAATCGTGCCCATTTTTTATAACTCGGTATGGGGAGAAGCTGCTTGCTTGTTATTTATGGAGTTTTGTTCCCGGTTTCGAGTCATTACATATCTTGCACATTCAGTCGTGTTTGGAACAGTAATTTTTTGGCAACAGTCTTGTAGGATGAAAAGAGCTAACATGTTTGATTTTCAATGTACTGCTCCCATTTTACGTTTAATTGTTTTCTTCTGATAAGTATGTTTTAGATTTTGAAATATGTGGATTTATGAAGTGTATTTCAGAATATTTAATTTTAGTCCGTTGAATTAGTTTTTCAAAGATGAAAATCCTCTCATTGATTATCATTCTTGTGCGTTAAATGTGATTTCTGTTTGTGGATGTACAAATCTATTTTGCTGAACTGTATATTTTTCAAACAAATGTATTCAAAAGTCATTCCGGATGCTTTAAGTAGATTAAATGTCTATCATCTGAATTGTATTTATAGAGTTCCGTGAAATTCACATCTGTTATCTGCTATTGCTGTAAGTTTATAGCCTGTGTGTGCTATTGTTGATCATTATTTTCTAATCAAGAAATAAAAGCTTAAGATATGACTTAGAATAATTGTTTTTATTAATCCAAAAATCAAATAGAAAGTTGTTTCCTTGCTTCTCAGATAATAAATTGTTGATATCTTATCTGCCTAAAAAAGTGAAACCTCACTGAACTTGCAATTTTATTACTTGCTTCCATTCATTTCTACATCTTTTTGTTCATGTGCAGTAATTTGCTGCATTTTCAAGACTAAGTTGTTCATAACACCCTTTTTATTCATATTAAAACTGACAAGTGCATGTAATGTATTGAAACTATTTTGTTATGATTAAAACAAATATAGGGTCTGTTATTTTTATTAAGTGTCGCTTGTTTTTCAGTTTTCCATTGGTATGCTCTTTAGCACAAAATCTGTATGAAGTAATGTAAATATTTATACCAATTTTTACTACTCATAAATAAGGCCAATAAGCAATTAAAAAATTTATCTTATATGTGGAATTGATGAAAATTTGCATTTTTAGCATGCATAGTAACATCTTCAGCAGACTTCAAACTTTTTCTTTTTTATAAAACATAAATTGTATATAATAAATTGTAAAATTAGTAACTAGTTTTGTCTGGCATAAAGCTATGTTTAAGCAACTATCAAAAGAATAAGAATGTTTCTATTTCATATTGTATTTAAGATTGGAGTGTACAATTTTCTATTAGAGATATTTTTATTCAATAAAACTCCTATAATTTTACTAACCCTCCAAGTGGCATGCCCAAACAAGCTTAGAATATTCAATTTGAGTACAATTGGAAAAAATTCCCACCCAGCCAACGGCAAACCCAAAATATTCTGCCATGTTGCACGGACCCCAGGACATCTCGCTCCACGAAATATTTCAAGTATGCCGCTCACTACAATAAAATCTCACCAAACTGCACTTGGGCATGCCACTAGGAAGGTTAAGGAATCCAGCTTTCATTTACCATTTCTGTGTAGAAAGCTTTAGAAACCATTTCATCTTACATGGCTAGATTTAATTTCCCTGGACTAAATTGTCATGTTTTTTAATTTGCATTAAAATGTACAAACCTTGTTTACTCAACATACATGAAAAATATATTTTAAAATTAATCCTTCACACATCTATCGTTAGAGCAGGAATTCATTAACTGACAAAACAGATTTTTTACAGTATAGTTTAAGACTTAGTTTTTAGGTCAAAGACAAATTGTAATAATTTTAATAGTGTTGTATATCTTAAACAGATTACAAATGACAATATATTTCTCAGAATCATGAAAATAAGCATTTAGTGTCTACAAAAAATGTCTTAGTAAGTTTCTGCTCTTTACCGATGATATGGTCATATTATGTCTGGAGCAATGAAGCCTAATATAAACCCAACCTACGATATATACATTTTGTAGTGTACAGTCTTCCCTGTATGACTTCCAATTAGTTTACCATCCTGACCAATATGTTCCTAAGATTTTTTCAATCAATAGATGTGGTTATTTAGCAATTTATTAAATGTGATGTGAAAGCAGTACTGCACTACTTGGAGATTTAAAAATAGTCGCTGCTCCTTTTTAAGAACTATACTACAGAAAAATAGGAATTAAAATTTCTCCCATGATAATGTTTGGACACCACTGGATGAAAGTTTGTAAAATTGAGTGGCTTCTTTAAAAGAATTGCCTATATTCAAAGTTACCATTTAATATCAGTCCCATTTCACTGTTCGCTTGCTGAAATGTTTTGTAAAAGCAAGCAATGTTGACATCAAGGCTTAAAGTACCCACATGCTCTCCCTGCTACCTTTTAGATCTGTCATCTAAACAGAAAGAATGTAAAATGTTTTTGCACTGAGCAGAATTTTTAGGATTTCGAAGTAACAAAAACAGATAAAATATTAGTTATGACCAGTAAAAGGTAGATACTAACCTTCCTGGTGGTTGTCTCAACAATGCATCTCAGGAGAAAATTGACCAGATTTTAATGGACGAGATATCTCATTATTATAAGAAAACATTGACTCGATCTGGTCTTTATAAAAAAATCAGCGGCAATATCCTGATGACAAGGCATCTTGTTATTAACAAAATTGGTGAGATCTTGATGGACGAGATATCTTGTCAAAAATACTTGAGATGATCATCATTTTCTAATGGGTTCCATTACTGCAGTGGATAGTCTGTTCTGAGTTTGGTGTAAAAATGGAGGTTGCTTACATGACAGGTTGTCAGGACAACTATTTATTTTAAATTTTCTTGACACAAGAAAATAAAAAAATAAGAATCTAATGTTAGCTGGTTTTCTTTTTAACAACATATGGTTGAAGTGTAAGATTTTTCTATTGATCCCCACTATATCTATTAATTTGTAGTGTTTCAGAAACAAGGGTGATGTATAAAGTTTTACAAATTGCACCTGGGGGAAGACTTGTAAAAGTGCCATTATTCAAAGTTTTTCTAAGAGAAGTACTTTAAAATTTTGGAGTCAGGAAAACGAGAGTTAGACTATTCGCCATTTTTCACTTTTATACGATTTGAGTCGGTAATTTTACACGTGACGGAATCGTTCAATGTTTAAAAATCAACTTCTGAGTTATGGCACTTTTGCACCTTAGGTGTGCTATAAGGATTTAGGATTTTCAATGGCAGACAATTGCATTTGTAACGCGTACTCAGTCATAATTTATGTCAAACTGCTAAATCTTGAATGCAAGCCAGTTTAGCATTTCAGGGCCTTTGGCTGTAGTTTCCATGTAGAATTCTCAGATTGTTTAGTTACAGCCCTCTGATTATAAAGAACTTATATATAAAATATTCTAGATAACTGATAAATTCCAGTTTTCTGCTGTTATTCAAATAAAGCACTACATAATCGAAATAAAATCTCATTAATTGATTCATCTTGGTGTAATATTTTAATGTGTTGGTAAGGTGTATTTGTTTTGTAAAAATTGAAATGAATACTTATTTCATGGATGGTTGATGTATTCAAAATGTTATGAATGCACCAGTTAAATATAAGTAAGTGGATTTAACTTGTAAAGCAAGAATACATACTTGTCATGCATGCCGATAAGTGTATTTGATGTGTAAAATTTGGAGAAATGAATAATTCTTTCAATTTTTCTGGCTGATGTATATATTTTTTCAAAATTTTATAAATGTATCACGCCAATGTGACTAAGCGGATTGGACTTGTACATAATTAAGTATCCTTTGAAGTGAGGTGTGTTTTAGGTTGTGTTCACTTTTGTTTCCTTACTTGGAGTGCCTAAAGAATTTTGTTCTTTTATTCAGAACAATAACTGCAGAATGCACAATATTTATTTCCGTTGTGTTATTTAAAAACAGATATCGTACCAAAAGTATCTTGTGCTTCTTTAACGTGTATACACTAGAATCTCAACTTTTTAGTGAGATTTCCACCATCAACATGTTTTCCTGTTTGAAGTTTTCGTACTTCCACTTTTTGTGAGAACTTTAGCTTCAAATGAGCATGTATCTTGAATAATTTGCTGATGTGATTGTGCTCATGACAAAATGCAGTTGGAATTTTCCTGGTTAATGATTTGTTGGAAATAGTTTGAAACACCCTCTTCTATATATCTGCATCATAACCTGTCTAATTTATAAAATAGTGTCATGAGTTATTCTATGTGCATTGGGTAGAATTTCCATATAATATAAAAAAATGTTACATGATATATGTTCCTTAACTGTAGTATGTTTGTATTTTGTTTGATATCTTGTTTTTGTGTTGATAATATTTAATTTTTATGTGTCAGATCAATAATAAACTCGTATGTGGACTTCAAATTATGTATCGATTTATGATTTTTGTGTATGCAAATTGCTTTTCTTATGTGCCCCCTTCATCCTTTGAAGTTTCATCAGTAATTGTCATTTCCTACTGATATAAGTTTGTAAATATTTGTTTCCGTCACTCGTTTGGGAATAAAATATTTTCAATTCTTTTATGGTTTTGTAGTGATGTATTTGTTTAATTTTCATTGTAGATCTCTAGGGTAGCCTTAAGTGCTTTACTGATATTTTCCCCAACTTTTAAGGACCGCAGTAGCCCGGTTGGAAGATAAACGGATTAGCACCCGGAGGGCTGCGAGTTCGAATCCAACCGAAGACCGTCGTGTACAAAGGGGCTGGTGCACGTTAAAATCTGTCATGGCCTCAAATGTCCTCACATTGGCGTGGTGTGGAATTTTGGAGTGGGGTGCCAGCTCAGGTGTGACCTCGACATCTGACCCGTGGCTCAAAATGACGAGGTGTTGCCCTAGGATCTTTCCCTTTGGGATTGATCCCGGACCGTCACCAATAGCCCGTTTTGTTGCTCCAGTGCGACGTTAATTCAATTACCTACGTACCTGTCGAGCTAAGGTGATAGTGTTTCTGCGTCGATATGTTTTTCCTGCACGTATTCTCCAGCTCAGGTGTTGCCTCGTCATCTGACCGTGGTTCAAAATGACGAGGTGTTGCCCTAGGATCTTTCCCTTTGGGATTGATCCCGGACCGTCACCAATAGCCCGTTGTGTTGCTCCAGTGTGACGTTAATTGAAATACCCCCTGCACGTATTCTGACCGTGATTGATGATTACGTGATTTGATCCCGGACCGCCACCAATAGCTCTTTGTGTTGCTCCAGTGCGACATTAATTTAAATACCTACTTGTACGCACGGGGGGACGCGTACCCCTCAATATTTTTTTGAAAAACAATTTGAATTTTTTGAGTCCTAGTTGACAAAAAATGACACCATTGGAACGAATTTAACCAAACTTAACTATTACAAATATTAAAAGGTGTTGTGCAATAAAGGGGGGGTATTTCAATTAACGTCACACTGGAGCAACACAACGGGCTATTGGTGACGGTCCGGGATCAATCCCAAAGGGAAAGATCCGAGGACAACACCACGGTCAGATGACGAGGCAACACCTATGTGCAATAAAGGAATAACGCAAGTTTTACTAATGCACCTGTAAATGTAAATACACTTATAAAAGTGTTTTTGGACCTTAATTTTTTCAACTTTTTTCCAGAGGGACCCCCCTTAGACCCCTGGTAATCTATACCCTATCTATTGAGTCACCCCCCAATAATTTGGTGCTGGTGACGCCCATGCTTGTACATATTCTATTCGTGATATTGCTTGGCTTGTTTATCGAATACAATTTCAACCCGTCGCCAATAAAAATTCCGAAATGATTCTAGCTGATTGAGCAACACTAATTAGATAAACTTTCAGGCAATCCCGATATGAACACTGGAGAGCATATATCAGAAAATATTCGCAGACCATTCTGATTTTGTTTACATTGAAAATTTAATAGCAACAATAGCCCGTGCTCCAGTGCGACGGTATTTCTTACAACTATTATTACTATAGGTGGGTTGTTGAGAGAAACACAACTGGGGTATTGGCGTACCTACCTTCCCACAAAGTTGATTTTATTAAGTCGCGGTGATTCGAAATTTGGACTTTTTATAAAATCAAACTCACACAAAAGTGATAAACAATGGCACCAAAGTTAACTTAAGTTGGTCAAATGGATAGTATAAGAGGAGCCCGGTGGAAGAGTATCGGACGGTTGCGAGTTCGAATCCAACCAAAGACCATCGTGTGCAAAGGGGCTGGTGCACGTTAAATCTCGTAGCCTCAAATGTCCCCACGTTGCGTGGCGTGGAAGTTTGGAGAGTGTGGTGCCAGCTCAAGTGTGTCCTCATCTTACCGTGGTTCAAACTGACGAAGTTGTTGCCCTAGGATATTTCCCTTCGGAATGGACCCCGAACTGTCGCCAATAGCCCGTTGTGTTGCTCCAGTGCGACGTTAATTGAAAACTACCAACTCTCACGAATCTTATCCCTTTGTTTCCGTTCAATAAACTTTGGGATTGATCCCGGACCGTCACCAATAGCCCGTTGTGTTGCTCCAGTGTGACGTTAATTGAAAAATACCAAATACCTACCTACCTACCAATAAAAGGTTATTTTCCTTTAATCTTCTAGATGTCACCACATACATGTCTCTGAGATTGGTAGTTTAAAATTAACCCTCATAGTGGTTTTGACGAGATATCTTGTCCATCAAGATCTGATCAATTTTACTAATAACGAGATATCACGTCATCAAGATAATGCTGACTTTACTGGGACTAGATCAAGATCTGGTCCTCTTTTTCTAATGACGTGAAAAGACAAGATCTTGAGCGATATATCTTGTCCATAAAGGTTTGGTAAGTTTTGCTAATGGCAATATACCTCGTCGAGACAACCATCAAAAGACCACCAGGGTGTTTTGCTATTGAAGGGCCTAAAAAACGAAAAAAATATTGATGTCAAATAAGCATTTCTCAGAAAATTTCCATGTTTAATTTTGTACCATAATTTATTTATAATCAATTATTGTTGTTGATTTTAGCTTATAATTATAAGCATTTCGTCTTCCACTTTTAAAAATATTATCTAAATATATTTTGGTTAACAAACCTAAGAATAATCATGGAGAGATATCTACGCCTGTGGCCTCAAAATGACTTGATCCGCCATTGCCAATATGGCATTTGACTAAAATAGTTTTGTTATTTTTCCATTTTTCTGTGCTGCTCGAGTGCCTCGGGTTGGTCAGCCCAGCCTTGAATTCCGCTTTTAAATGAAGCGGCCCTATTTAGCTGCAGTTCCCCTCTGCAGGATGACCTATACTATTTTTCAACGCCATGTAGATTAAATTAGGGCCTCCTTTGAGGCATTAGACCATTCCTTCGAACAACAAATGGGAGTGAAACACTTACGAAAGAAAACAGCGAGGCTTTTTGTGCAAGGACTTCGCAGAATCTCGGCATGTAGTTAAATTATGGTCATTTACTAGTTTGCTGGATTCGAAATCCGGATTCAAGACGAGAAATTTCAGTGTGAGGTGAAGCTGATCGTGACGAGCAACTTTGGTAAAATGGAATGAAAAGCTGTTTTATTAAAAAAACAATTCTAGGTATGTAAGTCGAACTTAAATCAGGGCAGTTCACTTACCTTAACCTTGCATTACCTTCAAAATTGTGCGATCGAAAAAGCTATTTTTTAACTCCTTTATGCGACATTTTCTTTGTCATGATTTGAAACAAGTCTAATTGCCAGTCTGAGCAACTGTTATTGTATGTGGAGCCCAAAAAGCGATAAAAATTACAAAAAAATTATTAGTAATGAAATGAATACATTGAACAGTTTCGACAAATCAAGCAGCCCTTTTTTTCACACACTACCTTTGAGTTTGGCCTTAAGACAGAAATATAAACGATGTATTTGCGAAGTCCTTAGTGATGATGTTTGCGACGAGTGCGATGCGTTGGTAGCACTTGGCATATAAGATGTGATAAAGACATAATTGTTGGTATATTTCTGTTACTACCACGTGTATGAGATAGCTGCTACCTTTTAGCGAGGGTTTTCTCACCTTTCGTGCAAGTTGGGGATTTTTCGTGCAAGTTGATGGATTTTTGAAATGGTGCGAAAATTCGTAAGGCTTTCATACGAAAAAGCATGAATATCTCCGTGGATGGCTTTCCTCCCGCCAACTCGTTATCGCTATCACTTTCGGCAAAGAAAAACAAGCTTAGAACCAGAATCCTCTTGCTCAAGACGCCAGGTTGTTGAAGCTCTTTGCTTACGCGATCCAACCTATCACCTAATTTGAAGAACCGACTCAGTAAACCGCGTGACTCAAATGCCAACTCGTCTCAGAACTAGACAAGATTTTGTAGTAGTCTTAGCCAAATACAATAATTTGCAACTGTGCATGCGTGCCGATCTCTTTCCACCTTTGGTAAGAGAAATTGATTATGAACCAGCAAATAACTCTTTTTCGGTTGTCATCCATTTTATTGCCCCAAATTAAATCAATGTCTTTAAACTGACTCAAGATTACAAATATCAGATCAGTACATTTTGTAATGTGAAGTTTAATCGAGTGCTAACCTCACGAAATGTTCATGGTGCCATCTAGAGGTCAATAGATGTTAAATATGGAATAGTAGAATAGGTAAATGTGATACTATGGAATTAAGGTATAAGGAATATTAAAGTATAAGGTAAGGTACAAAATCTTAGCATGTTTTTTGAAATATGTATATTTTATACTTTCAATATCAAAACATAAGTT
This sequence comes from Meta bourneti, assembly GCA_933210815.1. Lineage (NCBI taxonomy): Eukaryota > Metazoa > Arthropoda > Arachnida > Araneae > Tetragnathidae > Meta > Meta bourneti. Next base: position 76,957,181 of record OW119928.1, read on the forward strand.
TTCAAGCATTCACAAATCGAATCTGAAATGTAAAAACACTAGTTGGCAGTTGGAAACTGCTTGAATAATATACGAAATAATCACATTTTGTATGAAGAATGTTCCCTTGTGTTTTGCTAAGCTGATCAAGCTTAGTAGATTAATCTCAATACCCTAAATCAATACTATTATGGCTTAGATTTTATTTCAAACATAATAATTTCTAGACTAGAATTCTACTTTACAGTATATATATTTTTATAATAATTTCTAGACTAGAATTCTACTTTACAGTATATATATTTTTATAATGAGTATAAAGTTAGTAATGAGTAATTTTACACCTACTACACCTGTTAATACTGTAGACATCTTTGGATTACTGGAAAACGAAATGATCTTGTCCTCTCAAGTTGTTTGAGTGTTGTTGCAACACTAGATTTTTAAGATCACTACAGCAAAAATTAACTTTGAATACCATAGATTCACATCCAATCATTACTAGACCCCCTGAAAAGGAAGCCCCGGTAAGTTAGGAGATAAATAAACAAGACATGGGTAAAATGAGCAGCAGCTCTGGGTTTCGCAATGGACACCTGAAGCCAATGAAGAATTAGAGCCTATTTGATTGTAAGCACATTCCTCTTTGCTATAAATGCAATTCAGCTTTGCCTCGCCGGAGCACATCACCTGTCTAGGCTGCCCCTGAAGTCAGCTTATTCACCATCCTTAGTGGGATATTGAGAGAGAGCCTCAAGTCTCAAGGGCTAAAAGATTTGGTATAATTTTATTTATGCCAAGTGAGACAGTACAACGTAAACAAGCCTCAAAGGAGAGTTGTCCTCGTGGACCATTCACAAATTTTCTTTCGCTCGTGTATTGTCCGAAAATGCTGTCCTTAGTTTAGAAAGGGGAATCTAGATGTTCTTGAAGTGTTATCTTAACATGATATCCACGATCCTCTACGGATGAACTGTCTTGTTACCTGCATTGCCGTTCCTGAGGTACTAATTGCCCACGTGCAAACTTCAACAAGTAGGGCATTCTTCTCTCAAAAATATTTTATTTTCAAAGAGAGCCCTTCATCAAGCACATATTCTGAAAATAATTTCTGATGACCGTCTTCTTTCTACAGGTTCTCTAAATGCCGCAATGAGAATTGTGCTTGATGATTTTTTCGACTGTCTTCAGGCGTATATTTTACCCTATTGATTTTCGAAAATGATTTTCTCTGATATAACTAACTTCAGCATGTATCTTTGATAGCTTTTAAATTACAAAATTATTTCGGGAAGAATTCGAGCCCCGTGGACACTCTACCTGAGTAAATCCTTGCCCTTGATCAATGTCTTTTGAATATGCTGATTTGAATTAAGAACGAAATATGCAAATTCCAAAGCGTTTTTTATTGCAATCGCAAACAGAACCTACAGAGAAAGCATAAGAAAAAAGGAAAACTCAACGGCTGAGCATGTATATTTAAAATTAGAGGTATATGCGCCTATCTTTCGGCAACCCCAATATTTTCTGAATACGTGCAAGTGCACGCACCAGTCAGGAACGGCCCTGGTTATCTGTCATGTTTGATTAACTACATTAACGTACAGATTTTTCGAAAAAGGGTCAAATGGATCCCGACAAAAACAACAATCATTAATTTAATCATTAAGTGAAGTCAGAAAAGAAGACGCATAAAATATTTTTAGAAAGCGTATTTTTCCAATCACAAGAAAAGTCACATGACTTAATATATCTGAGTCCTAGACCAGCGATTTTCAACCTGTCACGGCACATAAACTAATTACTAAAATTCTTCGGCACATGAAGTTTTATATATTTTTGCCGATCTGACGAGAAAGGGATAATTTTGATTGAAAGGGATAATTTGATTTGATTGAGAAAGGGATAATTTTGATTTGAAAGGGATTAATTTTGACAAAAAATAATAGTGATTACCAACACTTTTGGCTACAAAGCGGCTTTTAAAAATCTTTTCGAAACAATTTGTTCGAAACAGTTCAAACTTCGCAATAAAAATAATGCCCAAAATTATTTGCATAGATATTATTTGTGAACACACTTTTCAAAAGATCAAAACTAAACCGTTTAAATGAAATAAATCATACACAATTACAGCTTTAATATTTCTAGCCCTACAAGTAATTTCGACGAGATATTTCGTCCATCAAGATCTGACCAATTTTGCTAACGACGAGATATCTCGTCATCAAGATATTGTCGATTTTTTATGATGACGAGATTAGATTGGTTTTCTTCTAGTGACGAGATATCTCGTCGAGACAACCATCAGGGGGTTAAGGCGCACCAGTGCCATTCTGGCTGCGCACCAGTATTGGAAATCGCTTCTCAAGACATTGTAGCACGGGCCCGCCTATCTCTTTCCCCCATTAGCTACGATTCAGGTTTTATCGAGTTTAATTGAGTCGTTTATTAACTGAAAAAATAAAATCTTTATTTTGAGTTGTCACTTTCTTCGAGAAGCGTATCTTATTCAATGCCATTATTTCAAATACCCGAATTCCTCATTTCCTTATCAAAATGTCAAATTATGATACACCAAGATACGATCTTTTCCCCGTTTTAAAAACCTATTTTTATGTGACAGAATAGCTTGACTTCGCAACTCGAAGTCAAGGTACCTCACCAAAACAATGAGTCACTTTCAGCTGTGACATAACTTCACACCGATTGCTTATTTAAATTCGGAGAGCGAGCCGAGAGCGTTATTTGATACCTGGATCGGTCTGTTTCGTCGACTATACTTTATATTTAATGACGCCTTGTCAACTCTAATTAAATTATAATGTGGATTCGGGATGGCTTTGGACGCAAAACAGGTAGCCCATAGTTCTTTCTGCCTTGGCCTTCGAAACCGATGAACGATTTTCGTGATTGGATTTAATTTTTACCTCTTTCGGAAAAGCACATCTGGCTTGTATCATGTTACTTCAATTTGCGATCACGGGATAATGGGTTTCTAAGAACAAAAACATTTTATGGAGGACAACATGTCTGTTTTTTGTCGCAGAAACAAGGATAAATGGATGGATTTTTGGGATTTATGGCGCAAGGTCCAAACAAAACGGACAAGCTGCTTCAGACGCAGGAACAAGATTTGGTGTTCCGCATTTTGAGTCATTCTGATCTTGTTTGCTGTGATGTCTTTTGAGTCACCACCAATCACCATAGAAGAGGACGAGATGCAGGGCCCCATCACTTCATGGGCACACTGGAACTCATGATTTAAGGCCCAGTGAAAAATTTACTTAGAATAGATTAGTACTTTGATTACTTTTTGTTAATTCTGATTCATTTGTAGTTAAATTTTTTATTTCGATTAATTTAATTTTTTTACAATTATTTCAAATGCCCGACTGCTGACCCATTCTTCATTCAGCACTACAAGCTATGAACTACTTGGGAAGGAGCACGCAGTGTGTAAGCCGCTGTTACAATTAGCAGGGATGATTACCAACATCTATTAGTTTCAAACTGTAATTCAACCGGTATCTAATGGGTGGCAGACAAGCGCTGGAACCACTATACCAGAAAGGTGGCACATACAATTACGTTTAAATAAGCTCATAAAAATTCTTTCAAGGTTATATCGGGTTGTTTCAGATGGTTGATTGGGTTTTATGGCTCAAGGACTATATTTGGTCAAGTTGCGCCAAACAACGTCAAGTAAATATGCGTACACATACAAGGAAAGCTTTATCGACTCAAAAGAGAGGTAGGTATGTAAGTACTTGAGTTTAAGTCGTACCGCCGGGTATTGGTCTGGGTGACGCCTGAGCTGGCACCCCACTCTCCAAACTTTCCCACCACGCCAACGTGAGGACATTTGAGGCCACGATAGATTTAAGGTGCCCCCACGTACTCAGTGGTCTTTGGTTGGAGGTTTGATCCTAGACCGTCGCCAATAGCCTGTTGTGTTCCAATGCGACATTAATTCAATTACTTATCTATCTGTCAAGCTAAGTATAGGTGGAGGTAGTGTTTCAGCGTCGATACGTTTTCTTGTACGTATTTTAGACGTGAAATTACTTGGCTTGTTTATCGAATACAATTTCAGCCCGTGGCAAATAAAAATTCCAAAGAATAAATTTCGAAATTATTCTAGCTGATTGAACAACACTAATTAGATAAAACGACAATAAACTGCACTTTCAGGTAATCCAGATCTGTACACAGGAGAGCATACAGCAGAAGTAAAATATTCGCATACCGTCTGGTGTGTTTACACTGAAAATCTTACAGCAATAGCCCGTTGTGTTGCTCCAGTGCGACGTTATTTCAACTACCTACCTCATATAATTACAACTATTAGGGGTAGGTATTTGAATATACGTCGCATTTCAGCAACACACCGGGCTATTGGCGTACCTACCCTCCCACAAAGTTGATTTTAAGTTATTTTTCATTTTTCGGAACCAGCGCCATCGCGCTGATTCGAAATTTGAACTTTTTATAGAATCAAACACTACACAAATAAAAGTGAAAAACAGTGACACCAAAGTTAATTCAAGTTGGTCAAATGGATAATATAAGCAAACTCTGAAATTAAGCATACGTTAAATCTGTTCATGTTTCTATCCCTTCCCATAAGAAAGGGTAGGTAGGTATTTAATTAATGTTGCACTGGAGCAACACAACTGGCTATTCCAATAAGAAAGGGGTATTAAGGTCATACATTCAGTAGCTATTGCAGAAAACAGTTTTTAAACTTATTTACTCCTTCCAAACGAAAACTTTTTTTAATGGTCATGAAATTCCAAGATAAGGTAAGGTTGTTAATTATCGTCGCACTGGAGCAACACACAACGGTCTATTGGCGACGGTCAGTGATCGATCCCCAAGAAAAAGATACGAGGACAACACCGCGTAATTTTGAGCCACGGTCTGATGACTAGGACAACATCTGAGCTGGCACCCCACTCTCCAACGGAGAACGGAGAACACCTCCAAAGAACGGATGACAACTCCTAAGAACAGGGTCGGAACAGTTTGAGAGCAGGAATCGATTACCGAAGTAATTGATTCCTGCTCTCAAACAGAAAGTAGTCTCAGAGTAGGGAGTAGTTTATGGACAGAGAACGGACGAATGAATCAACAGGAAACAGAGTGAGTCAAGAACTGAAGGATGAACAACCGTGTTTTGGACAGCATAATTTAGAAAATATGAAAATTTTTAGCGAACTTAGAAAATTCAAGAAAAGAGAAACTACTTTCTTTGCAAAATTCCCAAACATCGAAGAAAAAAATTTGCAATGTTTCTTTTTACAAAAAGAACGGAGAACAGGCTTTTGTGAAAAGTGAGAACAGGTTGTTACCCGTTCTTTTTGAAGAACAGGTGAAAAAGAACAGGTTGTTCTTTTTTCCCCCATCCCTATGTTAGGGCAATCCGTTCTTCGCCGCTTCCTCTTCTCCCGATCGTTTTCTACGTAGAAAAAAAGTGCCGTGATTGTTGGCGTGTACGACTATTGATCGTACTTTGATTTCTGATGAACTGCCAAATCAATCAACTCTGATCAACGGTAAACCCCGTAAAAGATAAGCCCACCTGCTCCAAGAGGTCATCTATCAAAATCCCCTTCTCACTAGTGGACAATCCACCCCGACGAAATACCGCCAATGAATCAGACATCAAAGACTGCCAAATACGCCGGTACCAATGAGCGCTTTCCCCTCACGGGGATTCACATTCCTTCTACGCACTTTCTCACTGCTAACCCGTGAGAAAAACTACCAAGCGCTCAAAAGTTGACGCAAAGGCAGTACACAACATAAAATATACACTCAAAAAATTAGATAATAAACAAATACTTAAAAATTAACCCAACACTTCTAAAAAGTTTCTGAAAAAGAAATAGACCCATCAAAAAATTAAGAATACACTTTTTGGGAAATCGTTCCATCCACAATTAAATTGACACGAGCTAAAACCATTAAAGAAAGGCTTCTATTTTATTAAAATATGACGAATGTAATTGAAATTAGTATGAGATCCCTAAAACTTAGTATTGATTTAGAAAAGTGAAAAATGATCACTGAGGGTGTAAATCAGTGATTCTCAACCACTGTGCCGCGAGATTCTTGAAGTGTGCCGCCACTGCGAACATTCAGAAGAATCAATTAATTCGTTCTGGATTAATCTTAGATACGATTGTCCCACAATCTCAAAAAGCCTTAAGTGTGCTATTACAATTTTCCACATCTTATTTGTGCGAATTCGGATTTTCGGCTTTGACCAACATAAAAACGAAAAAAAGATCCAGACTTTTAAATCTGGATCACGAAATGAGAATATTATTATTATTTTTACGCCCAAAAATATACGAAAATAAAGTTATCAAAAAACACCAAGCTCAAATTTCGCATTAAATGTAATTTATCATTAAATAAACATTTTGTTTACTTTGTAATGGAATTTCATTTTATATTTCATTGAAAATTATTATCGTATGCTATTTTTACAAAATATATTTTAGGTACATCAATCAATTAACCAAGTAAAATTCCTTTAAATATATCTTATTGTTAGTGTGCCGCCAAATTTTTAAATTATTAAAAGTGTACCGTGACAAAAAAAGGTTGAGAATCACTGGTGTAAATATTTTCGCACAAGTTCTAAAATAATACGACTAGATCAAAGGTAGACAACTTTATAAGCGCTGCGTGCCGTATTGAGTGAGATTGTGAACAAAAGCTGTCTATGTGTATTAGTTTTAAGAAAGGGGAAGGTGTTGAATGAGGAAAAAGTGACAACATAATGTATTTATAGAGGGAATTACTTCTTAAATATCAATATGGCACACTTCATTTTTTCACACGTGAGAAGCTTTTTCTATTTCCCTAAATGTAGATGGCGCTAGTGTTTTTGTGGTAGAACGTGCTTCCTATACACATATTCCTTTATTGTGTGACCAGAAGTACAATCCTTGTCTTCCTGTGATTTGTTTGATTACACTGAAAATCCTTTCATAGATTATATACAAAAAGTAACTTTTTGACACTTGAACCTTCAAACATGTTGGTCATGAATGCGATATGGTAAATGCAATGCGATGGTATTTTGAGAAAAGAAAGTGCGACTTAGTTATAATACAAACACTACTTTATTGCATGAGATCTGCGAGATTCTACACTGACTACGCCTATTCTGCGAGTGCTAGATGTCAAAAGAACAACTGTTCTTTTATTCTAGTTGGTACTTATTCCTAGTAAATGAACATCGATAGATGACAATGCATGAATTCTGATACGATTAAGAATATGAAAGATTGGGTGCGATTACAGAAAAGAACATGAATAAAATACAAATATTTTACAATTCAGAATGAGGCGTTAACAATTCAGTACAACTGTTTGTATATATGACATTACTTCAAAACACAATTAGAATAAAAAATTTACATTTTTGTGTGCATTTTTTAGATTTCGTTTCTTTATTTCTATTTTCAAAGAATATATGAATTACAAATATCTGTTCGAAACACAAAAACAAAATTGAATTTTCTATTTATATCCAGTGTCTCTGAATTAATTATGAGTAAAAATTGACAGATTTTTAGCTGCGAATTTGGATGGTGTAGAAAGTTTTTTATTAATTTATTAAAGCAAATTTGATTTGAATTTATACAAATGAAGAAACATTTTCAGTAGCTCCCTTTAATAATCCTCATTTCTCCTTAATAATGCTATTCAATTATCATAGATGAAAAAATTACAATTATAATTAGAATTTCTTTCTGCAACTAAGCTTTCAAAACAAATTTCCTCCAACATGAGAATATTTTCTGTAGAGCTGAATATAAATTGTTTAGCTGTAGAACGTTCTTCCTGTACGTATTCCGTATTGGGAACCGGAAGTAAGATAATCGTCTTCCGATAGGTTATGTGTTTGCACTGAAAATCCCTCTCCAAGCTATTTTGTGAGTTTGAAAAGAAAAACAGGACCAAACAATTATTTTTATCGATGTGTAATGATAATATTCATGAAATTCTTTTATGTTTGATGCAAAAACTTTCAAATATAAGTATTATCTTTAAATGGAGTACATACGGATAATTTATTAAAATAACAAATCAAAGTTTATTTTCAATCTTCATATAAATATTCACTCATAGTGAAATATTCATGTTCTAGAAAATAAATAGATCGAAGTTGTATTATAATTGTAGATATTCTATTATAAAATACAATTTTTAATATATAATCGCTTTTAAGTTATTCAAATTACACCTTGTACTTAAAATTATAAAATATATAAATATATTTTATTCATTTTTAGTTTAATATCAAGTTTTATTGTGATCTGGCAACGTTAGAATAAAATATATTTTATTTTCACCGTAAATTTAAGATTTATAGAATACTTTTCAGACTTAATTTGGGCACGATTTTTTATTCTTAAAGTCTTGAAGAATTACTATCTCGAATAATTTTGCTCAAATGTATAAATTCAGGTGGTAAGTACTATCAATTGTAAAATTTATACACTCTTAAAAAAATTCAAATTTGGAATCTAGGAAATATTTGAAGCTTGTTATTAATTTATAAATAAATCGTTAGCCCCTAAGATAATGGATATGAGTATTAATAATTTGGAAATATAAATATGAAATACTTATTGGTTTAGAATAAATTTTTGAAAATCTAATGGAAAATATCACGATGTTTCTTACCTTCAATAATTTAGGAATGAAGTGCAAATGAAATAGAAATAATAATTTTTAAATATTAAATTTTGATTATCCAGAACTTTTAAAGTGTTCTTTAGTTCGAGCTTGTTTAAAAAATACGCGCATAATTTGACTGATAATAATTTGTATAACAATAATTAATGGCCATCTTATATTAGTGTAATAAAAAATGAAATTCGTTTCAACTGCATCACAGCGTAAAAATCTACACATGCTTAGCTTTTGTACTAGCATAGTATCGTATATACAGTGAGCAAAAAAGTTTCCGTACGCATTTACTATTTGAAATAAATTGCTTTATTATTTGCAGAATATAAATATTGAAGAAATAAAAATTGGGGGAAAAAAGATGAGCATAATTGCATAGACAGTTTCTATTTTATTTAAACAAAAAATATTAATATGATTTAAGGCATAATTCACAATAATACAAAAATGTGGAAAATATAAAGCAAAAAAGTCTCCGTACGATGAAAAATATTTCATTAAACGTTATTTCTCTCCTATGTTTCATTTAATGGTCAGTTGAACCTGCTTTTGCTTTAATGACCTCTCAGAAGTTTAGGCACGACTCCCACAAGTTTTTTTGTTGTTTCTGGAGTAATTTTCTTTCAGACGTCCAGAATGGCACTTTTCAGGTTATCTTTGCTACTGGTATCATAATTTTTCAGTTCACGACCGATTTCTTTCCCTAAGTGTTCCATGCGGTCCATTTAAATCAGGAGACTGGTGCTGTGTGAAGTTGCTGCGACATATGGTAAAAGTATCATTCTTTACAGAACGTTGCAGTGTATTTTGAATAATAGTTTTGGCTATTATCAGACTTTATATAATTTAATTGTACGAACATACGTTTATAAATCAACGCAATCAAGATTACCAATTGCTATGCCCAATCAAACCACTACACAAATATTTATAAAAATTAATTATGAATCCTTGAAACTCCGTAGTCTAGAGATACTCCAATACGTAAGTGTTAGGAAAACTTTACTAATGGTTTGGAAATGCTAATTAATTTAATTCCAAGAATAATTAATGTTGATAAATTTATTGATTTTATTTAAAATTAATTCATTGATGGATGAATGAAAGGACCATTTTAATTTCTGCTTTTGTTTCGAAATTTTTGCTTTGAATGATCGAAAAGCGTTCTGAGGGGTTTTTTGCTATGTCCAGAAGAAAATAATTAAAAAATACTCAGAAGAGAAAATGTTTCAATGTTTTTAACTTCTAATTACTTCTAAAAAATTGTTTTCTAAATTCAGTGCTTAAATAAATAATTAAATTATTCATAATCTTGGATGAAGTCTTAAAACAAATTCACGGTTTTTGTTGGTTTCAGTAAAAATTTTGATTAGTTAACAAACCCTGTTAACCTAATAAGAGAGTGTGAGAAAGTTCCTGTAGGATAAATATCAATTATTCATTACAATTTTGGTATGATGTTCAATAAATCACACATTCTTACAAGGGATCAGGTATAAAAAATACGAAAAATAACTTTTATATAGTTCCTTTTAAAAGGAAACTTCCAATCGGAAATATTTCTCAACTTCTTAGTCAAACAAATATCATGTTTCTAAAATGAAATATTCGTAAAGTTATACAAACTTATTTTCTTTGACTTAAATCACTTTGACTGCTATCTTGGCAAAGCGTTTTTTGAGAAAAAAATACTTCTGTAAGGGACTGCTCGTGGAATATATCAATGATTTCAACAACGTGCAATCTCATTTTCTCGCATTGGAAATGTCCTGAATGTTTTTGGCATAATGTTGCGATTTTAAATGTATGACATTTCTATAAATATTCTCCTTTGAAAAATGGGAAGTGTTCAGTTTGATTAATTAGACCTGGAAAATATTTTTCTAACTAGAACTTTCTTGATTCAGGGCTCGTATAAAAAGTTAAATTTCGAATTTCATACATTTACAAATAAGGAATCGAACGCCTATGGAAAAGTTTTTTGTTTTACTAGTACAAAGGGGGCGTTAGTATTTTACTGGTCTCTCTCAAACTGTGTTTTTCGAATGCGATTTCCCTGTCGTGTGTAGTATATTAAAAATTGTAGCCAAACATCGATAAATGAAATTAGTTCTTAACGTGAAGAATTTTTCATCTCTGGTAGTTTACTTATTTTTACACTGAAAAAGTTTCTCATAGACGATTTTAACAATTTTTTCTGATAGGAAGCATGCTTTAACGACAGACTTGTTAAAAAGTTAACCTTAACTTGTATTTTGATTCACCAAACACACATTGTTATTCTGAGAAAATTCTAACGAAACCTTTTGTTTTGTTTTAATCTTGGAAGATTTGCAAACATTATTATTGATCTATTAAAATATTTTTGCGTTTATTTCAAAATGCGACTAAAATGAAACACTATATAGTACTTATATAACCAGGAGAATTTTGTAAAATCTGTTTCATTGTAAAAATCTCATAGGTCTAAAAACCGAAATGGCTTTCAGTTTCCCCCACTTTTGTCTTCGCTTTGCAAGTATTCATTAAAGTGCATGTACTACAGGGTTTTAGAAAAGTACGATAAAAGCACTTGAGTCTACATAAAATTTCACTCAGCATTTAGCCACCAAATTTTTACGGGATTGTCGAAAAACGACCAAAACAGAACTCAAGCTTATAAAGAACTCTTTAATTAGATTTTTTAAATTGCGCTGAGATCAATTGTTTAAATGAAGCGAAAACAACTAAGATAATTGTCAATACATAAGATCAAGTATTAGTTTTAAAGTGATCTAAGAAAAATTTAAATTTATTATTAATACTTTAAATTGTAATGTAGTAAGTACGCTGATTTTCAACGGCTTGAGGTGAAAAATGAAAAAGAACAGATTGGTCAGTATCTACTGTTTATAGTATCACCAATCAGTCGAAAATTCTAAAGAAAATCAACTGCTATTTAAGTTGAATTAGCAACATTAACAAACCCTTTAAAATTTAAGATCAAAATGCGACAAAATCTTTGATAGCGTAGTACAAAGAGAGCAGCTTTATTTAGTCATATGCCCTTGAAGCGTTGAAAGGACTATAGAAAACTAAGTAAATAATTGATATAATTTAATGGCTTAGAGAGATATCTAAGCGGAGAAGAAAAAAGGCTAGATAAAATTCTATTGATCATAAATATTTAATTAACAATAACTTCTTTTTAATAAAATAATAAATTTCAAAGCACCCATAATTTTATTTTCAGAGAACTAAAATTTGTATTTCTGTTAAAAGCATATGACAGTCATTTTTAATTAGCCGTAAATAACATCACTTCTTTCAAAATTTACTTACTATTAAAATCAATGTTTACTAATGAAAACAGTAAAATGATAGATAGAATTAACGATAATTCATAGATTTTGTTTTCGAGAATGTCTGTCTAGTTCATTTTTATCAAAAGACAAACAGGAAGCGTAGGCACGGTTCCAATTCGATGTCATTGTTTTAATATAGATTGGCGCCTCTTCAACAAGTTACGAAACTTGCACTCGCGAAATATTTCCCATAAAACCGATGTAAATGGGTGTTAATGTCTCAGACAGAAAGATTTGGAAACGGCAGAAATTAGATGCATTTATTAAGAAGAAATAGGCGAAACACACACAAGAAAGTCCTCAACCCAGATCTGGTACACAAGAAACAATTATATCGAAATAATATATTTAACCTTTTCCCCCAAGCTCACTTCTATTCAATCAACTTGGTGAAGTACAGAGATTATTAGGCAAATTTATATTGGATTTTCCATGGAATGTATTTGAAAATTTCTAAGCTATTGATCTATAGATGGTGGTACTGTAGAGTACCTGTCACGTGGTTACCCGAAAACCTATTTGCAATTAGCGTAGGTATTTCTAAAGTGTGGTTTCGTTGTGAAACCACATCACTTGAAAGGGTTAAATGCATTTGAATTCCCAATGCTTTGAGAAAACATGCTTTTTTACAAAAAATGTGAAATTAAAATGTTAGTTTTTATGTTAGAAATTAAACATGTATTGTTTAAAAAATTTATTAGAGGTATTTTCAGTGTAATAAACCAGACAGAAGACGTTGATTTTGCTTCCTTATAATCCAAATTCTCTTGGGCATGCCATATCGGGGTTACCTGAAAATATAGTTAATAGACGTTTAGATGACTTTTGTTTTAATATAATTGGCGTTAATCAATAAACTATCGTTTTCAAATTGGGAAATTATTCTTTGGAATTTTTACAGGCGACGTACTGAAAACGTATTCGAAAAGTAAGCCAAGTGACATCACATTCGGAATATGTACATGAAGCACGTTCTACCACAAAAATACCACCGCCACCTACATCTAGCTTGACAGAAAAAGCTTCATGTCTGAGGGCTGCTATAGCCCGAACACTTGCGAAATAGCAACGTTAGTAGCATGAATTTTTAAAAATAGCGAAAACGTTTCCTCTTAAATCCTATTTTAGTAGCAATTTTATTGCTCAGATGCAAAATTAATCGGCTAAAGAGCAAAATGTACTAACTAAGAAATATAGATGTGAGATCTCATCAAGAAATTTAGATTTCAAAATTAAAAAACTAAATATTTCTGAATTAGGGTTTCATGACAATCTAGCTACCACATATTCCTATGTTTTTATTTCATGGTTGCCACGGCTTGGTGCCAGAACTTCGAAATTGGCAACCTTGGAAAATTTTCCCCCAAAAGAAAAATCTGGAAAATATTGTTGCCTGTCCGCTATTAGTTAAAAAAATGACTCAATTTTAGTTGACCTTTGGTGTATTTTCAAAACAGTCGCCACAATTTTGAAAATAGAAGCTTTTGAGACTTTTGCTTAAAAAGATACCCCTAGTTGCCAAGGTTGAAACATTGTTGCAAAAGTCACCTTTTAGTCGCCTGTGGCAGTCCTGCGTTTGAATCATGAGTACCATTGTGGAACCATCAATAACGACTCTTAGTTTTCCTAAGTTTTCTAGCCCTCTGCGCTTCACAAGATTTCCGAGAAGTGTTGTGTTGCTTTTATCCAACAACACACATAATGACACCACATCTATTGGTTGAAAGAACCACAGGAAAACATTTTATTGGTTGAGAAAGTCAAAACTGGTTAGAAGTCATGCAACGAAGACTCTGTTGCAGAACGGATATATACGTATAAACCCTTCAGAGGGTTAAATATAATTTTCTTTTATTATTTTATGATTGTATTTTTTAAAACCGAAGTAGCTATTTTATCTTCGTGTTGATAATATTTTACATAACTCGACACATTTAAATTTTTGTTTAATTGCATGTGTAATAGTATGGAACTCCTAGCTAATCTGTTGTCCTGGTCCAAGTACAAGTTAAAGCGATGAACAACTCAAAATTAATAAAAGTGTGTTCCCTTTTTACAATGTCTAACGTCTACCCCTGTAGCCCTTGGGTCTAACTAAAACCGCAGTACCATGACATCAACGAAACTGTACCTCTCCTCGTGAGCTCTGCTTGTCAGTGTTAAGGAAAACTATCAACCACTAATGAGAATTTAGGTGGGTAATTTACAGGTACTGAGTACACCGTAATTTTCAAACTCTAGTCTGATTTTTAGTGGCAGAATTCAAGTAATTCTTACGCCAAATCCTTTTTAAAAATAGCCCAAGTACTTTTTTCATCGTCACGAAAAGTGAACGCTCGAATCCTTGCTTAATAAATTTCTTATGCTATGGGATAGATGGTTTTGGAAAAGATATTGACAAAACCGCAGATGGGAAAATCATTACTCAAGGAATGACATTACGAAAGGACTATCTGTGGGTCAATCTCGTCAGTACTAAGGAAAATATGTACTATATTTAAAAACCGGTAATAATAAGTTGCGATCGGTAATTTACCAGTATTGACTAGTCTGTAATTTTGAAACTCTAGTCTGATTTTAGTTAAATTCAAGTAATTCTATGAGATAAATCTTTTTCTAAAATACTCCAAGCATTCATTCTATCGTCACGGAAACGGGTAGACATTCTTGCCTAACTAACTTACGCTATAGCTGTTGACAAAACAGCAGGTGTAAAATGACTATACAATGAATAAGACGCAACACTGGTCTTTAACCTCATTATTTCGTAAGATTGCCTTAAAATATTATAAGCAAAAACATCCATTGAAAGATTGCTAGTAAAATAAATTCGATTGCTTCATCTGTGAGAAATTGTATTACTTTAGTCATGCTTTTTAAATATCGCTTTAAAAGTAGATTGTTAGTCTTAATTTCTTAGGTTTCTTTATGCATTCTAAAAATCTGTACATAAAATTTAAACATTAAATTTGGGTTCAGAAATTTCTGTCAAAGTTCTTCCTTTCTGTTAAGACATAAGCTGTTGAATATCGGAAAAATGTTTTCAGTACATAAATAAATACAAATGAATCTCCAAGAATTAAATATCCATGTTACATAATTAGCCAATTTATTAAAATGCACTAATTCTAAGAGAATTTGTGTAATGAACCTTTAAAATGTTTCGGATTCTTAGACCATTTAATATTGCTAAGATTGAATAATAATTCGAAATTTAATTCATACTCTTCCAATTGTGTCCTGTGTTTGTAACAAATACATGTGTGTAGAAATCTATATAAATAAGAATGGAGTGTATCTTTGTACATTGAATATTTTCGACCCTTTTCAAGTTTTCTATCCGTTTGGACCCTTCTGATGCAAAATCAGTCTCTTGCGCGTCTGGTGTCTGTCTGTCTGTATGTGTGTGCCCGTACTACGTTCAAACAGTTTAATATATTTTCATGAAACCTTGCATACTGTGAGTTCTTACATTCATTTAGTGACTGAATTTGGTTGCGAAAGTCTGTCCGTCTTCCCGTTCTATGTTCGATTTTGTGTATGCGTGTTTATACAAGTATCACATAAGATTTGTTCAACATATTTTAATTTAATATTTTATGTTTGATACATCATATCTTTGTGTAGTGAATGCATCATCTGAAATTTATTTACTTACATATTAAGTTTCACGTTAAAACATCTGAGTAACTATACTTAAATCAACCATAATTTGGTAGTTTTGGAGTAGCTGGAAGGTAGATTGAGCATTGCAATTACTTGGATTGTTTTACCGGTACTGCTGAAAACTCAATTATTTTTCTTAACTATTTTTATGGAATTTAAATTATAATATATTTTTGTATTTTAAGCTTTATTTATTTCCTTTGCAAACTATAAAGTATTTCCGAATATTTGGGACCGACGATAATTTGCAACTAAACGAAAATTCGCGTTCGTTTTCCACGTGCAATGTTATTTTCTGTTTCTTTCGCTTGGAATTAATTTCGTATTTTTAAGTTTTCTCTAATTTTTAGTTGTAAGTTGTGGCAACTGTGCGAAATCAAGAGATAAAAAGAATCACGAATTTATATCTTTAGAAATTTTTCCCGCCAACTTTTATTTCGTTGTAATTCTGTTTTCTGTTATTTTTTGTTTTTAATATTTATTATTTTAATAAACTTTAATTCTCCTTTTCATCACACGCACCACTACCGAAAAGTATTTGATTTAAAGTGGCATATAAGTTAGAATAAAGCAAATTTTAAGTGGAATTTTGTCATTATTGAAAGAACATTAATGTTAAAAAAATCCGAACTAGGACTTTTGAAATATCACAAATTCCTTGTCATATAGTGACAGAAGGTCAGTGGCTTATTTTACGAATTGAAGCTATACTTAAGCAACTTATATAAGGAAAGTTTTCTTAAAATAATAATTTTTTAGAAGAAACTATAAAATCGATTTACCATTTAAAAAAGTGGTAATAGGTTACCTTTGTACCAAGACATTCAATTTTAAAACAGGTTCTTTTGTTATTGCACACGTGCCGCAAAACGGAATTTTTAAGAAAAACGCGTATCCACTTTTAAACAAACTTAGTGATAAATAAATATCTTATCAAATTAATTTGTCATCTTTCCCTTAACGATGGCGAAATTTGAAACTCGCAAACCTGGTTCAAGAGTGTACCTTTAGCACGGGTGCGATATATGTTAAATGCATTACATGGATGGATATGTATGTTAGGAGTTTTGTCCAAAGTAGGTTTGTAGAAATTATAAAAATGTTGAAAAGGTGTTAAAAAATTATTTTAATCACACTTAAATGATTTGGCATTTTTCTACGAAAGAGGAAAGTGATTATTTTCTGGTCACTTCCAATATATAGTAAACCAATTCAACCCAAGTGAGGTCGGGCAATTTTGCTAGTTACAAATAATTTCGGAAAGAAAATCTATAATAAACTGTGTCCCTAATAGATCAAGGGATTTTGAAATTTGTGTCAAAATTGTCTCTTCACACACCTCTTTTCAAGAGGGAAAAAGACCCATAAGACAATATGCCAATCATAATTCAACTGGATTATGCGTTTTGATATTAGCAACAGCTCTTAATGTTACTAAAAATTTTGTCTGAATCGTATAAAACTAATATTTTGTACAGAGATCTGATGAGTTAAGAACGTAAAATTTGATATGTATATGTATCTGCCAAAGGGATTAGATATGCATAAATGGGGAAGGAGAAACTAAAAATGGATTATATTTTATACCTATTGATTTGTGCTTGTCATACTCCCAATCTGAACTACCACAACTCGTCTAATTTACTATGTACCGGAAATAAGAATTGTATATCGCAATTCTTCGAGAAGATATCATGCAGCGTAAAGATGCGCGTGAGCTTAATTTCAATAGAAAACGTTTCAGGATAAATAAAAAAGTACACAAATAAAAATCAGTTAAAAATTATGTTCCCAAATGTGTGATTGTAGGTGAGAACTTTTGAACACGCATCAAAAACAAGTTCATATCTTTACACAGTTATTTAGAAATGATGATTACATTTGCAACACATGACAAAGTAATGAATGCACTATTCAAAATTCTTACCAGCCATGATTGCAAAAATTCGGGGGAGGGTAGTTGAATTAACATCGCACTGGAGTAACACAACAGGCTATTGGCGACGGTCCGGGATCAATCCCGAAGGAAAGATCCGAGGCCAACACCTCGTGATTTTGAGCCAGGGTCAGATGACGAGGTCACACCTGAGCTAACACCCCACTCTCCATACTTCCACACCACGCCAACATGAGAACATTTGAGGCCACGGCAAATTTAACGTGCATCAGCCCCCCAGGTACCCGACTGTCTTTGAAACGAGTTTCGAACTCGCAACCCTCCATTTGCTAAACTGCTACTCTTCCAACCGATTTACCACGGCCCTGCAAAAATTCGGTTAGTTTTTAGAATAACTAATTGGGGCATTCCACTGTCACGTACGGGACAATCACACATATTGTTTTCCCTTGTAATGGCTAAGAAAGCTGATCCCAAATTTTTGGATATTTGAGATGTCCCATACTTGATGGCTTGATATCAGCATTTCTTAATAGAAAGACATACCCAAATATTTGGGATAAGTTTATTTGAAGGGAACATAGTTTAAGCTCAAAAAAGTTTTTGGTTGATAAAGAAATTTAGATACAGAAATTTTAATGATTAAAATATATGTGGTGATTGTCCTATACGTGACAGTTGAATGTCCCTATTACCTTCGTAGTTGGGAAATTTCCCGTTTATCTATTCGAATGAGCTATGCAAAAAATGACAACTCCAAAATGACAAGTTTGCTTCCTATAATTTTATATCTGAAGTTTCTTCATAATTAGCCACATCATTGATCAAAGACATGACAACTTAGACGCTAATGCGTTTGTTTCCGTAATGGTTCTTTCAAAGCTTTTTCTCATTCCAATGCAAAGGATTTTCTTCATTCATTACATTACTCTTTTAATTTGGATTTAATTGCTTACTTAGATGCCTTTGTAACTTGTGATGTGAGATGTAAAAAGTTGTAGTGATGATTGATTACGAGTTGTTCGCGCTTATGAGAGTTAACTGATCTTAATCTAAATTCGGTAATCACAATTTCTTGGGTATGAATGTCAAACTACTTGAAATAAAGAAACGCATGAATTTGTTCATTGTTGATTAAATACAGATACTTATTTTTTATATTGACTATCATGTGGTTTCATAAATGTATGAGAGGCTTTTCTCTGCAAACTAAATGTAGATGGCGCTTATGTTTTTGCGGTGAAGCTTGTTTCCTGTACTTATTCTGTATTGGATAACAGAAAGTAAAATCTTTGTCTTCCGGTCGTTTGTTTAGATTGAAAAGTCCTCTCATTGGGGAAAATGAACGCACGCATGAATAGGTCTTCTATTTATTAATCTTATTTCAAAAAATATTATTAAATATTTATAAAAAGTATGTCATGCTTAATTACTTTTCTTGATTGCTAGAGAATTTTGAACTCACTTTAGCAGATTTATGAATGTTACATTACGTATTTCTTTTTTTGAAAAAAAAATTTAAAGACGAAATTATCAAATACTGTTATTTATAATAAAAAGCAGTACAATAGTTGTTTTCAATAAAATATATTAATCATGCTCTAAAAGTATTTAATGGTTTTTTGGTATACTAGTCAGTTAAATATATTTTAATTAAGTGAAATTCGAAAAGGATGTTATGTGACTTTATGTTAGTCCCATCTCCTTTAGTTATGGAGATGGAAAAGCATTTCATTTTTAAAACAACGTAAAATGACATTTTTTAAGTATTAGTTCAATATACTTCCGATCAGAGGGTTTTTTCGTGATTGATCCCGGAACGTCGCCAATAGTCCATTGTGTTCCAGTGCAATGTAAAAAATTTAGATTCCTAATTATCAAGGACTTCCCCCATTTAATCTATTGTTTTCGCTTTATCCAACAGTTTAAGCGAAGTTTTACCCGAATTTAGTATTCACTACTAAAGTCGGGTTACTTGGAAGTAAATAGTAGTAAATACTCGTTCAAATATTAAAAACTTCGTCTGTAATACACTCGATATATCGTGCTTCTTGGGCGACACGAAAAAGCGCGATAAAGCGATAGCCGGGTAAACTTACTTGCTGTCCCGTAGCTCTAATGTTCTCACCATAAGATCGAAATACTTTTAGATATCGATGGTAGGAGGAGTGGTTTCGTAGTCAAGAGGAGCCTACCCTCCATTCACACAGTGTCAATTGTTCACTCAACAATATCTCATTCCTAGCCCCCAGGCTTCGACTCTCCACTTTAGGTTTAACCCTCCAAGTGGTTTCGACGAGATATCTCGTCTATCAAGATCTGACCAATTTTTCTAATTACGAGATATCTCGTCATCAAGATATCATAGATTTCTTAATGATTACGAGATCAAGATCTGGTCAGTTTTCTTCTACTCACAAGACATCTTGTGTATTAAGATATCGTCAGTTTTGCTAATGAACGAGATTTCTGGTTGAGACAACTACCAAGACGGTTAACCTAGTTTCCACAAACAACGATACACGAAACAAGCGATCTTCTGAGCTCGTAATTCTAAAGAAAAATGGAGACCTCTGTTGTTTGTAAACCGAAAATTCATTGGGAATCAGTGAAAAAGAGCGACATCGGGATAAAACGAGGATTTACTGTATTTACAATGCATAAAAATAGATTGCATTTAATTTTTTTCCTTTCTTGTGTTTATGAATCCTTTCGGAAACAGAAAACGACTTTTAAGCCGTAGGTCCTAGTGTAATAGCCCTCGTGTAGCGAAAATGACTGTAAAGTGACAGATCAAACAGAAACATTCTCGGCATGATCCTGTGGCAGTACTTTATTTTATAGACAGTGACAGGAAAGAAAATTTGGCATTAACGTTTGCTGAGCCGAACCAGCATGAAATCTTTAGGACATATGACAAATTGTCTCTTGGCGTGGGAGTAGTCAGCTGGAAATGTATTACCTTATTGAATATTTCATGTCATGCAGCGTTCACCGCAAGGTTGGTTATTTCAGCAATTACTTCTTCAATAATATCACGCATTCTCTTTTCAATTCTAGTTTTTGCATCATTTTATTAAAATCAGTTATGGGGAATTGGTATCTACAATTTTCACAAATATAGATCTTGATATTTTGAGTTTTGGATGGTCTATTTAATGCCTTTTCAAATTGTACTATATTTTTGTTTCAACTCCTATTACTAGTTTTAAAAATGTAAATAAAATTATCAATAAATTTGAGCTTTAGACCAGATTATCTCGAAATAAACATCGAGGTTCTCTGAGAAACTGCTTTAATCTAGTAAGTAAAACTTTCCCAACGAACACAACATCATAGATAATACTAGAATGACTATTTTTTGTTGTAAATCGATTAATTTTTTTGCACTGTTTTTTAAATTTTTTAATTATATATTTTAACACAAAAAAGCAGAATTTTGTGATTTTCTGTTAATTTTATATAAATAATTTTAAAAAGTATGTTTTGTAACATAATACTAAATCCTGATTTCAGTATATGTGTCTACAACGAATTTAAAATCGATATTTGCTGTAAATTCTGAGAAAAAATACGGGGAAATTTGGAAAAACATTGTGGTATTGGACCTTCATACTCATCTTTAGAACAGTTGTATATATAGAGACATAGCTTTTAACAATACATATTAAATTAATTTTAAAATAAAGTGTGACAAACGAAGGTGTTATTTTGATAGGCTTAACTTTTTTAAAAGTGCAGTTAAGCCTATTTTCTGGATTTTGCACTTCATTTTCTTTAATCTTTGTCACCAAGGACAATTGTTTTTCAAATATTTCCGCTCAGTTTTTTTCTTTTTGAAGACACGAAATTTCGCAACGAATGAAAATGGAGTAGTTTCGATTCCAATACGCCTACAAGTTAGTCTCGTGTTAAAGGAAGACATTCTTGCTCTGATTAAATATGTATTGAAAGATGAAATGAAACAATCATATTCTATGTTTTATATTTTAAAAGTGTTGTAAATTATGATGGTTGATAGTTAAAAAACCTAGAAAGTGTAAAGTTGTTCAAAGAATAATTGTACTTAAATTTGCAACATAAAAAGAGTGATTAAAAATTTAATAGCTAACTCCGAGTCGTTTTCAACATCTTGGACAGCAAATATACTTTGTGTAAATGATTGATTGAAAATAAAAATGAATTATCTATATACTTTTAAGAAAAAGTAACATTACTAAAGGAATTTCGTAAAATAAAACCTTTAAAGATAAAAACATTGCCTTTTAAACTTAAAGGGAAACTTTTCCTAACAAATTTGTTTTCATAGTTCCAAAACTTAAATTAGAACTAGAATTCCATCTTTTACCCATAAAATGTACCATTAAACTCCAGAAGAAAACAAGTTAGTACCTGTTCATTCTCCTCCAAAGAATAAATTTCAAAAGTGGAAACTGGATAATACTTAAGTGTTTTGAACTGTTTCCAGAATGAGCTACTACTGAATGTTTATGACTTGTAAAACCTGTTTTTGAGTGTTGGAAGGAAATATTAATAATTTAAAAAAATTTAAAAATGTATGAGGGCGAAACTATGACTCTCCGAGCCCCAAACAAAGCATTGCCATAAAAGCTAAAAATTACTTAAAAATCTCCAAAATAAAGAAATGCAAATACGTCATCTGAGAACCTTAATTATTAGTCATTCAGTTCAATAATATTTTTATGGTACCAAAAAATACTTGAAAAGGTAAAAAGTAAAATATTTTATGCAAATATCATTGAAGTCCGGATTCTAATCATTACGCATTTAATGATCATAGTTCAATTGAATTTAAAAAAAATCCAAATGCCTTAAACAGCCCCAAATTTAAAAAATAATGCAAATCGGAAATAATCAACGTAGTTCATACCGTAATTATTACCCATTCAATAACGGACCAGCCCATCTTGTGAATAGCTCACATTTCCAAGATCATCCGAGATGGGAAGGAAGTTCAAGAGCTTTGAGAAAAGGGGAAAAAGTAAGGAAAAAACTTATCGAAGTAAAAAGCCGCTACTGGCGCTGTCTAACAGAAGATGTGCTGCTGCCACCGGCAATGGATCTATTCTCCGATCAAGAGCAGACGACGTTTCGACTCCGAACCGGGTTCGCATTTCCACAATCATTCAGCCCGCTTGACCACTTCGTGAAAGAGTTCTCCCCGTCTTATTTATTTTCTACAACTCATTATTTATTTTCCGAGTAATTTTTTTTTATAAATGAGAAATTTGTGTACGATTATTTTTATATTTATCTGTACATTTTCCTGCCCTTAATCGTTTGCTTGATTTTTTTTCTTTAAAAGTTCCATGTGTGTTCGCTTGATTGTATCGCCACATGCGCCAGGGTCCAGGTGATATTTTTTGTAACACTTCGTGTATCCATGACAGACTGAATCATCGGAGTTAGCAGACGATTTAATATCGTCTGAGTGAGGATTGTTTTAATAAAGAGAAGAGAAGGCATGGAGCTTCATACAGCTGCTTTGACGGCAATGTTTGTCGTCTGCTCAGTCGTGTACGGAAGCACACACAGAAGTAGGAGGCAAG
Source organism: Meta bourneti (assembly GCA_933210815.1). Taxonomy (NCBI): domain Eukaryota; kingdom Metazoa; phylum Arthropoda; class Arachnida; order Araneae; family Tetragnathidae; genus Meta; species Meta bourneti. The sequence continues at coordinate 76,980,352 of OW119928.1, forward strand.
GTGAGTAATGCTATACGCACTCAAAATAATTTAGTTTCTTAAGTTTTCTCTTTAATTTAAAGAAAGATGGCGGGTTGTATGATTGTGTTTATAGTAGCATATAGAATCTGGGACTTTCTGTAAATATTTTGAATGTCGGACTTTACCATTTCTCCACTGATCTGTCATCCTGATTATTCCCTCATATGATCACAAACTATTTGTGAGGTTTTGAATGATACATAGGTAAACGATAAGGACGCGCACTTTATTTAGGAAAATTGGAAAGTCCAATACCGACAGAGTTAATTTATGTAATTTATATGTACTTTTCTCAGAATATACAAAAGACACCGATTTGAAATATTTTTAAATAGTCAGCAGATTGATTTTTGAAGTGATTTCATATAAAATAAAATATATTTATATAAAATCAATTAAAAATCCCAAAATTTCCCAATGTTTTGGTGTAAAAAATATAATTACCTACTTTTGATAAAAAATGGTCATTTCAATATAATCTATGATGTTTGTAGAACATGTTAGGGACATTTTACTTTCTAGGTTAAAATTGTTTTTTTAGAAAAGGCAACTCGTAGATATAAAAGTTCAATTTTGAGAAAATCGAGTTTAAAGCTTAAAATTTGAGTTCATTTAGTTGAGTTTATTACTCGTTTTATTTATGTATTTTAAAACTCTTTGGAAGAGTTTAAACAAAATGAAATAAAATTGGAAAGATCATAAACAGACTAGCCAAGCATCTAAAAATCCCAAAATTTGTGTATTTCAAAATTTCTGAACTCTACTCTAAAATTTATGAAACAAAATTTTCTAATTTTTTTCCGTTTTTCTCAAATAATTAGAAATTTTAATTTCGCTAAATTACTTATGTTGGATCTTCTACTTGTATCAGGTATCAGAGCAATGATCTAATCTGGAATTTTAGAACTACTTTAAATTATATTTAACAGCACTTAGTTTTCACTGAAAGAAAGTCCCCCAAAATGTGCCTTTCTTGGCGGCAGCGTACCGAGCCTATTTAGAATTACGGCATTTGTCGAAGGGATTTCTCTGAGAGGTCGAAGGGAGACCGAGTCCTCACCTTCAATTCTTAATTAAAATTAAATTTGAATCTATGTTATATATAAAAAGTTATAAAAACCTATTTTTACTTTTAAAAATAACATGCTTCGAAAGGAATTATTTATGCGCCAACGAATTTTAAGAAGATATGTTAAGCTTTTTGAAAATGTTATTTAGTTTTAAAAATACTGAAATGTTCAATTCAAGAAAACAAAACTTCAGCTTATTAAAATTACCAAACAGCTTTTATAATTTTGCTTTTTTAAGATGGGTTTCGAAGTATTTTTATTGGTAATTTGAAGTGATGCTCACCTCTTTTCAAAATACTGAAGATAAGATTTCAATCTATCATTGGAGGAGTTATATTTGAGAAATAAAGCTTTCTTTTATTTTTGCATAATTTAATAATTTTTAATAACCGAATTTTCCCTTTATTGCAAACTCAAAACATTTTGCTATTGTATGTTAAGCATTAAACTATAAATACAAGAATCCCTGTATAAATTTTAAAAAAAACCCAATGTAATCGAAGTATAAATTGTATCGATATTTTATGCATGAGCTTGAATACACGAATTAATATTTATTTTATACTTTTTCGTTTTCCTCATCATTATATTTGATTACGAATTCATTCCTTTGTGTGTTAAACATTCTTCCCAGTCATTCAAGATATTAAGTTGGGTTGACTTTTCCTTCTTTTTACTATAGTAGAAGTTCCTTTTTAATGGAACATAAATTCTGTCCTCTAGCTTTCAAATATAATTTAGTTAACCCGATGATGGTTTGACAAGTACGAATTCTTCGTGTTATAACATTTTTCATCCATCTCCAATATTATGAGGAAAAGGTGTTTGTATATTCACCTTTTCTGATTTTTCATTCGTGTTTGAAGAGAAATATAGTAGTTGTATGTGTGTGACTGGTAAATGCTTCCTCTTGGTGAGTACGAAAATAAAATATATGAAGAAAAAAAATAGAATATAAATGTATTTGAATATTGAGGAGTAATGTATTTGAGGAGTAAAATCGTATTGATTTTTCTATCCAAAGTGAATTTATTAATTTGCGAAACCATGTTTCTCAAATGCTTGGAAATGTATTGATTATTTGTATTTTGGAGTATAATTTATGAAATTGGTTGTTTACTGATAGTATTCTCAGTAGGTCAGTAGTTTTAACTTTCGTTCTCTCCATGCTCCTACAAACATTTTTATGATCCCATTAAATACAAATTAGATTATGTTAACCCCCTGTGGGTTTCACACGTATGTATCATTTCGGTAATTTGCGGTCTTCACTAAAAAGTTTTCACTTTCTTGATCGAAAGAATCTAGATTTCTTTCAACCAGTAGATGTGGTTATTTAGTAATTATATGCATTGTGGGGAAAAGCAATGCTAAATCATTAAGAAATTTCGTGACGCTCAGAGGATTAAAGGGTATATTAAAACTTACAATAAAAACAAAGCAATTTAATTATTTTATTTCAATGCATAATGCACAAAACAGTTTTTTTGCTTGGAAACATTCTTCGATTTCTGACACACTCATTGCGATTATTACACTACATTTTGGTGACAGTATTTTGGGGAAAAGTTTGATGTTACTCACTTTATGAAAGAAATAGTTTTATTTCTCTTGTTCCTTTCAAATATCGCAGACAGCATTTTTCTCTAAGCCAAAGAAATCTGATGATGGAGAATGTTCTATTTCAATTCATCGGGAAAACAGTTACATAGTTGTTAAAAATCTCGGTAACTTCTAACTATGTTTTTCAAACCTACAGCCCTAGCTCAGGAGATTCAAGATAAAAAAAATCCGTTAAATCGATAATATCACGTTAGTTAAGTTCCTTTTTTGCTTTGGTTTTATACAAATGATTTTGGTTTCAGGAAGCACTTTAGTTGGCTTTAGTCTTAAAAGACCATCCAAACTTACTCAAATCTAGCAATCACTTCATTACATGACGGATGAAAACGTGTCAGAGGACTCAATTATTTTAAGTCGCGAAGCATTTCAAACGTGATTGAATGAAAAATTACTAATTTTCAATTAATCACTACAGTAACCCCTCACTATATCGTGCATTCGGTTCTTTTTCACTTGTTCTCCGATGAATTTTCGATCTGCGAACAGCAGATAAAATCTCAGTCTGTTCCTTTAGAATTGAGAGTTCAAAGGACTTGCTTCAAGAAGTTTTCGTGAACTGAATAGGTAAACAAGAGCTGGTCGGTCTCGAAAGTGTGGATGAGAAGTTTTGAAAAATATTCTACCATATTTAGTATTGGCTTTAAAACCATCAATTTTGAGTTCAACTTCCAGTTTTGTATACTTAAAAAACTGCATAATTACTGTATAATTTGTGCCTCTATTTCTATAAGTTTCTTTGCAAAATGCAGAATATTTGCTCTCACGCTATTAGTCTGCGAGTTCCACAATACTTTTGAACAACACAATTAAAACATCTAAATACAGTGCACTCATTTGTCCTCAGGTTGTCCAGTGTCACATAAATATCGGATTGATGATTCTACAACTTCAATTTGAAAACTTGACCCCGTATGTAATAATACTATTTGTATAAGTAATCTTTATCAACCCTTCGATAAATAGGACTTTTTTTTTGTTCCCCAAGAAGCGCGATGTATCGGGGGATATTGTATTTTTAAACTACACCCTTGTGGGACGTTCGTACCACGTAAAGAATCACGGCTCTAGATAATTGATTCCTTTTTTTAGAACGCTTTGAATCTAAATGTCTCCCCCAAGTCTCTGAAAATATCTATTTTCTCTATCTCAAAACCTGAGCCTGAGTAGGGGCAAAACTGATGATTGGATTTTGTTTTGACAGTTAAAACTAAACTGAATCCTTTAACTTAGAACTATGTAACTAAGAAATGCAAATTCGCAAACGGCGAGAGCATGCTTGAATTTTACTGAGTGAAACTTACTGTGGATTTTCAGTACATATGTGGATAGCAACTCAAGCGCCAAATAGCAATTGGCTCCACATCAATATGAAAGGAAACATCAGGTAGGAAATACAAAATTAAACCCGTAACCGCTAAGGATGTATGTTCGCAAGCGTCATCCGGATGTGCCAAAAGGTACACTTAAGTGCAGAAATGAAAGACAGCGAGAAAGCAAATATTTTTATTCTAATATAATTTTACAATTCCACAGTAGGTGCTCAAAGTTGCGACCACCGACAGAATTGCATGCTTTACAGTATCAACACATAGACTGCCAAACAAACTGCCCATTACAACAATACGAAATAGTCCCGTCTAACAATCCAGGAGGCGCTTGCGGACATACATCTATTGTGAAAAGGGTTTACATAATTTTGTGTTCCCTACCTACCTGTAAAGTTTGTACAGTAAGTTAAACGCTCTAAATACTTCTGGATGAACGTTGTTTCGTTGGTAAAATAATTTGTATTGAATATATTCAGTCAAGTAGAATTTTATAAAGTTGCAAAAAAGTAGAACTCGAGAAGCATTGCAAAATCTAATATTAATCCAGTTACCTTCGTTAAAATTGGGACTTCGGATACGCACAATTCAACCATTTGACGATTTTATATTCTTAAATATCTGGAAAGAGCTTCTCAAAGGTTTTCCTATATTTCAAAAAAGTTCGACCGTACCTGTTATTTCATTAGGGAGCTGTGTGGAAGAGAGTTTCTAAAGTACATGATACTTTATCGATATCAAAGAGAAAAGTTCATCAAAATAAAAAACATCATAAAAACATCAAAATAAAAAAAATTACTCGCTTAGGGGATCAACGAATTGTAAATATGTAATACATTTTTTTAAACGTTTAAAACTCATTCAAAACAGTTTAAGAAAGCCGTCTAATAAAGAGTAAAGCACAAGATTAGAGGAAAGATAGGATCTTCTTGAGTTATATAAGGAAGTTGCAAGAAAGAAAGCACAAAAAATCCGAACTTTTATTAATTTACTTTCCGTTTGGCCAAGTACATCTCCTTGAAAATAAATTATACCTAAAAATTCTTGAAAATTTGTAATACCTACTGGGAATCTGAAGATGATGCCGAATTAGAAACTATTCGCTTATTGACAACATTCCATCTCTTTACATTGCTTTTTTTCACAAACTAGAAAATAAAAATAAGCTTACCAATATTAATTTATGACACCTACCTGGTCCAGTGGTCATAGCTTTTGTTTGCCACCATTAGGTCCCGGCAAGAGCATAGATGTTGATCATTGTCGTAAAGGCGGCTCCCCACTGGGTTTTCCCTCACAAACAGCCACCAGTTTACCCTTTGTTACATTTCCAGATCATTCCCATTGTTCTGAAGGCCAAAGCGGTCAGAAGTAGGGCTTGAAAAAATTTATTTATACATACTGAATAAAAGCATACACACACAAGAATATTGATTACTTTCGGCGTATTGCGTATTATAAATCGTTGTAAAACAAAAATAGTTAGTAATTGTAATAAAGCACATAAAACGTTTCCCGGAATAAATTTTGATTATGAATCATCTTTTGAATTTATTATATTTTAAAATTTTGAAGCGAATGAAACATTCGCAAAAAATATTAAGGAAATAAATCGTTTGAGTATGAATATGGATAAATGCTGGAAAATATTTCTGTAGCCTAGCAAGAAAAATGCCAATTTTCGGAATCAAATACCTATTTCGAGTAGAAAAGTTTTTGCAGTTGAATTTATTACAGGTCACGATAAACGTTTAATTTATGACGATTCGTTGGTGATTACTTCAGTATTAATTCACCTAGATTCAGTTCTAGAATCAGTTCCTGAAACAAAATGTATGTTGTATTTAATTTTTTATACGAGTCTCATCAATCACAAAGAGGCATTTCTCCTAATTGATGAATTTCCTATTTTAAAAACAGTATAAATACTACTTAAGTGTTCTCTCTTGGGAATTTCACTTTATTAATCTCTTTTAGGGGAAAGACTATTGATTTTCCATAGAATAGTATATCTTTGCGATAAGCTATTCACTAGCTCTTTAGAATAGACTGAGTTCCCTAGAGACCTCTTTGTTTTAGCTCTATCTATCTTTATATTACTTTTATTGGTTTTCTAAGTTGATTTGAGGACTTTTTCAGAAATTTGAAACGCTTCTGGGAAACATTTCCCGACTTGGAAGTTTTTCTTTGGGATAGGTTTTCTTAAAAATAGATTACTTTTATCGTTCCAAAGCTTTCTTGTTCGATTTTAGGTTGTAGTTATTGATTTTTATTCGTTGTGAAGCATAAATTCATGTTCTCTTCATAGCATTAAAGCGTTTTAATTAATCCTTTATATGATAACTACCGTTTTGTTATTGATTTTGAAAATGAGGACTCGGAAAGAACGGAAAGGAATCTTACTAAATCTGCTATATTTATTGGTAGAAAATGTTCTATATATGACTTTTAATGTATCTTATGTAGCCATTCAACAAATAGATTAAACTAAAGTTGTTGAGGAAATTAAGTTTTTCGAATATACTTCATTAATTTATTTAAAATGATCTTTAAAAATTACAATAAGAGTTATTTATTTTGTATTGAAATATTTGCTATGTCTATCGGTTCCTTTGCGCATATGGGTGACACATAGATTGCTACTTCCAACCACATAGATGAAATAAAGAAATGGAATATTTTAGTGAATTTACCCACCACTACCAAAATTACCTTGCAAGATTGTTGTATATATAGCACTGCAACAGATCCCAACCAAAAAGTACTATTGGGTAGACCGAAGTTGCACTGTCTTTTCACGTTTTGCTACCCGGATGATTGGTAGATGTAAATATGAGCACGCGCACTTTGCAACAAGTCAGATGGCGCATCCAAAACAAATTCTAGAGAGCGGTCCTCACAATCGGACCGCACTTCGATGGATGGGTCCAAGATAAAAAGTTGGATTGCTAATGCGATGCATATCACTAACAACTCATGAATTGTATTGTGGTGAACTTAACGACAAAATTAACTTTCAATATACTAGTGGCATATGTATTTATAACATCCAACGGATTTTAATTTTTGAGCACTTTTTATTAGACTGAAATTGCATGTATATATTATAAAAGTAATCATAATAACTATTCAAATTCACATAACCATACATTGATATACGGTTATACCTCCTTGAGAGTTCGAAACTAGGTCCAGTCAAAGACCTTTTTGGTGCACGTTAAATCTGTCTTGGCCTCAAATGTCCTAACGTTGGAGTGGTATGGAAGTTTGGAGAGTTGGGTGCCAGATCAAGTGTTGTTCTCGTCATTTGACCATTCAAAATTATGAGGCTTTGTCCTTGGATCTTTTCCTTCGGGATTGATCCCGAACCGTCGTGAATAACCCGTTGCGTTGCTCCAGTGCTACATTAATTAACTACCTAGACCATACTTTTATTATTTTATATCAAGAGTTACTTAAAAAACACTTTTGAAATTTATGAAGATCACAAATAATTTACCACCAAGCCTGAACATTTTCTTTGACAATTCCGAAGTTTTTGGGCGAAGTTCGAAACCCGACCCAACCAAAGACCACCGTGTAAATGGGGGTTGGTTCACGTTAAAGCTGTAGTGGCCTCGTTGGCGTGGTGTAGAAGTTTGGCGAGTGGGGTGCCTACTCATGTGTTGACTTCGTCTTCTGACCGTGGTTCCAAATTACGAGGTGTTCTCCTCGGATGTTCCCCTTCGGGATGGATCCCGGACTTTCACCAACAGCCCGTTGGGTTGCTTCAGTGAAACGTAAATTCAACTACCTACCTACTGAAGCTTAAAAAAAATTCTACTGACTTTTAAAAATTAACATTTTATTAATACTTTCTTAAAATTTTATGTTATATCTTTTTCCTTTTCTTGTACCTTCTCATGTATTTTATGGTCATTTGTCTCTATCTTTATTTGGCTTTATTGTATAATGCCATGTCTTTTGTATTTTTTTGTGAATTTTTTTACTGTTATATAAATGGGTTCTTTGTATACGACAGTATGAATCAGTGGCGTTGCGTTTATGTAAGCTCACAAGATTTGGTAACCTTTACAAAAAATTAAAATTAAGATTGAATCAATAAAACCTGAAGCAAAAACGACGATGCTTTTTTGTAAATTAAGTGAGCTGTCTGTTTAAATTTGTAACGTTCTTGATTTTCATCGCAAGAAGTCCAACAGGAAATGTGGACACCCAATCATTTCTGTTTCTTACTATGATTGGTAAATAGAACGCCCTACTGGTAAAGTGGTCATAGCGTTTTTGTGCCACCCACTAGTTCTCGGGTTTGAATCCCAGGTTGTAAGCACATTGATATTGAGGATTATCCCTATTAGGAGCAACAGTGACCTACTTACTGGGTGCTTTTTCATAAATAGCTGTTCGTTAGCCCCTTGTGGCCAGACCTTAAAAAGAATTTTTGGTTAATGGTCATTGTCACATGAGCAATAGTTATAGTTTAGCACTGACCCTTCCTTTCTTCCTAATGTCTTAAATGGATGCTTGCATGCAGCGCACTATGCGCACTGTGCAGTTGTTCCTTGCATATGGTATGCCATTACCTCCCCATTTTCCACCTTTGTAAAATACTATCTCAAGCTTTGGACATGGACACCTCTTATGACGACGTTTGAATTATCCGTATGGAGTTGATAAAATTGAGCACAATTACGCCTTTTTGGGCTTTTTAACTGAGGGCTAAATAATGATTTGCATTGCATTGTCTTTACACAGGGAAACACAGGGAACTTGTCTTCTTTACAGGGAAAAACAATAGCGAATGGAGTCAAAAGCTTAGCTTTAGACAGCCTAACCTAACATTTGTCTTAGATTTGTTTTCTTTTAGGCATATCTAAAGCTAAGCATAAGATCTGTGCCTTTGCTTTCGATCCAATATTGATATTCCCAGCAATCAATATTACGCGGCACTACTGGTATGAATAGATAGATAAATAAATAATTATGAATCATCTTCCAGTTGTGATCATGACTCTTATCACAATCTTTGTTTTCTAGCTGCATTTTTCTCTCAAGAACTCTCAAACTTCGATTTCGTCAAACCCACAAAAGTGACCTCCGACGGACTATTTCTATCTCACGATGTCAGACACTACGCAAAGCATCACCACAATGGACGATCTAGAAGGTCTGCACAGAACGATCAAGTTCACTACATGCTGCACTTGGACGGCGTGCACACCCTGCTTCAGCTAAGGCCGAACCACAGGTTGCTGAGTCCTGGACTGGTCGTCGAAAGGAAAGGCAAAATGGCCCGCATCGGGCTTTCTAGGCATACCCAGGAACATTGTTTCTTTCTTGGGAAGATACTTGGCAATGAATACTATTCTCATGTTGCTCTCTCGACGTGTGATGGCTTGGTGAGTTCTTTCCCATCTTATCCAAGTTTATTAAACTGTTCAATTTCTGCTTATCAATTATCCCTATTAACAATATGAAGTACATTAACCTTCTGCATCACGGTTCGATACATCACTCTTTCGGCTTTATCCTTTTTTATCTTTCTTCCAATGAATTTTAAGTTTGAGAACTGGAAAGGAAATCTCAATATGTTTCTTGAGAATTGGGGTTCAAAGGGCACCTGTTTCAACTTTTCTTCTGCTACTATGTGAAATTTCGTTGGGCATCTACGGAAAAAACACGGGGAAAATTTGTCGATCTGATTCCAAAAGGAAGGTAGAAAAATCGAGTTATCTGCAAAAATATTCTATTGTGCTAATAGTTTAATAAAAAACTAGGAATAGAATGTATAATTTGCACTTTTTTCTCTAACAAGTCAATTTTTCTTGCCCCTAGCGATATCGCTCTTTTTTCTTGTGCCCTCTAAAAGCTCGATATATTGAGGGATTACTGCATTTTAATTTTGAAAGAATTTTCGAAACCTATATGTATGTAGAAGGGACGACACTAGTTATATTCCTTCATAAAATGATAAAACTCGCTGAATGTGCAAATATTGTGGAGTAAATTCATATTTTGTTTGTAAAAAGGAATCCTTTGAACAAGTTATAAGCTTTGAAAAAATATTTGATCTGTACACTGTTGTATAATGATATAAGCATAGAAACTAAAGTACATGCCTCATTATCGTTGAATTCGTTTGAAACTATCGTAACTAACTAAGCAAATTACAGTGCTCGGTGTCGTAGGCTTGGTGATGGACCAGTTTGTGCATGGACTGCTTTAAACCTCGGAACAAAGGGGGAGTATTTAATAAACACTAAACTTTAGAAAAAACAACGTTTTTACAAATACGAATAGACACAGTTGCCTCTGCTGACTACAGTAGAGCAGGAAAAATGAAGATATGCTGTTTAGAGAGAGAGAGAGAGAGCTAAGCATTAAATGCTATTACATTGCCTGGTGAAACGAGGCAGCCAGATAGTCGCCTTACTTTTATGAGGATTCACCAGTTTGGTATGCACCTTTGGGAAGGAGCTAGCTTGCCCGTTTATTTGTCCTAACTTAGTTATAGAGCTAGATCGCCAGGGATGTCACCATGGTATTGTATTAGAGGCACTCACAGAGGAAAGCTTGTCCTGTAATCAATGTGACAATGGGTGTTGTACGAAGGTTAACAAGTATTTAGTCTCCAAGACTACGATGTTGCGAAGTCCGAACCTTACCAGGATGTCTATCAATTTCTAAATGTTAGCTTTGAATCCTTTTTGCCTGGTGCCCAAGTGGAATCATCATCGTGTCTGCAGCATAAACGTACCTCTGGATCTACAGGCGCAAATGGCTGATGTCAACGTTTCTAAGGAAGAGGTTTGGAGCGACCATAGCTTGTGGTAAACTGAGCACGTCATCGGCAGATACGAGGATCGAACTCATAACAGCTTCAGTGTACCTTTCTTCAAACGATTACTCTAACCACTTGGTCTCTGTAAGGTATATCACTAACTGCACGAAGTCCCATTAACAAACACTCTGTAAATATTTCATAGATAGTTGTATGGTATTTAATGAATAACAATTATAAAATAAAAACAATTCAAATTTGCATAGATATACAATTTATAAGGAAAAAGTGTTTCTAAAAATAGCTTTTAGATCATAATCAGAAAAAGAATAAAACGTTTCACAAATTGTTCAACCAAAAAAAGTAGTCAACACAAAAAAAGCATTTTAGCTCATTTTTAAAGCAAGGTAAAAGCTTGACGAACTGACAAAATAAGATCTTCAAGATAAGATTATCATCTTCAAGTTCTTACGGATATCCACTTTTAAGTTTTGATGAAACTGGGGCGACCAAAACTACGGCAGTGAAGACAATTTTATTCACGATTTTGCTTGATACGACGTATACTGAATATCAGACTCTCTTTCTAAACGTCACCAAAGTGAATTTGAAAAGTGTTGTAATAAATGAGAAACCGACGAATAACGCATCGTAATGTCTGAGAAAAAACAATTAAAGGGAGGTTGATATCCTCCGATTATGTTGCGCGACTCGCATTGTAGGGAGGTCGGACACCGAACGTGGGATAGGCCAAGGTTATCTGCGGATTTGAAGGCCGGGAAACATCGCCCTGACGTCATATTCATCGGCTTCCGATGTTTATTGTACAAGGGGAGATGTCACGAAAAGAATAAAAGGTGTAACCACGGATTTGTAACTTAAAATGGCACTGGAGGGAACAGAGGGATTTAGATTGCTAGTTTGTAAGTTCCTTTTCTACTGTGCTAGTATAGAAGTAAGAATATTCAAGTTTTGTACTACTCGTATAAGTATTAGTATTATAATACTTCACGGTTTGGCAGGATTGTCGTGGTTTGAAAGGCTGGTGCTGACATTTTGGTCGTTTTGTCCTAGTCAGAAGAAAAAACACCAAACAGTGTTATTTTAGTTGAATCGGTCATTGCTTCTTTAATTCGAAAAAATTAGCTCGTGAATGCTCTTTGATTGTAACACTGACACTGATCCTTTGAAAGTACTACGAAATTTATTTTCGGTGCAGAAATTTTTCCCATCCATCCTAACTATTGGAAAAGCCCTAAGAACTAGTGTGAGTAGTTTGTTCGAATGAACAATATTTCTTGTTTCGAAATTGATACATGTACAGAAAACATTTATGAATCCGATTGTAGTTGTGCGATAAATTAAAGTAGTAGCAGCTAAAGCATTTTGATCTTCAGAAAAGCATGGGAAACTGAGAACTTCAATCATTAATTTAGTTTGTTGATGGAAGTCATCTTTTGTTATACAAGGGCAAATTTGACCGGATGGTTTTTAAGTGGATTCCGAACTACAACACACCTCCGTATCCAGACCTGGATTTGAATACCGTTCCCCGTTTCATTTTTTGAGTTCGTATTCATTATTAAGAGTATTGTCCGCAGTCATCAGATTTGTCATGATACAAATTTGCATGTCGCATCATTATAACAATAGAATGTATTTATAAAAAGGTTCAGTCGAAAAAAACATCACTGTTTATGTTATGAATAATGTCAATAAATAACACATAATTTGTAATTCATGTAAGAAAACATTTGTTAAGTTTACAACAAAATATTTGTTATAAGCTTATATGAATGATATATCGAAACTTTCGAGGACAGTTTGGTGTTTTCTATGCTTTGTTCTTTGTTTTCTATTCTTTGTCCTTTGTTTGTTCTCGAGCTTAATCACTCCTTGAGCCAGCGTTTTTCACTGTTTGGATTTCAGGCTTCCTTAATCTAAACGTAATTCGCAGTGGCTTCTTTGATAAAAAAAGTTCATTTGATTACATTGTATTTTAACTCCCATGATGCCTCGGGGTGTCTGCAATGTTCTAGCCAATTAGTACCTTGAAGGTGAAATGATCCATTCACAAGCTGCATTTAAATTAAATTAACATTTGAAAAAACATCGCACTTTATTTAAATAAAATATTGAAAATAATTCCCTTCTATTATTTGGTAGCAATTTAACTGTATTTTAATTTCTTTAGATTTGCATTTTACTTTTTAAAAATAAGCTTTAATGAAGCACAGTATATTTTATGAAATTAGTCCAAGTTAATGATAGAGATGTGAATTTGCTTCTTTATCAGTTTTTTATTGGGGCAACTACGAAAACGGCGACGATACGCGATGGCTTATCGCTTTTTATTTTTCTAATTTTTATCTTTTCTCAACAAATCGAAATATACCATCCCGCTATCATATTAGGTCATCTTTGATTTTTCAAGGCTGGTGGGTTAGTCATTATCGCTTAGTACAACCCTGACAGGGATCTCAACCAACGACATTAGTTTCTTAAAAATAGGACCCAGATTTTATCGATATTTTAACTCTTTGTTAGTCCTTCGTAGACAATGCCCATAAATCGAAATTCCGTTCAAGATCTGATTCTAGAAATATACAGTTTTTAGGTCATTTTTGAGATTTCTAGGACAGTTTTAGTTTTCTCCTGGGTGTAAAAATAACAATGTTGAAACTTTCCCAAGTCGTCATCTCTACGATTTCGAACAACTCATCTACCAGATTATGGGACCCAAAAAAATTCGCGATGTACCCTTAATCGCAAAATAAAGCTTTTACACTCTTTTTTATTAGTAGATAAATCATCTACAACACACCGGAAAGAGGTGAGGGGCTTGAGGGAGTTTGCTCTACTTGTAACAAAGAAAACGAAAGATCACGTTTTACTTTGGGATCTTCGAGTCAATTGAAATTAATAATGTCAAAATTCAAACTTTTAGGCCATATTTTCACATTTTTAGATCATTTTTACGGTCAACGGAATCAGGGTCCTGTTCATAACCTAGCGTATTTATACGTAACATTTTTAAACAGAAAGAAATTTCAATTACAGTTTGTTTCCATCTCAGAACGCCTAATATCAGTCGGTTTGCCCGCTGCGCCAGCAATCTGTTTGTTGTAGGCTGCACAGGTTCGATCTCTCCCAGGGTGTATTTCTCTCTTCTGTGTCAGTAAGGCTTTCATTGTGTGTGAGTTGTCCATCTTGTGTTGAGCGTAACTTGGTCCAATATGGCCTTTGCGCCTAAAAACACAAAACCAACCCAAGAGAGGAACAACACAGTTGGAAAATTCCGGAAGCATTTATTCCGGCTTATACTGTCTCAAACTTTAAAATACGCGAAAGACAAATTATTTCTAAGCGTCACCTATAAAGACTACCTGGAAAGGAACACACATTTCGCTTTTTCCTTCCCTAACATCACCACCAGAGCGAAAGCTTCTTCATTGAGCTCGTTTTCTTCCCCTTCCTCTTTTTTTCAATAAGCGTGATCTTGGAGTGAGATGACCCAATGCGCTTGAAACACATTCAGAGCGGAGGACTGTTGACAGCTTTGAATAATGTAGTGCTGCTCGGGTTAGGAAGAAGAGTCAACTTCGACACCTCTCTTGAATTTCCTCATTTAATCCGAAATGGGATCACATTCAAAATGGAGGAAGGTTTTAGCCTTGAGCGCGTTCCCTGATTGTGTCACTTTAAACAAATAAACAGGGAAAGAAAGAGTTGTGAGCAATATTCATTGCAGAATGAATGAAATCTCGCGCCCGGCTTATTTGTAAACAAATTTGTTTCGTTCTTTTATTTGTCTTCATTGATGCATGATTTACGCTTCGTAGAGATAACTTAGTTGGTTGTTTTATGGCGCAAGGTCCAGTGAATCCGGACAAGCTGTGCGCTGTTTAGTCGCTCTTTTATGTAAGGGCTTATAAGGGTATTGAAGGCTTGAATCTCTAAACGATTGCTTTCGGATGCCAAGGAAAGTGATTTTGTAATAAAAATTAAAAGTTCTGCATACATTTTTGTACACGTGTAATCAATGAACTACAGAAAGAGAAAAACAGTAACCCATCGACATAGAAAAGGGCGCGATATAACGAGGTCTTGCTTTATAGTTTGGAATAAAAAGGTGCAAATTATACATCTATTAACAATTGTTTCTTTTGGCCTTGGAGGCGTTTGGTACTGGGAGTCTAAATCTTATAACAATTGTTTTGCAGAGCCAAGCAAAGTTATATTTATAATTCAGTTCCAACTACACATATTTATGTGCATGCGTGATAAATGAACAAAAGAATTCGCAATACAGTAACTCAAGGATATCGCTTTTTTTTGTGGAAACAAAAAGGAGATATATCGTGGACTTCCTTGCTCATCTAAAAATATATTTCACTCACTCAGAAATCGGCGGTATTTGTTTATTCTCGAATGGCAACAACGGATATAAACAATACAAAATCGATCGTTACGGGATTCATTTGCCAATTTTGCCTCTTAATTCAAATATGCTTGATTTGAACGAAGCAACACAATATTGCTAAAAATACACGGAAGAGCTTACCACTTTAATGAAATTCTTCAGCAATCTGATAACAGAAAGCAATGAGAAATCTGAAAGGTAGAAACCAGTGAAGAAAAGAAAATATGAGCGAAATGAGTTTTGTGTCAAAAAATGCCGAAGCGCCTTTGAACAAGGGAATGGAATGAAATTAGACGAACAGAATCTAATTTTGGTAACACGATTGACGTGTGCTTTTTGCCATGCATTTTATTGGAAATAAGAATTGACACCATTAAAATCGAACATGCTGTTATATATTTATTGATAATTTTTATTTCATTTAGAGGTATGAAATACATTTATGGAATATGAATGCTATTTTCAATATAAATAAATTGAAATAAGGTATGAACTTCGAGAAACTATTCTTTGCCTTCATTTAATATAAGCAATTAAGAAAGTTTAGCGTTGATGGTATGCGCGGGTCTATTAGTTCGAAATAAAATGGTCCCAATTATACATAATATTAAGCGTTTCTTTGATTTAAAATTATGTAAAACTACAAATTAAACAAATAATCTGGGGTAAAAACTTCTAAAAGAATACTGAATACGGTTGAATGTTTTGGAAAGCAGCAGCAGAAAGCATTCATGCTTTCGATCTTTCCTAACCAATTCAAAATTTTCTTTTTGTGGGGACTGAGAGTCATGTTGTCCCGTAACTCTAATCAGAGTCCCGGCATACGTTTAGCTATCGGTACGAAAGGGGAGTGATTTTATTTTTAAGAGGAGCCTGCCTATCTATTCGAAGTTCACTCTACAATATCTATACCAGTCCTAAAGCTGCTACTCTCAATTTAACGCATAGATAAAACCTGTAATTTAAGTACACTGCAACACGAAGCAAGTGACCTGTTAACTTCCAATTTTAAAGAAAGATTGAGAATATCTCTGTTGTTTGTTAGCCGAAAATTCATGGTTGGGATAGGTAAAAAACGATATAAAACCTAATGTGGGTATATCGTGGCTCAATATAACGGGTTATCAATTATAACGGGGTTCACTGCATTTAAAATGGAATACTTTAAAATATGTCCCATTTCTACGAATGAAGCTGGTAGAAATATCATTTGTTTTTAGTTCTAATTATGGTCAATAGATAAAATGTGGATATTATTTAATTTCAAAAGAAGGATTAAAAGTTTTATTCACAACAAGGATCTACTACAGATTTTATTTTTCTGTGTATGAAATTTGTTAACGTTGAATGTAAAAGATGCTTCATCTTGCAAGCACGCCAATTCAGAAACTATAAAATTAATTTATTGATTAATTAATTGAATTTTAGTATGAAAATCTTTGCATTTGTAATTTCCTTTTCTCTCTTTTTGATGATCCTGAGCCAAGTTCCAAGAGGTCACGATTTAATAATTCTAACACCATTTTGAAATTGTTAAGTTATTTATAGTATGAGCTGATGTGAATTTTCTACGATTAATTTGTATAAGGAAAAGAAAATAGAAACTTTTTGTAGAATAGAATGAATACTTAAGTATGGAGTTTTAAGGGAAATTTCTATAGATGGATTTCAGTCGTTCACAAAATACTTTTTTCCATTGCCATAAAATATTTTGTTTTCACATCACGATTTCTGTTCTTTAAAGTGCCTTTTATTTTGAGATAATTTTAGGGACAGGACAGCATGAATAGTTTCTAAGGTTTATGAAAATTCTTTGAATTTACTTCCAATTAGTGTTTCCTAAAGTTGTTTTTAGTAACTTCTTTGTGGAACTTACAATAAAGTAGAGTTTAAGCTTCTTGCATACATCGAGAATCTTCCAGAAACTATTTTTCCCGGATATTTCTTTTGATTTAAAGAAAATTAAACGGTATCAGCCTTTGTAATAAAGTATAATAGTTCTTTTAATTAGAAAAAAGTAACATAAATTACCAGAAATTGATGTTTTCGCTTGCCTAGAGGAAACTTAACACGGGTTGGCTCCCACTTCTTTTGCTCCCAGGAAGTTCATTTACTTACGTAGTAAACCTTTCAGGATAGTTATAAAAGGAATGTTTAAACGAAACAATCGTCAGAAAGTCGCATCTGCATCGTATGGACACTAGCTTTTGGCAGAGAGAATTTATATTTAGCTTTCACTCTTCACACGGTTTTTAATAGTATCCTTATGATTTTCGCACTGCGTAACTTCGGCAACGTTATTCAATATCTATTAGGGAGTTTCCAGAAAAATAAGGTTTCAGATATTTTAAAAATCGTGTTATTTGTATTATATTAACTTTTTTCTCTCAATGCATTTACGATGACATTCTTAACGATGATCACATTTCTTCACTATTTTATTCGAGTAATCTAACGACAAATTCCCAATTGCAATGTATGCAGGGT
This sequence comes from Meta bourneti, assembly GCA_933210815.1. Classification (NCBI taxonomy): domain Eukaryota; kingdom Metazoa; phylum Arthropoda; class Arachnida; order Araneae; family Tetragnathidae; genus Meta; species Meta bourneti. The sequence continues at coordinate 76,998,082 of OW119928.1, forward strand.
GATTTGAAGTTCCCTGGCCCAATTTTAATTGGTGGTAGGGCGCATCAAAATCAACATTTTTTTTTGTCAAAGGTGTCCGCAACTTTTTGGTTTAGGAGCTGACACAGGAACACTGCGCTCTGTTGTTGCGCCGAGCGAATTCCACTCACGGAGGATAATTTTCAAGTTTCAATGTCTGGACTTTCAGTAAATGAAAAGGATGTAATTGAAGCTGATGCAAAACCGTCCATAAGATGGATTGGTCCACATATAGGCTTTGTAACAGCCAGAAAGCTTCACGAGTGTTCGAACTTCTAGGCGACCCGCGTCATGTCTGCTGATGTGAAATGTTCCGTTTTCACAAAGCTGGCGCTGCAAGAGCTCAAATGTTTGAAGATTCGGTACTCGCCTATTGGGGAAACGTTCATGGTATAATCTTCAAGCTCTTCAGTTTCCATTGGCAGTTCCATAGGTAACTAAACTTCTCAAAATAACTCAACTTCTGTCAACCGTCAAAATTGATCAAATTACGATTAAAAAAAAAGGTTTTGTTGGGTAATCGTATTTCCGTATAAAAGTACTCGGTAATACTGTAATCCTTTGTTATATCGGGCATTCGTCTATATCGCTCTATTTTATTTGTCCCGAGATGTAATTTTTGTTTGAAAATAGCGGTAGAAATCTCAATTTGTTTCTTTAGAATCGGGAGTTCAAAGGACTTGTTTCGAGCCAGTTGTCCTAAATCAAATTGGTAAAAAGATGTAGGCTTCTCGAAAGTGGATAAGAAAGAGTTTTTCTTTTAAAAAGAACCCAACCTTATTATTTATCATAGCTTAGTATTAGTTAGATGAACTATCAATTTTTTAAATTTGTAGTTTCACTTGATTTCAAATAAAAAATGCGTAATTTAATGCATAATTTGTGCTTCTTTATTTCTACGTAATAAACAGCTTTTTCAGCTCCTCACAACATCGCTTCTTGTACCAAAAGAAGTGTGAGATATCGAAGGGTTACGGTATCACAAATAAGAAGTTTAAGTTTGAGGTTAAAGCTACAAGTTATTTCATGACTTGTGTGAGAGCAGACTCGTGTGGAGTCTTTGGAGACATGATCAGCAGGGAAATTTTTATAACCTATTCCCAATTTACGCAATGTCGTCGCAACAAATTGGATACTTTTCCTTCTTCCAATTAAGATTCCGCGACTGAATGCAATCCTCAATTGCTGCCATCCCCAGATCCCGTCGACGACCCCATGCCAATGGTGGCGGCAGACACACGCGACTCCACTGGAAACTTGGCCCTATTGAGTCGATTAAAATAAGTGATAGAGACAATCATTATTTGCAAGATAGGACACTTTAACAAGAGCATAATTGGATAATGCAAACTTGCGCTCCTCGTAAATTCACATTTGAACTTGTACATATTCATGTTTAATGATTGGGATTACCATTGCGAGCTTTGGGCGTAAGGGTAAGGATTTCTGAAAAGCACCAACTGTAGTCGGTTTTTTTTCGAAAATGTAATCTCCTATTAATCACTTTCGAAAGATTTTCAATTATTTTTTCCAGATCTGCTTCCAGAGAACTCTAAATGCCATATTTACTTTTGTTAACAACACTAAAACTCTTGGTACTACTTTTGCGGTATTTGATTGATCACTGTGTCCGAAACCAGCCATAAAAGTTTTCTTGCTCACCGATTAAATCATTATAAGCGAAAAGTGTTGTTGAAAAGTTAGGTACACTGGTCCTCTATTATTCTGATTTTAGATTTATAAGCGTAGTACAAGCCTTGGAAAATCATTGGGAGGGGGAAAGTGAGTTACCAATTATTAGATATAAATGTCATTTTTATTCCTCACTATTAGAAGCTCAGCTCTCAACAAAATGACAACTTATTATATTGGTGATCCCGACGGGTTCATGATCCCAGGAGCTGAAGCTCCTGATGACTACCAAAATCTAACGTCTTTTTGCTGTATTGCTTCTGCCAATTCATTTGTTCCAACTCCATAGTTCCAATGATAGGTGCAGGTGAATGTTCCAGTGTTATACTCATTTCTATTATTGGACTGACTGTTTGGATTTCTCTTATTTGTTCAAGCCAACCGTAAATATGCCTTCTGCCTCCAAGACCTCTATCCGGAAACCATTTGGACCCCCTGTGTTTCGAAAGCGATTAACCCAGTTCAAATAGAAGCTCTCTGAGACTAACTACTCTGGCGACCCTCGTCGGATTTAACTGATGCCAAATTGGGATAATAATCTGAGATAGAGAATTAGGTTAGGTGAGTTTTAAATCTTAATAGGTGCGGCAGGATCCCATAGAAAGAGAATTTTAAGTACCAGAGTTCAAGATATAAGAGAGCCCAGGAAATGGGAAAAGTTTTTGTACTGTAATGTGCAATCTGTTTTGTAGGATTTCAAAAAGATCTTCATAGTGTTTATAGAGATGTAAATCAATTGTAGAGTAAAAGAAGAGAAAAATGTATACATTATTGTAAATTAAAGATTGAGTAAAGATAAGATTTTTATTTAATTTCGTCTTCCAACTTGGATCTAAAACCCGGAGTGTTTGCCTAGTGGGCTAAGTATCGTGTGATATGTTGCTGTTTGTTGTATATTTTAGTAGTATTTCATGTGAAATTTTGGACATTAGATTGCAATTTCGAAATCTGGTAGCAATTCAAAGTTCATCCCAGTTCCTTTTGTCGATATAATAGGGTACCTATATTTAATTGCTAATAGGCCTCATCTGATTGTAATAGAGATGCGACTCAAGATTTTGGACCAAGCCCTGTTCGTCCGCTAAATTATTGGGTCATCTGCTTTATTTATCGTCATTGCAGTGAAGTACACTGCTGGCCACCGTACATGCAACGAAGGAAGCATGCAAATAATATGAAATTTACAACAGGCATTAGCGGATATGCAAATGATTAGAATTTCAGCGCAGACGCACATCACGCGCGCCTGTGGCGCCACTTCAAAGCGCTATTTAAGGCTTGGAGATTTCGACGATTTCAAGTACGGCAATTGTGTTTTTCTTGTGGTTTTTCAAAAAAAACGATCAATTATGCCTCGTAGAAAACAGCGATCATCTTTTGATCAAGTATCCGAGTTCGACAGAGGAAGGATAGTGGCCTACCGAGATTGTGGATTATCTTTCAGGGAAATCGGTAGTCGTGTTGGACGAAACCAAACAACTGTAATGCGGATATGTGATCGTTGGATGCAGGAGGGTACGACGGACCGACGTGTTCGATCGCATCCACCTCAGTGCACCACTTCACGTGATGACAGGCATATTGTGCGTATGGCAGTGACGGATCGCTCAGCCACATCACGAACCATAGCACAGCACATTCAGTCTGTACCGCATCATCCAGTGTCTGCGCGTACCATTCGACGCCGTTTACAGCAGAGTGGTCTGTCCGCAAGACGTCCATTGCTTCGTCTACCCTTGACGCAGAACCACAGACGTTTCCGCCGCCAATGGTGCGATGAAAGAAGGATGTGGACGGCAGAATGGAATGAAATTGTCTTTACTGACGAGTCACGCTTCTGTCTGCAACACCACGATGGTCGGATTCGAGTCTGGAGACACCGTGGAGAGAGGATGCTGAACAGCTGCGTTATGCACCGCCACACTGGTCCTGCACCGGGTATTATGGTATGGGGCGGTATTGGATATCACTCTCGCACTCCTCTAGTACGCATTGCCGGTACTTTAAACAGCCAGCGCTACATCTCCGAGGTGTTGGAGACAATTGTCCTTCCTTACCTTCAGGGCTTGCCCACAGCCATATTTCAACAGGATAATGCGCGACCACACTTGGCACGCATTGTCCAAGGGTTCTTCGTCAATGCCAGATTGAATTGCTTCACTGGCCAGTTCGCTCTCCGGATCTTTCGCCGATAGAAAACATGTGGTCCATGGTTGCTCAACGATTGACCCAGAATACATCCCCAGCTGCCACACCAGATCAACTTTGGCAACGTGTGGAAGCTGCTTGGTCTGCTGTACCCCAAGAACACATCCAAAGTCTCTTTGAATCAATGCCGAGGCGTGTGGCAGCGGTGATCTCCAACAATGGCGGCTACTCTGGCTACTGATTTTGGCAGGAACCACACTTCACAGAAGTCTATAAATTTAATCATTTGATACTTGGTCAACATGTTATCTACAAAATAAATTTTGTTGTGATATCTCTTGTCTTTCTTGGTGTTGCAATTTGGGTGGCCAGCAGTGTATTTTAAAATTTTAGGGTATTAAATTCCTTATAAATATTTAGAAGTATAAACCTTTTGCTACGAAACGCTCCATAAGTTGCGGAACTCTAAAAATTTCTGTTGAGGCTGATTATTTAGAAATATGACACTGACTCACCCGGAAGTGCATGCTTCACTAGATATTTAGTAAATGAGAATACTTTTTAAATTCAAAATAACCGTAAATAGTCTCGTATTATTTCATTCATTTCGGCTTAGGAAATCTAAGCTTTTTCACTTTATGTCGGTTCAAATGGCCTTCATGAGCTAGATTTGAAAATATAAGATTAAAAAGTGAATTTAAAAAATATTTTCTTTATTTTCAGCAAAGTCCACCGAAAGAAACTTTGGAAGTGAAAAACCTTGACTTTTATGTTCTTTCTGTCTCTATATTTTAAAGGCATTGAACTATAATTCTCAATCTTTTGACATTAAAATTTTCTCAAGCTAATTTAATGACGGGAAAGCTATACATCATTATTACCTCTAATATAAAAAAGCCCCGCAGAACGGCCTAAAATATTACTGCTATAAATAAACCTCAAAAAGAAAAGCTCACCCTTTTTAGCACTGAAGAAAGATTAAGTCCATAACATATGTTTTGCCACGAAACGCGGAAAAATATAAGCGACAAGGAAAGAGGTTCTACTGCCGGCTTTCAAGACAAGTTGCTTAAGATAAATAACATAGGAGAGAGAAACACGTTTTCCTCACTTGAAAAACCTCCGCGAGGAAAAAAGCTTAGAAGATTACTCGATTGTGTGGTCGTGTGTGGCTTTTGTATAGAAATACGCTTGACGTATGTTGAATCATAGTGATTGTATAGCTGGCGTGTTCAGAGTGGAATTACAGTGCTCGCCAATTGTTGAAATCATTTATATTCTCAGCTGATTTAATATTATTAAGCAGCTTCGGTTTTCACAACCGTCGATTTGAAGCTTCGGTTTCTATAAATCCAAGTACAACTTTTAATGACATCATTAAAATCCGCCCAAAATAATGAAATGTGTTAAATATTAAATAAAAATATTATTCTTCACTAACAATGAAACTATATAATTCCATTACAGACTGATTTGTGTGTACATAAATTTTGACTGCGATTTCACAAATCAAGCTTCTTAAAAAGGTAGCTCAAAAGTAGTTTGTTTTAACCCCCCCCCTGTAGTTGATCTTTCATTAGTATTCTTAAAAGAGTATAAAATATATAAAGTGACACCATAAGTAAAACCAGTAATTAGAAATAATACCATAACTATCATAAGTAACTTAAAATAATAAATGTGTCTAATTTTAAATTGGATGATTATTCTTCACTAAGAATTACGTAACAGGTTGGAGTAACTCAGTTATGACTACGATTTCATTTGCACTCATATGCACACTAATTTTCTATCACCTCGTGTGTTTCATTTGTTCTGAGAATGTATAACCCTCCTCGTGGATTGTCTCGACGAGGTATCTCTAGATGTATTAGCAAAACTGACGAGGTCTTGATGGACGATATATCTCGTCATTAGAAGAAAACTGATCTAATCTTGACCTCGTCATCATCAAACCATAATTTTGGAATATCAGAAATCGCTATTATCTTGATGACGATATATTCCGTTATTAGCATTTATATATATATATATATATATATATATATATATATATATATATGGCATTTACACTGTATATCATACGGTATAATCACGTTTAAAAAAGTAGAAGCATGGATTATTTGGTAATGATAAAAGAATGAAAAATAAATATTTTTTGTAAAGTAGAATTTAGAATAAAAATGATTGAATTGTTTAGTGAATAGAAGAATGACGAAATTCTAGTTTATTTATGGGAATATCGGAATCACAATGAATAAACGTGCATTTTATTAAATCCGGACTTGCATGAGAAATCAGATCATGGTCACACAGTTGCATTTGCAGATGAACGAAATTGGATTTAGAGAATTAAAATTTTATTTTATTTTTGAATAATAATAATTTATGAGGTTTAAATGAAACAAATTAATCGTTCAAAAAGAAATGGCAGTTCTTAAGTAGAATTGAAAAGAATAGACATTTTTTCAAACTTGACTGTTACATTCTATACTGCTTTCTGTTTTACTCTATAGACGGAATAAATTTAAAAGTGTATATACACACACATATATATATATAAACCAAAACATACCAAAGATGTATGTTAAGTTTTAAGAAATTTTGAAATTTTAAGATGTGACAAAAAGTTCCGATTTAGAGCAACTGCTCTAGCGTATTCATTTTACATTATTTAGCGTATTCATTAGCGTATTCATTACAAGGGGCACAAAAGTCACTTAATTATTTTAAATAGAACAACTTTTAAATAAGAATAGGTGAGGAAATTTTTCTTTTAGCAACTTTTATTTTAGAAATTACTTGGAACTAATTGTGGAATATAATGTTCCTCAAATACCCTCCTCTGTCAGTCTCACAGAATCTAGTCCTTTTTAGGCTGTGTTCCATTACAGATTGTAATGTTTCTGGCTTCAACACTCTGATTTCTTGTCAAATATTATTCTTCACCTCTGGAGCGAAACGTTGGAGCTCTTGAATGCGTTGAAAGACACTTGGCGGCGATATCCTCTTTGTGTTAGCAATATGGAAAGTTTGTTTTCAAAATAAAATCGAACGCTTTTGTTCTTTGCTCAGTCGCGTTCTTCTACATGGTAATTCTCTCAAATATTTATTGAATATCTAAATAAATAAAATAGATAATGAATTAAAATGTTTAATATTTTTTAAACGGTAAGTTCCTTTTGCACCTTCCATTTACTAAAGACGATTTTTATCGCTTTTGAAAACAAGGCTACGCAAAGAGTATGTTTCTGATAAATATTTTGATATGACATTGTGAACCAAATATGATTGGTCTTCGGATGGTTGGTCTCAAGGGGATATTTATGACATTAAAATGGCGACGACGTACTCTTAGTTTAAGCAAAAAATGGAATGGTTTGTTTTTAAAATAAAATTATACAATTTGTGTTCTTTGCTCAGTCGTGTTCTTCTCCATGGTAATTCTCTCAAATATTTATTGAATATCTCCGAAATAAATAAATAAAATAGATTATGAATTAAAATATTTGTAAATGGTACGTTTCTTTTGCACCACCCATTTTCCAAAGACGGTTTTTATCTTTTCAAAACAAGGCTATGCAAAGGGTATGTCTCCGATAAATATTTGGAAATGACATTGTGAAACCAAATATGGTTGGTCTCAAGGGGATATTCATGACATTAAAATGGCGGCGACGTGCTCTTTGTTTATGTAAATGGAAAGGTCGTCAAAATAAAATGGAACAATTTTTTCTCTTTGCTCATTCTTGTTTTTCATTATGGCCAAATCTCCCAAATACTTATTAAATACCTCTGACATAAGAAGGTAAAATGGGTTACATATAAAAACATTATTTAAGTTCTTAAATAGTAGTAAGTTGTTTTGCGCACCCACTTTCTGAACATTTTCCTCTATTCAAAACAAGTCTACGGAGAGTGCATCTCGGATAAATATTTTGAAATGAAGTCGTCCGAAACCAAATAAGCGTGCGAAGTGACAACAAAGTTTCTGTATCTTCCTTCGACCCAAACATGCGTCGTCGGCTCGACCTCGAAAAGTACCGATTTCATAACATCTCTCTCCGTCGCCCCACATTCTACCAATTTCCTTGCACAAACACCATTTCGCGTTGGATTTTTCCGATGACTTTCGGATTTATGTCAGAAATGAAAGAAATATATAGAGCTGGGAACCCGATTATTTTGTGGGAAAGGGAGAGTGACCCCATTTCGTGTGACGGGTTTATCACGTCTTGCAGAGGCTGAGACGGACGGACGCCTATCTTCCTCGAGAAAAGATCGGTTATTTCTTTCGTTGGGACTTGGAAGTGTGGTACATATGCCTCAGTTCTTTTTATAAATCCCCGTGAGCTGTACCCGCTTGCTGAAATGCTGGAAAGTAAACTGCGAACTTTCATGCGTCTGAGAGACACAGGGGGCAATGTACTCAACAACACCGACTTCGTTCCCATCCACTCGAGCACAAGGAAAGGGTAGATATAAGAGAAATTCATTTTAGAAGTCTAGTTTTTTTTATTTGATAGTTTCGTTGTTCTGAAGATGGTTACTTGGAAAAAACTGCTGTGCACGCAAATATTAAGTAGCGAATTAACTTTTCCTTTTAGCGACGTCAAGTTTGGGGAATGGCAATTAAAACTAACTTGCTACATATTTAACCCTCCAAGTGGTTTCGGCGAGATATATCGTCTATCAACATCTGACTCATTTCGCTAATGACGAGATATATCGTCACCTCGTCTAGACAACCACCAGGAGGATTAAGTTTGCGGAACCAGAAAGTTGAATCAAACTCTCGTTATCACTGTCGGAATGAAGTGCCGTATGTTGAAAACGTTCTTTCAAACGGAATTAAAGAATTTTAAAATCCATACTTGTGACCCAGAATAACCTAAAAGTCTTTAAAAAGCATGACACATACAACTATTCAATAAATAAAAAAATTTTTGTCGTGTGATGTTTGAATTGATGCTGCTAACCGCTTCCGAGCAAAATGCTGTCATTACGCATATTTATCTAGAAACCGAGACGCATAATCAACACATCAAAAAAGAAAAGAAAATGAATACGTGATTTTCGAAATCCTATTCTTCCTTCGGTTTATAGAAGTTTCTCGAAAAGGAATTTAAAATTACCCACCGAAAAATAAGCGTTTAATACTGACATTAACTCCTTCTGCGGTTGACATCACCTTTTCCTGACCCCTCTCTATTTTCCATCACAGGTAGACAAATACACCTGAGGACATTTTTATCTCCAGTCAGTCTCGCATCTCTGGCGACACGAGACTGCGAAAAAGCAAAAGCAAGTGAAACCAATACCTCCTCTAAAAAACCACCGCCGAAAGTTGATTTACATGAATGAAAAATCGTTTGACTGTCTTCAGCTATAGCCAGCACCGTGGACAAAATGAATATAAAGAGTCCGCTCCATTCCCTGTAATTACTGTCGGCTGCCCGGGGGTCATCGCGGTCAGATTGATCCTACTTGCAGATATGAATATAGTGACTGTTTCCGCTAATTCGATTAACACGGCTAGACATGCTTTTGATGGGATAACCAGGCTGAATTTTTCCAGCGTCGAAGATATCCGAAAAGTGTTGACAAAAGAAGCTTCGGGTGGTATTTAATGTTATTTTCCATGCAAATTCTGCATGATGCAATAGTGTTTCTGCGGCGATATGTGTTTTATGTACGTATTCTGATAGTGACGTCAATTTTTAGAATACGATTTCAGCACTTCGTCAATAAAAATTCCGAAGAACAAATTCCGAATTGATTTATGGTAATTGATTGGTCAATGTCAATAGATTATCTCAAAACGTTGCCAAAATTGCAATAAACTACATTTTGAGGTAACCCCAATATGTATCATGCCAGAGCATTTGGACAGCAGAAGTGTAGTACGGTTTCGATGTCAATGCAGTCAACCTTGGGTCAATAGATTTTCGAAAAGGGTGATACCTCATAAGGAGAAAGCTTCAATACGCAAAAGCATGAATGGTGATGGCCGTGGCTGGTTTTCTCCCTGACAGCATGTCATTTTTTCCACAATTGTGGAGAGTTGTTTATATTACAACGAGTCCCCATAATTTAACTAATAGACACATTCATAACCACATGACTCAACTGCCAATTCACAGGGAGCCGGAATATAAAATCCTTGCAGATCATCTGGTTGTTTGTTTACACAGAAAGGCCCTCTCATTCTGCATTGCAGATTTATATGCAAGTCTTTTATCTGCTCCCAAATAAGTACTCATAAGGCTTTATCAAACATCACGTGACTTCTCTGGAGAATTAAATCTGGTGACATAACGTAAATAGACTTTTTCATCGAACTTTTAACAAAACAAAGGGCTCAACGAGATTATAGCCCGGCTCCAATGAGTGGACAATTGAATCACGTGATTTTGAACGTGTATTCGTTAAATTAGGAGCAGGAAAAACGTAAACAACGCGTTTTCACGAATGTCGTCTTTAGTGCGGATACTGGTTCCGAGTTTTTTTCAACGCAACGTAAACAGCACTCGTGTCCATTGTTGGTAGTGAATTATCGGAAGGAGTTTCGGTGCAAATAAGCAAACCACCGGAAGGCTAGGATTTTACTTTCAGTTATACTTTACGGAAGACTTACATGAAGTTCATTCTACCACAAAACACTAGTGTCACCAACATAAAGCCTCTCAAAGTGAGCGTTTTGTCCTACCAAAATGGCCACAGATCTATATTGTTGGCGAATATTATTAGACAAATCGAGTTTTATGACATTCGAATGGTTCTATGATAAGCTTTGCAAACCGCATGATTTGCTGATTCTACTTTCATTACTTCTCTGAAATACACTTATGTTCAAAATTATCTTTACATGCATAAAATAACGGATTTCTCAGAAACTGTGAACTATAATTTTAGAATTTGTGTGAAATGATACATAACATCATAAAACATAAATACAAAGGGAAAAATTTAAGAGCACTGCTTATGATTTAAAACTGTAGCATGAAACAATAAATAATGGTAATAATATGTGACAAGGAGAGTTCAGAAAAAAGAATAACTCAGAAAAAATTAAGGCTTATGAATTTAATATGGAATGTGATCTGCCCTGACGTGTACACACATACCATAACGTATTTTAATGCTGGCAATAATGTTAACCACAGTTTGGGGAATTAAGTTCCACTCCTCCAGCAATGCGGTCTTCAGGGCATTTATATCTCTAAGTGGAGGATGTCTCCGTGCAACTGCTTTTCCAAGGTAGTCCCATAAGTTCTCTATCGGGTTCAGATCAGGACATTTTGCTGGCCACGGTATTCGCTCAATGGCTTCACTTTCAAGGAATTCGTCAAAGAGGTTTGCTCGATGTGAACGAGCATTATCGTCTATAAATAATCAGATCCAGATGCACCTCTGAAAAGTCTTACATAAAGTTCTAAGACCACATCCCGATATCTCTGGCCGGTCACAGATCCGCTGTTGAAAACGTGTAGGGGCGTACGTCCACGATCATTATTCCTCCCCATACCATCGCACCTGCACTACCGAAACGGTCACGTTCCATAATGTTCGAAGGAAGATTTCACGTTCCTGACTCCCTCCAGATGTAAACATGTTTAGAATCAGATGTTAAACTAAACCACGACTCATCAGTAAAGAGAACATGGGTCCATTGGTGTTCACTCCAGTTCTGATGTTCTTTGCACCAATTAAAGCGATCCCTCTTTTGTTGAGAAGACAGTGAAACACATACCCTTGGCTTTCTGGCATTAAGGCCTTTTTCATTAAGCCTTCTGTATACAATTTGCCATAATACAACAGTTCCAGGGGCGGCTGCAACCTCTGAACTTAACTGCCGAGCAGTAAACTTCGTGTTACGACGGGCAGCTATTGCCAGATATCGATCTTGAGAAGCAGTTATTCGTTTACGACCTTGTCCAGGCCTCCTTACAACAGTTCCAGAGTTCTGAAATTGTTTCCATAGCGTAGAGACTGTCTGTCTTGAAATATTAGCACATCTCGCTGCTTGCATGATTGTATGCCTTGCTTCTAAACAACCGATAATTCGTCACTTTACAGATTCTTCCAAATGATACTTCGGAGCTATAACAAACCGTTTTGAGTCCTTACACACACACTGAAATCAAACGCTGTATTGCAGAAATTCACTCAGATATTCACTTTGAGCAAAGCAATTGATTCACCGTCCGATGACGTAACGCCTTGATTTGCATATCAGAAACCGTTTGATCACTTTTGATTGGATAATGCTAATTAGGCTTGTCTTTCACACGTTCCCTGCAAAAATGGATTACATCGATTGGATATTTCATGGCATATATATATATAATTATTTTTGGGTATGTAAAGATAAATTTGGACATGTGTTTACTTCAATCTACCCCATCCGTATATCGCCTAACATCGATACCACACTCGTGTACTATTCCCGCTTGTAAATTGACGGAAAAAATAAGACACTCGAAAATAACTCAAAGAGAACCGGTGAAGTCAACCTTATTTGAATAGCATTATCCTTGCGAGGAGTACTTGGACAAACAAAGGCGGAGGCGATAGAAAAACAAAGAAGGAGCTCTTGAAGATCGCTCTGTGGTTTCAACAAATGTAACTATGAGTTTTTCTAGGAGTATGTAATTGCAGCCAAAACATTTAGTGAAGGTGGTGCCAAGGCGGATGGTTTTACTTGGCAAAGTATGTTAGAAAATGAACGCTTAGTTTTCTCCTTCCCTAAAGGATTGTCCTTTCTACACGAGTCAGTCATTAAGAATGTATCTTAATGAAAGTTTAAGCAATAAATGTACTCTCCTATAATTAGTAGATTGTTAACTAAAGAAAATTCTCCTCAATTTCAAAACAATTACTCCTAACATTGCCGCATGAGAGAAATATGTGGCTATAGATAAGAAAACAGGCTTAATTGTCTCTATTTTCAATCTCTTACACTGTTGGTGAAACACGTTGTTCTGTTTTTTTCTTGCATTAGTTTGAACGTTTTTCGATTGTGATCGCACAAGTCAATGGCATTTTGAGAAACCTTCGATACAAATATATCCCCAATGGTGCTTAAATACTACCAAGAACTGACATTATCACCATTAAATTCGCAAAATGATTGAATTCCTCAGCTCCAAATTTGACTATGAGAGTTTAGAAATCGAGTCTTCAAAAATGACGAGCTTTTCTTAGTAATTTATATTTATCCATATTTTATAACCTTTTATTAATAGGATTTGCTTTTGATCAAATTTTATATGCATTTATTTATATGTATCTTTGCTAACCACGTGTCTTTATTTCCTACATTCTATGTAGTTTGTATTTTATTTTGTTTCTTCGATTCTAAAATTTACAAATTTGTGATCCTTTCTTAATGTCATTGTGCATATCTGTGCGCCCATGTTTTGTCCATCACTATTCTTTCGTTCATTATGTGATTTTTTTTGTTTTATGTGTACAGTAGATTGCTTCGGCCCTCTCCAATCAAGTAGTTTAGCGTAACGTTAATAACTGGGGATGCCGAGATTCGACAAAAAAAACTCCAAAAATCTTATGCTTACCTTTGGACAGCCTTACAAGTCAACTCCATTCTCCGTTGTTTCTTTTCCGCAGAGACAATAATACAATAATTTTTAAGGAACCAATAAAAAAGGAGCTCTCAAAAGGCTTAATTGCGCCCAATTTATTTTGGCAACTATGGATGATCCAAACTTTATCTTTTAGCTTGATGACAGTCTTTTACAGAGGTGGGAAAATGACGAGAGAATAATAGACCATGCTCAAGAACCCATTGCGCATATTATCTGGACTGGATGCTGGGTCCAGTTAAAAGCATGAGGTAGGGGAGAAGAGTCTGTACTGAAGGCATCATTTCTCATGACTAACACCATTAACCCATCGTAGTAAGAAACCAATTGTGGCTGAAAGGATGAGGCATCATCAGTTCCTGGTCGGCCTTATGCGTTGTAAATCTATGACTTAAAATTGAAGCTGAAGTCTCAGTCACGTTAAAAATCATCAATTTTTCTTCAGGGTTTATAGATTTTTTTGCCGCCGAATTTTTCCGAATTTTATAACGGGATATCGGATATCTGGGCTTCCATGAACGCTACGCGCACTGCTCAAATTCCTGTAACCTCTCCATTAGGCGCACTATACAGATGAAAACTAAATGGATGAAACAGTGTCCACTTATGGCGTCCAATCCAATTAAGTTTGAACGTTAAGTCTGTGCAGAGGCAGAGGGATTCAAGAGCTCAGGTTCCTGCCCTTTTGATATAGGAAGTATGTGTCTTTTTTAAAGCAAATATTTGTTTATAGAAGGTGAGGTAGCTTGTGAAAGAACCACAGATATTTTAGTTTAATGTGTGATAATATCTTGCATACGTGTGTTTTCTACAGTTTGCGCTCGTCGTCCACTAGTTGTGAACTAGGGTTTGACATTTACTTACATTCTCAATATCGGTAAACTACCGACAGAAATTATTAGAGCCTGTTTAAACTTCTACTTTCGTGCCTTAGGGACTGATTTGGGTCTTAGGACTAGAGGCACTGATTTAGCGAGATTATAGGACTTAAATCAAGTACAAGTTCCGCACTACAACATTTCAATGAAAAAAATTCAAATGTGTAAGGGATAGTCTAAAATAATATGAATACTCTTAGCCACTTTCGTGCAGAAAAGTATGCATAGCATATATTCAAGTTCTGAAAGGTGTTCAGACATGCAAGGCGAGGTTGTAAAAACAGTCCCCGTTAGGAATGTCTTCAATGCGAATTCTAAAATCAATAGGCTTACACTTTGAAAACTAATTTTGTTGAAAGCGGATGTAGAAAATTTAGAATTATTCAATAATAATGTTTTTAGCAGAACTACTTTTTATAAGCTTGGACCTCTCATGGCAAAAATTGTTGTTCAGATTAGATTCTGGCAGTATTATGTCCCGCAACGTCATTTACTACTAGTGACGCATTTTAAATTGATACAAATGTATGATTAAAAATGAAGCCAAATAATATTAAAATAAAAATAAATTACAACAAAGAAAACTTGTAACGATGCTTCCGTAGCGGCAATCCTCACCAATCTTCAAAATAAGTTTTCATTGGTATTTCATTAACGGTTTCTAAACCATATTGTGAACGTCTGTGACCTTGTCTGACATTAATACCCCACACTTTCGTGCCTATTCAGTACCCCATTTAACCCTCCTAGTGGTTTCGACGAGATATCTTGTCCATCAAGATCTGATCAATTTTGCTAATGACGAGATATCTCATCATCCAGATATTGCGATTTTTTGATGATGATGACGAGATCAAAATCTGGTAGTTTTCTTCTAATGAAGAGATATATCGTCCATCATGATCTAGTCGGTTTTGCTAATGACGAGGTACTTCGTTAGTTCCAACAACCAGGAGTGTATAGTGTGGTAAGACGTTTAATTTGAGTGTGTCTAGAATGAACATAGCATGTCACCTGGTACTTTGAAATGGTGACAGTTACCAAAGTCTGAAAACTTCTGCCATTCAAAACAAAACACACACCTGAAAGATATTGTAGAAAACGAGTCCTTATGCTGGAAGGGAAAGTGATGAAGATGAACGCAGCAAATAAGTTTTCGGGACGTGATTCCCGACTGATCGATTAGTTTCGGAAATGGCGAGTCGCGGAACAAATTTCAAGAGAGGCATCATTCCTAACGTCACGTGGGAGCATGCTCGTATGTCAGATCCGTGCTCATGAGCGACCTCCCTCTCTTTGATTAATTACTCAACGAAACATGAGCGAGATTTCCGTGAGATTTTAAACGCAGCGCTAATCGGTTGGGTATCTTTCGTGTGGGAGAGCAGCTTATAACTTGGATCAACTTAGCAAATGGTTGATACCTTAACCTTTAGAAAAAAACTGTTCGTTTCTGTAGTTTTCACACTTTTGCTCCGCAGGTGTAAAGAGTTGCACTGCCAAATAAAACTGTGAGTTTTTGGGTGCCTAAGTCTCTTACTTCGCCTTGAGTTCTTCAACAAAACAAACTTTGCAATGTGGCGAATTCCTCAATCATGACTGGTACCCGGGAAAAATTCCGGGTCTATCCTTGTTCTACAAAGGGGGAAGAAGGACACGAACGGCTTTTCCTAGATTGTGAAGTGGGAACCTCGGGAGTATGAAATTCCTGAATGATCAAAAGATTTTTCCAGTTTGCTCTAAGTGCGAGGGAGAACACGCCTCTAGAAATCACATTCTTTCCTGTATTGGGATAGGCCCTTCAGATTTATTCCAGAATCCTGATGACATAATAATTAATTTGAGGACGAATGACTTGTTGGACTTGGTATAGCAGGTGGCTAGACCAAGAAGAATAAGCAACCACAACAAATAATCCTAAGGTAGGAAGGCTTTTAGCAAGATGCGGGGAAGACAGTGCAACTTTGTCTACCAAGAATTATTTCATAGTGGGGATGGCACTCCTATATAAACTACTATATTGTAAGTTAATTTTTAGAGTGGTGGTTTTCACCCCAACATTCCCCCTTCAGAATTTAGCAGTGGCTGAATTCGATAAATGCTACCTGTTGAGCATTTTCCTACGAGATGGCGCACGGACAACCCGACCACTCGGGGATGTCACCGCGCCTGCATGTTTATGTTCAAAGGGGCTGCTTAACCCCTTGTTTTCTTGTTTATCTGTCACTTGCGAGGGGACTGCCTGCCGAGAACCAACCTCGCAGCTTCGCTCTCCATTGTTACTTGTTAATAAACACCTGTTATTTGTTAATCCTGAGTTCTATTCTGTTAACTCATAAGCACAGAACGGGATAGATTGACGTGTCTAAACACTACCACTCGTTGACAGATTGCCAATTGCGTGAAACCGAGATGGCTGTATTAAGATAACTAGTGTACTTCCGTATGTTTGGATGATCGCATCCGTGGACTACTCTGTGATGCCTTTGGTAGCCAAGTGTAAGACGTCGCATGAAGAGAAGGCTGAATAGTAACCAAGATTGAAGCCGTGAACAGTGTCTGTTATTAAAGGGCTTTAGACGGTTGTTGGAAGTGATTGCCATCCCAAAGGCAATTCAACTGTTTGCCGTGAATCACCCATTGAAGTGAGTGCCAATTACTGCGAGGGCCATCAAGCTTGATTTTGAAAGTGCGTGTGTTCACAATCATTATACCAGTTACCAATTTAGGAAGACGCTTGAAAGACAGTGTGTTGTGTATTAGTATTTATGTAGCTTTAAGTGGCAACGTTTTTTGAATTGTAGATCATGTGACCGAGATTTGATAACTAATAAATAGTCTACTGTGTTATTCCTGACTCGACGCATCTTTCTCTAGACGTTAGCTATACATAATACTATTTTGGCGACGAGGATGGGATCCCAAGTTTAACGCAACACAAGTCTCAATGCTGCGCCCACGAATCGGGCCTAGTTAGCAACCAAAAAGGAATAAGTGAAAAAACAGGAATTTTCAAACGAAAACGAAACTCACCTATCGAAACGTTCACAACTATATGCTGAACTATTGAGGTATTTTGATGTGAGTACGCTTTTCTTTTCTGATTTTTTGCAATACCCGAATTTACAATGACCACTTTTGGAAGGTTAGAACCCTTTGACCCTTTTTGCTGATCCATCATCTTGGGATTCTTACCATGACCGTTTGGAATGCTTTCTACAAGCTAACGATGTAACTAATGTTCAGAAGAAGCGTGCTATATTTTCGAGCGTTTGTAGGGCCAAGATGTTCGCAATTATCCGCTCTCCTGTGTCGCCCGAAAGTCCTACTGCTAAGCCTTACGATGAGCTAATAGAACTCCGCAAATCACACTTTGCACCCAGGCCATCCGAAATATTCCAGAGGTTTAGTTCTATCGAATCAACCAGCATCCAGGAGAAAATGTCGCTGCATTTATCGCAGAGTTACGGAAGTTGTCAGAATACTGTAACTTTGAAATATCAAATGTTATGCTGCGATACAAACTGGTGTGTGGCTTGAAAGATGAGGCTCTTCAACGACGCTTACTGGCTGAAACATCTCTCAGTTTCGCACAAGCTCAAGAAAGGGCGCTCTCTGCTAAACTGCCAATCTTTATGTGAGGGTGATAAGAGGATCAAACTCTACATCTGTCATGCCTCTTCAAAAGCAACATCTTAAGCAACACTTTAAAGCCAACGAAGGTGAAAACCAGCAACAAAAATGTTCCGGTTGTGGGGCAAATCACCCAAGGACCCAATGTCACTTTAAAGATGCAGTGTTATCTTTGTAAAAAGAAAGGTCACATTGAGAAAGTATGCAGGAGTGCTAAAACAAACTCCTCCAATAAGAAAACCTTTCGTGGTCAGAATAAGGACACACATGCTATAGAAACTGAGGAGTTGGATTATTTTATTTGAAGCATGTTCGTATTAATACTATAGAAAGCTCAAACATGAAAATAAGTCTTCATAAATGACTCACCATGCACCATGGTGGTTGATTCTGGAGCCAAGATATCCATCATTGATAAAGGTACATTTGATAACCTACCTTCATAGTTCTCCATCGCTTACAAAGCCTCCATTTGTCGTGAAAGACTATAATCAGAAACCTGCTGAAATTGTAGGGAAGTGCATGGTCAGGATCAAATATGCTTCATTTAACGGAGAACTTCCAGTTTTGGTTGCTAAGAAACAGCGTCTAGGACTTCAAGGATTAAATTGGTTTCAACCTCTAGGAATCAAAGTGTCAGGAATCCATAACATAGGAAATTCAACATTATATGAGGTATCGTGTGAGTTTCCTGACGTATTCAAGGAAGAATTGGGAAATTTTAAAGACATTCCAATAAAACTATATTTAGATCCCACAGTGTGTCCAATTCAATTGAAGGCGAGAACTGTACCATTTGCTCTGAGACCTAAAATTGAGAAAGAATTGCAACGATTACAAGACCAAGGAGTTCTTGAACCTGTGAACTATTCAGAATGGACAACACCAGTTGTTCGTGTCCTTAAAGCTAATGGTGAAATTAGGTTGTGTGGAGATTACAAATGCACAGTAAACATGGTATTAGGAAATCATCCTTATCCTATTCCTGTTGTTAACCAAATTCTTACCGAACTGACGAGAAGTCGTCATTTTATCAAACTTGATCTGTCCCAAGCTTACTTACAATTGGTTGTCGATGAGCCTTCTGCAATGGCACAAACAATTGTAACCCGCCGTGGAGCATTCAAATGTAAACTTTTACAGTATGGAATATCTTCAGCTCCTGGAATATTTCAGTGATTCATTGAGACATTATTAAGTAACATTCCTGGAGTATTACCATATTTTGATGATGTCCCGATCAAGGGTTCAACAGTGGAGGAATTAGCTGAACGATTTCGAGAAGTTCTTCGTCGTTTCTCTGATTCTGGATTGCGAGTCAATCGAGAAAAATGCATCCTTGGAGCTCCCAGTATCGAATTATTGGGATATCAAATTGATGACAAGGGTATTAGACCTACTAAAGACAAGGTTAATTCTATCCAGGAAGCACCTACCCCTACAAAGAGGGGAGAACTCCAAGCATTCTTGGGTCTGCTCAGTTTCTATTATGTATTCTTGCATGACAAGCAACGGTGGCTCAACCTCTTCATCGTCTGCTTGACAAAGAAACACCGTGGAAGTGGAACAAACATCATGAAGGGACTTTCGAGTAGATCAAAAAAATATTATCAGCTGATACACTTCTCGTACATTTTAATGAAAAGAAGTTAGGCATTCTCTCTTGCGATGCTTCTCCGTATGATGTTGGAGCTGTGTACAGCTACTGCACAAACCACCTCTCAAAGCCAAAAATAAAGCCCGAATGACGCACATGATCCTGTTCTTTCACGAGTGCTTAATTGCGTATGGAGGGGATGGCCAACAGAGAAGCCGAGGGAAAAATTTGCTCCATTCTTCCAGAGAAAACTTGAACTTTCGGTTCACAAGGGTTGTTTACTCTGGGGATGCAGAGTTGTGTTACCTACAAAAGCTCAAGATCAAATGCTGGCTTCTCTTCATGATTCTCATGAAGGAATTGTGCGCACCAAAGCTCTTGCCCGCGGTTATGTATGGTAGCCAGGGATGGACAAGCAGATTGAAGACACTGTGAATGATTGTGATATTTGTCAACAGATTAGACATGCACCACCTAAACATCCATAACCTGGGTATGGACAAAGAAACCTTTGTCAAGGCTGCACATTGATAACGCTGGCCTTTTCCAGGGAGCATTGTTCCTGATTGTTGTTGATTCATACTCCAAATGGTTGGAGGTAGTCAAAGTTCAATCAACCGATTCCAAATGTACAATTTTAGAGTGCTGAGAAAGCTGTTCAGTACGCACGGAATACCCGATACCATTGTTTCAGATAACGGCACAGGATTTACCTCATCAGAATTTCAAGAGTTCAAAAAGTATTTCATGGTGGAGATGGGTTACACTGCTATAAATACTGCAGTATTAAAAGTCAATTTTTGTAGTGGTGGCTAATTTCACCAAGACTGGTATTACTTGTGTTTGGATCGGAAGGGTCGCCTGTACAACCGTAAAATGCACTATGAGCGAAAAAACGAAAAGTTTTTTGAATTATATATCTGAAAATTCAGAACAGCAGTCTGCTCTGAATTTAAAACTTACTGATATTCGGGAAGCGAGAGAGCAAACCCTGAAACGATGCATCGATCTATCGCAAATGCAGCATTTAGTCTAGAATAAACAGCCTGTTTCTCGTACCCTTTACATTCCCAAGAAAATATACACATTAACTTGACGAGATAAGTACAAAATTGTTTTAACTTTGAAAACAATGTAACTAATATTTTCTTCGAACCGCCAATCTTGTATCTCCAGACGCCTCAAAATCAAGAAGGAACAAATTTCGTAATCGATTATTCACGACTTTAATATTTCATTTTGTTGTAGATAACATAAAATTACACCTTCGCCGGTTAAATTGATCGCGCTTGTAAAAGGAGAAGTCAAGTTCTAATCTGGACCTGTGCTTTGCCAGGATTTTATTTCCGAGGGGGCAAAAGTTAAAAATGGAGTTTTGTTGATGCAAAATTAAGATCTTATATCATTTTCAAAAAGTCGTTAGTTTTGGTCAACACTATATCTTCACCTGAATGCAAGAACTGGGCAACTCGAAAAATGGTTCATTTTGCTATAGTAAAATTAGTAAAGCTAAGATCGTAAAGAATTTCATATAAGCACTAGGTAAAATTTTGACCCATTAAGATCTATCTATAGAATAATGAAATATGTAGGTATGTATGAATCTGAGAGTAAGGTTTTCCTTCTCAAACATGCATAACATTCTTGTATGTAAGAGAAATTAATAGGCCGCAGAGAACTATGTTAAAAACAAGACCTTTATTAACAGAAATCACTTTATACAATTTAGAGAAAAACTCGTCTTTTCAATAAGGGTGCGTTTACCGGAGAACCTAGGCCTAGGGTAGGGCCCTCCATCTCCTTCAGAAGTTGGTCTTGTACTGAACGGCGATGAGTTAGTCAAAACTTGTAAAAGATCAGGGGGCCTGGGAAGAGGCAGAAGCGTGGAGAGGAAGGGCTCCAATGAGAATAGATGGCATCTTTCCATCTTAGGACTTATCTTTTTTGATTACACCACCTGACTTTTCGACCAATAACACTTCAGAAATAAAATCTGTCGATACATGATTCCTCCCACCGGATGTAATAAACCACCATGCATGACGGAAGTAAAGGGCTATCGTCTGGAGCCTTACAGATGTAATAAATAACCAAGTTAATAAATATCCAAGACGGAAACAAAGGCGCCTAACCGTCTGAGAGCCTTACATTGGGATTGGCGGCACGTAGTTTCCCCTTTTTCTCAAAATCCAAACAATTGAGGTACCTATCTTGTATTAAAGTGACGATCTATGACTTCAAAAGAATTACTGTGAGGCATGAAAATGACACCTCTCTGTTGACAGAAGTACGCATACTATTGTTCCGAAAATACATATTTACAAAATAAATTACGCTAAATAGAATTAGGCAAGCATTCAAACTTCGTTTCTATTTATTCTTTTCTTACTTTTATAACACAGTTGGAGGGATCAGTACGATACATAAAAACATGGGAGAGGGGCAGAACTCCTGCTTTTGCCCCAAAATAAATTTTTTATTCCCAAACTATCGCATTACATAATAAATATTAACTGATAATTGTTATTTTAAGAATAGTTTTATTTGAGAGTATAATTTATCATATTTGCAAGTATATTTTATAGAATAAAGTATTTTATTTATAGTAATATTTTAAAAACCAGAAAGGCAACACTTTTGGGGAAGAGGATCGGACACCCCAGAGCTCTCACCCTCTGACCATGCCATTAATCCTCAATGTGGTTTCGATGAGATACCTCGTTTATGAAGATTAACCAATTTTGCTAATCCCGAGGTATCTCGTTATCAAGATATTACCGAATTTTTTTTATGACGACGAGATCAAGATCTAGTCAGTTTTCTAATGACGAGATACCTCGTCCATCAAGATCTGATCAATGACGAGATACCTCGTCGAGACAACCACCAGGAGGGTTTATTTGGAGGGACCAAGTACTCCTCAAAGACCATAACTGCATGTATCAGTTACGGAGTGGATCGGATGACCGGTCCGGTACCATAGCCTCAGGTGGGAGACGATACTATGAATTGTTAAAAGTAAAATATGCAAGTTTAGACAATTTGATGCCTTATAAATTAGGCGATGATTTTCGTTAAGTTCATTCAAGAAAATTACCTCTTCAATTGTCGTCTTGTGAAAAAGGTTCTCGTATGTTTTAGTCAATATTGATTCAATATTAGCAAAAGTTAAATTTTAAGACAATGTATATTTATGAAACAAATGAAAATTATTTACGAGAAACTGTTAAGACTTTTATACTCATGGTATGTGCTGAAAAAAAGTTGTAAATGGGATTTCCAGTATACGTAATCGATGATCTTATTTTTATGGTGTTTCTCACATTACTACCGGACGCGATAGCCCATCCAGTTAAATCTGTCGTGGCCTCAAATGCCCTTACGTTGGAAGTTTGGAGAGTAGGGTGCCTTTCTCAGGTGTTGACCTCGTCTCTGACCGTTGTTCAAAGTTACGAGGTTGTCCTTGAATCTTTCTCTTAGGTATTGATCCCGGACCGTCGCCAATAGTCCATTAGTGGGACGTTAATTGAACTACTTACCTACCTACCAAACTAATGCTACATTATTTTTCATTTAAAAACCCTACCGACCTCCTAGAAATAGAAATTTCCTGACGCCCCGGTAGGCCTCTCTCTCTGATGTGCGACATCAATTGAAATTTCCCATTCACTTTAATATTTCATCCGATAAACTAAACTAATTTTAATGCCAGCCCAAAGTCCTCGCAATAAGAGACATCCGAAGGGCAAAGGATGAATCAGCAGACGCGAATCCTTTTCCTCCTGGGAGAAGGTGACTTCCAGCATACGTGATCTACTAGAGTACGTGAGGTCAGTGTGGAAAAAGCTTCCGACCTTGCGCAATTTGAATGTTTCGTTCAAAGGCGGCTCGTCTGCGGTGACTGGGAGCGAGCGGCACAACCACAAAGGAAGCGATGAACAGTCAAAGGAGAGTTCGCACCTCGGTCAAGGTTACTACCGTCAAAGGGATGACCTCTCGATGGACTTGTTATTTATTGGCTTCACTCGATGCTTGGGGTTTTGTAGCCAAATGATGGGAGTGCTGTCAAGTTTTCCAACGGGATAGGGACAGCAGAAAAATTATGTAACGGGTGTGCAATGATATCAACCTATAAAAATTTGCATGGTTGGGTCATTCAGCCCACCCCAACCGTGATTAATCCTACAAGTGGTTTTGATGGTATATCTCGTCCATCAAAATTTGACCAATTTTGCTAATGACGAGATATATCGTCATCCGAGATACATTGCCGATTTTTTTATGATGACAAGATAAAGATCTGGTCAGTTTTTCTACTGACGAGATACCTCGTCCATCAAGATATATTCAGTTGTTTGATGACATGAAACCTCGGCGAGACAACAACCATCAGGGGGTTAAAAATAACTATTACATTTTATTTTGATAGGTAGTTAAATTAACGTCACACTGCAGCAACACAACTGTTTATTGGCGACTGTTCGGGATCAACCTCGAAGGGGAGGACAACACTCATACGAGGACAACACCGCATAATTTTGTATCACGGTCAGATGACGTGGTCAACACCTGAGCTGGCACCTTACTCTTCGAATTTCCACATCACACAAACGTAATCATTTTTGGGGCCGTTACAGATTTAGCACCAGCCCTTGTTTACATGACTGGTTGAATCGAGTTTCGAACTCGCAACGCTCCGGTTGATAATTCGCTATTCTTCCAACCGGGCTACCACGGTTAAATTTTATTTTGGAGAAACAAGTTGAAGAAAATATTGTAAATTTTTTTCTGAATGTCCTTTGACGGGCTAGGTTAAATACAAAATCTTAAGTTGCAGTTAAAATAATGAAAAATAAATTAAAAGACAAGTATAAATCCAGAGGATTGAGAACACAGATCATAAAAAGTGGGGAGATACCTATTTGTGAACATACCATCCGGCTCTTGCTATGTAGTGGTGGCCGCTTTTAGATTATTGAGAGGGAGCATGATTGCCTGGCCAAGAGGACTTGCATTGTTTTGGAATCTATGGTAACCCGAAATGTGTTCCGTGCTGAGGGATGGTTGACTGTGGCCTCCTCTTAGAATGTTCAGCATTCTAAGGGGAGGGTGACTATGTAAGCTTTTGGAAGAATAGAGAACTTTTGAAGCATCTGAACTCTTGTTGATAATTTTTTACTATTTTTCCTTCTGTTCTAAGCTCTAACTTTTTGTTCTATTAGTGACACACGGGGTTAAAAGATGTATTTGTTTAAGTATCTTTTCAATAAAAGATACTGGCATCTGAATAGATATTTTACAGGATTAGCATACCTGATGTAATACTGAACTTTTAGTTTTCATATACTCAGTCCTGTTTTTATGCTTATCCAGTTAGTTTTTCTCGTCAAACCCGTATAAATGCTGGATTCTTTCATTATTCAAAGAGGTAGAGAATGAGAGTGAGGTACTTTTTAGAAGAACCTGTATAAAACTGAACCAATTAAGAAAAATTGTTTTGGCGAATCAATGATAGGTTTTATTATCTCTGTCAACGACTGATATTCTTTACATCTCACAGTGAAAAAGATTAAATGCAAAAACTATTTGACAAAAAGGTTAAACGGGGAATTTCAAAAGCGTGCGTCTAGAAAAAATAAGTGCTAAAAAATGTTGGCGAACAAATTAAAATGTTAAATCGACTGCCTAAACCACGTGGCATAGCAATGATTTTATTTTGGAGGGAGACCTAAAATTAGAAATATGATTTTTTATACCGAATAGGAAGGTATGAAACTTAAGAATTTTTAAAGTTTCATAGTCTTTACTTTTTCTTTGGTCACTGGAGAAAATATAAAAATAAGGTATAAATCTGTAAATTGGTATAAAGGGTCAAGTGTCCATTTTGTATGTTTTTGGTAATAGCTGATTTCGTAATTTTTAATTTTAATAAATCATTCAAAAATACTTTTCAATGTTTTGATACTTTAATAATGTATTGACAGGATGACAGGCATTTTTTTCTATCATAACTTTTATTACCTTAAAATGATTTCATAAGCCCAAATCTGCGAATTCGGACATTGGTCCGTCTACAAAGGTACAGAAATGCACAATTACAAAAATTTCAAACACATGAAGTCAGTCTTCGATCGGAATGAAACTTAGCATGAGTGATGCATACATGAAGAGATAAAGAAATTATCACAATCTAAATCCTGAGGATTTTATTACTGTAGAATTAGATTAGAAAGGTCCTAAATAAATAAGTTGAAAACACTCTCGGTCCAACGATATAAATATCGGGGTTCAACGGGTTCTGGAAACTTGTATCCTGCATACGACCTAATGTGAAGTCTAGTCTCCTGCTCTTTTGTGGAAACGCATACTGCATACAAAATACTGCCCATCCTCTATACTTTTATTGTGAGAATTTCTTTACCTCTTCATGTAAATCGCACATGCTAGGTTTCATTCTGATCAAACACTCACTTCGGGGTGTTTCGATTTTTTGGCACAAAGTGCAATTTTTCTGTTTTGATATTACGCTTATGCTTTGCAAAGCCACAACTCTCCAAGTTAGTGCTTTCTAGATCAGGAAAGAAATGCGCATCACAAATCGTCATTGAAAAGTAAAACCAAGTAATTTTCTGGGGACTGCGAATACTTTAACGTTACCTTCTCCAAATTATCATCATAAATTGAATACTAAGCTCGTTTCGTCGCTTCCTCTCACACATTATCAGGAACAAATTCTTATAGACGCCATGCCGCGAATAAGAAATGAAATTATCCCACGGCGAAGAAAATTACTGGATGACCACTATCATTACCATGGAAAAACAACTGGGAAACTGGAACCTGTTATAAATTATTACGCATATTACGTTGAATATATGATCGGACGCTTAGCGGTCGATAAGGAAAACCTCACAACAATAACTTGTCCTTTCATCATTCTAAGAAAAAGTGAAACAATAGTTTAACTTAACTTAGTAACAGTTGAAGGACAATATTCGGGCCGCTTCATAGAGTTTAATTTCTTCGAAATGAATGGGACTGACAAAACGACCTGTGGAGACATGAAGCTCTTATAACAGGGATTGGCGAATTTTTTTAGACTAATGTGCCACTTAAAGTTTGTCGCACTGCTTTCAAGTGTCTAGTGTGTTACACTTCTGTGCGATTTTTAATCCTTCTTCGTGAATCTTTTTTTTTTGAATAATAAAAAAAAATGGAACATTTAAAGAAAAGGTAAGTGAGTTTTATTTATGACAAAGGCAATTTAAAAATTTCAATCTGGGAGCAACGTTTCAGGGGTTCGGACCCCTTGAGCTCCTCTTCAAAGATTTTTATGATTTGGGTGGCCCCAGAAAATATGAGGAATAAATATTCCAAACATACAGGTATCCCAAAAAAGGAAGGAGGCTCGACCTCATGCATTAGGTCCTATGCCAACTACACCGGGATACAAGGGCATCAAGTTCTTGGTTCTTGATTCGCTTGACCATACAATATTTTTATGGTTAAGCTGCTCTCAAATATAATGGATAAATATGAAAAATATATAGGTAATACGAGTTGCCAAAAAGGCAAAGTGGCTCGACCTCACGCATTAGGTCCTATATCCGCTATATTAGGATACAGGGGTGCCAAGTCCTAGGTTCCCCAAACCCTTGATATGCCAATATTTTTATGGTTGGACTGCTCTCAAATGTTTAAAATCTACAACATTCAAGATGACGGAAATTAAAAAAAAGAAACAATTTGTTTGCTTCAATATTGCGTGCTACAAGCTGTGCTAACTTGGGGAGATTTTGTTTTGCGGCTGGGATAAAAATAAGTATCCAATTACTTCGGAAAAGCAAACTTGTCAGATTTCATTTTTGGATCAGTTATTACTTTCCACTTATAGGCATTCTAAGTTGAAAGATGGTTGGTTGAGTTTTATGGCGCAAGAGTCATATTATCCAAACTACTCCAAGCACTGTCAAGCAAATGGACATACACATACAAGGAAAGCTTGTTGACTCAGAAGAGAGAAATACACTCAGGGATGTATCAGACTTGCGCCACCTTTAAACTCGGTATGTTAGCGCAGTAGGAAAAAGGAGAAAGAATCAAGTGCCAAATAATTTTATGGCGCGAAGACATTAACGTTATTTTTTACTGGCTTGGTTTGTCGCACTACGGTAATTTTTTTGCTCACGAGGACTAATTACACCGGTTAGTATATTGTGATTATTTTATGTTAATTACCCTCATTATTTGTATTTTTTTCGAGGCACGTTTTTTACACATCTTTTTCGAGGAGGGAGGATACAAAATATATAAGGGGGATCAGGTTTCTCTGAGTTGACTTCCCTAGATTGCGTTCGTGTACCCTTCCCAGTGACACGTGTGCTATGGGTATGCTGTCTTATGATATCAAGACGACTCTGTATTGTGCCTTCAATTCGTTTCCCAAAACATCGAGATTTTTTATGAGCAACCTTCCGAAGGTTAGAGCCTCGTTCGTAACACGATCCGATTCGGAAGCAGAGCAAAGTGACTGTTTTTATGGAGATAGGGGAATGAGACTCGTTTTGTGAGTGTTTGTTTCCCATATTTCTTAATGAGGGAAGGGTTGTCTGTTTTGTTGTCGCTGCAGGACACGCTGACGCCCGCGACAATAAAAGGCCGCGACTGCTTGTCGCATTCGCTTCAGACGAACGAAGATTTAGTGCGGCGCTTAGGAAATGAATTGAAAGGATTGATAATGGGGAGAAACCCTCTTTTATCTCTAATGAGCCACTTTTCCAACTGCTTTTCATTTGAGCACTCCAAATAGCTGAGTATGTTGTTTACCGAAGTCACGAATTTTAACAATTACCGCGAAATGCTCACGGATGGTAAAGGCACTACTCCTTTTTCAAAACTTCATTTTCTTTTAATTCTTGCATGGTAATATGCTATGAAAACCTCAACATCCATCTACAGGCTATTTCAAAATTTACCACAAGGGGAGATATAGAAATAAAATTAAACCATATTCAGAAAGGATGTATGTCCGCAAGTACTACTCGGGTGTGCTGGAGGATGCAACTGAGGTGCAGAATTGAAAGACAGAAAGTATGTGAAAAATATTTTTACTAGCTTCAATTTTAGTTTGACAGTAATTGTACGCTCAGTTTTACAGATGCTACGACCACCAACAGTAATACACACCTGAAAGAATAGACTCATGGAGCACTTTGCATATTTAAAAATAAATGACCTTTCGCTCACACTAGCAGATGCTACAAGCAACTCAGTGAGGTCAGTTTAGGAGTCAGTGGGGATCCCGTACTCGATGCCTTTGATATCCTTAGGTAGGCTGGTATTTTAATTAACGTCGCACTGGAGCAACACAACGGGGCTATTTGAGGTATCCTTAGAGGAAGAAATCAATGGTGGTGGTGTCCAAAAGAGGGTCTACCCCGAATCCACCGAGCCTCAAAAGTACTCTTGCGGACTAGCAGTCCTATGTGAATGCAATTTAATTTTGTGTTCCCACCCTCCCTTTCAGTTGTGGTTAAATTGAAAACGCCAACTGACGCTAATTTTGTCGCTTTTGGCATACAAATATTATAAAAACTAAAATACTCAGTTATACAAGAATAAATGCCGTATAAAACAAACCATAGATTATCTGCGCTAGAACATTGATAATATCAGCAAAACTCGATAGAAATAACTTGTCTTCATGATAAAGTAATTAAGCTCTTTTATTTGCCATTCATAACCCTTTCCACTCCTATGTTAAATTACACCACAATATAAAGTTTCATTAACTGTTAAATCCATCTGAATAGGCACATAGTTTTAAATATCTCCCTTAATAGATCAATCGAAATATTATCACTTCTATACAAAAGTAAATAACCCACAAGGCGTATATTGGAGATGAAAATGCGCAAACCTGAAGTTTCTTTTGATTAGACCACCACCCTGGATACAGAAACTTCAGGACAACATCGCTTGGGAAAAATTCTCCCACCCATGGCTGGTCCAGATAAAACATCCTGGCGATGCCCTCAAATTCCCGGGTCATAGAAATAAGCAGACTGCCATCTCTAGACTGGCCAGTGGACATTTGAGATCAATTTCATTTGATCATGGTTTAAATGTTTTCACGACCTGTCGGAAATACAATATGGAGCAGGCCTCTCCTGATCGCTTCCTTGCTTGTCTGGGGCTATACATGGAGGATTTGTATTTCAATCCTTTGCTCGCCTAGGACTTTTTGAAGGTGCATGAACTCATGGACTTGGTCTAGCTTGTCTAGATCAAGTGGGATAGAAACAAAAACTCTAGGATATGTTAAAAGTCCACTGCGGCCATCAATTTTAATATTCCCTTAAGGTTTGTTCAGGAAGTTTGGAAACACTGTATACTTTCAGTGGACAGAGCATAATAAAAGTGTACAACAATTCTAGAAAAGGATCCACCTAGAGCTACAGGAGTCGCTTGTTTTCGTGTTTTCACTAGACACGACTACGTGCAAAAGCATCTCTACCAAATTGGCCTGTCAGATTCATCAACTTGTCCTCTGTGTGTCTTTTCAAACATGATAGCAACCCACTCAATAGTTGCACTGATCTTAATTATGTCGCAGTAAATAATGCAACAGGTAGTTCCATATTTTATTTCTGTTTCAAGACTATATTGGGCTGCTAGACAGCGATGTATGGAGAAAAGGCTGGTCTGAAAAAAAATCAATTCTGTAAGGAAGAGGACAGAAGAATTTATAAAATTAGTGCAAGTTAAATATTGATACCTCTCTGGGATGTACATTTTTAATTTAATGAGGGTACCTCATCTAAACTGGAACTCGGATCCAGAGAGTTGAGGGGCAGGTCCTGTTGACCACTTGAAAAACCTTCCCGAGCAGTAGGAATAAATCATGACCATTCCACCACATACTCTTGGAGATAGCAAATTGTTTCCAGTGGGTATTTTATTTCTGTTTCAAAACTATATTAGATTGCCAGACAAACTTATGGCTGATTTCTGGTGCAGGATAAAAAAATCTGTAAGAAAAAGATAGAAGAATCTATAAAATTCCTGAAAATTAAACGTTGAGTACTTGGGATATGCGTTTTTAATTTAAAGAGGGGACTTCATCTAAACTAGTACTCGGATCCAGAGAGTTGGGGGACCGGCCCTGTTGACCAATGAAAACCTTCCCGGGGCTGTAGGAATAAATCACGACCTTCGCCACGACTCCGTACTCTTGAGACAGCAAATTGTTCCAGTGGAACAACATCCATTAACGGCATCAAATGATGATTCCGTCCAGCGATTAGAGAGCACGCGATACGACCTTGCGCCATTAAGGGCGGATCTCGAGAAGTAGAAAGAGCGACGGAGAAAAAAAGCGAGAGAAGAAAGGCACACGAGAAAGGTCGTCTCTGTGTGTCACGGTAACAGGCCAGTGAAAAGCGAAACTGAAAAGAAAATAGGAAGTGATATGGTAATAAAGCAATGCAAACGTCGTTTCGGAATTGTCATTAGGCATGGCGCCGTAACGGTTTACAATCTCGTTTTTTCCATCGGGGGATAATTGCTCTGGAAGAAAAATGTTGCATTTGTCTCGCAGTTTGACAATAAAAAATGTCGGATTGTATCATGGCTTCTGAAAAGTTTTCCTCGTTGGACACTGATTTACGGCCCTTTTTAGCACGCGATATCTAAAAAGCTACAACATCGCAACCTCCATTTAACCTTACTCCATGACATTGTAGAACCTAATAAAAACTCTTTCGACCTTGTAATAAATTTTCAAAATCAATCAAATGGAAAAATTTTCATAACTAATTTAAATTTGTGCAATCAAACCTTTTTAAGTTTATGTGAAAATCGAACACCATGTAGCTGAACCATTCACAACTGGAGCGATATTCTTAAGTTTGCTGATTATGGCGATTTCAGGCGTCTTCTTCAATGTGGGAGTATCTCCTCTGCTTTGAAACGATTGAAGCCACTACAGATATGGAGATCATGCGTTATCTTTTCTAAGATGCATTAACAATTGGATCCTAACCCCAATATCAGAAGCTCAATTCAACATCTGAATAATTGGTGGAGTATTATCGACATAACTAGTCCACATTTAATCAAAGCACTGAAGAAATCGTCTTCTCAAAATTATGATAGACGCATTTAAGTGGATTTCCCTCGTTAATCTCGAAGGAAATGAAATAACAGACAAATTGGCAAAAGTGGGTTGTCTAGAACTATTACCATCGACTTGCATGTTAAATTTTGAAGAGATATACTTAAGGAAAACGTTTTGAACAACATAATTTGAAGGATTTCTCATGGGAGTGAATAGTATCGTCCCGGCAACTTTCGAGTTCACAGGGGACAGGGTGGATTAGACCACCTTTTTAAGATTCAGAAATGAGCATTTAAGGCCCATGAAATTTATACGGAAATAAAAGAATTTTTCACTACACACCAAATGCACGGCTGCTCCGTCTTCGCCTGAGCACTTTATTTCCTACGTAGGAATAGCTAGGGAGAATTTCTTAAAAAGTCCTTCCTGGCTCTCAATGATTTTGGAACTGGTCTAGATCAGATTAAGTCAAGTGGGATAAGATGAGAAGACAGACACGGTCATGAAAACAAACAGTAGGAATCATCAGTCGACCATACGAACGTGGTACGCCACCCTTTCACTCTGGACTGCAGCGTTTGCTTCACTCCCCTTTTGGGGAGGAAATTGACGGATTTTCGAACGCTTGGTGTTGTCAGCTACTCCGACGTGAATTGAGCTGCCTTATGTCTTAGGAGTCGGGTAGAGACTTTCTCAGCTTTCGTTTCCAGGTTAAGCCATGTGTTAGGTTAAAATACTTTTTTTAAGATACGTGTATTCATTTTTTGAATACATTGAATTTATTCACATCCAATGGATTAATTCTCCTTCAGACCTTAAATATAATGAAATTACGAACAGACTTACCAAAGCGGCCACGAACGAACATTTTCACACACTTGCCCACTAACAAACATATCAAGAGTTATTCGCATCCGATACCTATCCTTCGCTCAGAGTCAAGCTTTTCCAACATGCCTAAAATGTAACACTGAACAGGCTTCACCAAGCCGTTTTCTGTCCCATGTTGGTGTGACAAGAGAGGATCTCTATGGAAGTCCCTATATAGTATTGGAATTTTTGAGGGTGTTCGGATTCATGGACTTGGTCTCGCTGTTAAGCTAGGGTTTAAGGAATAAGTAACAACAGCACTTTTTTTTTTAAATTTCCGGATCCGCCATATCTTCACTCCGGTCTCTAGTGCCAAGTTAAACGACAGGATCCTGTGCTAGGTTATATGAGGAGGACAACCTCGAAATGTTACAGTATCTAGAAATACGAAACAGGGCCCGTCGCTAAATAAAATCACTTCTGTTCTCAAATAAATTTTATTTTATTAATCGGCTAAATTTTATAACCCACGATTTAGAGTTTTTGGTTTGCTGTGGTATTCTATGACTACTTTTCCCTACACGAGGACTCTTTTGACTAAGACCTACAGATTCGAACTTTACTTGCTATAAATTCTAGTATTACCTTAATGAAAATTAGGAAAAAAAATCCTTGGAAAATTAACTATATCATAGATGAATTAAAAATCATAAGAGGTGTTTAATTTTAAATTTGATAGCTGCTTCTCATAATTATGAAACAGTTTGATTTGAGTACATTAAGGACAACTAAAATTTTACATACATCTATCAATCTTTTAAAAAAGGTTGTTCATTGCATTTATTTGCTTTAATTTGTAATTTATTTTATTTTCCAATGGTGTTTATGAAATAATAAAATTGATCAATTTTCTACCACTACCAATGTTTATGTATTATGAGACTGCAAAGCTCTTCGGGTATCGTAATATAATTTGATAAATGTAGAAAGAAACATCAACTGTGAAATGGATTTCAAGATAGACTTGTAGTGGATGATCTGGGCATATATCCAGAAATAGTTATATGGTCCCTTTCTAGAAGAAATTTAAATTAACATTTATATTAACTTTTTCATCTTTCATATATTTACTCTAAGAATCCATTTTCTAGTTGATTATAACTTCGTTCCTTATGAATATAATACTTGACAACTTCGATTAATTTTAAATACGAATTTGAAACCATCTATTGCAATTATGTTCACTTATATTCAGTGAAAAAGTTTTACTTTATGTCGATAGATTTCATTCGAAAGCGGAATAACATGATGATTCAATAGTCGTTGCCAAACATATGCAAACAATTCTTTTTTGCATCATGTAAGATAAATATATATTCATAGATTGAATGATCTGCTTATTAACCCTTGGTGAAATCATGATTGAATTTTAAAAGAGCGATATTTCACTGACTAGTTTTTCAGAGAACCTAAATAAATATTTTTCTTCCAAGAAACATACGAAACATTTTACGTTATGTTGTTTCTTCGAAATATGAGGACAAGATAGAACGATAAAGAGAGGCAGTAGTTAGTGTTGAAGTAAATGTCCTTTCTTTCGGGAAACCGAACTTCCGAGTTTTGAATTCTTCTGAGAACTTTCAAACAGAAAAGATAATGAGATCTTGTTCACAAGGATTACCGTAATTTGAAAAGTGCCCTGTCGCTTTCTATTGCTCCTAACAGCGCTAGCATTTAAGAGAAATATGGGGGTGTCAGTTTTCATCATTGTTAAATAATAATTATGGAATAACATGTGCTATAAAATTAACTGGTTATGAGATAGAGTCAAACCGACGAAATCGCAATATTCCGACAAGAATGTTTATTAGTCCTTTCAGCGACGTAGCTAAGGGAGTAGGACTAATAGGCTCGGCGGCCCACTGACTCTATTAAAATTAATTAAAATTTTTAATTATTAAGAAATTAAATTAAATTTTTAATTATTAAGAAAATAAAAAAATTAAAGTTAATAAAAAAATCTTGTTTTCCTTGGGAAAAAGTTTTCTAAAAAATGTTTTGTGCGTCTTGTCTCATGATTTCACAGAATGGTTAAATTAGTGGTAGTTACTTTATCGGGCAGTGTCCACGCTATCTAGATAAGAGCACCAAATAGAGAAAGTCATTATCTCCTAACTTGGCATGGGCTCCTTTTCAGGACCGAGTACAGATAGGAAAGGGCAGGAAGATAATTATTTGAAACAGTGAAATGAAAGGTATGGTCATTTCGTTTGCCAGTCATCCAAATGTTCTTACTGTGTCAATGGTCGCAGTAATTTAAACCCGTAGGTGCGAAGATATGATACTCATTAATACATAATATATTGCAAAGGAAAATTTGATTTAAATCACGTTCTCCTGAGATACATAATTTTGTTACATTATTATTAAATTATATTGAAAGCATATTCTATCGAATTTTTATATCAAGCTCTGTTAATCTGATTATTTATAGCCATCCCAAGCATCGTGTCGTCAATTGATATCATATTTACCTTGACACCCGTCGTTAACAATGATATCAAAATGATATATGTGACTCGTCGTATCATTGCAGCTACACGAGTCTTTACTTAAACTAACCGGACTCATTCCTCGATTTCTTCGTCCATGGAAAGATAGTTTCTATCCTTTTCTTCGCTGGGACTTTTAAAACCATTTACTTTCTTATCAGTGAGAAAGGCAATTTCTTCAAGGGCCTCTAACATGATTTGGCCATTTTCATTTCAGCAGAAGAGGTGCTTCTGGTTTTATATTGTTACCCGCGAGTGTTTATATGGAGGAGAGATAACTGTGTTATCTAAGTGCGCTCTTAGAAAAGATGGGGGAATCTCTGTAGATGGCAAGAGGAGTTTTTGAAGAAGAAAATACGAGTGGACAGCTGTCACGACAAAAAGTTTTTAAAAGGTTTATAACACGTACATTTCTTTTTCTTACCCACCTGGGTCCTTTTTTAAAGTTTTCTTTTCCTTTTCTTCCTGGGGCATGCAATTGAATATTTATTGGCTCACGAGAGTTCTTTCGAGTGGCGTCAAATTGAGGAAATTCTTGAGGTGGGGACAAACAAGGCCTCTGATACCGACTGCCAAAAGTCCTGAAACTCCAAAAGTCCTGAAACTCCAAAAGTCCTGAAACAAGGGGACCAGGACTAACACTGGGCCCATTGCCCGCTTATGGTTTCAGAACGTCTACCGATTTCTGTACAACGACCAAGTTGGTACCACTGTAAAATGATCATAGATATAAAAGAAAAGCAATGCTCAATTTTTCAAAAGAAATCCTTTGGAAATGACTTAATTTATAGTACTAAATAGAAGTACAACTATTTTTATAACATAACGATTTCTATAAGTCAGAATTCATTAACGTTCGCATCGCAAGTGAGTATTTTTACCATAGAAAAGTGATACAAATCGGGCGTGCCAGATAAGAACAGAATTAGATTTTATGGATTCAAAAACATTAGAGGGAATTCTATTTAATGCAGCAGTTTCCCAATTAAGGTAAGCATACAACTGGAATCGTAATCAGTGTAGATCTTAAATGAATACTTGTTAATGCTTTTTATTTTTATCAATATGAAAAACCCCGTAGCGCCACTTTGAGACAATTATTGTGGAGAGGCCCAAATAAGATCCCCAGTTATATATCATGGCTACAGACAAAATACATGAATACACTTGAAGTACACCTTTTTATTGACACTCCAAGTGGTTTCGACGAGATATCTTATCTATCAAGATCTGACGAATTTTGATAATGTCGATATATCTCTTAATCAAGATATAGCCGATTTTTTATGACTAGATCACGATCTGGTCAGTTTTCTTCTAATGACTAGATATATCATCCATCACGATCTGGTCAGTTTTCTTCTAATGACTAGATATATCATCCATCACGATCTGGTCAGTTTTCTTCTAATGACTAGATATATCATCCATCACGATCTGGTCAGTTTTCTTCTAATGACTAGATATATCATCCATCACGATCTGGTCAGTTTTCTTCTAATGACTAGATATATCATCCATCACGATCTGGTCAGTTTTCTTCTAATGACTAGATATATCATCCATCACGATCTGGTCAGTTTTTTTAATGACGAGATACTTCGTCAAGACAACCACCAGGAGGGTTAAAGAAATAAGTTTTGAAGTCGTGGGTCAAACATCGGAATGATAGGCCCATTTCTCATTGAAACCAGTAGCCCGCCTCTGAGCTCCTCACATAATAATGGTTCAGCACAAGAAAGAACATAACTTTACTATGTTGACTACGGGGCTGAGAGTGTGGTCGAAGAGAGCCTGAGAAAATATTTATGGTATGGAGATTTGATATAGATCAGACCTTATTTGGCAGCGGAGACGTAACAATATCGCAAAATATTTGGAAGGCCCTTGAGGGCTCGGACCCCTAGCAGTGGATACTACTGATATATTTTTATTTACAAGTTTATTTATCGTCTTGTTTCCAGTGTTGAAATCGTGGAATCTTCTGTAATAATGGCCAAACGACTTGTTGAGTGAGGTGGGAATAACCTATATATTTGGTTACTTATATTGTTGGTATATTTGAAATATTTTTACCTGATGTTGGGAGCGTGGAGGGGCGACCATGAAAATATTAGTCCCTGTCTTCTGATATAGGTCCACACGTGCTATCGTGTCAGGTTGGCTTATATGTACTTATAACTATCTACATTTTCTCTATGTAAAATTAATACCTTAAGTGTGGTATGGGGGACAAGAGTTCAGACTCCTAAGAATTGGTTGCGTAATCGTGGTCTTTGTATAAACATTTACATTAAAATAGTTTTCTAGATTCTTCCATAGTTTTCAAGTTTTTATTCGATATTTTTCTCATTTCCTGATAAAAATCCGTGTTTTAAGTTTATCCCTTACCAAATCCCAGGTGTCGTCTGTCCTTAAACCTTAGTATAAAAATTTAATAATTTTCCTGAAATACTAGTTGAATACAAGGTTAACACAAAAGATATACCATTAAAGAACTAAAATTGATGTTTGATTTGTCAATGAAGATAATAATAGGTTTCACGAAAACGTTATCGTTAGTTATTTGAAAGTCTGATGCATTTTGTTTTACATTTGACAAAAACTAAAATTATCTGTGTAATACAGGAGCATTCTTATCACACATGCGTTTGTAATGAAAAAACCCATTTGATACATGCAAGGACATCGGACAATTTTTCTTTCATATTTAATCTGTATTTGATTCTAGGAATGGTAAAAAAAGAGCTTATGCTTTATTAAGAAAAATTTCATAAATGTTATTCTGGTGACATTAAGACTAGACGTCTTTTTCCCTAGCTTCCAATCGAAGGAAATTATCGTATCCACTTTTGAAGTTTTGTGTGCTTCAAGGATTTTTCAATTACAGTAATGTATAAAAAACATCCGTTGTGTCATTATGTGAAATGAATAAAGGCTCTTTGCACAATTATTCAAAACACAATATTAAAAAGTCATTTACGGCAAGAACGCAGATGAGCCTTACAACGAAGAGTAGATTTAGAGTTTTATACGGGTACTATTAACTCATGTTCCTGAAAAGTATTACATTGCATTAAATAATAAGTAGTGATTAGGCAGCTTAGGTCGCAAAATAACTGAATAGCGTGAGAGAATCTTATGACGAATCTTAATTTCACCAAACTACTTAAAAAACAACGCATAAGCTCTTAAAGTTTGCGCTTATCATTAAATTAATTGACATTGGCAAACTAGTGCATCCGCGCACGAGTTTCTTAATTGTTTATCTACTGATGACAGTGTCGTTACTCACATTTCATCTAATTTAAATCCAGTTATGATGAGTAGAAGCTTGGATATATACATTTCATGCCGCTAAATGAAATAAAGTTAGTCAATCAACATTTTGTGGTACTTACTGGAGTTAATTAGTTCTAATAAACATGCATGACAAAGTTCTCACCTCCGTCAAGTTAGCGAAATTAGCTACTGAACGCCCTTTTAATTCCATTCCATTCACTCGTTGAAGGTGATTCGTCATTTTTTGACATCTTAACCTACTTTCGCTTTCGATAATTTTCTTTTCTGCGTTTAATTTGTATCATCCAAATTTCTCACTGCCTTCTGTAGCCAAACTGTGTAAGAATTTCATTAGGCAGGCTCTTCTGTGTAGTTTTAACAGTATTATGCAGTTCCCATAACTCAAATATAGCATATGGAAACGAAGTCTCAACATTAGCGGATGAATTTGATTTTATATTGTACTAGATCAATTACCCGGCGTTGCTCGGGTTGTATTGTTTATAATTCATCGTAATATACTCAATATTACGATTCCTATGGAAATTTCGAATTGTTTTTAGTCCCCTTCAGACCTAGGACAAATCGAATGGGGTTACTATATAGCCTATGTGTCCCGCAGAATTCTGCAGGATGAATGCACCAAATTTAGTGTGAATTGGTCTGACATTGATCGTATAAATGCGCAATGTTATTCCTATGAGGATTCCGAATTGTCTTTAGACCCCTGTACCACATCGACGATAAAAAAAGACCACTTTCTATGAAAATAATCTTATATTATTATAAAAATTTGCATTCCAAGAATAAAGCTACAGTTTAAGAATTTACAGAAGGGATACATAAACGATATGATACTGAACGATTTTCAGCGCAACCGCACCCATCTTCGATTGACTCATACTCTAAGATTCTAAAAACCTCCAAGGTCATCTTTAGAGGCGACTCCTGTAGATGTTAATCTCTGACGTCATCTGCACAGCCAGACCAGGAGACCCCTGGCAAGAACTCTGTCCAGGAGGACGGGACGTTACACCCCCTCTGCACACCCAAGACAAATAGAACTGGGGTTAATATGTAGCCTACGTTACCCGTAGGGTTCCAAAGAAAATAAATGTACCAAATTTGGTGTAGATTGGTCTAACAATGTAGATTTATATAGAGAACAGACAGACAGTCAGAAAGACAGTCAGAAAGACAGACAGATGCCAACACTGCTTTACATGTATAGATACATCAGTTTGTGACCATTCGCCAATATAGAAATAATATCGATTTCTGAACTACGTACGTTATTAAAATATAATAGATATTCAAAATTACACCTTAATACAAAAGGGTTCTGAACACACAATACTTACATCACAAAAGTTAAATTTCTTCTTATTTAACATCTCTTAACAATTATCTCTATTTTATTAAAGCAGAGGTTTCGAACCGTGAATCGCGGCTCCCAAACAAGCAGTGTAATTTTGTGTCTGCTCTTTGATAACCATTGTGTTCTGCAAGATGATGCTAAATATTTCAAGACATGTAACATCAAGGAAAATCAAAATTCGTTTACAGTTGAAATTATTTTTATAAAAAGTTGTGTTTAGTTATATGAAATTAATGCCTTCGGTTGAGATCCCTGTCGGCTGAGATTTTAGATATTAATAAAGAAAACGATATTATTAAAGAAGATTTATTCACCATCGTGCTATATGTCTCAAAGTTACTAATATTTTTATGAAAATATACGTTAAAGTTTTAAGGCTTTTTAATTTTCTAAATTTCAAGTAAAAGTGTAAAAGAAAAAATACAATTATCACTAGAGGTTTTTATTATTTTTCAGAAACATTAACGTTATGCTCATAAAAGCGATGTTTATTGTATTTTGAATTGAATTTGTGTTCATTCTTTATTCTTTCTTTTATTAATTCTACTTTATTATCTACTTTTTATAATAGTTTTAACCACTTTGATATCGTTTCCCTAACTATGTTTACAGAAATATTAATTAAATATCTATTAGACAATCCTTTTTTGAAAGCAAAGAATAAAAAGTTAAACTGCATTAAAGAATGTTACTTTTATTTTTTATTTGATTACTTAAAAATATGGTATTAATTTCAATTTTCATTATGTTGAACAGACAGGTCTTATCAGGAACGGGAAAGAAGAATATTTCATTGAACCGTACATATTATCTCAAGTCAACTCATCTGAAAGTCAGACACATGTGATCTATAAGAGATCTGCTCTGAAAAAGAACCAATTATTTCCTGAAGGCACCTGTGGAAATGTAGGTAAGAAATAAATGCTCTTATAAAAATACATTCTGATATTGAAAATAACGCTATCTTATAAATATGATAATCTTTTCGACTCTCTCAGTCTTACTAATTACTATTAGTTTGATCACATAGACCAGCACTTTCTAAACTGTTTGGTGTAGTAACCGTGACCCAGTGGATTTGCCCCATTGGATTTATTTCTCTCTTCTGTGTCAGTAAATCTTTTCCTGTGTGTATGTCCATTTACTTGACGTTTTGGGGGGCAGCTGGGATAAATATGGCATTTGAGCTATAATACCCAACATAGACAACCAAACTATTTTGGTTCGGTACTCCTTTACTTGAACGTAAATCTCACACAGACTCCATCGAATTAAAATTCTACTTGAATACCTCATGAGGACTTACCTGATATACTTAAAATATAATAGCAACTTCTGGCACTGGCAAAGACCAGGTTAGATGGTGGCTCACGGAATTACATTACATGACGGGTTCCTCGTTAAATTAAAAATGTGCATTTAAAGTTCTCGACGTTTGACTTCCATCAATTCAACTTTTTTTTATTTGTACAGCTTTCTTATAAATATAAGTTTTATAACTTCTTAACTTAAGAAAACAGACTGCACGTCACAGTACAAAAGAAACTTCCCATTTACCAAACCCCGGTTATGCGACTCCCTAGGAAGGTGACCGTGAAAATTGATTAGAAGAGGTAAAATACGAATTTTTGGTTTTAAGTTTGATTATTGGAGTGAATTGCTATTAAGAGCAAAATCTCTTGTATCGCTTTTTAAGGCAAAATATGAGGAAAATTATCCAAGCCAATCACCATTATCTGTTAAACAAACACTGCACCTTCAATGCACAGATTTGGATCTTATGCACCAAGAAAGTTATCGCTCTCCGTTCCTCTTTCGTTTCCGGCATATTTACTGCATCTTCATAACACTTGACAAGAACCCGAAGGAAAACTAAATAAAATAGAGGCGTCTCAAGCTACTAAACGGTTTGATGTTTTAAATTTCTTCTTCGATTCATCACGCTGCCGCCACAGGGGGTGTGGTCGCGTCAAGTTTGCGGTTGCAGTGACCTTTGACGGTCCTGTCATTTTACCACTGGCGTGGAAAATGGCAAATGATACCCAAACAAAATGAACGTTATTAGAATGCCTGAAAAAAAAACCCAAAGCGGTGGTTTGAACAGACTGGTGATAAAACACGAAACTAGCCTAGCCTGGTGGACTTGAAGGGCTTTTTTTTAATTGGCGGTGAGATTTCAAATTAAAGAAGACAACGCCGTGATGTACTAGTTAATTCTGCTATTTCTTGTTACGTGGTACTTGCCGACTCTCTAGTCCTAAATCTTTCCGCCAGACGACTTTAATGATGATCACTGGCACAATCTACTTCAGTGCTGTGTTATCATTCCAGGAAGTGAAGTGAAGATCCACCGAAAATGTTCATTAAGTGAAGTGCATTGCCTGTATGTTGGTCATTGACTCTCGTCACACTCTACGGAAGAGAAGAGTATATCTTTTATCCTTTTTCCAGTTTAAAACTGAGTTGAAATTTACTATCTCTTGAGTCAGGAAACCCAACTACCGATTTGTCTCCAGTGAAGGGAACTCTGTTGCATTCAGGAAATGAAGTTTTTTCTCATACCGAATATTTTTTCTTTGCTTGAGGGTGATGAATTTTAATGTTGAACCGAGTAAAATAAAAGCAATAAAACAGATTTTTTTTAATTGCAAATTAAATGCTTCTCCCCTAGTACCAGAGTACAACACAAAGTCGATTACAATGGAAGACTAATTTGCAAAATTATAATTACAGCATAGCAACGAAAACAGAATAAGATTATGTATAGTGGTTATGTGCATATTTGCAGAACGCGAATAATACCTCTTTTGACCCAACGAAGATCGAAGGCACTATGAACCAAATAATGGAAAAATGTTCAAATATATTTTTAAGGAGAGTTCTTTTATCAGCCAGGTTCAAGAAATCGAAGAGCAGGTGTTGTGACGTCGTGATGTAAAATGAAGTTGTGGCAAGTGGGTTATGCATAGAAAACAGATTTTAGTACGAACAACACATTAAACAATCAATTTAAAATATTTACGTAAGTTAAATAATTTAAAAATAATTTGAGGCTAAAAAAATTAAAATGAAAGGCTTTCAGTCTCGCGGTTACATCAGGAACAGAAAAGTTCTGCGCCCCCGAAACTTCATCCGGTCTTATTGCCGATGGGTCAGGAATCCAGTTTACTTCTCATTCCGTTATTTGTTAACGAAGAGGAACGATTACATCAAAGGGGGCTGATGGACACCCGTTAACCTTATCTGGTCGGAAACCCACCAGACACATCCATCCGCCCGGAAGGACTTATACACCGATGGTCAGTTCATGTTAGGGAGGTATTTCAGACCCCAAAGTCGGGGAATCATGAAGCGCTACAGTCCGTCCTCTCTACCATTGACACACCTCCACTGATAACAATTCAAATGTATGAATATATCCGTTAAACTTACAATCCTTAGTAAAATCCAGTGTAAAATGAGGGTTTTGAAACATAAATTGCACTGCGGGAAAGAAATCTATGATTAGCTAGGCGGGATTCAATTCAAGGTATTCTTTGTTCTAGCATTCAATGATTAGTTTGTGCAGATGCTTCTAATGTGAAGGCGGCACCGATGCACTTAATTCGTGGTTTATGATAGGGAAGACTTTGAAAGGACATTCATTCTTTATTTCCAATAATATCCCAATGACCTCATACATGGTTGATGTAAATTATGTTGTCTAATACG
The DNA here is from genome assembly GCA_933210815.1 of Meta bourneti. Taxonomy (NCBI): domain Eukaryota; kingdom Metazoa; phylum Arthropoda; class Arachnida; order Araneae; family Tetragnathidae; genus Meta; species Meta bourneti. Next base: position 77,041,504 of record OW119928.1, read on the forward strand.
TTTCGAGTATTAATTATATGTATTGCACTTCTACAAGAAGTTTTCCGAGCTCCTTGTATTTTTGTAGGGCCTGGGGAGATGAAAGAGAGTAATTACACGTTAGAAGTTTCCAACCGGAAGTCGTGCATTTGCAGAGAATCTCAACTTTAAATACAAGGCATTCATCTGCAATTCGATATTTCTGAAGAAAATTTCTTTTCTGTGTGGTGACGTTGTATAGTAACGATTAAAGTTAGAAAACAAGAATCAGTACGGGAAGAATTTAAAGATTTTTGGCACCATACAAAAGCAATTTGGTACTATTTTCAGGAATACCGGCAATTACAAATTCGATGAGGGAGGCTTCATCAATATTTGAACGACTAGCAATTTGTCTCATCGAAATTAAATATTCAGAAAGTGACTCAGTAATTTTTAAGTTTACGGGAACTTAAAATTTTATGTATGTCAATCGATGATACCTGAGAATTAAATTCCAAAAGTAATTGTTCTTTCAATTTATCAAAAGTAAAAATTTGTTTCAAAGTTGATACATACAGTTTGGTAGGATCAGCCCTAATGCTTTCTTAGTAAACAAAATTTTTTGTTGATCAGAGGTTGATATAAAAAGTAAATATTTCTATCTCATCCAAAAATAAATCAATAGAATATGTATCTCTTCCGTTAAATACGCGAACATACTAATATAATTCAATATTAATATCTTTCAATGAAAAAAAACCACTCCACCTTGTGAATAAGCATAGGCAAACACTCTTGAAAAGAATTTGTTGCAACAGGAAATGGAATACTTTTTCGTGGGAGTGAATCATAGGTTCGTTTGAAGAAAAAGACTGTTCTTCGTTTCGATTAAGCATGGGATGAGGTAAGCCAGAACAACTTGTTTTGATTCACAGGTTGTTGTACATAATAGTTCCGTTTTTGAATGAATCATCATGAGAAACTATTTCAGCCGTTGTGTTGGGACGAGAATTTGTTTCGTCTACCCTTTCGTCAGAGTCAGAAGTGGATTGCGCACTTTGATTTAGGTCTAAATTAGATAATCAAACAAGATTCATTCAGTTAATTTGTGAATATCAGCTGTTACTTCAAGGCGTGGAATGTTGGCAATTGAAATAAGATCGGGCAAAGAGAATTTTTCAAGTGTTTCTTTTTTCAACTTTAGATCACAATCGGATGGAAGGCCAGAAAATTTTCTCAAATCTGATTTGTTAAGTATTCCATTGTCTGTTTCAAATGCCAAAGAATGAAAAAGTTTGATATTTTTGGTAGAGGCTGTTTTTATGCTTTCGTGCATCCTGGGGATATCAGCAAGAGTTTTTGCCATGATCAAGGATAACAAAACAATTTTTCACCCAAAGGAAATTTCGTACTCACAGTTTAGACGGTCTCGCAGCTAGGTAATCCAATCGGGTTTTGTCAGTGTAGATGATTGCACAACGATGTAATCCAATCAGGTTGCTTTCGGTTTCAAACACACATCAGTTCGGTAAGATAATTCATCACTCGTAGTCTGTTTAATTAACGTCGTGGTCACTTCTGTTTTCTGTCACTTCTGGTATTCTTTGCGGCGGGTGTGTCTAGGGAGGGGTTCCGCTCGGAAAAGCACGGGCCGAGCCCTCAAGAATATTTTGGACACTTAGGATGAGTTTGCATACAGAATATCTACTTTAGCAAAAGGGATAAAAGCGACATAATTAACAATTAATGACGTTTATTTACAAATAAAGGGGGAATATTTACAGATTAAAAATAGTTAACAATTTCACTTCATCGGGTATTTGTTAGACATGGCCGTACGCCATCCTCTTCTCGCGTCGTCGTTCTACGACTGTCTCTGGTATCTCTCGGAAAATCGTCATAAGCCAGTCTGTATTACACACAGGGAGTGGCAGATGGAATGCTGATCTTTAAAACATAACCCACATTTAGTATTCATCAAAACTTTAATAGTTTTTTGTTCCTCAGAAAAATAATTCATAATGTTTGAAATCATTCATATGAAACAGCGTAATAAAATATAGACTATACAAAATTAAAACTTTAAACAAACAATTTTTATAAACACTATGATGTTCTATCCTGGGAATTGACTTAAGATCAACTTTTTTGTTGAGCTGGAAATAAAAGCACGTAACAAAATCAGAACCGAAAAAAGGAAAACTTTCAAAAGTGGAGGAAATGAAAAAGCAAGTTGCGAGGTGCAAAAGTAACTAGCAAAATGTCCTCCGGAAGCCCATAAAATACCATGAATGCGTTATCAATAAAAGGTTCATAAATCCATTCAACCCCGTTCATCGTGTATTTTTTCCATTAAAGACTATTAAGATAAGCCCTTCGGTGTGAAAATGATGTCTTAACTCACCGTTATCTTCCTTTGCAGACTCTGGCTTGGAATTAGGGGTACAGGATGCAGAAGGGCCCAAGACTTCCCCGGGGAGTCGGAGGAGACAGAAACGATCTGTGAGCTCGGAGAGGAATGTGGAGACGCTGGTGGTTGCAGATAAGATGATGGTCGATTACTACTCTGATGAAGATATCGAAACTTACATTCTGACTGTTATGAATATGGTGAGTTTTGCCTTCCGCCATTGACTCCAATTTGGAGGAATTGATGAGAAAGACCAAAAGATCTCAATTCTTTTCTTTAGGAATTTTAAAAGTTCCTGCACACACATTAAGGGGAGGTAAGGAACGCTAAATTAAACTATTTTCATATGAGAGCGATGTCCATAAATGCCATCCCTGGTACTATTTCCCAAGAGCGCTGTTGTTATTTTGGAAAAATGCATCGCTACACGAATTCGGATTTTGCCGTTGAAAATCCGAGCGTTGAATGACGCCTTACTCCATAGAAATGACGTCACCGTCTAAATAGCACCTTCTACCACCTAAACACCATTTCCAGACACACGTTCTTTGACAAAAATGTTTATTTTGGGCCCATCTACCACCCTTTTCAATTTGGACAGATAATTTAGTATCACCCTGTATAGAAGACGTTATTCCCCCAAAAGCACACAACCCGATCGGAATCACCGATGCATAAAGAAAAAAAAACTTTTAAAATTTATGCATACATATATACTGCTATTCAGGGAGAAAGAAACTAACTAGAAACAAAGATTAATCTCCCTTACGGCATAAATAATACGGAATGCTATACCAATTGATCTACTAGTCCAATAATAAAGTCAGTTAAAGAATTCTTGATACGAACTGTTCTGAATAACACAAATTCTGAAAACCATCAAAAAGACCTTTAAATTTGCTCTACTATGATTGACGCTTAAATAAAGCCGTGCTGTTTGATATTTCCCGCGACTGTTCATCGACCTTCCTTACTAGGAGACAAGGAATCGTCGAGTAAGCTTTTTTTTTGCAATGTGCCTCTCATTCGAATAAAAAAAAGTCTTAGTTCATTATAACAGATTGTTTCCTCTAAAAACTGCCCATTGGACTGTTTATATGAATTATACTCTACATCAAGCTGTGCAAGAAAGTCATAATCATAAGTAATTATATTTTTCTCACATGTATTTTTAACAGCTTTAAAATCGATAGTCCAATGATGTGAGTGAGAATTACCATTCGCATAGATATGTAGCAGAGCGTGTAAAAACAGTGCAACTTGAATCTATCACTAAGTACCCAAAGGTTGAGATTAGTTGCACTGCTATATATGCTACAACACTGTTGTGGTATTTATAGTAGCGGATTTTACCACAGTAGCTCTCTTAGAATTTCGTAGTTGTTGAATTAGATATTACTATGATTTGACTGATTTCTAATTGCGTGAGATGGCTAAGATTACCACCGTAGTCAATTTCTAGATACGATTCTTTTAACTACGATTTACTGAGTCGGCATCAAAATCGAAATACGTTTAGTTATGTAACGTTATTACGCAATTATTCTACTTAGGGTAATTTGAATTTAATGTGAATAGAACAAATTATAATACCTAAGTTACTTCAGTCACAAAAGCAATAAAAAGCAAGTTAATAGAGTATTTGTTTCAAATTATTTTGAAATATTGTAAATGTATGCTATGATTGTTTTTCTATGAAAGTTAAAAATTTATTTTTCTACGTTTCTAATTTTTACAGGTATCTTCTCTGTACCACGATGCCAGCATTGGAAACGCTATCAATATTGTATTGGTGAGATTAATACTCATCGAAACCGAAGATCAAGAGGTAAAAATAGACAAGCTTGTTTCTATTTTTAATCTCTGCTCAGTGCATTTATTTTTGCAGAATTTTATTCTTTATGAGCAAAACATATTTCACATCCAAGCCTTTTAACTTACATTTTGTTTGTTGTAAAAATAAGTATTTGATTAAATTAGTTGAAATCGAAATGGTTTTGCGTGAACAACGTTTCATAAAGTTAAAGAAAATTTTCAGTCATTTCTCTGTTTCCAATCTAATTTGGGTTTCGTATACTGTAGATAGAGTGTGAGATGACTTAACTCATACATTATAAGAACTAGCGAAATTATACGAAAAAGTGATCATGTATTATACATTTCGTATAATCTGCTGCAAGTTTTTATGATTTATGATTTAGACCAATTTTGATTGAAAGTGAAAAAGCGAGTAGTAAAAACTAAAGAAAAAAATGTATATTCATTTCGCACAAATATGAAAGCAAGCGACATTTTTTCAATAAAAATGTCGAAACAGGAAAGCATATTTTACATATGAAAACAGAAACTTATATACATATTCATAAATTATACCGTACTTCGGAGAAAATGATTACTCTATTCCAAATATGTCCCAAAATAACTGTCACATATAGCACCTGAATTTTGTTCCGAAATAGTTGTCACATTTGTCAGAAGTGGAAAAAAGTATTTCATAGTTTATTGAAAGGATTATTTTTCTAAGGTGTGAAATGTTACATATTAAGAGGTTTTGGATTTTAGTACAGCTTCAGGATTGCAATTAATATTACGTGGAAGGCGATTTTCACATCTGTTTTTCGTTCTTAATGTGTTCAATTTTATAGGCACAACTTGCAGATGACATTATATTTTCCATCATAACATGTTTACAATGTCAATTTTTTTCTGACTTGTTCTGATTTTCATTACATCCAAACAAATTTTTTTTTTAATTTTTAGTCAGCCTTTGTTTACAATAAAAAAAAGACTATCGAGTGTCATTATTAAGTTGCCTTATGCTCTTAACAAATGTGACCTCGTTGATACAATTTGCTTCAAAATTAAGGAAAAACTAGTTATCTTCGAGAGGTAATGTGGAAATGTGACTTTTATTTTGACAGAGGAAGTACAAATTTTCCATCTTTTTGTAGATTTGTAGATACAAGCGTCCAAACTCTTTACACTTTTTGCAACGCTTTGATTGTATTCAAATATGACACGAAGATAGAACGCTCTTCGCGTCAGAACTATTATTCAAAAACTTTTTACAGAAGATCCCAACGTTCATCACGTAATCAAAATTATCGTATTAATTTGGTTTCTTAGTTTTATTTTTTACGCTATTCTCTCCTAAACCTATCGCAGTTAATAATATACACATTTATAAACGTGCATCTCTAGAACTGAATATTTTACAAGTTACCTAAGCGTCAATTCGGTGAAACCTAGATTTGTCAGACATCTTCGCATTGCAGTGTGTCCCAAATGTGTGATCTTCCAACCAATATACTCTTTGACGCATCGTGTTGTATGTGATAGCAATTTCTAATGACCAGACACGAAATGCAGCCGCTAACATTATTCACAAACCCTGTGTGTTCGATCTTAAATCTAAGCAACTCAAAGAATTTGGTCACTATCATGTAGCATATGTTAAACTATCAGACTCGCGTATAACAGCTGCGCTAATATTTCAGAATTTCTGATAGGTATTGATGATAGTGTACTTATTCACATTTAATACATTATTAAAATCCATTTATATTGAATATAAGCAAGATAAATTTTATACCTTCAAATGAAATGGAATTGGTATCAAAAATATAAAGCAGCGTTTCGTATACCTAGTACTGGTGTTAATATTTATTTTCAATGAAGTGCATGGCAAAACTGAACATCTTGGTAATTTTACCATAGCTAGAACTTTCATTTCAATTGCATCCTATTCACTTGTTCAAGGCGATTCGATAGTTTTGACGTTTTAACCTTCTGGTGGTTGCCTCGACGAGATATTTCGTCATTAGCAGACCTGACCAGATCTTGATGGACGAGATGTCTCGTCCTTAGAAAAACTGATCATGTCTTGATCTCATCATCATCTAGAAATCGACAGTATCGTGATAACGATTTATCTCGTCATTAGCAAAATTGGTCAGATCTCTACTGACGAGATATCTCGTCGAAACCACTTGGAGAGTTAACCAATTCTCTACTTCTCTCACCATTTTCTTTCCCGTGTTTATTTATATTTCCAAATTTCTCATATTGCCTTCTGTCATCAGATTGCTGAGTAATTTCTGATTCTGAATCAGATTGCTGAGGAATTTCAAATTCTTCCGCGTAGTTTTAGCAGTATTATGCAGCTTCATAGTTCAAGTCAAGCACATTTGAACTGAAAGCTAAAATTGGCGAATGAATCCCAAGCGGTTGATTCTTATTGTTTATTTACATTTGTTGCCATTCTCCAGTATATAAATAACGTCGATTTCTGTGCCACTTAAAATAGCATAGAGAGATCATTCTAAGATAGTTCGAGAAGTAAGGTGAATACAAAATTACGTCAGTTCTTAACATTTCGCGACCCCTTATGAAATAATAAGAGCAGCTACATAACATCAGTGTAGCAAATTAAAACATACGACTGCCTTCGAATGGTCTACTACGAATGAACAAGAGAATATGGGATTGAATAAAGAATGTTGCACTTGGGTTTAACCCTCCAAGTGGTTTCGACGAATGATCTTGTCCATCAAAATCTGACCAATTTTATTAATGACGAGATATCTCGTCATTAACATATTGCCAATTTTAGATGATTACAAGATCAAGATCTGGTTAGTTTTCTTCTAATGACGAGATTTCTCGTCCATCAGATCTTGTCAGTTTTCTTCTAATGACGAAATGCCTCACCGAGACAACCATCAGGAGTGTTAAAGAGACAAAACTATATATGGATACCTCAGGGACAAAGATGATAACATCCCTTCCGTCAAGTGATGTAAAACAATTGGATTGAAAAAAGAGCACAGTACAAAACATACATTTTTCTATTACCTTTCAAACCCTTGATAACGTAATTAAAACCACTCGCTTCCTGCTATTCAAGCTATGACTAATGATCTGAGATTTCTCAATCTGTATTAGCTATCTGCTTTGTTTCGCACACCTGGGTATGAAATATGTCGTTTTCTGAAAAGTGGCCGGGCAAGATAAAAACGTCAGACCACCTGGAATACAAACAATGGTCTTATCTTTTATTAAGTTCCGATTTCACGGTCCATCGGCTGTGAAGATCCGGAGTTTGAATGGGAAGAAAGAAGAGTGTCCGTCTCTTCTTCTTTTTCTTGAGTGTGGTTTGCCTCTTTATTGGAGATAAAAGCCGTCTGGGGTTGTACAACAAAAGCAGTGAAAGGTTTCAAGAGCACTCCTTTCTTTTCCGCTTGCCTTGGACGACTACTGGGGATTTTTTTTTAGTGTTCAAACCAGTTGCATTAATACGTGGGAAAAGAAAGGCGAACGTGCTTTCGTTTCAATTAGTTTCCATTGGTATACATGGTGCATTATAATTGTCATTTCACACCACAACACTTGAAATGTGAATAACAAAATTGTTTTCTATCGTTACCCCTACAAAGAGAACTTGTGCAGCATTTTCTTCTAGTTAAAAATCACATTCGGGTATACTGTGCAGAAAAATTAATACATGGAGAACAACTGAAGATTTTTCTTACAGGCTTTGAGTCAATGCAAATTGACAAGTTTGGGTCAATATAATGATGCGACACTTCAAAATTTTCAGGATAACAATTTTCAAGTTTAAAGATATTCCTAAATTACAATGGTTTGTCCAGTGTTCAATAGGTCATGTTATCTTAAACTTTCAAGTATTTCGCACTCATTTAAACTAGAAATTATTTTAATCTTGAATATTTTGTTCTTAATTGTTTACATTACGGAAGATATTTCCGTTGCTTATCACTGTTTCCAGAAGCCCTTCAACTACCTCACTCAAACATTTAGTCTAAAATATCAACTTTTCAAAGACAAATTGATATCTATTTATAATTGCTAAGCATGACAAATGTAATAGTAATCAATAAATTTAAAACTAAGTGAGGGAGAGATGGCGCATCACATCAATCATCTCCAGTGAATTTCGGATGTAAAATATCCGAAATTTTTTTATTTAATAAAAATATTGTTTATTTTTTAGAAATACGTAAGTGGTATTTGATAAGATCTATAACATTCCAAAAAATGCTATTAAAAGCACTTTGTGCGCCATCTAATCTCAAGGTTTGGGCTAAGTTGGCACATTTTTGAGAATCAGATATACAAGTAACAGGAATTTCAATGGAATTCATCGTCAATTTTAAATTTTAGTATCTTAAAGTCCTTTTCATACATTGTTACGTTCACAGCCATAACAAATTCGCATATTATAGCATTCATGCAACCATAACTTGCAATCTGTACACTCGATCCTATCATAAATTTAGAAGAACTGATCTTCCAAACATTTAGCACAAGTGTTCAAATCTACTACATCATAGTTGTCACACAAAAATCAACGTAGGAGGTCTTGAGCATTTCAGAAAGAACATTTTACAAATGTTTTTGAAGTTTCTTTCATTTAAAATCTTCTTACATGTTTCTTCTCCAGATTATGTTGTTTCTTTGCCATTTTTAATCAGACATACAGCCCCTAATAATGTCAAAACGTTCGCGAATTATCTAATTCTGAATTCATGCCGATTCACTTCCGGTAATAGTCTAATTCCACGTAAAAACTTAAATGGTGTCGAATGACAATATCAACTGTTGGGTGTTTTACCTCTAATTCTTGTATGGTTCACACGCATATTATAATATTTTTTGTTTGGGACATTTATAAAGTATAAAAGTTAATAATTTTCATTTTCTCTAAACTTTAGAAGGCAGAAGAACTGAGTATTAGTCAACATGCTGATGACACACTGCGCAGTTTTTGTCGGTGGCAAAAGTTCGTGAATCCAAAAGACGACACACATCCCAACCACCACGACGTGGCCATCTTACTCACCAGGTATGACTGCGGTAAGCACATACTCAATCACTATACAACAGTTTTCTTTTACTTTGTTAACTCTATTTTTATTGTTTCCATTAAATAACTGTTTACATCAGAACGGTTTCCATAAAAGTTAATGCTTTCATTTACGTGCTATATGAGAGTATATTTTCAGTGCAAACAAACAGGACAGAGGGGAAAGGGAGATTTTACTTACTTTACCCATGTGCTCTCTCATGATACATGTCGGGGTTACCTTAAAATGTAGTTTATCGCCGTTTTGGTGATGTTTGGCGTTTAATCTAATTTGCATTTACCAATCAACTATAATACATCAATTGGGATTTTGTTCTTTGGAATTTTTATTGGAGAAGTGCTGAAATCGTATTCATAAAACAGGCAAAGTGTCACCACGTCCGAAATACGCACAGAAACCTCAAAAACTCTATCCCTACCTACATTTCAAAGGGGGCTGGTGCACGCTAAATCTGTCGTAACCTCAAATGTCCTCACGTTGGAGTGATGTGAAAGTTTGGAGAGTGGGGTGCCAGCTCAGGTGTTGCCTCGTCATCTGACTGTGGTTCAAAATTATGTAGTGTTGTCCTCGAACTTTCCCTTTGAGATTGATCCCGAACCGTCACCAATAGCCCGTTGTGTTGCTCCAGTTTGACGTTAATAAAAATACCTAAATACCTACCTACATTTAGCTTGACGGGAAAAGACTATCATAGATTTCTTTTTCGACTTTGCATTGATTTAAAATGTTGCATTTTTTTTAAGAAGTAGGTTATGATTTTCAAATGCAATATATTTTTTAAACCTCACTTCAAACATTTAAAGTTCGTGCATTTACACAAGTTAGATGTTTGTTTAGACCGTTTCGCGACAGAAAATTATTTATGCAGCACATTATTTTCAAATTTTGTTTGATATAAGTATTGGGTACGAATGTACAAAAATTGTGTTCAAATTCTAAAGTATAGATTTTATACTAAAAGGATAGGATTAAATCTTCTGAGCCAATAATTTTATTTTAATATCAGCAAATTTTATGAACACAAATATATGTTTCGCTTGTAATTGATGAATATATGTTGAACGTTTTACTACCTAAAACTTTCATTTTTTTGGAATAAAAAAAAATTTAAAAATATTTCTATCTACCGTAGTCCTGTATATTCTTATAAAATTTTACATCCTATTCCACGTAATCATAAACTACTGCTTGTGAGTTTGATATAAAGAAATAGTGTGTGGTTTGTTTCTTTGTTCGGACACCATGGAATAGGTAATACCTCGCTTGGTATTTTAAGCGTTATTTTGCTGAAATATTTCATTATTTCCGATTGTCGCACAGAAAAAGCAATTTTTTACTTGCATAGACATATTTAGATATGCGAAAACTTTCCACGCGTCTCATTTTTAATTTTAAAATGTTGTTTAACTTGTTACTCTTATTAAAGCAGTGGAAGTAACTTATTTTTCTTTTATTAAATTCGATAATAAAGTGATATTCCATCACATTGTAAATGGGGCCGTCGCGGCTCAGTGGGTTTGCCCATTGAGCTACCAACCTGCGAGGTGTAAGCGGCACAGGTTCGATTCCTGTAAGGTGCCATTTCTCCCTGGGTGTATTTCTCTCTTCTGTGAGAGTAAAACTTTCATTGCGTGTATGTCTATTACTTGATATTGTATGCCTTTTGTCTGATCCAGAATGGCCAAATAGTGCTCTTAGTTCATAAAAAAACAAACCCATCACACAGCGTAAGGTTGAAATTGTTTATTACTAACATTAAATATATATTCATTCCCATGAAATTTTCATTCCCTGTTTACCAAACATTGTTGAAAATAACAGTACAAGATCAATTTATTTATAATTAATTTGATTTTCCCTCATAAATTCATCGTTTTAACTCATGTTGATGCTGAAGTAAATAAACACGGGATGACTAATATGCTCATGAGACCAAGATAATCCGAAAGAAAAGTTGCTAAAATCAGACAAATTTTAATGTCATATTGGTTTTTATAGCATATATTTAATTTAAATAAGGGTGAGAAAGCATTCTTATACAAATTTATTAATATTTAAAAATATATTTCACTGTAATTTATATTTAGTTTGAAATGCAAAATGGCCAAACTCCCGCTATCGACATAACCATCTTGTGGGTCATACGTCGTGAAAAATATAGATATAATTTTATCCTTACTTGCGAAATTAACTGTTAATTTGTAACTCTTATCCTAAATGCAGTAAGCGCGGAATATTCTTACCATAAAATATAAAAGCAATCCGTATTATATTAAACATTTTTTTAATTTTTTAATTTCTTTTGTGTATTCTATGGTCACGTAGCCATCATAAAAACGAAGGATCAATGATATCATGATACCAGGAACCAGGGCTATAATGACCAAAAAATAAGATAAAGTTTATTTTCTATAATACAAAGTCTGTTTTTTAAATTTAAAAGGTTACAAATATTTTCAGAACTTAAAATAATAAAGTTGTGCTAGTGTGCAAAGGGAAAGAAAATATGTGCACTTCTTCAAAAGTTAAAAATTGTGTTCCTGAACAAATGGGTTTCATGCACTCCATGTTCCAGTACTAAGATTGATGTTAAACCTCAGAAATTAACTGCCCTAACTTGGTATTTGAACTTGGAGGGTAGGTGTGGGGGCATGTTTATGATATTCAGTACAGTTGGCACAAAGTTTTGGCGAGGATAGTGTTAATGTTAGGTTGTGTTGTTACAAATCTCTTTAGTCAAGGTATAGCCTAGATCAAGTATGAAAGACCGTGTGGTACTAGTCAAACAGCGACAACTCCTGATCATCTAGAAGCTGTCTCACACAGACGCCGATACATTCTAAAATATGGAAAGGAGTTGCTGGGATTGTGGAGCATGGATAAGTCCTAAATCCTTTAAAAAAAAGTCATAGCCATGCATTTGTGTGCCAGCTTCTGCCAGCTGTCTGGTACAGTCTTAAACTCTTAAGAAATGAAACTCTAGGGATACCAAGAATGTGGCTTTTAAATTTGTACTAGGTTGGTTGGGTTTATGGCACAAGGGCCGTATCTGGTCAAATTGCAGCAAACGTCAAGTTAATGGATATACACACAAAATAAAAGTTTTACTGACACAAAAGAGAAATACACCAAGTGAGGAATCAAACCTGCGCAGCCTACGACTCGCAGGTAGATTTGTACAAGGAGCATTGTAAATGTATTGGTTGATTAAGTGAATCGAAATTTCATACTTTTTCTCGAATTATAGGTATAACATCTGTACAAAAGCCAATGAACCATGCAGTACGTTAGGTCTTGCTGAGGTAGCAGGAATGTGCCAACCCCACAGAAGCTGCAATGTGAATGAAGACACTGGCCTTGCACTCGCTTACACTGTGGCTCATGAAATGGGACATAAGTAAGAACATCTGTCTTTTTAATAACTTCTGTTAAGCACTTGTTAAAATTTCAAAAATCACTACCTTACATTTGATTCTAAAATGTTTAGTCGGATAAGTGATTTGACCAAGGATCTATTGTATGTAGACCAGAGAATAAAACACCAGACCGTCTAACTGAAAATATGTTATTTGGTCATTGGCATTGAGTATTCACTAGTGGTTAGGATGAAGTTATTTACATCTCGATTCAAAGCGAATTTGCCACTTAATCCACTGTATCTATTCGTCTGTGTAACAGAACCATGCTACATACGCTACATGTCGCTGTTGTCGTCAGTTGTGGTAATGGAAGACGGTCTGGTTTCTTCATGCATCCATTTTGAAATTTTAATCCATCTGTGTTGCGTGAAGATACTATATACACATACTGTGGTTGTATTAAAAGTCTTCGATGGATTTCAGCCCCGATACTGGGTATTCAGCGAACAGAAGAAAAAAACCGTATGTGTGTGGTTGAACGCTGTTCTTTGGTGCAAATGTAAAGCAGAAAGGCTACAATTTACTTCACGGCAATGAACTCATCTAGCTACTTCAAACCTGGGCAGTAATAGTAAGACAAAAGCCTCGCTTAACGATGCACTCGAAAACGGCAGTGCTGCCAATGGAAACACAAATAATTATCTTCAATAGAGAAAACTCTATTGAAGATAATTATTGACCCCCTCAAGTTACCAATAAAGAACTGGGGATATAATAAAGCAACAATAAATTTCTGTGTTTCACTGCATGGATGTTTTAACATTTGCGCTTCGAGACGTAAAACATTCTTGTCATAAATTCTAATCTGCATGGAGTAAATCTTTTAGTCCTCCTTAGACATATAAAATAGCATAAAAAGTTACTCCATAAAATTACTAAAGGTATAAAATATTTTGATTCTATGTCATCAGAATGGCTTTGCACTATCAGCTGTTTGAACTGTTAGAATGAAATAAGGATTTTACTCTTTCACTCTAGTATTTACGTTTCATCAAAAAATTAATTGTAGCCTTTAATTGTAGAATTTCACTCCGGTTAATATAATCTTATTTTAATTGCAAAATTGACAATTTTTTTAGATGCTTCTGAGTGGCAAATATATTGATAATTTTTGTTTAGCTATACAAAATATATCAGGAAATCTACTGCCACGAAGAATGCACTAAAATTGGAAATGATTAGACTAATCCAATGATCAAAAGCACCTAGATTGATACTTATAAATTTTTAACGTTCTAGAAATAGAAAAATGATTGCACTTCCCACAGAAATGAACTTTAAATGAAAATTAATATTTATTGCACTCTGAATCTGTAATTTATATAGGTATCAATCCATATTGTATATTTAACCCAACAATTCTATTTTCTTTATGAAGGAATGAAGGTTAAAATTTATAATAGCTGTCCCTGTTTTTTTTTTGCTTGAATCTAAATCTGTTAATCAGCCTTCTTTGTAAATTAGAAATATCAGCCAACAACATTTCCCTTAAGTTAAATATTGTATTGCATGTGAGTATGGGTTATGACTTTGGTGAGCATCTTAAGCAACCTATATTAAATTTTATCAAGAATAATCGATAAAATCGATTAAAGTATGAAAGTTTCCATCGTGATATATCTCCATGTTTGAAATAGTTTAGAAGGAATTTAAATTTTAAATATAATCTAAAATTTTATTTCCTTTTTACTTGCCATTTTTATATGAAATAGATATTTAATATTAAAATATTTTATAAGCCATTGGAAATTAAAATATAAATACATTTTCATTATGGGGAAAAAGAAAAATGTTTTGACAAAAATGTAAGCATTAATGCTCATTTTTATTTGGAAAAATTTCTCCAATTGTAACGCGAGTCACGCTGAACTAGTCTAGTCTCTTCGTTTGCGTGCTCAGCAATGTAAAACTTTATTTCACTTTCATTTAGTTTTGGTATGGCTCACGATGGACCTCACAATGGATGTCAAGCACCCTTTGGAGAACGCCAACATGTGATGTCACCTCACTTGAATTCCGACACGAGCCCTCTGGTTTGGTCCAATTGCAGCAGGAACGAGATTACGAAATTCCTCGAGTAAGTACTCTTTCTCATTAAAAAAACATCTTTTTTTAAATACGATGTCTGATCAAAAAGTATCCTATGGCCAGAAAAATGACATTCCCCATTATTAGTTCAAACCCGGCCACCCTAAAAATAGACCATTTTTGGGTCGACGGAATACTTCGTGGCTCTACTTCTTTTTAGTTGGAGGGCGCAACTTCCGACTAACTGAAGCCACTACCGATTTAGTGAAGGCCCCGCACAAAGTATGACAGAGGTCTCGGCAAATTTGTGTGAGAATCGTCATTCACAGAGTGTGAAATCAAAAATTTAGACATCGCTCGTTGACTGCAGGCTGGCAAGTTTTCTCTCACTTATTCATGTGACCGGAGGTAGGTGCCCTTCAGATCAATCTTACATGGACCCTAATAGGTGTCTTTAAAGCAGGGGCGGATAGAGACTTATTCCTATTCATTCGTCCTACCAATTATAGCCTGGCTCGGTCTTATGCTTGCAGGGCTTAGGTAAATTTCCACATAGGCATCTATGTCTTATTTTAGAGACCGTTATAAAATTTGACTTACATGAACCTACACGTCTTGTCATGATTCTGATGCGACCGAAATCCATGGAGGTGGCGAGGAGATCCAGTGGCTCTGCCGCTGGATGCATTTTAATGTCCCTTTTTAAGACCTTTATCAGATGCTTTGTCGCATGGTTCTTGATTTTCTGTGCTCTGAAATCGTGCCCTGGGAATTGACCAAAAATCGTATGAATCGTATGTCCAGGAAATAGGACTACTAAACCTGTATTTGGCCAAAACATATCTGGATGAGGCGCGATGCGTGCATCCAGATATGATGCGACCAGGTATGTTTGGACTGTGACATCTGGAAGATCCTTCTCCACATCCATACTGCGGTTGTGGTGAAGGATCTTCCAGATGTCACTCTTTGTGAGTTGGGATTTGTTCAATCTATAAACGTCTTGGTAGATGATAGAAATAGTCCGGTGGTAACATTCCTGGTTGAAAATTTGTCCCTAAAGAGCGATGAACTGCACCTTGGATTCCAAAAAAATTGTAAAAGTCTTCAGGTAGCTTCGTGATTTCTGCGTTTCTTTGGCTGGGAAGAAAGATACCCTCTTGTTTTCCAGTGATATCTCTCTGGATGTATTTCTCTTTTTTATTAAACATTTCTTGACTATCTCTTTACTGTATGACGACTTAGTAAGAAATAATTGAGATCACTAGTTGATGATATTTGTTATTGAACCCCAATATAGTTCTTCTATATAAGTAACTGTAGATTTTTATAATTACCATTGTATGTGTGTTTATCTGAATCTTAGAATCAGCAATAGCAATTTTTGTGGAGAAGTTGATCGATGAGCATTTCACTTATTTTCACAGAGAAGATTTGCAATGTTATAGCTTTTCTTTGAAATCTTTAATAATCTTATTCAAAATTGCAAAGTTATCTTGAATAAGCTATGTACGAATATATTCATTTATAATATAAATAGGAATATAAGATATTTGCATTTTTTACTTAATATTTGTCTATCTAGAATTGATTGGCAATATACTGATAAGTTTAAAAAATATTGCAAAAGATGGTTTTTCAGGATTTTGGAAAATTCCTCAAATTATAAATTACATAGATGTTTGGGTAATTATAATTGAATTAGTCAATACAAACAAGCTAACTATTCCAATTTGGTAAATCAAGCAGTTTATTTACAGCAGCTCAAATATCTGTCATTGTAATATCCTTGTTTGATTTCGGTATGGTAAAAAATAATTACTGCACTGTTAATTTTCCTTATGGGAATTTAAAAGTCCAAATATATAAGACCTTTGGGTTGCGAGAGAACGTAATATTTCCTCTCTACATCGGAATGTTTTTCATACTCTGTCTTACTTTATTTTTTAAAGAACTCTTCATTTTTAACGAGCCCATCTGTCGTTTTTAACTTCCTTCTAGTTGATATTTTCCTTTGCGGTATATTGAGTTACTCTAGTCGGGAGACAATTTCAAAGAAAATAGGTTTTCCTGCTGCTAGTTTGCTTTTTCTTAAAGTGAAAGATTTTTATAAGAATTTTATCAAGAGAGTGACTAATGTTTCAAAGTAAATCTCATTCTGAAGAGCTTTGCAGACTGAATAATATTATGTGTCGTTTTGCCAAAGCAATTAAGAATCTTCTACATAACATATGGCGTTGAATACTAAATTTATTAATTAATAAACAGAAGTATTCGCTCCATGTAGATAGGGCACGATATCATTAAAAACTATTCTTCTGAAATAGATGAAATTTAGAGCATTTACGGATATGATTGTATTTCACCAACACACAAACAACTGAATCCAAGTGTCAGAAATTATAAAATTATATATGGAAATTGTCATATTTGTATTATGAATTTAATTAATTTTCGAATAAAATGTGACTTGATGACTTGAAATAGGCACACTTATGAAAACCTAATTTCATTCAAAAGTATATGGTGCTGAAAAACGACCAAGTAAAGGGTAGGACGCTTATTATGTGTTCATCTACAGAAATTTCAATCGTAACAGTTGTAATTTACACTAATGAAGCACATTCTTTGTGCAGTTGGAACATACAATTACACTGAACTATTACACCAGTCTATTACTCGATAAGCTTCCCATGGAAGCGTAGGACTGGAAAAATACGAAGAGGCATGAACTCCACGGGCTTGCGGAAGTTAGTCTGCAGGCATTGAACACCATACTTCCTGCCGAGCTGTCCACAATTCTGTTGTTCTCCGAGATGTAGGATTGTGTTCCACAGCTCGTTGCATGGTATCCCAGATATGTTCGATAATGTTGAGAAATGGTGACTTAGATGGGAATGTCAAGACCCCGAACTCAAATGAGTATTCCTCCAACCATAATTTGTGACTTGTGTAGCTGCGCATTGTCCTGTTGGAAGATTCCAGAACCATTAGAACGAACGCAAGACATGATCTCACATAGGTTCGTTCGTTTTCGGTCACGCCTCATATTCTAGGGCAGCCATCTCAGCATTCGTGAAATGATATATATTATCCGTACGATGGTCAACGTCTAAACTTGCGATGGCACGAACTGGTAAATCTCCCGCTGCCAAACATTACCTCTATAAATCCAGGTAGTGCTTGCGGACATAAATATATACCAAGAATAAGGTGGGCTGGGTATATCATTCGAATACCCGATGAAATGAAAATATTTCTGTCTGGAGGTCCAATTGGAGTTAGGTGAAAACCAAATCGAAAATGGATTGACTGTGTAGACAAGGACTTTTTCGCATTTGCAAAACTAAGAACTGTAGAAAATTGTCACTAACAGTTCAAGATAGAACAGAATCATCGAGAAGGTCAATATTCACACAGGGCTGACGACATATATCCACATGTGGATTGATTTTACAGTTAATAAGGTTTAATTTTATAAGTTACCAGCCATCCCTTCTTAAAGTTTATACAAGAAGTTTTGTAACACCCTGTAAAAAAGAGTCACTCAAGTACAATTAGAATTTAGTTTATTGGATTAAGAGCTCGCTAGAACCAAACTGGGAGATACAGTAATCCCTCGTTATTCCGCGCTTCGATATACCGTTGATTTTTATTTCTCCCGACTGAATTTTAACAAACAGCAGAGGAAATCTCAATCTGTATTTTTTTTTTAGAATTGCGAGTTCAAAGGACCTGTTTCAACAAGTAATCTTAATATTCTGTGAGCCCTTTTACCATAAATGCCTTAGGGGTATTCACACTTTGTAAAGTTAGGGATCTCATTCCAAAAAGCTGGTATAAACATTTTTAGGTGATCCCGTTTATATAAAAATAATCTGTATTATTGTAGTTTTACATAATTGTAAATAAAAAAGTGCGTGATATAATTTATAATTTGGTTTTTTCCCTAATAAGTTAGCCGCTGTAGCCCAGCTAGTAGTCGTGGATTATGGAAGGTGAAGGTTTGCAAGTTCGAAACTCGATCCAACAAAAGACCGACCATCGTGTACTTGGGGCTGGTGTACGTTAAATCTCTCGTGGCCTTAAATGTCTTCGCTTTGGCGTGGAAGTCTGTAGACTTGGAGGCCTGCTAAGGGGTGTTGACCTCTTCATTTGACCGTGGTTCAAAATTCAAATCAAAGATCCAAGGACAAGGTATTTTCCTTGGATCTTTCCTTTCGGGATTGATCCCGGACCGTCGCCAATAACCCGCTGTGTTGCTTCAGTGCGGCGTAAATTCTCAATTACATGCCTACCTCCCCTAATAAGTCAATCTGTCTCGGTCTTCGCTGTATCGCTTTTGCTTGTCCCCAAGAAACGTTATATATCGAGGAGTTATTGTACTACTTTCTTTGACAAGCAAGCTACTATACTGGGCATATTTAGTACCGTTGGTCTGGCATCTTAACGTAATGCATTTGAAAATAAATTTAGTTTAGTATTAATGTTGGCAGGTTGGTTGTTGAATGTACGTCGCACTGGAGCAACGCAACGGGCTATTAGCGACCGTCCGGGATCAATCCCGAAGGAAAAGATCCGAAGACAACACCTCATAATTTTGAGCCACGGTCAGATGACGAGTGTTAATGGTAGTACACTATTGCAACGCAGTTATCTCAGTGCTAATACAGCACGGTTGGCTAAGGGCCCTTTTACATCAACAGAATCCGGATCAATCGGAATCCAGTAAAAACTGACAAACGATGTTTCGGGAAAGCCGCTTCCATAAGAAATAGCTTGTTCGTCGAAAAACTTTCACACTCCCTGAAGCCGGAACACTTCAATGCACACGAATCCCCGTTAATCAGTTTCTACTGCATTCAGATTGATTTAGATTGACACAGATTTTGTTGGTGTGAAGTGGCCCTATTATAGTTCAGATGATTCACATTCAAGAGTACGCATACACTATGATATTACTTAATTGGCTGATATATTAATGAACATAGAGCTTTAGACAGTATATTTATGTACATGTATTCAATTACATTTGTCTTTTCTGTGTAATTGCAGCCGTGATTGGGGTAATTGTTTGGACGACGAACCATCCGATCATGAATTTTATTTCCCTGAACTACCACCTGGTGCCATGTATGATGCTAACCATCAGTGCCGCTTACAGTACGGTCCCGAGGCTGAGCACTGTGAAGGAATAGAAGTAAGTTTTTTGATATTATGCTTTGTTTAAAACCGAATTTTTAATTCACAGAATTTTCTATGTTACTTCTAAATGTAGTTTAAATACAGTGTGAGAATCAATATAAATGAGACTTCTAATATCAGTGTGGAACTTGATAACAGTCAGTGTACTGTTATTGGTAATCACTTAATCGAATAACAAATCGTGCCACTTTTAGAAATTTCAGAAATGTTTGATAGTCTGGCTAACTCTTATTTTTTATTTTGTTTGTATTTAGTCTTTAATGGCATTGAGATGTTACTCAAAAAATGACACCCTTTTAGATACATTTAAATTTTTTTTGTTCCATTTTAAAAGATTTAAATTTCAAAGAAAAATCTGATCCCACAGAAATACGAGCGACACGTGATAACACTGAAAAAATTAAGTTCAGTGCACCCACTTTTCGCCTCATCTGTCTCTTGATTTCTTTTTTCTAATAAAAAAATGACACTGGATACCGTTGTCATTCCCACCCCCGTTTTATCTGCAGATGCACACACCATTTCATCAGCGTCACTTGAGGTTTGAGATACAATAATTCATTGTTTTCACTCCCTCTTCAACAGGCCATTTTGTGTCTCGTAATTTCATAGTAATACACATCAAAAGATTTCCCCGCAAATCACTACGTTGTTATAAGTGCAGGCAAAGATGGAAATTCGACGTCACTAGCGGATTATGCATATAGTCATTTTAGAGCAGCAACTCATTAAAACTGATAAAAAATGTAAGGTTGTGTCGAGGACACAAACCGTAGTTTTGACGTGAATACTCGGGCCTGATGTTGGATTGTGGAATAAATGAAGCAGACGTAAGAAGTTTGAACGATTGTTTATTGTGAATATGTGGTAGTATTATGACGGGGCAAGAGCATATCATTCCATACATGCCCATCTTTGATTCGAGCAACTTCCCTGCCGAAATTCGAAAGTGCTCCAGAGGTTAAACTAACCTATAGGCTTCAAGTATTTCCATCAGATGACAGCCCAAAAATTAACTCTCTTGGTAGCTTATCTTCCCGTAGAAAACTGTTCAATCGTGCCTCTGGTGCAAAAACTTGTTCCAAACTGTCACCAGTTCTGGGTAAGGGACAACATGTTTTTCCTATTTGGATCTTTATTCCCTTGGATTTTTAGGGCAGGTTTGTCTCGAAGAGATATCTCACTTGGAGGATTAATCACACACACGCATGTTTTATATTCAGTGGACGCAATCACCACATTTGCCCCAACTTACCCTATATTTTTTTGTTAGAACACAATGTGACAATGTATTTCTCACATCAATTAGTGTGAAAAACGCATTTCCTCAAAAATGTCAGTTGACGAGTTTCTGTTCTAAGCCGGAGATATATGGTCCGTCGTCCCTTTAATACTAAGTATGACTCGGGTACGGTCTACGTTAATTAATCTTCCATTTGAAGTTCAACCATCCATCGATATATAGTGGGGTACGAAAAAATACAATATACCGGTATGTATGTGCAATATAGCGAGGGTCGAGAAAAACTTGTTTGAAATAAAGCAGCACAAATTGTACATAACATTGCCAAGGCTACCACAGACGAATAAAAGGGGACTTTCTGCTACTATTTTCCAACCTTGGTGACTAAGGGTTTCTTTTTAAGCAAAATAGTCTCAAAAGCTCCCTTTTCAAAGTTTTGGGGACTTTTTGAAAATTAACCAAAGGTCAATGAAACTTTAGTCCCTTTTTTAAAACTAATAGCGGAAGGAAAAAGTATTTCTAAGGTTTTTCTTTCGGAAGAACATTTTCCAAGACGCCAATTTCGAAGTTTTAGCACTATTGGCAACAATGAAAGAAAAACATCGGAATTTGTTATTGCTAGATTGTCATGAAAACATAATAAGGAAATATTTTTGATTTGAAAACTTAAATTTCTAGGCGAGATTTTCAACGTCTGTTTCATACTAAATTAGCACATTTTGGGCTTTTGCTGATTAATTTTGTATTTGAGCAACTAAATTGCTATTATAAAGAGACCTTTCATGTTACTATTTTTTATAAAATTATGCTATTAGTGCTACTACTTCACAAGTGTTTTGGCTGTGGCAGCCCTGCATCACACATTTGTATTAAAAATTATGAAAAACTACAGATAAGTACAAACAATTTTGGTAAAAGTTAAAAATTCAAAGTGTAGTATATTTTCTAAAAAGAAATTCCTTTTCATATACGCTCTCGGATTGCCGTAGCCCTGTTGGAAGAGAAGCGGATTAGCAACCTGAGGGTTGCGAGTTCGAAACTCGATGCAACCAAAGACCGTCATGCATGTCCTCACGTTGGCGTGGTGTGGAAGTTTGGAGAGTGAGGTGCCAGCTCAGGTGTGACTTCATCATCTGACCGTGGTTCAAAATTACGTGGCTTTGTTCTCTGATCTTTTCCTTCGGATTTGATCCCAGACCGTTGCCAATAGCCCGTTGTGTTGCTTCAGTGCGACGTTAATTAAAAATACCTAAATACCTTATTCAACTGCCAAACAATCATCTACGCTTTCGAGAATCCAAATTTTTATTACCAATTCAATTTATGTTAACTTCTTGGAACAGGTGATCGTTGAACTCTCTATTCAAAATAAACAGCTTGCGATTTCCTTTATTGTTAACAAGCTTAAAATTCATCGAGGGACAAGCATAGAAAACGATACCATCAAATGCGGGATATATTGAGGGATTACTCTCTGAAGTTCAAGTCTTATGAACATGACGACCGAAGGACTCTCATCAAATCCTCCCTCATCGATGTATTCACAGGGAATCAAATGGTTCTTTCAGGCCATCTGGATTTCTCTCTTTTCATCGCTGTCACATAAGCATTGCATTTATATGACAGGGCCATACTACAATGCCGTTATTACAATGCTGGTGCAAATTCCAGAATAGATTTGAGACTAAAGGATTTTTCTCACACATCTAGAATTACCACCTTAAATTTTAAATAGTACTAAACATAGATTAACGTTCCAGGTGTTTCGACGAGATATCTCGTCTCAACCAATTTTTTAATGACGCGATATCTCATCATCAGGAAATTGCCAATTTTTGGATGATGACGAGACCAAGATCTGGTCAGTTTTTTCTTAAGGACAAGATATCTCGTCCATCAAGATCTGATCACTTTTGCTAATGATGAGATACCTCGTTGAGACAACCACAAGGAGGGTTAAAACCCGAGAACATAGATTTTAAAGGTGGTACCGTTAACTTAATTTCCAGTCAACTGTATCACATTGTGCCATTCTAAAATTTTCTACTCCACAATCACGTCTGAAAACAAGTACAAAACCGTTGACCAAATTCCAGCGTAGAATTGAGAGTTGGCAAAACGTTTTAGCTTGAATTACCAATGGATCGAATTAAAGATCAACTTAGCGATAATTCTCTGTTAACGTCCTGTCAAATTATTTAAACTATCTCTTTCCATTTCACCTTCCTTGTCAGAATCTTGATAAGAAAAAGTTTGAAGCCATTGACCAGAATTTTGGTGCAAATTTCACCTTGTGCTAGACGAAACCTCTTACCTTGAATTGACAATTATCTGCGGTCATTGCTTACGTGGTTTTTCTCAAACATTCCATGAAGAGGAAAATACTGAATTGCATTCACTACACTGAGGTTA
Source organism: Meta bourneti (assembly GCA_933210815.1). Classification (NCBI taxonomy): domain Eukaryota; kingdom Metazoa; phylum Arthropoda; class Arachnida; order Araneae; family Tetragnathidae; genus Meta; species Meta bourneti. Next base: position 77,065,069 of record OW119928.1, read on the forward strand.
ATTCCCACAGATTATCCTTGGGATGGATGTCGACCTTGCCTTATTTACACATAATGAAACGGTCTCTGGAGGTGTGAAATGCTTATGTGCGGAGGATTACCGAGGTTGTAAGCATCAAATTAAATAATTGTTATAAATAACTTGATACAATGTAGGATGGAGATAATTATTCTACGCGGAATTGAATGATAAATGCATGATGGCTTTATTATATTGATTTAGTAAAAAGACAAATTCGATCAGATGGGATTGGTTTAATACTATGCTTATGCTCGACACTAAGAAGTCATAATTTAAAAAAAAATGAAACTGAATTCCAAAAACTGGGTGATTAGTTGATTTCTAAAGAAAAATTGATTTTATAGCTTTATGTGGGATTGGTACGTTGCAGGGAAAAACCTAAAATCCAGGAAAGGTTGACTGAATTATTCATTGAGATCAATGAGACTTGCTCTAGTTGCAGGCTGAATGCAGTACGAATTTTTGGACAAATAAATTTATTTATGTTATGCGTGCAATAAACTGTTGACAAATCGTACAAATCAATTTCTACTCGAAATTTGCTCATCCAAATTTTGGTGCTCTAAAGATAATTCTCAAAAGGTGGTTGAGAAAGCGCCACCACAACGGGCTTACGATCTAGGTGTATATAAATTTTTTTAAGCAGCCCTCTAGCCATTGTCGCCTTCTTGGGGAAATTATTGGAAGAGGGGAAGCAAAAATCGCTTTATGTTTTCAGAAACGATTTATTTTGTTTGTATGGATCAGTCAATTTTGTGGAAAAATTTTTAACATTGATTCTAATGTCGAAGGGAGCAACCCTAAACTATTGAGTTCCAAGAACTTTGCTACTCTTTAATTGATATAACGGTCAAACTATCTAATTGGTGAAAATTGACTTGATATCAGCTTCTTTTGTGAAAAAGAGGAGGTATACTAAAAAATTTGCTGTTACGTTTACTTGAAGGGATGATAGTTTAGTTCAAAAAAGTTTTTGATTAATGCAAAATAAAAGATATGGCCATTTTCATGGTTGAAATCTGTAATTGTCCCATACTTGATAATGGAATGCCCCATTTATATGAATGCGTTGATAGAGAATGTTGTTTTCATACTATTTGTGATTCAATTTTATTTTTACTAATTGTATTCAAAATTAGTGTTGCAAAGCAACGGATAGCATTTCCTCCATGAAATAGATGGTTTACCAAATTTCGGTGTCACATTTCATATGGTCTAAGAAAGTGATTTACCACACATAAATGAAAACTATATTTTATGCTTTTCTAGGATGTATGTCAAACTCTCTGGTGCCGTCAGGATAACAAGTGCGTCACTCGCTTAGAACCAGCGGCGGAAGGAACACTCTGCGATAGAAACATGGTAAAACTTTAACATAATTCTCCATTATCATTCAAAATCATTATTCTAAAGGATGATATACTTTCTGGTTATCTATATAGATTACTTAATTAAAAATTATAGTCTACGCAATAACCTTGATCAAGAGACAAATGGGAAAGACGCTTTACCAAGGATGTCGGTTTCTCTTTATTAGTAATATTTTCATTGTTTTTTTCCCAGGATCTCCATATGGGATGATTAGGAATGAAGGGAATTTATCTAAAAAATACTTTCGATTGTAAAAAATTTTCAAAAAATATATAAATGTTGAATTTAATGTAGGATGATTCGCAAATTCGAATCATTCAAAGTTCATATAGAAACAATTTCAGCTATGTCTCATTATTTTTTTAAATTTTCCCATTGAATTTGCTCCGATATTGACCTCGTCACCTGACTAGTTCAAAATTATGAGGCGTTTTTGGAACTTTCTCTTCGGGATTGACCACGGACCGTTGCCAATAGCCCGATGTTTTGATTTAGTGAGATGTAAATTCTACCTGCATACCTACCTTAATTCCTTATTGTTTTAATCAATTATACGAAAAAAGAATGACTATTCCAAAGTTTAAAAAAAATCAATTTTCTTCTTGCGGTTTGTAGAAAACCTTCCGAAAAAGTATACCTGACTGCATGTCACCGTATTAAATATCATCATGATGTGATCCTATACACAGTGTACGAAATACTTTGAGCTTATTTTACACTGTCACATTTGACCCTAACACATTTGAAATTTGTTCTCATTTAATGTTTCATCATGAAACTAGTACAATAATGTAGTATGAAATTCACGCCGAGCCAGTGATTCCTACAACGGAAAAAAGTAGAATTGGAAACTTACAAAATCTGATATTAATTTTTAAACCTTGTTTTCCTTACCTCAAGGATATTTATGTTTATTTTCAATAAAAATTAAGGAGAATGTTTAAGGCTCTATTCACAGAAAATAGTTCTATTTACTGTAATTTACAACCTGACTACCGGGGTCGTTATATCAATCTGATGATCACATCATGTAGCGATATTTTTCTATCCCTCTTAATGTCTAATTTCATGCTGGAAATTGAGCTCCTATTGCACAATTTCTGATACCATACCTCTTCTCTATAGAGGAAATAAACTACCCGATGCCTGAAGTTTTTCCTCTCTCTACTTTCAGCTTCAGAAAAAATACCCTCTTTATTACAGTTTATTTCATAGTAGAGAAAATTTTAATGTACTATTAGATTGGGAATAGCATTCTCAATTCATATTCATAAAATTTGCTTAACAGGTCGTCCGCATATCAATTTGAGCACAATATTAATTATTTCCAATAGGAACACAAGTTGAAGGCCAAATTTAAATCTATATCCAAATATAACCTCATATGTTAAGTTTAAAATTATTGGTGTAACCGTTTCTGGATAATGAGTGTATAAAGTTTGGAACTTCCTGTGTTAAATTTGTTTCCCAGAATTATTCATGCCTTCCGAAATTTTGAACAGAATTTTTTTAGGAAAACTCATATAGAGAGGAAAAGTCGAAATTTAGTATTGTCACTTATCGAGCTGAAAATGTTTCCTATTTATCCATAAATGGCAGGCCAAATGTTTCGAAACCCGCCTTCTATGTTCATATTTTGAAAACAATTTGAAATTTTGTATGGAAATCGGGTGTTGCCATTAAAAATTATGAGCGCAATTTGATAGGAAGACGGCCCCTAAAACAAATTTTATGCATATGAATTTATCGAAAGCATTATTTTGTATTATACAATACTTTTAAATTTCCTGTACAATGGACGATGCACGAAAAAAAGTAGGATAATTTTCTTTCCCCAGTTGCAACCCCACATTTATCACGTGCATGAACTTCCTGAAATCTTGTAGAATTAGATGATCATGTTGAGAAAAAAATTCAACGTTATTCGTTACTATTTTCTATGGAAATATGAACTTTTTGGATGCATTCATATTTTGAAACCTATTAAATTTTTAGAGATGCTGTGGAATGCAAAGTCTATAAACAACAAACGCCGAAGGATGATTGATCTGTAGCTTATAACATGTTTCAAAATTTTTATTGATAAAACTCTAGTTTCGAATAAGCCTCAGAGATGGCGCTACCTACTTCACTTACTTTTCCTAGCCTTTTTCAGACAAGTTTCGTTTTATTTTATTTACCATTATTTCATTTGTAAAACAATCGGAATCGAAATAAGCAATATTCTAGCACCTACTGACAAAATTTATCTTCGTTGTTTTTTTGTTATGCTTTTAGTTTAATATTGGATAAAAGCGGGATTTTTTAAAAATAATTTTTATAGTGGTGTTATTTTCTTCCGTGATTATGTAGTTTTTATTTAAAAATCTTGAACGACTATGAAAACCTTATGAAAAAAACACTTCAAATGAAAAAAAATGCCACCAAAACGTAAAAATTACGAAATGTATAAAATTTCCGTAGCAAATACTCTTAAACTTAGAAACTCATCACTATTCACTCTAATAATGTTCTAGTCTAGCCTAAAGATGCAAAATCGTCAAAACCCTGGTCTTATTGATTGCAAAACAACAAAACAAGTTGTATTCGAACAATTTTCCTTTGCAGAATGGAACAGAGTGGTTCTAATACAGGGATGCACAGACCGCGGCCCGTGGGCCTCATGTGGCCCTCCGTTGATTTGCTGGCTGCCCCCTCACCATGCATTATTTTAACTTTATCAAATCACACAAAACTTCGTTGCGAGATAATGCATTGAAATGCGCAAGTCTCTGGGTCAACATATATCTGTGAACAAATGTTTTAGTCATGAATATTAAGCAAATCGAAAAGTAGGAACCGCTTCACTAAAGAAAATTTATAATCATGTTGCGCTTGGCTACTACAAAAATTGAACTAAATATTAAAACAATTGTTAAATCCATAAATGTCACGCATCAAATTAAATTAATTTACTTTTCATTATCTTTATTTTTTTTGTAACAATATAAAATGTAAAGAATACAAATAATAAATATAAACAATAAACATAAATAATATAAACAATAAATATCAATAAGTAATATCAATACATATAAATTATATAAATTATAAATAAAAATGATATAAATAATAAATATTAATCAATATTAGTACTATAAATAGTAAATATCAATAAATACAAATAATAATAACAAATATAAATAATAAATATCAATAAATACAAATAATAATAACAAATAAACAACAAATATCAATAAATATAAATAAAAAATATTAACAAATATAAATAGTAAGCATCAATAAATATAAATAATACAAATGATATAAATCATACATGACAGAAAACTTCATGTTTTTTGGCGGATCTTCCATAGGTCTCAAATGAATCTATGTGGCCCTTGGTCTTAACAAGTATATATGTGCATCCCTGTTCTAATACAAATGTGATCCTTTTTCAGTGGTGCCAAATGGGTCGTTGTACGGAAATCGGTGAGCGTCCTGAAGCCATAGATGGTGAATGGGGCCAGTGGGAATCCTGGTCCCCATGTTCCAGAACTTGTGGAGCTGGAGTAGCCTTGTCTCAAAGGCACTGCGACAATCCAATGTAAGCAGGCTTAACGTAATTCTATGTAATTAGGCCCTCTACTATGTTTTTTATGTATACAAAGTATAGCGCAGGCAGGATTTTATTTCGGAGACCCTAAATTAAACATTCATTTATATTAGAGAAATTCTGTGTTTTGAATGTCTATATAGGCCAAAGTCTTTTCAACTAAGCGTCACAAGAATTCCGAGTAGTGTACTACCCTTCAACACGCTTGATGAATAAATAGCCACTTCTATCGGTTGAGAGTAACTTAGGAAAGATTCTATTGGTGAAGGAAAAAAGTGGTTATAAGCCCTTCAGAGAAGACTGCAGGTTGCATGGTGGAATAACGGGTGTATAACCCTCAAGGTTAAGGGAGTATGATAGGCATAAAAAGCTACTCATATTGGTAGATCCGAGCACCTAAGAAGGGCTGTGTTTGCCGAATGTTTGTTTTTTCAATGACAATAAATAATGTTAAACAAACATTCAAACCCGATTTCTCGGAATCCATTTAGTGTCATCTATAGTCGTCTTGAATGAGATTACTTGAGATACTTCTTAAATTGATAACTGTTTTTTCTCCAATGAATAAATATCACAGAAGATTCAATGCCCTTATAATGTTTAATACATATCTATAAAAGGTCAGATATATACACTTTTGATGGGTCTGGGCCCACACAGCTCCCACCCCTCCCTTCTGGCTGCGCCACTGCAAAGTTTTTATCTTTTTATGGTTGATTCCACCGAAATACAAACTTGTACAAAAAACAAAAGGTGTGATCGACAGCTGATGCAGAATATAAAAGCCCATAAGTGCTTATCTTTTCTTATAGCATATTCGGCAAATCACATGGAGAATATCCACCCTAGCTGAAATAAGAAACACACAAATCAATATTATTGAAGTGATCTTTGCAAAGTAATCCACAGGTTGTAGGAGAGCATATGGCAGCATTGTCCAATATTCCCATGCGTTTCTATAGACATGACAGCCGACAATGTGTCGAATATCAGTGTATTATAGGAATGAACACAAAATATTTTCTCAATATTTAGTTGATATTAGGCTTGTGTAACAAAAAGTTAACATTTAACAAAAAATAAATAAATTTAGTTTTTCATATTGCATTTCTCGTTGTTTTTAATCTCAAATGTTTCCTCTCATGGACTGTATAAACTCTTTTTTTACTTCGTAACGTTTTACATTGACTGATTTTTGTTAAATTACTACTATAATTTTTTGTTTATCTGCATTTCACTTTGTTACAAAAATTTCAAGTCACCATGAGAACCAAAACTTTTGTTTAACTGTATTTCAGATACAAGTATTTTGGTGACTTGGTGTCTAAATTGCACACTTTAATAGAAATTCTATTTCTTTACTGCTGAATATACAAGGTGCTTCAAAAATTCCTGTTCAATCCTTAAGGGGAGGCATGGAACACAAAATTGAACCGTGTTCACACAGGAATATGTACCCATTTGCGCCACTAGGATGTGCTAGAATACACTAAGGTGAAGAAATTAAATACACCAAGAATGCAAACAATATTTTGATCAGTCTAAATTTTGGTTTGACTGTCTAACTGGGGGATTCGACAGTTTCCGTTAGCTCCCTATCTCTGCTATGTGCAAATCAGTCGCCACAGCTTTTGTTGAAAAGATATGTTACTTGCACGAAGTCAGCCCCTAAAATGACGATGGCCCAAACTAACTAGGTGTCAAACAGGGCCTCTAACAAATTAAGATGGCTCTTGAGGTCATACATCCCTTGGGAATGCGGTTTAATTTTTTATTCTCTATCCTCTTTAAAGTTTGTACAGTGAATTTCGAAACATCTTGTATAAACTAGACACATAACCACCTTGCTCCTAGAGAGAAATTCTCGCTCTAACAGCAATGTTACGAAAATAGCCATAAAATGGAACTAATTGATTTTCAATGAATACAATTTTCTTTTTGTACATGAATTTATTTTAAAAGAAGTAATTAATTCTTTCAGGCCAGCCGGAGGAGGACGTTACTGCATCGGAGAGAGGAAAAGATACAAAATGTGTAATACGCAGGTTAGTCTGCTATTTTATTACCGATACTTGATTCTTACAGTAAGTTCTCTGGGAGGTTCTCTTGTGAGACAAAATAGGATGTTGTCCGGACTGATCCATTTGATACTAATGGACGTATGCGAGTATCCATTGAACTGCCATCCAGGTCCTATGGAAAGGATAAAATTTCAAGGGTAGAGAAAAAAATGAATGAGAATTGGAGGGTTGTCAGAAGAAGAGAGAACGTCATAGGATCCTTCGAGTGTCATGTCGATGCACGGAACATTTGCCTTCTAATTAAAACGTATATAAACTATGACACTGTAAAATTAAGTAAATATTTAATGTAACACACACCTAGAAGGAGTAATAAACCAATATTCTCCATCTTCATTTCCCTTTCAATCTGCAATACTTAAATGGGTATAATTCTTTTGAGTGGTACACCAAGTGTAATAATCAAAAACAATCCTCAAATTTTTACAGAAAATGGACTTCTTTCAATTATCGTTTTCATAACTATTGATAACCATAAATAGGTATTCGATTGTTCTGACTTTAGTTAAAACCTTTAGCGTTTAGTAAATTAAAGTTATTGAATTTGAAAATTTTAATACATTTATTTTTCTAAGCAATTTAAGACAAAAAAATGACAATGGACTAAAATTGCCATTTGTTGTATATTTTTTTCCATTCTACTCATTTTTTAAACTCAGTGTCACTGCCTATAAAAATATATCAACAATTAAGGAAATATAGCTCAGATGCGACGTGGGGTCTGCTATTTCCGTTTATTTTAAATCTTACAAATTCCTTTCACTCAAAACGGAATTAATTTTAATTTTGCTAATGGGTCATATGTGTCCGAAAACTTTTTCAAATTTCCGACACGCCAATTCCACTCACTTGAGAGAAAAGCCTTAAAATTATTTTTCAGCAAAGGAATAGTTTACGCTTATTTTATATGTTTGAAGATTGAATTGAAGTTATAAAACTAATGTTTCTTGGCTTTGAACATTTTTTGTGGTTAGTTCATGAACAGGAAAACTGTGACATGGCTCTCTGTTTGCAAATTACAGCTACATTAAGAAAGTCTGAAAAGATGTCAAACAAAGTTTGTTGACCTGCACCAATAGCTGTCAACGCAGCCCTTTCATCTCAGGAATAAAGGACGAAAAGAATGCCTTTTATCCATTAGGTTAAATGTCGGTTCTACGCCTTCTCGTCTCTGGGGAGACGATGCCGTTTCCAATGATTAAAATGACGTAAAAGTGAAAAAAATTTTCTGATTCACAGCTAATTATATAGGCTGTCGTTTAGCTTTGAGTATCAAAAACTACCAGAAAACTTTCAATGCGCAGAATGTTAAAATCTACGTAATTGGAGGCATTGTCCCAAAGCAGAAAATTAAATCAACGCTGTACATGTTGCAGGTAGGGGTATTTCAATTGCACTGGAGCAACACTGGAGACGGTCCGGGATCAATCCTTAAGGGAAAGATCCGAGGACAACACCACGTAATTTTGATCCACGGTCAGATGACGACCGTACATTTTGCATTCTAATTCTCCGTGAATGTTGCGTTCCCAAAAAGTGTAGGGCCGTGGTAGCCCTGTTAGAAGAGTACGGGATCGGCAACCGGAGGGTTGCGAGTTCGAAACTCGATCCAACCAATGACCATCGTGTACGTGGGGCTGATGCACGTTAAATCTGTTGTGGCACCATATATCCTCATGTTGACGTGATGTGGAAGTTTGGAGAGTGAGGTGCCAGCTCAGGCGTTGACCTATTCATCTGAGAGTAGTTCAAAATTACGAAGTGTTGTCCTCGGAACTTCCCTTCGGTATTGATCCCGGACCATTGATAATAGTCTGCTGCATCAGTGCGACGTTAATTCAATTACCTTCCTATCTACCACAAAAGTGTAGATAAGCTAACTTTAAAACAGATTTGCGAAGATTTTTGACAGCAAACGTAAATAAAATTCTCAGATTCCTTGAAACTTTTTAGAAATAATGTTTTGAGGGAGAATCTGTTCAGTAAGTTTCAAACCTAAGGAATACAATTATGAAGTATAAAAAAACAACCTATTTCCAGAACGAAAATATTGTTTTCTAGAGTATAAAGTTGTTATACAAATTAAATATTTCTGTTTTATACCAGAATAGAGTACTTAATATGAGACAGATGAAATTGAGAGGCTATATCTTTCGAATTAAGGAGTTGGGAAATGCATTCCAATTTTAAAAGACTGGGACATTGTTTTTCAGTGGGTTCCTGCTCACTGTGGCATCCATGGAAATCAATTGGAAGGACGGGCTGGTCAAGTTGTCTTTGGTCGTTGGAACCGGTTCCCTTGCCACAGGTTACACTCACCGAAGTTTGAGTAAGATCATGAACGAACTCAGACGAAAGAACTCAGTATAGTTTAACACTAAAAGACGGAAGGGCCTTTTTGGCCTCTCGCTTTGTTTCCCGCCCTGCAACTCCCTTACCCATGGATTGAATAAGTTGATATTTCATGACTTTGAGTTATTTAGCTCATTCTTAATGTGTATTTAATCACTTTGGCCTAGCTTTCCTAGGAGCGGAGATAATGAAAAGTATTCCTAGAAAGACGGGAAGGGGCCAAAATGTCCCCTATCGTATTTCCCATCGTATCGTTAAGTGATAGCGTGAAAATTTTCCTGATCGATGGCTATAATTACCTTGTAAATGTAACATTGAAAGTATTTTTATTTTGTCTACATCCTGTTTATAAGCATTAAAAGCCCTCCCCAGTTGCGAGCAAAGATTAGTAACAGTGAATGCGATAGAAGTGTTTGGCGACACACTTTGGGAAAAGGGAGAAACATAACCACACACAGATAACTATTTTACATCTTTAAAATTGTGTGAACAATTGAAATCGAAATGCACAAGCCTTGTAGGAACACTGAGGAAATAACGCATAGAGCGCCCCACCAACAGTAAAGTCGGAAAAACCTCTTCATTCCACGATATTGTTCAGAAAAGGCTCAGAAATAATGTTTACTGCTTATCAGGGAAAGATGAAGAAAAATGTTCTCTATTATTAAGTTCTCTTCACCCTACTGTTACCATCGATAAAAATGAGAAGACACCAGAAACTGTACATTTTTATAATCAGACTTAGTACGGAGTCGACATTGTAGACCAAATGGTACTGTTCACTACAAAATCGGGATCTCGTCGCTGGCCTGTGCAGGTATTTTTTAATATTTTTGTCATTCCTGCGGCAAATGCTTGGGTTTCGTATAAAGAAGTGTCGGGAAAGCAGAAACTTAGCAGGAGAAATTTCATCCTGCAGCTTTGTGAAAAGTTTCATACTCCAATATGTGGCATCTAGAATTAATGCAGCAAATCCTCAGATTTTGTCGCAGGTAGTTATAAAATAGTGTATAAGAAGCCTTCGCCAATAAAATATTGAAATACAGAGTGCGGAGATTTTGCATGGGAAGCCACACAAAAAAATAGCTGCGCTGATTGCAAAAGGAACTACGTTGGAAGTGCTCATCGAGAGAAGTAAAATGTGCCGATTGCTTCAAGGGAATGAACAAAATAAATTATATAAAAAGCAGGTCAGTGTGATAAGTTTTCAATGTGAATACTAGTACATATTCTATTACTTATTATCTATAATTGGAAATCTAAAATAAGCTGTAATATAATCTACGCTCAATAAGAGCCAGGGACCAAATTACCCCCTTCTGTCTTTCCCCTTCCGTTCCGTCTTCCGTATAATGCAACTTCCCGTCTTTCTAGTGTAAGACGGTCCCTCGTCCAGTTGCCACATTTTCATCCAGCGCCCAGGTTGGGTCACATTGTTCCTCAATTGTATCTGAACAGGTTTCATCTTGTGGACGAGGAAAATGCCTTTTATGTTTGACCGAAGACTAGATATTGGAACATATCTTACTTTTCTGTACCCCTCTTTCTGTACCTTCCACAAACCCTTCTTATTTATAGTTTTGATGACAATTGCTTTTAGATTGTATAGTAGACATCGCCAAATCGGAACCAATGGCTCCGGACTCTTATTTGTATAAAGTTCTATTTGTGTAAGAGACAAATAATTGTAATTAAAGAATAAATATAGACATGATCGATTTCAGGTCAGGTACATTTTTATTAGTATTGGAGAGGTTTAAAAACTGAGCAGCGATATTACAATGCATGATTAAAATTTCACATTTGCATTATTTGTAATTGAATCCGTAAATCACGATGACAGTTGGAAAAATTCAGATTTGCTATAAACCAATTTCAATGATTGAGTAAATAAAAGATATTTCATGCACTTTATAAGGAGAAATAAAATGAAATTTTATATTTTCTCTAGTTTTCGCAACTACCTAACTAAAGCATTAGTGTTGAGTTTCTAAAAACAATTTCTTTGTCATGTAATACTTAATATTCTCACTTTTCGATGACATTTAAAAGGTATAAAAACAATTTATCGCATTTTAACATGTTACTTGCATTATTTCTTTCTTTCAGTCTTTGGCTTACCGTTTTGAGTACATATGCCATAACTTTATTATATATGATCCCAGAAGTATTATATAAATGCCATCTCTATGATCAATGGAGTTATAGATACCCAGATTTACAACCGATGTATTTGCTATGTGTACTAAGGTGCTCCGGAAATATCGTAAACGTAATAACGAAAATAGTTTTACCGACCACCTCAGATCACGTGTGTTTCGTTTTCCGGAATTAAATAATATCGTTATGAAGAGATGGGTGGTTAATTTCTCGATTTCTTTTCGAATGCCTTTCCGAATGACAATCTTAAGTCGCTCCAGTCGAGGATTTTTTCACACGAGCAGTATTTATACCCGTAGAACACATTCGGCTGTTCAATTCGTACCAAATATTAAAAATAAACTAAGCCCAATTTCCATATAAATGGACACTTACCGAGAGTTTGCCCTTGGACGATCCAGCAAAATTAATGCTATATAATGTCTATGCAAATTTCTAGCAGATATTCGATATACGCACTATTTATAATGCAATTTAAAATTCATACTGCACTCGGTATATATATTTCCCCATTTTCCATGAATTGCTCTTTGTATATTGCACACTAAGTACTAGTACATATCTTGAAAAAGACCCGATAGTAACTTGAAGGGTTGTTTATTAGTTATATTAGTTCTATTCGACTACCTAATGTGTTTGTTCTACGAGCGTAACAATGTTTGTGCGAAAAAGCCTAAATTTCAGAATTCAAGAACTTCAATTACCGGTCCTTTATTAAAATATTAATTAATTCTGAAAGCCGAAACGCAATCGTCTTCTGAAGTGGTTAGTCAGACCTTTTTCGTTAGAATTTTTCCGGCGAATTTCGATTTCTTTACCTGTTCTCATATTTTATGTATTAATTTGCAGTCCTGTCCGGAAAACACCCCCAGTTTTCGATCGGTGCAATGCAGTACCTATGATGATGTTCCATACAAAGAGGAACTGCACATCTGGCTTCCAGTAGCCACACCAAGTACGTGACAAAGTCTCGTTTGATCTTCTCACTATTAGTGAAGATTTTATAATTGTATATTTTCATAGTGACTGCATCATATGCGTAAAATGGTATCAGAAATCGATACAACTAATTTACTTTGATGAAATAAATATCTATATATTTAAATAATTAAAACGGATAGTTTTCATACCTGCCATGTTATGTTATTGTGAAATATTAAAGAATAATATTTTTTTAAACGTAATATTTTTAAGGCTTTTTGGAAGTTTATGCTGTTTACTACTTTGTCAGAATTCAAAAGCAATTTTTCACATTCAGAATGGGTCGATACACTACGTTCGATAGTATTTTCATAAGTATTCGAATGCATAATATGGTTATTCAGTTCTATGAAGCGCCACAAAGTTTTGATGCATTAAATATTTCCCTTTTAGAGATATGGAAAACTTTTGATTTTGTCCTCTGAATTGCACTAAAGACCTTTACAACATAATTGCTTGGTCTTGTTAATGTTCTGAACCATAGTTTCCCAAAATGGGCGCTAAAGATGTCTTGGGGGAAATGCTGGAAGGAGAGAGCTGAGGAGCAAGTGTGAGCAACAAGAAGCTAACAAACAAAATTGTCGCTCAAAAATGTATTAAACAAACACTTATCCACTTGTCCATTCAGACACACTCTCTACACTGATGCATTTCCATTTATTTCAATTAAACAGAGGAACCGACTTCAAATCGTTGACTGTGGAGATTCAAAGATGCTGCTGACAAAAATAGATAAAAAAAGACAAATTGGTAGTCCAACATCAGGCTCATTCTTCTCATTAGTGTTTGATCTTTCCCCTCAGGATTAATCCCAGACCGTCACCAATAGCCCTTTGTGTTGCTCCAGTGCGAAGTTAATTAACTACCTACCTATCTCTTCCCATTAGTGATTATTTCCAGTTTTACTGATTTTATTGATATTGAATAACTATAATAGCATAAGCTTCCAAAAAGGCTAATCGTGTGTGAATGTGCAATTTATTTTTTTTATTCATTTCAATAAATATCTATATAATTTCAATTCCAAATTGTTTTATTTAAAAACTGGCTTTTCGAAATTCTAAAATTACGCAGTTACATAAATATTTTGGGGAAATTAAAAAAAATTCAGATTTAGTTATACTTACAATTTCTTATTACTTCAAATAGAATTTTTCAGACACCGAAAAAACCTGTCTTTGGGAAGAAGGCGTTGAATCAAAAACGTTTAGGAAACTATGTCCTATACAACTCAATAGGTTTTTTATTGTATCATAAATACATACCAATAACTCCATATAAACTCAGCTGATTTTTATACAACAGTGACACCTTGTCAACTTCATTGCAAACCGGATGGAAAGTTTTTCTCTGTGATGCTTTCCGACACAGTGGCTGACGGTACAGAGTGTAATCCTGGAACGAGAGATGTCTGCATAAATGGAAAATGTAGAGTAAGTGCATTGCAAGTATTCAAATTATAAGGAAATGTATGAAAAGTATTATTAACTTTTATGAGTTTAAATGCTGTCCATAAAAATGGAAAATTGAGTTTTTTTTCATACTGTGAAAAAGTACAGTGGAATCACCAGAGAATTCTCTCACATGCATATATACATTTTAAATATGGAACTAACCGTAGCTTTTATGGAATGTCAGATAGTTCCATTTTCCATTATTTGCACAATGCTTTTTGTTTTGACTTTATCATTTTAACATGCATGCTTACAAACAGGATAATTCACCGTGCGTAATTGTACCTTGTCAGAAATTTTCAGCCTGTAGTATCTTGAAACACTAAGTTCAATTCTAGATGCCGGATTCCAGTTTCTTAACTATCAATCCATAAGCTGGCATTGGAAAAAAGTTTCTTAGCTATTGATACGTTTCTTGATATTCTCGTCTCACTTTATAACAATAAAAGAAACTCGAAAATTTAAGCAGCTTAGTAGTTACTTTATCTTTTGAGAGAGTTTTTCAGTGGAAACATAAACAATCTGCTGAAGAAAAAAATATGTTTAGTTAAGAACTAATTGATTTATCGCCACTTTGGCGATGATTGGCGTTGGTTTTTGATTTACTGCATAAGCGACATGTGAAATTACATTCTAATAACACGCCAAGTTACGCTACAAGGTACGAAACAGGCAAGCAAAACGTTAGCGCTCTCTAAATTTAACTCTGCACAAAAATCCTCATGCGCATAAGAAAAAAAAGACACTGTTTTATTTGGAAGTTCAAACATGTAATCCCCATATCATTGATTTAAATGGCTATCAAAGGGAATCTAATCGATGTTAAAATTAAATCTGAAAAATAAATATCTAAAGAAGCATACCAAATACCATAATCCTTTTCATGTGATTCACTTCAGCTATCCTATGTTAAAGACATTTACAGTAAATCCAACCAAAGTAGAAGGCTTAAGAGTATTTTATGCAAGATTACATTTTCATTACCTATGAATGAGTGCATGTAAAAAGTTTTATACGAAGGATTTTTCTTGACGGTGAACTTGATTGATGTTGCAGCACGTGGCTTGTGATTGGGCCATCGATTCGGAAGCCCAAGAGGACCGATGCGGTGTATGCCACGGTGATGGAACGCAGTGCTTAACCATCCGTGGGAACTTCACACTTCGTCTTGGACTAGGTACGTTACTTACGTTACTCTACCATTCTGTTACTGAGATTTGCATTGGAACTTGTGCATTTATTAAAAATGGCTGTATTTCAGTTTAAAAATAAGTAGCAGTTTTAAACCGGCAGTTCTGCGCTAGTTGACTACTTACCCCATCGATCTAAAATGGATTCCTCTTGAAATTCTATTCATGGCAGAAATCTTATCTTATTAGTTGGTGAGTTTAGGAATGTCACTTTTGATGACGAAATGGTTTGAATCTCCTGACTTTTTTTGTTTGCGTGAAAGAGACAGTTTATTGAACAAGGGATTGCCAGACACTGTCGCTCCGTCTTCGTCTCTACCCTTCGAACCCTCGCGATTCTATTCGCTTTATAACTGGATTGTACTGGTTATGTTCTATACCATTATGCTCATAATATGTTTTAATTCTTTTAAGGTTCTTATTTAATCGCATTTGACAGGCCGAAAAGACGACAATACGATATTTATTTAAGAATTTCTATACGAATTGTAAAAATGTATACACCGTTGAATGTTACCATTGACGAAAAACTGAAACTATTACATGCGTTTAAGCAATGTATGATTAAGGAACCTGCTAAATCAGGAACAAAACCGCATTAACTGATACGCGAACTTTTACTTTGCAAATGGAAATGTATGCGGAACAGCAACTTGATGGTCACTTTAAAGTTAGCAATTCTGCAACGATATTGCAAAAATATGCTCTACGTTGTATGGCTCAAGCTGCAATATAACATTGGGGTTAACTGGTTTACGCAATCTATCCATTAGCAAAGTTAATTTAAGCTATTAAATTTGTTATTTCTTTCATAAGTACTTATAACAGATGTATTTCTTTTCAAATTAATATCCGCTGTAATCACAGAAAATAACTTATCGGTTAGAGTAAATCTCTTTAGATGAGATAAAATATTTCTACGTTAAATTTTATGTCAATCTATTTATTTTTATGGAATCAAGCACTTTCGAAGAAAAATCCTCATTTTATTCATTTATCGAAACAAAAATGTATAAAATTCCTCAATGCTATTTGATTACTCGATTCCTAGCACTCCCTACATTCCTCATGACTAGTACCAATGTTTTCGCAATATCTGAAAGGAGTTAAGGTTTCATTTGAAAGAATATTTCAAAATAGTTTTATCTTGATGTTTGCGACTTTCTCGATCTTCTCTCGCCCTATTTCTGAGGGAGCAGTGATGCCTCCTTAGGGAACATCTAATCTGAATTCTTTTTCTATTTCAGGTTACGTTGAAGTCATCAAGGTCCCTAATGGAGCTCGAAATGTTCGAGTGGACGAGAACGGCGAAGCCATCAACTATTTAGCTGTGCAAGGAGAAACGGGAGAGTTTTACCTGAATGGCAGGTGGTTCATTCAGTGGAGTGGTGAGTATAGGGCAGCAGGGACAACGTTATATTACCAAAGGGATGGTGAGAAGGAGTCGCTACACATTCCAGGACCGACCAAAGAGACAGTACATATTCTCGTGAGCATAGTTATTTATTCTTACTATTGTCTCTTTGAGATAGCATCAAAAGATTAACCCTCCTGGTGTTTGTCTTGACGAGGTATTTTGTCATTAGGAAAGTATTAGCAAATCTTGATGAACGAGGTATCTCGTAATTAGCAAAATTGGGTATATCTTGATGGACGAGATATCTCGTCGAAATCACTTCGAGGGTTAATTGAAATCGTTGTCGTTTTGATACTGTTGTTTCTTTGTGATAGCTCCAAAAATTAATCGAGATATTTATCTTTTCGTTAAAATGGTTTCTTTGAGGTAGTTGTATTATTTGAATTAACTTCGCACTGGAGCAACACGACGGACTATTGACGACGGTCCAGGATCAATCCCTAAAGGAAAGCTCCGAGGACAACACCTCGTAATTTTGAACCATGGTCGGGATGACGAGGTCACATCTGAGCTGGTACCTCACTCTCCGAAATTCCACCCTACGCCCACGTGAGAACATTTGAGGCCACGACAGTTTTTCGTTGGGTAGAGTTTTGAATTCTCTACCTTCTGGTTGCAAATCTGCTAACTCTTCCAACGAGGTTACCGCGGCCCTGTTTCTTTGGGATAGCACCAAGATATTAATTGAAATGCTTGCCATTTTGTTACAGTTGCTTCTTTGATATAGCACCAAAATATTAATTAAAATATTTGCTATTTTGTTGTCTCTAGATTTTAAGACAAAATCAACAGATAACGTTATATGAAAGATACTTTTTATTTGATCTGCCTGTAATTACGGCTGAAATTTTCAATAGATGTTAATCAAATACGATCAAAAACTTAAAATGAAGCTGAATATTTTATGGTTGTTATGCGCTGTTATTATGCGTACATAGTTTTCAACGTCTATCACTTAAGTCGATTCACGTAAATATTTCAAGCGGAAAAGGTTGGTTGGGTTTTACTTCGCAAGGGCCATATTTGATCAAACTGCACCAAACATAAGACAATGTCAAGTAATGACATATATACAGGAAATGCTTTAAGGATACAGAGGAGAGAAATACACCCAGGGTAAAATACAGGAATCGAACCTGCATTGCCTGCATCTCGCAGTCAAGTGAAAAAAGAAACATCTGAGACGTTTCACATTGTTGTAGACAGTTATTGTCATAGCTATATAAAAGTATAGAATAGGGATTTCCCTTTCTTTACTAATCGATATCGATAAATCGGTTTCTCTCCTCGTAAAGTCGAAACCGGTAATCCCACATTCCAAGTTATATGGCTGAATGGTTTGTTACTTTGACAAATTACATGAGGTATCCTATTCTATATTTAACCACTCATTTTCGTTTCAACGTACTTTATCAAGATTCCCAATCAACATAATCATCTTTTGTTGCAGTTAAGTTGATATATTTCATTTTGATTATACATCCACCATTTGTATAGAAATTGACAGCTTTGCAGATTTATGCCAAGAACCGATAATGGAAGAACATGTAGAATAGAGATATCTTTATAGTGAAGTCTATAGACCAGTGATTCCCTAAGGAGCTGGGGGTCCGCGGAAAACATTCAATTTTTCACTAGCTAAAATAGAGAACTTTAAAAAATAAATTATTCCATTGTTTTCTCCGATTCTTTTATGTTCTAAAAAGCTTTACGTTCTAAAAAATAATTTTTAAAAACGTCCAGTATACGTTCTAAAAACGAGCAACAGAAAATGCGGCTAAGAGAATGATTTCCAACGACTGATGATTATGACATAACATCCGACTGCAACTAAACAAAGCAAATTTCTAGTTCTATATGTAAAAAAAAGAAGATTAAATGCATGCTTCAAAAATTGTCCTTAATAGGAGTTTGCAGTTGTGGCAGTTTGGCAGTATGCAGAACAATTACTAATTGCAGTTTTCTACATATTAAACTAACTAGAAATTCATTCTTTAGTTATAGAGCTATTGCAGCCGGGATGCAATATATAAATGCTTTAATTTTATAATATCAAGGGATCCGGAATTTTTTTATTTTTAAGGGGGGTCCTTGGATTCAAAAGCTTTGGAACCACTGCCATAGACCTTTATGAACGAAGCGTCCATATATACAAGTTTCATTAGATTTCAAAATACAAGTGTAAATGAATACAAAAACTTCATTATGATAAAAATTCCTTTCCTAGCTTCTCTATCAGACAGAAAATCCCGGTTTGACGTATGAGTACACAATTCCGAACGAAAATGCGACACGGAAACCGGAATTCCATTGGTCGTATGCTGACTGGACCGTCTGTTCGGCATCTTGTGGTGGAGGTAAGTCAATGTATTCAATAGGTAAATAGTATATTTCTCAATAGATTTAAGTTAAGTCCGCCGAGTATTTTCTCGTATTTTAGTTAGGTTGCAAAGTAAAAATATTTTTCGTATCTCGCATTTTATTTTTCTTACGAAATCACCTCAATAAAAGTGAAAGTGGATATTAGAAAAGTCACCTGTACTAAAAAGTCAACTATGGACATGGGCATAAAAAATCTCATTGGAATGAAGGGTTTAATGTAATAAGTTTTTCATTTGAATAAGAACAATGTCTACTTACAGGCTTGAAAGTGAAACACACTTAGTCAAAATTTTCAAAAGAAAGTTTTCATAGTTTCTAGACCAAAATGTGATGATCTTTAAACTGGAAAAAAATCCAGTAATTTTTTTCTTCGCATAAAGATTAGATTTCTTTTGAGAAACACACTTAGAGAGTAAAGTTAAGAGAGTAGAATCCCCCTCGTTTTTTTCAGCACTGTATTTCGACTTAATATGTTTCACTTGTAAACCGACGATAAGTAACTCATTGCTCCAGTGTGACGTTAATTGAAAATACCAAATACCAAGATAAGTAACTCAAAAATGCAATACAAGACCAAAAAACGTCATTCAATGAATGAAATTCCTATAGAAATAAGTGATGAAGACGCTATTGCTGAAAGAATACTAAATAAATTGAAATTAAAGCGATATTACTGTCATGTTATTTCTTTTGTGTAAGATACTGAATTTAAAACGAATTTTAATACACTTTCTTACTCCAGAAATAAGCAAAACAAGTGCTTAAATTGAATCTGAACGAACTTCAAGTAAATTTATATGTCCTTTGGGCATTGAAAATAAATTATTTATTAAAAATAAAAAAATTATTTTTATCTAGATTAAAAATCGCATTATAAATTTCATTGAAGAACATAACATGAATTTCAATAGCTATTTTTGGAAATGAAATACTCTTTTGAGAATTATGCATTACTTGAAGGCAAATTAACTTTTAATGGCTCAGTCAAAATATCGATAAAACTGTTTTGTTCCAGATGGATTTGATAGGACTCTTTTAGTGTTTTTTTCCTTTTATGGACCTATGAAGCGTTTTTTTACAATGATTCCTTACTTGACAGACTAAAAGTAGATCTCCAAATCCAACATGTATATCGGAGAATATTTAAAAAAATTTAATATTAAATGTAAGAATGATTAACTATGAAGACTACCTAAACGGAAAGTATTTTCTCTTCAACACAAACAAACTTTTTAAAACTCATTTCTAGTAAATTGACTTCTAGTACATCTAACCATTTCCATCATAATTCAGGTAATCAAGTATCCAAGCCAAAATGCATTGAAAAAGAAGCCGGTCTTGTGGAAGACAAATACTGCGATCCAAAGTCCAAGCCGAGTGAAAAAACACGGGATTGCAACAAACATCAGTGTCCAGCAAAGTAAGTATTTTCTATACGAAGTTGCTCTCCAAACGCGAAACGTTATGCAGCCATCAAATACAGTTTAATTAACAGGTGTCTATCAGGACAATCAATGAAGACTCAGAGTAGACTTTAAAAATTGCTGCGTACAAATTTAATCGCACTACAAAAGTGCCACAACTAAAAAAATGCGTTATTCTTCGAGGAATAGTTGAAAAGTTGTGAGACCATAAAAACACACTGAGTGATAGACTGTTAGTCGCCATAGATTTGACCCTTTCAAAATTTGAGTTACGAAAATCTTACAAGAGACGGACTTAATATGATGCATTCATAATTATTCAAAATCGACCTTTGAGTTTTTTCCCCAATGCCCGGCCAAATAAATATTAATCATCATGGCATTGCATGGCTGTATTGCGAACCACTTGATGTTACCCTGGCGTACCACGGGGATGGGTGGGTTTACGTTACACCCCACGTACACACCATACTCCTCGGCAAAACCCGCTAATAGAGAAGCCACACATTCACTCTAGACTGACAACCATCCATGCCTTTTCACGGATTCGAACCAGGAAACTTTCTATCAGGTAGCCATCATCCTGACTACTAGACCTGTTGGTCGGCATTTCTTTAGTTATGGTACTTTCTCATCGGAAGTGTGTAATGATTCATGAATATGTGAAACTTGTCGAAAGAACTAATTTCATAATCTATGTCTGTACCCTTACAACACAAATGCTAAAGTAGTTGCAAATATAACTGTATGGAACAACTTTTATGAATATTGTACAACCTCCAATGTTTTTGAAGTTGAAAATCTCAGCATATTCGTAAGCTTATTAATAAACAGTTCCCCTAAAATCGATTATTGTTGTCTGCTTCCTTCCTCACCAACACCTTCCCCTTCCAACTAATGCATGTTGTCCATGTTCCTCATAATATGGCCTTCAGCACCCCTGATATAAACGATACTTTGTTGCATTTTTGTAAATCTAAGTTGTCGGTCCATAAGCATCCGAAGCAAGATAGCTTGTCACTTTCCTACTAAATATAATAGACTCCTGGTACCGCCACAGGTGACTGGTGATTCGAGAATAACAAGGAAGCTTTCTTTCACCCAAGAGAAATGACCATCATCCAGAATAATCGCTTCACTCTTGTTTCCTCGATAAAAAATTGACACCCTTCACTTCGTAATTGTTGATACGATAGCAACCGAAACTAATGCTTGCGGATAGGTGAATTGATTACATTTAGGAAACCTACGACTGTGAAATACGTTGCATCAAAAATAAGTTAGCAAGTTAAGATCACGTGAGCCATTTTTTGACGAATATAAATTGTTAAAAAGAACGTTATAATCAAAATACACTGCTGGCCACCGTAAATGCAACACCCTGAAGGAAGCATGCAAATAATATGAAATTTACAACATGCATTAGCGGAGGTGAGATATGCAAATGATTAGAATTTCAGCGCAGACGCACATCACGCGCGCCTGTGGCGCCACTTCAAAGCGCTATTTAAGGCTTGGAGATTTCGACGATTTCAAGTACGGCAATTGTGTTTTTCTTGTGGTTTTTTCAAAAAAACGATCAATTATGCCTCGTAGAAAACAGCGATCATCTTTTGATCAAGTATCCGAGTTCGACAGAGGAAGGATAGTGGCCTACCGAGATTGTGGATTATCTTTCAGGGAAATCGGTAGTCGTGTTGGACGAAACCAAACAACTGTAATGCGGATATGTGATCGTTGGATGCAGGAGGGTACGACGGACCGACGTGTTCGATCGCATCCACCTCAGTGCACCACTTCACGTGATGACAGGCATATTGTGCGTATGGCAGTGACGGATCGCTCAGCCACATCACGAACCATAGCACAGCACATTCAATCTGTACCGCATCATCCAGTGTCTGCGCGTACCATTCGACGCCGTTTACAGCAGAGTGGTCTGTCCGCAAGACGTCCATTGCTTCGTCTACCCTTGACGCAGAACCACAGACGTTTCCACCGCCAATGGTGCGATGAAAGAAGGATGTGGACGGCAGAATGGAATGAAATTGTCTTTACTGACGAGTCACGCTTCTGTCTGCAACACCACGATGGTCGGATTCGAGTCTGGAGACACCGTGGAGAGAGGATGCTGAACAGCTGCGTTATGCACCGCCACACTGGTCCTGCACCGGGTATTACGGTATGGGGCGGTATTGGATATCACTCTCGCACTCCTCTAGTACGCATTGCCGGTACTTTAAACAGCCAGCGCTACATCTCCGAGGTGTTGGAGCCAGTTGTCCTTCCTTACCTTCAGGGCTTGCCCACAGCCATATTTCAACAGGATAATGCGCGACCACACGTGGCACGCATTGTCCAAGGGTTCTTCGTCAATCGCCAGATTGAATTGCTTCCCTGGCCAGCTCGCTCTCCGGATCTTTCGCCGATAGAAAACATGTGGTCCATGGTTGCTCAACGATTGACCCAGAATACATCCCCAGCTGCCACACCAGATCAACTTTGGCAACGTGTGGAAGCTGCTTGGTCTGCTGTACCCCAAGAACACATCCAAAGTCTCTTTGAATCAATGCCGAGGCGTGTGGCAGCGGTGATCTCCAACAATGGCGGCTACTCTGGCTACTGATTTTGGCAGGAACCACACTTCACAGAAGTCTATAAATTTAATCATTTGATACTTGGTCAACATGTTATCTACAAAATAAATTTTGTTGTGATATCTCTTGTCTTTCTTGGTGTTGCAATTTGGGTGGCCAGCAGTGTATTATAATGTTCTCTGGAGAAAATAGCATTTGAAACTTCGCATCTATTCTTTATATTAGCCTTTCTTTAACTGTTTTTATCCACAGCTCCCTTTACCTAAACGAAATTAAATATTTAGACTAATTGTATTTTAAATAATTCTATCAGTTTAATTGTCAAAAATTACAAAATTAACAACTACCTTTTTGACAAAAAGAGAAAGAAAGATGTTACTGCAAACTAATATTTATTCCTTAGAAGCGTATAAATATTTGAGTTTTACAGCAATGCGTAGGGCAGATATACTACTTACAAAAGTACAAAAACCACAAAAATCCAACTATTTTTATTATCCTAGAATGACAATTCAGGATGAAAAAAAGGTTCATAATTTCAGGTTTTATAATTTGCCTTTTTTATAAAACCGAAATATATCATCCTTTGCAAGCCCAAATCCTGTCATATTTTTCAGGATTCTTTTGCCAATTTCCACCTCGGTTGATACTGATAGTGACAGTGGCAAAGGCAGCATTTGTTTCTTAACCTAGAACAGGTTTTCATAAAATACTTTCAAAAGCAAAGTATTTGTGAGAACCTTGATTTTATTTACATTACGGAACACCTAATATCTCACGGAACACATGTTACTTTAACGCAATTTATTGGCCATGGCTCTTTTAGGAGCCTTGGCCTTTCGAATGGTTTCTCCGTGTGTAGATAGAAAACTCTAGCCGCACTTTACTAAGCATTTTCATAATAATACAGGATATTTGGGTTCGCAATTTTTGCCTGATTTCCGGAATTGTTCCAAACTTGCATGAATTATTTACAAAAATACATAAAATGAGAACGTGGAGATAACAGCTTTTAAAGTTAGTATTGAATGAGTACAAAAAGGATCACTTTCAGATGCATAGGCATCTAGTTATCAGTCGCGAATAGTTGTTGAATCGAAGTTGTGCCCTCGACTTATATCTATGTTGTCTGGGTAAATTCTTCCTCTTAACGATTGAATACCTATTGTTTTAATATTTTCTATACACTTTTGTAGAATTTTAAGCAGTACTATATCATATCTTCAAATCAGTTTGAATTATATTTTCTGGAGATATGAAAGGGTGGGAATTGGCTCATGGCCCGTCACAAATTGAATCAAACATTTCTGATATCTTTGGGGGATACAAAAATGCTTATAGAAAGATTCAGAAGGATAACCAGTCCCACGTCCACATATATTCTCCGGAGGTTAGAGTCTAAGTTGAATGAGATAAGGTTCTATAATACCAGTTCAGATGACGGATACCTCATGAAAAGCATGTATTTTAAGTACTAAATGTTTAGCTCGCACAGATGCATATATTCTTATATTTTCCTTTACAACTGATTATTTTCAATATGCCAACTTGAATAGATCACAACCCTTCGAGCAGTGATTGACGAATACGTGGAAGACTGAGTTATCCCAGGGTACCCAGAGTCTTCCCGTGAGAGGTACTGCCACGTTACATCCACCGTGAACTGTGTGGGGGACATGTCTTCTTCCTGGAGAACTTTGGGGAAGCTGCCCCACATTTGCATTTCGTCATGAAACCAGAAACTTCAAGTAGCCAATCCGACTTCGACACATTCGAGATTCTAACTCGCAACCAATTGCTTTTAGTCTGCCAGATTTGTAAGAGATGACTTTAACTGCTCTGCCACAGTGGGCGTGAGTTATTATAAAAGGAATTAATTAGTGAGAGGAGTCAGAAACTTTCCAACTTGTCCATGCTCGCAACCCCTTCCGTTATTCTCGTTATCTGACCGTGGTTTAAGATTACGAGGTGTTGTCCTTGGATCTTTCCCTTGATCGGGATTGATACCAGACAATCGCCAATAGCCTATTGTATTGCTCCAGGGCGAAGTAAATTCAACTACCTACCTACTTCTCCATATTTTAAGTTATATTTGTGTCTGTATGGGACAGATCCTGAATAGACAGGAGTGTGACGTACAACATGGTCTTTGGGATTTGGTCTAGGTTATATTTTGACCAACGGGTTAGAGAGTAATTACAATAAACGAAAGAAAAGATTTATAACTTTTCCAACCTAGAAAACAAACTGCATATCACAGTACAAAATACTTTTCACATTTATCGGGGACCCCTTTTGACTTCGAGCCCCTGTACTATGGTCCCAGCGACATCTCCCATGAGGAACCCTGGTTGAAATGCTCTGTAACTTCATTTTCTCAGTCTGCCTACCCCTGTCCTACACGAAATTCTTTGTTTGCTGTTTAAAGTACGAAGCTGGAAGGGGATGTTTAATCCTATTTGACTATAAGAAATTTTAAATTATATTGAATGTTTTTCTTTTCAGATGGTGGGCGGGACCATGGCAACATTGTTCAGCCAGTTGCGGGCAACGAGGTATGCGCAAGCGCACAGTCATCTGTGTCCGATCCCTCAACAGGGATCAACAAATTGCTTTGCTGGACGAAGACTGCGACATCACACTCAGGCCACCCGACTATGAGCCTTGCCCTCACAAACGACCGTGCCATGGGGAGAGGGAAACCTGGTCTGCGTCACAGTGGTCAGACGTAAGTAGTTTCTTTCTCAGAAACGTACTTCATAAACTTGCCTTGTGGAGAATTACCTATAGCTAAACATTTTAGGTACAATGAAATAGTACATCAAGCAAGTTGCATTTCTATACCATTATGTAACATTCTGGCAGATTTAAAATGTCTCTTGTATCGCACCTCTAAACTAAACTAAACTCTGTCATGGGATACCAACACTACAAAAAGTTTCCAATGAAAAAAATTTCCCACACCGTGCAAGGATCTTATGACTAGAGTATAACTGCAACTTTTCCGGATTATACGGAAGTCTTTAAAGAACTTGGTTGTCTTGTCTTCGGGGACATAAAAAATATTTTCCATATTTTTCGTCAGAGGGAAATTTCAAGTGACGCCGATTTCGAAGTTTTACCTCAAACCGAAGCAACAATGGAAAAAATCGTAATTAGTGGTGGCTAGATTGTCACAAAATCCTTCTTTGGCATTAAGTTTCAAGAAAAACCTATAAATATGTGAAATTCAAGAAAATGTTTAATTCCTTATTTTTGCATGCATTTGGTGCTATTTTGAGTAAAATATTGCCAAGTCGGTTTCGGCCGAGTTCAAACTGCAGACAAGCATGTACCAGTAGTAGAGAGCGAGATTATCTTTCTGGTTTTAACTGCTTTCGTTAAGTCCAATTTGACGCTGTTGTCGCTAATAATTAAATTTTCAAATTATTTTAATTTAAAAAAGTATGTTTAGGCATTTTTCATTTCTGACGTTGTACGTTGGTTTTATGCCTTAAAATCTTCCCGATTTTTTTTCTTGGAAGTTTACCATACCGGTAAACTTCCGAAAGCTGTTTACCGGTATGGTAATTATGCATATTAAAGAAGATGCTTGAACTTAAACTGGTTGTTTCAGTTCAAATTCCCTGGCAGCCACAAATCGTATGATTTGTATGAATTTACGTTGTAGTAAAGTATGTACCGCCAGGCGTTGTGTTGATTTCCAGATATGGAACTGAGATGACATATGGGATGACATAATAATCAGCGACCTCTCCATATGTGGTTTTCATACCACATATACAGAAGTTGTTTGCCGTGTATGCTCATCCGAAATAAATATTTTAAGAAAGCCGTGGTCAGTGTAAAAGGGGGTGAGATAGCTCTAGTGTGGAAATAAGGTGCTTTTATATGCCCACTTTTGGAAAGAACCCGAAAGTTACTCGACGATTAGTGAAGTTGAGCCATTTCTGTTGCCAACTGCTAATCTATATTTGCTTTAGGGGGACTACTTCAGGTGAGATACAGAGAGAGAGAGATAAATGGTGTAAACGGATAGTAAGTAGCATTACCGATGGCAATTCTGGTGAGATGATATGTTCCTTTATTTCCTACAACACCGCAATGGCTCCTTATTCGAGAGACAGTTGAATTCAGATGAACTGCAGCTTCAATGATGGAGTGGGAACATCAGGTTGGTCCTGAGAAGGTTGGCTTAGAAGGTCACGGTGGACAGACTGTTCGAGAAGATGTGCGCGTTTTCTACTCAATTACGAAATGTTCAGGATGAAGCTGTAAGCAAGGCATTGCTTAGTAATTGCTTATAAATCAATAGTACTCCAAAAGAGGCAAATAGTGCTCGCTACATTAAACTTAATGGATTTTCGATGAGTGATCTATATAAAAATTGAGCAAAGAAAACTATTTCTACTTGTCTAAGACCATGGATCGCAAAATCATAACCGCTTACTATCAAAGGCAGAGTACAACTGGTTCAATTTACGTCGCTCATGAGCCTTCATCCTGCGGGATCCCACTCTCTGCTTGGAGGCAACAAAAAGACATCATCCCCTTGCACGACCTCGACTTTGGGTATCCATACTCGATCATAATATTACTAATAATTAATTAACTGCCAGTTAATTAGAGGTAATACCTACTAATTCAGAATTTACTTAATTTCGATTGAAGTACTACGGAGAACTTATCCACCACTAAAATACGATAAAGTACTATAGGCATAAAGCAAACAAGTCTATTGGTATTTTTGTTTTATAGTTGTCTGCATAGGGGTACGACACTCTCTCATACCATAGTTCTGTACCAGTGAACATAGTAGTATCTTCCCACTACTATAATTATACTCATCTTAGACATGGATATTTCTATGAAATGTTTTAAAATGTGTCTCCAAGTCGTTAAAAGTAAAAGAAAATGTACTATTATCGATAGGAGTTGAGCATTTACTTGATTATTTAATTTACAAAATAGTTTGATAATTTTCAGGTTTGCATCGACGATGCATGCAATTTCCAGAGTCGCCATGTGTACTGCAGTCAACCTGATGGTCGTTGTAAGGAAGATGAGAAACCCATGTCCCGTCGACCCTGTGCAAATCTGACTTGCGGAGTGTGGGTGGTCGGAAATTGGTCTTCGGTAAGTTTGAATACTTTCTTCATTCGGCAACTTTTTAGTTCAATGTATATTGCACATAAAGTTACAAAGTTTAATGCTTTAAGTATGCAACTTTTTGAATAAGGGTTTTAATTTATGCGCATATGTCCAAAAATTAAATATAATAGTTTGCTAGATACCAATATTGAATATTGAATTGGTATCAAGCAAGGTCACCAAATCTCAATACCATTGAGCATGCTTCGGATGCTCTTGGACGTCGCTTTGCATCCTTTACACCACCACCAAGGACACACAAGAGCAAAGAAGTGCTCTAGTTCGTGAACTGGGCTGCTTAGCATAGGAATTCTTGCAGTCTTGTGGAAAGCATGTCTGCACGTTGTGAGGTCTGTATTAGGGTCAGTGGACAGCACATTCCCTATTAGGTTTCTTTTAGTTTATTCAACATAGGTCTGTTTTAGTTTATTCAACATAGCTCGTGGAATATTCATTTGTGATTTGAGATAATTCGTTGCAGGTACTTGACATAAGATTAATTTAGAATTGCATTATCCTTAAGTTTCGGACTTGAGTGTTGTTCGAAAGTTTCGTCCTGAATCCTTAGTTTTGAAGTAGTGAGGAATGGATATAAAATTAAATTTTATTCGTAAATGTATTAAATGATTTTGTAAATTAATCATTTAAACTTCAATAAAGATTAGAGAAATTAAGGTCATTTGCATCGTTTTATAACTCTTACAAAATGAAAATTGTAATTTTGTATTTATTTTGTTTCAATTATTTTTAAATAAAGTGCATTCTTACAAAAGTATTGCTTGTTTAAGATTCAAATCAAGAAAGGCAAAGGAATGTACGACTACTATTAAAGCTCATTCATAACCAGAGAAATTCATAGATATTAAACTCTTAAGTATGGTAGGTTATGAATGACATAAGAAACTTCACTTCAGTAATCAAAATTACGATCTATGTTTAATCTCACCAAAACTGACTACATAGGCTGCTAGACAGACTAATGGCGAAGAGGCTAAGGTCTGGAGTAGGATAAAAAATATCTTCCCATTTTGCGTTTTAATTTTCATCAAATATATATTCTATTAAATCTAGTATTTCCCAGATATATTATTAATGTATGCAATTCTAGTCCTTCGTAAATGTCCTCCAGGATAAGATATGTTTACACCTCAAT
Organism: Meta bourneti; assembly: GCA_933210815.1. NCBI lineage: Eukaryota > Metazoa > Arthropoda > Arachnida > Araneae > Tetragnathidae > Meta > Meta bourneti. Next base: position 77,094,398 of record OW119928.1, read on the forward strand.
GATGGGAAACATTCGAAATTCCAAATCTTTTCATCATAAATGGTAACATGCGATCATTTCCTGTCATACAGTTGATTCATGAATTTGGGAAATGAAACACTAGGAAATTTTAAAACAAAAAAATTTACTTTTCTCTACTAGTATCACACTATCACTGGTTCATTTTCAGTGCTCTGCTTCATGTGGAGACGGTGTCCGTCGACGCAATGTGACATGCCGTGGTGGCACTCAATGCCATCAAGCAACGGAACCTCCAGCAACCGAACAATGCAACATCCAACCATGTGCTTCGGAAAATGAGGATTCGAACTTCATTCCGGTGGACGAAGCGGTTCCAAAGAAGCACAAGCACAGACATGGCCACGATCAGAAACCGACTCCGAAGAAAAGTTCCAGGCCACGATTTATTGCCAAAGGTAGGCATGGTATATTAAGATGGGACTTCGACTCTCCTCTGAGGTAGAGTTAATTTCATTCCGAGTCGAGACAGAAACCCCTAGGGTTGAAAATGAGATAATCCCACGAAAATTGCCTTCTGCTTTTGTCTAGATCCGTTAATGTCAAATCATTATTTATTCAAGATTTAATAGTTTGCTAAAGATTGAATGTTGCAGCCTATCCCTCTAAAACTCAGTTTACCCTAAGTAAGATAACGATCTAATGATAAACTAGATATGATTAAACTAAATAGGATATGAACTAAATATATAGTTGATTACCTTACTCAGTGTTGCCTTAGTTATAAAGTAAGGCAATGGATCAGGTGACGTCGGAGGGGTCAAGTCTCTTCTCGTAGTGGTCGTACTTATAAAATTGCTACTTATAATATTACTACTCTATGAATGAGGCTTACGGATAACCCAGAGCCAGAGTTTGTCACTCGATACCAAAGCAATGTCCACGAAATTTATAAAACTTGAGCAAAAACCAAAAATACTGTTGTAAAATAAGCATTTTTCTGAAATTTCCATATAAATCCATATCTAATACTCAATATAACACAATTACTTATTTATAATTAATATTAATATTATTAATTATACTTTTATAACTTATATGGTAGGTAGGTAGATATTTTAATTAACCTCACACTGGAGCAACACAACTTATAACTTATATGATTGTATAAATTTAGTCTACGATATTATATAGACTCACCTTCTCCCAACTCACCTAGGGGTTTAGAGTTTATTGATGGGAGGAGGGAGAAAGATTCCCGCTACTCACGAAAGAGGGCCAAGGGAAACCCAACCCCCCAGACAGCTTTTATTATCTCTTAAGCAAAAAATGAACAAGTGGCAAACAAGGCCAAACATCAAAACACACAAAAACCAAAAAACATCCTGGAGTCGAACCAAAAACGAACAAGGTAAGTGCTCGACTCCGAGGGTACAAACTAAGACTCGAGTATTAGGTATTTTAAGAGGAAAATGTCTGCTTATATATAGGCGCCCACAAGGTAGAACGGCTCATAAAAGACGATATTAATAAAAGTCTACGATATTGTAAGAATATTTAAATATATTTTGGTCAACATACACACACAACCTGAGAATAACCATGAAGAGAGAGAGAAATCTGCACCTATGGCCTGCAAAATTACTTGATCCGCCATTGGATGGATCTCTTGTGATTAGTATATTCGTTTAGATAGAAATAAATGTTAATACAGGGACAACCTGAAAGATTAAACTGATTTTGAAACTCTAGTCTATGGATTAAAATAGTACAATCCTAAGCATCACTTTAGATTAATAGAAAGGTTTTCTTTCATAGACATCATACAAATACCATTGGTGGAATTAGAGACGACGGAACCGGATGAGGATGATGATTATGATAAGCAAATAGACAACGAGATCGGACCCCCTCAAATTCGGAAAGAACCTGCTCTCATTCCCTATGTTTTCGAAGACGACGATGAGGTAGATCAAGGTGGAGGCAGATACTCTTGGAAAGTCAGCGTGTGGACGAAGGTCAGTTTCACTTCGATATTTGCTGCTCTTTGTTAGTTTTGACTAATACTCATATTTCTATTGATAAATAATTAAAAAAGCATATAGTCGGCTTGGAGCAGAAATAATAAGATTGGGGAAATACGTTTCCTGACACAATGCTTGTTTTCACAACGATGAGGTTATATTATACATTGCCTACCATAATCTGTGTGTAAAATATATGTATATATAACACTGTTAAAATATTTACATTTTCTTTATCTAAAAGCTAATAGTGTTTAAACGTTAGTACTTTAAATAGTTTTTGTAGTTAATGCGTTTTGCCCTAAGTTGATGCCATAATAGATACTCTCTAAAAATAACTATTGGTTAAGAAGTTCATTGAAGTTTAAGGATATCAAAAGTTTCAAAATTTCATGATTCAAGCTCAATCTTAAGTACGTTTCAGTTATTTATGATTCTCTTTGCGTTTGCATTACGGATGTTCTCAAAGTAAATTTGTAACTTGTCGATTGTTAATACACGCTGAAACAAACTTGTAAAAGAACACATTCTAAAAAGTAATTTTATGTCTATTGTATACTTTAAAGTAGAGGTTCCCAACCCTTTTGACTCGCGGAGCCCTTTTTAGAATCAAATTCTATGGCCGAGCCCGTTATGCCTACTTTATGTTTTACAAGTTAATGGTGTTTAGGAGTAGACAGATGGAAGGAAGAGGGGATAGATATTAGAGAGATATTTCAACAAGTGCGCAATGTGTCAATGCTCAGAAATATTATATTTTAAAAACTTTGAAATTTATCATAATATATCAATTTATTCTAAAGGCACGAGGAGCTCCGAGGAGCACAGGTTGGAACCACTGCTTTAAAGTATTGTGTGTGGTACTATAGAAATCTGAAATGTTTCTTCGAGTTTCTGACTATAAAAATTAAATTTCGTTTGAAGATTTTAAGTTGCCATGTGTTACATTCCATTTGGAAACTATTGAAACTATTTAACTATCAAATTTGAATTCTTAATCACGAATTAATGTTTCTAATAGATTAAGCCTAAGTAAAAAACCCAGAAAAAGGTTACTTTTACCCTCCTGGTGGTTGTCTCGACGAGGTATCTGGTCATTAGCAAAACTAACCAGATCTTGATGGACGAGATATCTCGTCATTAGAAGAAAACTGATCAGATCTCGTAAAAAATTAGCAATATCGTGATGACGAGTCGTCATTAACAAAATTGGTCAGATCTTGATGGATGAGATATCTCGTCGAAACTACTTGGAGAGTTAAATATAATTTCAACGTAATATTATTCTAAATACATACCTTGAAACTTAAATTGTCTGAAAGTTTCCTTTGTATGAAATAAATCGTACTGTGATTCAGGCTCTTAATATTATTCAGTTTCACTCTTTTTCTTTCCTAGATTTTTAGATAAACACGAATAACACAAGAATTTCCTTTCAATATTCGAAACATTCTTTGCAATAAATTTCAGCATTATTTCCATGTATCAGTAGTCGAAAATCTCCAAGGCCTAGAATATAAAATTTTACAGGAGTGCCCAACATATGACCCGAGAATATCTTATATCTATTAAAAACACTGGACTAGACTAGAGGAAATTGCTTACTGGTGGAAATTGATAACACTGGATTAGGAGAGGCCAGAGAAAACTATTAATTGATAGAAATTATTAACATGAACTTGACTATAGAAATGTTTCAATTTTAACCGGTTTTAAAAAAGCTTAGTGTTCTAAATTTTCTAAAAGACAAGATGTCAGTGAAATAAGATGAAAAAGTCGTAAGTTGTGTTCTAAGAGATAGGGGCATTACATTATAAGAAAATCAAGTTTCATTTCCTGGAGGAATAGGGACTAGCGCTATCGGACCAGATTTGTCCTGACCACCAAATAGAGGTAATTGATCTTCACTGTTCAATGAAATTATGTCAAAATTCAAAGAATTTTGCTTAATTGATTTTTATTAGAGGATGGAAAAGACCCAAGTTTTAGATTTGATAGAGACTGCCCAGGATATTCCAAGTATCTTTAGAAGCACATCTGTATGTGATCAAGCGTTTTCAATTATAAGCCGAAATAAGAGTAAATTGTTGCCTAATTAAAAAACCCGATAATTTATCTTATGTATTTCTACTACAGGTATAACACGACTACAATTTTTGTCAATGAAAAAAATTAACGTGTCACATTAGAGTTTAGTAAATATTTCCCCCTTAAAAATGTATTATTGTTGTCAGTTACTTCCTCATTCAACACCTTCCCCCTTTTCCAAAATAACACACGTGGCCCACAGTCTTTGCAATCTTTTACAATCCGGTTCGCAGCACTCATGAATTTCTGCACTCCTGTTCTTCAGTGATTACTTTTCAGCTATGGATTTTCCATTTTCAGTGCTCCAGCCGCTGCGATGGTGGTTCTCGCAAGAGGGATGCCGTGTGCTTGGACACTGTATCGAAGCATGTTGTTGTTGAAGAACTGTGCGATTCCTACCGAAGACCAGCAACGCTGGAGGCCTGCAACGCAGAACCATGTCTGGATTGGGTGATTTCGGAATGGAGCCAGGTACTTTTTATGTTCCTTTAATCCATGAACCTATTTTCATATAAATAGGGTGTTCCGTAAACTCTGCATTCCTCGATTTGAGTGGATCAAAAATTGCCCAAAGAATTATACCTCTACGACACAGTTTTTTTTACATAAAACAAGCACACAAATTGATGGCATCATAACCTTGTCGTGTTCCTTCAATCTATGCAGCTACTGTTTGTTATACAGAGGGTGTCCAGTAAACTGTATTCCTCGCTTTGATTGGGTCGAAAATTGTCCAAAGAATTATACTTTTTCGAGCCATATTTTTTGATATAAGACAAGCATACAAATTGATTGCATCACAACCTTGTTGTGTTCCTTCAATCTATGCAGCTACTGTTAGATGGGAGATGTCCCGCATACTCTGAATTCTTTGCTGAATTGCCTCGACCATCTCTCCATATTCGTAGTGATCCAAATTGTGCCAGAGAAGAAGAGTCACTACCTCACTGAAGAAGCTGATATGACATTAACTCTCCTGGTGGTTGTCTCGATAAAATATCTCGTCTTTGGGAAAACAGGCCAGATCTTGCTGAACCAGATATCTCGTCATTAGAAAAAACTGACCTGATCTTCATCTCGTCATCACATCAAAAAGCGATTATATCTCCATAGCTCGGAATTCAATCGGCATTCCTTATAACGAGATACTGCTTGAAGGGTTAACTATGGCTTTCCGATCGCACCAAAGGGCAGCTTTCAGTCATTCGTTTTTTGTGATCTAAAGGTATAGTCGCGGAAATAAAACCGAACCACCCCCTTTATTTCGAGCACAATTCATAGTAGAGCAAATTACAGGATATCATTCAATAGGGAATAACATCCTTTACAAATTCAAATGCAAAAAAATGCATAAGGGGCCGTCTCCATATCAAATTTTTCACAAACAACAAAATTTCCAATGGAAACGCCCTGTTTTGATGATTTAATCAGATTTCGCATTGTTAATTAGTCTAAATACGAAATTTCATGGCTTTGCTTTCTTTATGTCCGGAGATATTCAATGCTGAAGTTGCTGTCAATTTCGGGGATCATCTCCACATTGAAAATCGCTATTCGTACATCGAGATTAACTGTAGTTATAGCTACCGGAATTTCAAATTTAAACACTACTTCAAACTTCAATAATGGCAAAATTCCACGTAAAATTTTGCTTTATTCTAACTTACACGCCGCTTTAAACAGAATACTTTGCGGTGGTGTTGCGTGTGATGAAAATAAATTATAATTTATTAAAATAATAAATATTTAAAACAGAAAAATAGAAAACAGAATTAAATAAATAAAAGTTAGGGGAAAAAGTTCTAAAGATATAAATTCGTGATTTTTTTTATCTCTTGATCTCGCACAGTTGCCGCAACTTACAAATAAAAATTATATAGAATTTAAAAATACGAAATTAACTCGGAGTGAAAAGAATATCACTGCACGTGGCAAAAGGATAGTTTATATTTTTGCAAAGACAACAAATAAGGCTCAAAATAAAAAGTATTTGAATTTAAATTCTGCAAAAATAGTTTTTTTAAAAAATAATAGATTTTTCAGCAGTACTGGGAAAAAATTTAAGTAATTGCAATGCTCAATATGCATTCCAGCTTCTCCAAAACTACCAAATTATGGTTGATTTAAGTAGTTACTCAGATGTTTTAACGGGGAACTTGCCTAAATATGTTTAGTAAAGAAATTTCAAATAATGCATTCACTAAATAAAATATGGTGTATTAAATATGAGATAGACATTAAATTAAAACATGTTGAACAAATGTTATGTGATACTTGTACAAACACACAAACACAAAATTAAACATAGAACGGGAAGACAGACAGATAGACAGACTTACGCAACCAAGTTCAGTCACTAAATGAATGTAAGAACTCACAATATACAGTTTCATGAAAATATATTCAACCGTTTGAACGTAGTACCGGCACACACATACATACAGACACCAAACGCACAAGAGACGGATTTTGCATAAGGACCCAAAACGGATAGAAAACTTGAAATGGGTCGAAAATATTCAATGTACAAACACTCCATTCTTATTTATATAGATACGATTTCAAACGATAATATTGTGAATTGTAACCATGATTAAAATGTGATAAAAAAGAAGGATTTTGGAATTGAGAACAATTCGAACTAGAGAAAGTGTTGATCGATGTTCTGTATAATTTTGTATCGTCTTTAGTGTTCTTAATAAATGCTATTTTTTTTAAATAGCGTGCGTCTCCATGTATGCAACCAAAAAACCCAAATTTAAAAGAGGAAAATTTAATGTAACGCAAAAACTAACAATTGGAATGACCTGAAATTGTGCATGGTCACATTAGAAGTCCTTCTGAATCGATTCCCATAAAAATATAATGAGATTCCAATTCGTCAATTTTTGAAACATTAATTTAATAATTATTATTGCATACTAAAAACTGTTTTTAAAATAAAATATTAGGTGGATTTTGTTTGGGTTGCTTAACAGTAACATGGTACAAAATATCAGCGATGTAGAAATATTATTTCGGAAGATATCCATAAAAGTCTGAGAAACTGATTTAACATTAGGAGCTCCAATCATTCTGTACTCATAACTTCGAAACGGTAAGACCTAATGACACGAAATTTGGTTTCTGAAGTTAAATTTTGATATAAATTAGAAATTGTGTGCCGAAATAGGGGATTTCCTTTGAAAATTATGAAGTTGGTGCTCAATTTAATATGAAGACGGTCCCTTATTCAAATTTTATGCATTTGAATTTAAAGAAGATATTAGTTGCTGTCTAACGCCATCTTTGAATGCTATCTACTGTTAAAATGGCTTGAATGAAGAGGGGTGGTTCCTTTTTTTCCGCGACTGTACATCGAGGGCGAAATCCATCGTAGACTTTTAGAGCAGAACGGGGACAGTGTTTTCCCAAATGAAACAAAAATCTCACGATGAAGTCAGACAACTGTCTGCTACTATATCTGACGACAACAAAGATACGTAAAATGGTTATCTTACACATACAAGTGAATATTGCTGATGGAGAGATGTATTAATCATTTACTACTGACCAAAACTGGAAGAAGCATTGTATGCTCTCAGCCCAGAGGGAAACTCTTTCGAAGGACAAACAGCTTGTGCAACGATTGAACACTTACATTGAAAAGCAAGGGGACTGTCGAAATACGATGTTGTAAGTTGTCTATTTTTAGTGAAATAATGTTTATAGTTGCATTGCGGATAATTATTGACAGCCTCTCCTATATTAGGACTAACAGCACGAGAAGTTTACTGGTGGTCATCCTCCCAAAGTACTGATTACTTTCAAATATTTTTTCAATAATCTTTTTTTCATCATCCACGAATCTTTTATCCAACGGGGAAAAGAGCGCAAAAGAGAAAATATTCATAATACAACACAGAAATTACCGGAGAAGTGATAAGATGGCCTATTTTCTCACAACAAATTTTTTCCACATTTTCTTATGGTATCAAATAATGTTAAATGGATACCAAACTATCAAGAAGCAAATTCGACTATTTTATTAAGTAGCTTAATATTTTTAATAAGTATTTTTCTTAATCAGAACAAAATTAATTTTTGGGTACTTCCCTAAATTATGTGCCCAGCATAGTCTTACCAGAAATAATTTTGAAAATAGTCTTTTGTTGTCAGTTCACACTTTTTGTGAAATTTAACGTTGCGGGTTGTATTGTAAGCAAAAAGGGAATAGCAAAACTTTCCTTCAAAGCCTTTTTTATCCCCTCTATTCTTCAAGTTTCATTTTAAATCGTCTCACGTATAAATGACAAAAACTTTGTAACTCTTTTGATACTGCTGCAGTCTCCCAAATGTTAAAAGAAATTCAAAAGAGTTTATCAATTTTTTTATCGAAAAAGGCTTGGCATAGAATTTTTAAAAACAATATTAGAAGCTATTTTTAATTCATCATGTAATTGAGGATAATACCTTACAGATATTTAAGACAATTGGCTGTGTGTTAATGTTTTGTTTTTAGTCCCAACACTATGTCAGTGAGGTTTCCTTCTAAGTAAGACAAGTCCTAGTCTTTCCACATCTAATTGGATTAACTAGGATTATGTGATGTCTCTAAGTACAGCGGTTTATTTGTTCTTTTGGGATTTTTATCTGCCTACTCTGTAACTTAACTTTCCTACATGAAAGGATTTTATGTAACGTATGCAGCACTTGATCATATTTTAAAAGAATAGGACCATTTGAATAAGAAAGGTGCATTACTTAAAATTATCGAGATAATTTGAAGCATAATTTTCATGAAGAAATTCTGGTGAATATTTTCAAATATTGACGGGTAAAATAAAAATATATTAAGTTCGAATCACAAAGAAGCTGATTACTGGTGTAAGTATAAATTGAAATGGTCATTGCCAAGGAAAATATTGCAATGAAAAAGATAAAATTACCATCAAATTTTGAAAACATTTCATTATGTTCAAAGTAAGATTTAACCCAACAAGTTTTAATTAGAAAAACCTCGTTAATAACTGCTTGCCATGTGTACATAAATGTTAAAGTGCTGCCTTTAAGGCAATCAATGTTTTATAAAAAAGCAACGGGGTTCCAACCCCTGCCCCTTGCCGTTCATAAGACCCGAAGATTTCTAAGCAATTTTCATTGGTTCGTTGTGCAAATCATGTTCGCTTCTCTCTCGCAATTAGCCTAAGCATCAAAACATTAACTCCATTAACTGAGTGTCACGAAATTCCCACTGGTTTAGCATTGCTTTTCCTCACAATACACATAATAACCAAATAATCATATCTATTGGTTGAAAGAATCCTAGGAAAGATTCTATTGGTCAAGAAGGTCAAAACTGGTTAAGTTATTCAGGGAAGACTGCATAGTAGCTGCAGGTTGTAGAACGGTAGGTTGGTATTTTAATTAACGTCACACTGGAGCAACACAAGGGGCTATTTCTGAAGGGGTCCGGGATCAATCCCAAAGGGAAAGATACCATCACATTCTTTTCCTTGATATTTTGCGGGGCCGTCGTGGCTCAGTGGGTATGCCCACTGCTCTAGCGACCTTCGAGTTGTAGGCGGCGCAGGTTCGATTCCTGTCGGGTGTATTTCTGTCTTCTGTGTCAGTAAAAATTTCATTGTATGTGTCTATTACTTGATATTGTATGTCTTTTATCTGGCGCAGCATGGTCAAGTATGGCCCATGCGCCATAAAACCCCAAAACCAACCAACCTTGATATTTTTCAGATACTATGTGTTTTCACATTTTCCTACCATCTGAACTAAATTTATCAAGATATCCGGGTAATTGAATTATTTCGGAGGAAGTGCTTACTAAATTCACTTCTTTTAGTTCCCTCAGTTTACCTTTCACATCTTTCTTCTAAAGATGCATTTGCTAGTTGATTACATCTTCAATCGTTATGTATGTAATATTTGACTACACAATTTAAATGTATTTTTGAAGAATTTGAAACTAATTATCTGATTTGTTTTGTTTTAAATCCGGTAAAAAGTTTCTAGCAGATTTTGATTCGTGAACAGAATCGTGTCTTGCTGAACCTAATCGTTACAGTAAAACAAATACAAATGAAAGAATTTTTCTCAACACGTAAGAGAAATATATATAGATTGCTTTCTATTAAATATACCAATGTTAGGAAATATAAGGTTGCTTACTATGTTTTTAGATTTTTGAGAAATCATTACTGCAGCATGTTGTGGACAGATGGTATCTCACTATTTATCCAGTCTAATGTATATAATTTGGTATTAACCTAATCTTATCTTAGTACCTGTCTGTTTCCGTAGAAACAGACCATAGTCCATTTTCAGTAGGGGATATTTGAAGAAATGTATTTGTGTCACATTGGCGCGCTTAATGACCCATTGGAAATTTGATTAGCTGTGTCTAGCCGAGGAAATCTTAGTGGTAGTCAATGTCTTTCTACCACTAACATTCGACCAAAACAAAATCAAATTAAGACATCCATCGACATTCCGCCAGGGAAGACTCTTTACCTAAATTCTTGTGAGAATTTACTTGTTAAGTGGTCTCCCTTGAGAGTTGATCAGTTTCTTACACGCTCAGAATCATTGCCGGGTTTTCTTGTTGGACATTTGATTATTTGGGAGCTGTGTTACTGTAGTTGCTATAAAGTCCCGGCCTCTGGAGACCAATGGATCTATAATTTTACATATATTCTCTTCCTATGTTTCAGTGCTATGTTTAATTGCGCCTAGGTGAGAGTTTGAAGTGGGCCACGCTAATGGTACGCGATTGTGAGGGGATATTCTAAAGCATAGTGTATTTGTATTCGGTTTAATCCCGAGGAGCACTGATTGGTCTTTGATAGTCTGAATCTGCGGAGATAGTTGGGGAATGGGCCTGACCCGCGTGTTGTGTTACTTACTGGACTAAACGTCTATATTCGGTTTGATTCGGATATCCGTAGCAACATCGTATGAGAAGAGATCGCATGTTGAGCAAATTGTGTCATCTGTATCCAAGCACTCTTCATTTACAACTTTCTAACGGAGTGCTTTAAGCACTCAGTCTCTGCGACGGTGATTATGTTAATCAGTGAAACATATTTTCTATATTTATCTTGTAGAAAAAGTGATAAGTCTTTGGCATCCACATCTGCCTATCAAGTAATTTCTATGTGCCTAACATATCTGTCGGCTGACTATTATCTCTATTTGAGGATCGAAATATTCTGTAAAATTCCTAAAATGAACTGTATGGTTATTGTTCTTTGTCAATTTAAACATATAAACAATGTAAACGTTTAAGCATATATTTACACATAAACTTGAATTAGCTGCGTGTAGCCCTATGGTTAGTCAATTGGACTTTTGTACATCCAGGATGGTTACATTCAACAAGTTTGAATACCAAAGAGTTCAATCGAGCCAGGACGAGCGGAAATTCAAAGGCAACGTTATTTTAGCAAAATAAAGTGACCCCACAGGTGCTCACCAAATTTGGCGAGTCGTCGCCTGAGGTTAAAGCATGAGATGAGGGTGGCGTCAACAAAATTCAACCTTACCTTCTATGTTTAAGTATAACAGTGTTCCAAAGCACTATACTCAAGGCAAAGGTTTTTGAACCACAATACTTTTAGTTTTTTTCTAGTGGCACAATTTGGTATGTGTCACCAGAGAACTAGTACAAAGATGTCATAATTGATCACGCAAAGATATATTTGTGGTAAACTGCACTCTCACTAGTAGAATTATAATAGGTGCACGCTATACCTTAATTAGGTCGGGACCTATAACTGAAAGTGAATAACGCCCCGGCATGCGAATCAGAATCACATGCTGAGCTCTGATCGCATGATTTCCGGACGCTGGAGTCTGGTGCCAGGCGTTTAAATGAATTTGTGTCGATCATAGGGTACCGAATTAGGTAACTTGCTCTGATTTCAGCTTTTTCCTTAAATCCTTTTTTCTTAGTATTTTCATTTAAATATTCCTAATCTTTAAGCGATAAACGTGTAGATAAAGTATAGAATGATAATGCTAAGCACGCATGAAATCGAGTTGCCTAGATTTTATATCAGGAAATGGACGAAAATGCGTAGGATTTTCTCTTTGTATTTGATTTGAATGTCTTAATTTTAGTACTGAAATGTAGTAAAAAATAAGAATTTTTACAGTTTGTTTCTGCGGTTGTAAAAATAGGTAGTTAGCTTCTCAGTACGGTTACGAGAATAATAATCATCACATTCCTTTCAACTCATGTACAGACGCGGCAAAAATCGAACCATTCTGTTCATTAGCACGTCGTTCATAGTAGATCAAATTCGAAGGTACCATTCATTGTTCCATTGAATAACGTCTTCTATGAATTCAAATGTATAAAATTTATTTAAGGGTTCGTCTTCATATTAAATTGTGCACCAATTTCATAATTTCCAATAACGACACTACTGCCATCTGTATTTAATTTTACAATCCTCTTATATATGGTCTACTGAATGCATGAATTAGGTAACTAGAAAAATGGTGCATTTGGGGTTATACTTAAATTTGTAGAGCTGGGATCATACAGAATTTGATGCAAGCTCAAGCTAACTTTGAACACATAAGCTCTACATAGAGCTTATGTGTGAAATGAAATGTGTAGAGCAATGAAAAATGTAGAAAAAATTTAAAACTGGGATTGGGAGAAGAGACAAACTGTTTTACCTTTTATCTCAAAGCCCCCCAAAATTGAGCTACCTAGTTTTTGCATTCATGTGATCATAGTATCTCATTGCTTGTTTTCGTTGTACTTACTTTCGAAAATTCGATGAAAATCCGCGTGTTGACTTATGACGGGACAGGTATGTTCACAACCTGATAAAATTGTATTTAAAAGCTGTTATTGGTTTTAATTTTTAATTAATTCTTTTGTACATTTAGTGCTCTGCGAAGTGTAACGAAGGCGAGATGCACAGGGACGTGAACTGCCCTAAGACCCACCATTGCAATCCCAACACGAAACCGGAAGAGCGTGCCAGCTGTTCCCTCAGGCCTTGCATTGATTGGGTGGACGGATCTTGGAGTCAGGTGCTCTTTCATTTCAATTAACAATAGCTACAATACATACGCTTAGGCCTCGTTCAGGGAATCGTTTGTTTTATAAATTAATGATATTGGTAATATTACGATAATTCAATTCCTACATTTAATTATTCTATGTAGAGAAAGATGGTGTGTCTTAAGTAAAGAAATTACTAATAGACCAACTCTCTTTTATTCGGAACTCTTTGTGATCAAGTCAGCCTCCAATTTCTTAGCACGATTGTTTTTCTTAGAAGGTCTTAGATAAGGCAGTTTTCGAATGTTTTTTAAAGGTATTGTCAAGCTGGCTAAAAGAAATAGACTAAACCAATGATGTTAGAGTTCCGTGGATTAGATTTTTTTTCTTATCCCGGATCAAAATTAGATAAGTTTTATGACCTCCTTTCGAAAAATGTCCAAAAGATGTCTCGGACATCATTAGCGTCGTCCCATGACACCCCGAGACACTGCATTACGTTGTCAGGACTATCTATACTGTTACTTCGACAGTTGTGACAGTCAGGATAAATCTTTTTTCCTGCCACTATTTCATAGCTTGGCGTGACCAGTTCTAAATCTTAAAAATGCTGCCTGCTCTACATAACTTGAAATTGGCTATTTCTCCAAGTCGCTGTCCACTATACCAGTGGTGTCGTGGTATTCTATTCCAGATTTTCTTTTCTTTTTCTACAAGAAATATATTTCTTTATAACCAAGATAACCTAATTAATTGTAAATAAATAGTATCTAATTAAGCAAATTTAAGTTACAGCCAGCCCTAGCAAGTCCATCCTCCATTTCATAACCCGGTATCACGGCATGAGAAGGAATCCACGTAAGATGTACGGGGAAATATTTTGAAAGCCTCGCGAGTTCTAATATCGCTAAGGAAGTAAGATCCCGTACTGCATCTGGTTTGTCGCTATGGTAATGTTGATACACGATTGATGATTAAACCGTTAGGTTTCATGATACCAACTGCACAACTAACACAATCCAAGATGAGTCGAACGAAGCATAGAAAAACCTTTTTGTGTCACTTTAAATATATAGTTTTAACGTAAAAATTTGGGAATTATTTCCTAAAATAATAGCATTACTTTCCTGTTAAGTGTACACCTATTATAAAAAATGTGGCTTCTAAAATAATACTAGATTCTGACTCCTGAAATGATGTAGTTTTTGATTGGCTGACGTAAACTCGCTCGCAATTTCTTAGGATAATAGAGATTCAATTTTATTTAGGATTTTCTGTAAAATGTAGGGGAGGTGATCCATGGGGTACACTAAGCCATCCCATTGAGATAGCTGTATGATCATGTGAGTGTAGTACTCAGATTAATGACCATATTTTGCATGACTATCACACGTATTCGTACTTTCGTCAGGGAATTCACATTCAACTACAAAACTTTACAAGTGTATCGTAACACATAGAAACTTTGTGTGTGTTCTCTTAATTTTTTTCAATTCCTAACTCTTCTTTATCTTACCAGTGTTCTGCAACTTGTGGTGGAGGTGTCCAAATACGTCATGTAAAATGCGTGAATTTGACATCACAAGGTCCGGCAACTGGTTGTTCTCTGGAATTGAAGCCAAATCACAGACAACCTTGCAATCTTGATCCTTGTCCAGAGAGCAAAGCGGGTGAGTTTTTAATATAAAGGTACTCCCTATAAATTATAACTATAGACTTTTAAGATGTGATCCGTTTGGAATTATTTATGACCAAAAGTTTAAACTTTGTTACCTTTTCCTTGCTTCTCCATTTAGTGCTTTGCTAACAAGCTTGTTTTTATGTTTGGATAGTTTATATGTTTCATCCGGGTGATCACACATAATTTAAGTACCATGTTTAGAGAACCTTGTAGATCTAACAGAGTCGAACGTAGATCACACAGTTAATCATGTTTAGTTTTATCTTCAAAATGGGGATCCTATTGAGCAGTATCCTCTGCGTCGATATTATTGCTGAGAATACGGCTTTCTTTTACAAAATAGATATACGTAATTCTAGTGTCACAATTTAAGTGACTCGTGAAAAAAGTGTCACAATTTAATTATTTTGTCATATTCTGTATAGAAAAGAAATATGCTTAATTTCAATTCATAATTGTATAACTTATTTGTTTCTTCTGATTTTCCGTGTACTATTTCCTGTTGTATTACGTCATACTTCTCTCAACAGCATATTTTTAATTATTTTTTTCACGGAATCCTTGATTGGTTTGAGGTTTTATGAAACAAGGGCTATATTTAGTCAAGTTGCGCCAAACAGAAGACATACAACGTCAAGTAATGGTAGGTAGTTGAATTAACGTCGCACTGGAGGCCATATATAAGGGATCAATCTCGAAGGGAAAGATTCGAGGACAATACCTCGCAATTTTGAACCACGGTCAGATGACAAGGTCAACACCCCTGAGCTGGCACCCCACTTTCCAAACTTCCACACCACGCCGACGTGAGGACATTTGAGTGTACGACAAATTTATAAATATATTCAGGGAGGAATCTGCGCCCCCTACTACTCGCAGGTTGCTAGCGCAGTGGACGAACCCAATGAGTCAAGGCAACATCTCATGGAATCCTATTCCCCCATCCATTGAATAGTATAAACCTGAAATCTGATGGCATCTCGATAATTAGAGGTATAGGGTGCTCTAAACAGGGACTTTAACAATGATCACCCGGTATATCAAATTGTATACTGTAATACGGATTTTGCGTTTCACTACAAACATACATGAGTCATAGGTACAATGCTGTGCTCTGTTTGAGGACAGAACAATACAGTGTTGGAATAGATCACTTTTTTTACATTAGTAACGTGATTTCTTGTCAGAAAGACTGAAGACTCACTAAGAGGTTGGTAGTTCAAGTTTTCAAAAACAAATAGGTATGTAGATAGTTGAATTAACATCCCACTGGAGTAACAGAACGGGCTGTTGGCGACGGTCAGGGATCCATCCCAAAGGGAATAATTTGAATTGCAACCACGCTTCTATCAAACCAGACATTGATGCATTAGTTTCACAAAGCAAGGCCAACTAGTTTTATATTTATGTTGCCTTCTTTTTTTAAATGTTAAATTAAAAAATAAAGAAAATGTTGTTACATATGTACTTTAACTATTATATATTTAATATGCTGCTCAGAAAGTCCTATTTATACAACGTAATCCACGCAAGCCAGAAAGTGGGACACCCCTGCACTACGACCATTGGTTTTTATGCGAATCCATCACTTGGCTAATAGTTATTTTAGCGTACAAACGCTTAGCACATTTGAATCTTATTCACTGGCAGAGCCGAAATCATAGCCGCGTCAGTATGAATTCCGATTAAGATATCGATCTCCGTTGAGACATGTGATAAATGACTGCGCCCCTGACAACCTAATGATCGATTAATTCTGTTTTAACCTCACGCAACGGAGATGAGTTTTATTCAGTGGCCGGGAACACATCGACGAGGCGCATTTTATGACGTGTCTATTCCTGAATGGATTTGTGTGTACTCGAATAGATGTCATAGAATCGTTTAAGAAAGAGGTTGAAATTTGACTGTGGGATTCAAATACTGTAACCCCTCGATGTATCGCGCTTCTTGGGGTCACAAGAAAATACGCATACAGGGGAAGGTTTTGTATATTTATTAGTACTCTTTATTCATGTACCTGCAATTAGTTTGTTGGTTGTGTTTTATGGCTATATTTGGCTGCGCTAAATAACGTCAAGTAGGTAGGTAGTTAATTAACATCGTACTGGAGCAACAAAACGGGCTATTGGCTACTGTCCGGGATCAATCATGAAGGGAAAGACCCGAGGAAAAAACCATGTAATTTTGAACCACGGCCAGATGACGAGGTCAACACCATGTAACTTTGAACCATTGTCAGATGACGTGATCAACACCATGTAATTTTGAACCACGGCCAGATGACGAGGTCAACCCCTGAGCTGGCGCCCAACTCTCCAAACCACTCCAACGTGAGGATATTTGAGGACACGACAGATTGAACGTGCACCAACCCCCTCGTACAGAACGGTCTTTGATTAGACCGAGTTTCGAACTCGCAACCCTACGAAGATACACGAACAAGGAAAGATTTACTGACACAAAAGGGAGGAATGCTCCCAAAGAGAATACAAAAATGTGACAAATATTTTATACAAATAAGGACAATACAAATATGAGTTGTATTGTCCTTTAGGAGAAGAAACAACAGCAACGGTTGACTAATAAAGTCGTGTAGAGGTAATTATAAGATTTTTTGTTTTCGTTCCGATTATGGCATCCTTTGGTTACAAATGTTAAGGCTATACTACTGGACAACGGATACTTTAATTTTTCTGCATTTACCTTTAATAGCTGTCACCCCATGGGCATCAATATGCAGACGTGAACATAAACACGCGTGAATTCAAACAAGCCAGGTGGAGCTTCCGACGAATTTTATTTATTATTGTATTTGCTCAGGTATATGGGGGTCCACGACGAACACTAGAATTGTTAATGCGAAGTTTTTCACTTCGAAATCTATCTGAAGCCTTGTGATGGCAGACGCTGCTTCTACTAATATAGCGGCTACGCACTTCGTTCCATTCACCCTTCTCTTCAGGCATCGATCATGCGATATTCAACATGATACAATTATCGATTGTAAGACCAAGCTTATGGAAGTACACACTTGTTGTTAACAGCTACCTCCTCCCCTCGTTCAATTTGCAATCAGCTGTTGGTAACATGTATCGAATTCAGCCACTGCTAAATTCTAGTGGTTGAGTACTGTGGGGTATATAGTCACCACTACAAAGACTAACTTACAATATAGTGGTCCCTGCATTTGAAAATTCAAGAATGTGCCTTCAAAATGATTTGAGAAAATTAGCTAAAACAAGGGCAGTGAAACTCAATGTTTTTGTTTAATCTAATCTGCTTTTCTACTCATTTGTCAATTTCTTAAAATCTTGTAATTTTGATTAAATTGTTTTCCACTGTTTCTTTGTTAAATCAACTTACTTCTGTAAGCCCCGTGTTGTACTTCTGTGGTGCATGGGTAGATTGAATTTTGAATTATCTTACCACGCTCTGCTACATTGGAGACTGATAGACGTGAATATAAAGGCGCACTTTTTCAAACAAACCAGGTGGCGCTTCGAAAACAAATTCTAGATGACACTTGCCACGATCGAGGTACACTTCAGTGGATGGTCCAAGGTGAAAAGTTGAATTGCTAATGCGATGCATATCACTTCGAACAACTATGAAGTACTTTTTGATAGATTGAAGTGCTCTATCTCTTCATGTCCTGTCCTGTTAAAACAACTGGAAAAGATAGAGTGAAAAAACTCACGTGCAACTACCCAAGCGAAGAACGATCTTTAAATACATCACTTCTACAAAAATCATAAATAATTACACTTCGTCTTAAAAATCAAAATCAGGGAATAAATTCATTCAATTTCTGATAAACATCCCAACAACGAAACTGAAATGTTTTCAAAACTTTCACATCAGTGTGTAATTAAACAAGGAAAACCTAAATGCTAACAACAAGGAGACTTTCGAGATAATGTCTCAACGCCCTAAGTGGATAAACGAGTCCCAATTAATTACTAATGGCATTGTGTCTCTGGAGGTAAAATCTGTTTTGTTTTAGATAGTGAATAGAACAGTGGTTCTGAAGCATTTATCGGAGTGACGTTCTGTTTTCTGATAAAGGCTGCATTTGTCACGCGATTGTACTCTTTATTTTTGCCCGACATGTCTTAAGTAAGTACTTAAAAGTGAAATGTTGCTTCAATTTTTCAAGACAAAATATAAATTTTTCCTGCTTCAAATATTTCTGTCCCTATTATTCACGTTTTTTCAACAGGAAAATTCAAGATAAACTTTATTTTGTATGAACATGAAAAAATACGCGATAATCCATCTGACCCCCATATATTCAAACTTTCATATTTGAAGATAATGGCAATTATGATTATGCAAATGAACCAAGAATCCACAAAAATTCATTTCAAACAGAACTCTAACATATGCACTTATGTTAGGAAGATTATAGTTCTGAAAAAAGCTGCGAGATTGTATCGAATGTTTAAATTGTAAATTGTGTCTCCATGAAAGTTGCACCCTATATATGGATGGAATTGAAATTATTGTGGGAAAAATGTAAGAAACGGACATTAAATGACAAAAACTAATATTAATTCGTCATTTTATTGATATATATATTTATTCATCATGTGAATTTCCAAAACTGCACCATTTTACTTCTAACCTTAAGGTGCTAATGGAGTAATGACATGTTTTTTCTTTAATTTTCTATATTTTTAAACAAATATCTCTTACATATTTTCGATAATAAAGTAATGCAATTTTGAATTGAAAAGTGTTTGGATATTTTGTTTCCTGATTTCACAGGAGTCATTTTTCTTGAAAATGCGCCATCTTTCCCTCACTTACCTATTTATCCATTCAGAAACCTGCTAGTGTTCAATGCAGGACTTTTTATCAGCTTTGTCCTTTTTCACCTCTATAATATTTCCTAGGACTCTTTCAACCAATCGATGCGGTCATTTAATTATTAAACGAAATGTAGGGTAAAAGGAATACCACACTACTCGATTTTGTTTATTTCTGTGGCTTAAAATGGCTTAAAATGTGTGTGTATTCTGAACTTATACGAACATCTATGCCTTAATGAGAATTCGAACCCAGGACATGGAACCGTATGTCAGAGCTACACTCCTTGAAATGGTTCAGACTAAGTATATAAATCTGAACCTTGGTGGAAAAAGGCCCAATGTCCATTTTGCAAGTTTGATCACACCTGATTTAGTAATTTTTTATTATTTGTGAAATGTAGTGATTTGTAAACATGACTCAAAATAATCGAATTTATATATATATATATATATATATATATATATATATATATATATATTCTCTTATTTGATATTTTTATGTCTATAGCAGTTCTGTACATGTGTAAGAAGACATTAGAGGAACCACAACCTTTTCGAAAAGCTAACTTTTTGTTGTGAGAAAAATACATCCGTGTAAAGTGATAGGACTTCAGCATTCATGTACATTCATTACACCACTGCCTCGTTATATCGCACCACGATATATCGCTAAACGGATATATCACTCATTTTTACTTCTATCCCGATGGATTTTAAGTTTCTGAACAGCAGAGAAAATCTGTTTCGCTAGAATTGGGAATTCAGGGGCATTTGTTTTAACCAGTTATCAGCCCTTTTCCATGGGGACCTTTCTACCATAATGTGAAATATCATAGGGCCATTTACGGACGTTGTCAAGTCTGGGGATTGAAGTTCTTCACCGGGCCTTAACCCTAGTGGCCTAACTCCTAGTGGTTGTCCTGGTCCTACGAAGTATCGCGTCATTAACAAAACTGACTCGATCTTGATGGATGAGATATCTCGTTATTAGAAAAAACTGATGAGATCTTGATAGACGAGATATTTCGTTATTTCAGAAAAAACTGACCAGGTCTTGATCTCGTCATTATCAAAATTGGTCAGATCTTGATGGTCGAGATATCTCGTCGAAACCACTTGGAGTGTTAAATCAAAAACGCATAACAGAATGATTTATTTGTTCTTGTTTTTGTCTTGTAAGCAAATTTTATTGATTCTCACTACACCGCTCATTTTTCTTGTTCCCATGCGATATATCGAGGGTTGGTTGATTGCATTGAGTTTTTTATGGCGCAAGGGACATACTTGGCCAAGTTGTGCCAAACACAAGACAGGCAAATTCAGTAATGGACAAACACACGCAATGAAAGTTTTACTGACAGAAAAGGAAATACACACAATGAGTGGAAATACACACAAGGAAATACACACAATACCTGCGCCACCCGCAATTCACACACAGGTTGATAACTCAGTGAACAAACCCACTGAGCCACGACGGTCCCAATATATCGACTGATTTCTGTACATGCTAACGAATATTATACTATGAAGAGAAGTTCGAGGACATGCATTGGTAAAATCATTAATCCTATCCACGTACTCTGTTAACAAAGTCATAATACGAAATACGTTTACTAACAGTTTCCCCTTGAAATCACTCTACTTCAGAGGAGAATGTCGACGTTATTCGAAATCGATTTCTAGTAAATTGGAGATTTGAATGAATGTTCAAAGGACTCTGTTTTATGTACTTATTTAAGTGATCTACTCAAAATAAATATTACCCATGGTATCCATTTAAGGCCATTTCGCTTTTCATGAACGAGGTAAGCGTTTATAAATGTGGAGTAAAGTTGATTTACTCCATTGTACTTCCAAGTTATTCGGCCATTATCTTAACCATTAGTTTGGAGGAAATTCTGCTATATCTTACAAATCATTCCGAAACAAGATCTATTGATTTGCTTTCTGTTTGAATAAGAGATATTCATAGCGTTTGAAACGTTGCAGGAACTTGCGTTTTCAATCGTCTTTATTTGTACTAAATGTTCAAGAGTAATTTAACAATTGAATTAATGCAATGACTCATTCATTATCGTCCCCTTATGCCAGACATGAATGTGCAAATTTCCAAAAATTTGAGAAACGACGTTTGAATGTTTAACTAACCTGTTTTATGCTTCACATTCATCTAACGCGCATGGCAAGAGCAATGTGTTTCAATAGGGGATACACATTCGCGTTTCTGGCAAAACAGATAGCAAAATAAGTGATCCAACCAACTGATAAACCCCAAAAGTGAAAATTTGCACATTCATGTTTCTGGCATAAGGGGAACGATAACTTTCAGTATGAAAACAGTTTCTTAAGCACAGAATATTTTATTAAATAATTGAGAAAACACTTATTTTTATTTCAACATTTAGAAAATTTATGTTCTCTTGATTATTTTATTACAATATTTCTGTATAAAAAGGTCATTTTTGGCACAGATCGGCTGCTATTTGATATTTTCGCATTCATGCTTTACCCATACCATAACTTTAGTTATGCTGTTCTCATCAGTTGAAGAGTTTTCGATAAAATATTCTCTACGAAATTGGATTTCCTTCGTAAGTTCGTATATTGTTTTAAAAATGAAAAATGAATTCTAAAAACAAAATAGGCAACCAATTAAACGCAACCTTCATATGAAGAATATCCAATACTTCTCCAAATTCAATGTACTTCATTTTTTTTAAATTTTGGTTATGAGGCTTTTAGCATGTATGTGTACATAAAATGTTTTGCACTGTTTTTTATACTCTCTATTCATCTGTATACCCTTTAATTATTTATATCCAACTATTCAGTCGAATGTCAATTGTTTTAACGTGTTTTTATTCTCCGAATCAAGAAATATTATAATCATCAGAAATCTATGGGCTATTATTTTATTTTATTTCGGAATTTTAGGTTTATTAATTATTAATAATCAACAAGATGTGATTAACAATTTGGCTTTTATTCTAAGTAGATTAAATATTCTTTCATTTGATATTCTGAAGTTAAGCAGGACTAAACTTCGATTTAATTTGAATAAATTGGTTTTAGTGCGTACTTTTGATTGTTTTTAGTACTTAAATTTTTGAGGAGGGCTTGACGTGGTCCCTTCCTCTGAATACGTGCTTGGTCATGTATAGGCGAATAGACAATAGATTTTTCTCATCTCGTCCGATCCCTTCGCATTCAGTCACCTATTACGTTGATGGAATCCTCATTTGATTTAGAAACGGAATATACTAAATGATCCTTTTGTTTGCAAACACATTCGACTATTTTCAGACGTGTCCACGTTTTTTCTTCTCATGGGCTCAACAAAACTCAATTTACATCCATTAAGATATTCCGGGTGAATATGCACTCTTTCTGAATGCATCAATACCTGATGTAAAGGTGTATTCTGGATCAGGGGTTCCCAGCGAGTACTTCCGGATTCACAATATCGTAAACTTTTAATATTATGTCATTTTTAGCGTTATTTTTCATGATTTGAAGACCTGTCTTCTCAGAGAAATATATTCCTCACTTTAAAATCACCCTTTACTAATGTCGTTGCTTTTTGGCTGTACGTACATAAGTGAATAACTATTTTCAAAAATAAAGCATATAAAGAGCAAAATTAGATACAAATGTTCTGACGAGCACCTTGAGAACTCACTAAAAATTGCAACTATTAAATCAGACATTGATTCATTTAGGTTCGCTAAACAAGGCCAAATATCCAACTAGTTTAGAGTTTATATTGACATTTTTTTAATGCTGTACTAAATATATATATAAAAAAAGAAAATTTTGTTACTTATATTCATTAACTGTATTATGTTTTATATGTATATTCATTAACTGTATTATGTTCTATATTTACAAGACCATTCCTATTCCTACAATGCGGCCTAGGCAAGCCGAAAGGTTGGACATCCCTGCTCTTAATGCTTCTCTAGATATAAGGACCCCCATCATCCTTTAAAAAACTAGTTTTGATCTGTGCAAAATTCATTCCCACACCCAATATTTTTAGTATAATGCCCTTCAAAAGATTAAAACTAAAGTCGTGAGGTTTCGATCACTATATACCATTAAAACAGTGCCAAACGGTGATTTTTATTGATTCTACTTTTAATTTATTACTAAAATGTCGAGAGAAATTTACTGTTTTATACGTCATATCAATATACTTTACGAAAAAATTCTTAAAACAACTTTTTGAAACTTTCTTCTGATGGTGCCCTTTCTTACAGCTTTCAGCGAATGCCGAGACAAAATGGAAAACGGAATGTGCAAGTCCCTTCGCCACATGTGCGGAACGTGGTACTTCAAGGAAAAGTGCTGTGCTACCTGCACCAAGAAGATCAGACCCCGTAGAATCCAACACCACTCCAGAGACCGCATGCTCCAGCACTCGTAGCCATAGACGCTGACCACCGTAATATGTTAGCTACTGTAGTTTTTCTTTGACGCTTACGTTTTCTGCTAAGTGGGAACACTGAGTTGCTTGTGGAGTGAAAGTTCTTTTGGAGTTTCATCTTCGGGTCCGGCATTGGAATAATTTTTCACGTGCTACTGCCCACAAATGGAATTATTAGTTTAAAGTGCTTGTTGTCATTATCGCATTTTCGTGCTAAGTTGGAGTCTTTCAGAGTGAAAGAATGGGATTAGGCCTCCTTGGTTGAACTGATAAGGGAGGCCTCGCATAGTCCGAGCTCTGGTAAGTCGGCATTTGAGTCAGTCTAATCCTTAAGTTAGATGAGGGGTTGAAACACGAACAATGGACCTCCAGTGGGAGTGGCTGATGAGACTCAGCCAACTCCATTGCAATACGAAAATTAATTGTGACTTTTTCTTTATTTTTTGTGATGGAATGAAATCTACCATATTTTAAGGTATTCCATTATATTTTTCAGTTGGTAATTTTAATAATGATGGTATGGAATTTATTTCATCTCGTGGAATCAGTTTAGAGCAGCGATTTTTAACCTGCGTGCCGCAAGAATGGCTATAGTGTGCTTTTAGGATGGTGAAATGTTTTAAATTGTGTAAGATTTACTTCATTTCAAGGGTTTAGTTTAGAACTTTTGACAAGTGTGTTGACAAATAAGTCCAAGTACCAGTTTAAATAACTTTGAGTATTCTTTTTTTTTTCAAAGTATAATAAATTGTTTCAAAAAGATTTTTTAACGAGTGACTTTTTTGAGCAAAAAGATTAGGTAATTAATATTTTTTGAAAATCAATCAAAAATGTTCCTTTTTTATCAGATTGACCAAAAATATAATATATTTTTTGTGTGCAGTAGAATTTCAATAATTAGTTTGTGACATGAGATGAAAAAGGTTGTAAATCGCTGGTTTAAAATAATGTTAGTAGTAAGTTGCTTGTTTCTATAGTATAAGATTTCCGTAGTTGCAGCTTCAACTAAAATTGATTTTGATACAGTAAATTTTTTTATATTTTGTGTATACATTTTTCAAACACACATAACAAAATTTGATTTTTTTTAAGTTTCACAGCCCAATATCTTTATACTCTAAATGGTATTGAATCAGATCGACTGTGAAGTTTTATGAGAAAAGAGTTCTCCCCAAAAAATTACTACTTCAATATCATAATGACTTTTTCTCACCCCCTGTCAAAACAAAATTCTGCACAAGCTTCTATTTATTGCAGATTCCAGTTCCAAGTTAATCTTTCGGAGTCGAAAGCGATAGCAGGTTTCGAGTTGGCAAAAAAGTCACTTAAGGGGATTATCATCATCCATGATTTTGCGTAGGTATCTTAGCGCTCTTTGCGAGCTTAGTACGTTCTACAAGAGGACTAGCCCAAGGTCATTTGACTTCTTACCAGAGCATCATAATGATAATTTCTGAACGATAGTGCGCTTGGAAGTTTTTGGATGGACTGATATACTCAACGACTGAAGGAAGTTTATAAACTAAATTTAAATATAGCTTACTTGTTTGAATTAAATCGAAGAACACACTATGTCATTCGATTGTATGCTTCTATATTTTTGAGAAAGGCACATTTTTAAATTGTGGGTTGAAATACTTATTCCAGCACTTTGGAAGTAAATTTTCTTTTGATTATCATACTCAAATTATAATAGACAATTTCGCCAGTTGAGAAAAGAATCTATTGACCTATTTGCTATTACGATTTCCTGAAAGACTAAGGGTCTCTTCACACCCAACAGAATCCGCGTCAATTCGAATCAATCTGAATCCAGTAGAAACTGACTAATGTAGATTCGGGTGCATTGAAACGGAACGCTCTGGATTCAGTCAGTGTGAAAGGCTATAAGACGAACAAGTTATTTCTTATGGAAACGGCCTTCCAGTATCTGTTAGTTAGCTTCGACTGGATTCAGATTGATTCGGATTGACTCGGATTCTGTTGATGTTAAACGGCTGTAAGGCAGAGTCGCGAAAACCAAGACTGTTTCCAAGTCTGCTTTATAGTAATATTAGTACATGCGTCGAATGAATGTAATAACAGTACTGATTGATAATTTTTATAGACGCAGAAACAACTGTGAGAAAATCCTTATTTTTATTACATTTTGAGCAGTATTCCTGATCTTCAATTCCAAATGCATGATTAACCGTAATACAATTATTGGCTATGTACAATTTTCTCTTTTAGTTAAAAAACCTTAAAATTTATAACACGTCAAAACAAACTTTTACAATTCAATTACTCATAAAGATTTTTTCTGTGAGAGGGTTATTCTGTAAAGTTAAATAAACAGAGAACATTTGTACTTTGGTAACCTCTTTCGTAATATGTGGTGATTTAGCATCTTGCAATTCCGAATGCAATTTCAGACTGAAACTTGTAAGAGGGGTATTCAGTGTTAACAAACCAGACGGGATGGCTGATTTTACTGTTGTCCAAATGTTCTCGCATGATAAATATTGGGGTTACTTTGAAATGTAGATTATCGCTATTTTTAGTAACGTTTGGCATTTAATCGTATTGGTGTTGACCAATCAACTGTCACTTAGCAAAGTGAATCTATTCTTTGGAATTTTTGTCGAAGTTCTGAAATTGTATTCGAAAAATAAGCCAACGACGTCGTTCAGATTATTTATACGAAACATGTATCGCTGCAGAAACACTAGCACTACCTATATTTAGCTTGTCAGAAAACGCTTCTCATGGTACAAAAATCATAACATAGAAATAATATAAATTAGATAGTCAATTAATAATTAACCGGAAGTATTTTTCTTCTCCTGTTATGTTTGTTTATGTTTACACTGATAAACCCTCTCATACTTGTCTGTTATCCAAACAAAAGGTTGTAGAATATTTTTGAATGCTTGTTATCGATTTTAAGTGGTGAATATGAGTGAAGAAACAAGATTTGAATTTTGTAATCTAAAATAAAAAAAATTCGTTATGTGCTATTCACTTATCCTTTATCAGTATTGGTATTTTCATATTGCACAAATCTCTTGAAATTGTACAATCTCTCAAACATGAATACGAACACTGATTTGGGAAGAAACATATCTATGCACTTTTTTTGTAAAAACCTGAAAGGGAATTTATATGCGATGTGTGTGTGTGTGTTACAGTTGTAGGATGTTCATTTCTTTTTAAACTGCGTTGTAATAAATTATTTACCACTTCTGTAGCCTCTGGTCATTTTGTTTATATGTTGTTGTGTCTCTTTCGTTAGAAACAAATTCAAAGCTTGGTAAGGTAGAAACAATTCAAAACCTATCAAGTTATCTTCCTTACAAATTGAGTTTAAAAGCAAATTAGAATAACGTTCTTATAAGAATAATATATGTATAAAACTATATTAGATCAGTAGTTGAGACCAATTAGTGCACATCGTTTATGAAAAATTGCCTGGAGCTAATTTATAATTTGTCTTTAAAGACTTTTGTACGTGTCTGGTAAAAAGATGATTAAAATTTGCTGAAGTATAATTTTTAACATTTGATGGCGAAATATATTTTTCTCTAAGTTAGAAAAGTGATTTGATCAACAATTGACCACTGCACATCTAGTTCCTGTAGCAACACATTAGGTTGGTTAGCATATTTTTTAGTTCAAGAATACTAAATTTATTGATAGACTACACTCGTTTGCTTCTATTAATTGAGAAATATAACACGGTCAATTTCTAGTAGGTGCTAAGGTACTGGATGGTGTATCCTATATCTGTGATAATTTACATGAAACGAGCCCGGTTGTCGTAAACTTTTCAAATTGAATTAAGGATCTTGTTAAGTAGAGGATTTTATGCTAAGACATAAAATCGCGTGTTTGCGATAATTGCAATTCATATTACTAGTTTACATTATTGAGCAAACGAGAATATTGAAACAGAAAAACTAATGTAAAGTTTAGCTGTCAAATGGAATATTCAATTTAATTTTTGTTTTCAAACCTTTCTTTAAATATTTCTAGTATTTTTAAACACCCAAGTCAAAAAACAATTCTGAGAACACGAAGGAGAAACAAATCTACCCCTTAAATGTGAATCACTAAGTGTGAATCTTAAGAAGAAATCTAAGATATTCATACAAAGAAAAAATGGATTTGTGAACACACACTTCACCAGTCACCACATTCTGGTCTCCAAAAACCAAACTCGTATCTTGAGATTTATGATTTAGTGTATTTCACTTGTAAACGGACAAAATGTGATTTCATTAAACAGCTGTCTCGAATAACAAATGATCCGAAAAATGTCACCTTTTTATAAAATAAAGTTCTACTTTCTATAACACCATAGTTAAAATCAAAATAATAAGCAATGACATCGAAGTATACTCACTGTTCAATGGTCTTATTTTCAAATAAATATTAATATAAGCTAATTTTGAAATTAATTGCGAAGATACATTAAGATAAACCAGAGAATAACATAATCAAAGTATCAACTTTGATGTTTTTGTTATTAAGTAGATTTTTAAATCTTTTGATGTAATGCTCTTCGTAGCTGTACGAAAAGCATTATTTTTTTAATTTAATGGTGTAACGTTCCCATCTAAAGTACCCTTTAATGGCTGATTTCTGAAAGGGGCCTTTTTTTCCACATGAAGTACTTTTAAAATAAATTGAAAGCTAAACACTTGAAATTTTTACGACGAAATCTTAGAACTAATAACACGTTTTTACTAGAGCTCTTGTGGGTATTCAAATGTCTCTAAACTAAAAAAATTCGAAAAATTTGCTTTTAAAAAGATTTGACGTGTATCATATTTTAATTATAGAAAAAAGATGTTAGCAAAAAAGTGGCTTCTTAAACTATTGAATGAATAGATAGCAAAAAACAATGTTTATGATTTAAGTTTTTATTCCAAGGGGTCACAAGAATTTGAGAACAAGAATACAAAAGAAAAAATTAAAGGGTGGCAATAGCCATTAGTTTCTATCGAGGTTTCACTTAGAACTGTGAAACTGAGGAAGTGTTCTCTCTGTTAACTCCGACAGTCCAAAGAGTATATAAGAAGCACCCGGGAAAATTTCCAGACGAAAAATATGAGATCCGAGCCTATGACAATAAAGTTCCTGAAAAAAGGTGCATGAAGTAATACTCATTTTAACGTGAGAGGCAATAGGGAGGACCCTAAACTACGGTATATCTTTGGTCACTGGAACTAACAATAGGGTGGGCCGAAAAAAATCGAATTTCGTTGGAACTAATAATGAGCCGCCGTGCATGTTACGAGTTTTCGGACCATATATTGCCTCATCATTACAACGGCTGTTTTTAAAGTTGAGACAAATCTGATATTAAAATCAAATTTGATTATCATTAAAATCAGATTTGATTTTAATGATAATCAAATATGAAGAAATTTTGGGAAGGATGGTATCGATACTTTGTTGAATTTCACGACAGGGAATGTTTTACACTCATCAATGCTTTTCCGAAAGGGCTTGAATTCTGATCAGGGCATTTATTCCATCATGAAGATTCATGAACAGGGAATTAAAGGCAGCTTATGGTCATGTAAGTTGCACGGAAACCATTGCAAGTGTAGGCACACATACTCTTCAAATTCTCTTTATTGTGTCTCGCGTTTGTAAATTCTTCCTCAGATTCACTAGATTGAAGAAGCTATATCCCCATTCCTTGATTTTCCAGGAATCCCTCATAGCACACTAAATAAATAGCTCATGTCTCAAAGAAAATTGGGTAGAAATTTGCATAGAGAGAGAGATGCATATATTCCTAAGTCGTCCTTCTTCCCTATTTTAATTTGTTCCTATGAAATTCGATTTTTTTTCCACCCCTAATTAACCCTTCCGGAGGTTGTTTCGACGAGGTATCTCATCATTAGCAAACTGACCAGATCCTTGATGGACGAAATATCTCTTCGAAATCACTTAAAGGGTTAACCTTATAAATTGAAAATATTAAGATCTATAAAATGTAGACAGACTCCATCTTGAAGGCCGTTCCATTTTGTGTTTTAAAACCTCTATGTTGTTTACAACATCCGTGAGGACATTATTTGGGTTGAGGCATAACGCATTCGCAGTAGAAATTAGCAGCCCTTTCTTCGAACTCCCACTCCTCCCGCAATTCCTGCGGCAACTTGCTGTCTCCGGTCCTCCTCTTCTTTGGAAAGTACTTGTCGATCTTCTCTTTATTGGCTGTGCACTTGGAGTTCTTGCGTCTGAGTACGACGACCACGAAGGATCTGGGCTGGCAGCTGAGTTGGTTGAACCAGCAGGACTCAGTGGAGCAAATGACGGTACGCATGTACCGGGGGAAGCTGTCCTCGCCCATATCTATCCACTTGATGTACCATGGACAAGTCCAGGGAGCCGCGCCTTTAAAGATGTCCTTTAGCAGTGACCTGGTATGAATGTTCCTAGTTTCTCGCTTGGATCTGGAGCCTGAAGCAGAAAAAAACCATTTTTAGGGTGTTTGAAGCTGAAAATACATAAATTAATTATGCCATTCAGTTTCTATTGTCGGATGTTTAGCGTATGTAAGCGAAAATTAAGCAAATTATGTCGTTTCATAGTTATTGGATCCTGAAAGCTACTAAAAGATAACGAATACTTCTAAATGATGCCAAATGAAGGATTGTAAATGCCAAAAGAATGTTGACCTTCTGATGGAATAGACGTAACATGCACGTAGCTTCGCGTTATTTCTCCCGATCGTGTGGTTTCAAGATCTCCAGATGAAGATCACTTGGTATTGGAAGAAAGCATAAATCCTTATGCAAGACTGATTGACGAACATAACACTAGTTTGGGGTTTGATAGCCTATCGGCCCAAGTCGATTCCCTATCCCACGTTACCTATGCTATTGGGAATATTACGACAGAGACTCCGCCCACAGAATCCGTCAGTTTTTGTAAAAGGTAAAAAAGACTTAGGATAATCAAAGGATATCCTTGAAGATGAATTCTCATTGCCAAGCTTCTAAAAGACCAATTTGATGTTCATGAAGCAGATAGTAGTTTTCTTTACTACTAGTAGAATTACTCGACCCTTACTCGGATTAAATTGGTTAACAATAGATTGAAAAAGTGACCACCTTGACCTTCTGTCATTATGACACAGAATTTTTAACATTTAAAAAGTCTTCGTTCGGAATTTGTAACACTAACTTTTTTCAATAACTGCAAAATTCCTCTTAAAATTTGCTTTATTCTAACTTCTATGTCGCTTTAAATCGCGAAAATAAACAGAAAATACCACTACATGTGGTCAACGAACACGTTCCTTTTCGTTTCTGTTCGTTACAAAATATCGTCTGTCCCAAGTATTCAGAAATAGTTTATATTTCACAAAGGAAAATAAGACTCGAAAAAATAATCAGAGTTAATTTTTGGAAAAATAATTGCTTTTTCATCAGTTCTGGAAAACAATCAAATTAATCGCAATGCTCACTATGAATTCCACCTTCTCCGAAACTACCAAATTTTGGTTGATTTAAATATATTACTTCAGATGTTATAAAATCTAACTTATCTAAATATGTAGAAAAGATAATTTGAATAATGGATTCACTAATCTAAAATATTATGTATAAAATAAAGGAAATTGTATTAGAATATATGGAATACAAACTATGTGATACTTGTGCAAACAGACACAAAATCAGTCATACTACGGGGAAACAGACAGACTAACGCATCCAAGTTCAATCACTAAATGAATGTAAGTACTCACAGCATGCAAAGTTTCATGAAAATATATTTAACCGTTTGGACGCAGTACAGGCACTTATATATAGACATACAGACAGACACCAAACGTGTAAGAAGCTGATTTTGCTTTCGGACACAAAACGGATAGAAAACTTGAAATGCCCCCCCCCCCGTTGAAAATATTCAATGTACAAATAAACACTCCATTCTTATTTATATACACTGCTGGCCACCCAAATTGCAACACCAAGAAAGACAAGAGATATCACAACAAAATTTATTTTGTAGATAACATGTTGACCAAGTATCAAATGATTAAATTTATAGACTTCTGTGAAGTGTGGTTCCTGCCAAAATCAGTAGCCAGAGTAGCCGCCATTGTTGGAGATCACCGCTGCCACACGCCTCGGCATTGATTCAAAGAGACTTTGGATGTGTTCTTGGGGTACAGCAGACCAAGCAGCTTCCACACGTTGCCAAAGTTGATCTGGTGTGGCAGCTGGGGATGTATTCTGGGTCAATCGTTGAGCAACCATGGACCACATGTTTTCTATCGGCGAAAGATCCGGAGAGCGAGCTGGCCAGGGAAGCAATTCAATCGGGCGATTGACGAAGAACCCTTGGACAATGCGTGCCACGTGTGGTCGCGCATTATCCTGTTGAAATATGGCTGTGGGCAAGCCCTGAAGGTAAGGAAGGACAACTGGCTCCAACACCTCGGAGATGTAGCGCTGGCTGTTTAAAGTACCGGCAATGCGTACTAGAGGAGTGCGAGAGTGATATCCAATACCGCCCCATACCATAATACCCGGTGCAGGACCAGTGTGGCGGTGCATAACGCAGCTGTTCAGCATCCTCTCTCCACGGTGTCTCCAGACTCGAATCCGACCATCGTGGTGTTGCAGACAGAAGCGCGACTCGTCAGTAAAGACAATTTCATTCCATTCTGCCGTCCACATCCTTCTTTCATCGCACCATTGGCGGCGGAAACGTCTGTGGTTCTGCGTCAAGGGTAGACGAAGCAATGGACGTCTTGCGGACAGACCACTCTGCTGTAAACGGCGTCGAATGGTACGCGCAGACACTGGATGATGCAGTACAGATTGAATGTGCTGTGCTATGGTTCGTGATGTGGCTGAGCGATCCGTCACTGCCATACGCACAATATGCCTGTCATCACGTGAAGTGGTGCACTGAGGTGGATGCGATCGAACACGTCGGTCCGTCGTACCCTCCTGCATCCAACGATCACATATCCGCATTACAGTTGTTTGGTTTCGTCCAACACGACTACCGATTTCCCTGAAAGATAATCCACAATCTCGGTAGGCCACTATCCTTCCTCTGTCGAACTCGGATACTTGATCAAACGATGATCGCTGTTTTCTACGAGGCATAATTGATCGTTTTTTTTGAAAAAACCACAAGAAAAACACAATTGCCGTACTTGAAATCGTCGAAATCTCCAAGCCTTAAATAGCGCTTTGAAGTGGCGCCACAGGCGCGCGTGATGTGCGTCTGCGCTGAAATTCTAATCATTTGCATATCTCACCTCCGCTAATGCATGTTGTAAATTTCATATTATTTGCATGCTTCCTTCAGGGTGTTGCATTTACGGTGGCCAGCAGTGTGGATACATCTTGATACACGTGTCCTGCATATTAACGCCTATTTCTCGATGTCTTCTATAAACCAGCAAAGTAGTACACATAAAATGAACATTAGAAGAACAGTGAGAATAAAAGATGAATAACAAATTTCCTTTAAGAGAATTCTAAAAATGTTCTCTCCGGTATAGTCGAACAAGATATGCTCCAAAGTCTCCCTCATCAAGGCAAATAAGCCAGATGAAAACCATTCAAGTAGGCCTGAGTTACAATGTGGCCTATTCTGGCTTTAGCAGAAGTGACAACTGCTCTAGGGATTTTTTGAAGTAATGAATGTCATTAGGTTCACTTTGGAATTGAAAAAATGCTGTTTTATTTCAGTGTTCCTCCATAAAGTACACCAAAGTGATCGAACTTCTCTCCTGACCCTACCCAAATACTTAGAGAGGGGATTTGGTTGGCAAAGGAACTAGGCCTATTGTGTGGTGGACAATTTAGCTAATTTAGCCATTTCATTGTTTGTCAAGAAAAATAATACATTTAATACAAAATCTCATTTTAATTATAACCCCAAAATTATTCTGTTTCAATAGCACTAATTTAGGTCATCAAGTTAAACAATTAAGAACTTTGTAATTGAAATACAAATAAAAAAAAGAAAAAGTAGAAGATAAAACAAGTTTTGCAAAAATGGAAAGCGAACCTCAATGAACCTCAATCTCAATACTCTACTGACTATTAAAGCAATCTACCATTTCATCCCATTTTCGTTCATTTGTATACGTACTTTATTTTATGTCGAATGTTAGTTTGGGATAAAAAGAGTGAGGTAGTCCAGAGTTAAGTGTCATTCCCTTTGCTTCCCGGGTTAAAATTAGCTGTACGTAATCTACTTTTTACAGAATCTAACTATCATAGGAATTATATTTTTTGCTACATTAATTGGACAGTTGTAGGTATTTTAACCAGCCACATTGTTGAATAATTTGTTTCTGCTGAGGTAATTAATCCTCGGAACGTTACGAGATTTCCCCCGTAGTGTAATACTGATTTTACCCCACAACACGTATAATGACAACTTAACCACATCTATAGGTTGAAAGAATCCTGGGAAATATTCTATTGGTCAAGAAGTTCAATACTGGTTAGAATTTGCTCAGGAAAGACTACAGGCTGCAGAACAGATGCATACGTGTGAACCCCTCATGATTCAACTATGGGAAACTGTCAAATGTTTTGAGAAAGTAAATTTTTTAAAATTTTATTTTACATATATATTAAAAAATACACATAAAATCTCTAGTTCTAACGTATATTAGAATTCTAAGATTACGTTGCGGCAATTTCAAGCATTTGCCTTCGATAGTTTTTAAGGGGTTCATTTTATATGGGAAAAAGGTCATTTTTGAGAAAACCTTTAGAGCGTTTAGAAGGCTCCGGTGGGACTTCTTACATCTTTAAAATATTTTTTAATTACTTTCCATACAGGTACCAAGAAAAGCACTGCATAATTTAAACAATATTTAAATGCATACTTAATTAAAAACAATAACTCAAAATTGATTTTTTTAACATTTTAATTCTCTGGGTCACCTTAACGTTTCGATCATGGTTCAAAATTAAGAGGTACTATCCTCGGTTCTTTCCCTTCGGGATTTATTCCAGACCGTCGCCAGTTGTGTTGCTCCAGTTCGACGTTGATTCAACCACCTACCGACCTACCTTAATGTTTCATTGTAATTAATTTCAAAATTAGCTTATATTTTAATTTGAAAATAAGAGACATTTCATCGCAAAGTTTACTTTGGTGCCGTTGTTTATTACTTTGATATCACCTATAGTATTAAGAAAAATAGACCTTACATCTTTCTATAAAATACTTAAGGGAATACTCGGCGAACAGCTACAGAAAAAAGTAATACAGCATTTTAAAACTAGAAAAATCTCTACTCATTTAAAAAAGAAAAATATCAAAAAGTTTAGGCTTCAGTTATCTTGAGGAATCAACTATGACTATTTTAAATTTTACATTTTAATGGTTAAGTACATAATATTGAATGTACTAAAACTAATTTTCCCGCATTCCTTTTCAGTAAAAGTTGGCTAAAAGCACTGTACCATGAAAAAACATGATACCTGAGCTAAGAAAAGATACCATAAAACATACTGAGTGCATTATGAGCAGGAAATAGGAGAAAGAATTCCACTCTCTCCAAGAGATACTTTCCTAAAAGCTTTTATGGAGAATTTCGAGAGCCATATGAGGAGAAAGCTGAGGAATGTACAGAATAAAGTCTTTACGCTAATATTGAAGATGAAT
The DNA here is from genome assembly GCA_933210815.1 of Meta bourneti. Classification (NCBI taxonomy): domain Eukaryota; kingdom Metazoa; phylum Arthropoda; class Arachnida; order Araneae; family Tetragnathidae; genus Meta; species Meta bourneti. The sequence goes on from OW119928.1 coordinate 77,130,063, forward strand.
CCCCAAATATAATCTTGCTGAGTTTTCTATTTTTCAAACGATATGGCAGACTTTTTCATGTTATAATATTACAAATAGATTATTTCAAATCTAAAATTTTTCCAGCATTATTTCTTACCCTCACAAATTTTGAAGATCAAGATTTAGAGGAATACTAGCCAAATTTACCCGGCGTTGCTCGGGATTAATTGGTTAAACGTTGATTGAAAATGATCCAAAAAATCACTTTTCTGTCATAGAAAATCCAAATGTAGAGAAAAAACAAGCGAGCACAAAATAGTTTTTAAAACTGAGATTTTTACAGCTTTTACAATTTACTTTAGATCCATTTCATATACTATAGGTAAGACAAACTTACAAAAACTGATACTATGATGCAAAATGATACTGAGATGACTGTATGCAAAAGTCGATTTTCAGTTTTGGAGTGATTGTGAATGCCCTTTAAGTTAATTTTCTAAACAAAAATGATATACAAGGGTCATTTCGTAAGTAATGCACAGGTTGGCAACACAGCGGAGTGAATGATGCAACGATCGTGAAAATTACATAAGTTGTAATTCAAGGTTTGAGGAAGAAGCACGTGTTTTTGTTTCATCGATAGCATAATTTGTTTTAGTAATGCGAGTTAGAAATGAAGCCTGCACCAGTCTCGGGTACTGACTGTTGAGGATCAAAGATTGTACATTAAGATCGAAACTTTACGTGGCAAAACCCCGACAGAAATTCACAGTGCTTTAAGTGAAGTTTGTGGTGAATTAACAGTGGACCGTAGTACAGTTTCTCGTAGTGCTAATCTTTTACGTGAGGGTCGTGTAAGCATAAACGACAACCCAAGACCAGGACGACCGTAAACATCAACAGATGATCGAAGTGTGAAACTTGTGACAGATATACTGGAAGAAGGTCGTCGTGCGACATGTGAGGAAGTTTCTGAAGCCTCAGGGATTTCACCAACGTCAGTATTCCGAATTCTGACATATGATTTGAACAAGAGAAAAATTTCTGCGCGATGGGTCCCTCACTGCTTGAGTGCTGAACAGAAGCAGAAACGCCTGGACATTGCGACCTTGCTGAAACGAAGATTTGACGTTGAAGGTCAAGCATTCTTGTATCGAATTGTCACTATTGATGAAACGTGGGTTAGAGACTTAGAGCCGGAGTGGAAATCAGTACAACGAATGGAGAGGTCGAAGTTCCCCACGACCAACAAAATTTCGACGAGCTCAATCAAAAGTAAAACAAATGATGATCTTTGCTTACCACGGAACCATCATGACAGAGTTCCATGTGGACAAAGTGTCACAGTAGTGTATTATCATGAATTCATTCAAAAACTGAACAGAAAAATGCACAAAGCCCGACCTCGGTTGCTCGATGCTGAGCCATTCATTCTCCATGATAACGCTCGCCCCCACATCGCCAATGTCGTAAATGAAAAGCTGCGCGAATACAGTTGGGAAGTGTTACCCCATGCACCCTACAGTCCGGCATGAGTCCACTAGACTTTGACTTATTCCCAAAGTTGAAAAAACTATGCGTGGATGTCGTTTTCCTTCTCTGGAAGAGCTTTCTGCCGCCGTTACCCGAGCCATTCGCCAGATGAACACAGATGGTGTATTAGATGGAATAGTAAAGCTTCCCAGAGGTTGGGACTCGGTCATTGTGAAGCAGGGAGGCTATATTGAAGGATTGTAAGCAAACAAAAAAATTGTGTGCATTATTTATGAAATGACCCTCGTACATCGTATTATTGCAGTCAGTTTTTTCTTATCGATATTTTTTTATTCGTAACACCTTGCACCAGGAATGCGAATTTCGGAATTCCACCATCATTATTAAAGGCTGACAAATCATATTTATACGATATGATCAACTTTTCAAGCAATTACACTTTATGCTTGAAATTCCATCCCGCATTTTACAGACAGGATGCATAAACGATATGATACTGAGCGATTTTCAACGCAACCGAACCCATCCGCGATTGCATCACACTCTAAGATTCTAAAAAACTCCACGGTAATCTTGAGAGACGACTCCTGTGGATGTTAACTGACGCCATCTGCGCAGCCAAACCGGGAGAGAGTGCCCCCTAGCAAGTGCTCTGTCCAGGATGAAGGGACGTTACACCCCTCTGTGCACCCAAGACAAATAGAACGGGGTTAATATGTAGCCTACGTTACCCGGCAGGGTTCTAAAGAATAAGTATACCAAATTTGGTGTGGATTGGTCAAACGGTATAGATTTGTATAGAGAACAGACACATGCCAACTCTGCTTTATATGTATAGATTTGTTCTAATAGTCAGACTTCCTTTTCTGTAAGAAAATACTTTTACTTGAGGGGCTTTTACTGTCAATCTAAATATAGGTGGCGATAGTGTTTCCTCTACTTATACCGAACTTGACGTTCCTTGATTTGCCTTTCGAATAAGCAGCACTTCGCCAATAAAAATTTTAAAGAATGAATTCTGAGATAGTTTAACCCTCCTGGCGGTTGTCTTGACGAGATATCTCATCATTAGAAAACTGACTAGATCTAATGGACGATATACCTTGTAATTAGAAGAAACTAGCCAGATTGCCACTGATTTTCAAGGCTATCAGTAGTACTGTTCAATTAATTTAAAGTAATTTTATCAGTTTTGGAGAACATGTTCTCTTTCAATGTTTGCTTTTTCAATTGTAATTATTGAAATGAAGTTAAAGGTCTATTGCAATTTGACATGCTCATGATTCGTAACGTTGCATTAATTGGCGATGGTAATTTTCTTTGATTACACAAATACTCACCAGATTCGAGGAATACAAAACTAATAAAATCGATTTTCGACTAGCTATTGCATATACTAAACAGGTTCATACAATCACAGGAGCGTTTTTGTGTCTAAACTTAAAATTTTCAAATCCAAATTCGCAAGAAAAACTTAAAACTTTTCCCCATTTTTACTTTTTCAATGCATAACAAAAGCGCTTTTTAAAACATAAAATGCACTTCGGAAATGTAAAACTTCGTACAAAGGTAGTTTTGTGTGTCTTTGAATGACAGTGAAGGAGTGTTGATAGAAAATCTATGAATAAAGCTCCAAGAACAATCGTCAATTAAATTGAATGCAGTATAAGAGCAGTTCACATGGTTACGGTGTAAAAGACCATGTTCCATACACCTCAATTTTAAACTATAGTGGTAAAATCGTTAAAATCTACTACTTTGCCGCGCTGACCAATCAGATGATGAATCAAAGCATGAGGGTCTTCTACCGTTCCGTGGACCAATCAGATGATGATTGATAGTTTTCACCCTCAGACGAAAATAGTCTAAGGGTCACGTTACTACTAGTTTTGGTCACATGATCCTGGACACAAAAAGATTACCATTGCTAGCTGTATTTTTATATATTCTCTATAGTTTCGAAAGATTACCATCATTTCTTCACGGTGTAGCGATTTTCACAAATAGATGTGTATTTGTAAAAGCAAGTTTGAAACAGTAAGTTTTACTTCCGACAAAAGATACCAAAAAGATTAATTAAACCAGATATTTCTAAACTTATTGAGTAGATTATTACTTTTAGATATTGAAAATCATACCACTACAGGTATATACGACGCTATACGCAACTACTGCCGTGACCCTTGAAGTATGATCTTAAAAATTAGCTAAAATAATTATAGAATGTTACAGTTGATAATGGTGAACGATGGTAATGGTAATTCTCACCAATCCCCAAACCATTATCTCATTACCGGTTTTGAAACCTTAGAAAAGATCGAAGAACTGTCAAATCGAGTTTTCAAGCTAAAGTTAACGATATTGTTAAGTTAGTGATTTAACACTCCTGGAGGTTGTCTCGATGAGGAATCTCGTGATTAGCAAAACTGACCAGATCTTAATGAACGTGATATCTCGTTATCAGAAAAAGTGACCCGATCTTGATCTCTCCATCATAAAAAAATCAGCAATATCTTGATGACGAGATATCTTGCCATAATCAAAATTAGTTAGATATCGATGGACAAGATATCTTGTCGAAAACCACTTGGAGGGTTAATACCACTACATGATGTACCACTACATGTTTCGTTTTGGAATACATTGTATAACGAAAGGTTGGTAAAGTGATATAGCAAACATTAGAAAAACTATATTACTGTTCACATTACACACTCACAAAGTACCTTAACTAAATTAAATAAATGCAATAATGACATATTTTCGATAGCAAAATGCTGTGGTAAAACCTCTCCATAATCTACATCAATGTCTATACAGTAGACTTTTATGTCGTTTTCTTGAAATCTGACACTGACCAGACTTTAGTAACAAGCATATCCCTTCAGGGAATCCATTCCGTCCTTATGAACATTCCATTTTTCATATCCATGAACTAAAAGTTTGAAACCCAAGTTTTTCACATCCTTAGTCAACAAACACCCGCTTACATCAAAGGCGATTCGACGAAACGAAATGAACTAGTTCAAAAGCAAAGTTTCAATATAAATATTCTTCACGGCACTCAGATTTCAAGTAAAAAATTTCGACAAAATACAAAAAACTTCCATCCCGTCTGATGCATGCATTTAAAAAAAATCAGGAAACCGCCCGTAGGTAAAAGCTTTTTCCCCATTCAGCCAAGGGAATAATTTTTGCACCCTCAGATCATAATCTGATAAGAGTATCTTCTCTCCTCTTCCAGTAGATTTCGTGGTTTTATTGCCTTCTTCCAAAGAGCATGTTTCGTGAATTTCATTTTCCATCAATCTATGTTATTTTATGTGGACTGCTGTGTCATTTCTCTTTAGAGCCGAAAGGAATTCGTGGAATATTCTATTCATGGATGGAATTTTAATTTTTTCCCTTCTCCAGTCTTAGGAAGGAGTATGAAGATTGATCTGTCAAACGCCGGCTTGAGGTTGTGGGGATGTGTTGTGTTTTGAAGTTGTAGTGATGGCGGTTTTTGGAATAGTTTATGTGGCGCGCGTTTTATGTCGAGTGATGCCGTGTTTATGTTTCTTCGTTGGGTGTTTTTAATATATGGTTTCTCACACGTATTTTCATGGGCAGATTCTAGACATGTCCAATGTAGTCAATTGAAAAAAATAGAAAATCTCTCCCTATTCCCCATTTTTATAGAAAGAATTTTAAATATACAGGGAACTATTAAGTATTACTTTCTATGTTTGATGATAACCGAGTGGTTTGAAATCTGGACCGCAGTTTTAGCTTTGATTTATAAACTAGCTCGGAAAAATAAAAAAAAAATCTGCAATATCTTAATGACGAGGAATCTCGTCATTATCAAAATTGATCAAATCTTGATGGACGAGATATTTCATCCAAACCATTTGGTGAGTTTAGAGATGTATTCAAGTTTGTCATATTGGAGCATTTAATGAAAATTTGGAAATAAATTTGTAGAAAATTTGACTCGTCTCCGAGATGTTTTGTAAGAAACTAGCTCTTTCCATCTAGAAAAAAGAAAAATACGTGATCCCCCAGAGTTGCCCCTACTCAAAATGAACGAGCCCTGTTTCATAGACAATATACATCCAGAAAAGTTGTCTCTAATACATGTTAAAGTATTGCCAGGCAAATAACTGTTAAAGTATTAAGAAAGTATTGCCGTCTTTGATTAATGTAGTAATCTAAATACAGAGATAATTTTACATTATCCTCTTATACATTTGAATTTGTTTTCATTCTGTGTTGAAGCACGAAACTAGTACCGTAGAAAAATAGTGTAAAAGAAAACTAGAAACGTACGAAATTAACGTCCTGTACAGGAAGAAGTAAAACTAAAAACTCGTATTGAGAATATCCGTTGGTAACTTACCGGTATTGGGATTTTCCGCTGATTATTTACTGGTAGTGAGAATGTCGATAATTTGGAAACCCTAATTTTATTTCATGTGTAACAAAAAATGACCTGAAAGAGACAAACCAAACTTGATTCTCGGTTGAACAGACTATGTGATCAATTCTCGGATCAGGCACGGGTATTCGCAGTCGTTAGAAATTCACCTTAAGTCAAAGGTATCGGTATAATATAAGTCCTAGTGAAGCAAAAAAAAATGATCCTTCATTTGAAGAGCTTTTTCCAAAAAAAGCATTACATCAAAGTCACAAAAAGTTTAATTTTTGGTGGGGGGATATGGCAGCAATGTATAATAATGATTTCCAGGAATTAAAGTTTCAGATAATTTAATTCTATCGAAAACACTCATTGAAATTTCAGGTTTCTCTACTGAGATTCAAATTCGTATTTTGTTCTATTAATTTAAGAATTACAATATGCCTTTAGAAAACAAACTATGTTTTTCAAAGGGACCAAAATAAACTCTGCTTCACTTAAATAGCTTCAGGATTAAGAAAAATCTCCACGAATCAGATTTTAAAATTATTTTGTGTGTGTTTTACGATGAAAATGGCATACTTACTTTCCTGATTCCTTATAGGAACCTGGAATGTACATTTACTTCCTGACAGTTTCTATATCAAGGAAAAGTTTTTATATCCTTAAAGCGTTTCTTGGTGTTAGTCTTTTTTGGCATAAATTGGTTTAACCAAAGAACTACTTAAATTTACTGAATTTAACCTGATATAAGACGGTTATATCTAGATCAAGTTTTTCCGCTCATTTATGCCAAAAGGCAGAATACCAGATAATGGCATTCCTGGAAGTAGCACAAAGAATTTATTTGCAAGTGAATCAACCCTTAACGTACTCCCACCCTTTACAAAGTTTACCTAATTACCTGAGTGTCTTGATGGCTTTTACCATTCAATCACCCGGTGTGTACAATGTTTACCACCTGTGTGTTAACTTTTAGCAATCGATGGGGACGCTCGCATACACAATGGACGATCCTCTAAATCGCTATTTGCTTACTTCCACACCCAAACTTTTCATCACGCTCGTCTACAATAGAATTTGTGCATTTTTTCTAATACCACACGACCTCCTCCCTTAGATCAAACCGAGCGGTTGGAGAAATCACATTAAACTGATTGTACATACTCCGTCTATTTTATTAGAAGTTCGATGGTTTTGTACGAGCCTGTACATTCAATTTGGGGTAGGTTAAAGGTATGCAATGCGCCCCCATAATTGGCGCCTTTAGGTTCGATTCTGGCTCCGAGTTCATCTTTCGTTGCCGAAACCAGTAGCAATGATTACGAGTTGGCGAAACAAATTATCATCCATGGATGGTTAGGTTTTATGGCGTAAGAGCCCTATTTGACCACGCTGAACCAAACACAATTCAGATAACGTCAAGTAATAGACATACGCACACAAGGAAAGTTTTATTGACATAGAAGGGAGAATACATCCACGGAGAACTCGCCCCTGGCAGGAATAGAACCTGAACCGTCTACAACTCGCAGGTTGCTAGAACTAAGTGGGTATATCCACTGAACCACGACGGCCCCGTAATCAACTATGAAGATATCCACGCATAATTTTGTGTTTGGCAACCCTTTCTAATAGTGAGTTTACTACCTTTCTAGAAATGGACTTCCCAAGACCATCTCTCTTCTCACAAGAGACGACTCTAATAGCCTGCCCAGTATCAACACAAACTCAGATTAGAAGTTAATCACCCCTTAACTTACCCCCATTATTTTTACAATGATTACCTAATTATCGGCTGTCTGTCTACCACGAGAACTCCTGAAGTTTAGGTACTGGCAGTCACTATAGAAACAGGACTAGTTAATTTTGAGTAGGGGTGACTCTCGGGATGACGTAATTCTATCTCGTTTTTCGTAAATGTTGGAAGGTGGGAAGAGGTAGTTTACTAGTTTAGATCTTCTAGGTGATAAAAATCTTTACGAATATATTTCCAAAAATTGTCGTTAAATGAGTCACTGTGACAAACTTGAATACATTTCTTCAACATTCCTTTTAGAAAATATTGTCTGTTACTACGGCAACAGAGAGAGGCAGACTTTGTGTAGGGGACGATTCTCGTGGTAGACAGACAATGAGAGTCACAGTATCTGCTATTGTTCAACAGCTACTGTGTGCACGTGTTGAAGACTGCAATTTATAAAGGTGTCTGTATTAAAAGGCAAAATCCTCAGTTGCTACTTGCATACTTGCTTTTTCACCCCAAATCAATCAACTTCAATGAATAGATCCAATCAACAAGATCTTTATACTGTTCACTTCTCAGTCTCTGTGATGTACATAGCAATGGATTGGCGGATGACTTGGCCAAAGCCGGTTCTGAATTACCCCAACCATGTACACTCATTGGTACCATACAATAAAAATGATTATAAATACAAAAAAAAACATTCCCGATTTCCAACCAAGTGTTTCGACGTGATATTTCGTCCAAAATCTGGTCAATTTTGCTAAGGATTAGTTATCTTCCCCATCTACATCTGATCAGTTTAGTTAATGACGAGATTCCTCGTCGGGACAAAACTGTCCTATTATTCCAAGGGAAATGAAGAGCCAAGTAGAAAACAAATTGTTCCTTGCCCAGAACTAGTGACAGTTTTGCACCAGACTGGGTACTACTGGGCGGTTTTCGACGCTAAGATAAACCACCAAGAGTTGTAACAAAGATATAGCTAAAGAGAAAGACTGGAACTTTTTGCTGAGGTCTCAGCTGCCACCAGATCTACCGAGAGCTATTGTAGTCCCTTGTTTCCGTGTTACCATGGACACGACTACCTACAAAACCATCTCTACCGAATTCGCTTAACTGACTCCTTAACTTGCCCTCTACTTTCTGACATGATTGGAACCCACCTTAAGAGTTCCCCTGATCTTACTGACGTCGCAGGTGGATTAATGCTACAGATAGAGTTCCACATTACATTTTTGTTTCAAGACTATATTGGGCTGTCAGACAGATTTTTGGAGAAAAGGTTAAGACCTAGCGTGCTGCTTCCTCTAACTCGTTTACTTTTTAAGTTAACGATAAGCTATGAAGTGGTATAAGAAAGGAAGATAACAGATGGCTCAGCTCTCTCCAATTGGAGATCAAACTCATCTTCATCTTAAAGTTGAATCCATTACTTCTTTTAAGGTCCGAATTTCATATATGTTTATCAGATTATCAAAATGAATCTGAAAATGCTTTAAAACAAAATTGTCTAAGATCTAGTCGCCGGATATTTCGAATCCTTGAATTTCGTTTCGTTCATTTTTATCACGTGTAAGAATCACACCTTCAACATTTGTAAGCTTTCAGTTTTTGGAACTTTAGTGTATTCACTTTGTTGAAATTGATTGGAAGTCATTCGCCTTTTATTTGTTATGAGATATTTTCACTGTACTCTATAAAGCGGGAAATTTATATTAAATTTAAAAGCATTTAAGCAATCGCTTCTGATGTTTCCTCTCTTAGAGCTGAGCTCTTATATTATTGACGCAATAAACTCCTTGACCAAATCTCCGATTGTCGAGGTTTGTCCATCATGTTGGTGATAACCCTCCTGGTGGTTGTCTCGACGAGGTATCTCGTCATTAGCAAAACTGACCAGATCTCGATGGACGATATATCTCGTCAGTAGAAAAACTGATCATATCTTGATGGACGATATAGCTCTTCATTATTACAAAACTGACCAGGTCTTGATGGACGATATATCTCATCATTAGAAGAAAACTGATCAGATCTTGATCTCGTCATCACCGAAAAATCGGGAATATCTTGATGAGATATCTCGTCATTAGCAAAATTTGTCAAATATTGAAGGACGAGGTATCGAGACCTTCGGAGAGTTAATTTGTATTTACGTTGAAAGATTAAGGTTAAATATTTGAGTATATCTCCTTTAAATATGTTATCAAAATTTGTTACTATTTCGCAAAAGTGTTGCAAATTGAGGAGAAATTATGCTTCTTTAAAAATAAATCGCCCATTGGTGAAGTTTTTATTATTCATTAATTATATATTTTTATTAATCGTTGATTAACCTTTCTGATCCCTGGAATCAACTGTTTCAATGATTGACTAATTTGAAGCGAAGGTTAAAAAGCATTATTTCGTCTTAGGTCAATCGGTCACATCACTGGATGGTTGGTCGGTTCTCGTTTTTTGGCCAAGCCGCGGCAAACACAAGACAGACAACATTAGGTAATGGACATACACACAGGAAAGTTGTACTGACACGGAAGAAAGAAATACACCCCATATACCTAGGGTAAGTTACAGGAATCGAACCTGTGTCACCTACAACTCGTAGATTGCAAGCGCAGTGGGTAAACCCACTGAGCCTCTCACATCTCTGGAAGATGCATTTATTTTTATCTTAAAAACAATAAAATTGTTAATTTATTAACTTCATGTAATTTATTTGAATAGTGAATTACTATCGTTAATGTTTAATTGTTAAAACTTTTCCTATATTAGCAAATAGGTTTAGTGTTTATTTTTTAATTCTTACACCAGATGGGGGATTGCTTAACGCTTTATCCCAAATCAACCAAGATATGCTGCAGAGTAGGTTTTCCACTTAACGCATTAACTGTTTAAAATACTGGTGGTTGTGCCAGGATTTTTATGACCTAACAATTGCTAGAAAATGCCTCATAAAAATGCATTTATGACCACGAAACTATAAAAAAATGCATTTATGATTATTTATGGCCTGAAAAAAGATATAAACAACCTCTACATATGATGCAATGAAGTGAAAAAGAATCTAAGCATGCTTAGAAACATACTTTTAAAAACACAATTTAACATTTTAGATTTTCTAAGGCAAACTTTATTTCTTTAATAAAAAATAGTCCTCTCTCAAGAAAACGCGAAAAAATAGAAATGCATCTTGCATTCCCTGGCAGTTCCTGTGATCAACTGAAAGTTAGACTGTTTCTAATAAAATTTTTATATTTATTTTTTTGTATACCATATCAACTGAAATTTTTTATTTGAACAGTCTAAAATTGCGAAACACAACGAAAACCATGAACAGGTTCCTAAAAGAAAGTTTTTCTATGATATGCCAACAAGTTTTAAACATTAAAAAACTGATATAGAAACCACACGAGTACAAATTAAACTTTGTCCCTTCGCTCAGTTTCCCGAAATTTTCCCAAGAGAAAAGCTGCTCCACGACTGGGGCGAAATATGAGGCGCAGAAAAAGGATTTACGAGAAAATTCATCCAAAAATGCAATTAAAAAAACCCCACCAAAATATTCAAAATAATGACTCATTAAACAGAATTGCTTTAAAATGACTGAAAATGCCCATTTGCGTAAAAGTAATGAACACTGCATGAAAATGCCTAAAGAATGCTGGATTAAGTGCCTAACAAAGACTCTTATATCAGTTTAATTTTTAAAGTATGGACATCGACGGAAATGACTCAAAAAATAATAGAAATGCCTTAAAATGACTGAAATATGCCCAATTGTGTAAGTCATGAACACTGCATGAAAATACCTAAAGAATGCTGGGTTAAGTGCCTAACAGATTCGTAAATCTCAGCTTAGTTTTTAAAGTAAAACACGTTTCTATCCACTCGAATAACTCTCGTCTTGCCAACAAAATGATACAAAATAATTTAAAATGCCATCTCTAAAGTCCATCATAAACGTTTTAATTGTTTATTGTTTAGCATCTCATCACCTAGTTTATTAGATATATTGTATTGCCTTACGCTTTCATCACTTTTTGCACTGCTAACATTTGTAATTCCTAATTTTTTAAACCCTTCATCTGATCGTAGTTCAAAATTACGAGGTATCTTCTGATCTTTCCCTTCTGGATTGATAACCAATAGCTAGTTGGGTTGTTCTGGTGCGACGTAAATTCAACTACCAACCTACTTAATTTTTTAAACTATGCTTGATAAGTTTTAATTATCAATTTCTTATTTTCTCTTGATAAGTTTCCGTGATAAAATCTTTCGATATTGATTTGAATTTAACCTTAAAGTAACCCAATCGATTTTATGCATTTCATCTTTTGTACTAACATTTGTTTTCTAATGCCCAGCCAATTATGAACATCTTTATCTTGGCACTACAAGGGCTGATTTTGTGCAAGAAAAATTCATTTCTCTGGCGTACCATGGGAGTTGGGTTCACGTTATACCTCACATTCTATGCACAACCCGTTTATAGAGAGGACACACATCCATGGCTCACTCCGGATTCAAACCAGGAACCTTTCGTTCCAAAGACCAGCATTCTGACCACTAAAACCGGTCGTCAACTTTTCTAACACACGTTTTGCTCTTCACTTGATCTTCCATTTCATATTAAGCGACTGTAGCCCGGTGGGAAGAGCAACAGATTAGCAACCGGAGGGTTGCGAGTTCGAATCCAACCAAAGACCGTCGTGTACAAAGGGGGCTGGTGCATGTTAAATCTCTCGTGGCCTCAAATGTCCTCACGTTGGCGTGGTGTGGAAGTTTGGAGAGTGGGGAGCCAGCTCAGACGTGATCTCGTCATCTGACCATGGTTCAAAATTACGTGGTGCCCTCGTCGGATTAATCGTGTTAGTCGGATTAGTCGTGTTAGTGGGATTAGTCGTGTCCTTGAATATTTCCCTTCGGGTTTGATCCCGGACCGTTGCAAATAGCCCGGTTGTGTTGATCCAGTGCGACGTTAGTAAAATACCTACCTACCTATTTCATATTATACTACAGTTCTTTATCTTTTAACGCCTGTTCAGTTTATTGTGCGTTCGGCCCTGCTTGGCTATGCCTGGCAGTTGAGCCATTCAAATACAGTAAACTAACCAAACAATTTAACCATACTTATAAGCTACATCACCAAATCTTTGTAAGATACAATAGTTTTTATGCTAATAATCAATAAAGAAGTCAGACCTACCTGTTATTCGATGGGTGATGTCCAAATCCTTTGTGTATAATGGGTTTTGCGACGTAGTGACGGGTATAGAGTCGAATCCTTCCACCATCCTAGTCTCATTGTGATAGAAGTCAAGCGGTTTCTTGATGGACATGTAACTGTTAGATAAGAAAAACGTAATGTTAATCAACACTAAAAGTCTCTTTCTGCTTCAGCAATTTCCATCATTAAAATTTGATCATTTAATCATTTTTCAATCATAAAAGCTTGGAAATGCATTTAAAATCAAGAAGATTATGATGCCTGCAAGATAATATAATGATGCCTGCAAGATAAAAAACGACATTTTGATTTTAGCTCTCTCTGTGGTCATCTTGATGTGGTATCTCGTCCTCAGCAAAACGGATCAGATTTCTTGATGAACGAGATATCTCGTCATTAGAAAAATCTGACCGGATCTTGATCTCGTTATCGTCATCGGCAATATCTTGATGACGAGATATCACGTCATTAGCAAAATTGGTCAGATCTAGATGCACGAGAAATCTCGTCGAAACCACTTGGAGGGTTAATGCCCAATCAATTTTTAAAACCTTCAATCCTTTTAGAAAATTCTGATTTATAAATCTGGATCAGCTTAACTCAATTTCAATTTTTGAAATTTTTTTACATAAAAAACTCATTTTCGTTTTCATTAAACTTTGTAACTAAAAACAGGTTATTTTATGAAATTAAGATTTAGCCATTTTTTTAAGAAGAATGGAAATATTTTATAACCGAGATGATAAACGGTATAAAAAATAAGGAAATAAACACAACTGAATTATAGCTAAAATTTAATTAGAATTAAAACAATCTAAATTAGGATTAAATTGTATAACATCAGAACTTCGGAGTAGCATTGTTAACAGTAGCATTCCCAAGAGGAGATTCATAATTATACAAAATACTAATAATCAATTAAATGTATAACATTAAATTAATGAAATACTTGTCCAGAAATGAATTATTACTATACGAACAAAACAAATATTCAATTTTAGATGCACTTAAATGGAAGCATCAATAAATAAGAAAATGAAAATTTTGACAATAAAGGTCAAAGTTGTCACATCCAAAGAATGAAGTTTTCTATTTAGAGCCTTAACTTCAATCTGCCAATTTTTATAGTACATTCGCGGAAAATCTTGAAACTACTCTAGCAAACTTCGTGAGATGCTTGCGATTTACACATAATTACAAAAGCATACATAAAAGTGCTAATAACATAAACCACTCTCTCTTATATAAAAATGATATCAAAGATTTTTCAAGTATACCTAACTGTGAAAGTATTAATGAAAGTAATAAAAGCACAGAGTAATTTCATTCATAACAACAACAACAATATAGTAGAACTTTGGTTATCCGAGGTAGTTCGGACGGAAGCCACCTCGAATAACAATAAACTCGGATAATACTGGAGTAGTAACACAAAACTGCCTATACGAAGTACAGAACAAAGTTACTCTACTACATGTTACTACCACAGCTACTCAAAGATTTACAGACGGATTATCTTAGAATTCAGAATAATCCATGCTTGTATATTTTGTAACTATATTTATTGTGATAATTTTACAATAAATCTGGACGTGAATGATGTTATAAGGTACGTAAGTTCGTTAACTATTAAAAAAAGTCCTTAATAGTCTTGTTTTGCAGCATTTTCTCACCTCTTTGGACTAAGTTCTTATACTCGGGTTCCAAGCTTTATTTAAAGCTTAAAAAATAAATACGAACCTTTTCAGAAAGCCACATATCCACTGAAGGCCTATTAAATCCATTTTGGGGGACCCGATCTAGTCTGGTCGTGATAAAAGTATTAGGAGGGCCGCATCTGGTCTGTGGGCCTGATAAAGTATTTGGAGGGTCATATCTGTCCGGGAAAACGTTTTCGGAGAGACGTATACGGACCACGGGTCGGTTAAACCTATTTTGGGGGACGGTCTGTGGGCCAGATTATTTGGAGGACCTTATCTGGTCTGCTGAACAAGCAATTTATTCGTTACAATTTACAATTTATTTATCTTACTCGTATGTTTTTTGTGGACGGTTAACCTAACCCCAAATCGAGCAACAGCTCTTTCTCAAAAAGATAATCAAAGTTTGATTACTAACTCATTTATTCTACCATTTATTCTTCTTAGGCTTAACTGAGTTCCAAAAGCGAGTAGAGCCATTTTTTTTCAATGGAGGGACTGATGTTTCTGAATACAAGCAGAAATTACTTTGTTCACGAAAACGTTCTTTGTGCGAAAACAGAAAAACATTTTCATTTTTTTGTAGCATTGTAACATCTGGTGTTTATAAACGCGCGTCCCACAACGCTACGTGAAAATGGCAGATGTTATAGCCATCAGAGCAGAAAGAGTTATACCCTTCTATCAATAATAGAACTAACCTCTTTAGGTCCTATATTTCACTGAGAAAAAACTAACATGTCAACGGTGTAATAACTTCAGTTACATAAAATTAGTATTGTTCTACAAAGTATTACTTAGAGTATTTTGCGAATTTTGGTCTCATTCTTTTTATATTGGTTTATATAATTTATACTTTAGTGTGTTTCATTTATAGTAGTTTTAATAACTCACATTAATGCTTCACTTTGAATATTGTGGTATACATTGCTTTACATAAATAATATTATCTATGACCATTTTGTTATAAATTGTTGGATTCAATGCTGTAAAATGAATAGTTATCACCTGATCTGATAGTGAAAAATAAAAATGTGCGATAAAATTTTAATTTTAATTATATACGGCTTTATAGTAGTTGTATTTATTTTACTGCATTTGGAATATTTTAGTTCATTCACATAAATGCTTATACCTTATGTTAGTGTATTTCATTTATATAAGTAGTTTTAAAAACTGACGTTGATGCTTCACTTTGAATACATTGTGTTACACATTTTGCTTCATGAAAATATTATCCCGTTTTGCTATAAATTGTTGGATTCAATTCTGCAAAATGAGTAGTTGTGTCATCTGAGCTTATAGTAGTAAAAAAGCAAAATATGTACGATAAAATTTTACTTCGAATTATATGCCGCTGAATACTAATTGTATTTATTTCTTTGTATCTAAAATAGTTCAGTTGATTCACATAAATATTTATCTACTACATGTTTAATATTGTTTTGTGTATGTAAATCCGTCAAAAACTATAGCGATTGAAAAATTATTTTTGCTGTACAGGGTGAGTCTAAATTGGTTTTTACAAAATAAGAGGGGTGATAGTACCCATCCAGATGAGCAATAATTACCATGGAACATAGGGTCGCATTCCACTCTGAGAGGCAGAAAAGAGTCAAGTCGAAACGCATG
Organism: Meta bourneti; assembly: GCA_933210815.1. Classification (NCBI taxonomy): domain Eukaryota; kingdom Metazoa; phylum Arthropoda; class Arachnida; order Araneae; family Tetragnathidae; genus Meta; species Meta bourneti. The sequence continues at coordinate 77,146,226 of OW119928.1, forward strand.
AACAAGTCATTGCCCCTGACGTCGTTTTGTACCTGCCTACGTAGCATATCTCCTAAGCAAGATGGATCGGACGTGGCGGACCTGTGGCTTGGCCTCCTCGCTCACCGAACCTCAACCCACTGGACTTTTTCTTCTGGGGGCACATGAAATCTTTAGTGTACTAGACGCCTGTGGACTCGGCTGAAGATCTCGTAGCGAGAATCGGTATTGCCGCAGACAAAATTAACACAACACCAGGAATCTTCGAGAGGGTGCGCCAGTCATTCCTTCGCCGGTGGGAACTGTGCAACGACACGCGTGGCCGCCACTTTGAGCACTTGCTGTGAGTTTTTCTCTGATCAATAAATCAGATTGTGCAACTTTTGGTATCGTTCATTCGCTTTCCCAACACTGTTATAAGTTCATATTGAAATTCTAATTTTACTCTTTTCTGCCTCTCAGAGTGGAATGCGACCCTATGTTCCATGGTAATTATTGCTCGTCTGGATGGGTACTATCACCCCTCTTATTTTGTAAAAACAATTTAGATTCACCCTGTATACAGACTTTGATATCAATTAATTTTTAACGCTAAAATTGAAAAATCGAGTTGATGATTTTGAAAGTCAGCTGTCCTTTGAACTGCTACAATATATACCTGACCTTTTCGTATAGGTGACGTCAATCCTGTGAACCCTTCAGAATCATTAAGAAGGTACGAATTACGTAAGAAGTATAACTCTGATTAAAAATGTTTTTCAATTACTTAGCTACAGCACATAAAAATTAACGAGCAAATCTTAACTTACTTGTAACACACGCTAGATTAATAAAAAGTAATCGTAAATATACGGAAGACTTCATACACTTAGAAGCAATTACAAATATACTCTTATGTGATTTAATTAGATTAACATTTCTGTTTATCTATAATTAGCGAAAAACAGCGGAGGTTAATTAACGTATAAATTGAAGCTTGTTTTTCCCTGCTACATCATTTTAATTTTCTCATAAAATACTTTGCCATCACACGAGTAAATTGAATCTTAATTATTAAAGTATTAAAAGCAAATTTGAGTCTCAAGCATAGTTAATAAACCATGCTTAGTAATCCCCAGATCTACATTCCTGACTTAAAGCATCTAATAAGACTATTTTTCATCTTTCTTTTAGTAATTAATTCATTATTCATTTTTATTTTCAATGTTGTTTCTTGATCGAAAAATCGAATACCCCAAGGAAAAGAATTCACGCATTTTTGAGAAAGATAAAATACGTGAAATATCGCTTTTCTGAAATGATATCAGAAGCTCCTTGTTTAAAAAGGTTAAAATAATCTTTTGGAAAAATAAGTGGACTCAAAAGAAGCATTGTATGTGCAGTTAATTTAAAATCTAGCACTTAATCGCTTTTATATAGTGCTAGATATAAAGTAATACACATAAAACTCTATATGTAACTATCTAAAGTTTATGATAAGATGTTTTAATTTAAAGCAAATTTAATTGAAATCAGCACAAAAAATACATACATTTAAAAACTATTTAATAAAATTAAACATGAGGGATGTGATATATTTAATAGTATTTTAGTTCATTACTTGTAGGTAAAGATTTTTTTTCAATCTGGTAATTTTTGTAACCTAATTAGAATTATTTCACATTTCTAACCAAAATATACACATTTAAGAACTTTTAACTTTAATAAGGGTATAAGCTTAAAATAGGATATTAGTTTAATATGCATGATTTTTTTACATGCTTCTACTTATGATAATTGCATACGAAATTTTAATGAAGAAATAAGAAAAGTACTCATTGAATACAAATGAAAGTAGCTTTCACTGGAGTTCTAAATATCCAATAAAAAATTTTCTATTACAAGTTTTTCAAAGTAGCTAAAATTCCTTACAAAACTTTTAGATTTTGGTTTTCTGGCACAAGGGCCATATTTGACAAAGCTGCGATACAATACTTTGAGAATACAATAAAATTTTAATTGTCTGTTTTTGTATAATGTTGAGAAATATTTCCGTGATAAAATATGTAAACAATTTTTTCAACGAAATGAAATATATGTCAACAGGAAGGAAATTTTTCAAAATTCTCGTTTGTTTTGTACAAATTTTTAAATAAGAAAATGTAACCCTGTCTTCAAACATACTATTAATAAATTACGAGCATCAGTACAAAGACATCATAGATTATATCATACATGAAAGTTCTTGGTAATGCAAACAATTTTTTAATTTCTTTTTTATCACTAGAGAACTAAAGTTTGTTATTTTGAATCACGTCTATACTATATAACCATTGTCAACAGTTAGATACACATAAATACAAAATTATCAATACAACATTTTGGAATTTAATGTGTTCTTTTATGCAATTCGAATGAAAGTTATTATATTACTTTTTGAAGTTCGTATCACACTAATTTAATAATACAAAAATCTTGGATATTTAGTTAACTCAACATAAATGCAAAAAGTTTAGAAAAGGAATTTTGTTTGACAATTTCTAAAATTGAGAATTTATGTTAAAACACTGAAATTAAGAACTCGAAATTGAAACAAAAAATGAAGAAATTCTAGTTCTAACCAAATGTGTTAATACTAGAACAGTATCACTCATAATAATCTCCGTCAGCAGGATTTAAGAAAAGATTTTGAAAGCAGGAAACAAAACCATTACTTATGTTTAAACATCCAAATAAACACAAAAAGCATTGAAAATATTCTAGTTGGGATAGTACCCTAAAAATAACGAAATGTTGAATTTTTTACTGTCATATTAATTATACAGCTCTAAAGATAGAGGTAAAAAATTGTATATATGTAGCTTCATGATTTAGTGAGTTATCAAAGCTTTTCCATCGAATGTCTGGAGTGAGAATGATTAATTTTTAACTATAAAGTCCTTTTTCTAGCTTTCTGTTTCTGTTGACTACAATATGTTAAAGACAAAGAAATTTTGTAATTAAGAAAGAGATTTGAAACTTTTTGCGGTTAGTTTTATGATATATTTAACAACTTTATGCATGGAATAAATAAGGATTTAAAAGAATAGTTAAAATTTAAAAAATTGATAAAAATAAATTTACTGCTTTTTTATGGGTTCTCATAGTCTGTCTTAAATGTATTTCTAAAATTATAAATAACATATTTTGTAAACTCCTACACTTTATTGAAGAAACACTTCAAGGAAAAAAATTGAAAAATTCAAATTTGCTGGAGTCGGAATTTAAAAATATTGCTGAAATATTAAAAAAATTGAATTGTTTAATTATTGCTTATATAAAAATTATTGTCTGCTTTTATAATGCATATTTAATTTTTTTGGAATAAGGTATACTAAAACATTTGTTGTGAAAAAGTAAAACCAAAAATTGTTGCTCATTATGTCCCCTTCAAAGCTATTTCAGACTGGCACAGTGCGACTTAAATTGTCATCTCCATAAGTAGGATTTCAATGAAACCTTTTGAAAACACAAAACAACTTACAGGAAATACACAAATAACCAACAACTTATAAAATAAATACGACTAACCTAGGATTAAACTCCGGTCCCATCATCTTCCTTAAATCCCTTTTAGTTCTCCGTATACAAGGCACTTCCATCATATCTGCATTCGAAAGACTTCGTTTTGTGATGTTCTTATAACGTACCGAAGTGGTATTAAGAAGAGTGGCAGTCGAATCCTCTTTCACAGAAAAAGAACTCCACAGTGGCCGGCAAAATTTCGAAAATTTTATTCCAAGCAGAGCCAATGCCGATATCAAAACCAAGTACCAAACGCATGATCTAAGATCCATTTCGGGTTGCGACAGGAAAGTTGAAGACAAGTTAACAGCAGTTCTACCTTAGAATAAGTGACTTAAACACAGCGACCGGATGACTTTACTAGACAGTGTGGGAAAGGTTGCTGTCTTATAACTAATGCCCAAGACGCGCGCGTTTCGCAGTAAATCCTTATCAGCTTAATCAATGGGCATGGGCAACACCTATGAAACAGCACTTCAGAAGGTGCAAGGGAGTTCAAGTGAAACCGAACTATCATCAAGACTAATTCGATCCCACACTTTTTGTATAAGGCTCGTTCACTAGATAACGTAGGCCTTTGTAAAGGTCGTAAATCGTGTTAATAGATGAGTGTCAGATTCACAAATGGTTACCCTATAGAGGAAGTGATAAAGACCTTATCTCTCTCCTATGTGTCAACCTAATTTAAAAGAGTTGATGGAGTTTCAGTTTTGAACCACCCCTGATGAGAATGCCCAATCAAACAAGGTTTTGTACACGCTGCTTGCGATTCTTTGACTACAATGTAGTCCAGTAACTCCTTATCTCCTAAACATTGAGAATCGTCACCTGTGAAGCATTTCCAAAGCTGTCTTAACTATAATGATATACATTATGGACAGATGATTTTACAAAACAGGATGTGGGAAGGTTGCTATTCTTTTATACCTAATGCCCCAAGATGTTTTCCATTAACTCCCTATCAACTAATTGAAGGACATCGGCAACATCCGTGAAACGGCATTTCAAAAAGCAATTGGTGACACAAGGAGGTTGTGAAATCGACAGTTGGTTTACATTAAGACTAAGTCGATATCACCCTTTTTCTGAGGTTGGCTATCGCAGACTTTTATTAGTCTATGATGAGAGTGTCAGGATTTCGAAGATTCACAAATTGTGGACTTCATTTAATTGGATTATTTGAGATTTACTTTTGAACCACTGTTGGTATGGAAGTTGAATCTAATTAGATTGATGGCGGTTTATATTTCATTCATGTCACTTGTTAATGAAGTCCAAGTACCAAAAAAGCGTGAGAAAATGTTTATTGTACTAAGAGTAGAATTGAGATGTAAAAGTTAGTGGGGCATCGATTTTTAATCGACTTATGGGGACAAATAGTTCTTTTATTCTAAACATGAAAAGAAATTGCTTAGATTTCTTAAGATTTTCAAATATATCCTTGTATGTGGCGAGTGATATGTTTGTCTATTCACTAAGTAAAATCTAAATTAAAACATATTAATTACTTAGGTTTTTGACAGGAAACCTTGGACCTTTTTATTTCAATATACAGTATTAAATGCTAAATTATTTAACTGCAGCTTTTGGAAAAGAAATAGGTTTGGAAATCGTATTTCTAATTTTGTCTGATATGTTTTAGCTAATATTATGAATTTTACTTAAAGAAATAACACGCGACTAAAGATCTATGTCATCGTAATTTAAATATCTCGCGTAGGAATTTTAATAAGATAAAATATCAACATCAAATATCGTTTCGTTGAGTAAGATATTGTGTCAATTTGTACATTTTTGTAAATACTTATCTATAAACTCAAACAGCCCAGTTTTAAAAGTCAAAAGTTTTCAACGATGCGTGATCAATTGGTTTTTTCAATCTCCATTTCTGGGATCTCATTGTTTCGCCATAGCAATTGAAAAGAAAGTTTCACTCATTTAATTTCCTAAGGAAATTAGAAATTTATTTCTAAATCTTTTGACGATGTAATCCATCAAACTCTCATAAATACGAAATAAGTAAAAAATATAGTTTTCTGTTAGATAGTGACAATAAAAACCATGTTTTTTATTTAAGAAACAATACACTTAATGTATTATTTTCTTTTTACGTCAGGAAAAATTGTGACTCGTTATATGTTTCTTGAGGACTATCTTGGTTTTATGAGTTGTAAATATTTTAGTCTATGAAATTTTTGTGCTTTTACATTTGAATGGAAATTGATGGACGAAACTTCTGTGATATGCCTTTTATAAATCCAGTTCACCAATATTTGCGTTCCACCTTGCGTCGTTTGAGCGTTGACTGCAAAAGTATCGTCTAATGACAAATTCGATAGAATTTATGTCAAAATACGAATGAATGTAATGCAATGATTTGACAAATTATGCAATAATAACTAATTCTGTTATGATTATGAGCAACTATCACTTAATTTTGGGGCTGCTGTAGTTCAGTTGGTAGCGGATTAGTAACCGAAGAGTTGCGAGTTCGAAACTCGGTTCAACCACATACTGTCGTGTACGCGTGAACTGGTGCACGTTAAATCTCTCATGACCTTAAATGTCCTCACGTTGGCATGGTGTGGAAGTTTGGAGAGTGGGGTGCCAGCTCAGGTGTTACCTCGTCATCTGACCGTGGTTCAAAATCACGTTGTGTTGTCCTCGGATCATTCCCTTCTATGGTTGATCCCAGACCGTCGCCAATAGCCCGTTGTGCTGCTCCAGTTCGACGTAAATTAAATACCTATCTAAAGACAGTTTTTGGAAAAATCTAAGTGGGTAGGTATTTAATCAGCGTCACACTGGAGCAACACAACGGGCTATTGACGACGGTCCGGTATCAAAACCGAACGGAAAGATCCCAGGACAACACCACGTAATTTTGAATCATTGGAAAATCTAAGTACTTTTGCCATGTTGTAAAATTTTGAATAAAACAATGTTCTGATTTTCCATGATTAGAAATAGCAAAGTAATACAATTACGAATTTCACAAATTAAGTAAATAATACGAATTTCACAAATTAAGTAAATAATACGAATTTCACAAATTAAGTAAATAATACGAATTTCACAAATTAATAAAACTTCAGTAAGAAGTATTTCATTCTCATTTCGAGGTACTTTTGTCTACGCAATATGCCAAGACCAATCTACCAATCATTTTTTAATGCAATGCGATTTCCGTTGCATTTCGCTTAGTTTAGTTTCACATCTCTCTCTTATAGATGTTTTCATATCAAAAGTATTTTGAAAAATAAACAATTTTTAGATGTTTTCGGGGAATTTTTCGCAATACCACAATGAGAGATGTGCTCTTGCAAACGGAAGAAAATGTAAATATAGAAATGGAAAATGCATATACCTTTCAAAACGAAATGAAAAGATTGATGGAGCACAGAATACGCCTACAACCATTTCCGAAAAAAGCGAAGAAAATTGAACGGGTCCATCCTTGCGCATTTCCTGAAAAATCTATGAACGCAAAAGCAATCTCAGCAACGTACTCGCAAATTCTTACGAAAATATATTTAAATTGGCTTGTTTTAGAAAAGTATGTGATTCTTTGTCTTTTATCGAAAATGTGTTTTTGAAAATTAGTAAGGTAAGTAGGTAGTTAATCAACGTCGCACTGGACTACACAACGGGCTGTTGGTGATGGTCCTGGATCAACCCCGAAGGGAAAGATCCGAGGACAACACCTCGTAATTTTGAATCATAGTCAGATAACGAGGTCAACACCCCACGCTAAATTTTCACACCACACCAACGTGATGACATTTGGGGCATTCATTTCTTTTGCACAAAAGAGCCGTTGTGATTTTCGTATAGAAAAGGAAGGCGCAGATCAAACGTTTTGAAGGACGTTGAACTAGCAAATCAATTTAGTATTTTAAGGGTAGGTAGGTGGTTAATTAACGTCGCACTGGAGAAACACAACGGGGTATTGGGGGCTGTCCTGGATCAATTCCGAAAGGAAAGGTCCCATGACAACATCACGTAATTTTGAACCACGGTCAGATAACTAGTATTTTGAGGAGGTTGGCATACGTTAAACGTGCTCAGTATATAAGCACACCGGGATCCTTTGAAACATAGGGGCCGCGGTGGCCCGGTTGGAAGAGTAACGGACTAGCAACCGAAGGGTTGCGAGTTCGAATCCAGCCAAACACCGTCGTGTACAAAGGGGGCTGGTGCACGTTAAATCTGTCGTGGCCTCAAATGTCCTCACGTTGGCGTGGTGTGGAAGTTTGGAGAGTGGGGTGCCAGCTCAGGTGTTGCCTCGTCATCTGACCGTGGTTCAAAATTACGTGGTGTTGTCCTCGAATCTTTCCCTTTGGGATTGATCCCGGACCGTCACCAATAGCCCGTTGTGTTGCTTTAGTGTGACGTTAATTGAAACCCCCCCTTTGAAACATAACTCAAGAAAACAGTAATCAATTGCTTTAAAATTTATTTGTGAAACATATTTGATTATTTTCCTACATGAAATTGGGGTCACCGTAGCTCAGTGGGTTTTGCTCGCTATGCTAGAAACCTGCTAGTTGCAGGTGGTACACATTCGATTCCTTTTTGGGTACACTTCTCTCCTGCAAAAGTAAAGCTTTCATTGTGAGTGTATGCGAATATACTTGGTTTGGCACAGCTTGGCCAAAAATGGCCCTTTCGCCATTAAACCCCAAAACCAAACCAACTTACACGAAATATCTTAAGATGCTAAAATCAGAGGAAGAATAATATAAATTTGATTGTACAACTAGGAATCATAAATCTATTTAATGAAATGGTAAATAGACATTAAATTGCAACTTTCAAAATTTTTACTTGCGAATCCATTACCAATAAAAACCTTTCTACTCTTTTCGTTTGTATTGCTATTTCATGCATAATCCTTAACTGGGAATGTCACCAGCATTTAAAAAGCAACATTTAAAAATAATGAATAATTTACAAACGAAAGTTTCCAACATTTTCATCTAATTCGAAAGCAGAGTAACTGTACAAGGGGTAAACCCGCAGTTATATAGGTGACATTACGACAGATTCAGTCGTCAAAAGCGAGATTCTGACAACCGAAAGCTATGAAAGTTACCATAATAATAACTTCAATCGTAAAATCGTTATTGCCATGTACTTCCGATCGCTCTTGGTAACGTTCCAACACCGGAGGAACGGTGGTTAATTTCTCCTGCTTCTAAATCGAGTGCCATTTCAACTGCAACTTATGGATATCTCTCTGATACAATAGACCCAATCACCCTGCTGACCTTTCACAACAGTCTGTATTTCTCTTTGCGTTCAGGTAGGCGGCAAGACAAATGATAGAGTGGGAAAGGGTTTGTTGTTTTGGGGTTTTATGGCATTTCAGACGTACTCTTAAATTTCTGTTGCCTCCAAGTCTAAATGGGGTGGTCCAGTTGGAAGAGCAATGGATTACAAACCAGAGGGTTGCGAGTTCGAAACTAGGTCCAGCCAAAGACTGTCGTGTACATGGGGGCGGGTGCACGTTAAATATGTCGTGGCCTCGACTGTTCTCACGTTGGCGTGGTGGGAAAGTTTGGAGAGTGGGGTGCCAGCTCACAGGTGCTCTCGTCATCTGATCGCGGTTCAAAATGACGAGACATTGTGATTGGATCTTTCCCTTCGGGATGGATCCCGGACCGTAGCCAATAGCACGTTGTGTTACTTCAGTGCTTAATTAGCTACCTACCTACCCAAGTCCGGATGGTTGATTGGTTTGGGTTTTATGGCGCAAGGTCAGATAGCGGATAAGATGCACCAAAGGCAAGATTAGATAATATTCAATGGCAACCAGAATAATAAAAAGGAGTCTTAAAATAGGCACATATACGAACGAGGAATACAAAAATTGTCGAAACTAAAGCTTAAAAGAATTTAATTATAAAACAGAATTAAAATATGAGGTATTATGCATGCGATAAGAATCCAGTGATGTATAAAGGTAAAAAATGAGTGATCCAACAAATCAGATAAAATATGTGATGTTTAAAAAGTTGATAAAACCGTCTAAGACCAGGACAAGATGTCAAAATGTGACTAATGGAAAGAGATTGTTGGCAATGTTGGCAGGATGGGCCAAGTCCAGAAGCTGATTGAGATTGTTCTCCATGTTCCTTTCTTCAAGTAGCTCACAATATCCAATGGAAAGTTTCGTAATTGCAGATTTCATGTCCACAATTTTGATGGTTTGTTGTTAAAGAGTAATTTTCGTTCTGCGTGTATCTCCGACACCCTCCCCTTTGCTTTCGAGTTCGAGAACATCCTCCACACGTTTCAGTTTAGCTCTGATAGAGCGGCGCGTTCGATTCAGTTTCGTAACCTGGCTCATTTTACGATGTTTATTTTATTTTTACTACGCACGGTGCGACCACAATGTTGGTCTGATAGCCCGATTAATGCACTGTATATTATGAAAACAATTCGCTGCAACGAAAACAGTTAATTCCTAACAAAATGTAACAAAGTTATGGAAGAAGCGCATTCTCATTAGGGAGAAGGAAGCACTTTTCTTTCTGGCGTCTGTTGCCTGAATCATCCACGAGCTCACATAAAGCCTTCTACAATATGCGGAAGACTTAGCAGGTCACATTTGGCCAAGTTACGCCAAACACAAGACATAAAACTTAGAGTAGAAAATGTCGTTAAAGGGGAAATAAAAGAGGTATTGTAAATAGAATAATGCGAATAAAGCAGAAAAGATCCCGGGAGGAGTGAGAAAAGGATATATGCCTGGTCAATTAATAGGTTAGATGGTTAGTAGATAGGTCAATGGTAATTAATTAACGTTGCTTTGAAGCAACACAACGGGTTATCGGCGACGATTAAAACCGAAGGGATAGATCCAAGGACAACGCCACGTAATTTTGAACCACGGTCGGATGAAGAACTAATAGGTTAGATGGGGGGCATATTTGGATATGGGGCACAGACATTTTTCTTTTTTCTCGTGCTATTGAATCTGACGAAATTCTAATAGATATCAATAGTGTGTTCATGGTTCACATAGCTCTTATTTCAGACTGTAATTAGGAATGCTTCAGGACTTCAGCAAGCTTTGAGATTATGGCTAAGCTCTAAAATATGCGGAAATATTCTGATATTCACGTTAAATGAATTTCTTATATTAAGGGAAATGACATAGCTGACGGGATGGTTAAAGAAGGCTCCTTGGAGACTCTAACGTCATTGAACCAATTAATTTCCCAGGAAATTTAAGCTAAGTCGGAAGACCTGCAGTACTATTATATGGAGAACTCTCCCTACTTATGATTGTAAAAGGGCACTCCCCAGGCTATGCTTTGGAGGTGCTATGCGATCGAAAATCACACTTTGTCTAGATTCCAAAGTGGCCATACTAACTACACTTTCAATTTTCAAGATGGACATACAATTTTTCCTGTTTGTCTTAAATGCACGAAATCATAGCCTTCCCCGGTTCACATGCTTTCGTGTGTTGGTTTGGATTCCCATGACCTTTTTGAGAATCCTTTGACGGTTTTGGACGTTTAAAAGACGGGTGGTTTCATGGACTTATCATGTGCTAGACCAATAGGAATTAGAAACAACAACATTACGAATGTTATATAATTAAATCACCTGGATTTTATTTTATTAACCCTCCTAATTGTTTATCTTTGCGTCGAAAACTGCCCTGTAGTGGTCAACCTCTGATACAAAATCGTTTCCTACTTTGATCTTCATTTCCCTTGGATTAATAGGGCAGATTTGTCTCGGCGTTAACAAAACTGACTAGATCTTTCGTCATTGACAAACTTGACTAGATTTTGATGGACGAGGTTCTCTTTGAAACCACTCGGAGGGTTAATATTGGAGGGCAATTGTTGGCCCGCTCCTTGTTTCAGCAAGCAACTCGTCTCAAGGCTCTTCACATGATTGTGGTCATGACCATGAAGCACCTATATTTACACGATATCTATAGAACTGAGAGTGTAATAGAAAACCAGGGGAAGTATTTGTGATATGGATTCGATATCCCGATTCGATATCCCAATGGACTGATAATTATCACTGAGACAGGTATAAGGGGTTGAAACAGAATCTGAGAAAGGAAATGAAAGAAAGTAATATAAGATGAGGCGGGGAAAGTGCTTCTGTGGGGTAAGTGCGTGCACTGAAATTAAAACGTGTCTGTGGTTATAATAGGGACTGCCACATGTTGGAAATGCTGGAAACACTCCTATAGATCAGTTTCAACGCTAGGTTGCTTCGAATTTCAGCACGAAAGTAGAACTGACCAAAGAAGAGTGTGAATGAAATGGTGCTCTTACCCCACTTATAATGCTACCACACTGAAAACAAGCAAACATTCCATGATGCGCATTTGCTTCATCATGTGAGGCCAAGTGCGACTCCATGAAATAGCATTGGAAGTATGTCTTAAAATTATATCAATAGTAAGTTCCAACCCTAAAGTAGTTTAAACGAGATATCTGGTTGAAACCTCTTGGCTGATCTGACCAATTTTGTTAATGGCGAATTACTTCGTCATCAAGATATTGCCGATATTTTATGAAGACGAGATCAAGATCTGGTCAGTTTTGCTAATGACGAAATACCTCGTAGAGACAACCACTAGGATTGTTAAGCAAACAAGAGTAAAGACATATTAGCAAAGGGTTTGGGAATGTGTGGTAGAAATATGAAAATTAAAAACAATACTGGGACAGAGAACGAGAACTTAGAATATTTGAGCTCGTACTTGCCTCATCTTGCCATAACACTAAATGATTTAAGATGAATAAAAAGGGAAAGGTTTTATGCATGATATATATATATCTCAAAATTCTGAAATACAGTGTGAAGCAATACCATAGAGTGTTATGGATACTTACATTCTTCTGGTGAAATAACAGCCTGGTTTACTTTTGACCCCCATGACTTTTTGCTACCCAATAGCTAACTTCGAAACTCTGCTTCGAAATGAAATAATCCACCCTCCACATTGAAAGCTTGTACGAACAGCACTCTTTGCTCGAGTGTATGGAAGTCCGACCTCCTTAAAAGGCTTGGAAAGTATTCTTTTAAATTACATCAATGGTAAGTTCAACTCTCCAAATGGTTTCAACAAGATATGCCGTTCTTCAAGATCTGACCAACTTTGCTAATGACGAGATATCTCGTCATCAAGATATTGCCGATTTTTTATGATGACGAGTTCAAGATCTGGTCAGCTGTTTTCTAATGACGAGATATCTCGTCCATTAAGATCTTTGTCAGTTTTGCTAATGACAAGATATCTCGTCGAAACAACCACCAGTTGGATTAAACAAATAAGAGAGTTAACATATTTGTAAAGGGCCTGCGTGGTAAGAATATGAAGATTTAAAAATTACCGAGACAGAATAAGAATTTAGAAGATTTTGTCTCGCACATGCCTCACTTTGCATTAATACTAAACGATTTAAGCTGAATAAGAAGGAAATGTCTATATTACATACTAGCTGAATTACCCGACGTTACTCAGGTCGAATTGTTTGTAATTCATCGTAATGTTATTCAATGTTATTCCTATGGGGATTTCGAATTGTTTTTAGCCCCCTCTATAGACCCAGGACAAATCGAACGGGGTTAATATATAGCCTATGTTTCCCGCCGGATTCTAAAGAATGAGTGTACCAAATTTGGTGTGAATTGGTCTGACAATGATTGTAGAAATACTCAATGTTATTCCTACGGGGATTTCAAATTGTGTGTAGCCCCCTCTGCAGACCAAGGACAAACAGAAAGGGGGTCAATATGTAGCCTAAGTTACCCGCAGGGTCCTGAAGAATAAGTGTATCAAATTTGGTGTGGATTGGTCAAACGGTGTTGATTTGTATAGAGAACAGACAGACGCCAACTCTACTTTATATATAGAGAGATATCTTAAAATTGAATGAAATATCGTATGAAACCATACCATAACGGGTTATGAATATTTACATCCTTCGTATAAAATAATAGCTTGATTTTCTTTTGTCCTCCATGACTTTTTTGCTATTCAACGGCTAATTCGAAACGCTACTTAGAAATGCAATAATCCACCATCGCCAGTGGAACCTTGTACGAACAGTACTCTTTTGTTCGAGTGCAGATCCCTGGTGCAGGGGGATGGGTGTACTGCATGGAGAACAGTACAAAGGGACAAAGAGAGGGAACGGGAGAGATAAGCACCATATGTTCTTATCTCATTTTGTTGGGGAAGCTACTTTTCAATCACATCTTTTCTGCCATAGATTACGTCCTGTTGATGCCTGAATAGAATTCTTATCAATGCTAATGGAATATCCATGATGGAACATGACCCCTTTCCCTTCCCCTCATAATCTAGAGTGTAGGATTGGAGTGAACAATGAATCAGTTATAATTTGAATCGATGAAGGTTTAAGATGTTTATGAAATGGGTTTGTTTAGATGAAGTAAAAGTTCCTAAGTGTATTTTTTTGCTTTGCTTAACCCTCCAAGTGGTTTCGATGAGATGTCTTGACCATCAAAATCTGATCGATTCTGCTAATGACGAGATACCTTGTAATCGAGATAAATCGTCAACAAAATATTGCCGATGTTTTGACGATGTCGAGATCAAGATCTGGTCAATTTTCTTCTAATGACGAGATTGTTTGTCCAACAAGATCTGGTCAGTTTTCTTCTAATGACGAGATTGTTTGCCCAACAAGATCTGGTCAGTTTTCTTCTAATGACGAGATTGTTTGTCCAACAAGATCTGGTCAGTTTTCTTCTAATGACGAGATTGTTTGCCCAACAAGATCTGGTCAGCTTTCTTCTAATGACGAGATTGTTTGCCCAACAAGATCTGGTCAGCTTTCTTCTAATGGCGAGATTGTTTGCCCAACAAGATCTGGTCAGTTTTCTTCTAATAACGAGATTGTTTGCCCAACAAGATCTAGTCAGTTTTCTTCTAATGACGAGATTGTTTGCCCAACAAGATCTGGTCAGTTTTCTTCTAATGACGAGATTGTTTGCCCAACAAGATCTGGTCAGTTTTCTTCTAATGACGAGATTGTTTGCCCAACAAGATCTGGTCAGTTTTGAATAATGACGAGATACCACGTCTAGAGAACCATCTGGATGGTTGAAGATTTTTATGGGATGTTTATTCAGATGACGTACAAAAACAATCCTAATAATTCTAAGAGGGTTTTTTCTTTTGTTTAATATCTGTCTACGGCTCAAATGCACTTAAGACGTTTAAACCTCCTGATGGTTGTCTCCACGAGGTATTTTGTCATTAGCAAAACCATTAGCAGATTTTGATGAACGAGATATCTCGTCGTTAGAAAAATTGGTTGTATCTTGATGGACGAGATATCTCGTCGAATCCTCTCGGAGGATTAAACTGTTACATAATTGATAATTTAATGTCAAGATTTTTTATTATAAATGTGTAACTCTAATAACGTATGTTTGAGAAAATGATAGTCTGTCGGATTTCAAATTACCAACTTTTTCAATGATGGCGATTTTTAGTGTAAAAACAAGCAAACCAGATAGTTTGCAAAGATTCTACTTCTGATCAAATGCTTTCGCACGATACATATCGAGGTAACTTAAATTATAGTTCATCACCGTTTTAACGATGTTGAGCGTTTAATTTAATTGGTGTTGTCCAATCAATTGTCAAAAACAATTTGAAATTCATTCAGGGGAAATTTTATAAGCGTAGTTCTAACATTGCATTCGAAAGCAAGTCAAGTGACGTCACGTTCGGACTACGCACAGGAAGAACGTTCCACCTCACAAGTACTAAATCCTACAATTAGTTTGACAGAAAAAGTCTAGCATACTGATACATTTCCTATAGAAGTTCAAACCGGTATTTACTGATTTTTAGTTCTAGTGTTTTCCTTAGTGAGGGGCACTGACTAGAAGTGAATGTACTAGAACATATACATCGGATACCAGTTTCGTACTACAGCATTCAAGGAAACAAATTTCAAATTCGTAAAGGGGTATAAAGTAAAACACTTAAGGTATTTTGTGTACTGTATACAGGAATATCATGATAGTATCTTTTACGGTGACATGTACTTGATACCTACTTTTATTCAGTAAGTATATCTTCGACGCCTAATAGGGAACACTGCAATGTTTCAACGTTCAGTTTTCAAAATCTACCGGAATTTTTATGAAATGTTTCTGTATTAGAAGGGGGGGTATTTCAATTAACGTCACACTGGAGCAACACAACGGGCTATTGGTGGCGGTCCGGGATCAATCCCAAAGGGAAAGAACCGAGGACAACACCACGTAATTTTGAACCACGGTCAGATGACGAGGCAACACCTGAGCTGGCACCCCACTCTCCAAACTTCCACACCACGCCAACCTGTATTAGAAGGTACCCATATTCTATGGGTACCTTTCTCTAACACAGAAACAGGCCCGTGGTAGTCTAGTTGGTAGAGTCTCGGATTACGCAGGGACTTGTGTGCGTTAAATTTGTCGTGGCCTCAAATTGGCGTGGTGTGGAAGTTTGGGAAGTGGGGTACCAGCTCAGGTGTTGACCTAATCATCCGACTGTAATTCAAAATTCCGAGGTGTTGGCCTCTGATCTTTACATTCCGGATTGATCCTGGACCGTCACCAACATCCAATGTGTCGCTCCAGTACGACGTAAGCTCAACTACCTACTACATGATGTTTTACAAAATTTATATCGTTGACTGTTAAATAAGGTATTTAGGACACATGAATTATTTATTATCGTTTTTCACAGTTTGAACTGAGAACGTCTTTAAACTCACTGCGGTAGAATCAACGTTTAGATCTTACAAACCATACGCAAATGATGTTATAGACTTAAAATCATACACAAGTTTTGCATTCATGTCCATGTTGCAAAACTTGCATGGCTGTCCTTTTGATGACTGTCCTTTTACATGACTGTCATTTTGAAGTGAAAACTTCAGCCCAGTTGGAGGAGTAACAGATTAGCGACAGGAGGGTGCGAGTTCGAATCCAACCAAAGACAATCTCGTACAAAGGGGCTGGTGTAAATTAAATATGTCATGACGTTAAATGTCTTAGCGTTGACGTGGTGAGAACTTTGGAGAGTGGGGTGCCGGCTCAGGTGTGACCTCGTCATCTGACCATGGTTCAAAATTACGTGGTGTTGTCTTTCCTTTCGTCTTTGATCCCGGATTGTCGCCAATAGCCCGCTGTATTGTTCCAGTGTGACGTTAATTAAAATACCTACCTACCTTCAGCACTTTCAGGCTTAGAGACGAATTGTGTTAATTTTCTGTGGAATCGTGATGCTGTTATGTGAGCTACATGATCTGATAACTTTTTTGATACGAAATTGTGAATGAAAATTATTTTTTATTCCAATACTAAAATAACGGGAGTTCAAAGTAAATGCAGTTTTGGGAACATATACATATTTTAATAAATAGTTATGTTCCCAATAATAATTGAATAATAGTTGAATTAATAAACAGCTGAATTTGCATCTCTCGCACTTGGAGCAACACAACGTGCTATAAGCCAAGGTCCGGGATCAATGCCAAAGGCAAAGATCCAATGTCAACATCTCGTAAATTTGAACGACGGTGGGATGACGAGGTCAACACCTGAGCTGGCACCCCACTGTCAAAACTTCCACAACCCGTCAACGTGAGGATATTTGAGCTACGTCAGATTAAACGTGCACCAGCCGAAACGTAGACGACGGTCTTTATCTGAATCGAGTTTCAGGAGTCGCGGTAGCCCAGTTGGAAGAGTAACGGATCAGCAATCAAATGGTTGCGAGTTCGAAACTCAGTCCAACTAAAGACCATCGCGTATTCGGGGCCTCAAATGTCCTCACGTTGGCGTGGTGGGGGAAGTTCGAAGCGTGGGGTGCCAGCTCAGGTGCTGACCTCGTCATTTGAACGTCATTCATAGTTACGAGGTGTTGTCCTCAGATTTCTGCCTTCCGGATCGATCCCGGATCGTAGCCAATAGCCCGATATGATGCTCCAGTGCGACGTAAATTAACTACTTATGTACCTACCTTCAATGGAGTTTCGAACTCGCAACGCTCCGATTGCTAATCCAGCGGCCCCTGAAACTCGATTCAAACAAAGACCGTTGTGTATGTGTGGGGGCTGGCGCACGCTAAATCTGACGTGGATGAAATATCCTCACTGGCGTGGTGTTGAAGTTTTGAGAGTGCCAGGATTGCTGTGGCGACTGTGAACCGGGCTACAACAGCTACCCCTATACTACAAGAAAGTAATCCTTTGCAATGATAACTCTTAAACTCTTATACTACAATATCTAACCATTTTTGCATTAAAAGGACATAAATTTCGTTATTAGTAAAAAATAAACGCAAAGAAAGCATAAAAGCACAAATGAATATTTTATTTTACATTAACCTTGAGAAAATTGATGGAGAAAAACGAATTCCCCAAATCCCATAAAGCATGACCACGCATTTTCTTCTGTCCTTTTCACGTGTAAACGGAGATTAATTGTGGTTAATGGGGTTTAAAGAGACCCGGTCAACTTTTGGCAGAAGACCTCATAAAAAGGTCGACTTTTGAAAAATTGAAACCCATGGAACGGGGGCGGGTCGGATGGAACACTTCTTGCCAGAAGTGCGTCGAATGCGGCGGCCCACCCCTCTCCGTTACGTCACCCGATCGATCGTTTGCATCGCCGCCCTTCCCCCCTTTCGGAAAAGCCAGAGCATCGTTTGAAGTCCGGAGAGTAGCCGAGTTCAGATCGGAAATTGTTGGTGGAGCGAAACGCGTGGAGTTGAGTTATTCCGTGGCTTGGTGATGTGAAATCTTCTCTGGACTTGATTTTCAGCGCATCAGGTTTTAGGATGATCTGCAGGATGTGGATTATTGTCACTGTTCTCGTCTTGGCGGTGATCGGAAAAGATGGTGAGTTTTGTTGGCCTTTCTTTCCCTTCTCCCGTTTCGGTTACGGTTAGGAAAAGTTTGGGTAGTTTTCGGTTCGGGACTCGTTTTAGTTTAGAAAATGTATTTGATCAAATCTTTGGTTCTGTTTGGAAACTTGTAATGCTGTTTTGCTTACAATACTAATGGTTTGATTGAATTATATAGTATATCCGTATTATTAAACCAATATTAACCGTGTTATATAATTTTCTCATTTGGTATTGTCATTTTTATTTCAAAATGAAAACTAATGACGGAATCGTGAACTTAAGAACTTTTATTCGTGGCAAAAATTATTTGGCTTAAAATGAAATATTTGTGATCAAATTTGAAATATATTGCATTACTTAACTCTTAATTAGTCTTATATTTAGTGTTTAATAACTTAGCTCAAAAGGAAAACTAAGAAATTTTATTTTTAATTTTATTGGAAAGAAATTAGAAAGTACTGATATTTTTTACACAATTAGGGCGATTAAATAGAATAATGTTTTAACATTTCTTTATGCCCTTTTTATTCAATCTATCACACATGAATGGTTAAATGACTTCGAATCTGGAACTTAAAAAACTTTCTACTCCAAAAGTGCAGTAAAATTAATTTAATGTTATGGAATTTTTTCTATGAAATTTCTAATTTATTTCAAATGAAGACGAGAAATTGCTTAAGAATCGAAATGCAAAAGTTTAAACTGTTATAATTAGAATTTATGATGATTAAATTAATTTAGATGTTTTATTATTTGATACGAAATGGTTTTTTAATTTTTTGATGTGAATTTTTTGGTGATTAAATTTATTGATATATTCTTTTATTTGGCACTTCCTGTGTCTTTTTATTTCGC
This sequence comes from Meta bourneti, assembly GCA_933210815.1. Classification (NCBI taxonomy): domain Eukaryota; kingdom Metazoa; phylum Arthropoda; class Arachnida; order Araneae; family Tetragnathidae; genus Meta; species Meta bourneti. Next base: position 77,165,529 of record OW119928.1, read on the forward strand.
ATTCACTTAATTATTTCAAAGTGAAATCAAAGGATGTCTACGATCGCAACTTTAGAATTTTTTTCAAAACTTTCGAAAAATTAATTTGTTGTAAATATAACTTTTATTATCAAATTTAGAAAATATCCTCCTTTACTTCCCATTTCTCCTTTTCTTTACTCTACATTTTCCTTTTTTAATTGTTTTCGATATTAGTTTTAATTATTTTAAATAAAACTAAAAATTAGTTAGAAATTCTAAACGTTAGAAATTTTAGTTCGAAGTGGCAAAAAATAACTTGCCATAAAATGATTTTTGCGGATTAAATTAAAAATATTTTATTTAACTCTATGTCCTTTTATTTAGTTTATTACCAAATTAAAACTTAATATTACTAGGAAATCGAAGCTTGCAAATACTATTCGAAGTGCTGAGAAATTGGCTCAAACCTTTTTGATGCTCAAATTTGGTAGATATTTTATTTGACGTTTCTATTTTTTAATTTGTTTATTTAGTTTTTCTCACTTGAAAACTTAGTCAAACTTAAAATAACTTTTTATTTAAAGTTCCGAAAAATTAGTTGAAAATGCAACTTTAAAACTGTCTCTCTGTCGCAAATTAATTTACATTTGGAAATCAATTGTTCATGGTTTTATAATTGAAAATATGACATTAACGGTGTGCTGATTTTATTTTGAAAACTTAACATATCCGTTCAATTCTAATATTTTAAAACCTGATGAACAGTTCAAATTAATTCTTGATTGAATGAATATTTTCTACGCTATGACAGATTCAGATTGTTTTACAATGCTAATCAAAATATTTTAGAAATCAATTTAAGAAAATTTAAAATTCTGTGAAAGTTAATCTTTACAGGAAGAATATTTTTTAATCATACCTAAAGTTGTTATAAAGACAAAGCGAACTTCTTTTCCAATGCTAGCTTATGGATCGTATGATCCTTCAAGTACTAATCTGCGAGAAAATGGCAGTCTCAGCGTTACCTCGGGGAATAATGGAAGGAGGCTAACTAAACAATAATTTTCAAATTTCATCTTCACACACATGGAAGAAAGCATTAAGAAGATACAAAGCATGGGCATACTTCATTTTACCACAGAATTATTTCGTTTGTTCGAAAGTTCATTATTTTAAATATCAATGTTCTCCGTGACGTAAAATATAGGGGCACAGTGAAATTATATAAGAAGATTCTTCCAAAATATATTAGTTTGAATCCACTTCCCAATATTTAAAATACAATAAATGTTCATTTACGGGATGATAGTCTTGTTCAAAATATAGGAAATCTAACTTTTTATTTACGTTGAAAAAACTAAAATTGTAGGAACAGATTTCTTATGGTTGGTTTTAGCTTTTAAGACAGAACAAAAACTTACTCATTGAATTTTTTAATGGAAGTTGTCAAGGCGATTTTGAAAATAATTCAAAAACCTGTCTTTCAAAATCATGGTCAGATTACTATTAACCCTTAATATTTTTTAAACTTAATATTAATATTTTGATTATAGAAACTATCACTTGTTCTCTCATATTTGTTTCATTTCATTATTTACATCACAAAAATATGATCGAAAGCAATGCCATTTTATTTTAATTCTATTTTATTTATATTTTTATTTGTTGAATCTATTAACCGTTCTATGAAAAGCATTCTAATTGAAACAAAAATTTTACCTCTTCGTATCATTGTTATATGATCAGCATCTTTAGTTCAAACAAAATTCTTGTGAATATGTAAATCGGTTAATTCTTTCAAAATTACTCGAATAACTATATCCATCTTGAAATAACTTCTTTTTCGCTCATACTTTTTATTCTGATGTCGTGATAAGGCGGAAGTAAGAGGTAAACTTTCAGTGACAAGGACCGACGAATGTTTTACAATCGCATCATGCTAATTTGTGGGCTGGCATTTATCCAAAAGGCAAAGGTGAAAACACTAAGCTCCTACGCAAAACTCCGGCAAACTACGAAAAACGAATATGACAGTTTTGGCCATGTTCCCATTGAAAATATGCATAAGAACGTTGTAACTTGCTTCGGGTATTTAGTGGCTATCTATAGGTATACTTTCTACCGTAGGTACTTTAAAGTATTTTCAAAATATCTTTTCCCATTTTCATAACTAAAATTTATGTGAAATTAAACTACGCATATGTTTTGCTGCAAACGTAAGTGAGTGTATTTTATCGACGAGTAATATACAGATCGCTGAGATCAAGCACAAAAGTCTAAATTTATATGCACTTCCACCTTATAATGACAAGTTTAAGAAAAAGATATTTAATTTTCTAGAAAATGTAATTATTTAATGATCAACCGATTCAATATTTTTTTTGAATTTAAGAATGCTGATAATACTACTTTGATATCAAATGAATAGAAATTTTTAAAAATCTTTGAATAATAAAAATTTATAAAAAATCTTAGAACTCGCAAGAGCACGATAAAAGACAGAAAGTTTGACCATCGATGTTGGGATATTTGAAGTAGTTTTCACTCAAATGCTAAATTCGGTTTGTTTATTTTAATTATTGATAGCTTTTGCGTTCGTATGGTGTCTAGATTTTATATCACCATGAACGGAACAAGACCCGGTGCACACATCCGATTTTTAATAAATCCCTTAATGAAATCTCTTGTAAAGGATACAATTAAACCAGTTACAAATTGTTATCTGGAGTTCGTATTCTTTTGCGTCCAGTATTTTATTCTTGCCTCTTCATTTCGTTTATTTAGGAAATAGAGTGCAAGTGCCCAATTCAATTAATAATCTATTCGTATTCCAATTCGTATTCACATTCGATTCATATTCTTCTTTGTGTTTTTTAAACTTGAAGAACAACTTAAAAAATATGATTAATTTATGTAAAATAATACGCCACATTTACTATAAAAATAACGGATGTGTGCACCGCTCAATAGAGAACAAGGTACCGAGAGACCGGAGTAGAATGCGCGACTACCATGCGGCGACGTGAACTGCGGCACAAATTACACGCAAGATGGAATATGTCGCCGCAACGTCACCAGAGGTAAGTATGCATATACTATCTCATCTCCTGTATCTCAGACCTTACTTATGGTGCGCAGCTGCACCGCACGTTTAAAAATAGGATGCACCGGGCCTAAGCTGTACCAGTCCTGAACGAGCGGCATTTTTTCCCAATCGGCCGGCTGAAATAAAAGGCTGGAATTTTTTACTTTCATTATCGACTTTAGAGTTATAAAAGAACAATGAACGAGCCCTCCTTTAGGAGGTGCTGGGTCTGCAGACATTATTAAAGAAATTATGACTTGAAATTCTGTGAAATAAAATAAATACAGTAAAGCATTTAATTTTAAAATACATATTCCGTGTTTTCGAATTGTTTGCAATATAATGTTCGGCATTCATTCTGAGATAAATTTACAGTGTTTCAAGAACTACCTTTTTGTAGCGAAAGTCACTTTGTAGTGTAAGCACGTATGATCAAGTTAAATTGACCTCAAATATAAATTTTAACAACTTCGGAAAACAGACTGCAGGCTATAGCATAGAACCTTTAATCACTTCCTGGACCCCTTATAGATCTCGGTCACCCGGTGGGGTCTCTAGCGAAACCACTCACGACAAAAAATTAATTTTTAGAAATACGTTTTAGTCACGACAGAGAATTTCAAAAACGTTTTCTTTAATAAAAAACTTGTCTTCCAATGGAAAATTCTAATTTAAAATTACCAAAGACTAACTAAAATTATTTCATTATTGAATCCGTATAATATGGTTAAATTATGCCTCTTACTATTAAATTTGCTGATGTCCCCTAAACTAAAAACTTAATCGAACATATAGCTTCTCGAAACTTCAGCTACCTGTAATCCAATGCAACGTCCTTAATTTTCGTACACCATCATATTTTTTTAATTCCTTCCAGGTTGTTTTAAATTAAACATCACCTGCAAGAATCATCCAAAACAACTGTCAGAGATAATAGTCTTGTCGACGACTTTCTATTTAAAATATTCATGTTCAATTATATGTTCCCTCTTATTTTTACACTGACGCTGCAAGCACAAATAAAAAGAAATCAATCGATGTTATAAATATTCCAGCTCTGTCGGTATTGGTATTCATCCATTCGATGATAATTTATTCATCAGTGTGCCCCGAAAACAATACAGGAAATTCCGTTTTTGGTCTTGCTTATAACAATTAAAGTTCTTTCAGAACATTTTTTTTAGTCCTGATTATACATTACGTTAGAAATAAAAATGGTGAAGAGCAATTTTCGTTGTTTTAATTCACAATTTTCTGTCTTAATAATGCAGACGATTATTTTTTCTCAACTGTGTGAACAATATTTCTTATTAAAAACGCTTTTTTAACGAGTTAAGAAAATTGTAGGTATAAAAAAATATCTCACAGCCTCACGCAAAGATGAAATATTTTCGTTCTTTAAGTTCTCACTTTTGTTCTTTTTCGGACAGATTATTTTATCATAACGGTTGAAGAATATTTTTACTAAAAACGTGTTTTCAACGGGCTTAGAAAATCGTTAAGCATCTGTTCTCATCTGTGTCATCTCACAGCTCATACAGAAATAACGTTTCTATTCTTGAAAGTCATACTTTTATTCCTCTATCAAACAGATGCTTATTTCTTAGTAACAGTATTAACAATATTTATTACGGGACTAGTCGTTTTGACGGGTTTGAAAAATTCTTAGACATCTAAAATGGATTCCGATTTTGTTCCTCTATCGAACAGACGATTATTTCTTCGCGACTGTATGAACAATATTTTTACTAAAAAGTCTTTAGTGGGATTAGAAAACTATTAAACATCTGTTAAAAATATCTTACATATCACTGATAAATAATGTCTCCGTTGTTTTAATTCATTATTTCTTCGTAATTTAGGATTAGTATTTTTACCAAAAGGGTCTTTTTTAACAGGCTTAGAATATTGTTGAGCATTTAAAAATACTTCACATTCACACAAAAGAAGTATTTGTTTTTGTATTCACAATTTAGTTCCGCTTTTGAACAGAATTATTTTTGTGTTCTATTTTCTACGACTATTATTTTTACTAAAAAGTCTTTAACGGGTTTAGAAAATAGTTAACTCCATTGGAATATCTCACAGATCGCACAGAAATAACATTTTCGGTCTTTATAATTCATACTTTTGTCAAAAATCATCCAGATGATTTTTTTCTTCGTAGCTGTGTGAACAATATTTTTACTGAGTAAGTCTTTTTAAAGGGTTTATAAAATATTAAGCATCGGGAAAGAGCGCACTAAAAATATACCATAAAAATATTTTCATCCCTTAAATTCTATTTTGTTCCTATATAGGACAGGCGATTTTTTTGTAACTGTGTAATCAATATTTTTATTAAAAAAGACTAATAACGAGTTTAGAAAATTGTTCAGCTTTTAAAAATATTTCACAGCTTTTTTTTGTCTTGCCTTTGAATCTAGAAGCGTCGTAGTTTTATGGAAGATAAAGTATTTTTAAGTATAGGGAAATTGCAGGTAATGACGTCATTCGTCCATTAGTGTAATGAAAATTAAGAATAACGGAAGATTATTTTTATTCTCAAGTCATTCTCTTGATTTTATTTCAGATTTCGGTTCTTTGAACAACTCGTTTGACTTTAAAAGCAGAAAAGAACATTTTAAGAGTATTAAAGAATGAAAAAGAGAAGAGTATTAAAGAATGAAAAAGAGAAGAGCATTATCGAACGGAAAATGCTTTGTTTTGAAATTAAGAAAATGTCTTCTGCCTAAAATATATTTATTATCAGCAATGAAGCATTTATTGATGTGTGTGTGTTAAAGAGTTTTTAACACTAATTCTTAAAGAAATGTGTCCAATTCTGTGCCCTTTGTTATAAAATAGGCATTGTTCATTTTGCAAGTTTTTGGTAATACATGGTTTAGTAATTTTTATTTCTTTAATTTTTAATGCAATGTAAAAAAAACACTTTCCAATGTTTTGATTCATTCATAATGTATTAGGAGGACATTAAGATTTTTCTATTAAATTTTTTTATCACATTGGAGTGATTCGTGGATATAATTCAAAATCAGCGAATTTGGACATTGGTCCTTTTTCTACTAAAGTGCAGAATTATTCTTCAATTTGTATATAAACCCTATAACATTGCAATTACATTCGTTTTGAAGGTTCGATTTCTCATACTACGGTAATTTTAAGATTTATTAAACAGATTCCGAACTACTGTGAACATTCATGTATAAGATTCGAATTCAGAGTGTGCTGTTTCGAGAGCAATAGAGCAAATTAAGTACTTGTATAAGGGAGAGTTCGTCCATATTAATGAAGGGCTCCGGTAGCCTAGTTGTTTGAGTCGCGGAGTTCGAAACTTTGTACAACCGAAGACCGTCAGGTATGTGGGGGCTGGAGCATGATAAATCTCTCGTTGCCTCAAATGGGCTAATTTGGCATGGTGTGGAAGTTGGAGAGTGGGGTTCCAGCTCAGGTATTGACCTACTATCAAGTATATGGGCATACACTCGCAATGGAAGATTTACTGGTGCAGAAAGAGGGAAGTGTACCCAAGAAGGAATCGAATTTGCGCCCCCTGCAACTAGCAGGTTGCTAGCATAGAGGAGAAAACCCACTGAGCTACCCAATTTCATGTAGGAAAATGATTATATATGTTTCACAAATAATTTTAAAAGCAATTGGTTGCTGTTTTCTTGAGTAGTGTTTCAAAGGATTCCGGTGTGCTTATATACTGAGCACGTTTAACATATGCCGATACCCTTTACATACTCGTCATCTGACCGTGGTTCAAAATTACGCAGTGTTGTCGTCGGATCTTTCCCTTCGGAATTGATCCCGGACCGCCTCTAATATCCCGTTGTGTTGCTCTAGTACGACGTTAATTAACTATCTATCTACCCTTAAAATATTAAATTGTTTTGCTTAGTTCAACGTCCTTCAAAACGTTTGGTCTGCGGCTTCTTTTTCTTAATGTAAATCACAACTGCTCTGTTGTACAGAAAGATATATTCAAATTAAATCCATTAATTTTTTACGGCAAATCTAATAAAAAAGTAAAATCGACAACTTCCGTGAAAAATAACATAATAAATCGCATTACATTTTTCGTCAGAAAGTCACCATAATTAAAAACGTATAATTTAAAAAATATTTTCTAATGCTATTTAATGGGATCGCACTTGCCCCAAGAACATATAATTTCATTCATGACTTTCTTTGGCAACTTCTGAGCAACTTCCCATATCGTCGCCATTAGCACACGCCATTAGCTCCAGTGTGGCGTAAATTCGACATTCATACGGGGTAACGCTGCTCACCATCGAAATCGCACGCGATGTTCGACCATCTTGCTACTCAGCCCCAGTTAGCAAGTCGAGCCACGTCGCCAACCTACTGTTGTCTTAGGTGGGTGACACACGAGGCGGTTTGTGCAGCCCCCTTTTTCTTCCTGACAGGGAAGAAAATCGGTTGAACCCCTCGGAACGCGTCATCTAGGTCGCGAGTCAAAGAAAAGTGTCCTGAGTCACACTGTACAAAATCAATCTGACCCTAGCAATCTGCGAGTTGCAGCGGACGCAGGTTTGATCCCTGGGTGTATTTCTCTCTTCTGTGTCAGTAAAACTTTCACTGTGTGTGTCTATTACTCTTGATGTTGCATGTCTTGTGTCTGAAGCATAGACAAATATGGACAAACATTTAATTAGTTGTCGAACAGGACAGCCAATACAGTCCCAGAGAATGGCATATCCTCGTGCTCTCCTTTAATATAACACATACCTCGTCGCTAGTCGTGCTTTCGATTATATCATGACAATACAAAAGTGTTTATCAATGGCTCGTAGCATTTGTTCAAAAAAGCAGCCACAAGATGTGGATTATTTGCTTTTCAGTTATCCTGCATTTGATAATTCCTGAATGGGCCTTCAAAACGATTTGAGAAGATTGGGTAAAACATGGTCAGTGGAACTCTGTTTTTGCTGGATCTAATCTGCTTTTCTTTTCATTTGTTAAGCTCATCAAATCTTGTAATTTTAACTATATTTTCTGTTCCACTGTTTCTTTGATTAACCAACTTACTTCTGAAAGGCTCGGGCTGTAATTTTGTGGTGCACGAGGAGTTTGTTGTTTGCTCCATAAAAACAAAGAATGGCTCATAGCGCCTACTGATGATCCCTCATTGGATATCCACATAGATTCCAGATGCCCCAAAGTACAGAAATCTTTACAGTCCCAACAGGTCACGTTTAGCTAAACATCTCTACTGCCTAAAAATTCTACAGTGCCCATGCTGTCCCCTTGGCACTGTCCCACGAAATGGACAACTGCCATGAGTGACCAAATTTGTACTGCGCTCTCTAGGCGGGATCTCTGCTGCCGATACTATGAGGCTAGAGGACAAATGGGCAGCTATTTATCTTTATTTTCTTATCCTTTCTCGTTAATTTTCTGTCTTGTTTGTGAATTCTTTATCACTAACCTTAATATATTGTGCATTTTATTTCCATTAGAAAATTAAAACCTATGATATACTTCGGTACTAGTCAATCAGGTCACCCGTTGAACAAGCCTTAAGCCCCTTATAAATGGTTCTGACGAAATATATCGGCCATCAAGATCTGATCATTTCGCTAATGGCGAGATATCTCGTCATCAAGGTCTTGCCAATTTTTTTATGATGACGAGAACAAGATCTGGTCAGTTTTTCTAATGACGAGATACCTCGTCGAGGCAACCCTCCAGGAGGGTTAACTCTCCAAGCGGTACCTTGTCCATCAAGATCTAATTTTGCAAATGACGCGATATCTCGTCCATCAAGATCTGACCATTTCGCTAGTGGCGAGATATCTCGTCATCAAGGTCGTGCCAATTTTTTATGATGACGAGATCAAGATCTGGTCAGGTTTTCTAATGACGAGATACCTCGTCGAGGCAACCCCCAGGAGGGTTAACTCTCGAAGCGGTACCTCGTCCATCAAGATCTAACCAATTTTGCTAATGACGAGATATCTCGTCACCAAAAATGCCGATTCGATCCCGCATGATGAAGAAGTTGCAGTTTTTTTATGATGATGAGATCAAGATTAGGTCAGTTTTTCTACTGAAGAGTTATCACATCCATCAAGATCGGGTCAGCTAATGACGAAATCGAGACAACCACCAGGAGGGTTGAGCAGATTGGATAGTCTGGGTTATGAATAAATGTGTACGCCCATGTACAGACCAGCTACCATTAACAGCAATTGACACATCTACTACCCCCACTGAAATGGCACACCCGAAACAGGCTACAGCCACAACCCACATTAACAATTGCCCATGACGTTTTCTGCCTTAATGGCCTACTCCCTGTCCCATTTGCGCCCCATCATCGCTAAGCCCCGTGTCGTCTTTCTGTCGCAGCCCTCGGGCCTGTCGATTGAAGAGTTGATTTTATAAAATCAAATATGGCGCTATGACATCAAATCCCTCGCCGTCGGTTCTGTCCTTGTTTACCCGATCGATCGGAGTCTTCCCGTGAAGAGGGGGAGGAACTGTTGAGCAAGTAGATTCCTAAGCGGGTTCCTGAGTGTAAAAGTTCGACGGAGCGCCGAGTACTTTTTATGTCTTGGTAGAAATGAGAGGACTGGTGGTATGCTGTTAACTCTTTTGGAATAGTATATCGGGAAATTGTTGCTTATACAGAAGACTCACTTCATAGCGACCCATGAGTATTATTAGAGGTTTTACCAGAGAATATTCTTTGAACATACTTTCTAAACTTTCGAGTACTAAAGTTGCACAAATAAATCAGCAATTGTACTAGGTGAAATGTAATGCAATTTCTATTTTCTAATTCATAAAACAGCCCGGGCAACCGTGGCCCCCTCTCTCGTTCAACAGGTAGTTGTGTGATAACACTTTTATCCGGATGTTTAGTCAGTATTAGATCCTAGTATCATGCAACAGTCGTCAATACGCAAAGACCGAACTTGGAGATACTGACTTTAAGACTAGCACAGTATATGGTGTTAGTTCTTTTATCAGCTTATACACCACAACCTTTTGCGTTAACTTTCGAAATGAGATTAGAATTTGGGGCACACGCACTCTTAATTGAATTTTGAAATAGATTCTTTTATTTTAAAACAGAATGGAATATATAACACTATATATGAAATATATAACCTCTGGCATGACTCTCCTATGATACAATCCTGATGGGAAAGATCCAAGGACAATTAAATTTGATGAAGAAGAAACATTAATGAAAGTCAGTTTAATAATCTACTCTGGAATGTTAGATCATTCATATTCGATTATAATTTTTAAACACTCTCGAAATGAGTTTTGATCAGTAATATATTAAAAAATAATATTATGATAACATAGAATAGGAATTAACTTTCTATTTATTGTAGAAACTGTTCATAGCGATATCTGTTTTCTAGTATATATTAAACATTTTGAGAAATTCATTGGAAGGTATATACTCACTTCCAAATGAGGTAAAACTCATTTCCCAATCAAGAAAGACTAATTCTGCCTTAAATATAAATATAAATATAATTCATACTTTAGAAACGAGGTAAGTAGGTTGTTGACTTTACATCGTACTCGTGCAACACAAGGACAATTGGTGAAGGTCCGGAATCAATCCTGAAAGGAAAGATCCAAGGAAAACACCTCGTAATTTCAAACACGGCCAGATGACGAGAATTTAATTGGGAAACGCTGCTCTAAAGCAAGAGCTGCTATGAATAAAATATCTCAAGAATATATTTTACCAAACGGTGCTTATTTAAAAGTAAAAATTCTAATTTATATTTTATCAGACAATAATTTTTCATTTGGAAGCAAAGATGTTGAATATAAGTAGCTGAGCTACTACAAGCTTCATTTGAATATAAGTAGACTGAGCATGCTGTTGAGAGGAGCGCTACAAAAAGTATGGCCACTTTCTGAACTAGTAGTCACGTGACTGCTATGTGAAAAATGGATTTGGTTGACCGATTTGGCATCTTTTCGTGCCGTTTTGCGATCATCATCAGGGTAGGTGTTTGAATGCGCATGCGAATAAATATTTCTTATGTTTAGCCAAAAGCTTTTGCGCTGAAATTACAATATTTTATCCGTTAAATCATCAGTAATTTATACCTAACTTTGAAAAAATTAATTTCTTTATTAGATTTTGGATGCTTAATATTACTTGTCTAAAATTTTTATAAATTTCAAATTGTTGTGAAGATAAAGATTTTAAACTCATAAATAGTTGCCTATAATTTATATATAAATAGCCATATACTAGCAATAAATAGCCTATAATTTAAATTTAATTTGATTCATCATAATTTGTTTCTTTAAAAAGTATAAAAAGTGACAATATATCAAATATCCTCATATAATAAATAGCAGCAAAATTTCAGGTTTCTAATTCATATTTTATAGGGTAAATAAGGGTTGAAGTAAATTGAAAAATGATGTTTCGCAATGACAGTTTCAATAAACATTTTCGAATGACTCTGATGCATAGTATTAAAAAATAGTGAAAAAATGGAAAAGATTCAAAGGTTACTTATAAAGCTTCAAAGTTAGAACCTACCACATAGTGAGAACCAATGACGGGTACCCGTTTATCATGCACATATAGCACTTTGACGCCTCATACAGTTGAAGTTATTAAGCTATTTTGCTCACGGTTAAACCTCTTGTTTAAAAAATATGGAAGTAAGTTAAACGTGTGTATATCTAAAATTTGAAATTTATCATAGCACAAAATGTTAATTACCCTTCCAAATTTCTATGACTAAGTTCTTCAAGTTTAATTCTAAGTTTCTGTGAAAACGTTCTGGGTAGATTTTTTATAGTAAATTTGTATCCATTTGAAATACAGTACTTAATATAAATACAAAAGACACATAATAAACTATAAGTTCTTGTAAACTTTCTTTATTGTCCCATTCATATTACATAACCGGCAAACTTTTCCACATGTATTAAGTACATCACATAGAAAACATTAAAAGTACTTCACTTAGAATGCTGAAGTAATTTTAACAAAATAGTACACATCTTCAATGTACTATTATCAGAAAATATGAAGCTTTATTTAAAGTTACACATTTCACATCAACACAAATACTACTGATAATAATCCATATTTAATGTGAATCCGATAACCATAGTTTTATTTAAAGTTACACATTTAATCAACACAAAATTACTCTGAATAGTTCGAGAGACAATGCCCTAAAATGTTTTGTTTATGGAAAAGTTATCACTAATTCAAGTCTTCAAAAATCTAATTTTTCTCAAAGAAAGAAATTTGTTTCAATAGTAAAAGAAATGTGTTTCAAAAGCATAGTGAAAATCATAGTGGATAGTTTAATATAACAGCATGTTTTGTGTATGCATATAGTTTTACCAAGTATTTTAATTTATTCAATATACTATCCTTTTAGAAGAAAGAATTAAAAAGTGCTCCTTTTTACCAGAAGGATTATTCGCCTAGGGATTTCATTTCACTGTCGAATGCATTTTATTGCTGCCACGCTTATTTTCCGAACAAAACAATATCAAAGACAGAAATGTATGTAGAAATTACTCGAGGCTATCTGGATTTTATACAATTTATCACAAGATTACAAAAGCGGAAGAAAGAAAAACAGATATGGTTTGGAATTGGGAAAGAATTACTTGTTATCGTTTGTTTTATTTATACTATATGAGAAGCGAAATCAGGATTGTCCATCAGATGTTTTTGAAAAGGACATTTTCCAGCTGCTCTTAATATTTAGAATTAGGAACGAAGTTGACTTTCGTTCTATATTTTTATACTACAATAATAAGTTGTATTGCATTTTCTCTTTTTGTTGGACATTCTCACTGCGTTTTATGTAAAAGAATGAATACTTATAATATATAGGCAACACTTATTCAATATTTATTCTCGCACTTCTATGGTTTTCCACTAAAAACAACATACTTAAAACATTTTCAGTAGAAAGTATATTAAGGAAAGAAGCCCTTTCAACGTACATAATAGTTTTGAATGATTAAAGTAAAATATTTTGCACATAGTGGGTCACAAAAGTTTTCGTCCACCTCAGTTTATAGTTTCATAAATTTTATAAGGCTGTCATTAAAATAACGGTTTAAAATATTACCACAGAGAAGCTCAGCTTTTCTATTTTAGCCTTCCATCAAAATAATTGAGCCTTATAAAATTTTAATATAATAGTAAAAATTGTGAGGTAGACGAATATTTTTGCCTGTATCTTCATACACTTTTATATTTTAAGACATCACAAAAAGTTATCAAAAGCTCATATCAATATGTTTTACATTTGTATACGGTCTGTGTATTGCTTTAAAGACATTTTAACTAATCAATTTCATAGTATACATAATACTTGTGTTTCAAACTTCCTCTTTTTTTATTTATTCGCAATCTCATTCTTCTACAGCTGAGTTCATACGAAACATTTTTCTTCAGTAAGAAATGAAATTTGAAACACATATTTAAGCCCATATTTATTCTATCATTTCATAACATTATTCGTCGTATAACATACTAAACAAAATAGTCATCTGAGTTGGCGTAAAATATCATCACCAAAACCGAGAACTATTCAACACAATTTTTTAAGTTCGATTTATTATTTTTATTGTTTCAAACCTTTATGAACACACAGTTTATAAAGGCAAACACCACACGAGTAACTTATTTTATTTTAGACATAATTTCGGATATATAATTGCATTACATACAAAGCTAGGAAATGTTTCATTATAGAATGGGAAATGTATATCAATTCCAACGTCAGAAAATCTATTTTTATTATACCAGCAAACATTAAAAGATACTAACACTATTATAAACATAAAGAATTACTTTTATAAATGTAAATTGTTTACATGTGAAACGTAATGTTTCCACTTTTAATAAATCTGGAATTACATCCCTATGCACAGGATAGAATCATTTTGAGTTTTAATTTTCAATGTATTTGCTACGGAAAAAAGGATACGCAACTATATGCGCGTGGAAGAAGAGAGTCTAATGATCACGTTACTACTAGTTTTCGTCACATGTGATCGTTGACACATAAAAAGGTTACCATAGCTCAATCTAGTTTTATATCTCCTCTATAAAAGTACAAATTTGATACATTGTCGTCTTTTTTCGTAGAACCCAAATGCATGTTTTCGTGATGATTAGAAATTCATTGTCATGTTCAATGTGTTTAAAATATATATAAAACTATATCAAAAAGCTTATACTTCTTATTTTTTGTCCTAAAAACTAATAGTTAATCTTTAAACATCTGTACAGTAAAACAATTGCTTTGTCAAACAATAAGTTTTTGCTCTAAGTCAACGATTTTTCCGAACTATTTGTATTAATGTTTAATTTCCTTAGTTTCAGAATTAAATCTATGTACTTATCTTTATTGATATTCTTTTCCTATGTGACAACACAAGGAGATAAAAACAAGGAATCAGTAGATGTTCCACAAAAGTGTCGAACCAAAAAAATTCTTGGGATGTGTTAATGGGATATTAACAATGTTCAAATAAAAATTATTAACTTTTACCACGCTTTCCTTCCAAAGAGAATACATGCACGCAAGAACCTTTAGATCTTTCGAACACGGATATAGTATTCCAGTTAAAAGTGTTTCATTCCCGATGAATGAACTCTTAAGAAAAATTCTCTCGCGAGAAACTTCGCGTGAGAAAGGAGCGAAACCAGTAAACGGCACCGTCCATCTCTATTTGGCTAAGTGTGTCGAAGACCCCCAGTCGTGTGTTGCGGCCTATTGCACACCCGTGCCACGCAATGTTGCGTGCCGATGTACATAACAGAGGGTATTCCATTTCCACTAATTTGTACTACTTTCAGGTAGCCCCCAGGAACCGTGTCGTTGTGTAGACAAAGGCGGCGTAGTGTATTGTTGATGTTTGTGTTGTGAGCGAAGGTTAATATCAAGGTTGTTAATATGTAGATAGGGAATCGGTTCAGTAACTAATGGTTCTGAACGTTTTGTAACCATGTGATATGAAAAGGTTGTAAGTAGAGGTCAACATTATGAGGGTGATCTACTACCGTGGTGTTATGTAATGTTGATGTTTGTGTTGTGAGAGTAGGTTAATATCAAGCTTGTCAAAATGTGGATGGGGAATCGGTAATTAACGGTTCTGAACGTTTTGTGCCACGTGATATGAAAAGGTTCGGGGCACAGCTAAGGGGGATTGAGGGTGGTCTACTAGGAGCTTGACTAAGCTTGTAGGCTCACTTAAGTCAACTACTTTTAGAATATTTGCAAACTTTATTATTATATTTATTAAGCCCTGCAAACTATAATATTAGTAAATCTATTTTTAACTTTGTACTGGTAAACGATGATATTGTGAATGTATCTTTTTATTCTGCACACGCAAGCTGTAACCATGATATGGAATGTCATAAAAAATTCATTTAGAATTTAGAAGAATTCGAGATGGAGAGAAAAAAGTTGATGAATGTTCTTTGTGATGAACGTCTTTAGTTTTCTTAATAAATGCTTAACTTTTTAATAAGCGTTCGTCTCTATGTATGCAACTGAAAAGCTTATCTACAGCTACTTAGTGCAATCGTACTGATATTCTGATAATCCAAAAAGGGAATCGAGTGAGTTTTCGTCTCCGAGGTAAAATCAGACTCAGATCACCATGCAAGGTCCCGACACCTCCATGCAAGAAGTACTGATTGATAGATCTGGCGAGGCGTCAAATATGAATAGATGGGAAGTTGAAGAGAGTGGTACACCAACTAGTCTCTGGTATTAGGTATCGCTGATTCAGGGAACGCTGTTATCACAATGATTCTACGGAGCCCTGGATAACTTCGGACGACTTAACTTCTGGGGCTGTAGAAGTCGCTCTTCGCCAATCACATCACCTCAGTATTTCCAAGATCTCTGCTCCCGAGAAATTCCAAGTTTCTGCCCATTGCCGGTTGCTCCACCTCCAATCAAATCCGACTTAATACACCAATGACAGCATGCCCATTCATCCCATATTCAATCAATGTGGCTGCTTGATCCCTCCCAATTTTTTTATGTTCACAATGATGTAAGTCGTTCCATTCGGTATTGGTTATTGCTTTTATGAGTTGTTCAATTTTGAATTCTTCTCGCAATGGTCGTTGTTGTCGTGTCCATTTCTGAGTCGTCACTGTGTGCATTTTGAACAGCTTCATCGATGTTGATTATTTTCTCGCTGTTCTTCAGGATGGTAATCGATGGTTTGCTACTGTTGCAGGGCGGCTTAATATATGATTAAGTGTGAGTTCAACACTCTGGCAGTTGTTACAATGTCTATACTGTTAATTTTCATGCCTTTAAAATGCCCTGTTCTCAGTTTGAATATTGTGGTGCTGCTTTTCTATCAGTGTTAATTTCACAAATATGTTGCTTCATTTTAACTTTTTGTGATTGATTCAGTACACATAATCCGACTTGTATGCTTGATCTCAAGTATCGACTTATAAATCGCCGTCAAGGAATGGATACACAAAGAAACCTTTTTACTGACACAGAAGAAAGGATATACACATAGCAGGAAACAAAGGAAAAACATAGACAGGAATCGAACCTGGCAGGAATTGAACCTGCGCCGTCTACAACTCGAAGGTTGCTAGCGCAGTGGATACTGAACCACGATGGTCCCAATATTTAGTGATATGAGTTTGAATTTTACCAAAGTATTAGCATCAGTAAGAGTTACTGGGGTTTATTCAGCATTTAATTCTCTGACTTCCTTTAACCAATTGTCACGCTATGGTGACATGCGATTGAAAATTGACAATGAGTACGCCCACTAAATGCATATTTTCTCATTGGAAGAGCAACGGATTAGCAACCGGGGGGTTTCGAGTTCCAAACTCAACCCAACTAAAGAACGCTGCATACACGGCGGTTGGTGCACGTTAAATCTGTCGTAGTCTCAAGTGTCTTCCCGTTGGCGTGGCGTGGAAATTTGTTAAGTGGGGTGCCAGCTCAAATATTGTTTTCGTCATCAAAATTACGAGGCGTTTCTTTCCCTTCGGGATTGATTCCGGGCCGTTGCCAATAGTCCGCTGTGTTGCTCCAGTGTGACGTTAACTAACTTCCTTCCTACCTACCAACTCTATCTCCTCACTGCACCACCGCGGATTCGTCTTCTCGTGATCTGTTTGCGAGCATTCTCCAAACACTGGATTCTTATCTGCACAACCAGATGATTGGGACGAACGTCCCTATCTGGTTACGTTATATATTACAGTTCACTAGTGAGATTTGCAGAAGAAAACTTTACTCGAAGAGATGAATCAAAGAGGTGAATCCTTAATGGTCTGGTCGACCTGTTCGGATCCGAGGGAACTATTAATATTACTTGGGTAAAAGAAAGAAGAAACTCTTATGCTTATAAGGATGTGCTTGGAGCAGATCCGCTTCCCATGGGCCTAGTTATTGTGGTAGTAGATGGATTTTTGCGTTAGACAATGTATCAATCTATTCCTCTCATTCAGCTGAGGACAGGTTTGAGATAAATGAGGTTTCCCCAAATTAAGTTTCCTGTCAATAGTTTTGATTTATACCGCATTGGGAACTTATGGGGTATTCGGTGAGTAATGTACTATAACGGCAACTCTACTCACTGAACTGAATGGGGTTGAACTTTCACGAATGGAAAAGAACCTCGAAATGTAACAGAAAGTCTTGTAGATGTGCCTAAAACATTTGTAAATGTGTTTTAAAATCGTGCAAATTCCATGAAATGTCTGTTGTTATATTAATGTTTTGATAGTTTAAGTCTTTTAACTTATTTTTCCCTTGAACAACCTATGCAAGTTGAAATTTCCCTATCCCAAACTAAAAATAATAACACTCTGGTTTCACCCTCCAAGAGGTTTCGATTAAATGTCTCGTCTATCAAGATCTGACTAATCTTAGCTAACGAAGAGATATCTCGTCATCAAGAATGCCAATTGAATGCAGAATGATGATGAAGATATTGCCTTCTTGTTATGGGGATGAGATGAAGATCAAGTCAGTTTTTCTAATGACGAGATATCACATCCATAAATATCTGGTCAGTTTTGCTAATGAAGAGATACCTCGTCTTTACAACTATCAGAGGGTTAAACCTCGGCAGATTTTGCCTACATAAGGAGTCAATCATTAAAAAGCATCGCACACCCACGTCGAATTTTCTAATGAAATAGTACTAGGAAGTATTTTAATTAACGTCGAAATAGAGCAACACAGCGGGCTATTGGCGAGGATCCGGGATCACTGGACCCAAAGTCATACAATGTCAAGTAATGGTAGGTAGTTGAATTAAAGTCGCACTGTAGTAACACAACTCTATTGGTGGCGATAAGGGACCAATCTCGAAGGGAAAGTCCGAAGACAACACCACGTAATTTTGAGTCACGGTCAGATGACGAGGTCACACCTGAGTTGGCACCCCACTCTCCAAACTTCCACACCATGTCAACGAGAGGATATTTGAGGCCTCGACAGATTTAATGAGCACTAGCCCCCTTTGTACACGACGGTGTTTGGTTGGATTCGAACTCACAACCCTCTGGTTGCTAATCCGTCACTCTTGCAACTGGGATACCGCCGCCTTCTCTAATGAAATAGGCGGAGTATGTGTGGCCAGCTTCATGTTATTTCCCTCGATCGCTGAATTTGAAGATCTGTCACGTGATGATGGGAGAAATCACTAATCAATGTAGTCTAATGTCCACGCGAATCATTGAATCCCATTGTAAAATAGCCATTTGACAGAGCATAATCGCTCTCTTGTTTTTTACGACTGTCCGCCGTTGATTCTACTTTAGGACTCAAGTTCCTTCAAATTTCTTAAATGGACTGTATTGCGAAAGAGTGCATGCAGAAGCTACATTGGAATCAAAACTACATTTAAAAACAAGACATTTATTACAATTGTATATTTACATGACATCAACCATTGAACTGACGAATTCTATTATGAAACTTTGTCGTTTTGCAAATCAGAATTCCAATTCCGGTTAAAGTTAAAATCAAAATACGTGTGAAAGTTGCGTGAACAATAAATATTGAAATGAAAATAAATCAACACATCAATCGCGAGTTCGAACTCGCACGCTCCAACACCGACATTTGGGTTGAATTTTGTTTTCACTAAAAGGTATTCATGAGAGAGTTTTACTCGAAAATATAACTTTTGGTAATGGATGTGTGCCCTCTGGAGAGTTGCACCCCGCAGTTTGCAGTGGTATAAACAGTGTCAAAGTGCACTACAGAACATTTCTTTTCCTACGTCAGAAATAGTTAATTTCCTACTGGCAGCCCAGTACAATTAATTGCCGGCTAAAAAGGTCGTCAACTAAGATGTGATCGTCAGATAAAAAGTGCAAGATAAAAAATGACTAAAATCCATAAAGTTCCCTGTCGAACAAAAGAGGCTGTCAGGAGAAGCATACACAGCAATGCTGTGTATGTTAAGACACATACACTTTTTAAGACACATACACAGCAATGCTGTGTATGTGTCTTAAAAAGTCGTGTCCAGTTAAAATTCGAAAATTTGCCGTAGCAGTATATCGTGGCAAATTAGGTGGAACAGGGTCAGACAAAAGCTTGCTCCATGCTTTGTCAGTGGCCTTAAGCTTTTAATGGTCGCAGACGGACTTATTTATCTTTCGTTCTACTAACCTGCAAGGACGGAGGTAAGGGTCGTACGGCTGGGTTTGAAGACAACCATTTTTATCTAGCTTGCCTGCGTGCTAATTGCCTGGTATATCACAATGGCTTGGTATCCATTGGAAGGGCAATGATCTAACCAGAGTTCAAGATGTCACTGGCAAACGAGCTATGGTCAAGCGAACGCTATGAGGTTGTTTATAGGAGAATAAGGCCAAGATTACCGCCTGTGAGTCAACCTGAATGACTGCTTTGTTATAAGAAGTGATGGAAAAAAAAGTCTAGAAACGGCATGGGCTATGGCTTCAATTTCAGCCTCAAAATTTGTGGCTTGTTGACCAATTGCGACAGAACCCTCGAAACTGCCCTCGCAGAAGAATCCGGATACAGAGTTCCCGTTCTGTCCAGAAAAGCTATCAGTGTACACATGGAGTCATTTATTGCTAGGATACCGAGTATAAATAGTTTCCAATGAATAGGCTTTCAGGGCAGAAGGGAGGTCTCATGTTTTTATCCTCGATTCCAATACAAAGATCAAAAGAAGGAAGTTGCAGACCCGAAGGAAGGTGACATAGCTTCAAAACTACAAAGTAGAAAACAACCCAATTCAATTAGGTTGTTTTCTAATGGAGCAATGGCCAAATCTGACCAAGCTGCACCAAGCAATATTTTTTCATTCAAATAAATAGAGATACAATCATGCAAAGAAAATTTTTACTGACACAGAATAGAATACTTAGAGTAGTTACAACAATTCAATTAGAAACAAGAATATCTCTAACTTTTTCCTCCCTCTATACGGAGCCCTTTATAATCAATTCAAAGAGCAGATACGGTTGATTTAAACCGGTGCGTGCGTGTTCATAAGAGCAAAACATATCGCAAAATTGTGTAACTCGACTGTAAACTTGCATCCTCGCCCAGTCTTTTAACGATGTGCGAAAAACGCCTCCACTCCGGGAAGCCGTTCCGATACGATATAATAAGCCCCTGTATCGATTTCCGATTTCTTTTACATTGAGTATTCCCTGGAACGAGAAAATAAAGACGGGGATTTAGGGGCTTGACTTTCGCACCGTATCGATTTTTTAAAATTTGTAATTGAGACAGCTGATTTTCAGTTTGTCTTAAAGGAATTTAAAGAAAGGAATGAATTAGTGTAAGGTATTGTGACAATATTTTCGTGTGATAAGAAAACATGTCTTTACATTTTCTTTTTGTTTTGATTATATACACATGTTTCAATGTAGCGCCGTAACAGTATATGTTTCACAATATCTGCAAATAAAATACCATAGATATATGAAATTCTTTCGGGTATTCTTCAAATAAAATTAGTCATTTTATTCTTAAAATATCTAATATTTTATACATGAATTAATACTACATAAAAGAGAAAAAGGACTTAATAATAGGCTTACGGATTTTTTTGTTATAGTCGTAACATTTTTAAGTAGGCTTATCAAATTGTTTTTTGTTCCAACCTTGACATTTTTAAATAGGTTTATCATATTTCTTTTTGCTCCAGCTAATACATTTTTAAGTAGGCTTACCATTTTTTTTATTCAAACTGATACATATTTAAGTACGTTTACCTTCTTTTTAAATTCAAACTGGAACACTTTAATAAATTATTATGATCAATGAACACTCTGGTCACAGGTTCGAACACTTTAAACCGTAGCTCTCGTTCTAATTTGCCCTAATATTAATTAATAAAACATTAACCCTCCTGTTTATTGTCTTGATATCTCGTCATTAGAAAATATTGATAAAATCTTGATGAATGAGATATTTTGTCATTAAAAGAAAACTGACCAGGATGTCATTCGCCCAATTAGTCAGATTTCGATGGACGAGATATCTCGTCTAAACCACTTGGAGGGTTAAGACAAATTTCAAAAGTATTAATTAAAAGATAAATAAAGTATTCAAGCAAAAGAGTTGCACATTTCTTTCGTTTCTATGTTCCAGAAGGAAGTTGAATCGCTGCATATATAAAATGATTCCAAAACAAGTATTTTTATTCAGTCGATCAATACTTAAAATAAAATTTTCTTCTCTTAAAAAAGAGTAGAAGGACAAAAATGCCATTTCGAAAAGTAGGTCGAATGAAATTGATGGCCAACATATTATCATCGAGTGTTTGTGGACATCATCTTGAGCTTTTAAAATTGCTTATATCTTCTCAAAGAAACTCTTAAGATTTAAACACATCCAAAGACATTAGAATCTTCTTAATAGTCACGTCTCGCTATTTTCATGCCTATTCACGATCTTAAATTAAGCATTTTCGAGGTTCTTTCGTCCATATATATAATGAAACACATCCCCCAAACAACAAAAAACCATCTCTTCTAAATCCTCGCAGTTTATGGTCAGGTTAATGACCCCCCTTTTCAGCATTTATAGACATCATTAAGCTTTTACGATTGCTTATATTATTCAAAAAAATTTTAGGTTTAAACTCATAAATAGACATTAGTATCCCCCTGCCTAATATCTCGTCTCACCATTTCCGTATCTATTCAATTAAGCTTTGGAAGGTATTTTGTTATCATGTAGCACTGCGAGTGTAGGTAGCGCAGGTTCAATTCCTGTAACTTACCTCGGGTGTATTTCTCTTTCATGTCAGTGAAAATTTCCTTGTGTGTGTTTGTCCATAACTTAATGTCGTCAAATTTGAGTTTGGAGCATGTCATTTCGTCATGAAACATAATTAACCAGTTATAATGAAACATTCATAGACAAAAAAGACAGTTGCCAGACCCTCAAAGTTAATGGACTGGTAAATATGATTCATTGCTTGAGCATTTCACGTTTACAGACATAATTCTAGAGCTTTTAAACCTCCTGGTGGTTGTCTCGACAAAGTATTTCATCATTAACGAAACTGACCAGATGCTGATGAATGAGGTTCTTGATATCGTCATCATCGAAAAATCGTCAATATCTTATTGACGAGATATCTCGTCATTGGCGAAGTTGCTCAGATCTTGATGGACGAAAAACCACTTGGAGAGTTAAGATTGCTTTTATCTATTTAACGAAATTCATCGAAATATATCGACAGTAATAGTTGCGTCCATTACCCTGTCTATTTTCATCAGGTGGACGCTAGTAATGGACGCTTAATAGTTTCCATTTCCCTGTCTATTCATCAGGGACATATTCAGAGTGGAGCATACCCCGAAATGTTATAGATGTAAAAGTAAATCTGGATGCTAGCTTAATCGATGAAAATCAAAGTTTAGATAAGCTTATAAGTGGAAAAATCGTGGACAAGTTTGAAAATATTCAAAATATACAGGGTGTTTAAAAAATATTTGACCAAATTGTAGGGGTTGGTAGAGCGCCCAAAATAAACATTTTTTCAAAGATGTTTCGGGAAATACCGCATTTAGGTGGTAGAGGGCGCTGTTTAAGTCGGTCGATAACATCGTTTCTGTGGCATAAGGCGTCATTCTCCGCTCGGATTTTCAACTGCAAGCTCCAAATTCGTGAAGCGATGCATGCCGTCGAAAATCCGAGCGGAGAATGAAGCCTTATGCCACAGAAACGATGTTATTGACTGACTTAAACAGTGCCTTCTACTACATAAACGTGGTATTTCCGGTAAATGCTTATTTTGGGCCCCCTTACAATTTGGTCAGGTATTTTGTCTCAGAGTTTTGTCCACTGCGTAGGTTCGATTCCTCCCAGGGTGTGTTTCTCTCTTCTGTGTCTGTAAAAGTTTCTTTGTGTGGGTGTCTGTCCGTTACTTGATATTGTCTCTTTTGTTGGGAGCAGTATGGCTGGATCTTGCTCTATAAAACCCAATCAAACAACCACTGCAGTTAATTTAATCAGGTAAATAGAAATTTCGCTTACCATACAGGTAAAACAAAACACGCAGATATGTCTGAAAACAGTCAAAACATCATTAACATAACGTTCATTTAGCATTATGACCTTTCAATTAGAATAGAAAACCGGAAGAGTAGATCCCTCTAAAAGTATTTTCAGAAAATGAGCCTGATATTCACAATCCAAAGCCAAGCTTTCGAAGTTCTTTCGTCATAATGAAATACATCCCCCAAACGACAAAAAAGCAGCTGCTAGACCCTCTCAGTTTATGGTCGAGTAAATGTCCCCTTATTCATTGCTTCCAGACAGGCTAATGCGTCCGCTCACTTCCGTTTTGTGCGTTATTTAGAAAGAATCCCCTGATGAGATATTTCAGCCTTTCTGGGAAGAACAGGGCCTAATCGAATCATGTTCAGTCATGGACTGAGTGGAGGTGAGATGTTTCCGGCCGCTGGTCTCTCGGAGATTTATGCGATTTTATTGTTTGGTCTGGATCTTTCTGGATATCTGGATGAATCTGGCAATGAGTTAAGGGTTGTGGTGGTGATTTATTGGTTACTAACACGGAGTAGTTGTGTGTGTGATGGTATCAGTTGTATAAACAAAAGAAGAAAGAGAGAAAAGCTTTGTCATTTCGATAAAATAGATGCAACTTAGTCTCTTTTTAAACATGGACCTTCAAGAAATTTTCCACTTCAACTTGGATTTTAATTTTGCCAATTGGTTCAGGTCTAATTGGCCCTCGTGTAGCAAAAAAGTAACAATAGAGGGGCAAACCAAACTACAACAACCTATTTTTGCGGCTTGAAACTCCTTATAATGAAAACGGAGAAAGTCGTTTCTAATTCGTCTTGATCTGGCATATGCTAGACCAAGTCCATGAAACCACTTGTCTTTAAAGAGTCCAAAACCATCAAAGGACTCTTAAAAAGGTCATGGAAATTCAAGCCAACACATGAAAGTATGTGAGACGGGGAAACCTGTGAGTTCTGTATTTAGGACAAACATGAAAATTTTTGTGTCCATTTTGAAATTAGAGTATTAGTATGGCTGGCTACTTTTGAATCTCGACAAAGCAGTCTGATTTTCTATCGCATAACACCACCAAAGCATAGCCTGGACGAGTTCCTCTATAACCAATCGTGAGTAGAGGAGTTCTAACCAAAAAGAGTATGCAAGGCAACTATACACTAGAATGGAAATCAATATTTACAACGTTTTTGACATGGATTATCGTCAGATACAGCTAATTCTGCAATTATACATTAGTAGTCTTATTAACGTCACACTGGAGCTACACAGCGGGCTGTTGACGAAGGTCCGAGATCAAACCTGAAGGGAAAGATTCGCGAGGACAACAACACGTAATTTTGAATCACGGTCAGATGACGAGGTCAAACCTGAGCTGGTACCCCACTCTCCAAACTTCCACACCAAGACAACGCGAGGACATTGAGGCCCCGACAGATTTAACTTTCACCAGCCCCCTTTGTACACGACGGTCTTTGGTTGGATTCGAACTCGCAACCCTCCGGTTGCTAATCCGTTACTCTTCCAACTGAGCTACCGTGGCCTCAATTATACATTGGATTACCAGCTTAGTTGCATAAAATTACAAAAATTACTCTGCGTTTATTGAGTTGAATCAATTCAATGGATTGATGGATGGATTACTTTTGGATGGTTGAATTGATTGCAGGCACAAGGGCTATATTTGGCCAAGCTGCGTCTAACACAAGATAAATAATGCCAAGTAATGAACATATAATAGCAAGGAAAGTTTCACTGATGCAAAAGAGAGACCAGGGTAAGTTTTTAACCCTCCGAGTTATTTAGTCGAGATATCTCGTCCATCAAGATCTGACAAATATTGCTAATGATTGTCACCAATTGTTAATGTACTTCGTCACCAATATATTGCCGATTTTTTTTAGAATGACGAGATCAAGATTTTTGGTCAGGTTTTTTCCTAATGACGAAATATCTCCACCAAGAACAGGTCAGTCTTCCAATTGACTCGTCGAGAAAACCATCAAAAGGGTTAAGAATCGAACCTGCTTCGAATATAATTCAATTGAATCTGGAATGTAAAGGAGTACATTACGTATTTTTTGCTAGATTTATTTCATTTATAGAACATAAATACAATTTTTAAGTTTAGAAATTTATTTTAGTACTATGAACTTCATTTATTTGTATATTTGCTTTAAGAGTTTTCTGCCTTATTATTCTGCTAATGCTTTTATGATCGTACTTAAAAATAAATCTGATGTTAATCCTCTGAGAGACACGATGTTTCTGAAATGTGTAGTATTGGTTTTCCCCCAACCCACGTGAAATAACCACGTCTATTGGTTGAAATATCCATGGATTCTTTCAACCTTTAAGTAATTCTTTTGGTCTTTTTCTCATAGTAGAACCCTTTGGAAAAATTAATTGTATTTTCTTAGAATAGAATTCTTTGGAAAGATTTTATTGGTATTTTTCTTAGAATAGAATCCTTTGGAGAGATTGTATTGCTCCTTTTTTTCGAATATAATTCTTTGGAAAATTCTATCGATCCTTTTCTCAGAATAGAACCCATGAAAATATATTATTTTATAAAATATTAATATATAATTATAAAATTATATATTAATATTTTATCTATATTAATATATAATTATAAAATTATATATTAATATTTTATCTATATTAATATATAATTATAAAATTATATATTAATATGTATAATTATAAAATATAAATATTATATTATAAAATATTAATATGTATAATTATAAAATATAAATATTATATTATAAAATATTAATTTATAATTATAAAATATAAATATTATATTATAAAATATTAATTTATAATTATAAAATATAAATATTATATGTATTGATAAAATAGTGTAGTTCTTAGAATAGTAGTTCTTAGAATAAAATAATGTAGCTCCAGTACGACGATGATACAACTACCTACCTTATAAAACTCTTTAGAAATATTATATTGGTCCTTTGCTTATACCTGATTCCTTTGGAATGATTGAATTGATTCACACCTTAGAATAGAGTCCATTGAAAATATTCTATTAGTCAAGAAAATCAAAACTGCTTAGAAGCCAGACAGGGAATACTACAGGTTGCAAGGTGGGATTATGCCTCTTAGAGGGTTAAAACGACATCTGTATTATCATACGAAAGAGAAAGTATGATCATTATCAAAACTCATCGAATTGTTTCAACCCTAACAACGCCAGGTAATGTTCCCGATATCTACTCTTGAATACTATACTAGAATGCAAATGAATTACATGCAGAACTTGGAGGAACATAAAAACCACTCCAGTACATACATATTTAAAGTGGCACGCATAATCTCGTGCCATATCAGTCACTCAGGTAGGAGCGGTAACTGTATCGGGATATTACACCATTCTCCATTGTCCATTTCATTAATTGCTCTCTCCAAACACCTCGATGGTGTTTTTGTCAAAGCAGAATTGCGCTTGCATGGGGTGAAGAGTTCATTATGTTTTCATGCGCTATCCAAATACCACTCTGCGAGCAGACAGGATAAAAGCAAGCGAGCGTTTATTCATTAGGTTTAGTGTAGCGTTAAAGATAAATTCGAATGTTGTATTAAATTGCGGATATTCTGTCTGGCAAACCATTGCTCATCAGCGTTCATTCTTGCCTAATAAGTAGCCATATTTCTGAAGAGATGAGTGTGGTAGATCCCTTTTTCAATTCAGAAGGGTTTTTAATTAGATTAATCTCTAGTTTATAGTATACATCATTTGACTAGGCGTTAGTTTGGTGATTGCATGTGCGATACGCCCTCCATTCTGGTGACCTCACCGAATAAACGGCTGAAGCGTTGGCAAGACTTGACGACTGTCGATTTCTGTGATAACTTTAAAAAACGTACAGTCAATTAGAGATTAACCCTTCTCGTGGTTAATTATCGCGTCGAAAACCGCCCTGTAGTGGCCAGCCTCTGGTGCAAAAACCTGTTCCAAACTGTCACCAGTTCTGGCAAGAGACAATTTGTTTTTCTTACTTGGATCTCCAAAACAGTTTTGTCTCGGCGAGATATCTCGCCCTTATTAAAAGTGACCAATTATTGGACGAGATATCTCGTCGAAACATTTGGAGGGTTAAGTTTATTTGCACAAGACGAAATAAGATGACCATAATCGTGAGTTAAAAATTTCTAATAAAAATTAAACATAAATTGAAGAAAAATAAACATGACGTTACAAACAACAGCGAACATAAAGGGTACATCTTCAATACAGGTACGATCTTAGAAGTACAAATTATTGTTAAAGTTAAATATAAGAGTTTTTTCTGTGTAAACAATCCACCGGAAGATGAAGATTTTAACTACTGTTAACAAAACGAAATACGTACTGGTACACATTCTACAACAAAAACACCATCGCTATTGTATGTAGGAAAGCAAAAAATGGGTTGGATTGTTTGTAAAGACACAACCACAATCATTTTTCTCTTGAATCCGTCTTAGTGTTATTAGAGAAAGGATAAGATGTAAATGTAGCCTTGGTGGTTATAAGTCAAACATAATTTTATTTATGAAAGCCGATGGTAGGAGAAGTAAGATACATACGACATTTTTATTTACATCGATGTTTCTTACTAAAGTCAAATCTATACAAGCGTTGCCTAGAGTAGTGAGCGATGTAAAAATGCACTTCAAGTTGAACTCGCGTTGCATAGTCTATAAGCGATTTGTTTTGAGTAACATCGACTTTTAAATCACAGGTATGCCCAATGGGTTCATTGGTATCTGGAATCATATAGGGTACGAGCAATTATTACTTGACCAACTATACCAGTTTCCTTCACAACGCAAGCGCCTTATTTGTATAAATGGTAATCTAGGCGAGAGTAATCTTGCACTTATAGGATCCAGTGGTGCAAATCGATTGGGCTTTGGTGGATAAGCAAGTATAAGAGAGAATAAGCTTTCGCAGAGATTTCTCCCTACCGAACACCGAATTTAAAGCCGTATTCACGTCAAAATGATCAATGTTTGTCTTATGAATGGATGAATAAATAGTGAATCTTTATTGGTTTGGTTTGTCGCTCAAACTATAATTTTTGGTACTTGAGGTTATTGGATGGTTGGGTTGGATTTCATGGTGCTAGTTTTGGCCGAAATTTTTATGGTGCGTGCCAAATTTGGTCAAACTGGGCCAAACGAAGTTAAGTAAATGGGCACATGAAAGGAAAGTTTTACCATAGACGGGAAATACAAGTAGACTGAGCATTGCTATTGAGTGGAGCTTGAAAAAGTGTGATCAATGTGTCGAATAATAGTCACGTGACTGATCTGTGAAAAATTGACTTGGTTGGCCGATTTGGCATCTTATCGTCGTGTTTGACTGCATAACATCTTATGACATGGTAGATGGTGAATGCTCATTTCTATAAAGAGGCGACAAAAATGGTGATTTCGCCAAAGTCTTCGTGCGGATCAATCAGATCTTGAATCAATGAATGGGCGCCTTTTCCCTTCCCGTGGATCTATTAGATGTTTCTTCCCTGCATACGAAAGAAGTCTAAGGGTCACGTTACTACTAGTTTTGGTCACATGATCTGGGCACATAAAAAGGTTACCATTGCTTACTCTACTTTTATACTTCCTCTATGTGTTTTACTAACTCAAAAGAGAGAAATACATACAGGATGGAATCGAACCTGACCGGAATCGAAACTGCTCCACCTAAAACTTGCAGTTGCTAGCTCAGTGAAAATCCCGTAACTATATTTCTTCAGTGAACTTGGAATGTTCTAGATCTTATATGCAATTGGAAACAGGTAGTTAACGGTTGAAAATAATTTGATCGTCAAATACCAGATTGAAACCTATGAAGATTAGATTAAGATACTGAGAAATAAATTATTCTGAAGCTATTTCTTGGAAGCATCTCATTTTTTTCAACGATACTTCACTGTCTTCCCGTTTCAGCTCCATTTTAACAAGCCATATTCACATTTTGTAAAACATGTGGAGCTTTATCCTTTCCAGAAATACTATGTCAAACTAGAGACAATTTTTTCTCAGTTCCAAGTACACAGGATCTTTAGGAGGTCTTTCACCTTCTAAAGAAACTACGAATTCCTTCGATCCCATGTCTAGTTTTAGCTACCGATCGATTACCGATGCGTAACCGTAAATAGATTAATTCCGAGAATTAATCTATCTTACCTGCAATTGATTATAACGTCATTACGAATAAGTATTCATCAAGTTACGTTCAGTTTTAAGACATTTCATATACAATGAGTCGTAATTTATTGATTTGTGGAGAGATATTAATTAATTTTCCACAAATATATATCAGCTTAAAACTTCCCCATACATTTGGACTTGCAAATCCATCTGATGCTTTATTTACGTGCGTGTGTTTCAATTTATTCCCAGGTACCGGAAACCCCGGCACGGCTAGAAGGATAATTTGGTGTTTTTAGCGCTGAAATGCCACATCCAATAGAAAAATGGACAACACTTTTCGAGTTGGAAGGAACCACGTAATATGATTACTTTGCGGTTGATTTTGACCACTCTGTATTTCAGAGATGTCCAATAAAAAGAAGTCAACACTCCTTCGGGTTGGTTTTCGACAAGGAATCACGTAGTATTATTATTGTGCTGTGGATTCTGACCATCCTTCATACCAGGGATGCCCAATAAAAACTGGTCAAGATTATTTCGGGTTGGCTTATGACAAGGAAAAGCTTGATATTATTACTGCGCGATTGATCAGTTGATTATAACCACCCTGTATACCTGAGATATCTAATAAAAATCGGACTCCACATTTCAGTTGATTTTTGACAAAGGATCGCTTGGTATAATTATAGTGCTGTTGATTATGATCACTCTGTATACCAGGTATGTCCAATAAAGAAACATACAGTACATTTCGAGTTGGCTTTCGGCAAGGAATCGCGTGGTATGGTTAGAGTGCGATTGGTTCTGACCACATTGTATTCCAGATATGGTTGGTTTCAATAAAAATGGTGAAGACTTCTTAGGGTTGGTTTTCGACAAGGAATCCCATGATATAACTATTGTGCGGTTGACTCTGACCTTTGTACAAAGAATGAAGTTTGTTTGCGCTTTCAGCCCCAAAAG
Organism: Meta bourneti; assembly: GCA_933210815.1. Lineage (NCBI taxonomy): Eukaryota > Metazoa > Arthropoda > Arachnida > Araneae > Tetragnathidae > Meta > Meta bourneti. Next base: position 77,196,252 of record OW119928.1, read on the forward strand.
ATAAGCCGTATTGGTGCAAAGAACCATCCAAATTGAGTTTGTCAACTACGTATATTTACTCCACAGTTTACCTGATCGCATTACGTGATGTCCAATGAGATCTCTTCTAACCTAAAGAAAGCTTCGCCCCGTAAAGAGTATTTCCCGAAATTAAAATCCATTAAACAATCTCCACGTCACCAAAGAGATAGCGAAGCGGCTCCAACTTAACTGAAAAAGCTCCTCTACTCATCTTTCAGATAACGCAATAAAGTGATGAGAAAATCAGATAAAGCAGGACATTATCCCCCTCCCCCTGGAAAGTGCCAGAAATAGATAATAAAGAAACCTATCTCCTCCTCGCAGATATAGTCGCCCAAGTGGGAGAAAGTTACCATTAGAAGTAACACTGGCTTTTGGAAACAAAGGAACTTTTCTCCGGGAAAGAAACTGGGAAAGAAGGAAAGGAGGAAATGCCGATGAGATGAACAAAATGGCCGGAAATAAAGAGGAAACGGCATGGGGATTGGATTTTCGGGGAAAAGGTGCCGTGAGAGGAACGAGTGAAAATCGGTGGAAGAACTAACCTTTCCCTCTGGGAGATTAAGTTATATATACGCATTTTTCCCTTTGGAAAAATTATTAGGTTTCATCCGAGTCTTCTTTCGGTTTATATACGCATTCCCACTGTGTTGTCTGCGCTTTGATTTGGTTACTGAAATTGTTTCGATGTTGTAGCTATTTGAAGCAGTCGTCGGCTCAAATTTGGTTCTTGTTTTCTCGACTGGATGTTTATAAGCTCTGCCATTTTGGGATTGGGGAAGTGTGATCTTTAAATTCGTGTTCTGTTCTCGATTTGGAAAGTTGTTTATTAAATCTTTGAGAGATTTTAACAAACCAGAGATGGAAAACGGAGATTTCACTTCCCTTACCGAAATGCTCTCGTGTGACACATATTGTGTCAATAGGATTGGCTCAATTTGTAGGGACAACCTGATCCAAATACATCATATCGTAACCATAGACGTGAAATACAAGCAGATTGAGCACTGCCATGAGAGGCATTTTCTGTCAAGCTAAATATGAGAGTTTCGGTGAAAAACAATTCAGACTACGAGAATTTTACTTCTCTGTACAAATTCTCTCGCATGATAAATATCGAGGTTATTTTATAATGTAGTTTATCGCCGTTTTGGTGAAGTTTGGCGTTTAGCCTAATTGGCGTTGTTGAATCAAGTCCATACATCAATTCAGAATTCATTCTTTAGAATTTTTATTAACGGCGTATTGAAGTCATACTTGAAAAACGAGCCAAGTGACGTGAATTTCGGAATACGTACAGAAAGCATGTTTCATTGCAAAAGTACTTCTACCACCTACATCTAGCCTACACCTACATCTGGCCTACACCTACATCTAACAGAAAAAGATTCTCAAAAGAAAAGACATTTTCAAGGCGGTGTTTTTAGATGCACCTGGTAGATAACAAGCTATTAACGTAAATAAATTTTGTTTCAATTAAATTTTAAAAGTTTTCACTATTTGGAGATAATTCCTCACCAGTGACCGAGCGGCTAAAGGCGTCGCTTTTACAATACTGGTAGACCGACTGAAGAGTTTGGTTACAAGTACGAATCTCAAATGTGCACACAAAGTCGGGTTGCCTTCTTAAGTTCCCTAGTTTCTTCAGGGTGACACGTAAATGCAAGTGAACAGTCCCTGTCCACCACACATAGTTCGCGTTGGGTGCAATGAGTCAGCACCTCTTATGGTGAACCATGGTAATGCTGAGTTCCCTAGTTTCTTCAGGGCGACATGTAAATGCAGGTCAGCAGCCCTAAGTCCTCCACACATAGTTTACGTTGGGTACAATATGGCAGCACCTGCTATAGTACCCTATGGTAATGCAGAGTCTGCTATGTTCTTGCCCATTGGTTGACGATTCATAAGCTACCATCGAAAAAAAATATTTGGAACTTATTTGGTTGTCATATATGGAGGGGATTTTCAGTGTATTAAACAAACCAGACGGAAGATAGGTATTTTACTACCTGTTACCCAAATGCTCTCACATTATGCATATCCTTAAAATGTAGTTTATCGCATTTCGGGCGATGTTAGGCCTTTTGACGTAAAGGGCGTTTTCCAATCAATTATCATACATAAATTCGGAATTCCTTTTTTGGAATTTTCATTGGCGAAGAGCTGAAATCTTATACGAAAAACAACCCATGTGGCTTCACGTCGTAATATGTACAGGAAACGTTGCAGAAACACTAACGCCATCTACATTTAACTTGGCATAAAATGCCTTTCACATTAGAGCTATTCATCTTTTATATTTAGTCTGTTATTGAATTTAAGCAATGCGCAAGAGGTCTTCAATGTGCTTCGTGGCTAGTAAGGAGCCGCTGCTTCCCGTCTGATGAGCCGCGTTTGTCTGTTAACCTCCGTTTCACGCGAGATATTAGACGCCCTGTGATATAAAACAAAGAAAATTCAAAAATCCTTCGCAGTCAAGAGTATTTTATATAAAACTGCGTTTTCACTGCGAAACTAATTCGTTAGTTGAGATCGCTGTCGGCATAAACCGAGATGGATAATGCCTGTGACGCCAGTTTTGAAAAATTAAAGGACGTTTGAGGGCTCATTTATTTGGATTTCAGAAAGACGAGACAAATTCCTTCTGATTGTATTATAAAAAATAGTAATAATCGTTTCTGAAGAAATATTGATTTTACAATATTTATTTATCTTTTATTTGCCAACGTTAGTTGACGTGGAAGTTTGGAGAGTGGGGTGCCAGTTAGGTGTTATTCTCGTCATGTGACCCTGGTTCAAAATTACGTGTTGTCCTCGATCTTTCCCTTTGGGATTGATCCCGGACCGTCCGTTGTGTTGTTCCAGTGTGACGTTAATTGAAATACATACCTACTAACGTTAATTATTGTTTTTCAATTTTTAATTAAATTGGTATAATTAAAATATAAAAACAATTTAAACGTTTAATATAATTTAAATGGAAAAGCCGTACGTTTAAAGAGAGAAGTGGACCAAAAATATTGAAAAGGGGGCATTATATTGCCACAGATGGGTCAATAACAATTTTTCAGATTTTAGTAGTGAAAATGGCTCGATATTTTACTATTCTTCATTAATCAAACAAACTTTTTGAATTTAAATTATCTTTCCTTCAAGTTATGTATACGAAAGTCCCATACGTGACTCCTTCTCCAGGGTCGTCCCAAACGTGATGATATATTAGCTTATTTGTTTTAAAAAATGACTGATACTCCCAAAATTTGGGATGAGCTTAATTGAAAGGGGGATAATTTAAGGGCGGGCGCTCAATTTTAAACGCTTGAGGTTCTGTAAAAAAGGTTGAAGTTTCAAAGTTCTCTAAATATTTTTGTTAGTGGATTCTTTTCAGTTTTAACACTTTTATAAAAAATGGATGATATATTTAAATAGAAAATCACTTTAAATATTCTATCATTGAAATTTTTATGTTCATGAATAAAAATATACGAACTAATTGTCTTGCGCTACGCAAGGTAACTCAGAAACTAATAGCTCTACAATAACATAACTTTTCACACTTATAATAGAAACCATTACCTATTACACGTATCATCATAAGAATCATCTTACAATTATTTGATTTATGGATTTAGAAATGTTTAAACTTTACCTCATTGATACACACATCAGAATTAATTTTTTTTAATTTGCAAAAAAACCAGCAAATTTTAAACTAAGACTTTGAGAATAGTTCATTTTATAGGAATAAGTTCGAAGTGTGAAAAAGTTTCGTTTTTGTAGAGTGATTAGTTTTGAGTTCTTTTGCGGATCGCAAAATAGTTAACCGAAACTGGTTCTTATATTTTTGCTAATAACCATAAAGGTTTAAATGGTAGAAGCTTTAAAGCGTTTTCTCTTTAAATATAGCATTTCTACTATAAAAGTGCTATATTTGTAAAGAATGTACTAAGATGAATTTTTTACAGAACTTTGAAACGTCTACCTTTTTTCACTGAAACTTGCGCGTTTAACTGTCCCCCTTGAACTAAAAAATACATTTTGATTAAAAAAGAGAATAATAAAAGATACAACCCTTTTTATGACTAAAATATATGTATGGTTGCCCCATACGTTTCAGTAGAATGCCCCAAAAGATTGCAATATACAATGAAAAGGTCTGCTCACATAAATATATTGCAAAACACATAAAATACTTTTTAAATTTTTATTTCAAAATATTCCATGGATTAAAACTGATAATGAAGCAAATCATTTTTTGTGGGCATACTAACTACATAATAGATGAAAACTCATTTGTAACAGAATTATCACCCATGAGTGCTTCCGTTTAAATAAACGGAAGACAACCACCATTTAAAACATTATTTTAATTATCTTAGGGTTATTATCAGTTTGAAAACCATTCAAATGAATGGTATCATTGGTTTAGCACGCATTTAGAATTCAGTCCATTTCCTAAATGTACGCTCCATTCAACCTGAATGCGATATTTGCATTTCATTCCTTTCTTCGTTGAATGGAGTTCCTTTTTGCATATAGAGTTCCATTTTTGGATCAAGGAGAACGGATATGTTCTTACAGCTTCATGGCATGTGGTTGTGGTAGACTCCTGTTATAGATCGCTGTTTTGCGATTCTTGTTGCATATTGTTGTCCTGTGCGTGCTTTTGTAGAGGTAACAGGTGAGTTTCTATGTAATGGTCGGTTGCTCTGTCAGGACAAGAATCGGCTCTATTCAAACACAGGAATCGAAAGTGTGCTGCAAGCGTACGTCTGTTGATGCGAAGAGCGTGGTACAATTGCTTGTTTGGCTTACTTTCCAAACTAGATATGGGGCAGGTCACCTACTTTTGAAAGAAAATTATGCTACATTGTTCCGGCTGTAGCTTGCCAAAGCGAGAATCTGAAACTTCTCGCAAAATTATTTACTGTACGCAATTTTTTTGTGCCTTTACTAAAGATGAAGATTTTTTGCGGAAGTTTTAACCGTTTGATGAGATGTGAGTTGTAGGCCGTTCGATTCCTCCCTGTCTTAATTTCTGCCTTCATAAAACTTTCTGTGTGTATGGTTCATTACTTGATATTGTATGTCTTGTGTCTGGCGCAGCATGGCCAAGCTTGCGCCCATAAAAATTCAAGCAACCAACCTTTGATGAAATTTTCGAGTAGTATACTATTGCTTCTACCTTACAACACACATGTGGCGACATCCTTCGCCAGGCAAAATGCGAACTGCAACTTTCGCACTATGTATCTGCGCATGCGCGGACTTATTTGACCCAAACTTTGAAAGGAGCTAATGTTCCATGTTCCTGTAGCTTTAACTGTTCTTTTTGTCTCGTAAAAATGTTTCTGTCCTAGATGTCAAAAAAGTATTTTGATGTTTTTCGTGGTATTATGTTGGTACCGACAAGGTTCACAAAACCTTTGATGAAATTTTCGAGTAGTATACTATTGCTTCTACCCTATATGACATATAATGACCAAATGGATACAGCTATTGATTGAAGGAATCCTAGAAAAGATTTTATTGATCAAGAAGTCTAAAACTGGTTACAAGTCATGCAAGGAAAACTGCAAGCTACATGGTCGAACAGTGTACAGAGGCTGTTCGGACATTTTTTGAACGATTTTAATGGACTGAAGCTCAATTTTTTACATGAAATTTTTGTGTTTTAAATGTTCCATTTGATAGCCCTTATTGTTAACTAACTTTCTACACCTTAATTTCCATGATAATAATGACTTTTGTAGTATCGACAGTGGTATTTTGTCCCATTTTTGCTCCACAGTTTTCCAGTCCTTGAATGGTTTTCGGTCGATGTTTCGATAATGCCCTCTTTAAAAGTCCAGAAGCACAAAATTCCATGGGTGAAACATCTGGAGATTTAGCAGGAATATCAGTAAAGGGTATTGACTTGATACCAGTTTCTTGTTCCATTTTTTCCAAGAATTTAATAATCCATTTATATGTGTGGCTGCTTTCTTTACCCTGATGCAGTTCTACTGATTGTTGGCACTGTGGATAAAGATATGGTATTTCTTTTTTGAATATTGGGGATAAAATATGGTCTTGATAATATGTGGGAGTTGATTTTTACATTTTTTTTCTCTTTTAACTTTTAATTTTCCATTATATGCAAAACCGGCAACAATCATAAATCTCTTAGAGAAAATTCTCACGTTCACTTTGCTATAGTCCTTTGACTTGGCGGAATATCTTTTAAAATTAAAGATCTTACCTTACAAATATTCTCAGAAATTTTTCCTTTTTTGGATACTTTTTTGGAAGTATTTTTCCACTTTTACTTTTTTTCCTTTCTCATTAATATTACTTATTGTACCTTTAGATATCGAAAAACCATGACTTTTACAGCGATTTTGAATAATTGAATAAGCATAATTCTCTTCGGAAAGAGAGGAAATATAGCCTTCCATCCATTGCTTATTTAAAAGCGCCATTTTGAAAGTAAACAAAACTCTGAGTTAGCAGACGATAAGTTATACTTTAACTATTTAACTGCTGTGAAAATAAAATTATTTCGTAGCATACAATTTTTTACAGCTCATCAAAATCGTTCAAAAAATGTCTGAACAGCCTCTGTATATTACTCTTGTATTCACAAGTCCGAGTAAAGCCACGGATCAACGATGATCGCCAGATTATCGAAGAAACCGTATTCACAATTCCTGATCCGAGGTTAAAACGGCCGTCTCGGTGTTAAATTTTGATCCTCCGAAATCGGAGGTTTGACACTCGGTTGAGGGTTAACGCATGCGCAGTGCTAGCTTTTTGCGAAGGAAGCGACACCGTCCGTCAGCAAAACAAAATGGACGACACACTTCATTCTGTGCTAAACTACAGTATTCTGACTAAGGATTCTCAAATATTACGTTTGGTAGCTGAGATTGGTACCGAATTGATAAAATTTATCTGTGGGATAAAACTTTGATGATGTTATCAGCTTTCGGAAGCGCTAGGAATAGTTCGGAATATAGTTAATCTGTAAACATGCCAGTTGCGTTGACCACGGCAGATACAAATTCATCGTAGAACAAAAATGCGTTTCTTGATTTATTATTTATAAAAGGAAAATGACAACGCAAGTTAGTTCAATCTTTGCATCAACACACCAATACCGACGCGAGAAAAAGTAATCGGAATTCAATTCTGCCGACGAAGTATTTGGCCAGTATAGAATGTTTTTTGATCCAGGGCGTCATAAGAAATGTAAACAACGTCAAGTTCTCGAGAGAGAGAGGAGACAGTAGCCAATCACAGCAAGCTTATCTCTTTAATCGGTGGATCACTTAATTCGTGTTTGTGAATACTGTTCTTGGATAATCCCTGGTTTAACTCAGACCCGTGGATTTTCTGATCCATGGATTAACTCGAGACTTGTGAATACGGCCGTAAGAGTACTACTCTTTTAAACTTGCGATTTAACTTCTCTCTCTTCACTTTTAAAGCTATTCAGCAGAAGTAAGTACGAATAATAATTTCTTTTAATGTACATGTGATGAACAGCAGAATCATGCAGATAGTTAAAAGAAGCAAAAATATTAGAATGCTTAGAATTATAGAGAAAAATAAATTTTGCTTCATTATTTGAAATTAAGTTGCTGTTTCAGTACTAATTAAATTTCAATATTTCCAATGTCGGTATTCTGTCAGCTACTGATTATCCAGTACATCTCGATCTAATTTACCCGGGGGTCGCAAACAAGTGACTGTAAAGAGACAAACCAAACCCTATAATTTACTTGACTAGTATTAACAGCTTAGTACTACAGGTATTACAACCTAAGATCACCGTCTGATACATTACACACTTAGGACTCGTACGACAACTGTACTTTTGTTACTACCTATGACCACCGTGTCCGCAATTTTAATTTTACGCATTAATTTTTCATTAAAAACCCATTTGAATTATAAATTTCAGTCCTGTGTTCTACGTTAAAATCTTTAGAATTGACTTGACATAAGAGCGGTGTTCGCCATTTTAACGTTACATATTAATCTATATAAATAAAAATGGAATGTTTGTATGCACATTGAATATTTTCTACCCATTTCAAATTATTTATTCGTATTTTGCCCTTTTATTGCAAAACCAGTGGATTCCAGGTTTCAGGTATGTCTGTATATATGCGAGTACCCACACTACGTCTAAACGGGCGTATTTTCATCAAATTTTGCATACTGTGAGTACTCACAGTCATTTAGTGACTGAACTTCGTTGCGTTGGTCTGTCTGTCTTCCCGTTTTATATCTGTCTTTATGTCTGTGTTTGTGCAAGTATCACATAAAATGTATTCAATAAAATTTCGTTAAATTTTAAATATTTTATAATAGATATAATCAACTCAAAATCAACTTTTGTAAAAGTCATTTTAGTATCACCTTTCGTAATTTTTAAACAGGGATGCGATGCATGTGAAATGGATTATATGGATGGATAACCATGTATTCGATTTGCATCCAAAGTTAGTTGCAGAAATCAGTCAAAAAATTATTTTTGTGATACTAAAATGATGTTGACATTTTTCTACGAAACAGTAAAGTGATTATTCCGATCACCTTTTAAATCTACAGTTAACCAATTCAATCCTAGTAAGGTCGGGTAATTCTTCTAAACTTCAATAAAAATTCATTTGAATTATAATCCTCCAGTTCTGTCTACTACATTAACACTCTTTAGGATTCAGTACTGTCTGCACATTAACACTTTTTTGGATCGACTAGTACGACAGTGTAATACCATTAAAACCTATGATCACGCGTCCACCATTATGTTACTTATTAATATTCAATAAAAACTAATTTGAATCATAATTCAGTCGTTCCTTCTACATTAACTAACCAAGTTATGAATTACTTTTGCTATCATTAGTCAATTGATTGCGCTGTTAATAAAAACCTATATTCTGCTAGATTCATTGAGCAAGTTGAAATTGAATTGTCTCAGAACGTAGCTTAAAATTCTACTTAACCTTAGTTCCGCGATATAATTAAGGTACACATTGAGTTGGAAGCATCATAGATTCTTTCTACGTCAATCTCGAAATCCATGGAAGATAACTGAAACGGAATTAGAATGTTCTAGGAATCTGGCAACGGACCAAATTCGATATTCCAGTCATCATTTTTCGAAACCTAATCAAATTAGCGAAAAGATTACTCGCAGAGTGAGAGTAATTTGAATATGGTTGGCGCCTTGGATCGAGTTACTCCAGTAAATTGCGAAAGAATTTTGTAGTTTATTCTTCTATCTTTTCGTAATTAATGTTTGCAGTTCAGGGGATTTTTAGTTTTGCTACGACTCAGAAAAATATAAAAACATTTATTTCAAGGAATAAATCTTGATTTTAGTATTAAGTTTACTTGGTCCCAGAATTTTTTTAATGTGTTACTTAGGTGTGGATTGTTTTAAAACTAGCAGTAAAGCATGTTGAGATAATAATGCAATGGGCTCTAGAAATCACTTTTTGCTATTCAAGTGCTTATTATTATCTTACTTGTAGTAATCGTAAATAATGAGTGGACATTTAACATATCTCAGATACGCCCCATTGCTCATAAATATTTACAAGTCAAAATACTCAGAATATTGAGTCAATTAAAAAATCTCACAGCTCAAAATACTTCAGTCTCAGTAATAATCGCACAAAAATTCAGTAATACAGAACTCGATTAATTCAATGAAACTCAGGCCCAAAACTTCATCTCAATTAATAATTCTAAATGGAGCTAAGAAATTTAATACATTATTTGCGTTGCTTGAAATAGAAAAATACATACTTATTGTAATTTAATCATGCGAGAGGTTTCACTAAATTCCTGTATAAATATCGTTGCGCTTTCTACTTTTATTTAATCATAAATATTATCGTTTGCATTTTAGTTTCCTTACATCTCATGATTTAATATTTATTTATTCTGAGCGAGCATATTCTGTGAAAATATTTAACTGTTTTAATTAACTTTAACCACGATAGAAAGAATCAAAGAATATGATGAATACAATTCTTTATTCCATATTCAAATAAATGCATTTCACACTCTAAATGAAATAAAATTATCCAAACAATGCAAAAAGAATTTCGTATACTTTTACTTGTGTTAATTCTTATTTCCCATAAAAAGGGCAAAAATACTCCTAAGTCATGTTACCACCAATTAGAATTTAAAAGTCTACTTTAATATCATCGCATTAACTTATTTAAAAGCAATTTGGCATTTTTTAACGCTAAACCTATTTTCTTTTCTGCCTTGATTTCTATATCGAAGATTTCTCATATCTCTCTCTTATCTGTCATATTTCTGAAGAATTTCATTAGAGTGGCGAGTTCTTCCTTGTGGTTTCAGCAATATAATGCAGCTATATAGTTAGAATCAAACACATTTAAACTAAGTGGTATAACTGGCGAATGAATCCCATAGCAGTCCATTTTATATTGTAAAAATTTTGTATTGTCCTTTGCTGCAATTCCACAATAAACAAATAAAATAAATTTCTGGGCCACGTAAGTTAGTAAAATATGTAAATGATTGATAATATATGATTTGATTTTCACGGTTTGGATAGAGCCATAGAATCATTGATAGTTGAAAAATAATTGATCGACCACAAAATCCGTGTTAATTTAATTAATAAATTTTAATAACAATAATTTTAATTAATTAATAATTTTTTAGACCTTCATTTTCAGTTGTGTCACTTTACTGGCGAATGTGAAAAATATAAATTAAAAGCATCTTGAGCCAACTGTTTCTCAAAGAACTTTTATTGGATCGTCTTTTTTCTTTCTACTTTCCACCGCACAGGAAAACATCTTTTTGGATAGATGCCTTCATTTAAAGTTGGAAATAAATCTTTCGCCGGAATTCTTCCAGCAAACACCTTTTCCCCAATTTGGATGGAAAAAAGTGATTTTTTAATTCCAGAACTTTTTTAAGGATTTGGCTCTTAAAAAAGACATTGACTTGAGTAAACAATTAAACGCCGAGTTGGGAAGATGTTCTGTAATGTAAATAAACGGTACAAATAAAGCAACTCTAAAACCGAGATGATTTATTCTAGACTCGTCGCATTTAGAATCAGCTTTTCTTTTAACACGCTTCCGACCAAGTCGTTTTTGAGTATAATTTTCAGGTCAGGTATACCTAAAGCAGTACCCTATAGAGTTTGATAAACATGCAATAGAAAATTTTCGCTTTTTTGAGAGCTGGAAATGAATTTAATAATGGCTTAAATATTGAAACTATAAAATGCACAATGCAACAAATAAGTTTATTTCATATCAAAAATATTCAAGAATATAAAAAAAGATAAAAATACCATAAAATAAAAACCACAAAGGAAAGTGATTCATTTTCTGTCTTGACAGATATAGTTGGTGCTAGGGTTTATGCTGCAATACGTGTTTACTGCATGTATACCGCATCGACTTTCTAATGAAATAGACAGAGCATATGGGCGGAGTAGCTTTCATAAGAACTCAAGAGTAAGTCATGTGGACTTACGAATTTACTTGCGCCGATTAACTATCAAAGCGCAGACTAGTATTTTTAATCACGCTAATCATTTTAACCAATCAATGATTCGCGTGGACATTAGACTACATTGATTAGTGCTTTCTCCCATCACCACGTGATAGATCTTCAAACCGAGCTACTAGAACAAATATTATGAAGCTACTAGCATATACTCCGTATCTTTCATTAGAAGGTAGATGGTATACTGCATGACCTTTTAATGAAATAGACTGAGCATGTGGTCGGAATCGCTGTCGTAAAATCTCTGGAGGGTAAAACACGTGGACTTGTGAATCGACTCAGCCGATTGGCTGTCGAATCGGACGTGTTTTTGATCAAGGTGAATAATCGCTTTGACCAATCAATAATTTAGGATTCTTGCTTTTACCCACAACCAAGTGACAGATCTTCAAACCGTGCTACTGGAGGAAATAACTTGAAGCTGCTGGCACATGTTCATTATAAGATCGATGGTATACTAAACGTGACGTCAGTTGGCTTGTTTTTTTTTAATGCGATTTCAGCACATCCGCGTTAAAAGTTCCATAGTATGATATTTGAATTGATATATGATAGTTGATTGGTGAAAACAAATTCGATTGAACGCCAAACGGCGATAAACTACATTTCATGGAACCTCGATATGTATCAAGAGCATTCGGACAACAGAAGTAAAATCTTCGCAGACCGTGTGGTTTGTTTGCACTGAAAATCCCTCATTAAGACGTTGCTTTCCAAGCCGTTTTTAGTATTATTTTCAGTCGTTATGTACTTACGGAAATCGGTAAATGTTATAGAGTTCGATAAACAAGTAACGATTGCATATTTTTCCCTTTCAGTGAATTTGACACTTATTTAATAGTAGATTAAATATTGGAAGAATAAAATGCACAATACAACAGACAAATACGTTTATTTGTATTGAAAATGTACAAGATTAATAAAAAAGGTAAAATAAAATAAAACAGAATTCATTAAAAAAGTTTAACAATATGAATTATGCATTTTGAACGTTTTTTCTTTTATAATCGAATGTAACGATGCATTTTATTAAACGAAAGAGGTAAATATGGTTTGTTGGGACAGTCGTTTCAAGATATACTTACCGTTTTGTTGTAGCTCTTGCCCAATTTTACTACTGAAATTCTTTACGATTTGATTACAGCAAGAAAAGCAACGGTGCCTTGGCGCTGGATAGCCATTACCTGTGGTAGTATTGACATATACACTGAAGAGCCAAAACATTATGACCACCTACTCAATAACGCGTTGCGCCTCCTTTGGCCTGCAAAACAGCTGCAACTCGCCTGGGCATAGATGCCACAAGTTCTTGGTACATGACTGGAACACTTGCGCTTGGACCTGCATTGTGTATTGGGCTGTCAGGTGAGCCACTGTCTCGCGCCGATTTTGCTTTACCAAGCGGGACAAGTCTCCGACGTCCTTTTTCTTTGAAGACGCGTGGACGACCAACACCTTGGCGTCTACTGCTGGTGTCACCGTCATTTATCCACTTTGCATGAATACTAACAACGGCAGATCGTGAACACCCTACCAGTCGTGCAGTTTCGGTGATACTCGTTCCGAGTCTTCGGGCCATTACGATCTGCCCTCTATCAAATTCGCTTAGATCAGCAGCCTTTCCCATCACTCGCAAAAGTAAGTGCAAGAATGATTACTTACCTTCTCCAGCAGCAGTTAAATACCATTCTCACTTAATCACGTGCCCTCCACGTCATCCAGACGAGTTCATTGAAAAATGTGGGGATGGTCATAATGTTTTGGCTCGTCAGTGTATATAGCGTGGAGATCAGAGTCTATTTTACTTGAAGATTAAAACTCAATCTATTCGCTTTCTGGATGATCAGAATATCTCAGTTCGATTGAATTAAATAGTTATCGATAAGCTTTTCGGTAGCATACATGAAGACGAACGCTTAGTAAAAAATAAACATTTAAGGAAACTAAAGACGATACAAAATCACAAAGAACAATGATCAACTCTTTTTCACTCCGTCTCCAGCTCTTCTAAGTTAGAAATTCATTTTTTCATATTCCATGTCATGGTTACAGTTCGTGCGTGCATATTTGAAAAATACGTTCCCATTATCATCGTTTGCGAGTGCATAATAAATATAATAATTATCAGATCGCTTGCTCGCGTTCGCAATAAAAATTAAAATCTCGGATCGCTTTCAAGCGCTTACATTACCTTTTCCAGTTTGTGTTGTGAAGAACCTTCATCATCCATATTGCTCTCATCTTTACTGTTACATAAATGCGTAACCAATTTCTTTCTATATTCCAAAATTGAGGTATGTAGTTTAGTCCATTATACAATACCCAAGCATTTACAGCGGTTGTGTTTCTCAATGGGTTTTCTCACTGCACTACCAACCTGAGAGTTGTAGACTGCGCATGTTCCTGTCGGGTTCGATTCCTCCCTGGGTGTATTTATCTCTACTTGGTCAGTAAAACTTTTATTTGTGTGTGCATATCCATTTACTTGTCTTACCTTACTTGTCTTGTGTTTGGCTCAGCTTGGCCAGATATTTGATAAGAAACGGAATAAATGGAACTTCGATGATGTTGAATAAGGTGAATAAGTCACAATTTCCCAACCAAGCTGTAACAGTTTTTGCCAGGTCACTAAAGAAACATGCGGTCTAAAGTAACCGTGATGGAAGATCACGTCTTTTCTGTTGACAATTGCTGGTCGTTTTTCCTTGAGTGCTGTTTTCTATTTGTATTTTATTATGTAGGAGCTCGTAAGTACTCCTTTCCCACCGAATACACATCACTTTCTTTGGATGAAGACCAGCCTTTGGGGTGATTAATGGTAGTCCATTTTTCTTCACCCACGATCTCTTTCGTTCCATAAAAGCATCCACTTTTCATCGCCCGTCACAATTTGTTTTAAAAACGGAGTGTTTTCTTTGCGCTCAAATAACCGAAGTTTTTGGCCGACTCAATACAAGGTAGTCGTTTAGATGTGTTCTAAGATTTTCTCTTTAAATTTTACAGCTGTAAAAGTCATTCCGGTTCGTTTACTTGAATAAATCGCACGCAATATTTCTTAAGATAATGTAAAATAAGTAGAACTTGTATCCCTAGATCTTATTTATTGCAAAGCAATTCATTCTGTTATATGCTTTTAAATTGGCGTTCACAGTTTAATCCTCCTGGTGGTTGTCTCGATAAGGTATCTCTGCATTGGCAAAACTGACCAGATCTTGATAAATGAGATATCTTGTTATTAGAAGGAAGAATTATCTTGTTATCAGACCTTGATCTCGTCATAAAAAATTCGGCAATATCTTGATGACGAGATATCGAGAGCAAAGTTTGTCAAATCTTTATGTCCGAGATATCTCGTTGAAACCCTCTGGAAGGTTAAGAATAGTGTATGAATATTTTAGGTGTCATAAACCAATAGTCAAAATGGTAAGAGACGTGCTTTGCTTGTTTGCATGTCGTAATGAAAAATCAAGCTGAAACTATTACTGTAGTGTTATGCTAATTAATTCTGAACTGGAGCAACTACTTTTGATTTCTATTACTTATATAAAGGGTGAATTTTGGACTCTTGGATTCTCTGTCTGTCATAACTTATGTATTTAAAGTATTCAAACTGTACCCAGATTACTTTTTGTGTTATAATTTTATACATAGAGGGTTAAAATTCATTGCATGATATATTGATGGTTTATTTTTGTCCCTGCGCATTGCGAAGTGTGTGGCAATGAAATGGCTGATAAATTAACTAAATTGTCAACCACAATAGCCCCAATTCTTTTGTCAGCAACTACCCTCTCTAGGTGTCTAGGTAGGGTCAGGAGAAAGGTTCGATCACTTTGGTGTACTGTTGTATGAAGATATACTGGGGGGAGGGAATGAATCGCCATATTATTTCAAAATCATCCCTAGAGCAGTTGTCACTTTTCTGCTAGAACCACAATAGGCCACATTGTAAACCCGGTCTACTTGAATCATTTTCACTTGGCTGACTCCAACAAGTGCCTTATTTGCCTTGATGGAGAAGACAGGATTATATTTGTTAGACTGCATCGGAGAGAACATTTTTAAAATTCAAGTGTTCAATGAATCATTCATAATTACGTGTTTCCCCCCAACTTTCCCTAACCTTTTCTGAAATTAAGTTTCCAGAATATTAGTTTCCAAAATAAACTAAAGATGGTAAAATAAACACAATAGAGTTGTGGCGACTTCTCATCTTGCATTTGTATGTTCTTGACAGCATATGTTATATTTGGCAATAGAAGAGGAAAGAGTGATAAAAGTTTAATAATTTTTATTTACATATAATCTCACAAATTCCAAAACAGATTTCGTACCGACATTTCTACAAGGCCGCGGTAGCCCAGTTGGAAGAGCAACGGATTAGCAACTGGAGGGTTGTCAGTTCGAAACTAGGTCCAGTCAAAGACCGTCGTGTACACGGGGGCTGGTGCACATTAAATCTGTCGTGGCCCTAAGTGTCTTCACGTTGGCGTGGTGTGTAAGTTTGGAGAGTGGGGTGCCAGCTCAGGTGTTGTTCTCATCATCTGACCGTGGTTGTAAATTTCGAGGCGTTGTCCTTGGATCTTTCCCTTAAGGATTGATCCCGGACCGTCGCCAATAGTTTGTTGTTCCAGTGCGACGTTAATTACCTACCAACAGTGCATCTATTGATTGTTTTTTATCTCCTTTTTGATGCCACACTTCAAAACAATATCAATAAAGATTATAATAAATTTAATTACGTAAATGAGGAAATTGAAACATTGAAAAAAGTCTTTTGCAAAAATATATCAATATATAAGTAAATAATTATCGTCTGATGAAATATAAATGAGAATTTTTACTTTTGAATAAAAATCGTTTGGTAAAATATATTCTTAGAATTTTACTGACTTGTGAACTCAGCTCGTGAATTTAACCACTCAAGAAGTTTAATTTTCAATTTTATTCTTTCGTCATGATTTTATATTTATTTATTGTACGCGAGAAATTTCTCGTGAAGGTTTTTAATTATTTTGATTAAATTTAACCACATGATAGAGATAGGACAAAAAGTTATCTACACCGTTGAAAGTCTTGCCTTTTATGTAGTAGGATATGTCGAAATAAGCCTTTACGATACATAAAATAAATTTAATAAACCTACATACAGAGAGTAAAAAAGTTTCCGTACGCACTTACTACTTGAAATAAATTGGTTTATTATTTGCAGAATATAAATGTTGAAGAAATAGAAGTGGAAAAACGGATTAGCATAATTGTATAAAAAGTTTCTATTGCATTTAAACAAAAAATATTAATATCATTTAAGGCATAATTCACAATAACACAAAAATGTGGCAAATATAAAGCAAAAAGAGTTTCCGTACGGAGAAATATATTTCATTAAATGTTATCCCCCCTGTTTCATCATTTAATGGTAAGTTGAACCTGCTTTTGCTCTAATGACTTCTCTCAGAAATTTAGGTATGACTCCCACAAGTTTTTTGTTGTTTCTGGAGTAATTTTGTTCCAGACGTCTAGAATGGCACTTTTCAGGTTATCTTTGCTACTGGTATCATAACTTTTCAGTTCACGACCGATTTCTTGCCATAAGTGTTCCATGGGATTTAAATCAGGAAACTGGTGGTGTGTGAAGTTGCTGCAACATATGGTAAAGGTATCATTCTTTACACAACGTTGCAGTGTGTTTTGAATCGTTGTCCTGTTGGAAGATAAATGGTCTTCCAAGAGACAGTTTCGTAGCATTAGCAAGGACATTTTATTTCAAAATGTCTAGGTACACGTAGCTATCCATGTTACCTTACAAAACATAAATTATACACACCAGAAGAATTCAGACAACCCCATACCTTTACATTTCCTCCGCCGTGTTTTACGGTTCTACATAAGTTTTTTTACTCGCATTTGATGTTTTGGCTTCCTCCATGCTATAACTCGTTCATCTAAACCATAAAAAAATTTTGATTCATCCCTGAACAGTACAGAATCCCAGAAAGTTAAGGGCTTACTTACATGCTGTTTTGCAAACACAAGACGCTTTCTTCTATTAAGTTTGCTAATGAGTTGCTTCTTACGTGCAACATGCCCATTGTAGCCACCTTCTTTTATTACTTTTCTTAGTCTGAGGTTATATTTCAAGATTGTAATCATTTTTCAACAAGGATGCAAGTTGTGGTGCCTAATTCGTGTATTATAGTGAACTTTTCGCTGAATATTCCTAGTGTATATGGCTCAATTTCTTCCGGATCTGTTCCTATTTTCTAGTTTCTACCTAATTATATCTTTCAGTGGTTTTTACAGTAGATTTGATTTGTTTGCGATTCGCCAATATTTTCCTCATTGATAAACCATTATTTCTCAACTTTATCACCAACACGCGAATAGCTTTCGGAATTCCCATTTTTGGCGATCCACTAGTATAAAAATCGTTTGAAATGATTACTTATACAATACTGAAGTTCTTTTTCATTCGATAGTTATAATAATAGAATGCGGGACAGCTGGACTCGACGTTCTAACCAATTTTTATAGTGCATACGGAAACTTTTTTGCCTTTCATTTTGTATGTTTTTTTTTAAAGTTTTAATTAATTACTGTTTATTTGTGAAAATTAAGGAACTTTTGTTGCGAACACATTCTCTTGTATGTGAAATAAGTTTCTTGTGTAGATTCTGAATCTTTGGTGAGATTTCTTTAGAAATTATAATAATTTATAGCCGGTTTTGTTTCTGTACGGAAACTTTTTTTATCCACTGTATATACAACTCCTAAGCATGTACAACTTCTGAATAAATCAGTGTGGTGACAATATCCATAAAGGGATTCTCTAATACTAAAAAGATTTTTCAAAATCGCGACAATAATAAAAAAGGTAAGTAGGTAGTTGAAATAACGTCACACTGCAGCAGCACAAGGCTGTTGGCGACGGTCTGGTATCAGATCCTAGGACAATACCTCGTAATTTTAGACCTCGTAAATTCCACACCACGCCAATGTGAGGACATTTGAGACCACGGCAGATTTAAGGTGCACCAGCCCCCACGGTCTTTCGTTAGTACGAGTGTCGAACTCGATTGCTCATTCGCTACTCTTCCAACCGGGTACCGTGGCCCCTAATAAAATATACGAAGTCGCATGCACAAGCATAATAAGAATAGTTTTGGTTCGCATAAATTCAAAATGTTTCTTTACTGTTACAGTTAGTTTTTAACCTACTCAGATTTCAATGAAGCTCTTCGCAACACCATAAAACACGAATTAAATTGTTGAGTTCAGCTGACTTTGCATTTTACCCACGGCCAAAAGCTCTTCACCCAACCCCAGCGGGACCAGAAAAGCTTAGCTAAAACTCATAACTTCGATACAAACTTCTTTCAGTCTTCCATCAAAAGCCTCTTAAGACACTTCTTTTATATTCACTTCCCTCGAACCCCTTCTTATCAGCAATGATCGATTTTCATTTCCGAATCTCTGCAACCCGCCCTGCCGACTTTTTGTTTGTGCCTTTTAAACCTCTTGAAGCGCTATAAATCACGCGTTCTCGATTTCAATAGTGAAACGACCATTTCACGGGCCTGAGGTTTTCAGGCAAACCTTCCGTTTAGCCTGCTTTGGCGATGAAAATCGATTTTCGTTTAATGTCATCTCTTTTATAGACCGGGAAAGTCTCTCTTTTGAAGTTATAGAGTCATCTCCGATACGGTGATAGGTTTCTGTGAAATGGAATTGGTGTTTTTAAAAGGGTTTTTATCCCGCTATATACCTATGGAAACCTTCTGTTTGGGATTGCTGGTGTTATTCAGCAAGCATCGACTGTATAAATCGCTTAGTGAAATTGAAAGTCTTACCGGTAACAAGGAAAACTTGCACCTCATTAAGTCGCGTCTTCCAGGTCCGTTGTAGCCCGGTCGGAAGAGTAACGAATTATCAATCGGAGGGTTGCAAGTTCGAAACTTGGTCCCGCCAAAGACCAAAATAATTTTATGAGGTAGGTAGTTGAATTACCGTCGCACTGGAGCAACACAATTGGCTATTGTTGCTATTAAATTTCCAGTGTACTCAAATCAGACGATCTGCGAATATTCTACTTCTGCTGCATGCTCTCCAGTGTACATAGAGGCAGCGGTAGCCCGGGGTTGCGAGTTCGAATTCAACCAAAAGACCGTAGTGTACAGAGGGGGCTGGTGCACGTTAAGTATGTCGTGGCCTCAAATGCCCTCACGTTGGCGTGGTGTGGAAGTTTGTAGAGTGGGGTGCCAGATCACAGGGGTTGCCTCGTCATCTGACCATGGTTCAAAATTACGTGGTGTTGTCAGATCTTTCCGTTCCGGATTGATCCCTGACCATCGCCAATTACTCGTTTTGTTGCTCCAGTGTGACATTAATTAATTGCCAATTACCTTATCAAATCACCTTATCAAATCACCTTATTTATTTCAAATATCACAGTTAGATATTCGGTAGATTGATTTGTTTTAACGGGACAAGGATCAGATTAGGCCAAGCAGCGCCAAGGTGTGTGGTTTTATTTTAAGTAAATGGGTATAAATATATTAGGACCGTTTTGCTGACACAGAAAAGAGAAACACCCAGGGAAGTTACAGGAATAGAGCCTGAACCACCCTCATCTATCAGGCTGGGTTCGAACTACCGCCAAGCATATAACAACAGTAGAAAGAAGGGTTACTTTTACCATTTTGAATTGCTTTCATAAAGCTTGTTTGGTGCAATTATCGATAATTTGGCCCTTTAAATGTTTTCATCTTTCTAATTCTAAGCATTTTTCTTTTCTGACCGGAATTAAAGTTTCCTTAAACAGTGGATTTTCAAAAGAGGAAACAGTTTTGAAATTATTCTGCAAGAATTGGTAGTCCTTGAAAACGATTGATGCACGTTTCGGCATTAGCGTTGCTTTTTATGTCGTCAAATTCTTCCTGATTTTACGGAAGTTTTTCGAGAAATTGAGTGTTTTTTCGGTATTCAGGTGAGAAAAAATATTTTCCCGATTTTTTTCCCTAAGGTAAAATTTTTTTTCAAATGGTGCCACGTCGTGCAAAAACGAAAGTAAACCATCGGGATCTGATTGCCAGATTATCGTAAAACATTTTTTGCTCAAAAATAACTCACAAAAAATATTTGAAGCTGTTTCTGCATATGTTTGGCACCGTTTCCAGTTAAAATGCTGCCAAATTGTTTACGCCAAATACAAAATACAGTCAGGTATATGTAAACAGGAGATAACAGGTTTACTTTTCCTTCTCAAACTGCTTTCCCAAAGTTCTGTTTGGTGCATTTATCGCGTATTTGGACTTTTGTATTATTAGTTTTAATTATTTTTTCGGATTTTCCTATTTTTTACAGGGATTAACCCTCTGATATGTACGCACGCATATATCTCTTCGATTTCGCTGCATTACTTTTAACAAGTTTTAACCTTCTTTGCCAATAGAATTTCAGGATTCTTTCAACAACGTGGTGATTAGTCATTATGTGTGTCGTAGGGTAAAAGCAATACTACACTACTCAAAAATCTCGTAATGCTCAGAGGTTTAACCCTCCAAATGGTTTCGACGAGATATCTCGTCCATCAAGATCTGACCAATTTTCTTCATGACGAGATATCGTGCAATCACGACAGCAAATTTTTTGATGACTAGGTCAAGATCAGGTTTACTTTTTGATCACGAAATATCTCGTCCATCAAGATCTGGTCACTTTTTCTAATGACGAGATACCTCGTTGAGACATCCACCAGGAGAATTAAGAGTTTCTAAAACAATAACTGGTTTTAGATTGGTAACAACGGTTTTATTCAGATGTAATTGGTAAATCTGATATGGAGTCTTAAAAGTTTTTTATGTGTTAGTATTAGACGGTCGGTTTTCTTTTTATGCCATAAATATCTTCTTTTCTTACACGTTGGGGGTAAGTTTATGGCCCATCTTATTGCCCACTCCTCTGTTCCCAGTGGTTTAGACGAGATGTCTCGTTCATCAAGATCTGGCCAATTATGCTAATTCGCGAGGTATCTCGTCATTAAGGTACATATTGCCGATTTAATGATGATGAACGAGATCAAGATCTGATTAATTTTCTTTCAAAGATATCTCGTCCATAAAGATCTGGTCACTTTTGCTAATGACAAGATACCTCGCCGAAACAACCACCAGGAGGTTAATAGAACGTCCATCCCAAGCGAAGCAAACTTTTATTCTCACCGTAACATCAACCCTGGCTTCACTCCAGAGGTTCCGCCAGTCAGAGTCATAGTGCCCTATCTAAAACCCCGTTCTTCCCGAAAAGAAGGTGAAACCACTGGAGCGTTGAGAGAGGCGGGACGCCGTAAATGACTGACAACGGCCGAATAATCGTTTGCAGATCGGCACACGCCTTTCCATTCTATTTTTTTTATTCCATTCCACCCCTACCGTATCCTCCCACTAAATGCCATTTCGCAGTCTCCACATCGATCCAGCCACTTTCGGGAGCACCGTTGTGCCCGAGGCCTCTTTCTTACCTCGTGTCATTTTCTCCCCCCCCCCCCACTCGCTGGAAGTATACTTTCCCGACTTTTTCGGGAGTTTCTTTTCGGGAGATAAACAGAGCTCGTCCTTTGTGGAGGTCAAGATTGCTTTGTTACGGCGGTGCAACTTTGGTGGTGACTTCGGGTGGCACTTCCTTTTGAAACGCTGACTCGGTTGTCTTTTCGTGTTTTTTTCTCTGTTTTATTAAAGCTTCGTACAGGAGAGATATTGTGAAATATGTAGATCTCTCTGAAATGCATTAATCTGTATGTATATTTCGTGACGTGCGTATGATGAGATATTAATTAGATGATGAGGGTTGTAATAATAATGAGTATAGTGGTTAGTACAATATATACATATGTAATTATATATACATTTACAAGTAAAATAAACATGAATAAAACAGAATTTAATATCCTTTCATACTTTGACTTAAACAAATAGAAATTAATAAGGCTTGATATGGAACCGTATGAGAGAAAATAGACCATACTTCAATTAAAGGAACATGTAAAATAACACTCAGAATATTATAAAAATAACACAATCTATAATTCATATTTTATTACTTGAACACAATAACAATATTTGATTAAACTGAAATAGGATTTCCCTAAATTTTTTTAATTGATAAAATCACAATGCTGAATTAAAGACATTTCTGTATATATATATATATATATATATATATATATATATATATATATATATATATATATATATATATATATATATATATATATATATATATATATATATATTGTTTGTATTATATATAAAATTTTTAATAACAAATTATATATATAAAGACAAATCTTGCGGGACAGACATTGTGATTTTAATTAGTTGAATGGAATCGAAACGTTTAAATATATGCTCTGAGACAAGTATGGAAACACCTGCCCGATGCAGATGTCAACACATTTTAGTATCAAAAGATTTTAGAATGAGTCATTGTCAGGAAATTGAGGGATATGATGATTATTGCTTTTTTAAGTATCAAGTAAATGTGATGAGTAGTTCCACCACAGTACGTGGCACAGAAATCAATTTATTATATATCGAATTATTACTATCGAATTATTTGTATATTGGCGAAGGGCAACAAATTTTGGTTGTGACTCGGATGACTTGTAGTGTTTTTTCCGTTCCATTAAAATTTCGTATTGGTGAGACGCTGTAAAATACATAGTTACATCTGAAATTAAATAATCGGTATGTATATTTCACTAACATAAGTGGTGCAGGAATCGACATTATTTGCATATTGTCCATATTGTCGAATACCAACAAATTTTATTAACTTGCACGACTTATGGTCTTTTTCTGTTTCATTAATTTCGTATTAGAGAGATACTGTTTGATATATATAGATCCATCCGAAATGCAATAATCTATACGTATATTTCACTCACTTACGTGGCACAGAAAGCGACTTTATTTGTATATTGGCGAATGGCAACACATTTTGATGGTGACTCGGTAGACATGTCTTTTCCAAGTTCTATTAAAGTTTCGTATCGGAGAGATACTGTAAAATATTTAGATCCATCTGAAATGCAATAATTAAGAATGAACTGTGTGAAAGTGATAGTAAACAAGAAAATTATAGTGTTTGATAATTTAACCTCATTGAGGCATTATGTCTATAACTGCGATTTTTTTAGCTTTCAGTGCATATAATCCTCTGAGGGGTTTCCAAGCACTATGAGTACAAGTATATATCTTCCTATAAGTATATTTACATGTATATATCTGTCTACAACTTTCAGTCTTCCCTACATGATTTCTAACCTGTTATGACCCTTCTTACTGCTAGAATCTTTCTTCAAATTCTTTTAATCAATGGATATGGAAATTTAGTTATGAGTCTTGTGATATAAGAGCAACACTACACTACTCGTAAATCTCGTGACCCTCCAGATGGTTAAATAGTATATGCTTCTCAAATAGTGTTGTCTTTTGAAAGATATAAAATAAAAATTCGAAAATTGAGGAAAGTTTGAATAGGATAAGAGCTGAACTTTGCTGATTTTCTGATTTCTCTTCGCTGACAACGCAAATTTTCTAAGGTGGTTGGTTGGTTTGGATTTTATGGCGCAAGATTCAAACTTTCACATTTTTGTATGATGAGTTGCAGCTATTGTAAAGGCATGCAGTAATCAGTGGAAGCATACAGTCCAATTTTTCGGAGTTTCTTTTTGGAAGATTAAAGAGATAAAGGATTCTTTCTGGAGGTCGTGATTGCTTTGTTATTGCGATGTAATTTGGCGACTTTGAAGTTTTTTGGTGTCTTTCTGTTTTATTAAAGTTTTGTATGGGAGAGATGCTGTAAAATATTTAGATCCATCTGAAATATAAAAATTAGGAATAAATTGTGTGAGTGTGATAATAAACAAGAAAAAATACTGTTGTCGGCACTTTTACTTTTAAATTAATTATGTCGGTAACTAATGTTTTTTTTTCTATATACGCTTTACCACTCTTTTTAACTTTCAATAGATTTAAAAAGTGTATGCTTGTCAAATACGGAATATCTTTTAAAAGATTTAAAATAAATATCTGAAAAATATAGGGCAAGTTTTGTGAATTAGGTTTGAATTCAATATAAAAACTGAACCTTGCCGTTTTTCTGTTTTTATGATCTTTCTTCATTGACAACCCAAATTTTGTAAGATAAGTAGCAGTTATTGTGTAAAGCCATGCACTGTGTGTACTTTGTTCGTGAACCTATAAATATTTCCATCCAACACCATGATTCACTGTATCAAAGTACTTTAAGTGGCAGTTCTAATTTTTTAATATGAATTTATGTAATATATAAATTTAAATAATAATATATAACAGTAACATGTACAGTAGAACTCTAATTATCCGAACTCCAGTTATCCGGATCGCTCTGAGAAAAAAATAAATCAGCAAAATCTGTATTTTAAAAGTTTCTTATCAGTGAATGATAAAAAAGTGCGCTAGGGTAGCGATAGCGGATGCACAGACGATGAGTCACCAGTCACGTCACTTACATTGTGGCTTTGGCCTTCAGTTGTGTCGTTTGTTGCTGCGTTCGGTCTTTCGTGTTCTGTTTTATTTGTTTTACTGTGCAGTATAGCTTATCGTTGGCAGACAAAATAAAAATCATTGAACAATTCGACATAGGAATATCTGGTAAACAGTTAGCTGAGATGTATAGCGTGGGATCATCAACAATTTCGAACATTAAAAAAAAACAGGTCTTTAATTTTAAACTTTGTGTCTGTCCTCGAGAGTGAAGATGGCAGTTCGTTGAGAAGAGCTATGAAAATGGCAGAAAACAAAGAACTGGAAGATGCTGTATTCAAGTGGTTTCTGCAGCAGCGAGCAGAAGGAAATCCTCTTTCTGGGCCGATCGTCTGCGAAAAGGCAAAAATCGAAGGTTTGTCTTCTTTTAAGGGGAGTAATGTTTGGCTACAGAATAAGTCAGGGCACGGTATCCGTGAGTTAGATGTAAGTGGCGAGAAGCTATCAGCAGACCCTAAAGCAGCAGAAAACTTTATTGAAAAATTCAAAACGGGAACAAAATCTTATGACGCCGAATTTTTATATAACGCATATGAGACAGGCCTTATTTGGAAGGCTTTGCCTAGAACAACTTTAGCATCTAAAAGGGAATCTAGTGCTCCTGGTCATAAGGTTAGTAAAGATCGTTAACACTGCTAAATTGTGCTAACTCTACGGGAAAAGACAGCGAAACAACTAACTTTGACCGATATGTTCGAGCAATGATACATTTTAATGCAGCATTTAAGTACAAAATGTAAACAATATTGTTTTCATAGTCATTAAATTACATTACATACTAAAGCAAAATTCGTTTTTTACTAAGAATTAACCTACTTTTTGTGAATTATCCGGATATTCGATTATCCGTATGGGGGTCTGGTCCCAATTGATCCGGATAATTGGAGTTCTACTGTATATCATAAAATTAGAGCAGATACTCAACAACTAATATCTTTTCGGAAACAATAAATGCCTATTTTCAAGATGATGAGAAATACATTGCCATATTGCTATCTATTTATAAAATATATTATAGATAAGAAACTATCAAAACGCTTATAATTTGTATTTTCTGACCTAAAAACTAAGTCTTAAAACAGCTGTAAAACAAAATTTGTGTTTTGTTAGTTAATGCGTTTTCTGCTCGAAGCTCAAGATATATCATGAGTTTAGAGCAGAAAATCATTGGCTGAAATTTTTTCAGACAATGAATGCTTATTTCCATAGTCATGAGAAACACATTTTCATATTGTAATCTTGCACAATTTAGTTTGTTTAACCATCTGTAAGGCACACCGGTTGAAAAAAATCGCTGCTATATTGGGACACTACAACCTTTCAATGCATCACTTCAAAAATCTGTAAAACTGTTTTCCTTACAACATTCCTAACCGTGCAGGGAAACGGAAGAGAAAGACTCTTCCATTCAACGATCGGTTTACAAAAACTTAAAGATCATCAAACTGCAACCTTTATGGAAAGAGTACTTTGAACTCGTTCAATCTCTTGGTATCTGAGATCAATAGCTATCAAGCTCTGTCCTCTCCTTCAACTTGGTGGGTTTTTTCCCATTCGTAGAAAGGGAGTTATTTCCCGACAGCAACTCACACAAGGGGACAAAAGCAGCATGTTGATGAGTGTGCTTTAAGGATATTTGGGCGTGGTTCGCTTCAATAACGAGCCATAGCCACGCATTAGTGTAACGCAATTACACAAGGGAAAGGACTTAACGACTTTTTAGAGCAGATTAAATGATGATTTCACTCTAGTGGAGAATACTCCTCCGAAAAACACAGAATTTGTCTGCTCGTAATTGAAATATTAATACTGGATTTTAATGGTAGTGTTTGAGCATCTAATGTTTTGTGGATCCGCAATGAAAATATGCATGAAGGCGACTCAGAAAATTAAGGAAACATTAATTAACTATATTGTGTAGTCAGTACCTAGAGCATGAATTTTTATCCCACATCAGACCTCAGTCTTTTCTCCGTAAGTCTATGTGGCAGCCCAATGAAGTTTAGAAGCAGAAATAACGTATCTAATTATCAACAGAATTATTTCATCAACCTTCTAATGAAATAGACGGAGCATGTGCAAGCTCAGCTTTGTTATTTCTATGGATGATTTAGGAGTGTTAAAATTTTAAGCGATGTCAGTTGAGCTTTAAATATATTAAAATAGAAAAACTCTACATAAGTATTGTATTTCTTGTTCTATCTCTATGCTCCTAAGAAACAAAAGCAAAGGTTTCTAGAATTCCTCACTCGAATATCTTTTTCAGTCTATTATTAAATGAGTCGTATTGCTAGAAATGGTGTAAGAATTAAAAACCTTACACAGTATCTAGAAGAATGTTAAATATATCATATCGCGTATTATTTTAAATATTCGAAATAGAAAAATGGAAATTCCAAGCAGTCTGGAATTTTTAATCCTCATTTTAGCTTTAAAAGTAACATGCATTATTACTATTCGGCGACGAATTTTACCTCTGATGGAACCAGAGCAGAAACATGTTTGTTCACTGATTTTATTCCGTTCTTATTTTAGATTTTGTTCTTTCTCTCTTGTATTCACACTAACAGTACTTATCGAGGTTTATGCAGCAATAACTTGTATTTTATTGGGATTATTTGCGCTGAAATTGTTTTACTTGAAATCGTAATTTCCTCTTACTTAGATGTCGGTATGCATAAAGTCTCTTCATGCATATTAAGGGCCTTATATGAAGAGTCGATTCTGTTAGAAACTTAGAACTTCTCTCTCTCTCTCAATGGAATATGTCTTAATTTTAATAGAACCATGTATGAATTCGGCAGTTTTTATCCACCTTACGCCATTTTGCTTAAAAATTAGTATGAGATAATCAGATATTAGATTAGAATTAATTTGAAAAGCTTATTAAAACGTGAAATATCCTACACTTTTGAAATCTTGAGTGTCACGAAAAGCGCGTATGAGAAGTTGTTTAGTAATCCAAATCTCAGATACTGTTGAAAAAACTTTTTGTTTAAAATTTCATGTTCCATAAGCAGTTATATTTTCTTCCGTAACCCAAGCTATTGCTTGGGTTACGGAACAACCCCTTAACGTAACCCTTTAATTAAGTCCAAACAATGAGTTGTAATCACGATGTATCATAGATAAATACCAAAAGAAATAATCAACCCCTCACATCCATTTATAATTTTTCCTAATATAATCAGGACATTGTGACTTGACTGATCTGATCCACCTAGCTTTGTTCAATTGTTTTGCTTCCAAAGATACCAAGCAAAAGGAAACAATCACAAAATCGATCTATGCCCCCCCCGTTCCTCCTTTTCTTCCTCAAGAACATTTTATCTCCCATCTTCATTTTCGTGTTTGGCATTGATCATACTATCTGCAAAACAAAGGACTTAACAGAATTCTCTTTATCTTCATATAGCAGATGACGTGAACAAAATCTTCCAAATGGGGACTGCTTCCATTTCATTTTCATTGATAAAGATATCTAAACACCCTCGTTTTAATTATAACCACCTCGATGATGAATTACCACATAAAATTATCAAACTTCCCACCATTTTATAATTTTCTATAACAACCTGAGCATCTTAACTTGATTTATCCAATCCGTATTGACTTTCTCAACGGTCTTTTTACAGTTTTCATACCTGGCATTAATTATACCATCTGATGGAAGAAAATAAAGATCTCACTGAAATTGCATTTTTCTTCCTACAACAGAAAACTCATAAGGATGAAATAAATTCTTCCAAAAGGTGACTACTTAGATTTCATTTTCATTGATAATGAAACATAAGTTATTGATAGAGACCAATAGTGCAACACATCCCATCAATTCTAGATGAATTACAAAATAGTATATCAAGCTTTTCTTTTTATAATTCTTCCAAACATAATCATGACATTATAACTTGACTCATCCGATATGCCCAGTCCTGCTCAATGGCTTTGTTTACGCCATGTCCCCAAGTAAAAAGAAATGATCCCAAGAAGATAGATCGAAGAGCCATTGTTTCTTCAAAAACATTTTATCTTCCACATTCATTTTCGTGCTTGGCATTGATCGCACCATCTGGTGGCAGAAAATACAGAACTCACCGAAATTCCATTTTTCTTCCTACAGCAGAAAATTGCTAAGGAAGAAAATCTTCCAAACGGTGACTACTTAGATTTCATTTTCATTGAAAATTAAATGGAAGTTATTGATAGAGAGAGAGGAAACCAATAGTCCAACACATCCTTCTTAATTACAACCATCCATCTAGATGAATTACCAATCAGCATACAGAGCTTCTGCATCTTTTTAGAATTCTTTCAAACGTAATGATGACATTGTAACTTGACTCATCCGACCCGCCCAGCTTTGCTCAATGGCTTTGTTTACGTCATGCTCCCAAGCAAAAAGAAACGATCTCAACAAGATCGATCCACAGGCCATTGTTTCTTCTTCCTCAAGAACATTTTATCTTCCACATTCATTTTCGTGCTTGGCATTGATTATACCATCTGGTGGCAGAAAATAAAGAAGCACTCAACGGAATTCCTTTTTCTTCCTACGGCAGAAAATTCACGAGCCCCGAAATCTTCTAAATGGGGGCTGCTTCTTAAGACGTGCATTTTAAGGGTGTGCAAGGTTGGAATGGATCCTTTTGAAGTCCTGGCTTGTGCTCTCGCTGGGGAGGCGAGTAAACACTCTTTATCGGGTTTCCTAATTTCCGTTTGTTTACGCGAGACGAAAGGAAAAGAATGTCGCTTTATTGCTCTTATCAGAAAATTGGATTTGAATGGGTTCCATTGGGTTAATGTTCCTCGCTCTTATGTGACGCATAGTGTTTGAAGTGTGCATTTGCAGTGATTTAAAACGGTTTTGGCAGTAGGGGAGGGTGTTTCCTTATTTAATTAACTTCCTTTAGGGAGTGTATTCGATTTAAAAGCACCAGCTCTGTTGGTGGCAGCTGCCGAGAGAAAATAGCGAAATGATTCTTTCTAGTTAATCAAGTAAAAGAACGTTGGCGTTAACCGAAACCCGGATTATGTTGACGTGTCAACTTTTTGTTAGCACTTCATAGACAATGACCATATAGATAGAAATTCCGTTTGAAATCTTCGGATTGTTCTTTCGTTCAGCCTTTAAACCATTTTTCGATATTTTTAGATCATACTTTGATGATTTTTTGATATTTTATGTCATGCTTGGATCATTTTCCGATATTTTTAGGATATGATTTGATCATTTTCATAGTTTGGGGCATGATGCTTTCGATTTGTTGAAGATTCGGCATTTTACAAAACCGTCTCATCTGTCTCAATGTGACCAGATGTCTTTTACGTGACGGCTTGGGAAAAGAAGGGTATGTAGGTAGCTAATTAACTTCGCACTGGAGCAACACAGAGGGTTTTTGGTGATGGCCCTGGATCAATACTGATGGAAAAGATTCAAAGACAACGCCTCGTAACCGTCGTATACACGGAGCTGGTGCACGTTAAATCTGTCGTGGCCTCAAATATCCTCAAGTTGGCGTGGTGTGGAAGTTTGGAGTAGGGTGCCAGCTCAGATATTGTTCTTGTCAGCTGACCGTGGTTCCAAATTACGTGGCGTTGTCCTTGAATCTTTCCTTTCTGGTTTGATCCCGGAGCGTCGCCAATAGCCCTTAGTGTTGCGCCAGTGTGACGTTAATACCTATACTTATACCTACCCGAACTGTCGCCAATAGCCCGTTGTGATTCTCGAGTGCGATGTTACTTAACTACCTACCTTTTTTCTATATATTTCATTTTACATTGTACTGCAGTTTTAAACTTTTAAAGTTGGTTTATTTTGGCATGTGTTTGGCACAGCTTCGTCATGTCTGGCCCTTGCGGCATTCAATTCCAATCAACCATTTGTTTACACAAGGGGAACGAAAGAAAGGAATGACACTTTATTGCTCTTATCAGAAAATTGGATTTGAATGGGCTCTTTCGGTTAATGTTCCTCGCTCTGCTGTGACACATAGTGTGTTTGAAGAGTACTTGCAGTGATTTAAAACTGTTTTAGTTGTAGGAAAGGGTATTTTTCTTGCTTAATTAACTTCTTTTAGGGTAAGATTATTCGATTTAACAGCACCAGTTATTTTGGAGGGCACTTACTCAGAGAAGATAGCGAAATGGATTCGTTTTGGGATGCTCGTATTAAGTACTTTCATAAACATAAAGTCTAGAACATTTTCATTTAAGAAAGCATCATTACTAAAGATAACTATGCATGTTAACTGTAGTAATTTATCGTGAAATATCCTTGTATTAGTGTAAGACTATAAGACGTTCTGTGCAAATACAGTTAATAAAACAGCGTGGCGGGAAATGATTTACTTTAAAGAAATGTCACTTGTTTCAAAGTGTTTTATTAAATACTTTAAGAATAAATTTAATGAGAGGATCTTTCTCTTTGAGTGCATCGCTTTCTCGAGAAAAGTAGCGCAACTCAGAAAAGTAAATTGTTTAGATGAGCCAAAAAAGATTGGTAATCTTTAATGCTATTTTACTGTCCAATCGGAATAAATTTAATGAGACAGTTTCTCTCTCTTCTCAAATGCAGCACTTTCTCGAAAAAAGGGACACAAATCAGAAAGTAATTTTTTAGGAGCCCAAAAAAGAAGATCGATAATCTTTGATCCTATTTTACTATCAATCTGAATAAATTTAATGGAATTATTTTCTCTTCAAATACAGCACCATCTCGAGAAGAGTGATGCTACTCAAAAAAGTAAACATTTATGAGAGCCCAAAAGAAAGTTAAAAACATACGTATTTAATAAACAATACGTTATTGATTGTTTAAGTATTGATTTCCAACATTTTCTTAAAAAGTCAAATGCAATGTGGAGATGTGGAAGGTCAAATATTGCTTATATTGGACAAAAAGCTATGCAACGCTGGAAGTAAATTTTGCAGAAGAGTTAGCAGATTGAAAATCTTTTATGAAATTTTACTTATCAATCAAAAATATGTTGAATTTGTTCCTGATTTGATTTTCATCATCTATCCTATTTTAATAGAAACGCTTATTCATTTTTTAATCTTTTAATTTGCCACTTTTTTCTCGACTTCTAGAAACGAGTCGACTCCGCGCATAATATCTGCAATAAATTAGTTAATTGTTTACATCTATTGACGACATTGTTATTACTCACATTTCAAACCTTATTTAGATACTTTTTATGAATATAGGCCTTGATATGCACATTTCATCCTCCAAATGTAATAAAATTAATTAAATATCTAAAGAGCATTTTGCTTACAATTTGCTGTTGTTAATTCGTATTTCTAATAACATGGGGTAAAGTTTAAACCTCAGTCAAACTACCTCAATTTTCTTACAGCTCACTTTCAAAGGTTGCTTTTGTGTTTGATCCTCCTTGTGATTAAGCACCTTATAATGTCCAGCCTCTGGTGCAAGAACCTGTTCCAAACTGTCACCAGCTCTTTGCAAGAGATTAGTTTTTTCTTGGATCTTCATTCCCTTGGAGTAATAGGACTGTTTTGTCTCGGCGAGGTATCTCGTCATTAGCAAAACTGATCAGATCTTGATGGACGAATTATCTCGTCGAAACCACTTGGAAGGTTAAATAACACCACCATAGCGATAGGAAACTTAACACTTAATAAAGATAACGGAACATGTGATATACGCGTACATCGACAGCAGTGGAATAAAGCTGTAGATTTACTGAATTACAAGATTTATGTATAGTGTGGCTCCCGCGAATAGGCTGTCAAACTTGGGTCAGTTAATTTCTGAATAATTGTGAAAGGTTATCTCGAATATGGGCTGCCAAACGCAGAAGACAAAGAAACATGTGCGGCGATCACCATAGATGATTTATCACTAGCCAACTTTGGAATCGAACTAAGAACTCAGTGCCAAAATCAGCACAAATCGCAAGTCGCCAATTGAGGATGAGATTTGCTTGTTTCAACCAGTCCCCCAACT
Organism: Meta bourneti; assembly: GCA_933210815.1. Lineage (NCBI taxonomy): Eukaryota > Metazoa > Arthropoda > Arachnida > Araneae > Tetragnathidae > Meta > Meta bourneti. Next base: position 77,229,390 of record OW119928.1, read on the forward strand.
AATAGTGTTTCAAACTCTGACTGCCTTCTCACTGGAGTCGGACTCCTAAATGAAGTTTCTGGGACTTATACTTTTCTTACGTAAGCAGCATCGATTTGTTCAAAAAGGTGATATTCGATATTTTTGACTCCTAACCCTATTTTCACGTTCGCTCGGGTTTTTCTGATTTCTAACTTGCATATTTCTCATTGCAGTCTGTATACAGAATGCTAACGAATTTACTCCTTCGGTGGTAGGTAGGTAGGTAGTTGAATTAATGCCGCACTGGAGAAACACAACAGGCTATTGCTGTTTCGGCGAGCTGCTTCCTGTAGTTTTAGCAATATAATGCAGCTCCTTAGCTTGAATCTAGCATAGTTAAAATAAACCGCTAAATTGGGGAACGAATTAGGATTTTATATTGTTTATACCTTTCAGTTTCCATTTGTCAATATACAAATAATATCGATACCAGTGCCATGAACGTTAGTGAAATATAATTATAGATATTGAAAAAAAGGAATCCTTTTCTACGGGAAAGCATTTGATAATAAACATCAAAGAGACAAATATTTAAATTTAAGTATCTAATATGAAAGGTGTGAAATATTTAACAAAAAATTCAAAGACTAACGGACAATCTTTCTATTTTGTTAGCGTACACATAGTTATGAGTCTATTTAATCGCAATATGCTAATGGCTCATCTCTTCCCCTATCGATTTCGCAAATTCTCTATTATAAACACATGATGGATTGCCGCAAATGCACAATTCTTAACTTATCGGCATTCCCGGTTAGATAACTGAATTCCCTAACACATACCAACACAAAAGGACTGCATAATGCATTAGGCATCATATTTGTCTCCACAGTAGGTTTCATATCGCATAAATTTTAAATTTATCGAAAGGGTATCATAATAAGTGAAGTGCCTTTATAAATAATGAGGATGTGCTTTTATTTTATATTCCAAAGCAAACGAATCAAATCATGATGAATGGTTTTAAACATTACTTGGAATAACGTCATATGGATAGATATAAATGGATACAGAATTTTATAAAATGTCCACTACATACTTAAAAAGGAGGTAAGAAACACACAATGGCATCTTATTCACATTAGGGTATATGTCCAAACATGTCACCCGGGTGTGATTACGGCACATTGAGGAGACAGTTTTCAAAATCACCAAAATCAATCGAAAAATCTATTTTTATTTTAGCGCTTAAAATTAATTGATATCAGATTTCTGTGGATAGTGGAAATAGTTTTTCAATTAAGACTTTATATTGTTTAATAGTAAGATGGAAATAGTTGTTTAGTGGAAATAGTTTTTCAATTACAATAATTTTTAACGAAGTTAAATATACAACACCACCAAAGATATTGATTGGTTTAGTAAGTCTAAAAAAACGCGTTTTCCTCCTATTAAAATGTGTGACTTTCTTCTGATTTTGAAATGCTCACGGAGAATCTGGTTTTAATTGATTTCCTCGAAATTTTTTCGAGACAATCCTTGCAATCTTTTGTGCATATCTAAGTGAAATGAGAAATTCATGAAGCTTTCAAATTTTATAAAGAATGTTGCTTAAGCTATGCTTTTTTTGCAAAAGTTTAGGTGTTTTATTAGTACAAACACTTTTTTGCTTTACAATTACGTGATACACTTACCAAATGGGGAGGAGTTAATTTGATTTATATGCATACGAACTACTATGTGAATTAAAATTTTGACAATACATAGAAAATTGATGAGCATAGGACCTATCAATTTTTACTAATTTATCAAACTTTTTGACCACGTTTTATGAAAAACTTCCGAATGACTTAACAGTTTTGGTCCAGACTATATAAAAGCTTTTTAGTATAAAACAAACAGCCTGTGCAAATTCCTTCCTTGTCAACGAGCTTTGACTTTCGTCCACTGTTCTTTCGAACAATGTTTCGTGTTGGCTGTCAACAGTTCACAATTCACACAGTGCTCCTTGCAATACTTACAAGGTTGGCTGTCAACAGTTCACACAGTGTCCCTTGCAACACTTAAAAGGTTGGCTGTCAACAGTTCATACAGTGCTATTTGCAACACTTAGAAGGTTGACTGTCAATAGTTCACACAGTGCCCCTTGCAACATTTAAAAGGTTGTCTGTCAGCAGTTCATACAGTGCTATTTGCGACACTTAAAGGTTGGCTGTCAACAGTTCACATAATGCTCCTCGGAACATTTACAAGGTTGGCTGTTAACAGTTCACATAATGCTCCTCGGAACATTTACAAGGTTGGCTGTTAACAGTTCACACAGTGTCCCTTGCAACACTTAAAAGGTTGGCTGCCAACAGTTCATACAGTGCTATTTGCAACACTTAGAAGGTTGACTGTCAATAGTTCATACAGTGCTATTTGCAACACTTAGAAGGTTGACTGTCAATAGTTCACACAGTGCTATTTGCAACACTTAGAAGGTTGACTGTCAATAGTTCACACAGTGCCCCTTGCAACACTTAAAAGGTTGTCTGTCAGCAGTTCATACAGTGCTATTTGCAACACTTAAAGGTTGGCTGTCAACAGTTCACATAATGCTCCTCGGAACATTTACAAGGTTGGCTGTCAACAGTTCACACAGTGCTCCTTGCAACACTTACAAGGTTGGCTGTTTTCGTCACGGAGACTGTAGCGTGGCGCACTACAATGATCATGCCTCTTTGAAAGTCTGAGAAGTCGGACTTAACGGCATTTGACTACTAGCAAAATGTTCACATACTGCCCGTATTACTGCTTCCGATAGACTGATACTTCAATTTCCTTCACGGCCACTAGATGGCAGACTTCTATGCTAGGTCACGAGGCTGTTCTGCAAGAACTAATTACTGCTAATTTCCATATGGGTATTAGTATTATTTTGTTCACCACCTGTATACTGAAAATTTGTAAAAAAAATTAACGCCATTTGTAACTTAATTTCAATCAAAAGAAAAGATCACTATTAAGTTTATAATTATCTATATACAATAGGTAGGTAGTTGAATTAACGTTGCACTGGAGCAACACAAGGGGCTAATGCCCGCGGACCCGAATTAGTCCGGAAGGCAAAGATCCACTCCACTCTCCAAACTTCAACACCACGCCAACGTGAAGACATTTGAGGCCACTACAGATTTAACGTGAGCCAGCCCCCGCATACATAACGATCTTCGGTTGGATCTAGTTTCGATGTCGCCACCCTCCGGTTTCCAATCCGGACTGGGCTACCGCGGTCCCTATCCCTATAATATAGAAACCCATATTTAGTTTAGTTTTTCTTTTGCATTCCTTTGTAGAACTTAACAGCTACAGGCTATGAATAAATTAACCATTAAAATTTAACCGCTATAGCAAATATGTTTCTTTTATCGACTGCTATAAGAAATTAAAATTCAAGTAAATGAACAATGTATTTTCTTACGTTCGTTTTTTTAATTTTAAAAACTCCGTAAATTAAGGGATTACTTTGTAATGTTATAAGCATGGTTTACTGCTTTGGAACGCCATTACTTTCAATTTCGGAATGAATTTTTTCATTTTATTTTATGTGAGAAAAATACCCCTATCTGGCGTCAACAATTCTCGTTTCCACTCGAATTGAAATATAAAAAAATTATCTTGCAACCATTCTCGCTAATTTAATTTATGTTCACATGCCTCCATTTCTCCCGAAGGCTAAGGAATGTTATTTACAGATTCGCAGAGGAAAATTAAATTAACGTGCTGTTTTTTAATAGAATCTGACAGTTATTTTCTCAACTGGATTCGCGTAATTATCAGTCGAAATAACAAGACTGGATCTCAGACTAATTTCATAAATTCAGTCTCGAATACTGACACTAATAGTAAATAAATTAAGTAGTAAGTAATTTATTTTAAAGGAGAAATGGAATGCTTTTTACTTTTTCCGAATATTGTTCCTTTTTATAAATTAATCTGAACTAAAATACATTTTCGATTAATATCTAACTGCATTAGAGAAAACTTACAGTAGAACCTATCCGAATATCCGCCCTGAAACTATAAAAAGCATTTATTTTCTAAACTTGATTCGAGTAATTATCAGTCTAAATAATAATGGATTCCAGAATGCTATTTCATAAAATTAATCTAGAATACTAGCGCTCATAGTGAATAAATTAAGTAGTAGATGATTCATTTTAAAGCAAAATGGAATTATTTATTTTTTACTTATTCTTGTGCCATTCCTTTTCATTAAGTAATCTGAAATAAAATACGTGTGTTTACCTACGGCTAACTGGCTTCGAGAAAACTTGTAGCTACTCTCCGAATTTCGCAGAGTGGCTACAAAAAATTGAAATTGGGAAAAATTTGCTCCTGTATTTTTCTTCAGAAATATAAAATTTTAAGTAATAGGTGCATTATTTCGCCAAGTGTTTCGACCAAATTGCTCGCCAAGTATATGGTATTTTTTACTAAGGACGAGATTGTCGTTTCGAGGCAAAATTGCCCTACACTCCAAGGGAAATCAAAGATCCAAGTACGAAAAATAAATTGTCCCTTACCCAGAATTGGTGACAATTTTGTAACAGGTTTTGGCACCAGAGCCTGGAGACTACATAGCTGTTTTTGACGGGAAGATAAACCATCAAAATAATTAAATTGTAATTCCATTTTTAAATATAGCATACAATCTATGAAAGTACTAAATTTGTGCAGCTCAGATGTGACCTAGTCATCTGACTGAGGTTCAGAATTACGTGGTGGTGTCCTCGGGGTTGATCCCAAACCGTCACGAATAGGCCGTTGTGAGATGTTAATTTAAATGCCTACCTAAATTTAAAAGTAATTCACTGACAAATAAATCTTTACGAAATTTAGAATCGTCTACCTATTTTTGCTGACAATAGAGTATGCTTTGTCCCCTAATGTCGGCCGAACTGGAAGCTGAGTGTGGTTGGTTCAACGGGATTTGGATTGAATCCTGATCTACATAAATGCAGCGGTTCGGTGTACAATCAAAGCTACTAGTGTAATTAGCCTCGTGCTGCAGAAAATGACCTCAGACTGACAAACTAAATCCCAATCGAGTCGTTTTAACTCCTGAGAGTCAAGAGATTTCCGAGTAGTGTAGTATGGTTTTCCCCTACAACACACATTTGACTAAACAATTACATCTATTGGCTTAAAGAATCCCACACATACTACTATAAGTCAATGATGCCTAGACTAGGTTTAAGTCATGCAGTGAAGACTGCGATAGGCAGAATGGATACATGTATGTGAAACCCGCAGAGGGTTAATAGTGTGAATTGAAATTTAAACTCAAATTATTTATTGAATCGGGGTAATTTGAGATTGACGATATGAAAACATAACGCCGAACGAATTCGCATCGATATCAAATAGTTTAGTTAGATAAAATAAATGGAAGTTTTTATTTTATAAATTATTTTACCCGATACAGTTAAAGCAGTATAAGTATCAAAAACAAAGCAATTTATTGTTATGACTGCGCCATCTATACGAATTGTAGAACATTATAACTTTTTGTACATGCAAATTATTTCAATTATTTACCTAAAACAGTACTAATATCTTATACAAAATATAATATTGAAGTAATGAATCAGTGCATAAAACCAGACACAAATCACGTATATTTATTTTACCGACTGTACCATTTAAACGAGTTGAAGAATATAATTGTTTCATTTTTCAAAATTATTTTAGTTATACAGTTAAAACAGCGTAAGTATCTTATACAAAGACAATATTACTTAGTTAAAGGGCCGCAGTAACCCTGTTGGTATAGTAGTGGATTAGTAACAGGAGGGTTGAGAGTTCGAAACTAGATCCAACTAAAGACCGTCATGTACGTGGAGGGATGCCCATTAAATCTGTAGTTACTTCAAATGTCCTCACGTTGGCGTGGTGTGGAAGTTTGAGAGTGAGGTGCCAGCTCAGGTGTGATCTCGTCATCTGACCGTGGTTCAAAATTATGTGTTGTCCTCGATCTTTCCCTTCGGGATGGATCCGCACCAACGCCAATAGCCCATTGTGTTGCTCCAGTGCAAAGTTAATTAAACTAACTACTTACCAATCAAAATCAATGCATAAAACCAACTCACAATCATACATAATTTATTTTTTAACTGAACTATCTAAACGAGTTGGGACCTTGCGCCAGAAAACCCCAAAATCCAATCTAAACGAGTTGAAAAACATAGCTGAACTGTTATTTATGCAAATCATGCCAATTATATAGTTGAAACAGTGTCTTTAGCTAAAAACAAAGCATCATATTGTGGGAATCTAGGGAGTCTATACATCATAATAGCTGAAAAAGGAGCACAAGACCAAAACCTCTGAAGGACTATATTTATTTACAATTAAAACATCTGAACAAGACAAGTTATCGTCAGGTAGTACGTCTTACAACTGACTAGTTAGTAGCTATGCTCAACAGAGGGCGCTTGTGTATGCCGCTTTGATTGGTCTAGAGGATAATATCTTACAATACAACTTACAGTCATAAATCAATGCATATTTATTTTTACGACTGTACCATCTAAACGAGTTGAAGAACATAGCTATTTTTATGTAAACAAATTATTTCATTTATGCAGTTAAAACATTTTAAGTATCTCATACAAAGCCAAAATATTGCATACAGTCAAAATCAATGCATAAAAACAACACAGAATCACACATAATTAATTTCTTTGACCTCACTATCTAAACGAGTCGAAGAACACAGCTGAACTTGCATCATTTTTTCAAATTATTTCAATTCCATAGTTGAAACAGTGTAAATGTCTGAAAACAAAGCATCATAACTAACAGTCAATAAACCAATGCATAAAACAACACAGAAATAACGCGTATTTATTTTTCCGTACTGAAGAACACGGCTGTAACACGAAACTAAATCCTATAAACATAAGCCCCAGACTTCCTACAGATAATAAAATACCGTACTAAAGGCGACATAACACGATTTTCGGAAAGCCGTCCGAATGACCATCGATGAAGTGTTATTCGTTGGGGGAAAGACAAGAAGCCACGACAAAGCTATCAGGGGAATGAAGTATGTGTTCACATATATTAGTGCCCCGGTCGAATTCCTCGGTTTGATGACGCCACGTGATCTTTCCATTTAATCACCGTTGCCATGTTCCATTTCTCTCCCCAGAACGAGATATCACGTACTCTGCTTGCTCTACCGAATGGCAGAACAGGACAGATAAAAATGATTCATCTGGATGTGGTGTTCTGGGGAAGTCTTTGGATTGTCTCATTCGGATTTGGTATAGAGGGGAATATTATTTAATCCGGAAATAACAACATGGGTTTATGTTATTTTTCAAACATAGAGGTGAAATTACTACTTTGGTATATTTTTTATTCTTGTAAACTCGTAGTTGATCAATTAGGCCAGTAGTTGACCAATTAGTGTGTTAGGTTCTCATTCGTATTTGGTATAGCGATGAATCTTATTTAATCCGGAAATACAAACATGGGTTTATGTTATGTTTTCAAACATGGGTTTATGTTATGTTTTCAAACATGTGTTTATTTTATGCTTACAAGCATGGGTTTATGTTATGTTTACAAGCATGGGTTTAAGTTATGTTTACAAACATAGAGAGGTGAAATTACTACATGATATATTTTTTATATTTGTAAACTCGGGTGACCTCGCCAGTTGTTGAACAATAAGTATTAGGTTTTCATTCGTATTGGGTATAGATGTGAATTTTATTTAATCCGGAAATACAAACACATTGGTTTATTTTATGTATGCAAACATGGAGTTAAAATTACTACAGTGAAATTACAACCTCTATGTTTACAAACATAGAGGTGAAATTCCTTCATTGATATATTTTTTATTTTTGTAAACTCGGGTGACCCCGCCAGCAGTTGAACAATAAGTATTAGGTTTTCATTTGCATTGGGTATAGAGGTGAATCTTATTTAATCCGGAAATACAAACATGGGTTTATTTTATGTTTATAAACATGGAAGTTGAAATTACTACAATGATATTACTATAGTGATATTAGTACAGTGATATTACTACCTCTATGTTTACAAACATAAAGGTGAAATTACTACATTGATATATTTTTGATTTTTGTAAACTCGGGTGAACTTACTGTTAGGTTCTTACGTGTAATCAATCTGAGTTTTACGACTGACTAGGCTTCATATTCTCAAGTTCAATTCCGGTAATTTAGACGTTTAACATCCAAGAACCTTCTTTTTCCTTTAATAACTTTAAGTCTAGCTTTAGCATAATTTTTGGCTTAAATAAATTTAACAGTCAGCTTTAGGATCGGAATATTTGCCATGTTCCATTTCTTTCCTCAAAACGAGATATCACGTACTCTGCTTGCTCTACCGAATGGCAGAACAGGACAAATAAAAATGATCCATCTGGATATTGTGTTCTGGGGAACTCTTTGGATTGCCTCACTCGGATTTGGTATAGATGTGAATCTTATTTAATCCGGAAATACAAACATGAGTTTATTTTATGTTTCGAAACATGGAGTTGAAATGACTGCATTGATATTACTACCTCTATGTTTACAAACATAAAGGTGAAATTACTATGATATATTTTTGATTTTTGTAAACTTGGGTGAATCCGCCAGTAGTTGACGAATTAATGTTAGGTTTTCATTCGTATTTGGTATAGAGGTGAATCTTATTTAATCCGGAAATACAAACATGAGTTTATTTTATGTTGACAAATATGGAGTTGAAATAGCCACATTGATATACGTTTGATTTTTGTAAATTCGGGTGAACTTAGTGTTAGGTTCCTACGTGCAACCGATCTGAGTTTCTTCAACGATTGACTAGGCATCATATTCTCAAATTAAATCCTGGTAATTAGACGCTTGATAAGAACACTTTCGTTTCCTTGAATAAATTTAAGTCTAGCTTTAGAATCATTCTGTGGCTTGAATAAATTGAATAATCTGGCTTTAGAATCATTTGTGGCTTAAATAAATTTAAGTCAGGCTTTAGAATCGGAATATTTTTCATGTTTCATTACTTTCCTCAAAACGAGATATCACATATTCTGCTTACTCTACCGAGTGGTCGAAAGAGACAGATAAAAGTGATTTATATGGGTGTTATGTTCGTAGGAAGAGAGAGTCTGACGTATCATTCGTAATTGGTATAGAGGCAAATCTTACTTCATCCGGAAAACAAATATGGGTTTATGTTATGTCTTTACAGACATGGAGTCGAACTGACTAAATAAATATATTTTTATTTTTTAAACTGGGGTGAATCAGTAGGATGACCAACTTTTTGACCAACTAATGGCCATGAATTCAAGGGAGATTCGGTCACGACAAATTTTGAGTATTTCTACCGGTATCACCCCAACAAATGTTCGTGGAATGTATTTTTAATAAAACAATTCATTTACATTGTATATAATATACAGGTCACAATCTAAATAAATAAGAAAAGCTTGTTTGTATTACATTGAATAGTTTCGATCCATTTAAAGTTATTTATCCGTTTTGGGGTCATTCTAATGCAAAATCAGCCGTTTGGATGTTTGGTGTCTGTGTGTGTGTTCCCGCACTACGTGCAAATGGCTGAATATATTTTCATGAAACTTTGCATGTATAAGGACTCACTATCATTTAGTTAATGAATTCCATTGCGTCAGAATGCCTGTCTCTCTTGCCGTTTTATATCTGTTTTTGAGTTTATGTGTTTGTGCAAGCATCACATAAATTTTCTTCAATAGAAGTTCATTAAATATTCTATATTTTATGAACTTTACTGCCTACATATATTAGCTTAGTTAATACAATATTTAAATAGTCTTTGCTTACATATTTAGGCAAGTTTCTTGATGAAACAGCTGAATAACTATACTTAAATCAGTCTTACGTTTGCAGTTTTGGAGAAGCCAGGATGTAATATTGAGCACTGCGATTACTCCGATTGTCTTACCATTAAAAATATTTTTTTTAATGTGACAGGTTTCCTTTACAAAACAATTTTAAACTTTAATTACAAAGTTCCAGATTCTACGTTTAAAGATTAATACTAATGATATATACAGGGCTTAAACTCAACTTCCAAATATTGATTTCAATAACATGCGCAATACAGGCAATGCTAAATTTCTAAATAAGTTGAATAGGCTATTGTAGATAGTGACAAATATAAGGGTGGCAAAATTTGGAATATTTGTTGCGAAAAATGTTTTTAAATATTTATATAAAATATACCTTTAAAAATACAAATTAGTTCACTGCAACTACATATAACAAGAGCGGTGATACAGAAAAATATATAATTTTTAGGTAATGAACACGGTTCGTGATCTGGTTTGCTTTGTCTCTCTATGGAAATTGAGACAGCAAAGTTTGGTCTTGGGTTATTTTTGATCAAATTTTTGTCAGTCTACAGGGATACTAAAGGTCCAGTCCTGAAGTATGTGAGGGAAATAAAGGTATAAGTGCTGATTGTAACTAAAGCATCGAGAAAAGTAAAAGGGTGCAAGCAAATCAAACAATAGAGATTGTAGGCAGTATTCTAAAAGTTTTTAAAAGTAACTAATAAAGGTAATAAGATCAAAATAATTAAAAATTGATCTAGCTATTTCGAAAAAAAAAGTTTATAAAGACCACAGGGAAAATTTTAAAGTAGAGTGAGCGACGTTAATCTTTTTATGTTCTCAAAATCATGTGATCAAAACTAGTAGTAACGTGACCCTTAGACTACTTTCCCCTGCAGGGTGAAACCAAACATTCATAATCTGAGTGGTCCACGGGACGGGAGAAGACACCCATCCATTGATTTGTCATCTGATTGGTCAGCGCAACATAATAATAGACTTTGTCGATTTCACCATTTTTGTTACCACTTTATAGAAATGCACATTCGTGCATACGATGCTATATCGCCAAACGAGGAGATAAGTTACCGAATCGGCTACCAGGTCGACTTTTCACACTTTTTGTTTAACCAGCCCGCTCTTCAGATACGCCCATCCGGACAAGTTTACCCAATCTGTAGGCTAGATACGGCCCTCCTGGACAAGTTTACCCAATCCGTAGACTAGATATGGCCCTTCCGGTTAGATTCAATCGACCCATAGACCATATACTCCTCTCCAAATAAGTTTAATCGGCAGGCCAGATACGGTTTGTCGTATTGGTTTTCTCGACCCTCTGACCAGATGCCATTGAAACTGATGCCATGAAAATGAGATTCTAAAATCAGGACTTGTGTCAGCTGAGAGAAGACGTTGAATTAGGGCGTGGTCTAGATCACTGAATTTCTAGGCGACATTGAATGGGAGGAGGATGACGTTGACCTGTGACATGAATAATCCAATGGTAGAATGTGTCTGATGCATTCAAAATGACGAGGTGTCCTAGGATCTTTCTGATGCCAGACCGTCGCCAATAGCCCGTGTGTTGCTCCAGTGCGATGTGTATTCAACTTCCCACCCCGTTGCATTTATATCCTAGAGGATACTCATTCATACTAAATAACCATTTAAAAACAGCAAAGCGTAGCGTTACTTCGTAATTGCTGTACTGAAATTTGTACATGCAGATTTTTATAAGTTCTTATATCATCTTGTTTTTTATCTTTATTAGTCAGTTTGTGAAGCTTTTGGAATGTGAACTACTAGTTTAGCTAAGGTTTTACCTTTTACTCTAATCGAAGCATTGCTGTCTTAGCTAGAGCCCATTCGAATTCTACCGTCGAACCATTTGTAGTGACAATGGCAGATTAATGAAAAAGTAAGGGTCGCTGGGTGAAGTTGTGTTTGTTAGAAACTTGGGAAAAGAGTAGAGCAAACTAGTGGATCCCGTGGTCTTATAGGTGATCGTGCCAAAACAAGAAAGAAACTTCTGTAGAAGTTTTTATCTCAGTTGGGAATTAGAAAACTATCTTCTTGGTACCTAATCGTCAAGAAACTATTTCTGAACTTGATTTTTTATTGGAGTAAATTGTTGAGCGCTTATTAGAAACAGTTGGTTACTTCGACGTAGTGAGCATTAGGTATTACTAATTCTGATACTTACGAGAACGTAAATTTTGAATATTTCTTTCCAAAAGGGGCCCCATAACCCAGTTGGAAGAGTTGCGGATTAGAAGTCGGAGGGTTGCGAGTTCGAAACTCGATCCAACCAAAGATCGTCGTATACGTGGGGGATGGTACATGTTAAATATGTCGGGGCCTCAAATGTCCTCACTTCGGCGTGGTGGGGACGTTCGTAGAGTGGGGTGCAAGCTCGCGAATATACCTTATCATCTGACCTTGGTTTAAACTTACGAGGTGTTTCCCTAGGATATTTCCCTTCGGGATTGAACCTAGACCATTGCCAATAGCCCGTTCTGTTGCTCCAGTGGGACGTAAATTCAACTGCATCCCTACCTCGTTTCTAAAGCACGAATATTTATGTTTAATGCAAAATTTGTCGTCTAATTTGATTTGGAAATGAGTTTTGATTCATTTGTAAATGTGTATACATCTGAAGGAATTTTTCAAAATATTCGATATACAGAAAATAGATATCGTTATGAACTGTTTCGGCAGTAATTAGAAAGTTAATTCCTAACATTCTCTCATATTACAATATGATTATTTAAGATATATTACTAATCATTTCGAGAATGTTTAAAAAACTATAATCGGATATAAATTATCTAATTACAGAATAACATAATAATCTAATTTGAATAACATAAAATGACTTTCATGAATATTCTTTTTCATTAAATTTCTTTTTCAGTTTCATAAAATTGAAGCTGATTTTTTGAAGCGAAATTTTGGGACAGGTAGAAAATTTAGGAATACAAGTACAGTTTCTGTCCTTTGACGGTTGCTACCCTCCAATGCAACCCAGATTCATACCCAATATCAATACCAATGCCAGCAAATCCACTTATCCAATATTCAATCACTGACTGCTTGACCCCTCCCAATTTCTTATATTCACTACGATGTAAGGCGTTCCATTTGGTATTGGTTCTTGCTTTTATGCGTTGTCTTTCACCTTTCAACTTGTCACTATGGTTTCACACTGTCTCCATACGCTCTGCTACAAAAGAAGTCAATAAAAAAATTCAATCTCCCTATCTCAAATGTGTGTGTTTTTGAAACTTTTAGAGGCCGCGGTAGCCTGGTTGGTAGAGTAGTGGATTAGCAACCGGAGTTTTGCCAGTTCGAAACTCGGTCCAGACAAAGACCGTCGTGTACACGGGAACTGGAGTACGTCAAATCTATCGTGGACTCAAATGTCCACATGTTGGTATGGTGCGGAAGTTTGGAGAGTGGGGTACCAGCTCAGGTGTTTACGTCGTCATCTGACCATGGTTCAAAATTACAACATGGATCTTTCCCTTCAGGATTGATCCTGGACCATCGCCAATAGCCCGCTGTGTTCCAGTGCGACGCTAATTCAACTACCTACCTACCTTTGTAACTTTTAATCCCTTCACCTGACACAGCAAACTAGATATAGAGATTTTAAAATTCTAGAAAAATATGTTTCGGTGAACGTATCAGGGCGGAAATATTGGAATACCGAAGCAAAATAATCAGCTTATTTTCGTTCCAAACGAACGTGCTTCGTACGATTCGATGTTCGAATAAGAAAAAAAGAACCATTGATCAGAAGCGGAACCAAACGCGTGGAAGCATCTAGAAATCAATCACCGATTCCCCACATTCTAGCTTTGTGTTGTTTTCTATTCCATTTGTCCTTGACTTATTTTTCTGAGGGGTTTTTCTATTTTCATGCTCACCTTTTTCTACGCCATTGGTTCTACCTCTACTCCACAAGTTCCACCCCGAAAGTCATCCACTTTTACTCTATTGATTTTGGCAACAGCATCTCCATTTTTAAAAGTTACGGCGAAGTTTAGGAGTGAGGTGTGGTTACACAAAAACGTTGAATTTTAACATTTAAGTCTACCTACTGCAACTTTGAATATCATTAGATAAAACTTTTAGGGTACTTTAAAATGTTGCTTTGAGTCTTGAAACAGGTGATCGAGAATGTTTAAATTAAGACCCATGTTCTTTAAATATGAATTTGAAACTGAAGAAATCTCAGCTAATAATTCCAAAACTTTTATAAGGAAACTTTGCGTTCCCTTCGAATGCAATGCTCATGAGCTTTTACAATACGTGTTGAAAAACAATAATGTATTAAAATATATTTTACTTTAAGAACCTGAATTGGGTGTACACAAAATATTTGAGGTTTTGCGACAGTTGTCACAGAAATATTTCTCTAATCTGAAGTACGTTTTCGGAAACATTTGCTTTAGTTTTAAATTGACTGCCTCGGTGAATTTCTTCATATTCATCTTATCAATTCTTTATGTATTACTTCCTTCTTATAATTAACTGTCTTGGTGGTTTACCTTCACGTCGAAAACTTCCCTATAGTTTCCAGCCTCTGGTGCAAAAACCTGTCACCAGTTCTAGGCAAGGAACAATTTGTTTTCCCTACTTGGATTTCCTACTTTCCTTCATTCCGCTTGGAATAATAGGGCAGTTTTGTCAAGACGAAATGCGACATCCTTGGCAAAGTTGACCAGATCTTGAGCGAGATATCACGTCAAAATACTTGGATGGGACTTCAAAATTGTAGAGTTCAGAAATTTATATTTTATTTTTATTGATTTTTAAAGTTCAAGGTCACACAAATGTAGATTTTTAGCATTAAAAGTAGCCTGTTTGAGACCCTATATTTCAATAAATTATTGGCACAAATTATAATTTTTTATATCCTTAAATTATCTCAAAATACAATCCTGAATTTTTTTTTGGAATTAACAGACATACTAAATTATATTCCTCTAAAATATAATTTTCGTCAGAGCTTTCCTTCATTTGATTTTGTATGCCTATTTTAAGGGGAAAACCGTCATTTGATAATTTTCCTTTGCTGAAGATGAAGGAAATAAAAGCCAACTTCCAAATTTCATCAATAGTTTTATCACACCTAGTACTGTAACTGGCACGAATTTCAACGATACCTTTAAATTTCCTTAGCTCGTAGAAACCTTTTTAATTCTATCAAAGTCAACAATTTTCCATTTTTCGCTGCTAACTTTAACTTATATCTGATGCATAAGATTGCTATTTCCAAATAGATGAAAAGCAAATTTTTCATAGATTATAAAATATCAAATATTGTTATCTACGTTAAGTAGTTTCTGAGAACGAGATCTTCAAACATGCAACATCAAGCGATTTTACAACTGCTCTTCAAAGTTGCAAGTCCTTAAAATGCCTGAAACTTCCAAAATATTTCATTTTGAACCAAAATATTTAGATATCTGTAACACTTCCCATTTAACCCTATCTAATAAGGCGACTTTTCTGATCAAAACGTCATATTCCGTAATTGTCTAAATTGGAGATCATAAAATTCTTCGCAAGCAACCATCTGTCCATAACTTACCCGGGAAATACTCTTACAGCACTTCAACTGACATTACATCGGTTATAACGTTCCAAGCACTCACATAAAGCATCTTCATCTGACGTTCTGACATTCATGATCTCATAAATATCAAGCCTCTTGACTACACTCAAAATTCCACTTCAAGTGGATTTTTCCTTAGATGTTGCCGAAGAAACTCTGGCAAAAGCAGAGAGTTGCGATCCAGACCGAGAAACGAGCGGACGCTCGTTCCTAACCTCAGCCGAACCCTTCTGTCACAAAATATCTGTAAATTTGTATATAATAGCTGTAGGATGTACGAATAAATGTTGTAGTGGTGAATATCAGTTCTAGTTATTTTACGCTACCATTTGTAACTTTCATTACTCCATCTCATCCGGTACAATATCGTTATTTATGCATAAACTAAACCCCTGTCCCAAATCTCATGAAAATCCATCACCATGCGGCCACAGGTTTTCCTGATTTTTGCTCATTTCACATGGAATGACCCAAAGACATAACTAGGCTCTTATTTTTATTTGGAAATCAAATTTGTAGGCTTTGAAATAGATGTATATTGAAATACTTTGAACATTAAGTTGGTTGGTTTTCGAATTTTATGGCGTAAAGACCATATTTAGCCATGCTGCATCAAACATAAGACAGACATCAAGTAATGGATATGCACACACAAGGAAAGTTGTACTAACATAGAAGAGTGAAATACACCCAGGGATGAATCGAACAGCAATCGAACCTTTGAACATTAAGATCGAGTGTTATTATTCCGTGTTTAAAGATGATTTCATTTTCGAGATTTTTAGAATAGTTTTTTCTTTTAGTTCTTGTTCCTGGGTAAAGGACTAATTTCTCATTTCATCAGCAATTGTCCCTCATCTGTGTAACAGAGTCATGTTTCGTACACAACAACCCGCTTTGTAATCAGTTGTGGTAGCAGTTTGCAGTCTGTTTGTTCATGCTTAACACTCGTGCGACCACTTTTGAACTTTCAAATCCATTCGTAGACAATCAGTTGAGGCAAAACACTGTTCCTTGTGTAAAAAAAGAGTTCAATTCCACATAAAAAGAGCACTTAATGCTGCTGCTCTTTGGTTCAAACGAAAGTGGAGCTGCGACGATTCGCATAACGACAGCAACAAGAGTTTGTCAAGAATACTCTTATTATAAGTTCTTTCCGGTACAGAAAAGTAAGATATGTTCCAATGTCTCTTCTTCGATCGAATAAATCAAACAAGGCACCTTCCCGAATACACCGAATACACTTGAGTAACAATGGGACCCAAACTGTTCCTGACTGCAAAAGTGACAACTGGTCGATTGACCATCTTAACGTATATTAGATAATTAGGCTCTTTTGAAAATATAAAAATGGCGACGATTGAATCCGTTATACTTCAGAAATCGCACTATCTGATTTTGTTCTCCAAATTATCTAAACTCCAGGTGAGTGTAACCTGTCGCAAAGAACAGGTCCCGACAACGACAACTTGACCAATTCGTCCCTTTCAAATTCATTTCCGCTGATTCCATAGTAAGCGGGAACTCACTGAAAAGTAATGTCCCGGTCCTGTGATTGTAATAGTAGATTTCTCAACTCTTCGATTCGAAAAAGGCGTATCCGACCAAAATAATTTATTTTTAAAGCTGCATTCCATTAATTGCATCGTATTGTAATTAAACTCTTCTATCTGCCTATTAAATAACAGATATAGATTCAGTCAAGCGATAACTTTTATAGGAAATGAATAAAAATAATGCCAATAGGGGGTATAAGACTTGAGGCATAAAATTGTTGAACAATTAAGAATTTCTCGGTTCTCAAATCTTAAACTGTTAAATAAAAAACTGTTTAACTAATTGAATATTTTTGTCTTATTGGTAGTCATATATTAATTTCTCTTAAAACCAAACTACATTACTTTTTAAAACGTAATAGTTCATCACTTTTATTAATTACCTGTTCAAAACAATTTGATTCAGCAAATATTCAAAACACAAGCAGAATGAAATCACGCGTTTCTTTTTATGTTTTCTCCAGCCAAAGCCAGATCCACGATGTGGAGTCGCTCTTATTTGAATAAAAGAAACACCACTCCGATGCTAAGGAATTCCCTCACAAGCAAAAAGTTCCTCGGCCTTAATTATGCAAGGAATTCCGAATGGCCCGTACCCATAAATTGCAAGCGACCAAGTACATAAATGAAAGCTGGCTAAAAATAACATTCTACACACGCGAGAATTGTTGTTAATGATCAGTTTGGGGACAGCGGATACTTTTTACGCAAAGAAACTGCCACGAGCTTCATTCCATTAGGATTAATTACTGGGAACACTTTTGTGAGAAGGAAAAAGGTGCTATTTTTCGTTAGTCAATGCATTCCTGATATGCATTATTTGGCATCCAAATGTTCTGGACGCAAATACGGGAAAATGAATGCATAATTTTCGGAGGAATGACTTCCACCGTAAATATGTGAATTGAAAGAAACAAAGGACTCTGGCTTCTGAACGAAAGACATTGTAGAAAATTTATTAGTTTCAGGATGTCGAAAATTTTAAATTATATTTCATTAACTGTTGTTTTTTTTTTCTTAAGTATGTTAACCCAGTGGATGGGATTGAAAGCTCTGGACTTCGGTTCAGGCTCTGGGTTTGTAACGAAAGGACGCTAGCCTTTGAAGGAAAGCTGTGGAATATTTATTAGGTTCGGAAGTCTAAAACTTTAAAATATCTTTTATTAACTGTTGTTTTCTTATGTTGTTTTTCTATTGTGTTATGTGTATGAGCTAAAAATAAACAAAAAGCACTGTCTGCCTTTTTTTCCTTCCGAGATTTTCCTCTTTTCAGAACTATCCGCTTTACATGATGTTGTCATCAGATCTTTCCCTGGGTTTGATCCCGGACCGTCGTTAATAGCCCGTTGTGTTGTTCCAGTGCGACTTTAATTAAATACCTACCAGAACAATTCGCTGCAACCCATTCCTAAGCATAATAGTTAGCGCTCTAGCCCACGGTTCAACAGGATCTGGGTTTGTAACAAAAGGACTCTAAGATTCTGAAAGAAAGATGTGAAAGATTTGTTAGTTTCGGAATATCATTAAAATGTTTAAATTAGTTTCAGTAACTGGGTCTCTGGTGTAAAGTATGGTAACTGAGCGGTTAGCGTTCTGGCCCGCGGTTCTGCAGAAACGGGTTCAGTTTCATAACGAAAGGACGCTATCTGCTGAAAGAAGGGAGGCTTAAAGTTAATTAGTTTAAGATTTATAGTTAACTAGTTAATATTGAGATTAGTCGAATATTTATTAGTTTCATAATGTCGAAAAATTTTAATTTTGTTTCATTAATTGTTATTTTTTATATAAAGTATGCTAGACGAGCACTCTGTCCCTTGGTTTGGCATTCTCTGGTTTTGTAACAAAAGGACTCTAGCTTCTATTTAGTCTTCGTGTTACCGTTTTCACCAAACCAAATCTTATCTAAAGCGAAAACGGAACATCAGTCAGCAGAAAATTATGAGCATTACAAGTATTAAAATGGTATTTTCAAAACAGTTTATGTAAAAGACTAGCTTAAATTCGCGACAAAAACTGCTACGCTTTTGTTTAATTAAAAACACATATTCCCAAAAATTAATATACAGATCAAGTATAATTAACCTAAGAATCGGTTTTTCAGGTATTTTAATTAACGTCACACTGGAGCAACACAACAGGCTATTCCTAAGAATCGGGGAGAGAATATTAAATCAATATACAGTAATCCCTCAGTAATCCGGCAGATATCAGACCAAAGGACTGACGGATTAACGAAAACGCCGGATTAGTGGAGGTTTATTTAAATAAACGCATTTTAATAGCAAAACCTATGTTTATTGCACAAAATGTTACAAACTACATACATTAAAATGGACATGTGTTGTAAAAAAATTACGAAACAAGATATCCCATTTTCCTGTAGTTTACATAACAATAACTAGGCCTGCGTTAGGTTTACGTTATCAGATCTAAAAAAGTGTCAATTTATTTTCCTTTATATTTTGCTTGAAATGACACTTTTAACGCTTTTTCTTGAAGTCGTTTTAACACCAAGATAGCACTCAGCCCTTCTCAAAACGCCGGACTACAGGAGGGGCCGGATTGGCGAGGTGCCGGACCACTGTATTTGCATATCTGTTTGGACACAAAAGCTGTTGGTCCTAAAATTTCATTACATTCGTGTCACATTTTACGCGCACTTAAAAAAACAGTTATAAACATCTTAGAAGTACCCAGAATTTAGCATTCAAAATATGAATATTTGATTTGCACTCTATTCTCTTGGAGGGTATGTTTGCACATCATCTCCAGCAATACTATCTTGTAGGTGTAGTTTTTTTAAATTAAATTCCCTTAGCAACTCGAATAAATTCTCTTGGATCTAGAGTCGGGCAAAAAATCAAGTAGATGATGTAGCATATCAGAAAGCAAGAAAGAAATCGGAGTTAATCTAAACAAAATTTATTAGGAAAAATGCACACACACCTCCTTCTGTAGTATCAGGATATTGGTTCTTTTTTTGTACAGCACTTCAGATTCACATATTACATCGCTGGCTTATAAACGATTGGTTGGTTTGTGGTTTTATGGTGCAAGGGCCATATTTGGCCAAGATGCGCTAAACACAAGACAATGTCAAGTAGTCGTGAAAAGAAAGGTCGGAGAGGAGAAAGATGAGTAAGATTGCTTGAGCATCCCGGAGTCGTGACCCCGATGATGTTTACCAGATGCAGTAAACACAATGGGAAAAGAATTGGGTATCTCGGTACCTCGGGTCCGTGATATTGAATTTTTAGAATTGGGTACCAATTGGGTACCTCGGGTTCGTGAAGCCCGTACACACCTAAAGAAGATGTGTCTTTGTAGGGGCTTACAAATGAAGCACACTATATCAAGAAACATAGTTCTGAGAAAACGAAGGGCAAAACTTCTACTACCAAAGCTTTACACACTAAGTGTGTTTCTGAAAAAAGTATAACGTTTATGCAAAGAAAAAATAACTTAATGGAGTTCACCTGCCTAAAACTTTCCACATTCTGGTCTAGAAAAGATAAGGAACTCATATCTCGAAACTTTTGACAGTGTATTTCACTTGTAAGCCGACGATCTAGTCTTAAGTGATGACATCACGTCAGAAGACGTTTATTGTTGAACAGTTCACTTAAGTTCTTGGACGCTACATTAGGATTGATTTAAGAATAGAGAACAATTCTAAGAAAAATTACTAATAAATCTAAGTGTTTTATACAAAAGCTAATTCACTTATTACGAACATTAAAAAAACCATCCCATCCCAACACCCACTCACAAACCACTCAGATGAGAAAAGCCGTTTCGATAAACAGATTAAGAAATGCATTAAAACGTGAATATTTTATGAGCGGAAACGTCTTAATTTAATCACCCTGAGGTAAGGTAGAATGATAAGTAATACGTCCATTTCTCTCCGCCTGCATACACCAATCCATTTAATGACAAAAACCTGCCTCAAAAACCACGCCTGTTATCTCTCTATTCAGGCTCGGCTTTGAAAAACTATTTTCTCACGAGATAGCAAAATAAACCCCACGAATGTTTTTCCGACGATCGCGAATGCAAAGTCAATTTAACGATGCCATCTCGCAAGGCGGAAATCCCACTCGGGGGAACGATGTTAAACATCCCATTGTCCTGCTGATAATTCGTGTTTGCAAAGATACTAAAGAACGAATCGCGCCCATGACTTTACCGGTCATTAACATCCAGCAGTCTTGATCTTCAAGTCTGGTAAATGGGTTTTTACGGGCAATGGAGTGGAATCAAATATTTAATATTCGGGTGTCGAAAATACACACGCGAATCCAAGCGAATAAAAGTATCCATAGTACCACACGGGTCACGCAAGTCTTGTATCTTCCCGTTAACATTTTATTTCTGTTTCATGTTTCAAGGCGTCAATAAGTGAATGTGCTTAGAGATCTCGTTGTCATAGCTATGGAGACACTGATATATTCTGTCGCCAAATTTCCAGGAATTTCTTCACGTGCGTTAATTTACTGAGAGCTGTTTCTGAAAGGGATATTAGGTACAACTTAACCGCAAGAGTGAAAACAAACAGAAGAATGAATGTTTACATTTGAAGTCAACGACCTTTGTGGCTAATTTAACTAATGTTTTTATAATGGGTCGCAGGAAAGCAATTATAAATTAAGTTGAAAAATATTTGCCCTCTTAAATTAAACACGGTGTAAAGTGAAACTTCGGTTTCCAGCTCTCTGAGCGTCACGAAATTTTCGAGAAGTGTAGCATTGCACTGTTATCCTATATCATATTTAATGACTAAATAACACATCTATTGACTGGAAGTCATGCAGGGATGACTACAGGAAGCTCTTAATGTGAATTAATTTACTGTGAGCTGTTTTTGAAAGGGATATTGGATGAAACATAACCGCAAAGACTCATCCAATGAATGAAAACAAAATGACACTTGTTTACATTAGAAGTCAATGACTCTGCTATTTAAAATAATATTTTTATAATGGGCCACAAGAATACGATTATAAATTAGACCTCCAAGTGGTTTTGATCTCGTCTTTCAAGATATGACTAATTTAGCTAATGACGAGATATCTGGTCATCAAGATACTGCCGATATTTTTTATCAAGATCTGGTCAATTTTCTTCTAATGACGAGATATTGCATCCCTCGTTCAGGTTTGTTAATGACGAGATTAAGAAAACCACCAAGAGGGTTAAGTTGAAAATTAACCCTCTTAAATTAAAAACACGATGTAAAGGAATTTCCGTCATGGAATTTCCGAAAAGTGTATCATTGCTGTTATCCTACATCATGTTTCATGACTAAATAATCACATCTATTGGCTGGAAACACTGGCTAGAAAACATTATATTGGTGAAGAAGGTCGAAACTGGTCGAGTTCTTAATGTGAGTTAGTTTATGATGAACTGTTTTTGAAGGGGATACCAGATGAAATTTATCTGCAAGGATTTATCCAACTGCATGAATTAAAACAAACAAAAGAATGCGTGTTTACATTTGAAGTCAACAACCGTTGTGAATAATTTAACTAATGTTTTTATGATGGATCGCAGGAAGACGATTATACATTGAGTTGAAAAATATTAACCCTCTTAAATTAAACACGATGTAATCAGTTTCCAGCCCTCATAGCTTCACGAAATTTTCGCGAAGTGTATCATTGCTATTTTCCTACATCATGTTCAACTCTCCTGGTGGTCGTCCGGACGAGGTGTCCTGTCATTTGCAAAACTGACCAGATCTTCATGGACGAGATATTTTGTCATCAGAAGAAAACTGACTCTCGTCATCATCAAAGAATTGGCAATATCTTTGATGACGAAATATCTCGTCATTTTCAAAATTGTTCAGATCTTGATGGCCGAGATAGTTATCTTCCATACTTGCAGTAAGACGTACTTTTGAATTTAGTCGTCCATTTCCAGGAATGTTTTTCACGTGAGTTAATTTACTGTGAACTGTGTTAGAAAGGGACCTTGACAACAGAGGAAACATCCAACAGCACGATTGAACAGAAAAATGCGTGTTTGAATTTGAAGTCAACGACCTTTGACTAATATAACTAATGTCTTTAGAATGGATCGTTAATAAATTGAGTTGAAAATATAGCCTTCCTAAAATAAAACAAGATGTAAGGAAGCGTGTCAGTTTCGTGTTAACCGGATAATAAACAGAAGCAAAACAATACCTGGTCTATGACTTCTACTAGCTGTGGTGTAGTCAGTGGGAGAGGGGGCTCTAGAACTATCCCCTCAAAATGTTGGATTCTGATTTTTAAATATCTCTAAAAATTAAATATTATAAATGCATGAAATACTCTTTTGTATTTATATTATTTTTTTATTTTCAAAATAGCTGTTGTTTTTTAACGCAATGCCACCGAACGCCCACTTACACATGAGCCAGTGTCGCTGCCGTCGCAGGCTAGAATTGACATTCTCTCAAATGCTATCTGATGCTCTATTTTCCATTAGTGTGATACATTTCCTATAAAATATTCAAGCGAGTTAATTTGCTATGAGCTGCTCTTGCAAGTCCGTCTCTGAACTTCCCGTTCAAAAACAGTGGAGTCAAATATTTCCAAACAAACTGGAGTTCTAAACAAACTGAAGTCAAGTGGTTTTGAGTGAGTCTTTTCGTTAGAGAGAGAGAGAGAGAGAGATTAGACATCATTAGGGGACAGGTTAAACGATTCCACCATTTAAATCTTTAGAGCTGATTCAGGCCGAATTGGCGAAACAAATAATCTCCTATATTGATGGCCACACACGCTTTTGCATATCGTTGCCATTTTCCGTGGCAAGCTTACCACCTTTCTAGAAGTGAACAAGGCAAAAGTTATCTGCACTCACCAGTCACAGTATACTACAATCCGGCTCTGGCGTCGTCATCTGACGGTGGTTCAAAATTTCGTGGTGTCTTTGGATCTTTCCCTTCGGGTTTGATCCCGGACCATCGCCAATAGACCATTGTGTTGCTCCAGTGCGACGTTAATTAAAGTCCCTACAGGCGAGCTGATATTTGTCACGTGGTTTTGAATGAGTCTATTCATTAAATAAGGGTGCAGGTTAAATGTAAACAGCGCCTTCCCACGAAAGGCGTCTTTATCCCTGGTTCTGATTCCGAGTTTCTTTCGCGGTGCCTGAGGCCGTCGTGGCTCAGTGGTATATCCACTACGCTAGCAACTTGCGAGTTGTAGACGGTGCAGGTTCGATTCCTGTCTAAGTGCATTTCTCTCTCTCTTCTGCCATATTAAAAATTTCCTTGTGTGCGCATGTCCATTACTTGATGTTGTCTGTCTTGGTTTGGCGCAGTATGGCCAAATATGGCCCTTGAATCATAAAATACACCCAACCTTTCTGTGCCTAAATTGATTTGAGATGGCGAAGCAACTGACCACTAATGGCGATCATCGTACCTAATTTTGTAGGTGACACCCCTTTAAACAAACAAGCCTAATACATTTCAAGAAATAGACCACCCCAAGGTCATATGCCTTCTAACCACAAATATACTATACTGAACAACAGAGAAAACATCCGCCCACATGGATGAAAACAAGCAGAATGCGTATTTACATTTCAAGCCAACGGCCCGTGGATCGCTTAACTTTCGGTTTAAAGACCAAAACTTATAGAAATATCCATTTTTTATATGCGCAACATAAAAAAGGTTCCGAGTTATTTTAATGAGCTCTTCAACTTTATGTCCGCCACAAACCGACCTATTCTGTCTCACATCCATAGAAAATCGAATCCCATAAATAAATGTCTATCGTCAAATGCAATCAAACATCACAACGTGAACTAGTATTGGCTTTAGGACAAAAACAAAAGATATATGAATTTGACATTATTCCTAAAGCCCATTTATTCATTCATGGATCATTTCCGGTGGTGCAGCTACGACATCAACTGCGCGTTTTTATTTTTTACCTGCATCTCAATCTCGTTCGAGTAGCCTTTTTCCATTGATCCCATCTCTATTTAGAAAGCAGTCTATAGGGAAATCACAAGAGTACACATGCAGTTTTTCCCTTTCAAAAATACATTTAATCAACTATTTGGGGGGGGATTTCAATTAACGTCACACTGGAGCAACACAATGGGCTATTGGTGACGGTCCGGGATCAATCCCAAAGGGAAAGATCCGAGGACAACACCACGTAATTTTGAACCACGGTCAGATGACGAGACAACACCTGAGCTGGCACCCCACTCTCCAAACTTCCACACCACGCCAACTATTTGGGATGGGATGGAAACTACACGGGCTTAAAAAATCCGTTACGCAGAACTTATGCATGTAGGGAACTTTATCCCAGCGATTTTTGTGAGTGCGTTTTGCGGGATTCGTTTAAAATTCACTTGGGATTTTTCTGCAGGTTAATTTAAACTGGAACTGCACTTTGGAATTGTGAATTAAATTGTATTTTAGATTATAAGGGAACTAAAATTGAGTTTCGTGCCTGCCAGTGCAATAATTTAAGACTGGATTTCCTGCATGAGATGTGTGCAGCGCATCAGCATCGAGGAATTATGGTATGGGTGGGCTATAAAAATGCCAAACTTATTCTATATCAATTTTATAATAAAAAGTAATTGTAGGTTTCATTTCTTTGTTAATTTTACTCACGCACTTTACGAGATTTGATCAAAATTCATCAGAAATAAAAGACTATAAAAACTTTCAAGTCCTCAATCTTTCCGGTGTCGTGTTGGCCTACTAATAAAAAAATTGGGTAGGCAGTGTCTGTATGAAGGTAGGTATTTTAATTAACGTCGCACTAGAGCAACACAGCGGGCTATTGGCGACGCTCCGAGATCAATCCCAAAGGGAAAGATCTAGGGCAACACCACGTAATTTTGAACCACGGTCAGATGATGAGGCAACATCTGAGCTGGCACCCCACTCTTCAAACTTCCACTCCACGTCAACGTGAGGATACTTGAAGCCCCAGATCGTACCCCAGCCCCCCTTTGTACACGACGGTCTTTGGTTGGATTCGAACTCGCAACCCTCCTGTTGCTAGTCCTTTACTCTTCCAACCGGTCTACCGCTGTGTCGGAGCACGACAGCAAGGTTTTACGTGAATACGTTTCGTTAACGCATAGTATATTTATTTGGTGCAGTAAATGAAGGAAAGGGACAAATTCAGTAGGTCAATTCAGTCTTTATCGAAAGCTGACGAGTTGACCTTCTGCTTAGACCATGCTCTGTGCATTTCTGCTTGGCTTTTTGACAAGTATATGCCGACATTATAACTTTTTTTAATTTTTCAACTGCGATTCAAAGTTTTACAACCAACACTGTATTCTATTTTACTTCTCATGCCTTAAATCAACAGATTTCGACGTTTGCTTTTGTTTGAGACCAATTTCAGCGTAAGCCCACTTTACAGTCCAGATCTGAAGTCTGCATCGCTCAGCGGAAGGTCTCCAAAACGCTCCAAAAATTACTACAAAATACTGACTGATACTACTGATATTATTACAAAATACTGACTGATTACTACTGATATCACTACTAATTCTACTGATATTACTACTAATACTACTGATATTACTACTGATATTACTACAAAATACTGACTGATACTACTGATATTGCTACAAAATATTGACTGATACTACTGATATTACTACAAGATACTGACTGATACTACTGATATTGCTACAAAATATTGACTGATACTACTGATATTACTACAAGATACTGACTGATACTACTGATATTGCTACAAAATATTGACTGATACTACTGATATTACTACAAGATACTGACTGATACTACTGATATTGCTACAAAATATTGACTGATACTACTGATATTACTACAAGATACTGACTGATACTACTGATATTGCTACAAAATATTGACTGATACTACTGATATTACTACAAGATACTGACTGATACTACTGATATTGCTACAAAATACTGACTGATACTACTGATATTGCTACAAGATACTGACTGATACTACTGATATTGCTACAAAATATTGACTGATACTACTGATATTACTACAAAACACTGACTGATACTACTGATATTGCCACAACATACTGAGTGATACTACTGATATTACTACAAGATATTGACTGATACTACTGATATTGCTACAAAATATTGACTGATACTACTGATATTACTACAAGATACTGACTGATACTACTGATATTGCTACAAAATACTGACTGATACTACTGATATTACTACAAAACACTGACTGATACTACTGATATTGCTACAAAATACTGACTGATACTACTGATATTGCTACAAAATATTGACTGATACTAGTGATATTACTACAAGATACTGACTGATACTACTGATATTGCTACAAAATATTGACTGATACTACTGATATTACTACAAGATACTGACTGATACTACTGATATTGCTACAAAATACTGACTGATACTACTGATATTGCTACAAGATACAGACTGATACTACTGATATTGGTACAAGATACTGACTGATACTACTGATATTACTACAAAACACTGACTGATACTACTGATATTGCCACAACATACTGAGTGATACTACTGATATTACTACAAAATACTGACTGATACTACTGATATTACTACTAATACTACCGATATTACTACAAAATACTGACAGATACTAGGGATATTACTACCAATTTTATTAATATTACTACTAATACTACTGATATTACTTCTAAATACTACTGATATTACTGCTAGTACTACTGATATTATTGCTAATACTACTGATATTACTACTAATTGTACTGATATTACTATAGAATACTGACATCATTCGCTTTGTTGATGTTATGTAGATGTTTAAAGAAACACTTTTTCTTGTTGCAGGATCTGTGAAAGCGAACGAAAATTGCGAATCTGTAGAGATCATGAAATGTCTCACTACAACGAGCCAAGCTGCCAACGAGGGACGACTCTTCTTTCCAGACACCCAGCAGAAGCTTAGAGACTATTGCAAGTAAGAAGTCACTTCTCTAATCTACACTCATATCATACTGTATAGATGGTGTAAATTATTAGGACTACAACTGTTTTTATTCTTAATTTTTGCCATTACAATTATTACTCAAGAGTATACAAATGTTCCGCACTCAAATTAGCTGATTTATGAATATTACTTAGGGCTATACATGCATGTTTCTTGATTCTTATACGATATGGTATTAATTTCAAGATTTTTTGACATTTTTAGACCTTTTTTTTAATTTTAATCCTCCTGGTGGTTGTCTCTTGATATCTCGAACAGATCTCTTGATCTTGTAAAATAGCGGCAATATCTTAACGATGAGATATCTCGTCAATAGCAAAATTTGTCAGATCTTGATGGACGAGATATCGCGTTGAAACCACATGGACGGTTAAGTCATTGTTTTGCTTAGTCCTCTGATGGCTATGTTCACATTATTCCTATTCCTATCTTGTTCCACTCCTATGCTCCTACGGAGAATTCAAGAAGGTGTTTTTAAGAGAGAGGTTTTCGTATAAATTTCCCCAAAATCCTATTTTTTCCCACACCTATGAGAAGCTTTTCCTGTATAGCTAAATGCAGATGGCGCTAGTGTTTTGTGGTAGAACGTTTTCTCAATGCACTTATTCCGGAAGACGTCACTTGGATGTATTTTAAGTCCGTTATCTATCGAATAAGATTATTGGATAACCGGAAGCAAAATCCACTTTTTCAGGTGGTTTGCTTGTTAAAGCTGAAAAATCTGTCATAAAGTCAATTTCATTGTCAACTTTCAATTGGTGAATTTTCAGGACAAGGAATAGAGTGATGTTATTTACAGGGAGTTTATTTCAAGTATGAGATATGATATATCCTGAAGAGTCAGCAGAACTAGAAATGACCATTCAAGCGATTAAAATTTGTTGACATACCGCGGAAAAACCATTCTCTCTTCAAATATTCAAAATTTTTAGCTTTCCTCCAATCCTAAACTGATGAAATGAAAACCATTTCCATGACAAATTTAAAATACTAAGTTAACATTTTTTGTTAGCAATATTCTAACTTCCAATTTGACATAGTGACTACCATAAAATGTAAGTTGCATTTTTATGTCTTTTCATCCATAGAACAACACTTAGGGCCGTTCCTATGGTGTGAGTTGCTCGCGTGCAAACTTCAGCAAGCCGCCCTCTCTTAAAAACATTTGATTTTCTCTCCTTAAACAATGCCCTTCATGCCCGTATTCAGAAAATAATTTCATATGGTCCAGTCGTCTTTTTCTTAGTTCCCTAATGTTAAATACTTCATTATTTTTTGTTTTCAGATAATTGACGTATGAAGACATATTTTTCATGTGTGGCCGAACGTCTAAACGCATCCCTCTTTCAAAACTGGTAGGGCCGCGGTAACCGGGTTGGAAGAGTAGCGGATTAGCAATCGGGGTTGCTAATCCGATATGTTTCACTCTGCATGTTGGCGTGGTGTGGGAGTTTGGAGAGAGGGGTGACAGCTTATAATCTAACCGTGGTTCAAAATTACGAAGTATTGTGCTGGGATCTTTCCCTTCGAGATTGATCCTGGACCTTCGCCAACAGCCCTTTGTGTTGCTTCAGTACGAAGTTAATTCTTACCTACCTACCAACTATCTACCAAACTGGCAAACTGGAAGCTCTTGGTTACAAGTTTGAATCTCGTATGTGCCGAAGTTGGGTTGGCTGCTTGAAGTTTCCTGGTTTCTTTCAGACGACATATAAATGCTTTCCAGCTTACCTAGAGTCCTGGAGGAAAACATGTTCTCCTACGAGATTATTATGAGCGTGATGTGTCAGCACCTCCCATGGGTAAAGAAGAGTCTGCTGCGTTCTTGACAATTAGTGCTTGAAGGATTACGATCCATTTAACCTGGCATTGAAAAACAATTACCTGTGTGGTTTTCGAAACTTTGATTTTCTCTACTCCATGATAACTATCTTCAGCATATAATTTTGACGGATACTTAATTCCAAAATCCTTTCAGGAAGGTTTCGAGCCCCATGGGTTCTTTTCCTGAATAATACTAGCCTTCCCTCTGGGGCACATCTTCAGTACAGCTGTATTATACGCCTCGTTTGGTGGTAACGCTCTTGGCGCACTTTTTACGTCGCCAAGGAAAGAATTCTTAGAAAAAATCGTTTTTTAAACGGAAAATAATAAGCTTTAGTGTAAAGTAATTAAAGGGGGGAAATACAAAACTTTGAAAAAAAAATGTTTTAAAAATAACTTTCCGCTTGCCGAGGTTGCCATAAAAACGGGAATAACCTTAATAAAAATGGGTTGCCTTCATCTGCCACAACTCGCTATTAAAAGCGCGCCAAAAAACGTGCCAAGAGCGTTGCCACCAAACGAGACGCATGATACAGCTGTACCCCATCTTCTTTAGGTATGTACGGACATCATCACACCGAGGTACCCGAAAGATCTATCTTCTCTTCCCTTTTACCCTCGTTTGCCTTTCTGCTTTTTCTTTTTCCCTCCCTCACAGTTGTCTTGTCCTTGGCGCAGCTTGGTCAAATATGTCCCTTGAACCATAAAAACCAAAACTAAACAACTTGAATCCCAGCCCTCGCATTTTGAACATACAAATGTAAATGTGCTTGTTCATAAGCGTCTTTTATTACAATCTCTAAAATAATGAATAAGAATAAAATTAAAGTATGGAGAATTTATTGCTGGACACATTTATTTAAAGCTGGAGGCATACTGCGCTTGTCTTTCGGCTGCTCCTATTTTTCCTGACTACTTGCAAGATCACGCCCAGAACACCATGCAGTAACGATTCTGCTAATACCAAAAATACTACACCATAAAAATGCGCATCATCAATAAAAATATTAAGATCTGGTTAGAATAGAAATAGAAATGCTAATTATTTTGTTATATCGCTACTTTATTGCAGGCATCTGATGCAAGGTCTGGACTGTGCCCGCCGAATCATCGATGATTGTGTGGGTGAGGAAGACCGAAACATATATTACAACTTAACGCACGATATGGTTGGTATGAACGTCGCTCTATGCACACCCGGATCCTCACTAAGCACTAGTAAGTATAATCTGCGTACTATGTACTAGTATTATCTATACTGTGCATTCTGTATTACGTAAAATTATCAATTCTTGTATTTCCGAAATTGATATTAACCCAATTTAAGAATAAGAGGGGAAAAACATAGCGTCGGAACTAGGAGAGTGACTTGCAGACAGATTTCAAGTAAAAGACAACTGTTTTTAACCACTTAAAGCACGAGTTTTTTTCGGAAAAACTGGTAAAAAATGATCGAGTTTTTTTTTGACAGAAAATGAATATATATATATAGGTATAGTGTAAGTTATTTTTTGCGATTTCAGTTGCGGGGGGTGGGGTAAAAGTTATAAAAAAAATTATTATACAAACAAAAAGTGTAAACGATTTGATTACATGTTTATTTTGAATTTCAAAATATTAATAATAATAAAATATTAACTTCAGATTCACTTCCATCACTCAAGAGATCATCACTTTCATCGCTGAAACTTTCTGATAAATTGGCATATTCAAAATCGTCACAGTCGCTCATTAGCGGATAACTTTTTCTAAACAAGTTACAAAAACACTCAGTAAAAATTAATTTATGGTTAACTGTTTACTTTTATGATATTTAACGTAATAAAAATGGATATATTACCTTTTAGACACCTAACAACTGCTTTATAACAAAGAATTCCTAACAAACTTATAGCTAATCATCAAAATGCACCACTTGGTTTACACAAGAAAAATGGTGCATAGTGGTGCCATCTACGGTAAATAAGTTTAATATCCATCTATAAATAAGTGGTAAATCATCTATGATAAATAAGTTTATGCCATCTTTGGTACAAGTTTAATCTAGCCTATCTATTTTTACTAGAACGGAAGAGCGCCCGTGTGAGACACGGGCATGTGCAAATTTGCCGGTAACTTTCGCCCGTGTCAAACACGGGTAAATGCGTTAAGTGGTTAACCCTCCTGGTGGTTGTCTTGACGATGTATCTCGATATTACCAAAACGAACCACATCTTAATGGACGAGATATCTCGTCATTAGAAGAAAACTGTCCATATCTAGACCGACGATATATCTAGTCATTAGAAGACAACTAACCAGATCTTGATCTCATCGTCATAAAAAATCGGTAATATCTTGACGTCGTGATATCTGGACATTTATATAATTGGTCAGATATGGATGGACGAGATATTTTGTCGAAATCACTTCGAAGGTTAATGAAAAAGGATTTAACTTGTCGAGGACTGGGGATTGTCATATACCGAAATTCTCAGTACTGATAATTTTGCGACGGTAATTCTGAATATCGGTATCAAGTTCTAGTTTTGTCTCCTTAGCGAGCTGCTTTTAAGCACGTTCCTAAAATGACAGCAATTGCTGTTGTGGTGAAAGCATTAGGACGCAATTTTTTAATTATCTTAGTGATTGCCTCGACACAAGATATCAAGAACAAAACTGACCATCTTGGTCGCGTCATCATCAAAAAGATTGGTAATATCTTGATGAAGTGATATATCGTCATTAGCAAAATTGGTCAGATCATGATAATCTCGTCGAAATTTATTTCGTTGTCTTTTTCCATTGGACTGCTGAAGAGTTTCATAAGAATGGCGATCTCGGAAATTTTTAAAAACATTTCGTTGATCTATAACTAAGATGCATTTAAACCTAGCAGCGAAACTGACGATGAATCTGGTAAGGGTTGGTTTTATTT
Source organism: Meta bourneti (assembly GCA_933210815.1). NCBI lineage: Eukaryota > Metazoa > Arthropoda > Arachnida > Araneae > Tetragnathidae > Meta > Meta bourneti. Next base: position 77,262,174 of record OW119928.1, read on the forward strand.
GTTAACCCTCCTGGTGGTTTATCTTCCGAGTCGAAAACTGCTCTGTAGTGACCAGCGCGCGTCTGATACAAAAACCTATTCCAAATTGAACCAGTTGTGTGCCAGGTACAAGTTATTTTTCCTACTACAGTGAAACTTCGATTAACCGAATAGACGGATAACAGAAAAACCTTAAACAACAACTCACCCAAGCCATTGCATATGAACTAATGATAAAAAATGCATGTTTACGAACTGAAAATACACTGCATATGTATTTTATTTTACAGAAACAAGCAATATACAATTTACATTAAGTTCAGTATAGTACATATTGTTACATGAATTTACGCTCTAGACGTGCATACATATTCAAATTTCAGTTTCGCCTTCTTTCAAATGTTTAATAATCTCAATTTTCTGGTTGAGATCTAACACGACCCGTTTACGCTTTTCAGCTATTTTTTAGCCGTTGCACAAAAACAAAAAAGAAAAGAAACCTTGACAACAAAACCTACTGGTGTAAATGTCACTATCGTATCCCGATACAATTAAGCCACTGCGCAACAAATAGCGTACAGTACCGAGCACAACAGCTTCTCAGCCACAACTGAAACTGACCACGTGTTCGATAGCTAGGCGGGCCAAGAAAGTGACTCATCAATAGAACAATAGTGCGCCACTCCGGCGCCTCCGCCCCTCAGTAAAGCGAGGAGGATTTTCATGGTAATCTGGTTTCTGTACATAGAGTACAGTATGTATGTGTGTACGTACTAATAACATTTAATATTTAATTAATTAACTTTTAATAACGGACTGACGGTTAACAGAAACTGACGGTTAAAAGAGTGACGGTTAATCGAAGTTTCACTGTAATATATGCATTACCCCTTGGAATTAAAAAAGCACAGACGATAGTAAACCGCAAACTCATTCACCTGTTGCTTTGAATTTCTGAGTCCTCTCCTCAACTCAACTCCCCTCCATTCCTCAGTCTCGGAGCAGACCCCTTGCCCTTAGGAAGGAGGGGTGTATTGGAGGTATCCTTGTTTAATTGCGAATTTAAAATTGTTGATTCTTATTTCAAGAAAGTCACTTGACCGACGCTCGCTCATTTGTTTCCCATTTTCTATTCCTACGTCAGTAAAACTTTCATTGTGTGCGTGTCTATTACTTGATATTGTATATCTTGTGTCTGGCGCAGTATGGCCCTTGCTCCATAAAACCCCAAAGACAACCATCCCATTTTCTACTCAACAAAACATCAGCAAACTGAAGGTTAAAAACAATCAAATCAGATTTTTACTAAACGCGTTTGTTGTATTCGAAATGGAATGTTTTCATACATCAACCAGTCTCTTAAAAGGCATTTCATTGACATTTTAGGTAATTTTCCCATAGGAAGTGAAAAGAATGTAAAAGCTATTTTGATTATATAGTGTAGGGGGAATATCTCTTTCAGCAGTCGACCAATGCCATTAAACATATTGAATTCCCCAAGTTTGCATAATATTCGTTCATTACAACGAGATTTTAAATTAAAAGAAAAATGCATGACCATTAATAACGATCGTTTCCATTCGCCAATACACAAAAAATGCCGATGATTTCTGGGCCCATAGGAAATGGTTAGTGAAATAAAAGCTACATAGATCATATAGCAGTAATTAATCTCATCTGAACCAAACAATCCCTCACTTCTCTTCGAAATATATATTTGCATTTATGTGTTCACTAATTTTAATATATTAATATGGCTTTATTGTGCAAAGATTGCAAACAGAAGTTTGATCAATTTCTATTCTTACCATGCCAGTATTGTTTCAAACGGAAATCAAAGTGGGATTATTTTACAGGATTCCTGAAGCACGTCGACTGTTATAAAAGCCTTTCGGACCGCTTCAGGGTGTGTTCGGATCGATATATCGGCAACATCGTCGTCGTCCAGTCCTTGTCTCAAGAGGAGCAGATGAAAATGACCTGCTGGTAAGAATCCCTCCCAGTCATTCCCCAACAAAGTATATATCCATATTAACTTGTAGATTTGGTTAATTATACGACTCCATATTTATTGCATCAGAAGGTTTGCATATACGATTCCCCATTAACCCTCCAGGTGGTTTCGAGATGATATATTGTCCAAGATCAGGTCAATTTTGCTAATGACGAGATATCTTGTCGAGGCAAAACTGCCCTATTACTTCAAGGGAGTGACCTATGCAGCGTGGTTTTCGATTCGAAGATAAACCACCAGGAGGGTTAACTCTCTGAGGGATTCACACGCATGATTCCACCTTGCAACCTTCATTCTTCCCAACATGACTTCAAACCAGTTTTAGCGATATAATCTTTCCAACGGATTCTATTGGAGGAAATGAGCTATTGAATCTTTCCAAATGGTTCTATTCTGAGGAACTGTGCAATAGAATATTTCCAAAGGATTCTATTCTAAAGAAGGATCAATAGAATCTTTCCAAATGGTTCTATTCTGAGGAACTGTGCAATAGAATATTTCAAAAGGATTCTATTCTAAAGAAGGATCAACAGAATCTTTCCAATGGATTCTATACCAAGGAAAGGACCAATCGAACCTTTCCAGGTGATCCCATTCTACAGAGTGGGCCATAAAATAGTGCCAACGGATTCTATTCCAAGGAAACACCAATAGAATCGTTTCAAGAAAGGATTCTATGAAAGGAAAGGACCAATAGAATCGTTCTAAAGGTTGAAAGAATCCATGGATTCGTTAGAAAGATATGGCTATTTATCCATTAAGTGGGTTGTGGGATAAAAGCAACACTACACTACTCGAAAATCTCGCGAGGCTCAGAGGGTTAAGAAAAGTGTGTTTCTACTGCTACTCATTAAGAAACTAATATTAAGACATTGACAAATTTTATTTAAAACATACAGTTTCACAATATTCAAACTGCAAGTACAAATTATAAATGAATGAATGTAGCTGAATATCCAATGCGACGTAAATTCAACTACCAGCCAATCAACTTTAAGGTTAGGTTAGCTAGTTAGTTAACGTCACTCTGGAGCAACACAACGGGCTATTGGCGACGGTCAGGGATCAATCCCTATGGAAAAGATCCAAGGACAACGTCTGGTTAATTTGAACCACGGTCAGATGAAGAGTTCAACACCTGAGCTGGCACCCCACTCTCCAAATTTCCACGCCAACGAGAGGACACTTGAGATCACGACAGATTTAACGTTCACCAGTCCCCGCATACACTATGGTCTTTGGCTGTACTGGGTTTCGAACTCGCAACCCTCTGATTGCTAATTCATTGCTCTTCCAACTGGACTATCGCCCGCTGCCCACCAACCACTTTAAATCTGTCGAGTCTGCAAATGTCCTCATGTAGCGTGGTATGGAAGTTTGGAGAGTGGGGTGCCAGCTCAGTCGCTGACCTCGTCATCTGACCGTGGTTCACGATTACGCGGTGTTGTCCTCGGATCTTTCCTTTCGGGTCATCGCCAATAGCCCGTTTTGTTGCTCCAGTGCGACGTAAATTCAACTCCATCTGACACAGCTGGTGCATATTTGAACTTTACGACACAAAATCAAACTAACAAACCCCAACATGGTAATTCTTCATTGCTCACACTTTTGATCTTATGTACATTTTAATTAACATTTTTTTATGGGTGGATCTATTCTAAAACTATATTTTGAGAATACCATTAACACGCTTTAATCCTAGGTGTTTTTCCCTGCTCCAATAACGCATTTGTTATTTTTTAAAATGGCGTGTCGAATTCTGAAAAGAAAGCTGTTTTAACTCCGCTCCTTCCATCTTTCATAATCTCCAGGTTTTATTGAAAACTTTAAATTAAAGCACATTAAAATATTCTTGGATTTTGATCCATTTTAAATCAAGCGAAATCATTTTCATCTGCTTGGTAATCATTTGATTTGAGAAGTACTAATCAGGATAGTCAAATTCTTTTGAAGAAACTGATGGGTGTACAAGTTCTAAAAGCTCGGCATAAGATTATAACAATTCGTTTCAACATTGAAATTTAAGAAGAGTAACTACGTTTAACTTTAGTAGATAATAGAGTGAGCTGATTGTTTTTATCGTAGATAAAAAGCTTGCTTGACAAATACATAACTTTCCTTGGTCACATGATCTGTTCTGTTACTAAGTACATACTTAATCGAACAATCGCGCGCTTTTTTCCCAAAACATCTGTTACCCACTTTATAGCTTATTATTACTACTTTAAGCTGTAGGTCCAGATTCAATTTTCCTTCGTGAAGCAATGACCGTAGAGCAGTGGTTCCCAAAGTGGGTTTCCCAGAAAACATGCAATATTTAACCCTTTTAGTGGTTTCGATGAGACATCTCGTGCATCAAGATGTGACCAATTTTGCTAATGACGTGATAAGTCGTTCCAAAAAAAGTAAAATAAAAATAAATAAATATCCACATCTTTCAAAGGAATTCGTGGATTCTTTCAACTCTCTTAAAAAGATTTTATTGGTCCTTTCCTTAAAATAGAATCTTCCTTTGGAATGATTCTATTGGTCCTTTACATGTAATATAATCTTCTTTTGGAACGATCCTATTGGTCCTTTACATGCAATATAATCTTTCTTTGTAACGATTCTATTGGTCTTTTCGATGGAATATAATCCTTTAGAACGATTCTATTGACCCATTCTGTAGAATAGAATCCTTTGGAAAGATTCTACTTGCTCATTTCCTTGGAATAGAATTTTTTGAAAAGATTTCATTGCTCCTTTCCTTAGAAAATAATCCTTTGGAAATATTCAATTGCTTCTTTCTTTAGAACTGAATCTCTTGCAAGGATTCCATTGCTCCTTCCCTTAGAATAGAATTCTTTGGGACCGACTTTTACCGACTTTTGATGATAATGATTTGATGTTTTTCCTAATAACGAGATGTCTATTCCATCAAGATCTGGTCAGTTTTGCCAATGACGAGATACCTCGTCAAGATAACAACCACCAGAAGGATTAATTGGCCAAAATAGAGAACTTCCCCAAAAATTAATCCTCCATTATTTTCTCCGATGATCTTGTGTTCGAAACTAAAACAATTAGAATAGATATTCCAGCACCTATTAATTTAAAACAGACTTGAAGTTAAGAAAAACTTAATATTAAAATTATGAGACATTAAACCAAACATTGCTGAGCTAATCGCTAAAAAGCAGCTTCATTGTACACATCAAGATTAAATTATATGCTTTGATGTCAATGATATTTAATTTTAAAAATTAAGAGCCCTTTTATTTTGCTACATTTTAATTAATGAACAAAGATGGCAGTATTAGAGTAAGCAGCAAGAACAAGTGGTAGATTTAGCGAAATCCAGAGACGTCGTCTTAGACTCGAAGGAAGGCTTCAGTTGCTGAGTTTCGTTTCCTGATTGGACATAACTATCTGCGTGTACACTTATTTTAATGTAATATTATTGATTCTTGTGACTATTTTATGTAACAGTAGACAAACAACTATGACGGCTCAACATTTAGACACGTGCATTGCATTTAAAAATTTTAGAAGTAAAGAAACCATCCATTTTGCGTCATTCGCTATTTGGAACCCAAATGGCAAACAACGTAAAGTCAAGTGCCTGGCATTTGTTTCATTCAATTTATAAATAGTTCGAATAACATTTATTGTTTGTTTTATTTCAGAACTCTAGCTTTTCCGTTACAGAACTTTACATTGTCATCACTAATCCTTGTTCTGAACCCTTACTGTTAGTATCTACGTACTTGAATACGTGGCTCAAGGAATTTTGAATTAGAGAAATGTGCCGGATTTTTTAATAAAAAATTTAGTACCTTTTAGAATTTTAGAATTTTGAAGTAGAATTTGGTTAGAGGTTCGCATATGTGAGGTGTACATAAAACGCTCTGATTGGTATGTGCGTGTTGCTTTGCACCTTGGGCTTCCTATTTGAATTTAGCTTAACATTGAAATTATCAAACGTTAAAAAATGTATTCTCAATTTCGAGTCTATTTCAAATTAATGAATACTGAAATCTCTTACTAATTGTTTTATATTTTAAAATTTAGATTTTAGAACATAGAAGATTCGGAGGAAATAATGGAGTATTTTAATTTTGCTTTTAAAGTTCTCAGCTTTGACTAGTGAAACTTTTAACTATTTTCCCTTGGTATCCACTTTGGAAACCACTGATCGATACCTATAATATGATTTGAGAATTATTTGTATCAAAGTCAAGAATACAGATGCTCATGATAACTTTTTCTTACAGCACTGTGCACGAATACAGTCGCTGCATGCGAAATGCCGTAGACGGTCGCTGTGAAGCCGATGCGCAGAAACTTGTAGAGGACACGGTCATCACGGCCCTGAAGCAATCCTTCGGTTACTGCGGTCAGCTGCACAACCTCCCAACCTCCAATTGTATGAAGTCCTTTTCGGCCAGCAAGGGTCACGCCACCGGTACCCTCGAAGAGGAAAGCGGCGGGATGACCTCCACACCAACCCCTTTGACGGCCCTGCTGCTCCTGGTCTGCGTCATCCTTGCCTCTTGACAACGTGGGCTGTCGACCTAAGCCCACCAGTCCAGTGTCGTCGAATCAAAAAGTTGACACTTGCCAATCGGTGAAGATGTTCAATCATTGAGAAAATTACTTTACTCTATGATTGAGATGTTTTGAGATTGATGATTACTAGAGACAACACAAGGGTCGTGTGCACAGAGAGAATCGATGCTGTCCTAGTAATGTTAAGGACGTTACGGAAAGGACATAAATGATTTTGGATTACTAAATGATGGCATTTGTTTTGATAGAGAATCGTCAGGCATAGATGCGACAGTGTTCAGCAATTGAGAGGTGGAATTTTAGTCCCTTATTTGCTATTTTATTCTGCGGAATCATAAACTCAAATATACTGTGCTGAAAAAAGTAAACGAAAGATCAAATTTCATTCTTAAATGATTTAAGTATAATGGTATTGTTTTGAAAAGAAAAAGTTTTTTAAGTATAGCTAAAATGCTGTCATCGAGCAATCAAGCCTGCGTCCTCTTCGGCTAGTAATGGCCACACCACAAGGATTCTCGAAGAGGACATTGGCGGGATGGTCCAGACACCAACCTCTTTGACAACGCTGTTGCCCAAGTCTGCATCATACCTCTTGACAACGTGGGCTTTCGACCTAAGTCCCTCAGTCCAGTGTCGTCATATCAAGAAGTAGACACTCAACAATCGTTTCAAGTGTTCAAAAATTGGTAAAGTTAATTGACACTGATTGGGATGTTTAGCGATTTCAATCACAAATAGAGCTTGGCTAGTATACAGACTAAATATCGCTGCTGGTTTAGTCTCATAAGGGACATTAGGAAAAGGACTTAACCTTCCAAGTGGTTTAGATGAGATATCTCGTTCATCAAGATCTGGCCAATTTTGCTAATTACGAAATATATCGCCAAGATATTGCCAATTTTTTAATGATGACGATATCAATATCTGTACAGTTTTTCTAATGACATGGTATCTCTTCTATCAAGATCTGGTCAATTTTGTCGTCGAGACAACCACCAGGAAAGTTAAAATGTAATCTCAGCATTAGTTTTCTTTCCATACTCTTTAGATATTGGTCAAAATGTGAAGAAAGGAGAAATAGTCACAATGTTAATTTGCACACTAATTGACCCTGTCTCGACGGGTTTTTATGATGAGATCATGATGTGGTCAGTTTTTCTAATGACGAGATATCTCGTCCATCAAGATCTGTTTATGGTTTTCCGAATGGCAAGATATCTCGTTGAAACAACCACCAGGACGGACAACCGGAAGGACATAGGAAGGTTATTGGTTGCTAAGGGACGGGTGACATTAATCATGAAAAATGTCACCAAACATAATTGCTGCAAACAGTTCCAAGATTGGAAGCTTAAATTAATTTTACAGCTTCTGCTGTTACCTTTGGCATTTTATACTGCAAATCTTAAAAATAAAGTTTAATATCCTCCAATAAAAAAATGAAAGATCAAATTTCATCCTCACGGATAAATGATCTAAGAGAAAGGTTTTTAGGTACAGCAAAAATTACTAGATGATGTCATAGAGTTATATTCTGCATTTCCTAAGTATAATACCAGATTAGGTAATCTGAAAGGCCAATCAATGTTTTATTGAGTATGGTACTATAAACAGTTAAGATAATGATTCCTGTCTTCGCGTCTAGACCCACTGTGATGACTGACATGGAATTTTCAAGCAAAATCTTCCAGAATATTTTAAGTTGAAAATACTTGTTTTCTGCCACTCTTCGACTTGTTTTCCTCATACTTGTTTTTCCCGTTCGTCGACATACTTACTTTCTAAAACATTCGTTATTTAGAAGTCCATTTCAATCGGGAATGAATGTTTCCTTTACGGGCAAAGAGTCTTCAAAAAACTTACTAAGAAGTTCTAGATACCATAGGGAAATACATACATTGAGTTTTGATGCCTGCAACATTAACATGACCCGTCATTCGGTAAGTTCACCCGCTAGTGTTCTTGGGTAGTATGTCATTTTAAATGGAATTCTATTTCAATGCATGCTATGAGAGCAGTGCTTTGAAATGTGCCTTAACAAAAAGCTTTATGAAAGACAACTTGCATCATCTCATTGCCATACGAAGAGTTTCTACTAGACTTTAACTATGTCCTGTGCACGTAAAAGATGGTGCTTTGCGTACACATTATTTAAAACGCTACTAAAGCTCAATGTTATGTACATAAAATCTAAGTCTATCTGCAAGTTAAGAAATAAACTTGAAAGAGATCAACTAAGTTTAGTAATACTTGTACACGTCTTTGTAATAGATCGATAAACATTTCCATATGCTCTTGTGTAATTGGATGTCTGTAAAATTATCAATATGGGTTCTTCTTTGTTTATATTCAACTTAAAGACTATTTAAGTTATGAATTATTTGTATTTATTGATGATACTAATATGGTTGCAAGATACTGGTTCATTCCATTTAATTCTGATTAATGAAGTTCTTTTTTAAAATTTTTTCATTCTTTTGAAAATCAGACAGTTATAGGTGATATTCTTAGAATTGAAATATGTGTATTTTTGCTTATGGTGTGATGTGTACAGATCAAAGATTGAAACTTATGTATTTATTCATAGATGTTTACTTAATTTGCGAAAGGTGTAAATGTGTTTAATAATGAAATTTGAAGTGGAATGCATGTTCTGTGTTACATAAATATTCAATATATATATACGATAGAGTCAAAGCAAAATGTGATCTAGTAAATGAATAAGTAAATTTGGTGCTTTTGATTGATAATTATAATTTGTTATATAACCTTAAATGTCAACAGTACTTTTCCGTACAGCAACGAAACATTTGTTTCAATGCATAACAAGCTACAGTAGACCTTTGATTATCCGAGGTAATGCTGACTGAAGCCATCTTGGATAACTAGAAACTCTGAAAATATAGACGGAGTAACACAAAACAGCTTAGATAAAATACAGAAAAAATTTACTGTACTACATGTTACAACTACTGAAAGGTTCATAAAGCTTGGATTAAGTACAATTTAAATTTGGATTTGTGTCAATACGTATTTTTTCGATAATTTTGCGATGAATCTGGTAGGAAGTTATGTACCTTTTAAATTCTCCTCAAAGTCCTTTACGGTCCCATCTGTTTCGCAGAACTTTCTTGTATCTGGACAAAATTTTTAAAACTTTGTCCAGACGCAAGCATTTATCAAATTCGACTCGAATAACACAAACACTCGGTAAATCGAAGCTCGAATAGCCAATGTTCTATTGTATATCCAAGTGCAAAACATTGTTACTCAACCTGTTGTTTCTGGTATAGTTTTGAATGGAAATGTCATCGAGATAAAACAATATAAGGGTAAGATGCAATTATGGTTTATTGTTTTTTTATGATGCAAGGACCTGATCTAGCCAAGCAATGCAACTCTGGAGGGTAGACGAAAGTTTTTCTGCTATGAAATAATCAAACATCTTTTTTTCCTTTAGGACTATACCTCCTAATCCTATCCCTCCAGGATGGAACTTTTCTGTGTGTTTGACGTTGATTTTATTTGAAAGTTTTCATTTCTTTATTTCAATTCTATGCCAGTATCTAAACTAAATTTCGTGGGTTAGAACATTATACAGGCTTCAAAATTAGACACAAGCTTTTAATTACAAGTAGGAAACCTTTTAGCCTAAAACCAATGTGGCAGTGTAAATTACTGGCGTTGGAATTGTTAACACAAGTTTCAGACTTACCTGCAGCATGTTTATAACACAGATCTTATAGTTCTTTCCCATTTAATCGTGTAATATGTTTATGGCTGACAACGTGCATCACTTTTATTTTTGAGCAGTGATAAATTATTCAAGCTCCATTTATCTATTGAAATCTTGCAGTGTTTTGAAATTGAAACCTTGTGCAATTCAAAATCAATAAAACAGTCACAAAAGTAACGAATACTTTGTGGAGTAAAAGCAAGTACTTTTATGATTTTATTAAGTAAAATTATTCTGCGAACCTCTTTTTTACTGATTACACACTACCACTTTCAATAAATGTTTCTGTAGGAAATATATGTAATTGTCTAGAATTTGTCTCATCGGGATAATATAGTAAGACTTCAGAAAGTGTGCCCCAATTTTTTGACTGAAGTACAATTTAATATTTCTGAGTGGAATTTTCTGTCAAGTTAAATACAGGTGGTGGTATCGTTTCTGATGCGATACGGGTTTCTGTAAGTATTCTGAACGTGACGTCAGTTGGCTTGTTTTTCGAATACAATTTCAGCACTTCGCCCATAAGAATTTCAAGAAATGAATTCCGAATTGATATGTCATAGTTAATTGTTTACCACCAATTTCATTAAACGCCAAACGTTGCCAAAATGGCTATAAACATTATTTCATGGTAACCCTGATATGTATAATGAGATAGCATTTGGATAGTGTAAGAAAAATCTTCACTTTCCGTCTGGTTTGTTTGCTTACATTGAAAATCCCTCCTTTATCGAATGCTTCTGGATGGAATTTCAATACGAATCCAAAGTAAAAATGAACACTACCAATTATATCCACAGCGTATTTAGTTTGATTGGTACTACCATTAGCTTCTATACACAATGCGTAATGCATTTACTGGGTAATGGTTATTATAACTATAACAGAATTATGCCGTTGCTTTGTCAGATACGTTTTCGAGAAATGTGAAAGGATCTTTACAGATCCCAGACAGTAGGTCAGTAAATGCTTCTAATTTCAACAACAAAACAGAAATAAATAATGTCTATAGATATTTTACCTCAGTAATATCTAATAGCCCGTTATATTGCTCCAGTGTGACATTAATTCAACTACTTCCCTACCTCAATAATGTCTATACTCTCTTACATGACGCGAGAAAAGACCTTAATTCATATTTGTTATTTGGCAACGAATAGATCAAACATAACTCAATTCCCCAGGCAAATAATATCTGGCTACGGAAAATAAACTTCAGTTGATTTAAATTTAAACAAATGTGATGAGGGTTCAAATTTGTATTTCAAAGATGAATTTCGTTTGTGTCAAGTATTCGTAAAAATAAAGGGCTATTGCAAAGGTGTGAAAGAGATCAAAAGAGAAAGGTAGATGGGTGAATACACGTCGAACTGGAGCAACACAACGGGCTAATGGTAACAGTCCAGGATCCAGGACAAAGATTCGAGGACAACACCTCGTATTACTGAATCACGGTCAGATGACGAGGTCAAAACATGAGCTGGCATCCCACTCTCCACAGAATCTTTCCTATGATTCTTTCAACCAATACATGTGGTAATTTATATAGAGGATATATAAAAGTAGAGTGAGCAATGATAACATTTTTTTATGTGCCTAGGATCATGTGACCAAAACTAGTAGTATCGTGATCATTAGACTTCTTTCGTCTGCCAGGAAGAAACATCTGATTGGTCCACGGGACGGGAGACAACGCCCATCCAAAGTTCCATCATCTGATTGGTCCGGGCGACATAGTAATAGACTTCGGCGATTTCACTATTTTTATCGCTACTATAGAAATGTCGCATGCTCGTATCTACCCTGTCATAAGCTTTATGTAGCTAAACGAGGCGATAAGATACCAAATCGGCCAAGCAAATTAATTTTTCACTTAGTGTTCACGGGACTAGTTTGCATGTTGACAACACGTTTTGAAGTTCCTCTCAATAGCAATACTCAGTCTACTTATATTTCATTTTTATAGTTATTTAGTCGTTATGTGTGTTAGTTTAGGAAAGCAATACTACACAATTCAGGAAATCTCGCAATGCTCAGAGGATTTAGTGTGCAATTGATAAATTTCTACCTTTATATCTAATGATACTTGTTTAGTTAGATTTTGTTTTACAAAAAATTGTTAAATGTTTTGATTTACGTATTATGAGCGAGCGGAGAGAGCCCAGTTCGAGCATACGACCAATGAAAATTGCTTAGTAATTTTGGGAGGTTGGCGACTAGGAGCGTAACCCTGGTATGTAATAAAATTGCAATTTTCGATCATTTTTGCTGCATGAATTTCCCATTTCTGGGGTTCTTTTAAATAATTGCCGCACTGACTTCAATCCTTACATTTTTGAAGACTGCTGGAAAAAAAAATTACATATAAAAAATATTTTAAAATTAGTTCAAACTTTTTGCTAAATTATTGATGTTTTTAGTTAAACGCGCTATCTACAAATTATGAAATAAAATTTGTGAAGCATTTATATTATCTGGTGTTTGTGAGAATGCATAGACATTAAAAACAATTTCCTAATAGCTTGCTTTCCACCCTTTACATCCTTATTTTATCTCGCATTCTTTTACATATTTTCCCTCGGCATTTCTATGTTCGCCGGTAAAAATTTTCCGATATCGGAATCTGCTTCTTCATTCTTCAAATTTTCTGGGCTGTTGGATTTCTTTTCTACAGACGGCCTTATTTTTATTTTCATCAAATATTTTATCGCAAAAAGTATCCCACTTTTTTTATCGGTGCATTCTTTCATTTCTCTTCAGTTATGGTTCCCCAGCGTTTTTATCTCACATCTTTATTTTTAATTATTTTAGTTTCATTTCGGGTAGATCTGATTTTGTTTTTAATCTTTACTTAATGTAATAATTCATGAATAGTGAAAAACCTAGTCTTTGAATATATTGCATTTTTCAATAGTTTAGTAAATGATTCCTTTATGACAAGCAGATGTCAGACAAGTGTGGTCTTAGACAGTTTCTGAAACAGTATACAACTTTAGAATGTCGGTGATGGACTTTTTAACATTTATTGTTTGTGATGAACTTTCTAACATTTGTCTGTGTGTGGTTTGGTCTGTCAATCTATAGCCCTTTTTTGCTACCAGAGAGCAAATTATAGATTAAGACCTTCAAGGTGTTAAAGTGGATTTGAACGCCCAAGCCTCGAACCCAAAGTCTGTTGAACCCATATACGGGAAATATAAGTAAATATAAGCATTGCTATGGAGAGGAGCTTTAAAAATGTGACCAACGTGTCAACTAGTAGTCACGTGACCGATAGAAGGATATATTTTACTTGTGAAACTTATCTAAGCACCCACGTGTTGTATTTTCAGTACTTATATACTTCTTTAAAATATTACAATTATTATCTTTGTTCTGTGGGTACATTCATTACTTATAAATGTCATGTGAGTAACGCTGGGTTAGCAGAACTCTATCGGTTTCTAAACTTCATCTTGGAACAGTCATGAAATTTGATACATTAAAAATATATATAAAATAATATGTATTTAACAATTTATCTAATCATATTTTCGCTTTGAATGTAATATTACTTAAGGAACTTTTTCAGTCTTTTAAATCATACTTTAATGCTAAGTACTGTTAAGTACTTTGTAAGGGCTGCACTTAACAGAGAATCTATTATTTGACAAAACCGTTGTTATTGAAATGAATTTTTAAATCATTCACAAAGATGGTAAATTAATGTAATACTCCATTTAACTCATAGTAATAAATAACTTTTGTATTAGAATATAGATTGCAAGAAAATTTGAATTTCTAAAATTGTAAATAAAAATTAAGAGAAATGTGCTATTACTTTTCCTCTTAAATCGTGAGAGGGTTGTTTATGTAAACAACACAGACCGAAGATGAGAAAATTCTTCCGGTGAATAACTAATTTCATTTATCGCCGTTTTGGAGATGTTTCGCGTTTTCGTTCAATGTAAAGGACTTGTTGAAATTGTATTCGAGTAACAAGCCAAATCAAGCCACAACAAATAGGTTAAGAAACCCTAGCGCTCTCTATATTTAATATTTACATAAAACCCTCTCACGGCAAGCATTTCAGCTTTATGTACTGTCATTATTTTTTATATATTGACTCTTGGTTATTTCTTATCTTGATTGATCCTGATATGGATCCTCAAGGCAGTTTTCACATCTCGGTTTTTATTTCTTAACGAGTAACAATTTTGTTAACATTACTTCGAGACGACATTCATTTGTTGATGATTTCCAAGCATGTGTTCAGAATTCGCAATGTTCAGAAAATATATTCTAACTTCTAGATTTTTCCAGCGTGTTCCAGTTCTTTTTTTCCTCGATTTTTACCAACCTTAGTTTAGAAATATTTCCTTAAAAATTTGTATCATTTAAATCTGTTGAAATCTTGAAATTCATATTCCCTTTGTCCTAAATAAGTTCCCCATTTAACACTTGAATTTTCCGAAATAGTTGCCACATTTGTAAAAAATGATGAAAAAAAAAAAGATTTAATCGCAAATTAAAAGGTTTATTTTTCTAGCACGGTTAACTATTACATATTAAGACAGTGTTTGGCTTTAACCCTCCTGGTGGTTTATCTTTGCATAGAAAATCACCCTGTAGCGCCTAGTCTCTGATACAAAACCTGTTCAAACTGCCACCAGTTCTAGGCAAGGGACAATTTATTTTCCCTACTTGGATCTTTATTCTCCTTGGACAAAGTAATAGGGCAGTTTTGTCTCGACGAAATATCTTGTTATTAGCGAAACAGACCAGATCTTCATGGACGAGATATCTCGTCATTAGAAAAAATGACCAGATCTTGGACGAGAAATCTCGTCGAAACCACCTGGAGGATTAAATATAGCTTACGAATTACAATTAATATTACTTGGAAGGCAGTTTTCACATCTCGGTTTTTCTTTCTTAACGAGTAACAATTTTGTTAACATTACTTCGAGACGACATTCATTTGTTGATGATTTCCAAGCATGTTCGCCAATGTTCAGAAAATATATTCTAACTTTTAGATTTTTCCAGCGTGTTCCAAGTTCTTTTTTTCCTCGATTTTTACCAACCTTAGCTTAGAATAAAAAAGACGATCAGGTGACATTCTTAGGTTGCTCTATACCGTTAGCAAATATTATCATCGTTGGTAAAGTGCGGGTTCGACGAGAAGGTAGTCGACCTTGGTTCAGTCGATATTTGAAAAGGTGTGAAACCTTGTTAGGACGTCGCTGCTAAAGAATGGCGATCGCAGTGGCTGGATTTCCCCCGTCAACGTGCTGTTTCGCTTTTAGCTCTGAAATCAAAACTTAAAACAGAATTCGAGCTAAAGACCCCAATTGTGGAAGTAATTTAACTAATAGACTCGTTCAAAACATCGTGACTCGACTACCAATACCCGGTTCACGTCAGAATTAAAGAAAATCTATTGACCCTCCAGGTGCTTTCGATGATATATATCGTCCATTAAGATCTGAACAATTTTGCTAATGACGAGATATCTCGTCATCAAGAAATTGTTAATTTTTTATGATGACGAGATCAAGATCTGGTCAGATTTTCTAATGACGAGACATCTCGTCCATATGGATCTGGTCATTTTGCTAATGACGAGATATCTCGTCCACCAAAAGGGTTAACATTCGAAACAAAAATGAGCAAAAGCTATGGGACAAAATGGGTATTTATTATTTATAAACGATATTTTAATCATCTTACTAAATTAAAGACTCAGAGGAATATAACTGTAAAGAATTTGTAACGAATAAAAATGTTCCAAACAATGATAAAGGGCAATTTGAAAATCACTAAATTTGAAAAAGAATGCATTATACATATACAAAGGTAGCAGTTGTAATACTTTAAACATAAGCTATCCTTCTAAACTCTCGAGTAGAATTTATACCCACCATTCTACTTCATTAAGGCTGGCTGAAATGATAACAAAAATATATGAGCTTACTTATAAAACTAGTGTTTTTAACATTTTAATTTTAAATCTGTGATTATAAATTTTGTTTTCTAGCAAGTTCGTTCACTCAGTGCACGCATCAATTCGTAGTTGACAATCTAAGAGTCGTGTACATCTTGTAAATCAAATCATATTAGCTTCTGATGATTCTCATGCATTATTTCATTCAAATGTAATAGAAATTGTCTGGTTTATGTGACAAAACAAATCATCAATATGTAACCTGGTTTTCCACCTCTTTAATTATAATCAGACATAGTTCCATGTACTTCGGATATGTGTTTCTGTATGTTAATTACTCCATGTTCAATAAAAACAATAAAATCCTTAGAAGTAATTTCTCAGATTGTGGTTATTTAATATTCAACTTATACAATTCAGGGTTTTTTCTTTTTAACCCTCAGATGAGTTTGCGAGACATTTCGTCAATAAAGATCTGACCATTTTTTCTAATGACGAGATATCTTGTCATCAGAATGTTGCGATTTTTTTATATTGACTAGATCAAGATCTAGTCAGTTTTTTTATTGACGAGATATCTCTTCAATCAAGATATCGGTCAGTTTTGTTATCTCCTCTCTCCAAGTATCAATCTTCTGAGCGTCCCGATATTTCCAAATAGTATAGTATTGCTTTTTCCTCATAACACATCTATTGGTTGAAGGTTGTTTGTCTTTTGGGGGTTATGGAGCAAGGGCCATATTTGGCCAAGCTGCGCCAAACATAAGATAACGTCAAGTAAAAAATATTATAATATGGAAAAAAAGAGGAATTGGGAACAGAGCAGTGGGATGAAAGCACAATTCTATCGCTTGGGTCTATTCGGGGGGAAAGCATTATTGGTTGAAGAATCCTAGACAAGATTCTATTGGTCAAAAAGATCAAAACAGGTTAGATATCATTCAGGGAAGACTACATGTTTCAGAACGGATATATGCGTGTAAACCCCTCAGAGGAAAAGCAATAAGGAATAAAATCCATCACAATGTTGGACTCTGACTATAGATATTGCTATTTTAGTAATCTTTAACAAAACAACTTCACTTTAACAATTTCATTAACAAAAAGTGATTGATTTTGTTTAATATACTACCTAAGTCTCTTCCCAATAGAAATATTTTAATTTAATAAGTAGTAATAATTAATATTTTAATTTGAATAAAATAATCATCAAATGACATAAAATAATTGTAATACAATAATCATAATTAGTTATAAAATATATCTAACATAAACATATTTTTATGTAATTGATTTTATATATATATATATATATATATATATATATATATATATATAATAAGTATAGCTACCCTAGGAATAGAGGTCAATATTATTGTTGTTATTTTGCTCCACTTTTGTTCTTGTTTGTTCTTGCTATTACTTGCATTTTGTTTTTGTTTTTATTTGGTTTCTCTTTTTGATTTGTGGTGATGGTCCATATATATAATAAAAAATTATTAATTATATATATATATATATAATCTGAATTGGGTTATACCAAATATTATAACCATCTTAATCCTTTAAATTTAATTATTAGTTTCAGTGTTATTTCATTATTGTTTGTAATTTAATTAACATTATAATGTATTTTAATTGAATATTACTATTACCATTCCCCAAACTATTCAAACACAAAATCCTCAGATAATTGTAACCCAACGGTAAATGTGTCATATATTGATATTTGCAAACTATAAACATAAATTTATCATGTTGCTTACATACTTGGCCAATACATTAAACACTTCAGTATCACCTCATAATCTCAGTGTTTAGATGTGCATAGAATTATCAGTTCTATCTGCAACTCATTGATGTTTATTTTAGAAACAATTTAAAGTTCTTCATTTTCAACTCTCCGTATACATAGAAAGATAAATCTTTTACTTGGAAAATCACTTAATGCACAACAGAATTAAAATAAGTACAAAACAAAAATAATTTGAAGAATTATCATAAAATCACTCAATAATATATATGGACATAAAATAGATTCTAAAAGAAAACTGTACATAATAAAAAAATAAAACAATGAAACTTATTGACTAGATACATTATAAATCGTATGTACAAATATTTATCGAAACGAGGAACATACAGGTATATACAAATAACTAAAAATAACTTAAGTATTAAAATATCCGAAATTTAAATTTATGCATTTGAAACATTTTGATACATTGAAATTATTTGATTCATTAATAAGCTCATTTCTCGGCACATAAATAATACAGTGCAATGAATACTATAGCGTTTAACGTGATTATTTTATATATTACAGATGCATAATTTGAATAAAATCACACGTCATATCGCTGGCTTACAAGTGAAACACACTTTGCGAAATTCCGAGATTTTCAGCTTTTGTAGATCAGAATGTGACGATCTTTAGATTTGTAGAGTCCTCTAAATCATTTTTCTTTGATGGAGGTTAGATTTATTCTTGAGAAACACACTTAGGTTTTTCCACTTTCGTTTCCTCAGAACTATGTTCATTGACTTGGCGTGTTTCACTTGCAAGCAGACGAACTTCCAAAGGAAGTCTTGAGATTAAAAGTGCTTTACACGTTTAATGTTTTACAAACACAACTCTGGCATTTAAATAAATTTAAAATTAAGGACTTACTCGTGACTCTTGAACTAAAATAGAAATAAAAATAATGAATAATGAAAGATAAAAGCACACATATGTTACATAAAATCCTACATTCGCACGTTTATGCTACAAAAGCATATTAGTATCCCTCTTATCAATGATATAAATTTAAAAAAGTATAAACATTATTTTTATCCCTAATCATAAATATGGGATACGTTCGGATTGTTTCCATTATGTGCACATTTCCAATATTTATACATAAAAGTTTTCAATAACTATACGTTTCCAATAATTATACATCCATTGCGAGTTATGTTTTAATCTACTCTTTCCCAGTTTATAAGGTGTATGTATTTGTAGTATACATAGGATTCAATATAATTATATACATGAAAACTTACTAATACTAAACTTACTTTCAATAATTATACAAAAAAATTCCAATAACTACGTTTCCAATAATCCCATTTAAATTACGAGTTGCTTTAATCTATTCTTTCCCAGCTTATTAATTGTAGTATATGTTTGTAGTATAATATACAGAGGTGAGGTGAGTGCAACTATACTGAGTCCTTAATATTGGATTTGAATTTTGTAATATACTCATCAATTAACTCACAAAAGTTCATTGATAAAAAATTGTCAAAATATCACTTAAATATTTTGATACTATTGTTAAAATCCCGGGAAAATAAAGATTAAAAAGCTATATATTCTGATGTGCAACGTGAGATTTTGTTTGTTTACATATGCCAAAACTGTATGATAAGTAATTCATCAGTATTTACTCACTAAAATTCCAAAATATATCCATCAGTTATTCCTCTTCTTTTATAGGCCGTAGTCCAGAGTCATTTGAACAAGAGCTAGCATTGGAAATTGTGGAAACTATGGTATTAGTGGACACACTGCGTTCAATGGCATGAGCGAATCCTCTGAATGATTTGCCAACACTGGGATTTCCTGCCTGACTCGAAATTTTTCGTAACAGCTTCCTTAGCCCCTCGCGGTACAAGTCACAAACCCGGCGATTGAGGACAAAAACGATGAAAATGAAAACCCCTTGTAATGTGTTGAAGATGATGAAGAGGTAGGTGAGAATCTGGCCTGTCAGCTTTTCCTCCTTCACGTAAGCTGCAGCAAAGGCCAAAGCCCATGTCAATCCGATGACCAGGGCCATGCGAGCGTACAGGAACACGTCGCTTTTGCCTTTCTTGTTACACTTCTCACTGCTGAGGTAGAGGACATGCTTCACGTTGCTGATGGAAATGATTGTCAGGACGTAGAAGCCGAAATTGATGCACGTGACGATCGCCAAGGGTCCTGCGAAGTATATTATGGCTGCACATTTGCTCGTAATCCAACACACGTTGTTGCTTCCGTAATGTGGGGAGAATGTGGAATCTTTCAGGAAGTGGTCCAGCAAAGTGGTCGTGGTGATCATCACAAGAGGAACGCCGTAAGCATATCCCATGTACCGTGGCAAGTACTTGCCTTTGCTTCGAATGTTGCTCAGAGTGGTCTTGTTCCCGAATGTCTTGTACAAATCGTACGCTATTATGTTCATCCACATGAAGCAGCAGAGGATTTCGTAGTGCAAGGCGCAAGCCACCACTTTGCAGGTTGTACCAGTCACGACACTGCGCTGCCCAAAAATGAAATTGACTTGCATTGCCGTCAGAGAGAACGTGAGGTTCATGGTATTGCACCCGGGAAGGTTTCGAAGACAGGGGAAAATCGTGTAAGTCGCCAGTACAAGGATCATGGCGACAACAGAAATCCATGACAGGACGTAACTGACGTAAGCCTGGACGACGTTCATTTCTATGTTGTAGCACTCGAACTCGTTGGATATCTCTGTTGAAAGGCACACCATGATGGTCTCGTTTGAAGTCCGTTCGTAAACAGAGTCGTCGACCCCGTTCTTAAGACGCGAGTTTAAGATGAGAAGGGAGCCATTTTGGGAAATGGAATATTCATGTTTTTCAAGAATGACGCGAGGGCAGGACGAGTTTAGTTTCACTTTCCAGTCGCAGACAATGGCCACTCCACTCACGTTGATCAGATTCCGATTAAACTGATAACCCTGGTACAGAATATCAGCGATGAAGTCACCTTTTGCATAAAATTGGTCCGTCTTGTAAACATAGATGCCTTTTATTCGTTCACTCAGATTAGAGGATATATTTTCGTTTAATACGACTTTGAAGTCCGAGTTCCAGTATTCTTTCCTCACCCCAACGTTAGGAGAATTGCACCATGACGTAAGGAAGTCTACAGATTGATGGATTTGGTAAATTCTACTCATTTTGTTGTTGATTCCTATCTGAAAACCATTGTAAGATAGAGCCGAGGCTAACATGGAGACAATATTATCAACGGAGGGTTCTTGTTCCGTCAAATTCACCGATGGCATCTCATATAAATCCATGCTAAAAGTGAAATTGATTGGATAGTTGTCATCTATACTTTGTAATACTCGAAATGTCGCGTTACGGCCTTCGACGCCCAACGATATATTGAAATTGACGTTCCTTATCCGCTCGATTTTTATATTAAATGAGCTGGCGAACGATTCTCGAATCGATTCCTTGATCTCATCGATGTCTTGGTCATGGAACTGTAAAAAGTCTAATAATTCCATTTCGGCGCTGAAAGACAGATGGACGAAATCAGACGAAGCATCCGGAATATCGATTTTCTCGTTCATCGTTGAATTGTTATCGTCTTGCACTTCTTTCTTCACGCATTGGTAATCCACCAATACGAATTCCGTGCTACAATGGAGTCTACGACACACTTTACTGAAAGGATCCCATATGTATCCAGCTCCACATAAACGCTGATGTTGCCGCATGGCTTCACCTTCTTCAGACGAAATATAGACTCTCTGCCTACCATCCAGGCCGAAATTGAGAAGCATGGAAAAAGCCGCAGGGATATCATCCAGCCTCAATCCTTGTATATCAGATGTAATTCCAGTAACAAAATCCATTACTTTATACTCCACCCCACGCATTATATTTGTTTCTCTAGAATTATTCAAAACCTGACCAGCGCATTCAAGCTCGTTTATGTTTTCGTCATTACAAAGAGCACAGTAAACGTTCTTGTACGCGAGACTTCGATGTTGGAGGTTTGACTTCAAAATGGGAACTACAGGACCGGACGTATTTTTGCACAGATCATACAAATCCCCGTTTACATAATCTGGACAATAATCAACAACTAATGGAAAGCAGCTCCTGAAAGTCACGTTAGGGTTAGGGTAATTGTTTGCAGTTGAGTTCACTGACATGATTTGTTCCGTTAATGTTTCAAAATCGAGGACGGTGTAGTTGTTTTGGAAATTGCAAACCGCACAGTAAGAGTTTGCGTACAGTGTTCCATTGCTGTCAACAACCGGCCAAAATGGCGCCTCACATCTCCGACACTTAACTGAGGATATTCTACCACACTCCGTCTTCGATATGGTTGCACAACGTGGTTCAACACTCTCATTACACTGCAAGCTGAATCGCTTCATGCATTGGGAATAAACGAAGCTTTTACATTGACTGAAGGTATCACTCAATTCCAAGTCTGAAAAAACGTTAGATAGAACGCACTCATTGGAAATTCTTGCAGCACACCAACTCGCGTAGGACGTGTTTTCCCATTGATCCGAGCATTTTGAAACCGTAAAAAGCGAATAGCTACCAAATAACAGCTGACATGTAAATTTGGATGAGTCTATGTGAGGCTCAATTCGCTCCAGTTCTTTAGTGACATTCCCGCACTGCTTTTCAAAATCCACACAGCAATCGGCATAAAATGCGCACTGAGAATCGCAGTTGCAAGCGTAAGGAAGTCCAGTTGGTACATTGCCACAGCGATCCGAGCAGGAATCATATGGCAAACACAGAGGTCCTAACAATGCTGAAGTATTTTCGTCAGTCAAGTTCACAGAAGTTTCACCCAGAATGTCGGTATCAGAAGTAGAAGGCTTATCAGCAGTATTCAACTCCAAAGAATATGGCAATTGAGCATTGAAAGTTAATTTACCAAGAAGAGTGGAATTCACTTTATCGTGGTTGACTCCGGCAATCAAGTGGGCAAAACAGAAGCAAAACGAAATAAAACTCTTAACGGAACTCATTTTACAGTGTTCTGATCAGTCCATGTCCAGTGTTTTATATCCACACACCCGACGGGACGACTTTGATGAGGATTCCAACATATTAACCGTCACAAGGTATGGTAAATGAAAAGGTACATCTGTAATCTATCCCAGAAAAAGGACAATCCCTCCATTCAGTACTAAACAGGTATTTCGGTGATTGATACCGATTTCATGAGAGAAAAAAAAACACAAGTCCAGAAGTCAGATCGTCACAGCAACAGGAAAAGGCGATACTCATGTTTCGAATACCAACATGGCTGTCTTATTTACCCAACATCAATTCTGCAGATGACTTTGCCGATATTTTGACAGAACGATAGGATCCCAAATCAAACAAGTTCTAGAAGGTCTGTAAATCAACAACAATGAAGAGGGTTGGCGAAAGACTGATTGAAAACTAATATCTGTATGGAATACCGCGCGCTTATCTCACAGTTGCCTTTGTCCTGTGCAGCTGCCAGTGCATCTCATGTGAAAGAGACCGTATGGTGGAAAGGATTGAGATAAGCGATTATTAAAAACATAGTCGTTAGATAAGGTCCGTATCTAAATAGTAATATTAAAAGCCTAGCTGGAATGAAATTTGTTTCTGAATGACATTGTGTTAAATTTGATATCGAATAAAAAAAAAGAGTGTTTGTTTCGAAATAAATATTCGCTCTTTAACCCTCCTGGTGGTTCTCGCGACGAGGTATCTCGTCATTAGCAAAACTGACTAGATCTTGATGGACGAGATATCTCGTCATTAGCGAAACTGACTAGATCTTGATGGACGAG
The DNA here is from genome assembly GCA_933210815.1 of Meta bourneti. NCBI lineage: Eukaryota > Metazoa > Arthropoda > Arachnida > Araneae > Tetragnathidae > Meta > Meta bourneti. The sequence goes on from OW119928.1 coordinate 77,285,963, forward strand.
ATATCTCGTCATTAGCAAAACTGACTAGATCTTGATGGACGAGATATCTCGTCATTAGAAAAATTGTCTGACCTCATCTTCCTCCATCTCTATCAAAAAACGGTAAAATCTTCATTTCGGAATCGGCCTATTGATGTAGAAAATTGTCTGGCCTCGTCTTCATCTCTTCATCAAAAAACAGTAAAATCTTCATCATTCGGATTCGGCCTTATTGATGACGATATATCTCGTCATTAGCAAAATTGGTCAGATTTTGATGAACGAGATATCTCGTCGAAACCACATGAGGGTTAAAACGCCTTATATTTTGTCATAAATGGCAACGGTTGCAAGAAGATTGTATTGGCATCTACAGTGATGCCAACTTGGTGGCGATCAAGACCCTTATCTAATTTGCCCTCGTGTAGCAAAATTGACAGTGGAGTGACAAACCATACCAGGCAAATGGGGCTTCCCCAGTTGCTTCGAATATATGCATCAACAATTTTGTATATACAGATTCATTACAAAAAGTGGGCCGCGGTGGCCCGGTTGGAAGAGTAACGAACTAGCAACCGAAGGGTTGCGAGTTCGAATCCAGCCAAACACCGTCGTGTACAAAGGGGGCTGGTGCACGTTAAATCTGTCGTGGCCTCAAATGTCCTCACGTTGGCGTGGTGTGGCAGTTTGGAGAGTGGGGTGCCAGCTCAGGTGTTGCCTCGTCATCTGACCATGGTTCAAAATTACGTGGTGTTGTCCTCGGATCTTTCCCTTTGGGATTGATCCCGGACCGTCACCAATAGCCCATTGTGTTGCTCCAGTGTGACGTTAATTGAAATACCCCCCCCACCCCCCCCATTACAAAAAGTATCTGCGTATTTATAACATTTGTCTCTAGCGTTTGCAGGCAACCGTGGCTCATTGCGTTAGCCCACTGTCCGAACTATAGGTTGCGCAGATTAGATTCCGGTAACTACCCAGAGTGTTTCTCTGTTCTACAATTGGTTAAAAATGACGAGATCGGGTAGCTGAATTTACGTCGCACTGGAGCAAAACAACGAGTTATTGTCGACAGTCTGGAATCAATCGAAGGAAAGAACCGAGGACAACTTCTTGGAATTTTGAACCACGGTCTGATGACGAGGTGAACACCTGTGTGAGATGGCACCCCACTCTCAGAACTTTCACACCACGCCAATGATTAATTCCATTAAGATTTAATTCCAGACTTAACGTACACCAGCCCCCACATACATGAAGGTCTTTGGTCGGACAGTCTCGAACTCGCAACGTTCCGGTTGCTAATCCGCGATACTACCATCTGCGGTTCCACGGCTCCTCAAAAGCACGAGCTGTTGTCCTCTGATCTTTCCTTTCGGGGTTGATCCCGGACCATAGCCAATAGCCCGATCTGTTTCTCCAGCGTGACGAAAATTCAACCATCTATCTCTTCTCCATCGATAAAAATTTTCCTTGTTTGGGTATTTTCTTAAAAGGTAGGTAGGTATTTCAATTAACGTCACACTGGAGCAACACAACGGGTTATTGGTGACGGTCCGGGATCAATCCCCAAGGGAAAGACCCGAGGACAACACCACGTAATTCTGAACCACGGTCAGATGACGAATATTTTCTTGAAAGAAAAACATTGCTTGCCCAGAACTGGCCCTTGCACCTTAAAAAAGTCAACACCAGAGCCGTTTGTGAGTGCACTTGCGACAGACAGAAAAAGGTGGGGAGGCCGGAAAATGCAGTATGCTCCAACTTAAACATTTCCAGCAATAAGTTTCCGATATTAATTTGTGAGGTGTTTTCAGTGTAGAAAAACTAGAGTCTACGAAGGTTTCTACACTGCTGGCCACCGTAAATGCAACACCCTGAAGGAAGCATGCAAATAATATGATATTTACAACATGTATTAGTGGAGGTGAGATATGCAAATGATTAGAATTTCAGCGCAGACGCACATCACGCGCGCCTGTGGCGCCACTTCAAAGCGCTATTTAAGGCTTGGAGATTTCGACGATTTCAAGTACGGCAATTGTGTTTTTCTTGTGGTTTTTTTCAAAAAACGATCAATTATGCCTCGTAGAAAACAGCGATCATCTTTTGATCAAGTATCCGAGTTCGACAGAGGAAGGATAGTGGCCTACCGAGATTGTGGATTATCTTTCAGGGAAATCGGTAGTCGTGTTGGACGAAACCAAACAACCGTAATGCGGATATGTGATCGTTGGATGCAGGAGGGTACGACGGACCGACGCGTTCGATCGCATCCACCTCAGTGCACCACTTCACGTGATGACAGGCATATTGTGCGTATGGCAGTGACGGATCGCTCAGCCACATCACGAACTATAGCACAGCACATTCAGTCTGTACCGCATCATCCAGTGTCTGCGCGTACCATTCGAGCCGTTTACAGCAGAGTGGTCTGTCCGCAAGACGTCCATTGCTTCGTCTACCCTTGACGCAGAACCACAGACGTTTCCGCTGCCAATGGTGCGATGAAAGAAGGATGTGGACGGCAGAATGGAATGAAATTGTCTTTACTGACGAGTCACGCTTCTGTCTGCAACACCACGATGGTCGGATTCGAGTCTGGAGACACCGTGGAGAGAGGATGCTGAACAGCTGCGTTATGCACCGCCACACTGGTCCTGCACCGGGTATTATGGTATGGGGCGGTATTGGATATCACTCTCGCACTCCTCTAGTACGCATTGCCGGTACTTTAAACAGCCAGCGCTACATCTCGGAGGTGTTGGAGCCAGTTGTCCTTCCTTACCTTCAGGGCTTGCCCACAGCCATATTTCAACAGGATAATGCGCGACCACACGTGGCACGCATTGTCCAAGGGTTCTTCGTCAATCGCCAGATTGAATTGCTTCCCTGGCCAGCTCGCATCGTGCGTCGGCAATCCCGCCAGATTCCGGAGGAAAAATAAAATAAGTTCAGTCCGTATAATGAGAATGACTCAACCGTACCTTATACACAGTGCGTCGTTATGCAGGTCCTTCTGACTCCCTAATGATGTGTTCTCCATTTAAATGTGGTCTCAGGATATCTAGAAGTGCTGTAAACTTAGCGTGGGTCGTACGAAATTACTGAAAAACTTTTCATCATCGTCAACTAAATCAGGGAATAACGTTATGATACTCTCCATACTCCGACCTCTTATTCATATTATGTACCCATAAGATCCGTTTTTGTGCCATTTCTTGTGCTATCAAGCTACTGGCAAATACTCGTTCCTCACTGTCCATAACAGAAATTGAGCACAATAAAATGTATTATAACAGAGAATGTGATCCGTACAAGGCGAACTAGTATGCGCTAACGTACAAGAAACACGAATCGCAGAGGTACCACAACAGCCTCCTAAATTTAGAATGACTGAAAATGCCTATGCATGTTTGTGGGCCGCGGTAACCTGGTTGGAAGAGTAACGGACTAGCAACAGGAGAGGTGCGAGTTCGAATCCAGCCAAACACCGTCGTGTACAAAGGGGGCTGGTGCACGTTAAATCTGTCGTGGCCTCAAATGTCCTCACGTTGGCGTGGTGTGGAAGTTTGGAGAGTGGGGTGCCTGCTCAGGTGTTGCCTCGTCATCTGACCGTGGTTCAAAATTACGTGGTGTTGTCCTCGGATCTTTCCCTTTGGGATTGATCCCGGACCGTCACCAATAGCCCATTGTGTTGCTCCAGTGTGACGTTAATTTAAATACCCAACCCAACCCCGCGACGTTAATTAAATACTTATATATATTCGATTTTTATAGGTTCTTTCTGCGATTGTAATAAAAGATCCATTGGATCTGCATATTGTGTTTGTAATTTACATTGTAACCAGATGATAGCTTATATAATTGGCGCCGATTTACGGTCGCCACTCTGGCTCTGGATTGATCCTCGGGTCATAAGTTGTCGACACGCGTTTCTGCTCCCGCTTGTCGAGACCACCGGCTTTACATTCTGGGGCCGCCCCTCATAATCTATAATGGCACAAGTCGGGGTAGAGGGGGCTGCGCCCCCAACTAGTAGTAGTAATTTACATTACTGTATTCAAAAAGCACTCATCTCAAAGGTAGGGATATTTTAAGATTGAGAGCACACGAGGCTCGAATCCTTGCCGAAATGCAGGTGTTGTCTCGTCACCTGACCGTGGTTCAAGATTACGTGAAGTCATCTTCGGATCTTTTTCCCTTTGGGATTGATCCCGGACCGTCACTAATAACCCGCTGTGTTGCTCCAGCGCGACGTTAATTAAAATACCTACCTACTTTGCCGAAACGATTTTGTAATTAAAAACTCGCAGAAAATGCTGAAACTAGTTGTATCAGAGTAGGTAGGTTGGTAGTTACTTAACGTCGCACTGGAACAACACACGGGCTATAGGCGACGGTCCGGGATCAATCCCGACGGAAAGAACCAAGGACAACACACCGTAATTTTAAACCACGGTCAGATGACGAAGATGTATCACAAAAAATCCAAGTTTCGTGCATTACCGGTAAATGTCTGATATCGTCAGTAGACCGAAAACAATCGACAGTGCCGAAGAACAACTACCAAATTAATCAAATCGGATTGAGATAAATGATGCAATGGATACAAAGGGCAGATAAAGATAAAAATGTGTCAAATTCGTCATTTCGTGGGAAACTAAAATGTTTCAAAACATTATTTTAAAATTTTAACAGCTGGCTATTTTTCATTGTTTAAATGACACTGAATTAGTTGCTTTATCTTGATCGATTAGCCATGACTAAACAATCCTAGTTCACGCTGGCGTAGAAGTTTGGAAAGTAGGTTTAAAGCTCAGGTGTTGACCTCGTCATCTGACCGTGGTTCAAAATTACGTGATATCCTCGATCTTTCCATTCGGGTTTGACCCCGAAGCGTCGTCAATAGCCCGCTGTGTTCCTCGTTCGACATTAAGTAAAATACCTACCAGTGCGACGTTAATTCATCAACCATTTGAAATAGCCCGTTGTGTTGCTCCAGTGTGACGTTAATTGAAAAATACCAAATACCATTTGCTTCACGAGGGCATCTGTAGGTCGTTGAATTTACGTGTACTGAACACGATTGGTTGGTATTGAGGTTTTATGGCGCAAGGGCCATATTTCGCCATGCTGCGCCAGACACAAGATACAATATCAATAAATAGACAAACACACAATGAAAGTTTTTACTGACACAGGAGAAATACACCCAGGGAGGAATGCACCTGGCAGGAATCGAACCTGCGCCGCCTATAAATCGAAGGTTGCTAGCTCAGTGGAGATACCCAATGAGCCACGATGATCCCGATTGGGAAAGAGGTCTAGTATCAATCCCAAAGGAGTAATGGTAATTAACGTCGCACTGGAGCTTCACGAGGCATTCTATGTTGACTGGGTTAAGGGAATAAGGTAGAAAATACATCAGTAGTGTAACATTTATAACTGGGGATGCAGATTGGATCGACAGCAAAACAGCTTAGCTTTAAACAACTTTGAGTCAACTCGGATTCACGTCATTTCTTTTCCGCAGACAATGCAATTCGAATCACTTTTTGCTCTGTTAGAAATGAGCCCAAAAGGCGCAACTGCGGACAATCTCAGACCACGGTCAGATGACGAGGTCAACATCTGAGCTAGCACCCCTCTCCAAACTTCCACCACGTCAACGTGACGAGATTTAACGCGCACCAGCCCCCGTGTACACGGTCTTTGGACAGTTTTGAACTCGCAACCCTCCGATTGCTATTCCGTTTCTCTTCCGAGAGGGCTACCACGTCCCTTAAGACTGAGGAAGTTGATCTTCCTGGGGGTTGTCTCAATTAGGTATCTCGTCATTAGAAAATTGACCACATTTAGATCTCGTCATCGAAAAATCGGCAATATCTTGACGATGTATCTCATCATTAGCAAAATTGGTTAGATGTTGTGTGTGTGATAGAAGAGATATCTCGTCATTAATAACATTGATTAGATCTTGATGGATGAGATATCTCGTTGAAACCACTTGGAGGGTTGAGTTGCATATAGATGGTTATGAGCACTGGTATCTTAAAATTATAAGCCCCTAGCCATTCATACTTCAGCTTCAAGGCAGTGCTGTCTGCAGAGCTATCAACTTCAAGATAAAATCCATGCACGTTTGCCGCATAATTTGTTGTCGTTTGTTACACAATGTTCTTTTATTCATAGCCTCATCAAATGTTTTGTTTGTGTTGTAGTTATAATGAAATTGATCCTGCATGAAAATTTTAGATTTTTATGACAATTATCCTAAGAAATATGTTTAAAACTAAAACTCCATTTACAATCCTGCAAAGTTATGGGCAAAAGTCACGTTGACATTTCTATCATGGTACAAGATTTCCTGGGCTGACTAGATGCTGCATGAAAAAATTGAAAATCACCCCTTCTATTTACGTAGATTTCAAAGTAGAGCAAATTTAAACTAGGTCCAGTTGTTACGCTATGCTACTAAATACAACCCAAATAAAATAAACACAACACACAAAGCAAACATGACCAGCCATTTTTTTGTATAACATTTTAATAGAGCAGATGAAAACCAACATTATTAAATGTATGATTAAAAATAACAAATGTCCTTAAGTGTATAATACATCAGACTAACAAATTTTTTAAAATTCCTATCAACGCAAAAACACGTGTTAAACCCATGAAAAAATAAAAAAAAATCATTAACAAGCTTCAGTCTTAATATCACAGAAGAGAAAAAATAAACAGCCTAAGGTTATAAATAAATAAGATTCGTTCAACAAAAGGTTTGTGCAGTTTTCATTCATTCAAGTATTACTCACTTAGACAACCCTAGAACTATTCTACACCTAACTCTCATTGAAAACTTGCTTTCTTGGTAAAGGCAACATTTTAGAGTCACTTACTTTAAACGTAAAAGTAAAGCACAAGTTAAAAAATAGGACAGTTTAAAATCATGACACCCACACATTTTAGATTCTTTAAAGTCTAATAATTACAACTGTATTGGTACTGTATGTAGTACTGGTGCGTGCCTTGGCAATCAAAATAAAAATGACTAGAAACAAGAAATCACATTTGTTACAAGTATCACATAAAATAGGAACTCTACATTTAAAATATAAGATTATTTTATATACATTTAAATATAAAAATGCAACAAAATTAAATGTGTCAAAATGACTACATATATGTAACTTAACCATACATTTATCAGTGGTCTTTCAGTATATTTTTCAATCCTGCATTAATTCAAACTCACAATTTTAATTTGAATAGTTGAGAAAAGTACATTTTGAATAAAATAAGCATAGGAATATAAAAAATGTAAACATATAGTATATTTCCATTTCAAAGTATTTAAGAATTCTAATTCAATTGTCAATATTGAATATTTAATTCCTAAAGAAGCACTGCAAACTATTATTTTAATCACATTAATTTCTGAACAAACTTATAATATTTCAGTAGAAATAAGAGACATCAATTTATACTATTGTATTAATGTCAAAATCATAATTAACTGGCAAAACCAAAGACGGGGTGAATGTCTATCATGGACAAACAATGTAATATAGTAAAATAATACATTTCATGAATTGAATAACAGTTAATAACTGCATCAATAGAAAGCTAACAGCAAATTAAATAAAAGGTTATTAAATTATTTAATTTATGCTATTGCCATTTTAAGCATACATGATTAGGATAAGTGTACATGAATTTACACAAATCTAAACAATGTTTTTTTCTTTGTAGAGAAGTATTAAAACCCCAAAAGACCACTGAGACTATATCACGAAGAATTAAAATGGAAACGTTAATTATCTTAAGTGAAAGGAGCAAAGCAGGATACTTGCACTTAACAAAAGGTTCTACAGCAAGCATACATTGGGCATCATCCTTACAATCTGCAAAAACTAATTTTTCATTTCATTTTAGGTAAGTTAATTTGTGTTTTCAGATAAGATGGACATATTTTGAAAGAAGGCATAACAAGACACTTGCAAAGTTGTCACAAATACCACAAATAAGTTTATGAAACTTGTCAAGTCTTTTAAGTTGATTTATTTATAAGTTTTATGAAAGTAAAGGAATCCTTTAAAACTCAAGCCAGCCATAAATATTAAAACAATAAACAACCTCTTTTAAATTTAGACATAATTTAAACTACAAAATGTTTTCTTTTACAAATACACAAGCCACATATTATGTACATAATATTGTGAAAGAAGTCGCAGAACTCTAACAGGCAGTGTCTTCATACATGATCACAGCATCAGAGCAGTATTACTCAATGTTCAGTGTACCAATATATTAACATCACAGTTCAAATAAAATAACATACAAATCTAAAGCTAGCACAACTGATATTTCACCATATAGCGCTGGGCTAACATGTAATATAACTATAAGATAGATAAGAATAAAGAAAAACGCCATGAATCATTTTCAACAAAAGGAATATAGTTATAAATTAAAGGAATCGGAAATCCCAACATATTAATGTAGTACAATGCCATTATAGCAAAGACGCCATAGACCTGGAGGTTTTGAAATTCAAGGGGAAAAAATTCCTTTAAAAAATATTTTTATTAATGTATACTCATAAATATGCCCATTTAAAGCATCAAAACTTGAAGCATTAAATGATTCAGAGGATTCAGGAAATATTTAGACCTTGAAGACATGGATGAATATAGAATCCAAATGGAAGCAAAATATAAAATCAGTTACACATATCCTAAATGTCATACCATATTGATTGCAAACTCAGTGTTAAATATTAAGATGAAAATAGCTGATTGTCATATTATATTTCAGCCAAAAGTACTTGTCACAAACATTAACCATAATACAGTAGGGCATCAGAAATTTCAAAAAACTGTACCAAATCAAATTGTTGATTAAAAAATAACGAAACACTAAAACAACTTCTAATGTGCAGATTCAAAAACAGCTTCATTTCAAAATGATTAAAAAATAATTTCAATTATACAAATATATATCATTTCATAAATAAAATTTAATGACATTAAAAAGAAAAGTACAGACTCTTTAAGGAACACTCTCCACACCTAGTGCAAATTTTCGTGCAAATGTCAGTTTAATATACCAAATTAATTTAAGTATGGCTAAACGATTCTACTGACTCTCAAAGTATCTTCAGGTGACTTCAACAAGTATTTATCAGAATCAGTTGCGACATAAATGGGGAAATTAACGCAACACAATTTCAATCACAATTTACTCAAATTTAGCATTAATAATGAAGGTACATCAGCACAGCATTGAATTATAAAAACCATCTACACAAGTTTCAGATATTAAGAGAAGAGGCAATTATCTTTCCGATATATCATTTCGAAAGTCAGCAAATAGTAAGCACTTTTTATCAAAACGAATAAACCAAATGCATCATGTAAAATATTGCACACCACCAAAACCTGAGATACTATAGAAAATCTGGACTATAAAAATTCAGGAGTAACCTACAATTCATTCCTCCACATTTCAGCACACAGTAAAACTTCGGGAACCCTGAACAGTTGAAAATGGGGATAGTGTTGCAGATTTAACATCTATCGTAGATCACAGAAGCATTTGCATTGGACATTTTACAAACAATTCAAAGTATAATTCTGGTCATTTGTTTGAACCAGTAAAATTCCAGAAAATATTTTACATAGGGTTTCACTTTTCAAGGGGCTTTAAACCCCATGAGCATTACATATTACTGCACCAAGCATCTGCAGTTTCCCTTGCATGACTTTATAACCAGATTTGGCCCTGACCAATAGAATCTTTCATAGGATTATTTCAACCAATCGATGTAGTTATTTAGTCATTATGTGTGTTGTGGGGAAAAAGTAGTACACAGCTCGGAAATCTCATGACGCTCTGAGGGTTAAGGTATGCCTAACCTCCAAAAAAAAATTCTGGGAGATTTTGTGACATAAAAACCAAAGCAGAACTGCTATACATAAAAATGTAGCATGAAATTGCACCAAATTAGGCTTTATGAAAGCAATTCAAAAAAAGAAAAGTAACCCTGCTCTCCACTGTTATATTCCAGATTTCAAAGTTTTTCCTTTGAGGTTACTGCTTGGCTCCAAAACCTATACTTCAAAATTGCCACCATTTGAAAATTTCACCCTAAAGAAAACCAGAAAATATCTTTGTCCTGAAGTCTTGAGGAAAATTTGGAAAGGTACATTAAGGATACTTTTAATTTTGAAATCCACACCTATCATAAATCGATGTAGATTAAATAAAAGCATTGAAATAAAATACCCTTCCTTATAAATGCTAAGGTTGGTTGGTTTGGGGTTTTATGGCGCAAGGGCCATATTTGGCTAACCTGAGCCTAACACAAAACAACGAGGGAGGAAAAAAGCAAAAGGTAGAATGATAGGCAAGGGTAAAACAGAAGAGAGGAACAGATCACTCAGGCACCTCGGGGTTTTGATGCCCGTACACTCCTAAGGATGTGCCCCTGAGGGCTATAAATGCTAAGGATCAAAACGTTACCCCTTACAGCAATGTGAAAAGAACAAGAATGTAAAACATTTTTCGGGAAGTGTATCCACTACCTTTAGGTACAATCAGTAGGTACAGAAACAAACTCAGAACAGTAATCTTGGTTTTCGAATGAAAGTGAAATAAAAATGCAGTGCTATTGTAAAACAATAGCTTTTTTTCAATGTTTAAGGCTCTTAAGCAAATATTACACAAAAACATTAAAAAATACAAGTATTGATCTAAATGCCATTAATACAAATAAAAACTGCAGTCTTATTACTGATATCTCGAATCAAAGGCTGATATTTTTAGCATATTTAAATTAGCTGATTTGTGAAAAACATAATATAGTGTGAAAGTATAGATTAATGTCACTAGCTTCTGCGTATCAGTTTTACTTTGGACAAACCGGAGGCGTAAAACTTTTGCAGGCAGTGTTATTAGTCAAATGGCACCAAAATAACATAAGATATTTCATACAATATATGTTTGTAAACAGGCTCATGAAATTTAAATTACGTGAACTTTACAAAATAAAACATGTAAGCTACTAAAAGAAAATACTTTGAATCTGGAAAATTTTGATCAAAAACGATTTTCCATTTGAATGGCCTGTTCATAATATGTAAATTCAGGTTGGTTTTGGGTTTTATGGCACAAGGGCCATATTTGGCTAAGCTGCACCAAACACAATAGAGATAATATCAAATAATTGTGAAAAGGAAGGATGGAGAGGAGAATGATTGCTTGGGCATCCTGGGGCCACGACTCCCATAGGAAGTAAACCCCATGGGAAAAGAATAGATCACTAGGGTACCTTGGGTTCCTGAAGCCTGTACACATCTAAAGATGTGCCCCAGAGGGGTTGAAAATTCAGGATGTATTGGCAAAAATAAGATTATTGTAAATCATTAAAAATGAAATATTTTTGAATATTCAAATGCTGGCATATTCATTTTCAGTGTGAATATGCAGACACTATCCCCAACTCAAATCAGTTCCCACACAGGACAGTGCAATCATACAAATTAGTTTCCTGATCTAGTTCAAATTCACTTTTCCATCCAAAATTTTAGTGAGTTTTGTGAAAAAAGATTACATTAATGCAACTTTTTATAAGACATGAAAGAGGGACAAGATTATTTCAACACACAAGATACACTTAATTTAGTGAAGACCTCTAAATTGTTATTAAGCTTTGAAATTTAGTTTCCCGACTCTTCCGGAAATATACAAAGTGTTACACATAAACTCGAGTAATCAAATCCGAAATATTCAGTCCAAAAACCAAATCTGAATATACTGTCTAGAAAACAGTGATTACAAAGGTCTCATGCAAATTTTCATTAAGAATTTTCAAGTCTGTCAATTACCTCATCTAATTCAATAGTGTCCTCGGTAGTTACAAGGATCCTTAAGAACACTTTATAATATACAGAAAACGATCTAAATGAAAACACTATACAGTACACCAATTATTGTGAGGGAAGTCTGAAAATAGGTACATCTTATAGTACCGACACCAAATCTTGCAGTACATTAAAAGTTGAATTGTAAGTAACATTACAAAGACAGACAATTTTTGGAATGCCTCTCTATAACAATAGACTGAATAGAGAATAAGATTATCTTCCACAAAGTAGATAAATATATAATAATATATAAGATACATATTTCGATGGTCATCATACACATCATGCATTTGCAGACATGTAAACTTTTCTAATAAAACAAATTCATATCTTACCCTTCTAATTTGAAAGTTAGGGCTAATACATAATGTAGAATAGATTTCCCATCTGTAATAGTAATAAATTACAGAAAATAAACTAACCTCAACATTAAGTGACAAAAGGGGTTCAAATTACCCATATACAGCTTTGGTGAAGGTACTACAGCCTTTTTCAAATATGTTCATATAACACGGCACCAATGATGACTCGACGAGTAAAAATGAAGCATTGCTAACCGACTACATCTAAAGAAGAGTTAAAGTGTAGACTAATACAGCACAAAAAAAAATGCAAGACTCTCGTGTTATGCTTAGTTCCAATTTTTTGGCACACAAGATGTCCTCAAATTTAAATGCACTTTTATGGTCACACATCACATTCAATGCACAGTACCAAATGAATGTACGTTTCGTACTTAGCATGAAAAAATGCTCAATTTTGAATTAAAAAATGTTACAATTTCATCTATTTACAATTTTATCTTTCTAACCTTAACTTTACTTCAATGAAATTAACATCTCCCTAGATTTGAATAGACCATTAATATATAGTTAAAAAATTACACTGACACTCTTAGAGATGTTGATAAGCCACGTGCAAGGCGAAAAACAAAAGTCGAAAATTTCATATTTTTCTCTAGTGGGTATATATTTCAGCTGTTTTAAAAACTTGGGACCTATCACCTTGTCTGCCAAAAAAATGGAATCGCGCATATTTCAACAGTTTTTAGTTTCAGTTTTTGTAAGTTTTTTTATATTCTCAAGAACTGTCGATTTCTAAGGTTCGGAAGAAACTGCTTCTTATATTAACACCAATTTTTCATGCAGATACTGAAGATTTGGATAACGTCTTGAGCACATGTGCAAGCTTTGCAAGGGTAAAAGGTATGACTACAATGTCTTGGATCTAACTACTGTACTTTGAATAAAAGTAAGCTGAAAGAAAAGAAAATTCTGGTTACTTAATCATACCATATAAGCATAATTTCAAAGAGAAAGTACAGAGTGTTTCTTATGTAAAGGCACCATTTTTGTTTTGGAACAACCTTTAAACAAAATATTTGCAATTTAATTCTTTTACATACTGTTTACTCAATTGATGACTGATGGCAGGTGGGAAACATGTTAACTCAAGTAACAATAACAATGAATTTAATTTACAAGTATACAGGCTGTGCAAGTTTATCAAACTGAAGTCTAAAACTGCATTCATTCCGAGCGGCTTGAGCATTGCAGGAGCAGAGATCAAATAAATTTATCACTAGGCACATCAGATTAAAAAGAACTGACTATTTCCTTGAACTTCGCTAAAAACTCATATTTTCATTCTTCCAAAATCCAAATTATGGGTAAAGGCGAAAATTAAAATCCAAAAAACATGCGCAGGAAAAGTTGCATGTGCAATAAATATTATCAAAGTAAAATAAAATGAAACATTAATAGTGTTCAAACTCGCACACTCCAACAAGGACAATTTGGAGTGGGGGAATTACCAGGGTCCCTCAGGGTTAGTTAAATTTAAAGATTTATTATTGCTAGAGCCTGGTGACTGATTAACTTGGCTAGCTACCATGTCCATGTGGCGATCACTTCACAAAAATATTTCCCCAGTAATGTTCACTCTTGGATAATACCACCTTCTTCAGCAGACCCACGAGGTGTTCCCAACCTTCTAGTAGCCAGTGCTAAATATTAAAATACACAAATCTTTTGCACTTAAACAATTGTAGACAGTGCTATCAGAATGACACATAAGAAATTTTTTTAAAGAACGTTTGATCTGCCTGTCGAAAAAATAAAAAATGCCTAAAAAAAAAAATAATTCTTAATACAAAAACTTAAAAGCATACTACTGTAATATGATTGGCACCAGTTTAAACTCTTACCAAAACGGTATCAAATGTATGCAAAAATGAGGAATTTAACTTTTCCTTGAGTGTTTTAGAGGTAGTATCTTGAAAATTAGTGTCAAAGATGGTTTTCATAACAATCTAGCAACCAGATTCTAGTGGTTTTCATTCAGTCACCACAATTGGCAAAATTTTGAATTTGGCTTCACTAGAAAATTTTCTCCTTTAAGAAAAAAAATCCTTGATGCATTTTTTTTTCTGTCTATTTTATCAAACCAGAAACCAAGCGTTTTTCTGGAAAACTTCCGGAAAAGTTGGAAGGTATGCTCCTACCTTCAGTAATGAAACAGTTAACAAGCTAGAGTACTAATTTTAAATATTCCAAAGGATAAAACATGACAATAAAATCTTAGCAATGCACAATCAATCTAGATCAACAAATATATTCACAGTAACATCTCAAGTATAAAAATAACTATGCATTAGTATATATGACATTCATCTTGAAATTTTATTTCATTTAATTATTTCTGCTTCAAGGCCAATTAAGATTGTTATAGCTTTGGAAGTGAGGTAAGTGGTGAAATAAATGATAACCCAGTTTTGAACAAAATATCAAAAACATTTACTTTGATCAAAGGCATTAAAACCTACCTACTTGTCTAGTTCAAAGTCCCATTGTAGATAATTTTACAAGTTTTGTAAAGGTGAAACCACGAGAGACAGCAAGAAAATAAAATGTTTGTGGGCATCACATATACATATAGGCTAGAAGAGAAAAAGACAAACATAACAAATCAAATAAAAATCTATTTCATGAATTTATTTTAGTGTAAAACTACTGATAAAATAAAATATGGATTTTTAGTCAGAAATGTACTTGACAGAGTAAATATTTTTTATTAAAATTTTGATTGTGCTGGGAATGTTTGCCTTATGAATTTAGAAATGTCAACACACATAACATGCAATAACAGTAATGAGAAAATGCACTAATTACAACTTGAATGGTCATTAAACATCACTCTTTCAAAGTAAGATTTAAACACTTCTTTGTTTCTAACCTTGCATTCAAACTGCACTTTTTAGTAAGCCAAATTACTGTTACACTGACATGAAAAGAAATTTAAAGTTTAACATTGACACTGTTTCATACATTGTGTATCATCTTTGCTCTTATTAATTTATTAGCTTTTCATTTTACAGCAATTTAAATTATTTGGTAGGTAAATTAATAATTTGGTCAAATACCATTTATAGACAAGCATTTCAACATAAATGCATTTTACAAAACAAGCGATTTTGAATTAGCGAATCGGTATATTCTAAAATAAATTTTTTAATGAAATGAAAATCATCAATTTAGAATAGATGACAGCAAATAATATATAACACATTTAAAACTGAAAGAAAATCAGCTTATTATTTTAGAAATTTTAAGCTTTAAGACATTTTAAAACTTGAATTACTCACCTCCAATAACACCGACGACAACTACTCCAATAATTACCATAATTATTATCATCTGGAAATAAAATGTAAAAGGACTCGTTACTTATGTTACATTAGATAAATTTCATCACTTTCAAAGTGTTCTTTTGCATGAAAATATGAAGAAAAATACTTGACAATTATTCTTTATAAAACATTTTTTTATTTTAAAATTTTATTTGTCATATTCCCATCCATAACCAAAAGAAATGTTGCTTTAAAAAAATTAATTAAAATAAGAGTATCCAAAGAAGTTTTTTAAAAATCACAAAATTAATTTGTACAACAGAATATCACACTATAAGAAAAATAAAGATTTAAAAATGAAGAACTTACAAGGCACATTTAAGGATTTATTTAATTACACAAGAAAAAATATTATTTGAAAATAGTTTTTTCTGCTTATTAAAAAGCCTAAAATTTAGCATACAGATATAAAGCATTTAAAAAGAATTATACTTTCCAATTACAGAATATTTCCACAACTGGTCATCATGATACAAAATTGGAGAATTGAACGAGATAATAATTTTTAATTCTTAAATTTAGAGTACAAAAATGCTGTCTCAAGTGTTTCTATTTAAACAAATAAATGCAAAGAAATTAAAGAGAAGTTACTGCTACTATCTGGGCAGCATATTTCTGTTTTTTAACAGCCATCAAACAAGGTAAGGTGAAATAATTTTCTTTTATACTTCCAGGATATACTACTGTTTTACAGGACTATATATACAGAAACGTTCATGACAGTTTCTGTATCAGAAAATCCTGAAAAAGCCCAATCCTTACTTGGGAATGAAGCCTTCCAATTTGGTAAGGTCTAATAAGGATTTCATGCAAAAAGATTTTTCTTGCATTTTTTAAAAACCCCTCTACTACATAGAAAAAAGAAAAATTTTAATGCATATAGGGATTATATGTAGTTGAAATACATTTTTTAAAAGTAGCAATGTTTTATAAAACCCCTTAAAATTACAAATTTTGTTAAAAAGAAAAGGAATTACATTTGGGGAAAACTTACTAACTCACTAAATGATCGATGAGTATGCCAAAGTATTTCTTTGAAAAAGATATCAGAACTATTTTTTATATATAGGCATATATATTTTTATGTACTTATATTTGGTGTTTAGCATATCTGAATAATTGCAATAAAATATAGTAGGTACCAACCAGGAAAAATGGCATAAATTTATTTTTGTTTTACTTAATATTGCATATTAATTTGCATGAATTTTTCAAACATAATTTTTCACTTAAAATAGACTTTGGGCAATAACTGAGAAGTGAAATGGATTTTACTATGAAAACAGAAACTAAAAACACAGGGAATGTGAAATAGATGGGGATAATCAGCATTTTTCAAAAACAGGAAAATTTTAAGAACAGGACTATTTATGGCTTAGGCTTATTTTTGGTACTTATTTCATGACTGATGATAAAACATATTACTTCAGTTCAAAACTATACCTTGCAATTTTTCCACCAAAACTTCCTCTTCAGTTTTCCTGCTTGCTGTTCAAATTGTGAAGCACCCTGCTGTAGAGCCTCTGAAAACACAAAAGATAAATAACGTAACCAACACAATAAACTAAATCAGCAAAGTATTTATAAGTATAACTAATAGTACAATTTTAAGCATGTAATTACAGATAATTGCTGAATATGGACACTTAACAATACTTTAAGTTGTTTGCTATAGTAAAGTCAAAACTTACCAGCTCGATCATCCAGTTCCGATAGTTTCTGATCCCTTTCTAGAACCTTTTCAACATTTGTACGCATGATGTCTACGACCTATTCATTTGTAAACAATTAAATAGCATCAACCTTCAATATGAAGCAAATTTTAGAAAACTATTATAAATTTTAATGCACATACCCCTTTAGGCACTTTGCAGCCAAATAAATAGTAAAATAGCCCTGTGCATTCCAAATGCACAGGGCTGCCACAGCCTAATCACATGAAATAGTAGCTTTAGTAGCATAAATTCTTAAAAATAGTAGCAATGAAGACACGAAAAACCCAGAAACAAAATGAATAAGCAAAAACACAAAATGTGAAAGTATGAAACAAACTTTTAACTCACAAAGGAATTTCATTTTAAAATAAAATAACAAATATTTTTTAATATGACATCTGAATTTCCAACACTCTTAATAGGCAGAAGCATTTGTATTTATCTTTGAATTTGGATTGGAATTTTTGGATTCTTATAAATAATCAATTTGGCAACCTTTTGTGAAAAATGGCATCAATCATTATCAATTTGGGAAGCACACTGTTTTATCAAATGGGATTTTTTACTAATCGTCGTAATTAATGCTGAAAACATGAGCCAAACAAGAATTCATACTATTTGTTAGAAAACAGGGCCTATTGTGTATTTTCAGTGCCAAATTTTGTTCGTTGGTGAATTTTCAAAAAAAGTATCCAAACTTTGAAAATAGGAGTTTTCGAAACTATTTTGCTATTAAAGATACCCTTAATCACCAAGGTTTAAAAATAGTTGTAAAATGTCGCCTTTTAGTCACGTGTGTCAACCAACCCTGAATTCCTCATATTATTGGAGATGAAACAGATTGTACCACAGACAAAAATGTTTAAACATTAAAATGTAGTTAATAAAATATATAAATAAGTTGTAAAAGGTCAATGACCATTTAGGTGGGACTATTGCAAACACAAGAAGGAAGTCTGGAAGTTGTGATACAGCAACTTATCATCGTAATTCATCTTAGTAATATGTAAAAATCATAAATATGCATCCAATTCGCTGGAAAATATGACAATGTGTTAAAATTGAATGCAATTTCTTCAAGTATTCCATAAAGAAATTGGAAAATACCATGCTTCTAAGGCTTAGTAGCAATAGTTCTAGTGATAGGCAGAAAGTATAGTCCTGGCTTATATTTCCTTATTTCGGGGCCATAAACACCAGCTTGTGAGGAGCTCAGAGCTACGAAACTAATTTCTTTAATACAATCATGTATTTCTCTAATTTATTCATGTCTTGTCTTTACACATGATATATATATATATGTCGGAATGTCTAGGCGCCAACCTGCCCACGTTCCAAAAAGCGCGGGAAACATTTCCCAAAGACCAATCGGAGCACTTCCCGCCAGAAGGCGCGAACCCCGCAGACTGACTCCGAGCGATTTGATGTTAAGACGTGGCTTTGCACGGACGTGCCACCAGGATGTTAATCCCACTATGATTTGATGTTTAATCTGATATTTGTACATAATTGACCCCTGTAATTAACCCCCTTTTCCCCTAGATTTTATTAAAACAATATTTAATAGTAATGATGCTCTCCTCAATTCACTTCTAACATATTAATCCACAACATGGGGGCTCAAGCCTCCCGTTGCCTCTCAATCGTAAGCTAAGTAGCTGTAAAGCTAAGTAGTGCAACGCCAAGTGTTAAGAAGATACGACGATCCGAATGGATAACGACGATGCCACTTTGCGATGCCTACAAATGGATACATTCTGTCTATGGTGCCTACAAGTGAACGAGATTTGACGAGCCGAAAACGACGGAGATTCTAACCAGGACTATATGTGAGTGTTTTCTGTTCACATTTTTTCGATTTCATTGCATTTACATTGAAAATGACGACTCTTGGAACAATTCCACATGTTGCTTCATCCATAAAAACGTCGAGCACGAAAAACGTGCAAATGCTGCATAAAATTCTATTTCCGAATACAGAACTTGACAGAAAATGTCGACAAAATCTTCGTAATTTTTCGGGTTTTTCTGATGATACAGACTTTGACTCTATCAAGAGTAAAATTCTGGAAGATTTCTCACTTCCACAACTGATTACAATTTGCAATATTTTGCACATTGAAATTTTAGAAGACAAATCCCTTTGCTGCGACACGATAATTACTTCTTTAAAAGATTTTTCGCTTCTAACTTCGAATGATGATTCAGGCGGTGAAAGCGAAACGGAACAAGAAAATCAAAGTTCTTTTTCCCAGCGTGAAAGTTCTGCATTCACGAATTTAAATGTGTCAGCAATTGGTCAAGGCCACGAGCAAATGCAGCGCTCATCGAAAGATACAAAACACATTTCCGAAACCGCTTTTGATTTTGAACCAAGGTATGATTCTAATAAAAGTCAAAATTATCAAAGATCCAAGCAATCTTCTAATGTTGCAAAGTCCACTAATCACTGTTATATATGTGGTAGTAAATTTCATATTTCTAATGAGTGTACACATAAAAGTAAAGGTTACAAATGTTTCTCCTGTAATGTATTTGGTCACCGTTCTGCAGAATGTCCCAAAAAAGCTGCTCAAACGCCAAAATTTACAAACTATTCCAGTGAACCAAAAGCTCAAGTTCATTCACTTGCTATTGAAGAACATTATCCCATAAGTCCCATGGAAATTGAAGTTACCCTTGGAACTGTCACATTTCGTAGTCTAATTGACACTGGAGCACAAGCTAGTTTAATAAACACTGATGTACACAAAGAAATTGGATCCCCACCACTTGAAAAATCCCGAATCACATTTTCTGGAATTGGTAACACCAAAGTTCACCCTCTTGGTTTTTTTCATGGTGATATCAAAATTGAAAACAGCAATTTTCCTTGCAAAATTCACGTTGTTCCAACTCATTCAATTCCCTACAAGGCAATCTTAGGAACTGACTGTATCCAACAAGCTGAATTTAAAGTGGGTAAAAATGGTATTTCTCTTATCAACGATGAACCAAATTTCCTTCTTAATGTTGTTAATGTAGTAGAAGATGTCAACTCCTTAGATCTTCAACATATAAAAAACAAAGCAATCCGACAGAAGTTGAACGCTTAGTTTCAAATTACAAACCAAACAAAACCGAAAGTACCGACTTACAAATGAAAATCATTTTGACGGATGAAACACCCATTGCACAGCGTCCACGAAGGTTGTCTATCGCTGAAAAACAAGAGGTAGACAAACAAATCGAACAATGGTTGAAGGACCAGATAATTTCTGAAAGTATATCCGACTTTAGTGCACCTATGGTTTTATGCAAAAAACCTGATGGATCAACGCGTATTTGCATTGATTACAGACTTTTGAATTCCAAAATAATCCGAGACAGACAGCCCTTACCGTTGATAGAAGACATCTTTGACAGCTTACAAAATGCTCAAATTTTTTCTGCATTAGATCTCCGGAATGCTTTCCATCATGTTGACATACATCCAGATAGCCGCAAGTACACTAGTTTTGTAACTCACTCCAATCAATACGAGTTCAACAAGGTCCCATTTGGATTAAACAAAAGCCCTTTAATTTTCCAGCGATATATCCAAATTGTATTTCGTGAACTGTTAAAACAAGGAACTGTCATAATATACCTGGATGATATTGTTATTCCTGCTTCTGATGAAGAGGATGGTCTTCGTAAACTCAAACAAGTTTTCAATACCGCCTCAAAGTTTGGTCTTGAATTTAACTTCAAAAAGTGTAGTTTTCTCCAAAGAAAAATTGAATTCCTAGGTCATGTAATAGAAGATGGTACCATTCGACCCTCTGTAAACAAAACACGTGCAGTTCAAAATTTCCCTACCCCGAAAACTCAGAAACAAGTTCAAAGCTTTCTTGGTTTATCGGGATATTTCCGAAAATTTATTAAAGATTATTCACTAATTGCTAGACCCTTAAGTGACTTGTTAAGAAATTCTACTCCATTTCATTTTGGCCCCGAACAACGAAAAGCTTTTTTAATGTTGAAACAAGCTTTATCCTCCGATCCTGTATTACACCTATATCAACAAGGCTCACCTCTCCAACTGCATTGTGATGCAAGCAAACTAGGTTTTGGATCAATCCTACTGCAAAAAGATTCTGATGAACACTTCCACCCCATTCAATATATGAGTATGAAAACATCACCTCAACAGGAAAAATACTCCAGTTATGAACTCGAAGTATTAGCAATTATAGAATCCCTTAAGAAGTTTCGACACTATTTAACGGGCACTAAATTCCAAATATTCACAGATTGTCAAGCGTTTCAGAAAACAATGATCAAGAAAGATTTAACCCCCAAAATTGCACGATGGGCTTTATTCCTTCAAGGATTTGATTACGAACTATTACACAGATCAGGGCAACAAATGCAACATGTAGATGCGTTAAGTCGCTACCCCGTTCTTGTGATTACACCTGACGAACTAACCCAAAAAATTAAAGAAACACAAGATAATGATGAGTTTATATCAGAAATTAAGAAAATGATAACAACAACCCCTTCAACTGAATTTTTCTTAAAAAATGGTATTTTGTTCAAAATGAACAAAGATGATGAACTCTTAGTTGTGCCACAAAGCATGCAAAAAGAAATAATTCAAAATGCACATTTAAAAGGACATTTCGCCTCACGCAAAACTGAATCAATTGTTTCACAAGACTTTTACATCCCAAATCTTACACATCAAGTGCAAGAAGTAATTTCGAATTGCATCCCTTGCATTCTATCCTCACGCAAAACCGGTAAACCGGAAGGACTGCTCAATCCCATTCCGAAAGGCGACGAACCCTTAAGCTGTTACCACTGTGATTTTCTAGGTCCCTTACCATCAACAAATAAAAATTACAAATACATTTTTGCAGTTATTGATGCATTTACAAAGTTTTTATGGCTTTATCCAACTAAATCTACTTCTGCTCAAGATGCACTTCAAAAGCTAACTCTTCAACAAACAACTTTTGGCAACCCCTCAAGAATCATAACAGATAAAGGTAGTGCTTTTAAGTCAACCGACTTTAAGAATTATTGCAACGAACAATCAATCGAACATATACAAATTACAACAGGAGTGCCACGTGGTAATGGTCAAATAGAACGAATGTTCGGTACATTAATCCCGATTTTCACAAAATTATCACTTAACGAACCCGAAAAATGGTTCAAATTTGCCCCACATATCCAGCGTATAATGAACAGTACAGCTCCCAGAAGCACAAAATTCACACCCTTTGAACTTTTGATCGGAATAAAAATGAAACAAAAAGAAGACCTACACATGAAACAAATTTTGGACGAAGAACACTTTATGCTCCACAATAACAGAAAAACAAATTCTCAGAAACAAAGCTAAAACAAACATCTTCAAAATGCAAGAAGAAAGCCGACGACAGTACAATAAACACAGAAAAAAGGCCCACATTTACAAAGTTGGTGACCGTGTCGCCATAAAACGTACTCAGTTTGGAACACTCCTTAAGTTACGACTCAAATTTTTCGGACCCTACGAAGTTACAGCAACACACCCTCATGATCGTTATGATGTTAAAAAAATTGGTCAACACGAAGGACCAAATGTAACTTCCACGTCAGCTGATAACATGAAACTGTGGTCAAGAAACTGATTTTGAACTTTAACTTTATTATCTTTGTCATTTTATTTGTATTATTTTTTATTTTTGTGTCTACTTTTGAAAATGAAAAACTTTTTCTGAAAATTGTCAGCAAATCTATTGTGAATCTGTCAACAAGCCAACGAACTGTCACGTGAACATGTTTGCAAACCATGAGCATTTCCTGTGTAAATATTTACTGATGTCCACTCCTGTAAACGCCATCTACGATGTCCCATGGCAACGATGTATAGCTACATTAGCTATTAACCATGACCAATGGTTACGATGAAAAGCACACACGTGTGTTCTCTTTGCTGCACCAGTGCATTTATCAGTCCATGAAAAATTTCCCACAATGGAAGGCCGAAGCATCCCCACCATGCTCAATGTTGACAATCAATCTACAAATGCTGACATTGACAGATATTTTTTTTCGAACTTTTCCTCTTTTGTTTTTGCTTCTTGTTTCAGGTTTCTTCACTCTGCCCAGCGTGTCAGGAGGACCTGACATGTCAAGATGGACGAGTGTCGGAATGTCTAGGCGCCAACCTGCCCACGTTCCAAAAAGCACGGGAAACATTTCCCAAAGACCAATCGGAGCACTTCCCGCCAGAAGGAGCGAACCCCGCAGACTGACTCCGAGCGATTTGATGTTAAGACGTGGCTTTGCACGGACGTGCCACCAGGATGTTAATCCCACTATGATTTGATGTTTAATCTGATATTTGTACATAATTGACCCCTGTAATTAACCCCCTTTTCCCCTAGATTTTATTAAAACAATATTTAATAGTAATGATGCTCTCCTCAATTCACTTCTAACATATTAATCCACAACATATATATATATATATATATATATATATATATATATATATATATATATATATATATATATATATATATATATATCTTAGTCATGGACTTTGGGGTCTAAGATTAAAAAGATAGTTTATTCAGATATAATATTATAAAGATGAACTGGAAATACATAATGAACTGAACATACTTAATAAAGATGAACTGAAAATACATAATAAATTGAACTGAATACATAATAAAGATGAACTGAAAATACATAATAAATTGATCTGAAAATACATAATAAATTGAACTGAATATACATAATAAAGTGAACTGCAAATAGTGGATCTGTGTCCACTATTTGGAACTCATATTTACACATTTAAAGTATATGAATGAGTTGAGGTATATTGGGTGAGACATTTGAGCTGTATAGCATTAGAGTAAGAGGAGAAAGTATATGCAAAACTACAAGTACAGTATGGATGGTGCACAACAGAAAATTTAGGGGTTGAGTCAGATTTTCGAGACAGGAATGGACTGACGTTGAATAAAAATAAGTCTATGCATCTGGGAAACAGATTGAGAAAAGAATAATGCATACAAATCGAATGTATTAAAGAGAAGTATATCATGATGTTGTGACACAATATTTCAAGAAATTGCTACGCAAAGATCAAGAAAAAAATACTCCAGAATAGGCATAGCAACAATTCTTTCAAAACATGAGTAATCATTTTTATAGCTGGCCAAAATATATATCAGCACTGTGTACCAGTCAAAACCCAAACTCTTTTCTAACGGACAGATTTTGGTCATGGCACAACGTCCAGAAATGGACAAGCTGTGCCAAACACAAGATTATAAAATTAAACTGAAAAAGGCAAAGATCAGAAAAAAATCAAGAATTGAGTCAGATACAGAAATTTAATTTACATATATAAAAATTAAAAAACTGAATTTTGAAAATTTGTATAAAAAGAATTTTGTTGATTTTATAAAAAATACGATGAGATTAATGAAAAAGTGAAAGATTTGAATCCTGTAGTCTCCTTGATGACAATGAGTTGACCGTGCCCAAAGGAGGGACTATTCTAATACACATGTTAACACTTTTTTAATATATTACAGTAGATATTACACATATACAGATTCTGCATAATGATCTTACTTCATTGACTTGGGCTTGGGTCTGTTGTATCCTTCTAGAAGCTGCCTGGTGCTGTGGGTTAGGTTTAGGTGGTTCATTTTCACCAGGAGCACCTTCCTGCCCTTCTGCTGGGGGCGCTGCCTCAGGAGCTGACCTGGACACAAAATATGCAATTTGAAAAATACCAGATACATAATTGTAGGATTTCACATGTTGGCACTGATGCTATCTGTGGTGTCACTGCTATCCATTTTAGCTGAGTACAGGATTTTTATCTTTCCGATAAATAACACAGATGAAGAATGTCACATGTTTGTTTCGTCCCTATCCTACAATGCTAGTGTATTCCTGTAATTTTAAATGACATGTGGTTTTCTAAAAGTATTACCTTTTATGTTTGTATGGATTTATGAGAGCCGCACAAAACGTCGGAACCTAGCCAGGACAGGAAAATGACACAACAGGATTTGGTGATGATTTAATGACAACCAGAGTGATGATGGTAATACAATCAAGATGTGAAGACGAGTATTTGGGTGACGATTTATAAAGACAACAAAATTTTGAGACATACTTCCTTTTTGTACTTTTGAATTTCATATTTTATAATTTTCTTTGGTAGCATTTCTCTGTAAAGTATCAAAGCTTTGTATTTGTCATACAAGGTCTAATGATGAGAGGATGGCTGAAATGTAGGCTTTTGCACATATTGACAAGAGATGGCATTGATGCCATTTGTAGTTAGTGATGGTTTAAAGTTTTAGCTGAACACAGCTTTTTTCTTTCCATGACATGTTTAAAATGGTAAATGACATGTTTGTTCCTGTCCTGTTATTTCATACTTCTATAATTTTAATAAATATGGTTCACTAAAAGCATTAAATTATTTATTTTATATGAATTTATAAGAGCCCCATATAACAATGTTTGAAATGGATTAATAAACCAAAACACGCAATGAAGTATACTTCCTGTCCCTACATTTTTATAGAAGTCATTTGTAGGTAATACCAATGTGAAAGGTCATACTGAGTACCCAGAAATATGGGTAAATTCATACACATACTAATGATGCTGCAACATCAGGCCCCAAACCAAAAACAGGATTATCCAATGTCTAAAAATAGGGTTAATTTATTGGAGTTTTTATAGATAAACATATTTAACACTTTGTTAATCACTCTGGTCCTGACAGATGCAGTGACTTTTGCTCATGAAAAGAAAAACTGTAAAAATTATTACTTATACATTTAAATAATTTTTTTAGTTATTTGTCTGATCTAAATTATACTATATATTTTTTGAATGCATATGTAGTAATAATGATAGAATATGTAGTAATAATAAGAGAATAAATAGTAATATATGTGAAAAGAAAACGTTGAGCACCTCACAGATGGAACACAATCTCATTTGTTAAAAAAAAAAGACCTGGGATTCATGGGTGGTTAACAAACCAGAAATTATCACTCGAACTCCAATTACCAGTCTACAAAATGCTTAAACTCAACAAAATATACTCGGAACATAGGTAAAATATCAGAGGGACAGAAACATGTCCTTCCATGTTTAAGTGCAAATAATGTGCATCTGGTGATAGTGGTGAATCACTTCAGTTTAAAAGTACATAGCTGTTTGGTGCCTGTGGTGTCAGTTAGTGATGATGCTGGATCCAACCTGATGAACACTCATTAAGGTTTAGTTCCTCGAGTCATATATGGTACATGAAGGCTAAAAAGACCAGGATCCATATTATAATGTGGATTCCAAAATCTACTAGTATTTTCTCTTATCAAATCCCAATCAAAATGGTTTTTATGGCTTGAGTAATAAAGCAGACGACCTTGGTCAGGTCAAATTCTAGAATGGTACTAAGCTTGCCAGGGAAAGGGCTGTTACATAAAGTCAACAACTGGTGATCATCATATAGTTTTAACGGCTTTGTTAAGAAAGCAGATGACTTTTGTCGAGTCGACTAATGGTACTAAACTTGCAAGAGCTTTCATATGCATAAACAGTGATGGGATGATAGGATGCTTTTTCGCTGATGTTTAGATGTAATCATTGCTACATCCCGACAATGAATGATAAACTCAGAGCCGGAACCCACATTAATTCAGAATTTATTCTTTGCAATTTTTAATGGCAAAGTGCTGAAATCATATTTGAAAAACAAACCAAGCGACGTCCCATTCAAAATATATTAGGAAACATGCATCACAGCAGAAACACTAGTCACCTATATTTAGCTTGCCAGAAAATGTCTCATAGCTTATAAAATAATTTTGAGAAGTATTCCATTTTAAGTTTCATTATTAACCAATGCTAGGATGATCATCAGCTTCTTGGGTACTGAACTAGGGCTGTTATCAATATTCTGAAGGACTATGTCTAACTTCACAGATAATGTGACACATCCGACCATCTGTGACAGAAAAAGGTCTCAATTGAAATTGTTATATACCAAATGCACGAAGAACAGTAATCGTGTTATAATATTCCTAAAATGCATTTCATCTTTTCATAATTACTTGACATTGTCTGTCTTATGTTTGGTGCAGCTTGGCCAAATATGGCCCTTATACTGTAAAACTCAAAACCAACCCATGAGCAGGGGAAGTTATGCAATATCTCTGGGTATGGTAATGTATTTCTCTCAGTTAATCATGAGCACAACATGCCTGTGAATGTGGTATCATTTTAAAGCTCTCGTTGAGATCTATTCATGTATACAAAGAACATTTCAGAGGTTTCGCATTTTAAAATTACTTTGTGAACCAGTGGAACACTTTTATAAAATTTTTTTAAAGAAACACTGAAACAATACGCGACTAGCTCATTTCAACTCTTCAATCTGCAAATTGCAGTCCAATGCTTCAAACTGATGGCTCAATCAGATCTAAGCCAACTTGTTTTTTATGGTTGCCTCTTACACTAGACACATCAGGGATAAATATTGTAAATAATACATAGATAAATATGGGTAATGAAATGTATAAACAATATACTGTTCCTAAAACACTTCCATATACAAAGAAACAATTGGAGTCGTACCTAGATGCTCCCAATAATTCCTCCAAATTGATGATAGGAACCCACAACAATTTCTATCGAATTACTTTATCCAATAAAAGTATAGATTGTTGCTATTCATTCATTGCTAATGGCCAAGCTATATAAAGTTACTAATTACTCAGTTCTAACATTAGAATGAAATACTATAACCCCTCCATGTATCGCTTCTTGGTGGATAAGAACAAAGCAACCATGGGAAGCAATAAAGTGAGGGACTTGCAAAATTTACTTATCAGAGAAAAAAGCACAAAATATACATTATATCATGCATTATTCATATAAAATTATGTAAAACTACAACTTAATACTGTACAATATTTTTGTACCTACAGCTACTCCCCAATTAACGACCGACCAGTTTAACGAATGCTCAGACTTACGACCAGATGTCAAGCGCAGGGAAATTCCCTTCCTCAGTCTGAGCCATACACCAGCAAAACCGGAGCCAGTGCCAATGCTGTCCCGGATATAATGTAATCAAATGAAAGATTTCACATATAACCTGGTTCAGCCATATGCAGTCAGCATTGAACTTAACAAATTGCAAGCCAGAATTTTCTTGTTAGATGTTCTGTCCAAGATTGCCGTTCCTTGCTTACCATGAACCTTTTATTTCCAATTGTTGATAATTATATGGCACGCAAGTTCTGGACAGTGCCCTAAAGCCCAAATTAATTCCTTTAAACCTTTATTCAAAATAAATAAAAACAATTAAACTCCTTACTTATTGACCTATCAGTAGAAATGGAACTTGATTGTTAAGTGAGGAATGCTTGTACAATACACATGTACGGTTTTTCTATCAGCTTCCAGGCCGATGAAGAACATCAAATCGTATAACTTGACAACATCTGTGGATACCCCAACAAAGTTTCATATTGCAGGACTTTTACAATGGTAGCAGGGCTCATAGAAAGTGAAAACTGGTTGAAAAAGTAACTTTTGAGATTAAAGATAACCTGTACCACATTTACGATTTTTCTTTTAGCATTCGTAACCTCATACCCCCTTAACTTGACATCTGTAGATACCCTAACAGAGATTAATATTGTGACTATTTCTGTGGCAGCAGGACCCCATCGAAAAAGAGCAAGAAACTGAGAAAAGAAAGAAGGAGGAGAGGAGAAAGATTGCTTGGGAATCCTGGAATCACGTCTCCCATGTTTACTAGAGATTGTAAACTGCATGGGAAAAGAATAGATCACTAGTGTATCTCGAGTTCATTGGAAAAGAGAAAATTGGTTGAAAAAGGTAACCTTTAAACTCCTTAGTCTAAAGAAACAGAATGAGATTTCCTCTGATGTTCGTAAACTTAAAATTCATCAGGTGACACATAAAAATGAGAAATATATCAAACTGCAATATAACAAAGGGTTACCACACTGATATTGCTTTAACTCTCTCTCTCTTTTTATTTAAGAAACTCTTTTGATCCCTTTCACAAGGTCAAACTTAAAAGATTCCTTAGAATTTACACAACAAAGATGAATAAAAGGTGACTGAACTAAGAAAGCAGCAAAAAATTGTTCACTTTCCATCCCTATAATACTTGAAAAAGTAATACTTTTATTCTATAGGTTGTTGGTTTTTGGTGCAAAGGCCATATTAGGCCAGGCTGCATCAGAAATAAGACGCACAATATCAAGTAATGGACACACGCAATAAAAGTTTTACTGAAACAAGAGAAATACATCCAGGGAGGTAATGCACTAGACAGGAATCAAACCTGCGCCACCTACAACTTGAAGGTTGCTAGCAAGTGGACATACCCACTGAGCGACGGCCCTTACTATATAGCAGAAAATTTCAAATTTAAATATGTTTATATGCTTATCATTGAAATGGAAATATTTTGGAATGTGTACACCATTTTAGGGATAACACTTTTAAAATCTGGATCTAAAATGAACTGCTAGAGGTAGTCTACCATATTTTTAATAAAACAATTTTTTAAAGATTTAATTAGAACAATTCACTTTTGAATATTTTTTAAGGTTTTGTTTCTTTGTGACCTGCTTAAAAACATTTGCAAATAAGTGATTAAGCATTTTAATGACAAAACAAAGTATGTTCAGAGAAAAACACATGGTGTTTTTCTCATTGCTGGTTGCTGTGGGTGCTCACTGATTTCCATTAAGACAATTTTTATTTTAATTTAGGATGAACTTCATTTGCAATGTTTTACTAGACTTGGGTTTGTGCTATAAGCTTAAAATTCCGACTTTAAAACCCAAATGAAAGAATTATTCCAGTTTCTTTATCAAACAAGTCTTCTATCTTCAAAACCATAATCATCTTTCATAATTTATTGCATCATTGTCATACTAATTGAGTCCATTGAAGTTAAAGCAAATTCTGTTAGAAGTCCTTTTAGATAAAGCAAATCCACAAAATAATAGTTTGATATAGTATCAAATGAACCCAGATACATAGCAAGCAATTGATTTAGGTATTAATCATTGCATCTTAAGTATTTAATGATTTCATAACAATAAAGCATTATATATAGCAGTTAAATAAACTCAGGCTTGTTTAACTTTTAATGCCTGGTGTAACTTTTATAAATACTTATAACATATTTACATTTAAAAAATGAAAGTAGGTAGTGGGAATTTAGGTATTGTAAAACCTTCTTGTTCGATGATTCAAAAAAATCATTGAATGAGCAGTGAATCATTCAATGATATGAATAATCACAATGAATGAATAGTTAAATTTCATTGGAATGATTCAATATTCTTTGGAATATCTATGAGAGAACTTAAAAAGATTTAAAAAATTACAGGTAAGAGAAAATTGGACATTTCAAACATAGAATATGTATTCACTGCTGCTATGACAGCACTGTTAGCTACTGGTTGTTGAAAGTACATATACTCATATAGCAATGGTAATACAAAAATATGATCATATAGTAAGCATACCATTACTTGTTTCCTTCATTTTCCCTACAGGGTTTACTTATATATCTGTATAATAATACAGTAGCTAATGATAGCCAAATCAACTATCTGTGTACAAATGTAAGATTCAAGACAAAATCTAACTCATAAAAATTACATTCATGAAGATTTAGGCCATAAAATTCAAATATTATTAATTACAAATGAAATAATCATTGCATCACAATATGCTTTGGAAAATCGGTCTTTTAAAACGTGGATAATGATATTGCAATGAAATGTCAAAATAAGAGTACAAATTAAGCATCTTTTAAAAAGCACCAGCAAAATAGAAATATCGATGGAACGTTTGAAAAATGTACACCAAAGCAATCGATTTTGGCGTTAATTTTAAATTAGATCGCATCAATTCTCAAAGGTCATAATCGAAAGAAAAAATTATGTAGTGCAGGTGAACTCCATATTTAAAATACGTGTGAAAATGCTACTTCAGACAAATATAAAACATTATTTCCAACAATTGCAAAATTCTTAACGCAATAGAGCAAGCGATAGGAACAACGCAAGAAGGTAGAATCGGATAATAAATTAACCAAAAAGCCCAATATTGAAATCATGTCTCAGTTATGGATCAATACAGGGTTCGGATATTTGGAAGAGTCATACAGAATGCAACATAGATGTGCGATGAGCAAACTTACATTTTTGTACTCTGTGATGAATTTTTATTCAAGGAAAACGAAAGTAGGAATTATTAAATGGATGAAACTATAATAAACAAGAAATTTTAGTAGACAACACTGCAGTCTCTGACACGCAGTGACGTAATGAACAGTAGTCAGTGAAAGTGGTAGTTTTTATTTTTCGATTCACCGGCAAAGTTTTAATTTAAATGCAGTTTAAAAAACGTATAAAAAACGCGAAATATTAAGAATTGACTCAGAAAATCGGTGTTTGGTTTTGCTATAGTACTTAAATGGTTTTTATCAGAATATTTGAGCATGCAAAAAGTAAAGTTTGATAACTTGCAGAAACCTACAATCTCGTTTGTATGAGCCCCTGAAGACAGTAGGATTGAGTAGATTCTAGGAGCAAAATTTGGTCCAAATACACCATGTCGTAACCATTGACGTGAAATACAAGCAGACTGAGCATTGCTATGAGAGCATTTTCTGTCAAGCGAAACATGAGAGATTTTCAGAGCAAACAAACAAACCAGACGGTCTGCGAATATTTGACCTGCTGTCAAAATGCTCTCGCACGTTAAATATCGGGGTTACCTTGAAATGTAGTTTATCGCCTTTTTTAGTGACGTTAGGCGTTTATTCTAATGGATGTTGATTCATCGACCTTGTAATGAAATAGACGAGGACGAGCATGTGCATGCAGCTTTGTTATTTTTTCTGGTTGCTCAGTTTGAAGACCTTTCACTTGGTTGTGGGGAAAAAACGAATTCTAAATTATTGATTGGTTAAAGTGATTATCCACCCGTAATCAAAAACACTAGTCTGCTCTCCGATAGCCAATCGGCTGAGTTGATTCGTAGGCCCATCTGATTTACCCTTCTGAGATCTTATGACAACGATTACGCCCACATGCTCTTAGGGCCGCGGTAGCCGGATTGAAAGAGTAACAGATTAGCAAACGGAGGGTTGCGAATTTGAATCCAATTAAAAGACCATCGTATACAAAGAAGGATGGTGCACGTGAAATTTGTCGTGGCCTCAAATGTCCTTACGTTGGCGTGGTGTGGAAGTTTGGAGAGTGGGGTGCCAGCTCAGGTGTGACTGTCATCTGATCGTGGTTCAAAATTACGTGGTGTTGTCCTCGGATATCTCTCTCTTCGGGTTTGATCCCGGACCGTCGCCAATAGCCCTTGTGTTGCTTCAGTGCCATGTTAATTTTAAAAATATACCGGCCCCATGCTCTGTCTGTTTCATTAGAAGGTCGATGTGTTGACCCAATCAACTACCGTATATGAATTCAGTTTTCAATTTTTAGAATTTTTATTGGTGAAGTGCTAAAATTATATTCGAAGAACAAGTCAACTGATGTCACGTTTAGAATGCGTATTCCGAACTTGGACGTTACTTGGCTTGGTTTTCGGAAACGATTTCTGCACTTCGCCAATGTACTAATTAAATGAAACACCAAACGATTCCGAAACGGCGATGAATTGCATTTTACAAACTACATTAAGATAACTGCAATACGTATCATGCTAGAGCATTTGAACAGAAGTAAAATCTTCTCAGACAGTCCGTTTGTTTGTTTACTCTGAAAATCCCTCTAATGAAGGGGAGCTTCAAAATGTATGCCTGACATAATGAGGCGTGTCACTGCAAAAGGGCCTATATCCATTTTCGGTTGGAAATGAGTTCAACGCTGTTTTAACAGCTGTGCAGCTCGACGCATATACTGGTAAATTGTTTATATGTCAAAGAGGGTTTTATCCCGTGGAAAAATACAATCAAACATCGGGGGTCGCGGCAGAAGGTTCCATATTTGCAAGCATGAATGCGTCAAACAGGCCTATATCCAACGAACCAATCAGATCTCTCGAAATTCCGCGCAGAAGGGTAAGCTTCATCAGTGTTGACTCATTCGGTCTGATTTTATGGTGTCATTGTGTGTAATAATTGTTTACGATTAGCAACGGGTGTCTTTCGATGTTCATTTTAGTCTTGCAAAGTGTTGGATTGTGGTAACATTTCTTTGGTTTAGTGAATATGAACGATAGTATTACCCATCGGAACCGGGAAAAGCTAGACGGACGCCTGGAAATCGTGGTAACTCTACGAAAAAGTTAGTACGATCTTCTACATTCGAGTTTCCTGTACCAACAAATTTTGTCAACGTGTGTGTCAGCAAACCTTCGTCAATGTCCTCCAAATACACTGCTGGCCACCGTAAATGCAACACCCTGAAGGAAGCATGCAAATAATATGAAATTTACAACATGCATTAGCGGAGGTGAGATATGCAAATGATTAGAATTTCAGCGCAGACGCACATCACGCGCGCCTGTGGCGCCACTTCAAAGCGCTATTTAAGGCTTGGAGATTTCGACGATTTCAAGTACGGCAATTGTGTTTTTCTTGTGGTTTTTTCAAAAAAACGATCAATTATGCCTCGTAGAAAACAGCGATCATCTTTTGATCAAGTATCCGAGTTCGACAGAGGAAGAATAGTGGCCTACCGAGATTGTGGATTATCTTTCAGGGAAATCGGACGAAACCAAACAACTGTAATGCGGATATGTGATCGTTGGATGCAGGAGGGTACGACGGACCGACGTGTTCGATCGCATCCACCTCAGTGCACCACTTCACGTGATGACAGGCATATTGTGCGTATGGCAGTGACGGATCGCTCAGCCACATCACGAACCATAGCACAGCACATTCAGTCTGTACCGCATCATCCAGTGTCTGCGCGTACCATTCGACGCCGTTTACAGCAGAGTGGTCTGTCCGCAAGACGTCCATTGCTTCGTCTACCCTTGACGCAGAACCACAGACGTTTCCGCCGCCAATGGTGCGATGAAAGAAGGATGTGGACGGCAGAATGGAATGAAATTGTCTTTACTGACGAGTCGCGCTTCTGTCTGCAACACCACGATGGTCGGATTCGAGTCTGGAGACACCGTGGAGAGAGGATGCTGAACAGCTGCGTTATGCACCGCCACACTGGTCCTGCACCGGGTATTATGGTATGGGGCGGTATTGGATATCACTCTCGCACTCCTCTAGTACGCATTGCCGGTACTTTAAACAGACAGCGCTACATCTCCGAGGTGTTGGAGACAGTTGTCCTTCCTTACCTTCAGGGCTTGCCCACAGCCATATTTCAACAGGATAATGCGCGACCACACGTGGCACGCATTGTCCAAGGGTTCTTCGTCAATCGCCAGATTGAATTGCTTCCCTGGCCAGCTCGCTCTCCGGATCTTTCGCCGATAGAAAACATGTGGTCCATGGTTGCTCAACGATTGACCCAGAATACATCCCCAGCTGCCACACCAGATCAACTTTGGCAACGTGTGGAAGCTGCTTGGTCTGCTGTACCCCAAGAACACATCCAAAGTCTCTTTGAATCAATGCCGAGGCGTGTGGCAGCGGTGATCTCCAACAATGGCGGCTACTCTGGCTACTGATTTTGGCAGGAACCACACTTCACAGAAGTCTATAAATTTGATCATTTGATACTTGGTCAACATGTTATCTACAAAATAAATTTTGTTGTGATATCTCTTGTCTTTCTTGGTGTTGCAATTTGGGTGGCCAGCAGTGTATCACGCAAGGGAATTCAGTTTTTAGCTAGAAATTTCTCACCACTGGTAGAATGCCTATTGATTGTTAAAAAGGGTATTAAAATAAGGTCGATCGCATTGCCAGATGAAATACCATTTGGAGTCACATCGAAAGCAGCCAAGATTGATAATGTTAAAAACCTTTTGAAGAAGCACTTTGGCGAAATCTGGGATACAATGGCAGAATGCTCTTTCAATAGAAATGTGGTCTTGGGAAACACAGCCGAGATGTCGGCCGACGACATGGAAGACCTCAGAGCAGAAGATGAGTTTTGTGAAGGGCATGCAGATGAGCGACTTGATGAACGAGTGTGATGTTTTCAGAATTTGTTTTCTAAAATGTACGTTTTTGAGAAAGTGTTTTAGTTCTATTTTCTGTAGGCAAGTAATGATTTCAAATAATGAAAATAAAGGTTAGCTAGTTCATTGTATCTGAGTACGTTATTGTGTCAAAACAGCCAATATCCTCATGTTGTTGGCGCAAAAGTTCCTTTATCCATTTGGTCACAGCAAAAAGTTCCACATGCAAATTTTGAAGCTACGTTAAATCTCTTTTATACATTTTACGTTTACTTTCTTTGTTTATTTTTATATTATGAGTAGGTAAGAATAATTCAAATGAGTTTTGTAGCTATTACCACTTATAATTTATTTTCAAGTTTTTCGCAAATACTGGAAAATTACTGGGAGTGGATATAGGCCCTTTTGCTGTGACATGCCTCATATATAAACTAGCAACCACGTGACTACTCTATGAAATATTGACTTGGTTGGCCGATTTGGCATTACATCGCCTCATTTGACGATATAACAGCAAACGACAAGATAGATAAGTGAATGTGCATACGGATGAATTTTTCTTGGGTTTGGCCAAACACATTTGCGTTTAAATCATATTCAACAATTAAATCATCAATAACTTGTCCCTAACATTGAAAAAAGTTAATTCCTTTGTTCGATTGTGATTGAGAAATTTTTTTTATCAAATTACAAAATTTGAAATTAGAGATTTTAAACACAAATACTGAATTGTTGTCTCTATAATTTAAATTTCATTATAATTTATTTCCTTAAAACGGGTATAAGGGGAAGTAATAATCAAATATCCCCATGTATTAAATACCAGCAAAATTTCAGATTTATATTTAAAATATTATATGGTAAATATGGGTTAAAGTAAATTGAAAATGGTATGTTTGGCAATGACAATTTCAAAAACATTTTCTCATAATTCTAATACATAAAGTTAAAAAAATTGTAAAAATGCAATAGGAAAGCTTTAAAAGTTAGCTACAGGGCTTCTAAATTAGAACTTTTCAATAGTGACAACCAATAATGGCTCACGTTCAACATCCATAGTAAATAACTTTTTGAAGCCTTTTGAGATTGTTCACTGTCAGGTTTCTTATTTAAAAAGTATGGAAATAAGTTAAGCATGTGTATATCTAAAATTTGAAATTTATCAAAGAAAAAATTGTTAATTACCTTTTAAATTCTCAAGACTTAGGTTTTGTGAAAAAGTTCTGTGTAGTGTTTTAATATTAATTTGTATCCACTTGTAATCCAGTATTTCATGAATACAAAAGACAAATACTAAACTATACGTTTTTGTAAACTTTCTTTATTGTCACAATCATATTATATAACCGGCAAGCTGTGTGTATGAAACAAGCACATGTATTAAGTACATCACTTGTAATATATAAAAAGTACATAATATAAAATGTTGAAGTAATTTGAATAAAACATTTCTCATTTGACTCTTGTTACTCATAAATTTTTCATTTCTTTATCTGTGGAAAAATTAATAAATAGAACATATTTAAGTTCTAAATTCATGTAAACTGAGTAAAAGATAGGTAGGTAGTTGAATTAACTTCGCACTGGAGCAAAACAACGGGCTATTAAATTGAGTAAAAGGATTTTCAACAGGTGTGTGTACGCATCTAATTATATTCTCTTATCAGGTAAAAATAAATTTTTATTTATGGTTACACATTACATAAGAACGGAATTATTTTGAATCACTTCAGAGGCAATGCCCGGAAAATATTTTTGGAAAATTTATCACAAATTTAATTTTGATAGAAA
Source organism: Meta bourneti (assembly GCA_933210815.1). Classification (NCBI taxonomy): domain Eukaryota; kingdom Metazoa; phylum Arthropoda; class Arachnida; order Araneae; family Tetragnathidae; genus Meta; species Meta bourneti. Next base: position 77,323,249 of record OW119928.1, read on the forward strand.
ATTGTATCAATCATAAAAAATGTGTTTATAGTACAGCACGTTGTTTGTGTATGCATATAATTTTACTAAGAGTCAGCGGCTGCTCGTGGTTCGAGAAGTGGGAAAAGGGCCTCCCCGCAATCACCCCCACTATGAAATTAAATCCTGCCTATGCCAGTGATTTGAAAAGATAGCAGTTCCGAAAATTAGTTAATGAGGATTTACCAATAAGAAACGCATCACCACAACGCAATAAGTGCAATGGTGGAGGTGAGATCAACTTCATATTCGAGACACTTCGTCTAGAGACGAAGTGAAAGAACTCTTGAAAGGGTCAAAGACACCTTCGGAAAAATTCCTTAGAACCTTTGATTGCCTCGAATGCGGAATGTGAGAGAGCCCCCTCTTCCACCTAAATTTGGGGACTTCCTCAAAAGGTATCCCGCCTTATCTCTGGTCATGTGTTCCTTCCATGTCAACTAACCTGAATCGAATAAGGAACGGGCAAAAAGACTTATGGATGAATTTTAAACAACCATTTGATTGCTGGAATGCGGAATAAGAGAGACCTCCTTCCCCATCACCATAACACAATAAGTAACTCGAACGAGACAAAAAAACTTTGCAAAAATACCATACAACCTCTTGACAGCCGCAAATGGGGAATGTGAGAGACCCCCTTTAACACGTAGCTTTTGCACATTTCCTCGAACGGTTTTCAACTAAATAGAATTAGAAACGCATCAACTCAACGCAATAAGTGCAGTGGTGGAAGTGAGAACGACTTCACATTCGAGATACTTCGTCCAGAGACGAAGTGAAAGAACTCTGAACGGGTCAAAAACAACTTTGGAAGAATCCCATACAACCTCTCTATAGCCTCGAATGCGGAATGTGAGAGACCACCTAGCATTGGCACCTTCCACCTAGCATTGACAGATTTAGTCAAAGGGTTTCCCTCCTCCCGAACTTTTTAAAACACCGTTCGAAGAATCCCATTCACAATTTTAAAGCGTGGAATGCGGAATGTGAGAGAGCCCTCCTTCCACCTGCAGACTCCATCTACAAGACACCCACAGACTTTGGCAGACTTTCTCAAAGCCTTTCCCGCCGTATTTCTGTTCACGTGTTCCTACTGTGTCAACTAAACTAAAGGGAATGAGAAACGCATCACCACAACGCAATAAGTGCAGTGGTGGAAGCGAGAACGACTTCACATTCGAGACACTTCGTTCAGAGACAAAGTGAAAGAACTCTCGAACAGGTCGAAAACACCTTTCGAAGAATTCCTTACCACCTCTTGATAGCCTCGAATGCAGAATGTGAGAGAGTCCCGTCTTCCACCCATCTATGGGGACTTCCTCAAAAGGTTTCCCTCCTTATATCTGGTTACGTGTTTCTTGACTCTCAAGTAACCTGAGGTGAATAAGAAACACATCAGCACTACAAAATAATGCAGTGGTGGAGGTGAGAAGGACTTCACATTTTAGACACATCGTCTACAAATTGAAAGAACCCTTGCTCGAGTCAAAATCACCTATGGAAAAATCTCAGACAAACACTTGATATCCTGGAATGCGGAATGTGTGAGATCCGCCTTCCACCGAGCATTGGCAGATTTATTCAAAGGGTTTCCCTGCCCTCGAACTATTAAAGGGGGTCCGGCACATGAAAATTCGAAAAAAATCATTCTTGGGATTTTTGCTGTTTATGAAAATTTGAATTGTCCTGTTTATAACGATACCTCATTTGTAGAAATCCATTAATTGGAGGTATTATTTTTTAAAGTAGATGCACTATTACCGTGACGTATGTTTGAAGAATCCAAATGGACTTTATGCTCCAGTGTGTGATTAGTTTCGGTTTCGCTTTGGGAAAGAGAAGTGTTATGTCTAGGATTATATTATCGTTCTTTTTATATATTTTTATGGAGAGAAGTAAGTAAGCCTGTCAACCTTATCCGATTTCTAAACAGTCTCGCGTTATTTTCAAAATTTATTTTGGATTTGCAAGTGATAGTTCGCTAAGGCACGTTTGCAAAAGTTCTGAGATTGCAGAAAGTTTTCATTTGTTTTACGCTGTCTTTTTCCTAGATAATTTAATCCTTAATTTAAGCTAATTTAATCACAAAATTGCTGTTAAGATGGTTCGTAAAAGAACTGTATTTAAAAAGCGAAGAAACGTGGGAAAGAAATTCGACGAGGGCTTATGTCGAAAATGAAAACGCGATCCCTGCAACATCTAATGTCAATGGGCTTCGAAGAAAAAAACTGTTGCAAAATAACTCTTTATACGATAAATGGAAGATTAATGATGAAAATTATTCGAATAATATCATTAAGGATTTGTTCTTATTGATTCATGCTCTAGAGGAATTTGTTGTATGCAAGGTATGTGGAAGCAAAGTATCCTGTAGAACATTGCATCGAAGTGGTATAGCACACAAGATGGAACTTTTCTGCGATTTATGTTCTGCAAAATTAAAGTTTTCCTCATCAAAAATAGTGGCAGAAAATAACAGCAACCTGTATGAGAACAATGTTCGTTTAGTTTATGCCTTACGTTCCATAAGGGAAAGGACGTGCAGCCGGTGAAACTTTTTGTGGAATTATGAACTTTGCACCACCACCGGAAAAGTTCATACTGTACAAAAGACTATTGCTGAATGCAAGTTCGAAGGTATGCGAGTCGTCCATGAAGTGTACAGTAGATGAAGCAGTGATTTTGGAAGGGGACAGAAACATTTCAGTCGCACTAGATGCCACTTCGCAAAAGCGAGGGTACCAATCTTTAAATGGTGTTATAACTGCAACTAGTGTCGACACTGGAAAAGTAATTGACAGGGAAGTTTTGTCAAAACATTGCAGATGCTTGCACAAGTACGATGAAAAGCACGAACCTTCCTGTATTTCCAACTAAGCTGGTACAAGTGGAGGCATGGAAGTACAAGGTGCAACATCCATTTTCAAGCGGTCAGAGGAACTCTATGCGGTATGTTACACCAAGTACCTAGGGAATTGAGATTCGAAGGGATTTGTATCTGTTGTGGAGGCAAATCCATATGCGAACACGCCCATTGAAAAATTGGAGTGCATTGGGCATGTGCAGAAACGTATGGGTGGACGTCTGTTGGCATTGAAAGCTAAATGTCGTGGGCAAAAATTAAGCGATGGCAAAAACATTGGCGGTAGAAATCGCCTTACGGATATTATGGTTTCCCAGATACAGAGATATTATGGCCTGGCCATTCGTAGCAATTTCAACAATCTTCAAAGCATGAAAACAGTAGTTTAGGCCATATTTTTTCACCTTCTTTCTACGGATGAATCTCCCCAACATGGTTTGTGTCCCCAAGAAGCTGATTCGAGGTGTAAATTCCAAAAAGCAAAAGCTGAAGGAAATATCTACGATCACACGAAGCATCAACATCTTCCAGTGGCTGTGATAGTGGCTGTAAAGCATATATTTAGAGATTTGGCAGACCCAACTTTACTAGGAAAATGCATTCACGGCAAAACACAAAACCCCAACGAGTCTGCCAACAACATTATATGGTCATTTTTGCCGAAACGCACCTTTGTTGAATTGGAAACTTTAAAGTTAGGTGTAGAAATGGCCATAATACAATTTAATATGGGTCACATTTCAAAATGTTTAACTTTGCAAGAGTGCGGAATTTTTCCTGGAGAAAGCTGTGTCGCCTGCTTCAGAAGACTGGACGATCGACGCGTGAGGATAGCTGTGAGAAAACGCACCGCAATCCAAAAACAGGCTCGTATTCTAAAATATCAAAGAAAGAGAAAATTTGAGGAGTCTTTTGCCCAAACTGAGGATGCTGATAATCCTTCATATGGTTATGGAATGCACTAAATGTATGCAAAGGTAAAACAAGTTATGTATAAGAACATACTTTGTTAATGTTTAGGGTACATTACCCAAAAACTTACTCTTAAAATTTTTATGATTATTTATGAAGAGCTTTTAAACGTTTTAACACAAGAAATAGGCTATAAAATGCAGACTTTTTCTAAAAGTATTTTGACTACGAGAAAAGTAATTTTTTCGTCACAATTTAAAAAACTCATAATTTTGTGAATTTAAAAATAATAGTAAAAAACTTTGTGTAAAAGTCTTTAAAAGTATTACAATATTACACTGTGAAATATTCAGATTGTTAGAGTAATTTGTTATTAAATGATACGCCCCCAAAGTTAGTGAATTTAATATCCACCATCACTGAAGTTTAAAGCCTTATTTCTCAGAACATACTTTTTCATGTTTGGGGGCATATTACTTAGAAACTACTTGAGATACATTCTTGAAACTTTTCATGATTCTTTAAGAAGAAGTTTTAAACACTTTAACACAAGGAATAAGATATAAAAAGTCTACTTTTTTTAAATATTTTATCAAAAAATTTTTTGACTTTTTTGAAAATTTTAAAAAGTTTATAATATTTGAATTTAAAAAAAATTAAAAATCCCGTGTTAAAGTCTTCAAAAGTATTCAAATATTACACTGCAAAATTTACAGATTAAAAGAGTAATTTATGAATAAATGAGATGCCCCAAAGTTAGTGAATTTAAAATGGGTGCCTATAGAGGTGCCGAACAACCTTAAAAACACCTTTGCAATCCCATTAAAAATTTTAAAGCTTGAAATGTGGAATGTGAGAGACACCATCTTCCACCTAGCTTTGACAAACTTTCTCAAACGGTTTCCCGCCATATTTCTGTTCACGTGTTACTTCATTTTCAACAAAACTAAACGGAATAAGGAAATCATCACCAAAACGCAATAAGTGCAGTGGTGGAGGTGAGAACGACTTCACATTCGACGAATCTTTCAGAGACACACTTCGTACAGAGACGAAGTGAAAGAACTCTGGAACGGGTCAAAAACACCTTTGGAAGAATCTCATAAAACCTCTTTATAGCCTCGAATGCAGAATGTGAGAGACCACCTAGCATTGGCACCTTCCGAATAGCAATTTCAGATTTATTCAAATAGTTTCCCGCCTCTCTTCTGGACACGTGTTCCTCCTCTATCATTTGAACTAAAGGGAATAAGACACGCATCATCCCAACACAAAAAGTGCAGGGGTGGAGGTGAGAACAACTTCACATTCGAGACACTTCGTATACAAACAAAGTGAAAGAACTCTCGAACGGGTCGAAATCACCTTTAGAAGAATCATATATAATCTTTTGATAGCCTGGAATACGGAATGTGAGAGGACCCCTCTTCTACTTAGCGTTGGCAGACTTCCTCAAAGTGTTTCCTGCCTATTTTATGGCCACGTGTTCGTCCTCTATCATTTGAACTAAAGGGAATAAGAAAGGCATCACCCGAACACAATAAGTGCAGTGGTGGAGGTGAGAACAACTTCACATTCGAGACACTTCGTCTTCAAACAAAGTGAAAGAACTCTCGAACGGGTCGAAACCACCTTTGGAAGAATCCCATACAATCTTTTGATAGCTTGGGATGCGTAATGTGAGAGCCCCCTCTTCTACCTAGCGTTGGCAGACTTCTTGAAAAGGTTTCCCGCCTGTCTTGTGGCCACGTGTTCGTCCTCTATCATTTGAACTAAAGGGAATAAGAAAGGCATCACCCGAACACAATAAGTGCAGTGGTGGAGGTGAGAACAACTTCACATTCGAGACACTTCGTCTTCAAACAAAGTGAAAGAACTCTCGAACGGGTCGAAACCACCTTTGGAAGAATCCCATACAATCTTTTGATAGCTTGGGATGCGTAATGTGAGAGCCCCCTCTTCTACCTAGCGTTGGCAGACTTCTTGAAAAGGTTTCCTGTCTGTCTTGTGGCCACGTGTTCGTCCTCTATCATTTGAACTAAAGGGAATAAGAAAGGCATCACCCGAACACAATAAGTGCAGTGGTGGAGGTGAGAACAACTTCACATTCGAGACACTTCGTCTTCAAACAAAGTGAAAGAACTCTCGAACGGGTCGAAACCACCTTTGGAAGAATCCCATACAATCTTTTGATAGCTTGGGATGCGTAATGTGAGAGCCCCCTCTTCTACCTAGCGTTGGCAGATTTCTTGAAAAGGTTTCCCGCCTGTCTTGTGGCCACGTGTTCGTCCTCTATCATTTGAACTAAAGGGAATAAGAAAGGCATCACCTGAACACAATAAGTGGAGTGGTGGAGGTGAGAACAACTTCACATTCGAGACACTTCGTCTTCAAACAAAGTGAAAGAACTCTCGAACGGGTCGAAACCACCTTTGGAAGAATCCCATACAATCTTTTGATAGCTTGGGATGCGTAATGCGAGAGCCCCCTCTTCTACCTAGCGTTGGCAGACTTCTTGAAAAGGTTTCCCGCCTGTGTTGTGGCCACGTGTTCGTCCTCTATCATTTGAACTAAAGGGAATAAGAAAGGCATCACCCGAACACAATAAGTGCAGTGGTGGAGGTGAGAACAACTTCACATTCAAGACACTTCGTCTTCAAACAAAGTGAAAGAACTCTCGAACGGGTCGAAACCACCTTTGGAAGAATCCTATACAATCTTTTGATAGCTTGGGATGCGTAATGCGAGAGCCCCCTCTTCTACCTAGCGTTGGCAGACTTCTTGAAAAGGTTTCCCGCCTGTGTTGTGGCCACGTGTTCGTCCTCTATCATTTGAACTAAAGGGAATAAGAAAGGCATCACCCGAACACAATAAGTGCAGTAGTGGAGGTGAGAACAACTTCACATTCAAGACACTTCGTCTTCAAACAAGTTGACAGAACTCTCGAACGGGTCGAAATCGCCTTTGGAAGAATCCCATACAATCTTTTGATAGCTTGGGATGCGGAATGTGAGAGCCCCCTCTTCTATCTAGCGTTGGTAGACTTGCTCAAAGGGTTTCCCGCCTCTTTTCTGGCCACATTTTGATCCTTTATCATTTGAAGTAAAGAGAATAAGAAACGCATCACCAGAACGCAAAAATTGCATGTTTGGATTTGGGAACGACTTCACTTTCAAGATGCTCGTTTTTAAAGTAAAAGAATTTTCGAAAGTTTTAAAAACACCTTTCGAAGTATCTCATACAATCTCTTGATAGCCTGGAATGCGGAACGTGAGAGATCTCCCTCTACCTAGGGTTGGCAAACTTCTTCAAAGTGTTTCCCATCTTTTCTTTGTGTTGCACGTGTGCATTGTCTGTCAACTGAACTAAAGTAAATAAGAAACGCATCACCACAGCACAATATTTGCATGGGTGGATGTGAGAACGTATTCTTATTCGAGACACTTTGTTTACAAAGTGAAAGAATTCTCGAAAGTGTCGAAAACAATATGAGAAGTATCCCATAGAACCTCTTGTTAGCGGGAATGCTAAAGGAGCAATCTAGTGGTCCCTTGTGTTGGCAGTTTTTCTCCACCAGTGAGCCTTCACCTTTCCACTTGTATTTGATGGAGGGGTAGAGGGTATTCCCTTTGCCTATTGACATTTAAAAAGTTTTAATTTAATTAATGCGCAAATTTGTTTAATTCCTGAGCAGTTATTTAATTTATAGGCTCTTTTAAGTGCAGAAGTCATGTAACACTGGAATGTCGTGTACTTATCCGTGCTTTGACACTACAAAACGCAACATTAGCTCTACTGTGTAATAAAACCTTTTTTACGAAGGTAGGTAGGTATTTAATTAGCGTCGCCCTTGAGCAACACAACGGGCTATTGTCGACGGTCCTGGATCAAACCCGATTGGAAGGTTAGTTACTGTGCTTAACATCAAAAGTGTTGAACAATTGAAAAATTCAACTACTTGAAGAACGCGGTTTCTTTTTGAAAAAAAACGTATTGTAAATTACTATCCTAGATTTAAATAAGAAAGTTTTATTCGTGATAGGTAAAAACTAAACGCAACCGCAAATATCCGAAGTCAAAATGATAATAAAATTCTCGTACTGATTGATCGTAACTAACTCTATTGTACAATTTGGAAATCGGTTTTAGAAATTTAGTTAGAGTAATAGCGAAAATCTGAGATATGCATTTATCGTAGACTTGCAGTTTTTATTTGAAAGCCAGAAAAACTTACCAAGTCTCTTAACACGAACTCAAAATTTCTGACAATCTTAATTTATGAAGTAAATAATCGTAATTAAACTAAAAACACTTATCTGCTGACGTCATCGGGTAGCTGAAGTCATTACGTCCTTTAGTTCTTTGGTAGGATGACTTGTTTGGCTTGTATAGAGCTAAAGCCAGATCATCGCTTCTGATGGGATTGTAATATGACAATGGACGATATGAACTGTTAACACACGATTTTGCATTTTAAACCTCTCCGTACCCCTATTTTAAATTAAATATAATTATCAGTTTACTTTTAGGTAGGTTGTTAATTAACGTCACACTGGAGCAACACAATGGGCTATTGGCGACGGTCTGGGATTAATCCCTAAGAGAAAGATCCAAGAGCAATGCCTCCTAATTTAGAACCACTGTCAGACGGCGAAGTCAACATCTGAGCTGGCATTCCACTCTCCAAATTTCCACACCATGTCAACGTGAGGACATTTGAGGCTATCCACAGATTTAAGTTGCACCAGCTCCCGTGTACACAACTGTCTTGGACTGAACCGAGTTTCCAATTCGCAACCCTCTGGTTGTTCTTCCAACTGGGTTACGCGACCCTTGAATATGATTTTAACTGACTTGAACTTTTAGGAGTGACGATAAAAGACATCAGTTATAGATAGAGAAAGGACAGGAAAAACACGTAAATCAATCGAAAATTTCAAAATTTGCATAAATACTTCAAACAAGTCTTGCAGCCCATATGTGAATTACATTATTTATGACCTTGAGAAAGCAATTTTTGCACGGTTTTTAATATATACATTTTTATTTTTTGAAGCAAAATTTATTTGGAAAATTACTGGAAGTTTCAAAGTCCTATTTATCAGTATAATTTGTTTCAATTTAATATCTTTACAGTACGAACTTTTAATTTAAATCAGTAACAATCACATTAAATATCACGTCATTCAAAGAAAGATCTTATACGAATGATACAATTAGTTGCATCTGTACAAAATTTATAAAGTAGATTTATTATAAAAACAGTACACTTAATAACATATGAAAGAATAATTAAACTAGTGTAATTATAAACGTATGAAGGCAACAAATACATGTTAAAACTGGTAGATTAGTTATTTAAAACTACAATATAGTCAATAAAAAAAATATGTATTTAATTTTAAATGAATCGTTATAATGTCAATAAATACTTACAAATATTATCCACTGGAAAGCCTTTGCGACCACCACTTGTTGGATATTCGTAATTCTTTTATAAGGGGCCATCGGAACTAAAATCAGGCTTCAAACTATCAAAGTTTGCGATATTGGATTCTCTTTTCTCGGACAAAGTTGCACGGGATGCTACTCGCTCAATTTCCAAACTTCTTATGACGAAAACCACCAGTTGAGGAGCTCTTTAACAATACAGATTCATTGTTAACAGCATTGTTTGAAAACTTCATTTTTGTGCAATAATGGTAATCTTTGTTACGAATTCCTTTGTTACTAACAATGTTGAAAAGTGTACCATTGTTTCAAAATATGAAGATTACGATTTTCATAAGAAAACCTAAAATTAGCAAAAAATATAAGTTTTATACGATTTATATGAATAAAATATTTTTTTTTTACATTTATACACAAGGCGTTGGATGATAAAAGTACTTAAGCTGTTATAGTTATACTTCAGGACACAATATAGCATTTTTACGACTATAATCAATGCATATCTTAAAGAAACTTGATACTTAACATTGCTTCGGAAATTTCTACTCATGTATAACTATTAATAATTGACTGTATCAATTGTTTTTATTTTAAATATGCATTGAACTAAAAACAATTATGAACCATGTCTTGTGTGTAGAATCATTTCCGTATGTTTCAGTTACGTGTGTGTTACATTCATAATTCAGCATTATATCATAAAAGTTAAGATGCGAAAGACTTTTGTAACAAACATTACTTCGGAAATTTCTACCCATATAAAGTCCTATATCAATAAATGACTATCAAATGTTTAAAGTTTAAAAATACATTTGAACCACAAAGAGTGTTTATGAATCCTATCTTCTGTGTAAAACATTCCTCATGTTCAGTTACAAGTGTAGATTACTTGAAAATTACGCTATAAAAGTTTAAATACGAAAGGCAAGTTACATTTTATTATAAAAGTGTTGAGTCTCAACCAACGTCTGAAACTTTTCCCCAGTAACGTCATATTTCCTCTCACTTTCTTCAAATCATGATGAGCTTCTAGATCCATGGTAAAACAGTATCTCCACGAGTTTTCATAAGAAACCATTATTATTCAAAAATCCAAATGAAATGTGTTTTCTGTTTGAGTCAATGGTTTCTTCATATTGATATATATTTGAAGAAAATGTATCCTCTCTTTACTTTACGGTCCATCTGATGCTACAGTGAAATTGTCAGCACAATAGATATACCATCGAAGAGAAAAGATGTTAATAAAGGTGAGAATACCAAACTTAATAATTTATTGTAACCAATATGTGCTGGTTCAGAAAACTCAATCTATTCCAAGTAGAGCAAACGGTTGATACCATGACAAGAAAATCAGTTTCCTTCTAAGACAAGGATCGTGTGATTAATCAGGGCAGTAAATATAGAATAAGATAATAATCGAGAATTCAGGTCAGAATGTATGGAATAATAGGAGACTGAATGTGAATCTGGCGAGACTTTGTATAAGTCCCATACATTAACTTCGTTTCAGAACCGGCCCTGACCTGTTCGGAGTTGTGATACGGTCTTATATGGCAGACACATTTAAGCGAATGCCTGGTTTTAAAACTGTTTGATTAAACCACTTTGGTGCTACTAATCCTACAATTACAATTACGGATCCTCTTACAAATCTGTTGTCATTTCTATCAGATATAAGTTTTTATAATTTTATTAAAAGGTGAAGGTGAGAACGACCTCCCGTGAGAGACACCGTTTCCAAAGTAAAAGATATCTCTGGAACGAGTCGAAATCAACTTTTGAAGAAACCCACACAACCTCTGGATAGCCGAAAGATGGTGCAATCGAGAGACTCTTAGCGTGAGACTTCCTCATCAGTATTCCCGCCTCTTGTCCTGTGGCCACGACTTCATTCAATGTCACATAAAACAAAGAAAATAAGAAACGCGTCACCGATACACTAGTGCAGGTGAGAACGACTTCACATTCAAGACACTTCGTTTACAATGTAAAAGAAACCTTTCCAGCGAGTCGAAATCATCTTTTGAAGAATCCCACCTCTTAATAAATTATTTTAATCTGAGGAATCTCAAATTGTTTGGATTTGGGAGTGAAACTAGCTCTGAAAGGTATTTTAATTAACGTCACACTGCAGCAACACAACGGGCTGTTGGTGATGGTTCGTGATCCCTTCCGAAGGGAGAAACGAAGACAACATTTCGTAATTTTGAACCACGGTCAGATGACGAGGCAACACCTGAGCTCATTTAGAGTTAGATTAAATTTCTAAATAATCGCGATTTTTTCAACCTTTAGAAAGATTTTTTTGTACTTTCCTTAGGTTGGAATTCTTTTGAAGTTGGGTATGCCCCTGCGCTAGCAACCTTCGCGTTGTAGGCGGAGCAGGTTCGATTCCTGTCAGGGGAATTCCTCCCTGGGTGTATTTCACTCTTCTGTGTCAGTTTAAGTTTCATTGAGATGCGAAATTTATTAGAAGAAAGTACGCATAAATGGAGACATCCCCCGATTTCTCGGCACTTTTGATCTTTTGCCGATATGAGATGAATGACGGCGATTTCATAACAGCAGCTTCCGAGAGAATCTATGGGCCTTGAAGTTCATTTCTGTAAGTTTGTACCTTGAAATTCTTCGAGATGAAGGAACGTACATCCGAGCTTGGATTTAATTTCTTTTATGTTCGTGAATAGATTTTCAACGGAAACCTTCAAGCCAAGGCAGGACAATGGAGTAAATATTGGTTTTACTCCACACTGTATCTTAGGATGAGATAATTTCCAGCCTAAAAACTTATTCCCCTTATTTGCTTTAAAGATGATATAAGGATGTCCTATCTCCGACAATTCTCTCAATTTAAATCTGTATCTTGGAGGAAAAAGGAGCAGTGTAACGACTAATTCAGTAATTTGTAGTTTTCATACAGCGTGCAATAAATCCTTTCCGGAGGATTTGATGCTTTCATAATTTCTTCAGAGGAAAACACTGAAACTTTTATATTATAACTATGATTATCTTGATACAGTTAGCTGACGTAACTCAAAATCAGCGAATTTTGACATTGGCCCTTTGTCTACCAAGTTACAGAAATAATTTTAGCTTCCAACGAGAGTTTCTACTTCTGTAATTTTTCGAAGCATCAAATCATTTCGTTTTAATCACATTTTTGTAAATAAGATGGATTTTTAAAAGAGACAGTTAATAATCTCGTACGGTGTAATTTTTAAGTTTGACGTAAAATATATAACCTAAATTTCAATATATGATAATCCACACATCTACTGTTGCTCTCATCAACAAAGCATTTGGATCATGTTCAGACTTGTTCAAGACTCTTGTAGCGGTCACATGAAACTCATTATTTTGAAGAATATTAATTAGTTAATATATTATACAGATTTGAGAAATAATAGCTGAATACTGGTCTTTGGTGTCAGAAATCTAAAAAATCAAAGAGTCTGACAACTTGGCTAGGGACTGTAGAAATCGAATATTTCATTTCTACAATGCTTGGATAGAAATATGAATACCCTTACTATTTATTGTTAATAAATTAACATTGAACAAAAACACTGAATATTCCCAATAAGCAAAACTCAGTTTTAATCAGTAGAAAGATTTATAAAATGTCATACTTAATAAAGATTCTATAGCATTTAAAATAAAACAACTGCAAATCAATACAAAATTTTCTGTTTAAAACAACGATTTATGTTCATTTTTACTGTCTCATGATTTATTTTTGTTAAATAGAATCCCAACGACATTCATTTTGTTCCCAATAAAAAATTTAATTGCTTTCAAAGTTTGAAAAGTTCTGAAATCCTAGATTCTTCCCTCCGATTTTTTTAAATCGAGCAGAGGAAAATAATTAATACTTCATTTTTATATTGAAGGAACTCTTATGCAAATTCTGAAAAATAAAACATATTTTAGCTAACAAAAATAGTAGTTCATAAATCTCATAGATGGCGACACCAACGAATGTTTAAAATATCTGGAAACAGTTACATCGAGTTCTGGTTCTCGCTCATATTTTCTCATTTTTTAACACATGTGGCATAATTCTCCTTGAGAAATTCCGTTATGCCATTTGGAACTCTTAAAGTACTCAGTAATGTGGGTCACAGAAGAGAAGTGCCACACATGGACAAAAATGGAAAACTTCACCGCTCGAGATAAAAACATTAGCCCCGTTTCCATCTAATGGTGTTTCGCGAATCTTGTATTTCCTTTTAATGCATATCATACTTTTGGCCTGAAAAACTTGATGCTTTATAGGGAAATTAAAATTATCTTGCAGTTCTCACAGCTTTACACAACAAAAATCTAAAGGAGTATTTTTGCCAACAATGGGGTTTTTAAATCTACTAGAAAGCTCTGCATTTTTTTATATTTTTTAACAAATTAACATCGTTACCGGGACGGGTGACCAAACGTTTTTCTTTCCAATTTCTTTTATTCCCTTTTAGCACCTATCAGGTTTTTTTTCTGTAAGGCTGATTGGTTGGATATAATGACGCAAGGGCAATATTTGACCAAGCTTCTTCAAATACAAGTCAGATAACGTCAAGTGATGGACAAACACACACAAGAAAAGTTTTACTGACACAGAAGAGAGAAATATTTCCAGGGTCTTTCCTCTTTGGATCCAGTTGTAGTAAACGCTTAAGAGAGAACACGGCACCGGCCTTTCGCCAAATTGGCAACAAATATTCGTTGCCAAACCGCTATTTGGATAGGCGTATTGGATGCCGGCCACTTGAGCTGAAGAGTAAATGCATGTAGCGAACATATGAAAGGTTAACATATTCTAAAATTATCGTCAATTGGGCGATGGTACCGTGATCTTGAGTCTAACAGCATTTGATATTTGATTACACCTTTTATTTCTAATGTTCATGCTTCGAAATTAGTCGACAAAACATACCCTCATCTAACAGAAGGTAGCCCGGTTGGAAGCGTAGCGGATTGGCAAAGCGGATCGAAACTCGATCATCTGTATGACATGTAGTTCCAACATAGGGACATATAAGGGACGTACGACAACTCGATAACGAGCCAAATGTTGTTGGGTGTTACCAGCTTGCTCAGAATCAACCGGCAGTAGCTGTTTGTATTTAGTTTGATGCGTTGTATCTTCTTCTATCCAACGGTATATGCTCTACCTACTCGTGTTTCTCATTTGCGAGCAATAGTGGTAAGAGGGTGCATTTTTTCGGGATGGTCAATTCCCAAGATACTCCCCAACATCGAGGAGGAAGACATCTTCAAAACTGGTGAAAAGCCAGGTTTTGTAAAGGGCTACTTTTGGAGTCTCCAAGACGAATATAAGGAAAGCCCCCTGTATTGCTTTGTGTTCTCCAGACGTTTGTGAGAAGATAATTTTATGCTTTGCATCTTCTCTTCTTTCTACATAGAGGTTCCCTGGATGTATTTCTTTCCTTCTGTGTCAGTAAGACTTTCATCGGCGTGTTTATCCATTGCTTGACGTTGTCTGTCCTGCGTTTAGTGAAGCATGGCTAATTATGCTCCTTGCGTCATAAAACTCAGCCAACCTTTCCGAATAGAATATAATTGCAGGGGACTACGTGGTTTTGAAGGATGAAGGATTAATTTTTAAGCGTTGTATTCTAAGGATGGAAAACGTGAAAACATGCTCTTCACCCACGCAACACTAGCAAGAACTTACGTGGCAAGGTAGGTAGTTAATTAACCTCACATTGGAGGAACACAACGGTCTATTGGTGACGGTCCGAGATCAGCCTCGAAAGGAAAGATTCGAAGACAACACTTCGTAATTTGAACCACGGCCAGATGACGAGGTCAACACCTGTGCTGGCACCCCACTCTTCAAACTTCCACACCCACGTGAGGGCATTTTGGGCCACGACATATTTAACATACACCAGTCCCTACGTACACGTCGGTCTTCGGTTGGATTGAGTCTCGAACTTGCAACCCTCCGGTTGCTAATCCGCAACTCTTCCAAGACCCTACGCGACAAGGACAAATAGTTCTGGAATAAAAAAACTTCCAAAGAAAACCAAAAAACTTTAAAATAAATATTTCTGAAATACTGCCCCTTTTGAGGGTCACCTTCCTTGTTGCCCTTCCCCCTAGCCATATCTCTGATCAGACCTTGGATGCACACCGAACAAGAAATAACCAAAAGAAGGAAAGAACGCTTCTCCATGAAATTATCAAGAAAATAATTCTTAATTGGAGAAGATGAGCATCGCAGATAGAAGTCGAAAGTAATTAACTCCGCGAGTTGTTTGGATCAATTAATTACGACTAATTAGCATTTCTCATGCGAGAAGAAAAATTGATTATTTTTCTGATAAACAGCATTTGACTTTTGGCGTTGAAGCGGTCTCCTCTATATTTCTATCTCTTCTGTATTTCGTATGAAAATAAAAAAATCCATTGTTTCACTTTTACTAAGAATTTTAATCTTTAACCCTCTGATCGTCATAAGATTCCCGGGTTGTGTAGTATTTCTTTTACCCCACAGCACATATAAGGATGAACGCTGATTGGCCAGGGAAGACTGCAGTTTGCAGAACGTACATCAGGTGCTCACCCTCTCATCTACTGACCGTGACTGCTTAGGGTGATCATTTACAGTGTGTTGGGAACACTATGCCCTGTGCTGCTGCTTGACTTGCTTTAAAAGCATTAAAAATTTAATACAAATGGGATTCAGTTACTGGGAAGTTAAGTTTAAGAGTTCATAATTAATGGGGTCCTTTACATTGGGTTAGGGACACTATAACCTGTGCTGCTGCTTGACTTGCTTTAAAAGCATTAAAAATGTAATACAAATGGGATTTAGCTACTGGGAAGTTAAGTGAGAGTTCATAATTCATGGGGTCATTTACACTGGGTCAGGTACACTATCTCCTGTACTGCTGCTTGAGTTGCTTTAAAAGCATTTAAAATTTAATACAAATGGGATTCAGTCTGGGAAGTTAATTTAAGAGTTCATAACTAATAAACCAGAAATTTACTCTGAAAGTAGTGATACAATTAGAGGACCTATCGTGTCTTTACCCTAGTTAGTGGTCATCACAATTGGAAAGAGAGGTTATTTAATGGAGGAATCAATTTAAGGTTGGTTGTTGAATTTATACGTCGCACTAGAGCAACACAATGGGCTTTTGGTTACGGTCCGGGATCAATCCCTAAAGGAAAGATCTGAATTAATTTACTGCTATGTAGATATTAATTCTCAAAGTCATATGATGATATCGGCTGGCTCAATGACTAACGAGGCAGGTAAAAATACAAAGTAATTTTTGTAAAAATTCATAAAATATAATAGACTGGTTAGTCCACCAGTGTAGCGTCTTTCCTCAAAATAAGGTTTAACATGAAAGATGATGTTGCGGATCGTCCTCACAGCTGCATTCTAACGGTATTTTATTTGCAACCAGCTCACGAAGTGCGATGGAAAGAAAAAGTTTATTTCCTTCCATCTATTGCCAGAGTCACGTGACTAATTTTCATACGTAGACCATCATCGACTTTCTAATGAAATAGGCGGAGCATGTGGGTGGAGTAGCTATCGTAAGATCTCAGAATGGTAAATCACTTGGGGTTACGAATCAAAGTGGGCAGATTGGCTATCGAAGCGCAGACTAGTGTTTTCAATCACGCTGGATAACCACTTTAACCAATCAACAATTTATCCCGCATTAGAATTTATGCTTTTTCCCACAATCATAACAGATCTTCCAACCCAGCAAGCGCAAGAAATAGCATGAAGCTGCGCGCACATGCTCCGTTTACTTCATTAGAAGGCCCATGATTTCACCCCACAGATTTAAAGAATGGAAGTCATAAAAATGACTTCCATTCTTTAAATGGACTTCAGGGTCCAAACGAAGCACACCGCAACAACGTTTTGATAGATGTGAGAAGGTGTTAATCTTTCGGGTGGTTGTCTCTACAAGATACCTCGTCATTAGAAAAACTGACCAGGTCCTGATGGACCAGATATCTCGTCATTACAAGAAAACTGACCAGATATTGATCTCGTAAGAAATCGGCAATATCTTGGATGACGAGATATCTCGCCTTTAGCAAAATTGGTCTGATCTTGATGAACGAGATATCTTGGAGAGTTTAATTGTTGGTGTAGAAGAGCACGAAGGGACTCTTCTGCGACCGCATTGGATGGAAAAAAATACTTTCAGAACCTTTATATTAGAACTATTCTCCCTTTTAAACGTGCTTAAAAACTATCCCGTAGTCTTCGAGGCATCTTTCCCAGCCAGTCCACCAAATCAACAAAAATCGGCCGTTCCCGAAACAAGCGATCGGTCGTAAGCTAGCGCAGCTGGTACTTTCAGGATAGGCCACGTGGTGTATGTCAATTTCTTTGACCTGCCTGCTGTAATTCAATACCGGGAAACTTCCTCGCCTACTTTACGAGATTGGGAAGGGACAAAGTGGGGAGAGTTGTTCCCCCCTCAAAAACAAAGTACACAGCTCACGAGTCTTGCAGGAAGAAACGACTGATTGTTGGTGTTGTATATGTTGGGATGAGTTGATTGTTTTACGTCTGATGGAAGAGAGGGGATTGGGAGATATAGTTACTAAATTAGTTTACAGACGATATTTTTTTAACTGTAACTGCATTGGAGATGCTTTAACTCTCAGAGTTACGAGATTTCGGAGTAGAGTAGTATTGTTTTCCCCTATAACTCATGTAATGACCAAATAACCACATATATAGTTGAAAGAATCATAGGAAATTGTCAAGAATGACAAAACCGATTAGAAGTCTCTCAGAAAACACTGCAGGTTGCAGAAAGGACATAAGCGAGTGGTTCCTTTCAGATGGCTAGTTATATAACCGGATAACTAACAGAAACAAAACATTGCTTGGTCTCTGACCTCTTATTGATGTAAATAATTAGTCCAAATTTGTGCATAACGTTGGAGTAAGAACTTACAAAATAATCCTCTGCATACATATAGTATATTCAGAAGATTAAAGAAAATCTTCACAGCTTTCAGTCTATTTTTTTACTGCTCTTTATCTTCGATAGTTACGGTGATTTATGACAGGTATCTTTTTTAGCGTTTACTGCATTGGAGATGATTTAACCCTCTGAGCGTCACTAGATTTCTGAGTAGTATATAGATTTGCTTATCCTTACAACTCACATTGACTAATTAACGATATCTGTTGGCTGAAAGAATTCTAGGAAGTGTTGTATTGGTCAAGAATGTCAAAACTGATTAGAAGTCTCGCAGGAAGATTACAGGTTTCAGAACGGATATGTGTGTTCGCCTCTCAGAAGGCTAATTAACCCCGGATAACTTTCAGAAACAAAACATTACCTGGTCCCTGACACATCCATTAGTGGAGATAATTAGTCCAAGTTTGTGCAAAACTTTAGGAGGACATGCAAAAGAATCCTCTACACACTTATTGTATATTCAGAAGATTGAAGAAAATCTTCAAGGCTTTTAAAGTCTAATTTTGCTGTTCTTTGTCTTCCATAATTACGGTAAGGCGTACTCTGGAATTTATTGCTGGGCTTTCAATCGCATAGTCAGAAATATAGGGACTGATGCAAGTATGACTACAATTTTAAATAAAAATTCCCATCAAGAAGTTTTCCGATATTAATTTTCGTCGCCAGTGGTTCAAAATTACGTTATCCTCGGATCTTCCCCTTCAGGATTGATCCCGGATCGTCACAAACAGCCTATTGTGTTGCTCCAGTCGACGAAACTTTAACTGCCCACCTCTTTTCTGCATCGGTAGGAACTTTCCTTGTGTTTGTATTCACTTGACAGGGAAACATTGGTAGGCCCGATGTGGTCCTTGGGCCATAAAAAGAACCAATCAACCTCAGGACCGTGCCTGAGTGATGTACCTGGTACATCACTTGCCATAGTAACTTGTACTTGCCATGACATAATCACTTGCAGAAAAATAAGGACGACAAAGGACTGCCCTCCGTATGCTTCCAAATTTAAATAAACATCTATAGCCTAAGTTTTCCAATTTGTTTATATATTATAATGCTTATTCGTTCTTTGTTGGTTCTTTTTGCGTTTGTAATAAAAAACCCTTATGAATCTGTATATTTTGTTCTTAACCCTACAAAGGTTGTCTAGACAAGAGAGGTATCTCGACTGATTAGCAATGCTGACCATATATTGATGGACGAGACATCTTGTCATTGGAATGAAAACTGACCAGATCTTGATGGACGAGATATCTCGCAATTAGAAGAAAACTGATCTTGATCTCGTCATCATAAAAAAATCGTCAATATCATGATGGCGAGATATTTCGTTATTAGCAAAATTAGTCAGATCTTGAAGGAAGAGATATCTCGTCGTAACCATTTGGAGGGTTAATTTTCATTATAATATCCAAAAAGCACTCATCAAGGCCAGTGATATATCAAGGAAGTACCCAAGCGGCTCGAATTCTTCCAGAACTGATTTTGAAATTAAAAAGTTATCAAAGATGCGCTGAAGCTACTTATGTCAGAGGAAATCAAAGTTTTGGAAATCAGGTAGGTAAAATAACGTCTGAATACTTCAATAGTTTGAAAACAGTAAGAAATCATCAAATGTAATGCTAATTTAACGTTATGACGATTAGGAAATCAGAAGAAATAAGACTCTTCCAGCTATTCGAATTTATTTTCGAAATTGTGATTGATGTAGGGCGTTCTCTTAGAAAATCAAATGTTTTTGACAAGAGGGGCGGTTTGTTTGAGGTTTGCACGTGGGCAGCTAACACCTTTGGAACGACCCTGCGGATATTTAAAGAAAGAAAACAATGGCCGGAGAGTCAATTCTACTCTATGAGGCAAGTCTGAAAAGTGCGCGCCTAACATTTTATTAGTAATTTTAACCCTCCGAAATACCTCGTTCAAGATATGGCCAATTTTGCTAAGGACGTGATGGAAGTGATGGACGTAAGGGAAGCTGGGAGCTCACACGCTTCTTCAGCAATGAAATCAAATTTGATCTTTAACACGAAGTAATAAGGGGAATAACTGATAAGTAAAGATCCAATAATGTACAAGATCCCCAAATAACAAACCGAATGAAATCCAATAAAAACAGAAAAATACATAAATAAGCAGCCTATGCAACAATAAGTAGATTAAAAAAACATAAAAAAAGAACACGAAAACGAAAATAAAATTTAAAAAGTTTAATCAAATGGATATAAGCAATAAAAAATAGAATGTCTTCATCAACATAAAAAAAGTGAATGATTTAAAAAAAATGTTCATGGAAATTACGATAAAAGTGATGTAATGTCAATGAAAGAAAAATGATGAAATGTCAAATACATGAAAAGCATTCCATAGAATTTAAAAATCCAGTGCTATGTAAAATTTCTAAATGATTTGGATGAGGATTTTTCACTGGCAGTTGTTAAAAAATATGTTGATCATGATTAAAATCTGGACAACCGATTAAAAAACGACGAAGAGTAAAAGGAAGTATGAGGAAATGGAGTATTTTATATAGACGCGATTGATAAAATCCAAAATTGGGTCTTTAAAGCATTCATGATGTTTTGGGACTGTCCAGTGAATGAAAATCAAACATCTTTAGAGCATGTGGTACAAAACAAAAAATGTACTCTGTCAATTTCCATAATTTCTACCCACTTAACTGATGAAAATCATTCTAGGCACCGTTTCTACGGATTCCAAAAGGGGTGTGACAATTCTAACGTAATATCCTACGCTTGAATGTCATGGTGTCACATTACTTCCTTCTTTTCTTGTTTATTACAGTTCCTTTGTCGTTTCCAATAAACACCTGAAAAAAGAATCCACCATCTGCTACAATGTCGTCCAATTTAATAACACGGATTTGAAAAGGATGGCAGTTGAACGATGGAAATAAGTAACAATTTCATCAATAAGCGCATATTAGTGTGCTTTTGAACGTGTGCCAAATGCCCGCTGACTTCATGCGTGAAGTGGAGTCAGTAGTTAAAAGGAAGAGCGCTTTAACTAGTTCAGTCTAGACAGGGATTATGAACATCTGGCGTTGACAAGTCTCGTTGATGACCCGATTTTTCGCCAAGGAAAACTGCTCAGACGCCAACGTCTCCGCCAACGTCGAATTCGAGAGTACGTAGTTCAGACCTTCAGCTATACTAAGGAGCGAAACTTTTTTAGATGGAAGTTTTTATAAACGCGATCTCTCACACAGGACTCTATAATCCGTACTTTGGTTTTCAGAACCGAATTAGATGACGGGACCTTCATTAAATTAAAAATATGTATGTCAGGCCCACACTTTGTACTCCGGGTTCCATTACCAAATTAGATGACGGGACTTTCGTTAAATTAGAAATATGTATGTCAGGCCCACACTTTGTACTCCGGGCTCCAGTACCGAATTAGATGACGGGGGTTTCATTAAATTAATATGTGTGCCAGTCCCACTCTTTGTACTCCGAGCTCCAGTACCGAGTCAGATGACGTGATCTTCGTTAAATTTTATATGCTAGGCCTCCACTTCGTACTCTGGGCTCCAGTACCGAATTAGATGACGGGAGTTTCATTAAATTAAAAATATGTGTGCCAGGCCCACTCTTTGTATTCCGAGCTCCAGTACCGAGTCAGATGACGTGATCTTCGTTAAATTTTATATGCTAGGCCTCCACTTCGTACTCTGGGCTCCAGTACCGAATTAGATGACGGGAGTTTGATTAAATTAAAAATATGTGTGCCAGTCCCACTCTTTGTACTCCGAGCTCCAGTACCGAGTCAGATGACGTGATCTTCGTTAAATTTTATATGCCAGGCCTCCACTTCGTACTCTGGGCTCCAGTACCGAGTTAGATGATGGGACCTTCATTAAATTCAAAATAGGGGGTATTCCAAAAGTAAGGGCCGTTTGGTCATTAAATAAATAATGCTTTCTAAATCACCTTGTTTTCTTGAGATTTCTTTTATTGAACCTTTGTTTACTTTTCTACATAATCACTGTTCAATTCCAAGCACTTGGCGTATCTGGGTACGAGTTTTCTTATTCCCTTATAAATTAAAAATCCGCCGCCTGGGAGTTGCACCATTTCTTCATCGCCGTTTTCAGACTTTCGCTATCGTCGAATTGTTGTCCATTCAATTTTTCAAGTGCATGAACAAGTGATAGTCATTGGGTACGAGATCAGGACTGAGGGAGGGTGGTCGAAAAGTTCCCAGCCGTATTCTTGAATGCTTTCAATAGTGCGGGCAGCCGTGTGAGGGCGCGCGTTGTCATGAAGTAGGAAGATTCCGGAAGACAGCATCCCACGCCGGCGGTTTTGAATGGCACATTTGAGCTTCGCGAGTGTTACACAGTACACAGCTACTGTGATTGTTGTACCGGATTCTGTGAATCCACGAGAACTCCTTTTTCATTCCAAAAGACAGTCGCCATAATTTTTCGATTTGAGAACGTTCGCTTAAACTTCTTTGGTTTGGGGAACCCGAATGAAGCCACTGCATGGATTGTTGTTTTGATTCTTCATTGATAATGAACCGACGTTTCATCGTCAGCCACCACATGTGAAAAGAATCGATCTCCATCTCGTCGATAACGATCCAAAACGGCTTGTCCAGATGCCATCCGCTTGTTTTTGTGTTCGTCGGTCAGCATTTTCGGCACCCATCTGGCACAAACTTTGTGATAATCCAACTTTTCCTTGACAACTCTGAACACGGTAATTCGAGAAACGTTGAGAAATTCTTCGGTAAGACTGCTGATCATGAAGAGTCGATTAGCCCGGACTTTTTCATTCACTTGTTGAACGAGATCATCCGTCTGAACACTGAGTCTTCCACTTCGCTCTTCGTCGTGCAGGTTTGTACGGCCGCTTTTGAATTCTCGACACCACTCTCTCACTTTCCCTCACTCATAACAGCAGGTCTATAGATCTCACTCAATTCATGATGAATCTGAACTGCATTAACACCTTTTGCGTTTAAGAAACGAATAACCGAACGCACTTCACAACTGGCGGGATCGCTTATTTTCGATGCCATTGTTACACTGCACCAAATGTAAACAAATGACGACTGACTGTCGACAGACCGGCCGGTTGGTGCCTGATGAACCAATAGAGGGTGCTGGGAGAGCGGAACTCCAATCAGTGCTGACAACGGTTTTCTATTAGCGAACGGCTCTTACTTT
Source organism: Meta bourneti (assembly GCA_933210815.1). Taxonomy (NCBI): domain Eukaryota; kingdom Metazoa; phylum Arthropoda; class Arachnida; order Araneae; family Tetragnathidae; genus Meta; species Meta bourneti. The sequence goes on from OW119928.1 coordinate 77,346,677, forward strand.
CGGAATACCCCTCGTACTCCGGGCTCCAGTACCGAGTTAGATGACACGCCTCAGTACGTTTAGATGAGGGGTCTCTTTTAAAATAAAAATATGGATAATAAGTGGATAAATATAGTGAAAGATATAAATGATTTTTCATATATTCAGGGCATGTTTCGTAGTTCTTTATTCAATGAATTTTTAATGAGCATTTTTCAGAAATTTTTAGGTTATCGAAATCCTATCCCTACTAATAAAATGGCAAAGAATAGAAGAGACATAAAACTCTTCAAACGAATCTCCAAAAAGGCACAAATTTTACCATTCACACAATCCCAACTCCATTAATTCCGCTGAAAACGAAGAACCTTTATCTCCATGACATATCGGTTTTTTCATTCTCCATCACTTAACCGCAATGACAACAATACGCGACACTCAATGAACAGACATCTCCGTCCACCCGCACGATAAAACCCACTGAAATCCAGCGGGCCATTGTCGGGGGCCCCCCTATCTGGCCATCCAAGGGGGACCCCGGACAACAAAGGATTCCTTCCCCTCGATCGCATCAGAAGACAGTATCGATTGGGTCTCTCCCTTCCACTATCTCTTTAAAAGTTGAAAACAAATTCCCCTTGTAAAAAGCGAGAAATCAATTCCCTGGCATTATCCCTGAAAGAAGAAAAGAGGGGATAATTCCGGGATTTTTCCCCTTTTCTCGATGCGCCAATCCGATTTATTCCCAATAATTCGATAACGTGAAGACTGGAGTTTCAGATTTCCTCGGTGGCATTGTGCCGATCTGAGATTTCGAATTGGGCCACAATAGGTAGAGTCTTGTAGATTGTAAGGGATAGAATTTTATCGAGTAATGTAGTTATAAGTACTGTTATACACCAAGGAGGGAAGCTTATTATGTTGTATCAATTATTATTGATGAGTGAACAGATAAATTCTATTAGTGATGAATCTGATTATATTTGAGGTCAACTAAACTTGATTATACGGAATACCCTAAAGGTAGGTAAAAAGTCTCATGAGCATAAAAGGGTTGATCTTATTTAGATTTATCTACCAAAAACATCATGTGTAAGAGCCCAAGACGTGAACTGTGTACGGAGCACATGGGCCGAAGGCCCGTCTCCAATCAAAGTGGTTAATGTGAACAGAATAAAATTTAGTTCGCAAAAATTTCTTTAGGGTACAAGTAGGACTTGGAAATCGAGCAGGTGAATGGGGAACCCTTCCAAAAGTACTTGAATTATAAGAAGCTGGCTCTAAGAAAACGACGCCCAATGTCGGCAAAGATGTTCCATCAAGTTGGTTAGATGGCACTGCTAGAAGAAAGATACAAGCAAGATATACTCTTCCTTGGCAGAGAGATTCCCTGATTTGTTTCCCATTGATATTGTCAGGGATATGCAAGGCCGTCAATTGCACCATCGCGGGAATTTAAGGGATCTGGAGCAAAAACTGTAGAATGTGTTTCGCATAATTTAGCACAGGATTGCGTAAGGGTTTTGTTTGACTCCCTGCCACGCAGTATTGACATGTATCACCGCCAGAGATGATTTCACAACTTACTAATGTAATAACTTGCTTATAGTCTTTCTGATGTATTTCTACAACAATAAAGAGTCCTCTAGATTTGATATTGTGATCGTTCCTTTGTCTTTTCATGTACATCATAGCAGTTTCATTTCAATCTGACACTGTCTTCGGATTTCGATTTTTCTGAGTTTATACGAAGGTCTGTATTGGGAGAAATAGAAATAACTCGACCTGCGAAATTCCTCTGAAAATGGTTCATTCACGGGAAACCGGAGACAAACTTTCAAAACTACTTTTAAGATTTTCACCGCTTTAAATAGAATAAATTAGTTCAAATTCACCACACCCTTTCTAGAATTCGAGAACAACGACCGACTTTGGAAGTTTGGAATCTTGTAATATAACAAGTGCTCGTTTGTTTTTCGATACAGCAAATATTTTTTTGTTTTGTTCACACTTCTAAAAAAGATAGAAATATAAATATTTAAAATCACCTCTGCTTGTTTTTACCAATACCGAACGTTAAGAAACAGATGCACCATGCAACTATTCGACAAACATAGCACGTCAAATATTCATAACGTTATTTGGACTTGACTAAAACCCCCAGACGATATTTAGCTTTGGCAGAATAGCATTCCTTTCCTTGCAAGTTACGTTCGAAAATGCGCTACGGAACATAGAATAATGAACGCAGATTCGTCCCTTGGGTCGAATGATTTAAAAAAAAACCACCCTGCCTTACCCCATTTTGTAGAATGAAATATCAATCACCACGCACGCGTTCGGGAAATGGGAAAACCGATGAAGCGATCTTCCGAATGGAAATTGCATTTTGTTAGAGCTTTTATGTCTGATTTTTTTTCTTCCTCTCTAGTGGCAACAGAGCGCGCGGTAGCAAGCGGTTGCTATGGGAACACCTTTTAACGTTTTCGATATGAGCGGTTGCTTATAAAATTCCTGTTCGGTGTTTAGAGTTGCGTTGTCGTAGCTATGGGACCGTTTGGTATTTTTGCGTTGAAATGGGCGTGGTTTCGCAGACCTACACATGACTTCAGAAACTTTGAATAGAAAGTTTTTGCACAGGCTGTGATGTTCTGGTCAACATGAGAATCATTGCAGAAAATAACTGTTTTTTAAGATTTTCTATGAATTTGATGTTTAGCCATCAGGGTTTCGACGAATTATCCCTTCCATCAAGATCTGACTAATTTTGCTTTTCACGAGATATCTCGTCATCGAAATATCGCCAATTGTTTTCTGATGACGAGACCAGGATCTGGCCAGTTTTCTTCTAATGATCGTGATAGTGTTTTCTTCTAATGACGAGATATCTCGTCTTTCAAGATCTGGTCAGTTTTGCTAATGGAGAGATACCTTGTAAGAGACAGCCACCCTCCTTGTGGTTTTCTCCGCGTTGAAAACTGCCGTGTAGTTGCCAACCTCTGATGCAGAAACCTGTTACAAACTGATATAAGATGTACTCAAGGTGCAACCTGTTTTTCCTACTTGGGGTTTTTCATTCCCTCTTGAAGTAAAGGGCAGTTTTGTCTCGACGAGGTAGCTCGTCATTTACAAAATTGACCAGATGTCGACGGACAAGATATCTCGTCATTAGCAAAATCGATCTCATCTTAGACGAGATATCTCGTCGGAACCCATTGGAGGGTTAAATTGCCTGGTTTATGTCAACTATAGAAATCATTGAATGACACATAAATAAAAAGAAAAATATTTTTATTAAAATTGTCTGTTCGATTTTTAGAATTAATATTAAAATTCACAAACTTAAAATGTGAAAGCTGATTTAAGGTATTGTGTTTCGCAAAATTGGTTGTAACAATACGTGATGGAAACCTCAGTCACATCGGTAGTAAGAAATGCAAAACTTCAAAACGGCAACTAATAAAGAATTCTTTATGCTCCTTTCAACCACGATAAAATAAAACAAAGAAGCAAATATCAAATTATACGACGATGCTCTTAAAAAGCCCCATCAATTTTCAATACCCAATATCCATCAAATTCTTTTATCCTCCAAAACGGCATTTAAATGCACCCAAAAAATTACCCCTATATGTCTAACAAGGAACAAAAATATGGAATAAAAGTAATTCCATGCTTTAGGACTTAATTACAGTGTTCAATGCAAATTTCGACAGCCACTTAGCATAATAAACTCTACAGAGCTCGAACGTCTGGGGGCCTTTTTAAAAATTCCGAATCTCATTAACGGCAGGACAAACACCGTGGGAACTTTAATGGGTCCGACAGTTAACTTTGAGGGATGTATTAACATTTTAATGAGAGATCCATCATGAGCGGTGTAAATATTCCAAAACCACCATCCAGGGATGATTACAACGTTGGCGGAAAGTAAACGGGAACTAAGTCTTTTAAAGTAGGTTGTTATGGTACACCGCAAGGGTTCTTGAGTTTCGTTTTGAGAGGTTTTGAGTAAGTGGGTTAAACTGATGCATTAGCGTCAAAAAGAGACTGCGATGAAAGTTTGATGAGTGCTCTTCCACTTCGTATCATGTGAAAAGTGTTAAATATGTATTATGGTCCGCTGTGTAACTGCTGGTACAACGTAAGAGCTTTTGAGTTTCATCTTCAGAAAATGTTTAAGTGAACGTGGAAAGAAATTGTGAATTTGTTTCGAATTAAGGAAAGGTCTAAGTGTGCTTGAAAATAAGTACATTTGTGAGTGTGATGAACTCTCACGTGTTATTTCAAGGGAAAAGTGGTAATATGTATGATGTTTTTGTTCTGTAACTGCTGGTACACGGCGAAACCACTTGAGTTTAAAGTACAGAAATTGTTTATGTGGACTTGGGAAGAAACTATAAGTTTGTTTGCGACTGAAAGAGACTGGTACAAAGGTTTTGTGAACAGGATAGACTCTTCCACGTTGTTTCATGTGAAAAGTGGTAAATGTATATTATGGTTCCCCTTCTATAGGTGTTGGTAGACTGCAAGAGCTCTAGTTTCAAGTTAAGAACAGGTCTAAGAAGCTTGAAAATAAGTAGATTTGTGAATATGAGGGACTCTCACTTGTTGGTTCAAGAGAAAAGTGGAAATATGTATGATGTTTTTGCTCTAACTGGCTGGTACACAGCAAAACCTCTTGAGCTTCAAATAAAGAAAATGTTTATGTGAACTTGGGAAGAAATTATGAATTCGGAAAAGGTTTTTGATTTTCTGATGATCTTCAAGAGTGACTCTAGAATCACATATCAGTCAAGAAAAAAATACTCTTACCTCTTCAATATTCATAAGAAAAAGAAAATGTTAGTGTTATTCTGAGATGAAGACTGATGAAGATGAAACTTTACCTAGAAATATTCCGTTCACAAATATCGGGTGCTGAATTTTCGGAAATTTTCAGCCGCCTGTAAAATACAACACGACATGTCTTGTACAAAATACTAACATCCGACAAGAGTAACTAGATATTTTGCTCTTGGATGAAATTTGAACGAAACGAGACTATAAACCAGACGCGAATCCAGAATTTTTTCTTTGGGAAGAGCTAAAAAAGTGGCCATCATCATATGATACTGATGTCATCAAGTCTTTTTTTGAGATGGAAAACTTTTCCCCTCAAAATTTAATAACGGATCTGATTCAAAAGTTCTCCAACCGTTAGGGACAAAAAAGTTGGGTGGGTTAAGAAATTTTCGATAAAAAATTGGATTTGCTTTGTATCTAAAATTAATAATAAAAATTTATCAAAAAAGCTGACTTGAAGGAAATCAGTTTTGTAGAACATTCTTTAACTAGAACGAGCAAACAAATTCTTTTATGTACAGAAACTTGTAAGTTATGATCGATCACTCCTCCATCTTATTTCAAGAGGAAAACTGATTCCCAACTCCTGCTTTCAGTCGCCGATTGAAAATTACCAGATGAAACACTTGCCAATGGGGAACTTTAAATATGACAGATTTTGTTATATACCAAAAAATATTAAACATTTAAAAGTTTTCTATTGTTTTGTGGTGGCTGAAGCCAGTTTTAGACAGTTCATCAGTTCCCCCTTAGATGCACATTTAAGGGTAACTGATGGACTTCAGCCACCCGAAACAATAGAAAACTAAGTTTTCATCGATTTGATGGTAATTATTTAACGTCGCAACAGGCTATTGGTGACGGCCCGGGATCAATCCACAAGAAACCCGATTCATCGATTTGAAAACAACAATTTATGTTTAGTGAATTGCAGTCTAGTTGTTATAGTGGTCATAGCGTTTGTCTGCCACCCAGTAGGTAGCGGGTTCAAATCTTGTTTTGTAAGCGCATAGATGGGGGGGGGGATTAGTTATTGTCCTTGTTAAGAGTAGCGGAGGCTCACCTATTGGGTGCTTCTTCACATGTAGCCGTCGTTTTGCTCCTTGTAGTGCCAAAGAAGTCAATGTGGTTGGGCTTGGGAAAAACGTATTTAGTGAATTTACTTAAAATTTTACACTAATATCCAAAGACAATTTAGATTTGTCGGCTAAGGTAACTTGAGATATACTACATAAATTGCACTGTCTAGCAGTTACTCTCTCTCCGGTGATCAGTGCGAGAAAATGTAGTATCTATTGGCTTTAGGTGGGGATGACTGAATTGTTAAAAGTTAAATAGGTAATTTGAAATAATTAGATGTCATAAACTAGGTGATGATTTTAGAAACATTGGTTCAAGGACACTTTTTTGATTGACGTATTGCAAAAAAGTTCCGTTTTCTTAAAATTCAAATATAGGGTGATCCAAATTAAACAGGAGGTGTTTAGACCTCTCTGTAGGAAAAACTACTGGTCAAATCGTAATCAAATTTTATACACATATTTTCCTCAGTATGCGGTTTCGATTTCTGAAAGAAAAAATTGTTTCAGTTTCGGTCGTTAGGGGTGAAATATGGCGAGCGGTCCAGGTAAGTTGAATATTGCCGATATCCTCTAACAAGTCTAGTAAAGAAGAGTTAAAGTGCAATAACTTTATTGCAATCACATGTGGAAATTAAACAAATATCGGTAAAAAAAGAGCTGTACAATAACTTTATTGCAATTACGTATAGAATCTCATTGACATCACAGATACGGATCTTTAGTGTCCTCCATCACCTTGCCCTGTAAATTCCATTCACTGCATAACACACTCAACAGCAGAACACAATTGATTCGCATTGATTTGTGTCGCATTCTGTCTCATAAGACAACTAAATTCGGAACATTACCTTGATAGGCGAGGCTCTAAATAACCTCATAGCCGAAAATAACAGGGGTTCGAAAATAACAGGCCATGACGTTTGAAATGATCTGCTAATCACTCGATTGACCGCAAAGGTTTGCCGTAGTAAGGCTTGCATGAGTTAAAGAGGTGTGAGGGTGGTACCATCTTGAATGAAGATTGTGGTGTCAGGACAATTTCTCTGTTGAAGTGATGGAATTACAAAGTTCCGGAGCATATCTGGAGCCTTTACAAGAACGTGCCACTGGCCCCGAGGCCGCGTTTTCTTCAAAGAAGTAAGAAACAATGACAAAATATGTGGCCGGTAGCCATACCAAACATTCACTTTTGGTGCATGCAATGGAAATTGTTGGTGAAGATGGGGATTTGTGTCAGACCAGATTCGACATTTATGAGTGTTGACAGCACCATTCAAATAGAAATGAGCCTCATCATTCCACTGTATTCACCAAGGCCATAACCGTCATCAGAGTAATGAATATCAAAGCAAGTGTTTTCCGAGTATCATAATCACCAGAAAGCAATTCTCGAGTGTGGGATATCTTGTATGGGAAAAACGTCAAGACATTTTCCAGAACTCTCCACACTGTGGTATACTGCAGTCCAATTCCCCTGATAGCACTACTGTTACCATGTCCATTTGCTATTTCCTGGTCCACCACATGCAGTTGAAACTTCTGCTCTCTGCAGTACAGCTGACCTCGTTCTGGTTTTACAGAAAAAGCTTTTGTCTGTTAAAAACTCAAGATCCGATATTCCGAAGTTTAGAAATCGTCCGTACATAAGCCTTTTAACTGCCGAAATTCCTTAAGTGCAGCAGAAGCATTGCTGTTTCTTTGATAGAAGAGTTTAACAACTAACGCGCGATCGGGTAAAGTGAGCTTCATGACAGTAAGCTAGTCTTCGAATGGTAGAACATGCTATGTAACTCTTTATATAGTCGGAAGATATTGGATGAATTCGGAAATATACAAATTACAGCAGCTTCAAATTTCCTCCCTAGGCGGACTAAGTTTGAACTATTCTTTTTCTTCAGAAATCGGAACTGCATACTCAAGAAAATATGTGAACAAAATTTGGTTGTGATTCGTCCTAGAAAGCACCAGACTCCGAGGAATTTCCCTGAGGGCCTGTCCGTCTTTGCTGTCCAGCGGTTTCTTTTCGATTTCCTTAGCTGTTTGACGAAAGAGAATAAGGTAAGAAATATATTTTGTAACATGGAGTCAATCTATCCTGGTTCGGGAGCAGTAAAACTTCATGATTTTCTTGAAACGTAACACCAGAGCGGGCAGTGGGAATGGAGTGGCCATAGGTGGTCCATTGTTTGACCTTCCAAGTGGTTTCAACGAGATATCTCGTCTGTCAAGATCTGACCAATTTCTAATGAAGAGAAACCGCGTCATCGAGATATTGCAGATTTTTTTTATAACAAAATCAATATTTTGCCAGTTTTGCTAATGACGAGATACCTGGTCGAGACAACCACCAGGAGGGTTAAACGAACGTTATGTTGAAAAGTGAGGGGTGTGATACAGTAAGTAGCATGTGTCATGTGGATTCCTTAAAGAATCGGTGTTCGTTTCCAATTATAGCAGAATCATAATTATTCAAGGTAATGAGGACCAAGACCATTTAGGATTAACCAGAAACACGAATAGTACTGACGTAGTAACACAAAACAGCCTGTACGAAATATAGAAAAAATTTATTGTACTACATTCTGCAGAAAGATTCGTAAAGCAAGGAAACACTATAAAATTCGTTTGGAATAATACCAACACTCAGTTAATCGCAGCTCGGACCATCAAGGTTTTAATGTATATGGGTTCTTTGATGATGTCGGTCAAACAGATGTTTAGTTGTTTATTATGAGCATCTAAAATCGAAATATTTATTTATCAAAAATAATTTATTTTACGGTTAAAGATTTATAGAGATTTCCTGGTACGGACTATCAAAATATAATTTTGAATGCATAAATTAGAATCAACGAATTTTTTCATGCTAAACTTCTTAGACCCCCCCCCCCAAAAAAAAAAATGTATCGTTCACTTATAAGTGAAACACGCTAATTAAAAAACTGTTTTGAGAAAACGAAAGGGAAAAAAATTGGGATTTAGGAAATTATTAACTAACTTAATTAGTGTGTCTGGGGATACTAGTTGGGATTTAGCAATCACAAGGCGAAGAGTCGTCATTCTTATCCATTGTCAACATCTCCACTCATTTTACAAATAGAGATTTGTGACTTTTATCTCACGGGCCATAGTCCGTTTATATCTTATATATCAAGATTTCACATAAAAATACATCATTATATCCTTGCGATATAATTGGTGACGTGGATCACTATTTATTCAAATATAAATTCCCAGAAAATCTTCATTTAACATGTGTGGAAATTCGTATATCTCTATGTAGTGTGTATGTATATATAATATGGCATGTTTCATTATTCTGTTTACATTTTCCATTGTCTGATTTCTAAGCTCATCTTATAAACTTTATAATCGCTAGTATCCAATCAGTTAAGTTGTCCCATTGAATGCAGTGTTCATTGTTTACTTATGCATTCTTGTTTGGTCTACAAGATGTAAACGGCTTTCGTAACTATAAATAATCTTTGGATCATGTTTATTTTTGGCAGCTGTATTTGTTTTATGCGAATCAGTTGTATTTTGATGGTACGGTTGATGTAAGGGCCCTATAGACCTTATTGGGCTGAGGACACCAAAGGTCCTCTCGACAGCCTCTTGTGTTTGGATAGGCTGGGTGGTCATGGTCTTAAAAAAAGGGTGTTTCTCAAGACGAAATCTAACCCCATGCAATGAAAATATAATTAAGTGAACTTCACAAGTCTAAATATCACCAGATTCTTGTCTAGAAAAGCTAAGCAGCTCGTATCTAAAAAATTTTGAATTTACCTTCCTTGATCTTATCACTAGCAAAACTAGAAGAAAACTGACCCGATCTTGATCTCGTCAATTTAAAATAAATCGGTCAGATCTTTATAGACGAGATATCTCGTCATTAGAAGAAATCTGACCAGGTCTTGGTGTCGTCATCATCAAAGAATTGACAATTGTTTTTTCTTGTTTATTATACATCTCGTCATTAGCAAAATTGGTTAGATCTTGATGGATGAGATATCTCGTTGAAACCACTTGGAGGATTAATGTGTAGGCCGACGATATCTGAGTGTACGCCTGCTGGCAAGTCCGTCCTGAGTGGTGTGCTGGCATGTCTTTACACTTTGTCCGAAAAAATAGGGGTAGCCAACGCGTTTTCAACTTTAAATAAACATATCCATCAGTTTTAGGATATTATTAATTTATATTCTGTCTTCCTATGTTCTGTTCACGATTGTAATAAAAGATACTTTTGAATCTGTGCAGATTTTGTTCTTATTTCACACTTGTCTCTATTCAAAACTCAATCAAGAATGTTTTGAAGAGGGCAAGGGGCTTGAATCCTTCCCGAAATTATTTTGGAATTAAAAAGTTATAAAAACCACATGTGCTATATACTATTAAAAACCGAAGTTTCGTACATTACATGTAAAATATACGTCTGAATTTTTCAATAATCTGAATGCAGTTGAAAAAATCATTAAACGTGAACAGATCATTTAACATGATGGCATGTAAGTGCCAGCATGGGACTATTTGATAACCAAGGTACATTGCATCTAGGGATTGTTGATGATGTCACCAGTTCTAGGCAAGGGATAATTTGTTTTTCCTACTTGAGTCTATATTCCCTTGGAATAATAGGGCTGTTTTATCTCGATTAGTATCTCTTCAAAAGCAGAAATAACCAGATTTTGATGGGTGAGATACCTCGTCATTAGGAAAATTGACCAGATCTCTTGGATGAGACATCTCGTCTAAACCACTTGGACGGTTAACTCTCCTAGTGGTTGTTTTGACGAGATATCTCGTCATTAGAAAAATATTGACCAGATCTTGATGTTCGAGATATCTCGTCATTTGGAGAAAAGTTACCAGACTTGATCTCATCATTAGCACTCTTGGTCAGATCGTGACGAACGAGATATCTCGTCGAGACCACTAGGACGGTTAAAGTACTAGAAACTGACGTCGCATTCAGATTTACGTTAAGAATATCGTCGTTTTTACATCAGGATTCATAGACTTTTTTTGCCTCCTAATTTATTTTGCCAGGGTGTACTCTTCAATGGACTCTACGGCATTACTAACACATGTCATAGATCTCGGAATATTTGCACCGCCTGTCATCAAACCTTTCGTTGGCTTCCGGGGAAAGGGATTATCCTACACTCCCCACAGCATCGTTAACACTGCACCTTACAGCCAACGGAACAACAGAAAAATTCCCTCCCATATCTTCCCCCGAAAAGAAGGATGTGTTTTGTTTCAAACACATGGGCCCCTCCAAAACATTTACGAGCTCTGGGACAGCACTTGCACCTGTTTCATTTGGAAACTGTCAAAAACTTTTCGTTTGCTTTCCCCCCGTTCACCCTTCAGACGGGGGAGATAGTTTTCTTTCCACTTGAAGGAATGCCCCGACCACCCCGCGATGGGGCATCAGTTTACACCCCCCGACGAAAGAAAAATAAGGATGCTTTCCGTCGATGCGGAGATTCCCGAAAATTCCGTCTTGCTTCCTTTTTCCTCTTTGGGTTCTTGTTGAACGTCGCCTGCTTTCGAGCTGGCATTCTGTTTTGGTTGCGACGGATGTAATGTGAAAGCTGTGCACCCAGTAAATAGACATGCTTTTAATGTATTTTTGGAGACTTTGGACAAACCTTGTCGTTTTCCTGGAAACCTTTTTAAAAGGGAGTTCTGATTTTTGTGTGGTTGGGAGTTGCATTTCGCGCCTGATCGGATCACATAATCTCGTTGAACTCCACGTGTGATTTGATATCTGGTATTTTCTTTGATCTTGTGGCGTGTTTGGTGGCTCTGCGTGAGGTTCAGGGATACCTGTCTCCAAGCATAACAATGCATTTAACAATCCTCCTAGTGGTTTTTCTTCGCGTTGAAAACTATCATCTTGGACGAGATATCTCGTCGAAACCACTTGGAGGGTTAATAACCACTTTTGTATCTTTGTTGGTAGTAAAATTTTCTTACCGCCCACCGGTTCCGCAGTGACTTAATTTAGCGCAACTGCAAAGTACTCGTAATTTTTGAGTGGAGGTTTAGTAAAATATGTAGTTAAATTTATCTTTTTATTTATACTTTGCATATGCTTAAAATACACAGAAAATTTAATTTGATGCTGCATTTCTGCATCTCCATCGATGCAGCGCCTGCTAGTGCTGAAGCTGCTTAAATTGAAGAAAAAAATTAAATATAAAAACTATAAACGTATAAAGTCTATTAAACTACTTTTAATTAATTATTAATGAGATCCTTGAGGCTGATGCTGCGAAACTAAATATTTGATATCCGGATCAATTTTCGTAAGGAACAAACGAAGGTCTTCGGAAATATTCAGACGGTTTCTCTGTTTGGTGATAATATGATTAACAGGACTAAAGCCTGATTCTACAAGATGAGGTATGGAAGGTATCAATAAATCGAATACCATTTTCCACATATTTGGATACAACGCAGACATTTTTTATTTAGCCATAGGTTTTCATATCCACTACTATCGAAATTATGTTTGCTTTCTTCATCATATCTAAGTTCTAATAGTTCTTGGCAAGTTGTACCAGCCTCCTCAATATTTGCAGTAAAAGGATTTTTCATCCAGTCATACACCTTCAAGTTCAAAATATCTTCAAATCGTTTTTCCATATCCAATTAAGTTCGTTAATTTAAGTCCTACTGAATCTTTTAATCTCTTCTAGAGTTACATTATCTTTTATAGATGATAATTCGGGAAACTGAAGAAATTTTCTCTTCAATAGATTATAACGAAGATCAAGTTTGTCGATAAGTAATGACACAATATTTTGGCAATTGATAAGAGTTTTATTAGCTTTTGGAAGGTGCAAATTGATTTCATTAAACATCTTGAAAATATCTGCCAAATAAAAGGCATCATTCTTTACTGTTTTTAATTGTTGACAGAGATTGGTCTCATTAATACTTTCAAAAAACTGTATGATACTCTATATAATGCTACAAAACGAGACAAACATATATCCTTTGACAGCCACCGAACTTCTGTGTGTAAAAGTAACCTAATAAATTCCTCATTATTATCCTGGCACAACTGTCGAAACATTCTATCATGTTTGGCATTGGATTTGATCTTATTTACAGCTCTAATTATTATAGTTAATGATGAATGGAGACTTGTACTTAAATGTTTTCCTACACGATGTTGTCTGTGCACCACACAATGAATACATAAAACATTTGGCACTTCTTCCTTCAACTAAGCAACAAATCCCCGATAGCGACCTACTATTGATGGTGCATCAGTAGCGCATGTAACAATATTGTTCAAAGGTATATTGTTTTTTGCAAAATATGATTCCACAGATTAAATATTGATAATCCTCTTGTATCTGTAATGAGATTTATTGGGAATAGCATTTCTTCTCGTAATATATTGTTTTCATCAAAATAACGTACATATGTCATCAATAAAACATTATTATCTGCAATGGTAGATTCGTCCACTTGTATAGAAAATGAAGAGTTTTGGAGAATACCTATAAGTTTATTTTCATTATTAACTGCCATTTCTTCAATTCGTCACTTTACTGTGCTATCGCTTAAGGGCAACGTTTTTAAAGCTTCAGGTATATCCTGATGCATTACTGTTGAGATAAATTCTTTTATAGAGGGTATTAGTAAAGTTTCTCCAATATTATAGCTTTTACCACTTTTTGCAATTAATTGGAAATTTTAAGACTTGAACATTGCTAACGTGATAAATTTAAAATGTGGCTTGTCACTATGTTGCCCGGAGTCCTTCAATTTTTCAAACAAAAAGACTATTAATCCCTCCTTTCTTAATTGGCCCTCAGAGGCATATCTCCTTTAGGTGTGTACAGACTTCACGAAAACCGAGGTATTTAATTAATTTTTTCTTTTACCATGGCGTTTGCTATCTAGTAAACACGGGAGTCGAGCTCCCGGGACAACCAAGCAATCCTTTCCTGCTTAAATCCCTGGGGCCGTCGTGGCACAGTGGGTATATCCACTGAGCTAGCAACCTTCGAGCTGTATGCTACCGAGGTTCGATTCCTGTCAGGTGCATTCCTCCCTGGATGTATTTCTCTCGCCTGTGTCAGTAAAACTTTCATCGCGTGTGTCTATTACTTGATACTGTATATCCTGTAGGGCGCAGCATGGCGAAATATGGTCCTTGCGCCATAAAACCCCCAAAACAACAACCTGTTTAAATACCACTACTCTGTTCCTATACCCCCTTTTCCTTTCAAGACATTTTTTACTTGACATTATCTTGTGTTTGACCCAGCTTCGCCAAATATGGCCATTGCGCCATAAAACCCCAAACTAACCAACCCTTTACTTTCACAGATTTTGATTTACCAGTTTTGTACCGAACGTCTGAAAAAGTAATTAGTTATCCCTTCCAGAGGTTCCAAAGGGGAATAAGAAACATTCCATCACCAACCTTTCAGCGAAAGGAAATGGGCTGTTCAGAATCAGGAAGGCTTTCACCTTACGAAAAACAGACTCGACCCAAGAGCCATCAGCCTGTTCCGCGCGTAGGTACCGACATTCCACAATGATTCCAAGAAGATTCGAAAATAACCGAGCCGAAATTACTTCCGCGCAGATTGCGATGATAGGAAAATAATCTTTGGAGTATTTATGGTTTCTAAAAATACCTTCAGTTTCTGGAGAAAATCTCCTCAGGATTCCAATGAATGGGTCTTTCCTCCCCAGCGCATTGTTCGGAAATGAGCCTGGCGTGTTGGTAAATACTGCGAAGACTTTGAGATCCTTTGAACCCCAGAGGAGGCTGTTCTCTTTTGTTGCTAGGGATCTATTTATGCGATTTATTTAGGGATCTATTTATGCGAGCAATCACATGGTAACTATTATTTTTGATAGATCTTTTTGTTCACCAGTTTAGGTATCGGAGTGATCTTTCCTTCCTTTCATTTCTACCCTCGCCCACCCTTCTACTTTTTCTACCTCCCTCATTGTGTTCGGCGCAGCTTGACCAAACATAGCCCTTGCTCCATAGAACCCTGAAACGATCAACCAACCCATTAAAAAATAATAATGTTCAAGTGTAGGTTGACAGTCTGGGAAGTGATTATAATCATGGTACTCTTATAGTGACCTGGAAAGGGTGAGAAGTGATCATTATCATGGCACTGGTGTACTCATTTAGATGGGAATGAGAAGGTATCAAAATCATGGTACCGGTGTAGTCATTGGAAGGGGCAGAAAAGTGGTCATAACATGGTACTGTCTTAATCGTTTTCGAGGGCCTGAGAAGTGGTCAAAATCTTAATACTGATGTACTCGTTTAGATGGGAATGAGAAAGTATCAAAATCATGGTACCGGTGTAGTCATTGGAAGGGGCTGAAAAGTGGTCATAACATGGTACTGTGTTAGTCATTTTCGAGTAAACGTTAAACTAAAACGTTTTCGAGTAAACGTTTCCACTAAACGTTAAATTTCAAAGTATCTAATGGGAATATCTGCTTTCCCATCAAAACGTTTTTAAGCGGTTCCCTATGGCTCCTTTTTTATAAACTATCAAAAGGTGGCAACTACAAGTATGATAGAAGGGTTGTTTAGATTGGGGTTTTATGGCTCAAGTGCCATATTTGCCCAAGCTAAGCCAAACGCAATCCAGACAACGGCAGTAATAGACATGAAAAGGGGAAAAGAGGAGTAAAGGAGAGAAAAAGGTTGATCGCTTGGGTGACGCCGGAGCGCGACGACTCCCGTGGTTATCAAAGACAGTAAACTCCATGGGAAAAGAACAGATCACTAGGGTACCTCGGGTTCGAGAGACTATGACACACCAAAAGATGTGTCCTAGAGAGCTATGATAGAAGGGAGAAGATTTCGAGTTCTTGATCTGAATGGAGGTATTTTTTGCACGCTGTCGCCGGTCATTCTGATTTGATCCAGTAACATTTTAATCCTTTTTGCATCGCCCACACCTGAGAGACAGTTTGCTGTATTTTATAGACCATAATTCAACTGTATATAGCGTAAATTTCTGTATCTAATTTATAGTTATTTTAATTATAATTTGGTTGCGTCGTTTTTATCACTACTCTCGGCCCGGTACGTAACAACCCACATGAAAAGGGCGTGTTTGGCGGAGCACTTATCCACACAGATCACCACTTCCTTAAGTTCTTGGTCTGAGGTGGATGACTAATTTATTGATAATCTGCCACTTCAACAACCACTCGTGTTTGTTTAACAGAACCATGCCGATTGCACTGTCATCGATGTCGTTTGTCGTGATAGGAGACACGAGTCAGATTCTGTCAAATGTGTAATTTGTTGCGAAAATTTGTGTACTTTTACCGACACGAGAGAACCAAACTAGCAACTTAAAATCTGGACTGAAAGGATAAGATTGGAACATCGCTTTGAGATGTATAAGCTAAGACAAACAAAACTGCTTTCGGGAAAGCAAACACAACTGAATTGTTGATAGATATTGACTCACCCGCATACATAGGAACCACGATTATACGTACCTCAATTTAAAGAATTCCTCAATCAACTCTCCTGGTGGTTGTCTTGACGAGGTAACTCGTCACTAGCAAAACTGACTATTGGCGACGATCGGGGGTCAAACCCGAAGGGAAAGATCAGAAGAATCACCTCCTAATTTTGAACCACGGTCAGACTACGATGTTTCTTTCAAAATTCATCAATCTAGATTTGAGAATGTTCACAATAAAATCATCGCAAACTTCATTGATGTTTATCATTGAAGCTGAAAGAGCATTAAAGCAAGTGTTCTTTCCACCTGAAGTATCGGATCTTTCCCTTTTGGGATTGATCCCGGACCGTCACCAATAGCCCGTTGTGTTGCTCCAGTGTGACGTTAATTAAAATATCTACCTACTTACCACCTGAAGTATTACGTTGGGGAATCTTTGATATTACAGTATTATAGTGTTACACACTAGACGACTATATTCCACCAGGTGAGACTCAGTGTTTGTCCTTGAGAGGTTTTACCGGTTTAATCATCTCCCTTGAGGGTTGATCAGTTTCTTAAAAGCAAAGAATCATTGCTGGCTTTTCTTGTTGGACATCTCATGGTTATTTGGGAAATGTGCTTATGTTGTTATAACGTCTCGGCTGCAGGTCTGGATATGGATAATTTTACATACATTAACTAAGGCATAGTGCATTGGTGTTCCCTCTATCCCATAGGAACATTGATCGATCTAACATAATCCAAATTTCTGGAGATAACTGAGGAATGGGCCATGGCCGTTACATACTGTAACATCTATCACTGATTCGTATATCCGTCTAACTAGATGAATACAGTGGAAGGCCATATAATAGTTCATTCATTATTTAGAATTTCTATTGGAAATCGTATTCGTTAAGCCAAGTGACGTCACATGCGGAATACGTACAGGACACACGTTTCGCCACGAAACACTATCGACACCTTGACAGAGAAAGCGTTTTGCAGGGGTTGGTTAAAATCATTTAAACACTGAAAACATTTTATTCTCTATTAATAAGGAATTTGGCTAGTTTCCATTCAATACAGCTTCTAATCGTCTTGGAGTAATCGCTCTGGAACTATTCTACTTAAAAGAACCAAAATTTTCGAAATCGCATTCCCCATATTTAAGGTTCGCTTGGTTCGAAGTTTCAATCATGTCAAAGTGCTGATCTAAAAATAGAGTTTACGATAAAGATAAATCTTTGTAGATTCATATCCTGGATTAGTACCTGGTTATAAAATATATTTGGATATTAATGCAAATTTAGTGGTACTAGATTATGGTATCCTAAGCAAGGATTTCATTCCGTAGGTAGGTACCTGAATTTACGCCGCACTGGAGCAACAGAATGTGCTATTTGCGACTGTCTGGGATCAATTCCAAAGGGAAAGATCCAAGGAGAGCACCTCGTCATTTTGAATCACGGTCAGATGACCAGGTAAACACCTGAGCTGTTACCCCACTCTCCAAACTTCCACACCAAGACAACGTGAGATTTCATTTCGGAAGGGACCCAAAGTTAGAAATGCAAGTGCAATGCCAATTAAAAATCTTGACTTATAAGAGTTAAAAAGAAAATTCACTAGTCTGGTATTCATATTTCGTTGCTAGATTAAAGGCTCAATTACATTTGTACGTTAATCGGAATCCGCTATCCGTATCTGAATTCGTCGAAAAATTAAACGACCTTAACGGATGTATTGAACCTGTAAATTATTTCCATTCTATTCGCGCATTGGTTTGATGGATCCAGATACGTATATCAGATTCGAATTTACTGTACAGTGTAAATGATACTTAATTTTAAAGAGAATGCGGGGGCAAGGAAAAAAAGTGACGCGCTTTAGTCTATTGATTTAGTCTATTGTACAGACATTTTTAAATGCTATAATACGGGTACAGACATTTTTAAATGGATGCGCTCGCCAAATTTCATGGGAATTAAATAAATATTCAAATCATGTGTCTTCGAAATTCGCTTTACATTTCCCTGTCACTTTTAAAGCGTTGATACGATGTATAGGCAGTTCAAGGATCTCCCCAAACGGTAATAAACTATATTTAATTTCCAGTTTTTACTCTATCTTTAAGGTTTGTTGGGCTCCGGTAGTTAGGTTGGAAGAATAGCGGTTGGTAGTTAGTTGAATTAACATCGCACTGAGCAACACAACGGGCTATTTGGAAGAATCGTGTATTAGCAACCCGAGGGTTGCGAGTTTGAAAGTAGATCCAATCAGACCGTCCTGTATATGGGGGGGCTGGTTCATAAGCCTCAAAAGTCCTCACGTTGGCGTGGTGTTGTAGTTTTGAGAGTGGGGTGCCAGCTCAGGTATTGATCTCATCATCTGACCGTGGATCAAAATTACGAGGTGTTATCCTCGGCTCTTTGATTGATCCCGGGCTGTCGCCAATAGCCCGTTGTATTGCACCAGTATCTAAATAATCACTTCGTTTAATATACGTGACGTTACTCATTTTGCATTTACCATGTTGGTTTCGCTTAACTCCAAGGAACACGATGAAGACATTCTACCAATTTCATGATGTCCCCGAAACAACGAACAAAAACAACTGTCCCTTCCGAAGTGTTCCGAATAACCAAGAACTGATTTATTCAGCTCTTCTATTCTCATTTCATTTATTTTTTGAAATCGGTGCTCAAGTCTTACTGTGTCACCCCAAGTGTCAAATTACAAACTCACTTAATTGAATAGACACTTGATATCTTTCGTAAAAACCAGGTCCTCCTCTAAAGCATTTAATAGAAAAGAGGAAGGTTCTTCAATTAACTTCCTCTCGTTCAATGGTATGCTATCTTCTTTTAATCTCTTACTTTTTCTTCTCATTCTCTGAATCAAAGTGTTGATCCTAACAAGGTTCACGGAAAATCCCGACTAATAAGATTAGCCGAATTTCTCCTGTCCCTCTTCTAAGAATATATTTAATTTGCCAAGATTTCGCACAATAGCTGTGAGGCTTAGTTGGGAACGTAATTAGGCTTATTGCACTCGAATCCAAATTGGTGCTTAACTCTACAGAACGAGATTTAAGGTTTAACTAATATTCGTCAAGTTTTAATCCGTATCTTCCTTCTTACTTAAACCGTTTCCAAAGAGGCGGAATTAGTATTGGTAGTTAGAAATGTAATTGATATTGGAAAATGCTACTGCCAAGTTATAGTAACTCTACTCTGGGTAAATTGTATCTCAAGTAAGACATTCCTGAAGAGAGTAATTTAGCATTTTGCTGAAAGTAAATGTAGTGTACGTTGAATGACACAGAACGTATCTCGACCAAAAGAACTAGAAAGGCTTTTCGGACATTTTTTGAACGATTTTAATGGACTGAAGCTCAATTGTTTACATGAAATTTTTGTGTTTTAAATGTTCCATTTGATAGCCCTTATTGTTAACTATCTTTCTACACCTTAATTTCCATGATAATAATGACTTGTAGTATCGACAGTGGTATTTTGTCCCATTCTTTGCTCCACAGTTTTCCAGTCCTTGAATGGTTTTCGGCCGACGTTTCGATAATGCTCTTTTTAAAAGTCCAAAAGCACAAAAGTCCATGGGTGAAACATCTGGAGATTTAGCAGGTAAAGGGTATTGACTTGATACCAGTTTCTTGTTCCATTTTTTCCAAGAATTCAATAGTCGATTTAGATGTGTGGCTGCTTGATTTACCCTGATACAGTTCTACTGATTGTTGGCTAGTAGGTAAAGATATGGTATTTCTTTTTTGAATATTGGGGATAAAATAGGGTCTTGATAATATGTGGGAGTTGATTTTTACACATTTCCCCCCTCTTTTTACTTTTAATTTTCCATTATATGCAAAACCGGCAACAATCATAAATCTCTTAGAGAAGGTTCTCACGTTCACTTTGCTATAGTCCTTTGACTTGGCGGATTCTCTTTTAAAATAAAGATCTTACCTTACAAATATTCTCAGTTCTTTTCTTTTTTGGATACTTTTTAGAAGTATTTTTCCACTTTTACGTTTTTTCCTTTCTCATTAATAATATTACTTATCGTACCTTTAGATATCGAAAAACCAAGACTTTTACAGCGTTTTTGAATAATTGAATAAGCATAATTCTCTTCGGAAAGAGAGGAAACATAGCCTTCCATCCATAGCTTATTTAAAAGCGCCATTTTGAAAGTAAACAAAACTCTGAGTTAGCCGACGATAAGTTATACTTTAACTATTTAACTGCTGTGAAAATAAAATTCTTTCGTAGGGTACAATTTTTTTACAGCTCATCAAAATCATTCAAAAAATGTCCGAACAGCCTCTGTACATCATTAAGACTCGTTGCTTTGCTTCATGCATGATACTTTAATTAGCCATCCAAGTGGTTTCGACGAGATATCTTGCTTGTTTGCACTATTGACGAGATATCTAGTCAGCATCAAGATATTGCCGATTTTGTTATGATGGCGAGATTAGGAGATCTTGTCAGTTTTCTTATAATGACAAGATATCTTGTCCATCAAGATCTGGTACGTTTTGGTAATGACGAGATAAGGGGGGGGGTTAACAAAACAGACAATAGGAATCAAAAAGAGGGTATACTTGATGGGGATACCCTCTGTGTGTACCTCGATCTAGATCTTTCTTTTCGAGAGCCCGTAATACCATGGTGAGATCTCTGGCGATATCGCACTATTGTCGTGTAGTGGTTAGCACTTGTAAAATAATCAACTCCTTTTCTTGATATTCATTTATTGGTGGGGTCCAGTTTAAAAACAAATCGGCTTTACCTTGGGGATCCGGATACCTGAATATGGTGAGAGGCCGGGGCAGGCCGGATAAGGAGAGGAGACGACTCGCCGGGATTCTGTTGGACTTCTATCAGACTGTCTCGGCATGGACGCTGGCTCGCGTCCGGAGTTTTCGTTTTTGTCCCCCGAGTCTTATTCTTGCGACCTCACCGATTTGCAGTCCTTCGCACTCTCTGCCTCTCCTCCTCTCTTCCGCTCTGGCAAGTCATTCAGGGGAACAGCACCCCCATTCGCCACCCCCTTTCGCCTCGACTCTCACCATCCAGCGGACATCCCCAAGTTCGGCTCATACATCGAAGATCATAACATAACATAAATATCCCCCTCCTACGAAGAAAAATTTCACAGAAATTTTTTTTTTCTTCACATCAATATAACAGTTTGAATGATCATGAAAGATATCCAGCCTTGAATTAAAAAAAGTCAATTTCTTATGTATTTAACTCGCTTAGGTTGCTCTGCCCAATTTCACATTAAATCACAAATCATATTTGTTACATAAAATAACTAAAATGCATTCAATTTTAATCTTCTGAATTACCTACTGGACGTATATTAAAACATTGGATACCACAGAATAACATTTATACGATATCATTTAAATATACAAGAATTGTACATATATACAAACATCAAATACCACCGAACTACATTAAAAATACAATATAATAGAAATGTACTCTATATTTTTAATCGCATGAATTGTATGAAAAAAAAAAACGTCACAAATTCTATCTCTCTTAATCCCTAATCACAAATCCGCGCCTCCTGGGACGGAGATTATATTGTACACTCCTGGTATTCTGCTGGGCAGGCAGAGAACTTTGAGCGCTTTCTAAAGCAGTAAACTGACCGTTATCTCTTGGAGGGATCTTTTGATCTGGAAGAAACCACCCCTTTACCCCTGCTCGTCCTCTAAAAGTTTCTTCCCCCAACGAGAAGTTGTCAGGACAAACTGGCCCATCGGTTTCACTATCAGCAGGTTTAAACGAGGGTGATAAACCGATTTCATATTCGGGAAAACTTTTTCTTTCAACCATTTTTGTGAGTCTATCAACATGTACAGATTGATTCTTTCCTGGGCTGTCAACAGGGCATATCTGGAAATTCACGGGGGTTAACTTCTTTAAGACCCTGTACGGACCTTTATTTGGTTTAGATAATTTTTTTGATAATCCTTGTTTTATTGAAGGATCATATAGAAAAACAAAATCTCCCACTTGTATATCTTTGTTTACCGCTATTCTATTTCTATTCCTCTCCTGACTTTCAGCTGCGGCTAATAAATTCTTTCTTACTTTAGAAAATACAGTATTTAGACGACCCAATAGCGAGATAGTGTAATCTTCTGGTTCCGAATAGGATCGAGGAGGAGGATTCAACAGAAATTGATAGGGGAGCCTGAACTCACGCCCATAAGTCAGAAATGCTGGAGTTTCCATAGTGCTTGAGTGGACAGTAGTTCTGTAAGCCAAAAGAGCAAATTCTAGACATCTATCCCAGTCGTTATGATTCTCATTCACTACATGAGAAAGGGCATTTGCTAACGTTGAATGCCAACGTTCTAAGACACCATCGGACTGCGGGTGAAAAGCTGTAGTCGTATGTTTTTGAATACCCAACATTTCGTAAAGTTTAACTATAACCTCGCTAATAAAATTGGACCCTCTGTCGGACACTAAATGTTCTGGGCAACCAAATCGGGCTACAAACTGCAATAACACCCTTGATATGTCCTCACTTTTGATGGATCTCACTGGATATGCTTCGCCCCATCGTGTGAAGTAATCGGTCATAGTTACAATATATCTATTGCCATCCATTGAAATCGGAAAAGGTCCCAAAACATCTATTGCCACTCTCTGATAGGGGAATTCCGGAATTGGCATTCTTTGCAAAGGAGCCAGCTTTTTTGGCTTATGTGCTCGCTTCTGCAAACATTTTGTGCAAGATTGAATCCAATTCCGTACATCTGAGAATATTCCAGGCCAATAATAATTTCTTTTGATTCGGATTAACGTCTTTTGTAAACCCTGGTGACACGCCATTGGGGAATCATGCGATTGTCGAAGTATTTCTGGCACCATAATCGCAGGAACTACCAATTTTGCAACGTTCTCTCTATCCCAATTTCTCGGTACTTTATATTTGCATTTCAAAACTTCATTTTGCACAAAAAAACTCAAAAATTGAGGCTTAACTTCCCTGTTACTACGTAATAATTTTCTAATGCTTTGACATTTAGAATCCCTTTCTTGATGTTTTATAATATCGTCCTGTAAGCAACTTAACAAGGATACTTCAGTGCGCGTTTTATTCCTTCTTTCTCCCATCAGCAATTGGTGATCATGACCAATATTAGTATTATCGGGTGGGTAAGCAACTCCTCTTGACAAAAAATCTGCCACCTTGTTGCATTTTCCTGCTATGAATTTAATATCGAAGTCAAAATGCGAAAGAGCCATAATCCACCTAGCTATGCGGTTCATTGGATCACGCAGCTTCAGAACATGAGTTAACGCGGCGTGATCAGAGAAAATTTGAAATTTTCTTCCAATTAAGTAATGTTTGAAGTAACCAGTGGCAAAGACTATGGCCAAAACTTCACGCTCAGTGGTTGAATACCTGGTTTCAGCGTCTTTAAGTTTCCTGCTGGCATAAGCCACAGGCCTAGGAAAGCCCTTTTCATCCAATTGAGCCAAAACACATCCCAGCGCTTCTTGTGAAGCATCAGTATATAAATAAAAATCCTTACTCATATCTGGCAATGAAAGACATGGGAATTTAGTTAGGCTCGACTTTAAATCTTCAAATTCTCTTTGAGCTTCCGTACCCCAACAAAACTTTTCCTTTTCCCTTGTAAGCTTCGTTAAATTTAAAGAGCGCTGAGTAAAATCAGGGATGAATTTTCTGTAATAATTAATGCACCCCAAAAACCGGCGTACGTCCTTTCTACTCTGAGGTATCCTAGCATTTTCTATAGCTTCAACATTTTTTGGGTCAGGTTTAACCTCTCCTTTTTCAATTAAAAAACCTAAGTACCGTATCGCTTGCTTCAGGAACACACATTTTGAAGGTTTTAGTTTTAAGTTAAATATTCTCAAACGGTTGAAAACCAACTGAAGTTTGTTCCAGTGAGATTCAACATCTCTTGAGGATATTATAATATCATCAATATAGCAAGAAATATTCAAAGGCTGCAAACCGGATAATACGATCGACATTAATCTTTGGAAAGAAGGAGCACTGGTTGACAAACCAAAGGGTGTCCTGGTGAATTCGAAAAGGCCTCTGTGAGTAATGATAGCAGTTTTGTGAATGTCTTCAGGATGGATGGTTTGTTGAAAGAAACCGCTTGTTAAATCCAAGCTTGAAAAGTATTCAGCCCCAGCCAAAGAATCAATAGCTTCATTAATGTTGGGTATTGGGTATGAATCGGGTATAACTTTAGCATTTAACGCTCTAAAATCTGTCACAAATCTAAATTCTCCAGATGCTTTCCTTATCAGAAGAACGGGAGCAGCAAAAGGGGAGGATGATTCCTGCAAAATCCCCGCTTCCAATAGCACGTTTATTTGCTTATCCATTTCATCTCGGAGATTATATGGAACGCGATAGGCCTTTTTTCTAACTGGTACCTGGTCTGATAGATTGATCCTATGTGGAAGGGCACTACATCCTCCCAGATCCAATACCGATTTGGCAAAAACATCCTTATTTTCCCTCAAAAAATTAATTAATTTTTGCTTAATGCTGTCTTCAATGTGATCAAAATTAAAGTTTGCTTCCCACTCTAAATCAGCTTCATCACAAGCTCCCCAATTTGTATTGACCAAGTCTTCCTGCAAATAATTTATCTCTTCCACGGACGCATTTTGTAGGGGCTCAAGGTGTACCAACTTCAGTCCTTTATTTAACTTTAAACTTTGGTTAGAAGTGTTTAAAATCATGATCGGAATATTGGTTTTGCTATTATTCCAATGAATAGTACGACAAATGGCAATATTTTTAAGTTTTGCCGATTCGGCCAAAAACATTTCAGACACTATCTCTCCCCTTACATTAGCATGTACAACTTTCTGGCTAAAAGGAGGAATCGTTTCTTTTCTATTCAGATACGCGAAAGGTCTGGAAAAGGAATTACGAATTCTCATCCGATCATCTTGTTCAGCGGGTGTTAAGTTATGGACCGATGAGCAGTTATTCGAACTCCTCTTCGTTTCATTTATACATGGGTCAACCGACCATTTAATTAAAAAATTTTCACCACAAACTGTTTTAGTCTGAAAGTTTAGATTGCAATTTTGATTTAATAGGAAAGAATTTCCTAAAATTACCTGAAAATTCGGTGAAATATTCTCCTTGGTTATGAAAAATTCCTCTTTAAATTCGTGGCCTTTAATGTTTACAGTTAAATATGTTTTGTGCTTAATATTCAAATCGGAATCTCTAATTGTGCGCAAAGAAACGTTACAATTTTCCTCCAAATTCCAACCCTTCGGTATCGCACTCCTGTGAATTAGATTGAGAGATGCCCCCGAATCCAACAATGCTCTTACACTATTACCCCCTATAATGCATTGGATGATTGGCAGATCTGTTGCCCTTTCCTCCATCGCATAGTTTCTTTCCACCTGCACATTGGGTTCAATCGGATCAACTACAGGTATGTTGATCGGACCCTCTTTTAGTTTAAAGACCCCCTATAATTTCTTGTGTAAAAAGAATTTCCTTCACTAGTTTCTCCTCTTGGTTGTCTCTGATTTGGTCGCATGTTATTACTGTTTTGCTTCCTAGGTCTCTCTCTGCAAAATCGCGCTATGTGTCCCCTTCTTCCGCAATTAAAACATTCGATATCTGTCTGATTGTTCCGTCTTCCCAATTGAAACCCATGAGGGGCATGCTCGGTGTTCATGAATTCAATTCGCTCGGTTAACTTTTGAATTTGCTCTGCAAGTTTTGAGCAGGTGTCGGTCACAGATTTGTTTGCAAGCCTTAATTCATCTAATTCAGCGTCCCGCCTTACCACAGCAAACATTTGTGCCTGTTCCAAAATTTGATCATCCCCCTTACAATCCCTCCAAGCCCGCTCCTCGGCTAAAGCAAACTGCTTAATTTCCTCTATTGTGGAGGGATTCCTGGCAACAACGCCCCTCCTGATTTGAGGATATAAGTTTGACAATAGGACGGCTTTCAACATTTTTTTTCTATAGGCCTCCTCCATCTCATTTGAAAGTTCCCCAGAACAACAAGCTCTGTATGACAATGCAGAGGCCTTCGTGAAAAATTCGGCTACAGTCATGTCCGAGGGTTGACGAAATTCCAACAATTCTCGAACGGAACTGGAGGTATCGGTTTTTATTTCGAACCGCTCCAGCAATGCATCTTTTAACTCCTTAAACCCCCCGATGCTGTGACGGATGTCCCTAAAATACGACGCAGCTTCTCCCCCTAACTTGCACTTGCAGGCAAAGTACAACTCGTCCCGAGTCCAATTCGCAAATTTAGCTACCTCCTCGATCCTTTCGAAAAATTCTAGCACATCATATGATCCTCTTTGCCCCGTGAAAGTGGGTATTAACCCCAGACTCTCGGGGGAAAAACTGTAAGGGAAAAAGGTCCCCCTCGCGCCAACCTCCGATCGCAATTGCGGCAACCCCGTAGCGTTGGTTGCAATTCCCTCAGGCACACCATTTTGAGGACTTGCCATTTTTCCTTTTTTTTTTTATTATAAGATGCTCTTGTGTGTGCTTCTTTTAAACAAACAATTTATAAATAGCCTAATAACATTCACTTGTATAACATAGATACCCTTTATCATCTCACATAAGAATACCACTTCAACAAATTTATAATACCAATCATAAGCAAGCATGCATAATAAAAGCAATCTAAAAGGGAGCAAAGCTTCCGAATAATACACACATAAATCACAAGCTAATTTAGGGAAGCAATATTAATGCTACACAAGAAATACACATATCAATTAATAAACTAATTCACGCAAGTAATATAAATACACAAAAAAAGGCTGGACACCCACTTAATCTGATCATTCGGCATTTAAATCCTTATTAAATTAATAAAATCTCTGAGATCGCAAGTTATGTCCATGAAGACTTAAGACTTTCACTCAGCAAAAGCCGATCCTGGTCACGGCACCATTTGTCGTGTAGTGGTTAGCACTTGTAAAATAATCAACTCCTTTTCTTGATATTCATTTATTGGTGGGGTCCAGTTTAAAAACAAATCGGCTTTACCTTGGGGATCCGGATACCTGAATATGGTGAGAGGCCGGGGAAGGCCGGATAAGGAGAGGAGACGACTCGCCGGGATTCTGTTGGACTTCTATCAGACTGTCTCGGCATGGACGCTGGCTCGCGTCCGGAGTTTTCGTTTTTGTCCCCCGAGTCTTATTCTTGCGACCTCACCGATTTGCAGTCCTTCGCACTCTCTGCCTCTCCTCCTCTCTTCCGCTCTGGCAAGTCATTCAGGGGAACAGCACCCCCATTCGCCACCCCCTTTCGCCTCGACTCTCACCATCCAGCGGACATCCCCAAGTTCGGCTCATACATCGAAGATCATAACATAACACTATAGATATGTATTTTATTTTTATTTTTCGAATGAACGGGCCACCAGACTGCTTTCCAGGGAAACGTAATGTCTGTGTACCACGAGAACTGCTGCAGACACAATGCCTTGGTACTATGGTCACTATAGAAACAGGGATGGTACATTTTGGGTGGGGATGAGTTGATGAGGTTTTGGTGATGGGCAGAATTACTCAGTCGTCACCTGACCGAGGTTCAAAAGCGGTGTTGTCCTCGGGTCTTTCCCTTGGGGATTGTCACCGATAGACCGTCACCGATAGACCAATGTGCTGCTCCAGTGTGACGTAAATTCAACTACCTGCCTACCTATATGGCGCAGTGCTGAAATCGTATTACTGAAACAAGCCAAGTGACGTCACAAGCCGAAACGCCACAAAACACTACATCCACCTACATTTAGATTGCCAAAAAGCCTTTCATAACATCAGAGGGTTGGTTTGTTTTGGAGTTTTATGGCGCAAGGGCCGTATTTGGCCATGCTGCGCCATACAGGATATACAATATTAAGTAACAGACAGACACACAATGAAAGCTTTACTGACATAGAAGAGAGAAATGCACCTGACAGAAATCGAACATAAGAAGGAAACATGCTGATTTTAAAATCAGGGTATGCCGATTTAAATCAGCTTGGATTTAAATCACGATTTTTATTATCATGATTTAAATCAAGTGATTTTTACTAAAAAATCATTGATTTAAATCAAAGTTTTAAATTTCATTATCCTTTCTGTTGTGACGAAGCATCTTACACTCCTTTTCCCGGAGGTGTTCCTCTCCCCTTTTCAGACTATGGAGGCGCCGATCAGCCCAGCAGCCATGGTTCGGTGCCGGGGCACAAAAGGTGAATGGGAACCGAAGCCCCTTCATCTCTGCCGACGCTCCCAGGGTTTTGAAGGAATTCGGGGACAGTTCGTCTCGGCGGCGCCCGAACATTCTGGAACTCATGAGAAAAAAAAAAGAAAAATCCACCAGGAGGAGAACTTTGACCAATGGGGGACGAGAGGACGTCCCCCACCGCCTTTTTCCGACCCGAGTCCGGGGAGGATGAAGGCAGACGACGCTAGAACTTCAACGGTGTTGGGAGTGTCTCTCAGAGGTCCCAGAAAGGGTACCGCCTTTAAGTCCCGTTGCGGGCAAATTTGTTTTCTGTACTGTACATATTTCATGTAACTGGAGATATTTCTTTGTTATTAAATAATCCAGAAAGCAGTACAACCATTAGTACTCATTTATACGATTTCCCACCACATAGCGTGAAGACGCTACAGCTATTAATTATATTTCTATTGGTGGCAGCTTATCGGATGCGGATTTTCGTTAAATCAAATCTGCGGACCCGTTCGTCGTTACTGTACTGAACTCTATAGTCAACTACAGCGTAAGCCGCGTCCCAGACGTTTGAAGAAGAGCAGTCGACTTCAGCGTGAGCCGGGCGTTTAACTCTTCAAAGGAGCCGATCCAGATCTCTGAAATCAGCGAGTCAACTTCAGCGTGAGCCGGGCGCTAAACTCTTCAAAGGAGCCGATCCAGATCTTTGAAATCAACGAGTCAACTTCAGCGTGAGCCGGGCGCTAAACTCTTCAAAGGAGCTGTTCCAGACCTCTGAAATCAGCGAGTCAACTTCAGCGTGAGCCGGGCACTAAACTCTTCAAAGGAGCTGTTCCAGACCTCTGAAATCAGAGTCAACTACAGCGTGTGCCGCGTCCAGACGTTTGAAGGAGCGCAGTCAACTCCAGCGGTGAGCCGAGCGACGGAGTGGAATCTTGGACCCGACCCTGCGAGATTGATGACAAGGGAGCCTGATGTTCTGATGTGGGAAAAGGTAGGCCTATTTGGAGATTTTTCTTTTGAGAGGCATAATTCTATGTAGTTTTCCAAATTGTTAGCGAGAGAGTTTATATTCAGTGAAAGTAGGGTAAAACTTTAGTGTTTAATTTAATTTAATGGCATTAGCAATGGTGTTTTCAGTGTATTTTGTTAAAGTTAAATTTACTTCAGAGTGATACCTAGTGTGGGAATTTGTACATCTAAGAAAATAAGGTTTATTATTGTGCATTGTGTGATTAGTAGATGATAAGAACTCAGTTTTGAAATCTAGTTGACAACTTTTCTTCGGAGTAGAGAATTTATTTTTGATCTAGTAAGAAATTGTAGAAGTTTAGTGTGTATCAGTGAGAGTACCCTTTAGGTAATATTAATTCATTTAGGGTAAAATATGGCTTATTTAAAAAAGCAGAAAAAGCAGGTCTTATTATTATTAGCGGCAGAATTTGAAGTTAGCGTATCTAGCTCAGATGTTGTTAAAAATATCATTCGGTCCATATTGAGTGCACCGGATTATGATGAGGAGACCGGAATAGCTTTTGTGGATAGGATTTTGGATGAATTAGAACAAGAACGTCTTGATAAAGTAGCAGAACAAGAACGTCTTGATAGTTTAGCAGAGCGCGCGCATGAGTTGGAGAAATTAAAAATTAAGGCTTCATTTGGGAACGCAAGTTTGGCGTCAACTACTACGCCAGCTGAGGAAATTGTTAGGCGCGTAAATTTAAAGGACTTAGTGCCTAAATTTGATCCCAAGGTGTTGGACATCGCCCTATTTTTCATGATTTTTGAGCGGCAAGCGAACAAAGAAAGTGTGCCAGAAAACAAGTGGGTGTCCCAATTAATTCCTTTATTGCCTGCGGATGTTTCTGAAATTATAGTTAAAATACCAAGGGAATGGAATGATGATTATTATCATGTTAAAAAGGTGTTATTAAAGAGATTTAGACTCAGCTCCGGAGACCTGAGAATTAAATTCGAAGAACATGGAAGAAAGGTTGGGGCGTCATGGTCAGATCTTGAGTTTGAATTAAAAGGGTATTTAGACAATTGGCTGGAGTCAGTTGAGGTGACTGATTTTGATTCACTTAAGGAGTTAATGCTGGTAGAGCAACTTAAAAGGAGAGCGTCACCCGCAGCCCGAGACCATTATCTAGATCAATGGGAAGAATTCA
This sequence comes from Meta bourneti, assembly GCA_933210815.1. Taxonomy (NCBI): domain Eukaryota; kingdom Metazoa; phylum Arthropoda; class Arachnida; order Araneae; family Tetragnathidae; genus Meta; species Meta bourneti. Next base: position 77,377,501 of record OW119928.1, read on the forward strand.
AAAAGGCGTCGGATTTGGCGGTTAAACTTGACCATTACGAGAGCGTCCGGCGTAATTATAAAATGAAGGAAGTCAGAACGTGGGAAAAACGTCACTTTGGTAAAGAAAGGAATGACTATGCCTCCGTGAAGGACAGGCGCGAGTTTAAAAACGGGGAAGGAAAGCCCAGGGAGAAAGAGCGAGGAAAAGGAGATGCTTTAATCACGGAAAATAAGGGTTTTGATAGGAAAAAGCCAGTAGTCTGTTTTTTGTGCAATGAGCCAGGTCACATTAGGCCCCTCTGTCCCCAGTTAGCAAAAAAAAGATTAGAAGGGTTGAATAATCTGAGTGGGTTAAGCGAGAGTTTTAGACCTTTCATCAGCACTATATCTGTAAATGGAATAGAACGAAGTTGTTTGCGTGACAGTGGAAGCGGCATTGATGTATGCGTGAGGAGTTGGATTGATCCAGAGGATTTTACGGGTGAAGTAATTTGGTTACGCCAACCTTTAGACCCCGAATGCAAGTGTCTGCCGTTAGCGAGAGTTGAGCTAGAAGGGGATTTCGGGAAAGTTGTAACGAAGGTCGCCGTGAAATCGGATGCTTTGGATCAGGGTTACTACTTATTAGGGAACAAAACTGCCCAACTTTTAGAAGATAATAGGAAAAACCCAACCCCTATTAATGCCATTACGCGAAGTAGGGCGAGGGAAGAGCAGCGAGCTCAAGTAGTCGAAGGCGCAAATGAAACGAGAGCTTCCATTCATAATTCGTCACAGAGCCCTGAGGAGGAAGAACTACCCTTTCCCCCGGAGTTGTCCATGCAGGAGAATAATAGTTTGGCTGGAGTATCGTCCCGGGAGTTCGAATCGGCACAGAGGAACTGTGATTCTTTGAAATCGTGTTGGGAACTTTCCGAGAAAGGGGAGGAATTCCAGGTATTGAAGGGAAAATTAACGCGTGTGGTGGAGTCGAAGCGGGGAGAAAAAAGAGTACAGTTATGCATTCCCTTAAAGTATCGGGAGAAAATTATGGCATTGTGCCACGAGGATGTAGCTGGTCATTTGGGGGCGACCAAAACGAAGGATAGGGTTTTAAGGCAATTTTACTGGCCCCGGTGTTACCCCGAGTTAGAGTCCTGGGAAAAAAATTGTCACGAATGCCAGAAAGTCGGCAAAAACAACGATAAGAGAAAGGCCCCTATGAAGCTGGTTCCCGTTATTTCGGAGATTTTCTCCAAAATAAATATTGACGCGGTGGGTCCCCTTCCAGAGAGCACAAAACAAAATAAATACATAATCACAGCGATTTGTTTAGCCTCTAAATATCCCGAAGCTATTCCCGTTCCGGATATTACGTCGGCGAATGTAATTAACGCTCTAATTATGGTTTTTTCACGCATGGGATTTCCTAAAGAAGTCCAAAGCGACTTGGGAAGGTCCTTCACCAGTGTTCTATCATCAGAGTTTTTTAAAAGATTCGGGATTCATGTGACTCACAGTTCAGTGTGCCATCCCCAAAGCAACCCTGTTGAGAGATTTCATTCCTCGGTTAAGATGGTTCTCAAAGTGTTGTGTTTGGAGACGGGAGAGGACTGGGAGCATAATTTGCCAGCGGCTTTGTTTGCTCTTCGAACTGTTACTCACGAAAGTACGGGGTTTAGCCCGGCAGAATTAGTGCACGGACGGAATCTTCGTACCCCCCAGACTTTGATTTTTGAAAATTGGTTAGAGCCGGATAACTCGGATCCAAATGTAGTCGAATATATTTTGGGAATAACCAATAGGCTAAAAAAATGGATGGAGCTTGCGGCCGAACAAATGACCGACAAGCAGAGCAAACGAAAATTGTGGTATGACAGGAATGCCGTATCGCGGGTTTTTAGGGTTGGAGATCAGGTGCTGGTATTGTCCACGTCGAAGTTAAACAAGATGGCAGTGAACTGGATAGGGCCAGGGACTGTGACCAGTAAAATCTCCGATACAAATTATCTGGTGGACCTCCCAGAGAAAAGGGATAAATCCACAATATACCATGTGAACCTCATTAAGCCCTATTTCAAGCGACCCGAATGTGTTAATTTGATAATGGACGAGGAGAGTGAAGAGGTGGAGCAGGAGGCAGAAATACCTTACCCCTTACCCGATCCTACCCAATTTGATCTCCAGGAGATGATAAGAGAGAGCGCTTTGGTGGAAAGGTTAACGGTGGAACAGATAGGGAGTTTTGGGTGCATGTTGCGAAATCATAGCAAGGTATTCTCCTCGGACCCGGGTTCTACGCCCCTGTTAGAGATGGATATCGAGCTTACCAGTAGTGAGCCCGTTAGAGCTAGGCCCTACCGCATGTCTCCTAGACAAACAGAAATTTTGAGGGAGGAGATTACAAGACTCTTGGATTTAGGGGTGATAGAAGTGGGGCAGTCCGATTACGCATCGCCCATGATTCTGGTAGAAAGTCAGGGAAAACCACCACGTCCTTGTGTGGACTACCGGCGATTGAATGCCATTACCAGAATCCAGTCGTTTCCTCTCCCCAACATAGAAGAGGTAGTAGAGCGGGTTAGTGCCGCACCTTATATAACGGTGATGGATTTAACGAAAGGTTACTTTCAAATTCCTTTGAAAAAAAGTGCGCAGAGGTACGCCGCTTTTGTGACGCCATTTGGAGCGTTTATTCCCAAAAAGATGATGTTTGGGCTGGTGAACGCTCCCTTTTATTTTTGCAAGCTAATGGCTCAGGTTTTGGGAGGTTTGGAGAGAATTGCATCTCCTTATATTGATGACATTGCAATTTATTCAAAAACATTCGAAGATCACGTTAAGGATGTGAGTTCGGTATTGGATAGGTTGTTAGAGGCACGGCTTACTGTAAAGCCTTCTAAGTGCAAATTTGCGCAAGACCATGTTAGGTTTTTGGGTCACGAAGTGGGAAGTGGCAAACGCTCCCCTAGTGAAGCAAAAATTAGGGCCATTCATGAATTCCCCAGCCCAACAACGAAGACGCAAATTAGGTCGTTTTTAGGGTTGAGTGGCTATTATGCCAAGTACGTCCAAAATTACAGCGTCATCGCGGTCCCCTTAACAAATGCATTGAAAGGGAAAAACCGGAAAGAGAAGGTAGATTGGAATGAGGAGTGTCAGGCGGCTTTCGAGGCACTGAAGAATGCTTTAGTAACCAAGCCCGTCTTGTATGCTCCGGATTATTCGAGAGAGTTCACGATGCAAACGGATGCCAGCGATTCCGGTGTGGGTGTTGTTTTGTCCCAAAAGATCGAGGAGGATGAGCACCCCATAATTTATCTCAGTAAGAAGTTTTCGAGAGCAGAGCGAAACTACGCAGTGGTCGAACGCGAGCTCGCAGCCATCGTATATGGCGTAAGGAAACTCCACTACTATCTGGACGGTCAACTTTTTGTTATAGAGACGGACCACGACCCCCTGACCTTCCTGAATAAAATGATTGGGACGAATGGTCGTTTAACTCGATGGGCCCTGTTTCTACAACAGTACCGATCTGAGGTAAGACATAAGCCGGGGAGCAAAAATGGCAACGCGGATGGTCTCAGTAGAGCTGGAAATCAGAAAATTTAGGAAGGTGTCCAAAACCAAGACATCATCAATTTTATTTTTACTTGTATTTTTAGGTGTTATTTTCGTTAATTATGTAATGTAAATATTTGTTAGTTGGTATGTAAAGATTTGTCACTAGATCGCACAACTGAGATTTAGTTTCGGAACCCAAATTTGTATTTCCGAAGCATGTTATTTTGGTTAAAACTCAATGTTTAGTATGAGTTGAGGATTCCGGGGATTCGGGTGAATGCCTCTCAGGGGACTATCTTAAGATGGGCTTACTTTCAGGTTTAGCCGAGGTTTCCAGGTTACCTTGGAAACTTCGTCTTTATGGGGGGAGGAGTTGTGACGGAAGCATCTTACACTCCTTTTCCCGGAGGTGTTCCTCTCCCCTTTTCAGACTATGGAGGCGCCGATCAGCCCAGCAGCCATGGTTCGGTGCCGGGGCACAAAAGGTGAATGGGAACCGAAGCCCCTTCATCTCTGCCGACGCTCCCAGGGTTTTGAAGGAATTCGGGGACAGTTCGTCTCGGCGGCGCCCGAACATTCTGGAACTCATGAGAAAAAAAAAGAAAAATCCACCAGGAGGAGAACTTTGACCAATGGGGGACGAGAGGACGTACCCACCGCCTTTTTCCGACCCGAGTCCGGGGAGGATGAAGGCAGACGACGCTAGAACTTCAACGGTGTTGGGAGTGTCTCTCAGAGGTCCCAGAAAGGGTACCGCCTTTAAGTCCCGTTGCGGGCAAATTTGTTTTCTGTACTGTACATATTTCATGTAACTGGAGATATTTCTTTGTTATTAAATAATCCAGAAAGCAGTACAACCATTAGTACTCATTTATACGATTTCCCACCACATAGCGTGAAGACGCTACAGCTATTAATTATATTTCTATTGGTGGCAGCTTATCGGATGCGGATTTTCGTTAAATCAAATCTGCGGACCCGTTCGTCGTTACTGTACTGAACTCTATAGTCAACTACAGCGTAAGCCGCGTCCCAGACGTTTGAAGAAGAGCAGTCGACTTCAGCGTGAGCCGGGCGTTTAACTCTTCAAAGGAGCCGATCCAGATCTCTGAAATCAGCGAGTCAACTTCAGCGTGAGCCGGGCGCTAAACTCTTCAAAGGAGCCGATCCAGATCTTTGAAATCAACGAGTCAACTTCAGCGTGAGCCGGGCGCTAAACTCTTCAAAGGAGCTGTTCCAGACCTCTGAAATCAGCGAGTCAACTTCAGCGTGAGCCGGGCACTAAACTCTTCAAAGGAGCTGTTCCAGACCTCTGAAATCAGAGTCAACTACAGCGTGTGCCGCGTCCAGACGTTTGAAGGAGCGCAGTCAACTCCAGCGGTGAGCCGAGCGACGGAGTGGAATCTTGGACCCGACCCTGCGAGATTGATGACAAGGGAGCCTGATGTTCTGATGTGGGAAAAGGTAGGCCTATTTGGAGATTTTTCTTTTGAGAGGCATAATTCTATGTAGTTTTCCAAATTGTTAGCGAGAGAGTTTATATTCAGTGAAAGTAGGGTAAAACTTTAGTGTTTAATTTAATTTAATGGCATTAGCAATGGTGTTTTCAGTGTATTTTGTTAAAGTTAAATTTACTTCAGAGTGATACCTAGTGTGGGAATTTGTACATCTAAGAAAATAAGGTTTATTATTGTGCATTGTGTGATTAGTAGATGATAAGAACTCAGTTTTGAAATCTAGTTGACAACTTTTCTTCGGAGTAGAGAATTTATTTTTGATCTAGTAAGAAATTGTAGAAGTTTAGTGTGTATCAGTGAGAGTACCCTTTAGGTAATATTAATTCATTTAGGGTAAAATATGGCTTATTTAAAAAAGCAGAAAAAGCAGGTCTTATTATTATTAGCGGCAGAATTTGAAGTTAGCGTATCTAGCTCAGATGTTGTTAAAAATATCATTCGGTCCATATTGAGTGCACCGGATTATGATGAGGAGACCGGAATAGCTTTTGTGGATAGGATTTTGGATGAATTAGAACAAGAACGTCTTGATAAAGTAGCAGAACAAGAACGTCTTGATAGTTTAGCAGAGCGCGCGCATGAGTTGGAGAAATTAAAAATTAAGGCTTCATTTGGGAACGCAAGTTTGGCGTCAACTACTACGCCAGCTGAGGAAATTGTTAGGCGCGTAAATTTAAAGGACTTAGTGCCTAAATTTGATCCCAAGGTGTTGGACATCGCCCTATTTTTCATGATTTTTGAGCGGCAAGCGAACAAAGAAAGTGTGCCAGAAAACAAGTGGGTGTCCCAATTAATTCCTTTATTGCCTGCGGATGTTTCTGAAATTATAGTTAAAATACCAAGGGAATGGAATGATGATTATTATCATGTTAAAAAGGTGTTATTAAAGAGATTTAGACTCAGCTCCGGAGACCTGAGAATTAAATTCGAAGAACATGGAAGAAAGGTTGGGGCGTCATGGTCAGATCTTGAGTTTGAATTAAAAGGGTATTTAGACAATTGGCTGGAGTCAGTTGAGGTGACTGATTTTGATTCACTTAAGGAGTTAATGCTGGTAGAGCAACTTAAAAGGAGAGCGTCACCCGCAGCCCGAGACCATTATCTAGATCAATGGGAAGAATTCAAAAAGGCGTCGGATTTGGCGGTTAAACTTGACCATTACGAGAGCGTCCGGCGTAATTATAAAATGAAGGAAGTCAGAACGTGGGAAAAACGTCACTTTGGTAAAGAAAGGAATGACTATGCCTCCGTGAAGGACAGGCGCGAGTTTAAAAACGGGGAAGGAAAGCCCAGGGAGAAAGAGCGAGGAAAAGGAGATGCTTTAATCACGGAAAATAAGGGTTTTGATAGGAAAAAGCCAGTAGTCTGTTTTTTGTGCAATGAGCCAGGTCACATTAGGCCCCTCTGTCCCCAGTTAGCAAAAAAAAGATTAGAAGGGTTGAATAATCTGAGTGGGTTAAGCGAGAGTTTTAGACCTTTCATCAGCACTATATCTGTAAATGGAATAGAACGAAGTTGTTTGCGTGACAGTGGAAGCGGCATTGATGTATGCGTGAGGAGTTGGATTGATCCAGAGGATTTTACGGGTGAAGTAATTTGGTTACGCCAACCTTTAGACCCCGAATGCAAGTGTCTGCCGTTAGCGAGAGTTGAGCTAGAAGGGGATTTCGGGAAAGTTGTAACGAAGGTCGCCGTGAAATCGGATGCTTTGGATCAGGGTTACTACTTATTAGGGAACAAAACTGCCCAACTTTTAGAAGATAATAGGAAAAACCCAACCCCTATTAATGCCATTACGCGAAGTAGGGCGAGGGAAGAGCAGCGAGCTCAAGTAGTCGAAGGCGCAAATGAAACGAGAGCTTCCATTCATAATTCGTCACAGAGCCCTGAGGAGGAAGAACTACCCTTTCCCCCGGAGTTGTCCATGCAGGAGAATAATAGTTTGGCTGGAGTATCGTCCCGGGAGTTCGAATCGGCACAGAGGAACTGTGATTCTTTGAAATCGTGTTGGGAACTTTCCGAGAAAGGGGAGGAATTCCAGGTATTGAAGGGAAAATTAACGCGTGTGGTGGAGTCGAAGCGGGGAGAAAAAAGAGTACAGTTATGCATTCCCTTAAAGTATCGGGAGAAAATTATGGCATTGTGCCACGAGGATGTAGCTGGTCATTTGGGGGCGACCAAAACGAAGGATAGGGTTTTAAGGCAATTTTACTGGCCCCGGTGTTACCCCGAGTTAGAGTCCTGGGAAAAAAATTGTCACGAATGCCAGAAAGTCGGCAAAAACAACGATAAGAGAAAGGCCCCTATGAAGCTGGTTCCCGTTATTTCGGAGATTTTCTCCAAAATAAATATTGACGCGGTGGGTCCCCTTCCAGAGAGCACAAAACAAAATAAATACATAATCACAGCGATTTGTTTAGCCTCTAAATATCCCGAAGCTATTCCCGTTCCGGATATTACGTCGGCGAATGTAATTAACGCTCTAATTATGGTTTTTTCACGCATGGGATTTCCTAAAGAAGTCCAAAGCGACTTGGGAAGGTCCTTCACCAGTGTTCTATCATCAGAGTTTTTTAAAAGATTCGGGATTCATGTGACTCACAGTTCAGTGTGCCATCCCCAAAGCAACCCTGTTGAGAGATTTCATTCCTCGGTTAAGATGGTTCTCAAAGTGTTGTGTTTGGAGACGGGAGAGGACTGGGAGCATAATTTGCCAGCGGCTTTGTTTGCTCTTCGAACTGTTACTCACGAAAGTACGGGGTTTAGCCCGGCAGAATTAGTGCACGGACGGAATCTTCGTACCCCCCAGACTTTGATTTTTGAAAATTGGTTAGAGCCGGATAACTCGGATCCAAATGTAGTCGAATATATTTTGGGAATAACCAATAGGCTAAAAAAATGGATGGAGCTTGCGGCCGAACAAATGACCGACAAGCAGAGCAAACGAAAATTGTGGTATGACAGGAATGCCGTATCGCGGGTTTTTAGGGTTGGAGATCAGGTGCTGGTATTGTCCACGTCGAAGTTAAACAAGATGGCAGTGAACTGGATAGGGCCAGGGACTGTGACCAGTAAAATCTCCGATACAAATTATCTGGTGGACCTCCCAGAGAAAAGGGATAAATCCACAATATACCATGTGAACCTCATTAAGCCCTATTTCAAGCGACCCGAATGTGTTAATTTGATAATGGACGAGGAGAGTGAAGAGGTGGAGCAGGAGGCAGAAATACCTTACCCCTTACCCGATCCTACCCAATTTGATCTCCAGGAGATGATAAGAGAGAGCGCTTTGGTGGAAAGGTTAACGGTGGAACAGATAGGGAGTTTTGGGTGCATGTTGCGAAATCATAGCAAGGTATTCTCCTCGGACCCGGGTTCTACGCCCCTGTTAGAGATGGATATCGAGCTTACCAGTAGTGAGCCCGTTAGAGCTAGGCCCTACCGCATGTCTCCTAGACAAACAGAAATTTTGAGGGAGGAGATTACAAGACTCTTGGATTTAGGGGTGATAGAAGTGGGGCAGTCCGATTACGCATCGCCCATGATTCTGGTAGAAAGTCAGGGAAAACCACCACGTCCTTGTGTGGACTACCGGCGATTGAATGCCATTACCAGAATCCAGTCGTTTCCTCTCCCCAATATAGAAGAGGTAGTAGAGCGGGTTAGTGCCGCACCTTATATAACGGTGATGGATTTAACGAAAGGTTACTTTCAAATTCCTTTGAAAAAAAGTGCGCAGAGGTACGCCGCTTTTGTGACGCCATTTGGAGCGTTTATTCCCAAAAAGATGATGTTTGGGCTGGTGAACGCTCCCTTTTATTTTTGCAAGCTAATGGCTCAGGTTTTGGGAGGTTTGGAGAGAATTGCATCTCCTTATATTGATGACATTGCAATTTATTCAAAAACATTCGAAGATCACGTTAAGGATGTGAGTTCGGTATTGGATAGGTTGTTAGAGGCACGGCTTACTGTAAAGCCTTCTAAGTGCAAATTTGCGCAAGACCATGTTAGGTTTTTGGGTCACGAAGTGGGAAGTGGCAAACGCTCCCCTAGTGAAGCAAAAATTAGGGCCATTCATGAATTCCCCAGCCCAACAACGAAGACGCAAATTAGGTCGTTTTTAGGGTTGAGTGGCTATTATGCCAAGTACGTCCAAAATTACAGCGTCATCGCGGTCCCCTTAACAAATGCATTGAAAGGGAAAAACCGGAAAGAGAAGGTAGATTGGAATGAGGAGTGTCAGGCGGCTTTCGAGGCACTGAAGAATGCTTTAGTAACCAAGCCCGTCTTGTATGCTCCGGATTATTCGAGAGAGTTCACGATGCAAACGGATGCCAGCGATTCCGGTGTGGGTGTTGTTTTGTCCCAAAAGATCGAGGAGGATGAGCACCCCATAATTTATCTCAGTAAGAAGTTTTCGAGAGCAGAGCGAAACTACGCAGTGGTCGAACGCGAGCTCGCAGCCATCGTATATGGCGTAAGGAAACTCCACTACTATCTGGACGGTCAACTTTTTGTTATAGAGACGGACCACGACCCCCTGACCTTCCTGAATAAAATGATTGGGACGAATGGTCGTTTAACTCGATGGGCCCTGTTTCTACAACAGTACCGATCTGAGGTAAGACATAAGCCGGGGAGCAAAAATGGCAACGCGGATGGTCTCAGTAGAGCTGGAAATCAGAAAATTTAGGAAGGTGTCCAAAACCAAGACATCATCAATTTTATTTTTACTTGTATTTTTAGGTGTTATTTTCGTTAATTATGTAATGTAAATATTTGTTAGTTGGTATGTAAAGATTTGTCACTAGATCGCACAACTGAGATTTAGTTTCGGAACCCAAATTTGTATTTCCGAAGCATGTTATTTTGGTTAAAACTCAATGTTTAGTATGAGTTGAGGATTCCGGGGATTCGGGTGAATGCCTCTCAGGGGACTATCTTAAGATGGGCTTACTTTCAGGTTTAGCCGAGGTTTCCAGGTTACCTTGGAAACTTCGTCTTTATGGGGGGAGGAGTTGTGACGGAAGCATCTTACACTCCTTTTCCCGGAGGTGTTCCTCTCCCCTTTTCAGACTATGGAGGCGCCGATCAGCCCAGCAGCCATGGTTCGGTGCCGGGGCACAAAAGATGAATGGGAACCGAAGCCCCTTCATCTCTGCCGACGCTCCCAGGGTTTTGAAGGAATTCGGGGACAGTTCGTCTCGGCGGCGCCCGAACATTCTGGAACTCATGAGAAAAAAAAAGAAAAATCCACCAGGAGGAGAACTTTGACCAATGGGGGACGAGAGGACGTCCCCCACCGCCTTTTTCCGACCCGAGTCCGGGGAGGATGAAGGCAGACGACGCTAGAACTTCAACGGTGTTGGGAGTGTCTCTCAGAGGTCCCAGAAAGGGTACCGCCTTTAAGTCCCGTTGCGGGCAAATTTGTTTTCTGTACTGTACATATTTCATGTAACTGGAGATATTTCTTTGTTATTAAATAATCCAGAAAGCAGTACAACCATTAGTACTCATTTATACGATTTCCCACCACATAGCGTGAAGACGCTACACTGTATAATGTTTCCTTTCTATATGAATATTGAAAATGAAATAACTATACAAGTTATTTTATTCTATTAAGTTAAGGACTATATCAAATAAGTAAAGTAGTCTGTTTATGAAAAAAATGACACTTAATCACAATGAAAAAGTTTTAAGCAGTATCAGGAAAGTATTCCAATTTTGCACACGTAAATCTTTATAATTGGGAAGTTTAATATTTTCATTGTTTGTGAAATATGTTAGTTAAATTTATTTCAATGTAATTGGGAAATTTTATGCATTGATACCTAGGAATTTTTTATACTGCTAGCATAACTATTTTGTATTTAAGAATTGAAATTTGGAATGTAAAAGTTAATTCGTTCACTTGATAAATAAGTATATTAACAAAATATATTATGGATAGAAACGAAAGCTATATTAATGATTGCAATGATGATTTTTTTATTGCAAACTAAAAATATGTGTATATATATATATATATATATATATATATATACTATATACACACATATATATACACACATACAATATACACACACATATATATAATGTAAAACTATTCTGAAATTTGTCTGATTTTTGAATAATTTGATACCAAACTTTATATGGTGCTAGTGGGATTCCACAACACTATTTATCTAGGTCCAAAAATTTCATGACACCAACACCTGATTTCATGACTGTTATGGCTTAGAATCAAACTAATCGAAACCACTCGAGAAAGAGATGGAAAACCATTGCTTATGTATGGCATTCGTTGTGCTGTCTATTTACTCTATCATGTGATTAACTTTGTTAATTCCTGTATCGCGTCTTAATCTTTCAAAAATTTACCCTGCTATATTTTCTAATACATTAATGTTATTCATCATAACTCTTAATGTTTAACATAAATCAAACTATCTAGAAACTATACTGTGATTTGTGTCTCGTATCCAACAAGTTTGACTTGTATGGGTAAGGGATGAATTAAAATCATAAAATGATGAATTAAATAAAAAATCTAATTTAAATAAAAAATCTAATTTAAATAAAATAAATCTGATTTTTATGATGTTTTAAAAAAACTCATGATTTTTTCATACCCTGTTTAAAAGTATTCAAATAATCACCTCTACTTCGACTTTTCCCCCCTGAGTGCTGAGATCTTTATTTAGCATTATCGCTTTCCCCTTATATTAGCGATGTAATCAGCTCCGAGATCAAATCTCCGACTGGAGATATTGGTAGGTATTTAATTAACGTCGCAGTAGAGCAACACAAAGGGTTATTGGCGACTGTCCATAACCAAACCCGAAGGGAAAGATCCGACCGACTGGAGATGTTCTGTCTACCATGTTAGTGAGATATTTATGCATTTGTAATTGAGTGAGAATTTATGGTAAAATATTTGAATCTCCTTTTCATGACTTATTGGAATCTGTATATGTTTAGCAAAAGTGCGGCAAATAATAAATAAACTGTGTTTGTACAAAAATAAAACGCCAAATTGGTGAAAATTTTGTTATTGCAAGGTATTTTTATTCTTTTTAATTTAACCGTTTCAGCTCTGGAAACGATTGCTTCAAAGATTAACTTAGACTAATTTCAGACGAAGATTAAGCATTTTTAATTTCGTCACGCAGTATTCTGTGCTGAACTGATATTGCAGCATCTTTTCACAACAATGAGAGGCTTTTTCTGTCAAATTAAATGGGTATATGGAGGTAGTGTTTCTACATGCAGACGTGTTTCCTGTACGCATTTCTTTGGGATTGATCCCGGACCGTCACCAATAGCCCGTTGTGTTGCTCCAGTGTGACGTTAATTGAAATACGCCCCCCCCCTGTACGCATTTCAAATATGTGGTCACTTGGCTTGTTTTCCGAATAAGATTTCAGTATGTCGCCGATAATACTACCAAAGCATGAATTCCGAATTGGTATATCATAGTTGATTGGTTAACGCCAAACGTCCCAAAATGGCGATAAGTTAGATTTTTAGGTAATCCTGATATGTATCACAGGAGAGTATTTGGATAGCATAAGTAAAATATTCGAATTCCGTCTGGTTTGCTTTTTTGCACTGAAAATTCCTCCATACAAATGACACCTAGATTTCATACTTTGAAATATGTTCAGGAAATAACCAACGTTATTACTCACACAAAACATTTTGCGTAACCAAGGATGACTAGGTGGATGGAATTTAAATTTTTTTATTTATCTTCTCCTATATTCTGTTGGATAAGAAGTTTGAAAAAGCTGAAAGAAAAACATCTAGAAAAAAATGGCAGAAACTCGGAACACGGACAGAATATTTTTTGAGGAACTATTGACACACAATCTAGAGACCTTCCTTTGGTGTTAGCAATCGATATTGAATGTTTGAACTGAGCGACATTCAATATTGGAGGCTGAGGGAATATTGCTTGTCCCGTACCAGACGTAAACGTGACTCCGGATGCTGAAACCACACATTTGTGGTCACTGCGAGGATGAAGATTGAGCATACACAAACTGTTGCCATTCCTTGCTGAATAATTAAAGTTGAAAGATGTCTCAGAAGGAAGACGAAATAAAGAAACTTATCTTTGTAGTGGTCCTATCCTGGGTGAATTTTAGGGGGTGATAAATAGCCTATATTTTATATGCCGAATAACCTAATCCTTTCTCTGAATGTACAGTGCTGGTTGGTACTTATACCATGGTGCAAAGTAAGTTCTACACCAAGACATGGAGGTAGTGCAAAATCTATTTTTGCAATATCTTCTCAAATCTTTCGAAATTCACGAGTTGGTAGAATCATTGATTTCCTAGATCTCAATAAAGCTAATGGATCAGAGATAATATTACTGGTCACATGTGTTGTGTTTTGAAGCAGAGATGTCTTATGATACGATATAGCGATGGACGTTGCATAATTATGCGACCGTTTTCAACTCGCAATAACTCCTGGGTTAAGCATGTCAACGGAGCTAGTATCGTTCCACAGAGTATAGCTGTTCTAGTATATGTAACTGTAGAAGTGGTTCGGGTGGCAATAAATATAAGTGTGCTGAATATAAGAGCTATCCAAGGCCCTTCGTCACATTGTGCCTTAGTAGATTGCCATTCTTGTTTGTTTTCCATCCATTTCAATGCTTTGAATAGTAGTTGATTTTTGTCAAAACATTGATTTTAGTATGTAATTTTGTTAACACAGGGGAGTAGTCGTCTGAATTGAAAAAATTACAGTAAATAAACAACATTACTCAAATGTGCGTTTTTTCATGATCTTATAGACACAAGACAGCATACGTAGTTCTACGTTAAACCCTCTAATAAGTTCACATGCATATACCCGTTCTGCACTGTCTGTCCCCTTCTCTCTTCGTTGGGGCAAAGAAGACATCCTTTTCACCTTGACTCTCGCCAATCCCGAGGAAAACTCCAAGTTCTGCTCACATGTAGGAGCGAAATATTCATCAAGAAAGGGACAATCGTCTATCATAACAAAACAATAGTCCACCTGATGTTGTGGGAGACTAGTTATTAACCCCCATCCGCTCCCACACATATCCGTTCTGTAACCTTTCAGTCTTCCATGCATGACTTTTAACCAGTTTTGATTTTCTAATTTTAACTGTTTAATTGAATTTTCTTTCCAAATAGAATTGTTCCTAGGGTTCTCTCAACATGTTACCCCTCAGAGGTAATAGCATAAGATCTCAGAAGGGTAAGTCACGTAGGTTTACGAATCGATTCGAATCGATTGGCTATCGAGACGCAGATTAGCGTTTTTAATCACGCTGGATAATCAATTTAACAAATCTATAATTTGTCTCCCATAAGGACTCGTGCTTTTTCCCACAACCACGTGTAAGATCTTCAAACCAAGCGACAGGAAGAAATAACATGAAGCTGAGCACACATGCACCGTCTACTTCATTAGAATGTCGATGGTATTCTGGACTGGAAGTCACGTCACGGTTTTCGAATACGATTTCAACACTTCGTCATAAAAATTCTAAAGAATAAATTCCAAATTAAAAAATAACAATTGGTTGGTCAACGCTTTTTAGATAAAGCGTTAAGCGTCGTAAAAACGACGAAAGCATTCACTTTAAGGTAACCCCAATATGTATCATGCGAGAGCCATTTGGGACTCGGGAATTAAAATCTATCTTTCGTTTAGCTTGTTTGTTTACACTGAAAACCCCCTTACAAGAAAGAGAAATAGACGGGGAACTAGAATTGGTCCCAAATCACCATTTGTAGCAGATTCGGAATCTGAGGAAACTTGTAGAATTTTGTCATACTTTTATTAAAACTATCTGTAGTATTTCTTTTGACTTCTATGATTTGCTCGAGTTGAGTAGAAACGTTTGTTCATCGAAAATTAGAAAACTTAATATTGGATGGTTCCACGTATTTCCAGAAGGTACGAGAAAGTCAACTCTGCTCAGCTCTAAAATAGGCAGGTAGGTGGTTGAATTAACGTCGAACTGGAGCAATACAACGGGCTATCGGTGAATGTCCAAGATCAATCCCGAAAGGAAAAATCCGAGGACAAAAACTCATAATTTTGAACCACGGTCAGATGACGAGGTCAACACCTGAGCTGGCATCCCACTCTCCAAACTTCAACACCACACCAAAGTGAGGAAATTTGGGGTCACGACAGATTTAACGTGCAGATGCCCCCATGTATACGAAGGTTTCTGGTTGGACCGAATTTCGAATTCGCAACTCCTACGGTTGCTAATCCGTTACACTTCGAAACTGGGCTACCGCTGCCACCTTTCCTAAAAATTTGTAGTTTTTCCTTCGATTTCTCTGATTTGCTCGAGTTAAGTAGAAATATTTGTTCATCGAAAAACGGGAAACTTCATTTTGGAATTCATCTGGATTGTTCCACTTATTTCCAGAAGGTGCGAGGAAGTCAACTCTGCTCATCTCTAAAAACGAGTAGATAGGTAATTGAATCAACGTCGCACTGGAGCAACACGCGGCGACGGTCCAGGATCAATCCCGAAAGGAAAGATCGAGGATTGCATCTCGCAATTTTGAACCACGGTCAGATGACGAGGTCAACACCTGAGCTGACACCCCATTCTCCAAACTTCCACACCAACATGAGGACATTTGAGGCCACGACAATTTAACGAGCACTAACCCGAACATACATGGAACCGTCGTGGCTCAGTGGGTATGCCCAATGCCCTAGCAACCTTCGAGTTGTAGGCGGCGCAGATTCGATTCCTGTCTGGTGCATTCCTCCCTGGGTGTATTTCTCTCTTCTGTGTAAATAAAACTTTCACTATGTGTGTGTCAGTTACTTGATATTGTATGTCTTGTGTCAATTACTTGGTATTGTATTATGTCTGGCGCAGCATGGCCAAGTGTGGCCCTTGCGCCATCAAATCCCAAAACCAACCAAACCAAACGTACATGACGTTCTGATCAAATTTCGAAATCGCAATAACAGGTAGTTGAATTACCTGTTAACTGGAGCAACACAATGGGCACACGGTCCAGGATCAATCCCGAACACCTCATAATTTTGAGTCAGAAAACGATCCAAAAGCAGGAAACTGCTAGTTTCACGGTGAAGTTTAATCATCGTTATTTCAATTTTTAAACGTAATGGTACCTCTTCGAGCTATTTGTCTCATTCGGCAGTACCCAAGTCATCAGCGCAGCAAAATCCGCGAAAAGTTTCGTCTTTTCAAATTCCGGAACGAGACCCGAAGCATTCCGTCCCTATTAACACGTAACTCTTTGCGATGGGCCTGCCAGCCGCGGAATTTATCGACATCCCGAAGTTATCCGAATCGCTAACAGAAAACGCTCTCGCGCCATTTGCGCGGATCGGTAATTAGTTCCTCCAAGTTGGGAGCTCTCCCCCTTCGCGCGGGATCTCCCTTTGAAGCCCAAATCTGATTAATTCGACTCGGCTCGCGGAGCCCGTGCTCGTTTGATTAATTCACGGTCACGGTGACACAAACAAAGCGGGCCTTTGGGTGGGAGGTCGTTAATATTTCTGGAAATGTTGACTCAGACGTGAATGGGGTTTCGTTTTGTCGGAGTTGTAGCGGTTTCAAAAATAAATCTATATTAATACGTGAAGAAAAACTTTGTACCCCTTTTTAAGCACATTGCGCACACGGAGGAGTATGCGATTTGGCATAATTAAAGTTCATATGGAGAAGGAGTGCAGAAAGATAAAATTAATGTATAATATGCGTTACAAATATATTAAATTAAACAAAATAAAACATTCATTGTTTACGTTCATATACTGTAATCTATATATTAATACGTGAGGAAAAAGCTTTGTACCCCTTTTTAAGCACATTGCGCGCACGGAGGAGTATGAGATTTGGCATAATTTGCCACCACATAAGTTAGTATTGAAAGTTAATTGCATCGTTTTGCTGATCAGAAACTTAAATACAAAGGTAGCATTAGTCAATGGAACAAGAATGCGCATCAAATTTATGCATCGTAATACTATTGATTGCGAAGTTTTAACTGGAACCGCACGCCATAAGAGAATTTTGATTTACGTATAAATTTAACATATTCCGGAACTATTTTACCATTGAACTTTCAAAGAACTCAATTACTAATTATACCTGCGTTTGCGATGACAATAAATAAGTCTCAAGGACAAACATTCGAAAAAATTGGAATTTTATTGAGGCAGCCAGTTTTTACACATGGTCAATTGTACGTCGCAGCAAGTAGAGTTCGATCATTCGATGGTTTGAGATTTTATATTTCAGAATATAACGGTCAAGGGCATTTAGCAAACGATGAAAGAGTTTTTACAAAAAACATCGTCTACGCAGAAGTTTTGAATCATTAAATTCATTGTCGAACTATTTCAAGTTCAATGGACAACATTTATTTTTTTAACCACCCGGTTTTTTTGTTTCAATAAAAAATATATAAAAAAATACGTAGCACGTATTCCTTATTTCATTTTTTGGATTTATTTTTTATTTAAATTTTATATAATTTGAAAAATATAGGCAAATTAACTGTGTAGCCTTGGCGAAACCTGTGGCCAGTATAGCAATAAAAAAAACCAAGAAAATGTCAAACAACGCGTTATTGTTTTTTAGATATGGCTTAACCAAGCTATACCGCATTTTTCCTATGACGTATTTGTACATGCTCCCAGCTTACGTAATAGAACAAAATTCAAAAAAATTATATGTAATGAATATAGAGGTATACTCTTTGACAAAAGAACCTTATTAACGTTCAAACTTAAAAATTAAATGAATTATGGTCGAATTTCGACCACTGGGCGACCACTAGTAAATATAAATCGATAAAAACTGACTCAAAGTCGACGATTTTTTAACGTAAATCTAGGTTGGTTGGTTGCTTTTGGGGTTTCACGGCGAAAGGGCCATATTTGGCCATGCTTCCCCAGACACAAGGCATACAATATCAAGGAATAGACATACACACACAATGAAAGCTTTTAAGACGCAGTAGAGAGGAATACACCCAGGAGTGAACCTGACAAGAATCGAACCTGAGCCGCGTACAACTCGAAGGTTGCTAGCGCGGTGGACATACCCACTGAACCACGACGGTCCCATAAATCTGGGTGAAACATCTGGGGGTTGACAAAAAGCCAACAAGAGATTGCTGACGCTATCCTTTCAGTGATTGCGTTCCAATGTCCTCACGCTGTCGTGATGTGGAAGATTGGAGAGTGGGGTACCCACTCATGTTTTAACTTCGTCGTCTTATCGTGGTTCAAAATGACCGCCAATAGCCCACTGTGTTGCTCCAGTGGGACGTTAATTAAAATACCTACCTACCTAGTGAATTTAAACGAGTCTCTTAGCGCATATCAAGAACTGACGTTAACCCTCCAGGTGGTTGTCTCGACGAGGCATCTCGTCAAAAAGAAGAAAACACACCAAATCTTGATCTCGTCATCATCGAAAAATCGGCAATATCTTGATCACGAGATATCTCGTCATTAGCAAAATTGTTCAGATCTTGATGGACGAGATATATCGCAAAACCACTTGGAGGGTTATGGGGAATAGTATAAGATGGTAATTGAAATGGTAATTAATTAGCGTCACACTGGGGCAACACAACGGGCTATTGGAAATATGTAGTATAAGGAAAAGAAATCAGTTCAGCATCAGCCTCAAAGGGTGTCTTTCCCAAACATCCAACAATGCATGTCAAGTACTGAATGTTATTTAACCCTCCAAGTGCTTTCGACGAGATATCTCGTCCATGAGATATCTCGTCATGAGATATCATATTGGCAGTATCTTCATGAGATATCTCGTCATGAAGATACTGCCAATTTTTTTTAAGGTAACGAGATCAAGATCTAATCAGCTTTCTTTTAATGATGAGATATCTCGCCCATCAAGATCAGGTGAGTTTTGCTGATGACGGGATATCTTGTCTACTGGAAATCCCTAGGAGGGTTTATCCATCTCAAAGCAGACATAAGTACCCCTTTACCACAAAACCCTAATCTGCCGTTTAATAATAGAACCCTCCCTCTTAGAAACGCTGAAGATACACTGGTACAGGATGATAATCGTCCTCCCTCATACACTGAAAGCATTATGCCACTTCTCGCTTCAACTGATACTTGAGTTGTTTCCCCTATAGCAAGTGCTCTGTAGTTGAGTTGGCAGCGTCACTGGTTTCCGTAAGCGTACCCGAACTCAATTTTCTTTTTTATTCCCTCCAACTTAAATATCCTTCAAAAAATTCAATTAAAATCAACCTATTTTCACACAATAAACCTATCATGTAAATGTATTGTTAAAAGCCTTTCTTCCCCACTGACGAGCTCTTAATATTTTCTCAGAGCTGAACTATTTTTTTCTCAATTATCTAATACTGTGAACTTCTAAAGTATGTGACTAAGAAACTATTTCTTCTACGATTGGTTAATGATGTTTTACAAGCGCAATGGGTATCTTCTATACCACTTCCCTTATCCCATGATTCTAATTGAAACGCATCCAGTCTAGTTACTATGCCAAGTAGATCCTTGCGCATGAGCCCTGAGGGTTGGTTTGGGTTTCATGGTGCAAGGTCCAGTAATTGGTGCCATAAGGGACACATCTTTAGATTTGTATGGGCTTCACGGACCCGAGGTACTCTAGTGGTATTTTCTTTTCACATGGTGTTTGCTGTCTTTAGTAAACACGGGGTAAACCAAGTGATATTTTTCTGCTTTCATCCTACTATTCTGTTCCCCAATGCCTCTTTTTTCCCTTTTACTATATTTTTACTTGACTTTGTTTTTTATTTGGCGCAGCTCGACAAAGTATGGTCCTTGCGCCATAAAACGTCAAAGCAATCAACTTTGCTCATGGAATATTATTCTCTCCTCATTTTCTTCCTCCAAAAGACTGCCATCAAGCTCTAAGACAATGTATGCCATCATCCATAGAGTTGCCAAGATTGGTTGCAATGGCGCCTTTTGAGCTTTTTTTTAAACTTCGGGCTTAAAATCATTTGTATTTTCTGGGTGGAAAAGAAACAATGAAGAATGGAGTTGACTTGTAATGTTGTCTAAAGTTAAGCATACTATTTTTCTTGCGTTTTATTTTAATCTCATCCATCATCAAACTTTCTAAATGAGAACGAATTTTTTTACACAAGAAGAATTAAAACGAACTTTTGAAATAGAAGAGAGAACTGGAGCTCGAAAACAAGGTTTGTTCAACAGAACAAAGAAAACTAAATCTCTAATACGAATTTTCTTCCACTGAAAAAAACTGGAGTTCTAAATGAATCTTCTCCATTGTATACGTGTGAACAAAGAGAACTGAAGATCTAAAACGAATTTTCTTTCACAGAACAAAAAGAAAACTGGAACTCTAAAATGAATTTTCTCCATTGTGTGTGTGAACACAGAGAACTAGAGGTCTGAAACGTATTTTCTTCCACAGAATAAAAAGAAAACTGGAGCTCTAAAATAACTTTTCTCCATTGTGTGAGTGTGAACTAAGAGAATTGAAGCTCTAAATTTTCTTCCACAGAAGGAAGAAAACTGAAGCATTAACACAAAATTTCTCCCATAGTACAAAGAAAACCAACTGAAGCGCTTAAACAAATTTTCTTCTACAAAACAAAGAGAGAACTGGAGTTCTAAAACGAATTTTCTTCCATAAAGCAAAGAGAACTGAAGCTAAGATGAATTTTCTCCATAAAACAAAGAAATGAAGTTCGAAAACGAAATTCAAAACCTTCAAGATCCAAAATGGAATCCCCGCAGTTCAGCGAAATTCGTCCTTCCCAAGAGAAAGTTTATCGACGAGGAACAACAGACGGCTCAAGTCACAGTTTCAAACTCTTCGGATTTTTTCAAAAGATGAAGTTAAACGGAAAACTTTTAACCCTTCCTAGGAACAAGTATCGCTTCTATTTCGAGAGCCGAGGCCGTTTTTTTGCCGAAAAGGCGAGAAAGAACTATCTCTCCTATTTGATATTCTTTTGGAAGAGTGAGTGCATCTGGGAGGTAGATTGCGATAAACGTGCGAAGAAAGGAAAAGTGTATTGGGTTGTAAAAGGTTTTTCGTCTTGTACAAAGTTATAAATACTTCGAAGAGAATTTCTTTCAGTTTCGTTTCCCTGAGGTGAATAGGGAAATTTGAATTCCAGCATTTCGTTTAAAGGATGAATTGGATGCGAAAAGAAATTACGAGAAAAGCATTTCTTTAAATTTGATGCTGATGGGTATGATTTATTGTTTCATTTATTTTTTTCCGAACAATTTTCAACCAAACAACTTTTATTATATAGACTTTACTATTGATACTAGAAATTTGATTATTTTAGATCCTGGTTAGATGTGTAATTAATAATCTTAAAGAATGAATTGGATGGGAAAAGAAATTACTGGAAAAGAATTTCTTTAAATTTTATGCGGATGGGTATGGTTTATTGTTTCGTTTATTTTTTTCCAAATAATTTTCAACCAAAAAACATTTTATTACACAGACTTTACTATAGATTCCAGAAATTTGATTATTTTAGATTCTGGTGAGATGCGTAATTAATAATTTTAATGGATAGTATTGCCTTTAAATAATCTAAATCTGGGATTTCTTTAAATTTAATTGGTTTTGGTACGCAGATAAAATTTTACAACAGCATATATACCCTCGCATAACATTTGCATTCAAGTTTTTTCATTACTTATATCTATTGAGGGTTGGGTCGTTACTCATATTTAATACATCATTTAAAGCATTTATAATGAACTAACGACCCGCTCGGCTTCGCAAAGGAGAAATGTTGAATTTGTGGCCCCCGATTGGCTTTAAAAACCTAAGCAACTTACCTGGTATAGCATTCATAGTGTTTGTCTGCCACACAATAAGTCCTGTGTTCAAATCGTAATTTTGGAGCGCTGTCGGATGACGAGGTCAACATCAAAGCTACGACACATTTAACGTGCATCACGTATGCGACGGTCTTTTGGTTGGATCAAGTTTCGAACTCTCAACCCTCCTGTTGCTAATCCGTGTCTCTACCAACTGGGCTACTGTCTCTGTGTAGTTCTATGGTATTAACCGGTTCTGTTAGCTAACCTGTCAGTTAGACTAAAAGAACCGGCGGATTACACACTGGGTGCTCCTACACAAGTAGCATTCCTTGCCACAAGGCTGAAGAGGTCAGTGGCCAGGATTAGAAAAAACATAAATCTTTTTTAACCAAAGTTTTAGAAGACGAACGACATTAGTAGCTTTTCCTCTTGACGCCAAAGTAGCCCATTGTGTTGCTCCAGTTCGACGTTAATTAAATACCTACCTACCTAACTCTTGACGTCAACACAAAAAGATTTCGTTTTGACATGACACGCGAAAGGGTGATCGTAAAGTTGTCCATCAGAAAAACTCTCTCTTAGGTCGACTCCAGACACGTTAAGTGTCTGTCCCTGTGCTGTATTGATTGCCAAACCAAAGCAGTCTACTAACAGGAATGGGACTCGTTTAAAATCAAACTACAACTCTGTTGTATCATTCCAAACCTGTGGTGTCCACAAATCACTGGAACATCGCTACGTAAAACTGTACCATATAGGAATTATAGCTGCACCGAATAATGACAAGGCTCAATAATTTAAATACTATAACTTTGCTTCGGTAGGTAATAGCTGAAAAAATAGCTGATAGTAGAAAGCTGTCGTGTTCTCAAATGTCCTCAAGTTGGTGTGGTGTGGAATTTTGGAGAGTGGTATTGTTGACCTCGTCATCTGTCCGTGTCTTAAAACTACGAAGTGTCCTGGGATTTTTACTTCGGGATTTATTCTGGACCGTCACCAATAGTGCGTTGTATTGTTTCCAGTGCGACGCTAATTCAACTACCGAAGCTAAATTATTGTATTTAAATTTCTGAGCCTTGTCAATTATTCGGTAACAGCTATAATTCCTACATGGGGCCGTTTTACGTAGCGGTGCTCCAGTGATCTGGTAAGTTGAGAAATATTTATTGAAAAGCCGTCTTCGCATCTGCATAATGTTAATGGATATTGCAAACCAATATAAGATCTGTAAATATCAACACCGTTTTATGGGTTGTTTTACCTCGACTACGCAATACTATCTCTTCTACAAAATTGTTTCCTAGCTATCATAACAGCTAGTTCACTTGTAGAAGGAGAGTTATACCAGACACGATATTCACAGAAATGTACTCATCAGCGTGGATAACAATATTGAAGATCGGTACCAACACTCGCAGATTTAAAAGATTGAACATAATTATTATAACTGTGTTACATTTCTTGAACGAGCTGTGAAGAGCTTGTACAGCGATCTTACATTAAATTTAAGTTTGTATTTCAGGTCCACGATGAAATAATATGGAGAAATTTGATCATTAAACTTCCAAGTGAATCTATCGAATAGACATTTCGTCATTAGCAAAACTGGCCGGATCTTGATGGACGAGATACCTCGTTATTAGAAGAAAACTGACCAGACCTTGATCTCGTCATCATAAAAAAATCGGCAATATCTTAATGACGAGATATCTCGTCATTGGCAAAATTCGTCAGATCTTGGTGGACGAGATATCTCGTCGAAACCACTTAGAGGGTTAAGATCGGAAGGAAACATAATATCGGCCAAATGGTATGTTTGTCTTTGTACCTTAAATGTCGGAACAAAGCCAGATTTGATTACTTGTGTACTCATAAACGAGATCATTTGAAATGCATTAATATGTCGAGGTATGTAGGTATTTTAATTAGCGTCACACTGGAGCAACATAACGGACTATTGGCGACGGTTCTGGATCAACCTCCGATATTAATATGCTGAAGAATTTATGTGTGCTTCATAAATTCTTTAAGTTTACATGGTCATCTGTAGGAGCGAAATCAATGATTCGGTATTAGGAAGGATTTTTGTAGTTTAATTTCCCCTGCAAACAACACATGCTTTTTATTCGTCTTTCCATTTTAGACCTAAACAATATTTATTGACAGACAATAGTAGACATAGTACCTGTAGAAACTGAAGCATCATTTTCATGATTTATGGATGAATCATAGCCACCGCGGAATACTCTGTCGGATCACAAACCAGGAACATCCATTATTCCAGTTCAAGTTACTCGTCTCCGCTTTCAGATTAACATTCCTTGGTTCTGTCAGCAAATAAACGATTGTTTCGCTCACTAGACGATTCACTCTCTCTGGAATTATGTTACTTCGATCAAAAGATATGGTTATTACTTTCAGAAGACGACTGTCTTTCTTTTTGTAAAGTCGTGTTCTTTTTGACATTTTCCAATCGATATTCTCTTTCTTGTTCAGTTTTATTATTACGGGATAAGCGAATTCTTTTAGCGTCCGATATACTACGACGTCACGGATAATGATAATTCAATATTTAAATTTTGATTTAAGAGCTTCTCAAACAGAAACGTGTTCATGCAACAACAGACGCACTTACTACATAGACTTGAAATGTAGATAGACTGAGCATTGCTATTGAGGGGAGCTTCAAAATATGACCAATACGACTACTAGTATTCACATGACTGCTCTGTGAAAAATTAACTTGGTTGGCCGATTTGGCATCTTATCGCCTCGTTTGGTGATGTAACATCATATAACAGTGTAGGTGTGTGTATCCGCATTTTTTTGAGTGGCGACAAAAGTGGTGAAATCGTCAGTCTACTACTATCAGATAATCAATCAATGGACCAATCAGATGATGAATCAATGGATGGGCGTCTTCTCCCGTCCCGTAGACCAATCAGATGATGAATGTCAGGTTCCACCTAGTAGACGAAAGCAGGCTAAGGGTCACGTTACTACTAGTTTTGGTCACATGATCCTGGGCCCTCCAATTGGTTTCGACGAGATATCATGTCCATGAAGATCTGATCAATTTTGCTCTATTTTTTTCTAGATATCTCGTTATCAGGATATTGCCCATTTTTTGATAATGGTGAGATCAAAATCTGATCAGTTTTCTTCTAACAACGAGATATCTGGTCCAACCAGATCTGTTCAGTTTTGTTAAAGACGAGGTGCCTCTTCGAGACAGGCACCAAAAGGTTAATGTTTTATACATTTAAACCTTCCCCAACGCATGCTCTGTATAATGGTGAAAACCGCATCACAATCTATCCAGTGGTAATTTGAATTGCAGCCGTTTGTAGATGTTTCACGTTATTTCTTAGCCCTCCATGTGTTTGGACGGGATATCTGGTTATCGATCTGGTCAAGTTTCTTAAAGACAAGATATCTCATCGATACAAAACTGCCTTATTACTCCAAGGGAATGAAGATCCAAGTAGAAATGACAAATTACCCCTTGCACAGAACTAGTGAAAGTTTGCAACAGAGGCTGGCTACTACAGGGCAATTTTCGACACAGATAAACCTCTATAATAGTTATTTAGTGACATACTGAAATTGCATTTTAGTAGCATGTCAAATTACGATAGAAGTTACGAAAGAGGTAACCAAAACACTAGCGCCCTCTGTATTTAGATTCACAAAAAACCTCTTATAGCACTACCAAGACGGTGCGAAAATAATTATTGAACAGGACAGTTTGAGACTGGCGAATGACAGATTTCCGTTGCTTTTTGTATCCCGTGACCGATAAATATTTTTACCACAAAAAGACCTGGTAAGATTAATTTAATCTTGTTCACTGATTCATTTGAATGGATAAAAGGAAATGGTTCATTAAAGTGTGTTAATTATGTGAAGTATCTGGGAGTAAAACTCATTTATTTGATACAGTAGCGGCAAGTATTGATCGGAAAAAATCAATAAAGGAAAAGTAAGTTAAAAACAAAATATGAAAGTTACGATGCAAAAAAAAGAAAAAAATCTTTTAATGAAATAGATTTACGTTGATTTGGAATCGACTTTTATTATGCAGAGTATATGTCGTTGGCTTACAAGTAAAATACACTAAATTAAAAAACAGTTCTGAGGTAAAAAGGCAGAAATTCTGCTCACTATGATAAACACAATGCGTGTGTTTTTGAAGAGTAATCCCACCTTCATGCAAGAAAAAATGACAGCGGATTTCATCAGATATAGATCACCACATTCTAGTCTAGAAAAGCTAAAAACTTATCTTGAAAATTTTGACTTAGTGTGTTTCACTTGTAAGCCAACGATATGATACTTTTTGCTTAACAGAACTCAAAGAAAAATGCAAAACATAATTAAAATGAAAAACAAGAATTCTAACATTATCAAATAATTCGATGATTCTTTTTTACTTGATGCATCGAGATTCGAATTATTCGAATTGAATGGATCGGATGTTGAGATTTTATGGCGCAAGGTCCAAAAGCGAACAAGATGCACCAAAGAATTATTCAAATGATAATAAATAATTAGTGTCTTCTTATAAGACCTTGTGTGGCATGTTTGAAGTAAAATAAGCCAAAAATAAGCCAAATCAAGACTTTTTCTGATGAAACGCAAACTTCATCTGAAGAGCTATATCGAACACACGAATGTGAGTCGTATGAAATTAAAAATGATACGTGAAAGATCTATTTAAAGAATTGAGGAAACAACACATATTAGTGAATTTATCTGAGTACAATGTTCACACATGACTTTAAAAATGAGCTTCAAAAAGAGATAAAGTACCTATAAGTCAGGAAAGATCGAATTTTAAAATTCCTTATACATTAAAAAGCGTTTTAAAGCAAACCGTATAAAAAAGGGAGTAAAAAACTGCCCTCACATCAATGAAAAGATTTTGTGCGGAACAAAACATTTAAGCGTAGACTTTAAAATGGATTTCTTTCTTTCTTGTGAATTTCCCGGAAGAATTTAAGAGTTTTCTGTTGCATGATCATAGAATTTAGGGTAGGAGTGTTTGAATACTCTAAAGATTACACAAACAGACATTTCAGAGAAATTTAACTGCAGTTTAATGAACCCCATAAAACACATGATATACAGCCAGTTATATGTACAAGTTTAAAAGATGGTCGATGCAGTTCATATCGTTGTCGACAACTCTAATCTCGTCGTCTACTAGAGCTCTGATCTGTTTTCGTGGAATATTGTCTTCTCTGTGCGTGTGCTTGCCGTAATTCAGGCTGAAAGTCCTGAGCATGCCCTTGCGCATGCTCAGCTCGTTCAGGCATTAGTCCTGAGTGCACATTTTCACAATTATTTGCGCATGCTCCGCTCATTTAGTCATTAGTCTTGTATGTACTTCACAAAAACGTGAGCATGTTCCGCTCGTTCAGTCATTAGTCCTGTTTGTACTTCACAATTACTTGCACATGCTTCGTTCATTTAGTCATTAGTATAGTATGTACTTCACAATTACTTGCGCATCCCCGCTTGTCCAGTAATTAGTCCTTCATGTACATCATTCTTCTTTCACATTTCTTTCAATTCACATAAAAAAATTGAAGTTTCTAGAACAATTTTGAAAAGTTATCTTACAATAAACTAACCCTATTTTCCCTATTCGTACATTAATATTTAATTAAGTAAAGTTCTTGTTTCATTCCAACAAAAATGTATGCATACATATGAAATACTTTACTTAAAGAGTTATGAAATTTTAGTGCTCAATGCTCCTCATTTTTGATTTATTTTAAGTAAATAAAAGTTTAGTTTAATATTCTTACTCGAAGAGTACCTGCTACCCTTTTAAGCATCTCTTTTCCGAACAGTTGGCCGTCAACATTTATACGTTACTTTCTCAAGTATAATTTGTTTGCGATGTACTTGATGCGTCATAAATTTCGGAGTCTTCTTTCGGTGACTTAATTATACGTCAATTAAATAACATCAATTAAATCGAGTAAAAATAATTAAAAGAAACGTTTTACAGTTACCCTTACCGTTATGGAAAGCATTAAAATTGATTTTTGCTTTGCCAAGCAATTTACGTCAAGTGTCTGTTACTTTAACTAGGAATCACTGGGAATTTGAAATTGGAGATGTAAAAGTCTGATCCTTCAAATGAATGTTTGTTCGTGTGCAATTAGCTGTTAATTACACACGAATTCAAAGTCGGATTTGTTTTTGGAATTACTTGCCTTTTCATTTATATCTGAAAAAGCAACGTTTCCATTTATTTAATAAACGGTAGGTAGGTTGAATTAACGTCACACTGGATCAACACAACGAGATTTTGGTGACGGTCCGGGATCCATCCCGAAGGGGAAGATCCTATGTTATCGTCTCGTAATTTTGTACCACGGTCAGATGACGAGGTCAAAAACTGAGCTGGCACCCCACTCTCCAAACATTCAGACCACGCCAACGCTAGGATATTTGAGGCTACGACAGATTTAACAAGTACTAGCTCCCCCTTATAAAGAGTCAATCACTACTGTTAAAAATTGAAATGAAGTGATAAAAAAAATATTTTTAAGTATTTAGCTACAGTTGTATGCAACACAAAAATATGTATATGGGAACCTTGATGTTTTAAAAGAAGCCTTTTTATAATTAAATTAATATAATTAAACATTAATATAGTTTTATGCTGAATATAAATATATTATATTTTTATGGGCTGAAAAATACATGCATAGCATTTAATTAATATTTTCTAAAGCCATTCAAGTGAGTAAAAATTACAAAGGGGGGTCTGATCTATCTTAAAGGAGACTTGGCGTGGGCAATAAAAATTCTATCTTATTAAACCATAATATTTTCATTTCACTTATATAAAATTATATTTAGTATAATCATAAATTTAGTAGTTTAAAATTTTTCAAAATCGTTTTTAGTATTACCTATTTTTATTTTAAACTATATCTTCATTTAAAATACGTTGTGTTGCTCCAGTGAGACGTTAATTAAACTACCAATATCATTTAAAATAATGAGTGATTAATTTTAAATAAAGTAAATTAAAATAACGTTATCGCATTTAATGTTCGCATATTTTTATGTTTATTTTAAACTGCTGTTAAGTTTGTACTATGATCGATTAAAAAATTAACTATTTTAATCTACTGGTTAACCCTATCTCATGTGAGATGGTCCAAGTTGTCCTATATGGCCATTTTGTAAAGAAATCACAGGGTTATTTTAACCTTTATTCCATGCACAAAATTGATGTCTAAAATCAAAGTTTAGCATTACTTAAATCCTATTTTTTACATTTACATCAAATACTTTGAGTGAGAAAAGTGTCTAAACCGTTAACCCTCTGGGCTTATTGAGATTTCTGAGTAGTGTAGTGTTGTTTTTACCCCACAACGCACTTAACCTTCCTGGTGGTTTTCTCGATGAGGTATCTCATCATTAGGAAAACTGACCAGATCTTGAAGAATGAAATACCTCGTTATTGGAAAAAAAATGACTATATATATATAAATCTCGATCTTTTCAGCAAAAAAAAATCAGCAATATCTCGATGACAAGATATCTGGTCATTAGCAAAAATTGGTCAGATCCTGATGGACAAGATATCTGGTCGAAACCACTTGGAGGGTTATGGACGAAATAACCACGTATTTCTAAACAATCCATGGATTCTTTCAATCTATAGAAAGATTTATTAAGTCCTTACCAAATAATAGAATTCTTAATCGTTTGGAAAGATTCCATTGATCCTTTCCTTTAGAATATAATCCTTTGGAAAGATTCCATTGATCCTTTCCTTTCGAGTAGAATTCTTTGGAAAGATTCCATTGATCCTTTCTTTAGAATAGAATTGTTTGATAATATTCCATTGAACCTTTCCTTAGAATCGAATCGATTGGAAAGATTCTATTGATCATTGTCTTAGAATAAAATCGTCTGGAAAGATTTTATTGATCCATTCCTCAAAATAGAATCCTTTGGAAAGATTTTATTGGCAAGAATGTTTAAACTAGTTAAAATTAATGCAGGGAAAAACTACAGGTTGCAAGGTGGAATCATGCTTGTGAACCCCTCAGAGAACCCCATACATAATAAATGGATTTAAATTAGGTACGAAATGTGAGTAACTGTCACTACCATGAATAGACATTAAGCAATAAAAAAGTAAGCTCAGATTTTATCTGCGAGTTTGCTACTTCGATACATTAAGCTCCTTCGTTAAATTTTTTATGCCATTAGGTGTTTCATTTTCTTTGAAGGACCATTCATAACGTTTGGTACTTGTTTACGTCTCCATGGTTACAAATAGCTATTTAATTTCGATGCTCAAAGTGCGGGTAATTTGCTTTTATGGTTTCTTAAAGTTTTTATTTTAAAATGTAAGGTTTATTAATAACAACTGACGGGGGAAAGCGTTACAAATTAAGTGCATTCAGAACATAAAAATTCGGAATGCTGCAATTCTAAGAGCAATAATTTATGGAATATTTTAACGTTGTAGCAAAAGGCAAAAAAGTTAGCATCTTGAAGGGTAATTAAATATATTTTTACAAGCTTCCCCAAAAATGGAGGGAAAATAGAAATTAAATGCAAAGGAATAGATAAACTAATGATGCGTATTAATCATACTTCGGGAAATAGAGTTTGGTAAATTTCGTTTTTAGTGTTTGAATAAACTTTATGATTTTGTTTTCTATGGGTTCTTTTATCTTTCAAAACGTTTGGAAAATAAAAATTGGAAACTAAATTATTTGCTTTAAATTCAGTCAGTTCCTATTTCAAGTTCTGGAAGTTTTGAAACACCGCGTATTCATTAGTAAATAATTAGAAATTATTTACTAATGAATACGCATTATTAACTGAAATTAAGTTCCGTATAGTCCTGCTCCTGCTGAAAGGCAGTTGAACGAATCTATTAGTTGAATTAGGGGACTGGTAGAATCTTAAACAAATCCCTTCTTTAATTGGCTTTCTTTAGTGTTGATCCTGGCAACTAGACTTAACCCTCCAAGTAGTTTGGACTAGATATCCCATCCATTAAGACCTGAACAATTTTGTTGATGACGAGATATAAATGACCAGGAGGGTTGAGGACCAGGAGGGTTAATCGGCAATTTTGAATGTATGCTTGCCTTAAACATTTCTTATTAAATATCTTTTGATTCTTTAGCAAGACGTGCAAGACAGTGAGAAGGGATATCTCATCAAGATATTGCCGATTTTTTGTGATTACGTGATCAGTATCTGATCAGTTTTCTTCTAATGATGAGATATCTCGTCCATCAAGATCTGGTCAGTTTTTGCTAATGACGAAATACCTTGTCAAGACAACCACCAAAGAGGATTAACAAAACTATAATTTACATCGATTAGGCTAACTTCAGTATTTATTTTTGTGAAATTGATAGCATTTTTGGGATGCTTGGGCCCCAAGACCCCCTTCTGCATTCCAGATAAAAATTATAAAAATATTAATTTTAATCGGTTACAACAGAAAGCAATTCCGCATGTTCTATTTTATTCTAATCTTTTAGGAATGTTTATTATACTTTGCCATCCAGTCCCCAAAATTATAAAACTACTTTATAACGCACCGAACTGTGTCAGAGTGTCCTGTTGCCTACATGATTTATGTTCTCAAAATGTAAGGTTCCGATGTAATGCTATAATAATTCGCCAGCTTCGTTTGAGAGCATAAATATTACATGAGGCTGCTTTCACTGTTAGCCACTTCTACCTAAAGCGTTGAATTATATTTGTATGAAGTCCAGAGAAATTGCTATTAAACTTACATTAAATAGAGAATGTTTGATTGACGTAAACGGCACATAATTTAAATTAGTGTTTCCTAAAATGTACTTGAGAATAATTTTTGGAAAAGACCCATTTCATAAGTTGTACTCTCAATATTTACAAGACGCTTGCAATTAATATTGTTTTCTGCGATTTAAATGTGTTTAGATCAATCATAATAGGAAATGGTACCAATCTAACAAAAAGTGAATCAAGTAGTGCCTGTAGACACTTAAAAATATGAAATTAGAATGAGTATTAGATCATTCAGTAAATTATCGATAGAAAAGTTATTCTTTGCAATTGGATTTTTATGACACGACAATGTTCAATGCGATCCTTGATAATGTTTTGAGACTCCTAGTGTTTAATGAGATTTAAGTGCAGATAGAGCAATAATCTGGTTCTACTTTCAGATAACAACGAAACTTATAACTTAAAAGTTTGAGAGCGGTCTTTCTCGATAAGCTCAATACTTGTACTCATAAATGGCAATAGGAACTTCAAGTTCTTGTCGAACAAGTTTTTATCATCAACCTTCTAATGAAATTGACGTAGTATATGCATACAGCCTTGTGTCATTTGTCCTGATCACTCGGTTTGAAGATCTGCCATATGCTAATGGGCTTGGTTGGGTTTCATGATACGAGAGCCATGTTTGGTCAAGCTGAGTACTAAACGAATGACAGACAGCGTCAAGTAATACACTCATAAGGCAAGTTTTTCTGACACAGAAAAGAGAAATACACCCATGGGAATCGTACCAGCGCCGCCCATAGCACGCAGGTTGCTAAACTGGCAGAAAACGATCTGCGATGATTGTTGTGAATGAAAAACGTTGAAGCAATCACTCGGTGTTCATTTGTGTTTTCTCTGCGGAATTTACCTTGTTCAAAGCATACACTGATAATCAATCCTGGATGATAAATGTTATCAATAAACTATCTCTGTAGCGTATATGTAAGTGTGTCCGGGTGACTTCAGTTACGGTGGACAGGGTGGATTGATTTGTTTTATTTTTCATAAGCACAAGCCCATGACATGGGTAGAGCGCGTCTGCTATTGATCATAAGATCTGGGAGCCATCTCTGTACAGTCCGACTTAGCCACCCGTTCACCTTCCTATGTTAGCCGGGTAAAGCAGCACAGCCTTCACGCCTTGGGTGACCCTACTAGGAGTATATACTTCAGAGGTACTTCGCCTGTGCTACCCGTTTCACCATCTCGCCACGATGATGCCATAGGATAGGACTTTTGAGAGAGTGGCCATTTGGAAAAGATGATTTTTATTGTTGGCCAGAAATCCTTTCCCACCTGTATAAAGTGCGGATTATTACTAGTATCTCCCTCACACATCCTGAATTGCATTGGAGCCATACATGAAGACATTTTTAAGGATCCATCTGCCATTGCCCAAAAACGTTTTTTGCACAGATTCAATGACTTAGTGTTATTTGGTTCTTTTACACTGGAATAAGAAAGAATTTTTTAATAAGTGCATCACGGCCACCTCTTGCCAGGCCTAAAGCCTTTTGTTGGCAGGCCGGGGGTGGGTATAAAAAATTATCATTGTTGAAAACTTCTTTGATTGGTTCATTGGCATTTCTGGCGCTGAGTCCTCTCGAGGCATAACATGCCAAGGTATATTAGGTCCCTAGAGTACTCGCAATGTACAACTTCTCTGGAATCGCATAAGAAACAGAAGGGAGAATCGATTCAACTCGTACGTAAAAGATGGACAGACACGCAATCATAACCCGTCAAAAGTCTCAAATAAGAAAATGAAATTTTTTAGTTTTTTATTCTTACCCCTATCTCCGGCCAATCGACCATCAATCGATTAGCAACACAATAGAGTTCTGAAGTGAAAAATATGGCGTTAAAATACTATCAGCAGTAATTGTGATTCTATTGTCAGGAACTTTAGGACAGTCTTGAAGAGTCATTTCGTCCAGTTCGCAAAGAGGACACTCTCACGAGGACACTGATCGCAAAGAGGACACTGATCTCGCTACTCCAATGCTGTATAAGTGTTTTTGTATGTAGTCTTGTCAGGTACGAAGTCGAAAGCAAGCGACTCCTACAGCTCTGGGCAAGGAACCTGAGATGCGAACTTTATTCCTCAATAAAACATCCCAGTGCCTTCCTGAACACATCTCTGTTAGTCTCTGTGGAGAGTCATCTGTGTAGAGTGTTAGTCTTTATAGAGGAGTATGCAAGCTTCTTGATGTTACGTAGAGGTAAAGAAGAAATTGTTTTTAGGTAAGGTTTAGGTTGGGGCATCTGTTCTCTAGTCTTAGTCAATTAGCTTTTTGGGGTCAGTCTTAAAATTGCTATATATATACGAAAGTGACTTTAAAAATGAAAACTTCCTCAGATCTTACTCTATAAAGTTAGTTTCATTG
Source organism: Meta bourneti (assembly GCA_933210815.1). Taxonomy (NCBI): domain Eukaryota; kingdom Metazoa; phylum Arthropoda; class Arachnida; order Araneae; family Tetragnathidae; genus Meta; species Meta bourneti. The sequence continues at coordinate 77,411,602 of OW119928.1, forward strand.
GGAAATCCCGTCTGCGAAAGGGGTTGCAATACCACAGTGGGATTTTTTCCAAAGACCCTACTTTGTATTTTTGTTATTTATTGTTCGTTGTTATTTTTATTTTATTATTTATTCATTTACTTAGTTATTGCTTTTTATTAAAGTGTCTATCAAACTGATGAGTCCATCAAAAGGACAGATTCGGCCTTCTAGTGTTTATCTTGTAATCCACAAAATTATTCAGGAAAAGGGCCCAAATGGCTCTGGTCCATGTACATGAGCATGGTTTAAGCACCGTAAGATGATGAAGAAGAAAAGGGGAAATTATACATTATTGAAACATTACCTAATTAAATTTTCTCAAGAAAAATTAGTGCATCTACGAATAGCCTTGGACTCGTGGTATTGCTTAGTTTAATTACATTGTTTGGTCTTCTTATTTTATCACACGGCATCGTAGTGAATTAATTTGTAAATTATTGTTGTTTTGATGTCAATTATTTGCCAATTATTATTTTAAATAATGTTTACAAATATTTCGTAACATAATACCCGCTATAGGATCTAGTACACTGAATCTATTTAGAATTGCAAATGCACACTGATTATACCTGAAGTTACAAACAAGAATTTCGGAAGGAAACTTTCCGGACAAGAGAAAACAAAATTTCAGGTTCATTGAACTGCGAAATTATTTTTCCTGCAGACAAAAAATGTTTTTCGTATTCAGCGTCATAACTCAGAAAAAGTGATCGCAAAGTAATTAACACCCAGACTGCCGAGTAGACCGAGAGATGGCAGTGCCATCACATTTTCCTTTTCGCTGTAATTTCTTGTCATGGAATTGCCTGAGTGTGATGAATGAGTTCCAAAGTAATTATTCTTGTTTTGAGGTTTCCCGTTTTATTTAAACTTCTACACTCATAGAATCTTTCTTTGCCACAAAACAAACAGCAAAAAAATAACGACCTGGGGAAGAATAAAATACAATTAAAATTAACATAGCATTGGGAACTTTTCGAAAAGTATTTCCTATCTCACATATCAGATTACAAAACTGCTGTGTGGCAATGTTTTACAACTCGAGAACTAATTAGATCGGAACCTACGATTTAAAGCGAATTCCGAGTCCACGTGGTTGCTTGGCACAGCTTGACCCCGTGCCTTTCTGCCATAAAAACCCAACCCAGCAACCGACACACTAAAGAAATCGATGCCAGATTGGTATACTTTAAATCTGTCGTGGCCTCCAATGTCCTCACGTTGGCGTGGTGTGGAAGTTTGGAGAGTGGGGTGCCAGCTCATGTGTTCCCCTTCATCTGACCGTGGTTCAAAATTACGTGGTATTATCCTCGATCTTTCCCTTCGGGTTTGATCCAGGACCATCACCAATATCCCGTTGCGTTGCTTTAGTGCGACGTTAATTAAATACCTACCTACCAGCGTTACTCAGTCGTCACCTGAACGTGGTTCAAAATTAAGCGATGTTGTCCTCGGGGATTGATCCCGGTTCATCGCCAATAGCCTGTTGTGTTGCTCCAGTGCGACGTTAATTAATTACCAATTACCTAACGGCGCTACTCGGGTTGATTGAAAGTGATTATTCTATATCATAGAAAAATGAAAATATCACAAAAAATGCAAGTATAGAAAATAAACAAGCTAGGAAAGTTTTGGTACGTTTTGGAAAAAAACCTCTTTTCCATCATTACTGGTAAAACAACATGAGTTGCGTACCTCAATCGTAATAATACACAATATTATTTTTAGCCCCTTCTATACACCTATGACAGATAGAGCGGGGTTTAATATGTAGTCTACGTTATCCACAGGGTTCTAAAAAATAAGTGTACCAAATTTGGTATGGATCGGTCAAACTGTGTAGATTTGTATAGAGAACAGACAGACGAAATTCTGCCTTATATACACTGACGAGCCAAAACATTATGACCATCCCCACATTTTTCAATGAACTCGTCTGGATGACGTGGAGGGCACGTGATTAAGTGAGAATGGTATTTAACTGCTGCTGGAGAAGGTAAGTAATCATTCTTGCACTTACTTTTGCGAGTGATGGGAAAGGCTGCTGATCTAAGCGAATTTGATAGAGGGCAGATCGTAATGGCCCGAAGACTCGGAACGAGTATCACCGAAACTGCACGACTGGTAGGGTGTTCACGATCTGCCGTTGTTAGTATTCATGCAAAGTGGATAAATGACGGTGACACCATCAGTAGACGCCAAGGTGTTGGTCGTCCACGCGTCTTCAAAGAAAAAGGACGTCGGACACTGTTCCGCTTGGTAAAGCAAAATCGGCGCAAGACATTGGCTCAGCTGACAGCCCAATACAATGCAGGTCCAAGCGCAAGTGTTTCGGAACACACAGTTCAGCGGACACTGTTGGATATGGGACTGTGCAGCAGACGTCCCACTCGTGTGCCTCTGTTGACCAAGCGTCAGACCATGAACGCTGCGAGCTATCTGAACATCATTGCGGATCAGTTGCACCCTTACATGGCGTCTGTCTTCCCAACTGGAAATGGAATCTTCCAGCAGGACAACGCCCCATGTCACAAGGCTCGGATTGTGTTGGAGTGGTTCGAGGAGCATACTGATGAATTCCACTTAATGTCCTGGCCACCTAACTCGCCGGATATTAATCCGATATAGCACATTTGGGATGTCATGGAGCGGCAGCTCAGAGCTCAAACACCACCATGTCCGAATATCTCGACTTTGCGTGACCGCTGCTTAGACATTTGGTACAACCTGTCTCCAGTCATATACCAAGAACTTGCGGCATCTATGCCCAGGCTAGTTGCAGCTGTTTTGCAGGCCAAAGGAGGCGCAACGCGTTATTGAGTAGATGGTCATAATGTTTTGGGTCTTCAGTGTATAGTTACGCCTATAAAAATTAAACACATGAAAAAATAAGGTTGTTTAACATACCATGAGATGGGAAATGTTGGAAAACACTACTCGAACCTACTAAAAGAGTATGGTCATAATTGCAAAATGAATCAAAATTTTCTGCTGCTAGTTGGCTTCACTTCCCCACTCGATCCAGCTTACCAACAACCTACAACAAGCGGAGGCGAGAAACTGTGCGATTGTATCGTGAATGGAATCCCAATAGACATGCACCGAATCGCTAAACGTTTGCTTCGGATTTTATGTGAAAACGGAAAATTCCACAGAACAGGCATAACCCTCCTCGGTGATGATCTACTCGTACCAATTGGTGTAGTTTTAGCAATATTATACAGCCCCTAGCACAAATTAACAATCCTGGTGGTTGTTTCATCGTGGTATCTCGTCATTAGCAACAAAACGGATCAGATATTGATAACGAGGCACCTCATCATTAGAAGAAAACTGATCAGATCTTGGTCTCGTCATCACCGAAAATTCGGAAAATCCTGATGACGAGATATCTCGTCGAAACCATTTGGAGGGTTAAGTATATTTAAACTTTGTTGCAAAATCTGCGAATATAAATATTAAGATATTAAAAATCAACGAAAAATAGCATTTCCAACTTAAAAATTTCATCTGGTTTCTTGATTTTTAGTATCTCTCAGCAAATCGTTTAAATATTTGATGGAAAATGTCGGTTTCGCAAATTAAAAATTTTCCAGTCTCAAAAGATCATTCTGTTGAAGGTAGATATTTTAAGGGTTTATTGATACTTAAAGTATCCTGCAATATATCTTTTTCTATCGTTGGTTTCATTTCTTTAAGAGGATTGACAATAAGAATTCCATTAAAAGGATTTAGCTGTTGGTAAATAAACGACGTCCTTCCAAACAGTACATTTGGAAGCTGAAATGGAATGGAATCACTTTAAAAGAATTTAATGCAATAAATTTTTTCACCCTAGTTTCTATGGAGGGATTCGAAAGTATGTTGATTTATCTAAAGCTTTGGAGGAATTATTTTAAAATATCTCAACTGGAAAAGAAATGCAATCCAGTGAATAATGTTTAAGTGAAATCATGATAAAAACCCGTGGGATTTCAGGTAAGAATAAATTGAATTAGTTAAATAGATTAAATTAATAAGACTTTTGTACTTAAAATGAGAATTAAAATATAACTATAAATGTAATAAATTCCCTATATAATAACAATAATTGCTTAGAATGAAGAACGAAAGATTATACCATACATAAATACATTCTATAATCGTATTATAATAATTGACGGTGTGGGTATATTTCCTCATAATTATAAGATAATCAAAATTTCATAAATACAATTTAATCCTCTGAGTATCACAAGATTTCTGAGTAGTGCTGTATTGAAATTTATATTGTATATACTACTAACCATTTCTAGGAAGATAGGCATTTTAATTAACGCCGCACTAGAGCAACAGACCGGGCTATTGGCGACGATCCGGAATCAAGCTCGAAGGGAAAGACCCGAGGACAACACCACGTAATTTTGAACCACGGTCAGATGACTGGCATCCCACTCTCCAAACTTCCACACCACTTCCAAACTTCCACTGTTCCTGGAGGACAGCGATTTGCCGAGAAAGGGACTTATAACGGTGAGCAAATATTAACGTACTCAAGCATATCTGTTTTGCCATTCTAGAAATCCTTCATTCATGCAATAATCAGCTATTTCATCCCTAATTTTTTGAAAATAAGTTGTGGATCTTCGGGAGAGGGGCATTTTTTAGTGGTAACATGGACGTCCCTCACCCCTCCATGACCCTTCTATTAAAACTCCATTCACTTCATGGACTAATGTGCCATCAGGTGTGTACAAATTTGGCGAATGGGTCCTTAGATAATTATGTAACAGAATGACTGTCATCACTATAAACTAGGCTGTTTCGGGTTCCAAAAGCGTTGGTTTTCTTAAAACCCGAAACACTGCACTTGATATACCGAAGGAGTTTTCGATTATCCGACGGCCCCTACTCAAAAGATAATTACAAATTCTCTGAGGAGTTCCTTTGGCAATCTCCAGGATATGGCTTCATGCGGTTTTCACTTAGAGCAAACGCACTATCACCTGCAAAAATATAAGGTATTTGTATAGAACGCCCCGGTAGTTGTTTTGGTAATGGAAATCCCAATGTGTTTCCTGTGAGCATGCTATGTAACTTGCTCGCTTGAAAAACTCCCCATCCGATATTCTTCCTTGGCATCCCACGTCAGCAAACACAAAGTTACAATTTCCATCCACTAATTCAAAAAGCACAATACTGATGTTGGATTTATAATTGAAGAGCTCAGTACGCGAGTTCACGGGGGTTTACAAAACAACTGTTTCCCTTCAAGGGCACCAACACAGTGAGGCAGGTCCCAACGTGGTCCAAATGTCTTGCTAACTACCTTCCAAGCTGTAGGAGTCGTGGGTAGCTGAAACAGAAATCATATTTAAACACTAAAAGCAAAATTCAGTTCATTTGGTCAAATTGTTTGTTTTATTTCAATTTAAAGTTCCATCATGCAGAAACACCCTTATTAAATAATAAAACAAAAATTGCCGTCCGAAGGAAACCAGGTATACAAAATATAATTTAAAAATAGATAGTACTTCATAGACATGGAATTATTTGTACATTTACAGGAGACGGATGGGATACCTGGAATTGAGGCAGGAGTCATGTCTTCCGAACAAAATGAAAAAGAGGCAACACAGAGGGAACAAGAGACAACAGCGTCATCTTGTATTCCTAAATCTGCTAAGCGAGCGAAGGGAAAAGGAGATGATATCAGTTCATCAATGATGAAAACTGCGTTTGACATCTTGAAAACTGCTGCAAAGAAATTGGACAAAGAACCCTCTTAACCCAACGAAAGAAATTCATTTTTTACCTACGTCGCTGCGAAAGTACATGAAGACTCCCCTGAAGCACACAGAAAGCGGTTCAGCATGCCGTGTTTGAGATACTTATGAAAACTGATAGAGGATTGTTTGATTGACCTGCTCAAAATTATCAGTACTCCTGCAACTAGCAAAATCCTACGGAAAGTGGACCTACTCCCCAATGTTTTCTCAACCACATTTTTCGCAACCACAGCAAGCGGTGTCTCCTCTGGCATCCACTCACCATCTGAGCCATCCTTGTCAACCAACTTCACTCAACCATCTCCTGCTCCATCAATCACTTCAGAAAATTTTGAAGATTTTGTGTAATGGGGTACCTTTACTTAAATGGTTCTGATGGTAATTTCTAAAATTTCTAAATGGCGTTTGGTTCACATGTTCTATGTTTCATTTATAATATTAAAACCTCTTTGAATAAATTAAATAGCGAATTAATAAATCTGTTACTTTGATATATCCTTGTAATTCCTTGACAAGCGCTGCGAAGACTTGTTGTATTATGCATCCAATAGACTGCTTGGAAACTCTGAATACTGAAGGCTAGTATATGAATCTCCCATTGCAAGAAATCGAAGTGTTACTGCTAACCTGGAACAATTAATTAAATAAAATTCGTAACATAAATAAAGAAATAAAATTTGTAAATTCGATCAACAGTGTATACTAGCACAAACAGTATAGCTACTTACCTGTTTTGAACGGAGATTGGAGTGCGGAAATATGCTTCCTGTTTGGAAATGTGGGATCCAGTCTTCAGTAGATTCTCAAAATCGGAAGGCGACATTCGCGTGAAATTCTTATATTGGCCGCTTATTTCTTGTGACTTCAAGTCCATCATTAGCTCCGTACCAGTGCGTTTTTTATACAGGTCAGTGTGCCACCAACGTCGTTGTTTCCTCTTCTTGTACAAACTAGCCATCACTAAAGTCGCACCACTCATCACCAAAATCGCGTAATTTTCCTTGCACGAAGACATGATTGCAAGTACACGCACCGGTGGCTGTCAAATGACTGCTGGAGGTTCGCGGTTGGTTCCTTCCTTTCCCATGGATCGCTGGAAGTTCGTTGTGAAAATAACTTCAACGAACGGTTCACGAGCATTTCGCGAACGGTTCGGCTCGCAAATGTATACGCACCTATAAACGGTGTCCAGGCATGGTGGTAGAATATTTGTGATGTCCATAGATTGGATGATTTTTAACTAACTTGATATAAAATGTTTCAAAATTGACTTTGAGTTAACACACATTGTATGAAAGAGTTGTGAATATTAATCTCATTAAGAAATCTTAAGCAATTAATTTTTTATGTAATAAATCATAAGGAAATTTAGTTACGAAGGAAACAAGGAGGTACTTTCTTTTTACCAAAAACAAATCTTGCGTTCCCCAAGAGAGTTCCGGTCTAATTACCCTCGGGTAGCAAAAATAACTGCAGAGTGACAAAACTAGACCAAACCCAAGAGAGTTAGTTGAGCAAAAACGAGCGGTTGATAGACAACCAAGCCCAAGGCAATAAATTCTTCGTTGAGAAAAATTGACCCCCGTAGAGCGACAAACTAAACCCAAGAAAGTTAGTTGAGCAAAAACGGACGGTTGAGCGACAAGCCAAACCCAAGGGAGTAAATTCTTCGTTGAGCGAAAATTAACCGTAGAGTGACCAACTAAACTCAAGAGAGTTAGTTGAGCAAAAACTTACGATTGAGCGACAAACCAAACCCAAGGGAATAAATTCTTCGTTGTGCAAAAATTAACCGTAGAGCGACAAAACACCAAGAGAATTGAGCAGAATCGAGCGGTTGAGCGACAAACCAAACCCAAGGGAATAAATTCTTTGTTGAGCAAAAATTGACCATAGGGCGAAAAACCAAACCAAAGAAAGTTCGTCGTACAAAAAATGACCGTAGAGCAGAAAACTAAACTTGAGAGTTAAACTAAGGGCACAAAAGTGTGTTATTCTACCTGATTCTTGCTTCGTATTCCTGGAGGCGATCGAATATGTAAGATAGATTTCCTGCAACGCTCTCAAAAGTAATTACTGCAGTTGAAAGTGATGAATGAAATAACGAAGATCCCCCGTTATTAAGTCTTCCGTTTTCATTGGGAGAAAGGCCGGAGGAAATTAATAATTCCAGAGATCTTCCCACCGATGATGGGATAAAAGCAGAATATGTACACTGTCGTCTGATCTTCAAGTTGCTCTCGAAGTAAGAAAATGGCTTTGACAAATTACGGCTTCCTGAACGAGACAAAAGAATAATTTGAAAAATTTGACAATGATAGTTATTTTGAATACGTGTGTAATTTATTGCGTGTACTGGGTGAAAGGCCCCATGTACTGAGTATTTCAAATGTCAAACCCGTAGGATTTCAGGTAAGAGTAAATTGATTAGTTAAATAGATTAAATTAATAAGACTTTGGTATTTAAAATGAGAATTAAAGTATAACTTTAAATGTTATAAATTCCCTATATAATAACAAGAATTGCTTGGAATGTAGAACGAAAGATTATACCATACATAAATACATTCTACACTCATGCTCATAAATTAAGGATAATGGCAGTTTATACAAATTAAGCCTAAAAAGCAAAACAAAATTGCTGTAAACATAAAGCCTGATTATCACAAAAAAGGAACTGAACAAAAAATAGTTCATTGACTACCACAGTACCTAATAAAATAAGGGAAATGCTCCTTGGAGCAAATGGAGAATACATGCCTCGTGTAGAAAAATTAACAGTATACGATTTGTATGAAAGTTAATAGGCTATATGTTTGCCATGTGTTGCAAGACAGTCAGTACAATGTCTGGTCATGCTGAGCACCAAATTATCCAGCTAGTCTTGGGGTAAGCCATCTCACTCATGCTATGCGAAGTTCCGGAATAGACCTAGGAGGTTGATGACGTGCTTGCAACCCATGCATGCTCAATCGGGTTCAAATCGGGAGAGAAAGCCGGTCATTCCAAAAAAGTGATATCCTCTTCAAGGCATTCGTCCACGATGGTTGCACGGTGAGGACGAGCGTTGTCATCCAAAAAGCGAAAATCTGCGCTCATTGCACCCCTGAACATACGAACGTGTTGTTGTAGAATTATATCCCGATAAATCTGACCTGTCATGGTTCCGCTTTGGACACGGAGAACTGTTCGAGAACCCAGGATAATGCCACCCCAAACCATAAGTCCAGCGCCACCGTAACGGTGGTGTTCAATGACATTTTCTTGTTTGCAACGGGTCCCTGGTGCTCTCCATATGAAGATACGACGTGAGTCAGACTGCAGGGAAAACCTGGATTCGTCAGAAAACAACACACAAGCACACTGTGCTGGTGTCCAGTTAACATGTTCTCTGCACCAGGCTAACCAGCACCTGCAGTGAGCTGCTGTGAGTGGAACACATTTGACAGGCCTGCGGGCATATAGGCCATACTCTCCCAACCGTCTGTACACCGTATGCCTCGAAACTGTGGTATACTTGGATGCCAACAGCTGTCAGGACAGGTCTGCTGCTGTAATATGCTTGCTTCTTTTGGCAGTTATTGCCAAATACCGGTCGTCTTGCAGCGTTGTAACCCGGGGACGACCTGTGATGCAGCGTCTACTTACGTTTCCATCCTCTTGGAACCGCTGCCACAGCCTCGATATGACACTGCGATTCCCAGTTCCTGGGATACTTCCATCTACGTGCGGCCACATTCCAAACGACCGATAACTCTGCCACGTGAAAAATAATCCATGTGTGTCCTGAGTCATAGCTATTCGTCTATAGCAATTTCAGGCTTACACACTGATTGTGAACTACACATCGTCACAGCAACGATTCCTTTTATACACTCCACGGACTGCTCTGTTCGTTATGACGTACTTTCAGCGCCATCTTGTTGCTTACTTCAGCTTAAAACACAAGCACGTTATTCCAGAAGAGATGCGTGGTTCTATTCCATCAGAAATTCTTGCTTTAGAGCACTTTTTCTGTGATTCTCAAATATCCTTAATTTATGAGCATGAGTGTATAATCGTATTGTAATAATTGACGGTATGGGAGTATTTCCTCAAGATAATCAAAATTTCATAAATACGATTTAATCCTCTGAGTATCACAAGATTTTTGAGTAGTGTTGTATTGCCCCATTTTTATATAGTATATACTACTAACCTTTTCTAGGTAGGTATTTTAATTAACGTCGCACTGGAGCAACACAGCGGGCTTTTGGCGACGTTCCGGGATCAAACTCGAAAGGAAAGATCCGAGGAGAGCACCACGTAATTTTGAACCACGGTCAGATGACGAGGTCACACCTGTGCTGTCACTCCCCTCTCCAATCTTCCACACCACGCCAACGTGAGGACATTTGAGGCCTAGATAGATTTAACTAGCCCCCTTTATAAACGACGGTCTTGGGTTGGAAAAAAGCACGTGCCGTGGTGAGGGGAGGTAGGGAACACAAAATTAGACTGTATTTAGGGATGTATGTCCGCAAGCATCACCGGATGTCCTAGAGAAGATTACATTAACCCTCCTGGTGGTTGTCTCGATGAGGTATCTCATCGAACAAGCAATCATTATCAAAATTGACCAGATCTTGATGGACGAGATATCTCGTCACTAGAAGAAAGCTAACCAGATCTTGATCTCGTCGTGATAAAAAAAATCGACATCTTGATGGAAAGATATCTCGTCATTAGTAAAATTTATCAGATCTTGATAGACGAGATATCTCGTCGAAACCACTTGTGAGGTTAAGATGTAGAAATGAAAGGTAGCTAGTAAGTGAGATAGATTTTTCAGCCTCAATCTTACTGTTCGACAGTGGTACACACATGTCCAACAACTGAAGACAATGAAATCCGAGATGTATCCCGTGCCTAGTACCAGTATCGATATATCTCAAAGGACAAATGAATATTTCACGAGGTATATGTGGAATAAAACAAGAACACCCAAATGCCTCGTGGTGCTACTGAGAACTAAAGAAATTTTAAAAAATTACTTAGGTAAATTCATTGTAAGTTCCAATTATTACGAAAAAACATCTTTTGCTATATTGAAAACAATCTTATAGAAGATGTGCTGACCACTAACCCTAATGCAGGCCTCACAACGTGCAGAGATGTTTTCCACAAGGCTGTCTACGAGTTCTTGTGGCAAGGAGTCTCATTCGCGCACTAGTGTACGTCTTTGTTCGGTCCTTGGTGATGGTGTATAGGCTGCTTTGCGATGTCCGAGAGCATTCCAAGCATGCTCCTATTGGATTGAGATCAGGTGATTGTGTTTGATAAGAATTTAGTATTATCCTTAATTTTTAAACATGTGCATGGTTGTATTGGTAATTTTTTATGAATTCTCTTTGGTTCTCAAAGTTGCGTTCACTAATAGTAATACACCCTCGACAGCGCCCTCTAACAAATCCAGCACATTAAGACATACATCGCTGAATCAATACGGTATAATTTCATATTCCCTACCACCTCTTAACAATTGAACAAAGTTTAGAGACAACTTTTACAGATAGACTTGGCTTCCTATCACATTAGGGGACACGTTAGCCTGATTGGTAGAGTGACGGATTATAAATTGGATGGTTGCGAGTTCGAAACTCGATCCAACCAAAGACTCATGTACATGGGTGCTGGTGCGCATTAAATCTGTCATGGCCTCAAACATCCTCACCTCGGCATGGTGCGGAAGTTTGGAGAGCGTGTCTTGACTCAGGTGTTGATTCCGTCATCTGACCGGGGTTAAAAATTACGAGGTGTTGTCTTTGGATCTTTCCTCTTCTGGATTGATCCGTATCGTCGCCAATATCCCATTGTGTTGCTCCAGTTCGACGTCAATTCAACTACTCCCTACTGCATTTTATTTCGTAGAAACAAATTCATGGTAGAATTTTGTAGTAATCAGATCATTTCACTGGAAAAGAAAGAAAAATCATTCAAGTCAATGGATACAATTTTCACATTATCAACATCACTGCGTTATATGAAGTTTCTTTCGAAAATTGTTTACAAAACCAAAATTACCAGTCGCTGGGAGTAAAGGATATTAATCAATCGATAGGGATTTCGGTGGTTGCATTGTTTGTTTAGTGTCTTAAAATGATTAGATGGAAAAAATGTTTGGAAATTGTGTGGCTTTAAATTAATTTTACTGCGTCTTTCTATCGACTGAACAAGGAAATTATATTACGGAAACCGATGAGACTTCATTTGGTTTTTTAGTGGACTTCTTTTTTCAGGGAATTCAATCACTGTTAAATCTTTGTTTTTGAAAGTCGGATTAAGTCACGTTGTTATCGATTTAACAAATGTTTAATTAAATTAAAGCTGCTTACCGTCCCTTAGCGTCTACTTAATTTGAACGTTGTTAAACTAACTTTGCATATTAATTTGGTTTTCCAAGATTAGGTTCAACTTGTGAATAACAAAATACCTTCCTTTGTTAATTGTAAGTACTAGAAGATTTATTATTATATATATAACAATTCGATCCAAAGATACGAAAGGATATAAAAAATTTGAATGATTCTAATTAAAATTCCGAAAAAATGCGAGCACGGGGAAACACTATTAAACGAACAGAACTCGCCATGTCTAAAGCCCCTAGACTAAACCTGATGAGTGAGATAATAATAATTTAAGTAAAGAAAAGCAGAAGTAATTTTGGAGGTGAAGCGAGTGGTGTTGGTGGGTCAGGGCGTCATCAGGGAGGAGCCTGACTCAGACAACACAAAATGGTGTTTTCTACGAACAAGCAGCAAGAATGCTAAAAAATGCTCATGATTATTTTTAAGTAAAAAACAAGAGGACGGAAATATCTAAGGAGATATATAACCACTGTATTACGACATGCGATATACTCATATCGTAGTCGCACATCAAGTACTAGTCATCACATCAAGTCATCACATCACATCAAGTACTAGTCGCACATCAATCCTATATAGTAGGAACTACTATATAGGATTGATGTGCGGTTTGAGTATGAGTGTGACCCTGTGATAATTAGACCCTTTCAGGATATATATTTTGGAATCAAATACCATTTAATCTGTTGAAATAAAGTATAAATCACCTTTAAATATTTTGTAATCAAGTATTCGTCGCGTTCTACATCTGTTGTAATGAAGTATTCATCAACCTTTACATCTTTTGTTATCAAGTGTTCATCACCCTTTACGTTGAAATTAAGTATTCATGACATTTAACATCTTTTAGAATCATAATACAAGCATTCATCACCTTGAACATCTGTTGGAATTCCACACTCAAGTATTCATCAATTTTTACGTCATTTAGAACCACACATACAAGCACTCATCATCTTTTACGTCTGCAGGAATCCCACACTCAAATACACTCATCAATTTTTATATTGTTTTGAATCACACATACAAGTACTAGTCATCTTTTACATGTGTTGGAATCCCACCCTCAAATATTCATCAATTCTTACATCTTTTGAATTTAAGTATTCAGGACACTAAGTATTTTGTAATCAAGTATTCGTCACCTTTTACACTTTTGCAGTCAAGTATTCGTCACTTTTTATATCTTGGAATCAATCCTGTCGCAAAAAATGTGTGTTAACAAATGATTCTATAGACTTCCCACTTTTACACATCCTTTCGAGACTGAAAAGAGATCAAATTAAAAATTAACTCATTAACGTCCATTTTTCAAGAAACCTCTAAAGAATTAAACTTCCGTTTAAGAGAAATAGATTGCGTTCAAAGTAAACATGGGAAGTATCTCTTAATGAATTTTAATGAATACCAAGAAATAACAGCAAAAGCTAGTGTTTATCTTGGAAAACTTCCGTTTGTGCTATTATACACTCGCTTATACACACTTAAACATTTTATAAACCACAAGCCAACAAAATTTCAGTCATTGAAACAAAAGATCACGAGTTTTTTCAACCCAATTAAGTTGTAAAAAAGAAAAGTGTACAGACATTTTTTATAAGATGAATAAGCAAGGAAGTAAGTGTATAGCCTTTTTAGTTCTGGAGAATGCACAAATATAAATATGGAGGTTTTTTGGTACTTAGGATAAACAATTTCGCAATTTTCACTGTATATTTAAACATTTTGCGGTCTATAATTTCTCAAACATCCGAAAAGGGGTCAGTCGCTGTTCAGAATTTCATTTTTTATTCTCATTTAATTCATTGCTTTAAGACTATTATACCCGTTTAGTACCTATTCCTAATGAATAATCCCTTCGGGGGCACATCTTTAAGTGTGTACGGACTTCACGAATCCGAGGTACCGTAGCGATCTATTCATTGCCATGGGGTTTACTGCCGCTGGTAAATATTAGGGTTGCGACCCCAGAAGAGATCCTTCTCTACGTTTTGCTCTTCATCCTTTCTTTTCGCTTTTATTTAACATTGTCTGTCTTGTATTAGGCGCAGCTTGGTCAAATATGGCCCTTGTGCCGAAAAAACCAAAACCCCAACCAACCTAATGAATAATGACTTTTATATCAATGTGAATTATAGTGATTTAATTTCACGTTCGAATATTTATTTTATGTAGAAATAACAATAGAGTTTGGACATATTTTTTTATCTTCATTTCATTTATAAATTACACAATTTCAAAACTTTGAGAAGAGAAAATTATGTTTAGACATTTTCGAAATTTTCTTGTGACAACATATTAGTCAATCAGATCAACCAGATCCCAATTATTTTCTCCATTCTATTTATTAATCATTAACCCTCCAAGTGGTTTCGACGAGATCTCGTCCATCAAGATCTGACCAATCCTGCTAATGACAAGATACCTCGTCAATAAGATATTGCCAAGTTTATTATGATGACGAGATCAATATCTGGTCAGTTTTCTTCTAATGACTAGTCTATCACGATCTGGTCAGTTTTCTTCTAATGACTAGTCTATCACGATCTGGTCAGTTTTCTTCTAATGACGAGATACCTCGTTGATACAACCACCAGGAGGGTTAATTTACTTATTAAAATGCCTCCAAGAAACACAAACTCCCATTTTTAGCTGACATTTATTTAGAAGAATTTAAAACTATTCTTAGCTTTCTTGCTCCATCGGATATTATTTTGATAAATGTATCTGAAATTATGACCTTTATAATGTTTTAGAACATTTTCCACGAAATTTTAATCTCAATCTGGTATCCTTCTTGACTAAACTTTTTAAAATGTTTCCCACATAAATAGGTCCCTAGTTCTACACTGACCTGCAAAACTTAAGGAACAGTAAGGTTTTCAGCAACTACATTACTGTGAAGTATTATGGTTGGTTGGTTTTTGGGCTTTTATGGCGCAAGGGCCATGCTGCGCCAAGCGCAAGACATACGACATCAAGTGCATCTGGGCATTTAACTAGACGAAATAATCTTTTCATTTAAGAATTGGCACCTACAAAGTTTGTACCATTATCACTCCACAACTTCGCAGATTTGCCCCTACGATCGAAAAATCGCTTTAAACATGCAATAAATGCATCAGATGTTAAATCGGAAACAAAGTCCAGGTGTAACACTTTAGTGCATAAGCATACATATATAGCTACATACATTTTATTTAGCACACCTTTTCTTTGATTTTTAAACTTAATGAAAAAGGGTCTGCAAAAGTCAACGCCAGTGAAATGAAAAGGAAAGGATGATATAACACGCTCACTTGGCAAATCACTCATGATTTGTTTCACTGCAACAGGCTTGTTTTTAAAACAAGTAATACACTCGTGTACTATTTTGCGACACATGTTTCTACCATTTAAAGGCCAGAAATTTTGACGCACATGATATAACAAGGAAGTTGGTCCAACATGCAAATATTTCAAATGAAAATATTTCAACTAGTTAATTTATGATTAGCAGGTAACAGCATAGGATGTTTTGCACTAATACTTAAATTAGAATTACTCAAACGTCCACCAATTCTAATAATTTGATCATTATCCAAAAAACAATTTAAATATAATTTGCCTGTAACAGGCTTACTTTTCTTCAAAGCAACATATTCATACTTGAATTCAGATTGCTGTAATAATCTGATTAAACTTACCTCACTCTTGTGGTGTGAGAGGGCCTTGCCTTTTTTCAGTTGGGTTTCTAAGATTGTATGAAAATCTAAACAAATAACACATAACTCGCAAAATATGCACATAATTGTTACTTAAATCAAGTAGTTTGTTTAAAAGAAAATGATCATAAACATTTAAATTCACTAAACAGCTACTGTTGTCCTTAGATTTTCTTCTAAGTTCTCTTTCAATCTCTTCATCGGGAGTTACAACTTCCCAATCCTCGGGAACAGTATCACCTGACTCGTGTAAGAACTTGGGTCCATGCCATCAAAGTTCGTCATGGATTAGCTTGTCAGGATCAATACCTCGTGAAATAAGGTCTGCTGGATTTGCAGCGGATGGTACATGACGCCATTGGGCAACAGACGTCAATTCCTGAATTGTGGTAACTCTATCGGCCACGAAAGTTTTGAGATCACAGGGTTTTCTTTGGATCCATGAAAGAACTATCGTGGAATCACTCCAAAGGTAGGTAGGTGTACGACACCTTTAGCTTTAAGGCCTTGAAAACTATTAGCTAGAAGCAGGGCAGCACACAACACAAGACGAGGGATCGTCACATGTTTTATGGGTGGAACTCTGGACTTGCTAGCCACTAAACTAACCAATATAGCACCAGTTGAAGAATTTGTCGATCGAAGGTACACAGCGGCGCCATATGCTTTCTTTGAGGCATCAGAGAAGCCATGCATCTGGATAGAAGCAGGATGCTCCGTTAGGATTCGACGATCGATGTGTAAGGTTCTTATAGCCGTAAACGCTGCAATGAAATTTCTCCACTCCGTTACCTCAGTCGAAGGCAATGGATCGTTCCAACCCAATTTCAACAGCCAAAGACGTTGGAGGAATATTTTAGCCCCTGAGATGACTGGTCCCAGAAGACCAAGAGGGTCAAAAATACGAGCTAGAGTAGATAACACAGCTCTCTTAGTGACACCCATATTCTCATCAAGAAGGTTGAACGAGAAATAGTCACTGTAAGGCTTCCAGGACACACCCAACGTTTTGGTCTCTTCTGGATGTGCGAACAAATACTTGGCACTTGATTGTACAGACAGTTCAGGACAATTGGCGAACCATTTGTGGAGCTCCATTCCACCTTTCTTAAGGATGCCAATTAACTGCTGCTGAAGTACTTTAGTTTGATGTAGGTCATCACCACCAGTCGGAATGTCGTCCATATACACGTCTGTAACTAGGGCTGACGCTGCTTCAGGAAAATCTTTTCTCTTATCAATAGATTGTTTCAAAGTTCTCATGGCGAGATATGGAGCACTAACTGTCCCGTACGTGACAGTGTTCAGACGATAAGTTTTAAGTGGAGCGTCTATTGCGGATTTCCACAAAATCCTCTGCAAATCTCTTTGTTTCTCAAATGAGAATCATTCTGAACATCTTTTTTATGTCTGCCGTAAAAACAAATCGATGTTTTCTAAAACGGCACATGATTGCAAAAAGGTCGTCTTGTATCACGCCTCCATTTAGCTGAATGGAATTTAAAGAATTCTCAGCTGTTGTCACTGTTGATGCGTTAAACACAACTCTCAGCTTGGTTGTTGCACTATCTGCTCTGTAAACGCTGTGATGCGGGATATAATAAGCAGCCCGTGGTTGTTGTTCCTCAACTACTTCTGTCATATGACCTAAAGTTTCGTACTCACTTATGAAAGACTTATAAAGACTATAATAGTTAAGATCTCTATATAGCTTTCTAATCAAAGAGTTTAATCTCTTTTGCGCGATCTCTCTCGATTCCCCTAAACAAGAGGATCCTCTTTGAGAGGCATTTTCACAATATATCTCCCATCACTCTCTCTTAAATGAGTTCTCGCATAGCTCATTACAATAATCAGTTTCTTCGTTTTTTCAACATTTTCCAATTCCCAAAACTTTTGAATTTCTCGCTCTAAGTTTCCAAAATTGCTAACTAAGCCATAATACATTCTATCCATATCAAAGCTATCATACATACTCCCACTCATGGTGTATCCGAAAACCGTATTTTGGAGTATTAATTTGGAATCACAAAGGCTTAATTGCCCACACCTCAATAAACTCATAAAAACTTCCGATCCCAACAATAAATCAATTCTACTAGGTTTATTAAACTCTGAATCAGCCAGATCTACGGTCTCTAGGATATCTAATTTGGAGATATCAATTAACTTCGAGGGAGTTATGTGCGTAATTTTAGGCACAATAAGAAACTAGTTTTTGCTGGAAACTACCACTTTTATTACTAACAACGACTGATGTTTTGGACTTAACATCTAATGAGGCGCCTGACAAACAAGAAACTGCCACATTAATTTTCTCTTCTGGAATATGTAAGCACTCAATTAGATTAGTTGTACAGAAATGACTCATTGAACCGCTATCCAGTAAGCAACGGCAAGTAATAAATCGTCCATCTTTACTTTGAACATAAACAATCGCTGTGGAGAGCAAAACAGATTTACGAGTAGCTTGCAAATTTGATGCACCAACGAAAGTTTGATCTACTATGTTTGTTTCGAAAGGAACTGCGTTGGGTTTAGCTTATTAGCACTCGGAGTCTCAACAACTGGCGCCGATTGATAATCCACTTCAGACCTTTCTTAAAGGACGGGTTTTTTCTCACGCGAAAAATGTAAACTATCATGGTGTTTCTTGTTACACTGCGGACAAGAATTCGATGATTCACAATTCGAAACCGAATGATTAGCAGAGAGACAGTTGAAACAGAGTTTGTTTCTTTTTACAATCTCTCCTTCACCGATAACCTCTTAAAGTTATAGCACTTATGCAAAGAATGAGTTCCCGATTTACACAAATCACATTTTGATGATCTGAAATCTGAAAGGAAAACCTTTGGAACGTGTTTTGAAAATTTATCTGGATGTTTCGGAGGGAAGTACGACGTGCCTCGAGAATGAGGAAAAAACGTCACATTCCTTTCCTAACTCTTATGGTTTCATCCAAGATTCACCTTGTCTAATACGGACATGGGTAGCTGTTTGCTTATAAAATTTCAAACATTTTATCAGAAACTGTAAGCTGTTTTCAAGCTTTCAAAATCAGTTATATTTCTCAGCTTAAGATAGTAATCGAAATTTGTAGTTAATCTAGAAGCGAATTTGCACGTACGTTTCGTTTGATTGGCGATTAGCAAGTTTAAAGTTTTCCAAGCATTTCTGAGGTGTAGGCTCAAACTCTCTTAACACGATATATTTAATTTTTTCATAATCTCTTATTTCATCATCCTTTATATAAACTATAACATTCGAGGCCTTTTCTCCGAATAAATTAGGTAAAATCTCAGCTTTGAATTGTTTCGGGACACCTTTTGTGTCAAATGCTCGCTAATGAATTAAAAAACATACCCCACGCTTCCGGTTTGCTCGGAACTTTAAGGGTCAACGTTCTGATAATTTTTATAACTGAATCGAACGATTCCGAAACTAA
The DNA here is from genome assembly GCA_933210815.1 of Meta bourneti. NCBI lineage: Eukaryota > Metazoa > Arthropoda > Arachnida > Araneae > Tetragnathidae > Meta > Meta bourneti. The sequence goes on from OW119928.1 coordinate 77,430,950, forward strand.
TAAATTCGAATCCCTTTCCACTTTTATGTCAGATTGAGCTTTAGTAAGTTCAAGCTCAGCTTCTATCCTTTGCAACTTAATTTTTTCCAACTCAAGTATACTCGTCATCTGACCGTGGTTCAAAATTACGTGGTGTTGTCCTCGGATCTTTCCCTTTGGGATTGATCCCGGACCGTCACCAATAGCCCGTTGTGTTGCTCCAGTGTGACGTTAATTGAAATACCCCCCAACTCAAGTATATAACTTTCGCCAGCTTTCCGTTCCGAAATTACGGATTCTAATAGATCCTTTACAAGTTGGGGATCAGAAATATATTTAGGGTTGGTTTTAATTTTATCTTGGATTTCGGTTTTGGTCATTTCATCTGTTATGACCTCACCGAGTTCTTCGGTCACATAAAAAAGATCTATTTGCTCTAAACATTTTGCTAACTTATTTACAAAATAATACTCAAGGTAGGGAAAAAAGAGGTACTCAACGATCCCACTAATAAATTCGGGTATTCACTAAACCCAAAGCTCATAAACAACCAACCACAAGCACTTATCAATTAACACATCACTTTGCACATGAAACAGCACACAAATTCTACTCATGAAACAGATCCTATAAATCCATAGGACCTCCGGCTCGACGGACCACGTGTATTATCGTTAGCTCAGAAAACACACGTGGACTGTAACTCTTTATTTTTCAAAAACTCACAACTCCTTCAAAACTTTGCCTCGCAGGGCACACTTCCACGTTGGTGTTACCTCACTGTTCTCAACGTCACCTCGCGACAAGAGTCTATACAGAGATTGTAACCCTTAAAAATAATGGTGTTCTTTGAATTTTGTACACCAGTAAAATGACAATTTATTTAGAGGAACTGAACGCTTTCGAGCAAAATTTCTAAACTGAACATTTCTAATCGTGCAAAAATGTAGGGTACATTTAAATATTTTTTCTAAAATGAACTAAAATATATTAAAAAACATTTTTCCGTGAAATTTCCATCATCGTCTATGTAGTCTTCATTTGTAAATTTAAAAAATATTTCTTATAGAAATACATTGCCATTATTACTAAAAATTTATTTGTTTGAACATTTTCGAGCAAAATGTGTAAACTTAACATTGCTAATTGAGCAAAAACCGTTGAATACACTTTGATATTTTTCCTAAAATGTTAGCGGGCCATGGTAGACCGGTTGGAAGAGTGGTGGATTAGCAATCGGAGGGTTGTAAGTTCGAAACTCGTTCCAACCATAGACCGTCGAGTACGTGAGGATATATTTAATCACGACAGAGATGCACCAGTGCACGTTAAATCTGTCGTGGCCTCAAATGTCCCCACGTTGGTGTGGTGTGGAAGTTTGGATTGTGGGGTGTCAACTCAGGTCTCACCTCATCATCTGAACCGTGACTCAAAATTACGGGTTGTTGTCCTCAGATCTTTCCCTTTGGGATTGATCCCGGACCGTCACCAATAGCTCATTGTGTTGCCTCAGTACCATGTTAATTCAACTACCTAAAACGTTAGAGTTTAGAATATGTGTTTTAAAAACACTTTTCCTATATTGATTGCTCTAATAGCCCGTTGTCCAGTGGGACTTAAATTAAAAAAATACCAAATACCTATATTAAGGTATTTGGTATTCAGGTTCTCCAGGTTCTTCATTTGCAAATTCAAAAACATTTCCTATCGAAATACATTGCCATTTCAACAGCAAATTTGTTTTGATTAACAGCATTTTCTAACAAAATTTCTAAACGAGCAAAAATTTTGGATGCATTTTGATATTTATCCTAAAATGCTAGAGTTTGAAATATATTAAAAAACTCATCGTCTTTGCTGTAAATAAAATAGACTTTGAAACATAAATAACTGAGCTGTGTGCGTCATACGTGAAAACTAAATGTAAACTTAATATAACTGAATTCCTCCTAGGGAATATTTCCAGCTTTCTCTAGTCACTTTCTTCACTTGTACGAGGAGTCGATTCTTCAAAAAAAAAACACAGATACGACAAACATAAGAGAGGCAAAAAAACTCAATCTTGCCGACGATTTCGAAAGAGCCGTGCAAATCAACTTCAGAGCCGAAATTGAAGAAGCCAAACACCTCCGCAAACACCATCCGACGCAGACGAAATTACGAGACTAAAATAATATTTTTCCCATTTGAGAGAAACTTATTGATGACAACATATCAGACAAAACAACGTTAGTATCTCTATCCACTCTGTTGTTTCGGATGCTAGGGGCTGATGCCAAACTGACTCGACTTCGACACACGATTCACTCATCGTCATCTTTTGTTGGGTGAGACTCCGCCTTTTTGTCATGCATGCTCATCAGATTTTACTGTCGAATATATTTTAATTGGCTGTCCTATTTTTAATCATCATCGTTTGAAATTTTTTAACAGATCAATTTTGAATTTGCAAGATCTTATTGGGGAAAACCCTCATCCAAATCGTTTCCCCTTTTTAAGTACCATTGGATTTTTAAATTTTAAATAGTGTTTTTATCCATCACGATATTTATATCATCCATTATTTCCATGCTTTTTTATATTGTATATCATGTTGTTGATCAGCATGTTTTTAATCATACAATTCCATCACACTGTTTCAATCAATAATTTCTACTTTATTTCTTTTCGCGAATACTTTAATTTTTGTTATCCATAACCTGATTTCAAAAAAGCATTAAATAAATCTTGTGTTACGTAAATTTCTTGCACGACTGACATCTACCTTTTATTACAATGTTTTTAATGTTTGCATTGATTTTATTTCTTTTTATCTTGCGTCTGTCGCAGCTTGTTCGATTTTGGACCTTGCGTCATTAAATCCTAATTACCTACCTTTTGTTTCGGAGAAACCGGTTTTTTTTTATGATTCCAAAAGAAATACGTTGTCGTTTCTGCACGAAATTTATTCTGATGAATCTTCTGAGTTATCTTGGAAAACATAAACGTTGGACACTTTTGACGTGAATACGTCTTTAAAGTCGGACCAGCATTAGGTGGACAGTACGGAAAGTCGAGAACTACGAAAAAATGGGTATCGAGATCGGGGTCTAATAATTTCTGTACGGAACAGAAATACCGATTACGGAGTACTTTACTGAAATCAGCGAACCTCCATATCATAATTAATTCAAATTCTATTGGGTTGATGCAAAAATTCGTCCCGTTTTTGGCGCTAGATGACATTGCATCGCAAAACCGATGTATTATCTACTTCATACGTGTAAAGTTTTGATGTTGTTCGAAAGAAGGAATTTCAGCGAGTACTTGGGGAAAAAATTGTGTTATTGGGTTGTGTTTTTTAAGTTTCGTTAAGCATTAAAAATGGCAGAAAATAAGGAGTATTTTCGACATATTATGCTTTTTATTTCCGAAAAGGCAAGAATGCTTCGCAGACGCAAAAGAAGATGTGTGTTGTGTATGGTGAGGGTGCAGTTGACGATTCCACGAGCCGTAAGTGGTTCAGAAAGTTTCGTCTCTTGGATCAGTTCTTTAGCCAGAGAAACCTCAGAACTTCTATGAGCGTGGGATTATGCAGCTACCGAAGAGATGGAGAAATGTCATCGAACAGAACGGCACATACTGTATTGATGAAATGTAATTTTTAGTAAATAAAATTTTTCTTCAATTTTTGTCACAAAAACGGGACGAACTTTTGCACCAACCTAATTTTATAAATTTAATATTGCTGTAAAATATAGAAGTTAAAGAAAGTATCGTTATGCATTTGATTAATAGGAAGATAAATAAGATAAAGGATATAATTTATTGGAATTGATACAATTAAGAATCCAATTCAATTTCCAAAGCTCGAGACAATTTGATTTCGAAAGAAAGGTGCGGAAACTCAAGGTAATCAACGTGAAGCAAACAACCCAGTGTCGTTCGATAACTGAGGGAACAAAGACTTGTTAGTGCCCTCGAGTTCGCGTGCCGCTATAAGAGGGGAGAGGCGGCTTTTGGGGGACGTTCTACTGAGCCGCGCAGATTTGAAATCAGAATAACTCGGGATTGCGAAGCGCTACGACGTCGAAATTGGCATCAAACGAAAGATAACGTCAAGATCTCTTAACAGAAGACATTAGAAGTTAAACCGAATACAGTGTTGATTGCGAAACTTTGGATTGCAGTTGAAAAACTTCACAATGTCTGCATATACTCGTCGAAAAGCCAAGCAAATACATAGAGCGTAGTCTACGCGGAAGAGCAGTGAATATTTGTCTTTCATTTACTACACCCAAATAAATAATATGCATTAAAGAGACGTATTCTCGCAAAGTCTTATGGTCGTGCTCCGACATATGAGTTTATCAAAACTTTGATGTATGTAGATCTGCGATTTTCAACCTGTGTCTTCTCATGAGTTGACTTTTTGTCATGACATATAAGCTAATTACAAAAATTCTGCTGCAGACCAAATAAAATTATATTTTTTTCTGATCTCACAAAAAGAACGCGATTTCTTGATTGACTTGCAAAAAGTAATAATAGTAATAACCTACCCTTTTTCTCCCAAGTGGCTTTTAAAAATATTTTTGAAACAATTTGTCTATGATACTTTGCAGTAAAAATAGTATTTAAAATTATTTATCACTTGAAATTATTTTTGAACTCACTTGTCAAAAGTTAAAAACCAAACCGTTCAAATGAAATAAATCTTACTCAATTCAAACCGCTTCACCAACCGTAAGACACCAATGTCATTCTTACGGCAAGTCAGTGTCGGTTGAAATCGCTGGGTAGGTAAGTAGGTATTTGAATTAACGTCGCATTGGAGCAACGCAACGGGCTATTAAAAATATTTGGCGTCCGAACAATTGAAATCGCTGATGATATACCGGTTGAAAATAGCTGATGCAGATTAAGCTTTCAGCATTTATTTTAATAAAATCAAGAATATTCCTGGGGTGTCCTGGTACCTGACTCCCCACTGAATAGGGCCTTGCTCCTAAGGAATAGGGGCCGCGGTGGCCCGGTTGGAAGAATTACGGACTAGCAACCGAAGGGTTGCGAGTTCGACTCCAGCCAAACACCGTCGTGTACAAAGGGGGCTGGTGCACGTTAAATCTGTCGTGGCCTCAAATGTCCTCACGCTGGCGTGGTGTGGAAGTTTGGAGAGTGGGGTGCCAGCTCAGGTGTTGCCTCGTCATCTGACCGTGGTTCAAAATCACGTGGTGTTGTCCTCGGATCTTTCCCTTTGGGATTGATCCCGGACCGTCACCAATAGCCCATTGTGTTGCTCCAGTGTGACGTTAATTGAAATACCCCCCCTAAGGAATATTTTCATTTTTCATTTCCTTCAATTGCACAAGGGGGACACAGTTGTAAGAGTGTAAGATTATATACCGGAGGATTGACAGTACGAAACTCGTACTGTCAATCCTCCGGTCGTCGTGTACAGGGGCACTTTAACCCTGTCGTGGCCTCAAATGTACTCACACTGGTGTAGTGCGGAAGTTTGGAGAGTGAGGTGCCAGCGCCAGCTCAGGTGTTCACCTAGTCATCTGACCATGATTCCAAATTATGTGGTGTTGTCCTTGATCTTTCCCTTGGGGATTGATACCGGACCATCGCCAATAGTCCTTTGTGTTGCTCCAGTGCGACGTTAATTAAACTACCTACCGATCTATCAATTGCACAAGGAACTGAGGTAAGTCTTAGGATATGCAAGTTGCTAACAAATTGCATTCGTTCAAACCCTTAATTCATTGGTGGCTAGTGGTTATAATGCGAAGGACTGATATCAAACTGAACCGCCTTTTCATTGGTAAGAGACGATTCTCTCATTGATTGACAAATTGAGGAATATTCCCCTATATGTCAATCATTCTCTACTCCCTTAGCTATTCATCATATTTTAATTGACTGTTTATTCAATCATTGTCGTTAATTTTCCAAGATGGGAAAACCTCATTCAAATCGTTTTTGCATTTTTACACACCATTGGCTTTTAAATCTCATCTAATACTTCTTATAAATTCAACATGGTTCCAAAGTCTACTTTTTCTAAGTCCGAAGTCTTCTCAATTTTTTCTTTCTATCTTTTCTTTCCAAAGTCTACTCAAATTTTTGAAATTCAAAATGTTTATGCATTTGAAACTAATCTCTGCACCTGATAATCGATTCTTCATTTTTAGCTTTTAGCTTAAGGTTATCTGACTACCATTGAAAAATATATTTTTGACAAACATTTCATTTTATTCAATATTTATAATATTTAGACTTTTTCTTTACAAGACTCTTTTTATTTTGTCTATACAGTGAATAAAAGCGGAAATTAAGCAATTTGTATAGATCTTGACAGCTCTTTTTTAATACGTTTTCAAATCTTTAAATACTTTTTTCTCTGCTTGGGATTTTGAGCAAAAGTTTTTCACGAGAAAGGAGATAACCAAATATATACTATATATTTTTGAGTGAAATTTGGTTTACTGATTTTTATATGTTTTGGGGGCCTGACAAGAATATAAGTTATTTTCAAAGGAAAACTTTTTACAGAGATTTCAGTGTACCGACGTAAGGGAGAAAATTTCAAAAATTCATGTTTTCTTCTACATTATTCCCAATATCGCATGAGTAGAAAGGAATATTGCATATCTTTTAGTTCCTGCCCCATGCCCTAGCTTATATATTTAGGAAACAGCAAAATTTAGTCAAATGTACTCATAAGTTTTTCAGTTGTAATGTTTTTCGTTAGCATCATTGTTTTACCTAAATTCTCCAATATTTGCAAATTTGTAAAATAAATTACAACAATTTTTAGCGATGTCTTGTTTTATAATGTGTTTTTTAAATTAGTTGTATTTCAAGGTAAAACACGATAGCAAATTTAATAGGCAAGATAGCAAAAAGGGCAAATTTGTACATTTAAAAATATAGAACTTCGAACGTAGTCAGATACCTTAACGCTGCATTCTCAGATGTTGTTTTAGTCATCGGACCATGGTTCAAACGACGAGGCGCTGTCCGTGGATCTTTCCCTCCAGGATCGATCCCGGACCGTCGCCAATGGCCCGTTGTGTTGCTCCAGTGCGATGTCAATTAACTACCTACCTACCTGAAACTGCGCTCAGAAGTTAAAAGGGCCGTGGTAGCCCGGTTGAAAGAGTAACGGATTAGCAACCGGAGGATTACGAGTTCGAATCCAAACAAAGACCGTCGTGTACAAAGGAACCTGGTGCAGGTTAAAGCTGTCGTGGCCTCAAATGTCCTCACGTTGGCGTGGTGTGGAAGATTGGACAGTGGGGTGCCAGCTCAGGTGTTGTTCTCGGCATCTGACTTTGTTCAAAATTACGAGACTTTGTCCTTCGATCTTTCACTTCGGGATTGATCCTGGATCGTCCCAATAGACCGATGTGTTGCTCCAGTGCGACGTTAATTAACTACCTACCTAACGCTGCTTTCAGTAGGTATAAATTTTATGATCTTGCTTTTTGGCGTAGCATCGTTTTCGGAACTTGCTCCATAAATCCCCAAAATCCAATCCATTCACCTGTACGAGGAGGCAACAAATTAAACACACAGATAAAGCAAACGAGCAAAAAACCCAATCTCAGCTTTGAATCGAACTCCAGAGTCGAAATCGAAGATGTCCAACCTCCTTCCCAGACTGCATCATCCACAAGCTGACGCAGTAAGAAGTAAGCACTTTCTTTAAAAACTCCACTTATCGGTGCAAGGCGAGAAGGGACAGATAAGCCTCAAGAACGTGTTCTTTCGGAGAAGGCTCCTGTAAACAAATGCAGCATGCGGACGAACGTCAAACGCTGACGTTTCACAAGTGGAAGAAAACGAAATAAGAAAAGACCAGTCCGTTCACCGTTTCCGATTTTTAATGTTCGATTGGGTCCTAAAAGAGCGGAAGTAGGTCCTGTTGCTATGGCAACTGGCTGGAATTATCCAAAAATTCCCTCCCTCACTTAAAGCTGGACTTCCATTCCTGCTTCACACAATGTACCCCCTTGAAGAAGTGGTGTCTTACAGTTTTCCTTGAGCTTCAACTTCAACTTCATTTGCGAGTTGTGAGGAAAAGTTTCTCGATGATCATTGAACTAAAGTTTGGGAATCGGCTTTTCTCAAGTTGCTGCAAATAGAATACGGTTGAGATTGTTTGATAGAGGATTGTATCCATTCGGAGAATGAATGCAACGGATCTTTTGTCCTTTAAAGACGACGAAATGACTGTCTCGTGCTTAGCGTCTATAAGCTGAATTATACTTTGAAGGTATTGTGAAAGTACGCCAATGGTAGTTTTCGTGTTAATCGATTGCTGTTTTGTTGCTGTTATATCTGAATTCCTTTCTGTAGAATTCTTTTCGCTCTACAATTTAAGCCACGGAATTCGACATTCTTCGCTGATTTTAATTTTTCATCTGAATCTTTACAGTTAGGTTAACAAGATTTCACTTGTTGGGCTCCATAAGGATAAGCCACATTTCAAATTTTTCAGAACAAATTCCATGCATTAAAAAATTCCAAAAGTTGTAAAAGTACTTAGAAGTCATTTTATTTTAAACTTTCAAGTATAACACACTCATTCAGTCAATCAGAAATTCTTATGATCCCTTAAATGATTTGTTTTTAAATTTTTTCATAATGGAATTTTAATTATGTGGCTTATCTCTATGGGGCACTTCAATTGGTCTATTAATGGATATATACAAAACCATGTGCAGGTCAGATTGTTTAAGATGAAAGAAAGTAAGATTATTCAAGCTTCCAAATGGTTTCGACAAGATATCTCGTCCATCAAGATCTGACTAATCTTGATAATGACGAGATATCTCGGCATCAATATCTATATGGTTTCCTTCTAATGACGAGATATATCGTCCATCGAGATCTGATTAATTTTGCTAATGACGAGATGCCTCCTCGAGGCAACCACAAGAAGGGTTAAGATGAGGAATTGGAGATTCCTACATCTTAACTAAGTATAGTTTAAGATATGGGAATTGGGGATGTTGCAGTTTTACTTGGAAGAGAGGATTAATAATAGTTTAAATGGAAGAGTACAAGCGCAAAATTAACGCTCTCATTATACGCTTATCATTCCATCATGCAACACGCAGTTTCCCTGCACGAGTTCTAACTAGTTTTAGACTTCTTGAACAATAGAATCTGTTCTAGGATTGTTTCAACCAATAGATGTGGTTATTTGATCATTCTGTGCGTGTATTTGTATGTATGTGTTGTTGTGTAGGTTGAAAACAATAGTAACTATTCAGAAATCTCGTGACGCACAGAATGCTAAATTTATTCACATAAGAATATAAAGCCGCTTGGGGTTCGCAAAATGAGGGTTTAGTGGACTGAATGGGATAGACCCATCCCTTGGCCACCATGATCACCCGATTTATCATACATTATTTTTTTCTTTAGCAATACCTCAAAGGCATCGTGTATACGCATTGACTCCGAAGCTGACCTCATAGCATAAATATCTGTCGTGGCTACAAGTGTCCAAGAAATTAGTTTCCTGTCAAAACTGAAGTTTCGTCATAATTTAATTAAGAATCGAGTCCTGATTATGTTAATTTCAAATCTCTATACCTTGGCAGAAAAGGACCAATTCCAAATTTGCCGATTTTGATTTATCTCCTCAAATCCCTTCAATGTTAATGGGAAAAAATTATATCTATATAAATAAAAATGTAATGTTCGTTTGTTCCCTAACGCAAAATCTCCCAAAATTTTTCACCGATTGCCTTGAAATTTTGCCACAACGTTGCATTCGAATACGCGCATGTTTTAGTCTACTTAGCTATATAAATAAAAATGTAACGCCAGGAGGAACTGGTAAAACGTTCCTAATTAAATTGATTCTGGCCGCAATCAGATCCCAAAATCACATTGCCTTAGTACTTGCGTCGTCCGGAAAAGCTGCGACTTTGATACCAGGTGGAAGAACTGCTCATTCCGCTTTGAAATTGCCATTTGACATGCAATTCATTGAATCCCCCACGTGTAACATTTCCAAAGCATCCAGCATGGGAAAAGTATTGCAAAAATGCAAACTTATCGTTGGGATGAATGCACAATGGCAGTCCTTCTTTGCAATTTAACCAGATGAGCCACAGCAACGCGTGGCCCGGTACATCTAGTGTATGTATATATATATATATATACACTAGATGTTATATATATATATGTTATATATATATATATATGTTATATATATATATATATATATATATATATATATATATATATATATATATATATATATATATCGTCTGTGTTCTGTAAAAGGGCGAATCCAACAATTTGAAAATTTTAAGGGCAGCATTTTAAAACTTCGCATTTCCAAAAAATTAGGAATAATGTGAAACAAATTCACTTTATCTTACACTTGGTTTACATTAGTCCTAATTTTTATGGAAAAGTGAAGTTTGAAAATGCTCTCCAAAAAATTCAAATTGTTGGATTTGCCCTCTTTACAGAACACCGACGATATATATATATATATATATATATATATATATATATATATATTGAAGAATTTTATTACAGCGGTGGTATAATCAGAGTAGTTTTAGCAATTTTTTACAGCTCCAAAACTCAAACCAACCATATTTAAACTAAGCTCCGAGTTTGGCGAAAGTATCACGTAACGGTCGATTTTACGTTGTTTATCAGTTGTTGCCATTCGACAATAAGCAAATCACGCCGATTTCCGTGCCACGCACGTTTGTGAATTTTTTTTAAATATATGAATTATTACAAGTAAGAGTAACGCAAAGTATTGTTTTTCGTTCTTGACTAATCTTATTTGCGGTTCGTGGTAGCCCAGTTGGAAGAAAAGCGGATTAGCAACCGGAGGGTTGCGAGTTCTAACCTCAATCCAACCAAGGACCCTCTTGTATGTGGGGGGGTAGTGCACGTTAAATCTGTCGGCCTGAAATGTCATGTTGGCTTGGTGTGAGGGTTTGGAGAGTGGGCTGCCAGCTCAGGCGGTGACCTCGTCATCTGATCTTGTTTCCAAATTACGAGGTATTGTCCTCGAATCTTTTCCTCCGAGATTGATCCCCGATCGTCCCCAAAATCCCGTTGTGTTGCTCCAGTGCTACTTTAATTCAACTACCTACCTTCTTTTATTTGGAGGTAAGCAATTTTACAAGCTTTCTCCATAGATTTAAGCAATCAAGAAACTTAAGCTGAGATGCTTGGGAGCGAATTTTCTAGTTCTATTCAAATATATTAGCGACAAATACTGCGCACAAAAGGAAGTCTTTGATGTTTGTCTCATAATATTCCTCACACTGTAATGGATCTTTCATATTTGATACACGTGCCAGTTTGTAAGACCTGGGTACAATGAACGATAAAGAGGGCCTACTCAACAAACTCGAAAGTTCTGGATGATGGGTTCAGAGCAATTGTTCCAACACAATACCGCCGAGTTATCCACGCTTGATCGAGAATTTATTTTAATTTATCTGAGAAATGAGTTTCCTGAAGTTTATTAGCTAACTCTTCGACGAGGAATCGCAGATGACTCCGCAGCGATGAACGGTTTATTTATTAGCTTCTAATTTATTTGGTTACGGCTTCCATGCTGAGTGTGTAAAATACCGAAAATAAGTTTTTGCTGATTAGCACATGGCACATCGAGATCGTGCACGCTTTCTACAAGGTGAAGGTGGCCCAGTGATTGTTGTAGTAACCAATAACTTTTAATGGTGAATGACCGGTACCTTTAGTGTTATAACCCGGGTGATTTGATTGAATATTCATTCAAAACTGCATGAAGGAGTATGCTTATGGCATTGTGGTGAACTTATCCACCCCTACAAAAATTAACTTGCAATACGCAGTTTAACCTATCGCTGCTGTTGTAAAGCCCAATTCAGGAATTGTGGGAAGTTGTGGAATTCGATTCCGGGGCTAATCAGAATTTAATCCATGTGATTCTTCGGGGGCGTCAGGGCTCAGAGGGTATACCCACTGCGCTAGCAACCTTCGAGTTGTAGCCGGCGTAGGTTCGATTCCTGTCAGATGCATTCCTCCCTGGGTGTATTTCTCTCTTCTGTGTTAGTGAAACTTTCAGTGTGTATGTGTCTATTGATATTGTATGTCTTGTGTCTGGCGCAGCATGGCCAAACATGGCCCTTGTGCCATAAAACCCCCCAAACCAACCAACTATGTCTTCCACTGGAACTTTGGAAGAACGATAACAATGAGTGATTGATTCTGATTGGACGTTAAGTGTTCAGTCAGAGCAGTGTTCAACGGTCGGTGTCATATAAATTCAGTTTGTACTTGGCCGCCACCTCGATAGGTAGGTATTTAATTTACGTCACATTGCGGCTATTGGCGACAATCCCGAAGGAAAAGATCCCGGACCGTTTTCCAGCAACTCCTCCGGACAATAGAACCTCTTAAGAACTACCTCATCAAATAGATCTTTGCAAGAACTTCATTTGGATACCTTCCTTTAGAAAATCCGTCAATTGTGAGTCCTTTTATATTTTTAAAATTTTCTAAATTATAACACTTATTTTTATTCTTTGTTTACTTTTTGCTCTATAACTTTCCTGTAATTTGGTTCTGTTTTACCCTATATTATTATTAATTATCCTAAACACTAGTCATTTTTTGGATTACTAGTCTGGCATATCCGAACTCGCTCAAGGTAATTTTTCTCCTGTTACAAGGACCAACTTTCAAAGTATTGCATTGAATGTGTATTGTTTATTATTGATTATTTTAGATGTTTTCTCTACTTGTTTAAATATTTTTGTCTGATTTTATTATTTTTGAAGCAATTTTCATGCATATATTTATTGTTCTACCGAATTCATTCTCAAGAATTCAAGCGATTGTATTATGCTTATAATTTTCTTTCTGTGCTCTTATTTGTATTTTGCCATCCTTACTGACTTTTAATTTTAACATTTGTCCCGTCCATCACTTGAAGGGTCATGGAGACAGATAATGCAAAACCCGACCCATCAAAGACATCACGCACTCCGGGACTTGATTCACTCGTGGTCAGTTTCACAGAAATCACAGAAAACGAACTGGAAAACCTTAATTTTAAGGCCTTTAAGGGAACCCTCCTAGAGTTGACAAATCTCTGCAACGAAAAGTATTCCACCAAAGTGTCCACTGGTGCCTTTCAGACAGGTCTGACGGCAATAATGCGCAGTGTAACTGACCTTTTCATTGAATTGACTAGCAGCGATAATACTAGCTTAAAAACCCTGGTGAAGAATCTAGAAAGGAAAATCGAAGATCATAAATCTGACATTGACTCCCTTACCCTTCGTCTTAGAGAGAGAGAGCTGGAAAACGCCACACTAATAGGAACACTCAACATGAGGGACCGTAATTTTAAACACCTTATGAAAATTTTCGATGATTCATCCAAAGGAACTAATCAATTAATTAAAAAACTTAAAATTGCAGCATCCACTCCCATAAATGAAGATATTGCCTCACAGACCAACGAATTGGCCCAAGACCTTAAGGATCTAAGGGCAACTATGTCCGACATATGCCGATAGACTCGCTTCGGCTCCACTTGCTTCTTCTAAAAGTCCATCACATCTGAGAAAACATAGACCTAAACACACCCTGCTCTTAAAACCTAAAGAAGAAAGTGATTATAAGAAAACAAAAGCATGATACAGAATAATATTAAAATCTTAAGATGCAGGGTTATTCAAATGCGACGGATCAGGAGGGGTGGGCTGGCTATTGACCTGGGGTCATCTGAGGAGGTTGACTCTCTTCGGGAGAGTCACGGGGGTGAAGGTGACCTGAATAAAATCTTTGATATCGTCAAGACCGAGAAATTGAGACCGCGGGGGATTCTATTGGGGCATTGATAAGGATTGTAATGAGTAGGAAATCCTCCCCGCACTTAGGTTGAAGAATGATTTCATAGCCGAGGGAGATATGAAATTGACATTAATTTTAAATTAACGCGGCTAGAGGCAACCACTGGGTGGCCACCATGGTCCCTAGTGAGTTTTATCGAATCACTGGAGAGAGTCACCTCAACCTGGGCTTCCAAAGAGTTTGGGTGGAGGAATTTAAAAGCATCCCCCAGTGGCAAATTCGGTCACAGTATGAACCGGTGCACTGGTAAACCTGTATGCCTGAACTGTGGAGCAGAACACAGTACTGCAATATGCGACCAAACGAACAAATGCATCAATTGTGTCGATTCTAACACCAACCATAGAACTAGTTATGACGTGGGACATGACTGCCGATCCAGGAGGTGTCCAAATTTTAGGCGACAAATGGATATGCTTGAGGCCAATACGAATTACGGCTATTGATGGCGGATCGGGGGTCTAGGACTAGGTCCGGACCAATTTTAAATTTAAAAAATAAATTTTAGACTTTAAATTATACTACCATGGTTTTAAATTTGTAAATGTTGTAGTACCTGTAATTTTGTCATGGTGTATATATTTACAGTTTTATCATTTTATTAGTATATTGTAAGTATCTATTGTGTATTCTTAACTTAAATTTAATTTTCATTTGGCGTCTTATATAAGCCACCGCACTTTATACGATACTTTTATTTGGTTTCTAATGTGCTGGTTGTCTTATTGAAGATTTATCTAAACGCCCTTGTAAACCGACGACGTTGTCGGTAGTCAGTTTATTTGTTCGAATTGTAGTAGTTTTTTTCTTTGTGTTAGACCCTGTTGGTCTTTTACTTTGTATTTTGATGTCCTTGTTTAAGAAATATTAAATGGGGGTGCCCTGGATTTAGGGACTGCACGTGGTGGGGTCGGGGTGTGCTCTCCCTGTTCTCCAGGGTGGTATGTCTTGTTCCTCCTTTGTATTGGCGATGGAAGTCCACCCCCTCCTCCTGCATAAAGCTCTACACCTTACGGTGAGTTGGGAGGAGGCGGGTCTAGAAAAAGGACAACGCATGGCCTCGGTAGCCCAGTTGGAAGTGCAACAGGAGGGTTGCGAGTTCGAACAAAGGGGCTACTGCATGTTAAATCTGTCCTGGCCTCAAATGTCCTCACGTTGGCGTGGTGCGGGAATTTCGGACAGTGGGGTGCCAGCTCAGGTTTTGTTCTCGTCATCTGACCGTTGTTCGAAATTACGTGGTGTTGTCCTCGGTCTGTCCCTTCGGGGGTTGATCCCGGACCGTCGCCTATAGCCCGATTTGTTGCTCCAGTGCGACGTCAATTAAATACCTACCTACCAAAACACTCCATGGCATCAAAATATCAACCACAATCTTCAAAATAGAATAAATACAAAATGCTAGGAGAGTGAATGTTTCAAGAATGTGGTCAGGAAAGTCGCGCGGCGAAAGGCAATTGCGACTTTCTGGATTCTACTAATTCTAGAGAAGTAATGGACAGAAACCACCTGCTTTCGAACCTTCCACGGATTTTCTGAGTTGTCCAGGTATTGGGAGGCAAGATAACTTTTAGGGCAATTATTTCGGCATTTTCTTCATTGTTTGTCTATATGTGTTATATTAATTTTGACATGAATATGTCTTTCAAATCGGATGGCCGTAATTGCCCGGTCGAAAGATTAACGGATTAGTGTCCTGGGGTTGCGAGTTCGAAACTCGATCCAACCAAAGACCGTCGTGTATGGGGAGGCTGGGTTAAATCTGTCGTGGCCTTAAATGACCTCACGTTGGCGTGGTTTGGAAATTTGGAGAGTGGGGTGCCAGCTCCAGGTACTGACCTCGTCATCTAACCGTGGTTCAGAATTATGAGGTGTTGTCTTTCCCTCCGGGATTAACCCCGGACTTCCGCCAATAGCCCGTTGGGCTAATCCAGTGTGATGTTAATTCAATTATCAATCTTTAAAATTGGAACAGTATTGGGGGCATGCGTGAAAAAACGAGCGTTACGAAAAAGCGTTACAACTGTCTCGTCTTATGATTTCAGAACATACAGTAGGTAAATATAGCATTGTGTAGAGAAAGGATGTCCGTACCTGACATGACCATCGCACTGAGGTGGTCCGCAATATGTCGATATTCTACGGTGCTGGGAGAGCTATGGGCAAGTGTAACTTAGGATTGCATGAAGTGAGGACTGTGCATAAGTAGTGTTATGTGAAAGCTATCAAACGGTACTACAATCTCAGACCATAGGCTTTTAATCAATAAAATTATCTTTCAATTTTTATAGCAAACTGCCCTTTAATCGTTAAAACTGCAAATTGTTGAATATTCGCATTAAACAATCATTGAGACTTTCTATGTCTGCTTTATTGATTACCAGTTCCCAGCATCAGGTACGTATTTATGTCAGAACTATGGTTTGTTTTAATCTTTTTAGTCTTTGCTCATTTACCTCTCCGCATTGTACTTAATCTTTCGCTTGTGTTATTGTTGTGCCCTAGCCATTGGAATAAAGAAAACTTAATAACTTTCAAGCACAATTTCTCAAATGAAAAATTCATTTTTGCATTTATATACAAACATGAGGAGTTTTACTAACAAAGATTTTGCAGTGTGTTGAAGTTTCTTAGTTATCAAAGGAAATGGAACAATGAATTGAGGCTCGTGAATTTAATTAGTAGAACGTGATTTTCCAAACAAAATTTTTTTTCTCGATAAGGTGATAATTTTTTTTGCTAGAAATTACATACATTTTTCTGAATGTGAAAATAAAAATTCTTTTCAACAAAATTCTGCAACTGAAGTGCATTTTCAATTGTATTTTAAATGGTCTTTTATTTAAATTCAGATTGGGCAGAGAGAAACACGGTATATCACCAAGAAGAAATTATTAGATGGAATAATAAAAGTATACAAATACAAAAATGGACAATCCTGCAACATTGTGCAGTAGGAAACTCTCAAAAAAGGTGTGCGATAATTCTTGCTGAATATCGAAGAAAGAGCAGAACGAATAGCAGAATAATCTCTTCATTAGAAGGAAACTGACTAGATTTTGATTTCGTCATTATAAAAAAAATCGGCAATATCTTGATGACGAGATATCTCGTCATTAGCAAAATTGGTCAGATCTTCAATTTCGTCCAATCCACTTAGATGCTGAAGGGGGATTTTCTATTTTTAGGTGAAAAATTAATATTTTGTACTTTCCACGTAATTTTATCTTTAGGGTCCTAAAAACATGTACGCCAAATTTCAAGACGAAATTCTCAAAATTTACCCAATTATAAGCCGCTAACAAACGAGCGCAGATTGGAATTTAAATGTTTTTCCCTGAACAGCATTTCCTCGAATGGGTTGGCATATCTATAAAAATATTGGATTGATCGATGTGAAATTTTTAGTGACGAAAAAACGTCCTTTTATTGTTTGATGAATCAGAAAAGCGATGTATTACGTTTTTATATTTTTATATATTTCGTAAAAATTGATGATTTTGGATTTGACAAATCACCATTTCCTCAAATATTTTATAAAACATTTTATGGTTCATCAAACAAACGCTACATGTGTATAAAGGCCCTCAGCGATACATCTCATTTAGGTGTGTACGGGCAACACAACCCCAAAGTACCCCAGTGATCTTTCCTCTCTTATTTTTTCTTCTTCCTTACTGTGTTGTCTCTCTTGTGTTTGGCCAAATATGACCCTTGAGCCTTAAAACCCGAAGACCACCAACCAACCATTCGTATGAAGTAAAACGCCTTTCAATTTCTTTTGTTTAAGATCTCTTGGAGTTGAGGAATAATGCCAACCAGCAATTACAGAACTTCACGCGGGTTGATAGTCAAGGAGGGTCAGTAGGCGTGGTTTTTCATGGAATTGATTTAAAAAAGGTTTTATAATATTTGAATTACGTCTAATTTGAATGATAAATTTTATGTGTCTATTTTAAATAATAAATAGACGTATAAAGCTGTTGGAATTATTTGAGCGATAGCATATTTTCGTAGGAAAAAATCCCTCAAATGGTCGTTTTAGACGGAAAAAAAGTAATTTTTAGTTTAATTTGGAAGAGAAAACGATTCGAGTCGGTGAGCATTTCTAACTACTAGCTTTGCTTTTGATAGGACCAAAAAAGATTGGATTCAGTGGTCTGAACAAAGAGTTACAATTCTTCCTTTCCATTTCTTATAATAAATTCGAGTCCTTTGCTTCGCCACAAGATTAATACCTTCGGACTGCACTGCATTCGAGTGTGCTTCCATGAAAGTAGATCACTCACGAAAAGAAATCCGGTTTTTATTCCATTCGAACGCTTTGCTCCTTAAAAAACGACGCGCAATCCATTCTCTTTTTACCGGCGAAAATACCCACAAAAATCGTCTGAATCCTCTCTCGTAACGGGCACTACTTTATCACGGTGGACCGAACTCGGTTTTTATCGTCTGCTCCCGGGATGCGATGACATCATCCTAATCATTTTATTAAATAACCAATTCTCGTCTGCTACATCTCTTCCAGCCCCTCCCCCTCGGGGCGAGGGGGAGGAGAAAAAAAGAACAACAAACAAACAAAAACTGTTGTAGCGCGCTGTACTTCCGTACTGCCGAGTGTCCACTCTCACTTTCCGCCGGCGATGACGTCACGGCATCGCTGTTGCCAGATGACAGCGGGTAAAGTCGGAGCGGAGAGCCAGTCAGTCTTCCAGTAGCGATCACTCCGTGAGGAAGAAGAGAAAGTTTATCGTGTGCCTGTTCAGCTGGGAACGATATTTTTGTTGTGTGTTTACTTTTCCCCTAATTTTTTCCCCGTCGTTCTAAATTTTGTAAGTTAGAATCGCACGTGTTTCGTTTGACGTTTCGAAGAGTTCGGGACTATTGTTTTGGTTTTGTCGTTCGAATACCCAGTTTTTGTTCTGTTTTGTTCGACGGAGATTTATAGAACAAAGCGATAACTAAGTTCCTTTCCCAAGCCTTTTTTTGTTCAGGTGCAGAATCAAGGAGTTTGGAAATGAGGTATGTTTTTTTGTTGTTGAATTTATATTATACAACTATTAAACGAAGCTATTATAAACAAATATTCGATAAAAGATTATCGTTAAAAAATTATTTATAAAGCGAAGAACGTTCAAATCAGTATTCGTAAAGTGGTAGTAAAATGTCAGTTTGAATTTTTATGTTCTGCAAAAACAGTTTTTAGACAAAACTTTCAGTAAATGATGGCCATAAATAAATGTTTGCTATTGTATTTCATGAGATTCAAATTGTTGCTGTGATCAAGTTTAACCCTAAAATGAAATTTTTTAACTTAAACTGATATTTACTTTTAATTTCATCAAAGAAATCTAATAGTACATAACCTTTATGTGTAAAATACTAAGAAATTAAAGATTTCACCTTCAAATGTTTTACATATGCCAATTATTATTTAAATGTTGGTTTGTTAAAATAACGAATTTTGTGACTTTCAGTAAATTCTATATGTTTACACAATATCAAACTGTTCGTAAGACAATCGTGTTAGGAGCATTGTTTCTTAAATAATTTTATTTTCTTTATCCTCATGGTGGTTGTATCGGTGAGGTATCTTGTCATTCTAAAAATGACTAGATCGTGATGTACGAGATATCTCGTCCATCCAGATCTAGTCTCTCGTCATCAGAAGAAACCTAACCAGATCCTGATCTCGCCATTTAAAAAAATCGGCAATATCTGAACGCGATATCTCGTCATCAGCAAAATTATTCAAATTTTGATGGACAAAATATCTCGTCAAAAATACTTGGAGGGTTAAATTTTAAATATATTCTTCGTCAAATATCGTAATATTGCTTATTTATAAACGAATTTCAACCAACTGAATATATTATTTCTTTCTATTTATCTGTTACTTCAATCATTTCGGTCAGTAGCAAAAATTTAGGAAGTAAATAACTGGTTAAATATATCGTAAAAAATTATATATGTTTAGTTTTTAGTACTTGCGATGATCATAAATATAGCTGATATCGTTCATCCTAAAATTATTTAAATTATCGTGTATCGTTCTATGAATGTATTTTCCAAAGCACAGAAAAAGTAGTTTGATAAAAACCTAGTGGGAATTAAAATGAGAAAACGTACGATGTAACTTGAACATATTTTGTTTGGATATTTAAAAAAAATGTTGACTAGGTTAAGTAAGAGCAGCTCGATAGTTAAGAGTTGATAAAACTAATTTTTATCGTTTTTTAGTGATACTTCATCACCCGTACCTTAAAAACTCCATTATAGTATGCTCTTCACATATGGGATTGATATGTTTTAAGCAACTAAATGTATTAAAATTTATTTAAGCCCTTGACATTTTTGGAAGTAATTTGACAAAATCTGAGAAATAATTTTTCCACGTAGATTTCTCAGTGGCGTAGCCACTGAAAGGGACAGATCCAAGTCCTCACCAAAATTGTTGGTTTCTTGTCTAAGTCCTCCGTTTCAACAAGATATCTCTTCCAATATCTGGCCATTTTTGCTTAGAACAAGATACCTCGTCGACACAAAATTAGGGAAGTGAAGATCCAAGGAAGGAAACAAATTGTCCCTTGCCCAAAACTGGTGCCTTGAACAGGTTTTTGCAACAGAGGTTGGGCACTATAGGGCAGTTTTCGATGAGAAGATAAATCACCAGGAGGGTTAAAATATAGTAGCACCTTGATTATCTAAGCTCCGATTAACCGATTGTCCTTGTTATCCCAGCGGAATTCGATACTGAGTTTTTAAGCTTTAAATAAAGCTACGAGCACGGGTGGGAGCACTCTGTCCTAGACTGGTCGCTTTGGCTGACTGATGTTTGGTTAGTTTGGATTTTAGGACACAAGATCCAAAAATCCAAACTCCAAAAATCCAGGTCGGTAGTCAATTAACATCGCACTGGAGCAATACAATGGACTATTGACGGCGGTCTGGGATCAATCTCGAAAGGAAAGATCCAAGGGCAACTCGTAATTTTGAACCATTGTCAGATGACGATCCAAAAATGGATAAGCTGTGCCAAACGCAGGACAAATTAAAAAGTATCAGTTTAACAACCCAATCGATATTGAAAGTAGGATGAAAATATTTAAGAAAACAATATGAAAACATATAAGACAATATGAAAACAAAATTATCACTTCATAAATATGAAAAAATAAACAAATTAAAAACATCTTAGCTTGGAAAAGTAAAATGCAATTTAAAATGCATTGATGTGAAAGATGCATTGATGCAGCTTGCAGGTGCGAAAGTGCCGCGAAACAGACGACCATTAAGGACTTTTTTTAAAGACAGTTTAACCCTCCAAGTGGTCTCGACGAGATATCTCGTCCATCATGATCTGACTAATTTTGCTAATAACGAGATATCTCGTCATCAAGATATTGCTGATTTTTTATAATGACGAGACCAAAATCTTGTCAGTTTTTCTATTGACGGGATACCTCTTCGAGACAACCAACAAAAGAGTTAAAAGGTACGTAATTCACATCCTGGTTTATTGTAAAATGATCACAATAAATATATACTGTGACACAAATCCGAGTATAGATTATTCGTAATTCTTGCCTTATGAATATTTCAGTAGTAGTAACATGTAATACAGTAGATTTTTGTCTTTCGTATAGGCTGTTTTGTGTTTCTACGACCGTATTATCAAAGTTTCTGATTATCCAAGGTGTCAGGAATTATGATTCCAGTAATTATATTGTCCGTATCCGGACCTTGTCCCATAATTAGATATCCAATCCCAGGTACATCGGTCCGCATTACCACGGTTAATCGAGATTCTACTATTTTTCTACAAAGTACTATAAATGCATTGAATGCTTTTTTACGTTCTTAAAACAGTTTTTTATTCTTACTATGTGTGAATAATATTCGCTATATAATCTAAAGGTTTAATGACTAATATCCATAACGAAGTTTTAAAGCAACGATTATGAGCATCACTTTTTCTACGCTGTGTCCAACCATCTATTCTCATATCTATATATCGTACCAATCTTCCAAGAGTAACACAAAAATAGTAAGTGATTGATTGTCTGCTAATGTAATTCACTGAAATTTATTTTGCATACATATTTTCAGTATAACCAATGTACAGTCATTTGTGTAAAGAATTCTTGTTACATCACTGGAATTCCTTAATCAAATTTTTTTAATCGCTCATAACGAGAACAGAAAGATTGATTGAGAGATAAAAAAAATGATAGGTGAAAAAAAAAATTGACTAGTGAAAAAGATCGGAGATTGATGACATTAGAAAGAGATTAGAAAAGATGACATTAGATTAGATATTAGAAAAGAATTAAAGATAAAAATCAGATGTGGAAAAGCAATTGAAAGCGAAAAGGATAGAACAATTGAAAAATAATAAACATAGGAAAAGTGAGAGAAAGATTAAAACTGAGGTGAGAATAAGAGGATAATCGAAATGAGAGAAAAAATAAATGGGATACTTGTAATAGATCGAATTGAAATAAATGAGGCTATGAGAAAAAAGATAGAAAAAATTCCGAGGCAAAAAATAGAAACATGAAAAAATTAAAGATTGAATAAATACAGGGAAGAAATAAAATGAAAAATCGATTAGAAAAATGATAATCCCTATAACGTATGATAAAAATGAAACAGTAAAGAACAAAAAAAGAGAGTTCAAAGACAAGGAATATAGAGAGGATATCAAATCGAAGAACAAAGAAATTTTCTTTGAAAGTAAGAGCATAGAGAGATATAGTCTACCTTTTACAATATCGAATTTAAAACAATATATATATTTACATATATATAATAAGTAAAACTACCTTAAGAATAGATTTATATAATAAGAATAGATAGAATATATATATATATATATTCTAAATTTGAACAAAGTCCATTCTCTTCATTATACTTCCATTTAATTCTTATAACTTTAAACTCATAGCGATAATTTGGGCTGCCGTAAACTAGCTTAAGATTTTAGTTTGCGAATAATTCATTCTTAGGGCAGTCATATCATTTGTATCCCACAGGGATCAAACTCGAGGTAATAATTCGCTATTCTTCCAACCGGGCTACCGAGGCCCCTTCGACAAGGAATCGCGTGGTATTACATTTTTATTTCCAACGCAGCATGCTATAAGAGGCACAAAACCTTCAGCCAAACGTACACACAAATAAAAGCAAGAAAACTAAGTACGCCAATGTTAAAATACATTAAACGAAAATACGGAAAGCTAGGGGAGATGCCTGGAAGCCAAGGTTCCTAGCCTTCCAGTAATGTCCACTGAGAGTTGTTTCGGTTGGAGCAGCACAGATTAGTAAGTATGTGCATCCATTAGGGCCTCATCCGCTCAAAGAGGGCTCAAGGGGCTATTAGCAATACCAAGCTTATGTAGCTGAGAAGCAATGCAATCATGGTTGTGGTAAGTCCGAATTCTGCTACTGTCACATGTCTTGGGTAATCGGGGAGGGAAAAGATTGACTCGCCAAGATTTATCTTTAGTTCGATCTGAAAGAACGATTTTATATTCAGTATACATCTTAACCCTCCACGTGGTTTCGACGAGATATCTCGTCCTTTAAGATGATCTGACTAATTTTTCTAGTGACGAGATATCTCATCCATCAAGATATGACTTATTTTTCTAATGGCGAGATATCTCGTCCATCAAGTTCTTATTAATTTTGCTAATGACGAGATATCTCGTCCGCCAATATCTGATCAATTTTTCTAATGACGAGATATCTCGTCCATCAAGATATTACCGATAGTTTTTGCGATGACGGGATCAAGATCTGGTCAGTTTCCTCTTTATGATGAGACATCTTGTCCATCAAGATTTGGTCAGTTTCCTCTTTATGAGACATCTTGTCCATCAAGATCTGGTCAGTTTCCTCTTTATGATGAGACATCTTGTCCATCAAGATTTGGTCAGTTTCCTCTTTATGAGACATCTTGTCCATCAAGATCTGGTCAGTTTCCACTTTTTGATGAGACATCTTGTCCATCAAGATCTGGTCAGTTTCCTCTTTATGATGAGACATCTTGTCCATCAAGATTTGGTCAGTTTCCTCTTTATGAGACATCTTGTCCATCAAGATCTGGTCAGTTTCCACTTTTTGATGAGACATCTTGTCCATCAAGATCTGGTCAGTTACTAATGACGGATACCTCGTCGAGATAACCACCACTAGGGTTAAGACGAATAAAAAAAACCCCACAGTATGGAAATGGATCTCCCCTGAGACGTCTAGAGTACCCCTGTGTAGTCCTCTTGACCAATTTATCACCCGAATCGTCACCCGGAATACCACAATGAAATGGGATCTATTGGAAGACAAAGATGTGGTATGATTTTTGTACGGTCAATTCTGAACACTCCCTATAACAAGCAAAACAAGCAATAACAATCTTATCTAGTGTCTATGTGTTTAGTTTTGATATTCGGAATAACACACCTTGATTCGAATACTGGTATGGGCATAAATAATTGGTAAATAATTGGGGGAATTGAAATAAACTAAAGTATCTGAGGACATTCCTTGTGTTACAGTGTATTTGCAATCCGATGCTTTGGTTGGTTGAGGACTTACTTTGATAGGTTGATAAGGTTTTATATAAAATATTTTTTTATGGGTGTCAAAATGATATTGGCAATTAAAACGCAAAATAAAACATTTGTGTATATGTATGTGTTGTAGGAATTATGAGTAGTGGAGGTAGTTGAATCAACGTCGTACTGGAGCAATTGGCGACGATCCGGGTTCAATCCCGAAGGGAAAGATTCGAAGACAGCACCTCGTAATTTTGAACCACGGTCAGATAACGAGGCAACACTTGAACTGGCACCCCACTCTCCAAACTTCCCACATTCCAACGTGAGGACATTTGAGGCCATGACAAATTTAACGTGCACCAGCCCCCGTGTACACGACTATCGGTGATGCACGTTAAATCTGTCATGGTGGCTGACGATTTGGTGGGATCGAGTTTCGAACTCGTAACCCTCCGGTTGCTAATTCCCTACTCTTCAAGCCTGGCAACAGCGACCCCACTGTTCTAAAGAAAGGAGTAATATAACCTTTCTAAACGATCTATTCTAAGGAAAAACAAATAGAATTTTCTCTCTCTAAATGTTAAAAGAATCCTTGAATTCTTTAGAATGGTTATTTAGTTATTATGTGTATGTTGTGAGGGTAAAGGCAACACTACACTAATCGGAGACGTTAGAGGGTTAAATGTAAAAATGTATGTATTTTTGTAATATTCTTTAAATCATACAACAGTTATTAAATTAGTTAATCATCCACTATGAATTATGAAAGTAGCTAAAAGATATTCCCAGAGACATCACCATCTCACATATTTGCGTATATTCGTGTCGCATCACTGCCTTAAATGTTACATAAAGTGACAAGTGAATTCCCAGAAACAAGATTTCAATATATTTGCCGCCAGTGTCATTTATTGCCATTTTAAATACATTGCGAATACAATCATTGTAAACTATTTTTTTCCGATCAACTCAGGAACATTTTATTAAAGTAATCATTCACTGTAAAGTTTAGAAGGGAACCAAACATAAGATAAGATTCTTTCAAAAGGACTTTTAAATATAATAAATCCAGATCTTTATTTGGTCTGAAATTGTTTTTCTTACTTTCGTCCCCCTACGAAATGAAATTCTAGCTGCGCTAGTGCGGTTACATCTCAATCCCCAAAGAGCAAACCGTGTTAAGGAACATTTTTCAAAAATATCCCGTCTGGTGGTGATGATAGATGATTGTTTGGCGACGTTATGTTGTTGCGTCAAAATGATATTTTCGGTTTTGATCTTTCACTCACCCCACTTTTGAAGCAACCTGGATAATTCATCTTTTGACACATCGCTTTGCTTGTGGCGTTTTTATATGTTACATGCACTTAATGAATGATTGACTGAGATAGGAACTGACTGTGTGAACAAACACAATGCGAAAATTTTAATTTGGTACCAAAGCGCCCTTCCATGATACATATCGGGTTACCTTTAAATGTTTTTAGCGCCGTTTTGGTAACGCGATTGGCGTTTAATCCATTGATAACTAATGAACTATCTTTTGCTATTCAGAACTCATTCTTCGAAATTTTTATTGTCGAAGTGCTGAAATCGTATTCGAAAACAAGGAAGTGACGTCACGTTCGGAATACTTATAGGAAACATGTTGTTCCTCTGCAGAAACACTAGCGTCACCTACATTTAGCTTAGCATAAAATGCTTCTCATATTTATTTGCTTCGCTCTATGTTTATTTTGTTTGATATAAGAGGTAATTAGGATGAATACAAAATGGTGGAACAATACTGAATGAATATGGGTTTTGATCTACGGGTTATATGATCTAATGAATGAGATCGAGCCACTGTGATTAGTTGGTTAACCATAATATCTGCACCGATAGGTTATCGAAGAACGACACAACTGAAAACACAAATTACGGGAATTAATTCTGCAAAGAATTTTACACTATTTTCATTTCTAGAGCCCGACCAGTGGCCGAGAAGGTATTGGCGTCACTCTTAAGAAACTGGTTGCCTGAAACGCTTGGTTAAGAGTTTGAATCCAGTATGTGTAGAAAGTCGGGTTGACTCACAGGAAATATAAAAGTAGAGTGAGTAATGATAACATTTTTATGTGCCCAGGATCATGTGACCCTTAGACTACTTTCGTCTGCCGAATGGAAGCGGAACATTCATCATCTGATTGGTCCATGGGACGAGAGAAGACGCCCATTTATAGATTCGTTATCTTATTGGTCTGGGCAATATAGTAGACTTGGGCGATTTCACCACTTTTGTCGGCACTTTATAGAAATGCGCATTCACACATCTACCCTGTCATGTTATATTGCCAAACGAGGTAATAAGATGACATGTTGATCCCACTTCTTGAAGCTCCCCTCAACAAAAATGCTCAATCCAGTTATATTTCACGTCTATGGGGTGGCTGCTTGAAATATCCTGGTTTCTTCAAGACGACAGGTAAATGCTAGCCATCTATCTAAAGTCCTCCAGGAAGGCATTCCTCCCAATATTCACGATAGATGAGATGTGGTATTGCCTATTATTTTGCCTCGGATTAACGCATCTAATCAATTAATACTTAACGGATCATTCGAACTATGGTTCGTATGGTTCATCAAGTATTCAGCAATGCCAGCATCCAGCTGATACTTGAAGAAAAAAATTCAAATATTAAGTAATAAAGCTTAAGGAACTAGGAGTATAGGAACTGGAATCCTACAGCTGGGAGGCTCTGTAAATCGGAATTACAGGTGTTAAGGGAATCGACTCGAACTGTCGTTGACAGCGTGCCAGAAACCTTCGAGCTGTTTGAGATAAGTCTAGATCTTCGAAAGTCAAGGACCTAAAAAGTCGAAGTCTCCCACAACCATGTGTCAGATCTTCAAACCGAGCGACCGGAAAAACAACATGAAGCTGCGCGCACATACTCCATTTGTTTCATTAGAAGATCGATGATAGCAGGGGGTCACCAAACTTCTATTAAAAAATTCTCATAGATCTACCAGAAGTAAATAAAGGGAAAATACTTATTCCTGTGTGTTCAATGAAAGATGATACCACCTATGTCGAGATCTGGAATCAAAATGTCAAGTTTGTAAAACACGAAAATTCCATTTGAATACCTACTCCGGAAAGGAAAAAAAAAATTATTTTCATGCATTCTTCCTTTCTCAATTTTAAAACGAGGACATATCTAATTTTGGCTCCATACACCGCATCTGTATCAACGAACTGTTAACCAGCCTGCAAGTTCAAGTTCCCCGGCAGAAATTATTCAGAGAGCCAGGCGCTTCTTCATAAGGACGGTGTGTGTGATCTATTTGAGAGTTTTTCCCTTCCCCAAACAGCTGTCTATTAAAAGAGGAGGGAGAGAGAAAAAATGCGTTTTCTTTGTTGCAGAGGAGGCGAGTCCAGGTTCATTTTGTTTACGCGCCCTGCTCTAGACAAGGAGGGAGATTTATCAAGAGGATCTGCTCTGTCGTTTTTGTGCCCCGGTGTTGTTCTTCCGCCGTTGGAAACAATGCAGAGGGATTTTCCTCCCTGAAGCTCAAAGAGGAATTAATGTTTTTTTTTCTCTTTGAACTGTGTCTACCTGCTTCGTGTTGTTTGGAAGCAGTGGGATTTTTGGTTTTCCCAGGGAAATTAAAAGGAAAAGCTGCTTATTAAAATCCCTGATTTCGCTCGAAAGTACCCAGTGCTTTATGTGAATGAGATGCATACGAAACAGTTGTCTCGGCCAGATAAAGGGAAAAAAATTTCTTTCAAATAATACCTAACATTTTTTTCAAATTTTACGCGATTTCTCAATGTTAATGCTTTGCGTGAGTTATTAATCATTTATGAGATGCATGTGAAAGTTTGAGATCTTTCATCATACATATCGAATTACTCCCCGTATAGGGAAATAACATTTCTATTTTTCTATCCTGAGATAAAAAATTAATAAATAAATTTTATTATATACAAGAACTTCGTATACCTGCTTTATGTTACTAAGAGTTTTCGTTTTTCCTGGAAAATTGAAACGAAAATCCGCTTGTTAAAATCTCTGTTTTCCCTCGAAAGTAGTCAATGTTTTATGTGAATGGGATGCATACGATTATTGTTACCTGAGCCCTAAGATAATATAATAGAGGTCACCCCATAGCTCAGTGGGTAGTTTACGCTAGCAACCTGCGAGTTCTCACTCTTCTGTGTCAGTGAATCTTTCTTTGTATGTGTTCGCCCATTTACTTTGCGTTGTTTGGCACAGCTTGGCCCAATATGACGCTTACACCATAAAACCAACCAACTAAAGAACGAAGGAAGAAAATTGAAATGAAAAACTGCTTATTAAAAACTGTTTTACCTTAAAAGAATGAGATATATATGAAACAGCCATATTAGCAACTGGAGGTTAGAGCATTTATATTTGAAATGACACTTTACATCTCTCTTTTTGAAAATTATACCTAATTTCTCAATTTCAATGCCTTGTTAATAGTGTATGAAAAGTGTCTGAAACGCACTTTAAGAGTTTTGTCATCCTTCAGTCTAATTAGTCTCCGTATAGGAAAGAACCTTAGTGCTTTTCTACTATAAGCTCAAAGAAGAAATAATATTTTTTCTTTGAACTTCATTTGTGTTTCATGTTCTTCAGAAAAAGTGGATGTTTGGTTTTTCCTGTAAAATTAAATTGTCATCTGACCGTGGATCAAAATTACGAGGTGTTATCCTCGTATCTTTCAATTAGCAATAAACACGTAAACTTATTAAAATAGCGTTGTGAGGTTTCATTGCTATTGTATACTTCCGGATATTATATGTAGGAAAGGTCCTAAAATTTGACAATTTTTATAATTCTGTACAAGCAGAAATCTATTATTTACTAGCAAAATTGCCCGACCTCACCCGGGTTGAATTGGTTAATATATTGAAAGTGACCAGAAAACAATCACTTTCCTCTTTCGTATAAAAATGCCAAATCATTTAAGTGTGAGTAAAATAATATTTTAACACCTTTTTGACATTTTTATAATTTCTACAACCTACTTTGGACACAAATTCTATACACGCAAATCCATCCATGTAATACATTCCATATATATCGCACCCCTCTAAAGGTACAAATTGGCGAAAGGTGAGACACTAAGGTAACTGCTACAAAAGACGATTTTGAGGGAGGATTAGGAATTCCCTTTTTTAAGTTCTATTCCTGTAAAATTGCTCAATTCAATTCGTAAAAATGACGAATCTCACATGATTTACCTAGCAATATTTTTTTTATTTGTGGCACTCTTCGAATATCGCTACCATTAAGGGAATCACTAATTTGATAAGATATTTATCACTAAGTTTGTTTTAAAAGCGAATACATTTTTCTTGAAAATTCTTTTCGTGGTACGTGCAATAAAAAAGAACTTGTTTTAAAATTTAATATCTTCAGTAGTGATAAAGCAAAGGTAACCTGTTACCATTTTTTTAAATGGTAAATCAATTTGACAGCTTTTCTTCTAAAGAAAATTATTGTTTTAAACAAACTCTCCCTATATATGTTGCTTAAATTTAGCTTCAATTTGTAAAATAAGCCACCTTAGCCATCTGTCGATATGACAAAGAATTTGTAATATTTCAAAAGTCCTAGTTCGGATATTTTTAACATTAACGTTCTTTCAATAATGGCAAAAATCCACTTAAAATTTGCTTTATTCTAACTTACATGCCGCTTTAAACAAAATACATTGCGGTGGTGTTGTGTGTGATGAAAAGGAATTAAAATTTATTAAAATAATAAATATTTAAAACAGAAAATAACAGAAAACAACAGAAAACAGAGAATTAAAACAAAATAAAATTTGGCGGGAAAAAGATATAAATTCATGATTCTTTTTTATCTCTTAATTTCGCACAGTTGCCACAACTTACAACTAAAAATTAAATAGAAATTAAAAATACGAAATTAATTCGGAGCGAAAAAAATCACTGCGCGTGGCAAACGAAGACGAGTTTCCGTTTTGTTGCAAAATATCGTCTGTCCCAAATGTTCGGAAATACTTTATATTTTGCAAAGAAAATAGTAAATAAGGCTCAAAATAAAAAAGTATTTGAATTTAAATTCTGTAATAATAGTTTTTTTTAAAAATAATTGATTTTTCAGCAGTAATGGTACAACAATTTAAGTAATTGCAATGCTCAATATACATTCCAACTTCTCCAAAAGTACCAAATTATGGTTGATTTAAGTAGAGTTACTCAGATGTTTTAACATGAAACGTGCTTAAATACGTAAGCAAAGGAATTTAAAATAATGCATTCGCTACACTAAAATATGGTTTATTAAATTTAGGACATTGCATTAAAATGTTTTGAATAAATCTTGTGATACTTGCATAAACACAGACACAAAATCGAACAGATAACCGGAAGACGGACAAACAGACTTACCCAACTAAGTTCAGTCACTAAATGAAGGTAAGAACTCACAGTATGGAAAGTTTTATGAAAATATATTCAACGGTTTGGACGTAGCACGGGCACACACATGCAGACAGACAGATGGACAGACAGACACCAAACGCGCTAGAGACGGATTTTGCTTTAGAAGGGTCCAAAACGGATAGAAATCTTGAAATGGGTCGAAAATATTCAATGCACAAACACTCCATTCTTATTTATATAGATAAATACGAAAATTATTTGCATTTTACTTTCAATTTTTGTATCATGATTCGTGAAAAGAATATTTAGGACCTGTACCCGTATTCATGTAGATCATAGTTCCCAAAACGTTTGGCTCAATCCCTTCTTTTCAGAAACAATTTTTTCCCCTCTGGAAGAATATCTGAATTAATAATAAATTGAAAGTGTAGCTAAGTTTTAATTTCACCAAAATATTCATATAGCTGTATGTAAGGGAAAGGTTCTAGGACAACACCTAGTGATTGGGAGCCACAGTCAGATGACGAGGTCAACTCCTGAACTGGCACGCTACTCTCCCAAATTCCACACCTCGTCAACGAAAAGTTAGTGGAAATAAAACAACTACGAATTCAAATTATAAAGCAATTTATGAAAATGAAATAACAAAAAATAGCACGTAAACACATTCGATTGCTCACCATTATTATTAATTAACACCAATCAAATCAGTAAAATTATAATAATCGCTATTAAGAAGGATGAATCTGTGTATGTGTTGTGCTACTAATTTGTCTATAGTAGGCTCTGTTTTCGTAAGCAGAATCCTTAAATCTCAACAGTCAACTATTTGCAGTCGGTTCCTCTTTCTGTATTAAAAGAATCAATGACAATTCACATCACTGTAGTGTGTCTGTAAGGTCAAGTGGATAAGTGTGCAGAAAACATTTTCGGTGACAATTTGTAGATTTTGGAAATCGAGATAACATGCAAAAAGTTTCATATTCAACCATCCTTTGGAACTGCGGGAGGTCTCGAAAACGTTACATATCAAATGACATTTCTTAAGAGCTGTTTCGACTTGATGTGTGACATGCCTTATCTCGGTGTCTTATCCGGTTCCACTCTTCCAAAAGGCTTAGTGAGGCAAATGTGTAGTGAGGAAGTTAAGAAAATGTGAGATAAAACGGACTCATACACACCTGGATCTATATTAACTTTTAAGAGGCACTGTTTCAAAAATATATAAAAATTGTGGTAGAAGAATAATCTTATGAATGTACTGTGCGAGAAACAAAAAAGATGTCTATTTTAAGGTTTCTATGTTTCACAGCCCATATAGAGCACTTCTAAAGTCAGAATTGCATACCTTAGCAGCTATAATATACTTCAAATATTAATATATCTAGCCTTAAACATTTCGGACCGCGGTAGCCCAGTTGGATGGTTGGTTGGTTTGTTCGTTTTTTATGGCGCAAGGGCCATATTTGGCGATTCTGCGCCAGACACAAGACATACAATATCAAGTAATAGACAGAGACACACAATTAAAGTTTTACTGACACTGAAGAGAGAAATACACCCAGAGAGGAATGCACCGGATTAGCAACCGGAGGATTTCGAGTTTGAAACTCGGATCAAACAAAGACCATCGTGTACGCGGAGGTTGGTATACACGTTAAATCTGTCGTTGTCTCAAATGTCCTCACGTTGGCGTGGTGTGGAAGATTGGAGAGTCGAGTGCCAGCTCAGATGTTGACCTCGTCATCTGACCGTGGTTCAAAATAACGGGGGAGTGGGGTTCTCGGATCTTTCCCTTCGGGATTGATCCCGGACTGTCGTCAATAGCCTGTTGTGTTGCTCTAGTGCGACGTTAATTAACTATCTACCTACCTTAAACATTTCTAGGAGTTGGAAAGCCAGATGGTCCACCTTCATGAAAATGATTAGAAACTAATCTGAATGGAATAAACATTTAATTAAGATTGAGTAATACAATTTTACTGACAAATGATAAACCCATTTATGATTTAATTAGTGCGATTTTAACCTTTTCTTGGGATTCATGGATCATATTAAGGTAATTTGTGAACATTTTTTACCTTAACCTTCCTGGTGGTTGTCTCAACGAGGTACCTCGTCATAACAAAACTGACCAGATCTTGATCTCGTCATCGTCAAAAAATGGGCACTATCAGGATGACGAGATATCACGTCATTAGCAAAATTGACCAGATCTTAATGGACGTGATACATCGTCGAAAGCACTTGCAGGGTTAAAAAGTATAAATTCATCGCTTTCCTCTGTTCCCATTAATCTACATCCAAATATTCTGACCCATGGGGTAATGTTCCCAAATGGAATATTTTGCCCCAATACATCGCTTATTCGGCAATATCGCTCTGTTTTACTCATGAATTTCAAGTTTGTAAACAGCAGAGGAAACTAATCTGTTTCTTTAAGTTCCAAGTTCAAAGGTCCACCTGTTTCAACCAGTTAGCCTTTTCCGTGCTCCTTCAGCCACAATGCGCAATTTTCTAAGGGCATCTACAGACATCGTTAAGTTAGTTGGGTCGAGTTTCTTCATTCGTCGGACTTCGGAAAAGGCAGAAAAATCGTACATGATCTACGTCAAAACAAAAATATTCTACCCTATTGCAATTTTGCTTGATTTCAAGTAAAAAACGCATAATTTAATAAGTATAATTTACGCTTTTTTTTCTAGTAAATAAATTTTTCTCAACCCTCGATGTATCGCTTCTCTCGGTTATCGCTCTTTTTCTTATCACCATAAAGGCGCGATGTATCGAGGGGTTACTCTACCTTAAAAAAAGGTTAAATAATAGTTTGAGGACAAGGTATTTCTGGTAAATGAAAAATTTAAGTAAATGATGTATCGCAGAATGTGTGCTGCGTGAATGATAAAATTTTAAGCACATTTTAAAAATCTATTTACTCATTAATGGGGGCCACGGTATTCCAGTTGGTAGAGTCACGGATTAGCAGCTACGAGTTAGAAACTTGATCCAGCTAAAGACCGCCAGATACGTAGGGGCCAGTTCGCGTTAAATCTGCCGTGGCCTTAATTGTCCTCACTTTGGCGTGGTGTGGAAGTTTGGCGAATGGGGTGTAGCTCAGGTGTTGACCTTGTCATCTGACCGAGTTTCAAAATTACGAGGTGTATCCTCGGCTTTTTCCCCTTCGGTTTGATCCGGACCGTCACCAATAGTCCATTATATTGCTCCAGTATAAAGTAATTCCTAGTATCTTAAGTATTCTAAGAATCCTAAGTATCTTCTGAGTATCCTAAGTATCTTCTGAGGAATACGCGAACTAATTCAAATTCACCAGGATGCCGGAAGTTTTTAGGAACCGTTTTAGTGAAATGCTTGTCATATTTCCGTTTGGAAGTCGGAAAAGAAAAAGGAAACGCATCCTTCTAAGTTCCTTTGTAAGGAAGTGAAATTACATAAAAGCGACAGTTTGGATATGTCTTTAACCCCAAAATCTTCAAAACTTTATCATGCACCGAACTAACGAAAGTCAAGATTTTGGAAGTGATTTCTAGGTAAATTCTGACAGATGGGGTCCTCAAAAGTTGATTCCTTATCATACCACCACACAAATTAAATATTATTGATGCAGTGATATACTTTTTTAGTAATATTCATTAAATGAAGTACCAACTATTTAAATAGTTAACATTAATATTAATATGACTATTCATTCGCTGCGAGTTGCAGAAGTCCGTAGACTTGTTTCAACATCACACGTAAGCTCATGACGGTAAATGTATCACCCCTTCAAATATCACAAAAATAAAAAGTTGTGATCAGTGTGGTGTGGCGTGTTGAGATAATTCATTTTGAGAAATATATTGCAAACTTCAAGGAGATGTATGGAACAGAAACTTAAGGTGTACGTATACACTAGATGATTTTTTTTAAAATTTTGACTATAAAATCCAGTTTTTCCAACAAATCATTGACTTATGCTTAAGATCATGTCAGTGAGAAAAAATCAGATTACGATAATTATTAATTAACTAATTTAGATATAATCACCTAATTAGCATGTTTTTTGAACAGTGATAGCTCAAATTCTAATTTGTTCAGAAAGACAATTCCTGTTGGACATTATTCCTATTAGTATTCTTCATGACCCTCAATCAAGCTCCTAGAGGGAATAGGCAATTGTTTTCACCAAGGAAATCCAAAAAATTAAGATTTTTTTCAAGAATTTTAACCTTTAAAAATCAACTAAAAATTTATTTCTCAACTAAGAACTCTGATTGAGGTTCAGAACACCCACTGTATTATGCAGAATATAATGATACAAAAATAACTATAATAGATCAAATCATTGTTGTTATCACTGTTTGTACATAGCATCGTATTGCAATAACTCAGTTCTTCAGAAATCTAGTTAAAAGTTTTAGAAACATGTTTGTACCTATGGAAACATAACGTTTGGTACATGTTTGTACCTAACAAAATCCCTTGTAACTAGGAAACTATTTCGAATATTTAAAAGAAATTGGTATCGTTTGAAAGCTAAGTTGGAAAATATTTTGAATTAATAAAAAAGTATCGACATTCTGGTCAATTTTCGTGATTCCTAGTGTATGCATACGCCTTAAATCGAGATGTATGTTCGCAAGCTCCTCCTGGATTCGCTAGAGGGCGTTCTTCGGCAGCGTAGCAGCTGTCCAGTTTGTACTGCAATCCACGCGTCGCCAGAGAAAGACGTGTATTACTGTTGGTGGTCGCAACTTAGAGCACACATACTGTGTATGTGTGAAAATTTAAGTGTACAACTATTCTTAAACTGTAAAATTACTACTAGTGAAAATATTGTTCATATACTGTTTTTCATTTCTGCTCGTTGTTGTATCCTCTAGCGCATCCTAGGTGTGTGTTTGTGGACATATCCCTACGTGTGTATAGCATCGATAAACACACAGAAGGAAAATTTTATTGAGACAGAGTAGAGAAATACACCAAAGGAAAATATACAGGAATCAAACCTTTGCCGCATACACCTCGTAGTTTGCTAGAGCAATGAGCAAACCCATTGAGATCTCGTTACAAGAGCCTCGGCCTTTTGCTAGTTTTTGTGCAAGTAAATAGTTTCAATAAAAATTAATATTTTGAACATTAATATTTCGGTAGGTATTTAACAAACGTCGCACTGGATCAACACGACGAACTATTGGCGACGGTCCGGGATCAAACACAAAGGGAAAGATTCGAGAACAGCACCACGACACGTTTTGAACCACGGTCAGATAACGAGGTCACACCTGAGCTGGCACTCCAATCTCCAAACTTCCACACCATGCCAATGTGAGGACATTTGAGGCCACGACAGATTTAACGCGGACGTCCC
Organism: Meta bourneti; assembly: GCA_933210815.1. Taxonomy (NCBI): domain Eukaryota; kingdom Metazoa; phylum Arthropoda; class Arachnida; order Araneae; family Tetragnathidae; genus Meta; species Meta bourneti. Next base: position 77,467,164 of record OW119928.1, read on the forward strand.
CTTTGTACACGACGGTCTTTGGCTGGATTCGAACTCGCAACCCTCCGGTTGCTAATCCGTTGCTCTTCCAACCGGGCTACCGCGGCCCACATTAATATTTCGGAGACTTAAAGTGAAATACACAGTCAAAAGGCAGTTCTGTGAAAACGAAGGGGGAATTCTACTCCCTTTGCTTTACCTCACTTAGTGCGTTTCTCAAGAAATATATCTTTCATGCAAAGAAAAAATAACTGGATTTCACCCATAGAGGAAATATAAAAGTTGAGTGAGCAATGGTAACCTTTTTATATGCCCAGGATCATGTGACCCAAACTAGTTGTAACGTGACTCTTAGACTACTTTCGTCTGCTGGGTGGAAACGAAAATTAATCATCTGTTTGGTACAAAAAGCGATGGACGACTGCCATATATTGATTCATCACCTGATTGGTCTGTGCGACATAGTAGTTTACTTTGGTAATTTCACCACTTTTGTCACAATTCTATAGAAATGCACATTCACACATCTACCCTGTCATAAAACGTTATATCACCAAACGAGGCAATAAGATGCCAAATCGGCACCAAGTCAATTTTTTACAGAGCAGTCACGTGACTACTAGTCAACACATTGGTCACACATTTTGAAGCTCCTCTCAATAGCAATGCCCATTCTACTTGTACTTCACGTCTATGTTTTCAAAGGCACTGGGCAACCCCATTAATCCACCCCATTAACATTAACCTCAGCCTTTTGCTAGTTTTGGTGCAAGTCAATAGTTGGATATTTGAATACTAATATTTCGACGACTTAAAGTGAAACACACCAAGTCAAAAAACATAGTTCTGTGGAAACGACGAATAGGAAACGTTTATCCTCCTGCTTTACTCATTAAGAACATTTCTCAAGAAGAAATCTAACTTTCATGCAAAGAAAAAAATGACTTAGTGAACCTCACCAGTCTACAGATCACCACATTCTTGTCTAGAAAAACTAAAAATCTCATATTTGAAAATGTTGACATACTGTGTTTCACTTGTAAGCCGACGATATTAACAATGTTATTGTACGAAAAAGTAAATTTTATCCTATCTTCATTTCAAATTTTTATTTTGGGTAGGGCCGCAATCAACCCCGTTTGCCCCAGGTTACAAAAGTCTAGTTTCACTTCTGGGTGCCATGGGTTCCTCACCTTTGTGCCTGGAAATTCAAAAGCAAAAGACTCGGCATCTCCGTTTTCGGCGAGGAACTTTGTAGTGCTCTGAATGAACCCATCCAATTCCCCTCCCCCTTATCTTATCTGCGGGAGAGAGAGTGCTGGGTAAACACTGCATAAACAGATTAAGCGGGCCTGAAAAAGCAGTGGCCGACGAACCGCAAGTGTCGATTTTCAAGCATTCCAGCTGTTACGTGATCAAAGCCTGCGGCGGCCTTATCGGCAGAAGGTGTTTCAGCGATAAGCAACCCGTTTGAGAGCCGTGCTGAAAGGTCTGTTTTACATCACGCCTGTTTTGCATCTCGAGACATTCGATGGAAACATCCACGGAGCTTGCATACGTCAGTATGAATTAGGGAATGGCCGTTGAGAATAAATAGTAATGTTAATTGGGGAGCTATTTCTCAAAATCCGTCTTTTTAACATTTTGAATGTCCCATTTATCTCCAAAGTGGGCCGTTTCTGAGGTATGAGCTGCTCACGTGCAAACCTCGGGAAGACTGCCCACTCTTCTAGAAAATATCTGATTTTCTTCGATTATAAAAAACGCCCTTGATCAATCAGAAAATAATTCCAGATGGTCGTCCTCTTTCTCTCAGTTCTCTAAATTCCGTGTTGTGAACCCAACATTGCGTTTTATGATCTTTTTGGGATTATTATCATACTAGCTTCAGTTTGTGTTTTGGATAGCTTTAAAGCCGTCTGTGAAGCTCACACGAACATATTCGTTCTGCTGGAAAGACACAACCTTCAGTCTTCTCCTCTGTATGATTTCTAAAGTTTTAACCTTATTGACCATTAAAATATTTCCTGTGATTCCTTCAATAAATAGATTTGGTTAGTTAGATTTTATGAGGTATTGAGAGGAAAAAGCAATACTACCCTAATTGGAATTCTCTTGACGCCCAGAGGGTTAATTTCAAAATTATTTCGTTAAGGATTCGAGCACGGTGTGTTCTTCCTCGAAGCATCCCTTCCCTTTTTGTGTGCTTTTAGGAATATACTACTATAGTCAAAACAAAATGTGCGTATTCAAAAGTATTTTTTTCAATCACAAAAAGAGCCTAAAAGACAATAACTACAATGGACTGCGGTAACCCGATTGAATGAGTAATGGATTAGCAACATGAGGGCTCTAATTCTTAACCTTCATTTTAACCTCAATACTTAAAAAAAATAATGAACCACTATTAACATAAAAACAAATAATGAGTACTTTTAATCTTTTTTAACTCAGATTTTCATATCTTGTGACTTGCGTTTAATAATCCTCCTCGTTGAATACTCCTAGCGGCATCCTTTATGTGGATAAATCGATCTTACCGACCTTTCATGGCAGATAACCGTGCTTGATTCGATCAGTTTAGCTGAATAAGCTATTGTACTCATTTTATCAAAGCGTGTCCTGAATTGATTTTTAAGATTTCTTATAAGACGCGAATGGCTTATTTTGAAGTTTATGCAAAAGATACCGCTCTAAACTCGCTCTTTTACGACCCTGCTTTAGTGCCTTTCGACGGAAAGTAAGAATGTGCCTCCACACCGGAGTTTCAGTTGCGGAGGAATTTCCGATTTAAGCACTCCCCCGAAAGTTATATCCTCCATTTGGGTCATAAGTGCTCCAAGAGGTTGTAAGTTTCACGATCTATTTTTGTTTTGAAACTTCGTACTCTTAAATTCGACGTTCCGGTATGTACAGCAATACGAAGTGATATTTTTGTCGAAATTTCATATATTTTTATATATGAGTTTTTAAGTGACGTAATATGTTAATAGAGAAAAGATGCATAACGAGGGTGTAGTTGAGGGAGTTGGAATTAACGTCACACTGCAGCAACACAACGGGCTATTGGTGATGGTTCGTGATTCCTTCCGAAGGGAGAAACGAGGACGGCATCTCGTAATTTTGAACCATGGTCAGATGACGAGGCAACACCTGAGCTGGCACCCCACTCTCTAAACTTCTACACCACGCCAATGTGAGGACATTTGAAGCCACGTCAGATTTAACGTTCACCAACCCCCACGTACACGACGGTCTTTTCGATGAATCGATGTTCGAACTCGCAACCTTTCAGTTGCTCTTCCAACCATGCTACCACGGTTATATACTGAGTCAGGATTAGAAAACACTATTAAGCAAGGATTATATTTTCGGTTCACAGTTCTAACCATAGATTTACTCGTTTTCTCATCAAATGTGGGGTTAACGTGTCTCAGTAATCTTGGCCACTGAGCTTAACCCGCTAATTGTTTTCGATGCAGGTTCGATCAGGGTGTATATCTCTCTTCTGTGTCAGTAAAGATTCCTTGTATGTGAAGCCCCCTTTACGTGGCGTTATCTATCTCATCTTGGCCAAATCTGGTTCTTAAGCCCTAAAACTCGACCAAGCAACTAATTCCATCAAACGTACATCCCCTTGCTCTTATCTCCAATCCAACATTGGGTGCTCTTGTTGGAGTCGAAAGGTTTTGCTAAACATTTTGAATGATTAAAAACGAGTAAGTTTTGGAAATGAAGGTATCCTTTACACATTCTTGCCTACTAGAACTTTGACCTTTCCTTCTGCCAAATTGCTCGCCCCCAAGAGTTTTAACCTAAGAGCGAAATCTAGACCAATCCCAAGTGGCAGAAGGGAAGAGATGGACACGATTTACCAAGAGGAATCTCACCCCGGACTACCTGATAGTTGTAGCAGTTGCCCATTTCAGATTTTCGGGTGGGAATGAACGACTCCCCTTTCCGTTTTTTATACAACTCGAAACATCTTGTTTCCAACGCTGTTCATTTGAACGTGTGAACAGCTCTTAAAAAGTTTACGGACTTGTGTAAAAGGACTGGAGGGGCCGTGAGCTAATGCCATCATAGCCAAACGCTCTGCATTAGCCAACAACACATTTTTTAAACTTACCCACAGTTTAAAGTAATCGTTAAACCAAAAATGTAAAAATATACCATTGATTGAGTCTCAGTTTTAATTTCCATTTCTTGTTTACTTGACTCTTGAGGTTGACTTGATAAGTTTCTTAACTCTCCTGGTTGTTTATCTTCGTGTCGCCCTGTCCAAAACTGTCCTGTAGTATCCAGTAGCTGCTGATGCAAAAATCTGACACCAGTTCTCAACCGGAAGGTTGCAAGTTTGAAACTCGATTCAACAAAAGACAGTCGGTACGTGGAAGCTGGTGCACGTTAATATACTACTTTCGTGGCCTCAAATGTCCTCACGTTGGCGTGGTGTGGAAGTTTGGAGAATGGGGTGCCAGATCAAGTGTTGGCATCGTCATCTGACCGTGGTTTAAAATATGAGGAATTGTCTTCGGTTCTTTCCCTTCCAGATTGATCCCGGACCGTCGCCAATGGCCCGTTGTGTTGCTCCAGTGCGACGTTAATTGAACTACCCTACCTTATCCCCCTATAGCGGCATTCACACCTGAGCTGGCACCACACTCTCCATAAGGTTTGTTTGAAACATAAGGTTTGCAGGACATTGACATTAGATAAAAGAATTCAACAAAACTTGAAAGAAAGAACATAAGCAATGGAATATAATGCTATAAACTGATGAAATTTTCATTCCATTTTTCGGAAAATTCTTTAACGCATATTTCAATTCCATTTGTGAAATATCTAACCCCGCAGATAAAATAAATCCAATTAAATGTGGTGAATGAAATGTAAAAGCTTGCACTATTTCAATCTAGTTTAAGGATTCAAAAACCATTCTCTAGCAATCATAGTAAGTTACGTAATTTTTCGATTACAAAGATGCAAATGAAAGATAAAAGCGTAAGCAGAAGTCATACGAGATTGAATTTCGTCTATGAGAATGTTCCATAAGCGATATCAGATTCAGCTATCTTAGAAACGACGCTTAACTGCGAAATGTTACGTTTTCCGCACCGCTTTTCTCTTTAGAAGTCCAAAAGTCGAAAAAGATTTCTTCGCTTATTGAATACTCAGCGTAAATTTAATGTTACGAATTTTTTAGTACGCTTCTAAACCCCAAAGTGTGTTAAAAATTAAAAAAAAACTTTATAAGGGAGCTTATCACCTTATATGAACTTATTTTCCACGTAACAAAAAATTTAATATTTTTTAGTTTTAAAGAAGTGGTGATATATTTCATGTTATTCTCTCTTTCTCTCAATGCATTTTACTGCTGAATTTGTTTTCTTTTTAGTATCACTTACTATTACGATACAATACTTTCAATGCTCTAATATTACAACGTTTTTTTGAATAAAAATTACAGTTTGTAAGCAACACCAGCCTAATATTGGTTATTTAGTAGTTTGTTTAATATGTTGCTCTATGAGGTTTTCAAGCACTTTAGTTATTTGATAAGTAAATATTGAGAGAGAATTTCAAAAGGCATGTGAGAATTTCAAAAGGCTTAAGTTTCTTGGTAGATTTAACGCCATTTTAGACAACATTTTTATCTAGAGGTCAACATATTTTTCGATTTAGTTTCTATTTCCAATGGCATGGTATTTCTAATTTTTAACGACCCATTAATTTTTCCTTTTTCTACAACAACTTTCGGATATAAAATAGATCGTATTAAGGCCTGCTACATGAATAAATATTCTCTCATTTGATATTTTGATCCCTCGGATGGCGTTGGAAGGCAAGAGGACCCACCAATCCATTAGTAGCGAATCTTTCTCTTGTTGTAGGGCTGCAACAGTTATAGCACTTGTGAAATAGTAACATTAGTAGAATAAATTCTTAAAAGTAGTAGCGATAAGTCTCCTCTTAAATCCTATTTTAGTAGTAATAGCCCGTTGTGTTGCTTCAGTGCGACGTTAATTAAATACTTAAGTAACTAACTCCCTGGCACTACAGTCCATGTTGAACCTTGGCCTTCCTAATGATATGACTCCAAAGCGCCCTGTCTTTTGCCTAGTCCACCATTTTTTTATTTTCATGCTTTTGAGGTCTTTTTCGGCCTCCATCTTTTCCTCTGCCTTCCAGGTTTCCTCTGGCCTTGACATTGATTCTTAAATATCTTTTTAGTGCCTCGGTTGTTATCCATTCTCTCCATGTGTCCCAACCATTGGATTCTTTTTGATTTTATCAAATTTATATATTTTTCTCTATATAATTTTTGGATTTCATTATTGTATCTCCTCCATACATCACTTTCTTTGAGTGGTCCAAATATGGTTCTCAAGATCTTTCCCTCCCAAGTTATCAACATCTTTCATGTTTTTGAGTAAAAGTCCATGTCTCCGATCCACATATTACTGTTGGTTTAATGATAGTTTTATACATTATTAGTTTTTGTCTTCCTCGCAATTTGCTTTAGATCTTATTATTTTAAATACCTACCTACTTTAATAATGAATATAGTGAGAACTTACAAAACAAATTGAGCTCCAACATCTCTCAATGTGTGTTTTTAAAATATTTCATTTCATCCAGTCATTTATTGCAAAGCACAATAGAAAAGGCGAATAGAAAATTAGATAAATTAAATTAGAAATGTTTGTTTCAACAAGTACATCGAAAGTTACTCTGAAAATTTAAATATGTTTAATATCCATAAATTACAGTGACTCAAGCTTCCTCATACTTGCCTTAAAATTTTTTAGCGCGGTGAAAAATAGTTACGAAACTGTGTTTCGCAATTAATTATTCTGCGGAGAAGTATAATTAATTTTAAAATAAACGACGCAGGCTCTATTTATAATTCGGTGTTATTTTTTTCTTGAAACTTGTGGCTTCTCAGTTATATGATTAAATTCAAATGCTTGTATTTAAACTCTTCATAATTAGATCTTTTCCATTTGGGCCGTTCTATTAATCACATGAAGTGAGAATAAATTTACTACCAACAAGGCTTTTATTTTTATTTCCAGGGGTGCATAATAGTTTTTCTACTTGACACGAAATGAATGTCTGAAAAGACAGTGAGATGCCTATCTGTCAGTCAAGAGAACTGAATAATTACCTCTCGTGGAATTGTGGTTTTAAACTTTATTTCACTGAAATGAAGTGCGAGGCTTTTAGTTTTAATCCAATATTTGTGAAGATAAAATATCGTTATGAAATAAAGTTTAGGATATATGATGCATTTCGAATTTAAGTTACGCTTCACATACCTTTTTAAATACTGCTATAAGTATGATTAAATGTGAGTGTTATCTGAGTGAAAATGTAATTAGTGTGTGCTTTTGATTGTGCATACCTGTGTTTTTACTTTGTGTTGTTTTGCATATGTTGCTGCTAATGTGTGTTTGACATATGTGCATTGTGAGTCTTCGTGTATTTAACAGACGGTATGTTAATCTGACACGGCGAAACTTTCTATCTCTGCATCTGTGATTAATGTGTCAATAGCTTAACGTTGACGACACGCAGTAGTTATTCCCGATAGTAGATTACATAGTAAAATCGGGGTGTGAAATACGAGTGTTATCTGAATAAAAATGCATCAGGTCAAGAGGATAAGTCAGGCAATGGTATGTTGACATTAGAGTCACGGGGTTTTTCCAAAGTGTCTTTTCGGGAAAAGGAATAGTCCGGCTTCCGCCAGTTGGCAGTCGAGTCACGTGGCTTAGCGTTAGTTTATTCTTCAAATTAGTTGATTGGTTGAAATGTAAACAAATCCCGTCCAATTGGTGTCTTTAGCACGGATTCTGGTTCTAAGTTTATCGATCTTTGCCGAAAGAGATAGCACTGATAACGATTGGCAGGAGAGAAACATCAACGCCAATCGCCATTCATGCTTTTACGAATGGCAGCCTTCTAATAAATTGCCTTGAGCCGCGGTAGGGCAGTTGGAAGAGTGACGGATTATCAACCGGAGGGTTGCGAGTTCGAAACTCGGTCCAGCCAAAGATTTCTAGATTTCGCTCTTAGGTTAAAACTCTTGATGGCGAGCAATTTGGCCGAAGGAAAGGTCAAAGTTCTAGTAGGTAAGAATGTGTAAAGGATACCTTCATTTCCAAACCTTACACGTTTTTAATCATTCAAAATATTTAACAATAAACCTTTCGACTCCAACAAGAGCACCCAATGTTGGAGATAAGAGCAAGGGGATGTACGTTTGATGGAATTAGTTGCTTGGTCGAGTTCTATGGCTTAAGAACCAGATTTGGCCAAGATGAGCCAGATAACGCCAAAGGGACTTCACACAAGGAATCTTTACTGACACAGAAGAGAGATATACACCCAGATCGAACCTGCATCGAAAGCAATTAACAGGTTGAGCTCAGTGGCCAAGATTACTGAGACACGTTAACTCCACATTTGATGAGAAAACGAGTAAATCTATGGTTAGAATTGTGAACCGAAAATATAATCCTTGCTTAATAGTGTTTTCTAACACTAACTTAGTATATGACCGTGGTAGCACGGTTGGAAGAGCAACTGGAAGGTTACGAGTTCGAACCTCGATCCAACAAAAAGACTGTCGTATACTGGGGCTGGTGCACGTTAAATCTGTCGCGGCCTCGAATGCGTTCACGTTGGCGTGGTGTGGAATTTTGGAGAGTGGGGTGACAGCTCAGGTGTTGCCTCGTCATCTGACCGTGGTTCGAAATCAAGTGGTGTTGTCTTCGGTCTTTCCTTTGGGGCTTGATCCCGGACCGTCGCCAATAGCCCATTGTGTTGCTCCAGTGCAACTTTAATTCAACTACGCCCTTCTATGTATCGGTATTTGGTATTCTTAATTAACGTCACACTGGAGCAACACAGCGGGCTATTGGTGATGGTCCCAAAGGGAAAGAACCGAGGAAATGCCACGTAAATTTGAACCACGGTCAGATGAGTGAACACCTGAGCTGGCACTCCACTCTCCAAACTTCCACACCACGCCAACGTAAAGATATTTGAGGCCACGGCATATTTAACGTGCACCAGCTCCCTTTGTACACGACAGTCTTTAGCTGGATTCGAACTCACAACTCTCCGGTTGCTAGTTCGTGGCCCGTTCTATTTTTCGATGTATATATTTTAGATTTTCTTGAAATGAATTCATATAATAAATAAAGTTGTTTTTTATTCCTTGAATGAAATAACCAAGAAAAATTAGTAATATTTACATCAGTTATGACTGTTTGGGGGGTATTTCAATTAACGTCACACTAGAGCAACACAACGGGCTATTGGTGACGGTCCGGGATCAATCCCAAAGGGAAAGATCCGAGGACAACACCACGTAATTTTGAACCACGGTCAGATGACGAGGCAACACCTGAGCTGGCACCCCACTCTCCAAACTTCCACACCACGCCAACGTGAGGACATTTGAGGCCACGACAGATTTAACGTGCACTAGCCCCCTTTGTACACGACGGTGTTTGGCTGGATTCGAACTCGCAACCCTTCGGTTGCTAGTTCGTTACTCTTCCAACCGGGCCACCGCGGCCCCTGTTATGACTGTTTGAGCATGCGAGTTCGAACGCGCTGATGAAAGTTCCATTTTAATTTAATTTATTCCGTATAAATTTATTGCACATGCAACTTTTCTCTCGCATGTTTTTCGGTAGTTTAATTTTCACCTTAACCGTAATTTGGAATTCAGTTTTTGAAAGACTGAAAAAGGAAGTTTTTTAGTAGAATTCCATGAAAATAGTAAATTTGTTTTAATCTTACGAGCTCTGAGTTCGACGTGATGAATTTATTCCTTCTCGGTTTGTATAGTTCGCAAGCCACTCACCTTGGATGCGAATTAAGACTTCTGTTTGATATCCGTGCACGGCCCGCATACTTATTGTGAATTAAATTAATTATTTAAATTCATTGTGTCCTGAAACTGTTTAAAAAAGCTCAGGTATTGATCTATTCAACTACCAACCAACTATCGACCGTGGAATGTTGCAATTTCACACGAAATCTGGTGCAAACGCTAGCGTTTTGTGATCGGCATACCTTTGTCTGATTGATTATACAATCTCATAGTGGCTCGTCCGTTTCTGTTAAATAGCCCATTGTGTTGCTCCAGTGCGACGTTAATTAACTACCTACCTACCGTTTCTGTTAACTGCCCCATATGCTAAGCGCATGTCAACTAACTTAGCATTCGTGAAATGGTACATCGTAACCACGACTATGCACTAAATTAATTTAATTTCACATTTATTCTTGGCACTTTATTCATAGATTTTCAGGCAACTTTCTTTATGAAAGTAAGGGGTGAAACACATACAGGTTTAAAAGTTAGGGGTGAATAACCCGAGTGATACGTATGCTTTTAAGAAACCTGTGTCGTTTCCCAATATACAGCTCTTGACATTCCAAGGGGTTGCGGAAGCTCATTTGGAACGGTAATGGATTAGCAACCGGAGAGGTGGGAGTTCGAAACTAGATCCAACCAAAGACAGTCTTATACATGATGGTTGGTGCACGTTAAATCTGTCGCGACCTTCAAATGTCCTCACTTTGGTGTAGTGTGGAAGTTTGGAGAGTGGTCATCTGACAGTGGCTAACGAGGCATTGTCCTTGGATCTTTTATTCAGTATATAACCAGGACTTTCGGCAATTGCCCGTTGTGTTGCTCCAGTGCTTACGCTAATTAACTACCTTCCCTAACTCTCCAAGTGGTTTCGACGAGATATCACATCCATCAAGATCTGAACAATTTTGGTAAAGGCGAGATATCTTGTCCAACGAGATCTGAACAATTTTGTTAATGGGGCGAGATATCTTGTCCAACAAGATCTGATCAATTTTGCTAATGGCGAGATATCTTGTCCAACAAGATCTGATCAATTTTGTTCTGACGAGATATCTCGTCGTCACGATATTGGCGATTTTTTTTTATGGTGATGAGATTCAGATCTGGTCAGTTTTTTCTAATGACGAGATATCTCGTTCATGAAGATCTGGGTCCGTTTTGCTAATGACAAGAAACTTCGTCAAGACAACCACCAGGAGGGTTAATGTAAGTCTTAAACAGATGAAGATATGTTAAGATTCTAGAGCGAATGCTTCAACGTTCTCCGGTAGGTAGTTAATTAATGTCGTACTGCAGCAAAATACAAAGGACTATTAGTGATGGTCTGGGATTAATCCAAGGACAACGCCAAACTTCTATAACAAGCCAAAGTAAGGACGTTTGAGACCACGACAGATTTAACTTACACCAGCCCCCTTAAACACGACGTTCTTTAGCTGGACCGAGCTCCGAATTCACAACCCTCCGGTTTCTAATCCGTTGCCTTTCCAACAGGGCTACCACGGCCCTCAGCATTCTTTGGCATTATAAAGTGTGTGTATTAAATTCACACTCACAAATTGAAGTCAATTTTTTTCAAATCTACCCATATTCTTGTCTTACGGGGACAATGGACTTTCAAAATCACCCAAAACCGATCGAAATATCAATTATTTAAATTTTAGTGGTAAAATTTAATTGATATCAAATTCTGTAGATATTTCAATTACGATCATTTTTAACAGGTTACAAATATATCAAAGATGTAATACAAAAGTATTGTAAGTTTACTTACTACAAAGACGCACATTTTCTCCGATTGAGATTTCTTGACTTTCTGATTTTAAAATGTCTTCTGTGCATTTGGTTTCAATTGACTTAAAATTATTTACTTAACTTACTTTCTTGAGTTGTATTACTTTTCTGGAGAATGTAACTGAACAAACATTAAACTTGCAGACCCGTGCATATCGTTTGAGCTTGTTTCTTAATTGTTTTTATTGATTGAGTCGTTACATAAAACTGATACTTTATTTAAATCCATTTATGATGAATATAACCACCGATACTCACTTCATACCTCCAAATGAAATAGAAGAGTGACAAATATCAGAGTAATGTCAGTATTCTGAATACTACTATGACAACAGTAAATGTTTGGTAAGTGTGAGAACTCCCATTTGAATTATGATTAAAAATGTATTTGTAGGTGTTTATTGAAATATTATTTTATATTGATTGAAAAGTTATTTGAAAGGGCTCACTTTGGCAGAGGTAAATGAATTCCATGCATCTAATTTTGTTCTAATGTCTGACCGACTGAATTCCTTAAGTCGTTTCAATGGTTGTGATGGCATAAATCTTTGATAAGCTAAATGCATTAAGCCCTGCGTCCACAAAAGAGAAACTTGCGCGAGTGTCAAGCGAGATCCAATCTTGCACGATCTTGCACTTGTACACAACTTTGCGAGTCCCTCAGCTAGTTCACAAATCACGTAGCAATGCTTGCGCGAGCCATAAAATTTCCCGTGTAAACAAGCTGTGCGATTTTTCTCGCAGAATTCCAGTCAGTTGGAAATTTTGCGCTTGTTGGCTGCGATTTGTCGCTGAAATGGTTTCTACATCTAGTTTCGATGAATCGTTCGTGTGGGGCAAAGATGAAATTCTAAAATTGCTGGAATTCTATGGGAGTGCCAGCCTGAATTATATAATACAAGTTTCTCGGAATATAGGGATCGGACTTGCAAAGAGAGAGCGTAGAATAAATTCTGTATAAGGAAACTGGTGTTTCTCTTCAAATTTTCTGTTACCTACTTTCATTTTGCATGTATTATAATAGTATATAGATATTCATTAGTGAGTTTCTAGGCAAAATGAAGTCTACTAAAAATAATACAATGTTATTCTTAAAACTTTCATTCAGATTATCAATTACATCATGCATATTCCTCAACTATTGATAGTTAAATTAATTGTAATTTCATGTAATAATTCCGGTTCATGAGTATAAATATGTATCGTCCGTTACAATAAGAATGTAACAGAATACAGATAGATAGTTTTGGGCAATGAGAGTAATCGTTACTTTTAAAGTAGACTAATATTTGTAAGCATGGTTGCATGTGCTTGTTAAAGGGGACACGGTACTCTTAAAATGACCAAAATATCGAAAAAAATTGTATTGCTTTATTTTAACTATACAATTCTTCTGAATACGTATGCAAAATTTCATAGCTCTAGCAACATTATTTTAAGAGTTATTTAAGTTTTTTTCTCTTGGATGCAACATACCGAAACCAAAAATTAAAACTTTAAATGGTTTTTCTCAGCTTTCTGTTTTTGATGACTATGAAGTACTCAAATTGCTAAGGCTTTTTTAAAATTTAATTTAGAGGTTTGAAACTTTTTGTAGTTGTTCACAATAGTGTATTTGACAATTCTGTGCATGCGATAAGAATTTGGATTAAAAGTTTTTTTTTAAATTGCCAAATTAAAATATTCATGTTTTTTACAGTTTTTCACAGTATTTTTTAGAAAAAAAAATTCTAGAAAAATAAATAATCAGAATACATGCAAACCCATGCACAGAATTGTGTAAAATACTGCAATGAATAGAAAAGTGTAAAAAAAAATTTAAAAAGATGATATTTAAAAAAGTAGTAGGGATTTTAAAATGTTGATTTTTTTTCAAAAAAATTAAATTTCTGAATTATTGCTTTATTAAAATTAAATTTTTTCGCCTGAAATATTCATTTTATGTGCATTTCAATATAATATACTAAAAAATTTTGCTACACATATGAAAACAAAAAAAATTGTTCAAAGGGTACCGTGCCCCCTTAAATTAACTTCTAGGATAATGGTAAAGACAAAAAATAAAAGTTTTATTTAACAAGTTAAGACAAGTTTAATTTTACAAGTATTAATTGCCGAGCCTTTTATTTGTGAGAATCCATGTTTGGTACTGCTTTGGCCAATGTACTCACTGATAATAAATTTCTCGCACCGCTCGGTTGCCGTTGGCGTCCGTGGATACAGCTATGCGAGATTTCCTCGCGAGAAAAATCGCGTTACCTTTCGGCGAGAAAGGTTGCATAATTATTTGCACGTCGTGGACACGATCAAGCAAGCATCTCGCGCTAGACTCGCGCAATTTTTCTCGCTCGTGGACGCAGGTCTTTAGTAATAGCAGATTGCATCACAGCATCTGTGTATGTGCAAAAATGTCTTAATTACTTTTATTTATTGATGACAGTGTCGTTTAGCATTTCATAATTCAAAATTAAGTAAAATTAGTCAAAAACGTAAAACGGCATTCGTGTATTTCGTTCTAGTGTTAATTCTTATTTCTTATGTCAAAAACTCGCATTACCCCAATTAGCTTTGAACGTCCCCTTTTTTTTAACGTCCGTCTTTCTTTCTTTCCCTTTCAAGTTTCGAATTCGCAACTCTACCAACTAGGCTACCGCTCCCCTTTCGTCATCAGACTGCTGAAGAACTTCCTTAGAACGACAATCTCTTCCGTGTAGCTTTAGAATTATCAAGCAGATCCATAGGTCAAATCAAGCATGTTTAAATAAGGGATAAAACTGCCGAATCTCAACGATTAGATTAATACCGCTTACTGGTTAAACAAATCTATAGGACCGCGATAGCCAGGTTAGAAGAGTAACGAATTAGCAACCGGAGGGTTGTGAGTTAGTATCCAACCAAAGACCGTGTATTGTCCAGCCAAAGAGGGCTGTTGCACGTTAAATCTGTCTTGCCATCAAATGTCCTCACTTTGGCATGGTGTGGAAGTTTGGAGAGTGGGGCACCTGAGCAGGTGTCGCCTCGTCATCCGACAGTGATTCAAAATTACGCGGTGTTATGCTCGGATATTTCCCTTTGGGATTGATCCCGGACAATCGCCAATAGCCCGTTGTGTTGTGTGTGTGCTCTCTCTGCAGTGTGCGACGTTAATTAAAATACTTATCCACCTATCAATCTGTAAATAAGGTTTTCTTCCGCTGCCCAGATGCTGTCGCATGATGCGTATTAGGATTACCTTAAAATGTAATTTATCGCCGTTTTGGCGAATTTAAGTCTTTGGCGTTGGCCAATCAACTATCATACATCCATTCGAAATTTATTTTTGGAATTTTTATTGGCGAAGTGCCAATATCGTATTCAAAAGCACGCCAAGTTCTTCACTTTTGGAATACGTACAGGAAACACGCCGGCCGTAGAAATACTACGGTCGATAGGCAGGTAGTTGATTAACGTCGCACTGGAGCAACACTATTGATGACGGTCCAGGATCAAACCCGAATGATACCAAGTAATTTTGAATCACAGTCAGATGACGAGGTCACACCTCAACCGGCACCCCGCTCTACAAACTTCCACGCTAACGTGAGGAAATTTAGTGCCATGACAGATTCAACATGCACAAGCCCCCTTTGTACACGACGGTCTTTGGTTGGATTTGAACTAGCAACCCTCCGGTTGCTAATCCGTTACTCTTGCAACCGGGTAACCACGGCCCGAAATACTACGATTATCTACATTTAACTTTACAGAAAATGCATAGGACAAGCAGCTGTTAGAATAATTTCTGTAAACTAGTTGTATGTTCATTGAAAAATGCTTTAGAGTTCCAGTTTCCTTGTTATCAGATTGTATCTTTGGGATGTGAATACAAAATAATTCGAAAACCTTTCCCCTCCCTTAAAAAAACAAAGCTCTTGTTTTATTTCAGCCTTCTAGAGAGCTCTTGGCTGGGTGCTGTTATCAAAAATCTATTTCTGAAAAAAACGTGGCTCTCCTAAAGTAATTAAATCCCCATTGTATCACCGGAATCATTTGAAACCATTTCACCACATTTATCAAAAAGAAAACCAATTCAAACGGAGCTCAAATTGTGTTTTGATTCCACCAAAAGGAAAATATTTGGAAAACTTTTTTCTCTGGGAAAGAGAAAGCTCCGTTGCTGAAAATAATAAATTAAATTAGATTTCTGAATGTTCAATTTATACTTTGTTCAAAAGGAGTCCAAATATCACTTCCAAGTAGAATACTGCCCCAAGAAACAACATACAAGGAATCTGATACTACCTGTTTTCATCTATCTAATTCAATTTATTATCAATTCCACGTGATGAAATTGTGTCTTTGGATTATGATTTTATTTTCCGCAGCTTTCTCTTAAATAAGTTATTTTCTTTCTTCTTTATGATGATGTATTTTTCATTATTCTAATTCAAAGGCAGACCGAACATTTCTCGCTAGAGTGTTATTAAAGTATGTTTATTTAATGTTTACCTTTAGACATAACGATACGAATATTTCGCCTCCAAATGAATATTTTAAACATGTTTCCCAAATTTATTCTTTTTGTGGTTTCCAGTTTAATTAAGTAAACCGAATCGAGTTTGGGGAGCGTCGTGACTCAGTGGGTGCGCCCACTGAGCTAGCAACCTGCGAGTACTAGGCAGTCGGTTCCTCCCAGGGGTATTTCTTTCTTCAGTTAGTTAAACTTTCCTTGTGTGCATGGTCCATTACTTGATGTTGTCTGTCTTGTGTTTGGCGCAACATGGCCAAATATGGCCTTGCGCCATATAAACCTAATTTAACCAATTAACTAAATCGAGTTTTTAAAAACAATTTTAAATTTATAATTATTTAAGGTTTATTAAATAAACCTTAGCTTTTGTGTTACACTTCTAGCGGACGTTTTTGTATTGATTAGATTCATTATTGTTCTATTTATTTAAAATTTTTAATTCTAGACCGATTCCTAAGGGGTGAGTTAATATAAAAATCGTTTTTACGTTCAATCATGTATAATAAACGTATCTATTATAAAGGGTCTACTATTGTGGTTTAAATTGGGGCAAAAATAAACTGTCTAAATATTGTGAACATTAAAATACACCCACAAAAAATATACTTCACTTTGGCTTCAGTTCAAACATTTTCAGTGTGACCAAATATTGTCTTTTGCACATAAAACACAACCAACACATTCCTTTTTGTCAGTTCAGGAGAAAAAAATAATAGAGTATTTGGTGTGCCGCAGGTTTTTAATCATTAGTTATGAGTGCTATGAGAAGAAAAAGGGTGAGAACAGCTGTGCTAAAGAGAAAAGAGCTTATTATGTCATTAAGGGGCAGAAATAAAAGACCGCAAAGTATGTGAACAACATTTTTATTAGCTCAAATTTTAAAGTTTGGCTAAAGTTGTACACTTTAACACAAAATTTCTCCGGTCAGGCTAGAATCAATAACTACTGTCACAGCTTCCTATCCCATAAATTCACCATTCTGTAATTGTAACAATTCTGCTGTACAATACATCGATCATATCCTCCTCTTTCATTGTCCATTGCTTAATCATGAAGACTCTATCAACTTGCTGCTTCTGGTGGGGACTTTTGGCCACTGAAGTGTGCACTATTCTCTGCATTTAAGAACTTTGTTTCTTGAAGAACGTTTTACAAAATTTTAGTCACTTTTAGTAATTTATCCGATCTATACATGCAATACTTTTATGGTTACAGGTGGAAATAAAATGAAAAAGTTCTATACCTACAGTTTCACAGTATTGCTCAGTACGTAAATCACTGAGTGTATTTAGCTTTACAGAGAAACACGGGACATGTGATGATCCATTGATTTATCGGGTTGATGCAAAAGTTCGTCCCATTTTCGGAGCTATAGGGTAAACAAGACAGTTATCGACACCCCTAAGGAAACAAGACAGTTATTGACACCTTAAGGAAATTATACTATACCCTTAAGGAAATTATAATATAAATTCATGGGGAAAATAGTAAAAATAGTTCAATCAAGTTAAAATTCATTGTAACTTTTCTTGAATTACTCTACTTTAAGCTGAATAAAGGGTTTCATACAAAAAATTGTACCTGGAAGGTATTTTGCAATATATTGAGAATAAATAGTGCAAAACCTGTTATTGACACCCTATGGATGAATAATTGACTCCACAGTTATTGACATCTCTTCATTCTTATTTAGTTTATTTTTGCAGTATAAATAAACATATGCAAAGCCCGAAACTGAACATTAACATGAAAGCTTATTTTTTTTAAATTAAAGATTAGGGTGTCAATAACTGTCCGAGGTGTCAATAACTGTCTAGTTTACCATATGTCATTGCATCATAAAAACAAGGTGTTATCTACTTCACACGTGTAAAGTTTTGATGTTGTTTGAAAGAAGGAATTTCAGCCAGCACTTTGGGAAAAAATGTGGTATTTGGTTGTGTTTTTAAATTTTGTTAAGCATTAAAAATGGCAGAAAATAAGGAACATTTTCGACATATTATGCTTTTTATTTCAAAAAAAGGCAAGAATGCTTCGCAGACTCAAAATAAGATATGTGTTGTGTATAGTGAGGGGTGCCTTTGGATGATTCCACGAGCCGTAAGTGGTTCAGAAAGTTTCATCACCTGGATCAGTTCTTTAGCCAAAAACCTCAGAACTTCTATGAGCGCGGGATTATGCAGCTATCGGAGAGATGGAGAATGGTCATCGAACAGAACTGCACATACTATATGGATTAAATGTAATATTTTGTAAATAAAAATTTTCTTCAATTTTTGTCAAAAAACGAGACGAACTTTTGCATTAACCCAATAGTATATAATCATACTTGTGCTCTTAATGCCAAGGATCCATTTATAATTCGTCAAGTAAAGGACTTACAAATAATGATTTACTGACGCATAGGAGATAAATTCACCCAGGGTATGCTACAGGAATCGAATCTGCACCTCCTACAGCGCCAGACTGAACTAATCCATAAACTCTAATATATTTTTATCAATATTTGAGTAATAATTAATATAATATAACCTAACCCAATACCGCTTGCATCTAATTAGCTCTACTGTAGCAAACAGTGCTTATAGTCCAACACACCAAACTCACTACTGCTCATTTCTGTCCAATGATTGACCGTAAACATGTGTATATGGACAAGTATTAATATATAAATACACAGTACCCATATCTCTCGATCTAATTAGCCCCTGATGGAAGAAGCGGCAAATGCCGTCAGTGCTGGCCGTAGCGCCACCAGAAATAATTATGCATCAAATGTTTGCCATTGCTGTCACTTCGGAATTGATCCCGGACCATCGACAAAAGCCTGTTGTGTTGCTCCATTGTGAATAACATTCAACTATCAAACTACATAAAAATTTGTATTATTTTCTTGTTTATGAGTAGGGGCTACGGTAGCCTAGTTGGAAGAGTCGCAGATTTACAACAGGGGGGTTGCGAATTCAAAACTGGATCCAACCAAAGGCCGTCGCATATGTGGGGGATTGTTGTCCGTCGTAGCCTCAAATGTCCTCACGTTGGCGGGATGTAAAAGTTTGGTGAGTGGGGTGCCAGCTTAGGTGTTGGCCTCGTCATCTGAGCGGTGTCCAAAATTACCTTGTCCTCGGATCTCTCCCTTCGGGATTGGTCCCGAACCGTCGCCAAAATCCCACTGTGTTGTTCCAGTGTGACATAAATTTAACTACCTTCCTACCTACCTTATTTATTGGAAACAACAAAATTGTTATTTCAGATATAAAAAGAACTCCAGTATTTCTGAGATTGCGATTTATTTGTACTTTTGGAAGAGTAGGTCATCTCCATTAAAAATTATCGTGTTCTAAAAAGTATGTTTGATAAATTATGTTGCAATGCTTCTTGTATAACATGAGAGGCACATTTTTTGTCAAGCTAAATGTAGGTGGAGGTAGTCTTTATGATTCAATACTTATTTCCTATACGTAGTTTGAACGTGATATCAGTTGGCTTGTTTTTCGAATAAAAAATTTCATCACTTCCGCCAATAAAAATTTCAAAGAATGAATTCAGAATTGATATATGATAGTTATTTGGTCAATACTAATGATATTAAACGGCAACCGTTGTTAAAACAGTAAGGAACCCCATTTTAAGGTAACCCAATATGTATCGTGAGTGAGCATTTGGTCAGCAGAAATAAAATCTTCGTATACCACCTGGTTTGTTTGTATACACTGAAAATGCCTCTCTAAAGATAGAGTTTCACATTTATAAAAAGTTGTTATGCAAATATTTGCATGCCTACAATAATTGTTGTCACGACTAAGCCCATTGAGGATAATTTCTGTAGCTGGTGTTTGAAACGTAAATTGAACATTTATTTCTGTGTATGTACACAGAAATAAAATTCATGAAGTGTGCATGTTTAATTATTTTGTGAATTCATTGGACGTAGAAATTTTTTAGCCGTCATATATTTCTCATTGGTGCAAACATAAAGCAAAGGCTTTCACTTAAATATTATTTGTTACAATATTTAATTGCTTGTTTCCACACGGCCGCGGTGGCCCAGTTGGAAGAGTAACCGGAAGGTTGCGAGTTCGAATCCAACCCAAAACCGTCGTGTACAAAGGGAGCTGGTGCACGTTAAATCTGTCGTGATCTCTAATGTCCTCACGTTGGCTTGGTGTGGAAGTTTGGAGAGTGGGGTGCCAGCTCAGGTGTTGCTTCGACATCTGACCGTGGTTCAAACTACGTGTTGTTGTCCTTTGAGATTGATCAACGTGTTTAGCTTTTTTCAAGAAATCAATACTTATAACTAATTTTAACATTTATATGATACATCACTCAGATTGTCATATTATTTTCTGATAAGGATCTTTCATTGACAGAAACCATTATTACCTTCTTTTATCATATATTAAAAACCGTCTCAGAGCAGCTTAGCTAAAATCGGCTCTTACACCAGGCAATAGCCTACCTCTTACACAACGTAAAGTAACACATTCTTACAGTTGCGTACGCAAAAGCAGATCTGAAAGCAGTCGAGGCAAAATGTTTATTTATCACCCAACAAATCCTAAAGCGGCGTCAAACAATCACAGCGTATGCAACCCCAATATTTCTCCAAGAGACAATTTCATAAACCTCCACTTTCCATACAGAAAAACGCGCCATCGTAACATTCGTAAACATTATATGCAACAGGTGTCAAAGTCAGAAGCAGAGGAAGGGAAAAAAGCGCACTGGAATAAGAAAAAAAAGATGGCAAACTGCTTTTTGAAGATGCTGAGAGATAATGGTTTCGGCCGCCGCTTTCGTGCATGTTTTTTCTCTCTGCCGTTCTGTTTCTCCCTCGCTTTCATCTGTCAGTCGAGAGCCGTAAAACAGTTGAGTTACAGTGATGATTTCCATTCCTCGACGAGGCATCGGTCAAGAGAACATTTCGGAGGAGTTCGCTTTGATCAGTGAACTTGTTATTCATTACAGAGCGTGTGAAAGTTAGAGGTTGAAAACACCTGTGTTGGAAACATCGAAACAGAAACTATTAGTTGTTCCGTGTTCACGTTACCCAAGTAGACCACGATTTTAAACATGTGCAGGGTGATTTTTATTAGGCAGCATTTTGTTTAGCAAGTTAAACATTATTTATTTACATTTTATTCACTCAATCAACCGTCCTGAGGGCTTACTAATTACTAAAATTCTGAGGCACACCAAAAAAATATATTATTTTTTGCCTATCTGACTAAAAAATACATATAAATTTCATCGATTTGCAAGAGATAAAATAAATTACCTCCCTTTTTATTCCAAAGTGGCTTTTTAAAAAAATATTTTTAACACAGCTTAATTATGATATTTCGTAATAAAATATATTACTCAAATTTTTATTCTCGAGTATTATAAATGCTAGCATTGATAGATATTATTTGTAAACTCAAAACTAAACCTTTTAAATGAAACAAATTTTACAAAATTTGCACCATTTCGCAATCCGTAAGGCACACCAGAGACATTCTTGCGACGGGGAGGTGGTTGTCCAGTTGGTAGACTCACAGATTAGCAACTGAAGGGTTTCGAGTTTGAAACTCAAACTCGATCCAAACACCGTCGTTTACGGAAGGGGGAAGTCAATGTACGTTTAATCCGTCGTAACCTGAAATGTCTTCACGTTGGCGTAGTGCAGAAGTTTGGAGACAGGAGTGCCTGTTCAGGTGTTGCCTCGTCATCTGACTGTAGTTCAAAATTACGATATATTGTCCACGGATCATTCTCTTCGAGATTGATGCCAGACTGTAACCAATAGCCCGTTTTGGTGCTCCAGTGCGTCATAAATTCAACTATCAACCTACCAAACAAAATTCAAGTCACACCGATTGAAAATCGCTGTCTTAAATCTCTTGAGTGGAGTGCAAGCTCAGGTGTTGATCTCGTCATCTGACCGTGGTTCAAAATTATGAGGTAGTGTCCTCAGATTGTCCAGACCGTCAGTAGCCCGTTGTGTTGCTCCTGTGGGACGTTAGCTAACTAACTATCAAATAACTACTAAGTTTCGTGACAAACCCTTTGTTTGTATTCGATCAAAAAAAGAGGGGTTACGATTTCGACAAATTTTCCATGCGTAATAAAAATGATGTTTGTACCACTCTAAAAATATTACTCAATTCATCACGATACATATTACTCAAGTTCTGTTGATAGCACACATTCTTAAAATAGTTGAATTGAAGGTCTCCAGGCAACATAGCGAAAAGCCACAGAAATATATGTTCCGTATTAAAAGAAATTAAAAATAAAATATTCAAAGGGATCAAAAGAATTTCTGATTGTTTGAATGAGTGCTAAAACAGATTAACATTACTTGTAGAATAGTTTATAAACCATTATAATTTTGAAATTCTTCAAAAACTCGAGCATTTCTTTCCTGAAAAATTTAAATGTCATCATTAAGATAAATTACAATTATATCACAATACATTAAAAATCATTAAGACACATTTAAAATTGCCCAACGTCCTTCAATTGATTAAGTGTAAAAAAAAAAGTAATTTGTAATTAAATATTCACCTCTCATTCAATCATCGGTTAGCTGTTTTGCTTACCAAAACGCCTAGTTACAGCTGACACCTTATCAGTTACAAAGAATGTGCTCCCTTCGATATTATCTGAGACGTTGAAACCTCGAGATCGCAATAGGTCGTCAATATTTACGCGGTCGGAGTTAAGAGCACTATTATTGAGGATAAAATTAGCTCAATTTTTTTTGCGATCAGTTTTAAGGGCAATAAATAATCATACTCATTTATGTTTTTCCAACTCTCGGATTGCGAAATAACGAAGTATATGGTTGAATTCATTGTTAAAAGATGTGTGAAACAAGACATTTAGTTTATCATATATTGAACTGAATGTAATATTGTTTTTAATTGCAATAAAAATTTAATTTGAAGCGTTTGAAACATGGCAACTGCCAAGCATTTAGCTGTCATGCGATTTGCTCACTAGCTCTCCGATGCTTTTACACAAGTATAACAGACTTAGGAGCCGTGAAAACGTTCAAATGATATCAAGAAATATGTAGAGCAACTTCAGTCTACCAAGAAGGTTTTCATAGTTTAAATTCGTAATACTGTTATGTATATCAACTCTACTACATTGGTGACTTGTAGACGTATTTATAAACACGCACGTTTGAGACAATCTAGATGGCGCTTGTCGCTATCGGTTCACTCAATGATGGCTGATCCACGACATTCAATCGTCAATGCAAATCAAATCACTTCCAGCAACTACCTGTAGCCATGTGATAACATGCACTTCTTCTATTCCTATCATGGCTTCACTTTTCGTTGCCAATCAGCCTTCTCTTCGCACGTCACCCCACTCTTACTTGGTTACTAAAACTTAACAGGGGGCAATTAAGCGGTTGCAAACATATATAATCGCATACGAATATATAATCTTACTCTTATTACAGCTCTCACGGTCTCAAGAAATTGACAATCAGCCAACTGACGGCAGTATACATCTAATTCAGTCGAAGTTAAATTTAAGATGTGACTAACAAAATAAAAATTAATCTACTAACATAACACTATATAGCATTGCAGCGAATCTGAAACAGATTGCATTTTGGTGGATTGAAGTTGCACTGTCTTCTCACACTAACACTCGCGTATAAGTCTTGGTAGACGTGGTTATGTGCTCTTTCAAACTAGCCAGATGGAGCTTGTGACAAATTCCAGGAGGCTCTGAGTACAATCGGTAATAATTACCATGGAATGAATTATTAGCCATATAGATAGAGTATACACCAAAGTGCCAGAAAAACTGATACACCAGTCTTATACTTGGTAGAACTCCCACAAGAGCGTACAATTGCAGACACACGTCGAGTTATGGACTCCACGATCTCTGCGGAAGTATTTTGTAGGCAAGAAACATCATACTTTCTGCAGAATGGTCCAGAATTCTGTTATATTCCTAAGTGTAGGACTTCTGTGTTCCACAGCGTTGCATAGCATCTCAGATGTGTTCGATAACGTTGAGATCTAGTGACCTAAGTGGGAATGGCAAGACCCCAAAACTCATTAATGTTCCTCTACCATAATTTGGCTTGTGTAAACCATTGTCCCTTTGAAAGAGCCCACACCAATCAGAATGAACACAGGTCATGAACCGGTGCAACTCGCCGGAAGGGATGTACACTTAGCGTTCCTCTATCGGATACGTTTATAGACGTACCAGATCTCATTGTATGCCAGATAAACAAATCTTATACCACCAGCATGTATAAATCCCGGTGGATATGCGGGATCCATGGCTTCAGGGAGTTTTCTTCACTCATGAATACTTCCATCGACTCTAAACAGTTGAAAACGTGACTCATCAGACCAGGCTACTCGTTTCCAGTCATCAAGTGTCCAGTGGCGGTGTTTCCGAGCTTATCATCAAGGGTACTGTAGTTGTATTCATCAAGGGCACTATAGTTGGGCGTCGGCTCCTAATGCCCTTATCTTTGAGGGAACGTTGCAGCCTTCAGTTTGATGCTTGTTGAGGGCCTAGTATTAAATTTCGATATTACTCCAGGCAGTGCTGGCTTGTAGGGTGAAACGATTCTTGCCAACCAACACTGATCCGTTCACCCAGTCTTTTTTAGACCACAATGTTGTCGTAAGTTACATGTTCTACCAGAATTCTTTCGTGCCCTTGAAATAGTAGTACGTGAAAATTCAAACTCCTCCTCAACCTCCGAAATTCTATGACCCATCTCACGAGCTATAACTATTAAACCGCGTTGAAAATCGCTTAAATTGTGATAACCTGCCATTCTCACGGCTGAAGCATTTCTAGATTGTTCTTGGAGACTGGCAGACACAATCAAAGACGTTCATAAGTGGCGTTGCTTTTTTTGCATTGGCTCATCTGTACGGGTTTTTCTGGCACTTCAGTATATACGTAATGCAGTGCAACAAATCTCAACCATGAATTATCTTTTGATAAATTAAAGTTGGCATCGTCTTTCCACGCTTTACGACACAGCAAAAAAAGCAAGCCAAGCTATCAAACTTTTTTAGGGATCATCAATTTTCTCCATTACTTTAAAGCGGTTTTGACGAGATATCTCGTCCTCAAGATATTACTAATTTTTTACGATAACGAGATCTCACCATCAAAAAAGGTAATATATTGATGACAAGATATCTCGTTATTGGCCAAATTGGTCAGATTTTGACGAACGAGATTTATCGTCGAAACCGCTTGGAGGTCTAAAATAAGCTCGGACACTCGTCCACATTTCCCAATTGTATAAACATGGATTAATTTGCCACGATCGTCGAACTGAATATATTTTTCCACTTCAGTTACGGCCATTTATTCATTTGTTTGAATTCCAACCAAAAGGTCAAATTAAATTAAGGAATGTTGGCTCAATTTGAACTTATAAACTATTTCCTCTTGCTGATTATTTTGGTCCTGATTGGGAATGGACGTTTTCCTCCCCAGAAACCCAGTTTTATCATGTTTGTATCTGATTCGTAAATTTTTGAAGCGTTTAGATTATTGGTAAATTCAGAGCTGGAATCCGCAATGAAAACAATAATTGTGAAAGCGTATTGCATAAGATTCAACATGTCGCCTGTTTCCGAAAAGACTCGTTTAAAAAACGTCGCGACTCAAATCCAACATACCAGGGCATGGCTACAGCATTCTCTTGAACTGATGCGAGACACTTCAAACCAAAGACCGATATCGGACTCACCAATCGATTACAGCCTGTAATCTACCATAAGGCACGACTATAGCGTGTCATCAATATTGAGCTATTAACCCACCAGACACATTAATCACAGATGCAGAGATAGAAAATTTAGCGTGTCAAGAGCCAGATTAACACAGCATTATCGCCAGCCAGTTGGCCATCCATTGATCCAGCTCACTATAGATCACGGGATTATTATCCTCCAGCCATTACAGATTATGAGTCACAGATAGTCTCTAAACTCTGAATGCGTATCAACTATTTAGGAGTTTTCATACGAGTGATTTGGATGATCAATGTTGTTATAGTGTAATCATGCTTGAGGGAGAGGGTGTGTGGTTTGTTTATCGCTCCCCCACATGGATGGATTCTAAAATGGATTACTTGTGGTAAACTTGGAGAGTTATGATGTGTTTGTCACTGATGTAATAGAACTTCGAGTATTGTGTTTAATAAGGAAGGGTGGTGTAAGTCATTTATGTCTCACTCTGATTTGGTGGCTTTTGATAGACCAAGCACATATTCAAAAGATAATTTCTGAAGGGGGAATCTCCTCTCCTGGCTTTCTCTTCCAACCGAAAGGCCGTAACGCCAAATGAACATAACGCGGTTCTGACATATCTACGTGCAATTTACTCATATGATACCATTTTTCATTTCACTTGGGCTCTTAAAAGTCTTCATATTTACTGAAAGTCTTTAAAAAGTGAAAAACAATGGTAGGTTGTATTGACGACACAAACCGTAGTTTTCAATAAACGTCACACTAGAGCAACACAACGGGATGTTGGCGACGGGTCCAGGATCAATCCCAAAGGGAAAGAACCGAGGACAACACCACGTAAATTTGAATCACGGTCAGATGACGAGGGAACACCTAAGCTGGCACCCCACTCTCCAAACTTCCACACCACGCGTTTATCTTCTGAATGTTTCTTCTAATTCCGAAATCATACGACGAAATTGGAGAATATTTTCTATTCCGCTCAACTTATCATGCGTACACCCAATTCTGTTCCGATTTATTCGCGTAAAAAAGTATTAGTTTTTACAAGAACTTGGCATATTTTATTTTATCTGCATTCTTAAAACAAGGTCAAGTATGCTCGTCCAGGGTCAAGCGTCTTCAAAACTAATATTTATAAGTTAACTGAAAATTGATGTTTACCAAAATTGGGTCATAAAGACCCCCACATATAAAAATTTCTTCACCATGTGCATTGATGGATTAATCTATACGAAATACAGCCTCAAAATGAAATAAAAGCTTTGAAAAGGCCTTAGGTAGTAATGATATTAGATTTTATGTGGCGACACAACGGTCTATTTGTGACGTTCCGGTATCAATCCCGAAGGAAAAGATCTGAGGACAACTCTTTTTTCCGAACCATGATCAGTAGACGAGAGCATCATTTGCGCTGGCAGCTCTCTCCAAATGTCTACACCACGCCAATGTGAGGACATTTGACGCCACGACGAATTTAACGTGCACCAGCCCCCACGTACGCGAGTCTCTTCGGTTGTATCGAGTTCAAACTAGCAACTCTCCGATTGCTAATCTGCGACTGCACCAACTGAGCAACCGCGTTTCTGCGAACCCATTTAAATTAGATGGAAAAGAGCGATCAATGACATTGTTTCTACCCCCTCGTTTATACATATTAATGTGTTTGCTGATGTTGAAAAGCGTCCAAAGCACGTGAAAAATTGATAAAGTTTTTAGTTTCTTTTTCTCTGAAAAACATTCTAAAAAGTATAGAAAAATGTTTTTGCCCGAGTAAATTGAAGTTTTTTCTGTGTTTTTAATGCTGTTTTTTTTCTGAAC
Source organism: Meta bourneti (assembly GCA_933210815.1). Taxonomy (NCBI): domain Eukaryota; kingdom Metazoa; phylum Arthropoda; class Arachnida; order Araneae; family Tetragnathidae; genus Meta; species Meta bourneti. The sequence continues at coordinate 77,494,918 of OW119928.1, forward strand.
TCTACTGTTCGTGTCTTTCTTGCGATGGAAAAAAAAATCGAACGTTTTAAGTAAAATTTCTGTCAAAATAGTTGATGGAATATATTTAATTTGTTCTCGGAAGTGTGCATTAATGCTCTCTATAAGCACAAATTTGTCTTATTCGAAGCTACGATCATTTTAAGCCGGAGTTGGCTAAGAAAAAAAGGAGCATTTCAAGTAAGGAATGGCCGTTAAGTGCTTAATGCGTAGTTATCAATTTAATGGATTCATTAACAGATTTTACAGAAATAATCTTTGCTGAAAATATGGTTAGGCCAGTACTGCTTGGAAATTAAGTGACTAACTTTTCAAACAATGCTAATTTTGTATTTTATCCGATCAGTTGTCTACTTTCAAGTATCATGTCACCAAATTTTATTGTGTTTAAGGGGGTTAATGGACTTTCAAAAGAAACTTTAAAGTTATGATCTGATTGTGATAAAATATTGACTGTTATTTTCCACTAAAATGTTTGCGTTTGAAGTTTGGTCCAAAGCATGACGTTATACGGAAGTTATTGCAAAATATGCGGTTATAAAGCAGCAAAAATTGTTAGGTCATGCACATCAAATTTCCATGCATTGTCATTATTTTAATTTACATAATAATTTTTACTTATATGGATAGAAGTTATCTCCTCATTTAGCAAGCGTATCACTCATTTGTAAAGCTAAGAAAATTTATACTAAAACACCTAAAGTTTTGCAAAAAAATCATACGTTAAGCCAACCTATCAAACTACATTACAAAATAAGGAAACACAACGTACTTCTCATTTATATTTTAATATATACAACAGATTACTAAGATTATCGAAAAAAATTAAGGAAATATCTTGAAAAAACTAGTGCACAACAAAATGAGAATGTCAAAAAATCTCAATAGAGGAAAAAAGCGTTTTTGTAGTATATTTTATGTTGTCAACGAGGCAATCAAGATTGCGATTGAATATTTAATTGAAAGATGTGATCAAGTTGAGAAAGTGATTATCCTGTATGATTCTATTTGGGGGACGATTGCGATAATTTGATTGGGGGACAAGTTAAAGAGAGCGATGTAGACAAATGTGCGATATAACGGGGGTTATAGTCTTTAAAATCTACTTAGCTGTTAAAGAAAATGCATAAAATGTAATTTACAGTTCAGTTTAATTTTATTCCTATGTGCTTTTCTCGGCAGAATTCATATCTGTGGGAAATTCTGCAGGAATGCATTCTGACACTAAAACACACATCGTCTTCCCTCATTTTAGTAGTCACCTATTTAATCGACCAACACTAACCATCTAAATTCACCGAACATGAATTTCCCATTAATAATAACCCATGCTATGCGACTCATCCCCTGCTTTTACAACATCGATCACTGTTTGAGTCATGTAACTTCGCCTTTGAGAGAACTTCGCCTGTTCGCCTGATAGGACGACTATTTTCAAGCTATACTATTTCTAAACTGCCTCCAAACTATTCAAAATTCAATTCCTAGTGAATAAAATTGGGAAATATATCTACTTAGAGGTTTAAAAAAAATATGTAGTTTTCACGCATGACATAGCTTAGGATTCAGGTAAATTTTTTCACGCTATATTTCACCATGGGATGCATATAATCTGAAACGCAAATAAGCTTTCCTTAATAAAATAAGCACATCCTCTATTTAATCCTTTAAATGGGAGTATAATAAAAAATTGAGTGGATTTAAATTAGAGGAAAGCAAATTTATATAAATGGAATTTTGCCGATCTTAGAAGAATATTAATATCCGAACTCTGAGACTTCTGCTTTGAACTGCTTTGTACTAAAAATATTTAAATTTTTAAGGAAGTTCTGTTATTTAACGTGCCACTAAATGGACTTTTCAATGAAAAAATGCTAACTTAAAAAAATTAATCGTGAACGTCGTGTGAGCGCTTGGAATCGCTCCTTGAATTTAATTTTTATCACGCGCGTGTAACAGCTACTAGCGTGCTTACGAACTCAAGATAGGCATCCAGAACTCAAAATAGATTTGTTAGTAGTCACCTTAGTATTAAGTTTCACCTTTTGTGGTACCAGAAGTGCGATCTAAGTGAAATGGATTACATGAATTATTAATTGTCAACACAATTTCATCATAACAACGCACGACTGCATAAGAAACACTGCAAAAATTGAGGTAATTTGAATAGGAAATTATGACTCATCCACCCTATTCTCCGGATCAGGCACTCTCAGATTATCATTTCTTTCAAATCCTTCAAAAACCCCAATGGAAAATTCCGGAATATGAAATATGATGTCCGAAGAGAGCTCGATTCTTTCTTTGGATCAAAAAGCAAAAGCTTCTATCACCAGTGTATTGAAAATTTCAAATTAAGACGGGAACAAATTGTAAATATATCTTAGTTGAGGATCACCTCCTCGATCGCCAAGCTTGAACTCATCTCAACAATAGCGCAGGAAATTCTCCAAGTACTTTGGGATGCCAGAGATAAAATTAGATGAACCTTCAGGTTTGCAAAGGCGCATTGATCATAGTTTCCCAAACTTTTTTGGCTCAACGTTCCCTTTTAAAAGACAATTTCTTCAGCTCCTCTTCTGAAAAACTGTCTCATCTAATAATAAATTGGAATTGTAGTCATGCCTATTGTCCGGGGCTCATACAAAAATACAAACTATATTGGACTGTAATTATGTTTATTTACATTGATTGAAATTTGTACTATCCTAATTGTACACAAGGACTGGTTTCTGGAAGGAACGCTGGCGATATCGTTTATCGTGTCAAGCGATCAGGCGCAAACTGAGAAATTGGCGATGTTCTTGGCTCTCGCCAAGTACATGAAAAGTTACTCCAATTAAGGAGTAGCGCCAACAACTGTCACGTAGAAACGTACGGCACAAACACCTATATTTTTTAAATTTTACCAAAATATTTATGTACTGCGCGTGTTATTAGAATTTCAAAAAGTTACTTTGGAAATAAAACTTGGAACTAAAATTACAAAAACCTATTTATTAAAATGAAACAGCAAACCATGCACTTCACATAAACAAACTATTATTAGTAATTAATATCAATCGAATCGGTAAAATTAAAAATAGTCACTGATGATGAGGATAGGCCTTGCGTGCTACCAATTTGTCTGGGTGCCTATTTTCATCAGAAGCATTTTTAAATCTCCACAGTCAACTATATGCAGCGGTTAGTCTTTTTAGTTAAAAGAATCAATGATAATGCATCTCTAGTGAGTATATATGGTCTACGTCTGCTCAAAAAGTTTAGAAATGACAAAAGTTTTTAACATCTTAACCCATTATTGCCCCTAGCTTCCTAATTCCCAATGATCCACAATTCTCTCCTCAAATTCCTTCAGAGACTACTTTGGGAAACTATATGTTACATTAAAGATGGAATTTTTTGCGCAATTTCAAAAAACTTGCTCTAAGGAATCCCAGTAATGCTTTTGGGATTTTACCCAATATAAACATATATTTCTTCCTTTTTAAATTAACCATCCGAATGATTTCGACAAGATATCTCGTCCATCAAGATCTAAACAATTTTGTTAATGACTAGATACCTTGTCAACAAGGTATTGACTATTTTTTTATGAAGAGATGCGGATTTGGTCAGATTTTTCTAATGACAAAATGTCTATCAAGATCTGGCCAGTTTTGCTGTTGACGAGATAGCTTGTCGAGAAATCTGCCGAGTGGGTTAATTCGTTTCATTCATAAATTCATATTAAATTAATTCGTTTCGTTCATCAATTCATTTCAAATTAATTCGTTTCATTCGTAAATTCATTTAAAACTGATTCGTTTCATTCGCAAATTCATTTTAAACTAATTCGTTTCATTCATAAATTCATGTTAAATTAATTCGTTTCGTTTAAATTCATTTTAAATTAATTCGTTTCGTTCATAAATTCATTTTAAATTAATTTCTTTCGTTCATAATTCATTTTAAATTAATTCGTCTCATTTATAAATTCATTTCAAATCAATTCGTTTCGTCCATAAATTCATTTTGGGAATGGGCGGACGCCAGACGTCCCAATACCTCTACAAGGGTTAATCGACCAACACTAACCATCTAAATTCCCCGTACATGAATTTACCATTAATAACTCATGCCTTGTACCCGGGTTTTACTGCATCGATCACAGTTTGAGTCATGTAACTTGAGGGGGATTTTCACGTTATGTGTTTGTCTTTGCAGATGACGTGGTGAGAGTGAGCTAGACAGGGCCCCCGAGCCAAAGATGTTGGATTTCGGTACGCTCTCGGGGCGCCTCCAGGGGCCCCTGCTTCTGTCCGCGGCGGGGCTTGTGGCCCTCGTGCTCCTGCTCTGCTCGGGAGGTGAGGCCAAGAAGTGGACGATCGAGGAACTGACCGCTGCTCGCTTCCCGCATAGGGTGTCCAACGACATCTATCTCGATCCATGCAAGTCGGGTAAGTGACATTCACTTTTTCTGCAGTACTTTGGTGTTGTGGGGGAAAAGCAATACTATACTACACGGGAAATCTCGTAACTCAGAGATTTAATACTCAAGTATTTAATGTCACGTCACGATTATGTTTTTAATAAACGAATATTTATGTTTTTTATTACCGATTTCACTTCACAACCTTGGATTCCGAGATGGAATCCATGGTTAATTTGGAATGTTATCGTAATTTCGTTGGAATATATCGTTTTTTAATTTGGAATAGTGGAATGAATCGTTTGTTAATTTGGAATAGTCGAATGTATCGTTTGTTAATTTGGAATATTGGAATGTATCGTTTGTTAATTTGGAATGTTATCGTAATTTCATCGAACTTTTGACAGTTTCAAGCATTTTTCAACTTTCTAGCTTTTCAGCCGAATGTTTCAAGCAGTTGAATATGGCTTATAAATTTTGTGATGGGAGTGAGAAATAACTTACTTAAAATATTTTCAATTTATTTTTTCAGTTCCGTTTTTCTTTCGTTTTGAAGGAATTTGTTTTTATTTCCAATGGCTAGGGTACAATAATAATACAAGAGTATAATCTTTCAATCATAACAAACAGCGACAAATAAAAATGATAGTAAAAAAAATTTTTAAAAATAATGTAACACAGAGAAACAACGAAGAAAAGACCGAAGTCACGGCCCTAAAAGATCTCTTGCCTCCCAATACCTAGACAGTTCGGAGAGTGGGGTGTTAGTTCAGGTGTGACCACGTGGTTCAAAATTACGTGTATTGTACTCGGATCTTCCCTTCGGGTTTGATCTCGGACCGTCGTCAATAGCCTGTCGTCTTGTTTCGGGGCTGCTCCTGACAATCTATAAAGGCACATGTCGGGGTAGAGGGGGCTGCGCCTCAGCTAGTAGTAGTAGCCTGTCGTGTTGTGCTCCAGTGCGACGTTAATTAATTACCTACCTACCCAATACCTAGACAGCACAGTCTGTGGAGGGTTCGACATCGAAGCAGGTGGTTTCTGTCCATTACTTCTCTAGAATTACAGATGGGCATTACTGCTCAGTTGGGCTACCTAAGCGATACAAATAAATAGATGATATTGAAGAATATAGAAATTGGCTATTGCTGTTAACAGGATTAGATGATCTTAAAGAGATTATTAGATTATCTTAATGAAATGATGATGAAATCATTAGATGATCTTAATGAGATGATGATGAGACAATTAGATTATCTTAATGAGATGATTTAGAGGATGTTAAACTAGATGATCTGCAAGTTTCGTATATCCTGAAAATGATGCACGACTTGACAAGGAACATGTCAACTACAAACATGGACAGTACTGTGTTGCAAATGATCCATGAAGTCTGGATCGAATTGGTCCACACGAATAATTTAATATCAGAGGAAATTAACGCCAAATATAAACAAAAACATCAGTAATTCAAACCGGCGGTATTTTCTACTTCCGATGGTTTGTTTATATTTTTCTGGAGAAGACTCACAAATTAATTGTTTTCTAACAGAATTCTTGACGATAGATAGGTAGTTGAAATAACGTCACTCTGAAGCAGCACAACCGGCATTTGGCAGTCCGGGATCAATCCCGAAGAGAAAGAAAGATCCGAAGACAACACCTCGTAATTTTGAACCACGGTCAGATGATATGGTCAACACCTGAACTGGTAACCCACACTCTCCAAACCTCCACATCACGCCAACGTGAGGACACTACAGATTTAACATGTACCAGCCCCGACATTCATGACAGTCTGGTTGGAACGAGTTTCGAACTCTCAACTCTCTACTCATCCAACCGGGCTACTGGGGATCGTATTTTTCGACGCAATTGGCGTTTTTCAATAACGAGATTCGAAGTTTTCTACTAAAAATCTGGCAACTGCTCGTGATTCCCCTTTGATTCAGATTCGCATTGAGAGGAGTAACGGGTAGGTAGGTAGGTATTTTAATTACACTGGAGGCAACACAACGGGCTTTTGGTGACGATCCGGGATCAATATCGATGGAAAAGTTCAAGGACAAAACCTCGTAATTTTGAACCAATTTCAGATGATGAGGTCACCACCTGAGCTGACACCCCACTCTCCAAACATCCACACCACATCAACATGACATTTAAGGCCATGGCAGATTTAACAGCCCCTTTGTACACGGCGGTGTTTGGTTGGATTCGAGCTCGAAACCCTCCGGTTGCCAATTCGTTACTCTTCCAACTGGCTACAGCGGCCCGAGTCGCAACGGGAAAAGGTTCTACGTAGTTCGTAATTCAGAATCGTCTTCTGCTCTAAGCAATAACAGTGTTGTGGGATTTGGTATCCCGCAGTTGCGGAATATTTATAAGACAGTGATCCTTGTAGCGGTGTGAATATTTCAAATGATGTTGATCAGACATTTTGGTATCCTGCAACATTGTGAATATTTCAAACAATAAAGAGCAGTCCTAAATTAAACAATTTTGGGACTTAGCCCCCGTAATTGTGAAATATTTTTGAGACAGTAGTCTTTTAACGGCTGTGAATATTTCAAATAAGTAGTCAAATGCAATAGATTTATGGGACGTGGTTCCCCACAATTTTGGAATATTTATAAGAGAGTGTTCTCTGTAAAATTGTTAGTATTTCAAAAATTATTTATGAGACAATATTCTCTGTAAAATTGTGTTTCACGTAATGTTAATTAGGTAGTGTTCTGTAAAATTGTATATATTTTAAATAATGTTAATTAGAAGTGTTCTCTAAAATTGTAAATATTTAAAATAATGTCTATGAGACAGTGTTCTCTGTAACATTGTATGTGTTTCAAATAATGTTTGAGACAGTGGTCTTTTGAACGTTGGAATATTTCGTATTTTAATCCACTGGTAGTTTACCTTCGCGTTGTAAACTTATCTGTAATAGGGGTCAGTTTCTGATACAAAGGACCCGTTCCAAACTGTCACCAGCTCTGGGCACGGGCAATTTATTTTCCCACTTCATTTCCCCTTGGAATAATAGGGCAGTTTTGTCTCATCATTAACAAAGCTGATTAGATATTCATGGACGAGACATCTTGTTATCAAGATATTACTGATGTTTTTATGAATTGATCAGGACTTGGTCGGTATCTCGTCCATCAAGATTTGATGAGTTTTGCTGATGACGAGATATTTCGTTCAGATCACCACCAATAGGGTTATAGAGCCGTCTTAAATTCAACGATCAATAGACAATATTTTTTATAAGAATTAAAATCTGCGCCTCGATACAGACATTTATCTTCAATACAAATTTTTAACGCTTCTGATTGTGATATTGGTATGAACAGTAACTTGGAAGAGTTTGATACGATAAGGGTTGTCATTCTACAATAAGAGTTGTCATAATTCTTTGACAGCCTTTGACAGCCTTTGACAGCACGTTGTGGTGAAAATGTTACCCCATTATATTACGCTTTCAAGGTTCGTTGGTTGGATTGAGTTTTATGACGCAAAGGCAATATTTGGCCATGTTGCGCCAAACACAAGTCAGACAACGTCACGTAATACATTTTCAAGGAGTTTGCTAGTGGGAAAATTTACTTGTAATGTAAAAAATGAATTCATGCCTCAAATCGTATTCTCGTAGTTCAATAGCTGATTCAATAATGGACGCATAATTGATCTCTTTTCTGTTTCGCTATTCCGCGCTGAGAATATTTAGCTTTCACTTCGTATTAGAATAGGCTTAAAAAGCGAATGCCTAATGAACAGTTTTGTGATGTAATGACAAAAGATGGCAGTGCTAAGAAAATCATTGTGTTACGTCATGATGAATGATTTAGTCTTCGGTCACCCTAATTACATGATCTCATGCTGTGGTGTTCTGTTCTCATGGCATGGATAATTTTATCTGCTTTCCCTAGCCAAAACATTAGTAACAAATGTTTCATACTGTTATACGAAATTAAGGTTAGTTGATAGAGTATTCTTTGTTAAATCATGTCCGTTTAACTTGACGTTTGTCGTAACTTGGCCAAATACAGAGGCTGTTCGGATATTTTTTGAACGATTTTGATGAGCTGTAAAAAATTGTATACCCTACGAAAGAATTTTATTTTCACAACAGTTAAATAGTTAAAGTATAACTTATCGTCTGGTAACTCAGAGTTTTGTTTACTTTCAAAATGACGCTTTTAAATAAGCAATGGATGGAAGTCTATGTTTCCTCTTTCCGAAGAGAATTATGCTTATTCAATTATTCAAAAATGCTGTAAAAGTCATGGTTTTTCGATATCTAAAAGTATGATAAGTAATATTATTAATGAGAAAGGAAAAAACGCAAAAGTGGAAAAATACTTCCAAAAAAGTATCCAAAAAGAAAAAATTTATGAGAACATTTGTAAGGTAAGATCTTTAATTTTAAAAGAGAATCCGCCAAGTCAAAGGACTATAGCAAAGTGAACATGAGAACTTTCTCTAAGAGATTTATGATTGTTGCCGGTTTTGCGTATAATGGAAAATTAAAAGTAAAAAGAGGGGGAAATGGAAAAATCAACTCCCACATATTATCAAGACCCTATTTTATCCCCAATATTCAAAAAACAATTACCATATCTTTACCCGCAGTGCCAACAATCAGTAGAACTGTATCAGGGTAAAGCAAGCAGCCACACATCTAAATCGACTATTAAATTCTTGGGAAAAAATGGAACAAGAAACTGGTATCAAGTCCCTTTACTGATATTCCTGCTAAATCTCCAGATGTTTCACCCATGGACTTTTGTGCTTTTGGACTTTTGAAAAGGGCATTATCGAAATGTTGACGGAAAACCATTCAAAGACTGGAAAACTGTGGAACAAGAATGGGACAAAATACCACTGTCGATACTACAAAAGTCATTATTATCATGGAAATTAAGGTGTAGAAAGATAGTTAACAATAAGGGCTATCAAATGGAACATTCAAAACACAAAAATTTCATGTAAAAAAATTGAGCTTCAGTCCATTAAAATCGTTCAAAAATGTCCGAACAGCTTCTGTATGTCTCTTGCAGCATAAAATCTAACCAACCAACCAGAACAGAATTTGGTAAAGATCAGATAATGAAAACCGCGTTATGCATTTCAATGAGAATGAGTTAAGTGACTGCTTCGCGTTTTTGAAAAATATCTCCGGCTGTTGTCACTTTCATCTGGTAGTGACGATTGAGTGCTCCATTTAGAGGCGATAAAAGCGCAACTGAAAAACTTATCTAGGTCAAGCTCACAGAAAATGTTGTAACGTTCAGTAGTGTCAAAGTGTTGAGGAAATTGTAGTTAAATATTCCCACGGCTAACTGGATAATGGAAACATTTGTAGCTCTATCCGAGGAAGTTGGTAATTGAATTTACTTCGCTCTGGAGCAACACAACGGGCTATTCGTGACAATCTGGAATCCATCCCGATGCGAAAGATCCGAGGACAACACAATAGTTTTGAATCACGGTCAGATGACGAGATCAACACCTGGTAGCGCTATCCGAAAACGTAAATGCTTTTCTCACAGCGAGTTTTACGCTTCTGACTCTAAGTGCAGATTGCCGACCCAAATTCAGCTTTGCCACTTAAGAGAACTTTAAACATGGAAACATTTTAAAACAATTTATGTATTGCAACCAATAAAGGAAAAGAAACTTCCAAAATAAGAATTATTCCATAAAGATTAATAATTATTTTGTGAATATTTTAAAAAAATACAGCTTATTGTATGTTGGTGCACGTATTTAATAAGTATTTAGTTATGTATTTTGTATTTTTAAGGGGCAACACTTATGGAGAGAATGTTTTCGTTTGAAGGAAATATATAGGATGATTCGTTTATGAACGAACGTTCAGAAACAGTAATTGTGTAAATATTTGCAATATAGTTTGATTGTTGCATAGGTCCAACACCTTAGCTTTCAAGTAATACCAAGATCTTGTAAATATTCGGAATATTTTTCTAGTTACAAGGGGTTTTCGTTAAGTACTGTCAACTGGAGGAACATGTTTCCAAAACTCTAAACTCAATTTCAGAAAAACTGCGTTTTTTGCCATGTGATGCCTTTTTGCAAACTGTGATAACAATAAATTGATATATTATAATATTATATTTCACTGTATTATAGAGATTATATCATTATAATCTCTATAATACAGTTAATGTTTTAACCATCAATTAGAGTTATTAGTTAAGAAATTAATTTTTAAATGTTAAAATTCCTGAAAAACCTTGATTTTTTTATGCTTCCTCGATAAAAAATTGTAAAAATGCCTATTTCTCTAGCAACTTGATTGATTGTAAGTCAAAATATGAAGAATAATATTAAGAATAATTTCCAACAGGAATTGTCTTTCTGAAAAATTAGAATTTTAAACCTCACTGTTCAAAAAGCATGCTAATTAGCTAATTACATCCAAATTAGAAAATTAATGACTAGATTAAACTGTTTTTTTTCATATTGAAATGATTTTAAGTTTAAACCAATGACCTAATCTAAAAACTTTGTATTTTTAAAGTCCAGATAAAATTTTTTTCCATGTATACTATATACACCTTCATCTGTTAAACGGAATTCAGGCTAAAATAAAATTTAGTGACTATTAAAATTTGGTATGTATCACCTGGTATTTACCCATTAATCAGTTATTATGTAACAAAATGGGGAAATAAAATTCCCCTGAAGGGGATGTCAGGAACTGGCGCGTGGGGCTTGAGGGAAAATGCCTGTATCAAAGATAATTTGCAAGTCTAGACTTTTCGTTCGAGGCATTCATAAATAGGTAATTTGTAAAATAAGCATATTTGGCCTGAAAATTTCAAAAATAATTTCGTATCAGAAGCGGCGATATGGGGATAAATTTCCGCGTCGAATGCTACGAAGTTCTTATCGAAGTTTAAGATTATTTTTTGTGAGTTTCACTTAGACGGATAGGATGCATTTTTTAGAAGCCTATGGAACATTATTTTATATTAAAAATTACCCACCGTATCTGACAAAAAAGAATGCTAACTCATGAGGAAACATAAAAATTTATCAGTGCATAGAAAATTATATTCTAGTTATTTATAATACAGTAACATGTATTCATTTTAAACTTTCTCAAGCAAAATACGGTTGAGGGAGCCCAGTTGGAAGAGTCGCGGATCAGTATCCGGAGGGTTGTAAGTTTGAAACTCGATCAAAAAATCGTCCTGTTGTACGTGTGGTGCCGTTGCAAGTTAAATCTGTCGTGGCATCAAATGTCCTCACGTTAACGGGATGTGGAAGCTTGGAGAGTGTGGAGCCAGATCAGGTGTTATCCTCGTCTTTGTTTAAAAATTAATTGTCCTCGGGTCATTCCCTTCCAGATTGATTCCGGACCGCCACCAATAGCCCGCTGTGTTGCTCCAGTGAGAAAAAAATTCAACTTCACAGCTGCCCCAAACAAATACATGAACATATAAACTGATTATCTCATCATGTACAGTCGCGGAAAAGAAAAGAACCATCCCTCATCTTAACAATTTTAACAGTAGAGTAAATTCAAAGATGACATTCGACAGGGTATAACGTCTATAAATTTATGTGCATAAAATTTGCATAAGAGACCGTCTTTTTATTAAATTGAACCCCAACTTCATAATTTCCAATAGTAACCCCCTATTTCGACACAAAATTCCGAATCTACATCATAATTTAACTTTAGATACCAAGCTTCATGTTATTCGGTCCAGCTGTTTCGGAATATTGAGTGCAGAAAGTTTGGAGCTTTGGAAAGTTTGTTAAATCAGTTGCCCAGACTTTTATGGGTATCTTCCTAAATAACATTCCTAAAGAGCTGATATTTTGTAGCCATGTTGCTATTAAGGTACCCAAACAAAATATACATAATGTTTTAGTTTTTAAATAATTTGTAGTTTTCAATATTAGTTATTAAATTAATATTCGAAAAAAATTATGAATAGGAACCTAGATATACTTTGACAGAAATCGATTCCGAAAGACTTTTAATATTACCATTAAAAATTTCAGCTCTTTCCTCTGGATAGTTTTTGCGCTACACTTAAATTTTTGTCACTACTGTGATTTTAGGGGCATCCAAAAGTTGGAAAAATTTTCTGACAAGTCTAAGGAATATGGTAAATTTTTGAAAAATATTTGGAAATATCATTTATGTAATCTAACGGACATTGCCTTCTACCCGTCATATTAAACAATTATCAATCTAATAGTAGAGATGGGCAAAATTTTTACGATAAATCTTAACGGCGATTGCTAATTTGCGATAACAGTCATTATTAACTGTATTATTAAAGCTTATTTAATAGTTACTAAAAAGAACAGTTAGTGAATAAGTTTAACAGTTATCATTATCTGTTAAAAATTGAAATTGCCGGTAAAATTGAACAGTAAATATGGATTATAATTCTTTCCAAATTTCTCGTCTATCAAGATCTGGTCAATTTTGCTAATGACGAGATATCTCGTCAAGACAACCACCAGGAGGGCTCAGATTCTTTATAATCTTCTTTTAGTCAAGCAACAAATTAACAGTTCCGTAAAAACTACAAATCATCTCAATTTACGAATAGCGACTTTCAATGTGTAGATGATCCCTGAATGGACAACGATCCACCATTGATTATCTCCGTATATAACGATTGTAAATTCATGAAATTTCGTATTCAGACCAATTTGACGATGGAAAATCTGATTAGGGCATCAAAGCATGGTGTTGCCAGTGGAAATTTTGTTGTTTATGCAGAATTTTATATGAAGAGGGCCCCTTATACAATGTTTTTGCATTTGAACTTGTAGGAGACGTTATTCTTTATTTAATTATATCTTTGAATTTGCTCTACTATGAATAGTGCTCGAAATAAAGAGGGGTTTCGTTTTTTCCCCACAACTGTACAATCGCGAATCAATTTTTATAATGAATTATTTTTTAATGTTGTGATTACACGTCACCAAACCGGCCTTGTATCCTGTTTGCACGTTGGTCTTCGGTTCATTGGGTTCTGAGATCAAATCCCGATCATGACGCGGATATTCAGTTCATAGTGGCACGGAATCCCCTTAAATCGTATGTCCCTGTCTAATTGGCCCTCGTGTATCAAAACCTGTTCGTTTCTATGCAGAAGATTATTCCTAAGTAGTGAGACAAATATAATAATTATGGATATAAATAGGAGTCTGATTCTATTTACATTTCCAACTATTACAGTAAACAAGTGATGTAAGTTGCATATGATTGAAGCACTGATATACGTAACTAGTTAAAATACTTTCTTGTGAAAGTAGTCACACAAAACATGATTTACCAATCTTGTACCACTGAAACGTTTTTATTCTTTTTTTATTTTGAAAGTTACTAAGGTTAAAGACTTGTATAAGGGTATGAGAGGAATTCTCCGTATTAACATACAAACAAGACAGGAAGTGAAAATTTTACTTCCGATACTCAAATGATATCTTATGGTACATAATAGTTACCTTAAAATGTGTTTTGAATTGAAACTCGATCCAACCAAAACCTGTCGTTTACGTGGAAGCTGGTGCTTGTTAAATCTGTAGTGGCCTCATAAGTCCCCGCATTGGCGTGATGTGGAAGTTTGGAGAGTGGGGTAATTGAGCATGTAATTAATTGCTGAAGTTTTCCAACTACCCATCAACCTCTTCCTTTCTTCATTTACGCCCTGATGAGCATATCTAGGAATTTGATCATGCAGGTTAATTAAGATGAATGAACACCGTTTTAAATAGAAATAGTTAAGATTACTGGTTTATTTACTCATGAAAGGGTATTTACGAAGGAAAAATCAATTTTAGAATCTCAGTTAATTAAAAACAAATATCGTGAAGCAGCATATCGTCGAATCAACACAAGTCAAGCCCTCGCCTGAGCAATCTCTCTTTTCGGCCTCATTAGATGTCCAGAGTCACTTCTTATTAGCAAGCCGGTTGAAAGGGTCAAAACTCGCTTCATAGTGATAGAGAAATGCCTAGAGGAAATACCTTACACTCCCACAATTAAGAATTGTGATGAGGTAATGCATCGTCAATTGTTACAGTTTTTGAAGAATGGTAACCCCACATTAAGAACGTATCTATGAGTGGAATTTTCAGTGTAAGCAATCAAACAAGATGGGAAGCGAAGATTTCACCTCCGCTATCCAAATGCTTCCACATGATATACATCGGACTTAAAATGTTAATTTGCCACCGTTTTGGCAACGTTTGGTGTTCAATCGAATTGGCGGTGACCAATCAAGTGTCATATATCTATTCAGAATTCCTTTGGAATTTTTCTAGCGAAGTGCTGAAATCGTATCTGAAAAACAAGCCAAGTGCAGTCACGTTTGGAATACGTACAGAAAACATGTCGGCCGCAGAAATACTACCGCCACCATTTAGTTTGGCAGAAATTGCCTCTCATACGGTGTGGTCTGGTAGGTTGTTGAATTAATGTCGCACTGTAGCAACACGACAGGCTATTGGTGACGATCCAGGATCAATCCCGATGAGAAAGAACCCAGGACAACGTCTCGTCATTTTAAAATATGGTCAGTTGACGAGGTCACGCCTGACCAGGCACCCCACTCTCCAAACTTCCACACCCCGCCAACATGAGGACATTTGAGGCCACGACAGATTTAACCTGCATCAGACCCCACGTACACGACCGTCTATAGTTGGATCGATATTCTAGCACGTAACCATCCAATTGCTAAACCGCAACTCTTCCAACGGGCTACCGTAGCCCCCAGGGTGATCAAGGATCAGGACGGCGAAATAATACCACGTGAATCCTTGTCGGAAACCAAGCGGATTGTAGCCACTTGACAACCCATGTAAATTAGAATCAGTAATCTCGATACTCGCGTAATGCTCCCTCGAGTTCTAAATCTGCGTTGCGAATGACAAAGTTTGAAAAAAGAAACAATTTGCAAAGGAGCCAAAAAGTGCCCTATATAGCACCAACGCGCAATAGTTCGGACATACAATCTTTAACAAAAAGTTTGTTTGGATGCACCCTACCACCTTTTGCAGTTTGGCTAACGAATCATTCATTGCAGATAACGTGAAAATAACAAAAGTTCCTGTCAGTTAAATGAAATTGGTCAAAACACCAGAATAATCTAGTTATTTTGTAAGTGCTTTCCGAATTATCTTCTTTATATTCTTCCTTTTTAACTCTCACAGCTTTCCTCTAACTTTTCGCTTATTTGTTAGTTAATTATACCTCCGTTCTCTCTCTGTCTCGTTAAGAATATAACTTGACAGCACAATTTAAATTTACTTCAACTAGCAGAACCCTGCATGGCATCTGTGCTTAACTTTCTTAATTGGTTATATCCATTGACGGCAAAGTGTCTTTACTCACATATATTTTATTTCAATCCGTTTATAATGAGTACAGCATCCATATTCACGTAAATGGATTTCATGTCTTCAAATCAAATAAAATTATCCAAAAATATATAATAGCAATTCGTTTATTTCAACATGTGTTAATTCTTATTTCCAATAAAATACATGGCCAAACAAAATCACACCTAAGTCATGTTAACATAATTAGATTCTGGACGTCTATTTCAATTTTATCCCATTAACTTGTTTATAAGAGATTCGTTATTTTTTTGACGCTAAACCTATTTTCGATCGTATTTTCTTTGTTTCCGTTTCTTTCTCTATCTTTCTCATTGCTTTCTGCGTTAGACTGCTGAAGAATTTCATCAGTGACGAGATCTATATGTAGTTTTATCAATACTTTGCATCTCCATAGCTCAAATCAGGCATATTTAACCCTCCTGGTGATTGCTTTAACGAGGTATCTCTTCATTTGCAAAAGTGAACATATCTTGATTGACGAGATATCTCGTCAGTAGAAGAAAATCGAACAGATCTTGATATCGTCATTATTGAAAAATCGGCGATATATATCTTGATAACGAGATATCTCGTCATTAAAAAAATTGGTCAGATCTTTATGCACGAGATATCTCATAAAAACTACTTGGAGGATTAAACTAAGCGATAAAATTGGGTGGCGAATGAATCCCGATTTTATATTTTTATATCCGTTGTTTCCATTTGACAGTGAGCAAATAACGATTTCTGCGCTACAAAGGCTTGCGAACTATATATAAACATACGAATTTTCAAAATCACTCTTCACATTTGTTTTGTTTTAAAATCTTCTTGGAAAGTCTATTTCCCATCGAGGCATATTTGATTCGTGTGCAAAATCACGTGACGCTCGATCTTCTCGTTGCCGTACAGCAAATTCAAACTAGCTTCGTTTCCGAGCAGCGTAGGAGGAGAAATGTTTCATTGGTCGACATCGAATTTTTATTCGTAATGTAAAGAACGATGAAACAAGCTTATAGAGTTCCGTACATTTCATATTTATACTTCTTAAATGCTTACGCAAACGTCGGTCTTTATTTCTGTCCATTGATAAGCGGGAAAACTTCGTCATTCCCTGTTCCTGTTTGTAGAAAATCCTCCCGAACGGAAACTTAAGCTACCGGTTAGATAAAAAAAAAGATGTGCAGGAAATGTGCGAAGAACCGTGTTTTCGGATTTTATGAATGGTCACAAAATAGAAATGGAATTTCTGCGATTGGTATATTTAATTTTCATATCCAGGTAAACAAATATACAAAATCGAATGAATTGAAAACATATTACCACAAAGGGGAGTTGGTAGTCCAATACAATGCTTAAGTAGTTTCTATGTACGAATGACGTTCTTGTGAATTGACAGTCTGTGCGCGAAGCTTCATGTTATTTCTCTCTATCGCTCGAACCGTTATTTTGGTCGTAACTCAGTCGTTATTTTGAACCTCGATCAGAAGTCAACACGTGTCCAAACTCTAAAATTCTGCACCATAACATAAGGACATTTGAGACCACGACAAATTTAACATGCACCAGCCCCCACCACACGACTGTCTTTAGTGGGATCGTGTTACTATTCCAGCTGGACTACCGCGGCCCTCTGAGATATTTGGATTGAAACGATTACAGCCAATTTTTTATAACACCACTGACACATTCGGTATAAAATGGGAGTTAAACGCGATCTTTTATAATGAAAAATAGACTACTTTATCCTGTAAATCCGCATTTACGAGCTCATCATTAGCTGTAAATCACTCTTGTCGGCATTATTCATTGATATGTTTTATAGAATTACCCCTTAGCCACAACTTATAAAATTGATTCTCTAACCAAAGCAATCCATCAGTTTTCATTTGATTGATACTCGAAATACATAGCTCCTTTACGTTTATTTTACTGACATTTTTATTGCATACATAAATCTTTCCATGAAATACCTTCCCTACATAAATCATCGATATATTTAATCTAAAAATAGTATGTCAGAAGTTCTCATTGATAATTCAAATCTCGAGACGCGAAAAGGATTTTCGCCAGCCATTTCGTTTCGTCGTTATCAATTTTCTTTTCTTCTCTTTTGTCTTCCGTTTGTTCTGTCTTTGTCTTCTGTTTGTTCTGTCTTTGTCTTCTGTTTCTGTCTTTTGTCAACGTCTTCTGTTTGTCTTAAAATTATATTCGGAACTTCTCAATAAGAGTAAACAAACTCATAAAACCATCTGTTTATCTTACGCCATTGTAACAGGAACTCCAGAAATTACACTCTTGTATAAGAATTAAGATGTAAATTTGTGTGTTGCTCATGTTTTACAGTTTGTGATTCACACCATTAAAGCAGTATTGAATTTTTTTGTTTTCGTTTTCCTTCATGGAGTGAATGTTACCTCTATTAATCGTACAGTAGTTATTCCAGAATCAAAGTAGTGCATCCTATTTGCATACATATTTTCCCTCGAAATTATTTACATTACTCGAATTGTGTCTTTATTTCTACAATTTATCATTTCATGAAATAATAATTTCTCGAATCGAAAACTGGACACGGTTGGAAGAGTAACGCATTAGCAACCGAAGTGTTGCGAGTTCGAGTCCAACCAAAGACCGTCGTGTTCAAAGAGGGCTGGTGCGCGTTAAATCTGTCATGACCTCAAATGTCCTCACGTTGGTGAGGTGTGGAAATTTGGATAGTGGGGTGCCAGCTCAGGTTCGACCTCGTCATCTAGCCGTGGTTCAAAATTACGTGGTGTTGTCTTCGGTAATTCCCTTCGGGTTTAATCCCGGACCGTCACCAATAGCTCTGTGTGTTGCTCCAGTGCGACGTTAATTAACTACCTACCTACTAAATCGAAAACTATATTTTGTGAAGAGGTACCAAAATCCATGCGTTGACGCTATCAGACATGTTTTAGACGCCAAATTCAGGTGGTGGCTGACTTTAGTCGAAACTTTGAGTCTCTTCTGTGAAAGTAAGTGCACAACTACTGGCAAATTGTAGGGCTGATAAAAATATCAATCACACGCTTGCTGTATTTCATTTCTGCACCTTAGCGTTTCCTCTAACATGTCCGGATAGGGCTTGTGGACATACACCTTACGCGAATATGCTTTAACTAAGCGTAGTGTTGAATGCCAAAGTGCTCACGAAAAATGCAGTCTCGTACTTCCTAAAATATTGCTTGTCGTGAGAGAGATGTGACAGATGAGACTTTTCGTCTTTCCCTTCCGCTCAGAGATTGACAGGGAAGTACGCCGAACAAGAGAACGACTATTCCTCAAAGTTGGTTATTGACAGTTCGCAAATGGTGATCGATGTCAATGGTTATTCAACCCTCCGAGGGTTCACGCGCATGTATCCGTTCTGCAACCTGTAGTCTCCCCTGCATGACATCTAATCAGTTTTGACCTTGATCATTTGATTGGCGTGGTATGGAAATTTTGAGATTGGGATGCCATTTCATGTGTTGACTTTTCGTCATCTGACCGAGGCGTTGTCCTCGGTTCTTTCTCTCCGGTATTGATCCCGGACCGTATCCAACAGCCCGTTGTGTTGCTCCAGTTTGACGTAAATTCAACTACCTACCTTGATCAATTGAATGCTTTCTAGGATTCCTCTATAGGTGTGGTTGTTTACTCAATATGTGTGTTGTGGGTAAAAGCAATACTACACTTCATGCACTCTGGGAGAGTTAACAAGGGAAAAATACGTAGAACAAAGTCTGTACCGAGCCCCTCTAGAAGGGAAGAAATGTGACGGTACAACTTGTACCAGCCGAAGTCTAAAGGTTAATTCTGTGCTCGCTACCTCCCCTTTAACCCTCCAAGTGGTTTCGACGAGATATCTCTTCCAATTTGTGGTCAATAATTTACCTCTAATGCAAAAATATCTCGTCTATTAAGATCAATGTCGATAAAATCGTTTTTTCAGATCATCTGTTTATTAAGTCGTCTATTAAGATAAATTAGTTTTCCGAATGACGGGATGCCTCGTCGAGACCAAACTGCCCTATTACTCTAAGGGAGAAACGAAGATCTCAGAAAGAAAATAAATAGTTCCTTACCAAGAGCCTAGAACTGGTGACAGTTTGGATTTTTCATCAGAGGCTGAACACTACAGGGTAGTTTTCGACTTCAAGACAAACCACCAGGAGAGTTAAATGTGTACATACACAAAATTTTCGCATATCTATTCTTCCTGCGAAAAATGTCCTAACTATGTATTGTATCATCGTGAATGTCCTGTCATAATACCCCGAAACATTGTAGTACGGTGGTCAGAACTGTCCATGCTGTTATTCCGACATTAAGAGTCATTTTTTCCCACCACATATTTCATAGCTTAGGTGTGACCAGTTGTAAATCTTGATAATGCTGTATTCTCTACATAACTTGAAGTTAACTATTTCTCCAGGATTCGTAGCTTGGTGTGACCACCTGTAAATCCCGAAAATGTTGTCTGTTGTTCTCTACTTTCCTACACCTAAAAAACTAAGTTACCCACCATGAATCGAAAACATGCCATCAGATGCGTGGGTGGATATATGCGGAGCACATGTGCCGAAGAATCTCCATCTGCAAGTCTGAAGAACTTTAGAGTTGATTGAATGAGTTAGTTCAGCATAGTGTATTTGATATAATGAAGGACTTGGAAGGTCGACCATGTGGAGAGAGCTGTTTGTAGGCGTGAATACCCTTTTTAATAGCGTCGATAATACCCTTCATGATAACTGACGTTGGTTCGACATTGGACGAAATCTGATGTTGGCATGCGGCTGCTAGATGGTCCGGCATCATTGATAGATGAAAGAGTTTTCATCACAGACAAGGTATACGATCCCAATTCAACATTATAGCGTGGAAGGTTTTAAATTTAAATAGTACTTAGGTAGTGAATTTAAAATTAATAACAAGTATTTAATCCTAACCACTCGAAGGGCCACGGCAGCCAGTTGGAAGAGTAAAGGATTAGCAACCGGTTGGTTGGTTTTGGGGTTTTATGGCGCAAGGGCCATGCTGCGCCATACACGATACAATATCAAATAACTGAGACAAGACATACAATATCAAGTAATACACACGCAATGAAAGCTTTACTGACACAGAAGAGAGAAATACACCCAGGGAGGAATACACCTGGCAGGAATAGAACCTGCGCCGCCTACAACTCGAAGGATTAGCAACCGGAGGGTTGCGAGTTCGAAACTCGGTCCAACCAAAGACCGTCGTGTAAGCGAGGTTTGGAGCACGTTAAATCTGTCGTGGCTTCAAATGTTCTCGCGTTGGCGTGGTGCGGATGTTTGGAGAGTGGGGTGCCTGCTCAGGAGTTGACCTCGTCATCTGACCATGGTTCAAAATTACGTGGTGCTGTCCTCGGATCTTTCCCTTCGGGATGGATCCTGGACCTCCACCAATAGCCCGTTGTACTGCTTTAGTACGACGTTTATTAACTGCCTCCTCCTAAGCACTGGAGCATATGAGAGAAAGAATCATCAAAACCAGCCAGCCAGTATGTTTGGTTGGTTTGGGATTGATATGGCTCAAAAGCCATATTTGGCCAGACGCAATGGAGTAATAGACATACACACACAATAAAAGTTTTCACTAACACGGAAGAAAGAAATACACCCAGGGAGGAATGCACTGCCTACAAGTCGAAAGTTGCTAGCGCAGTGGGTATACCCACTGAGCCATAACTGCCCCGCAAGCCGGGAAGGATTATCGAATACACTTTGTATCTTGCAGCCTTGTAGAATATTTATATACCTTACTTTAACCATTTGAAAGAAGTGGCCACTCGGCGTCGTACCTCCCGTGAAAAGGTTAAGGTATTGAAATCGATATGGAAAAGATTGCAACCAACCGGTACTTTTACTACACATCTTTTATTCATTCTTGAAAAATTGTTCATTGATCGGTTCTATTTACATGAAATCGGACGCCGCTTCTACCGGGGAAGACAAACATCATTCAGGCCATTCCGCTTTCAATCCGCTCTATTTCTCCCAATCGGAACCTATAAAGCAGCCAACATCTATTGTCGTGCGGTGGAAATAGATTCCGAAACTACTTCCAGGTTTCTGGTGGATTGTGTCCTTCGATCCACTTGTGCTGTTTCTAGTGGAAGCGGAGAATGAAATGACATTTCTTTGTGTTCCTGCCACAAACTCTGAGGGAAACATTGGTTTTTTATTGTCTGGTTTTTTTTTCTGTGGGACGTTTCGACAGTTTCGCTGTCAAAGTTTCCTAAGATTGTGAAAAGTAGTAGTGGGTGTGAAAATGAGTAGGTTTCCGATAAAAAATGACATTGCCCTCTTGTGTGGAAATGGGCTGTATCGGTTTTCAAATCTTGAATGAAATGGTGGTGTAGAGGAGCTTTTGGGGGTTAAAAACAACTTAGATCAACGTATATGTTGATCTAAGCCGTGCCATATATGGGACAGAATTTGTCGCTTATTTGATCCCGATTCTTTCAATTTAAGGACCGCGGTGGCGCGGTTGGAAGAGTAACGGATTAGCAACCGGAGGGTTGCGAGTTCGAATCCAACCAAAGACAGTCGTATACAGAGGGTGCACGTTAAATATGTGGACTCAAATGTCCTCACGTTGGTGTGGTGTGGAAGTTTGGAGAGTGGGGTGCCAGTTCAGGTGTGGTCTCGTCATCTGACCGTGGTTCAAAACTACGTGGTGTTGTCCTCGGTCCCTTCGGGTTTGATCCCGTCGCCAATAGCCCGTTGTGTTGCTCCAGTGTGACGTTAATTAAATACTTACTGTGTAGAAAATACGACCATAGCATACAGTAATAAGTAGCAAATCACACATGAGTGATGTGACCTAAAGGACATCCAAATAGATTTTTTAAGCAACTTAAACTTCCAAGTTTCTATTGGATTTTTTCTTTAATAAATGTAATATTTTTAACTACATCTTTATGTTTTTACTCTTCGTCTTTTTATATTATTATTCGGGATGTTTCAGACTATGTTTTTAACCTCCGTGTCCAAAAAAAGGTTACTTGAAAAAAGTATAATAAGGTTACTTGAATTTTATCAGGTTTAATTTTATGGGTAGGCAGTTGAATTAACGTTGCGCTGGAGCAACACAACGGGCTATTGGCGATGGTCCGTAATCAAACCCAAAATAAAAAATTAGAGAACACCTCGTCGTTTTGAACCACGGGCAAATGACTAGGTCAAAATCTGAGCTGGCACCCCACTCTCCAAACTCCACTACGCAACATGAGGGCATTTGAGGCCCCGACAAATTTAAAGTGCACCAGCTCCCATGAACACACTGGTCTTTAGTTGCATCAAATTTCGAACTCGAAACTCTCCAATTGCTATAAAAATGTTATAAAACAATTGTTAGAATTCCGCTATTCTTCCAACCGAGCTACCGCTTCTTAATTTTATGGGGGGACGCGGTAGACCGGTTGGATAAGTAGCGGATTAGCAACAGGAGGGTGGTTAGTTCTTAATCCAACCAAAGACCGTCGTGTACAAAGGGGATGGTGCACGTTAAATCTGTCGTAGCCTCAAATGTCCTCACGTTGGTGTGGTGTGGAAGTTTGGAGAGTGGGGTGCCAGTTCAGGTGTGGTCTCGTCATCTGACCGTGGTTCAAAACTACGTGGTGTTGTCCTCGGATCTTTCCGTTCGAGTTTGATCCCGTCGCCAATAGCAAGTTGTGTTGGTCCAGTGCGACGCTAATTATATACCTACCTATCTCTTAATTTTATGGAAAATAAGAAATTCGTTTTTTTTAAATCCTAGTAATTGTAAATATTTCTGCTTTTGCTGTATTTTGTTCACTGGTTTTGTTACTGTGTTTGCCGCAGATTGTCCAGTTTGGGATTTTCGCCATAGAACCCGAAACACTCCATCCAATCGAGGACTTTTTTTCCACAGGTCAACTGTTGATCATTTTGAAATCAATATAAAATGCAAACTTTCGACGGCTTAGATCATTTTCTATCCACGCCCCTATCATAGTTGAAGTTAAATACAATATTTAAATACTTTAATCGAAATTGCCCGAAAAATAAATAAAGTGGCATAGATGCAAGGAAACGAGAAGTGCAAAATGATAATATTTGTAATAAATAGTAGAGAATACTAGCAATATTTACACAGCAACTTAGTGAAGACGCGCATACGATAGAATAATTAAATTATTAATGGTCTATCGCATTAATAATTTAATTAGTCTAACAATTCTATTAGGGTATAATTTTCTATATTTGGCAATGCTAATACGTTTAATTTTTAGTTTCATTTAGAATTATTAATTCAGATGAGTTTTGAGCTGTGAGACTAATTAAGTTCTGGGTATTATTGAGTTTTGTGAGATTATTATCGAGACTGTGAGACGCATTTCTGTGCTGTGAGATTTATAAATTGGCATACATTCTCTGAGTATTTTGAGTTGTAAATATCATGAACAATGAAGCTTATCAAGAGTATGTTTCAATGCACACTCATTATTTTCGTTTACTCTGAAAATATAATAAGTATTCGAATAGTAATAAGTGATTGATAGAACCCGATGTGTTCTTAACGGGCTTTACAGCTAGTCGTATAAAAATCTCGAAGATGCCTCATATCATGCTTCCCAACATGGTTCGTAGCATGCTTCCCAACATGATTCATAGCATGCTCCCCAATATTATTCATATCATGCTCCCCAATCTGCTTCATAGCTTGCTTCCCAACATGCTTCATATCATGCTATCCAATATGCTTCATAGCTTGCTTCCCAACATGGTTCATAGCATGCTTCCAAACATGGTTCATAGCGTGCTTCATATCATGCTTCCCAATCTGCTTCATAGCTTGCTTCCCTACATGCTTCATATCATGCTTCCCAATGTACTTCATAGCTTGATACCCAACATGCTTCATATCATGCTATCCAATATGCTTCATATCTTGCTTCCCAACAAGCTTCATAGATTGCTTCCCAATATGCTTCTTAGCATACTTCCCAACATATGCATAACAAACTGCCCAATATATGCATGCTTCATAACATGCTATGCATAATAATCCCCTACATGCATGGTAAAAATCAGTCGCAACGATTTCGACTGATTTTTCTAGAATAAATTCATTTGCTACCACCTTATCCCACTCACTCAAAGAAGTATATTAGCCCCACCACTAACAAGTCTAACATCTTCAATATGACCCATAACCCCATTATTAGGAAAACGACGGAAAGAATTATCCCGAAAAGACCACGAAAAAAAGCCACAGTCCCCACAATACAAATGAACGGAAAAATTACGAAACTCATACATCAAACAGAAAGAAGTCGGGGACGGGAAAAAATCGAATGAAATCGAAAAACTAATCTAGCCATGCAGAAAATCATTCGATTCCACGTCGTCTGCCACCGCAAGATCTCGTTATCTCTCCACCACGGTCCAAAGAGAATGAATGGTAAGAGGGAAAATAAATAATGCATTATCGAGTTCTTCCATGATTGCGGAGTGATGCTCAGCGCCAAGCTGTCTGAGATTGACAACTTCGGTAATGGAGTTTATGAACTTGGTTAGGCTGTTTTGTGACACCGCCGTGTCGGCACGAGACGTTGAGGCGCCGATAAACCCTTGTTGGGAATTATGTACTGTAGTAAAGCCTAATTATATACCGCCTCGATGTATCGCTCTTTTTTACTTGTCCCCCGAAGAATTTTTAGTAGGTGGACTACGGAGAAAATCAAATGAACCGTTTCTTTAGAATTGAGGGGAGGGTTGCCGTGACTCAGTGGATTTACCCACTGCGCTAGCAACCTGTGAGTTGTAGGCGGCGCAGGTTCGATTCACCGAGAGTATTTTTTCTGTGTCAGTAAAACTTTCCTTGTGTGTCCATTTACTCGACACTGTCTGCCTTGTGTTTGGCGCAGTTTGGCCCAAATATGCACCATAAAACCGAAATCAATCAATCTTTAGAATTGGGTATTCAAAGGTCCCTTTTCACTTGGGCGGAAGTTTGCATAAAATAGTTCGTAGATATATAGTTTATTAAGAGACAAAAATGTGGCACAAATAAGAAAAAAATAGTCACATAACAGCATCCACATTGGGACAAGTTACAAAAGCTTCTGTTGACGCGCATTTGCTGTGAAATGGAGCGCACTCGAACTGGACGTATCAGTCCATAAATTAGGGTAAAGTTGACAATGTTTAGATATCCCAACAGTTTCAACCAGTTATCCTAATCTTTTCCAGTGGGCTCTTCTGCCACTGAAACCTCATACGGCATCTACAGACTTAGTCAAGGAAGTGGATTGAGGTTCTTCAACAGTAGATAGGTAGTTGAGTTTGCGTCGCACTGGCGCAAGACAACGCGCTTTTCTTCAACGGTTGGACCTCGAAACGAATGTAAAAAAATCATAAATGATCTATCGTATATACAAAACAGTTCACCGCAATGTCATCGACCTTCTAATGAAATAAACGGATCATATGGGCGGAGTCAATATCGTAAGATCTCTGAAGGTAAATCACAAATCGACTAAGCCGATTGGCCGTGGAAGCGCAGACTAGTGTTTTTGATTACGGTGGATAATCACTTTAACCAATCAATAATTCAGGATTCATACTTTTACCCACAACCACGTGACAGATCTTCAAACCGATAACACGAAGCTGCGGGCACATGCTCCGTCTATTAAATTTTAAGATCGATGCACATTTAGTCTTACTTACTGCTCTCACACAACTGGCATTAAGTCAACTGGTGAAGCACCCTCTGAATTCAGTCACTGCTAAATTCTAGGAAAACTAGCCACCTCTATAATAATTAATTTGCAAACAAAGTAGTGCGAGAAGGATTTTCAGTAACTTTCATAACAAACAAACCAGACATAATTTGAAGATTTTACTTCCAAAAGCTCTCGGATGACACATACCAGGGTGACCGTTAAAATGTAGTTAATTGCCATTTTGGCAACGCTCCGCGTTTAATCTAATTGGTAATTAATTAATTAACGCCGCATTAGGGCGAAACAACGGGCTATTGACGACGGTTCGGAATCAATTCCGAAGGGAAAGGTCACCACGTAAATTTGAACCACTTAATCTAATTGCCTTTGACCAATCATAAATAGATTCAAAATTCATTCTTTGGTATTTCTAATAGCGACGTGCTGAAACCGTGTTTGGAAAACGAGCCAACTGACGTCACGTCCGGAATACGAAAAGGGAACACGTTCCGCCGCAGAAACACTATCATCACCTACATTTAGCTTAGCAGAAAACGCCTATCATATCGCACTGCAACGAATATCATCCATGAAGCACTTTTGGATGGACTGAAGTTGCAGTCTTTTCACGCACTGCCTCAAATCCGAGTTGGACTCGTAACATAAATAACCGAGGTACCCGAAGGTAATGAAATCCGCTGCAACTATTTTTCAACGCCGTTTCTTCTCGTCGAAGACAGAAAAGTGAAAATTTACCGCTTCCTATGTAATTACTTTTCTGAGCGTCTTTCTCTTTATGTGACGTTTCCTCCCGTGGGGATAGCGTTCAAGAAACCGCTTCGCATTTCCCATTCGCGATATTTTAACGACGTTACACGTATTTCAAAATACATCGTGTGGAAATTTATTACAAAAAATTGCCGCATATGGTCGTTAAGGAGATATGGCCGAAAGGAATAATTTCAACTGTCTTAACTGGTGATGACTGAAAAGCATTTTTGGCATAATTCAATTACAAGTTTATTTCAAAGTATAGCTCTCATAGTAGCTGTTTCGACGAGGTATCTCGTCATTAAACTGACCAGAACTTGATGGACGAGATATCTCGTCATTAAACTGACCAGAACTTGATGGACGAGATATCTCGTCATTACAAAACCAACCAGATTTTGATCTCCTCATCATAAAAAAAATCGGCATTATCATGATGAGATATCTCGTCGAAACCACTTGGAGAGATAAGAGAAAAATGTGAGGTTCTCAGGTCATATATAGTTTGACTCCGGCAATTTCACCATGATGTCACATGATTTCGAACGAGTCTACTCGTTAAATTAGGGTTGGTTGGGTTTTAGGGCACAAGGGGCCATATTTGGCCAAGCTGCGACAAACAACGTAAATAGACACACACAATGAAAGTCCAACTGGCATTGAAGAGATAAATACACCCAGGTAGAAATAGCACCAGTGACACTTATATCTCGCAGGTTGCTAGCGCATAGGGCAAACACACTAAGCCTTCCCTTAATCCTCTGAGGGGATCATACCCATTTTTTCGTTTTTCAATCTGTAGTCTCTCCAACACGACTCCCAACCAGTTTTGACTTTCTTGACATGATCTTTTCAAGAATTCTTTCAACCTATAGATATAGTTATTGAGTCATGTGTATTGTAAGATTAAAGCAACACTCCAATACTCGGTAATCTCGTTATCCTCAGAGGGTTAAAAGTGAAGAAATGCACAAATCCTCTTCTTTCAAATAAAAAGTTACTAGTAAAACTTGAGGCTTATAATACACTCAAATCGCAAATCCTTAAAAATATAAAGTGCTACGCCAGGGGAAAATTCGCTCAGGAAGAACCTAGATGTCAATAGCACACCGAGAAAGCAAAAAGCTCTTGAAAGTTCTTAAAATTCTTAATCTTTCGAATACTAAATTAGCGACACAGGAGGGAATATGACATAAAAATGTGATAAATAAACTGTTAGAGCAATTTATCACATATTTTTCTGGAATGTATGTTCAAAATATGCTCTAGAATATTTATGTTCAAAATGTGTTATTGAAAAATGTCCTAAATAAACTGCTAGAGTAGTTTGTTTTCTGTCACAAAATGTGTTACGTTTGTTTATTTTAATGTTATTTATTTTATAAAGATATGTTCAAGGAAAATGTGATAAACTGCTCTAGAAGTTTATTTATCACATTTCCAGAGGGATTTTCGGATTATTTTATATTCCTTTCTTCCCACTCGAAAATATAATATTTATTATGAACTTATCCCTACTAAAGGGGTCGTTTAAATTCCAGAAACAGGCATTCACTGTGAACATTAGCATCTATAAGCAAGCTTTACTATTTTGCATACATGAAAGATGAGCTTTTCCATCAAATAGTGATTCAGGACAGGAAATGCTAGTTTACAGTGAAAGATGGTGTTATTCTGAAAATAAGATTAAGTGTTCCTTACACAGAATATCTCAAAATAAAGTTCGCATCCGTTTCATTCATTAATCATCGCAATTTTGGCTATGAAAACTTCTATAGGCCGTGGTGTTCAAAACGAAATACATTGCAAATGCATCAATGATTGTTGTGACGTTGATTTGAACAATGTATATTTGGTTGTCAATCTCAAGTCGAAAACTTAAGTCGAATAATCACGGTTGGTTTATTAAGCACAAAGGCCAGTTCTGGCCAATATGCACCAAGGAATGCTTTCTCTGTCAAGTAAAGTGAACATGTTTTTTACCAACATTGGACATTAGTTCTTATGCCATTTGATCCTCGAGTTCCCAACACTTTTGAACTACCCAACTAATGTCTCTTCAGCGCTCATGTCTACAGTTGTCCTAGGTTTTCCAGAGTCACATAAATTACATATTGGGTAATCTACAACTCCGATTCAAAAAGAATAAGCCCGTAAACATTCATGCCCGGTCGACAGTCTAAAACTTGCAACGGTTGCTCTCAGTGGAACATCGGATAACAGAAGTATTCTTATTGACCTCAGCACAGCTCTTATCTCTCTAGTAGACAGCAATCATTTTGTTTTAAATTCCTTCTTTGGCTTTATTGATGTTATCATTCATGAATGAAAGTTTACCGATATAGAGGTTCCCAAAGACCGCCTAGACCAGTGACGCAGTTTAAAAAGTCTTTAAGCATATTATACGTCTTAATTTGAAATTGGTAGAATTCCTTCAAACTTTTATCAAACATTTGTTGCACATTTCTTGACTTGTTCTCATGGTTTGTTCAAGTTTAACCCTTTCGAAGAGACCCTCCTTGAAATAATTAAGGCTCAATGTATTCTAGTTATAGCTGTTAGGGTATATAAAAATTTTCCCAATTGATATTCTGAAGTACAGGAGTGTTCTGGATGGGTACATCCCACCACTTAAACTGGAAAGATAAAAACGTGTTTTGTACATAATTTTTTGTTATGTGCAAATGATAGGTCTTCACCCATAAGTTTTTTCTATTCAAAAAACCTTTTTGCGTCTGTGTTAGAAAAGACGTCCTGTAGAAAACCATATGAATCAAATATTGCGAAATGTGTCGTAGGGATTACTCTTCCCCTTTCCTTTATCACGTCTTGTTTGAATTTGAATTTGGTTTGGATTGTTGAAGGAACGCGTGTGAGGACAACTTAGTCCTCTTGGTGGCTGTCTCGACGAGATATCTCGTCGTTATCAAAACTGACTAGATCTTGATGGACGAGAAATATCGTCACTAGAAGAAAACTGACCAAATCTTGATGGATGAGATGTATCGGATTAGAAAACAACTGACCAGATCTTGATCTCATTATCAGACAATCGGCAATATCTTGAAGGACGCGATGTCTCGTGATTATCAAAATTGGTCAGATCTTTATGGACGAGATATCTTATCGAAACCACTAGGAGGTGTTACGGCCAATGAGAATTTAAGCTAAAGAGGGCGCTGTGCACGCCTCTGAAGAAGTTAAATTGTGTAGTGATTTTCCGGCTCTGTTCTGAAAGAGAACAGAGGATGATGAAATAAGTTAACTGTAAATATGTCTCAATGTCTGTTTTTGTTTTGTCCCTGTTTTGTGAAAATAAATGTTGTGGCTGTAAAAATTCGAATGCTGATCTTTCCAAATGAATCCACATCAAATAATAATTTGAGACGACGTTAATTTTGGAACGTCACAGGAGGGTTCAAGTTTCAAGGGTTATTACCTTTGGATTATAGATGCCTTTGTCTTCATTTGATGAGTATCATGCATCTTGTAAATAGACTTGCTCTTGTCAGTATATGCCAAGAAGTGATTTTTAATTTATAATTCGTTACGTGGCTGTCTTCATGACTAATTTTGACTTAGATATTCCATTGTCACTAAAAAATTGAATTCAATTTTGAGGTTATTTTTCTCGAAGAGTGCTATCGAATTCCACCTGTTTACATAAAGCATTAACTAAACCTTAAAAACAATAAAATATTATCACTTTCCAAATCCATCAACCGAGGAGCAAACAAAATAGAACTTCAGATCACGAGTGGAACAATCGGCATTCCCGTCACCTGGAAGAAAAAGCTCCCTGCAACAACAATTCATCTTCTCGCAACCTCCTTTAAGTTCCACAAAATTCCATTTCAAAGAGCATCGAAGCAAACGGAAAACATTCGAGAACACACAGAATTCGTTTTAAAAGCCTTGTGTACACTTCCGTCAAATGAGAAAGAAATTGGTTGGGGTTTAGTTGTTTTCTTCATGACTCTCGCGGGTAAGTAAGAGTAAAAATATATGTTGTTTTCCGGGGTTTCCCTGGAGACGCCAGTTTTCAACAATGGATTTTATTTGTTTCTGTGGCTTCGATTATCTGGTCTCCCCCAGTACTGTACAAGCAAAGCATTGTAGCAAAAAGAGCAAATAACATTGTATCTAACTGTAGCGAATTCGTTAATTTTCTGTAAAAAGACTTCGTTCTTTTAATTTGCAGCAAAGTAAAGAATTAACGATATCTTTCTTAGGGGAAGGAGATTGCTCCACTTAGGGAATTTGGAAAATGCAATAATCCAAAATCAATTTTTAAATTATTTTTTTTCACCCTCCTCGAAGGTGTTCTCATAAAAGTTGTTTTTATGAGTAAACAATACATTATTTCAGATGCCTGAATTTTTTATCTTATTAGAAAAGAATTGTATTGAGCATTGTATTTATTTAACCCTCCTGGTGGTTGTCTCGATGATTTGTCTCGTCATTAGAAAAACTGACGAGATATTGATGGACGAGATATTTCGTCATTAGAAAAACTGTCCAGATCTTGATCTCGTCATCACAAAAAGTCGGAAATGTCTTGATGACGAGAAATCTCGTCCAAAATATTCCCAGCGTCTTTCAAACATTAAAATCACTACACATTTTATCTCGTCTCGAAAAGAAGATATTCTCGGTGATATACATGCGAAATAAATGGACAGTTTTTGACTGCCATATTGAATAACGTTTTATTTCGTTACAAAAACGTGTACTCCTTCTAACATAACTAACTTCCATGTAAATTAATAAATATGCATTTGTTTAATAAGATGAACTTGATAAATGAGTTCAGCCTTATCGAGAATAAAAATTTGAAATAAATCAATTTCCAGATTTTATGGTTTTAGTTTAGTACAACCTCTTTAAAATGATGTATTACTTTTCGTTGTTATTTTTTGGCAAGTATTTTTATATATATTAAAAAGATGCAAATACTCCCATCTTGCCTTTTAAATCTCCTGGTGGTTGTCTCGTCCTTAGCAAAACTGATCAGAACTTGATGATCGAGATATTTCGTCATTAGAAGAAAACTAACCAGATCTTAATCTCAGATAAAATCATCATAATCGTCATCATAAAAAATTGCAATATCCTGTTGATGAGATATCTCGTCATCAGCAAAATTGGTCAAATGTTGATGGAGATATCTCGTCGAAACTATTTGGAGGGTTAATAGCTGATTTCTCAAAATGAATGTTTTGCCACTTGATGTACTTTTAAAAAATATCAAAGGTAATTGCTCGAATTTCTTACGAAACAATCCTAGAACTAATAGACGTTTTGCTTCACCAGTGGCTGAACGGCCAAAAGCATCGTTCTTAAGAAACTGGTTGACTGAAATGCTTGGTTACGAGTTCGAAACTCGCATGTGTCGAAGTCATAGACGTGAAATATAAGTAGACTGAGCATTGCTATTGAAGGGAGCTTCAAAAAGTGTGACCAACATCTCAACTAGTAATCACTTGACTGCTTCTTTGAAAAATGTACTTGGTTGGCCGATTTGGAATTTATCACGTGGCGACATAACATCTTATGTTAGGGCATGTGATTGGTAGGGCATTGATATTGGTAGGATATTTCACTAATTTTACTTGATTTGTAAGTATGAAATGTGAATAACGACACTGTCATGAATAAATATACTCAATAACCTTAGTATAGATGCTATTTGAGGATGTATCTGCACTTTTGTATTCAGCTTATCAATATTTAGAGGTTATCGTAAACCATTGAAACGACTAAAAGAAATCAATCGGTTAGACATCACATAACAAAATTAGCCGTATGGAATTCATTAGTTGCAGCCAAAATTAGAATTTTCGAATGACAATCAACATAAACTAATATTCCAATGAACATTTACCAATACCTTTTTAATCATAATTCACATGATATTTGACTTACCAAACATTTATTTTTGCCATGGAAGTACACAAAATACCATGGCATCCCTTGATATTTGAGTTAGCAATATTTTGTGCAAACGCACTTCATCCAAACGATCCGGTCAGCATGTGTATTATATATTTTATAAGACATCCATTTATTTCTCAACTGGCAGGGATAGCGATGGGAGAAAATAATAACCAGCTCTTTTTCACCTGTTCTTTCAAAAGAAAGGGAAAGCCTCTTCTCACTTTTCACAAAAACCTGTTCTCTGCTCTTTTTGTTAAAAAATGCTTTTTCCTATTTAGGTTTTAATATTACGGAAGGCAATTGGAATTTTGAAAAGAAAATATTTTCTCCTTTCTCGGATTTTCTTCTGCTATAACTTGCACCTTACGCCTTTTGTTCAATTATGCTCTGTTTGAAACAGCTATTCATTCTACAGTTCTTGACTAACCCCATTTCATGTTCTTGATTTGTTCCTCGCTCTGCCCATACATACCAGTTGTTCTGTTCCTAAACTGCTCTCTGCTCTGAAACTGTTTTCTGTTCTGTAGCTGCTTCTTGATCTCAAACTCCTCCCTTTCTAAAACTGGCAAGAATTCCGCTCATAATATTATTAGCAATCTTTGTTTCTTTGGTACATTGAAAACGTTCCATAATAGGTGAACTATTTTTGTCACCTCTTTTTAATGGCCCAAAGAGAAACTTTTTGGTTTAAGAGGTCGCACGACTACTTTCAATCTTCCATTTAAAATTTAACCTCATCATTGCGAAATAACTTATGACTAATCAGACCGATGGGCAAAAAATGTTTTAGAAGTATTGATTTTGGATGTTGTGGCTTTATGGCGCAAGGTTCAAAAGCGTACAAGCTGCGCCAAAAACAAGACAGAATAGGACCCAATAAAAATATAGAATATTTAAAAATTAATAGTCTAAGACAAAGATAAAAGGTAGATTTAAAACAAAAAATGCGTAGATGAGAATAAAAATATTCAAACAATAATCACATGATAAAACAAGATCATCGTCTGCAGCATAACTAATGAAACTGAAGAATTTAATTTTCATGTATATAAAATTTTTAATAAGTATTTGATGCATTGACTCATCACAGAGCATTTTCATTTTGTTTGTACATTTCCATTAAGACCACCATGTATTCGGATGTTAATTGATTTTGTATAATTAAAATTAATGTAAAGTATGCGAATCCCTTCTACATCTCAACTCTGCTTTTCGCTTCAATGTGAAGTGAAAAAACTTCCATTAATGCACATGAACACTTAAGTATTAAATTTTGTTTTTATTTAAGTGTAAATTTTTTAAACATTTTTTTAACGTAACTCAATGTCTATGAAATTAAATTCCGGTACACTGTCATTCGCTAATGTTTTTTCTCAATAGTTTTGCAAATGATGTTAGAAAAAGAAACGGTAATTGGGGCTTTTAGTGTTTTCTTTTTGTTATTTGTGCATGCGTGAAGGGTAATTAACGTTTGAGCTCACGGATTGATATCTTGACTAGCGAAGAATTAAGAATCGTTTGTAGTTTAATTATTTTTTATTTTATTTTTTAGACGCCAGTTTTAGTAACATTTGTAAAGATATATTTAGAATTTTTGTCCTTGTTATCGTTAGAAGCGTATCTTGTTTAGAATTATTCGACCAGCTGTAAGTAGATCTTTATGCCTTAGCGTAAATTTTGTACGGACGTATGGAAGAGGTCCGCATGGAATCATTGTTTCAGAGCCACGGCCTCTGTTAATGTACATAGAATTTTTTTAAATAAGTAAATATTTTTATTTTACAATCCACGTACTTTAATCTACTACATCGCAGAAATATAAGGACATTTATCAATACTCAGATTTCTGATTTGAATTGAATTCGTGATTTATGAATACATAAATACTGTCTTAGAGTAAAAGCTATTGCCTTACATGCTACTTTGCTTTAGTTTTAAGCTTGGACGTGAAGAAAGAGTAGGTTAACTTATTCCAAAGACCGTCGTGTACGTGGGGCTGTGCACATTAAATCTGTCGTGGTCTCAAATGTCCTGATGTGTAAATATGGAGATTGAGGTGCCAGCTCATGTGTTGACCTCGTCATCTGACTGTGGTTCGAAATGACGAGGTTTTGTCCTCGGTTCTTTCCCTTCGGGATTGATCTCGGACCGTCTCCAATAACCCGCTGAGGTGCTCCAGTGCGACTTTAATTCAACTACCTACCTAATAAAACGAATGAGAACGCAGAATTTAATGGCATTCAAAACTAGATGCAACTAATTTTCATTGACATAGTTTCGGTTTCTATACATGTTTGAAATCTATTTCGCTCTGCGGTAATACACGAAATTGACACTTTAAGGACATTGCAGAAAACAGTTACCTCATACAGAATTGTACAACTATTTCATGGATGTAAGGAAAAATTAATTTGCCCTCATTAAAAACCTTACAAATTAATTCACACAGGAGTAAACATCCTCAAATTCCAGCCATTAGCAATACGCGAAAGCTTCTTTAAAAATAGCGGTAGAAAAAGTCAAACTCTCCGATTTAATTATAAAAGAATTAAGATCTTTTCATTCGGGCCATATTTGTCCGGTCGAATGCTGAGGAAAAGAAACTTAGTTAACTTAATCCTTCAGAGAATAGGGAACTTTTTCCCTATGCCAGGCTTTTTTGCGTATCTCGGAGATCAAAATTCCGTCTTTAATAAGATTGGGGTTAAGAAATAACCAACAAAATATTGCCTCGGGGATTATATATTCGGGACTGGGGAAAAAGTGAAGTATAAAGTCTTATGTCTCGTGTTTTAATTTCCTTTTGATTATCTTTGAAGCTGCTAGTGGAAGAGATTATGCGAGTTTCTTCGTTTCTTCCCCCAGTAGATTCGGCTTCGGAATTTATTTGGGATAAAGTTGCAGTTAATATTAAAAAGTACTGTTCGGAATCGGCTTGAAGCGTTGCCAATTTGAGATTTAAAAATAATTGCAATCTTGTTTCCGTGATTTAATCCTCTGAAAGAAGTGGGTTTTCGAAAAGTATGAATTAAAAATGTGTGTTAGAAATGTTCTGCGAGTAATCCCTTTTACAAAATATTTTTGCTTTGATATTTTTTTACATTTTGTGGGAGGTAAAAAATTGTGTGGGGGGTCGGATTGGGAAATATAAGCCACAATAAAAATAAATATAACCGCATTTTTACAGTGACGTTAACTTTTACAGATCATTCGAAACGTTTTATAAATTATTGTTAAACTATCTCTAAAAGAAGCTTTCAAATCTTTGGCTGGAAAGTCTTTTTAACCCTTTTCTTGCCAAGCCGTTATTGAGTATCATTTTAATGTGTATCGAAAAATGTGTGCAGCTTTGATAATTACGTATTTTTTCGCTTTTTGTGATTGGAAGCTTATTTTAGTGGAGTAAATATTAAAGGTATAAAAAGCACAATATACTGGAACAGTAATTCTTTTAATCCTGTGAAGGGTTTACACGCATATATCCGTTCTACAACCTGCAATGTTCGCTGCATGACTTATAACCAGTTTTGATCTTTACGACCAATAGAATCATTCCTAGGATTCTTTCAAACACTAGGTGTGATTATTTACTCATTATGCGTGTTACTGGGTTAAAGCAATGCTAAACTACTCTAATATCTTGTGACTTAGAGGGTTAATCCTTTGAGCTTCACGAGTCTGGGAACCAAAAATAAAACAAATCGATCTTTTAAAAGTGATAAGATCCTAACTTTGCAGGTGCCACAGTTGTACAGTTGGTAGAGTAACAGATTCGATACCGGAGGATTGCGAGTTCAAAACTCGATCCTCAAACCACAGCCGTTGGGTACGTTAAATGGTGTCGTGGTCTCAAATGTGTTGACGTGGTGTGGAAGTTTGAAGAGTGGGGTGTATGTTCGGCGCTGACCTCGTCATCTGACCGTGGTTCAGAAATACGAGGTGTCGTCTTCCTTATTAGATATTTTTCTGATTTGATTGATGTTAATTACTAATAATACTAAACACTCTGGTGTGATAATGTCTAATTTATTTTT
The DNA here is from genome assembly GCA_933210815.1 of Meta bourneti. Classification (NCBI taxonomy): domain Eukaryota; kingdom Metazoa; phylum Arthropoda; class Arachnida; order Araneae; family Tetragnathidae; genus Meta; species Meta bourneti. The sequence goes on from OW119928.1 coordinate 77,532,200, forward strand.
TGTTATTTCATTTTCATGAATAGCTTTATAATTTCAATTCCTAGTTGTTTTTTTTTCCCAAATTAGCTTTTCGTCGGCTTGATGCGGGAGTTGGAAGAGTGGGGTGCCAGTTCAGATGTTGGCCTCGTCATGTGACCATGGTTCAAACTGGCGAGGTGTTGTCCTCGGATATTTCTCTATGGGATTGATCCCTGACCGTCGCCAATAGCCAGTTGCAATTGTTGCTCCAGGGCGACATTAATTCAACTACCAAATAATATAATTTTGCATTTAAAGATTTTCGATTTTTACTTCGCCCCTCTTCTGAAATAAAATCTTGGCTATCCCTCTAGACTTCGTTATAATCGCAATAATGCTATCTACAGTCATTTTAGAAGTGAAACACATTAAGCCAAAAACACAGTCCTGAGAAAACTAATATCAAAATATTCTACTCACCGCTAAACTCAATGTGTTTCTGAAGATGACGTCTATCCTTTATGCATATAAACAATGTCTTAGTGGATTTCACCAGTATAAAATGGGCCACGGTAGCCCGGTTGGTAGGGTAGTGGACTAACTAACATACGGTGGATTGTGAGTTCGAGACTCGATCCATCCAAAGACCGTCGTGCACATGGAGGCGGATGCATGTCAAATCTGTCGTCACCTCAAATGTCCTCACAATGGAATGGTATGGAAGTTTGGAGAGGGAGATGCCAGCTCATGCCTTGACCTCGCCATCGGACCGTGGTTCAAAAGTACGAGGTGTTGTCCTCGCATCTTTCCTACGGGCTCACGCTCCCTGGATACCCGAGCGATCTTCTGCTTTCGTCACAGTACTCAATTCCCTCTTTCTCACTGTTTCACGACATTTTTTTACTTGACGTTGTCTTGTATTTGGCGCAGCTTGGCCAAATATGGCCCCTAAAACCAACCAACCAACCTTGGATCTTTCCCTTCAGGATTGATCCTGGGCCGTCGCCAATACCCCGTTGCGTTGCTCCAGTGCGACTTCAATTTAACTACCTACCTACCCCACCAATCTAAAACTCTCTTTATTATACTCCAGTAAAGCTAAAAAAAACTCTTGAAGTTTTTAACTTGGTATGTTTCACTTGTAAGTCTACGATATATTGTATTACCAAGAAATCTTTAAAATAGTTCTGATAGTCATCTATTGACCTTTATAACCAGTTTCTTTCGTTTTTTAACCTATTCATCCTCAGGATATACTTTTTATTTGATTGAAAATAACTTTATAAAGCAAAAAAATAATACTTTTTCAGTGGTCGAATCTTTCTTTTCAAGTACAATTCTCTTTCTTGTCATTCCTATTCGCAGTTATATTTTTCTGTTTCAGAGAAATCATTTCTGTTCCAAATCAAACACTTTTCAACTCTCGACATTCCTTTTATAAAAGGATTCCTTAGTCACTTGGTCAACAATACTTTTTTCGCCTTTTCTTTTTCGTTTCTTTTCTGAATACGGGAAGCTATTCCAGTTTTTGCGACTCGTCTCAAAGCGGAAACTAAAAAAAAAAATCGAGTTTACTTTTTACCACACCGCTTAGTACATTTACTTTACACACATTTGCTTCATTTCAAAATTGTTTACATTCGCATCGGAAATGGGAATTTCTATTATATTTGAATGGAGTTCAATTATATTTGAATGGTGAATATTGATTTCTCCAGTTCAAAAGGATATTTTCTAGTGTGCTTTATTCATCGAAACCTTCAGATGAGACGAGTTAAAATTGATATTTATCTGCTCACACTTTTTGTTTAGAATAACTGATTAATGCAGAAATGTTTAATGTTCTGTGGCTCAGGTTCTTATGTAAGTCAGTAGTTTTGTAACTGATGTTCAAATAATCCTATTTCTCTATTGCCCGACCACTGAGCTAAGTTTTACTGACTTAGAAAGGACAAATACACCCAGGGTAAGTTAGAGAAATGGAACCCGCTCCGCCTACAGCTCGCAGGTTGCTAGCGCAGTGGGTAAACATACTGAAACTGAATCACTTTGTTCACAGGAGCCAGAGTTGTAGTACAAGGAGCCAGAGTTGTAGTGCAAAGAGCCAGAGTTGTAGTGCAAGGAGCCAGAGTTGTAGTGCAAGGAGCCAGAGTTGTAGTACAAGGAGTCACAGTTGTAGTACAAGGAGCCAGAGTTGTAGTACAAGGAGCCACAGTTGTAGTACAAGGAGCCAGAGTTGTAGTACAAGGAGTCAGAGTTCTAGTACAAGGAGCCACAGTTGTAGTACAAAGAGCCGTGGTCAAATCATGTCTATTGCTAAAATATATCATCTTAATGTGTTTTCGGGCCATGGTAGCCCTCCCTGTTGAAAGAGTAGCGGATTAGTAACCGGAGGATTGCGAGTTCGAAACTAGGTCCAACCAATGACCGTCGTGTATGCGGGGTCTGGTACCCGTCCTGGTCTCAAATATCCTCACATTGGCGTGGTGTGGAAGTTTAGAGAGTGGGGTGCCAGCTCAGGTGTGATCTCGTCATCTTACCGTGGTTCAAAATTACGAGGTCCTCGAAACTTTCCTTTCGGGATTCATCCCGGACCGTCGCCAATAACCCGCTGTGTTGCTCCACTGCGACTTTAATTAACTACTTACCTTAATGGCGTCCTCTGCAAACAACGTAAAGCAAAAAAGTAAGTAAATCAATCAACATTTTCGAAAGCAAAGCAAATGTGTCGCTTTATAATTTCCAAAAGATGAGAATATTTTGTGAATAGTAACAAATCATGAATAATCTGCAAAATCTGATTATTATTTTTTGTTTCCATTCCATGTCCTTTTCGTATTTTTGATTAAAAAAGTTGGGAATAATAGATAGGGCAATTTAAAATGTCGGGCATATGTTAAGAACGAATGTCAAAGAAACGCTTGAAGTAATTATCGGTTATCAATAAAATGCAAAAAAATAAATGTCAAGCTGTGAATGCTGCGAAACAGCTAATCTTATCTAGTCGATGCGTTTTAATTAAATTTTCGTGAGCACCCCGACTGGGGAAACATGTTTGTACTCTCCCCTAATCAGTTCAATCTCCTATACTTCATTTCACTCCTATACCATCCCAAATATTGTGAACCAATGAAGATTGCTAAGTAATCTTCATTGATTCACTAGCTCGCAATCGGCTTAGCACCAAAACGTTTCAACCGTTATACACTTTAATTAAACATGGATTCGCTTGAAGATTTTGGCTTTGTTTTGAATAATCTGACCGAATTTCTATAAACAGTATGGCCCGTTCTTAGGGGTTCACGGTAGCAAAGTTGGTAGAATAGCGGATAAGCAAACGGAGTGTTGCGAGTTCGAAATTCGATCGAACCAAAAACCGTCGTTTACGTGGGGGATGGTGAGCATTAAATCTGTCGTGGTCTCAAATGTCCTCACATTGATGGTGTGGAAGTTTGGAGAGTGGGGTGGCAACTGGGATGTTTTTTTTGTTTTTCAGTAGTAGCACGTGTGTTTTCAATAACTTTGGATAATCACTTTAACTAATCAATAAATTTTCCCAGTAAATGATTCATGCTTTTTCCCACAACCACGTGACAGATCTTCAAACCGAGCGACCTGAAGAAATTATATTAGGCTGAACGCTCATACTTTGTCTATTTCATTAAAAGATCGATGGTGTTGAATATTTTTAATTTGATGACACCACGCGCTCATCTTTTTCAATTATCAGAAACTTCCACTTTATATTTATTTTTCATTCAGTAACTTGTGTTTACTCCTCTACCTTTTGCAGAATTGGCTTTCACCACACAAGTCTTCTAAATAATTTATATATCCATGAACTTTTAGTAAAACTTATAGGGCCGCAGTAGCCCAATTGGATGGACAACGGATTAGCAACCGAAAAGTTGCGAGTTCGAAACCTGATCCAACCAAAAATCATCGTAATCAACATTAAATCTGTCGTGGCCTCAAATATCCTCACGTTGGCGTGGTGTGGAAGTCTGGAGAGTAGGGTGCCAGCTCAGGTGTTGTCCTTGTCATCTTACCGTGGTTCAAAATTACGCGGCATTGTCCTTGAAACTTTACCTTCGGTATTAATTCGTCTCCAATAGCCCGTTGTGCTGATCCAGAGCGATGTTAATTAGCTACCTACCTTGGTAAAACTTATTCTTGGTTTTCATTTGCCCTCGTTCACGATTGCGTTAGCAAACAGTAAAAAAGTAACACGAGAATCGCTTTTTCTGGATGTAGCATTCCTTACTGATGTTTGATTAACTTTAACCTTAGAGTAAATTAGATTTCTAATTAGAAATTAGGAAACCTCAGGCAATTCAGATCAGATTTGTGACCGCATTTACTATTACTACCATCGTATAAATTGATTCCTGAACTAGATCTTACAAATGTAGCTAAAAAACTGGTTAAAGTAACACTAAAGTATCACAACTAATAAAACCGGCAATGATGTTTTGGTTAGGTTTTTACAAACTCTAAACCCGGCAACAAACTCAGATTTCAAACCCTAATATATATATATATTACTTTATACAATTAATCAAACCGTTAAACGTAGATGGGAACAACACCAACTTCAGGTACTTAGTCTTGGTAATATTGAGACAAAGCCTCACTCTTCATCCCATGTGTTGTATACTAATTTGAAAAAGTTTCTATTTCTTTCTCTTAGCTTTGAGGGCTTTTCCCACTAAGTTGGACCGGAATCGATGTCTGGTTATCGTCGGCCCCAACTTGGAAGTACTTTCCTGTTCCCAATTACATTGCTAAAAGACGTCTGGTTTCTTACTTTTTGTTCTATGCATCCCCAAGTCCCTTCTAGTTTACTGGAAGATAATTGCTTCTTGCTTTCGTCCTCCACCTCTTTATTTACTTCCAACAAAGCATTAATAGAGTTTGGTCTCGATTTCAGATGTTTGCGAAATTGAAGTCCGTTTTTGTTTTTTAGTAACAGTAAAGGTGAACTGTCGTGTTGAGCTTGAATAAATTCCAATGCCCTATGCATTTAGATGAGCTGGGGTCATTTTTTCAGCAAAAAAAATAAATTCTGATATTTTTTTTGTACCTAATTCTATTGTTTGGGATTTTGAAAGCATGTGTGCCAAATTTCAAGTCGAAATTCTTAAAATTGGTCTAGTTATGAGTCATTGTGGTTTATTTTGGCGTCGAAAACAGCACTGTAGTGGCCAGTCTCTGTGACAAAACCTTTTACGATTTGGATCTTCATTCCCTTGGGCATCTTTGTCTCTATGATGTATCCCGTCATTAATAAAACTGACCATATCGTGGTGGACAAGATATCGCGTCATTGACAAACTTGACCAGATTTTGATGGATATATTTCGTCAAAACCACTTTTAGTGTTAACCCTCCTAGTGGTTGTCTCGACGAGGTATTGGAGGTAAAGCTGACCAGGTTTTGATGGACGCGATACCTCGTCATTAAAAGAAAACTGACCAGGTCTTGATCTCGTCATCATACAAAAATCGACAATATCTTGATGACGAGGTATCTTGTCATTAGCAAAATTGGTAGGATCTTTATAGACGGTTAGTTCACCTTACAGATGTAAAATTTGGAGCATACGCCACTTTATAAAGATGTTGAATCTATAAAGCCCATTTAAAACGATTTGTTATCAAAATATGGCGATCAAAAGGTCATCGCAATTATCTACTGTTATCTACACTTATCTTCAGCACTATACGGCACTGGTATAACAGATTAGTAGAAAAATACTACAAGCACTAAATATGCTTCAATTAACTGCACTGATACTTTGAAAGTGTGTTTTTTTTTTCGGAACAGCTACTTCGCGAGTGGTTGACATTGGTATCTGTGCAACTACTGAATTGATTGACTTGAAGTTTTTACAGCATGTCGAGCAAGAATTAGTGAAAAAGAAAACTGATGTTACTTTTTATATTTTATAGCAAAAAACATCGGTCAATGTATTGACTAAATCGATGATTTTGGATTTGGCAAGTCACCATTTCCATTAAGATCTGATCAGTTTTACCATTGACGAGATACCTCGTAGAGACAACCACCAGGAAGGTTAAGTTAACTATTTTTAATAATTTATATATATATATATATATTTATTATTATATATATATACTTATTATACTTATTACACTTATTATATATATATATATATATATATATATATACTATTACATAGTTCGAATATTTGTGAACATAATGGATAAATAGGAGTATCAGAAAGTATTATGTGATGCAGATGAGCCTGAAGATAATCATACCCAGTAAGGATAACCATGCCAGTAAGGAAGCATAAAATTCCCGCTGGATATTCCATTTTTAATACGCAAATATCCATAATGAAATTAATATTTTAAAACATTAAGAACAATAATCTTGATATATTTTGTTGGAAATCTAGTCATATGTACTTAATATATGATTATGGAAATTTTTCAGCCCTTTTCTTCAGATGGTTTTTTTTCTTTAACAAATTTAGTGATCGCTATTTCTAGACGACTCTTTTGCAAAGAGTATATACTTTTTAAACGAAATGAATTGCTTTCCATGTTTTTGAGCATGGGTTGGGTTTAATGGCACAAGACCCCTATTAGCCATCCTGCACCAAAAACAAGAAAGGCAATGTCAGGTAATGAGCATAAACGTACAAGGAGTTGTACTGATGTAGAAATACATTTAGAGTAAGCTACAGAAATCCAAACTGCCTGCAACTCGCATCAAGGCATTTTGAGAAATATTTACTACCAAAGATTGTAGAGTTTTCAACACACTAAAAACTTACTCTTGAATAAGAATGTCGTCATCGGTTTAAAATTACGTGGTGTTGTCCTCGGATCTTTCGCTTCGGGTTTGATCCCGGACCGTCGCCAATAGCCCGTCGTGTTGCTCCAATGCGACGCTAATTAAAATACCTACCTTGAATAAGACTACAAACAAACGAATTCTATGGTTATCGTAGTGTTATAGAAGACTAGAGAATTATAATCTTGAAAAACAAAAATGGAGTTAGGTTTTGAAAATAAACGTTTTAATCATGAAATGGACCACAATTGATAATCATGCCCTGAGTGACCTCAATTAATAATCTTGCCCTGATTACCCTGAGTGTATTTTTGTATCTGAGCTTGTTTTGTACTTCGAAGAGGTGCCTTATTTTTAAGTCAAAACTTTTAGTTTAACTAGCTTCAACGTCGATCCTGAAGCGAGCGAGTTTTGCAAATGCCATAGTAAAACATAGACCCAAGCCAAACTCGCATAGCTACTGACTAAAGCTTGTGTCCAGCGTTTATGGATTAAATATGACGTCCATTGTTACGGCGTCATTCAAATGGAAATGGGGTCTGCTTATTATAATGTCCTAACTTCAGTGAGTGCAAGCATTGTAAATTTCTAAAGGAGTTGGGAATTGATTAGTCTATTCTGGGGAATATTTTTGAGCAGACAATGCATGTAAAACACAATGTTAGTACTAGCTCTTACAATAAGTAGATGAATTAATCGCTACTACCCTTTCGCAGTGTGTTGTAATGTGATGTACAAACATTCTTAGAAGTAGATAAAGTAGTTTCTCAATTGATGCTTGCTAAAATCATGACTGCACTCTCGATCTAATGTTGTTAATTATAATAAATCGAGGAACATTGATATAGCAATCGGTTCAGATTCTCCACATTTGAATTTCTTCACACTCTATACGACGCACTGATTTTTTTATAGTCCATTATGAAATCGCCTCCGTGTTAGATAAGAAATATTTTATATTACAAAGGCAAACAAATACACATATTAACTCTCCTGGTGATTGTTTCGACGAAGTATCTGGTCATTAGCAAAACTGACCAGATCTTGATGAACACGATATCTCGTTATTAGAAAAACTTACCAAATCTTGATCTTGTTATCGTCAAAAAATCTGCAATATCTTGTTTACAACATATCTCGTCATTAGCAAAATTGGTCAGATCTTGATGAACGAAATATCTCGTCAAAACCACCTGCGTCACATAGTGACCCAGCTTAGGGCGCAAGGTGGCTCTTTCGCCCTAAAACTCAACCTGACCAACCACCAATATAATGGCACATAGGGTTGTCCCATAGTGATGCTTAGACGCCTTCCCATGACAATACCCAACAATCTAAATGATGATTACAGTCCAAATCAATCACTCCTCTCCGTGGACACATTTCGGATTATTATAGATTCCACAACCATTAGTGCTTGTCTAGACAATCGTGGCATTTCAACAATCTACAAGTCGCCACCTCTACATGGCCAGGTCTGGCAAAGATGTCATAAATGAACTACCCGTCTTTTATGTTTTGGGTTTTCGGCCACTCTGGATTTATATCTGTTTTTGATTATTCTAACTACAGATACAAAAGGTTTTCCATGTTGCCAGATCAGAGGGATACCTGTACCCATTTGGTCAATTGGTTCGCCATCTCATTTCCATCAATACCGTAGTAACCGGCAAGGATGTCGCAAACTCTCCTCACTTTTTACCCCTAGGACACATCTTCCCCATGTGTGTACAGGCTTCACGAACCCGAGGTGCCCTAGTGATCTATTCTTTTCCCATAGGGTTTACTGCCTCTAGTAAACATGGGGGCCGCAGCCCCAGTTTGCCCAAACGTTTTTCTCAACTTTCTTCTCACCATTCTTTCTTTTCAGTTATTTGACATTGTCTTGTGTTTGGTGCAGCTTGGTCAAATATGGCCCTTGCGCCATAAAACCCAAAATAAACCGAACACCTCTATTTATATTTTGTGTTTTCAGCCTCTCAGGATTTGTGTCTATCTCGTCCATCAAGATCTGACCAATTTTGCTAATGACGAGATATCTCGGCATCACGATATTGCCGACTTTTTTTACGATGACAAGATCAAGATCTGGTCAGTATTTTTTGCAATGACGAAATATATATCTCGTACATCAAGATCTGTGTTATTTTGCTGAAAAAGAGATACCTCGTAAAGACAACCACCAGGAGGATAAAGTAACTGCTTTATTTTTTAATGAAACCCTCTCCTGAAGTACGGAGGCATAATCTTTATTGGGTTCTTTATTCCCTAACCGTATTATACTCAGTCCCGTGTATCCATTCAATTACATTTGTATTCTCAGTAGGCTCGGCTGGAAAGAGAAATATTGTGATTTTATCGTTTCTAAATAAAGAAAACGAAAAAAATCTCTCAATTTTCAGTTCGCTCACGTGTTTGCAACAACAGCGGATAACAAACAAAAGCCAAGGGTTTACTTCGCATACAAACGATTCAGGAACAAATAACAACTCCCTTCTCACAGCACTCCTGGAAGTAAATCGTAGAATACACATTTTTATTCTTGTTTTTGATATAGATCTTAAATAAAATTCTTTTCCATTCGTCGCAATGAAATTTTTTCCCGTTTGAAAACGCTTTCATTTCTCCAGTTTAAAGAACTTTCCACGATTCCGATGTTCTTTTTTCGCCGGGACCTTCCGGAACAATAGCCCCCGCTACGTCCGAACGCAGACGACTTTTAAGGTGCGTCGTAAAAATGCTGCTTTAGAACTTTACGATATTCTAGGAGAAGCAGCAGAAAGCCTCTAAACTCTCCTCTTCGGCAGAAAGACAATTTTCCAAAGAGGCGCCATCTCGTAAAGGCAGAGAAGGCGTACAATAACTTTTTTATTCTCTCTTCGGAGAAGGATTGCGCGTTTAGTTATAAAACTGAGTTTTTAAACATTGGATATTGTATACAAAAGTAACGGATTTTGTATACAAAAAGTAACGGATATTGACGGTGTAAAACAGCTGTTCCCACAATCTTAGACCCTTGATTTTTAACATCGTTTATGTCTGATGAATTCCTTCTAAGATAACACTTAAAAGCATACACTTTTTTCATATATATAAAAACATATACATAGTCAAGCCTCTTAAGACAATCTCGCTTAATACGAATAACTGATAATACCAACTAAATTCCAAACCCCATCAAAATGTAAGTTCAAATGTTAACATTCGTTTAAGAATTCGGTTTAGACTGATCGCCGGTTAAGACGAACAAGTTTTTGAAACTGAAGAGCAAACGGATTCTTTTCAATCGTATTATCAGAAACATTAAGTGGTTCCGAAATTGTAGAAGATTTATTTGTGGAAGAGAGTGAAGAAGAAAGAATAAACGAAGATTCCTAAGACGAAGGAATAAGCTTGCCTTCTTTGAAAGAAGTTACTGCTGGCTTAGAAATTGGTTACCATGTTTTATTAGGCTGTGAAAATTCAACTGCTCAATTAAACAGCGTTGACGGTATCAAAGATTTCCCTAAAGAATGAAACGAAAAACAAAACACAAAAATCGATAGCAGAACTATTAAGACAATAATTAAGTAATCAGGAAATATCTGTGTAATCAAGAATAATTTTTATCTGTAAGCAAATTAAACATTAATATTTTATTTTATCGTTGGAATAATGCTTTTTCTGAATTCGGATAACACGAACTACGGTTAAAGCGAATTTTTTTAAGAGCCCATGAAATTTGTCTTAACGAGGTTTGACTGTATATAAAAGAAACTGGAAGGAATTTTGAAGGTGAAGTGAGTGGCTTTGGTGGGCCAGGGCGTCATCAGGAAGAAGCCTGACCCAGACAACATAAAATGGTGTTTTCTACGCATGAGCAGCAAAAATGCTAAAACATACTCACACTCTCCCACAGACTCCACTGTGAACGATAAAAGAAAAGCAAGGTAACCATTACAACACAAAAAATTAAAACTCAGAACTCAAGAAAAACAAGTCGAAAAAGCAGTGTAAAATAAAATAGATAAACTGTTGCAAAAAATCTCAAATGCTGAGTTTAGGCGTCATGAAATTTGCACAGCTTATTCTGTTTGGAATTTCGATGTTAACGCAACTATTTTCAAGTAGCTGCGTCGTTTCCTTAGATCCATAGAAGTAAAATTTAGAATAGAATATTACGCAAGAAGAAACAAACTGCACCTATCTCCGAAAGGATAATACTGAATTTTGTATCTGCTCTTGGATGTTGCACAAGTTGGTGTGGTGTGGAAGTTTGGAGATTGGTGTGCCAGCTCAGGTGTTGTTGTCGTCATCTGACTGTGGTTCAAAATTATGAGGCGTTATCCCTGAATCTTTCCCTTCGGTATTGATCCCGGAACGTCACCAATAGCCCGTTGTATAGCTCTAGTGCGACGTTTATTAACTCTCTATCTGCCTCGGATGTTGCATTGCATCCTCACAACAACACCAAAGACCGCACAATATCAGATACATGCTCTAGTGTGACAATGGAACTCATTAACACAGGAACTCTTGTACAGTCTTGTGGAAAGCATATATGCACGTTGTAAAGCCTGCATTTGGTAAGAGGGCAGACCATACCCTATTCGATTGTTATTAACAAGGCAAAAAATATTTTATTCGCAATAAATGAAACCTACGATGTATTCACCTGAAAGCATCTTTCTTTTAATTTATTTTGTCCCCAGTAGCACCTCGAGGGAGGTGGATATTCTTATTTTATTTCACATATCTTGTGGAATATTCATTTGTCACTTGAGGTACTTCGATTCCAGTACTTGGTACAGGAGTCATCGGATTGCATTATACTAAGTTTTTGGATATGTTGCATTCTCAGCTCGCAACGTCATTTCGCTTAAAATCATAGAAGTAAACTTTAATTTATAGCATTACTCAACAAATGACCATACAATACCTAAGAGAAGAGAGCTACCTATCTCCCTAGTACTATAGTTTATTTCGTATCGTATTTTGAAACTATATGCATACTTTACCCATTCATATTATCCATTTCTCGTGCATCACACCTTTGTTGCAAAAGAAAAGTACAAAAGATATATATTACACAAGTGGATTGGTTTCGAAGTTATTATGAATTCACCTTCTTAACCCTTCAAGTTACTTAGACGAGATATCTCATCCTTCAAGATCCTATCAATTTAGCTAATAAAGATCTCGTACATCAAGATATGGTCAATTGTATAAGTGACTAGATACATCGTCAAGACAGGTAGGAAAAACAAATTGTCCTTTGCCCAGAACTGGTGACAATTTCAAACAGGTTTCTGGTCAGAAGCTGGCCACTACAGGGCAGTTTTCGACATGAAGATAAACCAGCAGAGTTTGTTTTCTGTAAAATTACCGTAACGCAAAGGGTAAAAATAACTTATCTGCGGTGAATAGTCTTACGCCAACAATTTTACCAATAATTGTTTTATACATCTTATATTTCTTTTCAAAAACGGAATTCTACAATCATATTAAATTAACGATGCTTAAGGAAAATTAGTACAAATATACACATTCCACCAATACTCTGGAGGCAAGTAATATAGGTATGCCTTGAGTCATCATGCGAAAATACGATTTTTGCTTCACATCCCAAGGAATTTGTGACAAAAATATTAAAAACCGTAAATTATCAGCATAATTAAATGCGAAATCGCCTTCGCTAGGTATTAAAAAATAAAACTTCCGCTTAGAATTTTCGAATGTTAAAATGAGAGAGAAAACACGAATTGGTTTCTAAGTTTACGTGACTGAAAAATTCAAAAAGAAAAACTATTTTTTTCTAAGCGATAGATAGCAATTCCAACTTAAAACAAAATGGCGCTTTTGTTCTCAAGTATTTCCCTGCCCTTAAGCACTACCTCCAACTGCTTTCTTGTTTCTTTTTATAAAAAGTATCCTTTTTATATGAAAAGAAAAACCTTTACGTACCCTTAAGTGCTCGAAAAGGAGAAAGTTTCCGGACTCCATCCCCTCTCTCACTTTTGATTTCAGAGATCCGTCCATATACATACGAGCCAGCTATTCTTGAAAAGGTAAAAACCTCCACGCCTGGAATCGGCAATTCAGTTAAATCATTTCTGTTTTCATTGAATATTTCTTGGTGGACCTGAAAGCAAAACAAAGAAGATAGGGAAAAAACTCAGTGAAATATCTCCTTACAGAACTTTTTTCTTTCTGTGTGTTTTTCGAGAGCTTTCCTGGAGGCTGGTAAGTGAATTCGACAAAGATATAAATCGCAAATGATGCCATCTTCCGAAGCACGAAACGCTTCTAAATAAAATCCGAAGGTGCGTTCATTAACTGAGATGCCATTACCGAGAATGGAATAAAATGATAAAAAAAATGGCGGAAAAAAAAAGAATGAACCAAGCGCATGGACGAAACTTCGCTCTTCATAGTTTGAAAGCGGAATTAATCACTGTTTCGTGAAAGAAAAGTCGATTTTAAAAGCACGCTTAATAGCCTCGCTGGGTGCAATTTATTCTTTGTTCAAGCTTGCTTGATTTTTTTGCTTGTGTTTTTCACTATCATTTGCTCGAGTCAAATACGGTAAAGCCATTTAAAAATCGCTTTAACTCGACTTCTTCAAAGTTTCGGAGCTGTTTATTCTTGTTAGGGATTCACACACAAAATAGCTTTTAAAAAAGGCTTAGAATTTGTGTCGGCTTTTTGAATTACTTTGGGAAGACGGGTATTCATTTAGCAATTTTAATGCAATTAGGTATCCTTAAAGTGCCGCAATTCATTAATTGCGGTACTTTTAAGATATTTAATTGCATTGAACATGCAACTTATGTGAAAGACTATTCATCTTATCACTTATTTCGCATGGAAATATTTGTGTTTTGACTAAATTTCCTGAACAACATACACAATATAGTCATTGAGGCTGAGAGCTAAGTTTTAATAAAATTGAATTGTTTTGAAAATAGATAGGTAGGTAGGTAATTAATGTGGAGCAACACAACGGGCTATTGGAGACGGGATCAATCCCGAAAGAAAAGATCCTAGGACTGCACCTGTTAATTTTTAACCACGGTCAGATAACGAGGCCAAGATTTGAGCTAGCACCCCTCTCTCCAAACTTCCACACCACTCCAACGTGAAGACATTTGAGGCTACGACAGATTAAATGTCCACCAACCTCCACGTACACTGCACGACGGTATTTGGTTGGATCGAGTTTCGAAATAGCAACCCTTCGGTTGCTATTTTGCTACCTTTTAACCAGTCTACCGCGGACCTGAACTGTTTTGAAATATGCTTCAAAAGCGCAAAAATAAATTTCTCTTTTAACGGAATTTGTAATTAAATAGAATTTTGATAAGAGTTTTTCCTTTTTGTAATATACTAGTCTGCTGTAATTGTATTTTTTGGAACCCAGTGACTTTTTCTAATGCCCGGCCAATTCAAAATTATTCATGGCACTACAAGGGCGGATTTGTGAACCACTTTGTGTTATACTGGTGAATCACGGGGGTGGGTACACATTAACCTCACGTACATACCACACATTCTAGGCACAACATCGTTTATAGAGAGGCCACACGTTCAATCCGGACGGACAAATATCCAGGCCTTACGCCAGATTTGAACCACGAACTTTTCAATCCAGAATCCAGCACCCTGAGCACTAGACCGATTGATCGGCGTACCAGTGACTTCATAATTTGTGGTTTATGGAGTATTAACTCCAAGTGGTTTCAACGAGATATCTCGTCCATCAAAATCTGAACAATTGTGCTAATGACGAGATATCTTGTCATCAAGATATCAATTTTATGATGACGAGATCAAGATACCAGTTTTCGAATTACGAGATATGTGGTCCATCAAGACATGGTCAATATCTTTCAAATTACGATATACTAGTACCTCGTCAAGATAACCACCAGAAGGGTTAAAGACAGTGGAATCGTTGATGAATTTAAATTGCAGGATTAAAATCAGTTAAACCGAAATTGGCGATTGTGTGGGTGATACACTCTTAATTTTGGTAACCCCATTCTTCTCACTTACACGGCAGGTTACCAGAAGGACAGTTAGAGGCTACCTCTTTCCACCTTGACAACGAAAAAGTAACTCCAAGCAAAGTTGTGCCGTCAACTAGATTTTAACCTATTAAAAGAATTAGTTTTGTAACAAATTATGCACAATTATAAACCAGGTTTTACCAACTTTTAACCGAAATGCCAGTGATCTTAATCAAATTTAGGTATTGTATTGACTGCTTAGGGATACGTTTTATAGCATTTAGAATTTCTGCTTTAAGTTTTTCCCCCTGGCGACATAAATGTTAACTAAATTCTGGGCAACATTTAGATCTCTAAATCCGCTATCTTATATTGTATCACTAGTGAGGGCTGATGTGATGCATAGGTATGTTCTTGAGAATATTTGAGTTAGCGAAAAAAGAGCAAATACTAATTACTTCCGTATTTTATGATGAATTCTTAATTTACAATGAAATGAGTTCCGTATTCGTTATGAAATATGAATTGTAGGTAGGTAGATATTTGAATTAACGTCATACTGGAGCAACACAACGGGCTGCTATGAAAAGTGTAACAATAATTGACATCAGTATTTTAATATGATGTAGCTGTTGATACACGTATAAGGCCTTAGTCGAACAGGTAGTCAAGTATTAAAAGGTTCAAAAATTATTAATAGCAATGATAAAAAAATGTCAGCTGTACTTCGGTAGGGCAAAAATTCCGTCATCATCAGAGCAGTAAATAACCAAAGAAAAGCTCGAGTTTAAATGTGTTATCGTTTAAAAGTCATCAACCTTTTAATGAAATAAACGGACCATGTGGACGGAGTCGCTGTCGTAAGATCTCAGAAGTGTTGGTCACGTGGGATTGGTAATCGACGTAGGTCGATTGGCTGTATCAAACCGCAAACTAGTGTTTTTCATCGCGCTCAATAACCAAATTAACCAGTCAATAATTAGTCCTACATTACGATTCGTGCTTTCTCCCAATACCCCGTGACAGATCTTTAAACCGAGGAATCCAGAGAAAAAACATGAAGCTATACACACATGCTCCATCTATTTCGTTAAAAGGTCAATGTTAATAGTGTTGCTGCACACTCTAGATATTGGTACATTGATTCTCCACACTTGTAAGGGATTGGTTTTGAAAAGCGAGTGATGGCAATAGTATTCAGAGACAACTTATTTAAAGTCGAGTTTCCCTCTTGTTGCCTACTTTTGTCCTGATGACGGTTAAGGTTTCGCCCCACCAAAATAACTATTGATATTTTTATCATCTACTTATCTGTAATAGTATTTTTTGAAACTTTTAATATTTGATAACTGTGATATAACTTATGTGTGTTATGGAAATCCCATCAATCCCCACTCTTATTACCAAACTAATCTGTCCATATAAATAATCCCATTCAAAACCCATAGTTATTTGCACATCTCTTGCTTTTTTCCCACTTCTTTCTGAACCAGATTGTCTGTCTGCCTCTTGTGCTCCTTTGAGACGGGAATTGGACTCCTAATTGTATCAATTACTCTAAATTATATTTTATTTATCTTCCTATTATTAAAGCGCCTTAACGTCACTTTCTTTTACTCTTCTCTGTTTTATATAAATATTCAATTAATTCTAAAATTTGATATTAGGATGTGGAGGTACTCTGACTTCAGTTAGGTACTCTGCAATTGATACGTCCGTTCCGTAATATGACTAGTTTATTCAACGAATTTTTAATAGTATTTTATGTATTTGTAAGGATTTAAAATTCGATGGCAACGTTTTCGGGCGAAGCTCTGGAGCCCCTTCTGGTATCGTCACTGGTTTCCAATTATTGCCTAGTACCTTGCTCACTCTTTAGCAGAAGGAGCCTAACAACTAAACTTTATATTCATCATATTTTTATTTAAGAGTTAGTAACATAAATATATTTAGCGTGAACCTTCTACAAATCACATCCCCAAACCGTCAGAAACAATGTTATATAAGAAATTTACTTCACTCCAGGGTACCACTATTTACTATACATTCGTGAAATATTCAGAAGTCTTGTCTTAAAAGTAAACACCTTATTAATCTTCTAGTCGAACTAGTAGGTAACTAAAACCTTTTGTGCTTTTAATTGAAATATGTTGCCTCGTCTTATTCTGATTTCGTTAATTCCATAGTATATTGGATAAAATAAGTTATTAACACTGGAGCACTCACATTTTCAAATATCTTCCACTCCTAAATCTGTTTTCTTCCACGTAAACAGAGGTTGTGTGAAAATTCACATGATTTTTAAGTTTCTGTGAAATTAATTTAAAAACTTCCTAAGGGAAAAGATGGTATACGATATATTGGCTCTTCAACACTGGTTTCACTTCATTAAATTAATTTAAAGTCTGCATAAAAATTTTGTCTAGTGACTTATAAAATGTTGTTTTCTAAGTTGTAAACTAAAGAGGAGTAAAAAATATGCATATCGTACCTTTTAAAAAGTAAAGTAATTTGTACAGAAGATAGTCATGGTTGGTTGGGTTTTTTGGTTCAAGTGCCATATTTGTCCAACCTGCGCCAAACGCAAGACAGACAACGCTAAGTAAAGGACATAGACACAAGAAACGTTTTACTGACACAAATGAGAGAACTATACCCAGGAATCGAATCTGTGCTGTCTGCAACTCACGGGTTGCTAACGCATTGGGCAAATCCATTGAGCAAGGCGATCCCAGATTTTTTAGGAAAATCAAGAGAGATTGAAATTCTTTTAGCATTATTGAACTTCTCAATTATTTAAAACTGAACAAATGAAGTAGTTAAATTTGAAGAGTTCCATTGTCTTTATCAAAAACTGTAGCACATACTTCGATGGTTTGATCGCCTAATGGAATGCAGTAAAATAATCACAATATTAAAAAATTATTTTGATAATTTTCTTGAGAAAGTTCTACTTAAATTATAATGATCTCAACTTATTTAACCCTCCAAGTTTTTCGATGAGATATCTCGCCCACGATCTGGTCGATTTTGATAAGGACGAGATAATTTAATCAGTCAAAAATTGCCCTATTACTACAGGGGAAATGTAGATCCAAGTAGGAAAATTAATTATTCCTTGTCCAGAAGTGGTGACAGTTTGGCAAAGGTTTTTGAATCAGGAGGCTGACTACAGCAGGACAGTTTTCAACGCGATAAACCACCATGAGGGTTGATTATTTAATCTGTTTCTAGAATTAGAATTTATATAACGTTTTTTGAATCAGAAACAAATCTGATGACACCTTTTTAACAAATCATAATTCTAAAAATAATTATGCTGTACTTGAGGAGACTTTTCAAAAAAGAAATTAAAAATCTGTTCTGAGTTTTGACACTTTTCTCTAGATGTGTTATTTTAAGAAAAAAAATAAAAAACCCATGTGTGTAAAAAATATAATGTCCACATTAATTCATCAAGTTCTAATTACATTAAATTAAAAATAATTTCGAAGTGAGTCTCATAAAAAACTTGAGACCGTACGAAAAAAATGTCCATAAAAGCCACGAATGCCGTTCCCTCTATTGAAAAAAACCCGAAAGGAACCGATAAAAAACTGTCCACCATAAATTCCCATAATCACGCATCTCGACTTCTCGAGCAGTTATCGAAGAATTTTATCACTGCTGCCAGAGGAAAGTTATTTATTATTTTTTCCCTTCTACCTGGTCCTGCTTTCGAGAATGCCCGGATCTCCATTTGTCAAAACCCATTGCGGGATTCTTGGGGAGAAACGGCTCATAACCCAAGGAGAAAGTTATGTCATTAATTATATCGGGAACTGCTATTCGAGTGCTACTGGTCGGGATCGACTTGCTTCTTGCACAAAGGGTGTAAGTCCGGGAGGCAGTTGGAAGTGCGAACTGGACCGGATGACACCAAATGTGGGTCTATAAATCATTATGTTCAGAAACAAAATTATTGTAAAAAATATGTCCTGTAGTGATATATATATATATATATATAATTCAAAATTACAAACCAAAACAAAGAGAAATCCAAAAATTTTAAAATCAAGAAATTTAAGAAAATTTTGAAAAAAAATGATGAAGTGTCGGTGGATCAGGGCGTCATCAGGGAGGAGCCTCACCCAGTCAACACAATATGGTGTTTTCTGCGTGTGAGCGGCAGTACACCAAAAGTAGCTCACACACCCCTCCAAACACCATAAGAAAAATTAGAAAAACAAAACCAGGGACAACCAAGGACAGAAACCAAAGATAATATAATACAAAATTAAAATTAAATTAAAATTAAAAATTAAATTAAAATTTAAAATTTAAAAGGAGAAAACAAACCTACCCAAATAGATTGACCTAAGATCGACAACAACCCGCCGCAAACTACATGAGGACCGCCAACAAATGCCATTCATAACGCCGTATATCAGAAATCGGAACCGCAATTCCGACACGGAACCCCGACTCGAAATTCCGACTCGGAATTCCGAACCGGAACATCGGAATCGGAAGTCGAAAAAATAGTGTTCAAATCCAGTTTTTTAAAATTGATAGTCAACAGGATAGTCTCCGAAATAAGCTATTAAATAATATTAGTTATCTTAAATCTTTCAAAAATAATCCTATAAAAAGAGTGAGGGTATTTATTATTAAGAAGTGTGTTAATGAGATTATTACATTGCAAAAGAAGGTTAGATTTAGAGTTGCAAATTTTATTGAAACGTATCAGTTGACCAGCGATTGTATTGTAATAAATTTTTTTAGAAATATTAGAATCCCAATATATCAATTTAAAAACCGGAAATTCAAAATCATCTCTCTTATCATAAATATTAATATCAGTTTTATTATTTAAAGTATATATATTCAAGTCTAGAAAGACGGCTTTATTGTTATCTGAATTGGTTTTCAATAAATATAATTCATCAGGGTAAATCGAATTCCAAAGGTTAGCAAAATTGGTATCATTGAAAACAATTAAATCATCAATATATCTAAAGGCAGAATTAATTTGTAGGCAAAAATTTTTTTCATAATAATGAAGAAATAAATTAGCAAGAATGGAAGAAAAATTGGAGCCTTGGGGTATACCCTTAACTTGAATAAATAAATGCTCACCGTTAAAAATAAAATTATTATAGATACAGAAGTTTACCAAAAATTCCCAATCCTCAAAATCAATAGTAATCAGATTTTTAAAGTCATGATAATAGTAGTTAAGTACATCTTTAAGTTTGTCCAAAGGTATGCTAGTAAATAGGTCTTTAAAGTCGTAGGTAAGTATATTATTAATAATATTTTTATTTATATAATTTAAAACGTTATTATTATCACTAGTAATCCAAGTGAAACCTTCTTCAATAATGGTATTAAGGATAATTTTTAGATATTTACAAAGTATAAGATACCGGGTTTAATCATATAAGAATTTGTACCACAAGTAATAAATCGGAATTTCAAAGGATTTTTATGAAATTTAGGTACAACAGTTATGTAAGGTAAAATAATGTGATGATTAGAAATTTTTAATCTTTTATTTGAAGAAATAATTTTTTTAACAATAGTTGTATATGTGGATTTGCAGAACTTATAGGTATCAGAATTTTTAAGCTCAGTATCTAGCAAATTTAAGTATAGTTTTTTACAGATAATAGCATAGTTACCTGATGCTTTATCTACCGGTGTTATTATGAATTTATTTTGTAAGTCTTTTATAGCTAGCATTATTGCTTTGTAGTAATCAGTGTTTTTTCCAGAAAGTGGGGGATTTTCATTTATAAAAATTTTAAAGTCATTGTAAAGTTTCCATTTCCATTCTGTGAAGAGGTAAATTGGGGTATTAAATTTAGTAGAAGTCAAAATACAAAAATTATCAATGTCTTCGAGGAAACTTTTAAGTATAAAACTTTTTTTAATACTATAAATAGGTCTGAATTTAGTACCTTTATACATTAATTCCCTTAATTGTTCATTATCAATAATTCCAAGATTGCCAGTTGCAATATGTCCTAGACTATCATTTAAATAAGGCCTATAATTTATATCGTTGCAAAAGCATTCACATTTATCCCTATATAAATTAATCTTACTGCAAAAATGATTATAATTAAATATTTTTCTACCCAATGGTATATCATATTTAAAGCATTTTTTTATGGTATGAAATTTTATAGGAAAAATATTCATTAAATTATTTATAATTTTATTGAAATTAAATTTATCAAAGATTGGGTGTTTAAATCCTATTTTCAAGTAAATTAAATTATGATTATTAATAGTTTTTTTCATATTAATTTTAGAGAGTCGAGCTTTGTAAATATCATGTAGTAAAAGTAGAAAATGAGGATTAAGAGAGTCTAGTGTTGTGAAAAAATTTTTAAATTTGAGACAAGTTTTGTCATTCAAGGAAAAAATAAATCTTTTTAAGGGTTTAAAGTTAAAACTCTCAATAAAATTTTTTTCTAAAGTTTTTAGATATTTTGTAATGTCTGCAAATTGTTTATTGCTTTCAGAGTTTTTTAATTTTTTATTAATACCGCTACCCCTACAACCTCTATTCGTTTTGATTTTTGAAGTGTGGAATAAAGTATATGTGTTACAGTTACCTAAATTAAATTTCTTGATTTTAAAATTTTTGGATTTCTCTTTGTTTTGGTTTGTAATTTTGAATTATTTTACTTTCCATGTTGTGTCTGCAGCTTTAGCGCGCATACATGGACAGTTCTGCCTTCTGCCTTCTGCTTTCTGGATTCTGCTTGACTATTTTTTACCCCCAACTTTTTTGGTTTTTTGGCTTTTTACTTATCTGCTTTTTGATCTTTTGGCATTTTGCTGGTCTGCATTTCTAATATTTTGACTTTTTGATCTTTTGGCGTTTTGCTGGTCTGCATTTCTATTGTTTTACGTTTTGATGTTTTGTATATTCTGTAATTTGATTGTTTTTATTATATATATATATAGATATAGATATAACTAAGCAGCATTTTGGATAGACCAATCAACTTGTAGGGCCTCGGTAACCCGAATGGAATAGTAGTGGATTAGCAACTGGAGATTTGAGAGTCCTAAACTCGATCCAATCAAAGACCGTAGATACGTGGGGCTGGAGCACGTTAGATATGTCGTGGCCTCAAATGTCCTCGCGTTGGCGTGGTGTGGAAGTTTGGAGAGAGGAGTGCCAGCTCAGGTGTTGACCTAGTCATTCAAAATTACGAGGTTTTGTCCTCGGGTCCTTCCCTTCGGTATTGATTCCAGACTGTCGAAAACACGCTGAGTTGCCCCATTGCACGGTAATTCAACTACCTGCCTACCAATCTACTGGTACTGTATGAATATACAGGATGATTCAGAACGGATCTCAGAATGGATATCATGGTTATTATAAGGATAATCACCGTAACATCTATTCTGAGATCTCGCTGCAATATATAACAATATACCACAGGATGATGCAGAATGGATGTTAGGGTGATTATCTTCATAATCACTGTAGCATCCATTTTATATCACCCTGTATAGCTACTAGGTATAACCGTATTCTACGCGATGATTCAGAGTGGATATTACGGTGATGATCTTTGTATCAGCTTTAAAAAAGTGCTTTTAAATCGTTATACTGCTCACCATCGAAAATGCAACACCATGATGTTATTGTAATTAATTAACGTCGCACTGGGCTATTGGCGACGTTCCGGGATCAAACCCAAAGAGAAAGATCCGAGGATCACACCACGTAATTTTGAACTCGGTCAGATGACGAGATCACACCTGAGCTGGCACCCCACTCTCCCAACTTCCACACCACACCAACATGAGGACGCAACACCATGAAGGAAGCATACAATATCCTTGAAATTTACACGACAGATCATGGAAGAATTTGTAAATGATTAGCACTGCAGCGTTTATACAAATCATGTGATCCAGTAACCCCTGTAAGCAGTATAAAAAAGCAGACCAGACAATTTATTTTAAGTATTAGGATTATGTTTTCTTGTGTAGGAATTTTAATATCATATTTTAGCTTAATATTCTCTCTGTCATAATCATCCCCAAACTCAAAATTGCTTTTGAAGTAGTCACTTTAGTATCACATTTCGTAGTTTTGTCGTACAACATGGGTGCGATGGGTGTGAAATGTATTATATGATGGATATTCATGTATACGATTTATATACGATATAAGTTGTAAAAGTTCTAAAAATGTCGAAAAGGTGTTAAAAGATTATTTTCCATGCGGTAATATTGGCGTCTTTTCCATGAAAGAAAAATTATTATAATTATCACTTTTTAAATCTACAGTTAACCAATTGAACTCGAGTAAGGTCTGATAATTTTGCTAGTGATTAAACGAAATACAAATAAGCGGCGTTTGTTTTAAAGTTTTAAAGACATTTGAATAAGAAAATAATACAGGTAAATACGTGAAAATAAATTTCAAACGTTGGTCTTTCACATATAAGGACAACTTACTGTAAATAACTAAAATGATAACACCAGTTCATTTTGAATCAAGACAGAAACCAAAAACAGTTATTGAGTTTTTCCGTTATCAATATGCAGGGACGAAACTCACCTGCCACTGACGAGTTTCTCCAAGAATTCTGGCAATCCGTTTTCACTGCGCTATGAACCACCGTGCGGGGAAATAATTTCTCTGCTCTTCTTGAACTGCTGAGAAGTTGCAGTAAAAATTGGCATGAAAGGCTTTTTTCTGTAAATCTAAATGTAGATGGAGCTAATATTTTCGTGGTAGACGTGCTTTCTGTACTATATGTGTATTCGTATTCGGTAAACGAAAGTGAAATCCTTGTCTTCTGGTGGCTTGTTTACACTAAAAATTCCTCTCGTAGTCAACTCTCGATTGTTCACTTTGGTTTATCCGCGACTTGGAAATCATAAAAAAACAAGTTTGAGTGGTGTTTACCAATTTTCAGACCCAAAGTTTTTTTAATTTGTCATAGTATAAATGACATGGATTTGGAAATTGGAAGATTTTATGGGATGGACGCCGTCCACCCCATATATTCCGGACGTGGCGTCAATTGATTGTTCTCGAATAGGATTTCAGCAAGTCTCCTGTAAAAATTCTAAGGAATTAATTCCAAATTGTTATATGATAGTTAACTTGTCAATACTAATTAGAGTGAACGCCAAACGTCGCCAAAACAACCATACACTACATTTCGCAATATGTATCATGCGAAAGCATTTGGGTAGATATAGAGGAGTTTCACAAAATTATTTAACCCTAACTTTCCGACACAAACCAAAATGGCGAACTGTTCCTCGCCAGTCAGAAGTTCGTTCTTGGACTGACTGCTCACCATATTCTCTATAAGAGTCAAGTTCTGAATAAAAAAAGCAGAAGCCATTGCTCAGTACTTTGAAAAATTAGCAGTTTTCATCACCCATATTAATAGTGAAAACGCCTTATAAAGAATAAAAATATGCTAATAATTTTGTCAATCTTAACCCATTCACTGTCAGACGAAATTACTGGATTTTTGCCTGTTGTCGCTCTCATTAGAATACATACCACGAGTATACTCGTGGTGACCAACCCTAACAGCATATTAACTACGAGTATATTAGTGGTGACAAACACGAACATCCTATCAACTACTAGTATACTTATAGTGGTAAACCTGAACCCCATATCAACCACAAGTTTTCTAGTAGAGGTGAGCATGAACAGACTATTAAACGCGCGTATATGAGGTTACAAATCTGGGTGCACTAAAAACTACGCGTATTCTCGTGATTTCAAACTTGAACATACTAACAACGAGTATACTCTGGTAGAAAACCTGAACACCCTATTAATCACGAGCATACTCGGGGTAGGCAGTGAATGTGTTAAAAAAGTACTAATGTTAAAGTTCCGAAAACTGAAACGTTCCAGGGGTCATCAAAAGTTTAGAAATCATCAATTTGACAACATGGCAAAAACTGAGTTAATCCTCCTGGTCGTTGTCTTGATGGTGTATCTCGTCATTAGAAAAACCATTAGCAGATCCTGATGAACCAGATATCTCCTCATTAGAATAAAACAGACAAGATCTTGATCTCGTCTTTCGCAAAATCGATCAGATCTTCACGGACGAGATATCTCGTCGTAACCACTTGGAGGGTTAAGAACTACTGGTATACAGGAAATCGTAGTACAACGTTACCCTCGTACGACTCGTACCAGAGAGGATCAAAGCGGATTAAGTCCGATTAACCTTTTAGGCTCTCTTTTTTCCGACTCACCGAAGCGTCGAGAGTGTAAACCCAGCGAAGCGTGGACGATCTTTTCAGTTTTAAATAGATTAGAAAGTCTTTGGATTTTTTTCGATCCTCCGTTTCGAAAGTTCTTGGAAAAATTTTGCCGGCGAAGCGAAAATTCCGTATTGCTGCTTAATTCGAGTTTCCATCAATTCGCCATTCGTTGAATGAATTAGATGTTGATTTTTCTTTTCGAGATTCACGAATCGTCGCTTTAAGATTCTTGGTTTCGTAAGGGAAGAGTGGTTTGGTGGCATTTTATGGTTGAGGTTGAAACACGCTGTCTTATTCGTATGGTTTTCCTGAGGGTTAAAGTATCAAGTTCGTTTATTGGGTTTGTTTTACGGCATAATATCCAAATAGGACGAGCTGCGGCAAACGCAGCATGAAGTAAAATCAATAAAAAGTAAATAGGAATGAACGTACGAAGATATATCTAATTAAATAAAAAAAATAGAAGTTTGAAATAAAATCAAACTCAAAATTTAAATTAAAAACCATATTGGCAAAACATAAAAACTGAATACAATCAATTTTTACTTAAAAAATCACAACTAATCCTCTAAGGGACCTTTCATACAGAAAATAACAAATAAATGTTGGCAAGGACAATTTGCTTTTCATACATCTCTTTAAACTCATTTCCTGCTAAACAACCTTGTTTTTCATACATCCTTAAAAATAGGAGCAACAAATATTGATGTTTAGATAAGAAAGCAACAAACTAACAAACTGACCCACAAAAATTTAAATATAACCTATTCCATTTTGCTATTTCTGTTACCGGTGAGTTTATTTAATTTGACACTAAATATTTACGAAACTAATTCAGTTTCTCCTGATAAATTGGCGCAGCATGGCCAAATATGGCCCTTGTGCCATAAACCCCAAAGCCAACCAACCAACATCTCCTGATAAATCACAATTAACCTTTAATCAATCCTTATTTTGGACTTTTCTTAAAATTTGCGATCGTTGGCATAGAAAATTATTCATTTCTAATATTCATAACATTTAAAAGTAGTCAATTTTAATATTTTTCAAGTGCCTACCTACATAGACAATTCTAACAAGAAGGTTCCGCTGTAAATCTAAGCATAGAGGAAGCTAGTGTTTAGACGGGTGCACACATCAACCAATTCCGGATGTAACTTGGCATAATATTCGAATACAATTTCAACATGTCGCTTTTAAATGAATCATAAAAACAACGCGCAACGTTGTTTAAATGGTGATAATTCAAATCAATTCCAAATTTCCGATATTTCTTTCTTCCGGTAGTTTATTTTCACTGAATAACTCTCACCGAAAATAAAAGCAAATATCTATAATTTGATTCATTTTACTGATGCATCTTTAAAACCCATCTCCTCCCAAACTAAATTTCTTTAACCATTCTCAAAATAATCTTAAAAAAGAAACAATACGCAAATATTGATGTTCAGATAGAAATATCAATCTATATAGCAAACTCCCTCATATTTAAATATCCCATATTTCTGTTGCTTCTGTTGGGTAAACGTAACCGCAAACATAAGCAGCAGAATATGGGGGATTTTCCTTTTGGGGAGGACCTTTTATCAATCCTTATTTTAGACTTTTCTTGACAAAAGAGGGGCTGTGATCATGGAATCATTTATTTGTCGAAATCTAGTTTTCAGTAATAATCTATTCTTTGGGTGTAAGATGCATAGTTTAGAATCAATTCACTCAACAAGATATTGGGTGAATAATCACTTAAGTCACAGACTTGTGGGGCTTCTCTCCATGCCTGTGCCGTTGTTCGAAGTTTACTTTATCTATGCTTATCAGTGAATGTAAGTTTTAAGTGAATATTTGTCAGTCGTGTTCCTTATTCTTACAGGTGCATGATACTTGTTGCTCTTGATTTTATGCTATTGTTTTTCATTTGAAAATTCTCTGGTTCTAAAATAAATGACGATCAATTCCCCCGAAAATGAAAGAGTAGACTTAAAAATCCCTTATTACTTGACAGGGTAATAAGAATTTGTTCACTCTTAGCTGTAAGAAAGTCAATCATCTATAAAAGAGGTAAGTAAACTCATGGAAATGCTCTTCCAGGCTATAAAACGGATGCCATACAAGAACATATTTCATTATTTTCTGCAAAATTGACACATCACACATCTAGAGAGGAACATTATTTTAGTGAAAAACTTGATATCCCTATTAGACACCAGTTTGTACCGACAAAAAGATCCGACCTGATCTCAAAGTAAACTATTCTTACTATAGAAACGTTTTTAAGGAAATTTCACCTTATTTTTCGGCAGACCGCAAGTGAACACCTGCTGCGTGAGTGAAGGACTGTCCGTCAAAGTCGAAAATTCGGTTTTGAACGATAATGCCAAATGCGACGGCTCAACTGGGAAAAGTAGTTCATTTGCATAGCTAAATAATTTTCATTCCTTATGTAAAGTTAAAATAGATGACTCTGTTGGTGCTATCGCTGTCGATTCCCTGCAACACCTTCCTCAAATTCTTGTACAGGAAGTAATTTATCTTCGCCATCTAACTATAAGTGATTTTGCATCCGTAATCTTAAGGATTTTTTTGCCGTATTCATGAAGGGACCGGAGTTAAAATCCTTGACGAAGTACTTTGCAATAGAGTAAATCGTAAATGGAAAGCACTTCCACATTTTCTCAGACTAAGGGGAGGACACAATACAAAAACCTTGCCCTTGTAAGGATATGCCCTCTATTAGTATCCCTGAGAAAATTTGAAATTGTTGAACAATCCAATTGTTCCCGATCCGTGGGCATTTGTTTCTACCCTACAACCGCGTTTCCGCAGAAAGGATAGATCAGTGGTTCCCAACTGGTGGTACGTGAGAGCATTTGGGGTGGTACGCAGAAGGGTTCAATAATAATACAGACCAAACGTACTGGGTTAAAACTTAATGAATGTTTCGTAGAACTAATCAGTGACAGTTCAATGAAAGAATCTTTCAAGGAGAAAAGTCTTGTTTCTTTCTGAAAGTCTACAAGAAATGAGTATCCTGCTCTTTATAGTCGGGCACTAAAATTTTTAACTCCATTTGTAACAACGTATTTACGTGAACGTGAGTTTTCAGAGCTAGTGTATGTGAAAAACAAGTACAGGAATAGACTGTGCATGGAAAACGACTTAAGATTAAAGATAAGCACTATTGAACCTGACATAGAAGCTCTAATAAGAAATAAGCATAAACAACAGCGAGTTTCTCATTAAGCCTCCTGATAAAGACATTTTAGTGTTGGGAAATTGTATTTGCCATTTGTTTATAGCAATTACATATAAACGGTTTTTTTTAGTTTTATGGATTTATTTTCTGTATTTTGTTTTATTTATACTTAAATACATTTTGTAAAGTTATTCATATGTGTATAGAATTTATCTGATCCCCTCAAAAGTTTATAATATAACCAGTGGTACGCCACGACCCTACAAAATTATCAGGTGGTACTCAAGTATAAAAAGGTTGGGAATCACTGGGATAGATGAAAAAATTATCACATCTTCTCTATCGTAGAATATACCACTTTTATTAAGTCGTTACTAAGAATGGCAAGTTTTATGTGACAACAGCATCAGCAGAAGGTTTTATGGATTTGTAAACGTACTGCCCCAAACACTATAAGATGGTATTTTCCATTAAGTCTATCCTCCATCTTCTATCTCCCAAATGATCTAGTATACCCAAGTTAAAAAAACCCCAATCTAGGGGAAAAAACCCTGAAAAATTGAAGCCATAATCAATGATGAACTATCCAAGTTGAAGATTGCATTCGAGCATTCTATGCTGAGGTAATGCACCAGTGGCGAACGTATGATTGAGAAATTGCCAGGGAATTGCACTGAAGAATATTTTTTTTAATTTATGCCTTTCTTGAAATAACTAAATAATAGTAATTATGTTTCATATTGACGATATTACTTTTGTTTCATTTTAAACTAAATTTGAGAGGCGTGCTGAGTGTACTTTCTTTTTTATACAGCTTTGAACACCTTTACGTTTGATCAGACATACATTTATTTGAGAAACTCTTAATTTCGCAGACTATGAAATCCATAATAATTTAGTTGCTCGTCACCTGAAACCTAAATTAAACGCAAACATATTTAACTCGAATAAATAGATTTTAATGAAAGTTATTTTCTTTTTCGATGGGTTTCCATGGAAACAGTTTTTCTGATTTCCCAAAAGTTGCATATGGGGTTTCTCAAATAATCGATTCCACTGTCGTTGAAAATTATTCCTCTCTAATATTCACATATCTTTGTAATTGTATAAATGAAATGTCAGAATTTAAAATAAAAGCAGTCCATTTTTATCATTTGTAAGTGTTTAATTCCACGGGCAATTTTACATATAAAATTAAATATAGAGGGCGCTAGTGTTTTGATGGGCATACATATTTCCACTCCGACATGTTGAAATTGTATGATACCTAATGCAATTTCAACATGTCCCAAAAATGAGTTATTAGAACAACGCGAAAAATTCCATAAATGGCGATAAACCAAATTAGTTTCTAACAGGCAATATTTTTTCTTCTTACCGTAGTTTGTTTATGGTTTCACTGAAAACCTCTCTCATGCAAATAATAAGAGTTAGCTGAGTTGTTAATTAACGTCGCACTGGAGCAATACAACGGGCTATTGGTGACGGTCCGGGATCAATCCCGAAGCAAATAATAAGGGGGGAATTTCAATTAACGTCACACTGGAGCAACACAATGGGCTATTGGTGACGGTCCGGGATCAATCCCAAAGGGAAAGATCCGAGGACAACACCACGTAATTTTGAACCACGGTCAGATGACGAGGCAACACCTGAGCTGGCACCCCACTCTCCAAACTTCCACACCACGCCAACGTGAGGACATTTGAGGCCACGACAGATTTAACGTGCACCAGCCCCCTTTGTACACGACGGTGTTTGGCTGGATTCGAACTCGCAACCCTTCGGTTGCAAGTCCGTAACTCTTCCAACCGGGCCACCGCGGCCCTGCAAATAATAAGGAAAATAACAACAAAATGCCAATAATTTGATTAATTTCTTTTATACCATCTTTAAAAACCAAATTCCTCTAACCATTCACAAAACCTTAAACATAGAGGGCGCTACTGTTTTCATGGGCATACGTACTTCTTGTTTCATAGTTTGTGGTGTAACTTAGTATGATACCTAAGTGCAACTTCAATATGTCGCAAAAAAATGAATCATAGAACGAGGAGAAAAATTCTTAAATGGCGATAAATCAAATTAGTTCCTAACCAGCAATAATTTTTCTTCTCACCGTAGTTTGTTTATGTTTTCACTGAACACCTCTCTCCTAGAAATAATAAGAAGGAAAATAACAAGGAAATACCTATAATTTGATTAGTTCCTTCTTATACATCTTTAAAACTCATTTCCTCCCAAACCAAATCCTTCTAACCATTCACGCAACCTTAGAAAAGGACCAACGCACAAATATTGATATTCAAATAAAAACAACAATCCAGCAAACTCTCCATCATTTAAATATCCCATACTCCATTTTGCTGCTTCTGTTTCCGACTGACTTTATTTAATTTCTTGGTACTAAATATTTATGAAACTAATTCAATTTCCCGAAAGACTGCGTAAGGAAACTTCATATCTCACAACACGTTTGGTGGAGAGTAAGACCACTTCAGGCTTTGTTTGAACTAGAACAGTTAATTTACCTCTCCGACTTATGTGCATTAGGAGGAACTTGGATTTATCGTAAAGCAAATTTGATAATGAAGCTTTCTCCCTCAGATTTGAAAGTTCCCCATCCACTCTTAAAAATGGACACGTCTTTAATCTTTGCCAAATGGAATTTATCGAAGTGAGTTTGGAATCGATGAAATTCTACAGCTACTGGGAATTAATCAATCGCTTTTGTATTTGGTTCAGAAATTAACTGCATTTATAATAAAACTTTCGTATTAAGTCCTCGTTTTCCGTTTCCGGAAATAAAATACGGCAGGACTCACCTGTTCGCGTTTTGAATTGTTGCATTTTTACTTCGTAAAGAGCTGTCCGATTTCATATTTTAATTGGAATTCTAGAGTGAGATGAATTATAATTTCAGCGTTGAGAGAAATGGAAAATGATATTGTTATTAAGCATTGAAAGTGATTTAATTAAATCCGGGATTGAGTTTCGATGGTATTATACTGGTGACTATATCGGTCTGCTAAAACAATGAGTTCCAATTAGCTTATTGAGAATAATTTGGTTTGACAATTTATCTGGGGTGACAGTAGACCCAGGTAGAATGTTTGCTAGCGTTACTAGGGGTAACTGGAGCCCCATAGTCTCTGAGTCATTTACTATTGGAATGAATATAGGGCAAACTAAACACAAATTAAATTTTTAAAGGATAAAGTTAGGTTTTTACTAGGCT
The DNA here is from genome assembly GCA_933210815.1 of Meta bourneti. NCBI lineage: Eukaryota > Metazoa > Arthropoda > Arachnida > Araneae > Tetragnathidae > Meta > Meta bourneti. Next base: position 77,563,665 of record OW119928.1, read on the forward strand.
ATTGTAGGCATTCAAACTTTCAGCTTTACTTTATGACCCAGACCACCCAGCCTACCAACGGTTTAAGTCTGGATAAGGGGTGGGAGGAAGGGAACTCCTGGTTCCAGTGGAGCCAGTACTAGGAGCCAGGAAGCATATACTTTCATTTTTTCAAAGAGGTTACGTCTATATAAATAAGAATGGAGTGTTTGTACATTGAATATGTTGGACCCACTTCAAGTTTCTATCCGTTTTGGACCTTTCTGGTGTAAAATCCGTCTCTTGCGCGTTTGGTGTCTGTCTGTCCGTCCATCTGTCTGTCTGTCTGTATGTGTGTGCCCATACTAAGTCCAAACAATTGAATGTATTTTCATGAAACTTTGCATACTTGTGAGTTCTTACATTCATATAGTGTCTGAACTTGGTTGCTCAAGTCTGTCTGTCTGTCTGTCTTCGAGTTCTATGTTCGATTTTATGTCTGTGTGTTTGTACAAGTATCACATAAGATTTGTTCAACATATTTTAATTTAATGTTTTATATTTGATACACCTTACTCTAATTTAGTGAATCCATTATTTGAAATTTATTTTCTTACATATTTAGGCAAGTTTCACGTTAAAAAATCTGAGTAACTACTTAAATCAACCATAATTTGGTAGTTTTGGAGTAGCTGGGAGGTATATTGAGCATAGTATTGACTTGGATTGTTTTACCAGTGCTGCTGAAATATCAATTATTTTCCAAAACTATTTTTACGGAATTTAAATTCTAATAGTTTATTTCGAACCGTATTTTTTCTTTACGAAATATAAAAAAAATCTGAATATTTGGGATAGATGATAAAGAGAATAAAAGTATGCAGAACAAAACGTTTTAAAATAATACTGATAGCTAATATGACAACCTTGGTATTTTTTTAATTGTTTATTTCTTTAAATTTGTGTCCGTTATATTCCAAGAATCTATTTTGTAGTAAATAGTGGTTTAATTAGATTCAAAAACATTTTTAATCATTGTATGATAGTTTTGGGAAACGCTTTTGTTTTTAAATGCCATACACGGCATTTATATGCATACTCTGAACTATTCTATGCATTCTGGGTAACATTGGCGCTCTAGAGACTTTTTCTTACTAAAAATTTAAATTCTACAAAAATGTGAAATGTTAAATATGACATTTATTTACATTTGTAAAATCGGATATTTAACAATTGTGTACCTTTATTAGAGAGTGGTAGTTATTACATGGGATGAATAGGAATTACAATTAATTAACGAAAACGGAAATTAATTAACCAATTATTCTCTGCTAGTACATATATATTTACAATTATCCTCTGCAAACGGGAACTGGATAATAAAAATTTTAAAGCTTCAGTGAAAACAAGGAAAGTTTTACTGACGCATAAGAGAGAAATACACCCAAGGAGGAATCGAACCTGTGTTGCCTACAACTTTTAAGTTAGTAGCGCAGTAGGCAATCTCACTGAGCCATGGCGGCCCTTCTTACTAATACCCTTTACTAGTATTTAGTATTCCTAGTGGTGCTCTATGATTTCTATTCTTTTGAGGTGGGAGATTTTTCTTCTGAATTTCCTTTGGGTTTTCTTTTCTTCAGCTTAAATTAAGCTGAGTAGACTTTTGGAATCCTGTAAACTTTCCATCTTTCTCTTATGGAGCTCTTAACTTTTTTAGTAAGTTGAGTGAGAGAGCGTGGGCTGTATAGCTCAAGGCTGCATAGGCGACTGAAAGGCTACTCTGCTATTATTTTTACTAGACTAAAGATATCTTTTAAAGCAAAATCGTCTTAAAAGCTACTAATTGAAAAATTTTGGCGACATGTTTTGAAAATTTACCAAAGCTTACGAAAATTGAGTCCCTTTTTTAACTGATAGCTGAAGGAAAAGTATTTTCGGTTTTTTTTCTTTAGAGAAAATTTAGGGAAAATATAGCGGAAAGAAAAAATATTTTCGGTTTTTCTTAAAAGGAAAATTTAGGAAAAATATAGCGGAAAGGTAAAATATTTTCGGATTTTTCTTTATAGAAAATTTTGGAAGGGACCCCAATTTCGATGTTTGGTGCCAAAGAAAAACATCGGAATCTGTGGTTGCTAGATTGTCATGCAAACCGTATTAGAAAATATTTAGCTTTTTAATTTTAAAATTTAAATTTCTTAGGAGACCTTCAACGTGTTTCATACCTAATAAGCACATTTTGTGTTTTAGCCGATTCATTTTGTATCTGAGCAACTAAAATTGTTACTAAAAGAGGCTTTAAGAGGCGACTTTTTTTGTGACTGTTTTTAAGAATTTATGTTACTAATACTACTATTTTACAAGTGCCTTGGCTCTAGCAGCCCTGTTATCTAGACGAACGTTATACACACTAGCTACGTAGAAGTTATTTCCATTACTCATTTTCTTTTCTATCGTCTTTCCAGTTTTGTTTTTTCCGTTATTTGTAACTATCTTAGCATGTGCAATGCTATGCATAAAGCCTTTCGTAATTCGATTAAAAACTCCCGTCGCACTAACTGCATTCCACCTTTATCGTTTCCAGACTCCACTTTGATCAACTAATTTGGATATTGCCTAAGAACCAAGCAACACCGGAGAACCCGTCATTCCATTTCTCATTTCTAGACCAATCATCTTCCCTTAGATTAAACTTACATCCCCGTCCAATGAGTGTTCTTTGTGAGAGAAATAAATTCGTTCTCTACTACATTGTATGTTCGTAACATGTGTCTTATTTGTGTTCGTACTATAACTGGCAGATTGTATCGAATCTTTTATGATCACAACTGTTCTGAATAATTTAAGAAAAACAGATTATCTATACATATAAAGCAGAGTTGGTATCTGTCTGTCTGTTCTCTATACAAATCTATACCGTTTGATCAATCTACACCAAATTTGGTACACTTATTCTTTGGTACCCTGCGGGCAACGTAGGCTGCATATTAACCCCGTTCTATTTGTCTTGGGTGTGCAGAGGGGTGTAACGTCCCATCATCCTGGACAGAGCACTTGCTAGGGGGCGCTCTCTCCGGGTGTGGCTGTGCAGATGACGTCAGAGTTAACATCCAAAGGAGTCGCCTCTCAAGATGACCTTGGAGGTTTTTAGAATCTAACAACAGTATGGTACAATTGCAGATGGGTGCGGTTGCGCTGAAAATCTCTCAGTATCATATCGTTTATGTATCCCGTATAAATTCTTAAACTGTAGCTTTATTTTTGGAATGTAAATTTTTATGATAACGTAAGATAATTTTCATAGAAAGTGGTCTTTTTTGTCGCCGATATAATACATGGGGCAATTCGAAATCCCCATAAGAATAACTTTACGTATTTATACGATCAATGTCAGACCAATTCACATTAAATTTGATATATTCATCCTGTAGAATTCTGCATGACACATAGGCTATATTTAACCCCATTCGATTTGTCCTGCGTCTGCAGGAGGCTAAAAGCAATTCGAAATTTCCATAGGAATAATATTGAGTAATATTACGGTGAATTATAAACAATTCAACCCGAGCAACGCCGGGTAATTCAGCTAGTTCCTTATAAAGTAACTCTTCGTTTCATCACGCATTAGTCTGTATCGGTCTTTTTCACTTGTCCCCATGAATTTTCGTTTTGCGAACATCAAAGGTAATCTATTTCCTTAGAATTGGAGTTAGAAGGTGACTCTCTTCAAGCAGTTGTCTTAGACAGAAGTGGTATAAAATATGTGGGTGTATCAAAAACGTGTGCGAGAAGAATGGCTTGGTCTGATTTGCCGAGACTAGAAGCTATTTTCAGAAATATTCTACTGTATTCAGTTTCATATTAAATGGTTCTAGCATCGATTTTGTGTTTTACCCTATATACGATATTTTCGAGCTGCTTTTACCACAACATACATAATGGCTAAATAACCGCATCAATTCGTTGAAAAGATTTTTAGAACGAATTCTATTGATCAAACCTGGTTAGAGGTCATCTGAGGAGACTGCAGTTGCAGGAGGAATGTGTGCGCGAACCACTCAGAGGTTAACCTGTAGAATTAATAATTTTTATTAGCGCTCCTGGTAGTTGTCTCGACGAGGTATCGTCATCTCATCCTTAGCAAAACTGGCCAGATCTTGATGGACAAGATATCTCGTCATTCGAAGAAAACTGACTAGAATTTGATCTTGTCAGCATTCAAAAATCGGTAGTATCTTAATGACGAGATATCTCGTCATTAGCAAAATTGGTCAGATCTTGATGGACAAGGTACTTCGTCATTTGGAGAAAACTGACCAGATCTTGTCCATCAAGATCTGACCAATTTTGGTAAATACGAGATATGATACTACCTATTTTTAAATGACAAGATAAAAATATAGTCAGTTTTCTTCTAATGACGAGATATCTTGTCCATCAATACCTGACCTATTTTTCTATCGGTAGTATCTTAATGAGATATCTCGTCATTAAGATACTACCGATTTTTAAATGATGACAAGATCAAATTCTAGTCAGTTTTCTTCTAATGATGAGATATCTTGTCCATCAAGATCTGGTCAGTTTTGCTAAAGATGAGACGATGAGATACCTCAACGAGACAACTACCAGGAGAGTTAATAAAAATTGTAAATTCTACAGGTTATCCATCTGAGTGGTTCACGTACATATTCCTATTATATATACTTTCCCTAGGCATTGTATATAATACCTTGGCATTATATAGAATGACAAATGCTATTTAGGCAGAGTATTAAAAGAGAGTCATGAAAAGGATTTTATTGAAAAGACGTATATGAAAAAGAAATAAATACAAAATAAAGTATAGGACTTTCTTATTCAGGAAAACAAGAGAAAATCAAATATGAACCTACGTGTTGCAACAAGGAAGAAAATAATTTTATTTTAAAGTGCACTTAATTGTCTTTCTCACAAAAAAGTAAAACTTGAAAAGAGAGTCATGAAAAAAGGCCTTCATTCAAAATACATAAATGAAAAAAAGAAATTATCAAATAAAATACAGAACTTTACTGAAAAAAATAAGAGAAAACGTATTATACTTTGCCGGTTTGACTTTGGCATTGCATAGAATGCCTAGGAAATGTGTGAAACATTAATCGTTTCATACTGTAGCCCAAAACGCCAGGCATTCTATACATTGCCTAGGAAATGTGTGAAACATTAATCGTTTCATACTGTAGCCCAAAACTCCAGGCATTCTATACATTGCCTAGGCATTCTATATATTGCCTAGGTATTCTATACAATGCCTGCTTTGTATACTTTGCTGGTAACATATACAATTCACTAAGGTAACGGACATGAACAATATAAAATCAACCGCTACGGGATGCATTCGCCAATTTTGCCACTTAGTTTAAATATGCTCGATTTGAGCTATGAAGCTGCTTAATAATGCTAAATTTAACCGGAAGAGTTTGCCACTGCAATGAAAGTCTTCAGCAGTCTGTTGACAAAAAGTAATGAGAAATCTGGAAGTTAGATATTTGAGCAGACAAGAAAGTCTGAGCCTACCCGAAAATATGTTTAGAGATTCAAAAATATGGCCTTTGTGCAAATGAATGAGATGCAATTGAAGTGGAACTTCGGCCGCGGTAGCCTGGTTGGATGAGTAACGGATTAGCAACCGGAGGGGTGTGAGTTTGAATCCAACCAAAGACCGTCGTGTGCAAGGGGACGTTAAATCTGTCGTGGCCTGAAATGTCCTCACGTTTGCGCGGTGTGGAAGTTTGGAGAGTGGGTTGCCAGCTCAGGTGTGACCTCGTCATCTGACCGTGATTCAAAATTACGTGGTGTTGTCCTTGATCTTTCCCTTAGGGATTGAATCCGGACCGTCGCCAATAGCCCGTTGTGTTACTCCAGTGCGACTTTAATTAAATACCTACCTGAAGTGGATCTTCATAAACTAATTATGGTAATCATGAGAATAAGGTATGATCTTTTTTTACCATGTACTTTATTCGAAATCAAAATTGACACTACTAAGTACATTCGGAAAGTGTATAAACGAAATGCCGTTTTATGTATTTGACTAATTTTATTTCATTTAACGTAACGAAAGAACATAGATGCTTGTATTCGTTATAAGTTGATTTAAATAAGGTATGAAATGTGACTACCACTTCCATAAAAAGGTATTAGCGATTAATAAATTTTAGTACGGATGTTTTGCGTGGTCTGCTGGTTTCATCATAAAATTTGGCAATCCCTAGCAACTGCAATATAACCTTCCTCTGACAACTTAAAATATGAGTCAGATGCACTTATTAGTCTTTCACTTTAAGAATTAGACCCTGGTCTAATAAACTTTCGTCTAGCAAATTAAGACGTTGGCGTATAATCCAAGCCTAATTAGTCCTTGGGAAAAACGTATCCCGACTTTGTGGTTGAATTCCCCGCGATACAAAATTAATAATTTGGAGGTGAATAAAAGTGTAGACATGTCTATATGGGTCATTCCATGTCAAACCGCACAGTCCACAATCCGACCACATCCATTGTTTAACTCGTCTAATTTGTTCCCCAGCCATTCATAAGAAATTCTGTAAAATTTTAGCTACCAACTTGCAATAATTTTGTTAATGTATAATTTAAGTTTGAAAAATTGGGTAATTTTTCATGATTTTAGACTGACTAAATCTTCTGTACTTCTGAACCTATTTGTCCAATCATACTGAATGAGAGCTTAGAAAAATGTACAACCTTTCTAATGTCGTATCATATGACCTTTTGAATTTAAAGGTCATTCAATTTAACCTTTGACCTACAATTACAAAAAAGTGCATTGTTATATTTTCCTAAAAAGTACATCTTAAAGGTACATTATTTATCTTTGCTTTATAAAAGTTCCATAGTCGGACACTCATGGATTAATAGTTAAAAAAATATTCGAAATAAATAGAGAATTATGCAATGAGTACCCATAAACACTTCTATCTTTTAACCTGTTTGTCCAACCAACATGAAAGAGGTCTTATTTTATAGAAAAAAATTTAACCTCTCTGATGATGATTACATACTATGAGTGACCTTTCTGATTTTAAGATCACTCATAGTATCATGTAATATATCATCAGAAAGGTTACCTTGAAGGTTTTGAAATTCAAGGCTTTGAATTTAAATATCAAAAATTGTATTTCATTATTTTTCCCTAAAATATGTCATTATGTAATATATCATCAGAAAAGGTTATACTTTTTCCTATGAAACAAGCCTTCTTTCATCTCGATTGGACAAACAGGTCGAAAGATACTGTTTATGAGTACTGATTACATACTTCTATTTATTTCGAATATTTTTAACTATGAATCCATGTGTGCCCACTGTGAAACTTTCAGAAAGCAAAGATAAATAGTTTGCCTTTAACATATCTTTTTTAGAAAAAAATAAAAAATACACTTTTTGTAATTGCAGGTCAAATTGAATGACCTTGAAATTCTAAAGGTCACTTAAAATGTCATGTGATATGCCATTAGAAATTTTGCACATTTTATAAGCTCTCATTTAGTATGATTGGGAAATTAGGTACAGGAGATTTATAGTAAGTCTAAAATCATGAAAAATTGCCCAATTTTTCAAACTTAAAATTAATATACATAAAAAAATTTCAAGTTGGAAGCTAAAAATTTTCAGAATTTTTTATGACTGAGAAACAAATTAACCGAGTTTAAAAAAAAATCGGAGGGAATCGTGTTGAAAATTACTCTTTCCTGTGACGTTTCACATGGAATGATCTGTATAAAGCATTGCTGAAGTATGTCTGTCTGTCGTGCTCTATACAAATCTATACCGTTTGACCAATCCACTTCGAATTTGATAGATTTACACTGCTGGCCACCCAAATTGCAACACCAAGAAAGACAAGAGATATCACAACAAAATTTATTTTGTAGATAACATGTTGACCAAGTATCAAATGATTAAATTTATAGACTTCTGTGAAGTGTGGTTCCTGCCAAAATCAGTAGCCAGAGTAGCCGCAATTGTTGGAGATCACCGCTGCCACACGCCTCGGCATTGATTCAAAGACACTTTGGATGTGTTCTTGGGGTACAGCAGACCAAGCAGCTTCCACACGTTGCCAAAGTTGATCTGGTGTGGCAGCTGGGGATGTATTCTTGGTCAATCGTTGAGCAACCATGGACCACATGTTTTCTATCGGCGAAAGATCCGGAGAGCGAGCTGGCCAGGGAAGCAATTCAATCTGGCGATTGACGAAGAACACTTGGACAATGCGTGCCACGTGTGGTCGCGCATTATCCTGTTGAAATATGGCTGTGGGCAAGCCCTGAAGGTAAGGAAGGACAACTGGCTCCAACACCTCGGAGATGTAGCGCTGGCTGTTTAAAGTACCGGCAATGCGTACTAGAGGAGTGCGAGAGTGATATCCAATACCGCCCCATACCATAATACCCGGTGCAGGACCAGTGTGGCGGTGCATAACGCAGCTGTTCAGCATCCTCTCTCCACGGTGTCTCCAGACTCGAATCCGACCATCGTGGTGTTGCAGACAGAAGAGTGACTCGTCAGTTAAGACAATTTCATTCCATTCTGCCGTCCACATCCTTCTTTCATCACACCATTGGCGGCGGAAACGTCTGTGGTTCTGCGTCAAGGATAGAGGAAGCAATGGACGTCTTGCGGACAGACCACTCTGCTGTAAACGGCGTCGAATGGTACGCGCAAACACTGGATGATACGGTACAGACTGAATGTGCTGTGCTATGGTTCGTGATGTGGCTGAGCGATCCGTCACTGCCATACGCACAATATGCCTGTCATCACGTGAAGTGGTGCACTGAGGTGGATGCGATCGAACACGTCGGTCAGTCGTACCCTCCTGCATCCAACGATCACATATCCGCATTACAGTTGTTTGGTTTCGTCCAACACGACTACCGATTTCCCTGAAAGATAATCCACAATCTCGGTAGGCCACTATCCTTCCTCTGTCGAACTCGGATACTTGATCAAAAGATGATCGCTGTTTTCTACGAGGCATAATTGATCGTTTTTGTGAAAAAACCACAAGAAAAACACAATTGCCGTACTTGAAATCGTCGAAATCTCCAAGCCTTCCTTAAATAGCGCTTTGAAGTGGCGCCACAGGCGCGCGTGATGTGCGTCTGCGCTGAAATTCTAATCATTTGCATATCTCACCTCCGCTAATGCATGTTGTAATTTTCATATTATTTGCATGCTTCCTTCAGGGTGTTGCATTTACGGTGGCCAGCAGTATATTATTTAGAACTCTTCGGGAAACGTAGGTTATATATTAACCCCAGTTCTATTTGTCCTGGATGTGCATAGGGGGTAAAATCAATTCGAAATCCCCATTGAAATTCCAGGTATTTTGATTCCCGCATTTGTATTTAGCGAAACGCTTCCTCGAATATTTACTCGGAAAGAGTAAGTTTCGATCGCTAATTGCGTCGTAAAATAACCAGAATTAATTTGGTCCGGCTTGTTGTACAAACATATTCTAATGCATTTTTTAGTGGCAGTTTCAAAGATGTTTAAAAATAATGTGGTGATAGGTAAACATACTTCAAGGCATAAGCAAACATCGTACGTCCATCGACTTTATGAAATAGACGGAAAATGTGATCGTAGAGATTACATGACAATGACGTGTTTTTTGACGTGGATACGTCTTTAAATTCGGTCCGGTATAGAGTGGTCTCTACGAAAACTCAAGTAAAGTAAAAATCGTCAAAATTTTCCTGCTCATATCTTGTAAACTATAAATGATAATCTAATGATTTGAATTGTGTTGGATAGTGGGTTCATGACCGTATCTAAAATGGTGCATAGTAGGGGGTGACCCTTGAGCGTGAACACTGAAAATGGTGACTGCTCGGCTTTTAGTCAGTGTGACTTTGGATTGCAAAGAGATAGGACGTTGAAGTTGATGTCTATATGTAAAGATTACAAGAATCTACAGTATTATACAGTGATAATAATCGATAAATAATATTCTTAGAGTTATAGTGCTGATTTGAAGAAAATTTTTATAATGCCGAAAATATTGAAACGGAAATTTGTTCAAAAATGTAAGAAACATATATCAGTAGGAAAAACTTCAAAAGGAATCAGGAAAGCCCAAATCTATACACATAAAGCAGAGTTGGCGTCTGTTCTCTATACAAATCTACACCATTTGACTAATCTACACCATATTGGGTACTCTTATTCTTTGGAACACTGCGGGTAACGTAGGCTACATATTAACCCCCGTTCTATTTGTCTTGTGTATGCAGATTGGTGTAACGTCCCGTCATCCTGAACAGAGCACTTGCTAGGGGGCGCTCTCTCTCGGTCTGGCTGTGCAGATGAGTCAGAGTTAATATCTACAGGATTACCCTGTCAAGATGACCTTTGAGGTTTTTTAGAATCTTAGAGTATGACGCAATTGCAAATGGGTGCGGTTGCGCTGAAAATCGCTCAGTATCATATCGTTTATGCATATCCCGTCTGTAAATTCTTAAATTGTATCTTTATTATTGGAATACAAATTTTTTATGATAATATAAGATTGTTTTTATAGAGTGGTCTTTTTTATCCTCGATATGGTACAGGGGGCTAGAGACAATTCGAAATCATCATCGGAATAACATTGCGTATTTATGTCAATATCAATGTCACACCAGTTCACACTAAATTTGGTACATTTCGTCCTGTAGAATTCTGCGGTACATATATTCTATATATCTGTACCCCAGAGGTAAAGTGTCGTAAGTCCAAATGGCTACTTTTCAGGAAAGCGAAAAACTAACTTTTTACTTATGGAACAACATGGACATACGTCGTTCAAATCGATCAATAATTTAGAATAGAAGTCCCTGACAGTTACCACACTTTACCACTAGATAGAGCGCTTTTCTAATGTAGAGTTGTTGATCTAACTCCAAACCGACAAAAATGGACTTAAGACAGTTAACTTCTGGGGTACAGATATTAACCCAGTTTGATTTATCCTGGGTCTATAGGGGGATAAAAACAATTTGAAATCTCCATAGGAATAATATTGCGTAATATACGATGAATTATAAACAATTAAACCCGAGCAACGCCGGGTAATTCTGCTAATTGACTATAATGCCGAATGATGCAGATTTTTCAGGGAGAGTAGAAAGGGGACCGACCACGAGTACTTTGTGTCGCGAAGGTCAAAACTGATTTGAAATAAATTATGCAAGGACTGCAGTTTATAGAACGGATATACTCGTGTGAACCTCTGAGGATTAACCTTCTGATCAGAGTACATGAGGTGTACTTTGTTAATAAGCAATACGCCACAACTGACTCTTCAATAAGTACTTTTCGGATATTTTTCTATGGACATAGTAGAACAGATTAACACTCCAATTGGTTTCGGTTAGATATCTCGTTCATCAAAATCTGACCGATTTCTCTAATGACGAGATATCTCGTCATCCAGGTATTACCGATTTTTTTACGATAACTCGATGGAGATCTTATCAGTTCTCTTCTAATAACGAGATATCTCGTCCATCAAAATCTAGTCAGTTTTGCTACAGACGAGATACCTCGTCGAGACAACTACCAGGAGGGTAAAAAAATTATAAAGAAATTAACCGACTTGTCCGTCTTCAGCTCTTCTCAGAAACTCTTGCGAGAATGTACTCGTGCTTTGCGTTTATCGAAATTCTCAGTAACAAGTTTTCCATGCATCATGTCACCAATCCGTCTTCAGCTGCATTATTTCGTTTATCACTCGAATCAAAGACACTTACACTGAAATCATCAAATGTTTATCAGGTCTCGAAACTGTTAAACAACCCCCTGTTTCCGAGTGTCACAAAACACTATCAAAGATCGAAAGGCGTTTATAAATATTTACATCTGTCAACGCATCTTAAAATACCGCAAGTATCTTTCAAGGAATCTTATCTGAAGTCTGAGTCCTCCCTTGAAGACAGCATCTCTTACCATTCATCACTTCATCATCCTATAGAGAACTGTTCAAAAAGAATTAAGAGCTGTCAAAACGGTCTGCACTTTCAAACGGGTCAAGCGAAAGAAAAACGCGCAAATTCTTCGAAAGCCCAATTTGCGGTTCTAAACGGCCATTGAGGCAGCTCAAGGAAGGCCCATTCAGGGCATTTAAGAAACACTTAGAAGCAGTTTCCGCCACGCTTCTGAGGTCACTGCAAAGTTACTTCAAATGCACTGATGGTTCCTTCCGCCAAATTAGAGTGAAGTGGTTTTGAAGAGAAGGGAAGAGAGCGAGAGCTTGAGTGTCGGATCGGAAGTCATTTGCGTAGAAGTTTCTGCATTTCTGCGATGATTTCTGAGTACAAGGAACCCCGGCAACCACTTCACTTGAAAAGCCTCGGGAAGTTCTGGAGAGTGTGAAAACGATATCGGAGTGAGTTAAGTTGAGAGACTTTTCAGGAATGTTAGTCATCATTGGAATACAGACATCGGAGGATCGAATATCGTGCTTATGAGTAACTAGCAGGAAGACCGATCTCCACTCGGTAAAAGGGGAAGGGGTGAGCGCGTGCAAGCGATCCGAGAATTTAATTTTTGTTCCTTGCGTGGCAAGCGATCCGAGAATTTCATTCTTATTGTTCGCGTGCAAGAGATCCGAGAATTTAATTTTTATTTCGTGCGTACCACAAGCGATCAAATAATTTAATTTTTATTCTTAGCGTGCAAATGATCCGATAATTTAATTCTTATTGCTCGCGCGCAAGCGAACCAAGAATTGCAATATATTATGCACGTGGAAACGATGACATCGTGAATTTATTTTTATTTATGCACGCTCAAACTGAATTATGATGTGGAATGTGATAATAAAATTACTTTGGACTTGAGAAAAATTGAGATCGGAGTGAAAAAAATAGTTGACAGTTGTTTGTAATTTTGTACCGGCTTTAATATTCTTAATTAAACGTTTGATTTTTTTAATAAGCATTTGTCTCCAAAAAGCTTACCCACAGCTATTTAATGTAATCAAACTGATATACTGATCAACCAAAAAGTCTTCATCTCCAAGTAAATTAGACTGATCACTACACTATACATCCCGACAGGGAGTTGTTTAACGATAAACTTCCTCTGCATGAGACTTTCTATTTTGCTGTTATTCCCAATTATTATATTCCCGTTTGCATCTTATTTTGACTCATCTTCGTATTGAGTGAATCGTGTGTGCACACGATTCACTTATCGTCATCTTTGTTGAGCAAGTCCCTTTTTGTAACATATGTTCATCATCCCTTTAACTTGTTCGTAGGGCCGCGGTGGCCCGGTTGGAAGAGTAACGGACTAGCAACCGAAGGGTTGCGAGTTCGAATCCAGCCAAACACCGTCGTGTACAAAGGGGGCTGGTGCACGTTAAATCTGTCGTGGCCTCAAATGTCCTCACGTTGGCGTGGTGTGGAAGTTTGGAGAGTGGGGTGCCAGCTCAGGTGTTGCCTCGTCATCTGACCGTGGTTCAAAATTACGTGGTGTTGTCCTCGGATCTTTCCCTTTGGGATTGATCCCGGACCGTCACCAATAGCCCGTTGTGTTGCTCTAGTGTGACGTTAATTGAAATAAAAAAAAAAAAAAAAATTAACTTGTTCGCCATATTTTAATCAAATGTAGTTTTCAAACATCATCGCGTGGTAAAAATTCTTTGAAAATTTAATTCTAAACTTGAAAGACTTATTTTATTTAAAACTTTGGTAAAACTTTTCCCTTTCTTAAGTGCTATTGAGTTTTTAAATTTCAAAAATGGTTTTATCTATCATGATTTTATACCATTCAGCATTTTCATTCTTTTTATATTTTTATTTACATCCTCGTACACGATGTTCTTTGGTTGTATCGAGTTTCGAACTCGAAACCCTCCGGTTGTACTCCTCCAACCGGGCTACTGCAGCTCTTTCAATAATTAAATTTAAAAACTTAATTAAAATGCAATTAATTCAAATGCAACTTTTTAATAACAGATCCTTTACTTTAGATGCCCTTCAGACCATACTGAATCGGTTCCAGATGTAAGTTTTCTGTCATTGTCTCGGGGGTTGGGTAGAGCTTTCCTCTACCTTCACCCAACAAGCTTGCAGGGGTTGGATATCTGTGCCTTATTCAGGCAACCATTGAATGAAACCTACACGCCTTTAAGACACGGTTTTTGCACATCCGGAAGCAGTAGGAGTTGACTCACCGTAAAAATGTCAAGTCTTATATTCTTATATTAAATTAAAGATCCAAGGATAACACCACGTAATTTTGAACCATCGTCAGATGACGAGGTCACACCTGAACTACACTTCCGAGGAAACATTGAGGCTAACAAAAAAGTTACTTCGCTTTTTGTTCACGAATGTTTATAATTTTTATAATTTTGATAATTAACTTGATGCCAAGCTTCACGAGATATCCAAGCGTTGCTTTTTCCCCACAACATGCATAATGACTACATAATCTCATCTATTGTTTGAAGCATTCCTAGGAAAAATTAACTTGGTCAGAATCTAAGCTAATTAGGGGTCATACAGGGAAAACTGCAGGTTGGTGAACGGATATATGCATGTGAGGCAAGAGAAACAAAAACCTTTCCCCATTCTTAGATCACTCAATCGTTTTCGCATTCCGAGAGCGATCTTCTAATTGGTTGGAGTTCCGTGCGTTCTGGTCACGATGGAAACGCCCAAAGTAGAGCGGGAAAATAATTAATTCTAACTTCAGAACATGTGAATTTTCGCATGTAGTAGGCAGACCATGTTGGTTATCAATTTCGCAAATATTCCATCCGTTATATATTTCATCTCATCATCGTTAATAAATAGTTTTTTTGAGATGCGAATACTTGAATTCTTAACTGAAAATTATACGACTGCATTGGTCCCAAGTTGGGGCCGTTTCGGGCTTGATATGCATGTGAACCCTTCAGGGTTGGTTGATCTTGGGTTTCTAGCTGCAAGGGCCGTATTTGATAATGCTGAACCAGACGCAAGATAGACAACTAATGGACATACACACTAGGTAGAATGCATGTATTTTAATTAACGTCGCACTGGAGTAACACAACGAGCTATTGACGACGGTCCGGGATCAAACCCGAACGGAAAAATCCGAGGGTAACACCACGTAATTTTGAATCACGGTCAGGTGACGAGGTCCCATCTGAGCTGGCAGCCCACTCTCCAAACTTCCACACCACGCCAACGTGAGGACATTTGAGGCCACGACGGATTTAATGTACACCAGTCCCCTTTGTACAGATGGTCTTTGGTTGGATTAGAACTCGCAACCCTCCGGCTACTGGTATGTTACTCTTCCAACCGGGCTACCGTGTCCCACCACACATTACGAAAGTACCAAAAGGTACCAAGAAATACACAGAGGGAGGAATCGAGCCTGTACCGCCAACAACTCGCGGGCTTTAGCGCAGTGGGCGTACGCACTGAGCCCCGACTGCACCGAACCTCTCAGGGAGAGTTAGATGCAATTCAATCAGTCTAACTTAAATGCAGTCTTGTCAAACGCATTTTTGAAAATAAAGGAACCGCTAGGATTTCCGTTTGGGTATTTTTTTTAATGGCCGACCTCTGTCTTCGGCTTTTGGCATTTACTGACGACTATCTGTGAGAGAGTACCAAATGGGTAAGCCACCATAGCTTGACAGGGATAATCGCTAACATTCATACGCTTACATACCGATTCGAACTGGGACCTACTGCGTATCAGACAAACGCTATGGCTGCTGTACTAGATAGATTATAGAAGTCGTGTTTGGATATGGATCTAATGGATCAAAATGTTTCGAAAAGGCTACTTTATCCATCAACCTTATAGGGAAATGGACGGAGCATGTGCCCCCAGTTTCATGTTGTTTCTTCCAGTTGCTTGGTTTCAAGATCTGTCAAGCGGTTGTGCCTGAATCCTAAATTATTGATTGGTTAAAGTGATTATCCACCGTGATCAAAAACATTTGTCTGCGATTCGACAGCCAATCGGCTAAGTCGATTCCTATGTCTGTGATTTACCTTCAGAGATCTTACGACAGTGACTCCGCCAGCAAGTTACGTCTATTTCATCGTCGTCCAACGCTCCAAGTGGGCCAGCGGCCTTGACCGTTTCACCGACGGGTAACCCGAACATCAACTTGTAGAGGACTTTCCATGCATCGACCTTCTAATGAAATAGACGGATCATGTGGTCTGAGTCGCAGTCGTAAGATCTCTGTAGGGTAAATCACAAATCGTCTTAGCCGATTGGCCGTGGAAGCGCAGACTAGTGTTTTTGATCACGGTGGATAACCACTTTAGCCAATCAATAATTTAGGATCCATGCTTTTACCCAAAATCACGTGACACATCTTCAAACCGAGCAACTGAAAGAAATAACACGAAGCTGCGGGCACACGCTCCGTCTATTTCATTTTAAGGTCGATGTTTTCATGCTCAAAATATTTTAATTCGGGAACCAACTTCCAATAACTGTCAACTAGCCTCTCTCCTTCAAGTGTTGATAGAAATCAATAAACATTTGGAATAAGTAGGGTATTGGGTATTGGGTATTGGGTATTTCAATTAACGTCACACTGGAGCAACACAATGGGCTATTGGTGACGGTCCGGGATCAATCCCAAAGGGAAAGATCCGAGGACAACACCACGTAATTTTGAACCACGGTCAGATGACGAGGCAACACCTGAGCTGGCACCCCACTCTCCAAACTTCCACACCACGCCAACGTGAGGACATTTGAGGCCACGACAGATTTAACGTGCACCAGCCCCCTTTGTACACGACGGTGTTTGGCTGGATTCGAACTCGCAACCCTTCGGTTGCTAGTTCGTTACTCTTCCAACCGGGCCACCGCGGCCCCTAGGAATAAGTAGAGCAAGTCAAAGCCGATTCTGCAAAGGAAGAGTACTAAGTGCAGATATCGACTAAATTAAAATTAATCTTAAGAGCGATTGTTGCAAAGAACATCGTTGAAAACATAAAAACAAATGTCTCTAAAACTATCAATAAACAAAATTTTTACGAGATCTGTAGTTTTTGAATGAGTACGTCACATTATACTTTAATGTACCAATAATTCAATAATTACTTTTTTCTATTCCTAACAAAAAAGTGAAAGATAATTTGTCACACATGCATTTTCATTAGGTAAATTCCTTTGATATGTTATCACCACCTTCGTTGAATCGTTGGGACCGTCGTGCCTTCATGGGTATACCTACTGCGCTAGCAACCTGCGAGGTGTAGGTGGCGTAGATTCAATTGCTTCTTGGATGTATTTCTCCCTTCTGTGTCAGTAAAACTTTTGTTGTATGTGTATATCCATGAACTTGATGCTTTCTATTCTGTGTATGGTGCAACTTGGTCAACTTGGCAGCTTCATGTTATTTCTTCCAGTTGCTTGGTTTGAAGATGTGTCACGGGATTTTGGGTAAAAGGCATGAATCCTAAGTTATTGATTGGCTAAAGCGATTATCCACCGTGATCAAAAACACTAGTCTGCGCTTCCACAGCCAATCGGCTTAGACGATTTGTGATTTACCCTTCAGAGATCTTACGACAGCAAATCAACCCACATGATCCGTCTATTTCATTAGAAGGTCGATGAAAAAAGCACAGCTGCATCGTCTGTTGATATTCAAATACAAATGTGAAATAAATTAATAAGGCGTTAGGTTTTTATACCTCGCGTTTGGCAACACCTTCGGAGAGTTCAAATGAATTTGGGAAAAGAAAAAGAATTTCTCTATATAATACACTGCTGGCCACCGTAAATGCAACACCCTGAAGGAAGCATGCAAATAATATGAAATTTACAACATGCATTAGCGGAGGTGAGATATGCAAATGATTAGAATTTCAGCGCAGACGCACATCACGCGCGCCTGTGGCGCCACTTCAAAGCGCTATTTAAGGCTTGGAGATTTCGTCGATTTCAAGTACGGCAATTGTGTTTTTCTTGTGGTTTTTTCAGAAAAACGATCAATTATGCCTCGTAGAAAACAGCGTTTGATCAAGTATCCGAGTTCGACAGAGGAAGGATAGTGGCCTACCGAGATTGTGGATTATCTTTCAGGGAAATCGGTAGTCGTGTTGGACGAAACCAAACAACTGTAATGCGGATATGTGATCGTTGGATGCAGGAGGGTACGACGGACCGACGTGTTCGATCGCATCCACCTCAGTGCACCACTTCACGTGATGACAGGCATATTGTGCGTATGGCAGTGACGGATCGCTCAGCCACATCACGAACCATAGCACAGCACATTCAGTCTGTACCGTATCATCCAGTGTTTGCGCGTACCATTCGACGCCGTTTACAGCAGAGTGGTCTGTCCGCAAGACGTCCATTGCTTCCTCTATCCTTGACGCAGAACCACAGACGTTTCCGCCGCCAATGGTGTGATGAAAGAAGGATGTGAACGGCAGAATGGAATGAAATTGTCTTAACTGACGAGTCACGCTTCTGTCTGCAACACCACGATGGTCGGATTCGAGTCTGGAGACACCGTGGAGAGAGGATGCTGAACAGCTGCGTTATGCACCGCCACACTGGTCCTGCACCGGGTATTATGGTATGGGGCGGTATTGGATATCACTCTCGCACTCCTCTAGTACGCATTGCCGGTACTTTAAACAGCCAGCGCTACATCTCCGAGGTGTTGGAGCCAGTTGTCCTTCCTTACCTTCAGGGCTTGCCCACAGCCATATTTCAACAGGATAATGCGCGACCACACGTGGCACGCATTGTCCAAGTGTTCTTCGTCAATCGCCAGATTGAATTGCTTCCCTGGCCAGCTCGCTCTCCGGATCTTTCGCCGATAGAAAACATGTGGTCCATGGTTGCTCAACGATTGACCCAGAATACATCCCCAGCTGCCACACCAGATCAACTTTGGCAACGTGTGGAAGCTGCTTGGTCTGCTGTACCCCAAGAACACATCCAAAGTGTCTTTGAATCAATGCCGAGGCGTGTGGCAGCGGTGATCTCCAACAATGGCGGCTACTCTGGCTACTGATTTTGGCAGGAACCACACTTCACAGAAGTCTATAAATTTAATCATTTGATACTTGGTCAACATGTTATCTACAAAATAAATTTTGTTGTGATATCTCTTGTCTTTCTTGGTGTTGCAATTTGGGTGGCCAGCAGTGTACAATAAAAAAATCCAACACTACTGATTTTGCTTTGAAAATCTGTTGAGGTAGTTGTTATTGCCTTTATCATCTCGAATATTTTGTGAACTTAAAATTCATACGAAGTATTTTATCAACAATTTTACAAAATAAAGGAACAGAAAAAAATGGTATTTTGCAAATTTAGGCAGTTTTGCTAATCTTTTGTTCACTTGAACGAAGAATATTTTTCAGGAACTATGAAAATTCGTCTAAAAGCTTAGAAACGAGGTATCGTCTTTTTCTGTTGTCCATAGGAATTCATTAAATTTCTAAGAAAATGCATTTTTAAGCTAATAAATTTTCAATCTGAAAATGTTAGTCTATGAAAGAGCAATCCGTTTTTTAAATTTGAAAGGACTCTTTAAAATGTAGCTTTCAATTATTTCACATTGTCCTATCCTATAAGAAATATCTGAGTGCAAACGTGAATGGAAGTGATAATAATCTTAAAAATCGCTTAACTTTTTACAAGGCGAAGTTCATTTTCTGTTTTTCTTACCCTATTGTTACTAGGTTGCTTACTTTCTAATTGAAAAGTGTCAAGTTAATGTTTTAGTTTAAAAGAAAATAATTTATTGTTTTATTTTTAATTTTACTAAATAAAAAACTAAACACCTGTCGAATGCTTCGTATTCTATAGTTTTCTATCCGATTGCTTACTATTTACTTACGGAAAGGATTGCTAAACATATTTTCTGTAACCTTTTGTGTTTTAGCGTTTTTTTTAAAGATTGCTCATCTGCAATCCTTACTTTGATAAACCAACTAATTGTATCTATTGAATTATATATTTTATTTGTCTGTGAACAGAAAGAAAATAGCCCTATAGGTTTACAGAAATCTTTCACAGAAGTAAATTACATTTTAACGGGAAAGCGTGTACTCTTTAGTACAGTAATTTGTCTTTCTAGGGAAATAAATTTTGAATCATCTCTGGATGAAACATACTAAACACTGGCAAACGTGTTATGCAGAGGTTTTGTCTGTAAAGCAAAATGTAGCTGGCGTTGTTGTTTTAAGGTCGAACGTGTTTCCTTGTCGTATTCCGGAAGCGACGTCACTTGACCACATCTTAAGTATTGAGTAATCCACAGAACAAGAGGTAGGAAGGTAGTTAATTGAGATCCCACTGGAGAAACACGAAGGGCTATTGGGAACGTTCCGGGATCGATCTCCAAGGGTGATGATCCAAGGACAACCCAACGTAATTTTGAACCACGGTTAGATGACGAGGTAAACACCTGAGCTGGCACCCCACTCTCCAAACTTCCACACCACCCAACGTGAGGACATTTGAGGCCACGACAGATTTAAAGTGCAAAAGCCTCCATGTACACGACGGTCTTTGGTTGGACTGAGTTTCGAACTCGCAACCCTCTGGTTGCTAATCTACTACTTTTCCAACCGGGCTACCGCGGTCCATCCACAGAGCAAGATAATAAGAAAGTAAAATTTTGGTCTTCCGGAGGTTTGTTTACACGGAAAATCCATCTCATATCTATTCGAAACTCAACAGAGGAAAAGTATAACAGAAATTACAGTTAGCCACTCCTTGTTTAATAAAGGATAAAAACCTTAACTAAACGTGGTAACTATTGTAAAAGCTTCAAAAATGACGTATAAAGAAGATATAAACAAGATAACAAAACTGGCATCCTAAGCCTTTTCGGCTCTCCAACCGATATCTGAGATTTACTCTAGAGTGAAACAACATTAGAGAACCTTATCAATTTCTACTTCTAACACACTAACGAATTATTTATTTTCATGCAGCAAGAAATGACAATAGAGGAGCAAACGAAAAACAAAAGTTTGTAGGAAGAAATTTACAGTTTGTGTATAGTCAATTGTGTTCTTAATTATTCTTCGCAGTTTTTTCTTTTCAGTTTCTCAAAGTACAAGTAATGGACACACATGAAATCATTCATTTATTTATTTTTATACTGTCGTACAGAAAAAAAATCATTTACATGACAGTGGAAAATACACAAAAAATAATGGAAAACAAAGAACACAAAAAAGCACAGCACGCTTAAAAAGATGCTAAGAAAAATACATACAATCAATTAAGTTTAAGAAATAAGATTTTAGTTTTTAAAAGTCAGTGATAAAATTTCGTAACTGTCGAAGATAATACCCACACTTGGTAGTAAACAATTTGTGATCTTCATAAATAAGAAAATATATTGCTTTTTCAAATATCTCTTGAAACAATAAGTTGCTTTCGAAAATCTTTTTTATGTATATTATATGAAGGCACATGCATATTTATTTCATTAACCCTCTGGGCTTCAAGAGATTTTCGAGTAGTGTGGAGATTTTCGAGTAGTGCTTTTACCCAAGAATACATATTAATCCAATTGATTAGTTGAAATAATCTTAGGAGAGAAAGTGGTCAAGAATGTCAAAACTGGTTAGACGTCATGCAGGGAACAGAAGGATATATACATGTGATATATCCATTGATATATACCCCCGGCAGGTTAACCCTCTTGGTGGTTGTCTCAACGAATCGTCTTTGGAGAGGGGGTACCAGCTCAGGTGTTGGCTTCGGTCATCTAGACCATGCTTCAAAATTAAGAGGCGTTGTCCTTGGTTCTTTTCCTTCGAGATTGATCCCGGACCGTCGCCAACAGCCCGTTGTGTTGCTCCAGTGCGATGTTACCTACCTACCTCCATGAGGTGCTTCAGGCATATTCAAAACCTCTGTATCTATGGTAGTGGTCCCGTACAACTATTACCACTTGTCTCATCACACCTCACCATCACATCAGAGAACTAGCCACTATGACGCATGGCTTAACCCTCCTGGTGGTTGTCTGGACGAAGTATCCCGTCATTAGCAAAACTGACCAGATCTTGATGAACTAGATATCTCGTCATTAGAAGAAAATTGGCCAGATCTTGGTCTCGTCATCATAAAAAATCGACCATATCTTTATGACGAGATATCTCGTCATTAACAAAATTGGTAAGATATTAATGGACGATAAATCTCGTCAAAACCATTTGGAGGATTAAAAATTTTGTCCAATTGATATGGATATAAAATAAATTATAGAAGAATTTTAATACAAAGAAATATCTGTTTTCCAAAGAGAGCATTTTAAAACTTGATTATTCTAAATTTAATCTTTCTTCAACTTGTTGCTATTAATAGAAAAAAAACAAGTCTCCTCTCATTTTTTGAAAACCTTCACTCAGGTATTTAATAAATAAATATGCTCACATCTATTAGCTCATGGACTCCTCTTCTAAAATAAACACCTCCAACAATTTTCTATACTCCGACGGAGGAAAAAACTTTTTTCGACATTTCAAAAAGAGATTAATCATCCTTAAAACACTACCTTTTTTCCCCTCTCACTGGAAAGAAAAACATCCAAAAATAAAACAATATATCAATCACTAAAAAACACCCATTGTGATGAACGACCGAGGATCTATTAACGATTAAGTGATGAAAAAAAAAAGGATCGAAGCCCTAATCGAATTTAAAAGGTGATTAAGGATAATTGGAAAAGAAAAAAGAAAGGAAAATAGGAGTCAGAGATAGATATATACGCTTTTCTTTCCACAAATGAGCCTAAATCGAGGTTGAAAATCAATAAAATCATTCTCCCATTTAAGTTCACAAAAATGATCTCTTCATTGAAAGGCTACACAAAAACGAGACTCAATGTGAAAAAGTCTCATTAAGAACCTAAACACTTGCTAATTTTTCCGCCGTGAATTTCCCCCGTCTCCCCACCCCGTCGTCTCCATTTCCGAGGTGGACTCGCACCTAATTACGAGCCGACAACTCAACTTTACTCAAGCGAGTAACAAGAGTGGCAGCAGGGGAAGTTGTTTCTCCTCGTCTCTGGTCTCCGGGACTATATATAGCGAGTAGGAAAGGGCAGGAGGAAAAAGTCACGGCATTGCGACTGAAAGTAAAGAAAGGGCGAGAAAATTTAATAAGTGAACTCTCTTTTCGTCGGGTTCTAGGTTTTTCTTAAGGGATAGGTACTGAAGGCGATAAACAGCCCTCGCTTTGAGATCTGTTTCGTCCTTTTTTGTTGCTGTTGGATGTGTTGCGAGTCCTGAATGTTTCTCTTCAGGTTGCTGTGGAAATAATTAAAAACTTTCAGGATTGAAGTTGTTCACGGTAATTGGTCGCTAGGACACGATAATTTTCCGGCTTCATTTTCCTTTATGAAGGTAGAATGAATTAAAAGAATCCCTTTTGATTTATCATCACTGGTAAAATGTTTTGATGATTTCAGAATCAAAAATGCCAAACTTTTTATCGCATAAATGGAATAAGTGGTAGCAAAATAATATTTTTGCGATCAGATACATAGCATAACAATTTTTATAGACAGCTTCCCTGCCTGAGTACATTTTTATAATATATGTCTATTCTGTATAGTATATAGGATAGACATAATATATAATTTCCTTCTCAAAACATTGAACAGGAAAAGTCGAGGTATTACAACTGAAAGTAATGAAAGGACGAGAATATTTAATAAGTCAGCTCTCTTTTCGTCAGGTTCTAGGTTTTTCTTATAGGATCAGCACTAAAGGTTATAAACAGCGCTCACTTTGAGATCTGTTTCGTCCTTTTTGTTGTTGGGTGTGTTGCGAATTCTGAACGTTTCTCTTTATGTTACCGTGGAAATAATGAAAAACTTTCGGAACATTAAAGTTTAGTTTTGTTCGGAGAGCCACGATAATTTTCTCTTTTCAGAACGTATAATTTAAAGAATCCCTTTTGCTTTAACCTCTCTGGTGAATTTTTTTCAGGATTTCAATATCAAAATGTCTAATTTTTCATAGCAAAAACGAAATGTTTGTTACTAAATAAAGAATATTATGTCATTGCAAAATAATATTTTTTTTTACCATTAGATACATAACAGTACACTTTTTACAGGCTGCTTTGAACTTTCCCCACAAATGGTAAAGTTATTCATTATAAATTAATTGAAATTGGGTATCAAATGCGAGCAACGACACTGCCATTAATAGATGCAGCTCAAACGCAGATGCTATGTGCGGGTCTTATAATATATAGAAAACAACTACAACAGGCAAAAACATCTTTCGACATCATTTTTTAATTAAATCAGAAACATGAGTACCAGCGCAGTTTCCAATCTGCAGTCGGGAGTTAAGTTGCATAACCGCTGCCATTGTACCAAAGCCATTTTCTCGGATTTCAAATCTAATCTCCAGCCGGCGATCTGGTCATCGCTGTCGCAACAGAGAATACCATGGATTGGTAATTACAGTTATGGGCTTAACGAGCTGGTAAATGTTTCCCTTAGTTGGTCACGTGTGGTGGGAGGCCAATTGTTTACAGCCGTGGGATATTTACGATGGACGAAACCCAATCGTATTCCGGGATTCCAAACGACCGGATCTGATCATCGGCGATTATGTGAACCCAGCAGCCAGAAAATGGTTACGGCATGCAGGGAGGATTTGTGTGACTTCATATAATGTAGCTTTCATATCTGGTTGGTTGGGTTTCGTGGCGCGAGGTCCATACTTGGCCAATCTGCGCCAAACACAAGGCAGCTAAAGTCAAGTGAATGGACATATGCACACCACCACAAGGTTAGTTGATCAGATTTTTATGGCGAAAAGTCCATATTTGTCCAAATTGTGCCAAACGCGATAGATAACGTCAAGAAAATGGACATAGTGTTGAAGCAATATAATTTCGTTTGGTCAAGTTCATCAATCTGTTGATTTAAAATGTAAAATGAGCTGCATGGTCGCAAAGAACTGAAAATAGTTAAGTATTTCAAACCGCTACGGTTTTGAGTTTTATAAGAATCATCGTTTTTTATTCAGTTACTCTTTGAATAAATATTTCATATGCCAAACACAAGAGACAAATAACATCAAGTAAATGGACACACCACCACACGGTTGTTTGATTGATTAGATTTAAATGGCGCAAGGGCCATATTTGACCAAGCTGTGCAAAACACAAGACAAATCAAACATACACACAAAGAAATCCTTACACAGAAGAGAGAAATTACTTAAATTACTTATATCGTTTATAAACGGATTTAATAAGACATGAAAGTGAGTAACGCCACTCACATCAATTGATATAAATAGAAATTTTAGCGCAGATTCCATGCGCGGGTCTTCTAGTTAATTATATTATGAGAAAATAGCAAATTGTATGTCATGGAAAACAGACTTTTCGTAATGATGCCTTTACAAATTTTGTCACTATAATAACGTAATTATTGCAAGGGAGTTTATAACTTGTCATTGTTTCAACAACTCCGAACTTGTATAATTAGAATTTTCTATATTTTTTGTATTTATTCCTTGAAAACTAAGACACATTTTTTACACAAAAAACAGCATATCTATTCGAACTTTGAATTGCTGCGACATCTTTTCTTGACGTTAAACAACGACTTTTGGCTAATTCAAAATGCTCAACGAAAAGAATAAAAAAAAAATTCTACTGTCGTAATCCCTATTTGCATAATTAGTTCCAGAATCAGATTTTTTTTTCGCTCCCGACATTACTTATTTATTTTTTAGCAAACATATTCTCCTTTCCTTTTTTTTTAACACGTCTTGAGAATAATTTAAATCCAAAAAATAAACGATGGGAAATTTCTGAATAAGCGATAAACCTGAACAGTCCTGAAATCTAATAAAATGAACTTCTCGTATCGACAGGGTTGTTTAATTTAATTAAACTCAATTCAACTCCAAGATGAGTTACGAGGTGGGAGCATTTTACGTGACAAATTAATTGCTCATGCGATGAAAACATCACGAAAAAAATGGTTTTTTTCTTAATTTACTTCGACTTAAGCTTGTTTCGAAACTTTCGTGTTATTACGAGATATTAGCATATCTTTCATTTTGTTTTTGTTGGATGTTAATTAAATGCTCCGTAATTTGAATAAAAGTTAATTCAGTGTTAAAGAACAGATTCGGTCGAAATTTCATAGCGTGTGCTCTTTCTTGTAAGAGGTATTGAAAGAGGCAATTTTGGAGTCAATCAGAAATATGCGTTGAGGTAGCGAAGAAAAAATTAAGCTGACGGTCCAGCTGAGAAAACGAATTGTAAAATGTGTGACTTCTAGAATTCTAGTGGGGCCGCGGTAGCTTGCTTGTTAGAGTCATGGATTAGCAACCTGAGGTTTGCGAGTTCGAAACTCGATCCAACCAAAGATCGTCTACTTGGGGGCTGGTGTTCATTAAATCTGTCGTGGCCTCAAATGTCCTCACTTTGGCGTGGAGTGGGAGTTTGGAGAGTGGGGTGCCATCTATGGTGTTAACTTGCCATCTGATAGTGGTTTAGAATTACGAGGTGTTTTAGTATTTTTTCCTTCGGGATTGGTCCCGGACCTTCGCCAATGGCCTGTTGTTTTGCTCCAGTATGTTAATCAACTACCCACCACCACGTGTCAGATCTTCAAACCGGGTGATGGGAAGAAATAGCGTGAATCTGCGCACACGTACTCCCTCTATTTCATTAGAAGGTTGGTGATTCTCGTCAAACCAGGCGAATGATGCACTTTTAATTGTATGCGATCCTGGAGTTAATTATGACCATGTCATAGAACGTGTTCATCTACGTTTAACTAACAGACTAGCGCATAGCATCTGCGCTAAAATTCCTTAATTGTTTATATTTTTTGGTGGGCACCGTCGTTTTACTTACGTTTGATCTTTATTTAAACCCATTCATAATTAATATAATAATATATTGATGCATTTCATACCTCTAAATGAAACCAAATTAACCGAAAGTGTGAAGCAGCATTCGGGGTACTTACAGGTGTTGAAACTTATTTCTTAATAAAGTGCACTTCTGAGTAATGTCAATATAGTAAGCTTATGAGCGTCCATTTTATTTAAATCCTATTTAGGTGTATGGTGTGGGAGCCCGGTTGGAAGAGTAGCATATTAGCAACTGGAAGTTTGCGAGTTAGAAACTCGATCCAACCAAAGACCGTCGTGCTCTCGGAGCTGGTGAGCATTAAATCTGTCGTGGCCTCAAATTTCTACACGTTGACGTGGTGTGGAAGTTTGGAGAGTGGGGTGCCAGCTCAGGTATTGACCTAGTCATCTGACCGTGGTTCAAAATTACGTGTTGTTACGTACGTTACGTTACCTCGGATCATTTGGGGATTGATCCAGGAACGTCGCCAATAGCCCAAAGTGTTTCTCCCGTGGGTTCTTAATTAACTACCTACCTACCTCTCGTCCTGTGGATTACTCATTACTTTAAAAAGTGGTCAAGTGACGTCGCTTAAAGAATACGATAAAGAAACACGTTCTACCTCAAAACACCATAGAAGTTGGGAGCTTTCGACCTCATCAGCTGACAATGTTTCAAAATGATGAGTTGTCCTTGGATCTTTCTCTTCGGAGTTGTTTCCTAATCGTCGCCAATAGCCCAATGTGTTGCACCAGTGTGACGCAAATTCAACTACCCACACCTATTTAGGTGTTAAAGAAGATTATTTCTGATACCTAAACCGCTTTTAGCGTTCTTTCGCACTTCCTTTTCTGCTTTGATTTCTATATATTCCAAAATTTCCATTACCTGATGTAATCAGACTGATGAAGAATTTCATTCAAGTGGTGCGCTCTTCAGGGTAGGTTTAGCAATATCATGGAGCTCTACAGCTCAAATTGAGCATTTTTAATCTAAGCGGCAAAATTAGCAAATGAATCCCGTAGTGGTTTATTTCAAATCCTTTGTCTGTTTGTCCATTCCTTAATATATATAATATTTCTCTTTCCAGATGGCTTTGTGGGTGACATCGCGCTGAGTCGATTAGAGAACGAGGAGTATGAAAAAGAGTTGGAGGCCGAAGAACTGGAGAAAGAAGCTCAACTGGCCAAGAGCCTGGAAGCCAAAGAGAAAAATGCCACCGAAAGTTCAACCAAAAGAAGGCACTGGACTGCCAAGAAACTGTCCAAACAAAAACTCAGGTGGGAAAGCTTATTTTGGATTTCTAGAGAATATTAAACCACAATGTGGTATAACCGCAGCTATAAAGCCCTTACTTTTATGCTGTCGTATCTCGGTGGTAACTGGTTTTCGTCATTGAATTACTATTTCGAACCATTTTTATAAGATGTAAATATCGCGAATGCGCAAACATTAATGAAATAGTCACTGAATATGTCAAGAAATAAATTCAATTAAAAAAGGAAAACAAGGGCAATATTCGAATCTGCTGAAATTGGGCTCTAGATAAAAAACAAACACAATAATGTTATTAAGATAAATAAGCTTTCGCTCTTACTAAACCATGTTTTTTTAATGTTTTTAAAAAGGAAGCTCTGTCCTCCAAAAGCCTTCTAGATTATTGTCCTTCCATTGGGCTAAATTATTTACCACTAAGAGTTTCAAACTAAAGGCAAAACCTAGATTTTACCAAGTCACAGAGCCCTCAGGGGCACATCTTTGGTTGAGTACGAGCTTCAAGAACCCGATGTACTCTGGTGACCTTTTCTTTTCCCATGGGGTACACTGTCTTTAGTAACCACGGGTAACGCGCTCCTGGGATACTCAAACGGTCTTTCTTTGCTTTCATCCCGTTACTCTATTCTCCAATCCCTCTTTTTCCCATTCACATTTCTTGCTTGACTGTCTTGTGTTTGGCGCAGCTTGACCAAATATGGCCCTTGCGCAATAAAACCTAAAAACAAATCGAGACACATATGGTAAGAGATGCAGGCCACCCCTTGACAAGAAGAATCTCGTCCTGGACTCCCAAAGACCTACGACTTGTTCATTTCAGACTTTTAACGTGTCATGACTTTTGGATTGGATTGACCGACTCTTTCTTCTGTTTGTGATGCGACTCCATACAAGTTGTTTTCAACGATGACGTTGGAAAGCTCAAACTAATGGACCTGTGCAAACGTACTGGAGAGTCCATGATTAAATGCCATCATAGCCAAACGCTCGGTATTTGCCAATATGTTTTTTAAATGAAAACACCACTCATCTACTACAGCTGAGAAACCGAGAACATCTTCAAAAAAATATAATTGGAAAATGCTAGTTTCGTCTTTGTCATATGCATTACTAATAACTTCATAGTTTTAAATGCTCCCGATCAGCAACAATATAGATGGAAAAGACGCTTTTGCCTTGTTTACTTAACTGGATATATTTGCATTTGTACGAGGGTAAGTCAAAATTTAACCGCTCTTTCGTTTTTCACATCTTAAGATTTATCATAGTGCCTTCTGAGTATACATGCTTAGAGTTGATACTATTGTGGTCACGTTACCGAAGTTTGACCTTGATAGCGTCATTTTTCTTGCTTCTGCTTCAGTATAAACATGACCGCTCCGCTAGCAGTGTTAACCAAGAAGGATAAGAGCAGCGATCCCATTTCTCTGGTCGAAAAGTGTACCAGGGGCTGAAATTCATCGGAGGCTTACAACATAAAACGGGGACACTCTACCATATAGAAGTGTGCGAGGGAATCAAGAAGTTTAAAAGAGAAGCGTGATTCACGAAAAAGGAACGGACGCCCGTCAACTTCCATCACTGACGAAGATCTACCAAGCTCGAGAAATGGTACTGGCAAACCGGCGAGTTACCATCGATAATGTAGTGTGTTCTCTGTACATTAAACAGACAAAGTGGGGGAAGCGGCGCATAAATGGTTGGGCGAGCAACCGAAAACCTTTTTCTTGGAGGGAATACACAAGCTTGTGGACCGCTGGACCAAGTGCATCGAAAAGGAAGGAAACTATGTAGAAAAATGACGAACTTGTTCAATCCCTACATTTGTGTATATAAATTGAGAAATAAATTGAGGATAATTTTTGTTTTCAGTTACATTTTGCAAGCTATAAACTTTTAGTTTTAGCTAAAAAGTCTGTAGTCTGCACCCAGTAGCGTAGCCAAAAGGGCTCTAAGTGTACAAGCCTCCCATAGAAAGTGTTGGTTTGTAATTTTTGAAACATATCTACGATTAAAAGACTAAATAATAATTATTGTATTCCCAAACTTATTATTTTATTAATGTTTATTAAATAATGTAGTGGGCTAACTTAATATTCATTGCGAAGTATAAAATAGATATGGACATTTTTCTACGATCACTCAATCATCTTGCCTAGCTATGTATCGCATCAATCCAACAACAAACTCCAAACTGACAAAAATAAACTTCCAAAAATTTTTAAATACTTGCTATTTAATCTAATTTATTTTGCAAATATTTGCGGAACAACCATTACACAATCAGCTATGTACTTAAAGCAAAAGTAATGTGTAACTTTCAGTGCCCTTACAGTGATCATTTTAAAGTTGATAATCCACAGAGAACATACGAATATCTTTTTAAAATTATGATAAGATATCACCCATGCATAAAATTTCCATTTTTAACTTTGGAACTGCTCTGAAATAAATCCTGGCTCGTTGCGGAATTTAATACTATCCCCCACTCCTTTCCTTTCTTGAATAATGCACATCACATTGTTTTTGTCTTCGTACAGCATAGTTTGGTGAAACATTGCTAAAAACGCAAGAGCTAACAGTAAAGAGAAAAACTTTACTCGCCTTTTCTTTCAATTCAAAATCTCCATCAGGTAATTGAAAGTAAATTACATTCGAGTAAAAAAGATTTAATACTCACAAAAAAAGAAACGGAATAACACATAATCCTCACTTCATCTTTTTCTTGAATAAATGAATAGGAAACTAACCTCTTAAAATAATTCTTGAAACAAACGGGCCCAAAATCTTGTAATTATGAGTTATTCAGCATAATTGGGGCGCTTAGAAAACTAATCTGATTAAATTCATCTTACTCCATCTAAAATACGTAATATAAATATTTTTTCAAATAAATATTCATAGCCGAAAAATAAATCTTTGTACACTTTTTATTCACTTTCAGTTAAAAAATATATTCATACACTTTCAGTTCAATTAAAATATCCGAATAGTTGAAAATAAGTTACATTCAAGTGTAAAAAAAACGAAATAACCCCCAAATCCTCCCTTCTTATTCTCGAAATTCCGAGCTGCCTTCGGATCTTTCCTTTTGGGGCTGATCCAGGAACGTCACCGATAGCTCCTTGTGTTACTCCAGTGCGACGTTAGTTCAGCTACCTACTATCTCAAATGTATTACTATAATTTCAAATATTCATACTCGAAGAAAATGCATACACTTTTAGTCAGTCTTCGGTTGAATAGCTGGTTTGGGTTCTTTTGGCACAAAAGCTTTCCAAGCTGCGCCAAAGAACGGCAAATAAATAAACATACACAAGTTTTATTGACACAGACGAGATAAATACATCTAAAGTAACTCGAGGGGCCGTCGTGGCTCAGTGGGTATGCCCATTGCGCTAGCAACCTTCGAGTTGTAGGCGGCGCAGGTTCGATTCCTGCCAGGTGCATTCCTCCCTGGGTGTATTTCTCTCCTCTGTGTCAGTAAAGCTTTCACTGTGTGTGTGTGTGTCAATTACTCGTTATTGTATTGTGTCGTTTATTGGATATTGTAATTAGGAAGAATGGAGACAAAAGCCTGATTCTGCAGCTATAAGTCTCAAGGAAATCGACAAACCAAACCAAACCAAAAAGTGACTCGAACTTACGCCGCCTGCAACTCGCAGGTGGCAAACGCAGTGGGTAAAACCGCTGAGCTACGACGACCCCTAAAAACTTTGGATAGTTGAAAATAAGTTAGATTCGAGTAAGAAAGTAGGAAAGTTGTGCCGAGAACACAAATCATAGTTTTGACGTGAATACTCGGGCCTGATATTGGATTGGGGAATGAATGAAGCAGACACAGGTAGTTTGAACGTTTGTTTATTGTGAATATTTAGCTATTAATTTGCAGTTTGAAGGATTAAAGTGATTTGACATTAATTGTTGTTGTTCAATATTAATTGTAGCATAGTTCGGTAGCTTTCGAATAACTCAGTCCTCACTCCATGTAATTCGAAGTTACACTGGCCGAAAGCTCGCTCAACACAGTAGAATTTCGATGTATACGAACCCCCACCCTGAGTTCAGTGTAACCACGCACTCTGTCCGAATGTCACATCAGGAAGGCCATTTTCTACATGACGCTACACATATCTTCTGCATGTTTCTTCTAGTCATAAGACAAAACAGTTGTAACTAGACTTTTCATGCATGTCCCCCAGTACTGTTGATTTTAAAGACGTATTCCCGTAAAAAAAACACAGAATAGCCCATTTTATCGAACAGATTAATAGTTTGTTGGTTGATTTAGGGGTTTTATGGCGCAAAGGTCATATTTGGCCATGCAGTGCCAGACATACAATATCAAGTAGCAAACACACACAACGAAAGTTTTACTGACACAGAAGAGAGAAATACACCCAGGGAGGAATGCACCTGAAAGGAATCAAACCTCCTCCGCCTACAACTTTCAAATTGCTAGCATACCAGTTGAACCACGACAGCCCCACAAATGAATAAAGAACGAACCAATACCAAGTTAAAATAATCCTCAAAGGAGCAAATTTATTTGCTCAGTCTTGCAATTATAAATTGCACAGCACCAATTGCCTATTAGAAAACCTTTCTGATGAACTATTCCAAACTCCAAGTCCGTGCAGAAGACAAGAAACTTTCCAAACCAAACACGCAGTTTGGTTCGGAACGGCCTGTCTGCATCGGTTTGCATTTTCCCCTTTTCCGGGTCCGCTAATGGCCAACAATTACTGTCAACCGGAATCTGGAAAAAGACGGTAATTTGTTTCGCCAACTGAATTTTACCCCTTTTTTTCCTGCCTACCCGGGGTAAACTGATTGTTCTTTCTCCCGGAGTAAACTGAACAGGCAGTAGTTACAGATAAACCCAGATGTAACCAGGACGTGCTGAAGCGGGTTTTTTGTGTTTATTTCGCCAGGCTCTCTTTTCGGGAGGCATTAGCTTCTAATAAAGCAGCGCCAGACGTTGCGAAATCGGTGACAATCTAATTATTGTGAAACGTGAGTTGAATTGAATGGCTCTCGAAGTCTATAGATTAAAGAAAGGTTGTTTTATCGCAGATGCCGTCCTGAATCCAATATTAGCTTTTAACTGAGCGATAGGAGGGACTAGAACTATAAATATAAATAGAACACCCCTTCTGGAAATCGCCAATTTACAAAAGTTTGGTCGTGAAAGCTTTGTATTTTCGTTTAGATTGTTTAACATCCCAGTAGCAGTCTCAATCTTTCAAAATTACTATCCAGGATGTTTTACAGAAACTTTTAACAGATGTAGGATGTAAATAAACCGCATTCCCATGGTATACCTGCCAGCTTTTCCAGAAGCCTTCGGGAAAAATACTCGGTTTTCCAGTCTTCCGGATGGTAAAAATATTTTCCGGATTTTTTCAGGGAGATTTTTAAATCACGCCAATTTCAAGGTTTCTGAGCCAACCATGAAAAAACCCATCGGTATCAGTCGTTGCTAGATTCTCATGAAAACCTTCTTTGTGGCATTAATTTTCATGAAAACCTACAAATATTCTCAAAAAAATAATTAATTGCTCATTTTTGCATACACTGTTGTCCATAAATTAATAGTCGGTTATATTTTTAGAGAAAAACAAAACTCTGAAAGGAGGAATATAATAATTAGAAATACAGGCAGACTTCACAGAGATTTATTCGCATAAAGAAGCAAACGTACGTGAAAGAACCGGTAGTACACTCTATATTAACAAAACGTACCATTTTTAATCTTTGGCGAAGGTGAAGCAAAATGTCCATAACTTTTTGAATACAATCTCCTGTCAAAATTTAATATCCACCCCTTAATGCAATGCACGAATGGCATCGGTTACTCATGTTCTTCACAAGATAATCCAGTAAATATTGAGGTAGGTTTCGCCATTCCTGTTTCAGCGCAATAACCAGTTTTTTCATGGTAATCGGAGGGGATTTCGTTCTGCCATGCTCCTCCCAAGAACAAGTTTACAGGCATATGATTGATGCCAGGCGATTGAAACCAATATGATTCAATCGCCTGGACTTGGTCGGACGCGATATTATAGTCCTGTAATGCCCCTACCAACAGGTCGGTATCGTAGGTCAACACCACTGACCTTCGGCCGAAAACCCCGAAATATCTATCGGGTGGTCTTCCATGGTAGTCTAATTCTAGTTCAGATGGTTTTTAGGAGTGTACAACGCCCCCTGTGATTGAACTGCCTCCCAGTGGAATATGGCGACACAGAACTGTCGGAGAGCCCGTGCTGAGCAGAGGTGTTTTTTTGTGGTGCTCGTTTCGAACCCGCCGTTGAGGAGATCCAATTCTTCCTTGATTGCAGCACCCACGACTTAGAGATGCAAATCCCTGATTGTAGATACTGTAACATATCGTATTGTAAAATAAACGTTAGTTTATTGTAATTTAGACTGTGTCGCGCGTTGTGTTCATTGGCACACCATTCGGCCCACCCCGTGCTTGCCTGAAGCGCTCGTGCTAACCTTCCAGCGGTTATGCGGTGACATCTTTTCGCCGTTGCTGTCATATAACGATCTTCAGCTGGAGTTGTTTTGGGTGGACGACTATTACTGTTCAGGCAGTTGTTCCACTTTCGGAAAATTGTTTCCACACGCTTGTGACAATCTTTGGTCCATCTCGCGTTGAACGTCCTTCTTCCAATTTCCTTACAATTCTTCTTCGAGTAAATTCATCGAGATGTGTTCTTAGTAAAATTGTGTCACTAGCCATAACAACTGGTAATTAACTTAAACAGTTAAACACATGAAAAATCATCTAGTCACCAGACACCCGCTTCAGCTTTTATCACATTTTAGCAATCTAGTACTGTCATGTGACTCGAAATATATTAATTATGGTCAACCAATCGGTCGTTTCTTTTTCTTACGTCTGTTTCTGCTGTTCGTGATTTTTCGCCTCGAAAAATTAACTTCCGCGTCCGCAAATTTGCATATTGCAACCGACTCTTATTATGTGTGGACATCAGTATACTATTAGGCT
Organism: Meta bourneti; assembly: GCA_933210815.1. Classification (NCBI taxonomy): domain Eukaryota; kingdom Metazoa; phylum Arthropoda; class Arachnida; order Araneae; family Tetragnathidae; genus Meta; species Meta bourneti. The sequence goes on from OW119928.1 coordinate 77,598,828, forward strand.
TCACTTTGTAAAATATCGCCGAATCGGTTGCGTCGAGTTGGAACTGCCGTCTAGCAAATAACAGTAGAAGAGAGCAGGCTTGCTTTCTCTGCTTTGAAAATTGCTTTCAATAAGCCCAATTTGGCGTAATCGTAGCTAATTTGGTGCTTTTAATTTTTAAAATTATTTTTAGACAATGCTTTTACAGTTACGTATTGCTTTCTATGTTGTAAACATCTGCCGGATATTTTTTCTTGGAGATTGGCAAATAAGCCATGGAATGTATCTCCGCAATTGCCACCTGAATTTGCTATGGGATGCTGTTTAGTAAGGTGACAATTGACCTACTTATACTATCGTCATATTTTTGACGCTGATTTTGTACGGTTAACATACATCTTTTCACGAATGTCCATATACTAGGTGACACTCACCTAGCATATGGAGTGGCTAATGGAAACAGACGACATTGTATCGTGAACTGTACACCCACACGGGTATGCCGAATCGCTGAGATTGATCAAAAGATGGAACTAAGGATTTCAGATATAACGCAAACCTTTATTTCACCAATGCCGGTAAAATTTAATTTCTCTGGAAATTGAACATTATGGCCCTACAAAGGCGTGTTTGCAAACCCACTAAGCTTGTACACTACGATGGGTGGGTTCACGTTATACGCCAAATACATCCCCGCATTCTAGTCCCAACTCGTGTATAGAAAAGCCACACGTTCATTTGATACGGACAAACATCCATGCCTTACCACCGGATTCGGAACAGGAACCTTTCGATCCAGAAGCCAGTACCCTGATCATTAGATCGATTGGTCGACCTCATAATACCAACCATTAAGAGATGCGTCATTACTGTATCTTCTGTGTTTCAGGTCCCAGAAAAGACTGCGGCATTCAGGGAAGAACCGTCGGAAAGCCATGTCCCAAAACCGACCCAAACGAGCTGCCACTGCCCGGCCAGAGAGGCTATGGGACAGAGCGGTCATCCCCTACGACATTGAGTCCAACTTCAGTGGTAAGTACTCTCCATATCCCTTGTAGACACTCACAGCTGTATCAAACATGTGGTGAAAACCACCACAACCAAATGGAACTTACAATAGAGGCTCTCCTCATTTAACCTTCCAAGTGTTTTGACGAGATATCGTCCAAGATGTGGTCAATTTTGCTAAGGACGAGATATCTCGTCGAGACGAAGCTGCCCTATCACTCCAAGGAAATGGAGATCCAAGTGGAAAAAACAAATTGTCCCTTGCCTAGAACTGGTGACAGATTGGAACAGGTTTTTGTACCAGATGCTGGCCACTACAGGACACTACAAGGAAGCTCTAGCCCGATAACTTTGCATCTCTAACACATTACGTGACATAAAAATACAATCAGCAAAATATAAAAATGATGTGCCAAAAAATTCATTCACAAAAAATGACATTCAAATTTTGTTTAAGTCATCGAATCCTACAAAGTGTGGAAGTGGTTCAAGGTCATCAGTGTCATCATCGGAGTTTCCCCTTTGAGCGTCATTGGACTTCTGAGTAGTGTTGCATTTCATTAAGCCCAATACACACTTAGTGACTAAATATTCTTTGAAAGGATTGTATTGGTCTTTTCCTTAGAACATAATCGTTTGGACAAATTGTATTGGTCTTTTCCTTAGAACATAATCGTTTGGACAAATTGTATTAGTCATTTTCTTAGAATCGAATCGTGTGGAAAGATTCCATTGGTCCTTGCCTCAGAATAGAGCCTTCAAGGCGCATCTTCTTTAGGTGTGTGGGGGTAACACAACATCACAACTCCGAGGTACTCGAATGATCTGACCTCGCTTCTGTTTTACTCTCGCCTAACTTTCTGTCTTTTGCTTTGTTTCCATCCCTCTTTGTTGTCTAGCGTTTGGCGCAGCTTGGCCAAATATGACCCCTTGCGTCATAAAACCCAAGCCCAACCAACTTCAGAATAGATCCTCAGGAAAGACTTTATTAGTCAAGAAGATTAGAAATGATAAGAAGTCATGAAGATTGCAGGTTGCAAGATGGAATTTTGCGTTTGAACCTCTCAAAGGATTATCAGGGTTAGCAAGACCTATAGAGGACCCAGGTAAGAGAAATGACGACAAGGAAATGGAACTGATGGTAGGGGCAGGGGTCCTGGGGGTAGCTTTAGAGAAGAATCTCGTTAGCGTGATCTGCTTTGTAGGCTTTCCTTTTTTCTTCACGAATTTCCTGATAGCATATTAAAAATTTATTCATTTTCCGTTTCCCTTCGTGAACTGTTCAACATTCGGATTCATATAGCCGCATGTACTTTTGAGAACACACCACCTAACCCCTTTACAGTGAACTACCGAGCTATCTTTAAACTCATAGATGGTTAAATAAGGAATGGCTGTATAGTTGTTTTTACAGGCTAGTCGGACTCGCGACCACATAATTATCAGACCGCGCGATTCCTTGTTGAAAACCAACCAGAAGAGGTGTGTCGTTCTACAATTGGACGTAGTATTCCGGAGATGCGTACCAACATCTTACATTTTAACAACACATTGGATAGGTAGGTTGTTAATTAACGTCGCACTAGAGCAACATAATGGCTATTGGCGACGGTCCGGTATCAATCCTGAAAGGAAAGATCCTAGGACAAAGCTGGAACCCCACTCTCCAAACTTCCAGCGAGAGGATATTTAAGGCCACGACATATTAAAGTACACCAGCCCCCCAAGTACACGTGGTCTAACGTACCCGATGGTCGCAAGTCTAATCCTTTGCTCTTCCAATTTGGTTACCGAGGCCCAACAACACAGTCGGAATGCATATCCTTATTTATCCTTATAGGTGTTTTATTCTGTGTTTAGGTGTGTGTCAATTTACTCTCAGGTACAGACATCCCCACGAATGCTAAAACGATAATTTAGTGTTTTCAGCGCTGAAATTTCGAATGACCGGAAGGGACGCCATAAAACTTTCGACGCGAATGTTTCCGGAATGTCACGTGCCATTCGAAAACGGACACGGAAACAAATTTCTCTACACTTGGCATATAACCGAATGTGTTTGTTTCTCAGACATGTTGGGTCCCAACAGGCCTTGGAACCAGAAGCCATTGGAAGTTATTACTGTTTTTAACTGGCATTCGAAACGAAACGACTTTTGTGAAAAGTACCACTTATATAATACTCACAATTAAAAGAGAAATTTAGTGCATTTGAATAGAACAGCTGATTGTCTGGATTTTGTTTACTTACGTACTACTTGATGTAAGTTTTACTTTTAATTTAAAACTCTTAGCAAATATTTCAAAATCTTCAAAGCTAGACAAATTATGTGATCAATGAATAAAAAAAATGGAACAATTATTTAAATAGTTGGTTTAAAAACTGATTTGTCTGTGATAATAGCTTTAATGTTTGCTAAAAAAACCTTTTTTAAATAAAGCTAGCACCCCATTTTAATGAAGTTTTGAAAAGGAAAAATAATTCTCGCAAGAAAATAAGACAAACTAGTACATGTGATACTCGACAATAGTCAAGTAAGGAAAATAATTCCCTCCTCTATTATATAAAAACACCATCTCAAAAAATACTCTCGAAAGCATTCATACGAAATGTAATTATCACCCAAAATATAAAATTATTCACATTTTTATTATGAAAGTCGTTTAAAGACGAAGTTGAATAGGAAGTTAATAACTGTTTTATATTTTATCGTCAAAGATTTTCCTTTAAAAAACTCAAATGGATTTTGAAACACTTTAGTTTCTATCAAGAAAAATGAGACGCACTAAAGCGAAAACTTTCTTGGTTCATTTATGGGTTTCAAATATTCCAAGAGCAGTTTTAGATTTCTTTAAAATTTCTTTCGTTAGGTTGCGTGTTTTCAATTTTTCTTTGAAGATCAACCGTTTTAATGCTTCAATGAAGAAGTTCGTTTTCCCCAATTTCATTTCTCGGAACTTTTAAGTCGAATATGTTCGAATAATAAAGACCTTTTGTCAAAATATATGCATAATCGAATAAATTTTACGTATAGACATAAATAACATTTTTTTTAGAAAATTTTGGATAGATTTTGGATTTGGAAGAGAAAAGTGGTGGTGCAACTAGGGAGGTTAGTGATTGAACTCACCCACCCGTTCGATTTTTACTGATACGGTGCATTTGTTCTTTTCCTACCGAAATTGGTAGTACTTTGAAAGTCAGTACTTAAATAAAAATATTTTGTAGTAGATGTTAGGTATTTTAATTAACGTCACACTGGAGCAACACAACGGGCTATTGGCGATGGTCCGGGATCAAATCCAAAAGGAAAGAACCGAGGACACCATGTAATTTTGAGCCACGGTCAGATGAGGAGGTTTTGTAGTAGAAAAATACTTGAAAAATTTAGTCTATATCATGTTTTTTATTTTTAATTCAAAAATTCTTAAGCCCCCTGGTGGTTGTCTGGCGAGGTATCTCGCCATTAGCAAAATTGACCAGATCCTGATGACGAGATATCTCGGCCATCAAGATCTGGTCAGTTTTGTTAAGACGACATACTTCGTCGAGACAACCACCATGAATGTTAAGTATTTGATTGTACTGTTATTTAGATAACTACATTTTTACAAAGTAATAAAGTATGCAATAAATTTTTAAATTATCCCTCTAAGTGGTTTCGAAGAGATATCTCGTCCATCAACATCTGGCCAATTTTGCCAATGACGAGATATCTCATCAAGATGTTGCCAATTTCTTTATGATGACGAGATCAAGTTTTAGTGAGGTTTCTTCAAATGACGAGATATCTCGTCCATCAAGATCTGCTAATGATTTTGCTAATGACGAGATACCTCGTCCATCAAGATCTGCTAATGATTTTGCTAATGACGAGATACCTCGTCCATCAAGATCTGCTAATGATTTTGCTAATGACGAGATACCTCGTCCATCAAGATCTGCTAATGATTTTGCTAATGACGAGATACCTCGTCCATCAAGATCTGCTAATGATTTTGCTAATGACGAGATACCTCGTCCATCAAGATATGCTAATGATTTTGCTAATGACGAGATATCTTGTCCATCAAGATCTGCTAATGATTTTGCTAATGACGAGATACCTCGTCAAGAGAACCACAAGGAGGGCTAAATTAACAATTATGAATAGAGCATCTTTTAAAAATGCGCATACCTACCTGTATTGTTTCTAGTTGCGCCTCTAGTAGAGTGAGATATCTTCTCGAAAGCTGGAAGTGAAACCTAGCATTTTGCCCCTAAGAGGAGGACTACAAATAAAAAAGCACTTTATTTTACAAATGTCACCAACAATTTCCAATTTCTTCCATGCGTCTACAATGATCATTCAAGTAGTTGCATTTCTATATTTATCATAAAGCTCAATATTGTTAACAGTATAATGAATGTTACACTCTGTTTCCAATAAGAAACGAATACTTTCTTTATATTTCTTTTCAAGTCCACTGCCTTTAATGTTGAGAAATGTCTGTAAATTTTGTTTTGAGAGTTCAGTTGAGGTGTTTCTTCACTGGAAAAGTGCAATAAGATCCAAATGGGATCGGGATCTGTCCAAAGTTCTTCCTCGTATTTCATTTCTTTGTACAGTCGTGGACATAGAATTGGAGAGCTGACGAGGATATGAATAAGATTGACGCTCGGTGCTTTCCGTTTCGGATAAACAATGGCATGCAATACTTCCTGGGAATTGATAGAAAACTCTTTTACAATAATTATTTTTGACTAAAATTTAGTTTCTTATTCCGCTACACTCAGCTATTACCGAATTATGTTCATGAATCCCCTTATTTCTTATATTGCATGCGATGAAACCAATACCATTAGTTCCTAGCTGTTTGCACTTAACCTGGTTGTATGTCCCTTGCGTATCACTAAAGCTTTAATAGTGTGTTTATGTCCGTTACTTGACTTTATGTGTTTTGTGTTTGGCGCAGAAGGACCCAATATGGCCGTTGTGCCAACCAATCTAACTTCATGAATTACCATATCCTTAAAGTAACACACTAATTTTATTGGTTCCTAACTGGTGATAATAACTGAAAGTCACGAATCCACATCTTCGTTCCTTATTACGTTATACACAACAAAAGGTGTATAATTAGTTGTTAATTGCTAATGTGTTTCACAAATTGTGTTCATGAATCACCAGCCCCTACATTCCTTACAGAAATGTACCTGTTTAATTGGTGGGATAGTGACTCATGTTCATGGATCACTACCACCTTTGTTCCTTATTAAGTTGTACATAACAAACCTTTGTCATTGGTTCATAACTTTTGACGTTGCTTCACGAATTATGATCACGAAGCACCAGCCCTTACATTCCTTACAGAAATATACCTGATTAATTAGTGGGATTGGGCCTCATGTTTATGAATCACCACCACCTTCGTTCCTTGTTAAGCTGTACAAAACAAATCCTATATCATTGTTTTCTATCTGTTAGTTGGGTTTCACGAATTCATCGAGAATGAGTGGAAGATAGAAGGTATTTATGTTGCACAAATACTGTTATAAACCTTGTAAATGTACGAATTAATTTTTAAACCTCAATTACAGATACAATAACAATAATAAAATACAATTTGAAACCAATTTTAGTAAATCATATGTAATTGCATATGAACCGGAACTTTTGGCTCGCATTTCAAACTGTTTTACCTTCCATCTTTTAAAGGATTTTTATATAAATTAGGGTATACATGAGGGTTTTTAGTGAAAAGCTTAGGAGTGAATGGTGTTGTTGAGTCAAAACATGCTGAGAAACCTTATTTATTTTATGTAATGCACAGGTGTTTAAAATTTAAAGTCAATTGTTAAGAATCAAAATTTAAAGTCAATATAATAAATAACAGGGTTTCAAATAAGTAAGTATTCTAACATAACGTATTACTGGATTTGTTTTGCTCGTTTCCGTTTCTATACATCTAGAAAACACGAGTTATATTTGTCTTTTTATCAGCTCAGATAAAAATGAGAATTTGTCAATATGTTATTGGGATCAGAAATAAGAAAAATTCGTGATAAGCTCGTGAATATTCGTTTTTCTCTATTAATCAGCTTCTGACCTAAATTGGGGTTAACGGAAATCACGACCTATTTGATGTTTTCGCAAAGACGACATATAGTTTTTAATAGGGAAGATACAGGAATCTTATCCTATATATATCAGAAATATTCAATGTCGCTCGAAGTGCCCCATGTGAATAACTTTAAAGCATCCCAAGGAATAGAGAAAACCTGTCCTTTATCAAAAAAGATAGTTATTGCAGTGAAAGAAGTTTAATCATACTTATTTGGGTAAACATAGCAACGTGCATGTTATCGAACAGGTGCCTTGCTAGGTAAGATTCAAGCAGAGTTTGTTAGAGTCCAGGTAGGCAGGACCTAGGAGGTTTTAGATTGGATTGGAAACTATAGGCGGGCACTGTTCCACCAGTGCGGCTTTTAGTTGCATAGTCTGCTTTAAGGAGTAGTTTCAAAGATTAGGCAAGGCAATATACTATACATGGGCCGCGATTGCTCAGTTGGAAAAGTCGCGGATTATCAATCGTTGGGTTGCGAGTTCGGACCTCTATCCAACCAAAGATCATGATGTACGTGGAAGGTGGTGCACCTTAAATCTGTCGTGACTTCAAATGTGCTCATGTTGGAGTGGTTTGGAATTTCGAGAGTGGAGTGCAAGTTCAGGTGATGACCTCGTCATCTGACCGTGGTTTAAAATTACGAATTGTCCTCGAACCCTTCGGAATTGATCCCCGGACCATCGCCAATAGCCCGTTGTGTTGCACCAGTGCACTACCTACATACCAAATACTCTATACATATAAAAAATCTAGTAAAAAATCCCATTACATGAAAATCAAACTACAATTGACTCACACAATGACATTAGAAAAGGATCACAACATTTGTAGAATTTAGAGTAAGAGAAATGAAATGAGATTCTTTGCACTATATCTATATAGTACTATATCAAAGTACTATAGTACAAAGGACATAGAACTATATCAAAGAACGAAATAAACTAAGAAATAGCAGGCGTCAAAGCAATGAGAATCTTTCTGTGACCCATAACTTAAAAATCAAATTCAAAAGAATAAGAATATACAACCTTATATTTCTGCTCTGCCGATATTAAATGATCCAAATAATTCCAGAAAAGCAAACTCCAAATCCAAACTCCATTATACACTAAAATCTAATTAATTTATTCCTCCGAGAAAGAAGATTTCAATCCAGAAATCACATCTTCCAAGACTTCGCAAACACTGCCGGAAACCATCGGAAAACATCGACACCATTTAGAACCTAAGAATGGGGAGGGCATCAAGATAAACGAGAAAATAATTAAGCCCTTACCAGTGAGCCCACTGCACCCTGTGTCAGATAATCTCCCAGTATCAGGGAACACGCTGACGATTTATTTACCACCCCGCGAAAATCAATTACCTCCCCTTTAATTAACCCTTCGGATTTACCCTTCGTTCTTTCCCAGAACTCCCATTACATGGCTTACCACGAGATGAAATTTAGGAAATGGGTTATTGCCCCTTGACACGTTTTATCAGAATTAAAAATTAAACTTTTGTTGGGATGCCAGTGAACTTTTGATAAACGACTAAATGTTAAATTGGTTTAGAACTTAAAAATGTTTTATTCGGTGTGCATTATTAGTTTTTTAGAGCTCATCATTGGCTTTTAATGGTTTTGGAAAAGATCATTTCCATGACCGTCAAATTGTGAATAACTGTTTGAGAGGATTTAATATGTCATCACATCGCCAAAAGGCACAAATTTAAAAGTAATCCTTGTTTCGTTGTTTCGAATAAAGCGAGTTTAAAGTTTTGAAGCGCTATAGGGCGGGTTGATCTGTGTTTCAGGGCACAAGGCCTAAAATTAAGACAAACTCAAAACCAAGTAAAATTCAGTAAAATAGATTAAAATATAAAATGTATAAGGTATTCAGTTTAACCCTTCCGAATGTCACGTGATTTTCGAGTAGTGTAGTATTACACTAATCGGAAATCGTATTACACTACTCCATACTACTCGGAATGTAGTATTACACTACTCCATACTACTCGGAATGTAGTATTACACTACTCTATACTACTCGGAATGTAGTATTACACTACTCCATACTACTCGGAATGTAATATTACACTACTCCATACTACTCGGAATGTAGTATTTATTACACTACTCCATACTACTCGGAATGTAATATTACAGTACTCCGTAACACACAGTGACTAAATAACCACATATATGTCTTACAATAAACCTAGGAAACTCAGGTCAACTCCAACACCGGATATCGACTCTACAAAGGGTTTGCGGTACAAAACATTCCCACAACGTGCCTGTGTGTAAGATGACTAGATGAGGACGAGGTATAACTGTTTTGTAAATACAAAACTGAAATTTTTGAGTTATTTAATGCACACGCAGGTGCTGCTCTTAAAAATTTTACTGTGAGGGGTTTAAAGGCAAGAGACTGAATTTAAGCGTCGTTATTTTCAAATGATAGGAATTTAGGCACAAAAAAAATTTTGCACATAAACGACGACTGAATTTAAACCTGTTGCTTCAATTCAAACTCCCTGGTGGCCCAAATTGCACGATTTGCATGATTTTTGTGTCATAGTGCTGTGGGGCTGGTTCTTTGATGTGGAGATGAATTGTAATGGGACAGGTGGTAATATAGTGGTCTGGGCTTCCCTGTCACAGATGCAGAGGTCACTGCAATGAATATTCATTCGAAATAAATATTTCAGGAACAGGCCGTGGCCCGGGTAATAGTGTGTGAGCTCTGAGGTGGAGATTAGGCGCTTCATACACACCTTGGGGAAAAAACGAAAGTTCTCCGAACTTTGATAGAGTGGAGCCATATTTCTAGCCAGCTGTTGATGAATGCATCCTAGGAAACATTCCATTTCTTCTCATTTCTTGCATTTGTATATATTTTTTTAAATTCAAAAATAAACTGTATTTTTTGATAAGATATAATTTAATTGGGTAAAGATGTCGAATCCGGGGCATGTTTGTCACCAAGCAATTTTTGTCGCCAAATCAAGATGGCGTCCAAAGCCAGTATGTCTTTGAACGCCATCGCAATTTCGTTAAAAAAAGCGCGGACTTTCCTTCGTGAAAAAACCTTTTGCATAGGGTTGCCACAAAGCTGGATCAAAACACCAAGGTTACCATGTTTGGCGATAAATTGCTAGTGCCCTGGATTCGACATCTCCACCGTTAATTGTTTTAACGGTCAGACACATCATTGTGCATTACAACGTTTGTTAAGATGTAAGTAACGCTTTAGCGCAAGGTGAAAATTTGTTGAAAATTCCAAAGGTCTGATATACCGATAGAATGAGGAAGAAAGCGGGTTACCGGAACGCCCCATAAAATGTATCTTTGTAATAACTTTTATGGTTTTAATTGCAAAAAAATGCCTACCTGACCACCCTTTCCGATGATACCTTTCCTAGGTCGAACTTCCACCGTGGGTGTTGAACGCTGAACTTTGAAACTATACGAGTTTTCTGTGTGTGGGTTGTAAAGAACGAACGATTGGACCAAACTGTTATGAGATGCCGCAGTCTTGTAGAAACACTTAGCTACCAAACGCACTGGACGGTTGGCACAGTTAATAAGAGGAAGAAAGTACAGTGTGCTCTTTGGTATGGTATTATGATCACCTGACGCAATAACAACAGATTCTTCAGTAAACTCTGAAGAGTGATGAGAATCGGTGTCCAATGTCGATGATGAGATGGTAGTGTCATCAGATGCAGCATTTCGCATTCTTACTTTAATGCAAGACTCGACATGGCATTTTATTTTGTTTTATTTTTATTTCGTGGCTGTTGTGTGGTCTAACTTTTACCATCCCGGCTTTCACTAGTCTTGTTTCATTTGAGTATCGATGAATCATCATGTATGTCTTCATTAACCTTCTAATGAAATAGACGGATTATGTGCTCTCAGTTTCATGTTATTTCTGCTACCTCTTGGTTTGAAGATCTGTCACGTGGTTGTGGGGAAAAGCATGAGCCATAATGTGCGACAAAGTATTGATTGATTAAAGTGATTATCATGCGTGATTTAGAAACTAGTCTGTACTTTGACAGCCAATCGGCCAAGCTGATTCGTAAACCCACGTGACTTACCCTTACGACTCCACCCACATGCTCTGTTTGTTTCATGAGAAGGTCTATGTCTATCTTTCTATAACGTATCGCGAAAAATTTACCAAATTTTATTTGTTGTCTTTGTCCACAATATCAACATCACGTTATTCCGCTCGCGAATAAAATTGTACTGAGGAAAATAAACTGCATGGATATAAATCAAAACAAATGTGACGTGCGTTTTCAAACATTGACGTGAAATTTAAGTAGACTGAGCACCGCTATTGAGAGGAAAAGTGTGACCATCATGTCGACTAGTAATCACGTGACTGCTCTGAAAAATGTATTTGGTTGGCCGATTTGGCATCTTATCACCTCGTTTGGTGAAAAAACATCTTATGACAAGGTAGATGTGTGAACTAAGTATTGCTAATGAGAAGAACTTCGAAAAGTATGACCAAAATGTCGACTAGTAAACACGTGACTACTCTGAAAAGTTGACTTGGTTGGCCGATTTGGCATTTGATCGTCTCGTTTAGAGGTTTAGCATCTTATAACAGGGTAGATCTACGAATGCGCAGTTCTATAGAGTGGCGGCAAAAATGGTGAAATTGCCAAAGTCTATAATTACAATACATGGTTACCTAGTTTTGATACTAGGAGCGAGCGAAGGTAATATGTTTCGAGCAGCGAATCAATGAAGATTGCTTGATAATCTTCAGAGGTAGGTAAGCTGGAGACAAGTAGGTTGGGAACCCTAATTTAAAATATTTCGAATCAAATAAAGAGGGGTATACCTTCGTGAAAAACCTTTGGGGAAGTAGGTCCACATTTAAGAGTAACACTAGTAAAACCCCCAAACAACCTCCAAAGGTAGCAACCATAGACTTGAAATATGAGTAGACTGAGCATTGCTTTTGAGAGAAGCTTCAAAAAGTGACCAGCTTGTCGACTAGTAATCACGTTACTGCTGTGAAAAATTGACTTGGTTGGCATCTTATCGCCTCGTTTGGCGATATAGCATCTTATTTCAGGATAGATCTGTGAATCCGCATTTCTATAGAGTGGCGACAAAAATGGTAAAATCATCAAAGTTACTACTATCTCGTGTGGACCACTCAGATGATGAATCAATAGATGGGTGTCTTCTCCAGTCCCGTGGACCAATCAGATGATAAATGTTCGTTTCCATCCGACAGGTGAAAGTAGTCTAAGGGTCACGATACTACTTGTTTTGGTCACATGATCCTGTTCACTTAAAAAGTTACCATTGCTCAATCTTCTTTTATATTTCCTCTATGGAAGTAACACGCAGTCACGCCAACAAGCAGTCCCCTCCGATATACTAGTTTCGTGATACTTAAAATATGGTGTATGCCTCACAAATGGACAGTTTGAAAAAGTGCAATAAGAAAAGTTCTATTTCGCTGCAAAGGAGAAAAACATTCCGTGACTCAAAATTAAGTTCATCCTGTAATGCCATTGATTATTAGATTGGTATTGTTTTCGACGGACTTTAAATATTCGATCTGTACGAAAGCTAACGACCAAAAAAATGGCCAGAGTTTTTCGCGATTACATCTCATACTGTGAATCATAATCTAATTATTTTAAAAATTTGTTAGATAGAAGACTTATATCCATAATAATCGGTAGTGGGAGAGGGTGCAGCGACGATTAGGGGGTGTGGGAACCGCTTGCACGTGAACACTAAAAACGCAGCGAGGCCTTTAGGCAGCGTAGCTTTATATTGCGGAGATATAATGTTGAAATTTGTTTCGATTTGTAGAGAATAATAGGATCTACAAATATTATTTAGCAATAATAACTTATATAAAATGCGTTAAAGTTATATAAGCTGATAGCTGTGCTGATTTGAAGAAACTGTTCATAATGCCTTAAGCATTGCAAAAATGTAAGAAACGGAAAGAAAAATTCAAAAGGAATCGGAAAAACCCAAATTGAACAATGCAGATTGTATAAGAGAGCTTAAGAAAGCAGAGCGCGTCAGTTGCGAGTATTTTGGGTGCGCTGCCGACTGAAACGATGGAAATTGACTTAGAATGTGATAACTTTGAAACATTAAACGATGGGCATTAAACGTTAAACGAAGGCAGGGTTTCTTATTTTGGTTAACCGTTGATTCCTTTTCAACGTCAGCATTATTTGGGGGGGGTTAAAGTATCAAGGCAGGTGTTATGTTATGATCTTCGATGGCCCTCGCTTGGTATTTTGCATGAGCCGAACTTGGGGATCTCCGCTGGATGGCGAGAGTCGAGATGAAAGGGGGTGCCGTTCCCCTGAATGACTTGCCAGAGCGGAGAAGAAGAGGAGAGGCAGTGTGCGAAGGACGACAAATCTGTGAGGTCGCAAAATAAGGCTCGGGGGACCCAAACGTGAACTCCGGACGCGAGCCAGCGTCCATGCCGAGACAAAGTCCTCTGATAGAAGTCCAACAGGATCCGGACTAGTCGTTTCCACTCCTTATCCGGCCTGCCCCGGCCTTCGGCCTCTCACCATATTTCAGCGGATACTGAGCTGGATATAAAGCTGATTTGTTTTTAAACTGGACCCCACCAATAAATGGATTTTAAGAAAATGAGTTATTTACAAGTGCTAACCACTACACGACACAGGGCAGGGCGTAATTAAGTGCCACGTTACCAGTCTTTTACGTATGGTGCCCTTCAGAAGGATAAACTCCTAGAGACCCGACACACTTGCCCTTCTCAATATATGAAGATACTCTCCTCCTAACAGAAGAGGTAAATATTATCAAGAACCAAAAAAGTTGTTTCAACAACGTGGTAATGGTAGTTTTCTTTCTGGAGAACCTGTACCAGTGGACCCTCAATCTCTGACGAATGTTGATATCTATCAGAACGGCAGTGAGTTTTTCAGAACTTTTATGGAATCTTGCTGGGACTTGAAAGATAGGTGTAGTGGGTGGGGGTTGAGGCACTCAGAAGCTTGCTTCATAATCGGTAGGTGGAGCTTTTTCCTGATTGCTTTTGTAGTAATCGAAACTTATTATCAACACGAAACGAATCCCTTTTGTTTATTTTATTTTTTATTGATGAGAGATGCAGGCGTACAGTTACGGAGCTTAAATGATAGAAGTTTACGAGTTAAAAAGAGATTAATAATTTAGTATGGCTCTGGGTCTTTTTCTGTTGTTTGTTTTAACAAGACACACACCAGTGGCACGGTCCTAGAGGCTCCTTGGGTTCCGATATTTTATATATATTTTATAAAGGGTCAAAATCTAGTCCTTTACCCCGTCCCTAGTTTTATTATATAAGGGTATATAATATGTGTTTTATGTGTGTATAATATATTTTGAGGGGTAATGAGGGTTCACTATCAGTGTATACTGAGCATGGAATCGCCCTTTTAGATCACAATAAAGATAAATCCTGGAAAGAGTCAATCCTTTTCCGGCCTGATTGTCCAAGAAACGTGGCAGTGGCAGAATTCAGACTTGCCTCAAACCATGATTGCTTTGCTTCCCATCTGCATAAGCTTGGTATTGCTAATAGCCCCTTGTGCCTTCGAACGGATGATGCTCTAATGGGATGCAGCACATTTACTAACCTGTGCAGCTCTAACTGAAACTACTCTCAGGCAAGGGATATTTTGTCTACCCGGCAGCTTCCTTTGTAATTTTATTTGTTGTACTTTCCCCCCTTTTTATTTCGTGTTTTAATTCTTGTTTTTATCTGTGTGTACTTTTGGCTGGAAGATTTGTGTTTGTAATGGCCTGCTACGTTGGAAATAAAAACGTATATGGGGTCCAATACCTCGAACTTCAATATTTTATGGTTGGGACACTTCCCAACCATAGTCTGGAAAGCACTAAATTAGCTTACCTAACCTTTTTTGTATTTGTTGTATTTTACCCTTTTTATTTTGTGTTTTAATTCTTGTTTTTATCTGTGTGTACTTTTGGCTGGAAGATTTGTGTTTGTAATGGCCTGCTGCGTTGGAAATAAAAACGTATATGGGGTTCAATACCTCGATCTTCAATATTTTATGGTTGGGACACTTCCCAGCCATAGTCTGGGAGGCACTAAATTAGCGTACCTAACCTTTTGTATTTGTATTTGTTGTATTTACCCTTGGTGTATTTTGCGTTTCAATTCTTTTTTTATTTGTGTGTATGTTTAGTTTAAGGATTTGTGTCTTTAATGGCCTGATGCGTAGGAAACGAAAAAGTATTTGTAGTCCAATTGAGGCCCGTTTCCGAACCATAGTCTGTGAGGCACTAAATTTATACTGAATGAAGATACCCAAAATTCCTTTTCTATTTCAGTGGACTGGCTAATTTAGCTGAGGCACAGCTGTTTACATTGTCACCAACTCGAACTAACTTTCCCAGCATTCACTTAAACTTCCATCCAATATCATTCTGCACCGACACATGATTACAACCTGTCCAACCCATTCACAGCATTTCATTTCTGTGTTCGGCCATCTGTTAACATCTCTCTCTCTCTCTCTCTTCCATCCACAGGCGACCACAGAGCTTTGTTCAAGCAAGCCATGCGCCACTGGGAAAATTACACATGCGTCCAGTTCGTGGAGAAGGAGGAACATCCCAACTACATCGTTTTCACGGAAAGACCCTGCGGGTGAGTCCTTTATCACGTCATCCCTTGGTACACACACAAAAATGATCCACATCGATCTTTGCATCTGTTTGGGGCAACAAAGTCCCAAGATGTATCTAAGTGCATATAATTCCGTCTCTTCGTCTTTTCTTATCGAGAGATTTTCATCAGCAACACGTTACCCGGGCAACCGAAGTTATTGGCCAGACTTCCATTTCGGGGGTCCGGATGAAGGAAAGAACGTTGAAGGTTTTTCTCAGGGATGGATAATGGAATAACTCAATAAAGGGAGAGTATTAGGTTCGTGTTGCAAATGAAGTTTGCTGGAGATAATAGAGTTGGATTTGTTTCTTTTCGGAGTTGCATGACTCAATAAGACAGGATTCCGTACTAATCAAAGCAATGCCCATATAAAGATAATATTACTGATTGCAGATTCACTTATGAAGAAATTGCTTGTTATGTATCATCATATCCGTATGAACCATAGAGGGAGCATAAAAGTAAAGTGAGCAATAGTAGCATTTTTATGTGCCCAGGATCATGCGACCAAAACTATTAGTAACGTGATCCTCAGACTACTTTCATCTGCCAGGAGGAAACGAACATTCATCATCTGATAGGTCCAAGGGATTCATCTCCACTCCATCATGGGATACCGAACATGCAAAGGGTTTACGATAAAAAAAATTTCCACAACGTGTAAGATAATTAGATGTGGGTGAGGGATAATTGTTTTTGTAACTGCAACGCAAAAATTTTGAATTGTTAAATGCACACGAAGGTGCTGCTCTAAAAAGTTTACTGCGAGAGTTTAAAAGGCAAGAGACTGAATTTAAGTGTCTTTATTTTGGGGGAAAGACGGACGGAGTTTCGCTTGTATAACGCCAGTGGTTGTCTAGTAATTGTTTAAACGCGGAAGAGGTATCTGATATCTGACAAATACCGCACGTACTGAAGGGTTAAATTTGGGAGTAACCACTTTGTGGTATTGGTGCTTAAGATAAATTGTATCCTCTGAGCGTCATGCTTTTTCCGAGTAGTGAAAAATAGCATTTATCTTACACAACATTTAATAACTTTTTAATCACATCTGTTGTGAGCTAGTGGTTTGGCGACATTTGGTGGTTTGACGATTTTCTCAGGTCGCCAAGAGTATGCATGCGACTCATTATGTTACATGAACAACAGAAAACTTCCTTGTTGCTTCACTCATGGATGGTCCATAGTGGAATTTCATTTTGTAAATTATAGCTCATTGGAGCATATATGTTACATTCTAAATAACTAACTAAATAAATAAATAACTTATGGATAAGCCGAATATTGACGATTATGAACGAAAAGCTGTTCTGAATGATAAAGTTTTGCTGTTGAAGCTTAACCGCAAAAGAAGAATGATTCATTGCATCTATATATACTGGTGGAAAGAATCCTAGGAAGAAAGATTCTACTGGTTAAAAAGTTTGAAACTGATTAGACGTCATAAGACACAACTGCGGATTGTAGAAAGCACATATGTGTATTATCTTATCAGATAGGTGAATAATGATATAACAATTCCTGCTCACTCCAAGTACTCAATAGGAAGGACTTTAACCCTCTGCGCGTCACAGGATTTCCTAGTAGTGTAGTATTGATTTTTCCCCACAATACACACACACAATGGCTATATAATCACAGCTATTGGTTTGAAGAATCCCAGGATAGATTGCATTCGTCAAAAAAGTCAAAACTGCTTAGAAGTCAAATTGCCCGGAAGACTAGGAAACTGCTGGTTGCAGAAGGATGTATGCGGACGAACCCCTCAGGGTTAAATACTGTTTCATAACACCTTTTTAGATATTAGCACAAAAAACAAACAAGACCAGAAACAATTTAACGATATATAAAAAGAACTTGTTATTTTATGACAACTTAATTAAACTTATAATTCATTCATCTTTGAAAAATTCCTTCTCACTGTTTATTAATAAGAAATCTAACCTGCAGAAGAATTAGTCAATGGCAGTCTTAGGATCACCATATTCCGATCCTAAAAAATTCGTAACTTTGGAAAATTTTTGACTTAGTGTTTTCCTTGTTAGCAGAAGAAATTTTCAATAAACAGTATGACAGATTAAAAACATACCTATTCCTCACTAATGCAATCCATTCCTCCCTATCTCAATCACATTTCCATCTCCAAAATCAAACTATTCAAGTTGTTTCTCTAATATTCTGATGTGAAAATATCTTCAGGGCTCATCCAAGTGAAGTAAAATCAACCCTCTCTGTTACAAACTCATTTATTAATAATTTTCAAAATCATTTCATCGTATAGATACTTCCTCATCTTTGAATAAAGTCAAAGCAATGAGGCTTTCCAAATTACTCCACGAAAAGGGTAGCCTTTGGTGTAACTTGGAGTTTGTATTAGTGCCTGGAGATTCGTTTCAAAAGGCTCCCTTAAGTATGCAACACCTTATTCATGAGAACACATTATTCATGATTAAATCACTCGTTCCTGAGGAATGTTTACAAAATACGTGTTGGCAGATGTTGGTAAGGAAAGAAAATGATATTTATCTGCTACGATTATGTGGTGAAAATTGATTTCACCTATACACTTCCCCATTTTAATTTTCATGGCCATTACTTTTTCCATTTAATTCTACTTTAAATTGTTGGGGGAAAATCCTCACCCAAATCTTTAAGTTTTACGCAGTATTAAATTTTTATATTCCATAGTGTTTTTATCTTTTATGCCTTTTATGCTGCACCATTATTCCATCTAATCATATTTTCAGGTCATTAAAACTGTTTATATATTCCTAGTACATATTTTAAATCTACTTTCACACATTGTTGGTTAAACCTTTATTTTAAGTACTTTATTTTTTACTGGGTCGTATTCTATCTTGCGTTTGGCGCAGTTTGTCCGTTTATGGACCTTGTGCCATAAAAACCAAATCCATTTTAATTTGCTTCAGGAAATCTCAATTTCTTTGCTCAGAATCTTGCTGGAAAGTGTGTATCAATTTTAAGAGACCGAAGAGAATTTCCGGGGGAGACAGTACCTTTTCAACAATTCTTTTTGATTTCACGTTTGCATCAAAATGTTTCAGTATGCCTTATACTCCCATATACATTACAATCCAACAGGTGAGAACCCGTGCCTATACCTGTGAAGATTTACTGGATTAGTGGTCTCCATCGGGAGTTGTGAAGTTTGAAGAGTGGGTGCCACTTCATTTGTTGACTTCGTCATCTGATCGTGGTTCAAAATTACGAGGTTTGTCCTTGGATCTTCCAATTTGGGATAGATCCCGAACCGTCGCCAGTAGCCAGTTGTGGTGCTCCAGTGAGACGTTAATACAACTACCAGCCAAATATAGCCCAAACGGCGATAAATCAAATTAATTCCCTCAACTATCTACCAACCCTTGGGAGTTGATCAATTTCTTAAAAGCACAAAATCACAGGTGGCTTTTCTTGCTGGACACCTCAGTTTTATTTGTTTGTCCAAGAACAAACCTCGTAATTTTGAACGGTTAGATGACGAGAACAACACCTGAGCTGGCACCCAACTCTCCAAATTTCCAAGCCACGCCAAGGTGAGGACATTTGAGGCCACGACAGGTTTAACGTGTACAAACCCACTTGTACACGACGGTATTTGGCTGGATCGAGTTTCGAACTCTCAACCCTCCGGTTTCTAATCCGTTGCTCTTTCAACTTGGCTACAGTGACCTGAGGGTTATTTGGGAACTTGTTTAATTTGCTGCTATGAAGTCCCAACCGTGGAGGCAAGATATCGATAACTTTACATATATTCTCTCTGCACTTCCCATGTTTTAGTGCTAGGTTCAGCCATCCTGATGTAGGTCTTGAACGTGAGCAACGCAGGTGGAATGATCTTGTGAAGGGAAGTGTATTGATAATTAGCAGTAAAGCAAAATGTAATTGATTTTCCTTCGAGTCCACAGAGCTCTGGTTGGTCTGAGATAAACTGAATCTGTAGAGATAGCTGGAGAATGAACCATGACGCGTTACATATATTACAAAAGAAAAAATAATAATTTTTACACGAACAATAATTTAAAAATTCAATTTCTCAAAAAGTGTTTAAATATATCAAAATTTCTGCTCCTGCAATTATTTTCTTTATTTTCTTTGAAGGTGGGGAGGATCCTCATTCAAATATCTTAAAATTTCACGTACCACTGGATTTTTGGATCTCGTCTAATTTTTTTATAAATAATATAATGTATCAACTCTCTCAAAATCTAATTTCTGAAATTTGCAGAATTGTTTTACATTCCAGTTAAATTTCTACATATGACTCTTTTATGAAAGGCTTTTTCAGTTAAGCTAAATATAGGTAGTAATAGTGTTTCTGCGGTGGTAATTTGGCTTGTTTTGCGAATGCGACTTCAGCCCTTCAGCAATAAAAATTCCAAGTAATGAAATCCGAAGTGGAAAATGGTAGTTGGTCGGTCAACGTCGATTATAAACTCAAATCTTCACTAAAACGGCTATAAACTAAATTCTATATGCGACATTTTACATTTTATATACGATATCAAACAAGTATCATACATTTTATAAACATCACGCGAGAGCATTTGAGAGCGGAAATAAATTCTTCGCATTCCGTCCCCGGTTTGCTTGTTAACGCTGAAAATTCCTCTCATTCTCTCACGTTTGGCACAGCCTGTCCGTTTTCGGACCATGCGCCATAAAACCCAAAATCCAATCCGTTAAGTACCTTTCCAATAGATTTGAGTTTCCTTTATATATACTTTCTCCACTATACTAACAAAAAACTTTAAAACTTCACACGGATCTCGCATTATAAAAAAACATACAAAATCAAGAATTTATCTGCCATCCTCCCTTTATCGGCATATCACTTCACTTCAAAAGGAAAAAAACACTCAAAAAGCAATTCAACGAAATTTATTGACCTCTTAAACCGACAAAAACACCCATTCGGCCCCTTCGCAGTAATCTCATTATTTCCAAGCGAGCATTAACATAACGTTTAGCCACGGTCGCCCCACACAGATTCGAAATCCCCCGTAATTCTTTCTCCCCTCCTCTCCATCGTTAAAGTAATAGTCGGTGAATGGAATTTTATTGAGACGCCACCGGCCATGAAACATTCATTTTGTGTCGGGGAGGGCTTTTTGTGTCCAAAGTCCGTCCGACCGATGATAATGGGTCGGGAATATTGCGATGAACACTGCGTTGTGTTATTTAGAGAAAATAAATAACCCATAGCCTTTATTGCATCGTAAAGGTTCCGTGTTTTGCGTACTAGAATGCAATTTCTTAATTTGAAAAAATGTGCTTTGTATTGTTATGAATGCTTAGGAAGACGTGTGAAAGAAGTGCAATTTTGTCTACCTAAAAGTACTTCATGGTTAGGTGGGTTACACTGCTATATGAGTTACACTGCTATATGAGTTACACTGTTGTATGAGCAAGCTCAGTGACTTTGTTGACTGCGCTACCAACCTACGAGCTGTAGGTGGCGCAGTTTCGATTCTTTCCTTGGTGTACTTCTCTCTTCTGCTCCAGAAAAACTTTCCTTGTGTGCGTATTCAGATGAACATGCACACACAAGGACTTACTTAACCCTCCAAGTGGTTTCGACGAGATATCTCGTCCATCAAGAACTGATAAATTTTGCTAATGAGGAGATACGTCGTCATCAAGATTGCCGAATGATGGAGATATTGCTGAAATTGATGATGACGAGATCAAGATCCCCCAGGTAAGTTTTCCTAATGACGAGGGTATCTTGCCTATCGAGATCTGTTCAGTTTTGCTAATGACGAGATACCTATTCGAGGCAGCCACCAGGAGAGTTAACGTTGTCTGTTTTGTGATTGTCTCAGAGTTTGGCCAAATATGGCCCTTGTGCCATAAGACCAACCAGAATGCAGATTTGCTGAATTGTATGGATGTAATGGTGGAAAAACTCAGTGATCCACAGTGCGATGAAAGAAGGATGTGGACGGCAGAATGGAATGAAATTGTCTTTACTGACGAGTCACGCTTCTGTCTGCAACACCACGATGGTCGGATTCGAGTCTGGAGACACCGTGGAGAGAGGATGCTGAACAGCTGCGTTATGCACCGCTACACTGGTCCTGCACCGGGTATTATGGTATGGGGCGGTATTGGATATCACTCTCGCACTCCTCTAGTACGCATTGCCGGTACTTTAAACAGCCAGCGCTACATCTCCGAGGTGTTGGAGCCAGTTGTCCTTCCTTACCTTCAGGGCTTGCCCACAGCCATATTTCAACAGGATAATGCGCGACCACACGTGGCACGCATTGTCCAAGGGTTCTTCGTCAATCGCCAGATTGAATAGCTTCCCTGGCCAGCTCGCTCTCCGGATCTTTCGCCGATAGAAAACATGTGGTCCATGGTTGCTCAACGATTGACCCAGAATACATCCCCAGCTGCCACACCAGATCAACTTTGGCAACGTGTGGAAGCTGCTTGGTCTGCTGTACCCCAAGAACACATCCAAAGTCTCTTTGAATCAATGCCGAGGCGTGTGGCAGCGGTGACCTCCAACAATGGCGGCTACTCTGGCTACTGATTTTGGCAGGAACCACACTTCACAGAGGTCTATAAATTTAATCATTTGATACTTGGTCAACATGTTATCTACAAAATAAATTTTGTTGTGATATCTCTTGTCTTTCTTGGTGTTGCAATTTGGGTGGCCAGCAGTGTACTATAGCCCATTTTACTCATCATCTTTACAAGATACTAACTACAAAAATCTTGAAAGTGCAATTTCAAATTAGCTCTAGGGTCATATTTTCATGGAAAATGAGCTCTAACCCGTCAATTACTGTCTAGTTGACCCTACGCTTTTATAGTTATAGAGTATATAATGCATGTGTTTTTATGGTTCCAACAGACGTGTTCTTATATGGTGTGTTTCTCTAGGTGTTGTTCTTTCGTGGGCAAGCGCGGCAACGGCCCGCAGGCGATCTCCATCGGCAAGAACTGCGACAAGTTCGGCATCGTGGTGCACGAGCTCGGCCACGTGGTGGGCTTCTGGCACGAGCACACGAGACCCGACCGCGACAAGCACGTGCAGATCATCAACAAGAACATCATGACCGGTGAGGTGCAACGCTTCCTTTCCTTACAAACAGTCTCGGCTCTGTACAAAGTCAAAAATATACTTTATGTCTACTCAATAACTACTCTTAAAATGAGGAAACAACGTCTTTCGAATTGCTTAAAGGTAATAAGAATTGTCCTACCACATTTGTGTTCCGGGTGAGAAGCAATCATCGTAACCGTCAAAACTTGATCTGAAAACTTAATAGTCTTCAAAAACATCCGCTCAAGAACTCAGAGACGATTTCCATAAATTTAAAAATAGTATATTTGAACAAAAAAATAACAGAACACCTAATTAACTGACGCACAAGAAAAACACTGCCGTTCGTACAAAAGAATCAACATGGAATCAAATTTAACATAGAAGTCTTTTTTCTTCCAGCATGCGCATGCGCGGCAGGTCCGCATAAACGATACCAGGCTCGCATTCGCGACATCTCTAAAAGATATTTTGTATATATAGTCAGCTAAACAAGGGAACGAATTATTTACGTATGGAGGCTATATTAGGCAATAGCGATTTCGATGTTCAACAAAAACATGTGTCTATGGTTAGAAGAAACATTTATCATTCTAAATAGGTACATAGCTTTCATTTAAATACCGGATCTCTGAATTGAAAAAAATATCGATTTGAAATCGGTAATTTAATATCGATTTTAATAATTTATCTAATAATCCATTAATCTAATAATCGATTTAAAACTATGCCAGTTGGAGTAAAACGAAATTTAAATAAAACTTTGCTGATCTTGGAATATCGCAGTTATAAAATATTCCTACTAGAACTTTTGAAAAATTGAAATTTTTTGTCTCACGTGACAGAATATCGAGGTTGTTTACATTAGGAGTTGAAATTATTCTTATGCAACTTTTCTCTCTCAAACATTCGTTGAAAACATTGATTTTTCTAACGCTGTGAAATAGACCTTCCGTTTTTTTTAAACCTCAAAATTGTCTTCTGTACTAGTCATCTCACTTTCACTTTTTCTAGTTTTGTCTTACACCGTAGTTTGATGTATGTGAAATGAATTATATTGATGGATAAAGCAATCATACGTGTTTCGTCCAAAGTAAATTGTAGAAGGTATAAAAATGTCAAAATGGAGTTTAAAAAATTATTTCCTTTCGCTAATTTTTTTTCTGTATTTGCATTTTATTTGATAGTTGTATGACAGAGAAAATAGATTTTTTTATCACTTTCAATCAACGTTTAACTAATTCAACCCAAGCAACGTCCAGTAATTCTGCTAGTTCTGAATAAAATTGGATAATGAAACATTAATTCCGTTTTGTTATATCCTGAGTAACTTACTTAGAAAGATTTTGTTTTATATATTTTATTTATTTTTATGGAACAGAATTCTACAGCTATTACGTATTCAACCAGACTGGAAAGCTGATCGAAATACACATAGAATATCACCAAGAAATTACCCATGTAATACCATGCACCATATTTTGAAGAAAATAAAAATAATTCATTAAAATTTAACTCCTAAATATATCTTCAACATGTGAGATACTGGAACAAATACATGCAAACAGGAACGAAATTACGATCATTGAAAAAATGCAGAATTCGAAAAACGAAATAATGAGCAAGCGTGTCGAATTTTGACTTCTGAGTATATTCTGAAATAGAGCAATTCAAAAAAAGACGTTTGAAAAATATTGATATAGCCAATGATTTATTTACAAAAAGAACACAAATTTATAAAACTTAGAAATGCTGAAATATGACCGCAACACTTCGCAGACTTAACTCAAATACACGAATTCTAAATTGAATTTATAAAATAAAACATTAATTCTGGCGTTGCCAGATACCGAATAGCAAAATTACGCTTTTATGATCAATGAGTTTTACGCTTGGGAATTTTTCGTGTTCCATTACAAAATGTAAGTATGTAAAATTAAATATTTTAAACATTATTTTTTCATTAATCAAATTTTCATGAATTATTTTCTTTTTGGGGGGAAGAGAAATAAAAAATCAGTTCAAACATGAATATTAGAATTTAATTTGTTTTGGAAAAAATTGTTTTTTGAGCAATATTGGTTTGTTATTTGAAAAGTTGTTTTTCCATCAATACTGGTAAAGCAAACTGAGTTGAGTACCTCAATCGTTTTATACTCAATTTTATTCCTATGGAGATTTCGAAATGTTTTTAGCTCCCTCTGCACACGGGCCGCGGTGGCCCGGTTGGAAGAGTAACGGACTTGCAACCGAAGGGTTGCGAGTTCGAATCCAGCCAAACACCGTCGTGTACAAAGGGGGCTGGTGCACGTTAAATCTGTCGTGGCCTCAAATGTCCTCACGTTGGCGTGGTGTGGAAGTTTGGAGAGTGGGGTGCCAGCTCAGGTGTTGCCTCGTCATCTGACCGTGGTTCAAAATTACGTGGTGTTGTCCTCGGATCTTTCCCTTTGGGATTGATCCCGGACCGTCACCAATAGCCCATTGTGTTGCTCCAGTGTGACGTTAATTGAAATACCCCCCCCCCTCTGCACACCTAGGACAAATAGAAGGTGGGTTAATATGTAGCCTACATTACCCTCAGGGTTCTTAAGTATACGTGTACAAAATTTCGTGTGGATAGGTCAAACGGTGTAGATTTGTAAAGATAGACAGAAAGACAGATAGACGCCAACTCTTCTTTATGTATATACTAGCAGTACCTTCACGTCGTTGCCGTGACATCATTCCTGTTATGTCCTCACTGATACCGAAAACATTAAAAAGAAAAACAGTAATTTTAAGAATGAGTCCCACCACCACCCGACATGACACGGGCATGTCACCTCATTCCTTCCACCTCACTGATCCTTGCTTAAAGAGCTTCATGATACACTATGTTCAATGTTCTTCCATTTGGAGCTAGGATGTAAAGATTCTCGGCTTTTCCAATTGAACAACCCACATACAATTGACCATGAGAGAAATACATTTTAATGAGATCGAGTCCTACAACTTTGAGCGATTGTCCTTGTGCTTGTTGATGCTCATGGCGAAACTTAAACAAACAGGGAACTGAAAGCGTTTAAATTGGAATGGGAGATCCGAAGGGATGATTGGGATACTAGGAATGAATACGTCTTCGCCTGCGGCATGTCCAGTCATGATGATGGCTTCAATGATATTCATCATCAGTTTCCTGATAGAGTCTTGTTCCATTGCAGAGTGAAGGTGGATGCAGATTTCTGAGAAGCATAATCGTTGTCCCAATCTTCAGCTCTAATATGTGCGAGGGTACTCCAGATGACTCCAATGTGTTCAAAAACTCTTTGTGTTTTGTGTGACTACATATGACACAGCCTCATCTGTGTCACATGTAGTGTCGATAGATGTGTAAATTTGAACACTACCGGGCAATTCTTGCAAAAGTTGCTTATTGATGACATTGACATTTTCGTTTCTTGGGGCAAGAATTGCTCTTTGGAAAAGCCATGCGTGATCAGTAAAGTGCTGCGCCACAATCGGAAACACCGCCTTTTTCAGTCTCGTTGAGTTTTCACAATCCTTCCAATGCTTTGCATTGCTATACATCCATCTTGACTATCTGAAGTAAAGCACCATTTCCTAGTTGAAGTAGGTTATCTGCAAATTACTGGGCAGAGGGATCACCGTTGACATGAACTCGCATTTATGTTGATAGTCCAAGTCTATGAATGCCATTCCAAATGTAAGATGATTTTAAGCAGGCCTGCATTTCATCCGCCCTGGTTCCACGGGAAATAACCGGAAGTGTCTGTCGAAAGTCTCCAGCCAACACCATACTCATTACATTGACCCTGAACCTTAAATGTCGGCATGTATCTGGACTCTACTTTCTTTGTCGTGCCAAAAGAGGCCATCTGGAAACAGGAATTGTACCTTCTAATATTTGCCAGGAAATTTTTAGCTTCTGCTGAATCTCCAATCAGTAAAGTACGTAGGGGCTCGGCTGGATCCATTAACTGTGGCAGTTGAACCTTTCCTCCGTTACAGCATATACCTGGGACTTCACCTTTCCACTTCTTTGCTTGACAGTGTTGACATGTTACAGGCATTGATCCAAGCACGAAGGATCAGATACATAATCTGCTGATGGGTCGTAATTAAAAGCTGCATTCTCTAAATTTCTTCAGATGCGCATTCGAGCAGCACTTCTTCCGGTTCTAATTTATTGTAGTCTTGTTTTTTCTCTTTCTGGGGTGGATTTAGTCTTCTTTGATTTCTTTCTCTGTTTTCTCGTTGTCTTGTTTCTCTTTATGGTGTGGATTCAGCTTCTCTTCTCTGTTCTCTCGCTGTTTTGTTCGAAGACGTTTCTTTTTTCTGGGAGGCTGTGGCATCTTTAAATATAACGCTAAACCAAAATAATGTAGTTATTTACCTGAAATAAAAATGAGATTAAAATTACGGAAATTATACAAATTCAAAAGTAAGTTATGAAAAACCACTACTGAAATAAAAATGTGATTGAACCTTTAAATATAACGCTATACTTTTAAAAAGTCTTGTTATGTCACCTCACTGATTCCGACAAACAACCTAAATGAATCACAATGTCAGCGATATCAAAACCAAATTAAACAGTAATGAACACTGTTACTTCATTTCATGTAATTTATTAACACAAACATTATACTATTTGCGAAAAATACCCAAACGAAAATAAAAAGCAATACAAAAAATTAACAAAGTTTAATGTCTTTAGGGGAGGTTGAAAGTGCCAATTTAAAAACGAAAGTGGGCCGTAAGTACTCTAATTTTTATGCTAGGAATGAGGTGTACATTGATTAAACAATAACAAACACTTACTTCATTTCATGTAATTTATTAACACAAATATTATACTTTTAATTTTGACTTTGAGAAAGTTGGTCCCCTTGAGAATTTTCAATTAATTTTTAATTATTTTTGGTTCTTCAGGAAAGTTGGTCCACTTAATGATAAAAGCTATAAATTTGGAGTACTAAACCTCTGTTATTCCATTGTTATGATTTTTAATTGATTTTGAAAGCTTTAATTAAATATATAAATGCTAATTTCTTCAAAGATATTTATCACAATTTTATAAAACCACTATTGTTTTGAAGTAAAATTTTTTCTCTTTAAGAACATTATTTTTAATAGTTCTGTACTCACGCTTGAGGATCATCCACATCTTTTCAAAGATTTTATCATGGAGATCTGTGGCCGAGTTTTCTGACTCTTGGTGTATCTTTTCCGACCCCTTGGTGGGCTCTGGGTCTTGGAATTTTTTGTGGATGTTCTTTTCGTTGTTTTGTATTTGAGGCCCAAATTTGGTGAAAGTCCGATCACTTTTTGCGTGATTTTCTGGGTTTAATCAAGATCTCTTTGAATACGTTGGATGATCCACAGTTTCAAAACATTAATAGAAGTTAGCATGCGCGATAGCTTTGTAGGTTCGGTCTGCGCAGATACGTCACAGTGGAGGAGGGCTACGCGCGTAGCACAAAATATTAATTTAAAAGTTTTCTAGATTAAATTTTAAAATTCGGGCTTCGAGGGCCATTCAGTCACCTTTAGGATTACCTGAGTGCCAAATTTCATGGCTGTAAGTGCTATAGATTCGTCTGGATACTGCACGCACACAAACACTTCCTTTTATAATAGCAAGAGATAGATTAGGTTCCAAAACTGTAATATATATATATATATATATATATCTTTTGAAGTATGGTTATATAGAATTTATAGTGGTAAAATAAAAATATATTTGTATCCCAGCATTTTTTAAAGCTACTGATCGTAAATCTTATATTCTGTAGTTTCAAAATTAAAAATATTTGGGAACAAGAGATTATTCATAGAAACAAGAGATTATTCATAGATAGAAATCTATAAATATCGACAATAATTGAAATATGTTATTTTCTTGAACTTCCTCAATACTACAGAACTCTTCCAAATGACTTTACGACCATGATCCTGGTGTAAAATGATCTTTTATAAGTAAGGAATATTGAAAAGAATGAGTCGGACAAGAAAATAATGTTTCAAACCCGGTGAATCTATCCAATAAGTTTCTTTTTTTAAAGTCGATTTTCATGAGAACATCTCTTTGCTTAGCACTTCGCTGAAAGTTAAATATCATTTTCAATTTCATATAAATCGATAGAAGGAAAAGTTTTGCGAGTTTCATTGATGAGAAATAGAATTTCCTCGAAGCTGCCTTTATTTTTTCAACATTCTTCTATCAAGTAATGCTTCTGTTAAATGTAAATCTGAAATACAGTACAAAGATTTTGGAGTGCATGGCAAAGAGAAACCTTTTGACATGCCGGGTTTAAAAACCTGGAATGAAATACTGGTGAAAACCGGTTTTGGATATTAGTGAGAATTACCTTTACCTACCATCACCGGTATTTTATTTATGATATTTTATTATTTTAGCTTTATTTGCCATGTTTTTTAATTTAATAACATAATGATCCTGGAATTTTAACTTGAACCGCAGTTTTTGCCTTGAAGTTCAAGACGCAATAAAATTTACGCAATAAAAGTTCAGATATCACGTTTGAGAAACTTACGCTAAAAGTTGTGTATCCAACAGTGAATCGGGACAAAAATAAAAAGTTATTTGAATTAAAAATAGCTTAAAAGTGGTCATCGTTCTTATAAAATAGACGGAGAATGTGTGCGCAGTTTCATGTTATTCCTTCCGGTCACTCGATTTAAAGACATCGACCTTCTAATGAATATGGACGAAGTCGCTGTCGTAAGTTCCCTGAAGGGTAAATCAAGTGGACATACGAATCGACTTAGCCGATTGGCTGTCGAATCGCAGACTAGTGTTTTTGATCACGGTGAATAATCAATTTAACCAATCAATAATTTAGAATTCATGCTTTAACCCACAACCACGTGACAGATCTTCAAACCGAGCAACTGGAAGAAATAACATGAAGCTGGGGGAATAACATGAACTTATAATGAAGTAGATGGCACATGCTCCGTCTATTTCATTATAAATTCGATGTGTAAAGATCTGTTTTGTGGTTGTGGCGAAAAGCATGAATGTGAAGCAAATTATTAATTGGTTGAAGTGATTATCCAGAGTGATTAAAAACACTGGTCTCAACTTCGATAGCCAATCGGACCAAGGCGATTCGTAAACCACGTGACTTACACTTATGAGAGCTTAAGACAGCAACAAAAACACTTGGGCAAAATTAACTCTTGTATTTATGTTCACAAACATAACATTTGAAATAATAAAAGCTTTCAAGTGTTTTTTTAAATAACATAAAAATTTGAAAAGAATCCAACAAAAAATAGAAGTATCACAGATCTGATTTCACAGAATTTTATGTTTTCAAATGCCCTGTCCCCTCACGTAAAGGAATGATTGAAACCTTCAACTTAGATCGTAGAGTGGAATACTAGATTAAATAGAGTTAAAATTTATCAGAGCTTAAATTATTTATCCTTTTAAAACTATTCACGGAGTAACAAATACAGGGAAAATATTAATTTAGAACATCATTTTTACAGACAAAAGTCAACTCGAATAGCAACCTAGAGTCTGATTGCTTTGTGGCAAAATATTAGTGAGAGAACAAACGCGTGTTGCCATAAAAACGCAGTGTAATAATGAAAATGAAATATACATCAACATGGAATGTCTTGTAAGCAATTGGTCATTAAAACTCGGAGTTATAATATTCTCACTAAGGGGAAATTATTGATTTATAAATCCAAATATCCATAATTTAGGCAACGAAAACAATGGAATTTGTTTTGAAAAAACGAAAGAACAAAAATGGTGCTTTGTAAATTTTCGAAACATTTTCAAACATTAATAGAAAACTCATGTAAATAAAACGATATACGTAGATAACTATTGAACATTGAAATTACGTATCGCAAACCACTGATAACCAAGTGCTTAATGTTTAGTTCTGTACTTAAAAATAATATTCTTCGCCCCAAAATAATTTTTCAGAATAATTTTGCAATTATAAGCGATCGTCTGAAAAGTGAAATACAACTTTCGTCCGTAACTCTGTGTTTTGTTCTCCGTTTACGGAAGCACAGGACACGTAATCGGTAATCGTTTGCGTTCGAATTCCAACATAGCTTCTTTTTTTTTTCGAAAAACGGAATAAATGGTGTTACTTTCGGCTTAACGATGCGGTAAATAAAAAAGTCCGCTGTCGCGCATAATAATACGTCTGCCTTGTTCCTCTCCTCTAAACCACAGCAAAATATTCCGGGCGTCTTTCAGAAATTAAAATCGATATACATTATACTCTTGGCTCGAAAAGAAGACATTCTCGGTGATATTAATGTGAAAGAAAGGGGTATTTTTTGGCTGCCATATTTAACCACGAGTTATTTCGTTGCAAAAACGTGGGCCCTTTAAATTACTTTCATATGAATAAAGAAATTCGCGCATAGCATTTACGCTGTTTCTTAGTTGCTAATATCGATTTATGTGTCTGTCATTACTCTCATTTCATGTCTTATCTAAATCCATTTATGATTAATATAAGCATCGCTATAAATATTTCATAAGTCCAAAGGAAATAAAATTAGTCAAAAATGTAAAACGGCAGTTTGCTTACTTTTTTAAAATGTATTCTTACCGGTGTAAGTACTAATTTTCAATAAAGTGAACACATCAGTCATGTTACGACAATTAGCTTTTAAACATTCAACTCAACTGTACCCAATTCATTTATTTGTTCAAGGCACTTCGATATGTTTTTACATCTAAAGCTATTTCCGGTTTGACTCAGATTTTCTTTTCTGCGTTAATATCTCTCTCCTGATTTCTCAATACCTTCTCCAATCAGACTGGTAGGGAATTTCATTAGAGCTGAGAGCTCTTCCGTGCTGTTCTATCAATATTATGTAGCTCCTAGCTCAAATTAAGCACATATAAAGTGAGCGGCAAAATGACGCATGCACTGAAATGGCTGCTTCATGTTTTGTTTCTCTTTGTTCATACGAATAACTTAGATTCAAAGGGAATAACCATTGATTTATCGCCAATAGGTGATAAATCAAAGGTTCTTAAACGGAAATATGTTTATTAGTTTATGCACATATTATCTTTCTATTTATTTATAAGAGGGATTTTCAGTGTAAACAAATATACCAGAGGAATGCGAGGATTTTACCTCCGCTACCCAAATGCTCTAGCTTGTTACATATTGGGGTTACCTGAACCCTCCGAGTGGATTTGACGAGATATCTCGTCCATCAAGATTTGATAAATTTTGCTAATGACGAGCCAATCAGCAATACCTAGATGGCGATATATCTGGCCATCAAGGTATTGTCGATTCTTTGATGATGACGTTATAGATCTAGCCAGTTTTCTTCCATTGACAATGTATCTCGGCATCTAGATCTGGCCAGTTTTGCTAATGAAGAAATAACTCATTAGCAAAACTGACCAGGTTGTTGTTGAGACAACCACCAGGAGGGTTAAAATGTAGTTCATCGCAGTGTGGCGTTTAATCTAATTGGTGTTGATCAATCAACTATCAGATATCAATTCGGAATTTAATCTGTGGTACTTTCTGTGGAACGTGCTGAAATCGTATTCGCATATTATGTGCATAATATTGCTAAAAGTACACGGAAGAGTTCGACATTCTAATGAAACGACGACGAAGCGCTTCTGAATGAGGAAAGGAGATTAAATTGAAGTGGAAGCTTAGAATATAATTGTATTAACATGCCTGAAATGTGCTTTCCGCCGCGTGCATTGTATTGTAAATGAGAATTGATACCAGTGAAAGTAAACCTCTGTAATATACTTTTGGATACTTTTACTTCGTTTCGTGGTATGAAATCCAGTTATAAATGTGGATGCCATATTCATTATAAATGTATTGAAATAAGATATGAAATTTGAGTAACTGCACTTTGCCATCAATGCCTATAAGCAATTAACCCTCCAAGTGATTTCGACGAGATATCTCGTCCATCAAGATCTGACAAATTTTGCTAATTACGAGATACCTTGACATCAAGATGTTGACGATTTTTTGATGATGACAAGATCAAGATCAGTTCAATTCTTTTGCTAATGACGAGATATCTCGTTCATACAGATCTGGTTAGTAGCCACCAGTAGGTTTAAGAAAGTTTAGCAGAGTAATATCTGATAATTTTAGATAGATATAGATCTGATAATTTTAATAAAAACACTTCTGAGCAAAAAGGTAATTTTGCAGAATGATAAAATTTGTAAATTTTCTGATATCATATAAGGTTTCTTAAATATGCCGGCCCATGTGGAATTTTCCACACATAGCCAGTGACCAAACATGGCTGACTGTGAGGTTTCGCTCCCAACGACAATGGACTTCATTCTAAAGTTGACAGCACATTGTGGGATGATCACAAATTGCTACGGAGGATCGGCTTTGCAGAAAAAATCCCTTTCTTGATGATGTGGTATTGATTAGAAATATAAAGTCATTAAAGTAGAGAAAATGAGGTTTAAAAATATTAAATTCTGAAATTCTTTTGTTATGATGATTATTCCGCTTTTGTTCCTTTTTTTCGATAACTCGCCGAGTTTTATCATTGTTGTCGCTTCGCATCAGGACATGTTCTTTCGCAGCGACATTAGCATATCAAAATATCTCCAGAATGTAAGCAGATAATAACATTTCCTAGACACGTTGAGAGCTTTGCAAATGTTTGTTGTCTTTCGAACCAAGATTGCTTTTGGGGATGAATGTGCTATATCATTAGAGTCGGGATTATCAGTTGAAGTTGACATTGCATTCATTCTCTTGAGTTTTTATACGGATTTTGACCATTAATTAAGTCGTGGTGACTTCTCTTCCTTGAATTTAAAATTCAGAATTAAAAGTTAATCTAATATCTTTAGTTATGGTAATTATTAAAGTCATGTCAAACCTTCATGTATTTGGAACTTGCAGATATGTTTTCATTGCGGGTCGTATGATTTGTTTTGAAGTGAAGGAATCACGGTTTTCTCTTCTTTGGAATACTGTTTTTATAAGAAATCTCATTTCTTATCCTTTAAAGTAGTTTTGTAGCTTTTCTAAGAGGATAATGCTTCGAGATTATTTGTGTAACAATTAAGGTTAAAAAAATGGTAATTAAATACCAGTAAAAACAATTTTTTGATTTGATGAGAGTTACAGTTACTGAAACACATCATAGGTTTTCTGATTCACGATATTTTTATTTCAGTTTTATTTGCATTATGTTGACTCCTGTTTTTTCTAATTTTACCAATATTCTTATAAATATTTTAGGAAATTTAACCCATTTATTTTTAAAACTATTAAATTTAAATAACTTTTTCTAGTCTATTCCAGTCTTTAATGGGTGTAAGATCTTCACGGACCATATGTTGTGAATTCCTACACTAGCGTATCCTTACTGTTTTTATCAAAGGCTTGAATGTTTTTTCATCTTCCTGAAGAAAATACTCCAAGGTGCTTCGACTCGAAAACGTAATTTCCTTGAAAAAGATTTGCAAATGCAAAGCTTCCTGAGGTGACATGGCAGATGTATGAATTTAAGATAGGATATGACATGTCACTTTTGGAGCACCCGCTGCAAAGAAGCTCATCTCCACATTATAAAGAGAATAAAATTTAAATAAAGAATTTGATGTAACAGGGAGGGATAATTTTAAGTTAAAAATATAGATCGAGGGGCGTAATAAACATTAAAATCAGCTAGTACAAAAGGCATTCGCCGAATAGCAAGATAGTCGAGAGTAACCCTTCCATTTACTGACAGCTACCGGGAATGCTTAGGTTTTGGAGATCAGTTATGACTGGGGACGTATTCCCTGTACTGCTGTTTACGCTTGTTACTATAAGATAGTTACTATAAGACTATATTATAGATTACTATATTATTACAGTTAATATAAGATAGAAAGTGGGATTAAAATTTATGGAGGTTTTAATTAACGTTGTACTGGAGAAACACAGCGGGCTATTGGCGACGGTCCGGGATCAGTCCCAAAGGGAAAGATGCGAGGAAAACACCACGTAATTTTGAACCATGGTCAGATGACTCCTGACCTGGCACTCCACTCTCCAAACTTCCCCACCACGCCAACGTGAGGACAATTGAGGCCCCGACAGATTTAACGTGCACCAGCCCCCTTTGTACACGACGGTCTTTGGTTGGATTTAAGTAAAATGTAAAGAAAAAAATTTAAGTTAAAGTGAGAATTTACTTTAAAAGTAGTGATATAATTAGAGGTCATATCGTATCCATCGCCCTAGTTATTGGTAATCAGAATTTAGAGAGATTTTATTTAAAAGGGAAATTACTTTATGGAATATTGAAGTCATATACCTCAGGGTCCAAACGAAACACCCCACACTGACGCTTTGGTTAATGTGGAAATATATTGAACTGTTTATAAAGAAGAGTTCGTGGTCTTTTCTGAGAGCTAGTAACAGTCGCGTCATATGATGGTAATGACTGGAGTGCTTTTTTGGCACCTAAGTTATTTTTTGAAAAAAGTTTGAAGATATGGACTGTGGGCTTTATTTTGAAATCCAAATGGAAGATTAACAAGTAAAAATTTCTGACTCCGTCAGATCGACGCATTCAGTTCCGTGAAACTAAAAGTGCGTCTCACACTTAAACTCCACATGGTTCACGAGATAGCCATAATTAATTAAACCATGTCTGTTCAGTTTCTTTGCTCACCTTCAACGAGAGAGCGCTAACTGACACTTAAATAACTTTTTCTAGCCTAATCCAGTCTTATCCACTTAAAACACGAGTTTTTTTCGGAAAAACTGGTAAAAAATGATCGAGTTCTTTTTTGACAGAAAATGAATATATATATATATATATATATATTCATTTTCATAAGTTATTTTTTGCAATTTCAGTTGCGGGGGGGTGGGGTAAAAGTTATAAAAAAATTATTATACAAACAAAGTGTAAACGATTTTATTACATGTTTATTTTGAATTTCAAAATATTAATAATAATAAAATATTAACTTCAGATTAACTTCCATCACTCAAGAGATCATCACTTTCATCGCTGAAACTTTCTGATAAATTGGCATATTCAAAATCGTCACAGTCGCTCCCCATTATCAGATAACTTTTTCTAAACAAGTTATAAAAACACTTAGTAAAAATTAATTTATGGTTAATTGTTTACTTTTATGATGTTTAACGTAATAAAAATGGATATATTACCTTTTCCACACCAAACAACTGCTTTATAACAAAGAATTCCTAACAAACTTATAGCTAATCATCAAAATTCACCACTTGGTTTACACAAGAAAAATGGTGCATAGTGGTGCCATCTACGGTAAATAAGTTTAATATCCATCTATAAATAAGTGGTAAATCATCTATGATAAATAAGTTTATGCCATCTATGGTATAAGTTTAATCTAGCCTATCTATTTTTACTAGAACGGATCTCTGACGGGCATTAGAAATAAAATAACGCGAGATACAAGAGCGCCCGTGTGAGACACGGGCATGTGCAAATTTGCCGGTAACTTTCGCCCGTGTCAAACACGGGTAAATGCGTTAAGTGATTAATGGGTGTAACACCCTTTGTGGCCCATATGTTGTGCATCCCTGCACTAGCGCATCATTCCTTCATGTTTTTTATCACAGGCTTGAAAGTTTTTTTTTTGTGCATCTTTCTAAAGAAAATATTCCAAGGTGCTTCGACTCTAAAACTTAATTTCCATGAAAAAGATCTGTTACTGCAAAGCTACCTGAAGTGACGTAGCACAAGTATGAATTTCAGATCAAAGCATTCAGTCCCGCGAAAATAAAAGTGCTTCTCACACTTAAATTCCACAAGGTTCAAGCCAAGGCAGCCATGATTAATTAAACAGTGTCTGTTCAGTGTCTTTGCCCACCTTCAACAAGAGAATATACTTTGATGAAA
The DNA here is from genome assembly GCA_933210815.1 of Meta bourneti. NCBI lineage: Eukaryota > Metazoa > Arthropoda > Arachnida > Araneae > Tetragnathidae > Meta > Meta bourneti. The sequence goes on from OW119928.1 coordinate 77,635,622, forward strand.
CACGAGGATCAACACTCCAACCGTAAGCACACTTGGGTGGTTCATTGCCTTAACTGACGCCTAAATAACTTTTTCTAGTCTAGTCGATTCTTAACCCTCCTGGTGGTTTTCTCAACGAGATATCTCGTATTATCAAAACTGACCAGACCTTGATGGACGAGATATCTCGTCATTAGAAAAAACTGATCAGATCTTGATCTCATAATCATAAAAAATTCGACAATATCTTGATTACGACATATCTTGTCATCAAGAAATAATTATCGGTATACTAACAAAATTGGTCAGATCTTGATGGATGAGATATCTCGTCGAAACCACGAAGAGGGTTGATGGTTTAAGACCTTTACGCCAGTGCATGTTGTGCATCTCTACTCCAGAGTATCCTTCATTATTTTATCAAAGGCTTGAAAATTTTTTTTTATTCAACTTCCTAAAGAAAATATTCCAAGGTGCTTCGACTCTAATACTTGACTTTCTTGAAAAATATCTGTTACTGCAAAGCTTCCTGAGGTGATGTAGCACAAGTATGAATATCCGATTCCGTCAGATCAACGCATTCAGTCCCGGGAAACTAAAAGTGCTTCTCACACTTAAATTCCACAATGTTCAAGCCAAGACAGCCATGATTAATTAAACCGTGTCTGTTCAGTGTCTTTGCCCACCTTCAACAAGAGAATATACTTTGGTGAAACTCAAGAAGCAACACTCCGGCCGTACGCACACTCGGGTGGTCCATTGCTCTAACTGACGCCTTTGTTGTCAAGAGCGAGCCTTTCCAACTGCAGAACAAAGGATCGCTATGCTGGGTTTAGTTACTTCGCTTCTGAGCCTTCGAGAATACCAGGTGTCGTTGAAAATGTCGTCGTTGCAATTCTGCGTGCAAGGATCTCTGCTTTTGGTTTATGCGATCCAACAGTTTTTTTATTGTGGCGTTCATGTTTGAAATGTTCTCGCAGCTGTTGCGGGAATTTGTAAAAATAGACGGATTCCTGGTATTCTTAAATTGATGGATTGATGTCATCCACTTCTCAGTTCAGTTTCTGGGAATGGTAATTGATTGGGTGACGTCGCCCTGAAGTTTTTTTTCTTTCCGTTTGAGTACCTTTCATTCAGAGAATGTCAGTTTAATGCTTTTATGAGTGTGTTGAGAGTTGTTAATTGTTCGTGATTATTTCAAGAATGTTTCTTGAGAGCTTAGAAACAATGAATATAAATAGTACTTTAAAGACGGTAAGATTACCTTACTTCTCATGCGGCTTATGTGTACGATAGTGTGCTTTAAAATTTAGCTATGGCATTTTTTCATATACAATAATAATTTTAATCTAATCATAATCTATCTTTTATATCTAATAATAAATCAATCTAATTTTTTCATATTTAATAATACATAATTTCATAAATAAAAGAATTGTTTTTCATCATTTAAGTTAGTCACAAATACCCCCCCCCCCATATTTATACTATTACCTAAACTTACTTAAATTTATTCATGCTGTCAAACAGAAAATATAGTGGACAAAAATAACAGAAGGCAAAGCACAATTCAAAGACACAAGAACGGATAAGCACAAAATATCGAAAATGATCTAAGGAATGAAACACGATCAATAAAGTTCACGAAAAAATTTATAAAATTTATAAAATCTTTGAAACTGCCGAAGAAAATGTCCAGGCTTGGTAGTAAACTGTTTCTGATCTTCATAAATTTATATAATTTTTTCAGTAACTATTGAAATAAAATGCTTCTTTAGAATGATTTGAACTTGTTGAACCACATGTATATTTATCTCATAAGGAGGACATTCACTATAAGTCTATTTAAAATCGAGGCTAAGAGGAATTTTCCCAGTGACATGTTGAGGGTATCGTATCCGGCTGCAATACTGCCACAATTAAAAAAATGAATGTCTAGGTTGCATGTATCGAAAGATTAAATATATTCTTGTGTATGCTGCAATATATGCTTGTGTATGCTGCAATATATGCTTGCGCATGCCCTCTACTGGATTCTGGAGTTGTGACAATTTTGCAACTTGCAGAAGCATGTAATTGGAGTCCTTCCACACATAAAACTAGAAATTCATTTATTTGTAGTTATGGCAGTATTGCCGCCGGAGAGCATGCAGTATGTGGACAATGAATCTATTTACTGATGGGCTATCAACCAACCTCTCTTATACTGCTAGAAGATTCTTTGGTAGAACTTTCGACTGTATATATTTTGATCTCATTAATACTCCAAGTAGTTTCGACGAGATATTTCGTCCACGTCAAGATCCGACCAATTTTGCTAATGACGGGATATGTTATCTTCAAGATAATGCCGGGTATATTTTTATGATGACAAGATCAAGATTTGGTCAGGTTTATTCTTATGACGAGATATCTCGTTCATCAAGATTTGATCCTTTTTGCTAATGACAAATACCTCGTTGAAACAACTAATAGGAGGGTTAATTTTGTAATTTATCAAGTAATAAGCCTTTTAATTTTAACACATTTTAATTAATAAACAAGAGTTTGCATTATGTTTACTGAGTATTTTATTTCAGAACTTTAAATTGTCATCACTAATCCTCGATGTGAACATTTTATAATCTATAGCATAGATCTAAATATTTTAATAAAGGTGAAAAATTAGGATCTTTATGGCCGGTCTAAATATGAGATCTATTTAATTTTATAATCTCAAGGGTCTGCTGAAATTTTTAATTTTCAAGGGGGTCCTTGGACTGAACAGTTTGGGGACCACTGCCCTAAGTGAAGTAGTAAACTTGATACACAGAACATTGAAAGCCAAAACTTTTATTGAACGGATTGTTTATGGGAAATAGAGAAATTTTAACAGCGGATCATTTTGAACAGAAGTTGTAGAGAAGCCATGGATGTTCATAGCAATGGGGGGCTCCTTGGTAATTCTGGTAGACAATATAGATGATACAGGCCATTACGATTAAAAAGAGCAGTAGAATAAGGATGAAGTTGGCTTTTGTCAGCTTACGAATCGAGTTGCACTCCTTCAGCATTCTGTTGCATTTGGTAAGAATACATGGATCTGTCTCTGCACTGTTGTCAGATGCGCTGTTAGAAGACGATGTATATCTGGGTCCCTAAAATAAAGCATAAATGATATAGCAATCAAACTACCAGACCCGCGTATAACATGTGCGCTAAATTTTCTTAATTGCTAATGTTTATTGATATCAGTGGCGTTACTCGTATTTCAAACCTTATCTCCTTTTAATGAATGTAAATATTGATATGCACATTTGATGCGACAAAATTAAATAAAAATTAGTCAAAAATATGAAACGATATTTTGTGTACATTTTTCAAATGTACTCTTACTAGTGTTCATATTTTCAATAAAGTGCTTGGTAAAAAGTTCACACCTCAGTCATGTTACCACAATTAGTTCCTGAATTTCTCCTTCAATTGCATCGTTTCCACTTTCACAAATGCGATTTGATATTTGTTCTCTAAACCTATTTTAGGGTTGGCCCAGATTTTCTTTTCTGAGCTAATTCCTATCTTCCAGATTTCTCATTACCATCTTTCATCGGAAGAATTTCATTAGTGCCGAGAGCTCTTCCGTGTTGTTCTAGCAATACTATGCATCTCCATAGCTCAAATCAAGTTATAATTAAACTTTGCTGCAAAATTGGAGAATGGATACCGCAGCGGTTGATTTTATATTGCGTTTATACCGTTTGCTGCCCTTCGTCAATATACCAATAACGCCAATTTTTGTGCCACATACGTCATTGAAATATATAAATATAGATAGGTACATGTATTCAATGGCACCCACAAGGGAGTGGACATGGTCTTCAGCCACTCCCAAATCAATAGAAAAATTAAACGTTCATCAATTTAAAAACGTCAATTGAAGTTTAGTCGATTTGCTACAGAATTTTACATCATTCTCTAATGAAGAATTCGTGAATAGTATTTCAGTATTTAATGGTTTCTTTTCGATATTTTCCGTTGTTTAACCGAAGAAAAGGGAAACATTTTATAAAGAACGCCCCCAGAACTGATGGGGGAGATCCCACCCTTATTTGTAATGTAGTACCAAGACGAACCGTGGCAGGCGTGGGTCGATTGGCGGTGTGCTGCCGAAAGAAAAGAGCGTGGAATATAAAAACTGTCTAGAATACATGACAATGGAATTTGTCATGTACGCAAGTCATTGCTGTTTCCAACTATGAGAAGTATTTTCTGTCTAACTGAATGTAGGTGCTGGTAGTGCTTTTGCGGTTCTCTGTCCCAACTTGGCTTGTTTTCCGAATACGATTTCAGCACTTCGCCTATAAAAATTCCAAAGAAATAATTCCGAATCGATGTATGCCAGTTGATTCAACGCCAATTAGATATGCTAAACGTCTCCAAATGACGATAAACTACATTATAAGGTATCCCCGATAGGCATCATACGAAAGCATTTGGGTATCGGAAGTAAAATTCCCGCCTTCCGTCTGGTTTGTTCTCTCTGAAAATCTCTCAAGCTTGACCGCACACTATAGCAGCATGCGAAAAAATATATGACACGCGCATGCTTACTCTGTGTACAGAAAATATGTCGGAACGAATGCGTATTTCAGTCAACATGGTGTCGCAGGAGTGTTGTTGGACTAATTTGTGACTTGCCTTAATATCCTGTCTTAAACAGATAATGTGAAGATGTCAACCTATTCCATAAAAGCCCAGTTCACGCTTGCCTTAAGTGTTAATGGTATCTTCCGGTACCACATAACATAGGTGGAACCAAGTCTCATCTCATGAGGGTCGAACTGTACAAACAACCCCATCTCCGTGTGAGGAACTCTGAAGGAAAGACCTCGAATTCAGAAGTTTTAGTTTTACAATTTTAAAGCTCCTGGTGGTAGTTTCGACGAGGTATCTTGTCATTAGCAAGTGACCAGATCTATATGGACGAAATATCTCGCCATTTAAAGAAACTGACCAGATCTTGATCTTGTCATCATTATAAAATCGATAATATATATCTTGAGGAACGAGATATTTCGTCGAAAACACTAGGAGGTTTTAAAAAGTGTTTGGCTTACCATGACTCGTGTTATGACTTCTGGATCGTGGGTAAAATCAGTAGAATCCGAAGACCCTCCATGACTTCGATCAGATTTGTGGCCTTTGACCTTGAGATGTTTCTTCTGTGGGAAGTCATCATCTTGAAAATAATCACCACCCTTGCGAAGCTTCCTATAAAATCCCCTACATTTCCCACAATGGCAGACAATGTGAATCTTGCGTGGTTTGGTAAGTGACCCCTTACCCTTAGAGACTTCTACAGTTGCCCTATCTTCGTCTTTCTTCTGACACCTGTGGCAGGAATATGATATATCTTCAATATCGTGGTGATGCTGTCCAGAAAGCTTCAACTTCTCAGGACGCCCAGACGTCTTTTCATTTTTTCTATGCTGATCGGAGGAAGAATCTTGAAATTCCATATGCTTTCTGGGCTTTTTGATAATGTGGTGTTCATACCTTGCAAAGTGTGCGCTTGGGTAGTCTGTGAACTCGGAATCTTGCCTGCTTTTTGATTCGGTTTGCTTCTGACGATCGGATTCGGATGAAGATTTAGTTTTAAGGTGGAGTACAGGGTCGTGTTTCCTTGTGTCGTTCATGATTGGTTGGTAGTGTTCTTGATCCGGCCATTCTTCGAATGGGAGACGAGACGTCATAATTGCGATTTTTTGCTGATATCCAATTGGACGAGCGGATTGCACATGATGCCCTGTAACCGTCACCTAGAAATAATATTTTATAAATTAATTTTATTAAAATAAATCTATGGAACTTGGTTTAATTTTAAGCCTATGAGTATTAACCCTCCAAGTGGTTTCGACGAGATATCTCGTCCATCAAAATCTGACCAATTCTGCTAATGAAGAGAAGATATCTCGTCATCAAGATATAACCGATTTCTTGGTGATGATGAGATCAAGATTTGGCCAGTTTTCGTCAAATGACGAGACATCCCTTCCATCAAGATCTGGTCAGTTTTACTAATGGCGAGATACATCGTCGAGACAACCACCAAGAGGGTTAATTATTACTTTCACAACCTATACTTGGTTTATTTTGTTATAGAAATTCATAGAAGCTATCAATCTATTTTTACTTTTCTGTGTTTAACAAGTTTCAAAAGCAATTGAATATACTTAGGAAAAGGTAAATCAGTTTTGCAGAAGGAAATAGGATTTATAGGAATCTAAAAAGCATTTACATTTACTGTACGAAGAAGAAATCCTTGAAGAAAATCAATTAAACTAATAAAATTTTATATTCATGGTATACTCCTAGGTTAATATTAGTTTTAATTTAGTTTTTTATAGGAAATTTGTAAAAAAAATGTGGTTTAATAGGAGAGAATCGTTCAATAAATCTAACCATTCTAGTTGGATCGATAACATGATTGCTAAATTAGCCACATTCAAGTAATACGGTAAGTACGCCTAATTGGTTCTAAATAGTCAAATAACTGTAACTAATTTCTTCAAAGTGTCGCCTAACTGTGGTCATAGCGTTTGTCTGCAACTCAGTAGATCCCGGGTTCGTATCTCAGTTTGCAAGTGAATGGATATTGACGAATGTGTTAGAGTAATGGTGGCTTACCCAATGGATGCTCCTTCTTTACAAATAGCCGCCAGTTCGACCCATGAAGGCCAAAAGAGTTAGCGATTAAAAAATTCCAAAGTATTTGCAGCACATCTTCTCCAGAAAGTAAAACTCGACTGATTGAATAAGTTAAGTTGTGACATTTAACATTAATGTTGAACACGAAACAGGCTTAATACAATTATTGCTAACGCCCTTCCACAAAAACAAACTGTCCTCTAATTCACTTCACACCCAGAATTCGAGAAACCATACCAAAAGAATATCATAAATCCATCTTCATTCCCTGCACAAAGCATCCCCAATACAATCAAACAACCATCAGCTTCAATGGGTGACTCTAATGTCAGGAATGGAAGCATTGACCAATGGCTTTCCAGGGACCATTATATAGATGTAGCACGTTCATCGCCAGTAAAGATGTTGTCTAACTGATAGCCAGTCTTTTCTGCAGGGTGGCAAAGCCAACGACGTATAATTGGCACTACATCGAGTCATGGTTTCTTCTCGGGTTATAGATGGCGCTCCATTACAGCGGCCACTGGGACGAATCCAGCGTAATGTGGGCAATAAAACAGATAGCTATAATTTTAGCACTGGAGTGAGAGATGAATGTCGCGAAGTTTATGGCGATCGGAAACTGGGGATGGGTCTGTGTTGAAGAAGCCGTTAAGTTGAATGCTTTTGTTCGCCTTTGTGTATTCTTTTGCGTTCCGTCTGTGGTGTTAGGCGATCGTTGTTGAAGTGAGAACATCACGGGTTCGTGCTTTCGTAAGAATTGTTTATTGGTTTCGGTGTTATCGTCTAGGTCTTGATAATTTTGCGAGCTCTTGTATTTAGTTTCGGAATAGTTTATTCTTTTGTTTTCAAAAGCTAGTAAAGACAACTTTTAAAAGCAACAGAATAAACTCTCGAATAAGACTAGTCAAAGTAGTAGTTACGACTGCGTGCTAGTACTATTTTAGTACTGTTACGCTATCTATCTGGTGTATGGAGGTCATAATGTTCGCCTGCCACCCAGTAGATCCCGGATTCGGATACCGGTTTATGTTCATATGAAGTTACCTGTTTGGAGTAACTGAGTGTTCCTTCACAAAGAGCCGCCAGTTTGAACCTTGTAGCTGCGTTGACAGAAAGTCAGCGGTCGGGCATTACAAAAAAATTATTGCCTAATGTAGCACTACTAATAGATTGTATTTCCCTTTTCAATACTTGGACTTTTAATTTAAAGAAAATGCGAGGAACTATGCTTTTTCTTGTGGTTTATCACTCGACGGTGATTTTTTGCTACAGGAGGACAAATTAGTCAATTTTTTGGAAGTAGCAAGCAGCCTGCGGAATGCCATGCAAGGGTTCATTGAGTCATGCTAAATGCTAGCGCTGATGTTAAAGTATTTTCTTTTTTTTAAATTGATAGTTTTGTGTAGACATTTTATAAAAGTAAATGTGAAATCTTTTGTATTAAATCTGAAGATTTCTGATTTTTTTACTACCCTTAACCCTCTTTATTTTCGCGTACCTATAGTGTCCAGCCTCTTGTGGAAAACCTGTCCCAAATTGCCACCAGTTCTGGACAAGGGACAATTTGCTTTTCCTGCTTGGACCTTCATTTCCCTTGGAGTAATAGGGTAGTTTTGTCTAGACGAGGTATCTCGTCATTGGAAAAATTGACGAGATCTTGGACGCGATGTCTCGTCGAAACACGTGGAGGGTTAAGTACGTGAAAGAATTTGTTCACAAACAATTAAGTTTTTATGAAATATTTCCTTCGGTCGCCTTTGAAATTTTAGGTATTGGTTTTACTTGGGTGACTTTATTACCTTGTGAATGTGAGTGAGGCAAAGAGTAACATATTTTAGTTTGTAGATAAATAAAATTTTAGAACATGATATTATAATTGAACACTACAAAAACAGAGCATAATTCTGTTTAAATGCTGCCAAGCTAATGTAATCTGAGTTCAATGTCTGTTAATTTTGTCTCTTGAATTACTAAGCTATTCAAAATAGATATTGCACTTCCTGTTGATTCACAAGAACAGTCTCATGACAGAATGCAACACATTCTTTTCGTCTTGAAGCCATGAAGTAATACTAAAACGTAAATTTTATTTTTGAATTCAGGGTTGTAAGGATTTATATAAAGCAATGCTCCTATCTCATGTCTGCATCTCAATATTAATATTTTAGCTCTGAGAAAGTTATTTTCAAAACTCTTTTTCGAGGAGGTAAGTTATCCCGTAGAAATGAAAAACATCAAAATCCAGGTTTTGTCGTAAAAGCATGCATCCTTTACTTCTCATACACCCCCATTACTTCCCACTATGTCCAAGACTAATTCAACATGTTAAGAAATAACAAAGAAATTGTTTAGAATGTAATGGGAAGTGTAGTTCTGAAACTGGTTGTAAAACAATTTTATACCTTTTGAAGAACTTTCTCTCCTATAAAGTCAGTTTCAGTTTTGTAGAGTTATATAAAACTCCCAATAAGTGAACTATAAAAGTCTAGATGTTCATAGTCTGATATTATCTTACATAGAATATACATACTTTATGATCCGAATAAGCGTAAAATAACATTGTAAAGATGTATTGTTGGGGAGGTTTTGCTACCAATTCCAAGGGGTTCTACTTCAAAAGCTATAAAACAAGAGGGCCAGTTATCAGAACGGGCTCTAAATCTCTCGCAGATTTGAACGCCCCCCCCCCCCAATGCATCTTTACTATTAGCGTTACAATTAAATTATACCCGCTTTCATAGGACGAAATCCTTTGTTAATAAGACTGGCATAAATTGTTCAAATTCAAACAAGTGTAAAAACAATGACATCGCATTTAAACTAAAGTAGTCAACTTTCGTAGTGAAAATCTGGTGTAAGGTGGACATTGTCGAACTTTTGGACTCAAATCGAAATCTGCCAAATGTGCTGCTATTTTCGCAAATAAAAATATCGACAATCCTTCTTTTTCCAATTCTTCAACAGGATTACCGTTATCAGGAAACCATACCCTAGATATTACAATCTCAGGTAAAGATGCATTATAGGGGACTTTTTATCTCTAGGTGAAAATGTGTCACCAATTCCAAAGGATTGCTAAACCGGAAGCTATAAAACAAAGAAGGTGGGTTACCGGAATTTGCATTCAAGCATTTGCAGAATTGGATGTCCCCTACAATGCATCTTTATCCAATCTCATAACTTTATACCTTTGAAGACCTAACCATGGGCAAGATACCTGCAAAATTTGATTTGAACTTTGCTCCATGAAACGCCAAATACCATTAAAATTGAAACTGGTAAATCTCTAGTTGACGGTGTGGCTTTGAAAGTGGTATTTTTCGTTGCCACGATGGAAAGAGGCAGTCGCTGTCTTGCCGCTCTTCAAGACGCTTGCTCGTAGGGTTACCAGGATGGAGAGTGTTATAACTTATACAGTCATCAAACCAACTACAAGCTCAAGCCCATACCCCCTCATCGAGAGATTAACCCACCAAGTGGTTTCGAAGAGATATCTTCTCCAACAAGATCTGACCAATTTTGCTAATGACGAGATATCTCGACATCAAGATATTGTTGATTTTTTTCGTGTTGACGAGATCAAGATCTGGCATTTTTTTTCTTAATGATGAGGTATCTCATAGATGTGCTAATGACGAGAAATACCTCACGAGAAATACCTGTAGGAGCGTTAACCTTCAAACTAAAGAAAGAATGACATTTCGTAACATGTGGTTCATAGAAATCATCCATACAAGACAACACAGCGATCATGTTTCGTACCTTACTCAAAGGATTCAGACGTCCACTGAGCGGATGAAAATTCATGGCATGAGAATTGGTGGCAAGCAGCCTGAAGTACAAGGGATATTGGTTCTTGTTGCATATCTCGAAAGTGGATTCCTTTTCACCTGCTTCTGCCAAGTTAAAGCAGCAGGGGGTTACGCTGACCGACAGCTCTTTCTTTACTCCATCATTCCGTTGGATTGCATTGGGGATCTTTGTTGGTTGAGGATTAAGTTTATCTTGTCTGGTAGCCATGTGGAAGATAAGGAGGTTCTTTTACATTACTGTGCTCTGGCGGTTGATTGACTTATGGGTTTCTGTGCCTATGAGAAAATTGAGAGCAAAGTATACGGAATCGTTTCTCGAAGGAAGTCTAATTTAGAACAACAGCTTTTCAGTTTCGTGAATTTCGCTCAACATTATTGAATCAGTTTATTTTCAAAAATGTTGTTTATAACAATGCGCAATTAAATGTTTATAACAATGCCCAATTAAGTCCTGTTGGAAAAATTGCTTGTTAAGAGTGTTTTAATTGTTAAATAAATATCTATTTCTAATGGTACTGTACTTTTAAATTAGTATATGAATAAACAAACTTTCTTTATATAGCAATGCTTGTAATTTAATAATTTTTGATAGTCTTAGATAAAATCCGGCAATGACATATTTAAAAGAGTAAGAGTGTCATTATTTCATATTGTTGGTTGTTCAATAAATTGTTTTGTTAGGACATTGTTGCATTCCGAAAAACTTATTTAAGGCCTCGCTACCCGTGAATGTTTCGAAGATACTTAATATTTATTCTTTTTATTTTCACTACGTAATTCCTGGATGTTTTTCTCTCTTTGATACAGCTGCATCTAGCGCCTCGTCTGGTGGCAACGCTCTTGGCGCAGTTTTTATGTCGCCAAGGAAATAAATCTTAGAAAATTTTTTGTTAAACGGAAAGTAATAAGCTTTAGCTGAAAATAATTAACGGGAAAAACACAGAACTTTGAAGAAAACATGTTTTTATCGGAAAATAATTATCAGAAATAGTTTTAAAATAGCGGTTGAAATATCTTTTTAATTTTTAAACTGTTTTAAACTCATCCCAATCTATATCTCTAACAATTTCTAAAAATTTGTTAAAGAAATAAAAGTAAAGAAATACTAAATACAGAAGGCATGTTGAAATAGAAAAAGTAACGCTTTTTTAAAAGAAAATAGCAAGAAACAATACAACCTGAAGCGACTGACTGGTACGTGACTAAAATCAAACTGAACGTTTGAATTCTTCCATACATTAAACGGAAAAGAATTGGGGAAAAAATTTTAAGAACCAATGAAATCAAAGGACAATTTAACGGAAATGAAAAGAACATTCTAGAATATTCAAAATAAAAATTTAAATTTTCCACTTGCTGAGGTTGCCATAAAAACGAGGAAAAACCTAATAAAGATGGGTTACCTTCACCTGCCATAACTCGCTACTAAATGCGCGCCAAAAACGCGCCAAGAGGATTGCCACTAGACGAGGTGCTAGATACAGCCCTCTCTTTTGTGCCATTAAAACTTTCCTTTTGTGTGTCCATTTGACGTTCTTTAGCGAAGCTTGGAAAAAATAGCCCTTGCGCCATATAACCCTACCAACCATCACATTACCCAATAAGTTACAGGTCTCAGTCTCAAAGTTTTGAGATAAACGATATTTTACGTATAATTTAAGAATTTAATTTTCAGATAGTGTTGAAATTTAACTCTAAATGTTTCAATTGCCAGTTATTCAAGCATTGATAGAAACTACATATTTCAATGAAGTTATCATTTAATGGAGTTTAGTTCTCATGCACAAATTATTTATTAAGTTGGTAATAGAGATCTGACAGTAATATTCTAGCCAGAGAGTAATATTCAAATAATAGGATTGAAACAGTGTAAGAAAAAGAGGATGCGATAGGCAAAAATGGATATATTGCTGAAGAATAAGCTAAATAAAAAGGGAAAGGTTTTATACAGACGTGTATTTCTGTAAAATTAAATTATAAGTGCCACCTTTAAAACAATAAAGTAATTGACCCCCAATTGGATTAAATCTGTAATTTACTAAATTGTGTGATTAATTAATTTTAATTCTTCACGTCAGCTGTTCTACCATTACATTTTTTCTAGTTATTGTATAAAATTGTATATTAGAACCAGAGAACAACACGAGCTATACCGTGCCAATTAAACGTTATACTGTTTCACTTTTAAACTTTCACACTAATGCACTAAACTAATAAAGTACACTGAAATCACAAACTTATGTTGGTGACATCCATAACCATTTCTACTCTAAAATGTACGAAATTCTTCGATTAAATCTGAAATCGCAATGTATCCACACACATTCAGTATCGCGAGCCTTCTAATTAACCTGCATTGAGTCTCCACAGAATATATCATTACAAGTTCAATATAAACTGAGTCCCTTTTCTCTCTAGATTTATATCTCACTAATTAGGAATTCGGCTCTTCAAACGAACGACCCTTCATTTCAAATGCCGCGAAATTAAAGATAGGATATACCGCACATTAACTCCCATTGGCTCCCTCGTTCCGAGATAGCCGTCTAAGGTCCTTAATTATCTATCAAAATTAGAGATGAAATCGGTCATTTTGCGTTCAAATTGGCGCTTCAGATTGGCTTTAGTCGGAGTGTTATATGAAATGAAATTATGACGTTTCTATAAATTTGTTAAAATATATACTGTGTGTGTCACCATATAATATTCGTACTGGCTGCCTCGAACTATGTAGAGATCTTGTTTTAATGGTACAGTGTGTTATGATATGCGTTCTCGTAATTCTAGTGCAAGTTTTTTATGACCAGATCACCCAATGGTTTAATGCCGGACAAGGAGTGGCCGAAAGGGACATTTGGTTCACTGAATCCAGCACTTGGAACCAGGCAGCATTTATTGGCATTTAATTCATAGAGGTTATATATTAAGTGCATTTACAATCATCCGCTGCAAGTGAGAATAGATTAATCAGAAGTGTATATAGCTTCAGAGAAAAATACCTCTTTCTAAATAATACAAGCAAAATTTTTTGAATAAAGACGAGGATAAATGCCAAAACTTAATTCATTACTTCAAAATTAAAACATGCACATAAAAATATTTGAGTAGACGAGGACAAATGCCAGGATTAAATAAAAGGAATTCAAACAGAATCTACATATATTTGAACTTTTAGCTTGCACCTCGTTGATATCGCCTCTAAGTGATAGTTTGTCGATCAACTTAACCATCACCTGCAAACAAAACCCAATAACTAACAACCATTCCCCGTAATCCAACTTCATTACACAATATTAAAAATTTTATGCTAATACTTCAGAATTATCGGACATCATCAACTAAGTAACTATAGCTATCACCTCAACTATAATTAGTAACTATAAATATCACCATCAACCAAGTAACTATAACTATTACCATCAACTATAATTAGTAACTATAAGCATCACCTCAACCAAGTATAACTTTAACTATCACCATCAACTAACTATAAGTAACCTATCACGCAATCTCTCCCTTTTCTTGGTTGGTCGGGTTTTCGTGGCGCAAGGGCCATATCTGACCAAGTTGTACTACACAACAAAGTACTACAAAACAAAGTAAACACAAGACAGAATTTTTTTGAATAAACCAGAATAAATTTTATGCTAGCGCAACTGCTATTAGCGTACTTTTAAACGTTGTTGTCTTGATATATTGATTGAGAACTTGCAAATTATGATATTAGTACATGTATTTTTAACTATCAGGTGATAAATTGTAACCATGATATGGAATCTGATGGAAAATTAATTTAGAATTTGGAAGAAGTGGAGGAGTGTAAGAGAGAGTTAATCCGCGTTCCTTGTAGTTTTGTATCGTCTTTAGTTTATTAATAAACGTCGACACTTTTCTAAGTGTTCGTCTCCATGTGTGTAACCTAAAAGCTAATCTGGAATTTTTTTAATGCATAATCTTACTGATAATCTGATCACACGAAAAGTGACTAGACAGAATCTTCGTCTCCAGATGAATTAGATAGTAGGCAAAAACACAATATTTTCTGATATTTTTTAATATAATTCATAGTGAAGCACTATTGAGCCAAGACATTTGGAAAGGGACGAAAATACGGACTATTTTTAAAGGGTAGAGGGTTTTAAATAGGACTGCAGGTAGGATTTTAAATAGTGCTAGAAAATACAATTTTAAATAGTGCTGACTGACAATCATTTCTCTTACAAAGCCGTATTTAAGAATTAAGGTGAAATTGTATTAATTTGTTTAAGTTTGAATACTTTAAGAGCAAACAATTTTTAAGAAATATTTTAGTGCTGTACAAGTTTGAAAAACCAGCTCAATACTATTGAAACTAAGCTTTTATCGAACCATTTCCCAGATGTAATTTTGAAACGGATAGAAGGCAGAAACAAAACGTGTCATTGAAAAAAGGTAGAAGAAGAACATCGAGCCGCTTTTGTAGAGTTAGCTTTGATTAAAATGTAAACAAAAATTCAAACCAATTTCCTTGATGCATTTTGAACGTAACCCTATATGACCTGACCCAGTAGAAAATAGTTCAACTCTGAAATGTAACTTCGTCTTCGTATTTCTGGGTGCTTTCTCTTTGTCCTTTACTTTCATTAGCTCTTCGATCCAGTTTTGCCTTCCTAACTCATTTACTCTTCAACCCCATTTGGAAAAGAATGTGAAACTCTTTCGTCTTCCAAGGGCGTATTTCTAGCCATTAGATCTGTGTAGCCATACGTTCTCTCAACCCTCCAAGGGTTTCGACGAGATATTTCATTCAAGATCTAACCAATTTTGCTAAGGACGAGGCATCTCGTTGAGACAAAACTGTCCTATTACTCCAATGTGAATGAAGATCCATGTAGGAAAAACAAATTGCCCCGTGAAAGTTTGGAACAGGTTTCTGCACCAAAGGATGGCCACTACAGTTTTATACGCGAAGATAAGCCACCAGGAGGGTTAAGAGAGAATTAAAAGGATGTTTTAATTAGTTAACCCTCCAAGAGTGATTTCGACGCGATATCTCGTCCATCAAGATCTGATTAGTTTTGCTGATGGCGAGATGCCTCGTCGAGACAACTACCAGGAGGTTTAAACTAATTCAATTTTTTGTTAATTTAGTTAATAGGGACTTTTTAGAACAATAGTTCAAGATTTACCCTTTAGTACATTGGAGCTCTTCAAGCTGCTATTCTATTTCCACCAATGCACCCACTAAAGTTGATAGACACAATGGATGCATCAGGAGAGCTATGTACTGGACACCACAGTGAACTTTTAATGAATAATCTTTACCTGATGTGATGTGTATTTCACTGTTTCTACAATGAATCAGGAATTAGATGACCACCAAAATGTAGGCAGTTTGAAAATCTTAATTAAGTGCAGTTAAACATTTGAAATTCTACAAAGTCTATTAAGTCAAATAATCATGTATGTGCGCAAATATATACATACCATCAGTCACAAAATCATGAAGATAATTATCATCACCTTACTTTGCAGTCTTCGGTCATTCTTTACTTTAAAAGGGCAATTTGACCAAGACCTACAGCTCAACCCTCGATGTAGGTCTTGTCAGTGTCAACAACTCTTATCGATGAGGTATTTCTCGTCATTAGCAAAATTGACCAGATCTTGATGGGCGATATATCTCGTCATAAAAACTGGCCAGATCTTGATCTCGCTATCATAAAAAAACCCAGCGATATCTTGACGAGATATCACGTCATTAGCAAATTGGTCAGATCTTGGTGGACGAGATATCTCGTCGAAACCACTTGGAGGGTTAATGTGGATTCAGTGTAATCCAAGTACACTACATCCAAGACCGGAATTCTAATCCCAAACCTGTTGAATCGTGGGATATTGACCTAACCACGGCCAGAAATAATCATTATAAGATCTGAAAATTTAGTATATACAGAGTGGTTAAAATCGATCGCATAATAAAAACTTATTGAAATGAGTGTGGATGTACATCAGTACGTCAAGATTGGCACCATTTGGCGTGAGCTTCTTATTCGTCATATTTAAGAATTTTTGAGAGTTTGAAAGGTAAGGGAACTGGCATTATGCTCGAAAATCTTGTACACTCGAGTTTAATTCGCACACAGAAAACAACAACGTACGACATGCAACAAGTACGGTGTTGATTATGGTGTGTAACTTCTATGTATGAAGGATACAGTGATACAATCAAGAAGACATGAGTATTATACCAACTTTCCTATTTAAAAAGTCATTATTAAACATTTGAAGGAAAGGATAAGGCTTATTATTTTCGGCGTACCTGCTACAAAGCAGCCTATTTTCATATCGGAATTGGATATGAATCCGGAAAGGAATTTTAATAAATAAAAAAATAATAGTAAAATTAAATGACTGAAACAGCTTAATAGACAGCACAATTACTTAAGCCACTAATTAAAATTTAAATGCCAAAGTATAATTTATTCACGGATAGATTAAAAGAATTTTAATGAATTGTAAATTTTGAATATTAGGTAAGAATATGTTGCGTATTTTCTTTCTGTTATACTTTTACGTGGTACAAAATATTCTGAGGAAACTAGTTTCCAGTACAAAAGGCAACTAATTTTCGTTAATGCGTTAACGAATGCGTTTATTACATAATACAATAGAAGAGAATACTGTTAACTGAATTTTACCAACTAAATTTTAAGAAGAGGGCTCTTAATTAATATGTACGCTAATATTAATATCAAATCAATCATACATTTAGAAATAACAAATATTAATTTAAGAGTTAATAATGCATTTACTGTTTCAAATACAAAACAGGCATGCGACATAAAATTTATTGTTTTTGAAGAAATACATTTACCATATAAAGAATGTTTATAAGGCAAATCCCTTACATGGTAAACGTATCATTCTCCGTTTCCTTTGGATATTTATTTAATATCACAGCAAACCTTAAACCGTCGAAGTATATCTAAGGTCTAATGGACCAATAAAACAAAAAGTAATTAGTAGATTACTTGAATTAATTATGAAGTTCTCTCAAATATTCTCAAGTTATAAAATTAAAGAGAGTAATAAGAGATTCTTAAAGCTTTCACGTAATGTTTCACGTCTTTTATAAAATATTCAACTGAAATGCTGTGCAGCCGTAAAAATTTGGATCATTCTCAAATAATCATACATCAAAGGGTAGATTGTTTGAAATTATTCTGATCTCTAAAACCGCAACGCATTTTGATTAATGATAATTCGTGTTTTATTGCTATTTTCATCCGAATTCTGAGACATGGACAGATGCTAGATATCTCTTTAAATGAAATTGTACTACTAAAATTTCGAAAATTCATGCAGATTTAAGAGATGGTGTTCTTTAACGTGAGCAGGATAAATAATTATCAAACAACTTCGAACGCTTTTTGGAGTTTCATGTTCGGCGCTTAAGCTGGTGTAAGGGAAATTGGAATAAAATGTTTTCGTTCCGTATTTTGTGAAAATGTTTCTCAGGCAGTTTGATAAGAACTGACTTAGTTGAAAACAGAATTGTTAGAATTCTGTTCAGAGCATTGTAAATTTGTTAACGGGGTAATTGTATTTCAGTTTAGATTGCGTTTTATGTTACTTTGTGTGTCCGTTTTAGTCATCAATGGCAATGTATTAATTTCATGCCAAGATATTTTTCCAAGCTCGGCGACGAAACGAAAGTTAGTTAATTTGTTCATTTTTTTAAATGTTCACTGGTGGTAGGTAGGTATTTTAATTAACGTCGCACTGGAGCAACACAACGTGCTATTGGCGACGGTCTGGGATCAATCCCAAAGGGAAAGATCCGAGGACAACACTACGTAACTTTGAACCACGGTCAGATGACGAGGTCACACCTGAGCTGGCACCCCACTCTCCAAACTTCCACTCCACGCCAACGTGAGGACATTTGAGGCCATGACAGATTTAACGCGCAACAGACCCCCTTGCACACGACGGTCTTTTGGTTGGATTTGAACTCGCAACCCTCCGGTTGATAATCCGTTACTCCTCCAGCTACTGCGGCCCTCTTCACTGGTGACACGACTATTTATGTAACTATTCATTAAAGACTGCAACAAAATTGCATTATTTCCAATCTTTAGAAATTGACAGATATACAGCGTGTGGTCAGAATCGGCCACACACTATAATCCCACGATTCCTTATAGAAACCACGCGATTCCTTATAGAAACCACGCGATTCCTTATAGAAACCATGCGATTCCTTATAGAAATTGGAGACTAGCAACGGGAGGGTTGCGAATTTAAATCCAAAGACCATCGTGTACAAAGAGGTTAGCTCACATTAAATTTGTCGTGGCCTCAAATGTCCTCACGTTGGCGTGGTGTGAAAGTTTAGAGAGCAGGCTGCCAGCTGTGGTGTAACTTCGTCAAAATTACGTGGTGTTGTCCTCGGGTCTTTCCCTTCGGATGTTGATCCCGGACCGTCGCCAATAGCCCGTTGTGTTGCTATAGTGCGACGTTAAATAAATATGTACCTACCTACCTTATATAAAAGTGTTGTTTGACGTGGCATTCCGGAATCGCGTCAAAAGTTTTGACATGACTTTCGATCATTCGAAATTTCAGCGCTAGAAACACAAAGCAAACTGGTGTTCCCGAGGTTACCAGTACCTGGGAGTAAATCAAGACATATGTGGGGAAAAATGGATATGCAAATCCGAATACGGGTGTTAACCCTTTCGAGCCTAATGGGCATATACGTCCCAGAGATTAGATTGGGTAAATAAATCCCACTTTTAATGGGTTTTTACGTTTTCAGTGTTCTTAAGGAATTAGGGAATAAAAATATGACTAAAGAAACCTGGCAATACTTTCAGATTGCAAATGGCGGACTTATGGTTTTGAGCACGCCCGTTCATTCTGATGAATTAGTGACCGTGGTTCGGAAACAAAAAGATGGTACAAAATTAGACGTTAGTTGCCCAGAAGCCATTTCCCACTACAATATGTGCATGCATGTAGTTGGCCGCTGTGTTGAAATGGCTACTTTTTATGGTCATGGCAGAAAATCAGAAAAGTGGTGGAAAAAGATTTTTTGGAACTTAATTATGATTTCTGTTGTGAATGCATGGATTACGAAGTGTGACGTGGAACATAAAACAGAACCACTGTTATCATTCATGGTCCCCTTAGCTGAGCAACTAATAAATGTTGGAAGGGAGAAAGCAAACACAAAGGAACGCGAAAGTACGGTCATCCGTCAAAAAGAGAAAAACTACTAAACTACTAAATTAAACTTCTTTTCAGAGATAAATTTTAATCATGCAAAAGTCGGGGCGAAAGGGTTAAACTATCAGTCCACATGTGTGCATCTCCGGAATGTAACATCCAATCGAAAATCAAGCAACACTTTTTGGGTTGGTTTTCAACAAGTAATCGAGTAGTATAACTGTACTGAAGAGTCTGAACACCCTGTATAAATTAATGTGTGTTTTGATTGATTATTCCTTGGAGGTTCGCGGTAACGCACTTGGAAGAGTAGTGGATTAGCAACAGGATTGCTAGGCGTCACTAAATCCAGACAAAGACCGTCGTGTACCTGTGGACTGGTGCACGTTAAATCTGCCGTGGCCTCAAATGTCCACACGTTGGCGTGGTGTGGAAGTTTGCAGAGTAGGGTGCCATTTCAGGTGTTGTTCTCGTCATCTGACCATGGTTCACAATTATTAGACGTTGTCCTTAGATCGTTCCCATCGAGACCGTCGCCCATAGCCCGTTGTGTTGCGCCAATGCGATATTAATTTACTACCCATCCCTCTTAACTACATAATATTAAATATTAACGCAAATAAATGTATAAATAATGGGTGCCAGATCGGGTGTTGTCCTCGTCATCTGACCATGGTTCAGAATGACGAAATGTTGACCTCGGATCTATTCCTTCGGGACTGATTCCTGACCGTCGCCCGTTTTGTTGCTCGAGTGCGACGTTAATTCAACTACCTACCTGCGTATTCGTTGAATTGCTTTCAATATATTGACCTACCTCATAAGTTCTTTCAATAAAACATTTAAAACCCCGATTCTGTTTAAATTGCATTGGCTGTTGATTGCATAGTGTTTGATTTGTATCCCTCGTTCATTACACGCTTTCCTCCTTGCAAGGTCAGGAGTACAACTTCAATAAACTGACAGAGGAGGAAGTGACTTCACTGGGCCTCCCGTACGACTATGCCAGCATCATGCACTACGCCCGCAACACGTTCTCGAAGAGCACCTACCTGGACACCATCCTTCCGCAGGAGGACCCCACGCAGCGCAAGAGGCCCGAGATCGGGCAGAGGGTGCGCCTCAGCGAGGGCGACATCTCGCAGACCAACATGCTCTATAAATGCCCAAGTAAGTGCGTAAGTACATTGCCGTCACTTCCATCAACACACACCCAGAGGCCCCTTTAACCAGTCTTTGAATACCCAACTATATCATACCATGTAGGTTTGGATCAGAAGAGTTAGATACACTGATAACAGTTTGTAAGAGTTACAAGCATCTGGAGATGGGATCATCCACTGCAAAACGTTTCTAGTTTATTGAGTATATTCTTCACCTGAAATCTCGTAGACCAACTTGCTCTATAAACGACCAAATACGTGCGTAAGTACATTGCCGTCACTTCCATCACACACCCAGAAATCAATTTAACCATATCAACAGTGTTTGAATTCCCAATTATATGTGTTCATGGATGTCTTGATCAGTTAGATATATTGATAATAGTTTGTAAACGTTACGAGCATCTGGAGATAGGATTATTCATTGCATAAACGTTTCTAGTTGTTTATTGAGTATAATCTTCACCTGAAATCTCGCAGACCAACTTGCTCTATAAACGACCAAATACGTGCGTAAGTACATTGCCGTCACTTCCATCACACACCCAGAAATCAATTTAACCATATCAACAGTGTTTGAATTCCCAATTATATGTGTTCATGGATGTCTTGATCAGTTAGATATATTGATAATAGTTTGTAAACGTTACGAGCATCTGGAGATAGGATTATTCATTGCATAAACGTTTCTAGTTGTTTATTGAGTATAATCTTCACCTGAAATCTCGCAGACCAACTTGCTCTATAAACGACCAAATACGTGCGTAAGTACATTGCCGTCACTTCCATCACACACCCAGAAATCAATTTAACCATATCAACAGTGTTTGAATTCCCAATTATATGTGTTCATGGATGTCTTGATCAGTTAGATATATTGATAATAGTTTGTAAACGTTACGAGCATCTGGAGATAGGATTATTCATTGCATAAACGTTTCTAGTTGTTTATTGAGTATAATCTTCACCTGAAATCTCGCAGACCAACATGCTCTATAAAAGACCAAATACTGCGTAAGTACATTTCCATCAACACATATCCAGAGGCCGCTCTAACTATAGCTCCAGTCGTTGAATGTCCAACCATGTGGAAATGTAAGTCTAGATCAGAGGAGTTAGATATATAGAAAGAAAGTTTTTAAACGTTACGAGCATCTGGAGATGGGATCATCCACTGCATGAATATTTCTAGTTATTCATTGAGTATAATCTCCACCTCAAATTTCGCAGACCAACATGCTCTAAGAATGACCAAATAAGTACGTTAGTATATTGCCTTCACTTCCATTAAACACCCAGAAACCCCTTTAACCATACCACCAGTCTTTAAATACCCACCTATATATGATCATGTAGATCTGGATTAGGGACATTAGAGATGTAAACCATAGTTTTCAAAAGTTAAGGGCTTCAGGGAACGAATACAGAAACGCTTATAAATGTTTACTGAGCATTCTCTCCACCAGAAATTTCAAACCAACATGATCTAGGCTCAGGTAATTGCGTAAGTACCTTGCTGTCACTTCCATCAACACGCACTCACAGACCTATCTAACCATACCAACAGTATTTGAAATCCGAAGTGTCCGTAGTTTAGGTCCGGATCAGGGGCGTTACCTATGCAGATAAAAATCTGTAAAAGTTACAAACTCATGGGAATGGAGTCATCCGCTGCAGAAACGTTTATAGTTGCTTATTGAGCATCCTCTCCACCAGAAATTTCAAACCAACATGATCTATAAAGGCTCAGGTAATTGCGTAAGTACCTTGCTGTCACTTCCATCAACACGCACTCACAGACCTATCTAACCATACCAACAGTATTTGAAATCCGAAGTGTCCGTAGTTTAGGTCCGGATCAGGGGCGTTACCTATGCAGATAAAAATCTGTAAAAGTTACAAACTCATGGGAATGGAGTCATCCGCTGCAGAAACGTTTATAGTTGCTTATTGAGCATCCTCTCCACCAGAAATTTCAAACCAACATGATCTATAAAGGCTCAGGTAATTGCGTAAGTACCTTGCTGTCACTTCCATCAACACGCACTCACAGACCTATCTAACCATACCAACAGTATTTGAAATCCGAAGTGTCCGTAGTTTAGGTCCGGATCAGGGGCGTTACCTATGCAGATAAAAATCTGTAAAAGTTACAAACTCATGGGAATGGAGTCATCCGCTGCAGAAACGTTTATAGTTGCTTATTGAGCATCCTCTCCACCAGAAATTTCAAACCAACATGATCTATAAAGGCTCAGGTAATTGCGTAAGTACCTTGCTGTCACTTCCATCAACACGCACTCACAGACCTATCTAACCATACCAACAGTATTTGAAATCCGAAGTGTCCGTAGTTTAGGTCTGGATCAGGGGCGTTACCTATGCAGATAAAAATCTGTAAAAGTTACAAACTCATGGGAATGGAGTCATCCACTGCAGAAACGTTTATAGTTGCTTATTGAGCATCCTCTCCACCAGAAATTGTGCAGATCAACAAACTTAATAATTGCCCAAATAAATACATAAGTATATTGCCGTCAATTCCATCAACACAAACGCAGAGGTCGATCTACCTCAGTATCTGCAGTACCATACCAACAGTATCTGAGGCCCCGAAATGTTCAATTATATGTGGCTATGTACTTCTGAATCAGAGGCATTAGATATATAGACCATAGTTTGTAGTATTAATGGGCATCTGGGAACGGGGTCATGAACTTCAGAAACGTTTCTAGTGGTTAGTTTAGAATTCTCTGTCTTACAGTCTCCAGGAGTTGGGGTCGCACATTTCAGAAACCTATGCGTTAGTTGATCATTCAATTCACCATAAAGTCCCACTCAGAACTCCCCTCAGTACTCATCTCCTCAAATCCTTCTATCAAACTCCTTCCATCAAGATTTGACCAATTTTGCTAATGGAGATACTTCATCATCAAGATATAGCCGATTTTTTATGACGAAATAAAGATTTGGTCAGTTTTCTTCTAATGACGAGATATATCATCCATCAAGATCTGGTCAGTTTTGCTAATGACGAGATACATCGTCGAGACAACCTCTAGGACGGTTAACTATTTCATAGACTCCAAAAGCTCCATAACTCTCAAAAGGGTATAACTATACTACCCGTCTACATTATAATATAGTGGCACATTGGACTATTATAATCGTAGAAGGATACATAAAACAAATATTCCAACATTCATTCAATAACAATATACGTTGACTGTCGTATCGTCTCAGCAATTCTAAAGAAGACATTAACCAAACATCCTTCCCAAAATTGTGAAGGCCGTGGTAGCCCGGTTAGAATCGCGGATTAGCAACCGGTTGGTTAGTTGGTTGATTTGGGGTTTTATGCCGCAAGGGCCATATTTGGCCATGCGGATTAGCAACCGGAGGCTTTCGAGTTCGAAACTCGATCCAACCAAAGACCGTCGTGTACGTGGGGACTAGTGTCAAAGGCTGAAATGTCCTTACGTTGACGTGATGTGGAAGTTTGGTGACTGGTTTGCCCCAGTTCAGGTGTTGACTTCTTCATCCGACTGTGGCTCAAAATTACGAGATGTTCTCGGATCGGGATTTAATCCCTGACCTTCGCCAATATCCCGTTGTGTTGCTCCAGTGCAATATAAATTCAATTACCTATCTGTCACTTTTGAAGGGCTTATGTGATACATTGATATGGGTGTTGTAATTAATAATCTTCATGTTTCCATATTTCCATACGTAAATTTAACTACCTACCTTCGTACCCATAGTTGAGGTAATTTTTAGTTAAGCACAGACATTAGTAAATGAAATAATTAGTATCAGTAATAAGGCTTAATACATAAATGATAATTTCGTTAAAAACTATTTCGAGAACTTTTTCCATATATTTAAATCTATTTAATTTTTAGTTAGGCACAGACATTAGTAAATGAAATAATTAGTATTAGTAATAAGGTTTAATACATAAATAATAATTTCGTTAAAACTATTTCGAGAACTTTTCCCATATATTTAAGGACTTTATCTCAACAAAGCCGGCATATACTTGTTGTTTTCAATGTTCCTTTGCTTGAAAGCTAACATGCTTCCGTGAAAGCTTTGATTAATCTTCCCCAAGCGTCACTTCAATTAACGCATCTCAGAAATGAATGAGCACAAAGAATCGGATGCACAACTCTGCCAAATTGAATGACAACAAATCTTTTGAGCCTCAAAGCCCGGAAACGAATGGTATTCAATGCTGACAAGCCCACAAATGAGTAGTAAACCACGAATCCATTTCGATTGAATGTATTCGCTATGACATATTTGTATAAAACCGTGCGAATGAATCGGAACTCATATTAGGAGAATATTCAAAGCTTATTCAAATTGCAGTGACATGGTGACGGTGTGAGTTATTTATGATTGTTTCGATTGAATTTCGATGTATAAAATTGAAACCATAAATAATAACATTGAGTATTCGGTCACCACATTGAAGACAATAGAATCTTTCCAAGAATTCTTTCAACCAATAGATGTGGTTATGAGTATTATGGGGTAAAAGCAACAACTACACTACTCGGAAATGTCATAACGCTCTGGTAGTTTAAATGTTTCTTTAATCCTTCTGGTGGTTTACCTTTGAGTCGAAAAGTGCCTGTAGTGGCCAGCTCTTCTGGTGCAAAAACCTATTCCAAACTGTACACTACTCGGAAATGTCATAACGTTCTGGTAGTTTAAATGTTTCTTTAATCCTTCTGGTGGTTTACCTTTGAGTCGAAAAGTGCCCTGTAGAGGCCAGCTCTTCTGGTGCAAAAACCTACTCCAAACTGTACACTACTCGGAAATGTCATAACGCTCTGGTAGTTTAAATGTTTCTTTAATCCTTCTGGTGGTTCACCTTTGAGTCGAAAAGTGCCCTGTAGTGGTAGCTCTTCTGGTGCAAAAACCTATTCCAAACTGTACACTACTCGGAAATGTCATAACACTCTGGTAGTTTAAATGTTTCTTTAATCCTTCTGGTGGTTTACCTTTGAGTCGAAAAGTGCCCTGTAGTGGCCAGCTCTTCTGGTGCAAAAACCTATTCCAAACTGTCACCAGTTCTGGCCAAGGGACAATTAGGATTTTTAGGACAATTAGGATCTACATGGATTTTCATTCTCCTTGGAGAAATAGGGTAGTTTTATCTCGAAGAGGTATCTCGTCATTAGCAAAAGTGACCAGATCTATATTGACGAGATATCTCCTTCTTTACAAAATTTACCAGATCTTGGACTAGATACTGCCCTATTATTCCAAATGGGTATGAAGATTCGGTAGGAAAAACAACTTATCTTATTGTAGGTGACAGTTTGGAAAAGGTTTTTGTATCAGACGATGGCAGTTTTCGATCACCACCAGGAGGGTTAAACTTGCTTGTTTTGAGATACCTTCTTGTTGTAGCTAGCTCTCTTACAATACCGGTTCCTTTACAGAGTGCGGCAAGAGCCTGCAGAACCCGAGCGGAGCTTTGTCCTCCCCCGACTACGCCTCCAACTCCATCGCACCCCCCGAGGGGGACCACTGCGAGTGGCGGATCACTGCCACCCAGGGGGAGAGGATCATCCTAAACATCACCGAGATCGACCTCTACAAGTCTGAGAACTGCGACACAGATTTCCTAGAGATCAGAGACGGATACTGGTACAAGTCGCCCTTGCTCGGTAAGTGAAGGTCATTTACAAGTTTCAAAATTCCCTATACGACCTTAAAGGGATGAAATTAAACCGTATTCGTGTAGGTTTGTATGTCCGCAAAGGCCAATCTTGAGGCTACACGAAGGTGCTGTAACAGAAGACAACTGCATGAACGACATTTTCAACAGCCTTTCTTCTATAGTTTAAAATTAGATCAAAGATGCGACCACCATCAGTGATGCACGTTTAACCAGGGCAACATCGATGCATGAAATGTTGGTCTGGTGTTTCCGGAGGTTGACTGATGTTTTCAGAGGGCGGCTTTGCCAGATGTGGCAAAGTTCGCTCCCAGTAACCTTTTTGTCAAGCGAATGAACATACATACACACAAGGAAAGTTTTCCTGACACAGAAGAGAGAAATACACCCTGGGCAGCTGTAGAAATATTGCACACAGCAGTCTTCTTCTTTTAAATGTATTACGGTGTGTTGTCTTTGGATCTTGCCTTCGGGATTGATCCCGGACAGTCGCCAATACCTCGGTGTGTTGCTCCAATGCGACGTTAATTTAACTACCTACCTTCTCCTAAATGCACTCTGGGTAGCTGCTGGAATCTAATCTGCACCACCTACACCGCTCGCAGGCTACTAGCTCAGTGGGAAAACCCATTGAGCCACAGCATGGACACTTGGTTAGGTTAGATTTTATGGTATCGGCAAAGCTGTTCCAAACTATCAAGCACTAGAAAATCGCATATTGGACGATCACACACAAGAAAAGTTTTACTGGCACAAATGGGTTAGTTGTTTGGTAGTTGGATTAACGTCGCAACACAGCGGGCTAGTGGACTGGCCGGGATCAATCTCGAAGTGAAAGATCCTTGGACAACACACCTCGTAATTTTGAGCTACGGTTGACGAGGTCACACCTGAGCTGGCACCCTACCTCAGTAAAAGAACCATTCCATGCACACCACAAGTTGTTCTAGTGCATTACCATACAGTCTTGAAAAACTACGATAACCAAATTCATAGTCAGCGAAACTGCTGTAACCAAGCACTGAATAACTCATTCACACGCACTGATTTGAATGACTGTAGAATAGACATATACCGACACGCGAATATCTTTATCAAATCACGCAATATCTCCACTCATCTCAACTTTCAATAAGCAACAAACCTTCTAAGACCGCACGAAAACCTGACTCATTCCTTGCATACTTCAAGCTGTTCCAGCGCATCAACATAGTCTTGTCAGGAAAATTGCTGTAACCAAACACTGAATAACTCATTCACACGCGCTACTTTGAATGACTGCTCAATATCCATAAACCGACAACGCGAAAGTCTATCAAATTTCACAGTATCTAACACTGTTCTCAACTATCAATAAACAAACCTCCTAAGATCGCATGGAAACCCATTTCCAAGCATCATTCCTTGCATACCACAAGCTTTTCCAGTGCATTACCATACAGTCTTGTCATGAAAACTGCTGTAACCAAACACTGAATAACTCATTCACACGCGCTACTTTGAATGACTGCACAATAGACATATACCGACACGCGAATATCTGTATCAAATCGCACAATATCCCACTGATCTCAACTACACTGCTGGCCACCCAAATTGCAACACCAAGAAACATAAGAGATATCACAACAAAATTTATTTTGTAGATAACATGTTGACCAAGTATCAAATGATTAAATTTATAGACTTCTGTGAAGTGTGGTTCCTGCCAAAATCAGTAGCCAGAGTAGCCGCCATTGTTGGAGATCACCGCTGCCACACGCCTCGGCATTGATTCAAAGAGACTTTGGATGTGTTCTTGGGGTACAGCAGACCAAGCAGCTTCCACACGTTGCCAAAGTTGATCTGGTGTGGCAGCTGGGGATGTATTCTGGGTCAATCGTTGAGCAACCATGGACCACATGTTTTCTATCGGCGAAAGATCCGGAGAGCGAGCTGGCCAGGGAAGCAATTCAATCTGGCGATTGACGAAGAACCCTTGGACAATGCGTGCCACGTGTGGTCGCGCATTATCCTGTTGAAATATGGCTGTGGGCAAGCCCTGAAAGTAAGGAAGGACAACTGGCTCCAACACCTCGGAGATGTAGCGCTGGCTGTTTAAATTACCGGCAATGCGTACTAGAGGAGTGAGAGAGTGATATCCAATACCGCCCCATACCATAATACCCGGTGCAGGACCAGTGTGGCGGTGCATAACGCAGCTGTTCAGCGTCCTCTCTCCACGGTGTCTCCAGACTCGAATCCGACCATCGTGGTGACGCAGACAGAAGCGTGACTCGTCAGTAAAGACAATTTCATTCCATTCTGCCGTCCACATCCTTCTTTCATCGCACCATTGGCGGCGGAAACGTCTGTGGTTCTGCGTCAAGGGTAGACGAAGCAATGGACGTCTTGCGGACAGACCACTCTGCTGTAAACGGCGTCGAATGGTACGCGCAGACACTGGATGATGCGGTACAGACTGAATGTGCTGTGCTATGGTTCGTGATGTGGCTGAGCGATCCGTCACTGCCATACGCACAATATGCCTGTCATCACGTGAAGTGGTGCACTGAGGTGGATGCGATCGAACACGTCGGTCCGTCGTACCCTCTTGCATCCAACGATCACATATCCGCATTACAGTTGTTTGGTTTCGTCCAACACGACTACCGATTTCCCTGAAAGATAATCCACAATCTCGGTAGGCCACTATCCTTCCTCTGTCGAACTCGGATACTTGATCAAAAGATGATCGCTGTTTTCTACGAGGCATAATTGATCGTTTTTTTGAAAAAACCACAAGAAAAACACAATTGCCGTACTTGAAATCGTCGAAATCTCCAAGCCTTAAATAGCGCTTTGAAGTGGCGCCACAGGCGCGCGTGATGTGCGTCTGCGCTGAAATTCTAATCATTTGCATATCTCACCTCCGCTAATGCATGTTGTAAATTTCATATTATTTGCATGCTTCCTTCAGGGTGTTGCATTTATGGTGGCCAGCAGTGTATTATCAATAAACAACAAACTTCCTAAGACCGTACGACAACCCAACTCATTTCCAAACACCATTCCTTACATACCACAAGCTGTTCCAGCGCATTACCATACAAGCAGCCTTGTCAGGGAAACTGCTGTGGCAAGCCGTAACCCGTGTCACCCGAGGCCAACGGTAACGGTGAAAGGGAACCCATCACCGCTGTTACAGCTGTGCTCGGACAATAACGGAGGGTCGGCCCATATTTGCGCGGGGCCGGGAGAATTAAACGAGGGCCAATTGTTTGCGCCGTAATCAAATGAGAAATCCAGAAGGGTGCTATTACGGCTGCAATCGATACGGCGTTTCGTCGACCCGCCGCGGGAGTTCAATCCAAATTTACGCCTGGCTCGGGAGTTTCGCTCGGGAGCGATTGAAGTTTAATTCGCTTTTCGCCGATTTTGGAGATGAGGAATCGGGTCCCTTGATGCTTCAAGTGAGCGATTTCGCCTTTTGATAAAATTGGTACAGATGTTTATCTGGGAAGCGCTTCAGTTGGATAGCTAAAGTAGCTGATAGGTGGAGGAAAGTAAGAGATGTAGTTGAAACGTGGCTTTTAGGAAGAACCGTGTTTTCGAGATGAAGTCGGTTGGGTTTTTATGGCGCAAGGGCCATATTTAACCAAGCTCTGGCAAACACAAGATAGACAACGACAAATAATGGACTGTAAGGTCAATAGTAAGGATCCTGGGTCAGAGGTCAACACCTGCACCATTTACCGCCGGTCGTAAATCGAACTATCTATCGTTAAGATCTTACCATCCAGGTGGTTGTTAAGTGATGAGCGCCTCTTAATCCTCCAAGTGGTTTCGACTAGACATCTCGCCCATCAAGATCTCACCAATTTTGCTAATGACGAAATATCGTCATCAAGATATGCCGATTTTTTTATGATGACGAGATCAAGATCTAGTCAGCTTTTTATAATGACGAGTTATCTCGT
The DNA here is from genome assembly GCA_933210815.1 of Meta bourneti. Classification (NCBI taxonomy): domain Eukaryota; kingdom Metazoa; phylum Arthropoda; class Arachnida; order Araneae; family Tetragnathidae; genus Meta; species Meta bourneti. Next base: position 77,666,130 of record OW119928.1, read on the forward strand.
TCATGAAGATCTGGTCAATTTCTCTAATGACGAGATACCTCGTTGAGCGAATCACAGTAGCGTTCATTAACTTCCCCCAGTGTCAACTGGAGGGACAAAAGAGAGACGATTTCATATACTTGAACTGGGCAGCTGTATCTTTCTTGGACACAGAACCTTGAATTAATTATGTAGTTAATGTAGATTCCTGTTAAATAAATAATTTTTTTTCTTGTATTTTGGCGGTGCCGTATTTTTTGGCTCTTAACTCGACCAGTACGTTACAGGACATATCACGCACAAGAAGAGTTTTACTGACACAAAATGGAGAAATACACCCAGGGTAAATTACAGGAATTGAACCTGCGCTGCCTACAACTCGAAGGTTGCTATAGCAGGGGATAAACCCACTGAGCCTTGGTGATAGGTATTTTTTGGTAGCGGAAGTGATGAAATGAAGACATGATTATATATGGACATAATTCGGATCGCTGATGTAATAGGTAAACATAGAGGAAGGATAAAAAAAGAGACGCTTTTCCATTTAGGTATGGTATGGTATTTTAATTAACGTCACACTGGAGCAACACAACGGGCTATTGGTGACGGTCCGGGATCAATCCCAAAGGGAAAGATCCGAGCTTGTCATTTAGGAAGAACTGTGAGAAGCGATTTTTACAAACAGTAATCAAGAAGAGTCGTCAGAACTTGAAAAGTTGGATTTTTTATTTGTTTCTGGGCTACTTATTGCTTCAGATTATAGATTGGTTGGAAATGACAGACTCCAGAGAATGGATTCATTCAGTGTTGAGACGTGTTCATGAACATCCTCTGCACCCAAATTCCATTCTCAATTATCCGTGAGTAGTAACATTACTCTAGTTCTTATTTTCTTCTTTAATTGTGTACGGGCTTCACTAACCCGAGGTATCAATTCCCTAGTGATCTATTCTTTTCCCATGGGGTCTACTGTCTGGTAAACATGGGGATCGCGACCCCAGGATGCCCAAGCGATCTTTGTCTACTTTCTTCTCTACATCCTTTCTTTTCACAACTACTTGACATAATCTGTCTTGTGTTTGGCATAGCTTGGCCAAATATGGCCTTTGCGCCATAAAACCCAAAACCAACCAAACAACCTTACTATTTCCCCCATTGTCTCCATTGCACACAATTCTAGTACACGGGTTTATGTATGTTTCATTCAAGATTATTCAAATATAGACTAGTTTGTAAAAATTACAAACTCCTGCTGTTAGGGTCACCAATTTCAGATACTTCTCTAATTGAGCACCCTTTCTACTACAAAGCACTCTGTATCCTCCTTAATACGTACTATGTGTCCTCCAAGTAATGTTTATCTTATCTCGTGTATCTATTCCATTCCATTTCTAGAAGCCTGCAAGCTGCAGGCCGTGTATTCGATTCCTGTAACTTACCCTTGATTCCTCTTCTGCATCATTAAAACTTTCCGTGTGTGTGTATGCATGTCCATTTACTTGACTGTGGCGCATATTGACCAGATCTGGCATTTGCACCATAAAAAACATACTATTTTTGTTAATTGAGTATTGTCCTTCCATCACAAAACCCACATTCAGAATTCCCTGTAATGCATATGGAAGTAATGTTACGCACATTCCCTACAATTTTCATCTCCAACTTGTAGCAAAAAATGATCGTAGAGCGAGACACCAAATCATATTATCCAAATTTTTACCTTTATATCCTGTCGACGGCTGATCAGAGTACTGGCTTCTAGATCGAAAGTTTCCTGGTTCGTATCCGCGGTAAGGTATCTGTCTGTCTGGAAGGAATGTGCGGCCTCTCTGTAAACGGTTTGTGCCTTGAAGTATAGTACATATGTGAGGTGCAACATGAACTCACCCTCCCGTGATACACAAGGGTAACGCCAAATGACTCACAATTCCGCCCTTGTAGCGCCATGATGACTAAAGTATTTCTAGAAGGTTCACATTGGCCGGGCATTATTAAAAATACATTTATACTATTAACCATTTCAAGATGGTGAACAATTCAAGAACTAGGTGAACAACCTAGCACCCCTGAGAAATGCGGGTTGTGGCAACATTGTTGATGGGTAATCTGTTTGAGTTATTTGAGTTCTCTCCTCGTTTTATTTTGGTCCTGACGACTGCGGATATGTAGATTCATCGAAACGGCCATTGCCTTTATTTGTTTTAACATCTTTATTATTCTTTTATGGAAGCCTTTATGGAATTAACTTCCTTTACAATACCATCAAGTTCATAAAATTCGGAAAGCAACCCATTGTCTTTCAACAACCTCGAACCACCTGCACTCTTCGAATCACCCCCACATTAGCACCCACCCCCACCAAGACGTTCTTCTCCAAACGACATCCTCCGGGGCAAACGGCGAGAATAAAATCTTTACACCCTGCCCCCATCTGGGGGGGGGGATGGTCTCACGGAGTCCTCTCCAGAGATACGACCTCCCAGCTCTGCAGATAAGACAAATTGCTTTTTTACGATTTGCTTCACGCTGCAAATTAAATTTACTCACCCCGGAACCCTTATCAGTGCGGCTTTTCCGAACGCGCCCGGGAAAGCGATCCAATCGCGGTTGCTTTCTTTTTCGGGGGTTGATTCGAATCAGATATGGAACCCCTTTTCGAATCTGGGGAAGGGGTGCTTTCTCGGAAGGGGCTATGCATGGGTGACAATAAGAGATACTGGGGAGAAATGGAATTTGTGTTTTTTCCCTGTTTGCCAGAGATGGTAGGGATTTTGTGTGTTTTTTCCCTTTAGGAAACAAAGTAGGACGTGGTTATTTTTGTGTTTTTTATTGGTGTTACGCTAATGGCAAACTGTTTCGTGGGACTGAAATGTTGGTTTGGTTGCTGTGAGGTGGGGAGGTTCCGTGTGTGCTCTTGCGGAAAATCGAATGCCAATGAGATTTGAGGTTTGGGTCGTTTTTCTTACAGTAATAAAAGTAAGGAAATTGATTTCTTTGCCTTGGATCGCATAGCTCTTGAATCCAGGTACTTCCATTTCGCGTTGGAATGATGTAACAGAGGCTCTTAAACTCCGGTTCATGAATTCTCAAAGGTCCATAACATTAATATTTGTGAATAGTAAAAAAATTTGATTTTTAATCTTTATTTTGTGTTTATTTTTACATGTTAGACAATAAAAACTTTTCTGTTGTGTGTAACAGCACTGTTGAAAATCGTAAAGCAGGGTTTTGTGGATTTGAAGTGGGACTAGAGTGCACTTGTTTGAATTGAAAGCCCGCCTCACGTACAAGAGGAATTTTCATGGTAAACAAGCCAGGGGACTGAAAGCGAAGATTTTACTTCCGCTACCCAAATGCTATCGCATGCTACAGATGAAGTTACATTAAAATGTTGTCTGGTCTTGCATTTGGCACAGTTTGACCAAATATGGCCCTTGCTCCATAAAACCACCAAAAACAAACCTTTTTGAAATTTAAGTTTAAGTATGGAAGGAATTTTCAGTGGTGATAACTTACATTTTAAGATAAATACGACATGTAGCATACTAGAGTATTTGTAAGTAAAATCGTCTACCGTCTAGCTTTGCTTTGCGCGTGGTCTATGATAAAGCGGAGATTCCTTATTAATTTTTATGAACATTTCAGGGCTGTCTTTTCAGCCTAAGCACTTGTGAAATAGTATCCTTAGTAGCATCGATTCTTAAAAATAGTAGCAAAATTAGTCTTCTCTTGTAGTATATTATAGTTGCCCAGATACAAAATGAATAAGCCCAAATACAAAATATGCTAATAGAGTATGAAATAAACGTTAAACTCACAACGAAATTTTATATTAAAATAAAATTATAAATATTTTCTTTATATGAAATCTGTATTTCAAACCCTATTAATAGCCAAAATATCCTGTTTATTTAATTAAAATTTTATTCCTTTTTATTATTAAACTTGGATTGGAATTTTTGGATTATTATATAGCGCCAACTTGGCGGGCGACCTTTTGTGAAAAAAAGACATTCAGTCGCCAATCTGGCGAGCCCACAGTGTTTAACCATTAAGTAGGATTTTTCACTATCCTTCGTAATGCCATGATCAATGGTAAAAATCCGAGATGGAAACAAAGATTCACGTTATTGGTTAAGAACAAGGGAACTTAATTTTGGTCTTTGGTGTATTTTAAACTAGTCTCCAAAAATTTGAGTCTCCAAAACTTTGAAAATAGGAGCTTTTGGAACGATTTTGCATAAAAAGATACCCCCTAGTCGCCAAGGTTGAAAAATAGTAGCAAAACGTCGCCTGTGGTAGTCCTGACATTTTCATAAATGACGTGTTCTTAGGAATTTTTAAACTCGAACCCATCATTAATATTTGTGGGTATCAAATAAGGCTCGGTTTAAATGGTTAGGAATGCTCAGATATATTTTTCGCTCTTCGTTATTATGTATAGGATACTTGAAATGTCGTCTTAAGAAAAGTTTTTAATGTTTACAGTCAATCCACTCATTTAACTTTTCTTTCGCATTTACTGGATAAATTTCTACCGAAAATAACAAGACACTTGGGTCTTAAATGTTGCTCTCAGATTTCTTTTTTTTTCAGTTAAAATATAAATAGAAAATGTAATTAAAATATAAATTAGAAACGCAGAACTCGCTTTTGCCGGTAATTTATATGTAAATAAATTTTCTGGATTTTTCTTTGCAATTATAGTTTCCACCGAAAGCATCATCGCATCTTGTAAAGAACAAATTCATACACTATTCCAATATGACGTAGTTACCAATTATAATTACAAATTTGTTAATCTATTTTATCCACCGTTGGCCGTGTTAATTTTAATTTAATTTTAATTGGTCGTATGGTACATTTCATTAACGCTCTGAGCGTCACGAAATTTCCAAGTAGTGCAGATTGCGCTTTCCTCCATAATTCGCATGACTAAATAGCCACATCTGTTAGTTGATCGAATCATTTAACACTCTATTAGTCAAGAAGCTCAAAACTGGTGAGAAGTCATTCAAGGAAGACTATAGATTACAGAGTGGATAAATGCATGTGAAAACATACGGCTTAAATGCAGTTTCCATGCATATATTTTGGTATCTTATCTTTACGATTACGGTTACCTTTCTGTATATATCTTGGATGAACCTATTCCAACTATAGCTTGTTTCCTACGAAAGCATCATCACATCTTGTAAGAAACGAATTCCTATACTATATACGAATTATATACGAATTCCTATACTATATACGAATTATATACGAATTCCTATACTATATATGAATTATATACGAATTCCTATACTATATACGAATTCCTATACTACCTGTTTTACCAATTGCGATGATAAGCTACTTTATTCATGTGTTGGTCAGTTTGTGGTACATTTCATTAAATACAGTTTCTATGAGGGTACTGTATCTAGTAGGATGAATCTATCCAACCATCACAATTCACTCAGGAAGCGAGCTGTAAAACAGTTTATGCTGCGATGATAAGCCTAGTGCAGTGAAAACAGATCGAGTGCTGATAAGCAAATGACTTCATGCATTACGGTTGCTCGCTCTGCTGCATTTTATAAACGTAATATTTGGAATGATACGGCTTTCGACAGTAGTATTTAATGACTAAAACCTTTTAGAAGGGATCTATTTTGAATGAATTTCATCAGTTTTTGGCTGTAATTTACTCCAGGAGTAACCTGTACCTTCCCTTTTTTTATGCAGAATCTAATGATATAATGGTTTCGTTTCGCTGTGTGTATACCCTCGTCCATTTCTAAGTTGGCTTTACTTTGTTGCAGTAGAAACCCTGTTTTTATTATTAATGCAGGATCTAATGGTACAATTCTTTCGCTTCACTGTGGGTAAAAAGTACCCTCCACTTTTTAGAAACGATCTGTTTTGATAGAATTTCTTTAGCTTGGCTTTACTTTACCCCAGGAAAAACCATGTACCTGTCCTTTATGTAGGATCTATCACTATCTCCTGAGTATGGAAACATCCTTCACTTTACTAAAACATTTTCTACAAATGACATGAAATTCAGAGCAAGCTATTCAGTTTCCTTCTCTCCTGCCAAATTTTTGGAATGTATAATTTATTATTTGGGGGCATTCCCATATGACGAAGCGGGATAAACAAAACATTTCTATTATTCATCTCACTTAACCCATATAGCCTCAAATGTCCTCACATTGGCGTGGTGTAGAAGTTTGGAGAGTGGGCAGACAGTTCAGGTATTGACCTTGTCATCTCACAGGGGCTCAAAATTACGAGGTGTTGTCCTAGGATCTTTCCCTTCGGGATTGTTCCCGGCCCGTCACCAATAGCCCGTTGTGTTGCTCCAGAGTGACCTTAATTCAACGATCTACCTTAACCCATATGTGAATTATAATTATATTAACGGCTTTAATTGAATGTTTGATTCTTTGCAAATGCAACCAAATACAATAAAGAATTCCAAATTTGTAAATTTCAAGAAATTGCTGTGTGTGACAGAATAGGACACTTAATAGCTCCATAATCAACTCTTCATAAATCAACTCTTAAGAAAAGTATTAAGTACAAAACTGTTGCTACCACATTGTTTAAGACAATTTTCATGACGATATAAACAAAATAACTTACGTGAGAAAATGTGAAATCAGATGCAACAGAACATGCAACAATTTGGCTTTAAGAGCATTGCGACAATCCATGTAAAGTGTTTCCAAAAGTAATTTTAAAAATTCCTCCAACTTGCGAGATATTTGTTTAAAAAAATCCCAAATATAATTCTATTGGCACAGTTTGAAAGATTGAGCGATAGGTATGCGTCAACAAGGAAATATATTTCTCATTCTTATTTCGATCTGAATTGATTGCTATAAACTTGGCTCTAGTCTACCTCAGTTCTTCAGTCGTGAAGAGAAATATCTGGATCTTGACAAACAGTCGTAACTGAATTCAGCACTTACGGAATTCTAGAAATGCCACGCACTGAACAAGCTTTGAAGTTCTGGCTAAGCTCAAAAGTATATCGAACTATGATGATATCCACTTTGAATGGATCCTTTCTCATATTAACATTAAAGGAAATGCATAACCTACGGGCTGGCTAAAGAGGTTTTTCTGAGACACTAACGTCACTAAATCAATTAACGTCCCAAGAAATTTTCACTAAGTCCAAGATCCGCAGTTATATTATATGGTTGGTTGGTTGTTTTGAGGGTTTATGGCGCAGGGGCCATATTTGAATATGCTGTGCAAGACACAAGACATTTCAGTAAATTTCAGAGAGCAAAACCGTCGAAACCACCAGGAGATTAAATACTTTGTGCATACTACTAAACTGAAGTTATATTGAAAAATTACAATGTATGTATATAGACGCCAATTAATAAAATAAAATAAATTATAGAACAATTCACAGAAGTTTGGAAGCACCCTTCGTAAAAGTCCCCAGATCCGTTAAAAAATCTTTCACAATCCACACCACTAACAGTGGGAACATAAAACTCTTCTGAAACTTCACGCACTTCATTTTTCCACTCTCGAAAAAGCTGTCGATGTTTATAGCTCCCAATACCGTTAAACCAATTCCCCTCCATAAACTATTTCCCCAAACGAAGCAGAAAGCAACACGCGAGAGTCCAAAAATAAAAAAAAGACCACAAGGAGAAATAAAAAGAACTCCGTCGAGTAATATTTCCTAAACGGCTCCCGGAAAAGAAACGGAAACAAAAGCGAGAATTCCCACGAACCCTAAATTTGTCTTTTGCGTTCAGGAATTGAATTTCGATTCGGCGTGGAAGAGAAATGGTCCTCTGTGACCCGACTGAGTGAAGTCCGCTACCGGAAGTAATAAAGGGTCACGACTCTTTTCAGTTTCCGGTCACGAGTTGCTTGGACGTGTGTGGAAAGCACACCGGGGGGCAGTTTTTGCGCTTCCCCACTAAATTTTCTATTGGGAAAATAATATTCGTTGGTGTTTCTTCGTTCGTGGGTGAACGAAGCAGTGGCTGGAAAATGGCGTCCGTTTTAAGTTGGAGTAGGAATGTCCAATCATCGACTTTCTAATGAAGTAGACGGTGATGGTAATTGACTAACGTCTCGTTAGAGCAACACAACGGGTTATTGGTGGTAGTCCGGGATTAGTCCCGTAGGGAAAGATCGAGGACACCACAACGTAATTTTGAACCACTGTCAGATGACGAGGTCAACACCTGAGCTGGCACCCACTCTCCAAACTTCCACACCACGACAACGTGAAGACGTTTGGAACCACGATCGATTTAGCGTGCACCAGCCCCCGTGTACACGACGTTCTTTGGTTGGATCTAGTTTTCGAACTCGCAATCCTCCGATTGCTAATCCGTTACTCTGCCAACCGGGCTGAAATAGACGGTAGGTAGGATGTCACACTGGAGAAGCACAACGGGCTATTGGTGACGGTCCGAGATCAATCCCGTAGGGAAAGAAACGAGGACAACACCACGTAATTTTGAACCACGATCAGATGACCTGATTTGATCACACCTGATTTGACACCCTATTCTCCAAACTTCCATACCATGCCACGGCAGATTTAATGTGCACCAGCCCCCTTTGTACGCGATGGTCTTTGTTTGGGTTCGAACTCGCAATCCTCCGGTTGATAATCCGTTACTCTTCCAACCGGGCTACAGAGGCCCGCTGAAATAGACGAAGTATGTGCTCGTAGCTTCATGCTATTTCTTGCGATCGCTCGGTTAGAAGATCTAACACGTGTTTGTGGGAAAAGCATGAATCATAATGTCATGGCTGCCACAGGTCAAGCACTTGTGAAAAAGCACCATTAGTGGCATAACGAAAAAAATGTTTATCAGGGAATTATAATCTTCAATTTAATTTGACTTGATAGTGTCATAGTAAGTAGTACTAGATTTCAGTCTCTGGTTATAAGAATATGCTGTTTAATAAAATATAATTTGTTTGCAACAGAAGTGATGACTTTCCCATATATTTCCATAAAAACTAATAAAAAATGCTTCATTTATCAATGGTTTCCAGCCATAAAATTTACATAATTTTCTGATCAACTGTAGCCAAGATTTGACGATTTTTCCCTTGTCCTTATAATTTTGACCACCGCTGTATTAGCACTGAATAAAAAGATAAAAATTAATTTTTCATGCGTCATTCATGAAAAATAAGTAACTAAAAAACTTTCAATTTGAAAAAGGTTCTACGTGTACCAGTTAAATATTAAAAAAATCGTCTAAGTCTCATAAATCTGAGATATGTATTTAAAATTGAATTTATCGCCAAAGCGTCATTGAGTTCAAGGAGTAAAAAACTGAATTCGCAATTTTATTCAAAGAATCTTATCTATGGTATTTTTTCTCTTAAAATGAGTCGCCAAGACAGTAGGTATAATAACTTAAAATTTAAATTTTAATAACTTTGTCATATTTATTATAAACAATGTTTTATTTGTCTTATTAGATGTGGAAAACAATCTATAACAGCAAATTTCCTGGTGTTATGCTTGAATAAAAGGTTTGCTTTTAGAATGCTTTCATATATTCATCATGTATACATAATGAATAGATTTAGGCATTGTATAAGTCAACTATCTATACAATTTATCTCTATATACAGTCGTGATTTGAAAGTTTTTCATAATTGGAAGTATGTGTCTACAGCTAACAAATAATTGTAACATTCATTTCGAATCATACTATTATATATTTCCTAAAGAGTTACATATCAGGTGGGCATTGTGCGTTGATGCGTCTTCTACAAAAATTATGCTTCAAAACTGCAAAATGCATTTGTTTAAATCTGTAATTCCATCTCGCGAACCCTATTCAATTGATTCAAATTACAATCGGAAAATACAATTTCAATTGTACAAGGATGTTTATGAACTTCTAGGAATTGAGATCGGTATGAAAATGCAGGGCTAATGACGAACTCTTTCAGATACAGACAAGTCCTGCGATGCTTTCCAAACGACGTTATGAAATCCCGATCTGCATAATTTAGCTGCTTGGCGAATACAGATGTGTTTTAAGTATTGATTTTGCAACTATATAAGATGTGTAATTTCTCAGAGCCATTATTTTATTGCTAATGAAAGAGGGTGTTAAAATTTAGGGAATGTAGAGGCTCGTCGTCACTATCACATGTTACCCGGAATTGAAAAACCTTTACGAGGTAATCTTTCAGGACTTAAATGATGTAAACGAGTACAAACCAGTAGATAAAAGGTATCCGAAAAAGTTTTTAGATGCCCTAAAAAGTTAACAGAACTGACACAGGCGACTGAAAGGTGACTTTTTGCTATTATTTTTTAACCTTGGTGACTAGGGATATCTAGGCAAAATGTCTGAAACGCTTCTATTTTCAAAATTTTGGCGACTTTTTTCAAAAATTCCTCAAAGGTCAGAAAATGTGTCCCTTTTTATTTAATTAAGCGGTCGGAAAAAAATATTTTTCGGATTTTTCTTAAGAGGTAGGTATTTTTAATTAACGTCACACTGGAGCAACACAACGGGCTATTGATGACGGTCCGGGATCAATCCCAAAGGGAAAGATCCGATTTTCTTAAGAGAAAACTTTCCAAGGGATGCCAATTACAAAGTTTTTGCGCCAACCCGTGGCAGCGTGAAGAAACCCATTGCGGTAGGTGTTTTAATTAACGTCGCACTGGAGCAACACAACAGGATATTGGTGACAGACCGGGCTCTCATCCCGAAGGGAAAGATCAGAGGACAACACCATGTAATTTTCAACCACGGTCAAATGACGAGGATTCGCCTGAGCTAGCGCCCCACTCTCCAAACTTCCACACCACGCCAACGTGAGGACATTTGAGGCCATAACAGATTTAACTTGCACCAGCCCCCTTTGTACACGACGGTCTTTGGTTGGATTCGAACTCGCGACCCTCGGGTTGCTAATCCGCTACTCTGCCAACAGGGCTACCGCGGCCCCACCACAAGGGTGAATTTTGTGAACTAATAAGCGTTACCTTGGTTAACCACAGGGGGTTCACATTACAACTCATATGCATCCATACATTCTAGGCACATCCCGTTTATAGAGGGGGTCCGGTAGCCCAGTTTGTAGAGTCGAGGATTAACAACTTGCGAGTTCGAAGCCCGATCCAATCATAGACCGTCGTGTACGTGGGAGCTGGTGCATGTTAAATCTATCGTGGTCTCAGATGTCCTCACGTTGGTGAGGTGTTGAAGTTTGGAGAGTTAGGTGCCAACTGAGGGGTTGACCTCGTCATCTGATCATGGTTCAAAAGAACGAGTCATTGAACTCGGATCTTTCCCTTCGGGATTGGGCCTCGGGGTCACATCTTTAGGTGCGTACGGGCATCACAACCCAGAGGTACTCGAGTGATCTATCCTCTCTTCTATTTTAACCTCGCCTATCATCCTACTTTTCGTCATCTGACCGTGGTTCAAAATTACGTGGTGTTGTCCTCTGATCTTTCCCTTTGGGATTGATCCCGGACCGTCACCAATAGCCCATTGTGTTGCTCCAGTGTGACGTTAATTGAAATACCCCCCCCCCCCAATCCTACTTTTAGCTTTTTTTCTGGCTTGTTGTTGTCTTGTGTTTGGCATAGCTTGGTCAAATATGGTCCTTGCGCCATAAAACCCCAAACCAACCCTTCGTGATTGATCCGAGACTGTCTCCAATGGTCCGTTGTGTCTCTCCATAGCGACGTAAATTTAATTGCCTACCCACCTACCAGGTTATGGAGGTCGCACATTCATTCCAGATGGATAAACATCCATATCGTACCCCTGATTTAAACTAGAACCGCTCGTTCCAGAAGCTAGCATCCTGGACACAATACCGATTTGTCGACAAGTTGGAAAACTTTCAAGACAAAAAATTGATTGAATGAAAAAACTAATCTATTCCTTAATATTTATCACATCTCTACTTTCTCTATCATCTCCTCCTGCAGGATTGATTTCGGATCGCCGCCAAAAGCCCTTTGTGTTGCTCCAGCGCGACGTTAATTCTACTACCTACTTATCCCTCACTCATTCACAATTTCCAAGGGACAAAATTCAAATTCAGAAAATGAATCAAAAGGAGGACGAAGCAAAATATCATTGACCACCGCCCGCGTTAAGTGAACCAATAAGAAAGTGTCATGGTTACAGAACCTCATTAGAGCCCTCCTCGCTGCTGTATCGGAGATCAATCGACAACTGTGTGTGTGTGTATTCGATAGCGAAGAAAGAATCGATATGAAAGTCGCCTATCTACTGCCGCCGAGTGAGAATGATGAATGGTGTGTCGAGATTAATGACGTGGAGAACGGGCCGTAATCGAGTTAATGCTGTTCTAAGGCGATGTTGGGTCTGGCTTTAATGACTCTGGTCACGAGTTTCCACACCTCGGCGCGGAGGATTATTTTCGGTTCTTTTATCTACCTTGTTAGGAGATATTTCAGTTAGGGGAAGGTGAGACTTTAATTATCAATTAAGATAAAGGAGTTGATTTTGAAAGGTATGGCTGACCTGTGTCTGGTTCGCTGATCGCGGCCTAGTGGAAGGACAGATGACATTGGGAAATCCATTAGAAGAAAGGTAGTGAGCTTGTTAAGGAAAAAGGTTGGCAAAATCACGTGTAGCGTTGTTGGTGGAGGTGATGACTTGCTTCACCAACTCCAAGTCACTGTTGTTGCTTCTGGCATTGAACGTCATCTAACCGTGGTTCAAAATTACGTGGTGTCCTAGGAACTTTCCCTTCGTGTTTGATCCTGGACCGTCGCCAATAGCCCATTGTGTTGCTCCAGTGAGAAGTTATTTAGAAATGCCTACCATATCTACTTCGCGATTGATCCCGAACCGTCGGAAATAACCAATTGTTTTGCTCCACCAATCAAACTATCGCCGCTTATATTCAACTACCAACCAACCAGGATTGGACTGGTTCGATTCCTCCCTAAGTGAATTTCTTCCATCTGTGTCAGTAAAGCTTTCCTTGTTTGTGTATGTCTATTAACTTATCATTGTTTGGCGCAACTTGTCTAAATATGGCCTTTGCGCCATAAAACCCAACGAACCAATCAACCAGCATTGAACAATAAACAGCAAGAAGCTATATGCTAAAGACGCCAATTGTGACGACGCATTGTTAACGTTCAGCCTGCCCTCTGATATCAGGTAGCCGCAGTAGCGTTACCGGAGGGTTGGAGTTCGAAACTCAATCGAACCAAAGACAGTCGTATACCTAGAAGCCGGTGCACGGTAAATCTGTCGTGGCCTCAAATGTCCTCACATTGGCGTGGTGTGGAAGTTCGGACAGTGGAGTGCTAGCTCAGGTGTTGACCTCGTCATCTGACCGTGGTTCAAAATTACGCGGTGTTGTCCTCGGACCCTTCGGGTTTGATCTCGGATCGTCGCTAATAGCCCGCTGTGTTGCTCCAGTGAGACGTTAATTAAATACCGACCTATCGGACAGTCGCCAATGTCCCATTGTGTTACTCCAGTGTTATGTAAATTCAACTACTTACTTACCTAATATGAGACTCATTCAAAACCACGTGACAGAAAAGCCACCTTGTCGGACTATACGAGAGGATTTTTCAGTGTAAAAATAAGCAAACCACTAATTTGATTTGTTGTCATTTTGACGTTGTTGAAGTTGCATTCGAGTTGAAGCTGCATTCGAGTACCATACCAAGTGATGTCTCAAGTTATGAAGGTGGTTACCAAAACACTAGAGCTCTCTGTATTTAGCTTTGCATATAAAAAGCAACTGATAGAAAAATGCTACGAATAATTGAAAAGAAATAAATACAGAGGAATGTAAAAGTAAGAATTATTAATCATCTTATGTCAAAATTGCAATCTTATATTTTATGTAAATTCGGAAACAGTAACGGTTTTCCAAATAACAGTTTATCATTACGATTTTCATAATGGAAAATTCTTTTCCTGAAAAACATGATGGTAAAGATGGTTAGATGGTAAAATGTGAAAAATTTTCAACCAATTGCTATCTATCAAGTCCAGGACATTTTGTTTATTCTTCTGGAAAACATATTCTGGACCAACATCAGGACATAATAGAATATTCTGTAATATTTATTAGTTCTGAATGATGCTGGTAGTATAATACCAGCAAAGAGTTGTAGATCTTCCTTATCCCATATTCTAAGAACAGCTGTTTGTAAGAACGCTTTACTTCTATTACCACTGAGGATTATCTTTAAACATAAAAAATATCCCTTTCGATTTGATGGTTCTGGTGTATTTTTCTCAGTGTGATTTACTAGCTACTATATATACTTTAAGCAAAGTTCCTGAAAGTTTTCATTTATACGCGATTTAAATTGGTATTTGCTGCATCACTTACGTCTGACACAACTACTCTATATATCATGCTACATCTGACATAACTAGTCTAACGAAGTTAACAAAATTGTGTTCCACTATAAAATATGATTTTTGTAGGCTAGAATAGACCGAGTATCTCTGATTTCGACAAACTTGAAATACGACCCTTCTAATTACTGAGTATAAGACTGGTGAATTTAGCTACCACTGCAATAATTAACTTACAATAAGATATATACTATAGCAGAGTTACGAATCTTAACTACGAAGTATATTTTGATGGATTGAAGTTGCGCTGGTCTTTACACGCTCTGCTACATTGGTGACTACTAGACTTGAATGTGAGCGCATCATATTTTAAACAAGCCAGATGGTGCTTCTGAAAAATTCCAGATGGTACCCGGCAGGCACTTCGATGGATGGACTAGGATGAACAAACAGTTTAGGCGACACAAATCATTTCCAACAACTATATGAAGTACTTATAAGACTGTTTCTACTACTATCACTACTCCACTCTTCGTTGTCGCATAGCCTAATTTCAACTTAACTGTATCCGTAACCGTGAAGATTTGATTCTTGATATCTACATAAGTCTCCGAACGCATACCTCGAAATATCTAAATTTCAATTTTCATTCAGTATAAAGCTATTAATAGTATAAAGCTATTCATGAAAATGAAATAACAAAAATAAATTGCACAAAAACACTCGAGATTGTTTACTATTATTAAAAATTTATATCAGTCAAATTAGTGGTAGTAAGTAATCACTAATGAGAATGATGAGCCTGGTGTCGTGCTATCTATTTCTTTATATCAGGCTCTGTTTTCGTCGGCAGCATTCTTAAATCTCCAGTTAACTAATATTTGCAGTCGGTTCCTCTTATTAGTTAAAAGAATCATTGACAATTCATCACTTTAGTGAGTATGTCTGTAGGGTCAAGTGTATCCTTTTTCTACTTAAAAGAATCAATGACAATGCATCACCTTAGTGAGTGCGTCTGTAGGGTCAAGTGAATCCTCTTTTTAGTTAGACTCGTTATCGCACTAAATCCACGTTCAACAAAACAGAAAAAGTAATCAATCATTTAAATCGAAATTACGAGCAGATACATTCATGCTAACTCTTGCTTGCACCAGCGTGTCTTATTTGTAGACCGATCAGTTGTAAATTGCATTTTGCAAGGTATAATTCTCGCGACGATGAATAATGGATGGTGGCATGCAATGTGAATAGGCGTTTGCTCAAAACGTTTCACACCTATTTTTAGCATCTTATTGCCCACTCTTGCTTCTCAACAACCTCTTCTTTCCCTTGGGGCTAGCATTGCCTTCCCCAAGATTTTTTCAACGACCACTTTCGGAAACAATTACACCTCAAATAACGCAAGAAAGAAATTAACCCTCCGAGTGGTTGCGACGAGATATCTCGTCCATCAAGATCTGACCAATTTTGCTAATGACTGTATTTGGCTAATGACTGTTGACCAATTTTGCTAATGATATTTCGCCATCAAGATATTGCGTATTTTTTATGACAACGAGAACAAGATCTGGTCAGTTTTCTTCTAATGACGAGATATCTCATCCATCATGATTTGTTCAAATTTGGTAATGACGAGAAACCTCGTCGAGGTAGGTATTTAATTAACGTCACACTGGAGCAACACAACGGGCTACTGGCGACGGTCCGGGATCAAACCCGAATTGAAAGATCCGAGGACAACACAAATGACGCAATGTTCGAAAAGATCCCCCACTTTCGACTCAGTCCCTAAATGTCACCGTTTCCAGCCTCCATCCTTTTACTTTGACTCGACCTATCAGTCGATCCAATTAGAGCACTTCTCAGATAAACATTTGTTCTAATTTTATCAAAGAGCTAAAACGACTCGCGTAACTCACTTCTGCCACCGAGGGACACGATCCCTCATCACCAAAAGTGACTAAAAGCGAATTAAGCATCAATCGCTCCCGACAGATCACTCCCGAGCCAACGCAGCAATCGTAAAGTCGGATCAAATTCCCCGAAACGCATCGATTGCAACGGTAATAGCACCATTCGAGATGCTACAAATGGCTGCGTGTTAATTTTTTTTATTTCACCATTCAAAGCATTGCACTACAATTTCTTCACTCTCACTAATGTATTTTTAGTTCATTAGTATAATTGGTGTACTTCACTAGGTTAGTCCCAGCAGGTGATGCTGTTTTACCACGATGATTTGGCTCTTCAATAACCACTTCAGTTAAAATCACAAACACGTTTATTTAACAGAACACAACACGAACACAAGACATTTAAGAAAATTGAAATCAATAACATATCCCCTATGGGATTTACAAATCACACACAAGTGACACGCCTGTGTTTTTCTTACGCCGAGCGATCTACCTCGCTCCTCAGACCTCCTCGGTACTCTGGACTTATTGTCACTTCCTGTCGGAAGCTGGCGAACGTTTTTATTATTGGCGGTCGCCAATTCTCTCTCTCCATTCTAAACAGTCTTACATGTCCCTCCATAAGGAGCACATAGTTCTCCTTAGAGACTATGCTGCTATAAAAAAAATACAGTTAAATGTGTCCTAAAAGAAGAAAGAGCCTGTTCGCTAGCCCAATTTTTAGTATTTAAAGATTCTAATATACTAAAATAATGTTAACAAAAAATACTAATATAACATATACACTGCTAAAATTACTACAAATGATACAATTTAACCTTTGCATTATGGAAATCTGGAAAGTGCATCTGCATTGCCATGCCTGCTTCCTTTCCGATAGGTTATTTTTAAATTATATCTTTGTAATGCCAAAGCCCATCGTGCTAGTTTAGCGCCATGTGGTAATCCCTGGGTAAGGTAAGAAAGAGGATTGTGATCAGACACAACTTCGATATTAGTTCCAAAAATCCAGGTGTCAAACCTTTGAAGTGCGGCTATGACGCTGTAAGCTTCTCTCTCTATGGTGGACCATCTAGTCTGGCATGGTGTAAGCTTCTTGCTGTAGAAAGCTATAGGATGCTCTTTTCCATCCTTATCAAACTGTGATAAACACGCTCCGACTGCAGTAGCAGACGCATCGGTGTAAAGCTGAAAGGGTTTGTCGAACTGTGGCGTATACAAGGAAGGCATTTTAACTAAATGGTTCTTCAAATTTTGAAAGGCTTCCTCTTCAAGTTGGTTCCATGGAATGTCCTTGGGAACTCTCTTCTTTGTCAGGTTGGTTAATGGTAACACAATACCCGCAAAGTTTGGAATATAATCTCTGTAATAGCTTGCTATCCCCAACACTGTTCTCAATTCCTTCTTGTTGGTTGGTGCCGACAGTTTCT
The DNA here is from genome assembly GCA_933210815.1 of Meta bourneti. Taxonomy (NCBI): domain Eukaryota; kingdom Metazoa; phylum Arthropoda; class Arachnida; order Araneae; family Tetragnathidae; genus Meta; species Meta bourneti. The sequence goes on from OW119928.1 coordinate 77,683,785, forward strand.
TCATAGCTTCTACTTTTTCTGGGTCTGGAGAATGTCTTCCTGACCCCACCACGTGTCCTAAAAATTTCACTTCCGTTTTTCCAAAATCACACTTTTCTAGATTTACAGTGAGGCCCACTTGACGCAATGTCTGGAAAACTCCACTGATATGTTTCAAATGGTCAGACCATGATCCTGAAAAAATGGCAACATCGTCAATATAGGACCTGCAATAATCTTTATGGGGAGCTAACACTTTGTCCATTGATTTTTGAAAAGTGCTACCCGCGTTTTTCATACCAAAGGGCATAACCCTCCATTGATAGTGGCCGGAATGAGTTACGAAAGCAGTATAGTGTCTGTCTTTCTCACTCATAGGAATCTGCCAGTATCCTTTTGTAAGGTCGAGCACAGTGATTACTTGTGCTTCCCCTATTTGATATAAAAGTTCGTTAGCATGTCTCATTGGATATGCATCCGGAACAGTGAAACTGTTCAAAAGTCTAAAGTCTATACACAGACGTACACTACCATTCTTTTTAGCAACGCATACTAAAGGGTGAGCCCACTCACTATCACTTTGTTCAATAAGACCAAGTTCTAGAAGTTCTCGAATCTGACGATCTACTTCGTTTTGTAGAGTAATTGGAATTCGATACGGACGAAGTCTTTTGGGTGAACAGTCATTTGTAACTTTAACAACATGTCCTTCGACTTTAGCTATTCCAGGTTTAGTACTGAATACATCATAATATTTACAAAGCAAAGAGCTCAGTTCATGACGTTGTTTGGCATCTAAGGGGGTTGTCATTTCCCTGATGATGTGTTCTTCCACATTACTTTTAGTAGTAGTAACGCGCTCGGTAGGAGCAGCATGTAGTTGCCCAAAATCTTGGTCTTGATCAAAAACAAGCCCTATGTGCTGAACACGTGTCACATATGGTCGAATTTTATTGAAGTGTAGTTCTCTTCTTGAACCATCATCAAGTTCAACAATGGCTGAATGTAGTCTACTAAGTTGGACCACAGTCGCTGGTCCAGACCAAGTATTCAATAGTTTGTGAGAAGATGGTATCAAAATAAGAACTTTGTCTCCTACTTGATATGTTTTCTCTCGGGATCTCAAATTATACCTATGGGCATAATTTTGCTGACTTAGTTGGGCATTCTCATTGGCAATTTTGTGAGCATTTTTGAGTTTCTCTTGTAGCTCTTCGACATACTTTTCCACAGATTGTGAAGCAGTCATTGGAACAACTTTTTCTCCCGTCCAAACTTCCTTCAGCAATGCGGTTGGTCCCTTGGGTATTCCATACACCAACTGATAAGGTGATATACCAGTGGTGCAATGAGGGACTTCTCTGTATGCAAACAAAAGATGTGGAAGATGCACATCCCATTCATTTCCATACTCCTGGATGTTTTTATTCATCATATCCTTTAGAGTTCTGTTCCACCTCTCCACTGCTCCCATACTCTCAGGATGCCCAGGCGTTGAAAATCTTGGAGACACTCCTATTAGATTCACAAAAGCACCAGTTAGTTTGGACGTAAAGTTCGTGCCCTGGTCAGTGCAAATCACTTTTGGAAATCCAGTACGAGCGAAAATTTGCATCAACACGTCGCACGTAGTTTTGGCCTTTATATTTCTGGTTGGAATTGCTTCAGCCCATCGAGTGCATAAGTCAACCGCACAAATGATGTATTTATGTCCTCTTCTGGACGGGGGTTCTAACGGACCCAGACAGTCAACGCTCCAAACCTCAAACGGATTATCTGGTCTTGTAATTGGTTGGATCGGGATTCTATCTCGATAAGTTACAGTTTGTCTGACTTGACAAGGCTTGCAACTTCCGCAAAATTTTCTTACGTCAATTTTAATGGTCGGCCAGAAAAGGGAATATTTTATTCGCTCTTTTGTTTTCTTTTCCCCAAGATGTCCAGCTAACGGAATTTCATGGGCGGTTTTCAATACGAACTCCCGCTTAATAGTTGGTAGCACTACTTGTTTGATTCTTTCTCCACACACCCACTCAGAGTGTATCAATAGTCCATCATCCACGTCAAAGCCGTTCCTACGTTCTTCCGCGAACTTCCAAATATTCGTCAAGGATTCGTCATCCTGCTGTAGTTTTATAAACTCTGACCTATTTTCTTTACAACCTTCCTTTTCTTCACTGGATGGGGCAAGATGCTTTATCTCGGAGGATTCTTCCTCATCATTCCTTGTGACTTCATTTAAACTGCACTTCAGTTCTGGTTTTTCATGTCCCACGTGAGGGGCAACTGGTTGGCATTGTTGGATATTTTCGTTCAGTGCCTCAAACGCTGTAGGACATATCAGCATATCACTCACTAATTTTTTGGATACTGCGCATATAACTGGAACTTCGCAATGTTGTGGATCGTTCACTTTCATGTTGAAAACCACCAATGGTGCTGTTTCAGCTAAACCAAAAGCACATACGATTTTAACAGTCCCTTCTCCTTCACTATCTTCAATGGGAATTAGGTCATGTCTGATGACTGAAATTTGCGCACCCGTATCTAAAATGCCATCGAAAACAGCAGAACCGCACTTTAGTTCTATTCTTTTCAGTTTATCGCACTTGACTGAACTTGCCTTGACCGGAGTCCATGTTGGCACTGTAATCCGAGCCGATAATATTTCTCTATCTTCTAAAGTTTTCTCTGTAGTGACCAAATTACTACTAAAGTTATCAGCTCTGTTCCGTGGTCCTTGGTTGTTATTCTTAGGACAAGCTCGTGCGAAATGCGTTGAATCCCCACATGTAAAACAAGCAGACTTAGATACTCTGGCACCTTTATCCTTTTGATAATATCCTTGATATTTTGTTTTGTCGAAGGGTCTGTCATTATCCCTATACTTATTCGTGTTCACAAATCGCTGGTTTCGGCTATTTTCGAATTTCCCATTAAATTTAGATTTCTCTTCTTGCTGCCATCTATGAATGTCCTTTGCTTTGTCAAGGGATGTCCTTTTCTTCAATCCGTCTCTCAAACTTTCATATTCATCAACCTTCTCTGCGACTTCTAGAGGGTCGATCATTTTATTCCATTTGTCCAAGAAATGCTCCTTCACTTCATTTGGAACTCTACGTTTGAGTTGATCAGCCACCATTAAATTCTTTAACTGATCGAAGCTCTGCACTTCTAGCTCATTGACCCATTCAGTAAAATAGTTATTCAATGCATGAGTGTAACTTCTCCAGGACTCTTCTGGATCTTTCTGATGTCGGAAAAATAATTGCCTCAATTTTTCGGGATTTAACTTATAGCGTTTCAACAACATTTTCTTAATGAAATCATAGTCGTTTGCTTTCTCAGGAGGTTCTCGAGCTATGTTATTAGCTATTTCTGTTGGTAACAGTCCCAGCAAATAAGCTACCCATTCTAACTTGGGCACACCAGCCATCTCTGCACGACGCTCAAAATTTACTAGATATAATTGCATTTCATCTTTCTTTTCATCATATTTCGGGGTAATCTGCATTAGTTGCACTCTGGATCTTGTTTCGTTCGAACGTTCAATGACTTCATCCACAGGTGAATTACTACGTCTTAATTCCAGCCGTTTCATTTCAAGCTCGTGATCTCTTTCTTCTTTCTTGATTCGCTCATCTCGTTCTTCCTTTCGAATTCGTTCTTCTTCTTCTTTGGTTTCTCGCCGAAGTCGCTCTTCTTCTTCTCTTGTTTCTCGCCGAAGTCGTTCTGTTTCTTCTTTTGTTTCTCGTTGAATTCGTTCTTCGATAATCCTGCCCAGAGAAACCTTGGCATCATCTACGCTGAAGTTTTCACTTTCAACAATTGACTTTTTAATTTCTATCACTTTATTCACAGCACTAACTTCTATACCCAGTTCAGTCGCCAGTTCAATCAAGTCCTCCTTCCTCCCTCTACCTAAGAACGACATGGTAAAAGAATTTCGGAAATAAATTCAAATATACGATATGTGATTAACCCTCCTACTTATTCTCTAAAATCGAAATATTCATAATACAAATACATAATTCAAACAATAATGAAATAAAATCAGTAATAATTTTAAAACTCAATACTCGTTTCGATTTGTAACAAAATAAATATATCTACCTATACTTTCGTTTTCGTTACACGTTGCAACATATTTAGAATACACATTTAATTCTAAACTGGATTATACACTAATCAACACTCGTTTTAAAACAATTGAAATCAATTAATTAAAATTTATTGCGGAAAAATTATTATTTTCTCTGATGTAACACAACAAACCCATCTACCTTACTTAACACAGGAAATAGAAAATTCTCTGAAAAGAAGAAGAAAAAAAATGCTTCGTCTAACGCCAAAACGAAATTGGAACACTGCCAATTTTTATTTCTCATACGAAAAGAGAGAAAGGTTTGTATATAACACAATTTAATACCAGTTCCGCTTTCGTTTTACTGAATACCAATAAAATAAAAATATCTTCGTTCGCTAAATATATTAGTCACAACAATGCTATATTATCATTGATACGGACACAATTATTAATTGTATAAAACACAATTTAATAACCAAACACAATTCTACTTTTTGTTTTAATGAAAACCAATAAAATCAAAATAACTTCTATCAGAACAAGTTTCCTTTTAAAATGTATACGTTTCGTTTTACTATATTTTTCAAGTTTAATTATGTTAGAAAAACATTATTAAAACTATTTAGAGTAACTACTCTGTTCTCCATAAATACTATTTACTTTCATGTATGTCAATATTTTAACATTATAAACAATATTTGGGACTAGCGAATAATACAGGACTCTTACCTTCTTTTTCGCTCGTTGACATCCGCGTACAAGATTATCCTGTTGACTGCGCCACTACAATTTCTTCACTCTCACTAATGTATTTTTAGTTCATTAGTATAATTGGTGTACTTCACTAGGTTAGTCCCAGCAGGTGATGCTGTTTTACCACGATGATTTGGCTCTTCAATAACCACTTCAGTTAAAATCACAAACACGTTTATTTAACAGAACACAACACGAACACAAGACATTTAAGAAAATTGAAATCAATAACATATCCCCTATGGGATTTACAAATCACACACAAGTGACACGCCTGTGTTTTTCTTACGCCGAGCGATCTACCTCGCTCCTCAGACCTCCTCGGTACTCTGGACTTATTGTCACTTCCTGTCGGAAGCTGGCGAACGTTTTTATTATTGGCGGTCGCCAATTCTCTCTCTCCATTCTAAACAGTCTTACAATTGCCATTTGATATTTTAATGATAGTTGCAGTCTACTATGTAAGAGTACCCGTATATTAGGTTGATGCAAAAGTTCGTCCCGTTTTTTTGCAAAAATAGAACAATTTTATTTACTAACAATTTCATTTAATCAATATAGTACGTGACATTCTGTTCGATGGCCTTTCTCCATATCTCCTTTCACCATCTCTTTCTCCAATCCCGCGCTCATAGAAGTTCTGAGGTTTCTGCCTAATTAACTGATCCGGGTGACGAAACTTTCTGAACCACTTACGGCTCGTGGAATCGTCTCAACGGCACCCCTCACAGCACATATCTTCTTTTGCGTCTGCGAAGCATTCTTTCCTTTTTTTTAAATAAAAAACTTTTGCATCATCAAAAAATGTTCATTTCAATATTGCATTAACCATGCAAGTGGTTTCGACGAGATATCTCGTCAATGAAGATCAGATAAATTTTGCTAAAGATGAGTATTCGTCTTCAGGATATTGCCGATTTCACCATTCAACGCATTGGCGTTTGATGGTGTTTTAAACATTTGACATCTACTAGCTAAGAATACATTCATAGTATAATTTATCAGTCAATTATCCTCCAGGTGGTGATAACGAGATATCTCGTCTATAAAGATCTGACCAATTTTGCTAATGACGAGATGATATTGCCGACTTTTTTATAATGACTAAGTCAAGATCTGGTCAGGTTTTTTCTAAGAACGATATATCTCGACCATCAACATCTGGTCACTTTACCTTGTCGAGACAACCCCCAGGAGGGTTAAGACGTAATTTTCTCAGCGATAGAATTGTTGGAACTTTTAATTTGCGCGATGCTTATTGGATTCTGATTCGAGAATTATCCTGGCAACGGATATTATATCTTTAGGAAAGGTTACCATTATAAATGGTTACCTTAAACGACAGGTTTCCATTATAAATGATTGGTTGGTGTGCCACCATGGTAAATGATAAAACAGGTTGAGGGACTGAGATCAAGACAACCATTAATACCAGTGATTTTTAACTGGTGCGGTTTTTGGATGGTGAAACGGTTTAAATTGTGTCAGATTTATTTAATTTCAATTATTTAGTTCTGAAATTATTATACGTGTGTTCACAAATAATCAGTTCACAATTAAAATGTAGACATTCAACAATAGATAATATTCATATTCCCTTAAAAGTGAATTTCCCAATATTATAAAAAGCAAAAGTTTGTACCACGTCAGTATTTACTCATGGCATATTTGCTACCCTAGAAGATTTAAGAGCATTATTTGTTTTGTGAATCAATCAAAATTATACCTTTTGTTTTCTGCCAGATCGTCAAAAAATATACTTCATTTGAAAGGATATGAAAATATTAAACATCCCAAATTAACAGTTACACTCCTCTTTTTAGCAGCTGAAAACCTTACTGTTCCTTGAGTCGCCAATAGCATGCCATAGAACGTTGATTCCGTCACCAATAGCACTCTAGTGTACGAAAGCCTCCTTAAGATGTCAAAGTACCTAAACTTCTACAGGCATTCCATATTCCTTAGCCAATTTTAACGGCATAAAAACGTTGTGAGTGAAAGAGGTATCGGTGTGAAATGACCAAATGAATGAAGTGAAAATCCTATGCCTAGAGTTAAATAGAATGACTTTTCGAACCAAAAAGTTTAAGCTAAATATCCACTTTAAGCTATAAAAATAACTCAAAGAATCGACACCAGCTACCCTATGCACTGATCCAAAAAAATGTTAATATTCTAAGGTAAACGTACCGTTATCGCTTTTTACTTATTTAAGAAGGAAGTAAAATACCACTTTTTAAAATTTCATGACAACTTTTTTCTTTCATCACTACGATTTATCGCACGTTAACCCGAAAAAAATCCCACAGGGACTGGTGTGAAGATGGAAAAAGAGGGCCTCTGAAGAATAGTCCACCATATATATACGTATTGACTTTTACTTTCTGAAATGCATTATTCAGGATCCCACGGATGAAATATTCAACAGATACGAATGTAACCCTTAAAATCTGCTCCATTCTTCCGATAGAGGGCAGCACGGACGCATTTTTTTTAATACTACTAGAATAGGAACGCAGAAATTAAATTAGGAAATCTTTAAATCGTGCGGAGGTACTTGAGGGAGGAGGAAAACGAAAAACGAACTTCTTGGTCGAGTCCTTTCGCATTACAAATTCCGAAAAAATTGGAAACCTCTGAAACAACTGGATCTGACTTATTTTGTTCAATGCTTTTTTTCTTTTCTTGCCTGGTTCTTTTTTTTACTTAAATGGAATGGAATTCGTTCGTGTTTTCAATTAATTGATTTTTTCCTATTACCATAATAGCATGAGTACTTCTCTACGTTTTTTTGTGATTTAAATTGAAATTGGAAATGTGGGTTTTTTACTACTCTCCCCTGGCAATAAATGCTGAACCTCGCTATTGTGCAAAGGTGATCGTTATTAGATTTGACCTATTCAGAAAACTCTTGCTCTTGTGAAAAGGAAATTGACACGAAAATATGTATACTGACTGTTCAAATGATGCAGCCATCGACGAAGGGCTGACATATAAAATCTTGGAATAATTATAACATGGGTAATTAATTACTGATATATAGCTCCATTCAATATTTAACCCTACAAGTGGTTTGAACGAGAGATATCGTCCATCAATATCGGACCAATTTTACTATTGATGAGATATCACATCATCAAGACACGAAAATATGTGTACTGACTGTTCAAATGATGCAGCCATCGACGAAGGGCTGACTTATATAAAATCTTGGAATAATTATAACATGGGTAATTAATTACTGAACCATAGCTCCATTCAATATTTAACCCTACAAGTGGTTTGAACGAGAGATATCGTCCATCAATATCGGACCAATTTTACTATTGATGAGATATCACGTCATCAAGATATTGCCGATTTTTCGATGATGACGAGATCAAGATCTGGTCAGTTTTCTTCTAATGGGGAGATATCTCGTCCATCAAGATTTGGGCAGTGTTTCGGTGATGATGCGATACCTCGTCGAGAAAACCACCAGGAGGGTTAAAAAGATGGAATACTATTGCAGATTAGATTGAAATTGATATTCTACATAGTCTTAGTCATTGCTCCATGAGATACATTTTAAATGGTTCCCTTCTCAAGTCAACTTCACCGGAAATGAAATGGCAGATAAGGAAGGCACCTGAATCATTGCAATCAATTACTTTTTTGTTGTTGTTAAGAAACTTTTGCAAATAAGGTATTTCAGAACGCTATCTCTTTGGAACTTCCTTCCACCCATAGCTGGTACCAGAGAAAACGCTCGGATTTCCTCTCGAATTCGAGGGTGAAAGAGGTCAACATATTGCCATCTCCAGACTGGCCAGTGGACATTTAAAGCCAATTTAATTTGATCATGGTTTTAATGTTTTCCTGACCTATCGGAAATGCAGTATGGTACAGGTCTCTCCTGGTCTCCTCCTTGCTTGTCTGGGGCATCGACCTTAAAATGAAATAGACGAAGAAAATGAAATAGACATGTGCCATGTTCATGTTACTTCTTCCGGTTGCTCAGTTTGAAGATCTGTCACGTGGTTGTGGGTAAAAGGAAGAATCCGAAATTATTGATTGGTTAAAGTGATTATCCACATTGATCAAAAATATTAGTTTGCGATTCAATAGCCATTTGGTGAAGGCGATTCGTGAGTCCACGTGATTTATCCTTCAGAGATCTTAAGACAGTGATTCCATCCACTTGGTCCGTCTATTTCATTAGAAGGTCGATGTATTTAAATCCTATCCTGGGCTTGGACATTTTAAAGGTGCATGAACTCATGGATGTGGTCTAGCTTGTCTAAACCAAGTCCATGAGTTCATGCACTTTCAAGACGTTTTAGAAACATAACAGTTTTTACTCCTTCCAGAACAATAATAATGATTTTTGAAATCTTGTTGGCTTGTGGACAGGTCTGATCTCAGAGTAATCTTTAATATACCAATGCCATCTGTGTGAAGCATTAATCACTTGGAATCACCACGTGAACTCGCGGAATTGGTTTAGCTTGTCTACACCAAGTGGAATAAGAAACAACAAAAGATTCATAAAAGAAGTTCAAAAACATTCCACTATGGAGTATTTTGCAGCAAAATACAGAAAACAACGAAAACACATTTGAAAAGTGTTATTCGTTTCAGTATGGGATGTCTGCTGCACAGACCTTTGGACGATATTAGGAATATTGCTCAATGTGTTCCTTATCGTTTGAAGGCGATGAACATTGTGTTCAACTGCTGACCAGAACTGCTCCCAGTGATGCGAACTGAAATTTTCAATTTTGTCTCCCGATTTGAAGTGATAAAGGAGCAAATTCATCGTTCCCATTGACTTTAAAAACAAAATGTATCGTAAATTCATCAAAGTGAAACTTTTAAATTAAAATGCGAATCTTAAAAATTTATAACGTAGTTTATCGATCACTAAATTGATGCATTGAATTAAAATACAATTAATAAAAGTATTTAATTGAATTCAAATAGAATAATTCGAATATTTCATTCAATTGAAATGTACTTTTTCATGGGGACCAAAAATATTTGTAAATGGTCCCCCCGAACTAATCTTAATAAAACAAAATTAAATCCCTACTATTGAAAATATGTATCGAATAATGCAGCTTTAAAACACACCGAACAAAGATTACGAAAATAACGAAACGTGATTTACTAGTAGGTTACCAGATTAAATGCTGAAACAATTGAAAATATTCATTCCTTTTGCGAGAAGTTTATTCTGTGGTAATGAGATATCAGATCCTGATCAATAACTTCCAGTAAACATGGATGTTCAGCAATCTTGTAAATAATTACTGAGAATAAATTGAAACAGAGAGATCATTATGTGTGTTTAACCAAAGGGAATATTTGAAGGGAAACGATTTATCTCATCGCATGTTTAGTCGAGAAATAAAATACGCAATTAGTATATCTAACAAGCTTGTTAAATGTGTAATATTCTGTTGATCTTTTCCTTATTTGAAATAATTACTGAATGCGTTTGACAAGATGAATATGATTTCATGTAGATTTTTTCTATCGAAGGACTATTGAAAACGTTTTTACAAGGGAATTTCTTTTGGAAATTAATGCATTATTATCTGGCGTCTGCCTGGAGAACGCCTCCTGCCAGAATGCATTTGCCCATAGTAAAGTTCGGCGGAGGTGGAATTATGGTCTGGGGGTGTTTCTCCTGGTATGGACTGGGACCCTTGGTCCCAATTCATGGTAAGCTCAACGTCGACGCCTACTGCACTATTTTGGATGACAGTGTGCTTCCTACGTTGTGGCAGTTTTACGGGTTGGACCCATGTTACTTCCAGGACGACAACGCCAGCTGTCATGTTGCGAGGTTCACCATGGATTGGTATGGTGACAATGGGGTTAACCGAATGGACTGGCCTGCCCAGAGCCCAGACCTGAACCCTATCGAGAACCTCTGGGACGAGTTGGATCGCCGAATTAAGGGGTGCAACAACCGTCCAAAATCGGTGAAGGAACTTGCATGTCCTCTCCAAGCCGAATGGAAGAAAATACCACTAGCCGTCATACAAGGACTTGTGGAAAGCATGCTCCGGAGGGTTGAGGCTGTAATTGCCTCTCGTGGAGGCTCTACCAACTATTGAATATGAATAAATTTTGTTTTTCTTTTATATCACGTGTCCAACTACTTATTGGTAGATAGTGTATAATCTGTCTTGCATCTCATTTGTATAAACTATCTTTATACACCTTTTTCAATTTAAACTATCGTTCCACCGTATAATATATAAACTTCGTGCAGAACGAACAATAACAAATTTAGTCTACAGAACTGTGGTATAATTTGCAATTTTAACATAAATTAATACGATGTTCACGCATTTATTCCATAACTAATTTTTAAAGAATTTAATCGCAATTAGATTTTTTCGTTCGAACACCCCTCATAACAGCCACGGAAAAAATGCAGGAATATCGAAAAAGTTTTGTGGGTAAATGCATAGGACTTGAATATTAAATTTCAAGCACCTTATCCATAATTCAAAAGTTCCAAACTTTTGACAGCTATAAATTATTCAGAGAAAAGAGTGAGGATCCGCGAGAATTTTAGAATAGTTTCTGAAGTATGTTTCGAGCAAATTAATATTCGATGCGAGAAATCCCCCTTCTCGAAGGAACATTTTATTCCTTGTAAAAATTTACGCCCTGCCAGTTTTAAGTAAAAGCGTTCTCAACATTTCAATCTTTACCCATCAATCACCTCTCGCAAGAATACGTGCGATTTTCGGAATCGTTTGCTGCTTCTTGGTTTCAAATATTCTATTCGAAGAGCGTTGTTCTCTTAACTGTAACTGGTTTACAAGTTTTTCATAATGATTCCTTTTTCTGACTATTTTAAACTATTCTCAGATACTGGTTTTTGTGTTGTTTGTGAAAATTTTATCGGTTTTGTTAAATGTAGTCGCCATTGTAAATATAGAAACCAATTATTAAAATAATTTTAACTCAAATTTTCAAAAACATTCATTTTGAGCTCGATTGAATGCATTCAAATTTTGTATTTAAAACTCGATTTTCTTAAAAAGAACATTTTCAATCTTCGAATTACATTTTCTAAGAAACTGCTTTTACCTGGGACATCACTGTACCATCAAGTTTTTCAAAAATCTGCCTTTGTAATGCCATAATAATTCAGTTCAATTGGCCCAGCATAACAATAGAAATCCTTTCACCTGGTAAGTTAAACTTTACCATCAAATTGTACAAATATTAAAGACTAGGTGTAAAGCCCTTCGAGATAAGAACACAACGGGTTCTAGAAAACTCCTTTTTGTTGAAACAAAAAGAATATCAACAAACCCAAAAGAATATCAATAAAGATAAATATGGAACATTCCATGTGAAATAGCACCGAAAAGGGTCATTTTCGACACAAGCCCCTGTGACTTTTTTTAAAACTCAGCTGATTTGTTTCCCAGCCTATATAAGAAATTCTGGAAATTTTTAGCTACCAACTTGCAATATTTATATTAATTATAGGTTTGAAAAATTCGGCAATTTTTCATGATTTTAGACTCACTAAATATCCTGTACCTCTGTCCAATCGTACTGAATGAAAGCTTATTTTGTAAAAAAAAACGTAGAACCTTTCTAATGGCGTATCATGTAACCTTTTAAGTGACCTTTTCAAATTCAAGGTAATTCAATTTGACCTTTGACCTACAATTACAAAAAAGTGTATTTTTCATTTTTTCTATAAAACGCATGTTAAAGATACACTATTATCAATACCTATTATTAAAGGTAATGATTAATCCGAAGTACGATCTTAAAAACAAGGCTAAAAAAAATCAAATATCATAACTAAAAATCCGGTATCCTCCAAAACCGGTAATTACCTGTATTTTGCTAAGGGTATTTATATCCTAGATACAACCTTTAAGTACGATTTTAAAAACAAAGTCAATTTTGCCAAAGAAAATAGTATGTAATCATAAATCCCGTGTATCGATGTTTCGGTAATTTTTACACAAGTCCCCCAAAACCGGTAACTAACGGTATTTCAATACTAGTTTTTAAACCTTAAGTACGTCTATTAAATGATACAGAAGAGAATGCTAATTGAACGTGAAATATTTCTAACCTCTTTTCTCCTTTGAACTACTAAATTCGATCCTTAATGAAAATTGCCCTAAGCAGATAAAAGTTAAAAAGGTTTAATTATTTGTGATCTGCTAGATTTCACGGAGTAGTGATTAAAATCTACATCACTACTCTGCCTAAGATATTTAAAGGAAGAAACATTACTGAAACATGTTGCTGGCTTTATTTCTAAATTAATTGTTTTACAGAATTAGTTCCTAAAAGGTATTTTAGTCACTTTCCATTCATGAAAAAGCAAGAAGTTTTCGAGAATGAGTTTTAAGTAGAAATCCATCGGATTCCCTTTTATGTCATGAACGCAATTAGAGTTGTGAGTAATTAGCTTCTATTTTTAATTTCGTGTCTGCCGATTTGAGGATAGGTTTCACTCGCGATTATCTATATATGTATGTATTTCAAACGTACGTGGCACCAAAATCGGCGTTTTTTGTATATTGGCGAATGGCAGCAAACTGATGTAAGCAATAAAAAATTAACCGCTGCAAGAATAATTGCCAAATTGAAATCGATAAAGAACTAACCGAAGAATGCTTTAGAAGCAAATGCACCTCGACTCTAGGAAATATTTTCGATTTATAAAATATTTGTAAATGATAGGTAGGTAAATAAGTAGTTAATTAACGTCACACTGGAGCAACACAACGGACTATTGGAGACGGTCCGGGATCAATCCCGAAGGGAAAGAATCGAAGGCAATACCACGTAATTTTGAATCATGGTCGGAGGACGAGGTCAACACCTAAGCTAGTAGCCCACTCTCCAAACTTCCACACCACATCAACGTGAGGACATTTGAGGCCATGACAGATTTAACCTAGAGTGCACCAGCCCCCATGTACACTACGGCCTTTGGTTGGACCGAGTTTAAAACTCACAACCTTCCGGTTGCTAATCCGTTACTCTTCCAACTTGGTTACCGAGGCCCCTATTTGTATATGGTCAAACAGACGAGAAGATATTTTACTAATGAGATGAATTAAAATGTTAATCATACCTTTGTTATTTCAATTCAATCTCGAAGACTCAGCGGCATGTCTTAGATGTAAAAAAAGATTGTTTAAATCATATTTTAATTGTTGGCACGAAATAGATGGTAGTTAGGTATTTAATTAACGTCACACTGGAGCAAAACAACGGGCTATTTGGCTATTTGCACAAAATTGAATAACGAACGAAAACTTTTTTCTTCTAATCCCTTAAAGCTTCTATCACAATATACTGGTAACTTCTTCAATCTGATGACCCAAGCATTTGAAAATAAAACTACAACCAAGGAACTAATCGTATTTCTCTAACCACTACAAACCAATTCTAAACCTCAGCAACCCTATCCTACTCACTACCGATAAGCAAGATCTAAAACTCGAAAAATCAAGGCTAAGGCTAACGACGTGATAACCCATAAGCCACAAAGCACTCACCAATCATGAATCTTGCATCGACCTTGTAATGAAATAGACGGCATGTGGGCGGAGTAGCTATAGTAAGATCTGAGTTGTAAATCACGTGGGCTTACGATTCCACAGCCGATTGGATATCGAAGATCAGGCTGAGTTTGATCACGGTGGATAACCAATATAACCTATCAATAATTTAGGATTCATTCTTTTCCCACAACCACGTGACAAATCTTCAAATCAAGTGACCGGAACAAATAACATAAAGCATCGTGTACATGCTCCGTCCGTTTCATTAGAAGGTCGATGGAATCTTGATCAATTCGGCAATTTTGCCACTAAAGTTAAGTAGGCTTAATTTGAGCAAAGAGCTGTACACAATATTGCTAGAACTGCATTGAAGAGCTCTCGACATTTTCATGAAGTTCTTCAACAGTCTGATAACAGAAAGCACTGAGAAATGTGGACGATAGAAAGAAACACAAAAGAAAATCCAAGCGAAAATAGGTTTAGAGGTCGAAAAATATAGAATCGCTTTTGAACAAGTGAATGATGCAATTAAAGTGGACGTACAGAAGCTAATTACGGGAAGCGAAACATGAGTGAGGTGGGCCATTTTTCCCATACATTTTATTTGAAATGAGAATTAACATCAGGTAAAAGGACATTTGAAAAATGTAAACAAAATGCCGTTTTATAATTTTGACTAATTTTATTTCATTTGGACGTATGAAATGTGCATATTAATGCTTATATTTATTACAAGTGGATTTCGATAAGGTGTGGAATATGAGTAAGAACACTACCATCAATGGATTTTGTCAACAAAGTAACTATAGCGCAGATTCTATGCGCGGGTCTTCTATTTTCAAATAAAATGGACATTGAATTAAATTTACTGGATTTATGTCAGCCTCTGAGCGTTGCGAGTTTTCTCCATGAACAGAACTGTTCTTTCCATACGAGGTTTGATAAAAAGAAATAGACCTTATTTTTATTTCAATAACTAACAACAACCTGGAGACAGGACTTCGACACATGCAACCTGGAAAAAAGCATTCATGATTTAATTTCGTGTTCTTTCATTCCTTCTATCCAGTTTCTTTTAGTTTGATCGCGCGAAAACAAGACTTGGAAGGGTATACATTTTAAATTTAGTTCTGAATTGAAGAGTTCTATTCCTCAAGTAACATTTGCATTCGATTGTTATTACATTAGGATACAGGCACTCGATTTCCTTCGTGGCTGGTAAAGAATACTTGCATTTTGATCATCAGAATGAAGCAATTTCTAAACTTATACAGGGTGATTCTACGGTCATGGGACAAATTTCAGGGGGTGATAGAACACAACGAAAAAAACACTTTTCACCATAGAATGTATGGTCGCTAGAGAGCGCTTTCCATTTCGGCACAAACACACGGTCCGACGCAAGTTGGAAAGAAGAGGCATGAAATATGGAAACAACGCTTTAATGTCAAATAAACATCAATAACTGCTTGACAAAACGAAATAATACAATTACATTTGCATAAATTAAAGATAAGTACAAGGAACAACGATAAGAAAGAAATGACATGTACAAAACATGAGAAACTTTTCACATGGAAATGAAGCGACATGTACAAACATCAGTCGGTAAGTACAACGCAAATGCACAATTACAGAAGTTGTTCAAAATGTCGACCACCACACCTGATGCAGGCTAGGCATCGCCGACGTAACGCTTTTATACAAGCGTTTGGCTGCGCTCTCTAGCGGCCAACCGCTGCACTTGCGACCATACATTCTATGGGGAAAAGTGTTTGTTTCGTTGTGTTCTATCACCCCCTGAAGTTTGTCCCATGACCGTAGAATCACCCTGTATTGCGGAAGCATTTGAAAGAAAACCTAGGGGTCTAACCAGTTTTGACCTTGATCAACAAAATGTTTTCGAGGTCACCATCAACCAATAGAAGTGTCTATTTAATCATTAAAAGCAGCACTATACTACCCCGAAATATCGTGACGCTCGGAGAGTAGAAATAAACTAAAATCTAGTTTTCGTTTTGTTCAAAATAAGGTTGGTTGGTTTAGTGTTTTATGGCACAAAGGCCACATATTTGGCCAAGCTGTCAAACCCAAGATAGACAGTCAAGTAATTGTGAAAAGAATGGAAAAGGAGGGAGAGTAGAAAGTAGAAAAGGATTTATTGGGCATCCTGGGGTCGCGATATCCATGTTTACTGGAGACAGTATAAATCTCATTTTAAAAGATTAGATCACTGGGGTACCTGGGGTTCGTGAAGCCCGTATTACATCTTAAGATGTCCCCCCGAGGAGACAAAATGAAGTGATAGGTCGTTCACATAAGGTGATACATGTTCCCCAAGTAGTTTCGACGAGTTATCTCGTCCATCAAGATCTGACCAATTTTGCTAATGACGAGATACATCAAGATACATTATCAAGATACATCATCTCATTGCCGATTTTTTATGATGAGAAACGAGAGACGAGATCAATATCTGATCAGTGTTCTTCTAATGATGAGGTATCTCGTCCATCAAGATCTGGTCAGTGTTCTTCTAATGATGAGGTATCTCGTCCATCAAGAACTGGTCAGTGTTCTTCTAATGATGAGGTATCTCGTCCATCAAGATCTGGTCAGTGTTCTTCTAATGATGAGGTATCTCGTTCATAAAGATCTGATCAGTTTCGCTAATGATCTGGTCGTGACAACTACCCCCTGGTGATTGTCTTGACGAGACCATTCTCATAATTCCAACTGACCATTCCGTACTGATGGAATTTGTTGCTAATGCCATCCTATAAATCAATCGCTGAAACTTTATCACAGGAAAGCAACTTTCTTTAGACTCCCAGATGTGACAAGTTAATTGAAATCAATAATACTACGCCGCGGCTAATTTTAAAATAAAACGCATCAAATAAAAGAGATAACAATTTAGAACGAAATTGAAGAAATTCTTTCTTAATGAAAGCAATTGCGACGGTCTCACCGACAAACGTGTCATGTTCCATTATAATTAGCACGACACTTTCATCACTCTAATCTTGAATTTCGTCCCAGTTTTATCCTTTTTTTACACACATCCACCTCTGAATAAAACGTGCCATTACCGCTAATTTCATTTTGATTGAGTTGACGTTTGGGATAAATTAAGAACAAGGAAATGCCCGGGACTAATTGAATTCTCCCCCGACCGAGATGTAGTTAAAACGGGAAATTCCCACTTTCTCCGGGAAAAGAAGGCACGGAGAAATTATTTCTTCGCATTTAATAATAGCACAGAGAGATGTGGGCCGAAAGACCGCAAGATATTCCCAAATGAGGTGGCGAAATCTTCACCTATCGGGGAGAAAAAGGGAGAATCTCTTCTCCCGTTTCGGGAGAAGAATCAATTTTTCCCGGAGATAGGGACTTGTTTCCCTATCTCCGGGAGGAAAAAAGAGTTAATAGATTCAAAAGTGAAGGCGAGCGGTCTTAATTAATACTTTAGCGAGACGGGTGGGGCGATGTTTAAAAGCTCGCGTTCTAGCTGAACACGATTTGAAAGAAAAGCAAAGGTTGAATTCGATTCTTTGAGATTACGTTCTGTCTTCGATTTCCGTAGGGACTTGTGGGTTGAGATTCATTTATTGCAAATTCATTTCAATTGAGTGTATTTAATTATCTGGAATGGATATTGTGAAAGGGGTTCTGACAGTAATTCTAAGGGTGTTTCGTCGACTATGGGTTTAATTTGGGGTAGTTTATTTGTGACGATTTCTATTGGTAATATATGGGTTTGTGCAGTCGGGGCGTATATCTTCAGCTTATTCTGATAACGGTTTCCTTTCTTCTAAAGGGGCCGCGGTAGCTCAGTTGGTGGAGTCGGGGATTAGAATCGATTGTGTGGTTGTTTTGGAGTTTTATGGCACGAGGGCCATATTTGGCCATGTTGCGCCAGACACAAGACATACAATATGAAGTAATAGACATACACGCACATGAAAGTTTCACTGTCACAGAAGAGAGAAATACACCCAGGGACGAATGCACCAGACAGGAATTGAACCTGCGCCGCCTACAACTCTATGGTTGCTAGCGCTGTGGACATACCCTCTGACCCACGATGATCCCGGATTAGCAACTGGATGGTTGCGAGTTTGAAACTCGATCCAACCAACGAACGTCGTGCAAGTGGGGCTAGTGCACGTTAAATCTCAAGTGTCGTCACGTTTGCGTGGTGTGGAACTTTGGAGAGTGGGATGCCAGCACTGCTGTTGACCTCGTCATCTGACCGTGGTTCAAAATTATGATGTGTCTTCCTGGGATCTTTTCCTTGGGTATTGATCCCGGATGGTCACCAATAGTCCGTAGTGTTGCTTCAGTGAGACGTAAATTCAACTGCCTACCTTCCTTCTGATGACGACACCACCATTGTGTGCCGTCAAGCTTGCACCAAATAGAAACGTTCAGTGATCCAACCCATCGAAGACTCGTCACGAAACAGGAATATGCATATACCACCAAGAATGCCCCCGTGCCTGTCGGAGAGGGAATTTAAAGAAAAAATTTAAAAAAATTAATATTTCATGAAGCTAAAAGGGTTGATCGAAAAATTCTAGACTTCCACATCTAGTTCTCCATCATGAGCTGTTGGGGAATCCAGCTGTTTGGATATCTGGCTCCAACAACATTTATGGTTGGAACAATGTTTTGCCACAGCGGATTGTCAACGAAAGTAGAGAAATGGTTGGAACAATGTTTTGCCACAGCGGATTGTCAACGAAAGTAGAGAAATGGTTGGAACAATGTTTTGCCACAGCGGATTGTCAACGAAAGTAGAGAAATGGTTGGAACAATGTTTTGCCACAGCGGATTGTCAACGAAAGTAGAGAAATGGTTGGAACAATGTTTTGCCACAGCGGATTGTCAACGAAAGAGTAGAGAAATGGTTGGAACAATGTTTTGCCACAGCGGATTGTCACCGAAAGTAGAGAAATGGTTGGAACAATGTTTTGCCACAGCGGATTGTCACCGAAAGTAGAGAAATGGTTGGAACAATGTTTTGCCACAGTGGATTGTCAACGAAAGTAGAGAAATGGTTGGAACAATGTTTTGCCACAGCGGATTGTCAACGAAAGTAGAGAAATGGTTGGAACAATGTTTTGCCACAGCGGATTGTCAACGAAAGTAGAGAAATGGTCGCTCAAGTGTTGCGCATGAAGTCATACGGCCATCCGCTAGCACACCTGACAACAACAGCGGTTTATAGAATACGTCAGTTCGATTGTCGCTGCTGTGTCGTTAACTTTCCTTTTTATATAGCTTAGTCTTTCGTCTTGCACTTCAAGAGGACAATGGACTTTCGAAACCACCAAAATTGATTTTTTTAATTTTAACCTTAGAATTGATTTATATCAAATTCTGTGGATTGTGGAAAGAATTTTCCAATTGTGATAATTTTTTAAGGCGTTACATATACAACATCAGAGAGAGATTAGATAAGTTTAGTAAGTCTACTACAAACACGTTTTTCTCTTGTGATTTTTTGACATTCGGATTTCAAAATGTTCCTTGCGCATCTGATTTTAATTGATTTCAATGAAATGTTTTTTGAATAATCCTTGAAATCTGTTTATCTAAGTATTGTAACGATTTCTCTGGGTAGCGTGGTAGATTCAAATCTACAGAAAACAGTCTAGCTTAAAAATAAACATTAATTTTATTCAGAACAATTTCTTGGTTATGTGAGGGTCTATGTACAAGGCACTTTCATGAATTCGATGCCTCTGCTAACGGGATGCGACACGTTGTCGTAATCTCAGGTACGCGCGAAAGTCTCTGAATGGGAGAAAGGTCTCTCAACGGTCTCTAGGTGAGACTCTACTCGTCGGGTGACGATGACACAAGATCAGCACCGGATTCTCACGGGATGACGGGTCAATTCAGGTTCCCTGCCGGATGAGAAATCGGCTCCGGACTCTTCGCAGGTCGTCGGATCGGCACAATCAGGGATCGGCTCCACTGGGGTCGTCGGGTCAGCACAAGACAGGCACGACTCCGCTGGGGACGCTGGTTCGAATCTCTCGAACGAGAACAAAGCAGGAACTCGAGATAGGCAGCCTACGCCAGGCTACAAGAGCGCGTCCTCTCGGGGTGAGAGAACCGTCTTTTAACAATGCTTTTCTCCCTCAGGAGTGACCGCTCAAAGGGTTGCTGAGTCAAGCCTCTCGAACGAGAACACCGGCAAGAACTCTCGATTCGACTCCCTTCTTTTCCTTTTGAAACCTCGCAGCCTTTGTTCGCTGGTGGTTTTTTTTTATTGGTTCTTGCTTTTAATTGGTTCGCTTTTCATTTGTTCGCTTTTGAGGTTGCTGATTCGGTGGCGACTGTCTGACGTAAAATGGGATCAGCTACTAAGCGCAGGTGGGCTTGATTATCTATCAGGTGGACTTAATCACCTGGCAGGTGCACTCCTAAACACCTGGGCGCTTTTCGGAACGAATTCTCTTTTGTCAGTCTTTGATCCGAGTCCCGACCGTCTGGTGCCAGAGAGATGGAAACGCATTGTCCAGTTTTTTTACGACTCTGTCGGCGAGTTTGCCTTAGGAGGGTTAATTGAGGGGTCCATCAATGAATCCTCACAGTATACATGAAAAATTCATCATACTTCCAAATTTTGGAATTTTGTTTTAAAATGTTGCTTGACCGTGCTTTTTTAGAGAAATTTTGGGTGTTTTGGTACAGTTTGTTTTTGCTTTCAAATATAGTGATAAACTTACCAATTGTAGTTCATTTGATTTATATGTATACAAACTACTATGTGAATAAAATTTTAACAATACATGAAAAGTTAATAATCATGGGAACCTATTTATTTTTGCTAATTTATCAAAACTTTGACCACGCTTCGTGTAATAACTTTGAAATGACTTGGTATTTTTGGACCAAACTACAAATAAGCTTTGTAGTAAAAACAGTCAGCAAATTTCATAATAATCGGATAACTACAAAAATTTGTTTTGAAAGTCCGCTGTCCCCTTAACCTGATTGCATTATTTGAGGTAGATATTTAATTAACGTCGCACTGAAGCAACACAACGGGCTATTGGCGACGGTCTGGGATCATCCCCGAAGGGAAAGGTCCGAGGACAATACTACGTAATTTTGAACCACGGTCAGATGACGAGGTCACACCTGAGCTGGCACCCCACTCTCCAAACTTCCCCACCAGGCGAACGTGAAGACATTTGAGGCCCCGACAGATTTAACTTGCCCCATCCCCTTTGTACACGACGGTCTTTGGTTGGATTTGAACTTGCAACCCTCGGGTTGCTAATCCGTTACTCTTCCAACCGGGCTTGCATTATTTGAAATAAATTTGCTAGGGTATCTTAATTCTTTTACCTTTATTTTTAATTTTTAGTATAACAAACTCATAAAATCTAAGTGTTCACTAGGACCGAATGAGCTAAGCTCAAAAGGGGTGCGAAATTAATTCCCTCTCGCCGAGTAACATTTTGAGCGGGTCGTACTCAAAGGAAATATCAAAACATATGAAACGAGAAACTTCTGAAGCTTAGAAACACAGAAAGTATTTATAGTCTCTAACGCATATTTGATTTCATTTTTTCCGCCTTCAAAATACTAGATGGAGACGGTGTTTACTCATCGTTTTAAAATTTATTTCTGAATCTAAAATAGCTTTGTAGCATTTTAATTATCTGCCTTGTGTATCTGTTAGAATCAAAACAGCGTTATATTCAGTTTCTCTTCATAATTCTAGATTACTTGTTTAGCTTATTCGTCTTTTTTATAATCTTCTCACTCAAAGCTACTGGAGGAATATGTTTGTGTTAATGCCATATAGATTTCATTAAGCCTTTTTCTGAAATAACTAAGTTTATTCCAGTCTCCTTTGCGTTGTTTGATGTGCCTTTCTTTTGTTGGAATTCCAAGGCGAATTAGTTTATCCAAATAAACAAACTCTAATTGAGTTTGTTTATTTGGACAATGCAGTGATGCTATTTTGTATTACATATAAAGACTTATTTAAATGCATGTATAATATAGGGAGCAGAGTAATTTTGATGTTTGCCTATTTCTTTGGGATGGAATAAAACAAATTGAACGCTTTCGAATTTTTAATATTGTATCCTTTGCACTGTTTCAGTAGCCTATTTCTGTTCGTTAAAACATTTCTTCCTGTAGTCGTGTGGAATTGTAATAAATATCGCATATCACCCTCTATATATCGCATTTCTGGGGAACGAAAAGCGTGATTTACCGAGGGTCCGATCAGTTGGTTGGTTGGTTGATTTGGGTTTTATGGCGCAAGATCCAAAAGAGGATAAGCTGCGCCAAATAAAAGATATTAAAATTAGGAGATGGATTTAAGACTTCAAACTAATAACTAGACCAAATAGAAATGTAATGAACAAAACCAAGTGATATACATAAAAATTAAATATGAATTCAAAACCTCAACCATACGAACTGTAAAATCGTATTTTTTAAAAAGAGAACTAAGATGGACCGAGGGGAGGGATGTAACGAGAACCGAGAAAAATGTGTGCATATTAGAGGGAAAAGAGCAAATTATACAAAAAATCACTCTTTTCTTACTTAAAATTATGTATTATACAACTATAAAACGGAAAATATTTTTAAATACAGGACGATTCGAAATTCGCTGGCCGAATACAGGATGATTTTATAATTCTCATTCATAAAAATTTTCTTTTGTAAAAGTAAATTAAAGCTCTTTGAGAATCCCTAATTTTCCCTATATTTCGTATACGTTCTTAATTTTTCTTCGTCGCCCTTTGTGTTCTCGAAATTAAAATAAACGGTCTTGTCATTGTCCACCTCGGAAGTGTAAGCGTAATTAGTAAAAAGTCCCCTGTAACACATTGTCCTGTGTATCTCGATGTGTAAATGTAATAAGTAGGCACTCCTGTGTTGTCTTGTCCTGTCCACCTTGAAATGTAAACGCAATAAGTGGGAACCACTCTGCGCATGGTCTTGTAGTGTCCATCTTGAAATGTAAATGTATTAAGTGGAAACTCCCCTCCAACTTCTTGTCTTGTTCATATTGAAGTGTAAACGTAATAAGCAGAAACACCCTGCAATGTCTCGTCCTGTCCACCTAGAAGTTTAAACGTAATAAGCGGAAACTCCCATGCAAAGTCTCGTCCTGTCCACCTTGAAGATTAAACGTAATAAGTGGAAACTCCCCTGAAAAGTCTTGTCTTGTTCATCTTGAAGTGTAAATGTAATAAGCAGAAACTCCCCTGCAATGTCTCGTCCTGCCCACCTTGAAGTGTAAACATAATAAGCGGAATCTCCCCTGCAAAGTCTCGTCCTGTCCACCTAGAAGTTTAAAAGTAATAATAAGTGGAAACTCCTCTGCAAAGTCTTGTCTTGTTCATGTTGAAGTGTAAACGTAATAAGCAGAAACTCCCCTATAATATTCCGTCCTGCCCACCTTGAAATGTAAGCACAATAAGCAGAAACTCCCCTGCAACGTCTTGTCATGTCCAACTTGAAGTGTGATCATAATAAGTAGAAATACCCCTGCAATGTCTTGTATCCACCTTGAAGTGTTACCGTAATAAGTGGAAATTCCCTGCAACGTCTCGTCCCGTCCTTCCCTTCCCAAGTGCTCCTGCTAAGATCCTGTATCTCAAGTATCCCCGACGAGCACAAGCAATAAATGTCCCCTTTTTATCAAACAGAGATAGCAGTACAGCCATTCAACGGCGACAACAAAAACCAGCGAAGTGAGATTTGTCCCCACTTTGGTCCGTAAATAAAAGATTCCCCCGATCCCGAAGCACACGGGGATTATTTTATCAAGTGTTCTGGGGTGTTCAATCGAGAAGATGGTCGTGTTTCTTCCGCCTATCTTTCTCTTGTTTTGTGACACGTTCAATAGATCTCCTGGTAAGGAGGATTGGGTACCTTTTGGTGTGGATCGAAAGCAGATGTATTGGTCGGTAATGCTTGTATGAGTGTAAGATGCTTTAAGAGCCCAGTACTTGTCTAGTAACTGTTCGACAGTTGTGCCATCGTCGAACTGATGAAAGAAATCAAATAAAAATAAGCAAAATTAAATCATTTTTTTCGCAATTTCACTTGCACTTTATTCGCATGGGTTCGCGTGTATTTAAGTGGTACCTTGTCTTACATATCCTTATTACACTAGTATTTAAATGTAC
Organism: Meta bourneti; assembly: GCA_933210815.1. Classification (NCBI taxonomy): domain Eukaryota; kingdom Metazoa; phylum Arthropoda; class Arachnida; order Araneae; family Tetragnathidae; genus Meta; species Meta bourneti. Next base: position 77,708,336 of record OW119928.1, read on the forward strand.
CGGTACATGTATAGTCAAAATCACGAAGTGTGTTCAGTGTATTTGTCCAATGCGCTTATTCACAGAACTTGCTAAGATAATTTTATTTAATTCTTTAAACAGCAGTAGTCATTTATATACTGCTGTTCGTTGAAAATGCAACATCAACAAAGACTTGAGTTACAGCGATGAAATCCATTAAGTGATGACGCGTGGTACAATGGTTGAAATTACAGAACTATAAATCACAAAAGGAATACGCTAAGATCGGTAATTCGGGTGTACACCTTTAGCAGTTATAACCGCCTGGTCGTCATTTGACCATGGTTCAGAATTACGAGGTGTTGTCCTCGGATCTTTCCTTTCGGGGTTGATACCGGACCGTCTACAATAGCCTGCTGTGTTACTCCAGTGCGACGTAAATTCAATACCCAACCTACCTATAACTGCCTGCACACGGCGTGACATTAACCGATAAATATTATGGATTGCTGTCTAAAATGTCGTTCCTCGTAGATTCAACACGCATCTGCAATTCGTCAGTTGTGGCTGTGCGTGTGACATACGAATCAATTTTTGATCATTCATATTCCATAGTGTTCTATGGGAGACAAATAGGATGACCGAGTAGGGCAAGGAAGAAATGGTACTTCTAGATCAAGCTAATGTTCAATTATTAACAATTAATTCCAACTCCAACTTTGCAAAAATTTTATAACTATCATCTGGGCGTTTCTTCATCATGATAGCCTCAGTATCACTCCCCAACTCAGTGCTTCATAACTTTTAAGATTTTTCGTATTGATCATCATAGATTTATATTTGGAAACACTTTACGGCATGAAAAATATACCGATGGAGCAGATTTGTATTTGTCCAGTGTTTCAATGTAGAACTACGTCTGCCCAGACTTGTATCTATAATAAAATTAGGAATAAAGTACATAGTGTGTGTAGGCGCTATGTTGTTTATTTGGTGTTGTTTTTTTTTTCCAATTTACGACGAATCCTTTATGTCAACTTTAACTGCATACCAAAAATCAATTTTCAATCACCTTTAATTCAGAAGAGTATAGAAACGAAAGCAAAAATATTCTCCTGCCGCAGAGTGCATAAATGGCCAGCCATTTTGGCACGCTGATACGAACTGTCCATAATCCGTCGACCCCGACTATCTACACATATTGTCACCAAATGTCATCTACGTGCTATCAAACGATAATACCGCCGTTGCCATGCCCCTGATAATCCCAGTTATTGCGAGTTCAAATGGATCACGCAATTATGTTACGTCCACCGCTAATCTCCTTGGTCCCATATTACGTAAGGGCCACAGTAGCCTAATTGGCAGAGTCGCGGATTAGCAACCAGAGGTCATCTGACCGTGATATAAAATAGCGAGGTATTATGCTCAGATCTTTTCCTGTGGGATTGATCCCGGACCGCCGCCAATAACCCGCGGTATTGCTCCAGTTTAGACGTAAATTCAACCAACAAACCATATTACATAGTTCTCTAAAACGAAGTAACTGTCCTATCACTCTTCAAAGACAACTGAAAAATGAACTTCGGAACAATCGCAAACTGAAACTAAATAAATTTCTTCTCTTTTAGGCAAATTCTGTGGCGACACCAAAGTTCCCGATGTTCTCATTAGCAGCAAGTATCGCATGTTAGTAACCTACAAGACTTCTTCTAACCACAACATGCACAAAGGGTTCAAAGCCCATTACGAAGGTGAGAAGGGTGTATTATTCTTTGCATTAATTTGTATTGACTTTTATACATTGCCTATAATACTTCTGCATGTCAAGTTAAGACTGCATGATTAAGCTTCATTATTCACTTCTTCCAAAACACATTAATTGTATGTATTCGTTTTACGTATTAACTTAATATGTTTGGATCAAACTTTATGTATTGACGTTTTAGCAAAAACCAAATTGTCTACAAATTTTATGACAATCGGATAATGACTGCAAACGTTTGTTTTCGAAAGTCCACTGTCTCCTTTACCCTTCAAGTGGCTTTGACGAGATATCTCATCCATCAAGATCCGACCAATTTTGCTAATGACGAGATATCTCGTCCATCAAGATCTAACCAGTTTTTCTAATGACATCTCATCTAGACAGCCACAAGGAGGGTTAGGTGTGTGCAGTAAGTTTTGAAGCACCCTGTATATTTACAAACTAAGAATTTGTGCCGGATAAATGATTATTCGGCATCGGGAATGTCTTCCATAAATGCGATTCAATACAAAAACGAAAGAAAACACGCCTAATGAGCCATGCCACTGCTTACGTGTATATAATATTTACGACTGTATGGCATGTATAGAGCTGGGCCTAATGCCATAGCATTGTAGACTACGCTCCAGTGGTCTAGGACACCGCAGTCATGCAGCGCTCTTTATCCGAAGATCGATTAGACAAAGGGGAATGCAGGCTCAATCCTATTTCCCCGTGATTTATTGCACACAAATAGTAACGGGACGTCTCAATACGAAACGATTACTCATACAAAAGCTGCAACGATGTAATAAAACGACCCCACCAAAAGTACCCGACCGTAGCATGTCTCGGCAAACGTAAAGACTCTTTCGGGAAGCTATCTCACTCGGATATCGAAAAAATCGAATCCAAATCGTTCTGGAGAGAATGAAAAGGAAGTTGGAAGCAATTTATCGAAGCAGGGAATCATTTCTCGTTTCATGAGATGATCAGAGGGGTGGTGGAAGAGATGGAGATCCGACGTGGCATCATTTTCGCCTGACCTGGAGTTGGAATTGATGGAACGTCTTCCACGTTCTTTTTTTTATTATTATCGTTCTTTGTTATTATTCTTTCCGGGAGAACGTTCGGATCCCCTTTGCTTCGTCATCAGAATATCCGATTTCGGTTGAAGAAACTCTTGTCTAATTGTCAGGGGAAGTTTTCAGTTCCCCAGTTGACGGCTCGGAGTTCGGGAAAATTCGATTCAACTTTCTTAGAATCTTTCCTGAAATCCGAAACGGGTTCGATTTGGAGATGAGGAAATCGATTTGGGTGATGATTTTTTTTATCGGCGGAGTCCACAGAGATTTGGTACCTAGATTAAATATATTGATATTGAATCTGTGTAGCCATTTTTTTTTTCAAGGAACAGCTTTTGTGAGCAATGATCCAGTTTATGTAATTCGATACGCTTTCAGAAAGGCGTGTGAACCACAGTGAAATTTTGCCTATTAAAAATTACTTCGTGGTAGAGATAGGACTGGATTGGACAAATGAAATTTTTTTTGAAAATATAGCGTGGAATGGGCTAGATAACTTAATTAATAAGCGGAGCCAAAATTTAAAATACCTTCATGTTGTCACCCACCCAAGTACTGATCACGACGTGGTCGAATGGGCGGGCTTTGATCCGTAACGCCACTGATGCATGTGTAGAATTAAAATTTTACATTTAGCAGAAGTTATCAGCGATATAATAAATGGTCCAATCGAGTCCTATCCTAATTTACAGGTGATAGAAAGCGGCCCTATATTTAGACTTGCAAATGCTTAGGTTGCAAGGGGTACATTAGAGGAATTAAGTCGTAGACTTCAGGACCCAAACCGAACGCACCACAAAGACGTTTCGGCTGATGTGGTAAAGTTTGAAACTGTTGATGCAGAATAGCTCTACATCTTTTGTGGAGATAGGTAACACTGCTATACATACTAAAATACTGTAAGGAAATTTTTGTAGTGGTGGCTAAGGTTCATCACAATTATTACCCTCCAGAATTTTAGCAGTGTCTGAATTTGACAAATTCTACCACTCGGTGATATATTACCCATTGCGTGAGACTGAGAGCTGGATTATTGTGACCATGGGCTGTCCTGTGTTATCTTTAGGCAGCCTAATTTGAGACGCCATGTGAAGAAAGAGATGAGAGAGTAACGCAGAGGTGAAGCCGTGATAGGACAGTGTCTTATCACAAGGCTTCGGACAGCTCTTGGAAGTGATTGACATGGCATTGGCAATTAAACTGTTCATTGTGGACTATCCATCGAATATTATGCCGAGGTGCTGAAATCCGATTCGAAAAACAAGCCAAGTGATAGGCCAAGTCTCTTATATACCTGCATTTTTTCATTAGCCGGTAGGTAGGTAGTTGAGTTTACGTCACACTGGATCAACCCAATGACCTATACGTATATTGACGATGGTCCGAGATCAATCCCGAGAGGAATTATCCGAGGATACTTCGTAATTTTGAACCACAGTCAGATGACGAGGTCAACACCTGAGCAGGCACCTGAGCTTCTACATCACGGACATTTAGGGCAGCGACAGATTTAACCCGCACCAGCCCCACATACACGACGGGATCTCGGTTGGATCGAGTTCCCAACTCGCAGCCCTCCGTTTGCTAATCTGTGACTGCCAAATGGACTACCGTGGCCCCATTAACCAATAGATATGGCTTAAGGTGTATGTATACACTAGAACATTTTTTTTATTTTGATTTTAAAAATTCAGTTTTTTCACAATAGGTCATTGGTTTATGCTTAAACTCATTTCAGTGTGAAAAATTCTGATTAATTATCTAATTTAGATATAATTAGCTAATTAGCATGTTTTTTAACAGTGATATCTCAAATTCTAATGTGTTCAGAAAGACAATTCCTGTTGGAAATTATTCGTAATATTATTCGTCATGTTTTGACCCTCCATCAAGTTGCCAAAGGGAATAGGTTATTTTTTACAATTTTTTTCACGAAGGAAGTCTAAAAAATCAAGATTTTTCAGGAATTTCAACATTTAAAAATCAACTAAAAATTTTTCTTAACCAATAACTTCGACTGAGAGTCAAAACATCCACTGTATTATATAGATTATAATGACACAAAAGTAATTATAATAGATCAATTCATTGTTGAGTTATCACTGTTCGAAAGAAGCATCCTATTGCAAAAACATAGTTCTTCAGAAATCGAGTTTAAAGTTTTGGAAACGCGTTTGTCTAAGGTGACAGTACCTAACCCAAACACTTGTAACTTGAAAACTATTTCGAATATTTACAAGATCTTGGTATCATTTGAAAGCTAAGGGGGGTTGGACAATATTTTGAATTATTAAAAAATATATCGATATTTTGGTCAATTTTCGTGATTTCTAGTGTATACATACACTTTAAGTGGTTAAACAATTGCTTATTGCTTGTATTAAATTCTGTGTGAATTCAGCTTTATCAATTCAAGTATAACGCAAAGTAAATCATTTTTCAAATTACCTAGTTCCTGCATTCAACTGACGATGTCATGAAAAATGCCTTTGCACTGCAAACAGGAAAAACAGTGCAGGATTAACGCTTATAAAATGATGGACACCCTGGTAATGCTTCAAAGTAACATTAATAGTTAGAAAATTGTGAATTTTTCCCAACCATATGCTTTATAAACAAGCCATTTTGTGTTCCGCACCTCCCTTTAAAGTTTGCAAAGTTTACTTAGGAAATTTCTCAGAACACAGTATAGTTTTAATTTCTTTAACATTCTACATGTTTTTTCACTCAGCAATCTGCGGTGGTGACGTTATCCAAGAAAAGGGAATCCTCCACAGTCCCAACTACCCGGAAGATTACTGGCCCAACAAGGAATGCACGTGGCGCATCACAGTGCCCGAAAACCACCAGGTGGCGCTGAAGTTCCAGTCCTTCGAAGTAAGCGATTTAAAAGCAATGGTTTCTCTTCTTGGGAGACTTTTCTTTTCTTTATGGACTAGAATAAATCTTTCTGAGTTTCACGGTCGATTGAGATATCATTTTTCATTATTAATCACTTTCTTTAGGGGGAGAAAATATAATATTTGACGAAAAAACGAACCCTGCTAAATACCTGTTATTTTCACCCATTGTTTGACTTCTGGATGAAGAGTGATGGGGTTTCCAGTGAAGTAAAAAACTCAAGGGAAGAATGATGTATTAATTTTTGGCCCAGAGTGAATCGGCGATTGTGAAAACTTTCTTTGTCTTAAGATAAATGGGATTTACTTTGCAGGGTGTGTTTATGAGTGTTTCGTTTCATATTTTAACTACCAAATCGTATATATGATTAGGTAGTTAAATGTATATGTATTACTACTCCAATACGGTATAAGTGTCTTTGTAGGTAGTCATGTCCGGTGAGAAGTTGAAAGCAAACGACGTCTCTGGGCAAGCAACCTGAGATACGAGCTTTATTCCTCAATAAAACATTCCATCTCATTCCTAAAATCATTCCAACTGTAAACATTTCATTGTAGATTGGTATTATTGTTATTAGTCTTTATAGATGAGCATATAAGCTTCTTGATGTTACGCAGAGGTAAAGGGGATTTAGGTTGATGCAACTGTGCTCCAGCCTTAGCCAATTGGTCTACCTGTTCACTGCCATACAAACCACAGTGACTTGGAATCCACTGTAAGGCAACTTTTTTCTTAACCTTCCCAAGGTGGCTTAGTTTTTCACATCGATGCACAAGGTCATATTGATTTTGACTAGAAGTGGTAAGAGCTAATATTGCTGCCCGAGAGTCGATGAAAAATACAACATTGTTTTTAGCACAAGTCGACTTCATACACAGCCAGGCAAACAGCAGAAATATCTCCATCGAAGTTATCGCAGTATTTCCGCACAGGACGGCGAAGGATGAAGCTCCTGCTGTGAAAAGGCTCTTAGCGGTGAATAATCCTACCCCTGCTTTTGTGATGGCGTTTTCAGCCTATCCATCCGTCTATAGCCAAGTCTCCCCAAGATATCTCGCATGGATTGTAATCAAAGCAGTAGATTTTAACTCTGAGTCCAGAGAAACTTTTTATTTACATCTCAAACGAGGTCTAGGTGTCGCTCAGCAGTCTTTGGATTCCCCAGTTGACACCATGCTCTTGGGTAGGATAAACGGTCAGGAGCGGAAACATCAAAAGCGTCATGCGCTTCTTTCACCCATGAAATAAATTTTAAAAATTTTAAAATTAAACTTTCCCAAACTTTGTGTAAATAAATTGTGCAAAATTCTTTAAATTTAGACTTAAATATCAATGAACATTGATTAACTATCTCCAATGGTAGGTCCTCGAATATCTGGTTCGATAATAGCCGGTAATTAGTTCTAGGCCTTCTCAGACATATAACAGGCAGCCAAGAAAGTTCGTGCCGTTTTAGTCAAGATAGATAAATGATATATAAAGTGAATTAAACTAAGAAGTAATCAGCTTCTATTGCCTTTTCCCAACGAACGATCAACTTTTTCTATCCATTTTTTATAAAAGTTTTGTTCTGGTATGTATAAAAAAAACTGCTCCAATTCCCTTTCGACGTTTTGTCGATTTTGGAATTACTGATTTCGTGAATGATTGCCTATTGCCAAGAAAAGAAATTATGAAAAAAAGTCTATTGAAAGAGTCCTAAGTCTAGAGATGTGGGGAAAAAGGTAGATGTCCCCAGCCGAGTCTGATGTTCATTTTCCTGGTCGTTATTTCTGTTTGTGGTCTGGCATTGTCCTAATGAAAGGGAATTCCCCCTTCTGTTGACCAAAGATGGCTTCTTCTGGGTCAATGCAACTGAATCCCGTTGCAATTGTGCTTAGACTTTAGATGTAATACCACGCGGATTCACGTTATGGCATACGTAGACCGATGCCATCCATATGCCAATCTAAAAAAATTCTTCCTTCGTTGATAACTTGTTAATAAGAAATATGTGTAGAGCCAATTGCAACAATTAATGCTGCTCTGATGGCGGGGATGGTTTTTTCTAAGTGAGTGAGACCGTCCAACTGGTCTCTTCTGCCCATTTTCGGCGTTGCCTGTCCAACTGACTCTGTGTCATTTGGTGTTAGGTTCGGAGGAATGCGCTGCTGTTAGGAATAGTTGGCGATCGGTGATCCTTAGCGAAAATGAGGTATTTTCACTCTTTTTCTGGAGGTATCCCACCTGGATTGCTATCGTTCCAGAACTTCCTGCTTGGTTTTCCGCTTCATATGGGAGGAACAGGATTCGATCACTAGTTTGATCTGTCCCGAATAAGTACCTCCCAAAATGGTTAAAAAACTGTGACGTGGGTGGATATTTCGTGAAGCACCTGGGCCGAAGACCCTCCGTCTCCAGGTGATGATACTCTTCGAGTTTAGAATTGATGTTATGTTTACAGAACCTTTCATAAATCTAAGTAGGGTTTTGGATGAGCTGATGAGGGAGTTTCATTTGGTGCTGAAAGAAAGCATTACGATGGGTGATAGGCATGCCTACCCCCATAACAATAACAGAGTTTTGGAAAATTCCACTGTCTACGAAGGTTAAAGTTAGAACATTTAATATTTAAAGATTGAAGTTATTGAAAAAAGGTAAGATAATTTCCGTTAAGAAAGGGTCATATCTAGGGATCTGCGCTACGGCAACATTTTTTCATTTCAACTATGGGTTAAAACTTATATAAAAACCTGTGATCTTGCAGATTGAAAACCACGACAACTGTGTATACGACTACTTGGAAATCCGGGACGGCCACGAGATGATCAGCCCTGTGCTGGGGCGGTTCTGCGGCTACAAGAACCCGGACGACATTCGCTCCACCGGTAACAAGATGACGGTCAAGTTCGTCTCCGATAGGTCTGTTCAGAAAGCTGGATTCGCTGCCGATTTCATCAAAGGTAGGATACTCTTAATCTTAACTATTCTTTACTCTTGGTTATACCATAATATTATAGACTGCTTCAGGCGCGCACTATTGTAGAAGCTGAGAAAGTGGTCATCATGGTACTGATGTGGTCATTAGGAGGTATAAGATTTCTTTCCCCCTCAGACTTTACAATCGATTTCCTGATTCAATATTCCTCTTGTTAAGGGCAAGAATATGGTCCTAGAATGGTTTTGGTAGTTTTGTGTAGTAAACTTTTGACTGGGCGAAGTACGTCGGCTGTCTCGCTTTTTCAGTGTTTTACTAAGAAGTCTAGAACCAATTTTCTCGTTAAGCAGAATTCTGCGACTATCTATGGAAAAGCAGTCCCCTGAATACCAAAACGCGGAAATCACTTGGCACAACGTAAACCTTCGACCATCTAATGAAATAGAGGCGTTAATAGTATAGCAATATATGCATTCGAAATTGGGGTTTATCGGTTTTCGACGTAGAACTACGTCTTTCTCCTCACTGTGAGGGAGTAACGAGAATTGAGAGTCAACGTGTTCAACCCACTCTCATTGCCACTGCTCGCAAATGAAACGACACACAGAGATAGTGCACCGTGTGATAGAAGATTGGATTGGACTTTGGGGTTTTATGGCGCAAGGTCCAAAAGCGGACAATCTGCGCCAGAATGTGACCCAATAAAAGTATAAAATATTAAAATTAATGTTTGATAGGAGAAAAAATATATCAAACTAGACGTAAACTGCTGAACTGCTGACGTAAACTCTGAACGAACTGGCAGTGTCTCGAAACTGTCTCTCATTTGGCTCGTTATCGACTAACCAAGCGTCCTTTTAGATGTCGCCAAGCTTGAACCACCCACAAGTCCTAGCGTTGACGTCAACACCCCAGTTCTCTCGACCCTCTAATGAAATAGGCGGAGTATGTTCACCCAGTTTCATGCTATTTCTTCCGGTCACTCGGTTTGAAGATAGGTCACGTGGTCGTGGGAAAAGGCATTAATATTTATGTGAGACAAATTATTGACTGGTTAAAATGATAATCCAGCGTGATATTTAAAACACTGGTCTGGCGCTACGATAGATAATCGTCCTAGTCTATTCATAAGCTCACGTGACTTACCCTTCTGCGATCTTATGACAGCGACTCTGTCCACATGCTCTATGTATTTCATCTGAAGGTCAATGTCCACAAGCTCCACCCTTTGAAATTCCTGTCTGTTTGCGGCCACTGTATCTGCCGGTTATCATCCCAAGGCTATCACCAAGCTCTCCTGTAATTTACACCAAGTAGAATTATTTTCAGTGTTTTTGAGAATCACTTACAGTTCACTTTATTGCATGCATAGCTTATTTACATGTTTTGTATTAAAATGCATCTACGTTGTACGATTTCAGAGTTGGACGAGTGTAAAGGAGACCACGGCTGCGAGCATGAGTGTACCAACACTCTGGGAGCCTATAAGTGCGAATGTAGAATCGGATTCGAACTGCACTCAGATGGAAAGAAATGTGAAGGTAAGGAATCGAATGCATTGTGTGAGGACGGTTCCGTGAGCCATTCAGTCACAATTTCAAATGATCAGTCTCAGGTTAAGAAAATGCCATTGAAGGTTGATTGGGTTTTACCACGCAAGGGCTTACTTGTCCAACCTGTGTCAAGCAATACCACTGAAGGAGGTGAATACATCAGTTTATTGTAACTGATATTTTTTCGTGATGAAGGATGTGAATAAGTATGCGACCTAAAGAGATAATGGCCCTGAAGACCTTTCATCCTAAAGACCTTGAGTTACTAAAGATACATTCAAAAACCTAAGGATCCTAAAGTTACTAAAGAAAGACTTGAAATTACTAAACACGCATTCTAAAAAAACCTAAGGATACGAAAGTCACTTGCATCCTAAAGTTCTAAATACACATTCAAAAGATCTAAGGATTCTAAAGACAAAGTTACTAAACACACATTCAAAAGACCTAAGGATCCTAAAGACTTGAAATTACTAAACACACATTCAAAAACCTAAGGATCCTAAAGTTATTAAACACACATTCAAAAGATCTAAGGATTCTAAAGACAAAGTTACTAAACACACATTCAAAAGATCTAAGGATTCTAAAGACAAAGTTACTAAACACACATTCAAAAGATCTAAGGATTCTAAAGACAAAGTTACTAAACACACATTCAAAGGACCTAAGGATCCTAAAGACTTGAAATTACTAAACACGCATTCAAAAAACCTAAGGATCCTAAAGACACTTGCATCCTAAAGTTCTTAAAGACACATTCTAAAGACCTAAAGGTTCTAAAGACATCTATGCCCTAAAGACCCAAGAGTCCTAAAGGCACCTACATCCTAAAGATCCAAGAGTCCTAAAGACACATTCTAAAGAGCGAAAGGTTCTAAATATATCTTTTTCTTGAAGACCCAAGAGTCCTCAAAATATTTACATCCTGAAAACATTTAACACCTGAAGATGCATTTTAAAAATTTTAGGATCCTGAAGACATCTGCATCTTAAAGTTCATAAAGATACATTCTAAAGACCTAAAAGTTCTCTAGACACTTACATTCTAAAGACCTGAGTGTCCAGTCACTTGAACGTGGTTCAAAATTACGAGGTATTTTCCACGGATCTTTCCCTATTGATCCCGGACCGTCGCCAATTGCCCGTTGTGTTGCTCCAGTGCGACATAAATTCAACTACCTACCTAAAGACACAACTAAAATTGGGCTTTTGATTCTGCAAAATACAGACGTACTAAAATTAATTAATCCATATTGAAATTTGAAAGTAATCTAAGATCAATTAGTTCTAAAGTAAATCTCAAGAGAACTTATAAGGCCACAATATGAAAATAAAGTATAGCTATGGGTATATCAAAACATGCAGTTAATACTGAAAAAAAATAGTTGCAATTTTTTACTATAGTATGTTAAGGTGTAAAGCCCCACAATCACATAACGAAAGGTTTACTATTCAATATCAGTTACAATTCTGCTGTTTTAATTAACGATTTTCTTTTCTTATACCCACCCGGTCACTTGAATATTACTCATTATGGCACTACTAGGATTAATTTGTGAATCACTTTGAGTTACGACACTCGGGTTTTAAACGGTAAACTCCGAATTCGTGTAGCGATACATGTCGTTGAAAATCCGATCTGGGAATGATGCCTTACGCTACAGAAACGATATTATTGACTGACCCAAACAGCGCCCTTAAACGAGGTGTTTCTGGATACACATTCTTCGACAGAATGTTTATTTTGGGCTCCTCTACCACAATTTACAGTTTGGCCAGATGTTATCGAAATACTCTGCATTATATCAAAAGTTCACCAACTAAGTTCACTAAAAATGAAAGGTTTTTTATCAAATTCTGATTTACCTGTCAAGGCATCAAAATATTTTTATATTTTCAGTCACTGATACAGTGGTTATAGTGTTTGTCTGCCACCCAGTAAGTCTCTGGTTGGAATCCAGTTAGGCCTCCGGTTCGTAAGCGCATGGATGTCGGTGATTGTCCCAGATAGGAGCAATGGCGGCTCACTCATAGTGCTAGTTTAAATAGCCGTTAGTTAGTAATAGTGTCGAAAGCAAGAGATCAGTGGTCGATCATTAGGAAAAAATTTCAACTCTACAAATGGTTTCGACGAGATATCTGGTAGACCAAGATCTGACCAATTTTGCTTGACGAGATATCTCGTCCTTCTACGATGACGAGGTATGTCGTCCATCAAGATATTGTCAGTGTTTGCAAATGACTGTCAAGACAACCACTAGGAGGGTTTGTTTCGAAGGAAAGATTCATTATTTATACATAGGAAAAAACGGGTAATTTTCGTCAAAAAAATATAAATTCAAAATATTACTATAAGAAAAAAACAAAAAATCAATATGGAACATCCTGCCAATGCTGTTAGTGTCGCTGCTAGTGCTATCCTAGACGCTCATAGAGGCGCTTGAACGAGTAAATTCGATTTAATAAACCCGGTCGAATAGTTTCAAATTACTATTTCAGAAAGGCTGAGTCATTCGGTTCGAGACAAAATGTGTGAGCGGCGTAATTTATGGAAACTCCAATGGCCTATCGTTGACAGGGGCTCGCCTATCGGAATTATGCTCCCTCATCAATCTCGAAATTTAATTATTCAGTGCCGATGGATTGCCCTTTTAATTCGATTTATGAGGTGTCGGCGAGTTTGATGGATGAACTCCTGAGCCTTGCATGGTTCCTTAGACAGGCACTTAAAAATTATGGGTTTAATGGTATCAACAATTGGGAAAATCCTTTACACGTTTTCTGATTTTTATACAAAAACCTGATTTATATTTTTTTCTAAAACGTTTATTTATTCAGCGACACCTTAGAGGAGATATAAAAATAGAGTGAGCTATGGTAACCCTTTTATGTTCCCAGGATCATGTGATCAAAACTAGTGGTAACGTACCCCTTAGACTGATGTCGTCTGCTGGGTGGAATAGAACATCCATCGTCTGGGTTACGGGAGAAAACGCCCATCCGTTGATTCATCATCTGATTGGTCCGCGCGACAGAGTAGTAGACTTTGGCGATTTCACCAAGTTTGTCGCCATTCTATAGAAATGTACATCCAAACGCCTATCCTGTCATTAGATGTTATATCGCCAAACGTGGCAATCAGATGCCGAATCGGCCAATCAAGTCAATTTTTCACAGAGCAGTCATGTGACTACTAGTCGACAAGTTGGTCACACTTTTTGAAGATCCTCTCAGTATCAATTCTGAATATACTTATATTTCACGTCTATGACTATGACCACTGTATCAGTTAGGCGGCTGCAGATACATTCCTGTGTGAATTTGTCTTAATTTTGTTTCCCTTATCTAGTCCTCTAAAACGCCCATCCATTGACTCATCTGATTGGTCCGCGCGGCATAGTTGTAGAGTTTGGCGATTTCAACAATTTTGTGGCCACTCTATAGGAATGCGCAATCAAACCTTGTCGTTAAATTATATGTGGCCAAACGAGGCGATAAGACGCCAAATAGGCCAATTTTCAAAAAAGCAGTCACATGACTACGTCGAAATGTTGGTCCCATTTTTTGAAGCTCCTATCAATAGCATTTCTATTTCTACTTACATCTAACGTCTATATATATATGAGTGACACACTACAGATAAAAAAATTCAATTACAGCATTACCGATGAAACGTAAAGAGAAAGATCCGATTACACTCTTGCAAATCATTCGAACATATTATCTTGAACAATGGTTAGAGAAAAATTAGAAGTTAGAACACAAATTGATCGGAATAACTATTGTATTGTAAAGCGTGCTCAACGAAACGAAAACTCATGGACCACGTGCAGTAATATTATTTTTTGATTCTGTCAGGCGATTTAATTTCGCATTTTAAAACTTTGCTTTATTTTTAGTTGAAAGTTGTGGAAGATTATGCGAGATCGCTATGTTAAAAAGAATCGCAATTTAATATCTTTAGAACAGCTTTTTTTCTCCACCGACTTTAGTTTTACTTCGTTCTGTTTTCTGTGGTTTAAGTTTAATAAATATTTATTTTTTAATAAATTGTAATTCCTACTCACTCGTAATAACCCAGTGTATAAGTTATAAAATATGTTAAAAGATTATTCTTAATACAACTGTTAAATGTTTAACAGTAATTCTGAACGGTCAGCATAACTATTCAAATGTTTGAAGAAAAAAGTTAAACGAGATATTCAGTGTTTTCTAAAGAAATAAAAGTGAAAGAATCACGTAAGACAAGTTCTAATATCAGTTGACCAATAGCCATATTTTTAAAGTAAACGAACATTTATTTTGTACAGTTTCAATTTCATGATTATGACTTTTTTTAAAAAAAGGGGACCAAACTAATTGGCCATATTCTAAAGTCGGTCTAGATTGGATGTGAGTAAAATTAAATAATAATAGCATAAATATTTTCAAAAGTATTTAGTTTTCCTAATGATGAAACCAATATTTTTACAAGCCTTAACAAAAATGATACAATTAAAGTTTAAGATTGATGTTAATTTAGTTCACAGAAATCCCTTGATATAACGGGAGACAAGAAAAAAGTGCGATGTAGCGAGGTAGATAAAACTTGTTTATAGATATTAAGGTTCAAATTACCTACTAAATTACGAGTATTTTATTTAAAATTATGTTCAACTACAGATTAAACCTAAAATCGGTGGTTTGATCTTTTAAAAGAATGCTAAATACGGTAGAATATTTTTGAAAATATATGGACAAGGAAATCATCCTCGTCCATATTTTTGAGACACTCAAATCTTTTTTATCAATTCAGTTTAGGAAAAAATCTTTGAAGCAAGTGATTTTAGAACTCTCAATTCCCCAAAGACATACTGCTATATTGAGATTTCATCTGCTGTTTTTGGAAATCAAAAATCCATCGTGGTACAAGAAAGACCGATATATCGGAATACGCAATATATCAAGGGGTTACTGAGGTTATTTTTGTTATATTAATAACGATTGCTGCAGAAGTTAAATATTGGTAGTGAAATAATTTGGTTTTTATGTTTTAATATATATTGGCAGTTGTATTATTTGTTTTGTGAAGTCCCATTTCTCTTTTCACTACAGGATCTATATTAATAATGAAGACACTTTTACAGTTACTCTTAAGGGTTACAATAGTAATTATCAGTGCTTGCATTGCATGATTGGCTTGTAAAAGGCTTTTCTTTCATGCACAGCGGTTCTATACTGGCTTGAGACGTATACAGTAATTTATACTTGAGTTATAAGATCTTGCACTGCAATCCATGACCGTATGCTTGTGTTACGAAGTGCTTTTCCATTTTACTGCAGAGGTTGTACATCAACAGCAAAAGCACATTTTTTACAGTGTTTTTATGGGATTGGATAGTTACCAGCACTTCCATTGTTTGTTTCGTGACATGCTTTTCCTTTTCATTGTAACTAGTAGTGAAACCATTTGTGTAGTAATTTTTCTGGTTTTGCTTGAGTTATCGGCACTTGCATTCTATATTCGTCTTTAGCGTTTTTTACCGGCAGTGAAAACACTTTTTCAGTAGTTTTCATGGTTTAAATCATAGTTATCAGTACTCGCGTTGTGTGTAAGGCTTAAAGTGCTCTTACTTTTCACACAGCGTTTCTATACTGACTTGAAGACACATATACAGTAATTTGTTCTGATTTTAGTCGAGTTATTAGCACTTGTATTGAAATCATTGATTACAATCAATCGCTTGTGTTATGAAGTATGTGTTTTTTCTTTCTACTGCAGAGGTCCTACATAAGCAGCGATAAACCTTTTGTCATGGGTTTGATAGTTATCAGCACTTGCATTGTATTTTTGACTTGTGAGATGCTTTTCCTTTTCACACTGAAAGGATCTATACTATCAGTGAAGACATCTGCACTGCAATTTGTATGAGATGACTGAAATTTCCATCATGCATTGAATAATGCTGGTATTATGAAGTGCTTTTGCTTTTCCCACAACGGTCCTGCACCAGCAGTTAAACATTTGCAGAACTATTTATGAATCAGACATTACTACAATCTTACCACTTGCATTTCATGTTATGTGAAGCGTTTTGTCTTTTCACTGCAACTGTTCTATACTAACAGGGAAGTTACTTGTACAGCGATATGTATATATTTCAGTGTCTCATAACCTGCAATGAAGATCTGATGATGTGTGTTTGCCATTTCAGCAGTTCTGTAATGGCAGCAAAACACTTGCAGTAATAATCATGATTATTTGTACAGTCAATACCGCTTCCATTTTTGTTTATCTTGTGAAATGTTTTCACTGCAACAATTCTATATCAGGGGTGAAAATACTTGTACACAACATTTGTATAATTTTAACGTGAAAAATATCTATCCCTTCCAAATGAGCAAACGTTACAAAAAGTGTACGCAATCTGAATATTCGATTCTAGTGGAAGAAAGAATAAATAATTTTACTTGTTTTATGAGAGATATGGAACCTCTGGAGAATATACAAAAAAATTTCAAAATTTGATATGTCGATGTACTTTTTATTTATTTTAGTATAAAAATTTAAAAGCCAGTGTTTGCTATATCTCACATAATTTCTATTTTATTTCAAAATCACAAAAGATCGATGCAATTATTAAGACATAAAGTTTTTAAAATTCTATATCACGAGTTTGCTTTCACATAGCTCTTATAGTTTTCAATAGTCGACTGCGGCTTAAGAAAAGTATGTAGCTAAGTGGTTAAGTTAATACAGGGATAACTTATTTGATTTTGTGACGGGTTCTTACTTTATAAAACCTTTTACACGTAAAACCATTTCTGTGCCATAAGCCAAGAGTTATTGTTGACTTTTTCGATTGATTGTTTGTTTACATTTCAAGAGGAAATTAACATGTTCTATAAAACCTGTATTCTTCAAAAATGAAGTCTATGACAACCGAGGTATTGGAAATTTGGAAGTTTATATTTTAAATCTCACTTCAGAATATACGTATATTTAAATTAATATGACGTCGATTCTGCATTTCTTGTAAAACTATTACCATTTCCCTTTTTAATTCCTTTAAGTGGTATATTAGAATATATTAATATTTATTAAACTAAAGAACTGTTTTTCAGATATGAATGTTAACAAATTAATAAATTTTCTAATTGATATTTATTGCAACATTTTTTGTTTCGCTTACAAATTTCTATATCTGGAAGAAAAATCTAATGTTTCCAAAATGTGAGCAAATATGTTTAAGAATACATGGAGTAAAATGCTGTTTCTACAGATATCCTATCACCTCTCCTTCTCTATATCTATCCATTTATATCTCTTATTATTTGTCCATTTATATTTCTTATCTATCTATTTATATATCTATCTTCATCTGTTTATAAATCTTCATATATCTAAATCTATCACATGAAATCTATCACCAAAGAGTTCTTTTCAAATCGGATCGTACCAGTACCAAACAGAAAGTTTATTCACAAGTACAAACAATTCTTTGATGTTAAATCACAATGAGCCTTTGGCAATTCTAAAATATAACATAAAAATATAAACCTTCATAAGAGTATTCTGCTGCAAAAGGCTAAGAGCTGCATTCTAGGTTAATGATGAAAGCATATCCCTTATAAAAGGCCCTTAAAATAACTACACTCTATAGTCTCCGAAGTATGTACGTATCATCTTATACAGAAAATACTTTGTTTTCTCCACTCTTGAAAGTAGGAAATGGACTAGAAAAATAAGTTCTATTTCTAAGAAATATTACTAATACCGATTTTGGAAGAGCAGTTAGTTTCCTAAGGGTTTAAATGTCTAAAATTTGATTACTTACATGCATTTTCCTTCTTTACCTAATGTATAATTCGCTAATACGGTAACTGTTTAGAGCATATTTTAACCCTCCTGGTGGTTGTCTCGAAGAGATATCTCGTTATTAGCAAAACTGACAAGATCTTGATCTCGTCATCATAAAAAAATTGGCATTATCAAGAGGAAGAGGTATCTCATTAGTAAAATTGGTCAGAACTTCATGGACCAGATATCTGGTTGAAATCACTTGGAGGGACAAAGGAATAGTGTGGTCAGAATGACCAGAAAACGGGATTCCTTGTCAACAACCTACCCGAAAAATTGTTGTCCGTTTTTTGATTGGACGCGGAATTCCGATGCGTACCTACAATATAGTTTAACGCACATATTCGAATTTGCATAGCCATCTTGTGCTTTACTTTTGTACATGTGTATCAACTTATTCTCAGGAATCGCAACCCTAGGGACACCAAAAGGATACTTTAGTGTTCTTAACGCTGAAATTCAGCATGATTCACAAAATTTTCGACGCAACTATCTCCTGAAAACCATGTCCAATTGAAAAATGGACACTTTTTCGTGTTGGTTCTCGACAAGGAATCACATTTTCTGATTATGCAGTGGTCGATTCTGGCCACACTGTATAAAAATATCTTATATGTCCTATCCGTCGAACACCAAAAGAGGCGGGGCCACGGTAGCCTAGTTGGTAGAGTGGCAAATTATCAACCGGAGGGTTGCAATTTCGGAACCCGATCCTACCAAACACCACCGGGTACGTGGGGGCTGGCTGGTGAGCACATTAAATCTGTCGTAGTTTCAAGTGTCCTCACGTTGGTATAGGAGTTTAAAGTTCTTCCGTAATTGCTATTAAATCATTTCTTTTTATAAAGGATGCACATTGAGTGAACAAAAACTTTATGATGAATTGGATGCAACTACTGCTTTTATTTCCAGATTTGAATAAATTAAATACGTTTTAAACTGAACGAAAGCAACAAATATTCCCTTTCTTTTGTTTTCATCCATAAATCTAGGCTTTGATATTTCGAGTAAACTACGCCCTCGTTATTCAATATACCATTTCCACTCATTAAACTCATAGATTAAAAAAGAAATACCTAGATAAGAAACCACTCTCTAAATCCCCTGCATTCTTTCTTCTCCATAAAATTTCAAATGTCTTTTATCTCACAAAGCCCAACTACTTAATTATTCCCACATTCATTCTTTCATTTTAATAAATATTCCCGTCTCAAACCATTTCTTTTAGGGAACAAAAAATAAACCCCATTAATCGCAGAACCAACGATGGTCAACCAACCTCTTCGCCATGGAACATTTATAACGACCCAAACTGTCGCTGTGAAAAACCCCAGAGAAAAATTACCTTCACCTGGGGAAAAAGAACAGGAATAAAGGCCAGACTTAAGGGATCAAGGGAATTTTTTTCCCTCCTTTCAACCCATCCTTATAATTTTTCACATCCGAGACTTTCCTTTGATGCTTTATTCTTCCTTTCATAACTCTTTTGAGGCCTAAAAATATCTGGAGTGTGTTCCGAGGTATGGGAAATGGCGCTGTGTTTTGATGAGATCATTTGGTTCCGCTGTGGAAATTGTTTCTATAAATGGCCCCGTGTGATTTGGCATACGTTTTTTGGAGCAGCGGTATTTTTAAATTACTTTTTTCTTCGAGAAAATTTCGGAGGGTTGTGTTTGGGATTTGCAGTACTTGCGCTTTTGAATTAATAGTTTCCAGGTTTCGCTAATGAAAATGGCGGAGAGTGGTACTTTTTCTGGTGGAAATGACTGCTGTTTGAGCAATTTCATGCACTCTATCGTTGAGGGAATGCATTATTCTTTTTCTTAAAGTTGAGTAATTTATAGGTAAAGTTTGCATTATACGTTTTACAAATGCAAATGTGAAGTCTGCTACTAAATATGAAGTTTTTATCATCATTAAGGCATTTTGTTCAACACAAATCGTTTTCGTGTTTTGATTTTTAGTATGTAACTCACTTGTGTTAATGTGAGTGAGTATGGGATTTTTAGAGAAACAAACCAAACGCAAGATTTTACTTCCGCATACAAATGTGGTGTTACATTAATTTCGAGGGTTACTTTAAAATGCAGTTTATCGCCATTTTTAGTAACGTTTGACGTTTAACCCCTACTGGTGGTTTTCTCGACGAAGTATCTCACCATTAGCAAGAGCAATATACCATCACTTGCCATCCTGCCGTGTCAGATATGTTTACCATCTTACATACATTGAAAAGAAGAGGTTTTTATATTCTTTTCTGTTGGGTCCAGAGTCACGTGGCCATCAAAGGTAACGAGCTTTCTGACAGTGCTGCGAAAGCAGCTTGTTTCACTGCAGCAGGCCATTCCTTTAACTGACGTCAAGATATCCACAAAAGAACTTTTCACCTCATTGTGGCAAGGGTCTTGGGATCTGCAAATCACCAATAAATTGTATTCCATCAAGCAATTTATTCATTCATGGCCTTCTGCCTCAATGCGAGGGACTGTTGTCAAATTGACCCTCCTTCGCATTGGGCACACAGGATTTACTCATCGTCATCTTTTGTTGGGCGAGAGCCCCCTTTTCGTTCTTCATGTTCTTCAGATTTTACTGTTCAACATATTTTAATTATATGTCCTGCTTTTAATCATCATAGCCGAAATATTTTTAATGCAATTTTAAACTTACAAGCTTTGGTTGAGGAAAATACCCATCCTATCTATTTTTTTTCAAATTCTCTTATAATTCAATCCTTTAAATTTCACACTCCAAATTCTATGCATATTTGAATTACATTTATTAGATCAAACGATGATCTTCTATCATCCAACTATTGTTTGAATGTTTTTATTCTGATCTATACATTTTACATGCTTTAAATCTACCTTTTAACTTTATCTTAGATTATTAATTTTTAAATATTTTATACTTTAATTGGGTCATATTCGATCTTGTATTTGGCGCAGCTTGTCCACTTTCGGACCTTGCGCCATAAAACCCCAAAATCTAATCCAATCCTCACCATTAGCAAAACTGATCAGATCTTGATTGACGAGATATCTTGTCATTACAAGAAAACTGACCTGACCCTTTCATCATCAAAAAACGACAATATCTTAATCATTCGGATTTTAATCGGCATTATTGATAAGATATCTCGTCATTAACAAAATTTATCAGATCTGAAGGATCAAGGGAATTTTTTTCCTCATTTCATCCCGTCCTTATAATTTTTCACACCCTTTCACCTGAGACTTACCCTTGATGCTTTATTCTTCCTTTCATAACTCTTTTGAGTGTGTAATAATATCTGGAGTGTGTTCCGTGGTATGGAAAAGGGCGCTATGTTTTGATGAGATCATTTGGTTCCGCTGTGGAAATTGTTTCTATAAATGACCCCGGTAATTTGGGGTACGTTTTTGGAGCTGCGGGATTTTTAAATTTCCTTTTTCTCCTTGAAGTTTTCGGAGGATTGTGTTTGGGGTTTGCAGTACTTGCGCTTTTGAATTAATAGTTCGTTAATGAAAATGCTGTTTTTTCTGGTAGGAATGGCTGGCGTTTGAGCAATTTTAACTTCCCTGAGCACTCTGTCGTTGAGGGAATGCTGTATTCTTTTCTTAACGTTGGGTAATTATAGGTAACATTTGCGTTATACGTTTCATGAATGTAAATGTGAAATCTTTGCCTACTAAATATGAAGATTTCTAAGTTTTCATTATCATTAAGACATTTTGTTCAACATAAATTGTTTTCGTGTTTAGATTTTTGGTGTGGTCGTGACACTTGTGTCAATGAGTTGGAGGGTATGAGAGAGATTTTCAGAGAAACAAACAAACCAAACGGGAGATTTTACATCCGTTACCCAAATTTGTGGTCATATTAATAACGAGGTATACCTTAAAATGTAGTTTATCATCATTTTTGGTGACATTTAACCCTCCAGGTGGTGATCTTGATGGACGAAATATCTTGTCATAAGAAAAAAAATGACCAGATGTTGATCTCGTCACAAAAAATTGGCAATATGTTGATGACTAAATATCTCGTCCTTTGCAAAATTGGTCATTAAAGCTTGATGGACGAGATAGATATCTTGTTGAAGCCACTTGGAAGGTTAACCGTCATGGTGGTTGTTTCGACAAGATATCTCGCCATTAGCAAAATTGGTCAGATCTTGATTGACGAGGTATCTCGTCAAAACCACCTGGATGGGTTAATCTAATTGGCGTTGAGACCGATCAACTATCGTAAGTGAATTAGGTCGAACTATAGCTGAACGTTCGAATCCAGTAAGGCAAACCACACAGTGGTCCAACATCTGTCCTGCGACACGAAATTGATTAAAATGCTCATGTTTTTTGTACAGAAAGGGAATGCGCATGTTGTATGTTTTGTCCAGAGTGCGGCCAGTCTGAGTGTTTTTTCTGTGTTTCAGATGCGTGCGGTGGTGTAATCGAGGAGACGAACGGCACCATCATTAGCCCATCCTTCCCCGATCTCTACCCTCCTAACAAGATATGCACCTGGGAGATCATAGCGCCCCCTCAGTACAGGATCACGCTCAACTTCACCCACTTCGATCTGGAAGGAAACAACGTGAGATTGCCTTTCTCTTGTCTTACTTTCCCTTATTTTACCTGTCTTGTCATAATCATTTCTCGTCATACACAGCGGCACTTGTTATGCACGGGCGTCAACACCTAGGGACCCGTTCGAGTTGGTGACCAATAAATTAATAAAGGGGCCGGGCCTCTCCCCAAAAAGTAGTGGTGAATAGTAAAAAATACTCATAAGTTGTTTCAACAAAACATACAGTTCCCTTTTGTGGTATTAAATTTTAAAATTTTGTATTAAAACAATGCTTAAAATTATAGGCATTTTAGTATAAAATTATTCTTTGCTTTACAATTGAGAGATACGCT
Source organism: Meta bourneti (assembly GCA_933210815.1). Taxonomy (NCBI): domain Eukaryota; kingdom Metazoa; phylum Arthropoda; class Arachnida; order Araneae; family Tetragnathidae; genus Meta; species Meta bourneti. The sequence continues at coordinate 77,731,247 of OW119928.1, forward strand.
TATCAAATGGAGGTTATTTGATTTATATGTATAAAAACTATAATATAAATAATAAAATTTTTGACAGTACCTGTAAAATAAATGAGCATTGAACTTATCAATTTTTTCAAACTTATCAAAATTTTTTACCACGTTTTATAAAATATATTATGTTATGTTTGGCCTATCATAAATGCAATTAAATCTAAGACATTTTAAAAAGAAAACTTATTTTGAGACATGGTGGTATAGAAAATATCCAGTCCATGTCCAGTTACACTTAAAAAGCTCATAGAAGGGCATGTCGAGTGATAAAGACGGAGAATGGGAACAAAACTCGTGCACGGGGTGTCTGGTCAACCCCTGATTAAGAAACCCCCTTTCTAATAAAAACAAAGTGAGGGGTAGGTATTTAATTAACGTCGCACTGGAGCAACACAACTGGTTATTGGTGACGTTCCGGCATCAAACCCAAAGATCCAAGGACAACACCACGTAGTTTTGAACCACGTTCGGAAGACGTCTCACTTGAGTTGGCACCCCTCTCTCCAAACTTCCACACCACGCCAACGTGAAAACAAATGAGGCCATGACAGATTTAACATGCACCAGCTCCCTTTGTACACGACTATATGTGATTGGATTCGAATTCGCAACCCTCCGGTTGCTAATCGTTACTCTTCCAACCGAGCTACCGCGGCCCATAAAGTCAGGAGATTCAAACCACTTTGTTCTCAAAGGTGACATTTCTAAACTCAGCTATTGATAACATAAAGTCCTGAATAGAGTTAGGGAACGTATGTATAAATAGTATCTAACATAGTATGTAAGGTATGTATAAATGCAACCAGGTGCATGCATAACAACCATCGCATAGCAGCTGTATTGTCTCTACACAAAGTAAATTGTGGCGTTGCAACAGACGGTTTTATTGTCGAGCTACAGAAATGTATCAGCCATTCTCTTATAGAGCAAGCATAGTGTGATCCCTGGACATTTATGTAATAAATATACATATACTTCTCTCATTTGGCTGGAGAGCAACTCTTTTACAATACTTTAACATGGCAAATGTGATCTATACTACAACTTTTTAATCTAATACGTAAAAGGTAGTTAAAATCACCCTGTATATTAAAACTATAACAATGATATCAATTTGTAACAGAAAGATTTATGATGATACATAAAGTATCAATATGTATCAGAAAGATTTATGATGGTACATAAAGTATCAATATGTAACAGAAAGATTTATAGTGATACATAAAGTAACGAAATTGACGCCATAACTCCAAAAGTAAACCACTATAAAAATGCAGCTGCCTTTGTTGGAATCTCAGTAATTTCAGTTTCATGGCAACGCTTCTTTATAATAAATACTCTGCTCTTATGCATTCTTGTTGTAGGTCGTACAGATTTCAGACATTTTCTGCAACACAATATGGATTTAAAACCAGAAGCAAATAAAGCTGTAAACGTTTACGTGAATTCAAATAAAATCGCCAGAAAAACGTACTAAGTACTCTAGAACTTTGATAATCTGAGGTAATGTGGACCAAAAACACCTTGGATAACCAGAAATACGGATAATTCGGACGTAATAACACAACAGCCTATACGAAATGCAGGAAAAATTCACTGTATTACTTGTTTCTACTGCTACTACTAAAATATCCATAAATTAATGATTAAGAATAATCTATACCAGGATTTGTGTTTCGCAGATATAATCGGATGTTTAAAATCTTGAAAAAGTGCACATGGGTCGTCTATTTTCCAGTAATTTCACACAAGCAAACTTCATTTCATATTTCACACTATATTTTAACCCTCTGAGGAGTTCCGTATATACAAGTATACGGAACCCCTTCAAAACGGATATTCCGTGATGATGTATCCTTTTTGCAATCTGCTGTCTTCCCTGTATTGCTGGGGCCGTGGCAGACATGTTGGAAAAGTAGCGGATTACAATTGGAGGATTGCGAGTTCGAATCCAACCAAAGACCGTCGTGTACACGGTGACTGGTGCACGTTAAATCTGTCGTGGCCTCAAATGTTCTCCAGCTTGTGTGGTAGTTTGGAGAGTGAGGTGCCAGCTCAGGCGTTGACCTCGTCATCTGGCCGTGGTTAGAAAATTAAGAGGTGTTGTCCTCGTATTTTCCCCTTCGGGATTGATCCCGGACCGTCACCAATCACCCGTTGTGTTGCTCCAGTGCGACGCTAATTCAACTATTTACTCTGTAGTACTTCTAATCAGTTTCGATCTCGACAACTAGAATCTTTTATAGGATTCTTTCAACCAATAGATATGGTTATTTAGTCATCATCTATGCTGTGGGGAAAAAGCAATACTATACTTTTCAGAAATTTCGTCACTCTCAGAGGGTTCAACTATATTTTACTTTTTCATACTTTGGAAATGTCTATTAATTTTCCTGTTGCATACTTAAATGTCTTGTCATGCTTTTTATGTTGGTCTTACTGTTAATCTTATATTTTAAAATCTTTTTTTTATTGAACTTTATTTTCTCTTGCGTTTTTGCTTATCCGTTTTTGGGCCTTATCCGTTTTTGGGTCTGGTTCATTCGAGTCACAAACCCGAACCAACCAGTCGTCTGCCCACCAAACCAGACCAGTCAAGGAGAAAGTGCTCACACTCATGCTCGAAGTTTTATCTAAAGCGAAGGAAAACAAGCCAGGTATCGATTTCTACTGTATTAATCGGATAATCGGATTAATCGGATAATCAATGTTCTACTGTAATTAAGAGTCCATAAGGGAGATGGTTTTTAGTGTATTCATTCGGCATATTGATATTAGAGAGTATGACATTGTGGACAAGTTGGTCAAGGAGAGCTCATTAGAAAATTTAAGGTCACCTTTCTAATGTCCTAGGAAATTTTCACTGAGACTAGGTAGGTAGTTGAGTTTACGTCGCACTGGAGCAACACAATGGGCTATTGGCAACGGTACGGGATCCATTCCGAAGGGAAAGATCCGTAGACAACACCTCGTAATTTTGAACCACAGTCATATGACGAGGTCAACACCTGAGTTGGAACCCCACTCTCCAAACTTCCACACCACGCAAGCGTGAGGACATTTGAGACCACTAGAGATTTAATGTTCTCCAGCCCCCGCATACACGACGGACTTTGGTTGGATTGAGTTTCGAATTCGCAACCCTCCGGTTGCTAATCAACGAATCTACCAAGTGGGCTACCACGGCGCCTACTAAAACTCAGGCTTACAATTATAAAGCATTGAAGAGGCCCCGTGCACGATTAGTATCGAGGAAATGTTCCAGATTCTGCCATAGATTTTATAGCGAGAAAATCACAAACGGCCTTCTGAATACTGCGGAACATGGTCACACTAAAACTCTTGAAGATCGCAATAGACAAAATCATCTACTAGCCAGTCCTAACCAGCATGGGGGTGCATAGACCTCTCCTGACACTTGCTTTCTTGGTCTAATTTGGATCCTCTCGATCTTCCACGGAATTCAGCAAGTGTATTGAATGTTTTGAAGACGAATAGCTTATTGGACGTGGTCTAGTTTGTGTTATAGCCAAGAAGAATTCGCAACTGCAATAATTATTGTCCGCTGACTTTCCCATTGTTGATGATCTTTGTCCATTGGAAGTGATCTTGGGGAAAGGAAAAAGAACCGGATAGCTTTCGACATTGACTACGGAGATTAATGACCGTACCATTGACTCACTCTTGCGTTGAGGAACCATTGATGATATTGTTAATGCGATGCAGTTGTACGTTGGTTCCGTTAGCAATGTAAGAAATCGGTTCGGGGATCAGGAAAGTCAATTCGGATGCTTACCCAACCGTTTATCCGAGATCTAAGAATCGAAGTAATCCTCTGTATTCACCAGACTCGAAATCTTGCGACTTCCACATATACCCTTAACCCTCCAAGTGGCTTTAAATAGATATATCGTCCTTCAAGATCTGAACAATCGTGCGATTTCTACCTATGCCCTTAACCTACAAGTGGTTTCGACAAGATATCTCGTTGGAGAAATCTGGTCAGTTTTGCTTTTGGAAAATAACTTCATCAGCAGGATGTTGCCAATCTTTTGTGATGATAGACAAGATTAAGATCTGATCAGTTGTCTTCCAATGACGATGAACCTCGTTCATCAAGATCTGGTCAGTTCCTTTTTTTATCGATAGTATACATTGTTTAAACGTGCTTGTGTCGTTGAATTGTGTATTTTGTTTTTCTGCGTGCTATTGTAAATAATTTAAAAAGAACTTTTTGAATGACCCTCATTTTATTGTAATGAATTCTAGGGTGGAATTTCTGTTTACCTTCATTTCTAAGTCGGTTATTTTAATAAACGCATGTTTCCATGGCAAGTAACACTTTGATGGTTTAAATTGTACGTTTTTCTTTTCGTTTCTGTGTCTTTGCAGCAAGACTGCGAGTACGACAGTGTGGACATCCGCAGCAAGCTGGCCGACGACGAGGTGATGCAGCACGGAGTGTTCTGCGGTTCGAGGTTACCACCCCTGATCACCTCGGAGGGCAACTCACTCCGCATTGAGTTCAGCTCCGACAACTCCGTGCAGAAGAGCGGGTTCGGAGCTCTCTTCTTCACAGGTAACTCACACAAAACACCATCCGTCTACCGTCTGTCCACCACTATAACTGCCCCCGAAACGATGCCTGAGTTGTAACGGTCGCTATAGTAAGTGGGCTCGTTCATTTTAAGTAGGGGTGTACTCTGAGATGATTTAATTTTATCTTCTTTTTCACGAATATTAGCGGTAGTTTCCTAGTAAATACATTCTCTCGACAAGTAAAAAATCTTAAACATATTTCCAATTTGTCAGCAAGTGCGCCATATTGTGACAAATTTCAATAAATTTCTTGAAGAATTCCCTATGGAAAATAGGATAAAGTCTGTTTCTACGGCGACAGGAAGACTTTGTGTCTGGAGTAGTTCTCGTGGTAGGCAGACAGTACAGGGTAGCCACAGGCAACTTTTTTCTAGTATTTTTCAATCTTGGCCACTAGGGTATTTTTTTATCAAAATCGTCTCAAAAACTATTTTCAAAATTTTGGCTACTTTTCGAAAATTTGGGCGACTTCTTTTTAATTCATCAAAGATCAACGAAAATTTATTCCCTTTTTATAACTAATAGCGGACTAAATAATATTTTTTTATTTTTCTTTTGTGAGAACATTTTCCAAGTTACGCCAATTTCGAAATGGTGCCAAACCGTGGCAACCATGAAAGAAAGTTATCGAAATCTGTGTTTGCTAGATTGTCATGAAAACGTTAAGAAAATATTTAGTTTTAAATTTTAAAATTTAAATTTCTGGACGTGATCTTCAATGTCTGTTTCATATATAATTAGCATATTTTGTTTTATGTATATCGTTAATAAGTTGACGTCGCAGTCGTCAATTCATTAACTGCGTCTCGTAGAACAACTTAACTGTTTGACGACTTGTGTTTATCAAAAATTTACGATATGCGCATAGAAACAACCACACAATGGAAAATTTTTAACTTGGACTTTTTTTCAAAAAATCACAGAATTTCTTAAGAAATACGGTACATTATACATTCTCACAAATTCCAAAGATTTCAAGACTAGATCTCTACCTGCATGTTATTCCTACCATGCCTCTCTTTTCCTGACTGCTCTAAAGCCAACTCGGAAGGAAGGTAGGAAGCAGCGAGAAAGGAAGGCAGTAGTGATCTCAAATGACCTCAAGTGAAAAATAGATCAAGGAAGACGAGGTTTTTCCGAAAAGAAGGAAAGTTGGGACAACTCGGTTCTGGGGAGTTGAAATAAATTTGATTTTGTGACTCGAAACGCCTTTGAAATAGAGTGTTCGGGGGGCTTTTCCGACTGTTTCAGAAAAGAGAAAAACTCTCTAGGCTTTATTGATTTATAATACGTCGAGATTTTGTCGTAAAAAATGCACGCCATCTTTGGATATAAATGGAATTCGGAAAGGAAAAATGGAATTCCTGCCCGATCTATTTTTGTCTTACTGAGGCCTATTCTGGCGAAAATATTCTCGAACGGACTTTCTTCGGATTATTCAAAATTCCTGATTCACAATGCACCTTAAGATCTTATTAGATCTAACGAGCCTCTTTACACGGTTACCAAGACTACTACTACGTATACCATAGTTGAATTTGTCATAGCATCAATCCTTGGTACTTTATTCATAACTTTGGTGACATATCTGAAGCGGTTTCCATGAAATATCTCGTCCATCAAGATCTGACCAATTTTGTTAATGACGAGATATCTCTCTATCAAGATATTGCCAATTTTTTATGATGACGAGATCAAAATCTGGTCGGTTTTCTTCTAATTATGAGATATCTCGTCCATCCAGATCTGGTCCGTTTTGCTGATAACGAGATACTACGTTGAGACAACCACAAGGAGGGTTAACTCTAAGTACACAACTTTGAATTTTGAATATAACTTGGGGTTCACTATCTCATGTCAACATAACTGATTCATTGGCTGTATTTAATTTATTAAAATTAAATTAAACCTTGGAATTTAGAGATTCGCATAAAAATCTTATGATTGGTCATGAAAGCGATTGTCAAACCATGAATAATTTTAAATTCCTAATTTCAAAAAGTAATTTATTTTTACTTACTCACCTATTAAATCGTAAGAAAATATTTATCTTTTACTCAAATATATTTTTATCTACATATGTATTCACTTGAAAGCCAAACACCGAAAATGTTAATTTGTCTTTCTTGCACTTTACAAAGTTTGTTGGTTGTTTTACGGCGCAATGACCAGATCAGAATATCCCCGATAGTGTTTTTATTAATTCAAAATATTTTCAAACTCCTTAGCTTTCAAATGATACCAATATTTTGTAAATATTCGAAATAGTTTTCTAGTTACAAAGCTATTCGTTAGGTACTGTCACCATGCACAAACATGTTTCCAAAACTTTTAAACTCAATTTCTGAAGAACTGTGTTCTTGCAATAGGATGCTTCGTTCAAACAGTGATAACTCAGCAATGAAATAACCTATTATAATTATTTTTGTGTCACTATAATCTGTATAATACAGTGGATGTTTTGACTCTCCGTCTAAGCTACCAGTTAAGAAATGAAATTTTAGTTTATTTTTAAATGTTGAAATTCCTGAAAAAATCTTGATTTTTTTAGACTTTTTTGGTGAAAAAAATTGTCAAAAAAAACCTATTCTCTCTAACAACGTGATGGAGGGTCAAAACATGACGAATAATTTTTGGAATAATTTCCAACAGGAATTGTGTTTCTGAACAAATTAGAATTTGAGATATCACTGTTCAAAAACCATGCTAATTAGCTAATTATATCTAAACTAGATAATTAATGATTAGGTTAATCTGAATTTTTCACACAGAAATTAGTTTAAGCACAGACCAATGACCTATTGTTAAAAAATGGATTTTTAAAGTCAAAATTTAAAAAAAATTCTAGTATATACGTACAATCATACACTTTAAGGAGAATTCGAATGGAGAAAGAAAATGGTTTGTTGTAACATGGCAATGCTAGGTCACACACTTTTTATGTCACATGGAAGAGTGACGAAACTGAAACGCGACACAGTACCGCATCCACCATAAAGAACAAATTTGGTTCCGTGTGATTTTCATATTTTCCCTAAAATGGAGAACCTTCATGGAAATCACTACAACTCCAATGATGAAACTTAGACGTCTGTCCGGAACTGGTTGAGGATACAGAAGGTGGAGTTCTTCCGTGACGGCTTCACTAAACTTGTGAAACGTTGGCGGAAATATAATAAGTTATCTAGCTACTATGTTAAATGAAGTTATGTAATTAAAGTGAACATTCTAAGAAAATTTTCTGTTTTTCATTTATTAGAATATACCCATCCAACCACGAGTAATAATCTTGGAGGCATTACTTTTCATTCAACCCTCGTATATGAAAATTTTATGTTATTAATAACAAAGAACTACCGAATCGAATTCAGTTTTCACAAAATCACACAAATTATTCAATAAGACTGCGATTAAGTTGGTTTCACCATTTCTGTATCATATCTTTTTGAAGGTTTTGTAAAACAAGTTATTTCATGAAAACTACTACCATATTCATGATTCCTTTGACATTAAAACAAACGCCAACGAATTAAGTATGTTTGCTAAATCATGATGTATTTGTATAGACGTTCTTGTGTTGAATTCTAAAGTTATTTTTGTATTGCAGACAAGGACGAATGTGCCACCAACAATGGCGGTTGTCAACACATCTGCAAAAATACCATCGGCAGTTACGCATGTTTCTGCCACAATGGTTTCGTCTTGCACGAGAACCTGCATGACTGCAAAGAAGGTGAGACAGGGATAAAATGAGGCCTACCTCTTCACATGAATGAATTTTTCATGTGTTTAATAAATACAAGAATCTAATCATGTAAACTCGAAATGTAGGTTTAATATTTTTCAAATACAGGGAGATTCAAAATTATGTGGCCAAACTTTAAACGTTGCATCAAAATAAACAGTTTATGTGGAAGAATGTATGTCTCCAACTGTTGTACGTAGGCGCTGTTTGGAGCGTTAATTTTTTAAAAAACTTCTTCATTCGTAATGCACGGTTTTTCACGTGGTGAAACTTAACATGAATTCCGAGATGACTCACATTGCACCTAGCGTATAAGGCTGCCAATGGAAAGGAAGATCTGCTCAAAGTTTTTACGCAGACTGTCTTCTACCATTTCTGTAGAGCTCGAATTTCTCGACAGACCCACATCTTGCCTGCTTACTTGAAATTTTCTGATTTCACGTAGCTGGCGGTGGCAAACGCTGCTCAACACATATCTGTTTTCCCACATGTAACATACAGTTTAGTTTGTGGTTTTAATTGTAATTTTTACTTCTTGTAGCTGAATCTTCCTTCATTTTTTTATATTATCTTAAAATGAAACGGATTTGCTTCAAAAATACAACTGATTCTTCAAAAATTTAACGAAAACAATGAATATCTGATGAGTCAAATGTGTCACGGTTTATTTTAATTTGAGGAACACAAAGAGTGATGGAGAAAAATTAAGAACGTATAATAAATATAGCAAAAATTAGAGAATCTCAAAGACCCTTGATTACTTTTACCAAACAGAATTTGTATGAGTGAGAATTGTAATAATGTTTTCTAGAACCATACGAAATCCTGAAAAATTAATTATAATATGAAAAACGGACTCCACCTCTATTTTAATGTGTAGTTAAAATCTCATCCAGTTTTCCCAGTTTATCAGATAACGGATAGGACTGCCAAGGTTGATTGGTTTGTTACGGGTTTTATGGCCAAAGGCCATTTTTGGCCAAGCTGTACCAAACACAAGACAGGCAATGTCAAGTAATTGTGAAAAGAAAGAATGGAGAAAAGAATGTAGAGAAATATCGCTTGAGGGTCCTGGGGTCGCGACCCCCATGTTTACCAGAGATGGTAAACCCCATTGGAAAATAATAGATCCCTAGGGTACCTCGGATTCAGGAAGTCTGTACATAGCTAAAGAAGATGAGCCCCGTGTGGGTCTGTTAAGGGTACTGGGATATGTAATGTAACATCCGATGCGTCTATTGGATCATTGTTCCTTGTTCCAACTCTCTATTTTGAACCTTCTTCCTCTGAACAGACAATACGCATCTTTTTCTTTGTACCTCTGACTTCGCCCACTCTTGTTTCTTTTCCCGATCCTGTCCTGTCCAACAGGGACATGTGAGTGGTACCATCTGCTTGAACACCAACAGAAATTGGACGTTTTTTGATAGGACAAAAACAAGGAGTAAAAACCGTGAGAGAGGGGATGTTACAATGGGAAGAGGAAAGGGGAAAGGGTGATTGAGAAATAATATTCGAGATGAATCATTTGTTTCTCGAAAAAGACAACTTTAGAGGGTAGTGGGAAATGCAGCAACCAAAACTATTCTTTGTGATGTGATGTCCTCAAATAATATCAGGACATTCCTTGCTGTTTTATTGAGAGGTACGTAGTTAGTTAATTGCGTCGCACTGGAGCAACACAACGGACTATTATCGACTGTCAGGGATCAATCCCGAAGGGAAGGATCGAGGACACCTCGTAATTATGAACCGCGGCCAGATGATGAGGTCAACACCTGAGCTGGCTCCCGACTCTCCAAACTTCCACATCGCACTAACGGGGTTAGTGTTTTATGTGTATTAGTCCAAAAGCGGACAAGCTGAGCTAGCACACTAACAGGATAACATTTGAGACGACGACAAAGTTAAGGTGTACCAGCCACCACGTACACGACGGTCTTTGGTTGGACCTAGTTTCGAACTCGTAACACTGGTTTCTAATCCGTTCTGTTCCAACTGGGCTACCACGGCCCCTCTTTGCTGAGAAGCAGTATCGTAGTGTCCGTGGATGGAAAACCGATATTCTTTTAACGTAAATCTGAGTGAGACATCAGTTGTTATTTCAAGGTCCTTCATTTCCACGGCCAAAAATCAACCAGTGACTGATGGCGACCCAACCTTTCAGCCTCAGATGGTTTCTAAGATTGGTTAATGACGTTTGCATGCTCAATGAGTACCGTCAGCACATACTCGTCTCCCCTACTCCATGCTTCCTACTGAGGCTGGCTTCTAATATAGATAATATGCGCAATTAGTCCTTGCACATGGTCTATAATTCTCTTCCCGTTTTCTTTCATTTTCCTGTCTTTGTAAAAGACAGCCTCAAGCTCAAAGACAGCTTGGATCATCCATACAGAGTTGGAAAGAGAGGGCTCAACTACGCCTTTTGATTCCTTTTTAACTTAGGGCTTAAAATGATTTGTATTCGACTGTCTCTGAGGAAAAGAAACGACTAATCTAGTTGACTTATAAGGTTGTCTAAAGCTAAGCATTAGACCTTTTTTGCTCTCGATCCAATATCGGCATTTCCAGTTATCAATGTCACGCTAAGCTACTACTAGGAAGCATATCACTGATAAAAATTTTGAACCTCCTCCAAACCCGAATCACATTCGTACCCCTTGAGTAAGTATTGACCCCGCCATTTTCCCCTTTTGTTTGGTTGACTCTTTCCACAGAGGAGGTATTTTTCTGAAAAACGAAATCACCCTATGGATTATTTAAAGATTATAAAAAGGAGTTTATAAGGCATGCGTTCAAGTTCTATTACGTTCTGTTTTTAGGTAGCTGCAGTCATCAAATGACCAGTCCTCATGGGGAGATCACTAGCCCCAACTATCCGGACTATTATCCTGGCAGGAAGGACTGCGCATGGCTTTTCACCACGACTCCAGGACACAGGATAAAGCTGGTATGTTTTCTCCTTTGCTCAGTATCTGTTTCTTAACCCTCCAAGTGGTGTAGACGATCATGTCTATCAAGATCTAATCAATTTTGCTAATGACGAGATATATTTCGTCCATCAAGATCTGACCAATTTTGCCAATGATGAGATATCTGGTCAAGACATTGTCGATTTTGGGATGATGACGAGGTCAAGATTTGGTCAATTTTTTCTAATGACTAAATATCTCGTCCATCAAGATCTAATCGGTTTTGCTAATGGCCAGACACCTTGTTTATAGTATAGAGGATATATAAAAATAGAGTGAGCCATGGTAACCTTTATATGTGCCCAGGATCATGTGATCAAGTAGTAACGTGACCCTTAAACTGCTTTCGTCTTCTGGGTGGAACCTAGCATTCATCATCTGATTGGTCCACGGGACGAGAAAAGACTCCCATCCATTAATTCATCATCTGATTGGTCCATTGATTGATCATCTGATGGTAGTAAACTGGCCAATGTCACCACTTTTTTCGCCACTCTAGAGAAATGCGGATTTTCACACCTACTCTATCATAACATCGCCAAACTAGGCGGTAAGATACAAAATCGGCCAATCAAGTCCATTTTTCACAGAGCAGCCACGTGACTACTAGTCGATCTGTTGGTCACTTTTTGAAGCTTTTCTCAATAACAATGCTGTCTACTTATATTTCACGTCTATGGTCGAGACAACCACTAGGAGTGTTAAAGGTCTATATATGGTATGGTAGAAGCTGAAATCTGCATACAAATCCATTGACGAAATATGAACGTGACGTGTTTGCTTCCACAGTTGTTCCTGGAGTTCGAGCTGGAGCCCCACCAGGAGTGTGCGTACGACCGAATCGCGGCGTATGACGGGAAGGACGATGACGCTCCCACCCTGGGGAAGTTCTGCGGCGGCAAAGTGCCACACCCCATTCTTGCCTCGGGGAACCGCATGTACCTCGTGTTCAAATCGGACGCCTCCGTGCAGAGGAAGGGCTTCAGGGCCACCCACACAACAGGTGGGAAGATTACATCTATGGCTATCTCTGGTACTATGGTATCGGGAAATGTTTAAAATGTTCTTGCTCATGTTTTCTAAAGTTTCTCATTACTTTTTTGAATCGTCTGTTTTCTAAAGTTTCTCATTAGTTTCTTGAACTGTCTGTTTTCTTAATTTCTCACTAGTTTAATTCTATTTTCTAAAGTTCTTGTACTGTCTGTTTCCGGCAGTATATTTTTTCTGTTTTCTAAAGTTTCTTGCTGTTTGTATTCTAGTTTCTTACTCTGTATTCTAAATTTTCTTGCGCTGCATGTATTCTAAAGTTTCTTGCATTGCATGTAATCTAAAGTTTCTTGTTCTCTTGCACTATATGTATTCTAAAGTTTCTTGCTCTATCTGCATTTTTTAAGTTTCTCGTCTGATTTATTAAGTTTCTTGCATTGTCTGTATTCTAAAGTTTTTATCTGTTTTCTAAATTTTCTTGTAATGTATGTTTTCTAAAGTTTCAATCACTGTCGTTTTCTAAAGTGTTTTTCACTGTCTGTATTCAAAATTTTCTTGTAATAATCGTTTTCTAAAGTTTCTTGTATTGCATGTTTTCTAATGTTTCTTGAGCTGCCTGTGTTCTAAAGCTTCTTGTCTGTATTCTAAAGAATATTTATCGTCTGCTTTCGGTCTTCTTACACTGTATTCTAAGTTTCTTGTACTGCGTGTTTTCTAAAGTTTTTTTTATATATTTGCGTTCTAAAATCCCTGTGTTTTCTTAAATTCCTTGTACTGCGTGTTTTCTGCATTTCCTTGTAATGTCTGTTTGTTTTCTAAAGCTTCCTGCAATGTAAGTTTCCAAAGTTTCTCCCGCTGTTTGCTCTCTAAAGTCTTATGCACTGTCTGTATTCTAAAGTTTCTTGCACTGCATGCATTCTAAACTTTCTTAGACGAGAACTTTGGAACATAGAATAGTATATTTTCTTAAGTTACTTATACTGTCTGTTTTCTAAAGTTTCGTGTACTGTCTGTTTTCTAAAGTTTCTTGTACTGTCTGTCGACGCCTTTACTGAATATCCCATCGCTATTTACGTTGCAGTGTGCGGGGGTCGCCTGCTGGCCCACCGGGACATGGAACACCTGTACTCCCACGCGAAGTACGGCGACCAGAACTACGACAACAAGGAGGACTGCGACTGGATCATCCAGGGGCTCAACGACCATCGGGTCCGGATCCGCTTCCTCACCTTCGAGGTCGAACACGAGCAGGACTGCGGTTACGACTACGTGGAGATTTATGACGGAGAGGATGACTCCGCCAAGAACCTCGGCAAGTTCTGTGGGAACAAGGTACTACATCCTTAACACTCCAAGTGGTTTCGACGAGATATCTTGTCCAACGACTCATAAACCAACCTCATACAACGAAACAATTGAAAAACTCTATTAAGCAAAGATGGAGATCATAAATAAGATCTGAGATTCCTTCCGCCTTTCTGCGCATTTTTTGCTCTGTAAGGGCACCACTCCAATGTGCTAGAAACCTGTGATTTGTAGGCGTAATATCGTAAACAATATTTCATATAAAGCGTCTCTTCGACAGCTGATAGTCTTGGAAGGAGTGTCTCTGACAGTTTTTGAGGTGCGAAACATCCATTATAGTGTCACCTGGCACATAAAATACAATTTGGATCAGAATAAATTTTCAAATCTGTTTGATAGAGCAGTCGTGTCCAGTCTCTGAACCAATATTTTCGTCACTTTTCCATGAAGTACTACAGCCCATATTTTTATCATCCAAGTACAAACCAATACTTAAAACTTTACAGGCTACCGAGGGAAAATATTTTTTAAAACTTATTTTTTCTGAGCAAATACTTTTACGTGCTTAAATAAATTATAGGGTGAGGTGGGGCAAAGTGTGAACCCAAATCTAAAAACTTCATATACACTGCTGGCCACCCAAATTGCAACACCAAGAAAGACAAGAGATATCACAACAAAATTTATTTTGTAGATAACATGTTGACCAAGTATCAAATGATTAAATTTATAGACTTCTGTGAAGTGTGGTTCCTGCCAAAATCAGTAGCTAGAGTAGCCGCCATTGTTGGAGATCACCGCTGCCACACGCCTCGGCTTTGATTCAAAGAGACTTTGGATGTGTTCTTGGGGTACAGCAGACCAAGCAGCTTCCACACGTTGCCAAAGTTGATCTGGTGTGGCAGCTGGGGATGTATTCTGGGTCAATCGTTGAGCAACCATGGACCACATGTTTTCTATCGGCGAAAGATCCGGAGAGCGAGCTGGCCAGGGAAGTAATTCAATCTGGCGATTGACGAAGAACCCTTAGACAATGCGTGCCACGTGTGGTCGCGCATTATCCTGTTGAAATATGGCTGTGGGCAAGCCCTGAAGGTAAGGAAGGACAACTGGCTCCAACACTTCGGAGATGTAGCGCTGGCTGTTTAAAGTACCGGCAATGCGTACTAGAGGAGTGCGAGAGTGATATCCAATACCGCCCCATACCATAATACCCGGTGCAGGACCAGTGTGGCGGTGCATAACGCAGCTGTTCAGCATCCTCTCTCCACGGTGTCTCCAGACTCGAATCCGACCATCGTGGTGTTGCAGACAGAAGCGTGACTCGTCAGTAAAGACAGTTTCATTCCATTCTGCCGTCCACATCCTTCTTTCATCGCACCATTGGCGGCGGAAACGTCTGTGGTTCTGCGTCAAGGGTAGACGAAGCAATGGACGTCTTGCGGACAGACCACTCTGCTGTAAACGGCGTCGAATGGTACGCGCAGACACTGGATGATGCGGTACAGACTGAATGTGCTGTGCTATGGTTCGTGATGTGGTTGAGCGATCCGTCACTGCCATACGCACAATATGCCTGTCATCACGTGAAGTGGTGCACTGAGGTGGATGCGATCGAACACGTCGGTCCGTCGTACCCTCCTGCATCCAACGATCACATATCCGCATTACAGTTGTTTGGTTTCGTCCAACACGACTACCGATTTCCCTGAAAGATAATCCACAATCTCGGTAGGCCACTATCCTTCCTCTGTCGAACTCGGATACTTGATCAAAAGATGATCGCTGTTTTCTACGAGGCATAATTGATCGTTTTTTTGAAAAAACCACAAGAAAAACACAATTGCCGTACTTGAAATCGCCGAAATCTCCAAGCCTTAAATAGCGCTTTGAAGTGGCGCCACAGGCGCGCGTGATGTGCGTCTGCGCTGAAATTCTAATCATTTGCATATCTCACCTCCGCTAATGCATGTTGTAAATTTCATATTATTTGCATGCTTCCTTCAGGGTGTTGCATTTACGGTGGCCAGCAGTGTAGTACCTAAACTCTGTCACAACAATTAAAAGAATCTTCATATTTTTACCCCACCTAGACTCTTTACATTATAATTTGCCTCTGTTTACAATATAATTTGTTAAAACTTTCCACTGATATAATTTTAAGAAGCGCTTTCCAATTGATAGTCTGGTGAAGTGTTGAACCTTTAATATGCAAATACAGTCCAGTGTGGCATGCGGGATGCCAAGAATGTAGGGGATTGGATGTTGGGGTTTTATGACGCAAGGTCCAAGTTGTGCCACAAGAAAGTAGGGGAGGAACAAACTATATTTTGTGGTTTTTGATTTGTACGATGATAAATTTTCCGCGACATCAGTGTTAACTTTTGAATTAACAACTGAAAATTTTCTATCGGTCACAAAAATAGGAATTGCAAATGATGTTTCCATTTTTTTCCGTCAGGTGCCGCCAGAATTCTACTCCAGCGGGGACGCTCTAATGGTACGCTTCCGATCGGACGACACCATCAACACCAAAGGATTCTCTGCCGCCTACATGGCGTTCGACGCGCCCCTTGACGAGAACGACGACATCATGGAACGATATCATCTTTAACAGCAAACCTATTATTACTATTCATAATCAGAGACCTCTTTGTACAAATTTCGAATAAAAAAAAGGATGCATCCGGCGTGAGATCCGATTGGCAGATCTCGCGGATGCCCGCCAGTTTGATCGACTGGAAAACTTTAGGTAGAGACTGGACCACAAGGTGGCTCGTGGTTTACTCGGCCCCCAGTCACATACGGGACCTCTGACACGTGTTTTAGACGCTTTGAAAGGACCACCCAGGTCTTGGAAACATGTTCTCAAGGGAAGAAGTGATTATTATCTCAATAACTGAATAGTGAAGAATTTGTTGTCGAAGGTAAGCTACAGTGTAGAACGCAGCAATGAATTGCAACGCTACGTCGAAGTCACTGAAGCAATGAATTGTAAACTACGTAGTAATGCAATGCATTATAAGGATGGTCAACTAGCAAGAGAACTATGATAGCAGAGATACTAGACATAAGAGTCCGATAGCATGTTGAACACATTTGTCTTTGAGTTCAAAGTTACCTATTTGAATACCGATCACCATGATACAGGCGTGTGTGTTGAATTATCATGTGTATGGCCTTTGTCACAGCAAATATTCGGATATAGAAATACAGAAATACTTTTCAAAAACTAAACAATCATGGAATGACTAGTTTGCACAAACTTACGATTTGCTTTGGAATTTTCAGTCCTAAGTCCATGGATTGCTTTCTTAAATAATCCAATGCTCACGAGCATTGACAATTAATAACAATATTTCAAATAGATAAGATGTGTTTTAGTGGATAAGCCATATTTTGGGATCTCATTCTACAGAAAACCATACTCAAAACGTAGCATTAATGTGTTATAATCTGATGTGTCCAAAAATCTTGTCCTGCGAGGCTATTTACTACTTACAATGTAAAAAGCACAACACTAATCTCCCAAGATCACCATCAGGGCTGGTATTTAGACGTTATTGTGAAGTATAACTTCAGAATTAATCCCAGAATTTTTTCAAGTTATTTCCAAATACACGTTGCTTTGAAATATAAATCAAACAAGTAACTTATCTTGGTGCAACAAGACATGTACTTTTTAGATAACTTGCTACGTACAACATAAACTTCCGTTTCAAACAATATCAATCTCTAAATATGATCTTTGGAATTCAGTGATGTATTGTTCTTAATTTCTGCAAAATCAACTTAATTTCTTTCAAGTTACTTTCAAATGCTTTGAGATCTTATTTGCTGCTACAGAAGATGTAAGTGGAACTCAATTGAAAACAACCTCGACCAGTTAGAATGGGAAGGGCTACATGTGTGTGCAACAAAAACGTTCGTTTCAAGCAATAACAATCGCCTTTACAATTTAGACACGCTGAGGTGCGTTTCTGCAAAATCAAGATAATTTCTTTCGTTATTTCCATAAACTTTGAAATCGGAAGACAAACTGTTTTAACTTATCTTATTTACTGCTACAAAGGATAAGTGGAACTGAAGTGAAAACAGTCTCGACCAGAGTGTGTGAGATGCGTGTCGGGGCCGACTTTGTGCCAAAAGAAGTCTTAGATTAAGTATCCAAAAGCTACCGTTTGAAGATTCGGTGTGCAATTTAAGCCATAATAAAGAGTATGGAACGATATGAAGTGTATATGTGTGTTTATCATTATGATTTTTGTTTTTAGATAATTTTATTAGATGTTACTTCAACGAGATTTCCTTTTTATACGCTCTAAATGTTTACGGCCTGGCATTCAAGGCAAGAACACTCTATAATGATTTTAGTACCATTAAATACTTTTTCCTTTGAAGAATGATAAATGCTTTTTCAATCAAAACAGCATTAAAGATAAGAACGTCCTGAATTATTGTAGATTTGCTTTCTGTGACAAAAAATTTTTCATCCTTATTTTAGAATTGTTTCATAAAAATGTTTTGCAAATATGGATTGTTTAGCCATTCATTGTTCAGTAATATAAAACTTGAAATTTATACTCAAATAATTTCTGAATTAATATTCTTCCGGGTTTGTTTCAAATATAATAATTGGTTGAATAATTTAGAATTATAAATGTTATTTCAAAGTAATATAAACTTTGCATTTATTATGTAAGAATAAAATACGAAAACTGTGGTCAGTAGATGGAGTAAAACACAAAAACACCATTGGGATTTTTAAAACCCAGTGGAATTTTTCGTGCAAGTCCTGAAATAAGCAAGGAAAAAAATATGTTGTTTTAAAAAAAAAACTGTGTCAAGCATTGTTTAAGTGGGATGAATATTTTATCTTTTTTCAAAACAAGTGGAATTAGATTCGATAGACGAGACTCCATTTCAAAATAAAGTAGTGCTGCCATCTAGTGCCAGTTTTGATGTATAAACAAATATTTGATTTCTTTAAAATGCAAAAGATTGAGAGTTTTTCTGTAAAGCTAAGCGTAAATGATGCAAGTGTTTTGTTTCATTTTCGAAACAAAAGCACTTGGCATGTGCTTCGAATTCAATTTCAGCACGCCGTTTAACGAAGTAGACTTAAATTCAATATTTTTTTAGTTTTCCTTTTTCCGTTTAATTGAAAACGTGTCTACTAGATGTGTTGTAAATGGCTACTTCGTGAAGTCAGGCTCTAATTGTGTTCCACACAAATAATTTATTATTTGAGGGAATAAACGCCAAAGACCATCAAAACGGCGATGAATCAAATTTAAGTAATCGTTCTTGAAGGGGAAGTATTTTCATCACCTTCCAGTAGTTTGAATTGAAAAACTCTCACAGTTTGAGATGGAGGAGAAACAATTGAAAGCATCAATTCAAATATTCAGCACCATACGCTATATAATACAGAAAAACTGGTTAAAAGGTTGTTTTAAAGTTGAAAAGAATTTTTTAAATGGAAACAGAAAGGTGTATCCACTGAAAACCAGCATTTTGTTGGTTAAATTAGCATACTCTGTCTAGGCAATAATACTAGACTTACAAAGTTGGGACACTCAACTACATATCTTGTTTATTTGTGTCATGCTGTTGCTATGTAAGCAGCTCATTGTAATAGCTTTTCAGTAGTTCTAGAATAGCCGAATGTAAGTCTAAAATTTAAATAAATTTTCGTTATTTCGTTTATTTCAAATAAATTATAACTGACTTGAAATTAAAAACATTTCAATTTATGTAGCTGATTAAATAATTTTTGTGATGAAAATCCAATATCTATTCAATATGAATTTTACTCATGTAGCTTATACTCACATACGTACTGATCATTTTCGACTATTTCAGAATCATTTAAAACGCCTTGCTTTCGACTACTTTTAGTGTGAATTCAGTTTTTGTATTTTTTTAAATTGTCTTTTTCTGCATAAACCAACCACCGGATGCAAGAATTTTACTTCCGCTTACCCAATGAGGAATACATACAGCCTTCTATCACACACTTAACGCCATCTACATTTAGCTTTATAGAAAAAGCCTATCATAAAAATAAATTACTCAATTAAAAGTAAAGAAACTGAAATTACACCATTCTGTGACAATTTTTATAAATGTGAAAAATTAACTACGTTTCAAAAAACCTGCTGGACGAACTTGGTAGAGCATTTTATTGCAAATCTGTACGTGGGAAAGTTTTCTGCCTTTATTGTCTTATGAGACGTTTTTCTGTAAAGCTAAATACGGAAGATGCAAATGTTTTGGTAACCTCTTTCGTAACTTATGACCTAACTTGCCATGTTACTCGAATGCCACTTGTATTAAAAATTAACGCCAAACAGAGAAAAAGACGACAAATCAAAATTTTTCTTAACTGGATATGTTTTTTCTTCTCAGGTAGTTTGTTTATGTTTACAGAAAATATCCTCCCATTTACAAATTTGAAAATTTTTGAATTAATAATATAAAAATTTATCTGAAAATGCGAAATCGTACAAGTTGCTAAACAACTAGTCTCCGAAATCTTTATGTTCGATCTCATTTCAGGCATTATAAATTTTAGTTGAAAATATAATTGTAAAACCAGTTTATATTGGAATAATTTTACTTGTTAACTCTGCCCAGTAGCTTGTAGAAACCTTTCGAATAGTTCTTGAGTACTAGGAACCTTTACTCATTGTATGAACTCTGTAAATGTATTCTGACTACTATGATTGAATGTCTTGTTTTCGGTTTTAACGATTTATCATTAAATGTTTCTTTTTCATTAAGCGTCCTGTATTTCGTTCTGAGACAAACATTTTGACAAACACTTGTTAGGGGCTATTCTACTGTTCAAATATCGCGTTCTCTGGCTCTCGGAAGAGTATCTCAGAATCATCACCACACTCAATTTCCTTTAAAGTCAAGCTTGGCTAAGCAGGCACACACTAAGAGATATACCGTAGAAAAATTATTGCTTTAAAGCAAATAACTTTATTTTGCGTCAA
The DNA here is from genome assembly GCA_933210815.1 of Meta bourneti. NCBI lineage: Eukaryota > Metazoa > Arthropoda > Arachnida > Araneae > Tetragnathidae > Meta > Meta bourneti. Next base: position 77,751,886 of record OW119928.1, read on the forward strand.
TGTTATCCATATAGTGTCATCCAGTAACACTGTTACCGGTTCGCCATTTCTTTTCTAAAGGTCTCCGAGAGAAACAAATGAAAAATGTTGAACTCTAAATGTGCGATATTACCAAATATTTTTTTGGAAACGTGAAATTTTATCCTTCACAAAAAACGACATCTGAATGGCTGCACGAGGACAAACTTATCTGCATGCGAAATTCGTTGTTGGCGAATGCCGAGCTTTTTGCTATGATGACATTAGCCTCACTGTTTCTGCAGTATTTTTGCACAAGTCTTTTACAGTCTGTAAGTGCGAAGCACATGTCCGAATGATCAGCGTTGGACACAACTTATCTGGAGTCGGATCGGGAACTGAAGAAAGTCGGTCCAGCTCATCCAAAGGAGATGGCCACACTAACAGTTTCGACACTTTCAAAGTCTGCAATGAACTTGGAGACTTGGGACGGTAGTCTCAGAGGACGACTAGGCGTCACGTCAGCTAGTGGTCTCCATCTACCATCTGCGACTTGGGAGTCTAGGTTTTACTCTTTGTCTGAAACCTTTAGTGGTAAGCAATCTGACCAAATGAAAGGACAAAGGTCTAAAAAGCTTTTGGAGGACAGGCATTCCTTTTTCGCCAAGAAGTGAGGCATTGCGTCGCCTTGGATGCATATGCAATAGACCCTTTTAACCCCCTTTGTGATTGTCTTGACGAGGCATCTCATCTCCAGCAAAACTAACCAGATCTTGGTAGACGAGGTATCTTGCCATTAGAAAAACTGCCTAGATCTTGATATCGTCATCATCAAAAACGGCAATATCTTCATGACAAGATATCTCGTCATTAGCAAAATTGGTCATATCTTGATGGACGAGAAATCTCGTGGAAACCACTAGGGTTTAACCCTCTGAAGGGTTCAAACGCATAATTCCACTTAGCAACTTCAGTCTTCTACTGGATGACTTCTTACCAATTCTGACCTCCTCGACTGACAAAATCTTTCATAGGATTCTTTCAACCAATGTTGGTTACTTACGTTATGTGTGTTGTGGGGGAAAAACTATGCGACACATCGACAATCTCGAAACTCAGAGGGTTAAAATAAATTACTCGTAAAGGGTTTCATTGAAAAACAGACAAATCTGCTTTGAGTGAGATTGTAACTAATATAATTATTTAAGCTACCTTCTGCCTGATGAAACTAGTTTTATCAGTGTTTCTCATGAGCGAATTGGACTAAATTGTTATAGTAAAACTTTTCTATCAGCTTTCTTCTTGGTTGGCGATGTCCTACAATGTTTTAAAAATGTATATTTGCCTAGTTTTCAATAAAAACTTCGCACAATCAACATCCACACTTAATTTATGTAATTGTTTTATCGCATTCTTCAGCAACCGACGGGGGCAGCCCGGTCGGATCGGCAATCGGAGGGTTGCGAGTTCGAAACAGTCCAACCACAGACTGTCGTATACACGGAGGCTGATGCACGTTAAATCTCTCGTGCTTGAAATGTCCTCACGTTGGCGAGGTGTGGAAGTTTGGGGAGTGAATTGCCAGCTCAGGTGTTGATCCCACCATCTGACCATGATGCAAAAGTACGAGATGTCTTCGGATCTTTAGCTTCGGGAGATGGATCTCGAAACGTCGTCAATAGCCCTGTGTGAATAATCGTTGTGCTGCTCCAGTGTGACGTTAATTATCTACCTACTCCCATATTGAGTTTGGGCTGTGATATCCCATTTGGAAGTGCAAACGGAGAGTAGCGAGTTGAAACTCCATCCAATCAAAGCCCATCGTGTACGTGGGGACTGGTGCAAGTTAAATCTATCTAACCGTCTTTCAAAATGACGAGGTGTCCTATGACCTTTCCCCTCGCAATAGCCCGTTGCGTTTTTCCAGTGTGACGTTAATTGAACTACCTACCGATATCGAGTTCAGAGCTCCAATCCTCCATATACGTTCACATGACGCGCCGAAGCACCTATATATTATTTCGAAACGTATGAAAGACTTCCGAGTCCTGACTTCGGCAAACACACAATGCTGCAGACCTTATCAGCAGGTGCTAAGGATCAAAATTTATGCGTCCATTGATAATTAAGGGTATGGGTGAGGGAAGATGCCATATCCTTGCAGACAAAGCCCTGTTGCACAAGTACCCCATAAAGATGACACAGTCCCATAAATCTCTGGTGTCTGCATCTGTACGATTAGCATTCTTCCCCATGTGCTCTGCGGATGATCACTGTTTCCATTCCAAGGCTGTTGTTTTTTTAAAAAGCGAGAGAGAATTTTGGAGAATCCTTTTTTTTAAGTTTAGTATCGCTTTTTATTTGGCTATAAAAAGCCTTCTAGAGACCTTTGTGCAACCCTGTCTGGAATGGTTTGAAGTTCAACGCGGATCGGTGGAAAATATTTTGGTTTGTCAGTACTACGGTGCTTTTTTTTTGCTGCACCAGTTCGACTTCGTTGAAATAATTAACTTTGACATACAGTACACTAAAAATTAGTTTAAAAAATATGGGTGACTACATACCGAAAAACTGGCACAGTGTCCGTGAGCGCTGTAGTCCAGTTGGTAGAATCGCGGATTAGCAACCGGAGGGCTGCAAGTTTGAGACTCGATCCAACGAAAGACCATCGTGTACGTGGGGCTTGGTGCGTGTAAATGTGGTGACCTCAAATGTCCTCACGCTGGGGCGTGGTTTGGAAGTTTGGAGAGTGAGGTGCCAGCACACACAGGTGTTTTCCTCGCCTTCTGACCGTGGTTCAAAATAAAAAGCGTTGTCCTCGGACCTTTCCCTTCAGGATTGATACTAGACCAACTCTAATTACCCGTTAAGTTGCCACCAGTGCGACGTTAATTCAACTCCCTACCTATGCAATTGGCAATGCGGATATGAAAGTCCTAGTATTTCGGAATGTAGATCAACGTTAAAGGATTTTAGATAGGATTTATTTTCAGTTGATGCCCACACATTGCGGCATGTATGGCTATGAAAAAGCTCACTTTTCAGCTAACAAGGTTTCATGCGTCCTTCATAAAACGTCTAGACTAATAACTCTTCATACATCAAAGTCATAACATTAACCCTCCGTCTCGACGAGGTACCTCATCCATCAAGATCTGATCATTTTGCTAATGACGATACTTCGTTAAGACAAAATTTCCCTATTACTCCAAGGGAATGAAACTATAAGTAGGAAAAACAAATTGGTCCTTTGCCCAGAACAGGTGGATTTGGAAAAGGTTTCTGCATCATAGTTTAACCACTAGAGGTTTCCGACTAGAATATTAACCACCAGGAATGTTCGTGAACCTAAGAACTTTAAAACAGAGCTTGCTGACTTCTAGGGATAAAGGTTGGACCTACGCTTAGTGAGATTATTTCTGTTTTCGTCGATACTCCACAAATAGCAGCTGTTAGTTCCAGACTGTTAACCAGGCACGATTGCTTCTGAGGTCCCATTTTGAGAATCAGAATGGTTTTCACACTAATTTATGTGACTGGAGAATCCATGTCGGGATTGAACACTAACGGCCGTATTCGCAAGTCTCCAGTTAATCCGTGGATCAGAAAATCCGCGAGTCAGAGTTAAACCATCCAAGAACCGTATTTACAAACACGAATTAAGGGATCCACCGATTAAAGCTATAAGCTTGCTGTGATTGGCTATTGTCTCTTCTCTCTCGACCACGTGACGTTGTTTACATTTCTTATGATGCCCGGACCTAAAATCATTCCATACTGGCCAAATACTTCAGGCAGAATTAAATTCCGACTACTTTTTTCACGTCAGTATCGGTGTGTTGATGCAAAGATTGAACTAACTTCATTGGCCGTTTCCCTTTCATAAATAATAAATCAAGAAAAGCATTTTTATTCTGCGACGAATTTGCATCTGCCGTGGTCAACTCAGCTGCATGTTTACGAATCAACTAATATTCCGAACTATTCCTAGCGATTCCGAAAGCTGATAACATCATCAAAGTTTTATCACACGAATAAATTTCATAAATTCGGTACCAATCTCAGAAACCAAACGTAATATTTGAGAATCCTTAATCAGAATTCTGTAGTTTAGCACAGAATGAAGTGAGTCGTCCATTTTGTTTTGTTGACGGACGGCGTCGCTTCCTTCGCAAAAAGCTAACACTGCGCATGCGAAGTGTTAAACCTCCGATTTTGGAGGATCAAAATTAAACACCGAGGCGGCCATTTAAACCTCGTATCAGTCATTGTGAACACGGTGATAATCGGCAATCGTCGTTGATACACGGCTTAACTCGGACTTGTGAATACGGCCTTTAGTCACGTACAATGCACTTAGAAGTTTTAGTTGCTGCCAAATTGCAACACCCTTGAACTTCGGGAAGACATATCTTCCTGGAGGTCTTTGGGAAGATTGCCCTTATTTAAGTGTCGTCTTGAAGAAACTTCAAGCAGTCAATCCGACTTCGCCGCATGCGAGATTCGAACTCGTAACCCAGCGATTCGGTCTACTAGCTCCCTTAGCCTCTCGTCACTTGGAGGTAGGTAGGTAGTTGAATTAACGTGTTGCACTAGAGCAACACAACGGGCTATGGGCAACGGTCTGAGATGAATCTCGAAGGACAACACTCGTCATTTTGAAGTAGGGTCAGATGACGAGGTCAACACCTGAACTGGCAGTTCACTCTCCAAAATTCCACACCACGCAATCGTGAGATTAATTTCAGGTAGGTAGTTAAATTTACGTCGCACTGGAGCAACACAAGAAGTTGTTGGTGACAGTCTTACGTTGGAAGTAGTCTCAAATTCGAAACCCTCGGTTTTCTAATCCGCAACTCTACCGATTGGCTACCTGCCCCGGACACTACTGGACTATTTTATAAATATTGGAAGTACAATTTATCAAATGAGAAAGATATATGCAACTTGAAAGGAATGCAAAATACTGGTTTAAAAGATAGCTCCGATTGAAAGTTGTGGTAGACGACTCGTTTGGACAAGAGCATTTTATTTTTACCGCTCAAAACATTAAAGCTTAAATTTAATTTTGTGTATTGATAAACGGCACTTACAATTGATTTTTCGTGCCCCCGATTAGGGGTTTTAATGCTTAAAAATTTGCATTAAATATAGGGTGTTTGAAAACTTCTTATTTTATTTAGGCATTGGGTTTACTATCTTTAGTAAACACGAGGGTCGCGCTCCGGAGTTACCCAAGCGATCTTTTTCTGCTTTCATCCCACTAACCAATTTCCCCAATCGCTATTTCTACCCCTTACATGGCATTTTTTATTGACGTTGTCTTCTGCTTGGCTCAGCTTAACCAAATAGAATGCTTGCGCCATAAAACGCCAAAACGACCAACCAAAATTTAAGGGAGGTAAGGAACACAACAACGGAACCGTATTCACACCAGGATGTACGTACGCAAGCGCCTCCAGGATATTCTAGAGCTTACATTGAGGTGAACAAAAGAAAGGTAGGAAGTATGTGAACGTTTTTAGTAGTCCAATTTTTCTAATATTTGACATAAGTTGCACACTTACATTAATTTCAGATAGGTAGGTAGTTAAATTTACGTCGCACTGAAGCAACACAAGCTGTTGGTGAAGTCTTTCGTTGGATGTAGTCTCAAACTCGAAGCCCTCGCTTTGCTAATTCGCGACTCTACCTATTTGGGCTGTCTCACATTAAGCTCTCAAAGTTGCGAAAACCAACTATAATTCATGACTAACAGCTTCTGCGCAGGATTGCCATGCAATTGACCAAGTGAAGGTCCTGAATAGTTCCCTCTAGCATATCCAGGTGACGCTGGTGTACGTATATATTGTTGAAGTTTTGTTTTCAGCCTCCCCTTTAACTCTTTAAGAGCCGAAAAACTTGGAAATAGTGTATATTGTAGCGTTGCTTTTACCTCACAGCATTCTTAATGACTAACCACACCTTTCTAAAGAATCCCCTCATAGATTCTTTCAACCTTTAAGAACGTTTTTTGGTCTTTTCCTCGGAATAGAAACCTTTAGAAAGATTCAATTGGTTCTTTCCTAGGAATAGAACGCTTTGGAACGATTATATTGGACCATTATGTAGAATAGACTCCTTTTGAAATTTGCTATTTCTCATTTCCTTAGAATAGAGAGGCCGCGGTAGCCCGGTTGAGGGGGAAAGAGAAACGGATTAGTAACTGAAGGGTTGAGTTCGAATCCAACCAAAGACCGTCGTGTACAAAGGGGGCTGGTGCACGTTAAATCTGTCGTGGCCTGAAATGTCCTCACGTTGTCGTGGTGCGGAAGTTTGGAGAGTGGGGTACCAGCTCAGGTGTGACCTTTTCATCTGATCATGGTTCAAAATTACGTGGTATTGACCTCGGATCTTTCTCTTCGGGTTTGATCCCGGACCATCGCTAATAGCCCGGTGTGTTGCTCCAGTGCGACGTAAATTAAAATACCTACCTTCCTAGGAATATAATCCTTTGGATTGATTCCATTAGCCCATTATGTAGAATCGACTCCTTTCTAAATGTTCTATTTCTCATTTCCTTAGAATAGAATCCTTTGGAAATATTCCATTTCTCATTTCCCTAGAATAGAATCTTTTGATTTTATTTGTCAAGACGATGAAAAGTGGTTGGAAGTCATGCAGGTAAGACTGCAGGTTGCAAAGTGAAATTATGCGTGTGAACCAAAGGGTTAAGTTCGTACATGAAGTTTCGAAACACCCTTTGTTTACATTTCTCGTAGAACTCCGATTTCAGTCGTATTCTCCAAAACAAACGCAACTCACGTCAAAATCCAAACTTCAACAAGTCATTGGAATCGTTTGTAGTACGTGAGTTTGTGCGTAAGTCACGGCTTTGCGAAACCTTCCACAATGGAGGAAGAAGTCCAACTTCGGGTTCGTTTTAGTTAAAACTAAAAATCCGTCTGCCAAGTTACAGTAACAGATGACTCAGTAGTCAGCTGCAGTCTTGTTTTTGTTTCTTCATTGTCTCTTCGTAGGAAAGTGATCGAGTGTCTTCTTCCAATCTGACGTCAGTGAAAAGCCTTATGATGTAACTTTTACACCGACGATATTTTTTATTTTTAAGAACTATATTTCACGCGATATATTGTCTTGTCTTTGCATCGTAATTTTTTGGAAGAGAAATCATAATGAAGGTTTTATTCCGACGATCTTTTATATCTATTTATTTTATTTTATAGATTGCACTGAACTGGTAAAAACATCCTTGCAATAAATTTGAAATTTATTACAATAGATAAGAATATTTTCTCTTTGATCGAAAAATGATATTACTTTTATGCCTTCAAAATCCATATCTCTAACTTACGTAGAACATAAATTGGCCTTATTTGTATGTCGTCGAATAACAACAGGCGGATAGAAACAATATAAAATCAAGTTTAAGTATGTTTAATTTCAGCTAGGTAGGTAGTTAATTAACGTCGCAGTGGAACAACACAACGGGCTATTGGCGACGGTCCGTGATCGATCCCGAAGGGAAAGATCAATCCCGTAGGGAAAGGTCCAAGGACACCTCGTATTTTTGAACCACGGTCAAATGACGAGATCAACTCCTGAGCTGGCACCCTACTCTCCAAACTTCCACAACACGCCAATGTGAGGACATTTGAGGCCACGACCGATGTCTATTGAATCAATTATTGAGACAACTTTCTAAAATATTCACGCAAAAGAACTTTTGGAGAGCAATCGCATGAAAACATGGTGGAACAACATCAACTTTTTCCGATTGGCCAAGGAAGATATCCGTAGCTGAATTCCGCCTTGCTACTGGTCACGAATACCTTACGAAACATCTGCATCGGATATATATGCTAAACAATCCTCTTAACAATCTCTGCATCATCAGGCAAATCACCAAATCCAGATGGTTCTACCGCATTAAAGGTATTTTGAATTCCCTTAAATTACCTTCCATCCAACTCATATTTAAAAAATGGTCACAAAATTTCTTCAATTGAATTGAGAACAATAACAATGAAGCTGCTCAAGAAATTGAAATATATGATCCACCCCTCAAAATAAGAACAGACCACGAAGACCCCCCCCCCTTTCTGGGCAGCTGAAAACCCACTTTTCATTTTTCAAATTTCAATCTTGAATTACTTAACTTTTGATTACTTTTTATTGCCTTTCTGCAATGCGTTGCTGACATCAATAATTAGACTCCTATGACCAATTACTTACTCGATTTTCTAATTACTTAAATACCAGGGCAAAACCAAAATGTCAAGCCTCACGTCCAATACCGGGGATTAAGGCCCCTTCGTGCCAAGTGCTCCATCAGCGCATCAACAAGCTCTGCGATCTTCACCTGATCGACTTCCAAGTCCCAATTAAACCAAAAAGCTAAATTATTCAACTCAAGTTTGTCCTGTACTCCAAAAGCATTTGATCTGGAGACGGCCTGTAATGTCCCTAACAACAGCTCGGTATTAGGGGTCAACACCACTGATCTCCGGCCAAAAATTCCCGAAACATCTGTCCAGGCTGTCCAGATGGTCTTCGACAGCCCTACAGATATTTTTTAGGGGTGCAGGTGATCGAACTTGTTCCCTAAAAAATCTGGCAACGCAGAGATAACTGTTGGAGAGTTCGAGTTGAGCAGAGGTGATTGTTTTGTGGTGCTCGTTTTTGGGGCCACGGCCGTTGAGTCGATCCATTTTTGCCTGTTTTGCAGCGCTCACGACCTAGGGATACAAATCTCTATTGTAAGATCTTGTACGCATCGTATTATCAAATAAACTTAGTTTATTTATGACTAGCTGAATTACCCGGCATTGCTCGGGTTGAAATGGTTAAATGTTGCTTGAAAAGTGAATTAGAATAATCACTTTTCTTTCACAGAAAAATGCAATCATTTAAGTTGTTCGGAAAATACGTTTTAACTTTTTCATAGCTTCTACAATATACTTCGGACGCAAATATATACATTTAATTCCTGAATATAGTGCAATATGTAAAAGATTAAGACAAAGACAAACAGAAACGAAATTCCGGTAAAGATGTAGAATCCGGGTTATGTTTGTAGCCAAACAATTTTTGTCGCCAAATCAAGATGGCGTCCAAAGCCAGTATGTTCATTAAAAAAAAACGCGGACTTTCCTACACGAAAAACCTTTTGCATAGTGTTGCCATAAAGCTGAATCAAAACACCAAGGTTACCATGTTTGGCGATAAATCGCTAGTGCCCCGGATTCGATATCTCCACCGAAATTCCGACGAAAAAATGCAGAATTATAAAAAACGAAAGATGCGCAAAGTGTCGAATTTCGACTGCCTGAGTGTATTCTGAAATAGAGCAATTCGAAAAAAGACATTTGAAAAATATTGATAAAGACGATGATAAACTGTAAGACTTACCAAGTTAGCTTCCTTTAAATACGACCAGCTAAGAATCGAGTGGGTGCTGGAATGTTCTCCATCATGAATCCGAGGAAGTTTCCGTTTCCCAACTTTCTACAAAGTTTTATAAAAAGGTAAACATTAATTCTGGTGCTGCCAGATACCGAGTAGCAAAATTACGCTTTTATGATCAATGAGTTTTTCATTTGTGCTTTTCGGAATAACGGTGCTTGGGTTAGAAATAAATGTAATCGGTGTAGACAAATTAAACTGAATAGATAAAAAATTTTCAAAAAGCAGTAGGTCGATTTTACAGAATTTTTCAGAAAGAAAATCACTGCTTTCAACGGAGGATTCACATGTATCTATTCCGAACATTTTAAAATAAGTTACATGCCTTACCTAAAAAGCCTTGTGAAACAGAATTCTACAAATCATTACGTATTCAATAAATTATTTAAGGAAAGCTGGTCGAAATATACACCAACTTTCCTTGAAAATCATCCTTGAACTCCTGAAAACCTTTCCTTGAATTTCCTTGCAAAAATAAATACTTTAAAATATTCTTTCTTCATCAATAAAATATCTATAATTTATTTACATCATGGGAAGAACTAAAAAGTCAGTTCAAACATAAATATTGTAATTTAATTTGTTTGGGAAAAAATTGTTTTTCGATCAACACTGGTAAAGCAACCATAGCAGCCTAAAGCAATCAATCTATGCACAATGTTATTTCTATTGCGATTTCGAATAGTTTTTAGCCCTCTAGGGCCAATAGAACGGGGTTAAAAATTAGTCTATGCTGACCGCAGTGTTCTAAAGTATAAGTGTACCAAATTTGGTGTGGATTGGTCAAACGCGGTGTAGATTTGTATAGAAACGATACACACACACACATTCTATTTTATATACAGTGGCTCCCAAAAGTGTTCGTACACTTACGAATTTCAATGAAATACTGCTCTATCCATTAATAAAAATTAATATTTCAGAATGGGAATTTTTTAATAACATCTATAACTTGTTCTTAACAAAACTACATAAAATATTTTAAAAACATAGTAACAATTTTTTTTGGAAAATCAATAATTAAAAAGTAACAAAAAAGTTACCTCACAAAAGTCTTCGTACACTTTAAAAAAATCTCTACATATTAATAAATATTGTAATATTTCGGTAAATTAGTGCTTAGGTTATCCTATAACATCCACAACAACTTTTAAACGTTTGGGAATAGAGTTCACTAGTTGTTGTTTTTTTTTGTAATTTCTGCATCAATGTTCCTCCATTCTTCAATCATTACTGTTTTTAGTTCGCTTTTCGTTGTTATGTCGTGTCTTCGTACTCTAACCTCCAGTTATCTCCAAATATGTTCTATTGGGTTTAAATCCGGCGACTGAGGTGGTGTTTTCAGAACTTGTGGACAATTGTAAAGACACCAGAGGCTAACATTGAGAGCCGTGTGCTTCGGATCGTTATCTCGATAAAAAACAAAGTTGTTTCCAATACCCAAATTTTGGGCTGATAATTTTAAAATTAAAAATATTTAAGTAAAGAGTATGATTCATTATGCCATCAATAAAAACCAAATTACCTAGTCCTGATGCTGACATGCACCCACACATAAGGACACCTCCACCGCCATGCTTCACTGTTCCAACTAAGTTCTTGGGATTAAGTTCCTCATTTTTTCTTCTCCACACAATTATACGCCCATCGGAACCAAACATGTTAAATTTGTTTTCATCTGCAAATAAGACATGATTCCAATACGTTTCGGGCTTATTTATCATTGATTTTGTGAAGGAAAGCCTAAGCTTTCTATTTTTCGCACTTACAAAAAATTTTCTTCGGGCGGAACGCCCATTTAATCCAGCTGATCTCAGCACTCGTCGAACAGTTTCAGATGAAATTGAAGTAGAAAATTTTTTAGTAAATTCTGTAGAAATTTTTACAGCACTCAAACGTGGATTTTTCAAAAATTTTCTAACTATAAATCTCTGATCACATTGAATTAACTTAGACAGACGACCTTTCCTTACCTTGTTTTCGATCCAATTTTCTTCTTTAAAGCGTTTTATCACATACTGCACCTTAGAATGGGATAAATTTACTAATTTAGAGATATTCCAAACTGATTTACCACTACTATGATGAAAAATAATTAATTTTCGAATGCTGTTCGTTGTTTCCTTACGACTACGAGCCATTTTTAAATAATAAATAGAATATTATGAAGTAAGCAGGCAAATATTAAAGCCAAACGATTTTTTAAATGTCACCACAATGCAAAAATAAAAAAAAGCGATAAACGATAATTTTATTTATGAATTTATCCGAAAATATTTCGGCGTACGATCACTTTTGTGGCGTGTTCTTTCTCTGCCTCCTTGTATTTTCATTTTTATAAAAAGAAAATGAGTCAATATTTTTTTAAAGAATATTAGGTTTTATTCAGAATCACATGGAGATGATATGAAAAAATATTGGACATTATATTCGAATTCAATTCCAGGCTACAGTGCTTTTTCTACAAATTTTTAAAGTGTACGAACACTTTTGGGAGCCACTGTATATAGATTTAGGCTGTTTCGTTGTGTTCGGCTGTTTCGTAGGCTGCTCCAATGTACTGCCCTTTCTTCTACTCAATGTAGAAGAAATAATGGGAAATGCGGAACCCAATGGCTTCATAGACTTTTTCTTCTGAAGCAAATTTATTTTTATTTGTTTTATTGTTTGGCTTCATTCAGTCTTGTAATTATCATCCACTATTGGAAATAAAAAATATTTCTTTCCTTTTCTTTCTTACTCCCTTAGAAAGGGGGCTGGTGCACTTTAAATCTGTCGTGGCCTCCAATGTCCTCACGTTGATTTGGTGTGGAAGTTTGGAGAGTGGGGTGCCAGCTCAGGTCTGACCTCGTCATCTGACCGTGGTTCAAAATTATGTGGTATTGTCCTCGGATGTTTCCCTTCGGGTTTGATCCCGAACCGTCTCCAAAAGTCCGTTGTGTTGCTCCAGTTCGACGTTAATTAAAATACCTACCAACCTATAATTTTTACTCTAACCCTCCTGGTGATTGTCTCGATGGGGAAACTCGTCATCAGCAAAAATCGTCATCAGATGTTAATGAACTCAGTAGAAAAAAACCAGACCAGATCTTGATCTAGTCATCATCAAACAATCAGCGATATCTTGATGATGATATATCTCTTCATTAACAAAACTGGTCAGATCTTGATGGATCAGATATCTCGTCGAAACAACTTGGAGGGTTAATAGCCCGGTGTGTTGCTCCAGTGCGACGGGAATTCAACTATCTACCTTTCTACTCTTTAAATTTGGATGTTTGCCAAGAGAATACTAAAATAAAGCGCAAAATTCTATTTAAATGTTGAAATTCGACTTTACATCCGTTTTTTAGAAGTTTTTTTAATGTAAAAACTATCAGAGAAGAAAAAGTATTTGCGGTTGAGAACTAATTTGATTTATCGCCGTTTTGACGATGTTTGGCGTTAATTTTCAATGAGAGGCTTTTCCTGTAACAGTTTCCTGCAACACGGGCTTTTTCTGTGAGACTTCTTTTATCAAGGCTAAACGTACGTAGAGGCAGTGTTTCGGAAGTGGAACGTGTTTACTGTACAAATTACGAAAGCAGCGTCTCTTAGATTGTTTTTAAAATACGATTTCAGCACATCCCAGTAAAAATTCCAAAGAATGAGGTAGGTAAGTAGTTAATTAACGTCGCACTGGAGCAACACAACGGACTGTTGGCGAAGGTCCGGGATCAATCCCAATCCGAGGACAACACCACGTAATTTTGAACCATGGTCAGATGACAAGGTAACACTTGAGCTTTAACCGCACTCTCCAAACTTCCACAACACGCCAACGTAAGGTCATTTGAGGCCACGACAGATTTAACGTGCACTAGTCCCCATGTACACTACAGTCTTTGGCTGGACCGAGTTTTGAACTCGCAACCCTCTGGCTCAAGAATGAATTCCGAATTGAAAAATATTAATCTATTGATCAAAGCCAATTATATTAAACTCCAAATGTCGCCAAAACGGTGATAAACTACATTTACAGGTAATCCCGATATTTATAATGAGAGCATTTTGGTAGCTGAGGTAACAGCTTCCCATTCCGTCTGGTTTGCTTACATGAAAATCCCTCTCCGAAACAAATGATTATTAATCTTCCCCAAAACTATTTATTCACGTAATGGGAGATTATTCTGTAAAAAATATAGTGAATGTCTATTTCAAAATGACTGAAATTGATCCACAATATAGCACAAAAAGTTGATGCCATTATGTGTCGGCAAAATTTTATGCTAAATGCATAGTTTAGAAGAAAACATAATCAGAGCAGACGATTTTGATATATTTGAATAGTTGAAAATTACGACGCTAAGTAAAAATAAAATATAGTTCATAAAGGTTTGTATTTAAGCCATGTGGGTTATTTTTAGAAAGATGTTTTCTATACTTAGGTGAATAAAATCTATTGTCATGCATATTTCGATTGTTTGGTGCATAAATACATTCATTGCAAATAGATTTTTAACGGCTAAGAGTGATAAGTGTAAAGTCCAACTATTTTATTTAACGTTCGTGGAACAGAAATCAGCATTTTTTGTGTGCTGAATTTGGGACGCCATACGAAGAGGTAGCTTTTTAGCTCTTCCAAAGACCCCTAATTTGGCAATTGAATTCATTCAAAAAATATTTTACTTTAAATATACACTGCTGGCCACCGTAAATGCAACACCCTGAAGGAAGCATGCAAATAATATGAAATTTACAACATGCATTAGCGGAGGTGAGATATGCAAATGATTAGAATTTCAGTGCAGACGCACATCACACGCGCCTGTGGCGCCACTTCAAAGCGCTATTTAAGGCTTGGAGATTTCGACGATTTCAAGTACGGCAATTGTGTTTTTCTTGTGGTTTTTTCAAAAAAACGATCAATTATGCCTCGTAGAAAACAGCGATCATCTTTTGATCAAGTATCCGAGTTCGACAGAGGAAGGATAGTGGCCTACCGAGATTGTGGATTATCTTTCAGGGAAATCGGTAGTCGTGTTGGACGAAACCAAACAACTGTAATGCGGATATGTGATCGTTGGATGCAGGAGGGTACGACGGACCGACGTGTTCGATCGCATCCACCTCAGTGCACCACTTCACGTGATGACAGGCATATTGTGCGTATGGCAGTGACGGATCGCTCAGCCACATCACGAACCATAGCACAGCACATTCAGTCTGTACCGCATCATCCAGTGTCTGCGCGTACCATTCGACGCCGTTTACAGCAGAGTGGTCTGTCCGCAAGACGTCCATTGCTTCATCTACCCTTGACGCAGAACCACAGACGTTTCCGCCGCCAATGGTGCGATGAAAGAAGGATGTGGACCGCAGAATGGAATGAAATTGTCTTTACTGACGAGTCACGCTTCTGTCTGCAACACCACGATGGTCGGATTCGAGTCTGGAGACACCGTGGAGAGAGGATGCTGAACAGCTGCGTTATGCACCGCCACACTGGTCCTGCGCCGGGTATTATGGTATGGGGCGGTATTGGATATCACTCTCGCACTCCTCTAGTACGCATTGCCGGTACTTTAAACAGCCAGCGCTACATCTCCGAGGTGTTGGAGCCAGTTGTCCTTCCTTACCTTCAGGGCTTGCCCACAGCCATATTTCAACAGGATAATGCGCGACCACACGTGGCACGCATTGTCCAAGGGTTCTTCGTCAATCGCCAGATTGAATTGCTTCCCTGGCCAGCTCGCTCTCCGGATCTTTCGCCGATAGAAAACATGTGGTCCATGGTTGCTCAACGATTGACCCAGAATACATCCCCAGCTGCCACACCAGGTCAACTTTGGCAACGTGTGGAAGCTGCTTGGTCTGCTGTACCCCAAGAACACATCCAAAGTCTCTTTGAATCAATGCCGAGGCGTGTGGCAGCGGTGATCTCCAACAATGGCGGCTACTCTAGCTACTGATTTTGGCAGGAACCACACTTCACAGAAGTCTATAAATTTAATCATTTGATACTTGGTCAACATGTTATCTACAAAATAAATTTTGTTGTGATATCTCTTGTCTTTCTTGGTGTTGCAATTTGGGTGGCCAGCAGTGTACTTACATTGTGAGTAATGTTTGTTGTCGAATTTCATTTATAAATAATTATTACCCAATTAATTATATATAAAAATGTAATCATAGCCTTTAGTTGAAACTAGTGCATGTAAAATCAAACGTGGCCAAATGTCTTCAACGTCGTGGCTCAGAGGGCCTAATCACTGAACCCCGACGGCTCCCATGTTTTTCGTACTGTGACTAATAAATTATGTTCATCGTGAAATACAACCACACGTTCAATCATCTGAATGTATAATTATAAAAATGCACATTAGGGATAATTTTTTTAACCATGATCAAGTCTCTCTCCAGGTTCCCCTTCAATTTATAAATATTTAAGGCACTTTTGTAACAAATTGTGATGATTTTCCTATGTTATGTAATTGTTGCTTCAATAACAGTGTTTTTTACTCCTTTAAAATGGTTCTTAACCGCATAAAATTTCCCAAAAATGGTCGATGACACAGCTGTCAATTTGGAGTAAAAGTCCAAGTTATACAGAAAACCCAACAAATTCATAGAGTGAACTTCTATTCAGACTAGTGAATGAGAAAGGAGAAAACGCCAAGAAGCCAGCGCTGGAAGGAGACAAAGTACATGTTTCTAAGTACAGACGAGGGATTTGTGTGAAATACAAAAAGCTTCTCAGCATTCCGAAAGCAGCTAAGACAAGATGGGACAGATAACAGCGAGCGTGAATGAAAGCATTTCCTTATGCATATGGAGCCTTTCCATAACTTACACAATACATTGGTGTAACATGTGTTCGTAACAAATGGCTGAATGTATTCGCAGCTGTATCGTTCACATTGGAATTTTACTTTGTTCAAATTGATAAATTACGGTGCAATATTTATATGAATATGAATTGCTTTGAACACTATATTAGGAATATGAACAAGACCACTAAACATTTATGAATTAGGTATATAGTTGAATCTTCTTTGTACTGGAGCAACACAAGAGGGTTTTGGTGACGATGCGAGGTCAATCCCGAAGGGAAAGATCCGATGATAGCATTTCGTAATTTAACCCAGGATCAGATGGTGAGGTCAACACCCTACTCTCCACGCCGCTCCAACGCGAGGATATTTGAGGTAGCGACAAATATACGAATTACAAATAAATTAAACTTATCGGTCTTAGTACACTGATACAAAAATGTGACTTATAGAAAGGGACAAAGTTAGCAGTTATTGAACATACTTGTTTTTGAAGTTCTGAAAATTCTCATGGACAATTAAAATGTATTCGTTTTTTAAAGTTTCAAACCAACAAGTTGACACGATATATATTCTTTTACTTAAACCAATTTCAAACTGTTTTCTGTTATGATTACAGAACTAGAAGAAACATCCAGAAAATAAACATAGCGTCGTGTAGACAAAGGATGTCAGCACTTGACATGACCTTCGGACAGAGTGCACAAGGAGGGGTTCGCAATTGTCTAAATTCTACGGTACTAGGCGAGCTTTGGGCCAGTATAACTTTGGATTCCGTGGAGACTGCTTAAGTGGTGTCTTTCGAAAGCTATCCAACTTGGCTATAATAACAGGCCTTAAACCAATAAAGTTTATCCTCCAATATTAATATCAAACTGCACTTTGATCGTTCAAATTGTAAATTAATTTGTTCAATATTCACAAACAATCGTTCAAACTTCCTATGTCTGTTACATTCATTCCATAATCCAACATCAAGCCTGAGTATTCACGTCAAAACTATCGTCATGACATACGGTAGCCGGTAGGTTCACGTTTGACGTGAATACTCAAGCCTGATTATTCACGTCAGAACTTTGTGTCCTCGATATCAGTTATCAATTTTTGGTGAAGTTTCACTGTCTTTTCACGATGGACACTACATTGGGGAGTGGTAGAAATTATGAACACGGCACTTTAAAACAAGTCAGATGGCTCTCGCAACGATCGGCACACATTTCGATGGACAGCTGGATTTCCAATGTAAGGCTAATAATTTCCAATAGCATTCCAAAGCCCTGTGGTATCATACGCTACTTCCACTACTCTCATGGCTGCTTCACTTTTCGTTACTACCACTAAGCTTTCATTTCTCTCTGAGCTTCACTCACTCGGCAGCTAAAGGCAACACAGGACAGTCAAACGTTTGTAATCATGCATTGCACAATCAAACATCAGTGATCTTATTCAGCTCCCACAGTCTTTCACACAATTGGCAATCAGTCAACTAATGACAACATCTATCGAATTCAGTGTCTGCTGAATTCTAGAGAACTTGGTGAAATCATCTACCACTACAAAAATTAACTTTCAATATAATAGTACATATAGTAGTGCGAGGAATTTCAACCATGAAGCAAACTACCGGAGAAGAAGAAATACTGATGTTTAAGAACTAATTTGATTTATCGCCGTTTCGACGATGTTTGGCATCATGTAAACGACATGCTGAAATTGCATTCGAGTAACAAGAGCCATAACTTCCGATTATCTAAGAAAGGAAATACCTGAACACCAAGCGTCCTCTGTATTTAACATTACAGAAAATTCAGGTTAGATCATTGCCTTTCAATGGATACCAAGCCATTGAGATATACCAGGCAATGAGCGCGCAGACAAGCTAGCTAGAAATGGTTGTCTTCTACCCCGCAGTCCAGCCCTCTCTCTTATCTCCGTGCTTGCAGATTGGTAGAACGAAAGATAAATAAGTCCGTCTTCTGCGACCATCAAAAGCTTAAGGCCACGGACAAAACATGGAGCAAGCTTTTATCTGACCCTGTTCCACCTAATATGCCACGACATATTGCTACGGCAAATTTTCGAATTTTAACTGGACATGACTTTTTAAGACGACACTTACACCGCGTATTGGTGTGCATGCTTCTCCTGACTGACCTTTTGTTCGACAGGGAGCTTTATGGATTTTAGTCATATTTTATCTTGCACTTTTTATCTGATGATCACATCTTGGTTGACGACCCTTTTAGCCGGGCCAATTTGTACTGGGCTGCCCGTAGGAAAGTATGGTCCCTGGACTTTTCCTGATGTAGGAGAAAACATCACCGAAAATCGGTAATAGAATGTCTCAGAATCTGCAGTGCCTAGCGCCACCTGGGTTGTCTACAATGTAACTTCCGAATGTCACAATCGAAGTGAAAAGTCATTTCGCAATAGGATGAAAAGGGTTCATAAGGTTCTTAGAAAGTACGAAAGCTGGACGCCTGGGAAAGTATCGTGGAGACTTGGACTTGATTGCGAACTGATGTATTCCAGTAAATATTTCATTTCGATGCGATTTTGTTAAAAAAAATTTTCGTCCCATCACTGAATAAAACGTGCCTTTATTATTCCTCTGGATTTCTTCGATAACTAAAGAACCACTCCACCAACCACGACAGCAACAGAAGCACTGCAAAGAAAAGGAACAGTGTTTTACAAGACAAATAACTGTATATTCGGTCTCAAAAATTTACTACAAATGCGTTTTCACTGCCAGTATCGCCCCGCTGCAGTGAAAAGCAAAAGCACTTGGGAAGAAAATCACAAGAATTTGAAGATTACTGTACATGTTTTTTCACTGCCAGTATAGATTCACTGCAGTGAAAAGCAATTATATCCTTTTCATGACAAAACTGCACATACACATTTTAAAAACTAAAAATGCAATCACTTTCTAAGGGGGCTCAAATTTATACAAATAACGTAATAAGTATAACTATACCGATTCGGGTGTAGTTAAATACTTATTATCTTCATCTTTTAATATTCTGTGGCACCAGTATGACTTCTGAGATCATGTGGAAGGTTTATTATGTAAAATATGTATAACGACTCCAGCATGAAAGTGCTTGGTTATTTTACACCAAAGAAATAATACCCTTGCTTATTTTCAACTCTATTGAAAGTACTTTAAGTTTTCGAGTTTCACAATTTAAGATCGAGTCTAGGTTTTGAAGTTTTTAAGACGATTAATTCACCACCAATGTTCAAGGGCAGTGTCAAGTTTGTCCTCCTGAGATTTTCTTTAGGTCAAAGGTTTTCAAAGTGCTAATTGGGACTGGCTCCAAATGGCTATCACACACACACACACACAGAGGACTCAATTCTTTCTTATAGCTCTGATCCAAGAGATGATATTAGATATTTCAAGATTCAAGAAGTTCGAGATGCTGTTCTAATCAAGAATGAATCATATTTTTTTATATTGATATGCTTTTCAAAACGTTGTGTAGCTGTATCAAGCTAATGTGAGCTGAGATCTGTCAATGTAAGCAGGAGAATGGCTGAGGCACTAGTTCTAAAAAATTAAAGGGGAATTGGGAAGCTGGCAAATGGATTATACATTCCGATATCAGAAAAATAAATATCAGAAAAAAATAATAATTATCATTCTATGAATATGAAACTGTTTTTCTGAGGTTTTTGTACTTCCGAAAGCAGTAGACCTCGATTTCTTTAGGTACTTAGTTTTACCCAATTTATCAGAAACAGAAAAACTGAATTTTTGAATTACAATAATTGAAGTGAATTGTTGACAGTTGAATTATAGTGACAATAATTGAAAGATAATGAGTATTAGTTTATATCACAAAACAGTTTTTTGAAAATTCCCTATATTCGTATTTAATCAAAAAGTGGAAATTCAAAACATTATGCGAAGTATTCTCATGTAATCCGTTCGTAATACTCACTAATTTATTCTAAATTATTCACTAAAATGCGATGTTTATTTGTAAAATTGCTTAATTCTTACATAATAAAAATAGACCATATCCAATAGTGCGACAACATTCACAAAGCGATTCACCATAATCAAGCAATATCTAAAGTGCTATTACTTTTATTTAGTTGTCATAATGTTGAAGGTCTATATACACTGCTTGGCTATCGAAACATGCAACACATTAAGGACATCACACACACACACACAATATATACCATAATTATTTTCAAATAACATACAGCTCAGTTGGACTTGCAGAACGCAAATAAATTAATATTGTGTAACTAGCACGGGAGGCAATAATTGCTGAAACACGTCTCGGCATTGAAAGAATTGGGTCTTGAAAGCTTGTTTGGGGCATATCAATCCATGCTGCTTCCACGTGTTACCAAAGTTCATCTGGCATAGCCGCGGATGGTCTGTGGTGTGCTAATTGTTGGGTGATCATTGACCAGACGTGTATTGAACACTTCTAGCCAATGATCACCCAACAATTAGCACACCACAGACCATCCATGGCTACTCCAGATTAACTTTAGGCAACAGATCTAGTGAACGTGCGGGCCATAGAAGAAGTGAAACCTGATGGACATTGAAGTTTTGTTGTACGTTGCATGTCACGTGTGTTCAAGCATTGTTCAATTAAAAATTTGCCGTAGGTTAGCCCTGAAGACAAGGAAGGATAACAGCTTCAAAACTTCGGAGATGTAGTGGTGGAAGCTGAGTGTACAGGCAATGCGTACTAGACGGGTGCAGTAGAAGAATTCAATGCTTCCCCAACCACGACGCCAGGCAACGGACTGGTATGGCAAGCCTAATCCAAGAGTCATGCAGTCTGTCGTCATGGTAACGTACGATTCGGATGTGACCATCGTGGTGTTGTAGACCGAAAAGGGATTCGTCTGAAAAGACGATGTTATGCCATTCGTTTGTCCATGTGCAGCGTTCTACGTATCATTACAGAGGCTTGTGGCGCTTAGTCAGAGGTAGTCATGGCAATGTACACCATGAAAACCTTTCCTGCTGCTGCATACGACGTCGAAGTGAACGTGCTGATACATGTTCCTGTGCAATATGCCGTAATTCTTGAGCTAAGGTTCTTGTTGAAACGATCCGAAATATCCATGTGCACAAGATGTCTATCCTCTCGTTCGGTGGTGTGACGAGGCTGCTGCAATTGTTCACCTTGGGCACTTCGTCCCTCCTGTCCCACCGATTTCATATTCGCATCTTGATTTCGTCCAAAACGAACACCAATTTCTCGGAAGGGCAATCCGCAGTCTCGATAAGCCACAATTTATCCTCTGTTAAACTCAGAAACGCGCTCGAATGACTACCTTATTTTTCGACAAGGCATAATTAGGCTTCCTATACACAGGAACAGCGAGAAAACAATAATTATAACTGGCTCTGTTCCCTTTTTGAAATTACTTACAAGGGGGCACTACTATAGTACACATGATTTGCACATACGCTGCTATGGAGCTGCATAATATTGCTAAAACTACACGGAAGGATTCACCACTCTAATGAAATTCTTTAACAGTATGATTATTGAGAGCCCTGAGAAATATGGAAGATAGATATCAGCGTTGAAAAGAAAGTATGATCAGAAATAAGTTTATCGTCAAAAAGTGCCGAATTTTTCTAGTGCACCTTTCAACAAGGGAATGGCATGAAATTAAAGTAGATGTTCAGAATCTAATTTTGGTTACATGACTGAGGTGTGTTTTTATATATAGTCATGCATTTTATTGGGAATAAGAATTAACACCAGTAAAAGTAAACGAAATGCTGGATAATGTTATATTTTTGGATAATTTTATTTCATTTATAGGTATAAAATCTATTTATGTGAATATGGATGCTATATTCAGCATAAATTAGTTAATGTGTGTGTACACACTAGAAATAATGAAAATCAACCAGAATTTTTATTTTTTTATTGCTTCAAAATATTTTCCAACTCCTTAGCTTTCGAACGATACCAAGATCTTGTAAGTATTCGGAATACTTTTCTAGTTACAAGGGTTTTTGTTAGGTACTGTCAACATGTACAAACATGTTTCAAAAACTTTAAACTCAATTTCTGAATAACTGTTTTTTCAATTTTCAACTTTTTGTTCAAACTGTGATAACTCAACAATGAACTGATCTATTGTAATTACTTTGATGTATTGTAATCACTTACTCATTATAATCTATGATACAGTGGATGTTTTGACCCTCAATCAGAGTTATTAGTTAAGAAATGAATTTTTAGTTGATTTTTAAATGTTAAAATTGAAAAAATCTTTATTTTTTATGCTTCCTTGATGAAAATATTGTAAAAAACCTATACCCTCCAGCAACTCAATTGAGGGTCAAAACATAAAGAATAATGTTTGGACTAATTGCCAACAGGAATTGTTTCTGAGATATTATAATATCAGATATCACTGTTAAGAAACAAGTTAATTTGCTAATTAAATATAAATTAAAAAATTAATGATTAACTTAAGATTTTTTCACACTAAAATGATTTTAAGCATAAACCAATGGCCTATTGTAAGAAACTGGATTTTAAAGTTAAAATTTAAACAATCTTCTAGAGTTTACAATACACCTTATACACCTTACAATAAGATGTGAAGTATGAGTAACGACACTGAGATCAATAGATATAAGCAATATTTAAAAAAGTTTAACCCACACGCTGTGCGCTGGTCTGCTAGTAGATAAGATGTGAAGTATGAGTAAAGACACTGACATCAATAAATAACAATATGAAAAAAAGTTTAACTCAGATGCTATTCGCTAGTCTTCTAGTTAAAAATGTATGAAAAAATAATTTTCATTTATTTGTTCACCCAAGTACTCTGTGACCTTTTGTTCTCAAGATTTCCTTTTATCCACAACAAAACAAATTGTTTGAAAGCATGCATTGTACATGCGCTCGTTTGTCCTTCACAAAAAACTTTCTAGTACTGTTTCAGCGGAAACAATAGTATTACACAATACAAAAATTACATAATGCATATTTGAAAAACCTAAAATTTACTGTACATGTGTTTTTACCGCTAGTATCGAAACTCTGCGGTGAAAAAAAGAGCATTTCACAAAATGTTCAACTACTGGACAGAAACGAACCGGCCCTCTGATTCGCGGATGGTTGACAACAGAAGAAACTCAAAGGTATCATTTGCAAGATCATTTGCATACTCTATAATTCATTTGTATAAAATTACACAAAGAAGCGTCTTTACATCAAATTGCACACATACTTCTATGGCAACACCCAATTTTGCAGTTAAATTCCAAATCTACATCAAAAGTTAATCTTGGATACCAAGTTTCAAGGGTCTAGCCATTTTCGATTAATAAAGAAAATTTGGAGTCCGTAGCATTTCGTTTTTAAGCTAATTTGTAGTGACCAATTAAATATGAAATTAGTAACTTAAATTTATGTTGAAACCTTTTCAATTGATACAAATAAGATTCCAAATTATATGCTTAGGTAATAAAGATATTTCATTATCACTATATTAACAAAATAGAAATTCGTAAGAATCTGTTATAAGAAACGAACACCGCCGGTGATTGCTAGTCTTTTATAAAAGTACAATGGTACGATAAAATATATGTTATTGAATGTATATGACAAAGAGTTATTGTAGTTAATTAAAATATGAATGAACTTTTTTCATGGCTCAAGTGGGTCTTAAGAATTTATGAATAACTTGAATTCTATTAAAATGTTTTATTATTTCAATTCAGAAACAGCCGTCTTTTATTTTAAGAAATTGATTCCTATAGAAATAAATATATACGCTATGGAAATCCATTAGTCACCTTTAGGTCACAATTTCAAGTTCAAAAATTATTTTCACTTGAAAGTTTGAAAAAGATTTGACACGTAGAATTGAATGTGAAATGTTTAAATCATGTTAGTAAAGCTCTTTGACTTTAATCCTAAAAATTATTTCAACGTGATATCGAGTACATCAAGATCTGACCAATTTTGCTAATGATGAGATATCTCGTCATCAAGATATTGACGATTTTTTTTGCGATGATGAGATCAAATTCTAGTCAGCTTTTTTCTAATGACGAGATATCTCGTTCATCAAGATCTGGTCAGTTTTTCTAATGACGAGATATCTCGTCCATCAAGATCTGGTCAGTTTTTCTAATGACGAGATATCTCGTTCATCAAGATCTGATCAGTTTTTCTAATGACGAGATATCTCGTCCATCAAGATCTGGTCAGTTTTTCTAATGTCGAGATATCTCGTCCATCAAGATCTGATCAGTTTTTCTAATGACGAGATATCTCGTCCATCAAGATCTGGTCAGTTTTTCTAATGACGAGATACATCGTCGAAACAACCACCAGGAGGATATCTCGTCATCAAGGTATTGCCGATTATTTATGACGACGAGATCAAGATCTGGTCATCTGGTCAAGATCTGATCGAGATCAAGATCTGGTCATATTTTAAATATACCTATTTAAAATATTGATAAAAAAAGACCAAAAAGATTTGAAACAATTGTAACACCAATGCATTTTGTGTATTACGCAATTTGCTTTTTTTTTACCTAAATTGTATGTGCGCAATTATACAGTGAGTCAAAGGAAAAACCCGACCTTGAGAGAAAGCGTTTTTGCTTGAAATCCAAAGTTTGTGTGTAGTAAACAATTTTTAAATACATGTTAGAAGAAAAACATTTGTCAAAGAAAATTACTAAATGAGATCGTTTTTTATTTTAAATTTTTAAATCCTATCTTTTCAACAGTCTCAAAATAAAAACTGGACCTACCTTTATTATAATTTGACAGGTTTCCAGATTTTTAGGTTGGTTGGGGTTGTGAGATTTATAGCATAGCAAAGGAAGCTCATTAGATTATTTATTAGATTTTATTATATTATTATATGTTTTCAGTAATGTTTCCTACAACGGAAATGTTAATCTTTTTTCAGTAAAAATCTAACATTTTAATCAAGGTATAAGTTATAGAAAATATGTAAGCAATACACATAATTATTGTTTTAATTTTGCTACCTTGGCTGCATTAATTCTGTGGTGTGCTTTGGAGTTCATGCGCATTCAATAACACAATTCAACATTTATCTAATGAAATTTCGTTACTCTTCCACCACTAGGCTTTTATATTTCAAAGGAGATTTTTCTGGCACAGGGCCTTAACAGACGTATCAGAAAAACCTCAATATAATTTCCATTGAAATACAATTTTAATGAGAAACATATTTTCAGTGTAGAATCAGTAAAAAGACTACATCCTCTTTAGATTCTATTCTGGATACAAATATTTTTAATGATATAGAAGCAGTGAAAAATTGTCTAGACTGTCTGCTTTGAGTACCAAAAGGAAATCATCGAAAATAATAGGAGTTAAAAAGTTATATAACTTTAAAATTCAGAAGAAATGAAAAAAGAGAAATTTTCGGTTTATGGTACATTAACTTTTGTAAGGGATTACAGTAATTGGAAAAATACTCATTTGGCACAAAGATTGCGAATGAAAATTTTTCATATTATAATTGTATAAGTTTTGCATAGTCTTCATCTAAACTCTGAAGTCAGTTCTATCCATCGGTTCTCTTAAGCACTGTTTTTGTTCTACTCAATCCTCGCTTGAAGTTTTTTTTATCCAAGCTTGAATTTTTGTAAAATTCTAATTAACGTTACGAAGTTGGGCTCGATTAAATATTGATCGCCACTACTGAATGATAAATATGGGCCGAGAACATTTATAGCATTGAATATAAATTATGAATTAGAATTTTCGGATTGCTAATTTGACGCCAACTTGGCGTTTTTAAAGAGCAGTAAGCTGCCAACTTGACTTTTGACGACCGCAATATTTACCTTGAAGTAAGATTTCCGCAATAAATTCACTATTCAACGCGTAATGCCGTAATAAAATGTGAAAGTTCGTATTAATTACTTCGCCAATAGCCCGTTGTGTTGCTCCAGTGAAACGTTAATTAAAATACCTATCTACCTATAGTAATAATTACAAAAATACTGCAATGGTTGTTACCTCTGCTATTAAGAGTATAATGAAGGAAAGCAATGGGTATTTTTCAATAATGTTGGACCATAAAATCAGGAAACTCAGCTTTTCTAAAAAAGGTTAGCGCAGAAAAGTCAAAACTATCGTCAGAAAACACCGCTTAAATGATGTACTAGGCGTGGACAACCAATAATATGCGGAAGTATGGATTATTAAGTGTATATTAACAACTGAAAAGAAATCTTAAAAGAAGTACAACCCAAATCGGGTATGAAAGTGTCATTTTTACTATCGAGGAAACGATCACAACCATAGGCTTGGGATAATGAAGTATTTGTTGCTTATGAAAGGGCTTTTCAGTATCAAACAAACCAATCTGAAAGGGAAGATTTTACTTCCCTACACCCAAATACTCTCTCGTGATATATATCGGGGTAACCTTCAAATGTAGTTTTATCGCCGTTTTGGCAATGTTTGGCGTTTAAACTAACAAGCGTTGACCAATCAACTATCATGTATCAATCGTATTAAAAAAATGCCAAGTGACGTCATGTTCGAATATGTACAGGAAACACTTTCCGCCGCAGAAACGATAACCTAAAATAAAAAGCCTCTCACAAGTGCTTGTATTACTGCCACAACCAAAAACGCTTATGAAACGGTAGCATTAGTAGCATAAATTCTAAAAAATAACAAAAATAGTCTCTTGTTAAATCTTATTTTAGAAACAGTTTTAGTTGCCCCGACTAAAATGAATGGGCTAAAACATAAAATATACTTATTAAATATGAAACTAACGGTGAGAACTCAATAAGAAATCTAAATTTTGATTTAAAAACTAAATATATTCTTAATATGAAATTTGAATTTCCAACACTGTCGGAATTAGCATAACCATTTCTAGCAATCGCATATACCATTATTGGCAAACAGTAGTGTTCATATTGAAATAGATTTTTAATATAGCAAAATACAAAAGAAAGCCAAAATAAACATTTCTTTGAAGAATCGTTTGCATTTTTAATTTTAATTACAATTTTTATTTTGACTACATTTTAAGGGATATTTTTGTTATAGATTAGTATTACTACAGTACATACATGCGCTAACTTTGCGACCTTTTGTAAAAAAGGATGGTATGTTTTCAATTTGGTGAAGTTTTGCAACCGCAGTATCAAGTGGGATTCAGAAACAAGGATTCATACTATTAATTAAAAGAAATAAGGACTTTCTTTTCGTTGACCTATGGTGAATAATAGAAAAAATTAACCAAAATTTTGAAATTAGGAGTTTTAGTGATGATTTTGTCTAAAAACATACCACTAGTCGCCAAGGTTAACAAATTGTAGCAAAAAGTCGTCTTTTAGTCGCCTGTGGACACCCTGTAGCTTCTATGCCATAGAAACACGTCTTGAGTTCCCAGACTTTAATGCTATTGTCATCTTATGGAACTATTTAAAAAAAATCTGAGAACATCACATTTCCAGTAAAACTCATTTACAAATAATTAATGGAAGTGTGGACCGAAATCATATCACAGTATAGTAAGAAATTATTTGACTCAATGCCTTAGACATTAAGGTGTTAAAATATATGGGAATGCACATTGAGTACTAAAATTGAAATTTGTTTACCTTTTCGGAATTGAAAATGCCTTGAAGTTCAATTTTCATTTTGAGATAATACATAATTTTTCATTTATTTTTTTAAGTCGTATAAAATTGGAAAGGATGCCATTAAAAGTGTAACAAATAACCTTTAATTAAGTGTACACATTTTTTCAATCTATCAGCTTGTTCAAGTTTGCAAACTGAATTAAACAATTTTACTCTGATGTCGGTACTCATTCTACTTACTTAAAACCAACGCAATTTTTTCGAATCGCTTAGTTTTTAAAATCTGTAATTTTATTACCATAACCAATCACTAAAAATTTAGAATGTCTTTTGTAAAACATTGTTCAAATGTCGAATGAATCTTCGAGCCGAATATTTTCAACAAAGAATTGCAAAAATTCTAAAAATCGACAGAAAAACTCCAAAGCGTAATTGAATTTCTTTTACTGAGACAAACTTCATCCAAACCGATAAATCTTAATCTCCAACAGTTTCCGATCTTCTGACAGCTAGTCATGATCGAACTATGTCATCCCGATAGCGCAATCTTACTTCGAAAGTATTTCTTAATAGAATGATCGCCAAGCGTTGATTTTTACAAGGCAATCAAAAAAGCAAACGAATACATTAGCTGTAAAAGCGGCTAATAAAAATCTCGTATTACGTACGAACAAGGACAGAAAGCGAACTTCGGCAGAAAATGTCAAACGATCGAGTTAGTTTCGAGACCTTGCGAATCGTCTGCTTCGCTTGGGTGAGTTGAGTAGATAAAATGCTACCCTTTTGAGAGCAAAAACGAAAGTTCTGTTTCAACTCGAATTACGTCGCTCTAGGTCGCTGGAACTGTTGACTTTTTTTTTCATATTCTCCTTACGTCGTAAAGTGAGTCATTTTGTCTTCGAATGTATTACTCTATTATTCTAGTAAAGAGCAAGTACTCTCTTTCCGCTTAAAATTGTTTGCCCAATACTCTCAAAACTCGAGCGATCAGCTGTTACGCGTTGATTCGAAGATAACAAGGAGGTTTAAGAAAGTGAAGTCGCTCGATGGCGAGTTTGAATGTGTTTCGGATGTATTTGTTTATCCAAATCATAGAACTTCGCTTCTGCGTAATGCATGTTTCATTATAAGATTGCTTTATAGTTTATATTTATTATTCGCAGCTGGCAACGAATAAATAAATTTTTATTGATATTTTTAAATATTAGGTTAATTTCTTCAGTTTCTTCCTTCCTCAGACTCAAAACAAAAACTCTCTAAAATTATTTTATGGCTTTTTAATGTATTTGGAGATTCAGAAATGATTTTTTAGTATAATATTTTCTAAACAATGGGCTCGCATCCGGATAATCCCCCTTGGGGTTATTTTGGGGTATTTTTAACCTCTTCAATATCGAGAAAAACCCAAACTTAAAAAGAATTTTACCGGCTGTTTAAGTACATGAGTATCAGAAACGATAAAAAAAATTTTCATTGTTAAAAACGATGTACCCAAATGGGTTAAGGTACACCGAGTCAGAACATTAGGGTGTAGCTAAATGAGATCATCAACAATTAATGAATAATACTTGAATGGTTTGAAGGTTATGATTTTAAGGTACCCAAATAGGTATTCCAGATGCGAAGAGGTAATACGGAATAGAAAGGTTTATTAAGACATGGTAAATTACGTAATTTCTGCGCACTGGTTCTCTCAAAACATACCGGAGACGTACCTATTCGAAAATTTTTGCACATAAACAAAAATTTTGTTTATTTAATGTTATGTTATGTAATTATAAACATTTACTACCACATTACATAAAACTTTAAAAAAATATTTGTATAAAATTAACTAGAAAAATCACAAAATAACTTGTTATTTTTCTTAAAAATTTGTGAAAAACGATTACCCCACATTATTAGTTAATTACACTCCATATTTTGTTTTCAAGTTTCATTTGTATTTTTAAACTTTTAGCAGGTGAAACAAAAATGAAGTATCATTTAAGAGCAGAAAATAGGCAATCTCAATCTCTAAAATGTGTTTGGAAAATTCTAGGTTCTAAAATTAACCAAAATTTAGGTTAAGTCCGAGATTGTCATTCGGAGTTACATTAACTTTGATCTTTTATCCTAGGAATTGAATCAATGACATCAGCGGATTGCTCTAGAGGTCAGGAAGAATGTTGAAATCGAGTGAATTGAAAAGCTTCTCAACAAATCTGAGAAGTTATGTTCAAAGAAGCGTAAACTTCCATTCATGTTAAAAGTTTGAAACAGAGCGACTCATGCTATTCTATGAAGATTTCGGAAATCAAGAAGCTCTTGACTGTGTAGACGTCATTTGGAATTCGGCTTACGATTAATGAAACTAGTTTTATGACAAACGTGTTATGAAATTGTCCTTTAGCACTGAAATTTGATTAAACAACCCCCCCCCCCCCCCCAGTGAAATTCGCGATTCCAATTTCCACTTTAGTATGTTTCGAGTAAATTGAAAGTGAACTAGAATTTGTAATAGTTGCTCAAAAGATTTCAATATACATAATTTACATTTAATTTAATTCAGTATACATTTAATTCTAATAATGCAAAGCGTAGATATTCCATAAAAATATTTTGATTTTTTTTAAAGTTCATAGTCTAAATATTTTACTACCAGACAGTAAAGGTGTGGTAATGGTAATTAATTAACGTAACACTGGAGGAACACAATGGGCTACAGTCTGGGATCAATAATCCCCAAAGACAACACCACGTAATTTTGAACCACTATCAGGTGACGAGGTTAACACCTGAACTGGCACCCCACTCTCCAAACTCCCACAGCACGCCAACGAGAGGACATTTGAGGCTACGACAGATTTAACATGCACGTGTACACGAAGGTCTTGGGCTGTACCGCCAGACTGTAAAGGATTGACTCAGCGGTATCCTAGATGTTTACCGTGGTTAAGACGGGGGAACACACAATCTTACGATAAAATTATTTATTATATACTACTTGCAGACACTCGATATTGAGTCATCCATTTCTCTCAGCGCGAAAGTGATCTGGAAAAGTCATCTTAACGACGCACCGTCTGCTAAGTCAAACACTGACGCCAAGCCGTTTCCGATATACTACTACTTAAATCTCAAGAGCTATTATAAACAAAAGAACTAGGTTCCAATGGAATTGGGCAGGATTTTGTAATACTCCGGAAGTGATAAGGTAAAATATATGTAAACATATAATAAGCATATCTTCGTAAAAATATCTTACAGACAATGACTGAACAGCAATTTTGATATTCCCAATAGGGTCATTCCACGCAAAATGAGCAAATCGGCTGTGGCTGACGTATCACCGATTTTAATGAAAATCAGTTTTTAAATAGGTCACATGTAGTAGTGACCAACTGCAAAATATTAGGTTTCAGATATCTATATTTTGTTAATTATTGACATTTAAAGTTCAAGGTCACACAAATTTAGATTTTCTGGCACTAACAGTGACCTGTTTGCGATCCTATATTTCAATAAGTTATTGACACAAATTTAGAATTTTTATATCGTTGCATTCTTCAGGAAAGGCTCTCTTAGGAAACGTCAGAATATAATATAATGGCCGTCATTGCTGAATCTGAGGGGTCGACGAAAATAGAAATTTTGCCAATTTGCTACAAATTTCAAATTGCTCTGGTATTCCTATGAATGGAAAGACAATATCAAAAATTATTCTTAATGAAGAGCCTTTCCTAACAAATAGCGTGGCGTAATTTGGTGATTGTATTTCTACTCCTTTATAAAGAAAAAAACATTTAAAAGTAAAAATTATGGAAAAACACGATTTTTCAATTTTTTAAAAGGCATATTTCACTGTGAGGGAAAGCTCCATCAAAACTTTTCAACATAAAAGAGCAATATGTCTATTATATGTCCTGAAAGTTTCATAATTGTATAATTTGTTTATTCGCATCAGGAACATTTTTAATTAGATTTAAATTTTACTTCTTTATCGCAGCGTTATAACCTTCGATAATATAAAAAAATGCGATATAAGAATGAAATAACTATTGTTATGGTGCACGTTCAAAATTTCACGTGCAATTTCTTTTTAGTCTTACTTAATCTAAGGAGTGTTTCCATCAGTGAAATAATTTTTCGATTTGCTTTTTCCTTTGGAAATGTAAGTATTAAATACTACTTGTGAGTATTAAATGCGTTTTGTAAATATTAAGCATTATATTAGTCAGGCAAACACTAATTTTGAGAGTAAAAAAAATTCAAACATCGTTGTTAAACTCGATTCTCCCAAATGTACATAACTCATGAATCCTCTTTCCATATTTATTACAATCACTAGTGAAATAAGTAAAGATTTCAAGAATTCGGCAGCACTAGGAAAATTTCAATTTAAGCAACTACGAAATTGAACAAGAGAGACCTTTATCAGATTGAAAGTGAATTTGAAGACAATCAAGTAAAAGTTTTAGATGTCTCAGCTTTTTCAATTGTGATTTGATGTCCTGCTTTTATAATTTCCTACAAAAAATAATTTGGTATTTCATTGTTGATTTGGGGTTTCATTGTTATCATTTGGAAGGAGTAATATGCATAGAATGGGAAGGAAATGCTATGATTGGCGATAATAAACAATGCCAGTTAGGGCGATACTGAGGGAATATGGTAACCCGTCGTAGACCTATCCAAATAGTCGTTTGGCGACGAAACTTTCCGTCGCCAATTGATTGGAAGGGCAAGATCGTGTTTTTGCGTTTTACTAATTTTGTTATTGTTGCTTTGGGATTCAAAATACAATCCTGATTTTTTTTACAAGTAATAGACATATTAAACTATATATTTCCAAAATATAGTTTTCGTCAGAGCTGTCCTTCATTTCATTTTGTGCGCCTATTTTAAGTGGAAAATCGTCATTTTATAATTTTCCTTTGCTGTTTTGAAGATGAAGGAAATAAAAGCCGACTTCCAAACTTCAGCAGTAGTTTTATCATACCTAGCGCTGTATATGGTATGAATTTCAACAATGCATTTGATTTCCTTTAGCCCATAGAAACCTTTTTAATTCTATCAAAATCGACTATTTTCCATTTTTCGCTATTATTTTTTTGGCTTAAATATATTTAAAATTAATTATTGTTTCCAAATAGATAAAAGAGAATTCTTCATAGATTACAAAAATATGAAACATTGTTGCTTGCGTTAAGTAGTTTTTGAGAAAGAGATCTTCAAACATGCAACATCAAGCGATTTGACAACTGCTCTTCAAAGTTGCAAATCCTTAAAATGCCTTAAACTTCCAAAATATTTCATTTTGAGCCAAAATATTTTGGATATCGTTATTTATGCATAAACTTAACCCCTGTAGCAAATTTCATGAAAATCCGTCACCCTACGGCCACAGGTTTTTCCGATTTTTGCTCATTTCACATTGAATAACCCAACAGTGAAAAATCCTAGTCTTTTAATTCTTTCGGGGATTTTTCCTCTTTTAAATACGGGCGCTGTTTCATGCTTAAATTTCTGAAAAATTTTGTATGAGAAGGATTTTCAGTGTATAACCAAACCATCAAAAGGAATTTTTACTTCTGGTCATCCAATATGGAAGACGTACAGGAAACACGTTCCGCCGCAGAAATATTATCTCCGTTTATATTTAGATCAGTGTTTTTTAACCTGGGGTGTGTGCATCCCTGGGGGTGCAAGAAAGCATTTCCAGGAGTGCGAGGGAAGTTTCTAAATTTTCGATGCAAACTACCGCCTGTGAGAAACTAGCGAACGCTACGTCGACTTTTGGAACCCTCAAAAGACAGAAATACCGCAAGTTACAATAACGCACCGTCATGTACTTGCATCGAAAGCTTTGCCAGAGAATTTAAAGCAACATTTAACTAACCGCAGTAAATGTAGTTAAGTATATCCGGAGACCAGCGCTTAAACATCGCATCTCTCGTGCTTTATGCGAAGAAATCGGTGCTGTTCATACTGTACTTCTTTATCACACTGAAGTACAGTGGCTCTCCGACGGCCGCATGCTAAGCAGGGTTTTTGAATTGCGCGAAGAAATCAGTTTCCTACTAACCAAAACTGCGATTTAGTTAAAGCTTTTGAAAAAAGAGGGCAATACTTCGATCAGCCTACTTAGCATATATTTATCCACCTGAATGAATTAAATACATCAAGGCAAGGATTTAGTAAGAACATAATAACAGCTATTGAAAAATCATCTTCATTTATTAAAAAACTAAACATTTTGAAACGTCGAGTTGAAAATGGGAATTTTGCAAACTTTCCTTCGCTTGATTCAATCGTTCTAGAAAATGAGAAAATACTAATTATACCTGAAATTGCAATGCACCTTCAACAATTGAGTGAATCATATCATGGATACTTTACCACGGGAATTATTAGCAAAGTTCAGACATGGATAGTGCATCCATTTCTATTTGACCCAGATTTGATGGACGACAGCTATTTAATAAAAGACGATCTTATTGAAATACGAGCCAATGCACGTATTCAAATGGAATTTGAAAAACTGAACTTAGAACAATTCTGGTGAAGACAGTTAGAACCTTATCCACAGCTGGCAAAAGCAGCATTGCAGACGCTTTTACCATTTGCCACCACCTACTTGTGTGGAATGAGATTTTTATCACTTTCGCACATAAAAACAAAAGCCAGAGATCGCTTAAATGCAAGTCATGACATACGCGTGGCTTTCAAAAACAGAAGCCTCGCTTCAAAAGTATTATTATGAATAAACAAGGTAGCCATTAAAAATTCAGATATTGTTTTGTATGTATATGTAAATGTGTGTTTATTTTTCAATAAATAAATTATCTTGCAATAGATTTAATTTCCTAAATAAGGAAATAGAAACACATTTTTCAAGTGGGTGCGCGAGAACCTATTTTTAGATTCAAGGGGGTGCCGATCACTAAAAAGGTTAAGAGGACCACTCATTTAGATTGACATAAAAGCCTCTCATTCAAGCAAACATGTAGAGTAGCTAGGCCTCATTCATTAGATCGGTTGGCCGAAATGTCAGGAGACTGGGGAGCCAAGTACTAGGGTCCCCAGTGCTTTAATGATTGGGTGGTTAGTTGAAGGTACGGTCTTGTGCTTTGCGATTATATGGGTGGTATACTCTTCAATCTGGTAACCAGCAGAGAAAGTGAACAGAAAGACAAGGTGACAACCTCTTTCCGCTGTAGCGACGAAAAATAACACCACTTTCAAGACCGTACCACCAACTAGAGATTAATCGATTGGCCCCCTCCACCATACGGAATCAATATTAAGCCTCTAAGGGATTCACACGTATATATCCGTTCTGTAATCTACCCTGCATGACTTCTAACCAGTTTTGACGCTGATCAATAGAATGTGCATCCTAGCATTCTTTCAACTAATAGATATTTAATCATTTTGTGTGTTGTGAGACAACACAACGATTAAGTAACTTTTATCTGGGGAAATCTGATTAAATAATATCTATGTACACACATAATGATTAAATAACATCCATCTGGGGAATCTGATTAAATAACATCTATCTGATTAAATAACATCTATCTGATTAAATAACATCTATCTGATTAAATAACGTCTATGTGGGGTTTGTGTGTCCCGGGTTCAAATCTCGGCCGAACCCCCAGAAATGGGGGTTTGCCTTGGTGCCAAGGCATTAATTGCATATTCGTGGATATACAATATTTAATTAGTTTACAAACAGGACAGACAATACAATCCAGGAGAATGTCACATCCTCTTGCTCTCCGATAGCATACCTCGTCACTAGTCATACTCACGATTATATCATTACATTACGAAAGAGTTTACCTATGGCTCATAGCGGCCATTACTTGGATTTCCACAAAGATTCCAGATGCCCCAAAGGCAGAACTCAAACCAAACCTTGGATTTTTCACCGTAAATACATGTGGTTGTTGCGTTGGTGTCTAGATATTAATTGTAGATTCGTAGACAAACATTTAATTAGTTCGTAAACAGGACAGACAATACAATCGCGGAAAATGGCACATCCTCGTGGTCTCCAATAACCTAATACATACCACGTCGCTAGTCATACGACTATATCATGACAATACAAAAGCGTTTATCTATAGCTCATATCGACCTCTGGCAGCCAGTCTTTGGATTTCCACATATATCAAACACTACTCTGAAATCCTGTGACGCTATGAGGGTTAAAAATACGCCGACACAATATTGGTATTGATCTGTATAATTAAAATAAAAGGTTCCGGAAACACTTATGAATTGGAGGTTATTTGGGTCCTCAAATGATTTCTCCTAGTTCATACCACTCAAGCAAGAAACGCTGCAAACAACCAGAAAAACAATTGCTACTTTTATCAATAAATATCTTTCTAGCCACTGATTATTATCTTTTAAGGTAATAAAACAGACACTTAAAAAGAAACATCTTTGCGTGCGTCACGCTCCTGTTCATAGGACCTGTCGACTCATCTCCAAGAGCAATGAAATATATTAATGGCCATCTATTATTAGAGAATCATCAGCTTTCTTTCGCGTCATGCATCTTAATTGGACACAATAACATTTGCTAAACCGTTTGCAATCCTACATTTCTTTGAAATGTGTGATAAATAACAATTCGCGCAGCTAAAGCATCTTTTGAATAAATAATCCTCCAAACGGCTCGCCTGAGTGCAGTTCGGAGGCGTTTCTGCGGCAGACGCGAAATATTTCGTTGGGCTAGCCAATTATGCTTATAAAGAGATGTCCCGTCATCAAGATATTGCCAATTTTTCGATGATGACGAGATCAATATCTGGTCAGCTTTCTTCTATTGACGAGATATCTCGTCCATCAAGATTTGACCAAATTTGCTTATAAAGATATATCTCGTCATCAAGATTCATGATTTTTCGATGATGACGAGATCGAGATCTGGTCAGTTTTCTTCTATTAGCGAGATATATCGTCCCTCAAGTTCTGATCAATTTGTTTATGACGAGATATATCGTCATCAAGATACTGCCAATTTTTCGATGATGACGAGATCAAGTTCTGGTCAGTTTTCTTATGTTGACGAGATATCTCGTCCTTCCAGATCTGGTCAGTTTTGCTAATGACAAAGATACTTCGTCCAGACAACCACCAGGAGGGTTAATTCAATAAAAAAACTGAGTGTCTTGACGGTACAGGAATGTGTAGATGTTAATCCTCGGGTGCTCAACCCCATGAGTGCTTCGGACCGGACTGTGAGAAAGCGGGGCACATGTATTAATTTGAGGAAGGGAGAGGAATGCTGAGTGAAGAAGCAACTAATAGTAAAATCCATTTAGAGGAATTATTTATCAAACATGAATACATTACATTTTTTTCCTTAACAAGAGTTAATTCTGTTGTAGGAATCCTCTAGATAACCTTCAAATTAGTCAGCAAGTTATACATACTTTGGTTCATAATTTTAAAGTTTGCTCGTTCTCAAATGTGCTTCCAGAGATGATGAACATTTTCTGGGCAGTGGCTATCAAATGTTTAAACGAACTTCATTCTAAGCATTTCTAGAAATCAATTGAGCAAAATTCTCTACATTTTGGTTAAAATGTCGTAGAACATTGAGGATCAATTAGCTCCAGTTAGAGTTGCATACCTAGGTTGCAACCTAGTCATTGGTTGCATACCTAGTCCTAGAAACGCTGATCCCTGGTCCTTTTACAGAAAGGAGTTATGGCTTTCTTAGACATAATATAATGCCCTGACCACCCTTATTAGAATTTAATTTACACCTTTTTCTGCCTTATTTCACTGACATTCCTTTTAGAAATATTTTCCCATTATTTTTTAACCGATTAAAATTAAAATAATTTTCTGTAGTTTAATCAAGCGTTAATAGATGACCTTGCAAGCAGAATAGAAGCAACTCACGGGCCATATATTGTGCATCCCAGTGTTTATCTATTACTTTACACTTGAGTTATAAATAATCAGAAGCAAGGTATCGAGAGATCTGTGATGAACATCGACCTTCTAATGAAATGGACGGAGCATGTTATTTCTGCCGATCGTTCATTTCAAAAACTCTAGTTGAAGGTCAGGTGGTATTGAAGAAAGAACGAATCCTAGTGTAGAACTAATAAACAATAGTTTGCTCTTCGTTAGCCAATTGGCCAGAGTCGATTTCCAAGACCACATGCCTGCCCTTCTAAAATCCCCGTCAGACTCAATCAACATGATCTGTCTATTTCTTTAGAATGTCACTGGCAACCAAAGCAAAGTTGGATTTGCAATACTTCCAACTCCTCGTCGTATGTATCGCGTAAAAACCATCTGGATTCGATAGATATTTGCAACAAAATATATGCTTGCTTACTCGACAGTTTCACTACTGGTACCACCTGGTCCTTGAGATGTTCATTAGCTTTCCCTATCTGAAAAACAAAACAATGACACAACTAACATTTTGAAACATACCGGTGGGGAAATACATGTATGATGTGACAAAACAGTTAATAAGGCACTGCAAAAAATTGATGATTTCTTTTGCTTAAAAGATAAGACAGAAAATAATAGATGTAATACCATGTTTAATAATAGATAAATACTATGTTTACGACTTTTATAAGGAAATATATTCAACAGGTGTTAAAAAGTATTGTTTTGTTTTCGTTTAGTGTTTTTGTAAATGCCTGCCAAGGATTGCAAAATGTAATATTTCAATATACACATGCAGGGCGAGAAATAAGTTTAAAAACCAGTAATAGAATACCGGTTATTATTGTTTTTGGAGATGGTTAGAATTACCATTTCCAAAGCATTACTTGTTTTGTTAGTTAAAATATTTTAGTACTATAGCTTTATTTGTATTATAACTTTAAGATTAGACATAAAAAATTTAATCGGAACAGCAATTTTTGACTTGAGATTTACGGTTATTTTATTTTACAGAATTTTATGTGTTGAAATTACTTTTTCGTTGCGAAATATAAATTTCCGAATATTTGAGACAGATGATACAAAGAGAATAAAACATTTAATTTTGCTTAATTTATTCTAGTGCACTATAACTTTGGTAGTTAATTATTTGGAGTTCAATATTAATGAAGATGTGTTCATTTCTTGATAGAATATGTATACTTCGAACAACTTCCCTCAAATTCCTTGGCTTGATACACGTAATTGTAGAATTCCATTTTATGAAAAGAAAAACATATAATGCAGAAACTTTTAAAAGAAGACTGGTGCTAATCGAATTTGTAACTATGCAAAGTATTTTAAAATTGTCGCATAGGGTCCCTTAAAAACCTCATCAACACTTAGATTTGTTTTCGTATTTAAAATTAAATTACTTGATTTTATTGAAAGCTGTACTCAATAGGCAAGTAACATCGTTTTCATTTTGAACTGGTACGTGGATTTCATTCAGAAACTGAATTTCAGAATTGATAAAAAGTGTTTTAAAATTACAATCTGTAGAAATTATAAAAATATCAAAATGATGTTAAAAAATTACTTTCCGGACATTTAAATGGCATTTGCATTATTACGAAAGAGAAAAGTGATTACTCTGTCATTTTTTTCAATCTATAGTAAAAAAATTCACTCCGAGTAACGCCAAACAATTCTGCTAATTAATAAAATAAAATTTTTATTTTGAGTTTTGTCACTTTTCTTGAGAAATAACGATTTATATTTTTATAAATGGCGATAGCAATTACGACAGATAGGCTGATAGAGAATCCGTTGGCAGTTAAAATAGCAGTGTTGTTGCAAATTAGCAGTTAGCAACTGTTACCGAAACGAATTGTTAAATTTAAAATAAAATTGATAAAATATTTGATACAAACAAAAAGTTAAAATTATCAAAAATTTTAAAAATCGCGTAACACTAAATTTAAAGAGTTATTATTTTTTAAAGCATCCGCTAATGTCAATTTTCATTCAAATATAACAGTTAAATTCAGTTACTAACTGTTAGCGTTATTATTCTATACATATAAAGCTCGGTCTGTATGTTGTTTACAAATCTACACCGTTTGACCAATCCACACCAAATTTGGTACACTTATACTTTGGAACCCTACGAGTAACGCAAGCTACATATAAACCCAGTTCTCCTTAACCTAGGTGGGCAGAGGGGGCTAAATCAATTCGAAATTGCCACAGGAAAAAAAATTGAGCATAGACGATTGCGGTACGCAAACATTATTGATCGAAAATCAAATTTTCTAATAAAATTGTTTACCAGTATTGCTCGAAAAACAATTTTTTCCGAAACGTTATACTTAAACAATTTAAAATGCTAATTATGTTTGAACTGATTTTTTTTATTTCTTTCCATAATATAAATAATTTAGGAATATTTGAATGATTAAAAATGGATATTTAAAATACTTAATTTTACACAACTGGCATTTTGTAATGGAACACGAAAAGCCAAAACAAAAAAACCTCATTGATGATAAAAGCTTAATTTTGCAATTCGGTATCTGGCAACACCAGAATTAATGTTTTTTATAAATTAGATTTAGAATTCCGTGTTTGTGTATTTGAGTTAAGACAGAAATGTTACGGTCATATTTCTAAGTTTTTAAAATTTGTGTTCTTTTTGTTTTTTATTCATTATTGTCTATCAATATTTTTCAAGCGTCTTTTTTAATTTCTCTATTTCAGAATATTCTCATGACGTCGAAATTCGACACGCTTGCTCAGATCGTTCGTTTTTCACAATTCTACATTTTTCAATGATCAGAATTTCGTTTCTGTTTGTATTTATGTGTTCCATTACTTTCCAAATTACAGATATATTATTTAGGAGTTAAATTGTAATGAATTATTTTTATTTTCTGCCCAATACCACTAGACATGGGTAATTTCTTGGTTGTATATGTATATTTCGATGAACTTTCCTTAAGTTTTTGGCTAAATACGTTATAGTTTTAAGAATTCTGTTTCATAAAAATAAATGGAAACCTTTTTAAGTGAGGTGTATAACTTATTATTTTAAAATGACTGGTAAAGTTAAAATAAAGTTATTCTAAAATAAAATATGTTACGTTAAATCAAAACGGGTAGCCATTCATTGTAATTCAAAGATATTTCTAAATTTTGACATATTTTCATTACAAGACGATTAAAATCAATTTAATTTACATTTGTTTTTCATGTTTCATGGGTATTGAAAGCTGCACTCCATAGTCAAGTAACTACATCCATCATTCTAAATAGGTACGTGGTTTCCATATAGAAACTGAGTCCCTCAATTGAAAAAAGTACCTTAAGAATTCGATTTAAAACTAAATTTTTGTTGGAGGAAAGCGAATTTTAAATAAGACTTCGCTGATCTTGGAATACTATCATAGTAAGGAAATATGTAAACTAGGACTGTTGAAAAATAGAAATTTTTTGTCTTAAGTGGCAGAAGGTCGAGATTGCTTACTTGAAGTTGAAACTGTTCGTTTATACAACTTAAGTACCTGTGAAACATTCATTGAAAGCAGTGATTTTGTAAAAAGTGTAATCGATTGAGTTTACTTTGTATATACTGGTGATATTTGTTTTAGGCCCGGTGCACACATCCGATTCTTAAACGTGCGGTGCCGCTGCGGCACCGTAAGTGCGGTCTAAGGTACAGGAGATCAGGTAGTGTAATGTACACATACCTCGGTGACGTTGCG
The DNA here is from genome assembly GCA_933210815.1 of Meta bourneti. Classification (NCBI taxonomy): domain Eukaryota; kingdom Metazoa; phylum Arthropoda; class Arachnida; order Araneae; family Tetragnathidae; genus Meta; species Meta bourneti. The sequence continues at coordinate 77,793,396 of OW119928.1, forward strand.
GCGACGTACGTCCACCTTGCGTGCAATTTGTGCCGCAGTTCCCCACGTCGCCGCAAGGTAGCCGCGGACGCTCCTCCGGTCTCTCAGTACCTTGTTCTCTATTGAGCGGTGCACACCTCCGTTATTTTTATAGTAGATGCGGCGTATTATTTTATATCAATTAATCATATTTTTATAGTTGTTCTTTAAGTTTAACAACCACAAAGAAGAATATGAGAGGCAAGAATAAAATACTGGATGCAAAAGAATACGAACTCCAGATAACAATTTATAACTGGTTCAATTATATCCTTTACAAGAGATTTCTTTAAGCGATTTAGAGTTTGGTTTGTAGTGGGTACACGAATCCTACAATTCTACAGACTCCGTAGGCGGCCTCAAAGAATTTCGGTTCGGAGACATAATACTTGTTCTGTTTATGTTCTTGTTGAAGGCTAGTTTCCATTTTTCATGGCGGACTTTCTCTGGCCTTACTCAACAGCTTAAACTTACCAGCGAAAACTTATCTGGGTTTTCTCGTAAATCCGCAAAAGATGTATATCTACCTCTTGTAAGTCTTAAATCACTAAATGGATGTATCCAGTAGCGTCTATTTTGTTTCAAAATATATTTGTTGTACACCAAGTAAGCGAAACAAACACGTTTCCTTCGATAGACATCCATCGCAACTGCCGGCCAAATGAGAACAGGCGTCATTTCACGACGCAGCGGCGCCGTACGTTTAAAAATCGGATTTGTGCATCGGGCCTTAAACAAGCTCCGTTATTCCACGTGCGGCTGAAAAGAATGTTCAAGAAAAAATGCGTGCTTCAAAATAAATTAACCACGAATGCCGTAACAGTTTAATTTGCCATCCTCTCACAATGATAATGTAATTCGAAAACATCGAATCCATGGTGCAAAGGTACCAGAAATAATAAATATTAATTGGAAAACTGAGTGCAAGACTATACACTGAAAGTTCCTCATTTCTACTGAAAATGAACTTAATTGGCATCCGTATCGCTCCAAAACTCAAAATCGACTTCTGAAGTCATCTCAGAGAAAGCTTTTGTAGTTTGTCTTACAGCAAGAGTGTGATGAATATGAAATGGATTACATGGATGGATATATTATGTATACATATTTGCGTCTGAAGTAAATTGTAGAAATTATGAAAAAGTTAAAACGATGTTAAAAAATATTTTCTGTACATTTAAATGATGCTTGCATTTTTCTATGAAATAGGATCAACATTTAACCAATTCAACCCGAGCAACGCCGGATAATTCTGCTAATTGTTTACAAAACTGAATGAAAAAGAACGATTCATGCCATTTACTAGAGATAGATTGATAGAGATTTCATTGGCAGTTAATATAAAAGTGTTGTTGCAAATTAGCAATTAACAACTGTTACCGAAACTAACTGTTAAAACTAAAAATAAAATTGATAAAATATTTTTATGCAAACAGAAAGTTAGAATTATGAATTTTTTAACGGTTAATTTACCGAATTACAAGCTTTTTTTTAAAGTAAATTTAATGACAATTTTTCAGTCAAATATAATTTTTAAATTCAGTTGCTATCTGTTAGAGTAATAAACTGTTTATGAAACTGAATGATTCAAAAGAGCGATTTATGCCACTAACTAGAGATGGTTGATTGAGTTTAAATTGGCAGTTAATATAGCAGTGTTATTTCAAATTAGTAGTTAGAAACTGTTCCCGAAACTAACTCTTAAATTTAAAAATAAAATTGATAAAATATTTTTTAGAGTTAAAATTATCAAAAAAATTTTTAATCACTTACTGTTAATGTACAGAATTACTAACTTTTTAAAGTAACTGTTAATGTCAATTTTTCAGCCAAATGCAACTGTTGAATTCAGTTACTAACTGTTAATGAAACTTTTATCACTAGCAATTAATATTTAATGCAAATTAGTAACAATTGCTAACACTTTTAGCAAAAAATAACAATTTACCCTTTCTACCAGTTCCTAACAAAATCTCCATAAAAGGTTAAGAATGCATGAAAATATACCAACATATTTGATACAATTCAAAATTCTTTACAGCAACTTACTCGCCAAGTTAAAAAAAAGTTAAATACTATATACATAAAATTCTAAAATAAAAATGCCTTTTTTTTATTCGTGGATAGACATTTTCAACTCAGTTTCATATTCTTTGCGTCATCATTCATTGTTTTAATCCTATCTTTCATCATAAAACATCAAAAACGCCTGTAAAACATTCCAAACAATGGACGAAAGTTTTAAAGTAATAAAAAATCCTTTTTTTCTTCAAGAAGGCATATAAAGTAATTTAAGGAGGATTCTCCTATATATCGCATGTACATTGCTTTTCCTTTGAATTATATGTTGCCTTCGCAGAATGCCCGATTCTTGGTAGAATATGCAGTGCATTAATTTAAAATACTACGTGATTCTTCTTAAAATTGGATACCGTCCAAACTTTTTCTCATTTGTCTAGGTTTGGATTAAGACTAGAATTAATTTTATGAAAGAGTCTATATTTGTTGTTTGTACCTTGAATTTAAAAAATGGTTCTAATTATTTAATTTATAGCCTTGTTTTTGGTAAATTAAAATTTACTGCATGAACTTATTTAAGGTAAATAAATATAAAAAGGCCAACTCGCAAAAAGTGAGTCTTTAAAAATTGTACAAAAATGTTTCTGATTCTTTCGTCCCATAATTTGAAATGTTCAATGTCTCAGTAAAGCATCTAAGCCTCAAGGAACGGAAGTTTGAGATAACTTTCCTAAAATGCCAGTTGAATTTAGAAAGAATAAAAATTGAAGAACTGTTATAACAGTATGAAATTTCAAGCTGTTTTTGATAATGCAATTTAAACACGTGTTTACACAACTTAAAGAAAACACCTCTAAAGCGAAATATTCCATTTTTAAATCACTCAAAACTGTAAATGCTACACTTCACGAATACTAATTTAATAAAAATTAAAATAAATATTGTATCATACATATTCTGTCAAATTGCATTTCAGCAAATGCAGGTGGCGGTAGTGTTTCTGAGGCGAAACGTATTTTATGATGAAAACATGACGTCACTTGGTTTCTTTCGTTTCTTTATCGAATACGATTTCAGCACATTGCTAAGAGAAATTGAGAATGAATTACGAATTCATTTTTGTATGGTAGTTGATTGGTCAACGTCAATTCGATCAAATGCCAAACGTCACCAAAACGGCGACAAACTACATTTTAAGGTGTTCCCAATATGTATCATGCAAGAGCCATTTAGACAGCGGTAGTAAAATCTTCACAAACTGTCTGGTTTGTTTGTTTACACGGAAAATCTCTCTCAGGTAATCTTGTAATAGGATAACAAAACTTCATACTTTCTTTAATAACCTCAAAATACTTTTCATTATGCAATCTTCTAAAGCAGAAAAACTACGCGAAAATTCCATTTTATCCAAATCGTTTTAAGCTGATACAACTGCAACACCAGCGGTTGAATAACTTTGTGGATTTTACTACAATTCACGAATTTATAATGAAAGCAAAAAATAAATAAAATTGTTCTTTTTTTAACCTTTCTGATCATCACGAACGAATCTCACGCCATTGAGAGGAGAAAAATAGCACAGGTGAATCTCGTGAAGCTTCGTAGAAACGTGATTTTGCGAGATGTGCAGTTTTCACGAGACAGCATGGAAGACACGTGACCGAGTCCAATAACCCTTTCAATTCATTTGAGTATGGCGCGCACTCAGTGAAATAACGGACCTTTTCCGTGTCCAAACCTAGAACGTACCATTCCATCAGACGATGTGTACTCGATAGAATTCTTCGAAGTTCTGGTCGGTTGGCCCAGTTCTGGTCTCACTTCTGGAAAGATTTATGCAAATGGCGTGACTTGGCGTTACAGACCTGGTTCTTTCCCCTTTATTTGATGACAGCTGGAAATTTAAATTTTGAACCCGATGGTAAAAGTTATGGCGGCGCGACAAAACCAAGAGAGACGCGGTTTTGGGGGTACGGATTCTGTTTGTTGTATGAATCAATTTTTTTTGTTTGAGTCAGAACATTGGAATGGAAAATTTGAAGAGACTGAAAAATAAAGCTGTGTGTGTTGGAAAAAAATTGGTTGCTATTAGTGACCGAATGTGTTTGATATTCGGGCGATGAGAACATTATAAAAGAGTTTTTACGAATTAAAGTGCATATATTTTGGTGGAAATTTTAATATTCTAATTTTACTGTTAACATGAAGAAAATTTTTCGTTTAACCCTCCAAGTGGTTTCGACGAGATATCTCGTTCATAAAGATCTGACCAATTTTGCTAATGAAGAGAAATCTCGTTATCAAAAATATTGCCGATATTTTATGATGACGAGATCAAGATCTGGTCAGTTTTCTTCTAATGACGAGATATCTCGCCCATCAGGATCTGGTCAGTTTTAACCTAATCTAATGAATGACCGGTGGCCCGGTTGGAAGAGTAACGGACTAGCAACCGAAGGGTTGCGGGTTCGAATCCAGCCAAAACACCGTCGTGTACAAAGGGGGCTGGTGCACGTTAAATCTGTCGTGGCCTCAAATGTCCTCACGTTGGCGTGGTGTGGAAGTTTGGAGAGTGGGGTGCCAGCTCAGGTGTTGCCTCGTCATCTGACCGTGGTTCAAAATTACGTGGTGTTGTCCTCGGATCCTTCCCTTTGGGATTGATCCCGGACCGTCACCAATAGCCCGTTGTGTTGCTCCAGTGTGACGTTAATTGAAATACCCCCCCCCTCTAATGAATGACAAGATACATGGTCGAGACAACCACCAGGAGGGTTAACTTAACCCTGCCCTTATCAAACTTTTTCTTGGTCTACGGCACCCTTTACCTAAAGGCAAATCTTTGCTATTCCTTAGTATAGATGAAAATTTGAATATTAGTTGCAAAATAAATAATTAATTAATTATTTGAATTAACTGCATTTTAATTATTTGTATCAATTTAAGTGTATTAAATTAAGCAATTTAATTTTCTTAGTATGTAGAAAAAAATGCTTGTTATAAATAAAAATTTTAACCACAACATACCTAAAATTCTAACTTTGATTTATCATGACGATCTTAACGATAACTTCAGTGTGTGTGTGTGTGTGTGTGTGTGTGTGTGTGAACAAAACCAATCATTACTAAACTATAAATGCATTATTTCTTTCAAGTTAAGGTTTTTAAGACTAGTGTATCGTCTTTAGTTTTTCAGACGGTTTCCATCTCGTATTATCCCGACAGGATCTCAGCCAATGGTATCAGTTTCCTACACAATATTTTTTGTTTCTGACTCGCAAGTTTATATCACGGAATACAGGCTATCAGGGTACAGAAAAATTATCTGCGTTTCCCCTGGTGGAAGGCCACGGTTCTCTCAGGAGCCGTAATATACAATTTTTTAAATCCATTAAAAATTAGATTCACGAAAAGAATTTGAAATTTTTCTCGTTCGTGATCGTTGATGCGCCTATCATGACCTGACATTACATCAAACAAACGTGAACAACAATGTAGGTAGGAAAGTAGGTATTTTAATTAACATCGCACTGGAGCAATACAATGGGCTATTGGCGATGGTCCGGGATCAATCCCAAAGGGAAAGATCCGAAAAGAATACCACGGTCAGATTACGAGATAGCACCTCAGCTGTCACCCCATTCTCCATACTTCCACCACGCCAACGTGAGGACATTTGAGGCCAAGACAAATTTAACGTGCACCAGCGCCCTTTGTACACGACGGTCTTTGGTTGGATTCGAACTCGCAACCCTCCGATTGCTAATTCGTTACTCTTCCAACCGGGCTACCACGGCCCGTAAACAATAATGTGAAATTGTTTTGGATTAAATAGCTACCAAAGCGGTTCAGCTCAGGTGTAAAGATTGAACATATTTCTTCCATGACTATAGACATCACAAAACATTAATAACAAGGGTAGTATTATCTTATCTACAACAGGAGCCGTCGTAACTCAGTGGGTTTGCCTACTTCGCTAGCAAACTGAGAGTTTAAGTGGTGCAGGTTCAATTCCTCCCTGGGAAAAATGGCCAAAACAAATAAAAAATGGCCTTTGCGTCATAAAAAACTCAATCAAATAACCAACCAATTTATTTACAACGTGTCAAGAGCGCAGTGTTACGGAGTACGAGTGTCCAGCTCTCAGGCTGCTAGAGCGTAGGCAAACCTAGTGTGACACGTATGCTCGAAATGAAGGGGCAGTAGCGGAAGAAGTTCAGGAGTTACAGCTTAGATTATGGTGCGAAACCAGAGGTGAATTTTGCTTTGGACGATCTTACCCATCATCTCTCTTGCGAGTGACATTAAACAGAAGCATAACATTCAGATTTCTCAAACTGAGGCTGCTTGGTTTGACTTGTCGCTCTACTGTCATCTTTTGCTACACAAGAGATAATTAGACCGTATCATACTGAGGAAGCATTCCCGCGATAAACTCGTGCACGGGGTTCATTCTTATTGATTTGATTTATGAAATATTTTATCTATCCTTTCTGGAGCTTGAGCTCCTAGGGCAGATGTTTTCACTTTGTCACGGCTCCCAAAAGAGGCGGGACGTTCTACCAGGAGAGCCGCAGGTGTTTAACTCCTCTTTGATAACCCCAGTGTTCCTTGATATGATATTAGGTGTGGGGTATGAAATCAAGAACAAAATAAAACATAATTTACAGCTGAGACTCTTATAAAACGAACTACATTTGGCTGTATGAAGTAGGTAGGTAGTTTAATTAATATCACACTGGAGCAACACAACGGATTATTGGCGGATCAAATCCGAAGGGAAGATCGAGGACAGCACATCGTAATTTTGAACCACGGTCAGATGAGTGAAGTCAACACCTGAGCCCACTCTCCAAGCTTCCACATAATATCAAAGTGAGGACATTTAAGGCCATGGCAGATTTCATGTGCACCAGCCCCCGTGTACAAGATGGCCTTTGGTTGGACCGAGTTTCAAATTCGCAACCATCCGGTTGCTAATCCGCTACCATTCCAACCGGTTTACCACGGCTCTGACATAATATTAGGTGTGGGATATAAAATCAAAAAATAATTTGCAGAGATGGGGCTATTTTATAAAACGAACTACGTTTGGCTGCATGAAACTTGTGTCATTGATTTAGATCTCTGTCCGTAGAAAGCGAAATGGATAAAGACTAACACGCCAACCTTGAAACAGTAAAGGACTTGAGAGCTGACAGTGAGATAATACGCTTAAATAGTAAAAATTGAAAATCTTCAAAAATTGACTAATCATTATTTAAATCCTCAAAAGAAAAAATTCTTCGTCAATGTGAAAGATCATCAATGGCCATTTTGGTGAAGCCAAGACGTCCACCATCAAGTCCGTCGCAGGCCTATCCAAGTAGCTGTTTGGCGTTGAAATTTTAATCGCCAATTTGACGATGGACCGGTACCATATTCTTGAGGTTTTCCAAAAACTCCCTAGTGTTGAAAATGGAAGATTTGTTGATTTCCTTATTTTTGACATATCGTATGTGTTCTTACAATCGGAATTTTTTGGATTTACCAACGTATAACCAGCGCCTTAAGTTCAAGATATATTACACACCTGTTGGTGGTTTGAATAGGATTCTAAACGACTGAAATTGGAGATCGGGGAAAAACAACTCTAAAATCAAAGCGTTTGAGGATCTCTACAATTTTATAACTTAAGTGAGAAATGAAAGAAAATACTTTGATTGGATGTCATTTTGTTTAAGCTTGTGATAAACTATTTGTTGACGGTCAAATAAATTTATGTAATACTTGGTGGATGGTGGTATTTAACTTTTCATATAGTCTATCTTAAATCTCAAATGGTTTGGACTAGATGTCTCATGAATCAATATCTGCTTAATTTTGCGAATGACGAGATATCTTGTCATCAAGATGTTGCCGATTTTTTTATGATGACTAGATCAAGATCCGGTCAGTTTTCTTCTAATGACGATATATTTTGTCCATCAAGATCTGGTCAGTTTTTGCTAATGGGGAGATAAATTGTCGAGAAAACCACTAGGGGAGGGTTAAATGCCATTTGCAGAAAACAGCACATTAATATAAAACTACATTGAAAACTAATGGTAGGAGAAACTTTCCAATGCTTTTCGAGGAAATTGTCCTTTACCATAGATTTCCGTCGGATGATAGATTATGTAAAATTAATCATACGTGAACGTAATTTATTAAGGCAGGGGTATGAGGATGCTTGAATGTGGGTTTATGTTCGAATAGACGGCGGTAAATTAGACTGGGTCACTTCGTCTGGCGGGGATGGCGTGCACATAACTCAGTTCCATTCGGAAGTTTCTATGAGCGTTTGGCAACAAACTTGAAACTTCTCTTTTTGTTTGATAGCGTGGTGCTATTTTTCTGAAGTAAGGATGAAAACTGTTTCTAAATATAAATTGTACACACGCGTCAATATTGGATGTTTTTTGTTTTGTTTCAGCTTTAAATTAAGCGAAAAGTATTAGCTATCCAGTTTGTGTGAAGAAATGAGTAGAGGTAATACATAGCCTCTTAGAGTTTAATGGGCCGCTATTCAAATAGCACTAAGGGAAAAATTTCTCCAAAACTCGGAATATATTTTAATTAATTGAACAGTTCTATTGGAATATTTCCGTATTTCGGGTTTACTTCTCATTAAATTGACGCTGAATATAGAACCAAGAATTAGAACTATTGACTCTGCGGACGCGAACAAAGTTCCTATGCGAAGGATTTTCAATGTTAATAAAAACAAGCTACCAAAGAAGAAAAAGCTTTTCGGATTAAGAAATAACTGATTTACAGCTTTTGACGATGTGTGTGTATGTTTGGTGCTAGATTTTAATAAAAGTGTCATCGAAGTATCATACCAAGTTCGCCTAAAAAGATTACGAAAACATTAGCGCCCTCTGCATTTAGCTTCTCAGACAAACTATCTCGTATCATAATACTGTCTTCTCTACTTGAGACTGACAATAATTGTTTTATATCAACTTAACCGTCCTGGTGGTTTATCTTCGCGTCGAAAACTTCCCTGTAAATGGTCAGCCTTTCGTGCTAAAACCTGTTCCAAACTCATCAGTTCTGGACAAGGGAAATTCGTTTTTCCTACTTGAATCGTCATTCCCCTTGGAGTAATAGAGCAGTTTTATCTCTACTAGGTATCTCGTCCTTAGAAAAATTAATCATATCTTGGACGCGATATCTCGTCGAAACACTTGGAGCGTTAACTAAGAAGTTGCACATTTCCAAGGGTACTCCTCGTCCTTGTGCTTCTCTTGAATTACGATACCCGGGTCCTTTCTGAGAGTGGGGATTGCATTTTAAGACAAACAATCAGAATTCTCATGTTTGGATTAGAAGGGTTAAGGCAGCAAGATGGAATACCCAATTGCCCAAATAAGGTTGGTTGGTTCTTTGGGGTTTTATGGCGCTAGGGTCATATTTGGCCAAACTGCGCCAAACACAAGACAACGTCAAGTAAAAAATGTCGTGAAAGGGAAAAGAGGGATTGAGGAACACAGTGAGATGAAAGCAAAAAAAGAGGGATTGAGGAACATAGTATTGGGATGAAAGCAGAAAAAGGGGGATTGGGTAACATAGTAGTGAGATGAAAGCTGAAAAAGAGGGACTGGGGAACATAGTATTGGGATGAAAGCAGAAAAAGGGGGATTGGGTAACATAGTAGTGAGATGAAAGCTGAAAAAGAGGGACTGGGGAACATAGTATTGGGATGAAAGCAGAAAAAGGGGGATTGGGTAACATAGTAGTGAGATGAAAGCTGAAAAAGAGGGACTGGGGAACATAGTAGTGAGATGAAAGCTGAAAAAGAGGGACTGGGGAACATAGTAGTGAGATGAAAGCTGAAAAAGAGGGACTGGGGAACATAGTAGTGAGATGAAAGCTGAAAAAGAGGAACTGGGGAACATAGTATTGGGATGAAAGCAGAAAAGGGGGGATTGGGTAACATAGTAGTGAGATGAAAGCTGAAAAAGTGGGACTGGGGAACATAGTATTGGGATGAAAGCAGAAAAAGGGGATTGGGTAACATAGTAGTGAGATGAAAGCTGAAAAAGAGGGACTGGGGAACATAGTATTGGGATGAAAGCAGAAAAAAGGAGGATTGGGTAACATAGTAGTGAGATGAAAGCTGAAAAAGAGGGACTGGGGAACATAGTATTGGGATGAAAGCAGAAAAAGGGGGATTGGGTAACATAGTAGTGAGATGAAAGCTGAAAAAGAGGGACTGGGGAACATAATAGTGAGATGAAAGCTGAAAAAGAGGGACTGGGGAACATAGTAGTGAGATGAAAGCTGAAAAAGAGGGACTGGGGAACATAGTATTGGGATGAAAGCAGAAAAAGGGGGATTGGGTAACATAGTAGTGAGATGAAAGCTGAAAAAGAGGGACTGGGAACATAGTATTGGGATGAAAGCAGAAAAAGGGGGATTGGGTAACATAGTAGTGAGATGAAAGCTGAAAAAGAGGGACTGGGGAACATAGTAGTGAGATGAAAGCTGAAAAAGAGGGACTGGGGAACATAGTATTGGGATGAAAGCAGAAAAGGGGGATTGGGTAACATAGTAGTGAGATGAAAGCTGAAAAAGAGGGACTGGGGAACATAGTAGTGAGATGAAAGCAGAAAAAGAGGGATTGGGTATATCCAGGGAGCTTGACTCCCAATAAAGACAGTAAGCCCCATGGGAAAAGAAAATATCATTCGGGTACCTAGGAACCGAGAAGCCCGTACACCTAAAGGAGATGTGCCTCTTGGGCTACCCAAATAAGGAGGCAGGGGCGTATATATGGGTTACAAGGGGTCATAACGTCATACACATAACGTCAGTGTCTAAAGTGCCGACATTTTAGGACTATCTATTAAAAAGTAGTTTTCTTGGGAAAATGTTTAATAATTTATGTCACCATTTTGACCTTGTCACGCAAATATGTTTCAGTGCTCTGCGTATGAACGGTTTTATTCACTCACTTCTTAGAATAGAATTTAAGAGGTCAATTATTCTTTTACTGTAGCCTCCTGCAATTGCAATGCCTTTCAGAAAAAAATAGAACAGACAAAGGAATTAAATTCTCTTTTCACAAACGCCTGGAAAGCATAAAGACCAAAGATAAAAGAAGTAAGAAAGGAGCCTTTTCTTACTTCCGAACTGGAGAACCATTACCAAAACCCAATTTTAAGCTAATTTTTATGCATAGTTTATAATTAAATGCAATCAGGAATTAATATGGTGCTAAATTCAGATATAAATTGGAAATACGGAATGCTTATTTTTAAATTAAATGTTTTTCAGTTCTGATTCTCTAAATTTTTGTTTTACTGTTTGCAACGTTATACTTTCAACGAATAAAATCTCTTTCACGCATCGAATTTCCGATGAAATAGACGGAGCACCTGTACGGAGTAGCTGACGTAAGATCTCAGAAGAGTTGGTCACGCGTTCTTGGGAATCGACTCGAGCCGATTGGTTATAGAGAAGCAAAATGTTTTTCATTCGTTAATTAGTCCGGCATCCGGATTCCTGCTTTCTTCCGATGTCATGTGACCTTCACCCGGTAGGTAGTTAATTAACGCCGCACTGGAGCAACAGAACAAGTTATTGGTGGCGATCCGATGACAACAACAGTAATTTTGAACCATGGTCAGAAGGCGAAGTCAATACCTGAGCTGGCTCTCCACTCTCCAAACTTTCACAAGCCACCAACATGAAGATATTTGAGGCCACACAGATTCAATGTGCACCAGTTCCTGTGTACACAACGGTCTTTGGTTGGACAGAGTTTCAAACTCGCAACCCTCCGGTTGGAAATCCGTTGCTCTTCCAACTGGGCTACTGTGGCCCTCGACCTTCACCCGGTGATCTTCAAACCGAGTGTTAATGATATTCTGTACAATCATGTTAGCTTCAAGCCGAGTATAATATCAATATACAAAATTATACAGATGAATCTGGCGTTGTGTGGAAGTTTGGAGAGTGGGGTGTAAGCTCTGCCATCCATGTGGTTATTCAAATCAGTTTGCTTTCTCTAGGGTTGCAGAGCCATAAGTGTCATTGTTTTCATTGATTCTGAATATTCTACAACACGCGTAATGACTAAAAAACTACATCGATTGGTTGACAGAGATCAAGGAAAGATTCAATTGAACAAGAGTCAAAACTGTTTAGAAGTCGTGCAGGGAAGACTGCAGGTTGTAGAACTGATACATTCGTGTAGACCCCTCAAACTGAGTATCATAATGTTCGTACACGCAAAAATTTAAGTTTAGAACATTGCTTTATGTTGGTCTTCGTTATGTACTGAGTTTTGTTTCGTGTTTGTTGTTGTGAAGGGCACACAAGCGGTAGGTCTGTGAACTTTTTTACAAAATCCTTTGAGTAGTCTGTATACAGGGTGTTTCGAAAATATCTGGCCAAACTGTAAAGGGTGGCAGAGGGGCCCAAAATAAGCTTTTATGTCAAATAATGTGTGTCCGGAAATGCCGCTTTTAGGTGGTAGAGGGCGCTGTTTAGGTCTGTATATAATATCATTTCCATGATGTAAGGCGTCATAACCCCCTCCGATTTTCAACGACATGAATCACTACACAAATTCGGAGCTTGCCTTTGAAAATTCGAGTGATAGAATGACGCCTTAATTCACAAAAACGATGTTATTGACTGACCTAAACCACGCACTCTTCCACCTAAACGCGGCATTTCCGTACGATTCTCTGACAAAATATGTTGATTTGGCCCCCCTCTATCACCCTTTACAATTTGGACAGATATTTTCGAAACCCCCTGTATATAGTTTGGTGTCAATCTGCTTATTGGTTACCACTACACAAAGCTCTGGATATTAAAACTTTAATTACGATCCCCCTGTACATTTGCAAAGGATGGCAAAAGCACGAATGGAGAGTGTTGTAAGCTTTTATGAATTTGTACAAACTGCCTCAATGGATCCTGATCATTTGGGAATCGCTTCAATTAGATTTAACGAGCCCAAAGGTACGTGTGTCTCTCCCTAACGGATGCAGCCAATAGCGTCTACCTCCTTCCCGGACTGAAACGCGTTTATTTTTAGTTTTTGAAATAGCAAAAAGATTTCGGCGGTCTCTGCCATAGAGAGAATTAAAGGGAGCGGCGAGCAACCAGAGTAATTGACAATGTTTTTGTTTCGAGTGACTTACAGCTGAAGTGATAACGGAAGAAATGGATTCGTTTTTAACCCTCCGAGTGGTTTCGAAGAGATCTCGTTCATCGAGATCTGACCAATTTTGGAAATGAAGAGTCTTCAAAATATTGCCGATTTTTTTTATGATGACGAGATTAAGATCTGGTCAGGTTTTTTTTTCAAATGACGAGATATCGCTTCCATCAAGATCTGGTCAGATTTCTTTTCAAATGACGAGATATCTCGTCCATCAAGATCTGGTCAATTTGCTAATGACGAGATACCTCGTCGAGATAACCACCAGGAGGGATAAGACAAGGTGGTGGAAAATTATTGGGGACGGCCTAGTATGTCTTTGATTATTTGATATGAGCTATGAACACTTATAAAACAGAGCATTTCAAAATCTACTATGTAAACTAGATAAGGGAAACAAAATTAAGCCTAATTCGCACATGAATGTAACCACAGCCGCCTAACTGGTACAGTTGCCAAGCCAATATAAACAAACGTGAAATATAAACAAACTGAGCATTTTTATTGAGATGAGCTTCAAAAAATGACCAACATGTCGACTAGTAGTCACGTGACTGCTCTGTGAAAAATTAACTTGGTTGGTCGATTTGGCATCTGATCTTTGTATTTCATACGGGACCCACCATCTAACCTGGAACTTGGGCCCGTTATTAAACTTGGCTTGGAATTAAACCCTGCCTTTTTGAAATACATCTTTACATTTCGTTTTCAACTTGGAACTGAAATCCATCATTAAACCTTGTCCTTTTGATGTTAGGTAGGTACTTGAATTTACGTTGCACTGGAGTAACCAATGAGCTATTGACTACGGTCCGAGATCAATTCCGAAGGTAAAGACCCAAGGACAAAACCTCATAATTTTATCATAATTGGATCCAGTTTCGAACTCGCAACCCTCCGGTTACTAATTCGCAACTCTACCAACTGGGCTCTCTCTAGTTATTTATGTAAAATATCAGTCAAACAAAGTAAAAATTTCTTTTAATGAATAATTTATCAACCTAGAATTTTAGGTATTGATGTACGTAATTAGAATATGGGAGTGATATTTCATGTAAAAAGTTCAGAAAAGACCAAGATTCCCTAAACTACACTGCACGTAAACTACTGTACCCGCGAGCCGGATCTAGCTCTCGAAATAGGTTTACACGACCCGCGGAAATCTTGTCAAACAAAAGTAATAAAAAATACTGTTATTAATTGTAAATAAAAGAGATACCGTTTAGATAGGAACATAAAGATATTTGCGGAGTTCTGTGAACATAATTATAAGGTAGAAAACGATTCTTTTTGTTTCTTCCTGTTAGGAAAGTTATTTTTGATGATTTACATAATAATAACATCTTTTCTTGATTTACATTTATTTCTAATAAATGACACCGTAGATAGAGAGATATCCTTTGCATCATTTTACATTTAAGTGATTTGTAATGTTCCTTATTAGCTACAAAGGCCGCGGTAGCGCAGTTGGAAGAGTAGCGGATTAGCAATCGGAGGGTTGCGTGTTCCAAACACGATCCAACCAAAGACCTTGGTGTTCAAGGGGCTGATGCACCTAAAATCTGTCGTGACCTGAGATGTCCTCACTTTGACGTGGTGTGAAAGTTTGGATAGTTTGGTGCCACCTCAGTTGTTGACCTCGTCATCGGACGTGGTTCAAAATTACGTGTTGTCCTAGGTTCTTTCCCTTCGGGATCGATTCCGGACCGCCGCCAATAGCCTGTTTACCTTAATTCAACTGCCTACCTGCCTATCATATTAGCTATAATAATTAATTTTATAGAATAAGAGAGAGAGTAAATATTTTAAAACTAGAATAATAGTATAGAAAAGATTAATATTGGAGAAAAATAATCATATTATATAATGAGAATAATATTACAAAATAAGAATAATATTATAGAATACTTCAAGCCTCTTTCACGTAATATTTTGAATATCTTAATGGCAGCCCTATATTCAACATGAGCACCCCTTATTATATTATCCATAACAAATTTCTCGTATCGCCTTTTTAATGCCGAGTTTCAAGTAAACGTGTCAACAAATTTGGAGTGGGTTTGTCTTCAAACAATTTCGTTACTCACGGAAGCGATTACTGAAAGTCAAAAGCCTAATCCTTTCAAGGCAATTCCGCACTACATACCCCACTGACAAGTGATCCAGAGCAGCCCCAGGCATTGGAATCACCGATCGCCCACGTTTCTGGCGAGGTACCTACGCGCTTGTCCGGCCTTCTGCAACCTGTTGAAGCACTTCACCTCTGGCCCTCCCACAGTACCTGTTGGACGCGTGGTCCAAGACACAGCTGGAGACCACTCAATTTAATTAGAACCTTGTGGTTGAACCACTTTAAACGGGCATCGCATTTGCAACTCAGATTACGTCGGTTTAGGTCGGGATCTCAGATCTTGGAGACGTTTACGTGTGCACGTCATTTGCTCGCCATTTCAAAGATTACAATGAAATGGTGAAAACTGCATTTGTGGATGTTCATTAGAAATACAAATACGTAAGTTTTGATTTCTTTGAATAATTGATGGTATATATTTTGGTCATATTTATGTATTTTACAAGAGCGGTGAATGGATTTCTATTTCTATCTATTTGTACATGGAATCGCGGCTGCCCAGTTGTAAAGCATTAGCAACCGGAGGGTTGCGAGTTCGAAACTAGGTTCAATCAAAGACCGTCGTGTACGTGGGGGCTGGTGCGTGTTAAATATGTCATGGCCTCAAATGTCCTCACGTTGACGTGGTGTGGAAGTTTGGAGAACAGGATGCCAGCTCAGGTGTTGACCTCGTCATCTGACCGTGGTTCAAAATTACGAAGAGCTGTCCTTGATCTTTCCCTTAGGGATTGATCCCGGACCGTCGGCAATAGCCCGTTGTGTTGCTCCAGTGCGGCGTTAATTAAAATCCTTACCTATATATAATATTGTCATATTTATGTACTTTACGAGTGCGGTGAATGGAATTAAAATATATTTGTATTTGGAACCACGGTAGCCCATTTGTAACGGATTAGAAACTGGCGCCTCATCCAGGTTTATGTTTGAAAAATCATTGGGTTTCCTTCAGGTTTCATCGATATTTATTTATTTTCTACACCGAATTAAAAGTTTTTTATTAGGGGCCTTGCGATACTGCTTCTCAGTATAGCGGGGTAACGGTAGCCCAGTTGGAAGAGTAACGCATTAGGAACCGGAGGGTTGCTAGTTCGAGACTCGGTCCAACCAAAGACCGTTGGGTACGTGCGGGCTGATGCACGATAAATTTGCCGTGGACTCACATGTCCTCACATTTGCGTGGTGTGGAAGTTTGGAGTGTGGGCTGCCAGTTCAACTGTTGTTATCGTCATCTGACCTTTGTCCAAAATTACGAGGCGTTATCCTTGGACCTTTCCCTTCGAAGCCGATCCCGGACCGTCGCCAATTGCTCGTTGTGTCCAGTGCGACGATAATTAACTACCTACCTACCTTAAATGGCTCGAAAAATAGGCCTACTTTGCATTTGTTGTTTGGCAACAACTATATCAGCCATCAAGTGATTCTGATCGCGAATCAAATTTTTGATGGAAAATACGAACTCTTTCAGTGGATTTAAAACAAAATAAATCGATAAACAGTTTGTAATTCGTATTTTAAAAATAAATTTAAGTTCTGTTGTCCAGTTTTACATTCATGACGAACTAGGGCATAGTCAACAAGCAATTGAATAATTAGGAGATGTGAAAGATAACAATAGAGAAAGAAAAGTTAGTTTAGAAAGTACCGAAATAACTGAATTATTCTACGGTTTTAATAAAACTAATTTAACTGATCGGATAATTTGAAAACGGATACCGAAGTGGTTGAATTTTAACTGTTCCACTTGTAAACTCTGAAAATTTAAAAATGCTTTTTAAAGTTATGTACTAAAGGTCATTCATTCTACTTTTTAATGCTTGTATTCATAATTTTGTAACTATTTATATTTATGAGAAATGAAACGAAAAATAAACTATGTTTACCTCAAAATGAAAACCGGACATTCGCCCATTTATATTAGATTTCCTGAAAACTAAATTGTGGCGGTGAAATCTGTAACCCAGGGGCAAATAAGAACTTAAATTTAGTTAGATTATTTTATTTATTATATATTTTAACCTGGCTGAAGTTCTTCATAAAAACGTAAGTCGCTATACCATATTGATATCCATAAGTTTATTTCACTCTAAATCTAGAACAAATGTGCCAAATAGTTTCTTAAGAAGTCTATTTCCTATTTGAAGTCATTTTACATTTAAAAAATAATAACATTGGGAGAAGGACAAAGAAAAGCCAAGTGAACTGTTTTCAATAACGTGGATGAACGTTGGATAGAGTGAGATGGAATGCAAGACAATAAAGTTCTGTATTCCATAACATGCTGACGGAGTTTCCAAGTTCTTAGCCAAAGAAAACTCCACAATCAGAATTATCATCAGAAAATAAAGAGTGCAACGGAAGAATCGCTAGACATTAGTACTGTCAACAAGAAAAAAACGCTTAAAGTTAGCTAAATTAAATTTTAAAAAACGATTTTTTCATTCTGTAGCAATTTAACTCATGTGACTAAATTTAACTTGAGTGGATCTATCAGATAAATGAGTTTCGGGAAAGATCAAGTGAAAGCATTCCGAGAATTCAAAATCCACTTTAAAATACGATGAAGGTTCTGAAATATACGGGTAGGTGTATCATAATCCATAGGGTAATTGGCTTGGGCAGACTACATTGTAGGGGGAATATGGATCATTATATGTATATCGACATTCTGAAAATAAATATCAAAGTACAAGAGGGCCGAGGCAATAACACCAGGCAATGGACATGCGCACGCGGTACGTTTTACTGATATAGAAGATAAATACAGCCAGGGTAAGATACAAGAATCAAACCTGCACCGCCTATAACTCACAGGATATAAAACCCACTGAGCCACGGTGGCCCCGCATAAAGTTTGAATTGTGAGATGTTCGTTGCTGTATAATTGCTCCCATGTTAGAAGCCTCTCCCCAGTCTTCAGACTTTATTTCAATTTAAAGTTTATGGTAAATTAGGTTCGGAGCAAAAACAATTTACAACTAGCTTTAATGGAAGTGTGGACGGAAAGTGAGCCATCTTAACGTAACAATTTGTCGAATCAATGCCTAAACAACTTAAAACCAAAAAGATAACGTATAATAGGTACTGAAAATTATATTTGTTTTCTTATTTGTACTTTTAATGCCTTCAATTTCACTGTATCCAGTTTTCATTTTAAATAAAAAAATATCACTTTTTTCGTTTCAATTCTTATAAATATAAATTGCTAGAAAATTGTGAATACTAGTTTTGAGAAGTGTGATAAACTACCTTTAAATTAGCGTATAATTAAAAACTTCTTAGTTGTTTCAAGTTTACAATTTCACTCAGGTGTCCAGTTTTCACTTTGACTCACTGGTTTTTCCCACGGAAACATATCAATTCAAAAAATTAAATCAAGAAAGAATAATTGTAAATTGTGCAAATTAAGCTGCAAATGAATTATGCAAACGCACGTAATGACATTCAATTTTCGACCTCTCTGAACATGCAGAACAAATCGAAAGAAATTTTACTGAATATTGTATTTTGTAACGTTTACCATGAAAAGAAACGTTAAAAAAAAGTTAATCACAACTGTTTATTTGAAATAAGAATTATTCAAATATAAAAATACTGTTCCATAGCAATTAGAAATCCAGGTCTGTTATTTACGAAGGTTCAAAAATTTATAGAATGGCTTTCTTTTTCAAGATCTACAATTTTTCCTTTCTTGTTATAGTATATTCAGTGACAGAGAACTTCACTTCTCCGTTGAAAACGACAAAACACTAAAACGCGAACGAATAATTCTTTTTCAAGAACACGATTTGTATAATTTCTGTCATGTTGGCATGGCCTGTTAATTTTACTTCAAATCAGAATTTTAATGGTTTCTTCCTTGCATCCCATGAGATTTTTCTGATCAGCTAAATGCGGTATTTTTTTGTGGTGGAATGTGTCTGTATTCCGGACGCGACGTTACTTGACTTGTTTTTCGAATACGATTTCAGCACGTCCGCCAATAGAAATACCATCAAGTTTCTTCGGAATCGATTGTATGACATTTAATTGACGTTGATCAATCAACAATTATACATCAATTCGAATTCTTTCTTTGGAATTTCTGCTGGCAAAGTTCTGAAATCGCATACGAAAAACAAGCCAAGTTACGTCACGTTCGGAATACGTAACAGAGGGATTTTCAGCGTAAGCAAACAAACCAGACGGAATGCGAAGATTTTTTTCCGCAACCCAAATGCTCTCGCCGTGATATATATCGGGGTTACTTTAAAATGTAGTTTATCTCCGTTTTTGCTACGTTTAATCTAATTTGCGTTGACCAATCAACTATTATTTTCAATTAGGAATTCATTATTTAGTGTTTGATTTTTTGGTGAAGGGCTGAATGTATTCGAAAAACACACTAAAAGACGTCAATTTTGGAATATGTGCGTCGTCAAACGGCTATCAAATACATTCTAAGGTAATGTATCTTCATTCATTTTAAAATCAAAGTCTACGAAATTTGAATGTGTTTCCAATTTATATTAATCTAGCCATAGCAACTTGCGTTTGCGAAAACAGGTCCAGCACTTGATCTAGCTTCTCACCATGCTCATATAAGTTTTTTTATCTTCATTTCATCCGTACCAATTGAAGAACAGTTAATTTATCTTTTTCTTTCACATTTGAAGATGATATTTTCATAATCTTCATTACATCAGACGAAGCTATACTTTTGGGGGCCTGGGGGTGCTAATACCGCCCTGTGCCCAAACCCATTGTTTCCTAATGCAAGCATTCTCCGGAAATTTATGCTACATAATATGCGAAGTTTCTGAATTCTGTTTCGTTTCTACAGAACGCGTTGCACAAGGCTGCAGTACATCTCATTCCCGTCATCGTGAAATTTTTTTTAATTCTTTAGAAAAATAAAACCCACATTATTCATAAAAATTGTTTACTGAATTCGTACTCGAATCTTTACCCCGAAATTATTATCTTAGTGATAGTACATTGTTAAGAAGTTTTTATCTTTATGATAGTATAATTGTGAAGTTCTTATCTGGATGATAGTATGTTTTTAGTAGTTCTTATTTGAATCATGGTATATTATTAAGTACTTATTTGAATGGTAGTACATTATTTAGGTATTAAAATGAAGATTGAAACATGGATAAGGGGCCAAATTAGGAAATCATGTCTTTTTAAATGCTTTGCGTTGTATGTACTACTCATTTGTCTGCAAACTTGCAATCTGGCGAGTTTAGTACAGTTCTTAGACCCTCTTCTTATCAGAACAAGTATTCTAACTTCTGGTCGTCCACTGACGTCACAGCTATCACAGACCATGTAGAGTATAGGGGAATGGACAACCCGTTATGTTCCAAAAACTTTGGTAGCGGACAACCTCTTTGAAGAGAGACGGGTAGACTGTAACTCCAGTTTATTTTTAACTCATTGAAATACAGGGCGTCCATATAATAACTCTTACCCTTTGG
This sequence comes from Meta bourneti, assembly GCA_933210815.1. Lineage (NCBI taxonomy): Eukaryota > Metazoa > Arthropoda > Arachnida > Araneae > Tetragnathidae > Meta > Meta bourneti. The sequence continues at coordinate 77,814,223 of OW119928.1, forward strand.
AGGCATCTGTAGCTAAATCGAATAAAATCAAATTTGGAAATGAGACTTTAGTCCACATGAGATGTATTCCGCGAAAAAAAAGTACTACCAAAAGTCGGCGATAGGGGAAATTTGGCGATGTTGAAGTCGAAAACAGTCGCACATTTGCATTAAACGCAGATAAAATGGAAAATTTTGACTGCTCAAGCAACAATCAAGCCACTAATTACAGCTGGATATGTGGCGCGTTGCAATTAAAAAGACTGGCAATAGACACAAATTAATATAGAGATTCAACTCAGGAGACGATTCACCAGAACCAGGTTCCCCGTGACCACATAGACTAATTTCAATGTTTTGACCTTTCTCTGCTGTGACTTTTTGTGCTAACCGACTCATTACGCTCAGCTGTAGAGCATGCCCCACACCGGATGCAATTTGCTATACACATCCAGAAAATTTGTATTTTTGAATTACAGGGGGATTCTCTTTTAAGTTCTCACTTTTGTTATCAGAAAGCATTACTGAGTGGAATATTTTGTAAATAAGGTATAACATTCTGTTTATTAATTAGAATTATTTATTATTATTAAGAAAACCGAAATACAAATTCGCTTAGAACTGTGCAAATATAGTGTTATTATGCACGGGATAAAAAATCGACTTTTCCACGAAATTGTCTTCAACACCTTATTCCTGTGATTTTATAACAGTTTAAAAGAAAATAATATGTTACTTATTATAAATGCTTCACTTGACTAGAGATTAAGATCTGATCAGATTTTTTTTTAATGACGAGATACCTCGTCCATCAAGATCAGGTTAGTTTTGCTAATGACAAGACAACCACCTGAAGAAAACTACGAATAGGGTTAGAAACCAGAAGTGCAAGTCACTCGTCCAAATGTTTCTCGTCTCATGAGCTTAATCTGAGAAAGGTCTGAATAATATACTGTTTGTTTAACACTAGAACTGCTCCCGTTGCAAAGTAGTGATAGCCGCTATAGGAACAGGATTCGTTCGTTTCGAGAAGTGGTGACTGATGGATGTATTAATTGCATTTTGTTTTTTGGAGAAAGTTGATGGCGTCAAGGTTATTTATCTGTTTTGATCTTGGCAACAAGTAAAATTCATAGCAAATTATAGTCACCTGCATGCAACTAGGTAACGCAATAATTTGGGTTTCGAAATGAAGTTTGCCTCCAATCCCAGTTTCATATATCCCGACATTTTTCATCTGCCGACAGATAGAGTTTAAGTGGCCAAGAACTTATCTAGTGCTCGCCTAAAATCTCGGCGTTACTGATTAATTAGAGTAAAATGTGCCTTTCAAGGGAAGTTTTCTAAAATCTCCACAAAATGTTGTGAGCAGGCCGGACACATAGTGAAGAAATGCATTCCAAGTCTCAAAGTTGTAAAGACATTCGAATTTATTGACTTTGACACTCGCACAAATGAGCTGGTAAGCTCATCGTATTACACATAGCTTTCTCTGTTCTTATTAGAGTTTCAGTAATGATTGATTACACAAGGAAATCGTTTGCGAGAGCTAAGAGTAATTATGGCGCCTAGGTTAACCGCATGTTTACACAAACAAATAGTTTGTGAGTGGAAAGATGAATTATGGCGCTTGCCTTTTACTGTAATTTAATGTTTATTTTTTCTTCATAAAACTCAAAATACACTATTTTTCGATTTCCTAGTACTTGCATTCAGGTGACGATATTTCTAATTTATAATAGAGTGAGCCATTGTGACAAACTTGAATACATTTCTTCAAGCATCCCCTCTATGTAAAATGGGATAAGGCCTAGTTTCTACGGCAACAGATAGGCGCAGACTTTGTGGCGAGAGTAGTTCTCTCGTGATTGTTTTTCAGAAATACGATGTTGTAGATATTTGTTGAATTCGGGGCAATCACACCCTGAGTCCGTCAAGTTCTTTCTTGCGGAACACCTAGCCACACCTTAAGGCCATCCTAAAAATAAAAAGTAAATAAAAATGAGAATGGAAAGCAGAAAAATAAGAAACAGAACTAACTCACCTAACGCAACAAATCTTTAAAATTCGAAATTATTAAAAACTAAACTAAACATTTTATCTGTGTGAATTAATCGCAAACAGTACAATAGGCAGAATGTTTATTCGTTGCGAATAACAGTCATATTTGAAATTAGTGGTTGATTAATTGCGATGTTTCGTATATTGTTGTAAATGTGTTGCTTTGTAATTGAAACAAGATATTTACAGAGGCCGGAAGGCATTCTTTTTCTCTGCAACACATCTCTTAGACTACTCTGAATTTGACTAGATCTGATTCTACTTTTAGTTTTCAAAAAATTTTAAAGAAACGTATCAGTTTCCAGGTTGAGACGATTTTGCTTAAAAGATACCCGTAGTTATCGAAGTTGAAAAATAGTAAGAAAGAGTCGCCTTCGCTTAATATAACCAACTTTGCAAAAACAGAAGTGATTTTATTAAGCTAGGAGCCTTGAATATTGCAGTACCCCCTTTGTTGTGACGGGGTGTCTTCTTTCTCTAAACCAGTGGTTCTTAACCTGGGGTGTGTGCACCCCTGGGGGTGCGAGAAAGCATTCCCAGAGGGGAAAGAAGTTTCAATGGACGACAGCGATTTAACAAAAGACGATCTTATTGAAATACGAGCCAATGCACGTATTCAAACAGAATTTGAAAAACTGAACTTAGAACAATTCTGGTGAACACAGTTAGAACCTTATCCACAGCTGGCAAAAGCAGCATTGCATACGCTTTTAACATTTGCCACTACCTACTTGTGTGGAATGAGATTTCTATCACCTACGCACTTAAAAACACAAGCCAGAAATCGCTTAAATGCAAGTCATGAAATACGCGTGGCTCTTTCAACAAAGAAGCCTCGCTTCAAAAGTATTATTATGAATAAACAAGGTAGTCATTAAAAATTCATATATTGTTTTGTATGTATATGTAAATGTGTGTTTATTTTTCAATAAATAAATTATCTTGCAATAGAAGTAATTTCCTAAATAAAGAAATAGAAACACATTTTTCAAGGGGGTGCGAGAACTTAGTTTTAGATTCAAGGGGGAGCCGATCACTGGAAAGATTAAGAACCACTGCTCTGAACAGACTATAGAATTATAATATTTTCACCATTGCTCATTGAAAAAGCTGATAAAAATGTAGACGTTATAAAATGGCGCTGAAAACTATGTGATTAGAACTACAATTTTGTGGCGACATTAAGTCGAGTCCGAAGTTCTGAATTTTGTTATTTCCGGTGTTGCCGGTTTCCTAAAGAAAAATATATGCATGAAATGTAAAAGAAAAAAATTCCAGATATCTTCTTTTTTTCAACTCCTTTTTATCATAATCACAGATATATCATACACAATATACCACATTTGCATGAGTCATTTCGAGCAGGTTTCCCTCATAAGCGATGAGGTGGATATTGAAAATACTTGTTACAGCTAAGATTTTTGGGAGCAACGCTTTTGGCGTGCTTATTATGTCGCCGAGGAAGAATTTCTTGGATAAAACACCGTTTTAGGAAAAGCAGAAAATAATTAAAAAGTTAAGGAAAATAATTTTGAAAATAGAAAAAAATTCCACATAACTGATTATTTTTACTACTACTAGGTAAATATTTGCTTTTTTGAAAAAATCTACTTTTTCTAAAATATTTTTACTAAAGTGTGACCAAGTAGAATAATATTAGGTAACAGTAGGCAATATAGTATACCAAGTAGACAAAATTTTATGAATGTTATAAAAGACCACATTAATTCTTGCAAACTAGAGTTGTTCCGGTGTAGCAAAATAAAAAAAGATAATCTACAAAATTAATAAAAGATTCAAATAATCGTGAGGTTGCCATAATCGTAACACAGCGGAGTTGCCTTTGCCCGCCAACTCGTTACAAAAGCACGCTAAAAGCGTTGCCAGAAAGAAGTCTATATCAAAGTTATACCAAATACTCGGCCACATTTCAGACAGTAAAATTTCTAAAGTATTCTTTTGTTGTTCGATGTTTGGAGATGTTTATTTCCTGGTTCCAACTTCCATTCGTATTAGATCTGAAACAACGAATGAATGACGTAGAATAAGAATTTAAAAATCAAACTTTTTCGTCAGAAAATTCTTGTGGAATGGCCCCAGAAAAGATTTCTCTCTTGCCTTTTTTAAGACTAGATAAATTTAAAAATGAAGAGGTGGAGATTGACAAGGAAACCTGTTTATAAATTTGTATTCCAACTCCAACATCTTAACTCTAAGCGTCGAATTTATAAATATTTTTAATTCAACTTCCTGAAAGTTAATTTGTAAGAGTACCAGTAATTTTTTAAAAACAAAATTTGTATAGCATATCGTCTACTTACAAGTGAAAACACTAAGTCAAAAACATAGTTTTGAGAAAACGAAGGGGAAAATTCTACTTACTAAGTGTGCTTTTCATGAAGACATCTAACCTTCATTAGAGGAAAGGGACTTAGTGAACTTCACCAGTCTCACTCCATTCTGGTCTAAAAAACTCATATCTTGAGTGCATTTCACTTGTAAACCGACATGTTCAGCATACAAAAGGGACAATTTTGAGTTTAATGCACTAAGAACCACAACTGGTGGTTAATTTGAAAAACATTGGTTAATTACACCCCAGATTCAGACATAATATATTAAATAGTTGTGTCAAAATCAATATAAATATATTGTAAGTTATTATCAGATCATTCGTTCATTAAAATATTAATTACTGCAACTTTTATACCTGAAAATTCAAACATCTCAATATCAGTGTTAGAGATATTTTGGGAGTTCAAGCAACTAACAGGACAAAGAATATCAATTAGTGCAGGGATGCACAGACCGCGGCCTTCCGTTGATTTGGTGCGGCCCGCCTCACCATGAGTTATTTTAATTTTAACAAGTCACAAAGCTTCGTTACGAGAAAATGCATTAAAATACGCTATCTCTTTGGGCTAACATATTGAACAATATTTTTAACAAATCGAAAAATAGGAACCGCTTGACTAATGAAAATTTGTATCAATTTTGCGCTTAGCTGATAAAAAATCGTACCAAATATTAAAAAAAAATTGTTAAATCAATGCAATGTCACACATCAAATTGAATTCTTCATTTACTTTTATTATCTTTCCCTTCTTGTAACAATGTCAAATATAAATAATAAGTATTATACGATAGATAACTTCATGTTTTTGGCTACGCTCCCATAAGTCACAGTGAATCGATGTAGCCCTTGGTAGGCAGGTAGTTAATTAACGTCGAACTGGAGCAACACAATGGGCTATTGGCGACGGTCCGGGATCAATCCCGAAGAGAATGATCCTAGGACAACGCCTCGTAATTTTGAACCAAGGTCACATGACGGGAACACATGAGTTGGCACCCCACTCTCCAAACTTCCACACCATTTCAATGTGGCCCTTGGTCTTAACAAGTCTGTGCATCCCTGAATTAGTGAAAAGGATGGTTTTCTTGTGGCTCTTATCAGTCGTTTTCTTTCTGTACGACGACTGTTTGCACTGGAGACTGATTTGAAGTGGACTCGAACGTGCTGTTCCATTCTGCTTTTCCTTCCTCCCTCATTGCTTTGTCTGTCTTGTGTTTGGCGCAGCTTGGCTAAATATAGCGACAGCCACTACCCACCCAGACTTGGTGTCGGGGACAATTATGGTAGGCAGATAGTACTGCAAATATCCATGCTCAGATTTAGATTCGAAATCAGAATCTGTTTAATCGAGGGCACTTTACCACTCAACAACATGTCGGTTGTTAGAGCATAGGAAAAATTAGTACTATTCTAAAAAGTCAGTATTATTCTATATTTTGCGGCAACTTGGACCAGAAGGTCGGGGTGACAGGAATTGACGGCCCTGTAATGGAAAGAACAGAATCGCGAAATCATTCTCATTACCACCAACTAATATATCAATTAAAGGTGGGCCAACCATAAAAATGCATTTTTTAAAACGGTTTCACCCAAGCCTAGTTCTTCAAGTCTTTACAACTTGTTGTCTTTGTCTTGTAACGCAGTGGGTCAAGTGGTGTGACAACGCAGTCACAATTACAACTAAACTATTTATTTACTTTAAACGTATTGTACAATCCGGGATTTGTGTCCCTTGGTTCCTGAGCGCTTCAAACAGAGAAAAATGGGATCGACTCAAACGGCCGGCTCGAACTAACACCCAGAAACACCTCTGCTAAGATCGAGCACTGCAACAGTTTTTCCTGTCCCGCCAATTTCACTGGGAGACAGTTCGATTCCAGAGGGGCGTCGTGCACCCCTAAAGACCATCTGAATGGCAAGGAGACCACCATGGAAGACCCCGATAGATATTTCAAGATTTACGGCCGGAGGTCAGTGTTATTGACCTCTGATCCCGAGCTGTTGCTATAGTCGTTACAGTCTCCTATCGATCTGGTTTCGTCTTGGTGACATAAATGTGGGCCCGAATACTCATAAAGTCCTCAATCTGTAGTTTTCTAAATCTTAAAAAAGGTAAAATAATTTCCAAGTGGACAGAATTGTAGAAAACCGCCAACTTTGGCCTCAAAGGTTAAGGCATACATCAATGTCCCAGATAACCCCACAACCAACAGATAATTTTCTTTCCTTCCGTCCCGTTTGTTGCTTATTTTGACATTAAAATTAAATGTATTCATATTATCATTAATATTCAGATTAATTACCATTAACAATTTCTATTAAAATGCAATTGAGCACCTAGCTGTCTTTAAATTTAATTCCATTGTAGCAGGGAGCAAACACACAGAGCCACCGCGGCCGCATTAGGGACAAACAAAAGTTGTTTTTGATTCTTGCTGCATCCTAGTCCTGCTCGGGTCAGTTGGAAGAGCAACAAATTAACGGAGGGTTGAGAGTTCCAGCCAAAGACCGTCTTGTACACGGGCACTTTAAATCTGTCGTGGCCTCAAATATCCTCACGTTGGGGTGGTGTGGAAGTTTGGAGAGTAGGGTGCCTGCTCAGGTGTGACCTCGTCATCTGACCGTGGTTAAAATTGCGTGGTGTTGTCCTCGAATCTTTCCCATCGAGAAGGATCCCGGACCTTCGCCAGTAGCCCGTTGTGTTATTCCAGTGCGACTTTAATTAACTACCTACCTAGTCCTGCTCAGTTTGATTGCCTGCCTGATTGACAAATGGATTGGGTTTTTCATTCTGGATTGACGGGCAGTCGTGGTTCTGTGCCCCTACAAAATATTTCTATAGAATTCTGAAAAAATTTCTATAGAATGTGGTCGAGAATTATGTTTTCTATAAGCTTTATAGAGTTACCCCTATATAAATGTCCGTAAAAATCTATAGAATTCTATGGAAACTCATTTTTTTTCACTTTACTTTTCTATAGAGCTTCTCTCTAGAAATACATTTCTTTAGAATCAAAGCACGCTTTCTATTTAGAATTTTCTTTCTATAGAAACGAAATTTCGTTTCTCTGTATAGAATTCCATGGAATATACATTTTTTTCGTGGGGTACCTACTGCGATTTGTAGTCGGCACAGTTTCGATTCTTCATTGGGTGTACTCTCTTCTGTATCAGCGAAGCTTTCCTGGTTTGCGAACTTCATGTTGTCTATATTGTGTTTGGTGCAAATATGACCCTTGCGCCAAAAACCCAACAAACCTTCGGAACTGTCAACCTTCTCGGGCCATCTCCAATAGCCCGTTGTGTTGCTGCAGTGGGAGACCCAAATTCAACTATCAACCTACTTAAGATTTTATTTTATAAGCAGGTAGGGAGGTTAATTTAATAGTTAGATAATTAGGTTAATAGGATTAATCCCAAAGGGAAAGATCCTTGAATTTTTGAACCATGGTTTGGTGAAGAGGTGAACATCTGAGCTGGCATACTACTTCTCTAACTTTCCACACCACGTCAACGAGAGGACGTTTGAGACCACGATTGGTTTGACGTGCACCAACTCCCACGTACACAGCGGTCTTTGGTTGGATCGAGTTTCAAACTCGAAACCTCCGATTTCTAATCCTTGACACTACTAACTGACCTCCGCGGACGTCTATGTATAAGCAGAATGGTATATAAAAGATCTTAAAAATAACTAATCCTACAATAGACAATAATTACGTGGTGTTGTCCTTGGATCTTTCCCTTCGTGGGTTGATACCGGACCGTTGCCAAAAGCCCGCTGTGTTGCTCTAGTGCGGCGTTAATTAAATATCTACCTACAATTAATAAAACTTTTTAAAAAATATGAAACTCCACAACTTTGGGGGGGGGCATTTCAATTAACGTCACACTGGAGCAACACAACGGGCTATTGGTGACGGTCCGGGATCAATCCCAAAGGGAAAGATCCGAGGACAACACCACGTAATTTTGAACCACGGTCAGATGACGAGACAACACTTGAGCTGGCACCCCACTCTCCAAACTTCCACACCACGCCAACGTGAGGACATTTGAGGCCACGACAGATTTAACGTGCACCAGCCCCTTTTGTACACGACGGTGTTTGGCTGGATTCGAACTCGCAACCCTTCGGTTGCAAGTCCGTTACTCTTCCAACCGGGCCACCGCGGCCCCCACAACTTTGGCCAAACTTCTTTAGACAACGTCAGGCAATGGACATACACACGCAGTGAAATTTTTACTGGCATAAAAGACAGATATACACCCAAGTGACAGGAATCGAACCTGTGCCGCCTACATCTCGCACGTTCAATAGAACTGTTTCCTTTCTGTAAGATCGTCATCTGACCGTGGTTCAAAATTACGTGGTGTTGTCCTCGGATCTTTCCTTTGGGATTGATCCCGGACCGTCACCAATAGCCCGTTGTGTTGCTCCAGTGTGACGTTAATTGAAAAATACCAATACCAATACCTTTCTGTAGGTAGGTATTAATTATCGTCGCACTGGAGCAACACAACGGGCTAGGGACCAACCACGAAGGGAAAGGACCGAGGACAACACCTCATAATTTTGAACCACTGCCAGATGACGAGGTTAGCACTTGAGTTTGCACACTACTCTTCAAACTTCCACAACACACCTCGTCATCTGACGGTGTTGTCCTCGGATCTTTCCCTTCGGGGGTTGATCGTGGACCGTTGCCAATAGCCCGCTGGGTAGCTCCAGTGCGACGTTAATCAGATACCTACCTTCCACAACACACCAACGTGAGGACATTTGGGGCCGTGACAGATGAAAAGTGCACCAGCCCCCATGTACACACGGTCTTTTGTTGAATCGAGTTATGAACTCGCAACCCTCCTATTGCTAATCCGCTACTCTTCCAAGCGAGTTATCGTGGCCATATTCGCGATTTCTTCTAGAATTATATTTTTCGGTGTTCACATAACTTAACTCCTTTACATTAAATAAATTACTGTACAAAATATTACATATAGTCAAAGAAAGTAATGTTGATTCCAAAATAAAAATTAATAATGCCAACTTCAATCAAAATCTCAATAACACCAGAATTCTGTCGCCAAACAAATGACAAAAAGAATCCGAATTCGTATTCGTATAAATAATGAAAAAACAAAGTTTTCAAAAGCACAGAAAGTTTCTTTTTTCCGTTGTAACTACAATTTAATTTTTTTTTCAATTCTGAACGTTTGAGAGAATTCTTATTTTTCAGAATACTAGAACAGAAAGTTAAAGAAGAAAACGAATATCGCACACGTGTTGGCTGGCGCTCTTTCAGTCGTATGTAAATGGTAGAATTTTCGCCATCCGAGTATAAATCTAACGCCAAGGTTAGTTGACTCTCATTCTCATTGCTCGAACGCAAACTGACGGTGCCTGTTGGATTACGCAAGTGCTCCCGAAGTTCTATTTGTTTGAATCACTTGTTGCATATACCTGTTAATAAGGTAAGCGTTCTTTTTTTATTCGGATTGATATTTTCTCGGATTTTGTGCTTTCTGTATGGAACATAAAGGATTTAAATAGCAGTTATCTAAATTTAGATTTCTAACTCTTAAAATTTTATTTTAGTTCCAAATTTTGAGTTGGATTTCGCATTTGGCTTCGGACCATGTAAATATTTTAACGCTATAGAATAACATTTTTGTTTGGTTTTCTCGAATTTGTAATATTGAGTTACGCTTCTGAGCCATTAGTTTCGATTCCGCTTTAAAAATTCTAAGACCAATAACGAATGAAGTGGAATATAATTCGCTTAATTTCCTGTTCTCGTTAAAATTGTACCTGGGGTTCGCTTTGCATGAACTAAGTTATCCTTGTGATCTATTTTGAGTAAGCCTCGTATATAATGTAAAGTAACTTGTATATCGCGTCGATTTAAAACATTGCACTTGTGATCAAAAGTTTTATTTGAAGAAACTTATTCTGAAACATTCCCTCAAAGAAATCAATATTCAAATTTTAAGACGTTTTTTCTTTGCTGGTTATTTAAAGTAAGAAAGTATTGCTATTTTTCAATAATTCTTTTGTGTAATAAAATTGAAGTAACGAATGCTTAACCGTCTTTTAGGTATGCTTTTAAAACTTTAATCTTGAACTAATTGCAAATAATATTGCATTCAATTTCCGATTTTAAAATAAAAGACGAGGAAACTAAATTTGGCCAGAATGTTTACTGTAAAAAAAATATTTTCGAAGTTTCTTCGAATCGTTTTCGTGATGAATTTCGTTTTGATTTACGCTCATTGGTACCAATTTACTTTCTCGTCAAGTAAAATTGGAAGTGTTAATTTTACCAGTTTAATGAATACCTTAATGTAATTGATTAATTCAATCACTGGTTTAGTCAAATTGCATATTAAAAGGTAGTAATGGCTAAATAGTTTTAGCATTTGAAAATTCTAAAGCTACTCGAAATTGTACTTTGAATTTAATGGTATCCTTAAATAGTTTCAATCTTTTTACGGTTATGCAATTTATTCTAATTTAGAATAGTATATTGAAGCAGTTCGCAACATAACGGTTAAAAATACCTTATGCCATCTTAGAATTTAAATTTCTGTTCAATTCGTTATGTGTACTATCGTGTTCTATGCAATTTTTGATGTTTGTTAAATGCATCGTGACTAATTCAAAATTGCTTAACTCTTTTATGTAACTGAAGACCTTAATTTCTTTTTCCTTCATGCATAGTTGGAAAGCGAGACTTCCTTGGATAATTCGCAATGCCTGAAATGAATTTGTCTTTATTTTATTGACATCAAATAAAAATGGCGATTTTTCACTTTTTAGTATCCTTCACGGGTCTTGGCCGCGAATGAATTTACTCGCATGCAAATTGTTTCTTCGAGCTATGCATGAAATTAGGCCTAGAAATAAGATTAGTGCAGTTCGTATTTCGCTCGTTTACGCGCTATGCCTAAAATAAAGCTTCTGCGTTCACCAGAATACATTTTTGGTCTCCTTTATTAGCTTTCGAATTAATCGTAACCTAACTAGCCGATACCAAATTTTTTTTTCACGCGGTTTTATCTATATAGTCCGAACCTTTTTAAATGTTTCTTCCTAAACTAATTACTTTATAGATTAGCACCATCTGGTGTATTTGAGTTCCGAGTCAAAATGGAATGTGGTTTTTAAATTTCGGCATGTGTATATTAATATGAAAGCCGTTTTGTAAACTTTTAAAACTGCTGCTTTTGAAATGCCTAGATGACTAAAAGTTGTGTGCCTTTTGCTTGAAACGTTTTGCCATAAGTGCTCACAAGTTTCGGAATAGTTTTCTGATCTATGATCTTAAACAACCTAAATATGAAAGTGAATGCTTAAACTTTAAATTTGTTTCACCATTTTATTTTCTAATGGCAGTATAATTATGTGTGAAATAAATGTGTATCGTTTCGTTTCTATCCCGGGATATAGATTGGAAGCTAGGTTCTATAGTGAGAAATTCTTTTTAAACAGTTATTGAAACTTGGCATCGTTTATTGCTGGTTCACTTCCAGTGAAAACGATTGGATTTTTATTCTTGCAAGGTACTTTTTAGTTCTCAACACAATAAGGTAACTTTTGTATTTTGTGTTCATGCACTGTCTTGACTCTTAAATTGTCAATTTCGGTCAATTCATTTAAGGATTCGCTTATATTCGTGGAAAGGTTTGTGTTCCCGTTTTCCAGAACTTGATCGGTAGATTCTGTTTTCCCTATGCAAAACAGGCTTTTATTTTCTGAATTTAAATTCTCATTTTTCGTACTTCCTGAATGTGCACACCGCTATTTAAGACCGTTAGGCAGTTTAATTACCTAGGAAACCGACTTAAATTTCATGGGTTTACCTAAAATTGAGAATTGCTTGAAACTTGAGTATTCCGTACGTAATACCAAAATTTATCGGCATAATTTTGTCAGAACTATTTGTATCTGCTTTGTAATGTGCTTGACCGACAGTTTCCATGTAAGGAGACTTAGTCTCACGCCTTACAAGGAATCTTGAGCAGTTGTGAAACAAAATGCCTACTTAGCAAGATTATGGAAGTAATCCTGTACCCGTTAGCCTCGTCCACTGATGGTCATAAAAGATAATCTTCCTTCGGTGACATTTCTTACTTGCATACCTTAACTAAAGCGCGTAGGTTACAATTTTCACTTTAGTTTGAAACTTATATTCAATTTTTCTATTTCAGATAAAATGGCCGTCGCTTTCATGTTCATGTGCTGCTTAGCATTATTACCGGTAAGCTTGATATTTTCTAAAGTTTTTATTCTTAATTTCTAGCTTGGAAATTATAACCAGTGCTTTTGAATTTATCTCTATTCCTGGATTCCCGTTTGGGTACATAAATAGCTTTTAACTTCAGGAGTTAAAAGTATATTCACTCAAATAGGGCTAATCAAATGTGATCCGAGGTGGAAATGTACTATTTGAGAACGTTACTCAAAGGGAACGGGTTTTCCTTTAAAAATAAGAAAATGGCTCGCGCGCCATTTTCTTAACTTCAGTTTTCTTAACGTTAGTTAGTACTTTTAATAGAGCACCCACAAACTACGCATTTTGTGACTAATTAGTTTTTCTGGGTGTTCGAGCTTCTGATAAGGCAAAATTGTTTTTCTATCTTCGAATAGTCCGGTTTTCAGCAATATTTATTGTAAACTTGAATGCAATTAATGGAAGTCTAATATTTAGAAGAGATGTATTTGTTCCAATTTATACTTGGAAAACTTGCGTTTATTCGATGATTATTATATGGAAATAACAGGTTTGAAGCATTTTAATGTTAGTGATGGAAACTTTAGTGAAATAGTTTCTGCAGTGATTACCATAATATAAGCTTTCCAATCCGAAATTTGAAAAACGAGCATTTTCTTGAATTAGTTTTTAATTGTTATGCGGGGGAAATCAACTTCTATTAAAACTGAAACTGATCTTGTGATTAGTTCTGCTACTGAAACTATTTTATCGGAGCTCCAGGTCTTGAGCTAATTTTTATGTTAACACGTCCAAAACGCTACAAATGTGGTCTTCAAATGGTGTCAAAATCTTATGGAATTTTATAATTGAATTTTTTTGTTTCAACGAAAGCTCTATACTGCTGTATAACAATGTTGCTGTCTGGCCATTTTGTTTTGTAATTGATAGTTTCTATCAGTATTGCGTTTATCACCTCACCCTTGGTAATTACATTCCAAGTATCATCGGAAGGTAATCTACACTTCCGAACTCCTATGAATTAGTTTACATGACACTCGGAACGATATTTTAACTAGTATTTACGAATAATTGTGTCTGAACGAAACATTTCCGTTTTAGCTTAAGGCTTGTGAATTATGTATGCTAGTAATCTCTAAGATTGGACGAAGAAAGGAGGATCCCAATTCACGCTAGTCTTCAAGATTTTTTATTTCAATTGGGTTGCAAATAGTTGACAGATGTTATACGCTTTAGATCACTGGTGTTCTCCTTCAATTGGTCGAATGCTACGTTCTGTCGTAGCATCGGATACTGAATACTCAGCATTTTAATCGTCAACCAATTTCAAACTTTTCTGTCCGACCCTGTACTTCAAGGTGTAGGAGGTCCCTGTCTTTAAGGTAACCAAATTGGATTTTGTAAAAAAAAAAATTAATGTCGTAGATTGTTTCTCAAGTTTTATCGTATCAAACTTTAAATTTCATGACTTACTAAATTAATGGAAAGACTGATATATATGCTTTATCAATTAACCAAATAGGGTACAAGATTATAACTGAAATTATATATAGCACCATTCTCTACGTTTAATTCTCTGCCTTTTCTTTTGATAGCTACAACTGAATTCTGCCTCACACAAATGGGTTATTGATAAGGGATCGAAACTATTTTAAACTGGGGAACTATATATAAATTTGTGTTAATTTTTACGTAGCATTGGAGATTTTTAAGTTCTATATTGTTTCACTATCTTTGGACATTGTTTTTGCTATCATTCCACTACATTTTTTTGTCAAGGATGACATTTTAATCTAGCTGTTCTCGTATAGTTAATGAATTTCATCTTACTTTTTAAACAATTAAATTTTTTACTTGTCGGTTTGGCTGCCTATATTACATAATTTTATGGACTTTATTTTATCTTGCGTTTGGCGCTTTCCCCTCGGTCACCAGACTTCGAATTATCCCGATAGTCATCTCGGCTAACGAAATTTGTTTCGTAACAAAATGGTAGCTCATGATAAAATATTTTCGCAAGGAAAGGTAATGTTGCCTGAAATGAGACTAGATTAATAAACCCTAACTATCGGCAAGAAAAAATATTTTAAATTTTCATTAAATGTAGCGAGATAAAATTCATCAATTCGCGGCTCTATCGGGAATGCTTGCGGTTCTGTTGGGAGCCTCGACAGTTTGATAAGCTGTTTGATTTGCGTTGCTGGGTAAATTTATCCCTTTTTACAATCTTCTGAATTTATCAAAGAATGCATTTCGTACATGGAACTCCACTTTTTTTTTTCCGCTTAAATGCTTTTAGTATTTATCTGTTGCCTTATTTCACTTCCTCTCATTCAGTTTCAACCCTTTCACCTGAATATTATATTGCAATATTCACAGCAACTGCCAAATAAGCTAGGCTTGTTATAGCGATACATCACTGGAATCTTGTATGACACCCTCAGTCCGGTAGACATGGAAAATGTTCGTTCTGGCCATGGCCACCTTCATGAGAGTTCAGAGACGAGCTGCTTGTGACCGAGTGTGGACCCATCATTCCAATACTCTATCCACGACTTCAAAACCAATTTATTTTGTCAAAGGTTATCTTAAACTTGGTGTTATGTCTGTAGCATGGTGTATCTTTCTTCTAGGTCTCTCTTTCACTTCCCACTACTACTTCAAACGAAACAACAGTGGCAAGTTTCGAATCTACGACCTCCAACCTATTGACCGAAACGATTACGGAAACTAACATGACCGAGGGAATGGAGTTCGATAACATTACGATGACCAACGAATCCATCATCGATGAAAACGCTTCTACAGAAACTTCAGAGACCACCCAAACTACGACGGACGCAGAGGTGGAGAGCATTGCCTACACTGAAATGCCTGAAACTACACCAGCCGTTACAAAGAAGCCAATCGACGAAGGAAGCATGGCGTCTGCTCTGTCGATTCCGTTTGGTCTGATAGTAGCTCTTCCCATTTGCGTACGGTACTTCCTCTCCGCCTAAATTTGTTGAGACTTTTTAAAGTGTTTCATTATTTACATTTAATTTATTCGTTGCCGTGGTTTGTTCGTGTGATGCAAACAGTCTTGTAAATAGTTTAATAAAATGTTCACTTTTTCTTTCTGTGTGTTAAAAAGGCTCGTCACGATACACTCTCCAGGTTTAATCTCTTTGCATTCCTTGCACGGATTAGTATTTAGATAATTGTATTTAACCGTTGCCAATGTTCTTAATTCCAAGTTTCTTGGAAGTCTTAATTCATACATTTTCCAGTATTTTCATTTGGGACGACTTTCATCTTCAAGTTCATTTGCTATTTTCCAGTTTCTATCATTAAAATTTGTGCAATATTGCGTCCAAAAGCTAAACTAATTAATGTATATATAATTAAGTTTATCTTATTTAAAAGGTAGAAATGTTTACGGTAGTGGCACAATTTTTCATTATTGTTTACGAGTTCTACAAAAATTGCTACTAAGGGATCTATTTAAGCAAAAGCTACTTACAAAATTTTGGCGACATTTATGAAAATTCACGCCAAGGTCAACGAAAATTTAGCTCCTTTTTCTTTCAACTATTTTAGAGGACGGACATTTTTCAGTAAATGGGTTTCCAAGATATTCAAATTTCGAAGTT
The DNA here is from genome assembly GCA_933210815.1 of Meta bourneti. Classification (NCBI taxonomy): domain Eukaryota; kingdom Metazoa; phylum Arthropoda; class Arachnida; order Araneae; family Tetragnathidae; genus Meta; species Meta bourneti. Next base: position 77,830,485 of record OW119928.1, read on the forward strand.
TTGTCTCCAAGCCGTGACAACCATAAAAACATCGGAATCTGGTTGATAAATTGTCATTAATTAAATTGTGTTAAGCAAATATATATTGAATTTTAATTTCATGGCGTGATCTTCAGCGTCTGTTTAATACTCAATTAGCACATTTTGTGTGTTATTTTCATTTTATATCTGCAACTTAAATGGGCTTAAGGTGCTTTTTAAAAATTTATGCTAATATTTCACAGGTGCTGGGCCCTAATCAGATACAAACTATTCGTCTTATTACTTTGCCATTTTTATAAAGCGATTCATAATTACTGAAACGTTTCATCGAAGGTTAACATCTCTGGTGTTGCATTATTTGAAATGGAGTTTCCTTTGGCTTTAAAAGAAACTAATGGTCTATATGTCACCCATATTAAATGGGCTGGAGTAACATTGAATTTATTTTTAACGCATACTCAAGGGTTTTCCCACGCTAATATCAAATTCTAAAAATGAATAAATTTGAAGAAATCTAAATGATAGCTACTATCGTTAAGGTTTGGTCGGATGATGAGTCTCCAAGTTCGTCATTTGGTTCCGATCGTTACTATAAGCAGATTTAAATATTAATCCTAAATGCATCCCTTTCGTTTTCACATTTACGTGCTCTCAAACTGGTTAATTTTTAAATATTTAGAAAATCCACAGAATCGAACAAATGGATTGCATTTTGAATTCTCGTCAATTTATATATTTCGCATGCATTTGTCAATTAAACTTTTCACACCTTGAGTAAAGTGAAACTTAGCGGGAGTTTGGACTTATTGACAATTCAAAGAACTTTGAATTGTTTTAATTGGAAATCTGGCAGTTTTCGATTTTTTTATAGTTAAATTTTTTCATCTTGCAAACGATAACCTTTGAGGATTTTTTTTTCCTCGAAGAGATGCGGTCTGTAGGCGAAAAATTTAATTTACTGGGCATTAAAAAAAACTGAATGTCTAATGAAAATTTTTTAGCACGGGTGAAATGTGTATACACTTGTCTTGGTTTAACAAATTTTCGAAGAAAAAAAAATTCCAGTTCTGAACATTTAAAATATTACAAAATTGAGGAAATTAAAGAATTTTTTATTAATGCCATGGGGCGATATATTCACAGTACTTAGAGCACTTTTGCTGTTAGAAAACAACTGATCGTGATTTGATTGTGAATACATTGAGGCACCATTCTGTTTTAATAAAAAAATTAATTTTGAATGCTCGGAAATGTCGGCTTTTTCCTAGTCCCATGCACTATAAAAAAAGATTAAACTCGCGTCAAATGCGTAACTTTTAAACTAGAATTTTACCTCAATTAAGCTACAAAAGGAAAAACTTCGGTAAGCGGAGATTGAGTACTTGAAAACTTAGTGGCTCGAATGTATGAAACAGCTACAACTTCAACATGACAATTTTCAATCTTGATCCTTCTTCCTCTATGCAGATGACAAATATTTTTTCCATGTGCCGTATTTAGTTACAAGAGCCAATGTACTAATAAACCGAATGTCGCCTTATATTATATTTCTGGATTTAAGAATATTTTTGTAACAACCAATTTTTAGATGACTAATTTTCCAAAGTAGCTAGTCTAGACAATTTTTTGCGGTTTGTATTTACATACGAAAGCGGTTTCAAAGAACCTGCATTGGAAAAGCTTACTGTAGTGGAAGAATTTTGAAATTTTTTCTTGATGGTTGAATTATGTTCCGAGAAGTTAGTACTCTTCTCAGAACATAATCTAAAGGAGAATTAATTAAACCAAGAAAGCAGCAAAACTAAAAATGCAATCATTAATTGTTTGCATAGTTATAGTTGCCTTATGAATTAAAATGTCGCATTAAAAAAAAATTTAATGCAACATTAAGCAAAACAATACTAAGTCACTTGACGGATCCCTGAATCATCAAATCGGAGGTTGGCAACTTTGTTTTTTGCATATTGATTATGGTCAGTAGTAGGGATGGAAAATACTGTTCTTTTCGCGAACCGTTAATTGTCTCGTTCTTTTTAAAATAACTGTTATTTAACCTGCTCTTCTGTTCACCGTTCTCAAATGTCTACTCGAAATGTGCAAGCCCTGTTCCTCCTAGACTGGCGCCAGAAGTCTGATAGACAGACGGGGTCCGAATTTTGTTGATATATCATCTCTGTTAGTACTTTGTAAGCATGCGTATACTATAAACTAAATACAAATGACTTCTGCTAGCTTTTTATTGGTGAGATTTTCTCTAGTTTTGACGGGAAGAAAATGCAAGATAAAATAATTTGGAGTCTTCGTACTGTTAATCGATTGATTTTTTTTATGGCGCACGGGGCAAATCAGTTCAAGCTGCGCCAAACTCAGTAATTAAAAGAAATCAGACTAGATCCGTAAATTTGAAAATGTCAAATCGAAACGTTTAAATTCTCTGGGTCCATAGTGGCAACTAATAATGTCCCACATCTTGAACCATCTCAAGTACGTCTTCCCAAACATGAGGTGCCTAGGACCAAACAAATTCGCAAACGAAAGTAATTTTTTAGATTTTAATGTCATTTTTAAGTCAACAAAACGACGGTCCGTGATACATCCCGAAGGGAAAAACCGAAGACAACACGTAATTTTGAATCACGTTATGCAGTAGGGAATTGCCCTTTAAAAAAGATTATAAACACTTAATCCAAACACCTTTAAAACATGAAAAATGCCAGTCAAAAAATCACTTTCGCTTTTCAACATATTAGTTTTATGGTGGAATGCTTGTTTCTGAGATGTCTTTAAATCGTAATAGCTGATTAATGAGATCCTTTTTCAACTTGTAAGGAAAGCATGACACCCGATTTTATTCCCCCTTTCATAGTGAAATATGTCCACACATTTGAAATTTTGCTTTCCATTTTGTAAAATTTGGTTTTAAAATAGTTAAAAGTATTGCAAATCGTAAGAACGAGTAGAGGCGACACCACCAGAAAAAGCTGGACAACAAAGTCTTGATCAGTATTAAAAAAGATTTAAATTTGTTTAAAACTAAAAATTCATCTCCATGTCATTGCCTAACAATTATAAAATTTCGCAATTATTACTCTAATTCCCTATCTAACGTCGGGCTTGGTTCAGTCGAGAACAGTGAGAGCAGGAATTGATTCCCGAACAGGAAGAAGTCTCAGAGCTGGAAGTCTTTATGGACAGAGAACGGGTGAATGAATCAACAGGAAACAGTGATTCAAGAACTATAGGATGAACAGCTGTGTTTCATTCAGACTTAGCATAATTTAGAAAATTTTGAGCGAAATTAGAAAATTTGAGAAAAGACTTTATTTGCAAAATTCCCATTTGAACCCGTAATATTGAATCGTAGTAGAAAAAAATTCGAATGTTTCTTTTTACAAAAGAACCGAGTTTTGTGAAAAGTGGGAACAGGCTGTTCCCATTCTTTTTGAAGAACTGGTGAAAAAAAACAGGTTCTTTTTTCCTCATCCCTAGTCGGGAGAAGGTAACTTACATAAGCATGGAAACCATGGATGATTGAAACTATTGTCTCAATTATAAATTACGTATATACTAAATTTCTTGCAATGTATGTAAGGCAGATTAGTTGTAAATTTTCTTCCATGCTATGCAATACTTTTGCCTGCCACACTGTTGAGGTGCAATTACCTTGTGTTTAAATTTTATTTTAAAATGTAATATAAGAACTACTTAGCTATCATTACTGAAAACATTAAAAAATTCTGTATCATTACTGAAAATCAATCTTACTGGTAGGAAAACCTAAGGCTAGCATCTGTTTCAGTGTTTTAATTTTTGCTATAAATTGTTTTAAAGGGACATTTAGTAGAATTATTTTTGGATTTTGAAATTATTCCTTTAACATCGAAAAAATAGTTTTTTCAGTCTTCAAAAAAAATTTGTCTCGTGGCCTGACTCCTTTAATTTTGCATGAAATGTGGAAGGGAAATAGTAAAGGCAGTCAGATGCTCAGGATTAAGGATGCCTTAATTAAGCACTGACATTTTTGCTAGTCTTCCAAACCCGAATTTTTCACGTTTCCTTAAGTCACGTTTCTTTAAGTTAAGATCGACAAGATAGACTTAAAAAGACAAAATGGTACAAGAGACTAGTAAAATATTTAATGATTCAATTCTCTTCTGATAAGATTTTTAAGACGGACTTTCTAGATTTCTGGAAAGCGATAAATTGTCTAGCATCAAGTTATTAGAAAATGGGAGTGATTTCAGTGATTATCAAAAATTCATTGAATTTCAAAATATTCTATATTGCTACTCCATAACACATCAGATGCTCCATGTTCTCAAAATAACTGCTCTGAACAGTGGACGACTATTTTTTGAGTAGAACCCTTATTTCCCCTGCAGCGTCCACAACCAAGGGATACAAATCGCTGATTAATTCTGAAGATAATGTACATTCCTTGTGTTTTCAAATAAATATTAAAATTCAGAGCGGAACATTAACCCTTACGAAAACAAATAATACTTCGATCATGCATTCGACAAGTCTTTAGATCATTTAAATACCCCATTTTCAACATTAATTTTTAATTGATTGCTGTCAATTTTTTGATTGTTTTGATAATTATTGGCGCGCAAAAAGCATAACTATAGTCATTTTAGCATTCTATTCATCGTGTTTTTTAAAAGGTTAATTTACAATTACTTCACATCCAAAAACTTCTCAAGTTAACGTAGTCAAAAACAAGGGTTAGGATAAACACAAAAGAACTTTTTACATTTAAATATAAGAATTTGAATTTTTTAAATAAATTTAGTATTTTTACCACCTTTGATATTTTTTCGCTTGTTTGGTTTCACAGCAAAGAATCGTCCTATATTTGCTTCGACTGCTTTTAAGCGCGATCTCATCTAGAAACCTTGGAAAGATCTTAGTGTCAGCTTAATCAAACTTATATTTAATTTACATATAATTAATTGATGAGTTTAATTTTGAAGCTCAGTAATTTCTGTACAAAAAGTGAATAAAGTAGAGAATAATTTGGGACTATCAGAATCTCTCACATAATTTAGACATGAAAAATTGTAAAGATAATTTCAGCTTTAAAGTGATAGAAAATCCTGCGTTGCTCAAAAGAAAAATCATTTAAGAAATGATAATTTTTCCAAAATTCGGGGGTAGTATTCATTGCATGCATACTTAAGTGAATAAAGAGGTGTCATCAGATGAGCGCTAAACACCAATAATTATGAATTGGTAAATCTCGTATAGTACCGGTTGAGTTTTATGGTATAACGACCATATTTGGCCAAACGTATGATAAAGTCAAGTAATGGATGTGCACACATGGAGAGCTTTGCTAACACTGAAGAGAAAAAAATACATTCATGGTAAGTTATAGGAATCGAATCTGTTGAAAAGTGGCTACCGAAAGGCAAGTATTTGTAGGCTGATTTTATACATGTAGGTAGGAATTTTAATTAACGTCACTGGAGCAACACAACGGGCTAATGATCCGATCCGAGAACAACACCACGTAATTTTAAATCACGGTCAGATGGCGAGGCAACACCTGAGCTGGCACTACTCTCCAAACTTCCACACCACGCCAACATGAGGACATTTGAGGCCACGACGGATTTAACGTGCACCAGCCCCCTTTGTACACGACGGTCTAGGCCGAATTCGAACTCGCAACCCTCCGGTTGCTAGTCAGTTACTCTTCCAACCAGGTTTTATACATGTAGAATTACTCGATTATGTTAGGTAGTTGAATTTGCGTCGCACTGGAGCAACACAACCCCAGCAGAATGATTACTCGGCGTTGATCAGATTGAATAAGTGGATTGAAAAAATTATCAGATTAATTAATCACTACTGTCCAGAAGTCATTGTTATAATCTGTTTAAGTTCAGAATTAAGGTGTTCTTTGGGCTTGATGGTGGACGTCTTTGCTTCACCATCAAGACGGGGATTTTACTTCCTGTTTCCCAAGATACATATTGGGAATTACCTTAAAATGTACTTTAAAAGCCTTTTAAGTTAAATATAATTGATGTTTTTCAATCAACTATCATTTATCAATTCCGAATTCATTCTTTGGAATTTTTACATGTTGAAAACGTATTCGAAAAACAAAGCAAATGTCCACTTCCGGAATACGTAAAAAAGGGAAAACCTTTCATCACAAAAACACCACCTGCATTTAGCTTGAGACAAAAATGCTGCATTGAAAATGAAAGTTATTTATTGATTCAAGTTTGAATAGCATCAAAACACTAAGCACAGGATTACAAGCGATTAAGTATTTAACGTGAAAGTCGTGACCCAAATATCGCGAATCCGAAGCGGAGTATTCCACTGAAATCTTTCCATCTAATTCACCCTATAAATTGCGATTTGTTCCATTTTCCAAAAGGAGTAAAGTGATTCGTCCTCGAAAATCACTTTCTTTCGCAAGATGATTTTTAAACTAGTTTCCAACTTCGTTTTCCGTGTCTTGACAAGAAACGAAGTGGCGGCATGCAGCTAAAAAGCTTTGGAATTGCACTGGGCGTTGACTTGTACTCGGGATGGAGGGACCATCGTGGCTCAGTGGGTATGTCCACTGCCCTAGCAACCTGTGAGTTGCAGGCTGCGCAGGTTCGATTGCTCACTGGTTGCATTTCTCTTCTGTGTCAGTAAAACTTTGTGTATGTTCGTCCATTAATTGATATTGTCTGTTTAGTGCAGCATGGCCCGTAAAACCCAATCAACCCTTCGGGATTGATCCCGGACAGTCGCCAATAGCCCGGTGTGTTGCCCCAGTGTGACGTTAATTCAAGTACCTACCCGACGAAACGTAAGTCGTCGCACTTGAGAAACAACGTGCTATTACCGACAGTCCGGGATTAATCCCCAAGGAAAAGATCCGAAGACATACACTACGTAATTTTAAACCATGGTCAGATGACGAGGTAACACCTGAACTGGTACCCCACTCTCCAAACTTCCACACCACACAAACGTGACCAACCCTATGAAAAAAATTATGCGATAGGCAAAGATCTAGTCATTTTTGTTTGAAAAGCTCGACTGCACACCATAGAATTTCCTAGTTCAGAGCCTTGATCAAGTATGAGTTATTTGTAGTTTGAAATTGGAATCTGCACACACAGCTGGACTTCCTAACTTGCATTTTATTAAAAATTTAATCTTAGCATTTTTTCTGGAAACGTAATGAACTTATTTTTAAGAATGAAAATTCTATTTTTGGTCATAAACTGAGATGTGCGTGTAGTGACTATAAAAGCCACAAATCTTAGATCAAGCAGTCGATGGTCTAATCAGTCCTCATTTTACAAAATCATAACCATAGAGCAACAAACCTAACCACTGTCAGGGTTAGGTTTGTTGCATATTCATGGACGATGAATATGGTTTATTCATATTCATAATCACGTATTCATTCAGAGGGCACAAGCTCTTCCCAAAATACTTTTATTCTTGAAAACAATACATGGCTGAAGCTAGTTTAACCCAAGATATCTCGTCATCAAGATATTGCCAATTTTTTTATATCAAGATCTGGTCATGTTTGTTGATGGGATATATCATCCAAGATCTGGTCGATTTATCACATGACGAGATGCCTCGTCGAGACAACCACCAGGAGAGTTAATCAGCACAAATCGAAGCTTCACAGGTCATTGGTAAAACACAGACAAGTCTGAAAACAGTCAAAAAAATTCACTGAAAACAAAATGCTTATTCAAAATTACAATTCAATTGAAATAGGGTAGCGGGAAAGACGACCCAATTGTTTTCAGAATACATGTCTCTAAGCAGTCGAATTCTGAGTGTCTTTAAGACTAATATTAACCTTTTAACGCAAAAGTATTTCTTTAAATGCAACGCCTCAATAAAGTATGTGTGTGATAGTTTCGAACTTAATGGTTTGCATCCCATTCAGTCCCTTTCAACATATATAAAGGTTTTGCAAGTGTCAAATGGGGCTCTTTATTGGTTGTTCTTTTACCATTAGCTTCAATGTTTACCAATAAAGTGAAAACGGAGACCAAAACTAGCTAATGACGTATTCGATTTTCTTCATTGTGTTCTGCATGGACGGTTCTGGGCATGCAACTGCCTATTTAAAACAAACCAACACAGCATTTTCACCTCACATTATCAAGCTCCATGTCCTCGAAAGGAAACAAAACAAATGTATCAGCTTTTTATAAGATCTCATGTGAGTCTAGTAAACAATTTGCAATTCTAGATTTCGCAAGGAAGGAAATTAAAATTTAAAGGATGCATATTTTGAATAAATAATTAAATTTCTAAGAATGCTGATTAAAAATTGAAAAAATTCAGCTAGTCAAGCTTTTTAAATGTTAGGTAAAATACAACTAAACAAAATTTTGGTATTTTTCAAGGATTTTCCAGAGTCTCTAACTGGAAAAATAGAATTAAAGTACCATGATTTCACATAACTATGGTCCAGAATAACCCCATTTTTTAGATTTTTAACTATAGCTTCAAAAATAAAGCTTTTCAAAAGATTTTGCTTCTTGCTCCTATCAATTGTGGAAATATCAAAAATTGATATTAAAGACGTGTTATACTACATGTTCATATATTAATTTTTTTTGACTAATTTTGAACCAGTTGTATTACGAGTACCAAACTATAGTAAATAAAATATCCCCTATGGTAAATTGACAAAGGACCAGAGTTGAGACGATTTGCATTAGGTTAGATTCAACAAGTAATGTGCACTGGCAGTTCCTAAGTGAAAAAGCATGGTGGTCAAAGTGTATTTTAATACATTATCACTCAATCTATGCTGTCATTTAGTACTTAAAACGTTCACTAGATGTCACTCATATTTCAAGTATGTTTTCTTGAGTGTGGCTGTTTGGGCTAGTGGCTTAGAACCATATGTGTACAAAATTAAGTAAATTTCAAGACCAAGAGTAGTCGAATTAACATTGCACTGGAGGAACACAATGGCCTATTGGCAACAGTCAGGGATCAATCCCAAAGGGAAAGATCTAAGGACACCTTAATTTTGAATCATAGTAAGATGATGAGGTTGACAACTGAGCTGGAACCTCACTGTCGAAACTTCCACATCACGGCAATATGGACATTTGAAGCCATGGCAGATTTAACATGCACCAGCCCTCATATACATGACAATCTTTGGTTATACTGAGTTTTGAACTCGCAACCCTCCTGTTGCTAATACATTAATCTTCCAACTGGCAACCATGGCTCTCAAAATATGTAGATTCATTAGTATCTAACAATCACAAAAGAACCTTAGAAGTTAATTAATGTCCCACTTGAACAACACAATGGGCCATTGGTGACAATCTGGGATCAATTTTGAAGGGAAAGAGCTGAGGAAACCTCATAATTTTGAATCACGGTCAGATGAAGATATCTGACAGTGGCTGGTACCACACCAAAGTGAGGACATTTGAGGCCAAGACAGATTTAACATGGCCCTGTATACACGACTGTCTTTGGCTAGACCGTGTTTGAAACTTGCAAGCCTCCGGTTGCTAATCAGTTACTCTTCCAACTGGGCTACGACAGCCCTCAAGACCAAGGAAACCCTGCTATTCAAATTAGCAAATCAAGTAATGGGGTTTGTGATGGTGAAATGTCAGATAAGAAAGGAAACGTAATAACAAACAACTGGATTTAATTTACAGCAAATCAAACATGAACATGGTATATTCATTTTAAAATATGCTGCTCTCAAGCAGATTTGAAGTCTGAAAACATGCTCACTCGCAGTCTGTAAAAAAATTATTTACAGAAAATAAAATTTTAGCTTGGAATGTGAGTACTAGCTAAGAACATATAAATAAGTATGCTTGGGAAAAACATGATGAGCATAATTTTTTAAAAATACTCTGCTTTCAACCAAACAATTTCTCGGATCCAGGATGAATTCCATGGCACTGTTCACAAGATCTCGAAGTGCAGAATAATGCTTGTTCTTTAGTAAGGCATAGCAGTTTTCGATAGCTTTCATTGCATCGTCTGATGGTGCTGGTTCGGTGGGTCTGGTAACTGCTTTGGTGTCAATTTTACCATCAACGACAGGATAGAAACCAGACGCCATCGGCTCTAAGCGGATGGACGCATTGTCCGGCATCTGATAGCGCAGAAACGCTGAGAGAATGCGACACAAAAACCTGAAGCTGGGAAGGAAATGATAGCTGATTAATGAACAGAAATTTAAATAAAACACAGAAAGATACAGCACAGGGAAATTCAAAATTATTGTTGGGGTTTCAATGACATGTAGAGAAACGAACTATTATGAATTATATGAAAGAATAAATCAGTCTTATTTAGTAATGCTGTTTGTCATTATTTCTAGAAGCTACAGTATTGCCTTACTACAAAAAGGCGATTCTACCAAGAAATGGTGTACAAAATAAATATGCAGTAGGTAGATACAGGGTGTTTCAGAATTAATATCAAGATCATTATTTTTATAACTGCAATATAATTATAATTTTAATTAGAAAGTGTCTTACAGTGTATAAAAATTCTACCTCTTAATATTTTTATACAAGTTTTTTACCAAAACACTTCCAATTAAAGAAATATTTTTATAATTAAGTCAAGTGAAAAATCATTCCCTGTCAAATCAGCGCAAATGATTATGAATAAGAATTTAAACTTTGACTTAAAACATATGACCTGCTGAGCTGACAGTCCCTTTTTAGGGAAATAAATACTAATTTAGACTGAAATAAAACATGAATTTAATAAAAAATGCTACCTCATTTTTCTCTTTGGTGATTCCCCTAAAACTTCCGTGATCAATTGTTAACATTTTAAATGAAGATGCCTTAACAGAAAATTACACTAGAAAGATATATTTTTTTTCAGTTGATTGTAGAAGGAAAAATTTTTTCTAATTTAAGTTAGTTTCTTGATAGAAACCTGTATAAAAACTTCTATTTTAAATGTATGTGAGTACTTGTAATCTCATGTAAGTTAATAATTTATATTACAATCCTAGTTTCTACTCTTACTTACTGGTCAATGTTTTTTAGATATTTTCTAAGAAATTATAATATAAGATACTTATAATATTGGCTATGAGCAGAAACTCATAACTGACAAAGCTTTTTTTACTGTACAACAGTTAAAGACCATCAGGTCAAAAAATGAAATTTATAAGCATTTCGATAGTGTATCTTTTAAACAGTATAATATGACAATGTATTTTTCATGAAAAAAAGCATTTAGTATCAGTTAATGAGTTTCTGCTCTAAGCCAATGATAAATCTATATTTCTGAATTTTCATAACAATTATCAAACAAACTCAGCAAGGGTTATAAATTTAAAATATCAAGAGTACTGTGTTTAGATTTTCACATGACGTCTGCTTGTTCATGAGGTGCCGTATTTTCACACCTCATGAACAAGCCTGAATAAATGAATCAGTTCTTACTTCACAGATAAAGCAGATGGACGACCAAAGCCTAAGATGCCACTTAAAAGGCCACTGGATTTATCTTCACCAAGTGATGAAATGTCATTGCAAAGGGAAGATAAAGCTCTTTTGACTACCTATTAAAACAAAATACAAATTAAAAACTTCCAAGTTGAGAGTCGAAACATGCTAAAAGAGGTTACATAGCATAGAATTTTAAAGGAAGCCCGGTTGGTATATGAATTTAAAACAACTCTTGCAAGTTTGAAAAGAAATGCTTAAATATATGCAATCTATTCGAACAATATACCAAAGAATCATAAGTTATTTTTACTTGGAGATTATGGTCAAAAGCTAGCTTGATGCTTAACTCCAGCACTTTGTCCCACAAAAGGAGGCACTTCGTTTCATCATTCTCCCTAAAAATTAAAATATGCAATTCATGAGTTTTGTTATGAATAAAATATTTGTTAAATATTTCACCAAAATGATAGTTAAAAGAAAAAATTCTAAGATTTTTTGTCAAATGATAATTATAAATTACTTAAATGAGAATTTTGTCAGGCTATATACAAATTGCATAGGTGTTTTGTGGTACAGCTTGCTTTCAGTACATATTTCATTTTGTGTAACCAGAAGTAAAATCTTGTCTTTCAGCGATTTGTTTACACTGAAAATCTTTCTCATATAATTTTAGCAAACGATTTTCATCAATCTTTCTTAATTCAAGATTCAATAAAGATAAATAAATGCATTAAATTCTGAATGTTTATTTGCTGTGTAGCAATGTCAGCTAAAATTTTAATTTTTGACATGTAATTCTCTGGTTTGTTCCTTGCTAAAAAAACTGTTTTCATAAGATTGTAAATGGCAGCTGATTATTTTGTACGTATTTTTAAAATTTTGTGATACTGTATATTTATATAAAGAAAACTATTAACTTCATTCCAAGTTCTTGTCTTTGATTGTACAATTAAGGAGACACACAAGTTGCAAAAGGAAAATTAACTAATAGTAGGTATTCCAAAAAATGGGGGCCTGACAAAAGTTCTTGTAATTAATAGTGCATAAATAAAAAAATTAGCTCCATCATGAGTTCTTGACTTTGATTGTCAAATTAGTAGCACACAAGTAACAATCATATCCAATTTCGAGTACTTTAACATCAACACAATCCTAATAGAAACAGTTGTATTTCACAAAAATAAGATAAATATTGAAAACAATTTCATTTGTCAGTGTCAGATAATTAACACTTCTAGTTCTTTTAGCTTCCTGATACTTTTAAATCAGTAGTGGTACCTACTCGGAAAAATTATTGGAATGGCAAACTGTTTTAAAACGACTGTTTTGTTTTCATGATGCAAGGTAAGATAGAGGAAGAGCTGCACCTAATGCAAGACTTAATAATTTTGATTACTTTTTATTTCATTTGGAGGTATACAGAATCAATGCTTATATTCATGGATTAAATGAGATATCAAATGTCATGTCTTCAGTATCGACACTGAAGTCAATAGATATAAACTGAGAAATTTTAGCAGATGCTATGCATGGGGCTGCTAGATTAATATAATTTTTTAAAGTTTGACAGTCAATTTTGGATTTAACTTGCAGTTTTACACAATTCTAAAAACTCCATAATTTAAAGTTCTTTATTTCTATGAGCTTTTCATGACTCTTGGGGAGGAGGTTGAGTATAATATTCAATGAAAATTATGCTATAAATAAAAATGTGATAAAACATTATTTAATGTGAAAAATGGTCCACAGCTGTGCAATTTACATTAATGCTGTTCATTTTTTCTCTGAAGTATTACTGCAACTACATTTTTTATTATTTAATTCAAAGACTTCTCTGTTAGACAAATGAAATTTGATGCAGATTTGTAACTTCATGGGGCGATAGAACACAACGAAACAAACACTTTTCTCCATAGAACGTATGATCACAAGTGCAGCGGTTGGCCGCTAGAGAGCGCAGTCAAACGCTTGTATAAAAGCGTTATGTCGACGATGTGCGAGGCCTGCATCTGGTGTGGTGGTCGACATTTTGAACAGCTTCTGTAACTGTGCATTTGCGTTGTACTTACCGACTGATGTTTGTACATGTCATTTCATTTCCATGTGAAAAGTTTCTCATGTTTTGTTCATGTCATTTCTTTCTTACCCGTTGTTCTTTGTACTTATCTTTAATTTATGCAAATCTAATTATATTATTTCATTTTGTCAAGCAGTTATTGATGTTTATTTGACATTAAAGCATTGTTTCCATATTTCATGCCTCTAGCGACCATACATTCTATGGTGAAAAGTGTTTGTTTCGTTGTGTTCTATCACCCCCTGAAGTTTGTCGTATTAGTTTAGATTCACCCAATGAACATTCTATGGGCTTTTATACAAGTGCTTGACTGCGCTCTCTAGCGGCCAACCGCTGCACTTGCGACCATATATTCTATGGTGAAAAGTGTTTGTTTCGTTGTGTTCTATCATCCCCTGAAGTTTGTCCCATGACCGTAGAATCACCCTGTATACTACTATACTGATAGGTCACTCTTTCTAATATCAAATATACTTACTTTATTTCACATCTCCGCATCCAATCAATGATGCTGACCAGCAGCAATTTCCTGTTTTCTGATGTAGAAGACTTCAGCATTTTCACTTGTACATGACAAAACAAAGCTAATAATGCATTTTTGTTTATGCATGCAGTAACAAACTCATCAGTCATGGATACAGGAATCTGGAAACTTGAATATATCAGCTCCCATATTGATTTTGCATCAGCAGAATCATGAAGCTCTGTTAAAAAATATGAAAATCATTTATCACACAGCTGATAGAAATTAAAAACAATAATGGGTTCTGATTTTTTGCATAAAACTAACAAGAAACATAAAGATTAGAAATGGTATCATTATAAGAGATCCAAGTCACAGGTGTGGCTGCAGTATAGGTTGGAACTCAAATTTGCCTCCAAAACTCATACACAAATACACCTAGACAGTCAATGTGTTAAAATACAAAAGCAATCATTTCAAAGATTTGAAAAGCTTTACCAATTTTGAAACGAACTGTGATGCATGATTCCATAATCATGACAGCACTTGTCATATGAGTAAGACACTGGCATGCAGTTTGAAGGCACGGCAGGAGTAAGGGACTACGAGGTTGGCTCTCCAGCCAAGACAACAAGGATTGCACAATAACAGTTTCAAATTGAGAGTCAGAAACATTATTCAAGAAGCTGATGACTTCTCTGACAAGTGGTAGGGCATGGGACATTTGTTCTTCATGTTTGACTCCTTGAAATGAGAAACAAAATTGAGTATAAAATAAAGTTTAGTCACAATGTTAGCAAATGACAAAAAATATGTAAAATCAGTACTGTATATAAAGTAAAAACATCATAGAATATATTGGAATTGATAATATTGCATTGCTACCTAACTTCAAGAAAAAAATCTGGAAGATTCTTACAACATAAAAAGCATGCGTGCGCAACTGTCAGAAAATAAAAATGCCTAAAAATAATTAAAAAAAATAATAATTAAAAGTGCCAAATTAGCAACAATTGGGCTTTATAATAGCTATTCAAAACAGAAAAGTAACCCTGCTCTCTATTACTGCTAGTTGCAAGGTTTCAATTCGAAATCAGCGAAAACATTTTGGCGATACTTTACACAAAATGCTGCCAAATATATGCAAAAATGAGCAATTACATATTTTTTAGCGCTTTAAAGGCATATTTTTTGTTTTTCCTCGCAAATAAGAGCCGAAGATGGTTTTTACGGCAATCACTGATTCTGATTTTCTTTCATAGTTGCCATGGCTTAGCACCAAAACTTCAAAATTGGCATCACTTAAAAAAAAATTTCCTTCACACAAAATCTAGAATTTTTTTTTCATCCAGAAAACTGGAAAACCAAGAGTTTTTTCTGGTTGACAGGTATGACATTGATATGAAGGCAGAGATTTCAATTTTTGTTATTCCTTGTTCCAGGCTCATTGACAATACCCGAGATGAAAATATCTAATTAAATGTGACAGGAATTTGAAATGTGATAATCAGGATTATTTCACACAGGATTGTCTATTTTATAGATGCTATGTTATTAACTATTTTTTATAAATGTCCCTTTTCTCAATATCAAAAGGGTACATAGTAACTACATAAGCAATACAAAGTTACATTTTTAGTATTCTTTAAGGTTTAGTGTTTAAACATTTTACAAAGCAAATACAATATACACTGACAGTAGATAAGATTCCATGTTTCTTATTTAATTACGACTAACTACAAATATTTTTATTTTACACTTTACAAATAGCTGCATTATTAGACATATCAAAGATACTAAATACTTTCTATTAGGCTTGTAAAAGGTAAATAAATAGTATCTAACACACATTTTATAAAAAAAAATCGAAATGCACCTAATAAATTGGATAGGGAATGAAGACAATTAAGAATAGTGTATTTTGTGAAATCCATACATCTTTTTTACTTATCCTGGATAAAAATGAGATTAGTACCATGATGCCCTTCCTGCAAAAAATGTTCAGAAGATGTCTTGGATCGTCACGACTGTTCTTAAATAATACCCCGAAACACTGCAATATGGGTTGGTTTTGTGGTTTCGACGCAAGGGTCATATTTGGCCATGCTGTGCCAGACACGACATACAATATCAAATAATAGACACACAATGAAAGTTTTACTGACACTGCAATATGGGTCAGAACTAACGATGCTGTTACCCTGACAGCTGTGACAGTCAGGGTAAATCATCCATACATCCTAAAAAGTTTATCAGATAATCTTCTCCAACGAATTGATAAGCAAACTTTTTCGATAACATATATCCAATTTGTGAAAAAATATACTGGGTTATGGGTTATTTACTAGCTGATTCACTAGCTGGTTTTCACAATATATGGCCATGAACATGCACTGCTTACTATATGGTTGATATGCACTATTCAATATATGGTTGAACACACACTGCATATTCAACAAATTTTAAGACTATTGTCTAAAATTTGTTGAATAGCTTTGCTGTGTTTCGGCCAAAAGAAAGTCCTGTGTGTAAGCATTCATTTAAACATGAAAACTTAGTTTTGAAAAGCTATACTACAAAAATACAACAATGTAAAGGAACACTGACAATAGCATGTATATGTGCAGAAGGGTATTACTTTGAAGTGGACAAAAATCTATTAGTCCCAGAACCATTGCAACTTTAAACAACACTTCATATTTTGCGATATCGATTTTTGGAATCAATAAAATATCTAAAAGTTCTTACCTTTAGAAATTATTTTATCAATATCTGTGAGCAGTGAAGGGAAAATCCGTTTAAACTTTTCAGGTTTTAAAGTTGTACTGTTTCTAGGTGAAACACATGAGCTTAGAGCAGCCATGTATTTACATAAATAAAGTAGTCTCTTATTATTCGAGTGAACATGGTACGAACTATTTGATGAGGTATCCACCATACAGCACACAATTTTAAGAAACCTAAAAGAAAGAACTATTAAATAAAAATGCCTTTAAAAATGATAAGTATGTTCTCACTTAACAACCCGTTTTAACGACCACTCAGACTTATAACCAGCTTTCTAGCCAAGGGGAATCCCCTTTCTGAGTCTGAGTGTTTTCACACACCGGTAAAACCAGAGCAGTGCCAATGCTGGTCCTGGATGTAATGTAATCAAATGGAGGATTTCAAACATAGCCTAGTATGACAGATTTACAGATCTGCCAAATCTGCTAGACCAGGCTTAAAAATTATTTTTTGGAGAGAAAATTTTAAATTTAGTAAGTATCATAATAATTAGATCAGTTTTAATTTCCAGTCTTTGCATTACCTAACTTATTTTAAGTTAAGTCAAACTGTTAAGTTAAAAATATTCTTTCTACAAATACAGAAGTAGCAAAGATGGAAAGACTATGAATGGCTTTCTAGTCTTCTACACAAACATTAAAATCTAAATAAGTTTCCCCCATTCCGAAGGAAATATCCGAGACAGGATGTGAAAGAATCACGATTCTTTTTAATATTTTCTAATAGAATTTATCTAATTCAAACCAAAAATTTGTTTTCACTTAAATCGGATTTTTATTAATTCCTTTCCCCTAAATGTTTAAACCTATTAGACATGAGACATGAAAATCAGTGCAGTTATTACATAGTATCGATTTATGGTAAATGTGGCTGCCGGTTTGTGAATTCCAGATTTCCTTATCAGAAATAAGAAATTCCTTCTTGAAAGGGCATCAGTTTAAGTCTAATCCACCTTTCCATGGGAAGAGTACATCAAAATTATCCGAAAATATAGTGTACAATCTATGGATTGGTCTCATGTATAAAACTCGCCATCTGCTGATATACAGATTTACAAGTGACATTTGTTTTAAGTGAGAAAGATAAATATTTGTTGGTCAGTTGTCATTGTCATCTCAACACTAGTGCTAACACTTTGGGTTTGGTTTGTTGGGGTTTTATGGTGCAAGGGCCATATTTGAGCATGCTGCGTCAGACAATATCAAGCTAACACTTTGAGGCCTGAACCCTTTTGTCCCCCAAACAGGAAAGGTAAATATTTCCAATGAAAAATTCAATTTTCTACATTAAAACACCTTAATCAATCCCCTTTGAACCCTTTAAAACTTTTATGGTAGGCCCAGGATCAAACATACGGGTTAATATATAAATAACACGAGTAACCGAATATGCAAAGTGGTTCAATCTGTCTTAGGTTGCTTATCAGAAGGATTGCAAAGTTCTAGAGACCTCGAACTCCTTCGGTCCAAATATTTTTATGGTTGGGTAATAAAAATCCCAACCTTCCCTCCAACACGAGATAATATTAAAAATTTTCTGATAATATTGGTAATGATTTATGTAAACAAAATAATGAGTTTACATAACATTTATATATGAAACAATCAATTTAGGTAGGTTGCACTGAAGCAACACAACTGGCTATTGGCGACGGTCCGGGATCAAACCCGAAGGGAAAGATCGAGGACAACACCACGTAATTTTGAATCATGGTCAGATGATGAGGTCACACCTGAGCTGGCACCCCACTCTCCAAACTTTCACACTACACCAACGTGAGGACATTTGAGGCCATGACAGATTTAACGTACACCAGCCCCCTTTGTACACGACAGTCTTAGGTTGGATTCAAACTTGCAACCCTCAGGTTGCTAATCCGTTACTCTTCCAACCAGGCTAACGCGGCCCCAATTATATTTAGTGTCCTCAAAGCAGGGAAGCCATTTATTGTGTTTTAAAAAGGGTCATTCTTGGAGTGTTACTGAGTAGAAGCAAATTTTTAAACTGATTTGTATCATGCACTGTCTCAGGTTATTACATTTCCAATATTATTGCAAATAAGAAAATTTAAAGTGATTTATAAATCAGGATTTCTTAAAATAAAAACCACTTGATTTAAATCAAGCTCATTTAAATCGTCACATCCTGAGGGTAACACCTGTTATATTTGTCAAATATTTTCAGATTTCACTCAATGGATGTAAAAGAAAAGATTTAAGATTATCGATACTCACTGCCCTATAAAAGCATCAGGACTGCTTGCTTGTTCCTCATTTAACAAGCGGTTCGGATCAGTGTTGGAGTAATACAAGTCTAACAATTCTTCAGTGTCTTCCAAGGATAGAAAGTGCCAGGATAAGTCTTCTAGGGCTTTCAAATTATTCTGACATGGGTTGATCTGAAAAGAAAAAGAAACTATCAGAGCTACTACTTTTTAAAAAAAGAACGAAATCCAGCTAATGCTTATCCAGTAATAGATAATAACTAGTTGAATTTTTATACAATTGAAAGCAATTTGTCCTGTCTATCAATTGGTGCTAATATCCCCATGATACTTTGTATTTCTATATTAAATAAGTTAAAAGTGAAGTGTTCTGGACACCTTATATTTTACATTAGCTGTTTTAAATTGGTTCACTTTGTGCATAGGGGTGAAAAATATAAGATGTTATAGATACTGACAAATTGGTGACAGAAATTCTATATACTGATTTTCAGATCTAATTTTTCACTGGAGATACCTCCTAGCCAAAGTTTTCCAAAAGTTTGAAAAACATTAAAATTATAATAGTATATTTATCTAATTTTCTGAAATACTTTACTTTCATGAAGTTTAAAATAAATCTAAAAATACAACAAAATGAAAGGTAGCTTTGGTTTGGGTTTTATGGCACAAGGGCCATATTTGGCCATGCTGCACCAGACACAAAACATATATCAAGTAATAGACGTACATACAATGAAAGATTTATAGACACAAAAGAGAGAAATACACCCAGGGAGGAATGCACCTGACAGGAATCGAAACTGCGCAGCCTACAACTCAAAGTGAAAGATAGGAAAACTTTCAATTTACATTATTTGTTTACATCATATTGACACGTTGGTTATATTCACTTCTTGGTAAGTCATTAGTAATACAAACATTAAAGAAATTATAAAAACAAAGAGCATCCAATATTTTCATCAATAATCAAAAATGAATACTTGAAACAAAGCCTGCAGTGCTATTTTGACTGATATTTCTTTAAATTAGAGAACTAAGACTTCTCAAATTACTTAAGGAAACTGGTATTAGTGTCTCTTTAACATAACTCATCAATCTTCTATTTGAATAACGGTTTTCAAATCCTAATGAGTATGTAACGATGTCTCAAATTACTCCTTTTTACTGCACTGTTTTTACTACACTATTTTTGCTCTAGTTGTAAGCAAAAAATAATTTCAGTCTTATGACTTCTTGGTTCAAACTGAGAAACAGATCTCAAAAGTATTGATTTTGTATTTTCCATAATGTTGAAGAGCAAGGATGGATCACTAAATCACTACCCCATTTTCTACCAATTTTAAGTCTCAGATAAGAAAAATAACAATTTTTCATGTTTATTATTTTGTCTTGAAATCCCAAATTAATTATTAGTGACATGATATTTTTTACACACATAATTTCTCTTTCATAGTTTTATACAAATAATTAGCTTCTATAATTATCTGAAATTTGAAATATATTACATTTAAATGCAATCCAAAATGTTGAAAATGCATGCATATATTACACCTAAAATCCCAAGGAAATTGAAAAATACAGGGTCCCACACAAGTTGGCAGTCGAATCACATGATTTTGAATGAGTCTATTCTTCAAATTAGGTGATAGGTTGAAACGTAAACAAAGCGCTTCTATAGCTGATGTCTTGAGTGTGGATTCAGGTTTCAAATTTATCATTTAGTGCCTAAAGCAATAGCAGTGACTAGGGAAACCATCCACAGCAATCGACATTCATACTTTTGTACATGGCAGCCTTCTCCTAGCAAGCTTTCACACCTTTTCAAAAATCAACTGATCTGTGGTCAACTGCCTTCTCGTCTGAGTCACACTATACTATTATGCAATAGAAACCAAAAACAAAATATTCTTGAAAAAGGATCAATGAATAAAATAATTTTACTGTTACTTAGAGAGAAAGATAGTTGGAAAAAAAAATCAAAACTTTATTTTAAAGTTAATGACTTAAAATATTATCAAGAGAAATTGCATTTCAAAAATTTCAAACACAAGCAACATTTTTACTCATTTCTTAAAAGCTCAGCACAACCAATGAAATTACAAATACTTATGAAACCAGTACAAACAAAAGTAGCAGAACTCACTTTAGTCAATGACTCATCCCATCTAGCAGATATAATAAGCAACCTTCCAAGGGTTCCAAGGGTTTTTCTAATATACTCTGGTGATTTAGTGACAGAAATTTCCTTCATCACTTCAATCCAAGGTATTTTTAAGCTTACTTTTGCTAAAAAGTCTTTGCTTTCAGGTAAATTACTTTGAAGAACCTATATAGAAATTTTAAACTAATTAATTTGTGTATAATAAATATATCTGAGCAGCAATGAATGAAATATGGTCTCACATAAGATATCATCTCTGAGGTTCTCTCACCAGCCCCTGAGGAATATGAACAGGAGGGACCACTAGATCATCTTCCCTTTGAATGGATGGGGGGTTGCAGGTGTGTCATTCAGGGTAGGTATTAATTAAAGTCGCACTGGAGCAACACAACAGGCTATTGGAGACGATACAGGATCAATCGAGGGGAAAGATCTGAGGACAACACTACATAATTTTGAATCAAAGTCAGATGACGAGGTCGCACATGAACTGGCACCCCAATCTCCAAATTTCCACACTAGGCCAAAGTGCTAATCCACTACTCTTCCAACCGGACTACTGCGGCCCCATGTCATTCAGGGATTCAAGGGGATATGGGAAAATTTTGGAGGAAAAGAAAGAAGGGGACACAGAAGAGGAAGGACATAATGGGAGTTCTTCAGTATCATGTCTAAAAAACTTGGAAGTATTGGCATATAATTGAAATAATTGTCAGCATTCCTCAGTCTGGCTGGAAAACCGCACAATATGTTTCTTAACCCTCCCGGTGGTTGTCTCAATCAGGTATCTCTCATTAGCAAAGCTGATTAGATCTCGATGAACGAAACATCTTGTCATGAGAAGAAAACCGACCAGATCTTGATCTCATGAAAAATCAGCAATATTTTGATGACGAAATGTTTTATTAGCTAAAGTGGTCAGATCTTGATGGACGAGATATCTCATGTAAACCACTTGGGGGTTAAATATTAATTTAAAAATAATTGTAATAACATTCAACTCAACAAAACATATCCTCTAAGACTAGGTACATACTTTAGATTTAGTCATAATTAATTTTAGTCACAAGTTAATAGTAACTAAATCATAGTTTCAGAATGGCGTAAGACAACTGAATAATGACATAGGTCAGGCATAGCATATGCTTCCACATAACAGTGCAATATTACGAGTTACCTTCAAAAGTGTAAAACTTTCTAAATTATTAGTGGAAGAATAGTAATATTTTATTTTAGATCAGCAAGCTCGTGTTAGAAAACCTGAATCATTTCAGAAACAAATGATAGTTTTGAAAAACAATTTCTTGTGGTACACATTATGGATATCTATGGTTCACATTTTGAAACTTTTAATTCTTTATTTTACCAATTGCCAACATTTTCTTGGGTATAAAATAAGTTTTTTTCAGTTTATACTCAATTAGTATTTTTCAGGTTTAGGATATAGATTTATTAGGTCAGACTAATCTACAGGTACTGATAATTTTAGTACACAGAATCAATAGTTATAGGGGTTTAGGAACACATTAATTGTGCATTAAAAATGTAGTTTCTTAAAAAATTTTGA
Organism: Meta bourneti; assembly: GCA_933210815.1. Classification (NCBI taxonomy): domain Eukaryota; kingdom Metazoa; phylum Arthropoda; class Arachnida; order Araneae; family Tetragnathidae; genus Meta; species Meta bourneti. The sequence continues at coordinate 77,853,202 of OW119928.1, forward strand.
AGCATCTAGCAAAAGCTGACTAAAGGAGCTTAACAGTTTAACATATGCTCAGCCATAACAGTATCAGTAAGCATCCATTTAGATAGAGTACAAAATATTAATTCCATTTCTCAAGAATCAAATTAAAAAGAAGTACTTACAGTACACATTCCTTCAATGTCTTTGGAGTCTGGATAAAATTGCTCCCATGGTAGATTCAGCATTTCAGAATGGCACAAAGCAACTGAATAATGACGTAAGTCTGGCACAACATATGTTTCAACATAAAAGTCCCATACATAAGACAGAATACACTTTTCACAATTGTAACCTGCGTAAAAAAATTCAAAATATTTAATGTCAGTCAAATGCTCACTAAATTAACTTTTGGTAGGCACAATTTGGGCTTTGGTTTAATCTCATTATCATTTGGCATTGTATGTTTTGGTTTTAAGACATTTTTACAACCATATGTTAAGAATTTTTGATACAGCTGTATTATACGCATCATTTGGTGGCAATGCACTTGGCCCTTTTTTGGTACACTTTTAGTAGCGAGTTATGGCAGGTGAAGGCAACACATCATCAGTTTAAAAAATAAAAAGATATTTTAACCACTATTTTCCAACTATTTCTGCTAATTATTTTTCGATAAAAACCATGTTTTTAAAAGTTTTGTATTTTTCCCGTTAATTACTTTCTGCTAAAGCTTATTATTTTCCATAAAAAACGACTTTTTTAAGAATTATTTCCTTGGTGATATAAAAAGTGCGCCAAAAAACCGTGCCACGAGTGCCGCCACCAAATGAGGCATATGATACAGCTGTACAGAACTTTTATTCTTGTACAGAGCATATTTATTTTAATAGTGCAAGAAGTAAGATATGACTAGAGGTAGCCTATGGATACTTGTGTTGTGATACCTGCGCTGAATTGAATATCAAGGTTCCCTCTATGGCCTTCTTAAGTATATTTTTAATTTTCAAAGGCTAGATTTAACATAGCAAAGGTTTTCACTGGTCTTAAAAACCTTTAGTTATATTAAAAATCAAGCATATTTAAATTACATGGTAAAATTGGCTTATGAATCCCATAGTGTTTAATATTAAACTGTTCATATCTGTTTGTTGCCATTTGCCAATATACAAATAATGTTAATTTTTGCACCAATTATGTTACAAAAATATATATATCCCATGTAAATTTATCATTTCACACTACCAAGATTCACTGAATTTCCTAATAAATTTTCCTGGCAATAAAACACAACAAAGAAACAGAATAAAGGTACAAACCTAACAACTTTTCATGGAAGTTCGTCAAACACATAATAAATATCTGGAACATTAGTCTTGCATCATTGACTTGTTCATCTGTCCAAGGAAACTTAAACTGCTGTCCTTTTATTTCAGGATGCAACCAAGGATGAAATGCACGTTGAAGGTATTCCCATAGTTGCGAAATATCTAAATATAAAACAAACAATTTTTGAATAATACTCTAACTGGTAAATCAGGAGAATATCAGTTTATAAAAGTACAATTTCAAAATAACATTTATAAAATACTGAATTAACTCTCATCCAGTTTTGCGATTTTCAGGAAAAAAAAATTCATTCGGAATAGAGTTGCATAGTTTAAACTGATATGATGTTACTATAAGTGCACCACAAAGGCCTTATCTGATATATGCAAACTACTTTGGTTTGGGAGAGGCCTAACATTAAAAGCACCCGAATTACAAGAGGTGCTGGGAATCTGGCTCCCTCATTATCTGCTCACTGCAGCAAACTTTGGACAAGGCCCAGCATTAAACACATCAAAAGCACAAGATGGTTCCCTTATCAACTGCTCATTGCAGCATAAAAAGTTTGAGTGAGGCCCTACATTAAATACATTCGAAGGGCAGGAGGTGCAAAAAATCTGGCTCCCTTACTGAATGCTCATTGCAGCACAAAAAGTTTGAGTGAGGCCCAACATTATAAACATCTGAAGGGCAAAAGGAGCTGAGGATCCAACTCCCTTATCGGATGCTCGTTGCAGTATAAAAAGTTTGGGTGAGACCCAAAATTAAAAACATCCAAAGGGCAGGTGGTACTGAGAATCTGGCTCCCTATCGACAGCTCATTGCAGCATAAAAAAAATTTCATGTGAGGAGAGAACATTTTAATATTTGTGTGGTACCAATTGATACCATTTACAGAACAAAACTGTAAACAGAGAATTGGTTAATTTTCAAAGGCATCCAAATGTTAGATTAAAAAGAAAACTATTAGGCTCACTTATTATCTGTCGTTGAGCATCAGGGTTTGTCTCAGTGCAGTCATTTAACATAGACAACATGGAATGAGCAAGCAGACTAATGAAAATCCCAAAGGGTTTCACATGAGCTTGGTAAACTTGATACAGATTTTGGGATTCTCTTTTGGATAAGAATTTTTCATGCACTCTATTCAAAGTTTGCTGTACCTAGATGGAAAATACAGATTTTTTTAATGACAAAATTAAATACAAAAAAGGTTGGTAAGTTACGAGAATATAGAAATCTACACCTAAACTTTTAAAATAGATAAAAATAAATACAAACCTCTCCAATATTGATGGGCTGGCTTGACACAAATATCTAAATGAAAAGAATTTAAACTTTTTTGATAAATCTATCAAATCAAAACAATTGAAAGAAAAAAATAATTAAATGTCCTGGATTTCGTTGACAGATCCATCTTTTTATTAGCACTTCATAGACAATGCCCATGTGGATAGAAATTCTATTTGCACTCGCCTGATTCTAGATATGTACATTTTTAGGTCATTTTACAGGGTTTTTTTATTTTAAAGCCCTTTTTCAAAAAAATTTAAGGCACTTTTTGGTTAATTTTTTGAGATTTTTAGGAAATTTTTCAACTCTTACAATAATGTTTCACTTTTGGCATGGATTTAATACAATTTTAATTGAAACATTCCCATGTCACAATCTTCATCCAGTTTCATTTTTATTACTAATCATTAAAAATGACTACCTGCCAATTCCCACAAAACAAAACTTTTCATTGACACTAGAAAGAGAATGATGGCTAGTATTCTGTGAAGCTAAATGTCAGTGGTAGTAGTGTTATTGCATCTGAACATGCTTCCCGTAAATACTCAGAATGTGGCATTACTTGGCTTGTTTATCAAATAAGATTTCAACATTTCGCCAATAAAAATTCCAAATAGATATATGATTGGTCGATGCCATTAAGATTAAAAAGCTAAACATTGCCAAAACAATGATACACTACATTTTAAAATACCCCCAATATGTATCATGAGAGAGCATTTGGGTAACGGGCAGTAAAAGCTCCATTTCCGTTTGTTTACTCTTAAAATTCCTCTCAGTCTTGACAGGAGAAAAAAGATTACATTTTACTTTTGGATCTTCTAGTTGTTTATTGAAATGTTTAATAATGACATAAACAATCCACCTAATGTGAAAAATCCATCAAAAGTAATGCTTTTCAAATTGGTAAAATGAAGATATTTTGCTTATCGAAAGAAAATCATTTAAACTTTTAGGTCATTTTAAAGTAAATTTTAGATTTTAGGTCAACAAAATTCAGGCCCTGATCATATTGATAAAATAAATATATCTGATGATATGAATTGTAGTTTTTAACAGCTGCACAATTAAAAAGTGCAATTAAATACAATGTTAAATTGATCTAAAGCCTTTGAATTAATAAAAAAAAATATTTATACTTGCAATTTCAAAGTCATCAACTTCAAAGGTATCAACTTTTTTTTCACACAATCAGTTCGATTTAATAAACAGATATGTTAAATTGTTTTAAAACCTTTCAACTAATCCAGAAATATTTATACTTGCAATTTCAACAAAAAGATATCAACATTTTTTCACAAAATTAGTTCCATTTAATAAACAGACCTGTTGATATGGTGGTAACAGCATATTTTCGGAAACTTTTTGAAGGGCACTGTGAATTACTGACACATCTGATGTGTCATTTAAATTAGAACACCCAAAGCAGTGAAATGTATTATACCAAATTTGAGTTGCTAGTTTTCCAGATTCCATACCTGAAAATACAATGTTTATATTGTCTTATTAAAATACATCACAACTTTTGACTAGTAATTCTTATTGTACGTTTTTTTACACAGGTATATGTATGTGTAGAAATAAGAATATTAATTTATGTAACACATTGAAAATTCCTTGGGGCACAAGTAGAAAACAAAGTTGGTCAAATTAATAAACATAAATTGAAGCTGTTATACAGTAAATAAACTGGCAGGAAAAATTAAAGGAACTACTATAAAACGGTGCTTTATGTTAATTCTATTAAGTGAAGTCCAATGAAAGGTAGTTGGTTGGTAACTCAAGGTCAAACGTTATCAAGTCGTCCAATGGGATTCACCTTCTCTACACAGAAATATGCAAATTTTTGTGCCCGTTCTTTTGGAACGTGTGGAAAGGAGTGTTTAAGATTCGAATGTCAAGGATTGTACAAGTAGTTAGATAAAATTTTTCGCTCGTGGAAGGTGGAACATGTCGTTGCAAAGGCATTTGACGGATTTTGAGAAATGGTGTTTAATAGGGAGAATGGAAGGAGGACAGACACTGACACAGGTCTGTAAAGACCTAAAAGTGGCCAAAAGCATCATGTCAAGAATTTGGAAATGGTTTAAAGACACTGGTGATGTATGCAGACAACCAGGTCAAGGTCGAAAACGTGCCAGAACAGACTCAGGATCGTTATTTGGCAACGATTGCTAAAAGAAATAGGTAACTGACGTCAGCCCAGATTTCAAGGGAGTTCGTTGAAGCTACAGGAACTTGACTATCTAGATATACTGTGAATGACAGGCTGCATAAAAGAGGGCTGTATGCAAGGAAACCCATGATTTGTGTCCCACTAACTCGAGCAGCAAAACACGCCCGGTTGCAGTGATCATTGTGACTGGAGTACCATGGGTACTCCACTGATGTTCTCTTCACTGCCGAGTTCTCTTCACTGATGAGTCTCGTAGAGTGATTCCAGACACGTTACAATCTAGGAGCAAAACACATGCAATAAGCCTGAAAACATTCGTGAAAGGCTTCGGTACAAAGGTGGTGGAATCATGGTATGGACGGGCATAGTTTTGAATGACCGCACCAACCTACACATTTTTACCAGTGCAACTATGAATGCTGAAAAATGGAGATGAGGTTCTTGATCCTTACGTCAAGTTGTTTAGGGGTGCATTTGGTAATAACTTCCTCCTATTAGATGATAATGCTCGTCCCCATCACGCTGCACTAGTGACCGATTATCCTGAGGACGAAGGAATCCAGCAGATGGAGTGGCCCACATATTCTCCGGATTTAAATCCGATAGAACATGTGTGGGATACACTAGGACGCCGACTTGCATCACTGCAGCCCCCACCTAGAACTCTTCGGGAGCTTCAAAGCGCTATTCATCGTGGATACACTTTGTTACCGCAGGAACTTCTGGACAATCTAATACACAGCATGGAAAATTGCGGTAAAACTTGCATTTTGGTCAGGGGTGACCACACACTTTATTAATTTCTTCTATGTATCTCTAAAAAGTTGTAACACCAACTTTCCAACCCTACTTTATATCACATTTCCTATGTTCTTATTTAAATTTATTTTTTTACAGAAATAAGGATACTCTGCATTTTGAAGATATGTCAGGCATGACAAAATAAAGATCTTGTCAAGTTCCATGTTCTTAGCAGCAAATTCATTCGAGTTACATGAGTTTTTATAATGGTTCCTTTAATTTTTTCGCCAGTGTAGTTATTAGATGCACTTAATTCATGAATTATTTTATTTTAATAGTTTAAGTTTTTGAAATATTTATCAAAAGTTACCGTCCAGCAGGAAACTGACAGCATCTTCATAAAGTTCTGGGAACATCCAACTCAAAACAATGCGGTAGTGACGTATAACTTTCTAGAAATGAAAACAAATGAGACAAAAATCATTTAAAGTTGTACACAAATATGACAGAAAACATATTTTTTACACAACACATTTAAACATTCACATTTAAAAATAAATGGAATCATTCATTCTTGCACACACTTCTCTAAGAATGGTCATATAGTACAATTGAAGTCAATAAGTACTAACAATTAAAATCTTAAAATAAGACAAGTTTAATACAATTGAAGAGCTCTGGGCCACATGGTGATAAGCCAGAAATATGTTCCATAATAAATAAATTTAAAAGAAATATTTAAGGGATCATAAGAATTTCTGATTGTTTGAATGAGTGCTGAATACTTGAACGTTTAAGATAACACAGCCTCTTGAATTGTAGATAAACCATTATTTTGGATTTTCTAAACTTGAAAATTGCTCTTCTGAAAAAATTTGAAAAGTAGCCTATTATTACGTTGTCTAAAGAACTTCAATTGTCAAATGCTGAACACTTGGTTCCAAACTTTGGAATAGTGAGTCGCATACAGGATTGCCAGTCAAATCACTTGTGAAATAATAATTTTAATAGTATAAATTCTTAAAATTAGTAACAAAAATAATCTTATCTTAAAGCTTATTTTAGTAGCTCCAAGCAACTAAATATTTGGCATAGGATCCTTAAAAAGCACTGTGTGGAGTAGAAAGCATTTGGCATAGCTTGGTGCTTTGTTCAATTTTATAAAAAAATACTGCATGCTCTTACATGGATGCCTCATTGAAACAATCAGAATGCTTATATTTACAAAACATTTTTGAGTACCCATTGAAAAGTACACCAAATTCATAAATACATTGTCTCTAATGAAGGAACATACATGAATTAAACCTATTTTTTCAAAACCTAACTTTTCATATACTTTAAGAGACAAAAAACTTTTTACAGGAAAAGTTCCATGAGCTTAATGTATTATAATTTAAAAATAATGGTATAAAAATTCAGATATATCCAGCAAATTTATTTTAAACATTACAATGTGATTAAAGTGCAATAATTTTTTCTCCTACATCTCACAAATCTAAGTGTGCTCTTTTTTCTATCTTGTTGGCCACAAGCTGGAGACATGCCATTGACTTTCTAATGAAATAAACGAAGTATGTGCATGCAGCTTCATGTTATTCCTCTGATTGCTCAGTTTAAAGATTGGGTGGTCACAAGGTATTGGAATAAAGCATGAATCTCAGGACTAATTGGCAAGTGTGATAAAAAATACTAGTTTGCACCTTGATGGCTAATCAGCCCAAGTCGATTCCCAAGCCCACATGATCCACAATTCTGAAATCATAAGACAGACTGCTCACAGGCTCTGTCTATTTCATTAGAAGGTCGATGAGATATGATATCATCAATCCATTTAACTAGCTGCCTCTTTTTATAAGCTGGTGGCTTCACTTGTAGGAATATTTTCAGATACAACATGTTTGTCTGAGTGAAGTTATGCAAAGCTTCATAGTAAGCATTACTCTGATTCACTAATTGTAACTCAAGATTTTCTATTTCAGAGACTAATAGCATATCCCCTATTTGAAAAAGTTTCAGTATAGCTAGTACTGCAATTATTACATGAATAACATACATGGTAGACAATCTGTAGATCTTCTGGGGGATCAGATCCACATTGAAGTAAAGTATCGCAAACTTTTTTAAACAGCTTCCTTCTGTCATCAAAATTTGTTTCCTTTGTTTTCAGAATATAATTAAAATCCATCTATAAATTTTAAAGAAAAAATTGATGATAATTCAGAATTAAAAGAAAAAATATGTAAAAAAGTTTAACAAACTAAATTAAAAACTGAAACTTATTCAATGATTAGTTCGGTTGTATCTGAAACACTCAGTTTTAAAACATCAGAAATACGAATGCATGTAAATGCATTGTATTATTAAAAAAGCATGAAATTAAAACTTGTTTCAAAGGGTTAAAACTAAATAAGGGATTTTGGAAATTATTTTTACCTTGTTTAAAAGAACAAATATAGCATTGGACGAGCGATGCTTTACAAATGATGTGATGATGTGATAAATGTCTTGAAACACAGGGAATGATGCTTTGTTGGGATTGAAAAGATCAAATGCCAGTTCCCCAGCTTCAGGGTAGTGCAATATTGCTTGAGCCAAATTGCAAAGTTGGTCCTCTTGGTCAAGTATGAATGCCTGAAAATATTCATTGCAAGTTATTGAGCCACTGAGATGCAGGAATTATTGAAAAGGTGATAAAATGCTGATTAATCAAATGCAAAGCAATAATAACAGTAAACTGTTAATAAAGGATGAATCAAAATGAATTTTCAAGTAGTTTAATTTTACTTGATGACCAAGTCCTAGATTTTGTTCATCTAACAATATATAAAAGCGACCAATGTATAGTAAATATACTTTTTATTAGCAAAATATTTTCTGTGAATAAAATGTTTTGTGTGTGTGTGCATGTGCATTTATCTATTTATAATATAACTAGCTGAATTTATCCAGTGTTGATCAAGTTTAATTGGTTAAAAGTCGATTGAAAGTGATCCAAAAAATCACTTTTCTCTCATAAAAATGCAAATACAGAGAAAAAAGCGAGTACAAAATAATTTTTAAAACTGAGATTTTTATAGCTTCTACAATTTACTTTAGATCCATTTCACATACTATAGGTGAGACAAACCTACAAAAACATACTGAGATGACTGCATACAAAAGTTGATTTTGAGTTTTTAGTGAGTGTGAATGCCCTTTAAGTTCATTTTCTAAAAATATGACGTCAGTTTTTTTTCTTATGAATATATTTTTATTTGTAGCACTTTGCACTAGGAATGCGAATTTTGGAATTCCACCGTCATTATGACAGGTTGACAAATCATATTGATACGCTATCATGGTCATACTTATGTTTGAAAATTCCAACCCACGTTTTTTATAGACGGGATACATAAAAGATATGATACTGAGCGATTTTCAGCACAACCGTATCCATCTGTGATTGCCATCATACTCTAAGATTCTAAAAAACCTCTAAGGTCATCTTGAGAGGGTACTCCTTTAGATGTTAACTCTGACGTCTTCTACACAGCCAGACTGGGAGAGAGCGTCCCCTAGCAAGTGCTCTGTCCAGGATGATGGGACGTTACACCCCTCTGCACACCCAAGACAAATAGAGAGGGGGTTAATATGTAGCCTACATTACCCGCAAGGTTCCAAAGAATAAGTGTACCAAATTTGGTGTGAACTGGTCAAACGGTATAGATTTGTAGAGAACAGACAGATGCCAACTCTGCTTTATATGTAGATTCACTTACTGACCAGAAGTGGCATCTATACTCATAAATTCTTTACAAGATAAATAAAATGCATTCTGGTGCAATACCTTTACAATCAATTTCGATGATTCCTACCCTTCAAGCGTAAGAAAAATTAGGACCTTTTCAAGGCTACATTTCACAGACTGCAATAGATTAACCTGAGTGTACAAGTGAAGGAACTCTATAGTGCTAGGTTTGTGTCACTTGTGCCCAGTTTTAGAATCAATTTTTAGCTAACCTATAAGGGTATCAATTTTTGATGATACTTAAACTTTGGACGAGCATCATTGAACTTGGTTTTTGAACGCTTGGTTCTTGTGTAAAAACTAGGGCTTTAAATTTTTTAAAAACTCTTTCAGCAAATATTAAAGTTTTCCAAAGGCACTTGAAAATGAAACTTTTAGTGAAACCCTGATTTTGGTTCCATTCAGGTAGTATATTATGTTTTTCTTATATTTTTAGATGGCCATTTTGTTAAACACTAAAAATAAAATGCCCTACAAATCTCATAAATGATCCAAAAACTGTATACATCTAGAATCAGATTACAAAGAGAATTTCTATCAAGAGTGGTAACTAAAGATGGCAAGTCAGCAAAATCCTGGCTCATCTGATGACATTTATGTTTGTCAACTTTTCATTAAAAGCCATCCAAGAAGACATGTGGCTTCTGTTAGAAGAAAAATAACTGAATTTAAGTGATTGTTTAACAAGTGATTCATCAATTAAAGGACTTTGGACAACATATTCGGACACTAAGTCACTTTTCAAATTTTTCATGAGAGCAATTTTCAAGTTTTAAAAATGTTTTTAATTTTCTTCATTATGAAACATATTTCCGTCTTTCACTATGTTGCCCTGAGCGCTTCATTTAAAGTTGACAGTCTAAATGAACGGATCTTTTTGTCCTCAATCTGAATTAAACTGCTGAAACATAGTGTACCAGTCTCGCTTCAAAAGGAAAGTTGATTCGTGTAATGCAATCACAACAATTTGATAATTATTATTTATCTGAAACTTTGAGACAAAAATAATTCTCAATGCTATTTCCATCGGGATTATAGGCGATTCCACTTTTTTGATGCAATATTAGTTTAAAAAATTCCCCATGTACTGCTTGTTGCTTCTTTGTACAAAAATTTCTTATCTCACTGCAAAACTGAATTTCTAGATTTCCTCAGTCATATACAAAAAATATATAATGCGGTAAAGAGAGTAATTTTGAACTTATAAAATGAAATTTAAAGAGATACCCTTAGATGCATATGAAATCATACATCTTTTATTGACTATGCCAAAAATTATTTTGCCACTAATTTTTCACAAAAGTGATGACAAGGTTTGGTATAATACGAACATGTTAAGTCAAATAATTGTCACCACAGCATGGCAAGGTGAAAGATAACGCATAGAAGCAACAACCAATACCAAATGGAACGACTTACGTCATTGTGAACATAAGGAATTGGGAGGGGTCAAGCAGCCAGTGATTGAATATGGGATGAGTCGACTTTCTGGCAATGGTCAGAGCATTAGTTATGAAGATGGATATTATTGAAGTAGACCAACCGACAAAGGACAGAAACTTGAAATCTCTCAGAGCGCAGAAAATTGCTGAGTGGATGATAGGTAAAAAGAGAGCTCCTCGACAAACCCACAAGTGAAACCTTCAAAGTTATCTCTGGCCCATTAGAATCATCGTCATAACAGCGTGCCCTGAATCCACTACACCTCAGTGCCCAGTCAGTGATTACGACTCACTTGAACTTCCCATCTATTCATATTTGACCCCTCACCATATCTATCAATGACCATGATGCTCTATAGACACCAATAAAACATATTACATGAACTATTCATGAACTTAGTGCTTTTATGATCAGTGTGGAACTCAAACTAAATTTGTATGCAGCACCTTTTATTCAATAAGAATAATTTTACTGTTTATATTTAATTTATAAATGAATGAATAAATTTATATTTAACTTAAACAATGCATTGTGTAACAATAATTTACATAAGAGAGGGGAAATTGTCTCATCAAGTAAAATGTGTAAAACTTACATTTCCAAGAGACTCAATACTAGTAGCAAAGAAGTTGCGAGATGGTGAATAACTTTTCACAGACATAATAACTCTATTAAGAGACTTGATTTGGTGATAGAATAATGAAATACCCAAATTTCTGTATTTGACAGCCTCTTCCCCTTCTGCATTTTCCAGTTTATTGGATAGAGCTCTGTACAATAGAATGAAAAACTCCATCAATAGTTTGATAACACAACATGTACACATTTCATTTTAATAGAAGATTATTGTTTAAGAATAACAGTAATATTCCTATATTTGCAAGTTCCAAGACTTACCAAGGTTGTATGAAAACTCATAAATACTGATGCTATATGTATACACACATAAGGTAATTGTGAAACAAATGATTTTGAACTCAAAACTAAACAATTGCAAAAACTTTTACACAAAATGTCCTGAATTTCTTTGAAACAAGGTAATACATTTCCTCAAAAAATTCTATGGATATATGCTTCAAAAGATGATGTATTTAGAAGATGACTGACATGGAGGTGCTTATATAGTTTATATAGGTGTTATGAAGATCATATTTTAACTAATAGAAAGTGCGTCTAGCAAAACATGGCATCAATATCGCAGATTATGAAATACAAAATATTTCTTGATCTGAAAAACAGTAGCAAAGGTCGCCTGTGGCAACCCTGCAAATAACATCCAGAAAAAATAAATGATAAACCCAACACATTTACATGATAGTGAGAAACAAATTTAAACCTGATGTAATTTTTGATGAGCACAGATGCATGACAAAGTTCAGCTACTGGAAGATTCAAAAGCTGCTCTTGTAAGGCCCTTTGTTCCATTTGAGTATTTTCCAGTTTTACTTGCACTCTTTGATTTGTAGAGTACTTCTGAATCTAAAGGGAAGAAAAAACAAAATACCAATTTCATTTTCAAGTATAACTAGGAGGGGAATAAATCTCAACATCAGTTCGTTTTGAGTGAGCAATATTACACAAGTAGGATGTGGTTAAATTTTTAAAACTCACTGCACAAATATAGAAAAATTTACTGATATCGAAATATAAAAATACAAGTTCATCTTACCTTCAATCTAAAAGTTGCAGGTCCTTTACAATTTAATCCTTTGTAACAATGTTTGGTCAGAGTAAGCTAAAATTAACATGGAAAGAGTTAATAAAATGCATCGAAATATGTTAATGTAAAAACAAGTCGTTAATAAAGATCTTTTAAATACTTTTAATTTTTATGTACATGAAAATACATTTGTTTTGTTACATTTATCATGAATAGTATTAAAAATATTAATTGTCTGAAGAATATTGTAGAGCAAAAAAATTGTGGTTAGCAAATTATTCAGTTAGTTTGATGATAATGATAATAAAGTAGTGTATGGACATACTGTTGATGTTAAAAAATAAAGCAGTCATCTCTTAATTATTCAAGAGTAAAAAAATTACACCAATAATGTTGCAGTTGTATAGTAGAAATCAGGTACATCCAAAAGTAGAGTCAGCAAAACAATTTGTATGAAAAGGTTATGTTCTTATTCAGAGGTTTTCAATTTCACAAAATAAAAGATATTGAATTTCATAAATAGAAATTAAAATTTTTCACAAAACATTATTTTCATATAAAGGAAGCATATACAAGACAAATTAACTTAAAATATCTACATATACTGTATTAAAACCACAAGCTCTAAATGCAAAAAACACTTTACCCAATCATCACTTATAACAAACTCATCAGGAGCTAGACTTTTGTAGTCATCATTGGCCTGTTTTAGTTTACTTTCAATCTGTGCATATGATCTGAAAAGCAAAATGATCATTTTAGAGGAATCTCAAATCTAGAGGGGTGTTTTTATAAAAATTTAAATGTCCACTTATAATCAGTTTTCTGAATTTGTTACTTTATGTAAAAGATGTAAACAAAATTTTAACTTTCCCAGAAACCTGAAATTTGACCTTCATTTATAAAGACATCGGAATGATTGTAATTATAATTGGTACACCTCAGTCTTAATGTACCTAGAATATTTACATACACTAGCCTAACCCTTTTAGAGGTGATGGGATGCTAGACATCTCACTGCCCCTGAAAGGGATAAAGTAGCCTATAATGGACCTGTTCTAACTTGGTGAAATTTGAAATGAACCACTATTTCTTTAATTTTCTAATTATCTTCCTTAAACTATAAATACGGTGCCTTAACTTTATTTATACATGTGGGTATCTGGGTATAAAGAATGAGAATACCTTCCATTTCGTGTGAACCAAGAAATGATCAAGTGACAGGATGACAGACCAGCGACGTAAGCAGATCTCAAGTAGGTATTTTAATTAACCTCGCACTGGAGCAACACAAAAGGCTATTGGCAATGGTCCGAGATAAACCCTCGAAGGGAAATAACTGAGAACACCACCAAGTAATTTCGAACCACGGTCAGATGATGAGGTCACCCTGAGCTGGCACCCCACTCTCCAAACTTCCACTCCACCCCAATGTGAGGACATTTGAGGCCACAACAGATTTAATGGCACCAGTCCCCTTTGTATAGGACAGTCTTTGGTTGGATTCGATTTCAACACTCAAGTTGCTCTTCCAACTTCCACGGCCCAAAACAGATCTCAGAGAAAGACGCAAGAGAACATTGAAGAGGTGGTATACGGCCGAGCACAATCAACATGTGATGTAAATAGTTTCCCTCTATTCATTGCAGTTAAACATATTTAATTGTACAGGTTCCCTTTCATCCCTTTACCAACAAATAAGAGCTCTACATACATGATTCCATAACTGTTTTGAAAAATTAAACTGAAAAATCAGAAAAAACATTCACCTGGCTTTATCAAAAATGATGTTTTGATTCTGTTCAATATGCTGAAGGAGGACATTGGATGAGAAAAGAGCTGAATCATCAATCTGGAGAATTGTTGGCTCCAAATGAATATCACAGGGCAGTGGTTCCACCTTTTTATGACTATTCAAGTCTAATGGAGCCGGTTCACAAACTGAAAGAGAATATACGGGTAATTCTCTTTTTTTCACTAAAACATTATTACGTTAAAACATTACAACTTTTCTGGGATTGTTTGATGAAACTGCAATCAAATACTTATAAAATGTATACATCTATTTCTTATCAGTCCAGATATTCAGAAATTTTTTAAAATCATTTTCATGGACAATCACCCCTGCTAACCCTCTATAACCATGACGCCATGCGAAGTTCCATGGTCGCTGGTTGGCTGATTTCTCAACCCTTAACCAAAACCTTAATCTTAACCAAGATCTTAAAACAAAAACTGAACAGTATTTACTTCATATACAAGTTTGATGAACTAGAAATTTTAAAAAAATAAATGAGGAAATGTGTTGCGCCAAATCCAAATCATTGATTAAGCAAAAAATTTAGCAAGTTTGAGCTTAAAAAATTGAGTATGTTTTATGTTTTAGCTAAAAAAGGTTGAGCAGGCTTTTTTGCTATAAAAATATTAAAATGTAACAATGCTCTCTCTCTTTTCTGGTTTATGAAACTATAAAGGATGTTTGCTCGACATGCAAAAATTTAAAGTTGTTGAAGTTTTTATCAGATCAGTTTTATAGATATGCCAACCACTTGCAAAAAGCTGTTCCAAGAAAAATAGGTTTAAATTACAGTGTGGTACATTTTCCTGCTAATCTGTTATGCAAGTGCCATACAGTGTGAACTTTAGATGACAAATCGTTGTAAATTGGCTTTATACCATTAATGACAACTTTATGATCTGGCCCATACTCCAAATTCTACATTTGTGAGAACTCCGTTAATGGCTTATAATTGGGTCAATTTTGCAAATTTTTACTTGAAATGTGACACATACGTTCTTCAAACCCAAAATAAAATTACGTAAAAACACAAAAACAATTTTTCTTCACCGAAAAAAAGACAATCCCCTCTACAAAAAGTTCTAAAAAATTGAACATTTCAAGTAAAACTTTCTTACTGTTAGCATTATCAGATTCCATACTGGACTGGCTAGACTGGCTATTCATAGAATGTGATCTAGGCATTAGATAAGAGTGCAGTTTCAGATCCAATTCATCTTTCAAACGGCTGACAGATATTAATTCAAACCAATCTCTCTGAAAAGCATACATTTAATTAGAATTTTAAAAAGAATAACTGGGTTAGAGTTATAAAGTTTTCACAAAGCATTTAGTCGAAAATCTTCATAAAATAATGCAACATAAACTTCATTTTAATGCAATTCAACTTCAATTTAATCAGGAAAATAATTTATATTAGTAAAGTTGGAAAATTGTACCAAATGATATGCAAAATGATCTAATTTAGAACAAACATTTGTAACCAATAATGAATTTAGTGAAATAAATAATGGAATGCATGCAAAGTTAGGTATAATCAAGCAATCAATGAATAAACCTTTTTTAATATAAAAATTGTGAAACCTAAATTTGAGTAAGTTCAAATATTGGTTCAGCAGTGGTGGTATTGTGGCTATTGTGTTAGAAGAAAATTGAATTTTTCACATTGGCTCTTAAAAACTTAAATCAGAAGATGGAGTTATTTGTCATTAGATGTACATGTTTAGTCTTAACTGTCAGAAAATTAATTTTTTACATATTTATATAATCATAATGTTTTGTCATTGGTTAAAGAGTAAAAACAACAATATATGAAAAAACTAATATTCTGCTCAGGACATATTTTTATTGATTGCAAAGAGAAATCTATCAAATGTATGTCCAAGTATGTAAGGCTTCTATAATATGTAACCCGCAGCAACACTAACATGCTAAAGATTGGCTTCTGATATTTGCAGTTAGATTACACTAAGCAAAAGGACTCAAAACTATAACTGAATAATGTAGTTTTGGATTCTGTAAAAATGTTTTTCAAACCTTGAACTTATTAAACTCCTTTAAAACATATTCATAAGCATTGAATATGTTTTTAAATTGCAGTGTATATTAAAAATAATATATAATAAATGGACCGAGAAGCAAGGATAAATATGCAAGAATTTATAGTAATGTTATACATACTATTGATTATTATACACTTAATTTAACCCCTGTTTTGTAAACTTTATTGTATTCATAGAATTAGAGTACTAATAAACACTCATACTGAGATAGTATGTGGTTGGCCAATGAACCAGCCACGAAACACAATATTAGGAATACAATAATGAAAACTACAAAGCTTATATTTTGTAATACATGTCCAAAAATTTCTTTGCCTAGAATTCTAATTGCCTTACACAGAAAGTGAGGAAAGCATTAAACTGATTTCCCCATTTCACATAAAAATTTTAATTTAGGAAATTAATTAAACATTAAACTATGCTTTTACTTAATGTTCGTGCCTGATCTGAGCAGGCACCCCATTCCACAAACTTCCACACCATGCCAACGTGAGGACATTTGAAGTCATGACAGATTTAATGTACACCAGCCCCCATGTACACGATGGTCTTTGGTTGGATCGAGTTTCGAACTAGCAACCCTCCGATTGCTAATCCATTACTCTTCCAGCTGGGCTACCATGCCCCATGGATGTTGGTGATACACCCTGTTAGGAGAAGCAGCAGTTCCCCACTGGGTGTCCTTCACAAGTAGCCATCAGTTCGTCCCTGGTAGTGCCGAAGAGATCAGTGATCAGGCATTAGATATACAATTTTCTAAATTAATTTTCAGCATTTACTCTATTATACACTGCTGTTTGTGAAAATTGCAACTCCATGAAGGAATCATACAAATTAAGCGAAACTTGCAGGAAATTGAAAACAGGTTAGGATTATGCAATGATTAGAATTACAAAGCGATCATGCATGTGTGGGCCGAGAAACACCCTCTAAACTTCCAAGTGAGCAATGTACAGAAAGTACTGTAAAGGTGCGTTAAAATTTAAAATGTGTGTATCGTCGTTTGACTGCTGTAAATGATTGATTAGAAGTCAATATGCCTTGCCAGAAACGCAGAGTGCCATACAAGCAACTGAGTTTGAACGGGGTCGCATGATAGGCCTTTGTGGGGGTGGACTTTCATATCGTGAAATTGCCACTCGCACGGGCGTAATGCCACAACAGTGATGCGTGAGTGGAAGAGATGGACCATGGAGAAACGGACAAGTCGAAACCCCAGCAGTGGGCCACGCAATATGAGGGACAACACACCCCATCCGCATGGTGGCGACGGACCGTACAACTTCCTCTCCTGCGTTGGCACAACATTGGAGCACATCTACAGGTGTCATTGTCTGCCCCACGGTTCGTCGATATTTGCTGCACGGGCATGGGCTACTTGCAAGGATTCCCCTGTGCAGGATTCCCTTGACGCTGAACCACCGATGCCTCCGGCTACCATGTGCTCTCCAACACAGCCAATGGCGTGCCGATTGACAACAAGTCGTCTTCTCAGATGAGTCCCGCTACAATCTGGACTATAACGATGGATGCGTACTTGTCAGACGCTACAGAGTGAACGCCTTCTCCCGGAGTGTCTTATCCAGCATCATACTGGATGAACGCGTGCCGTTATGGTCTGGGGCGCTATTGGATATCATAGGCGATCCTGCGTACTCTAAATTGTGGGGACCCTAACAGTGGGCGCTACATCAGAGAAGTTGTGGAGCCAGACGTCCTACCCCTCCTGCAATGCATTCCCGGAGCTGTATTTCAGCAAGACAATGCCCGTACACATGTTGCTCGGATTGTACAAGCCTTCAATGCATGACAGGTTCTGCTTCTTCGATGGCCTGCACGTTCCCCGGATTTGTCACCCATTGAGCATGTCTAGGATTACATCAGACGGCGACTCGCTCGTACAACTCGTCGGGCAGAGAGTACAGCTGAACTTTGGCATCAGATAGAGGCCATCTGGAATGCCATTCCTAAGCATGACATTCAGAATCTGTATGATTCGATGCCATGAAGTGTACAGGCTCTCATCGCTGTGTGTGTGGTGGCTGCACAAGATATTGATTTTCGGCATTATTTTTGTTTTATTGCTCTGTAAATTTGATTATTTATTTAAACCACTATAAGTAATAAGTGGAATAAATTTTATTTATTTCTGATGATTCTTTCATAGTGTTGCAATTTTCACAAACAGTAGTGTAGAAAATTTTGAGTTTTCAGAAACATCAAAAAATAGAAAAAATGGAATTAAAATATTAAGGTAGATTTCCAAGTTCTTTCAGCAAGTCTTTAGGTTCTGAATAGGAAATGAAATATTTCTAGCATTTTCCTGAATTTCAACTTATTTTCCTTGAACATTCCAGACTTTCTTAGCCTTTAACATATTGCAAGTATCCAAGAACTAAAAGATTGATTGAAGTTGAACAGAAACAAATATTCAGTTCATTAAAGCGTATTTAATATGATATACAGTTAATGTATTATCTCAAAACCCAGAGTATAAAACTTTTTGAAATTTACTAGAAGCAATCTAAACAAAAAAAATTGATTCCTGGTTAATTTTAAATGGCAAACAGAAGCCTGAAAATGTCTGAAATCTGATAAAGCTGTGGTTCACAGAATTCTTGACTTAAAGACGCATACAGTAAATACATTTAATGCTGTGATAAATCACTTCAACAGAAAATAAAATGTAGAAGATATGCTTCAGATGATGTGATTCAAGAAATTGGCAAAAGTTCAATGAACAATGCATAAGGAAAAAAACAAATTGGAACAAATTAAATGTTTATCAAACATGCATAAATAAACATATTACCTGATCATTATTAAGGATGGAACTAAGTTTTTCGCAACAATACTTGGGATCTAATGCAGAAAGGCATAAACTCGGAAGGTGCAGATTTTTGTCATCTATCCAGACATAAAATGCACGGAAAACTCTAAGAAATTAAAAACAATGAGAAGTGTATACTAAAGAAATCTCAATTATTAAAAGTTTTACATATGTGTGAAACAGAGAAAGATAATTTTACAAGTCTAACAATTCAAAATATGCTTTCAAAATGTAAAACTGAAAACAGTGCAAAAGCATGAGACCTTACAATTTCATGTTGAGCAAATTTTATAGTCCAGTGTGTTTCCATTATTCCTTTGACTCTCGTTCAATCTCTATCTAGTCACTACATGGCACTTATCTCTCATTTACTTTGGATGATCAAACAATGAGAATTTAAATTCATGTTAGAACAAAACAAGGAACAGCATTTCTAAACCATAAAAACTGGTTTTTTAATCAAATTGCCTAATGAGGCCAAAATCAAATCGATTTGTTCATCAAAATCTATAATTACAACAATCCTTGCTGTGTAGAATCGATTCTGTGAATTAATTATGAATGTTTATTAAGATTTAAGTTCCCACGGTTGATCCCAATCAGTATATTAGAATTGTATATTATTCATTTGTTTTACTTGTCAGTGTGTTTAACAAAATGTAGAAGATATGCTTCAGATGATGATCATGGTAGGCGAGGGTAAAATAAGAGGAAAAGAAGGAAGAACGTCTTACAGAAGAGGAAAATAAAAATGATTTAATTCTGACAGAAAATGCCATTAAAAAATTCACTATTAAAGTTAAAGCTAAAAATCAAGACAAATTTAGATTTAAAAGTAGTCAATTTAATTTTAAATAGTATAAGAACAATGAAATTCAAAGTACACATAAAAATAAAAAATGCACCAAACATATTCTTACTTGCACAGTTCACCATCAAAAGTCATTTCCTCCATCAGATTTTTTTTTACTTTGCTACCATTAGGAGTATTCAATGGCCCTAAATTTAAACACAATAAATGGTAAAACACAATACACTTCATTAAATGCTTAATGCCTACAAATCTCAAATATTCAATATATAATGAAAAATGAAATGATTTAACATACATGAATGATATTTTAAAAACAAGTAGAACTCAAAAAAAACTTTTTTGCAATAATTAGTAAATACTCAATGATAGAAAATTTAAGTGTTATAACAAGTACTGGATTTAAAATCCCGGAAATTTGTGTACTTCAAAATTCAAATTAACTAGAAGAATCGAAATGTTTCAATCTATACATTTCACTAATATGAGGCACAGAAATCAATAATATCTGTATGTCGGCGAATGGCTACGAATAATATAAACCATACAAAATCAACCGCTACTAATTTAGCCGAATTGTTTCAATGTGCTTCATTTGAGCTATGGAGCTATAAAGTGCTGTTAAAAAACTTACGGAGAGTCATCGCTCTAATGAAATTCTTCAACCATCTGATTACAGATGGTAAAGAGGAATCTGGAAGATAGAAAATAGTGCAAATGAGAAAATAGGTTAAGATGTTAAAATGTGCCAAACAGTTTTACAAGTGAATGGGATACAATTGAAGAGTATGTCCCAGAAGCTAATTATGTTAACATGACTGAGGTAAGAACTTTTTACCACCTGCTGTATTGGAAATAAAAATGAACTCCAGTAAGAAGCATGCTAAATGCTACTTAATACATTTTGACTAAGTTTATTGCATTTGGAGATACGAAATGTGTATATTTGCCTGTTTATATTGATAACAAATGGAGGTACAGATGCATCTAGCACCTCATCTGGTGGCAACACTTTTGGAGCGTTTTTGACGTACTTTTAGTAGCGAGTTTTGGCAGGTGAAAGTAATCCATCTTTATTAGGGTTATTCCCGTTTTTATGGCAACCTCGGCAAGCGGAAAGATTTATAAAGGTATCATATTTTTAAAAAATCTAAATTTCTTTCCTTGGCGACATAAAAAGTGTGCCAAGAGCATTGCCATCAGGCGAGACACTAGATACATCTGTACCCAAATGGATACCAAAGTAAGGCATGAAAAGTGAGTAATGACACTGCCATCAATTGATATAGGTAGAAATTTCAGGGCAGATGCTATGCTCAGATCTTCTAGCTATACAAATTTTAAAACATGGCTTAGAGAATCAAGTCAAGTACAAAACACTATTATTTTATATCCCAGCATAACGTAATCTATAAGAGTCGTATGGTTTGGACAAGCATTTCTTAAATTAGGTAACAGGTTGAAACATAAACAGTTCACTTCCATCATTGGCATCTTTAGTACATGGATTTTGGCTCAGAGTTTATTGTTTGGCTGTAGGTAGATAGGCATTTTAATTAATGTCGCACTAGAGCAACACAACGGGCTATTGCCGACGGTCCAGGATCAACCCTAAAGAGAAAGATCCTACGATAATACCATGCAATTTTGAACCAGTTAGATAACGAGGCAACACCTGAACTAGTACCCCACTCTCCAAACTTCCACACCATGCCAACGTGAGGACATTTAAGGCCACGACAGATTTAACATGCACAAGCCCCCTTTGTACCTGATAGTCTTTGGTTGGATTTGAACTCGCAACCCTCCAGTTGCTAGTCCATTACTCTTCCAACAGGGCTATTGCAGCCCTGTTTGGTGGAGAAGCGACAGTAGTGATTATGAATTCCGAATATTAAAAAAAAATCAGCTATGGTGGTATTGGTATGGTATTTTTAATTAACATCACACTAGAGCAACACAACTCAGCTATGATGTTGATTGCTATATATGTTGAGTATGGTAGTCTTTCCTCTGGCAAGCCATTAGTACCATTCTAGAAATGGACATGATCAAGGTCATGTGCTTTCTTATCGGAGCCAAACTATAACAGGATTCCTACAACCCTAAAAGAAAGTTCTCAACCTTTCCCTACATTTTTCACAAATTAACATACAGCAGACTCATGTAGCAAACTAGAAAGGAATAAAAGTATAGACAACCTGGAAAGTGATTATATTGAACATTTCTCATTTGATTTTTTTTCAAAGCTAATTGGAGGAATGCTTGTTTTCAAATGCTGATAAAATACTTGTAATTTTAAATGAAAAAAATTCCTTAGTTTAAGAAACTATGATTTATAAATAATAGTATCAAACAATTATAAAATTTTGTATTAAAAATTTAAAAGTAAGAACTAAAGATTAGGAAACCAATTTATTACAATGCATTGTTTAAATGCACAAAGTTTTAAACAATAAGTTAACTTCCTTTAATAAATAATTCCTAGCAGTTTTCAGAAATGCTCATTTTGGTGTAAATGTTTCAGAATAGAGAATAATCATTGTTACTTAATAGAAATGTAAGAGCAGTAGGGCTCCTTTTGAGAAACAAGTCCAAATGTTTCATAGACTGAAATACAACTGATAATAATTTAGCTAGAGGTAAAATAACACAGCATTGCATTACTTCTCTCTGTGCAGTTTAATACATAATTTAATATACTACCGTCATTTCCAGGCTCTACTGTCTCTGTGTCCTTTGGATATTGCAATCGCTCTCTATAATATTCAGATGCATCTTGAGCATGCTTTTTCAAGTTTTTTAAAAGCACCAAGTTTCCTGGCTCCTTAAAATAATCCAGACCCAAGCTTCTTGGCTTCTGTGAGCTGCAAAAATAAAGATTACAATTAATTTTTATTAGAGCTACAATCTCAAAAGTTTATTAGGAAATTTATTATAGGGACTAATTCATTCATAATTCAAACAAATTCTGATTTTTAAGTTTGATCGTTGATTTTAATTGGTAGTGTGGAGATAGATTAAGAAATTTGGGAAGAAGGATAGAAAAAGTATAAAGCAAAATAACTTCAATCTTGTAGGCCAAAAATACTGAAATGAATTAAAAAAGACACTACCAGGTTGGTTTGGCTTTTATGGCTTAATGTTCAAAAAAGAACAAGCTGCACCAAACACAAGACATAATTCAAACCAATAAAAACAGATAAAAAGTTAAAATAACATAAACTATGAAAAATTGATTAAAAACGTGTTTCTAGAACAGATGATATGGATACTGTGTAAGTGACATTAAGGTTGTAAGTTAAAAGATGAAATATACAAAAACGAAGTAGGTCATCCACAAAGAAACAACTTATAGAGGTTAAAAATATAAGAACTCGAAAATAGAATTTGAGGAAAATGGGGACTAAGATGGGGTACCTCAATCTTAGTTGACAAACAAATTGAAAGTCAGATGAAATTAAAAGATTATAAATGTGATAAAAATCTTGAGTGATGCAAAATGATAACAAGTGATGAATGCCGAGGGCGACTCAAAAAAAGTCAATAAAAATGTCTAAAATTTCTATAAGTTAAAATATGAATGATGGAGATAGGCTCTTGGCCATGCCAGCAAGATGAAGCAGTCTCCTCAACCAATAAATACATGCATGACTCGTGAATAACCAATGCAAAGACATGTTAAAATAACGTCGAATTGTTAAGATGGTAAAAGTGAGAAGACACTTAGGAATCCAAAATAATGAATACTTACTCAGATACTGATACACGTTCAAAATAGTAGGTGAAGAACTGCTGATATAATAATGGAAGTGCAGGATGGCTGATTTTAGTTTGTAGAATTTGTATACCCCAGCGATAGATAGGTAGACTTTCCAATGCAGGTTCTGCGATTTTAAGAGTTGAGCTTGATTTCTGAAATGTATGGGGACTTTGTATAGAATATACATAGCAAACAGTTAATAATCTCAATGAATAACAAAAATGTACAATTTAAAATTTCCCTTCATGATAGGAACTGTTTAGATATAAGAAATTTTGTTAATTTTATGAAATCTGTACACAGATTACGGGCTGCCAAAGCCTAAGAGCTTGTGAAATAGCTTTAGTAGAACAAACTCTTAAAAATAGTAGTAAAATTATTCATTTCTTCAAGCATATTTTAGTTGCCCAAGTACAAAATGAATAAGCCCAAATGCAAAATGTGCTCCTTAAGTATGAAATAAACGTTAAACTAAAAGAAACTTTATTTCAAAATAAAATAATGAATACTTTTTAAAAAATGCAATCTGAATATCCAACACTGTCTTAACAGACAGAAACATTTCTACTCATTAAACTTGGATTGGAATATTAGGTTTGTTATAAAGCACCAACTTGGCGACCTTTTGTGAAAAATAGACATTTGGTTGGTATCTTGGCAAGCCCATCATTTTATCAAGTGGAATTTTTCACTATTAACTGCATTGCATAATCAATGGTGAAAATCCAAGACAGAAACATAGAATCATGCCATTGGCTAGAAAGAAGGGAACTTAATTTGGCCTTTGGTGAATTTTTAAGTTCCCCAAAATTTGAAAGTGTAGAAAACTTCGAAAATAGGAGCTTTTGAAATTATTTTGATTCAAAAGATACCTAGTTGCCAAGATTGAAAAATAGCAAAAAATGACCTGTAGCACCCCTGTGATTACATAAACTTCACAAATTTGATTAAACATTGCATGTATGCAGGAACAGATAAAAATAACAGCAAGAACATTTAAAATACTAGAGGTTCACATCAGTACCATGTAGACATTAAGGGCATGAGTCAAAATGAAAATTGGGCACATATTTTTGATAAACAGGGAAGATTTTTCAATCTACCACAACCCCTCATTGATATTGTGTATCCATTCCTTTTGCTTATCCTTCAATAAGTTTTTGGTTTGTGAATAGCAGAAAATTTTCAATCAGTTTCTTTAGAATTAAGAGTTCCAAGATCACTCATTTCAAACAGTAACCCTAAATAGAATTGGTAAGATTAGGTTGTCTCAAAAGTGTGAATGAGAAGAAATTAGTTTTCAAAATATTCTTTTATAATTATTATTTTGAAATTTGCTCCCATCATTAGGTGTTAGATGTGTAGTTTTGTATAATTTTAAACAAAAACATGTTTATTATTGCATAATTTTTTTTCTTTTCATTTTTAATCCTCCTGGTGGTGTCTGCACATTGAAACCTGCCCTTTAGTGGCCAGCCTCTAGCGCAAAAATCTGTTCCAAACTGTCACCAGTTCTGGGCAAGGATCAATTAGTTTTTCCAACTTGGATCTTCTTTCCGTATGAAGTAATGGGGCAGTTTTGTCTTGAAGAGATATTTCATCCTAAGCAAAATTGACCCCATCTTGGATGAGGTATCTCGTCGAAACACTTGGAGGGTTAATAAGTAGGTTTTCTCAGCTCTCACTCTCTGCAGTGTATCATACTTTTTCCTGTCCGTCAAGTAGCACATTATATTGAGGAGTTACTGTATTTGTAGGCACACTCCACCGATGCACTCATAGCTAATACAAAATTATTATATGTGCATGGCATTGGTAATTCAATTATTCAATATGGATCATACATAACAATGCAAGCCAATTCCAGCACCATCTGGAATTTGTTAGAAGTGTCATCTGGCTCATTTGAAAATGGATATGTTTGTTATCACATCTTAGAATAACCAATGCAGTAAAGTGTGGAGACAGATCTATCGAAAAGTACTTTGTGGCTGAGATCAGTTGCACTGTTATATAACTATCTCTATCCTCGCTATGGGGAGTAACTTAGGAATTGAGTGTCATCAAAACCTGCAACACTTTTGCCGCTACTGCTTGAAAATGAAAACACAGAGGTAGTGCATATACTGCTATATGTACTATTATATTGTAAGTTAATTTTGACATAGTATTGACTTTCTACTCACTATGGGGGAATAAATTGGGAATTGAGAATCCCAAAAAATTGCAATCTTCTCTTGCCACCACTGCTTGTAAATGAAAAGACACATGTAGATAGTGCATAGACTGTTGGATAGAGAAAGGATCAAAGTATCAAACAAAATACAAGTGGTTGCTGTCATTTGAGCCTGTGTGATCTGATAACATCGTGAAAATGTCCCACATTTGGCTTATTATCAAGTAGCCTCGGTGAACATCGATTTCTCATGTACCTGATATAGCCATGCAGCACGAGCTCATGGACATTGATTTAGCAGTGGCCAAATGAAAGCATTCAAAAGGACCATAAAGAAATGCTTGTTACTTCTCATATAATCACCCTATGCTTGCAGAGTATGATTCCATTCAATCTGTGGAGTGTTGTGATTTGTTTCCCAGTAGTAAATGATTGCATACAAACCTCATTTCATTTCCTGCACCTTGAACATGCAATTTTTCATAAAGTTATGCATCTGTTTTTCTTTGTAGTGGTGGCTAAAATCCCTACACAAATTTTAAATTACTTCTTAGAAGTATATAAAAAATAACAAATACATTACAAATAAAATTTAAATGCATACTTTTCATAAGGAATTCCTCATGGCCTTCACTGTTTAAGCTTTGATAGTAGTTATATACAAAATAGAAAACACGGAAGGAGCTGAAATAACTCACCTTCAGAACAGTTAATGGCACTGCAGCAGGGTCTCTAGCCATCTGCTTTTGCATATTACTCCACAATTCCAGCACATGTTTCTGCTTTGTTTCAGATCTCAGAATAAACCATGCTAACCATGGATGATCAGGTATAGAAAGTTTTTTCAATATTGTGTAAGTTTCAGTATTTGAACTGAACCATTTGCCAAAGAAGGATGGCTTTGTTGCGGATACGGAAGTAAGCAAAGGCTGAAACATAATAAAGTACGTCATAAAAAAGAGTCATTTAAAATAAACAATTGATGCAATAATAATACACACAATGTACCAAAAACAAGAACCCATTTCAAACTCATATACTATTTAAAAAGTCCTGCTAAGTTGTTTGGGTGTTATGATGCAAGGGCCATATTTGGCCAAGCTCTGCCAAACACAAGACAATGTCAAGTAATGGACATACACACAAAAGGAAAGTTTTACTGACACAGAAGAGAGAAATACACTCAAGATAAGTTACAAGAATTGAACGTGTGTGTGTGTGCACCACTTCAACGATTCTTTTAATTTATAATTCAGTACACTCACTGAGCCATGGCTGCCCCAAAATGTCTGCTAGCTAGGAAGATAGAGTTAACGTCACACAGGAGCAATACAATGGGTTATTGACGACAGACAGTCCAGGATCAATCCCAAAGGGAAAGATCAAGAACACCTCATAATTTTAAATCAGTCAGATAACGAAGTCAACACCTGAGTTGGCAACCCACTCTCCAAACTTCCACACTATGCTAACGTGAGGACATTTGAGGCCACAGCGGATTTAACATTCACCAGAACCCACGTGCAAGGTCTTTGGTTGGTTCTAGTTTCGAACTCGCAACCTTCCCGTTGCTAATCCGAAACTTTTCCAACCGGGCTACCACTGCCTAAAAATTTCTACTAGGACATTTAAATTAATATTTCCCTATAACCATTTTTAAATATTGAAAATTTAATCTAATCTATATATAATGAACAACAGTCGAGAGGTTAGAGCTGCTGCCAGTTTACAATCAATATATTTCCTAGGTACTCAAAAACGGATATTACAATTAATAAAAATTTTCACAAAACAAACAGCACACATTATTCAAAACACTTACATTCCCAAAAGTGTACAACAGATCAATCAAGCTGTTCCTTGTATAGCTGTCAATACAAGATATTTTGACTATCACGTCTAATAGGAAGTGAACCTGTTTTGCTGTATCTTTCAATTTATAATTCTGTGCATCCAGAGCAGATAAGACTTTGAGTAGGATGTTTATCCATAGAGTTAGTAATGGAGTAGCACATTCTACAGTCAGAGTAGAAGCTTGAGATATTTGATGCTAAAAGAAAGATAACAGCATATGTTAGCAGAGTTCCCACAATTCAAGCAAGCATTGATTTAAAAATGAAATATATCTCTCCTCAGAGAGAATAAACCAATTTAAATCACCAATCTTTAATTACATTGCAGAAAAATTCAAAAGGTTTGAATCCAATATAGGAAAACATTTGGTTTGAAAAATCTTGCAGCACAAAAGGGCAGCTCATTGTCATTCTACTCTAGCAATATGAACTGATTCAAGCAAGGACAATGTAACATGAGTTCAGATAGTAATATAGTATGCCATTACAGAAAAGTCAGGAGATGATTTAGAGACAAGATGACTCGGATGAAAGTCTTGATTTTATTTAGATTTTGGCAAATATCGGCAGTGGAAAAAGATAGTATACCATTCATTTTCTTAGAAACAAGTAAAATCTTAGCATATATGCATGTATGAAGTTGTCACAGACAAACATTTCTTCAAGCATCACCTGTGAAAAATGGGCTTATTTCTATAGCAACCGATATAGGTGCAGACTATGGTGGGAGTTGTTCTTGTAGTAGACAGACAGTATGTGATCTTAATGTTTCTCATGACTTCAAGCAAGTGGAAATCAGTTAATCAGTATTAGCACCTATCAAATTCAGCATCTTCTATATTTTGTAGGGACCTCAACAACTACTACAAAAATTAAATTCCCAAGAAGTAGCACATAAAGCACAGTAGTAGAACCTTAATATGGAGTCAGTGTTGGGCAAAATTTAATCTAACTAATTATTGAAACTAATGACTAAAATTAATCATGACTAATGAGTAACAATTGATTAGTTTTGATCAAGTAATCATGACTAAAAGTTATGATTGAAACTGCGTCTTCATTCAACATTCTGAATCCAATAGAAATAGTTTTTGCCAGTGTGGTTGGTTGTTCGTTTTGGGGTTTCATGGCACACGGGCCATATTTGGCAAAGCTGCAGCCAAGCCTGATCTGATGCACAAGTAAATGATATTAGTGCTTCTTCGCTTTTGCGAATTGCCTGAAAGGGCTTAATTTTGAAAGTTTAAGTGTTTGAAAGGTTTGAAATAACTGATAAAGAAACCAATGCTTACAAGTAATCAAATGACAACAAATATTAACAAGCTTTGTTACAAACCTTAATCATTGCAGCAATCTTGTGCAGCACAGCACCAACAATGGCTTCTCCAGTCATATTAGGCAACACACTCATATCAGCTATGATAAGATCACTCATAACACTTATAAACCTGGATAAAGAAAAATGCAGTATTTTTCTACATGGGTACAGATTTGATAAATGAAGAAATACTAAAAATTAATTTTAAAAATTTCAAACTAAATACTACATTCACCTTGGAAATCAAATATTTTGTTCAATCAAATTATTGCTTTAAATTTCTTACATTAAAAATGAGCATCAGCTTTAACAGATAACCTTTAGTAATGCTTGTGAGGTATCTATCTTTTAAAGAAAGTAGCTAACATTTTAATGCATTGAAAGTTCGAGAATAAAGTATTTTGACAGAATAATAAGCAAATTAGTCATTGTACACATATTTGTTTCAATATAATCCAATTAAAATGTAGCAAATAAGCTAAAGCAAGTAGTATTTGCAAGATATAAAAACTTTTGTAAAGCTAGATTTATAATATCAATTTTAAATTTACTTTACTCTTTACATACAAAGTAGGAAACATTACATTTTTCAGTAAAGATGCATTGTGTGGATGTTCAATTGTAAGAGCAATTTGGTGGCAATTCCAACAACCATGTTTTATAGGTTTTGTTGTGGAAACGTCTTGAAATTAGCAACAAAATGTCACCTACAATGCATCTTTACCAATTTTTTCATTTAAGGAGAATACTTTAAACCCAACATTTATCAAATTAAAATAATTAATCAATCCAATTATGAAATATACTTTGTTGTTTCTCTATAATAAAATGTTTAGATCAATGATATATCTAAAATAACACTTCTGAATAATTTTGAAGTAAATAAGTAGCTTAGATTTTAATAGTCAAAAAAAGTTTTAACGCTAAACATTACTTATAAAATGGTAAAGCTCTTACTGTGGCTGGGAGAGTAATGCTTCAGAATGCTTCACGCAAAATGGTAAAACATAGTACAATGTATGTATTGTTGCTAAGTACTGTTGGTGTTCCACAAGAGCAGTCAAACACTGCAAACCTTCATCCAGCAACTTATGAATGCTGGAAATCATAAAACATTAGTTTTAAAAATGTACTTAACATGATACGATTTAAGGATAAAGAGAACATTAACCCTTTTATATCTATATAAAAGTGGAGTGTTTATTTGTACAATGAATATTTTAGGTGTAAGTTGTAGTAATTATGCAGAGATCATGAGATATAAGAGAATCATTTATTAATACCTATAGAATAGTCTTTTACTTTTTTTTATTTCACTTTGTTTTCTGTAGTAGTAAATTTAATAAATATTTTTTAATGTGATTCCTATTCATCACACTCAATAACCCCAAAAGATTCGATTTAAAACTGCATACAAGTTAAAGTAAAATAAATTTCATATGAAATTTTGCCAATATTGAAAGAATATTAATGTTAGAAAAATTCCGAATTAGGACTTTAAATATAAAAAATTCTTTGTAGTGACAGCATGTTGAGATTGCTTACTTTACAAGTTAAAGCTTTTATATTTGAGTTTATATGTACATGTTTAAGTTTTAAGTTTGCTGAAAACAGTGATTTTCTTAAAAGAAAACAGTCAAATCTATGTACCATTTTTTGAAAAATGGTAATAGGTTACCATCGCTTTGTCTGTACAGAAGACATTCGATTTCAAAACAAGTTCTTTTGTTATTGCACCTACCACTAAATGGAATTTTCAAGAAACAATGTATTTGATATTTAAAAATTATCTTCACAAATTAATTTGTCATCCTTTCCTTAAAGATGGCAAAATTTGAATTTTGTCACATGCTTGGTACTAGAGTGATAAGGCAATTATGAGTGCTGGAATGTTCACCATAGATTCGTCTTTTACCAATTGAGTTACAGCAGTTTTTCAGGAAACGAACTTAAAGGGTATTCCTAATTTCCCCTAACCAAAAAAACTCAAGATCGACTTTTGTAGTAGACATCTTTCATTGTTTTTTCATATAATAGGAGTGCTATGTTTGTGAAATGTATTATATGGATGGATATGCATATATTCGATTTGTGTCTAAACTGTAAAAGTTATAAAAATGTAGAAAAGCAGTTAAAAAATTATTTTCCAGACACCAAATGATGTTGGTATTTTTATATGAAAGAGAAGTGATAATTCTGGTCTTTTTCAAACTACATTTAACTAATTCAACCTGAGTAAAGTCGGGTAGTTCTGTTAGTAACCAATAAAAATTTTGGTACAAAAAGATAATTAAAAATTTGCAATATTTTCAATGTGTCAAAAGTGTACTACAAGCTCTTGTAAAGTATTTTATATATTTGATAAGACAAAAATAATAGTTTTCAAAATAAATTCAAGAAAAATTTCCATTTTAAAAATTAGAAATCTTTAAATGAATGTAAGGTAAATGCTTTACTTTTAAAAAACTGACAATATACTTATGCAATATATTTTCTCTCTTACACCACTGAGATATATTCTTTTAGAATTTCGATTTCAAAGTCTAACACTACATGGTATTAGTTTCATTCAACATTGAAAGAAAAAAATTCAATTGTATAAGGGGATAATGTAAAATTATCTCAAAGTGTTTTCTGAATCATACACTGGAGCATCACCGTGACAATTTTTTTTTGCATTGAAACACAATCAAGGGACTTACTTCTTTTCATGAAGTATTTCCATAAACCGCAAAAAGGAAATTGAAGTTATTTTTTACTCTGGAATTGTAATCCTTTCTCCACATAAATCATGAAAATAATAAAAGAGCATCCTTTGTGTGGATGTTGCATTTCTTAACTATTGTTTATTTTAATTTAGATCACATAACAAAATTGCTGCTTACATTAGATTTCAGGTGGCAATATGTCCTTTACTGACATCTATTTTTCTAATACATTACAGAAGTCGTATAATTGATCCCTAAAGTAAGATCTTAAAAATAGAAAACAAAGAAAGCTAAATTTTTGAAAAATATTGTGATTAAGAAAACTGGTAATTATGTTTTGATAATGATAATTCTCGCAATACTCCCCAACTGGCTTTTACCTGTATTTAATTACTGGCCTTTAAACCCTATTTTTTATGAAATACTATATAAACTGCTAGCAAAACAAAACACAGCACATATAAAACTCATAATTTACACTATTTACTTATGTGCAATAATTACAAGACTTTCATTTAAAATAGGAATAAGAAATAAATCTCACTTGTGCCCAATATTGGTCATCACTAGGAAGAGGTAGCATGCCACTGGATGTTTTTCTTCATATCCTTTTAGTAAGGGTTGCAGCCACAATAGTTTAAATGGATCAGGCACATCAATTTCAAATAAGCCATCATAAATCTGAACCCATTGTGGATGTTTCTGATCAAGGATATGTAGTTTCAACGAAAACAAAACATTCCAAGCCCATGAAACAAATCCCTCATCTTCTCCTTTGGAGCCTTGTAATGTAGCAAATTGAATCATCTATAAACATTAAAAAAAAGTAAGAAATTTAAGAATACCTTTAAAGCTTTTTCAGCAATCCCTCTTAAGAATGCAAGGCACATTGATTGCCAACTACAAGTTTTCTCGTACATAATGATCTGTCCACTGTGAGTTAACTTGTACAAAACAGTAACATGCACATAAAGCAAAACGAGAAACTTCTTGTAACAAATACATGCAATTTAGGGACAGTAAACCTAGCAGGATTTTCACTCTTCAAGCAAAGAATTAGAGCCTTTTCAAGGTTCATTTTTTAAAGCTAAATTTCATATAGATTGCAAAGTACAGATAAAAAAAACTTTTATAAGTGCTAAGTTTGGATCCCATGGACCCTGTTTAAAAAATAATTTTAAGGTAACCTATAAAAAAATATTAGGCACTTGATTTTTGATGGCACTTGACAGATAAAGAAACTTTTACAATCCCATGTTTGGATCCCATGGAACCAGTTTTTGAAACATCAATTTTAAGCTAACCTATAAATATTACACCCTTGAATATTAGACCTTGATTTTTGATGGCACTTGACCTTGACAAGTATCATGAACCTTGGTTTTTGAATGCAGGTGCAACAAAATATACTGTTTTTTTCTGTATATACTATTTTTTCTATATATACTGTTATACTGAAGTTTTTCAAAAATTTTAAGGACTTTCAGCAAATATTAAAGTTTTTAAAGGCCCTTAAAAACTACAAAAGCAAGTCATTGCCTGTGCAAGTCATGCCTGTGAGAACCCTGCATCAGACCTTTTCTGGTGAATTGTCTAGAAATAAAACGAACATACACTTATGAATTAAGTGTGGCATCGGGGACCATCTCATTCATTTATGAATTACAGTCAATGTGTTACAGCCATGCAGAATGTTGTCTTGTATATCAAGGCGTGTTCAAGTTTTAAGGTCTTCCAATTTTTTTTCTTGGGACTGGGAACAGATAGAAACATGCGATTGAGTTTAAAATACACACACTTGTTGTGAATGCAATACACAGAAGGCAGCATTGTACAGCACACATAACTCGTGTGGCTTCGCTCAAGTGAGAAGCATTTTCAATACTTAAAATGAAGATGTTCAGTGTACAAGAACAGCTTGTAATCATCTGTTTCCTCCATTTACGTGGCATGACATCCATCGACATTCATTGTCAATTGAGTGAGACATGTGGTGATGGTGTTATGGATGTGAAAAATGTGCATTTGTGGGTGCAACAGAACAAAGGCCAAACGTCATGTGATAACATACCGAAGGAGCCTTGGCCATGAGCCAGCCGGATCGACAACATGATTGCACAAGTGGAGCAAGTTGTTATCGAAGACCGCAGATTAAGTATGAGAGATATCACCTCCACATTTGGCATTTCCATGGGGTCTGTGCACACCATCATGCGTGAAGACCCGAATTGGCGATTTTTGACTTTTTCCAATGATGAAGGATGCTCTCCAAGGTTTTCCAGAGGGCAAAAAAAAACTCCTAAAGAAGCATTCTTGGTGGCTATGGAATAATGGTATCAAAGTTGAGAAAATGTGTACCCCTACAAGGAGATCATGTTGATAAGTGAAAGACATTGCAACTTTCTGGTGAAAGTACTTTGTCAGAAAAAAATTAGGAGACCTTGAACTTGAATACACCTCGTACTTATCCTATGTATTACAGTATGGATGTTTATTGGCATTATATTCAGATCATGATAATTTCAATATACAAGTGTTTAATGATTTCAAATGCCAGAAATTTGGCATTATACCATTAACCTCTATATTTTACAAAGTGCTTGTCTGTCACAAGAGCTGCTCCTGACACCAAGACTGGGTGGTGGTCGCTATAGAAACAGCGTGTTCCTTTTGAGCAGGGGTAACTCTAAGGGACAATATAATTTGATTTTGTTTTTTGCTAATGTTGACAGCAAATAGGCAGCTTACTATTATAGATCTTCTCACCAACAATTAAAAATCTTAAATATTTCCAAATAGTCATTAAGTGCACCAATGTCATAATCTTGAATAGCATTTCCTATGAAAAAAGGATAAGGTCATTTTTTACAGCAACAGGACAGGAGCAGACTTTGTGACTGAGACAGTACTTATTTAATTGAACAGAGTGTATAGACTGGTCAAGATCACAAAGAATACACTAAAAAGGATCAGTAAAATCAAATATGAAATTTATTTACATAAGCCACCATGACAAATACAAATGCATATTCAAATTTGGACTCATTTTTCAAATCTAAATCCCATCAATCTTCCAACCTCAAACTCGTCTACCATCTTGTATTACCCTCATAAATAAAAGAACAAAAATTTAAATCGATAAAAACAAACCTGAGTTAGACCTCTGGATACACTCCATTCATTTCCGTTGCTGTCAAACTTCATGTATGACTGAAGAACAAGAATTGCAATTTCCTGGTGTAATTTTATTGGCAAGAACAGTTCTCCCTTCAGAAAAGAAACAATACAAATAAGTTATTACTGTTTAAAATTTTCAAAAATAAGGGATGGTTCAATAAGTGTAGATTTTTTCAAATATCATTGTAACTAGGTTAGGATTTTTAAAGATCTAAAAATTGCTTAAAAATGCTCTATAAAAATGCACCTGTTCTACCAACTACAAAAATGCCCTAAAACCTAAACAAATAATCTTAAAATGCATATTTTTAGATTTAAAAAAATCAAATATACCCTAAAAATATTTGGTCAGTGAAGAAATGTCCGGAAAATGACCATCACACTTCGAAGGCGACTACTGAGAAATGCAGTACCTGCCATACTCAAAATAATCTCCCTCTGAATTGACGCACTGTTGCCACTTGTCTGACAAGGCCATGATCCCGAAACCAAAAAGTCTTGTGGCTGGGATGCGAAGTCATCAACTGAACGGTGAACCTCCGTATCTTGGGTGAACGGTTTGCCAGACAAAGCGATCCAGGTGACGAAACAGATGAAAATCTGTAGGTGACAAGTCAGGGCAATACGGTGGATAAGGCATCGTTTCATAGCCCAACTCACGTAGTGATTCACATCGTTCATTGTGAAACATGAGGAAGGCGTTATCTTGCGAGGAGAACGCCATGCCTGTTTACCAAAGCCGGTTGTTTCACCATCAATTTCTGGTGAATCTGTCGTAAATCATCACAATATCGTTCTGAAGTGATGGTTTGGCCACTTGGCAGGAAACTGCGATGAATTATTCCAGCTGTAGATCACCATACAAGAAGCATAACCTCCCTGGGATGTAAGGGTGGCTTGGGATGGCATCCAGGAGGCTGTGCTTTGCTCAACCATCGTGCAGATAGTTTCCGATTGTCATAAAGGACCCATTTCTCGTCGCAGCTAACTATTTGCTGCAGTAGAGGTTCGCTTTCATACCTGGAAAGGAGCGATGCAGACTTCCAAACGTCTCATCTTGTTGGCAATTGTCAATTCAAGAGGCCCCAAGAATCCATCTTTTTTACCTTACCCAGTGCAGCCAGACGCCGAACAATTGTAGTATGGTGGACACCTAGCTCAGCCGCGATATCACGATATGTTTTCCATGGTTCAGCTTCAACCACAATTAGCTGAACATCGTCAGAAACTGCAACTTCTCGGGGACCAAGTGGCTTGTTTTTCAGGTCCATATCTTCACTTTGAAACTTCGCAAACCATTGCCGAATGGTTCCTTCATTGGCTGTATTCTCCCCAAATGCTGTGTTAATGTTTCGAGCAGCAACTGCAGCAGAATGTCTCAGTTTAAATTTGTATAGGAAAATGACTCTCAAATCTGAGTTTTCCATGTCGAATTCGGAAGCACCTTACGCCCAAACCAATTAAATCTGGAACTTGTACTTCACACGCGTGATAGTTATAGTGGCTCTGTGACGTAAGATGCCAGAAGCTTGTAGGTAATTACTTTTAGCTGTATAGGGGTCATTCCCAAAGCTATTTCGCATCGGACATTTGATTCGCACCGACCCAATACTTTTTGACAATTTAGTTTCTCTTAAATTGAAAATTTTATTCCATCAGTCTAGAATTGCAGAGCAAAAAATCATGCTCAGATTTTCAAGAGAGAATTATTTTCTATGGTCTACCAACATTATAAAGTTTAAATTTTTAAATAGCTAATTTTCACTTGCAGTGAAATCACACAGGATCACACTTTAAATAAACTACATCACTTTGTTAAATCTTCTGAAATTTCACCAAGGGAAAAAATTTTCTGACAGGGATCAAAACTGGGCTTTCAAGGAAATTTATCAAGAAATGCCTAAATGCAACATGACTCAAAAATAACAAAAATGTCATAATGACAAAAATCTCTAAAATGCTTATTTCAAGTCAAAAGGTGACTAAGGCCTCAGAAATGGTCCCATGGAAAAGACATATCTATTGATCTGCATACCTGAAAACTACATTACATAACATTGGTAGAGTTTTTCATTACTCTTAACATCTATTAAGGATAAAACAAAAAAGATATGAATAATTAACTCACAAATACAAATGATTTGACAGAAAATACACTACAAATGTAAACTTTGCAGCATAATTTATTTACTGTTTGTAGTCTTTTACTGTGTATAAAGTCCCATGTGCGATAAGTTGGCACTTGAATCAAAAGTTGGTCAAAAATTCATCTTTGGTAATCAATCACTGTACATGTTTTTGCATATGGAAACTATGGCCCCTGACAGCTATAGAACTTTTCAAAAAGTAAGGTCACCCAAGGTCATCCGACTTCTTACCCAAGCCTTCTTACCAAACCCACTATAGCTTATCAATTAAACTTTGCCAGACTTTTTATATGAATGTCAGGCAATATCTAAGAATCATGAAAAGCAGAATTCGTAATTTAAAGTTATCAGGAAGGTTTAAGCACTAGTACACATCAAGTCGTCACATTTAACTTATGATTTAGAATTAAATTTATAACTTACATCTGAAGAGAAACCAAAATTCATTTTTGCCATCAACATACGAGCTAAGTAATTGATGGGACTTGAAAGCGAGTTAAAAAGTATGCAGTCAGAAATGATGCTAATATCTTCAGGTGTTGGAATCCATTCCATCAGATTCAGCTTTTGAAATAAATTCGTCGAAAACTGAAAAAAAAATTGGTCTGTGTGTTTCTTCTACTCAATAAGTTCATTCAAAAATATTTCGAAGCAAATGAAACTTTTTCTACATAGTTTGGTTAAGTTCTATGAGATACAACAAATAAATACAATTTCCCTAATGTCAAACACAAGCCTGATTTATACAAATTTGTAAGACGAAATGATTTAAATTGTACTATACAATTACAATAAAATATTGACTAATTTTATTATAATTATCTAGTACAGGGCTGCCAAAGCACTTGTGAAATAGTAGCATAAAATTTTTTAAATAGTAGCAAAAAGTTTCCTCTTAAACCTTATTTTAATAGTAATTTTAGTTGCTCAGATGCAAAATAAATCAGCTAAAGCACAAAATGTGCTAATTAAGTATGAAACAGATGTTGCAGATCTCGACTAGAAATTCGAATTTTAAAATTAAAAAACTAAATATTTTCTTAGTAAGATTTTTATAACAATCTAGCAACCTGATTCCGATGTCTTTCTTTCGTGGTTGCCATGGCTTGGAGACAAAATTTCAAAATTGGCATCCATGGAAAATTTTCCCCAAATGAAAAATATTTTTTCTGCCCATTATTAGTTTAAAAAATGAAACAAATTTTTATTGGCCATTGGTGAATTTGCAAAAAAAGTCACCAACAATTTCAAAATAGGAACAAAGAGTAACGGATTAGCTACCGGAGGGTTGCGAGTTCAAATGCAGCCAAACACTGTCGTGTACAAAGGGGGCTGGTGCACATTAAATCTGTCATGGCCTCAAATGTCCTCACGTTAGCGTGGTGTCGAAGTTTGGAGTGCCAGCTCAGATGTTACCTCGTCATCTGATTCTGACTGTGATTCCAAATTACGTGGTGGTGTTCTTGGATCTTTCCCTTTGGGATTGATCCCAGACCGTTACCAATAGCCTGTT
This sequence comes from Meta bourneti, assembly GCA_933210815.1. Classification (NCBI taxonomy): domain Eukaryota; kingdom Metazoa; phylum Arthropoda; class Arachnida; order Araneae; family Tetragnathidae; genus Meta; species Meta bourneti. The sequence continues at coordinate 77,891,746 of OW119928.1, forward strand.
GTATTACTCCAAGTGGGACATTAATTAAAATATATACCTACCTAACCACTGCTACTGAAAGAATTAAATCTAGTATACTAGCTTTTATTTCAAGAGCAATAAATTGACTACATGTAACAAAAATAGCTTTTGTTAAACACCAAAGGTAAATCTTTCCTGGAATGAAATTTTGGACTTACCTTAATTACACCATCTTCACGTTTTTGAACATCTTTCAATAAAACAGTCATCAGTTTAGGATATTTTTCAATGATGCCAACTAAAACAGCTGTACTATATTCAGATAAATGACTGAGAGAACCTTCCACAAACACAAGCTAAAACGTGAAAAAAAATTAATACCAGGGCTGCACAGCCAAATCTCTTGTGAAATAGTAGATAATATATCACAAGAGAATACATTCACATAAATTCCAAAAAATGGCAGTAAAAGTCTTATCTTAAGCCCTATTTTAGTTGCTCAAATACAAAATGAATCGGATATAACACAAAATGTGCTAGTTGAATATGAAACAGATGCTGAATATCTCGCCAAAAAATTTAAAATTTTAAAACTACTAAATACTTTTTCCATAAGGCTTTCATGACAATCTAGCAACCAGATTCCAATGTTTTTCTTTCATGGTTGCCATATGGCTTGATGCCAACACTTTGAAATTGGAGTCTTTTGGAAAATTTTCTCTCTTAAGAAATATCTGATGTTTTCCATCCATTATTACCTTAAAAAAAGGGACAATTTTCGTTGATCTATGGTGAATTTTCATAAAAGTAGCCAAAATTTTTAAATTAGTAGCCTTTGAGATGATTGATATAAAAGATACCACTAGGTTGCCAAGTTTGAAAAATACTAGCAAAAGTCGCCTGTGGCAGGCCTGTAATATTCAACAAGTTTGGCCTCAATTTTGGTTTAGAAATAGAATACTCAAGTGAAATAACTAATTGTAATTTCTTGTTTATTATATGCATTAAGTGTTATTTTCACCCAAGAAACTAAATTTTTATTGGATTTGGTTTTTCATTAATGAACTTTATGTTATTCAACCTCCAACTAAATTTTGAAAAGCAAAAAATAACATTTAAAAATTTGATTTTATGCAATGTTTGAAAATACTAGTAATTTAATAAAGATTATTTATATCCGCACTCTGGTTTTGACTGCATTCTTATTCCATAGAACCAGCGCAACCCCTATTGATATTTAAAATTGAACAAAAATTACTCCTATTACCCTTCAGCCATAATTAAAACATACTCCTTAAAAAAAGTTGGTGGTTGTTTGGGTTTTCATGTGGCGCAAGATCCCTAAAAACATGTTATCTAGCAACATCATGTATAATATAAAATACACAAGTGATGCAAGTGTTACAAGATGTAATTTTAGCATAAAAACACATGAAAAGGTAAAAATACTATATATAATTTTAAAAGGCCAATGTCATGTAAAAATTTAAGAATGTTTAAATGGGCCAATCAAATGCTGCAATGTTAAAATAGAAGCATTAAAAGAGTTTCTGCGATGATTATTAAAAACAGGACAATATCTATTAAAATGTGATGAATAGTAAAAGGAATCATACACAGGGGTACTCTCCTAACAAAAGATACATGTGTGAAAAAGTTGATGCGGAATCCAGATTATTTTCTGTAATAATTTCGAAAGCAAATAGTACTTAAACACAGTTAAAGCTAACATTTCAACTGGATCTTATAAACTACTAGAGTTAAAGTTCAAATGAGAAAATGCAGTGTCCCAGTTTATATTGTTCTCTCCTTACCAAAAAGCAAAGGTTATAAAAAAATGCAGTAAATAATTAATTGCCTCTTGCAAGTCATAGGCATTATGAACTAGCAAAGAGGACAAGTTTATCACATAGCTCAGAGTTATTTTTTTATCAGATTGATTATAATACTGAATGGTTCCACTTGAATCTATGTAAATAAAAATGAGAACATAGAGAGAAAGGTAAATCATTCTAATCTGATTTCAAAGAACATTAAGATAAAAGTTTAGTAATTAGAATGAAAACTCATAACAAAAATATTTTTAGAATCAATGTGAAATTTAAATTTCTTACTTCAAATATTTCATGCACTATGAAACAAAAGAGCTTTTCTTCTCCATTGCCAGAAATAGCAATAGATTTGTATGCATGGAGAAGATAGTGTTGATCACACTCATTCAAAGACTTCATTTTTTCAACGAAAGCACTAATTGTAAGAGGATCTAAAAGAAAAGTGACAAATAAATATTATAAAAAGACAACAATAAGAAAATTTTAATGATTAAAAAAACCTCAATTAAAAACAAAATAAAAAGAATTGTAAAAAGGTCAATTTAAAGTTTCCAGTATTGGAAAATAATGCATTATAGGTTAAGAAAGAAATTGCATGTATCTTAGACTGACCTTAAGACAAAAACAGGACATTAGGATGGCAATAACAGGATGGGGTTAAATAATATCATGCATTCATAAAAAAGTACAATGATTAAATAAGTTTTAACATTTAGAGCATTATTATTCTTCAGTGACAGAACCCATACAAAAATTTAGGTTATGTAGAGTGGACTGTACTTCACTATAATCGTACCATGAATAGTTCCTGATGAAATAATCTCAGTAAATTTCAGTCCTTCAACACCTATCACACTCCATGACACTGTTGTCTTACAACTAACATAGCTCTCATTGTCTCAAAACTTAATTTCAGATTATTGGTCATAAATATTATTTTACGATTGATAAATATTAAAAGTATATTCAAAGTTTTCATAAAAAACTAAGACAAAATTAATTTTTATTAAAACAATCGGATGGCAAGAAAATATGAAAAAAAGGTACTGTCCTGTTCAAAATGGTACATATAGTCAGCCGAATGTGTCTTAAAATTACTTGTAATAAAAAGGGTGACTTCCTTTCAGGTAGCTCAGATTTTAATTCAATTTCAGGGTATACTGAATAATTCAGTGATTATATTTAGAAATAGTAAAAGAGCACACTTCTACTTAGAAAAAATGTCCAAATCAGGTACAGATGTTGGCCAAGTATATTTTAGGAGATCGTATTCAAATAAAAATTCAAAATGTGACTTTCAATGACTTCTCGACCAAGAAATTTTCAGTTAGAATTTTTTTCCTGTGTCAAATTAGTCAAACAATTTCAGACGTCTAAATAAAATATTGGGAGTTACTGAAATTTTAATTTTAGATTAATTAAATTGCAATTTCATGACTTATTTGACATCACTGAATTACCCAACTAATATTTTTAGAAATTTGATGGCTATTCTGCTAAAACCAGTTCCACCTTTATGCACACAAAACTAGTGGGTTATCTCGAACTAATAAATTCAATTCCCGGTTTAGAAGTTTTAAATCCCTTCAAAATTTGAAAGTAGATTCACTCCTATTTTACTTGATTGTAAAAACTTATTGAAAAAAGGTAGGTATTTTAATTAGCGTCGCACTGGAGCAACACAACAGGCTATTGGCGACGGTCCGGGATCAGTCCCAAAGGGAAAAATCAGAGGACATCATATAATTTTGAACCATGGTCATGATGAGGCAACACCTGAGCTGACACTCCACTCTCCAAGCTTCCCCACCATGCCAACGTGAGGCCACAACAGATTTAACATGCACCAGCCCTCTTTGTACACAACTGTCTTTGGTTGGATTTGAACTTGCAACCCTCCTGTTGCTAATCCGTTACTCTTCCAACCGGGCTACAGCGGCCCTATTAAAAAAGGAGTTAAGCAGTTGTGGGTCGAACACTGGGACTGTGAGTACACTCTTCCCATCACAAGTACCTCATCTCTCAGCTCACATGATCAAGGCTAGAAAAAATATTTTTACACAATGCCTACAGTTAAGGGGATTATTGAAGGGAGCCTGAGAAAGTATTTATGGTATGGATCTATTATTGTGATCAGGCCCTTAGTTGGTAGTGGAGAACTGACAATTGAAGGATTTGCAGTAACAAGGTTTTCATAATTTTTGGAAAACTAAAAAGAAAAGCTGTTTAAACATTCAGGTTTGAATCTATGATCAAATAATTTTACACACTTGCTTGCATTAACAAATGATTCAAGTCTGTTTATATGCAAAAATGTTTTATATTAAGCAGGGTGAATTTTCTAATATTGGTGTTGCCTCCTTTTTGTGTGAAAATCCACTTTTTACAGCCAAAATTATTACCAAAAAATCAAATTAATGGGAAAATAGTTTATTAAATGAATATACAACATAATATTTCTTTAACAGCCAAATATCTATCTAAATTTCCAGGAGCTGACTTATCATAGTGTCTATCTAATTACGTGGGCATCTCCATTTGTGAGAAATCTTGCAACTAATCTACCTCACTTTTGCATCAATCGAGAGTCAATTTCTTTTAACTTGTTAGAATACAAAACAAAAAAAGTGAAAAAATGGAGGTGCATCCTTATAATTGCAACAGCAATATTCAAATGGGGGGTGAGAGAAATTGAAAATAGGTATTATTCTGAAGAATTTAATAAGCTGGATAAAAAGGAAAAGATTTTATGTATCTCATACATATTTGTATACATGCTTTAAACTTACCTTGGAGTTTAGAATCCACATCTTTAGTAAGATAAATATCCTCTTCGCTGGTATTTTGGGAATGGAAAATAAATAGAATATGCCACAGCATTTTCTTTGACACACATTGGTATGGGAGCATAGATAAATGATTCCACACTCCTAATCTACAAAGTTCAACCTTATTCAGTGACATTGAAAAAAGAAGGAAACACTTGATAAAATTAATAAAAAACATTAAGGTTTTCATTTATACTTCATAGATTATTTGAACTGTTTTTAATCTGCACATGTTTGTGCAGCTAAATGTATTAGTCTGGCTCAAGTGAATTGGCATTTGAGTCGCATGTTTTCGAAGTTTATTCGTTAAATTAGGTTTTAAAATAATAAGTTTTAAAAGCCCACTTTTCCCAAAATAGTATTTTTAGTGAAGCTAAGAGATTTATTTTTTTCTGATTTCCATTTGATGCTACAGAAAGGTGCTGGTAGGAAGTTAATATATTCTTAAAGCAAATCATGATTATAGGTTGGTTGGGTTTTTATAACACAAGGGCCATATTTGACCATACTGCACCAGACACAAGACATACAATATCAAGTAATGGACATATACACACACAAGGAAAGTTTTAGTGACACAGAAGAGAGAAATAACCCAGGGAGGAATCGAACCTATACCCACTACAGATTATATATAGGAGATGGTGGTGCCATCGTGAGGAAATAATTGATGGACCAGACACAAGACATAAAATATCAAATAATGGACATATACACACTCAAGGAAAGTTTAACTGACACAGAAGAGAGAAATACACCCAGAGAGGAATCAAATCTGGAGTCTGGTAAACGTAGGAATCAAACCAGTACTCACAACAGATTATATATGGGACAGTGGTGCAATCATAGAGAAATTATTGTGAACCTAAGTAAAATCAGATACTTCATATGTTTTCAGAATAATTTTGCTCATGCAGATCATTAGCGGTATATCTGTAATATTAATCCCTCTCATATTTGGGTGACAGACCCCAACCATAACTACCCATGGGATCGAGAGACCTTGCATATTTAACTACTGTAGCAGTGTGCAAGGTCACCCCTTTCTTCCTGTCTAGAGAAGCCACCAGCACCCATAATTCTTGGGGTTGGTTTTGGGTGCTGGTCAAGCTGCACCAAACACAAGACAATGTCAAGTAATTGTGAAAAGAAAGGATGGTGAGAAGAGAAAGATTGCTTGGGCATCTTAGGGTCAATATGTTTACCAGAGGTAGTAAACCACATGGGAAAAAATAGATTACTAAGGTACCTTGGGTTTTTGAAGCCTGTACACACCTATAGATGTGCCCCTGTGGGGACCTAATTCTATGAGGAAGGGTCTTGGCTTGAGAGATGTAAAGATGGCCAGATACATAAATGATCAGGAATGGAGAAGAGAACCAGATCATTGTGAAGAGGGGCTGACCAGATGAGTTAGTGTCTTCCACATTTTTCAGATTCAAGGAATTCATGGATTCGATGTTGATCCAACAGGCTTTTTTAGTCTTGTTTTACTGATTTTATTATCTTGGGATAGAATGGTTGGTTTTGGTTTTATGGTGCAAGGGCCATATTTGGCCAAGCCTTGGTTGGTGAAGAATGGCTAAAACCTATGTCCCTCCTTGAAATGGTTAATTCCTATGCCAGTGAAATTATGTGTTTAAATGTTCAAACGCGATTTTGATGTAAATACAACAGATAAAAACACTGCCATTTTAAAAGTGTGATTAGATTTATATTTCGGCTGGTGTTTTACTGATTCACCGAATATTGCTTGTCACACTACTCATAACATCTGTGTATTTGTAATTTCTATCCCTCACGTTTTAAGGACAAAGATCTGATCCTTAGGCCTTAGCCTCCCTGATAAAATACATAATATAGAAGACATAAAAACAAGTTTGGACTTCTAAAAATTGGAGCCACTAAGAGATTAATAACACATTCCTTTACGTAAGTGGAATCAATCAGACAACAATATACACTAATGAGTATTTGGTGAAATGCAAAACAATGTTTACATGGAATTATTCAACATAAGTACTCACTTCTGAAAACTGAATAAACAGAATATTGCATGGAAAACAAATCTGTCATATTCAGCCTGTAAAGCAGACTTGTTTTGAAAGGTGAAACTTGTGCAATAAGTCCAGTGATTTGTTACAATACCAACAACATGCCTGCATAAAAAAGATATATTAATAATTATTTCAAATAATCACAATTTCTTCTGCATTTGGCTTGAATAGAAAGTTATATGAAAATTTAAAAAATCAGAAGACAGTTAAAGTGAAAATGTAAAGATCTCATCTCTTCAGTCACATATCAGAATTCAAAAACAAGTACAGTAAAGCATCATTCAAACAATCAAAAAATTTTTAATTAAAATAATGTTAAAAATATATAAATATGTGAACTTCACAAGTCTTCTAACATAACTAAAGATATGTAAACATATTAAAGTTTTCCACTTATTAAAATATTTTATCCAATAATTTCACATAGGTTGAGTAAATGGTTTAGAACATTAAGTTACACTGAACTATTTTTACTATATAATGCATAAATTGCAGTAAAATTTTAAAATAAAAGAAAAATCACAATTTCAAATTAATTTTGCAAACCTTTTATGGCATACATAATTCTGCAACAAAGACATGGCATATTAAATGATAAAATGACATGTTTCCTCAAAAAAAGAATTAATCTTTTCTTAGATAACTAAGACAAACCACACATTGAGATCAGACATGTGACATGCGTACTCTGCTTCAGTATGAAAATATGTCAGTAGGCATGCGCGTTGCAGCCTATTTAATGTCTGATCAGAACTACCTAACAATGCTTGGGTTCAATTAACGGTACAGAATGAATACTGAATTGAAATACCACATGTACATTAACTAATTCTATAAGTATGGTGGAATCGAACCTACAAACTGGTATGTTGCATATCAGCATATAATTAGTTCTTGACACTAAGGAAACTGACTTAATTGTAGATATTTTGTCAAAATTTTAAATGATATAAAGATAATCTTTTACAAAAAAAATTCCCAGACCTCATGCCTCTTTCTAAAGGGAAGTTTGGCCCATAAAATAATAGCATGACAGTCCATAATCATTTAATAGAAATTCAAACTTTTCTAAAATAACAAAATTAGCCTACAAGAATCTCCACATACAGTTTTGTATAAAATTTTGTGCCTCTTGCTGTAAAATGAATTTTTGAGATTTTATAAACATAAGAATTGATATTTGCACATTTATACATACAAAAATGTTGTATTTAAAAAGAGAAAATTAAAAAAAAATTGTTTACCTAAACATAGCACAGATATGATCAACAACAGATGAAAGACTTTCAGTGCAAAAATTTCCAACTCCAGTAAATAAAATATTAAGAAGAGCTGTGGAAAAGCCAAACATCTTCAAGAGGCTCTCATCTGTTGGAGTTTTACTAACCATATTTCCATCTGAAAAATATTCAAATACCATTATGAGCACAAAAATAAAAAGAACTTGGGCTTACTTTTGAAAAAAGTTAAAATTACCTCTGCTTTCCATTATCACATGTTCATACATCTCTGTTAAAGGGACTTGATTCAGTAAAGATATGATGTCTTCAGCAGTCCAATTTCTGACTAGTTCAAAAATCTCTTCCTTCAAAATAAGATTTAAAAATTAATTGCACTTCAAATCACAAACAGCTTTATGAATTTCCTCCAATTAGCAGGCTTCCCACTCTGACATGAAGCAAATTCTGTACTTCACAAGAACTTCAAAACAATTTTCAAGGATTTCATTTAGTTAATGAGCATTCATTTCTACGAGACTTAATAAAATTGAGACATGAAATAAAATAAGAATTTAAAATTTAAAACAAGAATATTTCAAATTCTAAGAAAATAGCAAAAAGAATTGTACTAAATTACAATGTAACAAAAAGAAACAAACCAATAGTTAGATTATGGAAAATTTTTAAAATAAAGTTCGGGGCAAAATTCAAGGACAACAAAATTTTAGTATTTTTCCATCTGACTGAATTTATTTAGTGTCAGAATCAATAACAGTGATTACAAGTTGGCGAAAAAATTATCAGATGTTTCTCCACATGGAAGCTTTCCCCCTGGCTAGATAAATACTGTTTTATAAATAAACTCTTGCACAGTCCTGTGCATTCTTACCAGAGTTGCATTACAAATTTTGATATATTAGTAAACAAAAAAATCAAGAAAATAGGAGGGTTAAGAATTTTTTGAACTGTTTTCTTTCTGTTCTAAAATATCCCTTTTCTTTCTGTTGGGTTGCAATATTATTTGCCTGAATCAAATTTGTTGTAAAAATAATGCATTTAAGTACCTCTTCACCATCAGAGTCCAAAAATGTGAATTTTCCATCAGCAGAATCCACGAATTGATTTGTTTCCAGATTCTTCAAAAACTGTTCTCGTTCTCTAAAATTAAAAACGCAACTTATGATTACCTTCTCCAACTAGAAAATGTAATCTATTCTCTTGAAGCAATTGGGAGAAAAACATAACCGGCTAAACTTTTCTCCAAGATTTTTAATTTTTAAATTAGTCAAATTCAAAATTAATCAAAACATTTTCCTTCCCACTTGCAAGAAAAAGGACCGATTTGTTTTGGAAACCTTAGTTAAGTTCAAGTCAACAGATTAAATGGTTGGTTGTGTTTTTATGGCACAAAGGCCATATTTGGCCAAGATGTGCCAGACACAGGACATAAGATATCAAATAAAGGAGATATACACACAAGGAAAGTTTTACTGATACAGAAGACAGAAATACACCCAGGGAGGGATTTAACCTGACAGTAGTCGAACTTGTGCCACCTACAACTCACAACGATCAAATGGAACACAAAAGAATATAGCAAAACATGAATCTATTATTGTCAAAGGAATATAAATATTTAATCAGTGTTTATTTCAAAGAATATAAAATTAGTTGAAGTAATGCAGTTTTTGTACAATCTTCTAAAATGGATTCATAATTCAAAAATCAAATTTTGCATAACACTTAATGCCATGAGATTTTTAAACATGATACTTCACTAAAAATTCAAAAAGATTTGATCAATGCAGACAGTTGGAAATAAAAGAACTCTTAAGATACCTCACATTCAGAAAGATCCTCCTCTATTGAAAATCACCTGTTTCAGTTTATTAAATTGAATGTAGAAAACACTAAATTACATGGTGCCCAAATCAATTGAAATCATGATGGATGCCGTTTTTGTACAAATCTTAAAAGGATTCATAATTTTAAAATATTCAAAACTTGCATAACACCCAATACCATTGATGACATTTTTTAAATGTATACTTTATCAAGCAATGATAAAAATTCAAAAAAGATTTGAACAATGCAGACAGCTGAAAATGAAACTCTTAAGATAGCTCACATTCAGAAAGATCCTCCTCTGAATTGCCCCTGTTGAAGATTATTAAATTGAATGAACGAAACACTGAATTACTTGCTGCTATCGAAAATAATTCTAGATTAATGTGTGCTAAGAAATACCAGGTATTTCATGTGAGTAGTGAAATTGCTTATTTGGCTATCTACATTAGCTGTGAATGTGTAACATTTATCCCTAATGTTTGAGGGAATATGCCCCAAGTATAAAAATAGGGGGTAAGAGGACTGAGCCAAAGGAGTTAAGAGTCCATGAAACTACTGTCTGTCTACCATAAGAACTCCTCCACACAAAGCCTGTTCCCCTAGAAGCAAGATGGTAATTTTCTATAGGAGATTCTTAAAGCATTTGCGCTGTCCCATAGCAATAACTGGTCTTCTTTCAGACTAAGATTCCAAGGAAGTGCATCCTAATCCGGATGTACATATCCATTTCCTTGCAGGAGAGTGTTAATGAGTCTCCCCAACAAATTTCAAAAGGCAACTGTCCTATGGCAGGAATTATTATCCTCTTATGTTGTGTTTAATGCTCTCCAGGCATTTGAGATAAGCGCATATGACTGCAAAAGGGCTATATGAAAGGAAGACGAATGGTGAAGTTCAAATTACTATCACCCACCGTGACCATACCATCCACTGTCCCTTTGCCAAACCGTCCACTGTCCCTTCACCAAACCATCCACTGTCCCTTTGCCAAACCATCCACTGTCCCTTCACCAAACAACCCACCACCAAATTTGCCAAAACCTCATCTGACTTATCTTGCACTCAAAATGCACAAGTTCTGTTTTCATAGTGACTACCATTACTTAAGAGTTTGTGTCTGGAGAAGCTCTCAACAGCAGTTGGTTTTGATATTGTTGGCATATTTAGTTTAAGATTAGAGATATTACATAAGATTAGAGATAGATTAAGATATTAGAGTTGGTTTTGGCATATTTAGTTTAAAAACCACAGCAGTAGGCACAGATATGGAGTTAAGTCAAACTTGTACACATAAAAGAAATGCAATAAACACTTTAAAACATTGGTTTAATACACAGAAAAACTCAATTTAAGAAGTCTGAGAAAGATTTACTTACGGTACAGGATTTAGCAGAAGATACAAAAGCAGCAAGGTATAATACAGACATTTACAGCTAAAATTATCTCTAAGAGTCTTTGAACACGGATCAAAACCAGGAATTTGTATCAACTGGGATGCCCATGTTTTAATACCATTTGGGCACCTTATGACATGATTAACTATGAATAAATAATCTGAAGACAGTTGAGTACTTCGAAGTAACATTGATACCTGTAAAAGAAAAATTCAATTCACTTTACAAATGAAACAGAAAAGAATTAACCATTAAACCTAGTGTTTCCCCACATCACTTAACTTACCATAAAAGATAACCAATTCTGGCATTTCTTTAAGAATTCCTTATCCCGAGTATATTGTCGTTGAAAATGAAATAGAATACTAATACACTTTCTTAAGATTTCCACATCATTAGTGTTAGAAATTGTGTTTGGAGAATCTGAAAGGAGAAAACATGACACAATTAAACTATACCTATTGTTTAATATCAACAGATAAAATGAGTTTCTAATGACAATAACAACCATAAGTAGATAGAAATTCAACAAGGCATGCAAGAAAATTTTAGCTTTTCGATTGAATGAAAAGAGGTTTGATTTTATGGTCCTTTTTGAGATCTAATTCGATTGAGATTTATGGCTTGAAGTGGATTCTGAATTAGTACAAGCCAAACTTGATTGAGTATTGAACCAAGAGCACCAACCACTTGTTCACCAGTAAAATATAACAAAGTTAACAGACTAACACAGCAATTTTCAACCTTTTTCATCTCGTGGTACACAAACAAAATATTAAAATTCTGCATCACACCAAATTTGTTTTATATTTTTAGCCCATCTAATGAAAATATAGGAATAATTTTGATCAATTTACAAAAAATAACAATCTTAGTCAATATCTAGCCTTTTTGTTCCAAAGTGGTTTTAAAAAAAATGTTTGTAATAATTCATTTATGATTCTTCGTATTAAAAATAATACTCAAAATTTAAAAAATTACAAATGTTAAAATTATTTATGAACACTCATCAAAAATACAATAGACCGTTGAAATGGAAAAAATCTTAGTTTCGCCAACTATAAGGCCCACCAATGCCATTCCTGGACACACAAGTTGAAAATAGTCTGGTTAGTCTAACATTAGACTCAATGAATCAACATTTTGTTATCAATGGTGAAAAAGCTTTCTATTTTCTGATTGTCATGGAATGGCTTCTCACTTGCTCTCTCATAACAAAGCAAAGTTTAAAATAAGGGGGTGTTTCAGTGCTATTGTTCAGCTCTGAAGAGTAGGCATTTGAGTCACAGGTTTTGAATGAGTACATTGATTAAATTAAGTAACAGCTCGATAAGAAAACAATATGCTTACATAATTCCCTTCTTTAGTATGGGGCAAATCGAAATGGTTTCGTCTTTTCTACGCAAAAAACAATCTGTGTCCATTTCACTCGATGACGGGGCTTATTCCCCACACCCGAAATTTTACTAAACGGATCCAACATTCCCGTAGAATCCCATACTAAATTTTTAGGCATCACTTTTGACTCAAGGCTAACCTTTCTCGACCTCACACATTCATTTGCTTAAACAAAAATACAACCAGTCACTAAATATTTAAAAAATTTTATCGAATACTACTTGGGGAGCTGACTCGTATTCACTTTTAAAAATCTACAAAGCACTTGTCCGGTCGAAGCTAGATTATGGATGCATTGTTTATGGATCTGCTGCCAGGTCTGTTCTCCAGGCTCTGGGCACAATTCATCATCAAGGCCTCAGATTATCAACAGGGGCATTTCGCACATCGCCTGTCCAGAGTTTGTACATTATGTCCAGAGAACTCAATTTAAAGCTTAGACATCACAAACTCTGCCTTAAATACCTTTTTAAAATAAAAACTAATCCTTCACACCCACTATTTAATAATATAACTAATCCCAAATTGGGAAGCTACTATTCATTAAAACCTTTGTTCATTCCTTCATTTGGTTTTAGAGTTTGTGATATTTTAACATCCTTAAATATAGACAACCTAGAAATATTTCACAGAGAGAACGCACCTCTGCCTTGGAATGATAGAAATATAACTGTTATTCATGATTTTACCCAACTGACAAAATCGCATACACCAGATTAGATTTATCAACAATCCTTTTATTGCCAGACGAAGTTTTTTATCATACAATACTGTTTATACAGACGGATCTAAAAGTGGAGATCATGTTGGTGCTGCGGCCGTACTAGAGACTGCAACCATTGCCAGGAAACTGAATGGTTGCTGTTCAGTTTTTACGTCTGAAACATACGCAGCCCTTAGCCTTAACGCAGATAGCCACATCTAATGTTAAAAAATGGATAATATACTTGGATTCGAAAAGCTGCATAGATGCCCTAGAAAACTTCAACACAAATAGCCACCCACTTATATTGAATGCAATAAGACGACTTTTTCTTTTAAAAGAAGATAACTTTGAGATTTTATTTTGTTGGATCCCTGGACATGTGGGCATCCAGGGAAACGAGAGAGCAGACCTGGCAGCCAAAGGCGCAACTATGCAACTTAACTTGAAAGTACCCATAGATGACATCGACCCGTTTTAAAATATGCTGTAAATACATCGTGGCAATATATGTGGGACATGGAAATGCAAACAAACTTCATTTCATTCAATCATCAGGAAAGAGATTCAAAAGAAATATTTTAAAAAGAGATTATTCTGTTAAACTGACTAGGCTTCGAATTGGACATACGTATTTTACTCATAGACATTTACTACACGAAGAGCCTGCTCCGTTGTGCTCATTCTGTAACACTATTTTATCCGTAAAACATATTCTAACAGAATGCCCTAAATTTAATAATCATAGACTAAACTGTTTCGGAGCTTCTAACTCTAACCTAAGGGATTTATTGATGGATCTTTTCCACAAACTTGTTTTTATTCATTACCGACATTGGTTTTATAAACTACATCTAAATTTTATAATTTCTTTTCTCAGTTTCGATCTGAAATCTACTTTGTTTGGTATTTTTAGACCTGAGCTCTTACTTCATATATTACAACACTAACAACGTACATCAAATAAACCTCGTTTGGCGCAGCATGGCCAAATATGGCCCTTGTGCCATAAAACTCCAACCAACCATCTTTAGTATGGATTGCAGCTCAGAGTTCAGTAATCAGAACCAAAGCAAAAGCAATGATAATGACTTCCTACTCTGCGAACAAAGGAAAAATTAAGCCCTTTTCAAGGCTATTTTTTAAGACAATGCTTCACATAAATCACAATTTGAGTGCACAGGTGAAGAAACTTTCATGGATGCTGAGTTTGGATCTCATGGGCCTAATTTTAAAAACATCTTTTTTAATTGTCCTTGATTTTTGATGACACTTGACCTAGGACAAGTATCATTAATCTCAGTTTTTAAATGCAAGGGAAATAAAATACGTACTGTTCTTGTGATAAAGTTAAGGCTTTAAAAAATGCTAAGGGCTTTCAGCAAATATTGAGGTTTTCTAAGGGCCTTTCGAAACCAAATGAAAAATTAGGCCTTTTAAGGCCCATGGGAACTCTGGAAATTGAAGCATAGGCAAAATACTTCAGACACCCTAGTTTTACAGTTACATAGCCGTCGATATTTTCATTCTGGAAAACTTACAATTTTTATAGGATCATGACATACATAGACCCACTAAATGTATAATATACAATTTAAAGCACCTATATATACAGGTATGCAGTTAATTTGAACTATTTGTGACAAAGCGCTATGAACAGTAACTCTTTTGTTATCTGTCACATAGTTTACATTGTTAGCAATAAGCATTAGTACTCTTACTGTTCTGTATTTTTTTGTGGAATATCTCAAACCTAATGAACTTCTAAAGAGGCATAAATGCTGGTGGTTGCCTATCTGGGATGTCCCTAACCACAATTGCCATGTTAATGGGTGTGCCAAGATCTACTGTATCCTTGACCACATCACAGTAAGTAAAGAATGGTAAAACATTGGCACAGAAGTAGCTGTGGTCAAGAGGCATAAATACTCAAAATTCAGAAATTATAAGGAATACAATAAAAATAACAATACACATCTCCAATTAGAGGCTTTGACGAGTGATTTGATTAAGTATTCAAACATCTGGTTCTTTCCATTTATGGGATAGGTTACTTCCCCTGAGTATCTAGTCTCGCATTCCAAAATCTAATTTTTCACCAAAATAGCAATCACTAAACCTCTAACACATCCCATTGAAAGTGATTAAATTTAAAAAGGACACATAAATATTGTCCGTTTCTGATTCATTTCATACTGTCCTTATTCAAAACCCAGAAGAAATTCTTTCATACATATAGAGAACTTACCACCCAAATTGCAAAAACAACACTTAAGAATCACACCTGAAAAAGCATGAAATGTGAAATAAATGAGAAAAACTTACTTTGAGCTTGATTCGAGATGTTCAAATGCTGCATTAAATTATAAATATATTGCTCAATTTCCATTTTTGATACTTGATCAGAGTATGAATAAAATACATCTGAAAGAATTACTTGCGCCAATTCTCTTATAAGGTCAAGAATTTCTTTAAACTTATCATCATCCAATACTTGAATAAAGTAAGAATGAGTAACGGAAACTCTATTACCATCCTCGCATTGTCCCTGAAAATAAGTGAAAAATCGATAATGCTTAGTTTAGAAAATGTGGTTTGCACTTATTTTTAATACATATTATTTCGACATCATTAATACATATTATCAACAGAAACTATTACCATCCTCGCATTGCCCTGAAAATAAGTGAAAAATCGATAATGCTTAGTTTAGAAAATGTGGTTTGCACTTATTTTAAATACATATTATTTCAACATTTTTTATAAAAAAGGATTTCTTTAAATTCCTTCACTTCAGATAAAGGCCTACCAGAGGATTTTACAAATGTGAAAGAATGAAATTGACATAGTTTTAAGTACATTTGTAATTTACTGGATTAAATTAAATCCTGCATGCATAAGTTTTCCTGTAATGTACAATCTCTTCTTCCAATCTACTTTATTTTTAAAGCAATACAAAGTTATATATAAAATTCAGAATTTGTCGACTCAAGACTAATATCACACCTTTGTCCACTTTTTTATAACTGATCACATTCTAAGAAAATTTGAAGAGGAGGTCATTTTGTTTCTTTTAACCCTCCAAGTGGTTTTGACAAGATATCTCGTTCATCCAGATCTGAACAATTTTGCTAACGACAAGATATCTCATCAAAACATTGCCCATTTTGCTATGATGACAAGATCAAGGTCTGGTCAGTTTTTTCTAATGATGAGATAACTCATCCATTATGATATAGTAAGTTTTTCTAATGATATCTTGTCGAGACAACCACCAGGAGGGTTAAAAGCAATCTTATTTTTCTAACCTAGCTGAACAATTTTTGGGAGAACAGAGATGATTTTTTTTTTCAAATTAACACAAGTGGTAGGCTTCGATTCATTTTAGCTTTTCAGCAATTAGATTATTTAAAACATGACAGTTTATCCCCTTGCACTTTATTAATTCTCTTGGTGTTCAGATTGATGTTAATTTAATAAAGCCCACAATAATATAATAGATCAGTAGTGCAGCACTTAGGGATGGCTGATCGTCAAAGCCAATTCCCTAAGCAATAAATTAAATTTTCACCAACTTTAAAATATCAATTGGAATTTAATCCTCGGTACTTACGTATTAACCACATGCCATTGGAGAATATCAGCCATGTTTTGTTTCGGGTGGAAAAGGTTTAGCAATTGCCCTTAGGATGGCATCAAACATATTATAAACTGCGAGTAGGGACTCGAGGTGGTGGCGAGATGTTCCTCGATGCTTTTTATTTCGCCATTTTGCACTTCCCCAGATGCGTTCTATATTCTGTGTGCGTGCCAGTTTCAGAATCAATGAAATTGTATTTGTGGTTCACTTAACAGTGAATATAACCAGATTGTTCCAGTTCTTTCGTCTTATACCCCTTCCAACAGTCGGAAAAAATGGTCGATCCATCTTTAATGTGTTTTTTATTTCGTTCATTAATGTGGTAGCACTACGATCGGGGACCATAACAAGAAATGTTGCGTGACAAATGCCCCCAAATATCCATTGGGATGGGAATATTCTTCCAGCATAATTTCATAATGGTCAAGCGTTACATAAAAATTTACTTCGATGTAAAAACAGAAATTAGAACACAAGTATCTAATGCAACTATGAACTGAACACTGAACTGTGGTTCTAAAAAAAGTTTTGCAAAACAATCAGAATCAATGAAATTGTATTTGTGGTTCACTTGGCAGTGAATATAACCAGATTGTTCTCCAGTTCTTCCGTCTTATACCCCTTCCAATAGATCTGGCAATTAATTGCTGGCATGCGGTTAATACGTACAGATCTGGCAATTAATCGCTGGCATGCAGTTAATACATAAGTACCTAATCCTCTTAGGGGTTCATCTGTACATATTCGTTCTGCAACCTAGTCTTCCCTACATGACTACTAACCAGTTTTGACCTTCCTGACCAACAATCTTTCCTAGGATTCTTTCAACCAATAGATGTGGTTATAGTAATTATGTGTGTTGTGGGGGAAACAATAATGCACTACTTGGAAATCTTGTGAAACTCAGAGGATAAATTAATTGCTAAATCAATCTTCAATTGCTAATGAAAGTTTGAAAATTGGTAAAGGTAATTTTAGATACACAGTGATTTGTTTTCAGTTTCACTAAACACTTGAGAAAAAGAAAAAGCAAGCATCTTATTGTAAGGGGGAAGCTACTCCCCTTGAACCGTAATGCACACCAGAACAGGGATCAACTGATCTTCAGACGTTAATTAAAATGAAGAAATCTTTTTGCCATTGTTTATTTCAGTTCTACCTTATACAAACCCCTAGTGTTGTGTAAATTACAGGCTAGGCAAAGGGAAGAATGGTTTGAGGACGAGTCTTGAATGAATAAATAACTTTGAATATATACGTTTGAATGTAAAGAACTAGCCCCCACACACAGAATAGCCAAAAGTATTCCGAGCACCTGGTAGTAACACACACATTAAAACAAGACAATATTTTATTCCAGCCACATGAAAAAGGGCAAAAGATATGGGTGCATGGTAAGCATGGATGAGAAGAAATTTCTGTTAAAAATAATTTACCAAATCTGGAAGATTTTTTAAATTTTAGTATTGATTTTGTGTATAACTTGTAGTTGTATATAATTTTCAACAAAAAATGCTTTAATGTATAATTTATGCCTTAATTTCTTTAATAAGCTTTTTCTGACCCTTAATACTTCACTCCCCTCAGCATATGCTTTTATCATGTCCCCCTAGAAGCTTGATAGATAGATGGATGGATTATTGTATTATGGAATTTCTTTCATCCAATGGAATCAATTTAGATCATAGTGAATTTTAGATAGTCAAATTGATTTTTTTTATTGATATGGTATTTAAATTCAGACAAAAGATTTGATTTTCTCCAATTCTAATAACCCACTCATAACATAACCCTAAACTGGAGGAGAATCGGGGGATAAATTTTGAAGTGTGAGGGGAAGTGTCCTATGCCCCCCCCAGAAAAAAAGTATTACTCTATCAGTACCATGATAACCACCAGCTCATCCCATCCAAAAAAACAATTATGGGTGCGTACCTATAATAGGTCATCACAAAGCAAGAGCAATACAGTTAAAATGAAGTGAAGAATTAAAAGGAGCAGACAGATAGGTAGTTGAATTAAGATCTCACTGGAATGGGCTACTGGTGACAGTCCAGGATAAATCCTGAAGGGAAAGATCCTAGGACAACACCTCGTAATTTTGAACCATGGTCAGATGATGAGGTCAACACCTGAGCTGGCGCCCCACTCTCCAAACGTCCACACACCAACGTAAGGATATTTGAGGCCATGACAGATTGCACATGCACCAGTCCCAACATACACGACTGTTAGGTTGGACCAAGTTTCAAACTTGCAACCCTCCGGTTGCTAATCCGTTACTCTTCCAACTAGGCTACCATGGCCGCAAGAAACAGACAGGAAACTGACTTTGCTAGACTAGCATCCACACAAGTGAAAAGATAATTTATTGAGCAGGAAATATTTGATAAATAAATATATATGCAGAAAAATCTTTTGCTTGTATTAAAATATATATTACCGTGCAAGAAACATCTTTTTTAACACGTTTCCACAACTTGCTCTTCCCTCTCTTAAGCTTTGAATTCAAAGACTTCATTTGAGAATGTGCATCAGTTGACTTCTTCCTTGAATTTTGAAATTCTTTAACCAAATCAAATAAAGGATATCTTTCCATGGGAAACGAAAGATGCTAAATAAAATGAATAATTATTTTTCAAGCTGAGTCATAAAATTTCCATAATTTCAAATACATTGAAATGTTAGGTATGATCAAAAAGTATCCCAACATGTTTCATACATTCAGGACTGTGAAACTGCAGTTATTGGTTTGGCAGATCTTATAATCTATCTCTCATTGCTACGAATCATACTCTTTTGTTATCATATAGTGCTTTGTTCTTATGTGTAAAGTTGTTCACTGCATTTTTCAAACTAGAAAGAATTCATCAGTAAATTTACATCAAATTTAATAAAAAATCTTTATTTAAAAAAAACATGCATTATAAGTGTCAAGTGGATCTATGGTAAGGAATGAAAAAGTCATGCAACTTCTTTGGGTGATATAAGTATTTTAAAGATGGTCACGAAAATATATTAAGCAATGAACAGTCCTGAGTAGCTCACAATCACACAGTAAAAGTTAAGACAACGTCAAACTTGTGTGCACAGGTGTACTGAATGATTGCATTGAATTTTATGGCACAAGGGCCATATTTGGCCAAGCTTCGTCAAACATAAGACAGACATCAGGTAATGGACACACAATGAAAGTTTTATTGACGAGAGAAATACACCATACAGGGAAGAATCGAACCAGGTGTACTGGAAAATTGTCAAATACTGAAGACTTAGATTTAGTTTGGATCAGTTAAATTATACTTTCAGATGATTTGGATATGAGATGTGTCTAAGCCAAATATAACACCATGATTGGGATGATTTTAAAACTGAGACCCAATATTCAGTAGTAGACCCAATATTCAGTGGAAGACCTAATATTCAGAGGAAGACCCAAAATTCAGACCCAAAAACTTATGAAAAAGAAACAGCAATGTTGAGATGATGCTGACTATTTCATTCGATTTGGGAATAGTGTATCATGAATGTCATCAGCATGCCAGGAAATCCACAAGGAGCTTATGTCCTAATAAATCCAGTCTGGATACTCTTTGATCACAACTTGTATACAGATATTTCAATGTACAAAAGCACACAAATCTAATCTTTATAAATTTAAACATATTTCTGATCTCGTATAAAATATTTAAAGTAACACAACATGATTGAACCAATGCTACTAAGATATTCAATTTAATAGTTTAAAATGTAACAATATTTTAATATAAAAATAGTTTTGTGTTTCCCTGGAAAATAAAAAGAAATCTTTCTTGATTAGAAAAAAATTATATCCCAACTTACCCTTACATATTCTTCAAAATATCTGATAGCTTCAGAATGGGTTGTACTCAAACATTTATCACCAATTGTCTGCACCAATGTCTTTATGCTTTCTATACTTTCCATCCTTTCGAAGCTTTTCACATCAGGATAAAGGCTCTTGGAAGCAACTTTTTCTATGACATGATGCACAACCTCTTCTCTTGTCTTCACATCTTCCAGAGGCTCTTTCAACTTCGAAATGATACTACATTTGAGTTTAAGTTTATCTGCTTCTGAAGCCAAGCAGGATGATTCTGCCTTTGGAGTTTCAATTTGCAACTGTTTTAGATCGGGATAATTGATACGTTCATTTTCCTCAATGAAGTTTTCTGCCTTTGGGGTTTCAATTTGTAACTGTTTAAGATTAGAATAATTTATAGTAGATGAGTTTTCCTCTATGAAGCTTTCAGAAGTTTCTGTAAGATTTTTATTATCCAGGACAATGTTTTCTGTGCACAGATTAGAGGTATATAGAATAACACCATCTCCACTTGCAGATTTATTTTCAATGTTAGAAATACATTTTGGATGAGAGTTTGATGTGTTTGCTTCCAGTTTTTGCTCACAAGATAATTTTTCAACAGAAACTATTTCACAGGTAACATCATTGACCTTTTCAGACTTTACCTTTTAAGAGATTAAAAAAAAAACATTAACATCAATACCAAACTTTTGAAAGAACTATAATATTGGTTAGTATCACAATCTTTCCAAACAAATAGATGAACTTGACAGATTTTATGCACAAAACATGATTCAAAAGAAAGTGATTGTCAATCTACATGCCAGATTTCAGAATATAATCAACAGATGCTGGATTGAAAACTTCCTTCCTACATTAAGGCCAGTGACAAGACAGGATGATCTGGGCAGGTAGGTATGTACTGAATTTATGCCGCAGTGAAGCAACAGAAAGGGCTATTGGCGACAGTCCAGGATCAATCTCAAAGGAAATGATCCAAGAACACCTCATAATTTTGAACCATGGTCAGAATGACAGGGTCAACACCTGAGCTGGCACCTCTCTCCAAACCCACACAGTGGCATCAAAGTGAGGATATTTGAGGCCACAACAGATTTAACATGCACCAGCCCCTGTGTACACACTGGTCTTTGGTTGGACCGAGTTTCGAAATCACAACCCTCTGGTTACTAATCCATTACTCTACCAACTGGGCTGTCAGTCCTGAATGGCCTGGAATACGTGACCATGGTGGCATTACTTCTTTACATAGCAACTCAATTTACAACTCGGGTGGCATGATCTGAGTGGTACAGTTGATCAACGTCTGGTTGGGAATAAGTGAACCTGGGTTGTACTGCCTGGATTGACTTGTAAACCCAAACTTGTAAATTGCGTCCGAGTCACAGATGGTAGACTATGGCATGCAATTTGGTGAGCAGCACTACCCCATGT
Organism: Meta bourneti; assembly: GCA_933210815.1. Lineage (NCBI taxonomy): Eukaryota > Metazoa > Arthropoda > Arachnida > Araneae > Tetragnathidae > Meta > Meta bourneti. Next base: position 77,913,908 of record OW119928.1, read on the forward strand.
TACAGTAGCAATAGAAATGTGTTTACCCACCAAGTCACCCTATTTGTCACCACCTTAAATTTCAGAAGCATGTTTTCATCTACCATTCTCTCTGGTGACGAAAAGAATGTCAGAGTGGTTGGGTTTTATGATACAAGGGTCATATTTGGCCAAGATGTACTAAACACAAGGTACTAGATACAATGAGGGAAGAAAAACAGCAAAAAGGTAGAAGGGCAGGCGAGTGAGAACCAAAGGGAGGGAAGATGACTAGGACACTACAGGGAAAGGAATGCCAAGATTCTATTCTATTCACAGCGTTTATAACAGTAGTACACCAAATCCACTGGTAATACAGCAGCAAAAATTGCAACACATGTGCTCTGTAAAATATCAGTTGAGGGACATATATAACTTATTCATCACCAAGGAAAATATATAACATATGAACAATATTCATTAATACAAGAATAGTTCTTTTATAAGTTGCTTACTTTTGTTTCCTCAAGGAAACACTGTTCACTCTTTGTGAACGCTAGCATTGCACTTTTGTAAAATAAAATATTTGCTAAGTTGTCTTCAAACAATTTACATGTTTAGATACATAAAACCATTGGGTTAGAAACAAGTTTTGACAAACATTAACTGATATTACCTTTTTCGGCTTCTTTGGTTTAACTTTTTCTCTCACTAGTTCCATGTTGTTTTCCGGAATTATATATAATTAAATAACAATCAGTTTAACAGATGTTTAGAAATGTGAATCGATTATATTCATATCACTCAAAGTCCTCACAAGCAAATATTCACTCCTATCAGTTAATGATTTTATGTTTACACTTAATAGTAACTTTAAATTTTGCAACAATAAGTATAAGATTTAAATCAATAATTTCAAGTTTTCAACTTGTCAGAATTTTAGTGTTACTAGTAGTCTTTCTGTAAGCAAACATTGAAATTCAAAACATCTTCTTGGTCAGCCTTTTACGCTTTCTTTTTCAAGTTTTAGTTATCGGAAACTAAACAAGATTTGAAATGCAAACGATCTTCTGATGATACGAATGATACTATTGTTTACATTTCCCAGGGATTGCGTTTGCAAAAGGGAATCCGGAAATATTTCCCTTTGTCGACTGGACGAGTGATTGGTTGCTTGACTGTGGTCTCAGGCTAAAACTAAAAATATTATCTAATACCTATAGCCTATGATTATATTTTTCCAGGTTTCGAAATTTGAACTGAATATATTGTTAATTAACTTGCACTGTAAGTATGTATGCTTATGTTCCTTAAATAGTCCTATTAAGTTGTACTAGACTATAAGCCACAATATCTGAATAATTTCATTTAGGGGTCTGGCATCCAATCTCTTTTGTTTGTTTGTAGATGGCAAATGATTGAAAAATTAGCGGTGGAACGAAGATTAAATTTATTTTCAACTGACACATTTTCTATTCTCTATTTTTTTCGTGCATCAAAAATGATTTAAAAATTGAAAACTTATTATCTTCTGACGGTTCTTTGCGAAGGTAATTTATAAATATTCATTGTTGTCTTTGTTTGCATTGGGGTTAAGAGTGGCCTCATTTAACTACGTCGTATTTTCTTTAAATACTATGTGTTTGTTCGTCGAAAATGTTTCCGAAATCTTGTTTCTATAAGCTATAAGGTTGTTTGAAAAGCTAACCTTGCTAGTGTCGATCGTCTTTTAATAATTGATCGAATAAATAGTTTCAGCACACGCCCTTTACTAATATTTTGTTTATTTACAACGAAACTCAAATTGAAATATTTCTTTCATGAATCAAGTTTATTTTTAAATTCACAAAATTCTGGATTGTTTTATTGTGTAGAACATTGCTTCACGGATAATTTAAAGAGTTTATCACACTGCTTTAGAGAAGATATAGTTGACACTTCATTAGATAGTACTTGATTATTTAAATTTGTTTTACTGGAACTTTTCGGTTTGTTGGCTTTTTTTGTAGATTTTTAAAATGAAATACTCAAAATCCTAATTTATGTAGTTTGATTTTAAGTAGAAACAATGAACAGAGAATAAGTGTTCCATAAACGTTCAAACTTAACGAAAAGCAATTTTAAGCATAAATTTAAATCTTGCATCAATTTCCAAGTTTTTACAAGTAAATTGATGTACTAACTTTCTCATCTCAATGGTGTATTTTATATAACATACAAGTTTTCCAAACAATGTTTTGTCATTTAATGTATTCTTTCTGGCATTATTACAAAAATTCTAGGATCAGACTTGACTTTAAGACTTGTGGCAATGCTTTTGGCACACTTTTTGTTGCCAAAAAAGAATTTTGTAGAAAAACACCATTTATTAGCAGAAACAGTTAGAAAATAGCAGTTAAAATTTCCACACAACTGTGATTATCTCTTTTTGTTTTTAGATTATTTTAAACTACCCCCAATCTAAATCTAACAATTTCCAAAAATTTATTGAAAAAATCTATTTAGAAAATAAAATGAAATTTGGTTTGCCTGTTACGAGATAGGAGCGAGCTTTTTGCTTATCTCCACGGAGTTTCGATAGTAGTATGGCACTAAGTTATACAACAAACCTGTTTGATTTACAGTTAAATGTTTATATTCTTCATCCTCCAATTTTAGGTACCCTTTCCAACAATCTGAATGTACTGTGAGACCCAGCTCGACCCATTCCTTTAGAACTTTAACCAATGTATCTGCCAATTTATCGTGTACAACTACCAAAACTTGCTTTTCTAACCCCCTTTCAATGCCCCTGAAAACCCATTATCCATCCATTCTGCACCCTATGTTATACATGTTTTGTAAATTTTTATTTTTTTCATCTCTACAACCTTCCAAACCCCACATATTTTCTGTGACTAATTCCACAAAATCTGAAATAACTTTATTCACAAACTTTTGCCAATCCGCTAAGGTAGTGAAGCAAAAAAATATTCATCCACAATGTTCCCAGACTTAGTTTCTCTTAATTGCTCCTGGGTGAAAAGAAAGATCTCTGCTTCAACTTGTTGTACCTAAATGATAACCTGTGCCTAATCGTTTTTGTATTCCCACATTCTTTATTATCGCGAACACTTCTACAAATCCATGTGTAATCTTCCGAAAATGAATTTTTGGCAGCAAATGTCATCAGAACATAGCATCTATTGCATAAAATAGCCTGATTCCATAAGGAAATCCATAAAAACCTGCTAATCAAGGCATATATGTATACAAAATAAACAATTAGCCACTCCCTCACTTCCTAAAGTGGCCTTACCACCAGAAGAATTAAACTTCAAATTTTGCAAAAGAACATCCTTGAACTTAAAGAGATGAAAAAGATAATGATTTTCAAAAATTGAAAATAGCAAGAAATGATACAACCTCATGCAACTGCACTGGTCCGTGATTAAAATCAAACAATGTTTTAATTCTTCAAATTTACATAAAACAAAAAAGAATTGGAAGAGAAATTTTAAAGAACCAATGATAAAAGACAATTAAACAGAAATGATGAATATTGGAAATAAAAATGTAAACTTTGAGGTTGTTATAATAAGGTGGCCATAATCCTAATAAAGCTGGACTGCCTTACGTGCCATAACTCGCTACAAAAAGTGTGCAAAAAAAATTGCCATGAAAAGTTTTTATATCAAAGTTGTACACTTAGACACCAATCTTTCTGTTTTCTTTTGTTATTTACATTTTGCTTTGAATTTGCAAGTGCTTTAAAAACATAGTTTGTCACTGAAGGTATGAAATATGCATTCTCTGGTATAGTCTATGTTTTCAAGTTCAATTCAATCTATTGTGCTCTGTTCTTTTTTTACCTTATTTTAAACTTACAAAGTACCCTCTCATTTTTAAAATTTTAGTCACAATTGAAAAGGAATGTGTACTGATTGGGGTAATTAGATATAGCAAAGTGATATATGACAACGAAAAAAAGTTTATTGCCAATTCACAATTAACATCTATGTAGAGGAATCTAGTAAGAAATTTGAGAACTCAGTTGGCTGGAATGCAGAATCAAGCATATGGCATAACAAAAATGCAGAAAAGCTCATGATTTATGGTTATATAACTTCACCATAGCTAGCACAGATTTTCGAATGAAATTTAGATAGTGGGCAAGAATAATGTACAGAGTGAAATCTTGCACAACACCAGCAATAGATTGAATAGAGCTTTAAAACATGCAGATTATAAACAGAACATTATATATTGTCAATATCAAAATTTAATTCTTAAAGCACTTGCAAATTGAAAGCAAAATCATAGTAACGTGGGAACCAGAAAAATGTAAAGGTTATAGATTGCTGGTGCAGATGAATGTGTGAGAAAACTTTAGATTCTTGTTTCTCTTCCAGGTATATTGTTGCTTGTACTGTATACTATTCCTGTAGCCATGAAGTATTTCGGTTTCTCTTCTATGCAAATTTGGATTTCTCTGCTTTTATTGCTATCAATTAAGTGTAAGTATAAAGTGACGTTTTACTAAGATTGTTTTTTTTTTAATTATAAGGTGCATTTTTTGTTACTGATATTCACATGTACTTATGGTTTCATATTCCAGATGGTAGTTGTATTTCTGGACCTGATTTGACCATCTCAAACGTTACTGAGAGCAAAATTCATGTTGAATGGAAGCCATTTAGTATTCCAAACAAAGTGATTGAAAAATATCAAGTAAGATATTGAGCAGTTTTCAGATTTTGATTTAATTTAGAATAAGTTACAATATTTTGTGTTTAATACAACTATATTCTGTTCAGATAACAAGAAAGCAAAACAATATAGCCACGTGGAAAGTTAGTGAAATAGCTAATGATAGTACAAACAAAAGCATAAAAAATATCATTGCGGTGAATGGATTAGCAAAATAAATAACCCAAATGTAAAATTTCTGGTAGCATAAAACAGGAGGTTTTTTTTGGCGAGTCAGGGTATAAATCTCCATCCTACAAAGAGTGCCCTCTTCCACTGTCCAGGGGGGGCGTGTCAATTCATATTAAGGTCTTTCCTTGGAAAAGGCTCACAATGCAAAATTAAAAGTTATTAATTATAAAGATGGAAAGGACGGTAAAAATGTCACACCAAAAATTATATTTAGAAGATTTTGCTCAATGGCAAGAATGGACTTGTTTTTTCAATGGGGGAAAATTGGGTTATTTTTATTTTATACAAATTATTGAAAAAATTTTACTGAATCAAAGTTTAAGTATTATTTCATGGCAAATGAATTTAAGCATTAGGACTATACCGATACTAGTTATTCTGTGAGTACAGAATAACATCAGGGCAGCACTTTATGTAACTTTAGAAAAATTTCTTCATATGCGGCATGTGAGGCTTTGAAAACTTAACTATAATAATTTGTCTAATAACTAAAAACAGTATCGAGCCAAAAGCACTCAGTTTGCCTTCTAAATGATTATTCCTTTATTTGTAATGAATGTAATATTTGGCATTTAATTAATGAATTTGAGTCCACTTCATATTTACTTTTTTTAATCCTGTGAAAATGTTTTTATTTTCTTCAGCAAATTTGATTCGTCAGCAGAATTATATGACTGTCCAAAAAGAAATGCAAATGATACCTTTTTCCTGACTTCAGAATATATGGATTGACCATTTTTTTAATTAGTTACTTGCATGTTTATGAATACATATCTTGTCTAAAAGAATTTTGTTATTGTTTTGTTAACAGATAAGAAAAGTTATAAGCTTCATAAATAAATGTAAATTTTATGTACTACAGGGTGTCCTAAAAGTTCCCATACTCCAACTTTAAAAAATCATTTGATTGTGTTTTTTTAATTATTGAATTTTATCGTCTGCTTATAATTTTATGGATTCTTTAATTTTTATCGTTTGGTTTTCTTCTCGCTCAAGTTGTGCGATAATAAATTTTGATGTCATTTTGTTCTTCATTGCAAAATGAGTTTATCACGCATTCAGAGAATTGCACTGCTTGAGGCTTATTTTGAATGTAAATCATGAAAGATGTAAAGAATTGTGGCGACATATATATCCAGATGATGCAATACCGAGTAAAGATACATTATATCAAATCGTTTGATGATTTCGTGAGACAGGTTCGGTGGAAGACAAACACAGAAGTGGAAGACCGAAAGTCGTTACACCAGACTTTGTGCAAGAAACTCAACGAAGGATATTGCAATCTCCTCATCAATCCGTGAGGCATTTGTCGCAAGAAATGGGCACATCACTTGAATTGACACATAAGGTTTTAAGAGCTTTGCATTTTCGTGCTTATCATGTAAAAATGTTACAGAAGCTAAAGCCACCGGACAATGAGAAACGGCTTTTTTTGCCGATGGTTCTGGAGATTTATTCGCAACAACTTCAACATTTCGGACAAAACATTTTTCTCCAATGAGGTATGGTTTCATTTAAGCGGTTATGTGAATGCTCAAAACTCCCGCATTTGGGCGACGACAAATCCCCATTCATTAATGCAAAAAAGTTAACATTCTCAAAACATTGGCGTTTGGTATGCCGTATCACGCAAAAGGATTGTTGGGCCTGTTTTTCGAGTCAACTGTTGATGGCACTGTATACAGAGAACTTATCCAACAATTTGTTGCATTATTAGAAGTGAATGAATGAGATTCTTGGTTCCAACAAGACGGTGTAACCTGCCATACAAATTATGAAACCATGGGCATGCTTCAAGATTTTTTTTGTCGATCGACTCATCTCAAGAAATCTTTGGCCACCTCGTTCCCCTGATCTGAGCATCCCTGACTTTTTTCTGTGGGGGATATATAAAGAACAAAGTTTATGAAGATAATCCCCAAACAATAGATGATCTAAAAATTGCCATTACTCATAGGATACAAGTCACTCCCAGCATCTTGAAATGCGTTTCTAAAAATATGCGCAAACGACTTCAGCTTTGCCTCCAAGAAAGGGGCGGAAATTTTAAACATTTATTATAAATGCAAGTTCAAATTTTTTTCTTACGTTATGTTAAAGTGCTTTTCACCATTAGCATAAAAATAATTGTTTTAAAGTTTGTTGTTTTTGTATAATAAATTCACGAATCGTCAGTACGGGAACTTTTAGGACACTTTATTATCTACATATGCTAAACAATGTTCAGTTAGACAATATTTCTTCCACAGTTCATGAATTTATTGTATGTAAATGAGTGTAAACCCTGATAAAAACATGCAGAAAATTGAAATACTTATAAAGTTATTTTCATTCATTTGATTTTTATTTCTTTAATGCATTTTAACTTTTGTTTAAAAGTAATTATTGCTGTAATCTAAAAGTATAATTAGTTTTTGCTTTGTGCACTTTTGTCAGGTTTCTGCTTATCCTATGAAATCCTTCAGTAAACTGGATATGCTAAATCGAAATGAATGGACATTTTATAATGCTACGTTCCGCTCTGACCTAGTTGGATTACATCCAGGCACGAGGTACAATATAAGTGTGTGGGCCATTACAGCTGATACTCATACAGATCCCACTACTAAAATAATATGGACAGAAATTGGAGGTAAATATATGTACTATCAAAGTACACTTTGTGTTTTGAAAACGGTAAAATCCTGAAAATAAGTCATTGTCGACTTGGAGGAAAATCGTAAATTTTGGTTGGAGTTATATTTGGTATTTTTCAGATCATTGAAGCATTTTTAAATATAAACTCCTCTTCTGAATTTAAAGTAAAGGATTAATTTTTAAAATGGCGATTTTTTTTATAAAACTCCTTAAAATCACAAATTTGTATAACAAATTAACTATATTTGCAGGCTTACTTTGCCAAATGATCCATAAACATAACCCTACCATCCCTATCCAAACATAACCCTGCTGTCAACAGCTTAAATTATGCTTGGCTGCAGAACGTACTTAGTGTTTGCGATTTGGCAATACTTTAAGACAGTGTCGCCAAACATATGCAAATGGTTGTTTTCTAAATCTTGCATATAATTTTTGCAAATTGCACATTTTCCACTAAAAGGTATATTTTGAGGATATCTGGGAAACTATGCAGCTGATTTCCTGTCTATCTTCTACAGGAAGTAAAAACAGAATGTGAGAAGGTAGAAACAAGAATATTTTTCCCAAAGTAGAAAATGTCTAAAAAATGGAGGAGGCTTATATTCAGGATTTCGCTGTATATTATCAATAACATCTATACATTTCATTAATGTACACAACACAGAAACTGCTATTATTTGTTTATTTAATGTACTTAGTGTTATGATTTATTAACGATTTTTTTATGCACTGGCAAACCGCTACTAGCGTTGCACCTCAATTTAATATTTGTGCACTTGCAAGATGCTCCTAGTATTCTAATAATCTGCTAAATGTATTACAATTTATTCTTTATTGCAACTTTAATGGAATGATAAATGATTTACATTTTGAATGTAGAAAAAATCTTTTGCTACTATGTTTCTTGTCTGTATATTTTCTACTGAGTTATTCGTTTTTTACATATTTCTGTGTGATCTGCATAACATTCCATCTAAAGTTAAAACATAATTGTACGATCTTCATACTACAACGCTTTGCAAAAGATAAATGTATGTATATGGAATTAACCACTATAGGATTTCATTTGTCAATTTTGCCATTTCTTTCAAATGTGCTTGAATTTAGCAGTGGAGCTACATATTAGGAAACAGAACCTTCCAGAATTAAAGCCAGACTATTCCTTTTCTATACAATAACTTTAATTTCACTTGGTAACATTTTGTTACATTGCACTTGTATACAACTAATCATGTTATATATAGTTTCAATTTTGAATGAAACTATTAATTCTATTGTTTTGTATTAATGTATCATTTGTCTAAAATCCCAGAATGGGGCAGTTTTTTTATGCTCGTATCAAAAGTGATAAAACTATGTGTGTACCTATGCTAAAGAGTTCAAAATGCATTAAAAAAATTTAATTGATATGTTTATGACCGGAATCCATTTAAAGTATTTATACTGACAAGATAAAAATTTTATTGAATTACCCCTAATTAATGTGCAAACTTATAGACATTAAAAAATGCTATATCAAGCATGAGTTCGACTATTCAGATGTGATTACACAAATTTAGCAGGGGTTTCAAGTTAGAACATATTTTAAAAATAAAACATGATTAAAAACATAAATCTGAAAAGTTTTTAAACATTTAACATAAACCTAACCATACATTTTAATATTCTATGTTTTGTGCGAATAAAAATGCAGCAGATAACAATCAAATTCCATAATTTGGTAAATGCTATTAGTATCAAATATAATAACAATATTCTTTTCTTACAGACCCTGAAGAGCCTCCACCTGTTGAGATTCTTGAACGAAATGGAGAGACTATGAAAGTGAATTTACCTGCAGGATGGAGTGATGCAGGACCTGTGACGTAAGTTATTTTATTTCAAAATTAAAAACATGAATCAAAATAGTAAGTTTTTCAGACATTAAATTGCTTGCCTTAATTTGATTTTATTAGATTAATTGTGACTTTTTAAATACACACATTAACTCCTAATAGTTTTATACTATAGCTGAATGCAAAATTGAAGTATATATGTCTTGCTATTTAATACTTCAATTAAAACTGTTTCTGATGGATGTTTTTCCCTTGAAGTTCTTTGGTTAGGTGGCATAGGTTTGTTTCCTGTAATTCTTTCTGTGTGTATTGTCAGTGTATTTCTTTCTGTCAGTGAAACTCCTTGTGAGTATTCATTACTTGATATTGTCTTGTGTTTGACACAGCTTGGCCAATCATGGTCCTTGTGTCATAAAGCCCAACCAATAACCTTCAAAGTTCTATTTCAATGTCTGCTAAAATTACTATTTTTTATATGCTTATCACAAAAAAGCTCACTATATGTTTTCTCAATTCAAATTTAGACCAGTTTGAAAACTTTCTTTAACTTTTTGTTTTATGAATTGCCACATCAAGTCCTTCTGCCCTTATCTGATGTCCCTCATATCAGTTCCTTATATTTTCAGATCATTTTCACACTAAACAACAATTTTATTGAATAACAATAAACACTAACTTTTTAAATGTGAGCAAAAATGTATTTTTAAAATTCACTATTGTCACTATTAATAACGACTAGCAGACCACTCGTAACATCTATGTTAAAATTTCGTAATTGCTAATATCTGTTGGTGATTGTGTTGTAACTCACATTTCATACATTATTTGAATCCATTCTGTAATGAAAATGAGCATCGGTATGCACATTTCATGCATGCATATAAAATAAAACCAGTCAAAATTATAAAACAGCACTTTGTTTTCATTTTTTAAATATAACTCTTACTGGTATTAATTTTTATATCCAATAAGGTTCATTGTAAAGAGTTCACACTTCAGCAATGTTACCACATTTGCTTCTGAACATCCATCTCAATTCCATCATAAATCTATCTTCCACAATTAGCTTCTAAACGCCCACTTTAATTGCATCTCATTTACTTGTTCAAAGGCAATTTGTTGGGTTTTGTACCTCTAATCCTATTTTCTGGTTGACTCAGATTTTCTTTTCTGTGCTAATTTCTATCCTCCATCTTTCTCATTCTCTGGGCCGCAGTAGCCAGGTTGGAAGAGTAACAGACTAGCAACTGGAGGGTTGCGAGTTCAAATCCAACCAGAGACCGTTGTGTACAAAGGGGGCTGGTGCTCATTAAATCTGTCGTGGCCTCAAATATCCTCACATTGGCATGGTGTGGAAGCTTGAAGAGTGGGGTGCCAGCTTAGATGTGACCTCGTCATCTGACCGTGGTTCAAAAAAATTAGTTGGTGTTCATGGATCTTTCCTTTCGGGGGTTAATCCTGTACCATCGCCAATAGCCCATTGTGTTGCTCTAGTGCGACTTTAATTAAAATACTTAACTACCTTCTCATTGCCTCCTGTTTACCAGACTGCTGATCAGAGCTCTTCTGTGCAGTTGTAACTATATGATTCGGTTCCTAGTTCAAATTAAGTATATTTAAATTTTGCTGTAAAATTGGTGAATTAATCTCATAGCAGTGATTGCATATTGCTTATATCCATTTGTTACTATTCACCAATATACAAATAACACTGATTTCTGTGCCATGTTTGTTAGTGAAATACATATATAGATATATGAAATTCTCATTTCATCTTATGGAGTAGAATTTATGTATTTCTGATACTCTCTAAGAAACTTTTTGCGGTATTAATAAAATATCGTTTGGTAACCTATTCTTAAACTTTTCTTTTTAGAGGCTATTATGTAATAGCATTAGAGAAAAGTTCAATAATACTCTTCAACCCAGAAGAAGTAGGTAACTATTCAATGTCTCTAGAGACAGGACTTCCTTTCTATATCACAGCTAGCTTGACTCCGGAACAAGGTAATAGGTCTTTCATCATTGGAGATAAGAAGTTCTATGGTGGATATTATAATGCTCCTTTGTTTGAGAAACAAGACTATGATATACTCATTGGAACCGTCAGCTCTTTGAATGGAGTAAGTTCTGTCATTTTTAAAATTACTGATTGCCTTGTTGATCTTTGAAAATGAATTATTTGTATGGGTTTGTCTTCCTTTTGTATTCTAATTCATATCCCTTCGTTTAGATTACAAAAGTTTCATATTCACCTCTGCAATCTACACTTGAAAGTCAAAAGTCCAATGATGTGTCTAGAGGTTTGTATTAAATATGAATTTGAAAGAAATTTGCGAATTAGGAATCATTTAATGTTTTTACAGTTTTTACTTAATTTTTAAAAAGGCCCTTTTGGGGTTTTCCTTTAAGTAAACACAGGCATCACAACCCAAGGTACAATAGTGATCTATCCTCCTTTGGTTTTACCTTTCAGGGATTACTGTATACTTACATATTTTAATCAAATTTTGACTGCTGTGATTTGATATTTTTTATAATTTTTTAAATTTTATTTGAATTTGCGCTTGGGCACAGCTCGTCCATTGTTGGACCTTGTGCCAAATCAACCAATCAATTTTTTTAGGAGAGTTCAGGCTAAATTGTTAGAATTTTATTTGACTATTAATTTTAAATTCACACCTTGAACTGATGGTTTTATGAAATCAACTTATTTACTTTTGTTTATTTCATATAACTAGTAGGTTTTGATATCTTACCTACAGGTTCGAAACCACTATTGTTTTCATCTTTTGAAGAAATCCAAAATGTTATAATTTTTCTAATTAAACAAAAAAAATTCATAAATACAGGTTTAAAAATAAAATGTCAGTTTTTTCTTCTCAAATAATAGTTGTGAAGTATATACACATTATAAAATTAGTTCACTTTTTGGGATGGTACTGTCAAAAATATGCTGCTGTTGTAAATGTTTCAGTTAGTGTGCATTGGTGCTGCAGCAAATGATTATTTTTAATATAAATATAGATGTATTAGATTTGTTACATTTTGTACAATAAAATATGTAAAAATTAATAATGAAATGCCCATACAAAGGCTGTGATTTGTTTTTGATGAAGAAAATTATTTTTACAATATAACTTTGTTGTGGGATTCCAGAGCTGCTAGCCCTGATTTCATTGTCTTCTATATATATATATATATATATATATATATATGGGTGAATCCATTTAAATACAGGCAATAAAAAAATGAAATGTTTGCTTCACCACCTTAAAAAAAATTTAGTATATGGTGGCCAGTGGCGTATGTTAAACTATGCCATGTTTATTTTTGCAAAATATTTTTTTCATGGAAATAAGACCCTTTAAAGGGAATTCAAAAATATTCAATTTTACTTTTCAAGAATGTCATGTAGCATTTAAAATTCCGCTGCGCTTTAAACTATTAGAGTAAACTTGTTTTTGCTGATACTTAAATGTACTATCTGTAATAATAAGTAAAAATATCTTTTAAAATTGGATTCGTTTTTTAACAGTTTGACACTGAACTTGCTGAAGTTTGGTTAAGATTCAATATAAAAAGCCATATGAAATTTGTTGTGTAATTTCATTAGAATGTTGTTAATGTAGTACACTATAGCTAATGCAGTTTCTCAAAGATTGATTTTTAAGAGCCTTCAACGTAAGATATCATCAAAATTTCAACTGCTAATGAGCACTCAACGAGCGGGCCAACGGTATTCCTCCACTAGTAAGTGAGCACTCGAATCTCCTCAACCAGAAGCTCAAGCAGCTTTTTCGATGCAGTATTTTAACATGATTCACTGTTTCTTTACATATATCAATAAAGTGTATGGAACTAAAATTTTTGATAATCCTATAATTCTACTGTTAATAGCTTTGAAAAAGAAATCAGCCTAGATTGGATTATTTACCAGGGAAATATTTGGGCTGCATATTGCTTCAGGACTTTGTTTGCATTACAATTTTCACTTGGTAATAACTTGCACCTGCTGCAACAAATTATAAGATAAAAATAAAGTTACAAGATATACTATTCTGAGGGCTCTAGGAGTGTTAATTGTTTATATTCTACAAACAGCAGCTTTTTATCCACCCAGCTGCTCACATGGGGAAGATTATTTATGCAGTGAAAAAGTAGCTTTTTATATATAATGTTTTGTCATGATCAGTACATTAAAAAGCCTTTACCTTTGTCTGATTACATCGTTTTCTTATACATTTTAAAATGTTTAGTATATAATACTCATTTACTCTTAATTCATTCTTGGATTTGGGTGTAATTCATTCTGGGATTTTTTGTGAAATTAATTTCTCAAACAAATCAATATATTAAGTGAAAAGCGATCTCATGGTTTCAGAAGAGACTAATAAATTTAATTATGTCTTTTTATGGAGGAAGGCACATGAAAATTTTCCTGCAACATCAAAAAATAGTTTTTAAATAACTAACAAGTTCATTCTTGTTGAAAGTTTTACAATGGTACTTTCATATGACAAAGTCGGCCTCTTGTTATACGCAAAATCCGATCTCCTAGTATTGTGACATGAGAGTGCAACTTTTCTAGAATCGAGGATGATTGAAAGTAAGTTTATTTATGAATTGCATTCGTGAAGTTCAACATTGAAATAGTCATTTATTGAAGTATCCGTTGAATGCTTTCTTGGAGTTTTTTATGTGGCAGAAAGGACATAAACACTTTCACCGAATTTAACAAATCTCTCAATTTATTTTAATTAATAGTTTATTTAACGTAATCAATATTCAAATTAGCAACTTTTTTTATTGTTTTAAGTAAATAAAAATTTATATAATTATTTTATCTGTGATGTTAAATATATTACTGAGCTTCGTAATTTTTCTTATCTATGCCATTTTAGAACCGTTTTATGAGGATTTATCAGGTATTACATTTTGTGCTACTAGTTTCAATACTGTTTAACTGTTTTAATATAGTTATAGGAATTTATTAATATTTTAAATATGTAGTTTATTACTCTGATCCTTTCTATCAAAACAATTACAGTGTATTTTTTAATTTGGTTTTGTAGTGAAATGAACAGCAAAATTATGATATGCTTGTGAAATTCTGTGTAAATCTTTAATACATAATTTTGTGATAGATAATTTATTCAAATTAAGTAAACACTAAATTATTATTCACAAATTATTTGGTTAACGTTGAGTAAAAAAGTATTTTTAAGCAAATACAGAAAGCGTAGTTCTCACTGGCTGAAAGGGAATCCCGAATTAATTTAGGGATTTTGAAAACCTTTTTGTCCTTTTATAGGGAATTTGACATGCACTTAGGGATTTTTCGTACTTCGAAAGGGAATTTTACTGTATTTCATTATTTTCTGATTGCTTCGGGTTTTTCGATCAGGGTCATTACACAGAATAATTTATTTAAGCTTAACTATTCAAAAACTGCAAAAAGCTCACACACTCTGATAGAATATTTATATAGGAACTTAGAAAAAATAATCAGATTTCTAAACGATGGCTTTTTCGAGAAAAATGAATTTAAAATTCATCAAATTAAAAAATTCATATTTCCATTACTATTTACGTACCACTAATGAAATTAGTATCGATAGTTGCTCTAAAGTTTTACAATTGGTTTGAGATAAGCAAAATTGAATTATCTGAAATACTTTAGGAGATATGCGATTTTTAACTAGGTGATGTACATTAAGAAAAATAAATTTTAATTTGTAACGTCACTTTCACAGCCCTGTATGTCGAAGAAAATTTTGTTTTCGAGATTATAAAAAATATGTTTCAAGGTGGCCCAAAATGTACCTGTTTGCAAAATATCATTCGATTCGAAGATGGTGAGGCTGGATTTGAATGTATTCACCCTTATGTGAAATGCAATGGTTTTACAATAAGAATTGGATGAAATCAAAATAGACTAAATTGCACAATCTTGTCAAATGTTCTCCAGTGCAAGAAAATGAAATATGCTCCAATCTCTCTTCCAACTAGCAAACAATGTATTTGTTCTAGTCCTCAAAATAGATCCTGTGTAAATAAGTTTTGGTAACTATATGTGACCAAATCTGGCCTTGGATGCAAATATGGCTACCAAGGTCGGAATTGATCCTATACTGAGACATTTTTCAAAAGTTACTCAAAAAATAAGAAAGTACATATAAATAAAATTTTCCTTATTTTTATGCCTTATTTGATATAAACTGGATGATGCAATAGTGTGTTTTAATGACATTTAACAGTTCTAACTTAAAGTTTCTTCCAAGTATATATATAATTTCATTCTTCACTTTGAATGAAAAGAGTAGAAAATGATATTTACATTGACATTTTAAAAATGGATTAATTTATTGTAATTTAAATGGTTGTGCATTTTTTCTGCACTATAAACTACTTAAACTTAGCATTTTCAACTTCCTCTTTTAATTAAGGTCCTTTGTATGGACATTAATTAAGTTAAAAATAATTTATTATTGACTAAACATTAACGTTTTCTCACAAGTAGAAAATCAATGTTTGAGAGCTACATTAGTATAACTTGAGGAATCTGCTGTTAATACACTTTTGCTGTTGTACTTCTAAATCAATGTTATGCCTATGTCAATCAAGTTTTCATATTTCAGCTATGACCAGCTCTACTTTATCAGTTGTTCTCTCAGCTGCTATTGGAGTGTGCGGGTTCCTACTTGTTCTCTCTGTGATTCTCTACTTCTTGCTAAGAAAGCATTATGGTAAAAGGAGACCATCTGATGAAATGGTTCTTAGAGTGCATGGCTCTGAAGGGGTAAGATAACGTTGCATTTCTCAATTTCATTTAACTAGCAAACCCACGCCTGCAACTTTCTTAATTGCTTATACCTATTGATTGTAAAGTCACATTTCGTATATTATTTCAATCCATTTAAAGAATGTGGCATTCGTAAATGAATTTTGTACCCCTAAATGAAATGAAATATCCAAAAATATGTAACAGGGCTGCGGTAGCCCAGTTGGAAGAGTATTGGACTAGCAACCCTCATGGTCTCGCATGTTGGCGTGGTGTGAAAGTTTGGAGAGTGGAGTGCCAGCTCAGGTGTGGCCTCGTCATCTGACCATGTTTCAAAATTATGTGTTGTTCTCTTATCTTTCCTTTCGGGGGTTGATCCCGGATCATTGCCAATAACCCTTTGTGTTGCTCCAGTGTGACGTTAATTAAATACCTACCTACTTACCATTTATAAAGAATGTAGCATTCATATTCATGTGTAAATGGATTTTATACCCCTAAATGAAATAAAATATCCAAAAATATATAACAGCATTTCGTTTTCTTTTACTGATGTTAATTTTCATTCCTAATAAATTGCATGGCAAAAAGCACACCTCAGTAGTACAAGTAGATTCTGAACACCTATTACAGTTTCATGCCATTCAGCGATTCGGCATTTTTTGACATTAAACCTGTTTTTGCTCATATTTGCTTCCCTACACTGATTTCTATCTTCCAGATTTCTCATTGCTTTCTA
Source organism: Meta bourneti (assembly GCA_933210815.1). NCBI lineage: Eukaryota > Metazoa > Arthropoda > Arachnida > Araneae > Tetragnathidae > Meta > Meta bourneti. The sequence continues at coordinate 77,930,787 of OW119928.1, forward strand.
TAATCAGGCTACTGAAGAATTTCATTGGAGTGGCAAGCTCTTTCGTGTAGTTTTAGTAATATCATGCAGCTCCATGGCTCAGAGCAAGCATTTAAACTAAGTGTGAAAATTGGTGAATAAATCCCAGAACGGTCGATTTTATCTGGTTTTTATATAGTGTTGTGATTCAGCAGTAAACAAATAACACTTTGTAAGCGTATTTCTATAACACTTTGTATAACGTAATTTCTATGCCACTTTACAAAAACATGGTACAGTATGCTATGACTACAGCATACTGCTGAAAGAAACAAGGTAAAATATGCCATATGACTACAGCATACTGCTGAAAGAAACGAGGTACAATATCATGAACATATTTTTGCGTTGCACAAAATTTAGAATTTGGGATTTCAGGTTACTCGGAATAGGGACCCAGGTTTCTTTTATAATAACCCTGGAAAAGACCTTTTTTATTCTAAATATTTAACATGTGCTGCTTACCCTAATTTTTCGGCATATGTGAAAAACAGCACAAATATAATCTGCTCTCTTTATATTTCTTCAGAATTGAATTGCCTTTACTGATTTGAAAAAATGGTTTAAAGTTTATAGATTTATTTTTTATTACAAGCTTACCTCGGATCTTAGCGACTGCTTCCAACAAGAAAAAGTAGGTTTTTGCATTTTGACATGGTACTCTGATCCAATTGCAAAATTAATAGTTTTTGCTGTGTTGTTCCTATTGTGCTCATACATTTCATATAATAAACCCAATAGAAAGAATTATTTAACATTATATTTTCTTTGAAATGAAAATTTCCAACTGTATTCACCTACAAACATTTTAAATCTGCATTGAATGACTTGAAAATTCTTTTAGGATGAAAATGGTTTTATACCTGGGAATCTGCAGTTAGGTGATGATGCTGATCTGTCCGAAGTTTATGAGACGCTGAAGGAGAAGTATTGGCAAATCCCAAGAAATAGCTTAGAAGTCCACCAGACTGTCTTGGGTGTCGGTCAATTTGGAGAAGTTCGGGAAGGAATGGTTCACAGGCGATCTGATGCCGTTTCATGCATTGTACAACACATGCAAGGTAAACAAATTCAGGTTTTATTTCAATTTTATGGTGGGATAAAGCAGTTTATTCATATTTTACTTTAATAATATAACTTTGTGTTAGCGAATGAATAAGCTTCTGAATATTCCTAATCCAATGATATTGTTCATGATGCCATTCTCATAGCCAAGAAGTTAACATAAAATCTTTTTATCATTAAAAAGTGTTCAATTGTAGCTGAATTGTCTTTAGTTTTAATCATGGCAAGAAAATTAACATACTTTTAAATGTATTCAAGTATGGGTTGATGTGACCCTGGTCGCATAAATTATAAAAATGTGTCCTTGGTTTTAAGTTGTAAATTTTTTACTTTACCTTCATTATTGCCTTTGCGAAAAGTAGTTAACATCATTCATCCAATCACTTCTAGTTTTCATTCTTTGTTTCGTACATTGATTTAAACATGTTATTTTCCTTGACTAAATAGTGAGTGTTAGTTTTTCAAACAGTTTCCTAACTTGAATATTCTAATTTAATAGGTTATTTTAAAATTTTGATTGACAAAAATGTACAATTTATACATCAAACTAGATACCTTTTATCAGTAATTATGTAAATACTTATTCATAATACTTAGTAAGTAATGCTTTTGATGCTGCTGTTGCTCGATCTGAATGCTAATAGAAGTGCTTAATGCCATTTCTCTCTAACTTTATCAAAGTTCATATAGATGCAATGCAAACACTCAACAAAGGTAGAATATTTAAAGATTTCATGCATTTCATATCTTACAGTGAAATTTTTATTTGAAACTGTTATATATTCACAGCTCCATCTGTACTAGTTGAAAAAGAGAAAAGGAATTTCCTGTGTGAACTACATATAATGGCCAGAGTTAGTTTCAATACAAATGTTGTTGAATTCCTTGGTGCCTGTGACGAAAGAGGTAGCTATTTTCTTGACCAAATTAAAATGCTGAATCTAAATTTCATTAAAATTAATACATTGTTCATTTCTCAAAAGTTCTTATTTTAGATTTTGACAAATAATGATCCTTTTTAAGCTTATTTTTGATTTTGAGGTCAGGTGTCTAAAAGTGCTTACTTTTTAATCACAATTCAGCTGGCTCTTTTTTCTCAGCTGACTGCTGGCATATGTGTCAGCTTTTCCAGATTGCCTGCCTGATAAAAGTATTTTCTGGATTATTTTCATAAAAAAGGAATATGCTTCAAAAAATTCTAAATTTGGTGCCATTTTGTCTTTGAACATCGCCAAATTGGTTACGTCCAGCTCAAACTTTGGACATGCTTATTACAGCTGCATGAAGTATGTTTACTTTTCCTGCTGTGAATGTCCTTATTTGGTGCTTTTTAATTTTTTATCTGGAGATTTTTGTCAAAAAATGTTTTCTTCAGAAAACAACCTTGTTTCAAATCTAAATCCTGATATGACTCTAAAGATGTACATTTCTCCATCTAATTTATAATATGCTTATTTCCCATTTCAGATGTTCTTCAAGTTGCAATCGAGCACCACTCGTCATCTCTGAGAGGTTTATTGCTCCGAAGCAGACAGCCACCTGGTGGTAATGTCACCAACTTATCAGAGCCTTTCCTTCTGGAATTAGCTTCTGGTATTGCTCAGGGAATGGCTCATCTGGCTGATAGAGGGGTTAGTAAATCTCTTACTCTGTCAAGTGATGCTTGCACATGCAAAGGTTTACTGACTCCAATACTAACTGGCATTCCAGTAAAAAAAAAGTACATGTAAACACTTACTGGTGAGGCAGTTTGAATTGTGTGTGCATAAATTTACTGGCACCTACAGAAGCCTTTTAACTTTAGTAGCAGTAACATAACTCATGATAGTAAAATGCTCCTCACTAAAGCTATGCCTGTGTAAACCTGTTTTGGTTTGTTTCTTTAAAAATTAAAGTAAAAAATGCTGTTTATACCCACTTATTACATCAAATTAACCTTTGTAAAGCAATAAGTGACCAATCAAAACATGCATTATACTAAATTTGTCATCAACAGAATTTATTTGAATTTTCTTTCTTGCAATGCTTAATGGAACTTCTCACAATTACAGAATATGTTGCTCTCTGCATTTTGTAAGAAGCATTTTTTATAATTGTAACCATCACACAATGCATTGCAATTACGATCTTGCTGGTTTTACTGAAAGAATTAGAAAATTTTGCTCTTCCATGAGCTCTAAGTATAAATCAGATGTGAATTGGTTGTGATAATTATTAAATATAGACGATTAATTGAATATAGAAAAATGAGTACAACTAGAAGCTCTTTTAAAAATCAGGTTTACATCTTTAGATAGCAGTTTGTCTTGATGGATCAATATGGCAAGTATCAGTAGTGACGTTTTTAAAAGGAGTAAAAATTTATGTTCCACACGTCTGGAACAGATAGAAGACAGATTTAGAATTCTTACAGCAGACTTAAACATTGCTCTAGTGCTGTTCTTTTGAATTGGTTAAAAATTAATCGTCTCACAATATTTGAGTTAAACTTTATGGAAGCAAAATTAATTTAACATTTTGCATTCCTTTAACAATAAAATGCAAAGATAAATTCTGAGGAGTAAAATTATTGCAATTTTCAGAAAAACTACCCTCAGTCCTAAAGAAAATGTACAACACAAGCACATGATGTCAAGGGACAAGGTTCATCTGAGAAATTTCATTAGCTATAATAATTTAGGATTATTTCCATGAAAAACATGAGTATTGTATAATCGAAACATTGTTTTGATGTCCAGTATGCTTACAGTCTAATTAGTGCTCTTATAGCAAAAGTTGCTATAAACCAACCAAGCTTCTTACCAGGACAGTTTCTTAGATGCGATAGGTTTACAGGCACAAAGGGAATATGTGATCCCTTCCATGAAATCTATTGCCCTCAGGCGCACATCTCCTTTAGGTGTTGGGCTGCGGTAGCCCAGTTGGAAGAGTAACGGATTAGCAATCGGAGGGTTGCGAGTTCGAATACAACGTAAGACAATTGTGTACAAAGGAGGCTGGTGCACATTAAATCTGTCGTGGACTCAAATGTCCTCATATTGGCATGGTATGGAAGTTTGGAAAATAGGGTGCCAGCTCAGGTGTAACCTTGTCATCTGACTCTGGTTCAAAATTTCGTGGTGTTGTCCTTTGACCTTTCCCTTCAAGTTTGATCCCTGACTGTCGCCAATAGCCCGTTGTGTTGCTCCATTGCAACATTAATTAAAAAGATACCAATACCTTCAGGTGTGTATCTCTTCACTTACACGAGGTACTAGTGATCTTTCTTTTCCTATGGGATTTACTGTCTTTAGTAAACACCGGGATTGTGCTACTGGGATACCCAACCAATCTTTTTCTGTTTTCATCGTACTACTCTATTCCACGATCCACTTTTTTTTACTTGACATGTTTGGTACTACTTGGCCAAATATGGCCCTTGCGCCATAAAGCCTTAAAGCAACCAACCATGATATCTATCACGTCGATTAAAGATAAAGGACAATGAGAAATATAAGTATTAGGGACATCCCAAATCGTAAAAATTTGTTGATTTGAACTAAATGAGTAAAAACCTAAGAATCTAGATTAGTCATAATCCTAACTACAAAATTCACAAAACTATAAATAGTTACAAATCATGCAATTTTATAATGAAAACAAATAAATCTTTTGTTAAGATTCTTTTAATTTTCACTTGTTTTATATGTTCTCTTTTTGAAAATTTAACAAAGTTAGCAAAAATGATTTTACTATTATGCAAAATTATTTTACAAATTGAAGAATTTAAAATTATTTATATTCCCATCCCAGATTATGCATCGTCATCTGTCATCAAGAAATGTTGTTATCGCTGAAGGATCCATTCCTAAAATTGCACATTTTGGTCTGGGTTACTACAATCCTCTGGGAAAGGTAATATTTGTACCTTGTTTTGAAACTTGAGTATATAATGCTTTAAATTTGTAAAAAATTATAAATGTTATTCTGGTTGTAGAGGTGTAGATTCTAAACCTTTGTTTTAAAGCATATTTAGTTGTAATTTTAAATCTACATATTTTAATCCATTTAATCTGCTTTTAAAAACGTTAAATTTGATATCTCCATTAAAATCTCTTGCAAAATAAAATGTTTCAAAATTGAATACCATAATGCTTTTACTATTTTAATTTGCATTACTTTTGCCTTACAGCTCCAATTTTAAATTTTTGAATGGAATTTAAAATGTCACATTTAAAGGTTTAACAGGACTCCCATGTACATAACTTTATTATCCCTCTTTGAAGTTATGTAATCAAAGTGGCAGTTCAATTATTTTGATTGACTCAAACTGGCTTGCAACAAATCAGTTTTTTGTCCATTATTTTGGCACTGCTAAATAACTGAAAACATTCATATTAATTTTATGTAATGAGATTATAGTGTGTATAATTTCATATAATTGCTAAGAGCTACAATCATTGCCTCTCCATTTTGTTTATATTTTTATTTATTCTTACAGAAACTTTTGTACACTAGATGGACAGCTCCTGAAGTATTGAACCTTAATACATTTACTAGCAAAAGTGATGTGTAAGTTGTTTTGACAATTTTTGATATTGGTATCAAATATTTCACCCAGTCGCCTTAAGTTCACCTTAGAAGTTTTTCACCTTAAGTAGTATAGGGGTCATCGTGGCTCAGTGGGTATGTCCACTGTGCTAGCAACCTTTGAGTTGTAGGCAGCGCAGTTTCGATTCCTGTCAGGTGCGGATGATTTGGCGAAGGTGGATGTCGATGAACCGTTGTCTGATACTCACTTATTGACATTTTTTGAGTTTTACATTATTATAAAATATCTCGATAAGAAGGCATGAATCGTTCCCTCGGTACACTCTTAGTATCGTAGGGATCTCTCCGAAAGATTTCTTGCTCTCAATTGCGACAGACATATTCAGACAGTACTCCCACTTTTCCAGTGGCTATCCGAGGAGTCTCACATTTTGCTGTGGTCACAAGACTCATCCTGTTTGCCTTAAATGCCAGTTTGACCAGGCCTCCCCAACACACATTCTTGAGTGCCTGGAGTTGTCCCGAGATGACCTGTTTCTGAACTTCTTTTGGTGTATGACTGTGTGCTGGTGAATGGACTTGTGGGTATGGTCTAGCTGGAGCTAGACGTGGGATTAGCAACAACAAGCACAATTTTGTCCTGTTATGGACTAATTAGTATATTTATCTTAATTATTTAAAAAGTTATAGTTTATTTTCAGTTTAAATATTTTTATTGGGCAGAGGGCGGCACCAGCCGTATTTGCCATGGGTCCTAAAGTATATAGCTTCACCTCTGGTTATGGCAAATAAGCAGTGCATGTGATTAGAAAAGTACAGGATTAACTTGGTGTACATCAGTCATCTTATCAAATTTTAATTAGCCTTCCATTTCTCTTGTGGGTCTTTAAATAAACCATCGTGCCTTATTACGTATACCTCATATGTTAGATAATTGCTTAGTGTTAAAGGTAAAATTAAAAACTGCAAGGAAATGTTAGCTAGATTTAAAACTAGGCTGTGTACTTGTGATACACCCAAGCAATTTGAAGTGTTTTGTGAAAAATAATATTTTTTCACCTTAATATTATTGCCCTCAGGGGCACATCATCTTTTGGTGTGTATAGGCATCACAACCCCAAGGTACCTGTGATCTTTCTTCCCTTTCATGGGGCCATCGTGGTTCAGTGGGTGTGCCCACTGCTCTAGCAACCTTCAAGTTGTAGGCAGCGCATGTTCGATTCCTGTCAGGTGCATTCCTCCCTGGGTGTCTTTCTCTTCTGTGTTAGGAAAACTTTCATTGTGTGTGTGTCTATTACTTGATGTTGTATATCTTGTGCCTGCACAGCATGTCCAAATATGGCCCTCGTGCCATAAAACCCCCAAAAAACCAACCAACCTTCCTTTTATTTTTACCCTTGCCTACTCTCTTGCTTTTTCTTCCTCCCTCATTGTGTTATCTGTCTTGTGTTTGGTAGCCACTTAATTCTTGCGAGATATTCACATTAAAATAGAAAAAGCTGTTTTAATTTGAATCAGTTTTCTAAAAACTCGTGGGCTAAATTTTCTAAAAGGCAGATATAAGAATGTTGGTGAAACAAAGAAAAAAGTGTTCGTTGAGTTCTAAGATGTAGACAGGGCATTAAATTATATTTCTGAGAAACCAAGTTTCTTTTCATAGAGAGAACCAATATTACTAGGATCAGGTATGCTCCAACTGAAAATAGTATAATCAGACTTCATTGAGTTAACGTTCAAGTCGCATGGTTTTGAACGAGTCTATTCTTTAAGTTAAATGATAGGTTGAAATATAAACAAAGCTCTTCCACAATTACCATGTTCAGTTCAGATTCTGGTTATAAGTTTACCATTCTATGTCGTAAGAGATAGCAGTGATAATGAGTTGGCAGGGGGAAACCATCCACAATGGTTGTTATTCTCTCTTTTACGTATAGCAGTCCTCCTAAAGAGCTCTAACCCCTATTCAAAAACTGACTGACCCAAAGTCAGCTGCCTTCTCGTCAGAGCAGCACTATCAATAATATTCACTGCTGAATATAAATAAATATCAATGTATGTCAAAATTTTAAAATTTGCTTAATTGATTTCAGCAAAAGCTTGACAAAGCATAAGTGAAAAAAAATATGATAGCGATTGTGCCCAAAATAGTGCAAAGCATGTTCGGGGCAAACATTTTCAATTATGAATTAAATTGTGGGCTAATTCAAGAAAAAAGAATTGGGGCTTATAATGTAAATTTGTATATTGACTTCCGACTGCAAGTCTTGTTAACAATGGAAATGGAACTTGTCCACATTGATGTTTAATAAATAATTCTCCCTAAAATAGATTTTACTGTCAGTTTCTTCACTCCATACCTTTCCTCATCTTCAAACTTATACATGTAACCTGGTTTCTGCACAATCCTGCCTACACCACTCATGAAGTTGTGTAGAACCTCAGTAGAAAAATTTCATGATTTTGCACTGTAGATTCAGTTTCTGGCACTTATTTAAAAATATGATACTACTTTGATTAACGTAATCTATGAATTTCAGGTGGTCCTTTGGTGTTCTTCTATGGGAAATATTCACCCTTGGTGAGTGAGACTTATCAAAAATTTCAATCATATGCTCTGCTATGTTATAATGCTTTTGATGGATATGTTAACTTATTGGAAAATTCTCTCAGGTGGCTCGCCATATATAAGTCTTCCAACTCGTGATATTCTACCCCGTGTAATGCAGGGCATGCGTCTACCTCAGCCAAAGGGTGTCTCCGATGATTTGTAAGTTCTGCTTTACTTTTTATTATAAGTGTTTACTTTCGTGGGACCCGTAATTTGAAAATCTGAAACTTGTAACTGTTTATCAGAAATAATCTAAGTAACTCTGAATGGGTTAGTTTCAATGCAACAAAAGAAATTCTTGTATTGTTTTGTTTAGATTTGACTTCTATTCCACAACATTATATATGTGATTTTAGTTGAAAATTATATTCCAGCTTCAAAATAATCTCTTGACAGGGTTGCCTCTCCTCCAGTTTCATAGGATGCACCAAATTCACTAATTAATATAATATAAAATTATTTTTTTCTAAGTAAAATCAAGAAAATTTATATTTTTGTTTCATGGAGCATACAAAATTGATCAAATCTGGCAACTTAGAAATGAAAATCTTTGGAACTATAATTTTATTCTCATGCTTCCAAAATATGTCATTTTGCTGAGTAACATGGATTCCACAACTACTTACATTTTTATTTGTTTTCCTCATCGCCTCTATAGTAACTGGAGGATTTATGCTGGAGAAAATTTGTTCCCAGTCTTAACATTCTTAGTCATTTCTAAACATCAAAACAACTAAATTAAATCTAACAACTAATTTCTAAACAACAAAATTAAATTCTTTTATATCAATACTTTCAATGTATACCGATTCAGATATTAAGATTGCATGATATACAGTGTGATTGAAAAAGATTTTTTATATCATAACTTGATGGTTGGATTAACTCTTTAATGCACATGATTTTAAAGAGGAAAAAATCCAAGTTGCACAGAATTGTTTATTTACTTATTCAACTTAAAAATTAATATAAAACGTCAAATAACATGTTTTTTATTATAAAACGATTTATTCACTCATAATAAATGTTTACGAAAAAATATTTACCGTTATGAAAGACAAAAATTCACTTCACCACGATTTGCCAACCTTAATCACAACAATGTCAACAATTTACATTATGTTACAACAGCATTTTGACATGTGTAAATTTTATTTTCAGTTATTTACACATTTAGCGTTAGTTCATAGCATTGCCAACTCAGTGAAAAGCTTTAAATAAAATATTAAGCTGCATGACTTAGTAATTTCAATTTTTGATGTGGGTTAAAAAATATCCAACCATACATAAAAAGCTAAGCAAAAGGTGGGATAATTTTTAACCCACCTAACCCCAAAGAGTTAATACAACTTTTCACAAGACATAGATTTTGAGCTTGTTTTATATTACAGCTTTTATGTGATGTTAATAACTTTTCAGGTTTCAACTTTTGCTGCATTGTTGGGAATTGGATGCTGACGAAAGGCCCAAGTTTATGGAGTTGGCAACCAACTTTCAGAAAATGATTTTGAATTCAAAGGTATGTGTTCTCATTATTTTATCTCTGAATTCTTTTATTTTAGATTTATATGCAGCGTTAACTTTATTGTATGTAACTTATGCTAGTTTGCCATAGTAGGGGTGGCTGTGTGGTTAATGTTCTGCCCCTCGGCTCTATTGGTTCTTGGTCATGGCATGGATGTTCATAGTGCTTTCAAATTCACTTAAAGCTATACAGGCTTTGATTGAATAGTCTTCATCCCTCTGCATCTGATTTTCCTGCAAATTTTTTATATAGATCACTTAATAAATTCAAGGTGAGAAATTCTTCCATGTGTTCCCAGCCCTGTCGGGCTGCTGTAGCCCAGTTGGAAGAGCAACGAACTAGTAACTGGAGGGTTGCAAGTTCGAATCAAACCAAAGTCGTGTACAAAGGGGACTGGTGCACATTAAATATGTCGTAGCCTCAAATGTCCTCATGTTGGCATGGTGTGGAAGTTTGGAGAGTGGTATGTCATCTCAGGTGTGACCTCGTCATTTTACCATGGTTCAAAATTATGTGGTGTTGTCCTCGTCATTTTACCATGGTTCAAAATTATGTGGTGTTGTCCTCGAATCTTCCCCTTGGGGGTTGATCCCAGACCGTCGCCAATGGCCCTTTGTGTTACTCCAGTGCGACATTAGTTAAAATACCTACCTACCCAGCCACTGTTGCAAAATTTACAAATGGATCTTAAATTCTGTTTTCAAAAGAGATTCTATTCAAGTTTACAGAGATGTCAAATACCACAGCTTGTATGCAGTTTCTACTATTCTATTCTATTGAAAAAGTAATTTCTACAGCAGCAAATAAATGTTCTTTTGTTGATTTCCATAGGAAAAATTGAATATGGCGCAAGGTTGAGATCTGTTGAAGCTGCTCCAAGCAATGTATATATGGGTGCTTCAAAATATGTATTGCATATTTCGTAGGTCTTCGAGTGTCATGAGCCTGTAAAAATTGCTTCATTTTCAAAATTGACGTGTTGGTAGGTATACAGTAATTAAACCAGTCCCATGACAGTCCTCTTTTTGACAGTTTTCATCCCAGACATTTGACAAATGATTTTGAAAGTTCTAAATAATGGTCAAAACTAGTTAATTCCTTCTTTTGTCTGGGCTCAGTAGGTATTCCCAATGCGCTAGCAACCTTCAGGTTGTAGGCGGCACAGGTTCGATTCTTCCCTATTTGTATTTCTGTCTTCTGTGTCAGTAAAACTCATTGTATATGTATGTCAGTTACTTGATATTGTATGTCTTGTGTCTGGTACAACATGGCCCTCGTGACATAAAAGCCCCAAAACCAACCAACCATCTGTACAACTATCTGTTGTTTGACGAATGATTTTGAAAGTTTTAAATAATGGTCAAAACTGGTTAATTCCTTTTGTCTGGATTCAGTGAGTATTCCCACTGCACTAGCAACCCATGAGTTGTAGGTGGCACTGGTTTGATTCCTCCCTAAGTGTATTTTTGTCTTCTGTGTCAGTAAAACTTTCATTGTGTGTGTCTGTTACTTGATATTGTATGTCTTTTGTCTGGCACAGAACAGCCAAATATGGCCCTTGCGACAAAACCAACCATCTGTGTCAGTAAAATTTCCCTTGTGTGTGTATGGCCATTGGTGTTGTCTATGTTGTGTTTGGCACAGCATGGTTGCAAAATGGATTGTGTCAAGGACAAATATGGCCAGTGCACCATGAAACCCAATAAACCAACCAACCTTCTTTTGTCTTTGCAGGAATATATCAGTTTCCAAGATTGCTCCAATTACCAATATGCAAAGTTCGATCCCACTGCCGAAGATCAGTAGCTGTAATGACATTCCATAACATTCCGGGACAGTATTTCAGAGTTTATATTTGTACATTGATTTATTTTCCCACCTTCATTTTATATCAAGGTTTACGTTTTTTAAGAGTGCACTAGATGATATATAGATATTTTATACTCTCAGTAATCTAGTATCAATCAAAGGAACAGTATTGTTAACATTTCATTCCAAAGAAATGGTTATGTGCCTCTTCTTAATTTTACAAGATAAGCTTATTCATTGTGTCGTATAATCTGTGTTATGGTTGAAACATTTACAAGCTTTTGTATGGTTTTGTTAGATGTCAGGATTACTATACAATTTATTAAAATCGAAAATCGATTGCATCATCTTTTTTTATTATTGCTGTGCAATTTGTGGTAGAAATTGAAATTGTGCTCTACACTTCTAAAGATTTTAAGTTGATGTATATATGACAAATTTAGTAATGTTTTAATTTTTCTTATTGTTTTCTTGCCTCTAAATTTTAATGTTTACAAATGTGGTATAACACATGTGGACAATTTTGTTTGCATACACTTTTGCTATTCCTTGTCATTTTTCATTTACAATTTTGCCAATTATGAACTTATTTCGTTAATATTTCATCTCATTATTCTAGTGTAACAATTTCTTTTACTTATTGATTTTTCAAGTGCAGCTCCGTAATTTCAACTGAGCAGAATGCATAAAATAAGACAAATTTACTATATGAAATCCTATAAACTTTTGGTACAACCTCAAAAAGTCGAAGATTTTTTTTACATCCTAAATTCTTCTCAAATGTATCATTTTCATTACTTTAACTGTCTACAAGTTAATGTTAGTGAAATTTAAAAACTAATTTTTAATATTTTGACCATAAATCTTGTTCAAGATTTGTCTGCTTACTAAGAATTTTCTATCAAAAATATTTGAACAATTTATCAATTAATGATTCAAAAACCAAGTTAGGATTTCTAGATGATTTAAAGGGACTTTCCATAAAAAGTTTCATTTTCATTATTAGAGGTTTTATTATAAACAAGACAGTTGTTCATAATTCATAGATTCTAATATGATCATTTTAGTCAGGTTTTATTTTGTGGAGTTGGTTATGTGAATGTGTTATAAATGAACAAGTTAACACAGAAGATTTCAAGTGTTAAAAAATTATGTTAAAGTTATCTTCTTTTAATGGCAGTTTTTTAGTATTTATTGTGTTGATTGTTGCTAATAGTAAACTAAATTGTGTGTTTAAAGCTTATTAAGATTTTCCCTGTGATTTTATCCTGGCTATGCTACTTCAGTTGCGCCAGTGTTATTTTAAATCTTTGTTTGACAAAAGTGATAGTAATTTTCCTTCCAAATAAGCATTTTAGCAATATTCATTAGGAAAAATTTTTTCATTTTATATTTATATATACTATTTTTGTTTTACTGAATTGGAATCTCATTTTGAAATTTGATTTTATGACAATGTTTTACAATTTTACTTTGTACTTTTGGAGGAAATATATTTTATATCAAAAATATTTTTCTTTAATGAATTTTTTGTAGTGTTTTCTGTACATATGAGAATATTTTAAATGCATTTGTATTATTGCATAAAGATATAAGCAGGCTCTCATGAGTTGGCAGTCAAGTCATGTGGTTTTGAACAAGTCTACTGATTAAATTAGGGGACTGGCGGTAATGTAACAATGCTCTTACATAACTGGTGTCTTTCATGTGGATTCTGGCTTTAAGTTTATCGTTTGATGCTTAAAGTGATGGCAGGGTAAAACTATCCATGGCTCCCCTGCCAACCATCTCTATTCCCGCTTTTGCATATAGCAACCACCACCTCACGTGCTTTCGTATCTTTTCAAAAATCAACTGAACCAATGTCAACTGCCTTCTCATTGGAGCCACTCTATAATCTTTGTTGTTTTATTTTACCTAGCATTGGCGTTTTTAGTTAGACAAACAGTCTATGTAAGGAATTAGGTCCCTGAGTGGTATTGTAAAAGAAATTAATAAATGAAACTTGCATAGGTATAGCCTGAATTTTTCTCACAATATGGTCTCTGAAAAATTTTGCAATGGAATGTAGTGTCTGTCCTACCACACACAAGATCGTAGTTCTAACCTTTAAACCGTCTAAACCTTTTGAAAAATAATGTTATGAGGTTGAAAATTTAAAATATAAAAATATCATTTAATATCTTTTTGTCGGACCTTTTAAAGAATTGGATTAAAGCAGGCTTACTAAACGTGTTGTGTTTTACAATTCAACAGTTATTTTATATGAATACCCACAAACTTGGCAGATTCGTAAAAGAAAGTTTGCTTCGCCTGCCTTGAAAATTATATACTCTTCAGTTAAATGAGTATAAAATTGCATTTTGTGTAATTTGAAGTTAGATTTGAGTTATTTTTTTAAAAAATGTATTGATGTATTTTTTAAAAAAAATGATTGCCTGTTTTTTTAGGCTTTCCCCTCTAATGAAATGAACTATCTTTTGAGTGTTAAAACTTCAAAATTATTACTTATAATGAAATTAAACTGCCCTTGAAAAATGGTATATAATTCCAATGCTAATTTTATATATTCATAGAATATGAGAAACAACATTCTCAACTTATCACAGTAAGGCAACCATGCAACTATACTTCTCTGAAACAATAAAGTTTGTAAGTATCTATACAATGGAATTAAAATTAAGTATAAAAACTGATTTTGACATTGCCTACTTTGGTATTAGCCCTTCATAAAACTGGAAACAAAACACTTTCTTGGCTATAAAATGGCTGCTTCACTGATCATTTATTTATTTTGTTTGGTTGAAAAATTTAATTGAATTCAGAATCCCTTTGAAAAATTACACTTTAAAAACTTTATGGAGGGTCTAGCTATATTTGTATCTTTAAGGTGGAGGGCCCTTGAAAATAAAATTCTTGAGAATCGCTGCACTAAAGCATTTGTTTTGTAAAAGTACACTTATGTGAGAGGTATGTTTTTTCGAGAAATTTGTAAATGTTATTTTTTGGAAAAAGTAAGAATGCATGGTTTTTGAATTAAGATAGAAATATGTTGCATCTTTCATCATTTGTTTTGTTTTGTAGTGTTTGTTTATCTAAGTCAGAAATATATAGGTTGTGTATGTGCAAACTTTGTTGAAATAATGTATTTTTCTCTTTGCTGTTATTCCCTATGTGATTTTTCTCTCATTTTTTTTACTCTATGGATGCCTTTTTTCCTATTTATTTCAATACTTTGATAATATATATGGTGGTGTTAAATGGTCTTTTTTATTAATAAAATGATTTATACTTGGAAAACATATTTTTCGTGTGTAGCTATCACTTTGTTTAAACCTTTCTGTACCTTTTAACCCAGAAAAGAACTTATAATAATGAGCATTATTCCACCATGAAACCTACAGTTTTCTCCTAAGGCTAAACTCATACCTGCCAACTTTTCTGGATTTTCGAGTCACCCAGAACACTTAATTTTCCGGAATTTTCTTTAGGAAAAAAATTTTTCTAGTGACTCCTATTTCAAAATTTGACGCCAGCCTTGGAAACTATGAAAGAAAACCATTGGAATCCGTGGTTGCTATATTGTAAAACTTTGACTCTAATTTTCACGAAAAACTTACGAATATACCTCTGAAACACTCAAGGAATAGTTTAATTGCTCATTTTTTTGCGTAGGTTTGGCGTTATTTTGAGTAAAATATCGCTGATTTGGTTTTATTGAGTACCAACTGTCGCCAAGCATATAGCAATAGAGAGCAGGGTTGCTTTTTCTGTTTTGAATTGCTTTAATTTTACCCAATTTGGCGCAATCGTAGTTTTTAATTATGTTTTGAATTTTAGGCATTTTTCATTTTTGACAGTTGCGCGCGTTGGCTTTTATGTCGTAAAAATTTACAGGATTTTTTTCTTGGAGATTGGTTAGGGTGGGAAAATGCTATTTTAGAAAGTTGAAAAGTCCAGACGTTACAATAGTAAACAGGAGTGATGAAACTATAACGTAATAACAACAGTAAAGTTTAAATGGAAGTGATATTTTCCTGCAGTATGGTAACATAAATTCTGAAGTGTAGAAATATTCTCTAACTCTGAACTCTACATTGTGGCAAATTAGCAAATATTAAAGACTAAAAAATAAAATAAAAAAAGACAAGAAAATAAAGTCCAGATCTAAATTTGGTCCAGATTAAACAAAGTATCTTTTTTTGGAGACATCGTTTGCGAATGTTTATATGGTTGCGCTCAACGAATGAGCTTGAAGATAGAACATTAGTTCGGATTCTTTTAAGAACGGACATAGGAAAGATAACATTAAAGGATATTCTGGTTTATCGAAACCTTTAGCAATAATGCCAAAATCAACACCATCTAAAGCACGGTTTCCTAAACCTATTCGAGGTCGTCGTGGCCCAGTGGGTTTGCCCACTGAGAGTTGTAAGGCAGTGCATGTTCGATTCCTGTAACGTATCCTGGGTGTATTTCTCTTGTGTCTGAAGCTTTCCTTGTGTGTGTCCATTTACTTGACATTGTTTGGAGCAGCTAGACCAAATATGATTTGCGCATACAACCAAACCTATTCCAATTTCTAAGAAAAATATTAAAAAACTTACAAACTCGCTCAAAATTGTACAAGCGATATTGATTGCGTGACAGTTCACCGTATGATTGAAGATTTATTTGTTAAGATGGTCACTTGGTTAGTGGATTACTTATTGGAAGTCTTACTACAGCTCTAAAGCAAACATTGAAGCTCATTTTTGGTGATTAAAGCGAGAAATGATTTCATTAACAGATGAAAAAACATTTCATTTACAGGCAATTTGAAAAGGAAAATATTTTGCTTATCGAAATTCATCATTTCTTTGGGGCCATTTTTTCTGTCAACAAAATCCCAATCATAGTCATAATCTTTGGAATTGAATAGGTATTTTATGGGAATGTGATTTCATAGTACATACTGTAGAATTTTACATTAGTCATAAAGCTACAAGTAAATGTAGTATTGCGTTATGGCGCCATCTGTACACATCTAGGAGAGCTAATTCTTGGAGGACGACTCTTACTGGAAATGTTAAAACTTTTAAACAAAATTGACATTGATGCAAGATACTGCAATGAGCTCGTCAGTGACGAAAAAAATTCATGGTTAGGGGAAGCTGCTCAAATGATATAACGAGTACAATTCTTTTAGAAAAGGGAAATGTCTAAGAACTATTTAAAGTGGACACTCGCTCATACGTTTAAAATAAATTTCAAATCATTCTTCTAGCAAATATGTTACCTAGATTATGAATTTATTAAATCATCTAAAAGTTTATTCAAAAGGATAACTGTTTACTTTCAAAATTTTTTTATCTGAAACATACAAAGAACCCTTGACCAACTCTGAAGGTAGTACTGGAATGGAATAATTCATGTTCTTTACAGAATTTTCTTTTGAAACAGCAAACTTGTTTGTTTTGTCAAATTGGTAAAAACGAGATCGTAGCGAGTTTTATTTTATGTAATGTTTTTAGTGTAAAATTTGTTAAAAGCCTTCAAAAAAGTCAGAATTTCAAAATTATTTTTCCCAAACAGACATTTTTTAAATATAAGCCATCGCGAAAATTTTTGAATTCTCTCCTGCAGATGACGCCACAAGCTCAAAATTGATTCTGAGAGAATTCCCCTTTCAATGTTAATCCTTTGATTTTGTTGCACAAAAGGAGAAATTTTGGAACAGCCTCTCAAATTCTTTTCATCAGAACAAATTTTTCATTTTTGCATACTATTTTTTGTCGGCTCTAGAATAATATTGTGACATCACATTGCTATTGGACACGCATTCATTCCTTCTTTTTGAAATTTGCACCGTCAATTCAGTGGTAGAAAAATTAAAACTAAATGTTTTTATTCACAATTATACGAAACTGCGATATAAATTTTGTATTTAAATTATTTACACAACAACCTACGCAAGCCTCGGTAGCGCAGTAGGCAGCGCGTCAGTCTCATAATCACTCGAGAAGAGTAATCTGAAGGTCGTGAGTTCGATCCTCACCCGGGGCAGTTTCTTTTTTTTTCTTCCAAATCAGTTTGTTTGCGTTGGAAAAAACTCTACAAAAGAAACGTATCATTCTGGGAAAAACATTTCCATCTTCCCAATTAGGTAATCATTCTTTTCCCCACGTTCTTTTCGTGTTGATAACTTATTAAGTGAAATGAAACCCTTATAACTTCTTTTAAAAAAGTAATTTTTATTAATGAAGGAAGATACATTTGAATTTCTAGCAGCTGAGTACAAAATGTCACGAAGAGAATACAAGAGCCTTTTTCAGCATAAAATAATATTGAAATTCTAGAACTTGTGTAGACTAATTTTCAATTAAAACTCTTGATATCTCGAATGACACAATTTGACAACAAATAAATTGCAAATACAAATTTTTCATGTGAAGAAATACAAAATCTTGATTGAAATACCTTTGATCTAGACATTAATATAGGAGTCAATTTCTTAGCAAAAGAGAGCGGCGACTTTCCAAGTGTCAAATTGTCGGATATCTTTCAACACCGTTAAATTAAGAAACTTTCTTTTTCTCAGGCCCTCAGAGAAATTGCAAATCTGAGATGAAATATAGCCAAGCCGATATAGCCTAGACGAAAAGCTGAAGCAATACTCCATCTTATCACAGATTACGACTTCCTCTAAATATATACAGTATTAACATATATATTGATCTCTTCTGTGGAAGATGCAGATTGGAAATATTTTAAATTTAAAGTCAAAAAGTTGAATGCAGTCAAGAATGTTAAAGTTCCGGTCACTTTCAAAAACATTCTCTAAATTCTCTTCCTAGACTTTTCTATAAACGTTCTGCAGAGATTTCTACATTCTAGAGGTTTCTAAACATTCTGTGTTCTACTTTAGAGCTTATAGAAAAACGGTCTATAATTTTAATTCTAGACCATATTATACAGAAATTTTTGGTAAGTATACTTTGCTGTGGGAAATTATTGGGAGACAAGGCATCAAATGGAGTTATGGATTATATACTTCCGAGTTCTTTTTATGTTCTTATTTTATGCTCTCTTCATTGGAAAAAAGAAATGATTAAAATAGCTCATTCTTCTCTCATGTTTTGTACAAGCTACAAAATATACCAATAAAACCTATATTTTTACTCAACACAAATTCATGAGTTGTATTTTAATTATATTTGGAAGTTTTCAACTAATTATATTTTTATGAATTATACCTCCTTAAGGTGTATATATATATATATATATACTAGAAATCACGAAATTTGGCCAGAATTTATCGGTACTTTTTTATTAATTTTAAATATTTTCCGCTTAGCTTTCAAACGATATCAAATTCTTGTAAATATTTGAAATAGTTTCCTAGTTACAAGGGTTTCTGTTAGGCACTGTTACCATGTACAAACATGTTTCCAAAACTTTAAACTTGATTTCTGAAGAACTGTGTTTTTGTAAAAGGATGCTTCTTTCGAACAGTGATAACTCAACAATGAATCGATCTATTAAAATCATTTTTGCATCATTATAATCTATATAATACAGTGAATGTTTTGACCCTCAGTCGAAGTTATTGGTTAAGAAATGAATTTTTAGTTGATTTTTAAATGTTGAAATTTCTGAAAAAATCTTGATTTTTTAGACTTTCTTCGTGAAAAAATTTGTAAAAAAAACCGTATTCCCTCTAGCATCTTGATGGAGGGTCAAAATATGAAGAATAATATTAGGAATAATTTCCAACAGGAATTGTCTTTCTGAACATATTAGAATTTGAGATATCACTGTTCAAAAAACATGCTAATTAGCTAATTATAT
Source organism: Meta bourneti (assembly GCA_933210815.1). Lineage (NCBI taxonomy): Eukaryota > Metazoa > Arthropoda > Arachnida > Araneae > Tetragnathidae > Meta > Meta bourneti. Next base: position 77,950,172 of record OW119928.1, read on the forward strand.
CTAAATTATATAATTAATGAGTAGCTTAATCAGAATTGTTCACATTAAAATGAGTTTAAGCACAAACCAATGACCTATTGTGAAAAAACTGGATTTTTAAAGTCAAAATTTTAAAAAATGTTCTAGTGTATATGTTACCGGCAAAGTTTGAAACGCCGGCATTGTATTAGAATACCAAGGCATTTTATAGAATGCCCGGCATTTTTAGGCAAAGTATGAAATATGAGAATTATTATATACTTTCCCTAGGCATTCTATAGAATGACAAATGCTATTTAGGCAAAGTATGAAAAAAAGGTCATGATAAGGCTATTATTTAAAAACCGTTCATTCCTCAAAAATACAAATGTTATTTTGAAAAAACAATGAGTGCCATTAAAAAACTTTTATTCAAAATACACCTAATTCTGTTTTTGCACGAACCTTTTTTACACGAATTTGATTTAACACGAATTCAAAATAAATATTTCATTATCTTTTTACGCGAGTCATTTTGATTTAACACGAGCGGTCCAATCCAATTTCTGACATTTTTTTGCCTAAATTCTAAGAAAACAAAATTTTATTTGTGGCGTAGTAGATCATTTCTATTTTCTACATGTATAACAGCTAGTGTGTGTGTTTTGAAACGCGTGCTTTCCTCTAGATACATTACATAACGGTTTTATTATTGAATTTGGTGCACATCTACCGTATTCGTGCATTGTATTTTCGGAAGACATTTAATATGTAGCTCTATTTCAAAGTGAAAGAATCTATAGTCAAATTTGTGCACATAAATTTATAAATTTTGCCGAAAGTCAATAAATTGTAAGTTTACAAATTTTTCATATCTTTATTAATTTTAATTTGAGATATTTTTCGGTAGCCCTTATATAATGTCACATAATTCACCCATTATCAAAACGAAAAGGAAATTTGGAACTTAAAATTCAAATTTTAGATCGTCTTACAACTGGACAAGGTGCTACGTCTGTAGGAAAGCATTTTGGTGTACATGAAGCTACCATAAGAACAATTAAGAAAAATAAAGCTGCAATTAGGAATTCGGTATGTTCTGGAACAAAAGTAAGTGTTAATTCATCATCATATAAAAGAGATATTGTCAAGGAAAAGATGGAAAAGGCTCTGGTAATATGGATAGAAGATAAGTCACAAAAAAGAGTACCAGTAGATGGAAATGCCATCAAGCAGACAGCACTAAGAAGTTATAGACAGAATAAAGAAAAGGAGCCAAGCACTTCATCTGAGTTAAACAGAAAGTATGAATTTTCTGCAAGTACAGGTTGGATGACAGGGTTTCTTAAAAGGCATGCTCTTAATATAAAAATTAAAGGTGAAACTGTATCTGCAGATGAATTGGCTGCTAAAGTATTCCCGCAGGAACTTGCTAAAATTATTAAAGATGGAGGATACACTCCTGATCAAGTGTGGAATGCAGATGAAAGTGGTCTCTTCTGGAAACGAATGCCGAACAGAACGTACGTAGTCAAATCGCAGAAAACTGCTGGTGGTTTTAAGGTAGCTAAGGATCGCGTGACCTTATTTTGCTCCAACGCTTCAGGAGATCGTATGTTGAAACCAATGCTGGTAAATCGAGCCCTAAACCCACGTTCAATGAAAGGTGTAATAAACTGCCTGTTCACTGGATGGCAAACAAGAAGGCCTGGGTGACCTTTACAGAATGGTTTAACAAATGTTTCTTCCCAGAAGTCAGATGTTACATGAATGTGAAAGGTCTCGAATTTAAAGTTCTTCTGATTCTTGACAATGCACCCGGCCATCCTGTCTTGGAACACCCAAACGTACAAATTTTATTTCTGCCACCTAATACTACATCTTTGATACAACCGCTAGACCAAGGTATAATTGCAACATTTAAAACATACTACGTAAAACGAACATTCCAACACGTTTTGGACAAACTGAATGATGAAACACTAATAGTCATTGATGTGTAGAAGAAATTCTCAGTTATGGATTGTATCAATCAAGTTGGATTAGCGTTAACTGAATTAAAACCAGCAACTTTGAATGCGTGTTGGAAAGCGGGTTGGCCAAAATGTGTAAAAAGCAAAGATCCCATCATCCCTAATATGACCGAATTTCCCAACATCATTACAATGGTACACACAATTGGTGAGAAGGATTCGATGATCTATCGTTTGAAGATATTGATGAATTATTAGTCGATAAAGCCTTAAGCGAAGATGAAATATTAGAGGTTGTCCTTGAGACTCCTAATCCCACAGAACGTAGTGATAATGAAGAAAATGATCCTGTTCTAAATGCAGATTTAATAAAAGAAGGTCTGGAACTGGCCAAAAAATTGGGTAATCATTTTATCAAACATGACCCTAATGAGGAACGCGCTGGGAAGTTGTTGACAGCCTCTTACAGAGAATTATATAACGGCCTAATCAAAACACGAACACAACGGTTAATAACTGAATTCGTTCGTAAAACCGGTGAAGCATCAGCACCAGAGGAAACTCGTACTGATTTTGCTCAAGAGATCACAGAAAGAATTTCATTAATAGAGGAAGACGATGTCCGCAACATTTCTAGTGCTAGCAGTGATATTCCAGTCGTACGCAAACGTATGCGCCGTTTATTGTCAAAAAGTAAAAATGAATAAAAAATTTTGTGTAAAACAGATTTTTTTTGTTCATGAAGAATTTTTTTTCATTTTCATTACATATTATTACATGTGTATTTTGTTGAAATAAAATAATAAACTTAACGGAATATTTTCATATGGTTTTTTAAAATTATTTTTACTGATTTTTTAAATCCGGAACCACTTCTTTTCTTCTATAGATACAATGTCTTTTTTACACGAATTTTTTACACGTATTCTTCAAGAACGTATCTATCGTGTAAAAACAGAATTAGGCCCCGTTCACATGGACTTTTTCCAACGCGCGTTAGATAAGAATTTTCGAGCGCTGTCATGTGAACACCTCTTCGGCGCTTTTCAAGGTCAATTCCGTTATGCATTAAATTGTGTTTTTTATTCCCCTGATCCAAGTTTCTATCTTTTGAATGGCTAAAGATAGAGACAAAATTTCAACGGATTTCAAATCAGCGTAAAATTTTACGTTAAATCAATACCAAAATCATGATTTTCTTTGAAAAAATTATTTTTTTGTCAATAGTCGCAACTAATCTTTTTCAGATATTCTTTTTATACTAAGCGTAAGCGAAAGTATTGCCTTGTTTTTAAAGAGAATGTCACTCTAATAAAATATTTTGTTGCCCCTTATCAACTATTTTAATTTTACAGCCATTAAAAGTAGGATAAAAATCTTTCTTTCCCAACCTAAAATTGTGATTTCTCTGTATTCACAAGAGCCTGGATTTGGTTAACTTAGAAATGTATAATGAGCAATAAAATGCCTAAAATAATCTAAAAAATATTCCAAACGACATAAAAATTTCATATTCTTTCGATTTGTAAAACATCCGTTTCCTAATTGCCTGTGAATAAAGTGTTTTTGAACTTCGAACTTTATACATAAATAAATGCAATATAATCGACTTGCTGACCAGAAGTGACAACCTAAACAGGTAAATCTTTCGTAACGTATAGTATACGATGCCAATGCCATCAACCTCGGTTGTAAATTTTTGAACGTTAGCTTTTCGTACGTTTTTCAAAATTTTTCGAATGACGGGATATTTTGGACCTAGGAACCGGTAAGAGCCAGCGGATCACAGAGAAGCAGTGCTTTATGTAGTTCAAATTGTGGCATTATTACACATTTTCATTAACTCTAAAATCTTAAAGTATTCGTTATTTACTGTCAAGACTAGAGGAAGAAACCCTATAACCTTCACTCTCCAGTGTCGATGATTCACCCACCAAAAAAAAAAAGTAGGATTTGTTTTGTGTTAAGGGGTGATCACGGATTTTTTTGGGCTCAAGAAGCTAGCAGATGATTCATTTGTAATGCGTTTTATCGTAAAAGCGAAACTGCGTAAGAAAAATTGGAATATTTCTGTAAAACTTTGATAAAAAACGAAACTAATTAGAAAATGACCAAAGAATTTCCTTAAAATTTTAAAATTGACAGTGTAAAGTAAAAATATATCCCCAAAAAACGTTATTTCTAGAACCAGGAAATTGGAAACGGAATTTCTGTTTATATGGCATTGTCTACGAAGTACTATCAAAAGATGACACGCAAACAAAATCCGGCACTGGTGATAACCTTTCTTTTTTTATGCTATTTTTGCAGGTTTTATCGTGTTTCCTACGATCTAATTAATTTATTTTATTTAATTTTCCTTCAAATAAATCTCTATACTTCTTTAAAACCTATCTCTAAACATTTTAATGTATCAGCACAAATAACACATAACAATAATTAGTTTTTTAATTTTTAAACACAATTTTCCCAGAGTTCCAACTATCCGAAACGAATATTAACCCTCCAACCTACCCTCTTTCAGGGGTTTTGTAGCACAAATGGAACCACGAATGGAATAATGACTGGGAAATATTTTAACTAAAATTTGATTAAACCCCGCGATGAAACGAGAAAATTTTGTTAAAACTAAAAAAATTTCAAAGAAAAACCAAAAAGTAGTATATATCGAAAATCAGGAAATTGCTAATAGAATTTGCGTCTGCACGTATATATAATATAAAAATTTTGATTAAAGTAGTAATAACACTAACTGCAAGATTAAAATATAAATTCTATGAAAAATAAGCTCACAGTAAATTAAGTTGCTTTTCAAAAGTGATATCGAGTTCAATGTAACACGAGGATGTGAAAAATGAATGAAAATTGAAACTTATCTTACGCATTTCACCCGTTGAGGAAAAATAAAAAAAATAACTAAAGTTTAGCTCTTTTAAACTGAATATTTTATTTAATATTTATTTTAAAGACGTTTGCCGCACATGAAAACTAGAACGGACAGTTGTCGGTATACGTTATTCTCAGAAATAAAATCACCCACTATCCTCTTTAGTTATAAACTATCAAATTTCTGCAAGTTTTGTGTGAAAGCAGGGTAAATTTCTTCAATAAATCGAATACGATTCAATTTTCTCATCCTAATTTTAATGGCCATAAGTATAAATCAGTGGATTAAGACAAAATACTCCAATCAAGCTATATCTTTTCTATAAAAACGAGATTGATACTCCCTTTTGTGTTCGTAATGGATATATTCGTCAAATGAGTATCGCGAAAATATTAAAGTTACAGTTGAAAAAATATTTATTTAAAGAAAATCACATTTCAGGTATCGATCTGGTGTAAAATTTTCCGCAGATTTCAAATCCGTTGAAATTTTCACTCTATCTTTAACGATCGCGAAGATAGAAACTTGGATTAGAGGAATTAAAAGGCCTAACGCCCGTCAAAACGCATGTGAACGCTGCAGAAGAAACCTATGCTTCTCAAAACGCCTTCAAATCGCGAGAACGACCGGAGATTGTTGAAGCGCCGAAGCAATCTAGCGCTTGGATTCTCGCGATTTCTGCATGTGCACACTCCAGTAGAATTCTATGTACTTTGGCTACCCGCGTTTTGTTTAGACGTAAAACGCGCGTTGGAAAACGCCTCATGTGAACGGGGCCTTAGGCCCCGTTCACATGGACTTTTTCGAACGCGCGTTAGATAAGAATTTTCGAGCGCTGTCATGTGAACACCTCTTCGGCGCTTTTCAAGGTCAATTCCGTTATGCATTAAATTGTGTTTTTTATTCCCCTAATCCAAGTTTCTATCTTTTGAATGGCTAAAGATAGAATCAAAATTTCAACGGATTTCAAATCAGCGTAAAATTTTACATTAAATCGATACCAAAATCATGATTTTCTTTGAAAAAATTATTTTTTTGTCAATAGTCGCAACTAATCTTTTTTCAGATATTCTTTTTGTACTAAGCGTAAGCGAAAGTATTGCCTTGTTTTTAAAGGAAATGTCACTCTAATAAGATATTTTGTTGCCCCTTATCAAGAGCTTTTAATTTTACAGCCATTAAAATAGGATGAAAATCTTTCTTTTCCAACCTAAAATTGATTTCTCTATTCACAAGAGCCTAGATTTGGTTAACTTAGAAATGTATAAAATTGACCAATAAAATGCCTAAAATAATCTAAAAAATATTCAAAATGACGCAAAAATTTGATATTTCGATTTGTAAAACATCCGTTCCATAATTGCCTTGAATAAAGTGTTTTTGAGCTTCAATCATTATACATAAATAAATGCAATATAATCGACTTGCTGACCAGAAGTGACAACCTAAACAGGTAAATCTTTCGTAACGTATAGTATACGATGCGTTACAGTGCAATGCCATCAACCTCGATTGTAAATTTTTGAACGTTAGCTTTTCGTTTTTCAAGAATTTTCGAATGACGGGATATTTTGGATCTAGGAACAGGTAAGAGCCAACGGATATCAGAGAAACAGTGCTTTATGTAGTTCAAATTGTGGCATTATTAAACATTTTCATTAACTCTAAAATCCTAAAGTATTCGTTTTTTACTTCAAGACTAGAGGAAAAACCCTAGAACCTTCACTCTCCAGTGTTGATGATGCACCCACCAATAAAAAATAGTAAGAAGGATTTGTTTTGTGTTAAGGGGTGATCACGGTTTTTTGGGCTCAAGATGCTATCAGATGAGTCATTTGTAATATGTTTTATCGTTGAAGCGAAATTGCGTATGAAAAATTGGAATATTTCTATAAAACTTTGATTAAAAACGAAACTAACTGGAAAATGACCAAACAATTTCCTTGAAATTTTAAAATTGAGTGTAAAGTAAAAATATATCCCCAAAAAAACTACATTTCTAGAACCAGGAAATTGGAAACGGAATCTCTGTTTATATGGCATTGTCTACGAAGTACTATCAAAAAGTTGACACGCAAACAAACAAAATCCGGCATTGGTGATAACCTTTCTTTTTTATGCTATTTTTGCAGGTTTTATCGTCTTTCATACGATCTAAAGCTAATTTTTATTTAATTTTCCTTCAAATAAATCCCTATACTTTTTTAAAACTTATCTCTAAACATTTTAATATATCAGCACAAATAACACACAATAATTAGTTTTTAATTTTTAAACACAATTTTCCCTGAGTTCCGACTATCCGAAACGAAAACTAACCCTCCAACCTACCCTCTTTCAGGGGTTTTGTAGCACAAATGGAACCACGAATAGAATGATTGGGAAATATTTCAACTAAAATTTGATTAAACCCCACGATAAAACGAGAAAATTATGTTAAAACTAAAAAAAATCTCAAAGAAAAACAAAAAGCAGTATACATATCGAAAACCAGGAGATTGCTAATAGAATTTGCGTCTACACGTATATATAATATAAAAATTTCGATTAAAGTAGTAATAACACTAACTGCAAGATTAAAATATAAATTCTATGAAAAATAAGCTCACAGTAACTTAAGTTCATTTTCAAAAGTGATATCGAGTTCAATGTAACACGAGGATGTGAAAAATGAATGAAAATTGAAACTTATCTTACGCATTTCACCCGTTGAGGACAAATAAAAAAATAACTAAAGTTTAGCTTTTAAATAGAATATTTAATTTAAGCTTTATTTTAAAGACGTTTACCGCACATGAAAACGAATACTGACAACTGCCCGTTCTAGTTATTTTCAGAAATAAAATTACCCACTATACCCTTTAGTTATAAACTGTCACCTTTTTACAAGTTTTGTGTGAAAGCAGGGAAAATTTCTTCAATAAATCGAATGCGATTAAATTTTCTCATCCTATTTTTAATGGCCATAAACATAAAGCAGTGGATTAAGACAAAATACTCCAATCAAGTTATATCTTTTCGATAAAAACGAGATGAATACTCCCTTTTGTGTCATAATGAATATATTCGTCAAATCCGTATCGCGAAAATAGTAAAATTACAGTTGCAAAATTATTTATTTAAAGAAAATTACATTTCAGGTACAGATCTGGGGTAAAATTTTCCGCAGATTTCAAATCCGTTGAAATTTTCACTCTATCTTTAAGGTATCCGACTACCTTTAAAACGCGATTTTCGGCGGAAATTGCGATTTTCCAAATTTGATATAATATGAAAGCCCGATTTCTTATCTTTCCAAATCTGTTTAAATTTTGTTCCTACCATGCATAGAACGTAAGATACAGGTCTTTTAATACTACATAGTCGACACTTTTTAAAACCGGAAGTGCCTTTCTGCAAACAGGAAGTGAACGTAAAAGTTTGTTTACATTCTTATTTTAACAAATTAAAGCGTTAAAATTTGCTCTGAAGTGTGGATTTTTTTTATTAATTAAAAAAAATTAATTAAAAAACTACTTTTTACACAAAAATACATCTGGCAATCATGTTTAACTTCACAATCTGGCATCAAACTTGAGTTTCAGTTTGTACACAATTTGAACTCGTGATTTTCGATCGTGCGTTCAAAAAGTTCTACAACTTGATAATTCTTCTTGCATAAAGTGATTTTTCTTTACAAAATGGGAAAGAGTATTGCCAGGAAGAAGAAACACCACTTCAAAGGTAATCAACACTCTAAAACACTGAAGACTAACAGTCTTGAAGATCCAGTGTGCACAGCCAGTGCTTCAAAACTGCAAGCATCTAGCTCTTCCAAATTCGAAGTTTTGAATGAGGAACTGTGTGGTAATCGGATTTTCGACCTGGAAACTTTAATAAATATATTTTTGGTGCTTCCATGTCCCAAATGCTTTGCTTCTGGTTTGCATTTAGTTGAAGACTCCAGGTATGGATTGTGCTCACACTTCTCTTTGAAATGTCACAATTGTGATTTTGTAAAAGGCTTTGCCTCCTCCAAAAAGAACAAAAATGTACCTGAAGTGAACTCTAGAATAGTTTATGGGATGAGGCAGATTGGAAAGGGATTTTCTTCAGCGTATAAACTGTGCACCACGCTGAATTTGCCACCAATTTCTAAAGCTGCGTATAACATCCATGAAGAGAAACTCTTGAAAGTTGTGTCCGAGGTTGCTGAATCTTCAATGTTAAAAGCAGCTGATGAAGTTGGTTCAAAGGGAGAAGACAGTGAATGCGGCGTGTCTGTAGATGGAACGTGGCAGCGTAGAGGGTACACTTCTTTGAATGGTTGTGTTGCTGCCATTTCAATTGACACGGGAAAGGTTCTCGATTTAGAAGTCATGTCCTCATACTGCAGAATTTGCAAAAGATTACAGAAACTGAAGAGAAACCCGTCATTTGAATCACAGGAAGCTGACCATATATGCCAGTGCAATTTTAAAGGGTCATCAGCAAAGATGGAAACTGTTGGTGTCGACAGAATTTTCAAGAGGTCAGTGAGCACTCGGAAGCTGAAGTACACGAAATACTACGGTGATGGGGATTCTAAAGGCTATTTGTGCGTCCAAAACACATATGGCGAAAAAAGTGTTTCAAAACTGGAATGCATTGGGCACATTCAAAAACGGGTGGGTACACGTCTGCGAAAATTGAAAAGCAAAACCAAAGGTCTGTCTGGTAAAGGCAAGTTATCAGATGTCTTTATCGACAGACTACAAAATTATTATGGCATTGCGATTCGCTCTAACGTGGGCAACTTACAAATGATGCAGCAAAATGTAATTGCAGCTTTGTTTCATTGTGCTTCATCACCAAAGAAACCGATGCATGGCCAGTGCCCTATTGGTGTAGACAGTTGGTGCTATTACCAGCGAGCTGTAAGCGAAGGGAAAGAACCAGAAAAGCTCAAGCATTCTGGTTTGCCCAACAATATTTTAAATGTAGTCAAACCAGTGTATTTAGAGCTTTGCACCAGAGAACTTTTGAATAAGTGTCTGCATGGCAAAACTCAAAATGCCAATGAAAGTTTCAATGGTGTTATTTGGCAGAGAGTTCCGAAGGAGGTTTTCGTCAGCCTAAAAACTGTAAAATTAGGGGCTTATGATGCAGTAATACAATATAATGATGGATTTGAGGGTTGCACCAGTGTTTTAAGCAAGATGAACATTGAAAATCTTGGTTACTTCACATTAAAAGGTTACCAAAGTTTGGATCGCATTAGAATCAGTGATTCCAAGCGCCATACAACACCCGTTTCAAAGAAGCGCAGGAAGGTTTTGAGGGCAATTAGGAAAAAAAAAGTAGTTGATTTAACTTCTATAGAAGGTGATCTTTATAAATCAGGATCATTTTAGAGCTACATTTTCCATTTAAAGGTAAGATTCATTATTGAATTTTGTTTTTAGCTTTTTCTTGAAATTGACATTTTAGAATTTTGCTTTTACGCAAAACATGAAAACTCAAAAAGTTATGCTTCAAATGTTATGAAATTTGGTAGGAATACTTTCAAAGAGTTTATAAAGGGAATGTACCACTTCTGTAATTGTGCATTAATTAGTTTTTTTATTTTTAATTATAAAAGTTATGCGTTGCTATAATTTATGGAAGATTTTCTTCTTGGTTGTACTTGAACCTCTCCAGTTTTTAAAAGAACTGGTTTACAATGATGTGAGAGGTACATTCCCTAAAGGAGGTTTCAATCTTCAAAATAAAATTTACAAAATAAGAATATCTTAATTTAAATTTAAGTTATCATGTTTTGCGGTGGTGCTAGTTTTTGTCTATTTTTCACCCCTTTTTGGGGTTTAAATTTTAAAAAAATTATTAATTATTTTTTTTATATGTTATTCTCTAAGTTTTTAACCATATTCTATAATATAATGCACAAAAAAAGTCAAATTTCAAATTATTTCAAAAAATCCTTTCCGAAGGTAGTCGGACACCTTAACGATCGCGAAGATAGAAACTTGGACTAGAGGAATAAAAAAGCCCTAACGCCAAGTCAAAACGCGTGTCATGTGAACGCTGCAGAAGAAACCTATGCTTCTCAAAACGCCTTCAAATCGCGAGAACAACCGGAGATTGTTGAAGCGCCGAGCTGTCTAGCGCTTGGATTCTCGCGATTTCTGCATGTGAACACTCCAGTAGAACTCTATGTACTTTGGCTACCCGCGTTTTGTTTAGACGTAAAACGCGCGTTGGAAAACGCCTCATGTGAACGGGGCCTTAGGTGTACGTAAGGCCCCCGTTCACATGGACTTTTTGCAACGCGCGTTTGATAAGAATTTTCGAGCGTTACCATGTGAACAGCACTTGGGCGCTTTTCAAGGTCAGTTTCCGTTATGCATTAAATTGTTTTTTATTCCCTTAATCCAAGTTTCTATCTTTTGAATGGCTAAAGATAGTGTCAAAATTTCAACGGATTTCAAATCAGCGTAAAATTTTACGTCAGATCGATACCAAAATCATGATTTTCTTTGAAAAAGTTATTTTTTTTATCAATAGTCGCAATTAATCAGATATTCCTGTTATACTAAGCGTAAGCGGAAGTATTGCTTTGTTTTTAAAGGGAATGTCACTTTAATACGATATTTTGTTGCCCCTTATCAACTGTTTTAATTTTACAGCCATTAAAAGTAGGGGGAAAATCTTTCTTTCCCAACATAAAAAATTGATTTCTCTGTATTCACAAGAGCGTGGATTTGGTTAACTTAGAAATGTATAATGAGCAATAAAATGCCTAAAATAATCTAAAAAAATATTCAAAACGACATAATAATTTGATATTCTTTCGATTTGTAAAACATCCGTTCCCTATTTGCCTGTGAAAAAAGTGTTTTTGAACTTAAATGTTTGTACATAAATAAATGCAATATAATCGACTTGCTTACCAGAAGTGACAACCTAAACAGGTAAATCTTTCGTAACGTATAGTATACGATTCCAATGCCATCAACCTCGGTTGTAAATTTTTGAACGTTAGCTTTTCGTACGTTTTTAAAAAAATTTTCGAATGACGGGATATTTTGGACTTAGGAACCAGTAAGAGCCAGCAGATCACAGAGAAGCAGAGCTTTATGTAGTTCAAATTGTGGCATTATTACACATTTTCATTAACTCTAAAATCTTAAAGTATTCGTTTTTTACTGTCAAGACTAGAGGAAGAAACCCTATAACCTTCACTCTCCAGTGTCGATGATTCACCCACCAATAAAAGTAGTAAGGATTTATTTTGTGTTAAGGGGTGATCACGGATTTTTGGGCTCAAGAAGCTAGCAGATGAGTCATTTGTAAGGCGTTTTATCGTTTAAAAGCGAAATTGCGTATGAAAAAGATTGGAATATTTTTGTAAAACTTTGATTGAAAACTAAACTAACTGGAAAATGACCAAACAATAAAATTTTAAATTTCAGTGTAAAGTAAAAATATATCCCCCAAAAAACTTTATTTCTCGAACCCGGAAATTGGAAACGGAATTTGTTTATATGGCATTGTCTACGAAGTAGTATCGAAAGATGACACGCAAACAAAATCCAGCACTGGTGATAACCTTTCTTTTTTATGCTATTTTTCAGGTTTTATCGTGTTTCCTACGATCTATAGCTAATTTTTATTTAATTTTCCTTCAAATAAATCTCTATACTTTTTAAAACCTATCTCTAAACATTTTAATGTGTCAGCACAAATAACACATATAACAATAATTAGTTTTTCAATTTTTAAACACAATTTTCCCTGAGTTCCGACTATCCGAAACGAATACTAACCCTCCAACCTACCCTCTTTCAGGGGTTTTGTAGCACAAATGGAATCACGAATGGAATAATGACTGTTAAATATTTCAACTAAAATTTGATTAAACCCCACGATGAAACGAGAAAATTATGTTAAAACTAAAAAATCTCAAAGAAAAACAAAAAAAACAGTATATATCGAAAACCAGGAGATTGCTAATAGAATTTGCGTCTACACGTATATATAATATAACAATTTTGATTAAAGTAGTAATAACACTAACTGCAAGATTAAAGTACAAATTCTATGAAAAATAAGCTCACAGTAACTTAAGTTCATTTTCAAAAGTGATATCGAGTTCAATGTAACACGAGGATGTGAAAAATGAATGAAAATTGAAACTTATCTTACGCATTTCACCCGTTGAGGACAAATAAAAAAATAACTAAAGTTTAGCTCTTTTAAATTGAATATTTAATTTAAGCTTTATTTTAAAGACGTTTGCCGCACATGAAAACTAGAACGGACAGTTGTGTCGGTATACGTTATTCCCAGAAATAAAATTACCCACTATCCTTTTTAGTTATAAACTATCACATTTTTGCAAGTTTTGTGTGAAAGCATGGTAAATTTCTTCAATAAAGCGAATACGATTAAATTTTCTTATCCTATTTTTAATGGCCATAAATATAAGGCAGTGGATTAAGACAAAATACTCCAATCAAATATCTTTTCTATAAAAACGAGATGAATACTCCCTTTTGTGTTCGTAATGAATATATTCGTCAAATTCGTATCGCGAAAATAGTAAAATTACAGTAGAAAAATTATTTATTTAAAGAAAATCACATTTGAGGTATCGTTTTAGTATAAAATTTTTCGCAGATTTCAAATCCGTGGAAATTTTCACTATCTTTAACGATCGCGAAGATAGAAACTTGGACTAGAGGAATAAAAAAGCCCTAAAGCCTGTCAAAACGCATGTCATGTGAACGCTGTAGAAGAAACCTATGCTTCTCCAAACGCCTTCTAATCGCGAGAACGACCGGAGATTGTTGAAGCGCCGAAGCTGTCTAGCGCTTGGATTCTCGCGATTTCTGCATGTGAACACTCCAGTAGAACTCTATGTACTTTGGCTACCCGCGTTTTGTTTAAACGTAAAACGCGCGTTGGAAAACGCCTCATGTGAACGGGGCCTAAGAAAAATTAATGTTGTACAAAACAAAATTTATGCCTTTCTTATTAAAGAAAACAAAATGAAATATGAACCTACTTGTTGCACCAAGAAAGGAAATAATTTTATTTTGAATGGTACTTAATTTTATTTCTTATAAAAAGTAAAACAGGGTTATGAACTTTACTAAAAATACACACATTAAAAAGAAAATATAAAAAATGTAATTTTTTCATATAAAAAATTAAATTTAACTTACTTGTTGCAACATGGTAGGTGAATGACATTTTGAATTACACTTCATCACTTTTTTCACGCAAAGACATTTCATATTTTGGCACTTTGTTTTACATACACGTGAATCCTTGGCCGCTTCCACTGGACTGAGCAATTGCAACTGACCGGAAAGGAATTTCGTGGTCAGGAATATCTTCAATTCTAAGCAAGTTCTAAGGGCATAAAGTAAATTGTGATCTCGCATATAATTGTTTTAAAATTTCCTCAGAACACTATATCTATCTCCAACACTATATCTTGCTCTTCCATTTTCATACAGCAGAGTATAAAACTAATTTCTAGAACAAATTTAAGTAAAATCGCGTATTTTGACACTCCCGAACAAAATGCAAATTCTGAGCCTGAGCGAGGATTAAACGTCACGTGCTTTGCCACGTGATATTCGAAACGAATTGGAGATGTATTTCATACATTGCTGGTTTGTCATTTGGCATTCTACGTATAGAATGCCTAAGAAATGTGTGAAATATTAATCGTTTCATAACATTGCCGGCCAGATTTCGGCATTCTATAAAATGCCTAGGTATTCTATAAAATGCCTAGGTATTCTATAGAATGCCGGATTTCAAACTTTGTCGGTAACATAAACGTACACCATAATGAGGTAGCTAAATTCAGTATATTGATTGTTTTTAGAGCAAATACTTTATCAGTTATTTAAATCTCCGTCTACTATCCAGTTGAAATGAATGACACCCAACTTGATGGCTGTAATTGAATAAAATGGCAAAGATATGAAATTCTTAGGGTTCCAGTTTACGTCAATTTTTACTTTGTAATTTTTAAACTATAAAATGCCGCGTTAGCCCAGTTGGAAGAGCATCGGATTAGCAGCCGGAGGGTTGCGAGTTCGAGACTAGGTCCAGCCAAAGACCGTCGTGTATACAGGGGTTGGTGCACGTTAAATCTGTCATGACCTCAAAGGGTTATAGAAGAAAACAGTGCAAAGCAAGGATAATGACTATTATCCAAAGAAAAAGGTTCACAATACGAGTGTCAACTTTAGTGAAACAGAATAATTAAAACAATGTGATGCTGAAGTTTGATACGGTGTGTGGGAACCTCTGGTAGCCACGCATGCTGCACAACGATTTCCCATATTTTCGATGAGGGTATGGATGAGTTGTGTGCTCAAAGAGTTCCAAGCCTCACGGAGAGCAGTTTTCCATTCCGGCTCAGGTGTTGCCTCGTCATCTGACCGTGGTTCAAAATTACGTGGTGCTGTCCTCGGATCTTTCCCTCTGGGATTGATCCCGGACCGTCACCAATAGCCCGTTGTGTTGCTCCAGTGTGACGTTAATTGAAAATACCAAATACCAAATACCATTCCGGAACGGAGCTTGGTGGGTGGCGGAGGGCTGCAATATGTCACCCGAGCATATCCCACACATGCTCTATAGGATTCAGATCAGGAGAGTTGGCAGGCTACTGCATGCGGTGGATATCTTCACTTTGAAGGAAGGCGTCGACCTGGGCTGCACGGTGAGACGCGTTATCTCCATGAATATGAAACCAGGAATGACAGCACTTCGAAAAACAGGCGAACGGTAGGCTTAAGGGCTTCATCTCTGTATCTTTGACCGGTAACAGACCCGTGTCAAAGATGTGGAGGTCTGTGCGGCCGTCCAGCATGATGCCTGCCCAGATCATGATTCCCCTGAATGAAAACGATGCCTTTCCGTGAAGTTTTCCCAGATGAAAACACGTTCTATGTTCTCTCCAGATCGCGGTACGACGAGAATCAGTTTGCAGACTAAATCTGGACTCGTCATTGAACATGGCATTGCCCCTCTGTTGTCGACTTCACTGTCGATGTTCCAAACTCCACTGTAAACGCGCGCGTTTCTGTACAGACGTCAGGGGGATGCAAACTGCTGGTCGTCTGGCATAGAGACCAACGTGTCTGAGTCTCCTGTAAACAGTTTGTTTCGAAACTATGACTCCTGTGGCGGCTGTCAGGGCTGAACCCAGTTGTCTGGCAGAACGGTTCCTCTGACGGTCGCAGTTATCGCCAAATATCGGTCTTGCCGAGCGGTTGTTAACCTTGGCCGACTTGGTACTGGTCGTCGGGTAACATCACCAGTGGTTTGAAATCTGTCAGTCTGAAGATCACACTGAGGGACATTCAGAATTCGAGACGCTTCGGTTTGGGATCGACCGGATTCCAGCATTCCAATAATTCGTCCCTTCACAAACATGTCCAGTTGGCATTTCTGTGACATCTTTCGTCCTTATTGATTGTTAACAACGCTCCATACTACAGCAATTGCGAAATTTCTGTCTAAACTGGCCATGCCGCTCGAGGCTGTTTTATACTCGTTCCGACGTGCCCCGGTGCTTTGCGCATGTCGACTGAATTGTTTTTCATATGCACAATGTTTTACTTTCGCGCGTCCCACGATTTCTTTTTGAATATGTATCCTATCCATAAATTCTTAAACTGTAGCTTTATTATTAGAATGTAAATTTAAAAAAATAGAATTATTTTTTATAGAAAGTGGGTCTTTTTTATCGTCGATATGGTACAGGGGGCTAAAGAAATTCGAAACCTCATAGGAATAACTGCGTATTTATACTATCAATGTCAGACCAATTCACACTAAATTTGGTATTCATCCTGTAGAATTCTGCTTGACACAGGCCATATACACTATCAATAAGTATTTGGACACCTGTGATAGAAAAGAAAAACAAAATTTATTCATATTCAATAGTTGGTAGAGCCTCCACGAGAGGCAATTACAGCCTCAACCCTCCGGGACATGCTTTCCACAAGTCCTTGTATGACGGCTAGTGGTATTTTCTTCCACTCGGCTTGGAGAAGACATGCAAGTTCCTTCACCGATTTTGGACGGTTGTTGCACCCCTTAATTCGGCGATCCAACTCGTCCCAGAGGTTCTCGATAGGGTTTAGGTCTGGGTAGGCCAGTCCATTCGGTTAACCCCATTATCACCATACCAATCCATGGTGGACCTCGCAACATGACAGCTGGCGTTGTCGTCCTGGAAGTAACATGGGTCCAACCCGTAAAACTGCCACAACGTAGGAAGCACTGTCATCCAAAATAGTGCAGGCGTCGGCGCTGAGCTTACCATGAATTGGGACCAAGGGTCCCAGTCCATACCAGGAGAAACACCCCCAGACCATAATTCCACCTCCGCCGAACTTTACTGTGGGCACAATGCATTCTGGCAGGCGTTCTCCAGGCAGACGCCAGACCCAGCCATCCGAACGGTAGAGGGTGAACCTTGATTCGTCGCTCCAGAGAACCCGTTTCCACTGATCTACGGTCCACTTTCGACGTGCATTGCACCACATTAACCGAGCAGCGCGGTTGGACTTTGTGATCAAAGGCTTATGGGCGGCAGCACGACCATGAAAACCAGATGTGCTTCCTTACGGATGGTATTCATCGAAACAACACTCCCGGATGCCTGTTGAAACTCCTGGAGTACGTGGGCCATCGGTTGGGTGCGGTTCTTCTGAATTTCTCTGGACAGCACCCGTCGATCTCTATCTCCCAGTTTCGTGGGTCTGCCGACTCGGGGCACATTCCGACAATCACCGCTCACCTTCCACTTCTAAATCACATAGGCCACTGTCGATTTTGGGTAATTCAGCTCGCTAAGGATTCGCCTTAAGGATCAGCCATTTCTGTGATACCCGACGATTACACCTTTCTCGAAATCAGATAATTCTGCACTTCGTGGCATCTTGCATGCGACTAATGCCAATGTTGTTTCCTACACGATATTTAACGGCGGAAGGCGTGCCGTATATCAGGACCGCAGATATCGTCATTTGCATGGGTGTTGTAAAGACTTCAGACTAAGATAGATGGCGCTCTTGCGCATGCCCAGAAGGACTTTGAGAAAGGAAAGAGTTGAGAACGAGTGTGGCGAGAGACGTGTGGGTTGTGTTTTTTGGAGAGTGATCGAGACTGAGATGTTTCGTTTTTGATATTTACTACCTTTATTATTTTGTGTTGTGTGTCGTGCCTGTACTGTGTCCTGTGAGTTCATTAAAATGGTTTGAACCAAAAAAAAGGAGTATTCCTTGTGATGATAATTTAAAATTTTGAGCAAGTCAGTACAGACGACGAAGAAATGGTGGCAGCCGTTTGGATACGATCCTGGTATTGCTGATATCTCCAGTGCAAATTATTGGGTGAGTACCAGATTTCATTAGCAACAGTGCCTTTTTAATTGTAATTTGTAAAGTTTTGCATGTTGAGTTTTGGTTCATTGAAGAATCGTTGTTTTGGTTTCATGCAGTTTTGTTTTGTAAAAGGCAGTTGTAATATGCAAAAGTGTTCTTATTTTAACTAGGCTGATATAGTTAAAATTTTGTTTGGTGAAAGGTAGTTGTAATTTTGCAAGTGTTCTTATTTTAGCTAGACTGATATAGTTAAAATTTTGTTTGATTGTAAAAAAAAGAAAATTTAGGACACTCATGTGGTATATATAAAAAAAGAATTTTCTGTTCTGAATGGTTAGAATTAGAACTATTCAAATGGTCAGTTTGAGTTTTGTTTTCTGAGAAAAGAGAATTATTTTAAAATTTTAAATTGAGATAGCCTAGTTTGTTTTGTGTTCTTTTGTATGATGCTATCTGATGACAATTGAAGTGTTGTTAAAATTTGATTTGATTCTGTTGTATGATTCAAAATAGAATTACAAATTTGGTGTAGAAGTATATAGTTTGAATTACAAGTATAATTCTTTTTGATGAGTGTTGTCAACAGCACCAAATGCCTAGAATTTTCAATATTTAGTGCGTCTTGGGTTATTTTGCTTTGGAAAATATTTTGTTATATTTCTGAATGAATCGGAAATTCATTTAAAAGAGTTTTGGAGTGTTTTGAAATTGTCATTTTCATTTGTTGCTCATTTAAATAACTAAGAAACCCCTTAGAATTGTTTATTTATTTTGCGGAATTTTGAATGTCTAACTTGTGTACTTAAGGAAATTTTTGTTAGTAATTTGAAATTGCTTTGTGTAACTAATTTGGCAAATGTGAGACCATTTTGTGTTCAGAAAAAGAACTCGAAAAAAAAAATAATCTGAAAGTGTGGATTTGAATTATTCACTTCCTGTGTTTGTTGACGAAAAAAAAGAAAAGGAAAAGAATGATATTCTGTTTTATATTTTTGTGTGTGCATTTATGCTTCTGAGTGTGAATCAATTGTTCATAGAGAAAAGGGAATTCTTTTGAACTGAAAATACCTTTTCTTGATTAGACAGGAAAGTTGAGTTTATATTCTGAATTGTATTTTAATTGTAGTATTATTTTCAAAACAGCTGTTCTTTAGTTGAACTTTTCTTTAACTGTTTATTTTCTTCTCAATTTGAAAACATCTTTAAAAAATATATATTGTTTTAATGAATGAAAATTTTAATTTGTTTATGTGTTCGAAAATTATTTCTATTGATTTTTGGTTGTTCGGTAAGAAAGTTGTAACGTAGAATTAGCGAATTTAATTCTTTGATAAAGTCTTGTGAAATCTGTTGGAATTTAATACCTTAATATAGGTTTTTGATAGTGTTTCCCCTGGCCCTTAATCATGGCATTTCTTGCAATTGGTAGAAAGCAGGACTTAATTGCTGTTGCGGAAGAAATTGGTGAGAAGGTACCAGCTTCGTGCAAGGTTGCAGATATTAAACAAATAATTTTAAAAAGCCCAAATTTCGATCGGGAGGAGGTAACGATAATAATGGAACGAGTCATAAAGGATAGACTGGAAGAGGAAGAATTTGCTAAGCAAGAAAAAATTCATGAGGAAGAATTAGCTAGACAAGAAAAAATTCGTGAAGAAGAACGACAAGAGCGGGAAAGGGTCAGACAACATGAGCTCGAAATTAAAAAACTAGAAGTGGCTCAGAAGGAATTTCGCCAGTCTGAAGAGGGATCTGAAAATGGGGCGGATAGAAACAGAAAAATCCAACTTACCCAAATCACTCCCAAATTCGACGAAAAAGGGGATGAAATGGGATTGTATTTGATCAATTTCGAACGGAAAGCAGAGATGGCTCGAGTGCCGAAGGAGGACTGGGTGGCTTATTTGCTGGCCGTTTTGCCAGCCGAGTTATCTAACATGCTTGCCCGAGAACCTCCTGAAGTGGCCAACAATTATGATGTTGTGAAAGATCTCATTCTGAAACGATACAAAATGAACGCTGAAAAATTGAAACAGTGTTTCTACAGACATCAGAAAACAGCAGAGAAAACATGGAGAAATTATGCTCATGAACTGTACAGCTACTTCACTGAATGGCTTGCTGAATTGGAAATTGAAACCTTTCAGCAACTAAAAGATTTAATCGTTGCCGAGCAATTGAAGTATCGTGTACCAGATCAAATCAAGGAGCATTTTCTTGACAAATGGATGAAGTTGAAGACACCTTTTGAATTGGCAGAAGTGATCGAGGAGTACGAAACCATCAGGCAGAGTTTCAGGAAGAAGGAATTTCCAAAGAAGTATGGCTATCAAGGTTCAAAGGGACATTTTAGTGGAAGTAGACCCAAAGTACCATTCAAGGATGACAAGAACAAACATCCGGTCAAAACCGAACCCGCAAGCAACGAAAACCGTGAAAGAGAGTTTGAAAAGAGAAGACAGCTCCGATGCTATGAATGCGGTTCGTTATCACATCTGAGACCCCAATGCCCGAAGCTCAAGAGATCTGAAGTAGTAGCTGCCAATGAAGTCTTTGGAAGACACGTGCCTGAGTTGATGTCTCCTTATACTAGTGCTGGGACAGTAAATGGAGCCCAAATGTCTATCTTGAGAGATACTGGTGCCAGCATCGATCTTATTCCCAGAAAATTTATCAAACCACATATGTACACAGGTGAGCATGTGTGGCTCGCTTCTCCATTAGTAGACAGCCCGGTCTGCTTGCCCATTGCAGAAGTTGATTTGAACTGCGAATTGGGACATGTCCTTACGAAAGCTGCTGTAAGAGACAGTTTTCTGGATCAAGAGCATTACCTACTAAGTAACAAAACCGTTGCTCTGATCGAGAGTATGAAAAAAGATAAGGAGCTGGAGATCCAAGTTATTAATGCAGTTCAGACGAGAGCTCAGAAAAGTCTTTTGACAGCCGAAGTTGAAGAGTATCCAGTTGAGTCGAGTCCTGGAGAAGAGAATGACAGTACCGTGTTAACAGAGGAAGACGGAGAGGTATTGCCTATGGCGGAAGAAGCCTCACTTCCAGATCTGATTAAAGCCTCACGGAATGATTTTGTCGAAGAGCAGCGCAAGAGTAAAGAGTTGAAACCACTTTTCCTAGAAGCTGAGGAGTTAGCAAAGGAAACCAAGTATGCAATCGTTAATCAAATGCTGTTCTATCTGAAAAGTGACAAGGATGGTACGCAGAGAAAACTGCTGATTGTTCCAGAGAAGTTTCGGGACCAATTAAAGAAACTGTCTCATGAAGGAACAGCGGCTCACTTAGGAGTGACCAAGACTAAAGATGCTCTTTTTAAAACTTTTTTTTGGCCGAATTGTTACAAAGATGTTGAAGAATTTGTCAGATCTTGTGACCAATGTCAGCGAGTCGGGAAACCTCGGGATAAGAAGAAGGCACCCATGAAGATCGTTCCTGTCATCTCGGAGATCTTCACAAAGATTAATGTGGATGCTTGTGGTCCTTTACCTACTACACCATCTGGAAACCGGTATCTCATCACTGCAATTTGCATGTCTTCCAAATATCCCGATGCAGTTCCTGTCCCAAATCTTAGTTCTTCAACCGTGGTCGATAGTTTCCTGCAAATCTTTAGTCGGATGGGTTTCCCGAGGGAGCTGCAAAGCGATCAAGGAACGTCGTTTACAAGTGCACTCACAACGGAGTTCCTGGAGAAATTTGGAGTTAAAGTAGTGCGAAGTTCCGTACATCATCCCCAGAGCAATCCTGTGGAGAGACTACATAGAACTTTGAAGAGAATTCTTCGAGTCCTGTGTCTGGAGTCAGGACCTGATTGGGAGAAAATCTTGCCTCATGCCCTGTTTGCTCTACGAGTTGTTACTCATGACAGTACTGGATATACTCCAGCTGAGCTGGTTCATGGACAGAATTTGAGGACTCCCATGACTCTACTGTACGAGAACTTGACGGAAAGCGAGGAAGAGAAAACTAGCGTAGTATCATATGTCTTCAAGCTACTAAACCGCATGAAAAGGTGTCAAGAATTAGCCGTCCAAAACATGGAGAACGCCCAAGACAAACAAAAACTATGGTATGATCGCAAGGCTGTGAAGCGTAAATTTTGTGAAGGCGACCTTGTGCTGGTTGTCGCTACATCTAGGCCTAACAAAATGGCAGTTCATTGGATCGGCCCAGGGAAAGTCGTTAAACAGCTTTCCGAAACCAACTACATTGTGCAGTTTCCAGAAAAAGACAAATCCCATGTGTACCATGTGAACATGCTCAAGCCATATTTCCAGAGACCCGAAAATGTGAATTTAATCTGTCTAAAAGAGATTAGGAACTGTGACAACGAGGAGGACATTCCAAGTCTCGAGCAGAAGCCTGAAGTCTCGGAAATGACACAAATTTGGCAAGACATAGAACAAAATGGTCGCTTGTCAGAAGATCAGAAGGAGCAGCTGAGAGAGTTGCTATCAAAATACTCTAGCTCATTCTCAAACCAGCCGGGGTGTACTGATCTTACTGAACATGACATTGAGCTTGAATCTGAGAGGCCCATCTGTGCCAAACCTTACAAGATGTCTCCACGCCAAAAGAAAATTTTGAAGATGGAAGTGGAGAAGATGCTGTCGCTCAAAGTCATTGAGCCAGGAGAATCTGATTTTACTTCTCCTCTTATTCTGGTAGAAGTACCAGGAAAGGATGCAAGACCGTGCATCGACTATCGAAGACTCAACAAGGTCACTAGAACCCAGTACTTTCCTCTGCCAAACATTGAGCAGCTTGTTGAAAAAGTGTCAGCTGCCAAGTATATCACCGTTCTAGATTTGACCCGAGGTTATTGGCAAATACCTCTGAGTAAACGAGCCCAAAGATATTCAGCTTTTGTAACCAGTTTTGGGACATTTCGACCGTTGAGATTGCCATTCGGTTTGAAAAATGCCCCTTATGATTTTAGTCGTTTGATGGCCGAACTGTTGAAAGACTGTGGAGAATTTGCATGCCCTTACTTGGATGATGTAGCCATCTATTCCCTAAGTTGGGAAGATCATTTACAACATTTGAAAACCGTCTTAGAAAAGATGAATGCAGCTCATCTGCACATCAAGCCTTCTAAGTGCCAGTTTGCTCGTGCGTACGTAAAGTATCTTGGGCACTTGGTTGGTCAGGGCCAGAGAACACCTGGAGAATTGAAGATCCAAACTGTAAAGGACTTTCCGACCCCTGCGACTAAGACGCAGATCCGATCTTTCTTAGGACTTGCGGGGTATTATCGAAAATACATTCCTGACTTTTCAGTCCTCTCAGCACCAATTACAGATCTGCTGAAAGGAAAAAATCGTCGTGCTGCTGTCATATGGACTGATGCTTGTCAAGAGGCGTTTGACAATTTAAAGAAACGGTTGTCGGAGAATCCGGTGTTGTACAGTCCAGATTTCTCGAGACAGTTTCTCGTCCAATGTGACGCGTCAAATCTTGGGATTGGCATCGTTTTGTCCCAAATTAATGACATTGGTGAGGAACATCCTGTCATGTACTTGAGTCGGAAGTTCTCAAATGCAGAACAAAAGTACAGTACCATCGAGAGAGAGTGCGCAGCTATCGTGTTCGCCATCCAAAAGCTGCGATGTTATTTGGATGGACACCAGAAGTTCATCATCCAGACGGACCATAATCCCCTTGTTTGGCTGAACAAAAATACGGGAACCAACCCTAGACTTTTACATTGGGCTTTGATCCTGCAGCCATTCAATTATGAGGTTGTCCATAAGAGGGGGAAACAGCATCAAAATGCTGATTCATTAAGTCGCATCCCATAAACCTCATATCCTTTTATTTTATATTAGTAAGTTTATTGTTTATTTTGATATTTGTATTATGTGTGAAAATTTTAAATTTTTCTTATCATTAGTGTAAATTGTTTTCCTAAATTTTTAATAAGTATATAATTTTTTGTATAATATTTTTGAGTTCAAGGCACTGATTGCTATAATCTGGTACATGTGCAGTGTATTTTGTGTACTTGAACTTTTCCAATGACTGCACCTATCTGGAGACTTTTTCAGGCAGTGGAGTCATCAAAACTTTTCCCTCATTCTTCGAGAAAAGTTTCCTCCTTGTGGGGAGGAGTTTATAAGTCTGTAAAGACTTCAGACTAAGATAGATGGCGCTCTTGCGCATGCCCAGAAGGACTTTGAGAAAGGAAAGAGTTGAGAACGAGTGTGGCGAGAGACGTGTGGGTTGTGTTTTTTGGAGAGTGATCGAGACTGAGATGTTTCGTTTTTGATATTTACTACCTTTATTATTTTGTGTTGTGTGTCGTGCCTGTACTGTGTCCTGTGAGTTCATTAAAATGGTTTGAACCAAAAAAAAAGGAGTATTCCTTGTGATGATAATTTAAAATTTTGAGCAAGTCAGTACAGTGTCCAAATACTTATTGGTAGATAGGGTATTAACACCGTTCGATTTGTTCTGGGTCTGCAGGGAGGCTAAAAACAATTCGAAATCTCCATAGGAATATTACAATGAATTTTAATTCAACCCGAGCAACGCCGGGTAATTCAGCTAGTAAATGTATGATCTAATTTTCTCGACTTTGGCTTGTCCTTTTCTGAATTCTCATTATTCCAATAGTGCACACACACCATGAAGATATCCTGTTACATGATACAGGAAGAGTCCATTAAAACAATAATCGTCAACCGAACTCAAACGGGATGGGTTGCCACATTTGATCTTGAGCACTCTTGCCATCTTATTTGGCTACGAAGAATCTACATTAATTTGATTTTCCTCGGAAGCATGATTCTGTAACACCAGAATGAATTTAAGTGTTATAATCCAATGATAAATTTGCTATAAATTATAAATGATTTTTGAAATTGAGTTTGTGAATTGACATTTAAGGTGAGATATATTCTCGCCAAAAGGCTACTTGTTCAAATGTTTAGCTCATGAGAATCCAAATTTTATAACTTTCAGATTTATATATCGCTAATAAATCTTTTAAAGTTCTGTTACCAAGTTGGGGTAGTTTGTAACGTCCATAACTAAAACAGGATTCGGAAAACATTGGATTTGTGAAATGTAGTTCAAACTTCCATGCCAGTTACTCTAGATGCGATTGTTTTGGTGTTTTATGGCACAAGGACCATATTTAGTCAAATTGCACCAAACACAAGGCAACTGCTCTAGATATAAAGATAAAAGTTAGAAGAATTGATTAAAAACATTGAACGATTTTCTCAAAATTGACATCTAGGAAACTACTTAAAGTGGTTAGTAAAACTTTCTCAACAATGAGTAAGTAAATCGGAATTTTGCGATTTTGTTCATTTTACATATTTTAAAAATATTGTGCAATGTAATACCAAATTTTCACTCCAATAAGTAAATATCTGGAATATATAAAACTTTCAAACCTGTATTTTCATAGTATATATCTGAGAAAAAGGTTCACAGAAATTAGTTGTTTCAAAGATAAACAAAGTAGTTGAAAGTATAAAGAAATTAGTTGCAACAAAGGTAAGTTGTAAAAATGCAAAAAATGAAAACACAGAATAGTGAAAAACAGATTTTATTAAAGTATTTATGAAACTTTTGGGTAAAAATCCCTCAATTCTTTGTACTCTTCACAAAAAAAGAAGATAGACACTTTGTCAGATTTCTTTTTGAACAGCTCAAACAGCCATCCTTTTGATCAATGTCATTTTTTACAGACAGAAACCCTTGTATCACAATATTTTCACTGGAATCTTTTTTCAACATAAAAGAACACAATATGCATGCTGCTCCAAAAAATTTTCTCAAGAATGAAAGGGAGAAAACAAAATTTACAATTGCTACCTTTGAAGCTTTTATACACTGAGATGACTAGTAACGTTATCAAACATATTGTAATTTTTTTTCCATATATATAATAGAAACAGATCAGAATTTCCACACAAATAATTTCAAACTCAACAATGATAAACATAATTTCATGTGACTGGGGTACATTTATAAACAATACAAGCTATACACAACAACCATATTTTGAATTCGAAAGTTAGTTTAACCATTATATGTGTTTATTAAAAGTGCATTTTAATTTTTAAATACTTAAAACTCAAATTTTTTAGAATTTAGACTACATAACATGAATAAAATGACATGAAAAAATGATGAATGAAATTTTTTGCTCATTACCAAAGGAAAAGACAGAACTGCTGAAATGTGAGGCTACAATATACAGCTTTTACAATAGCACTAAGAATGGTATCCAGCTTATTTCCAATGATATAACTATTACAAATAAATATCAAATAATGTGTGCCAAGCACTAAACTAACAAATAAAAATTCATCTGATGTGGATGAAAACAATTGCACCAGCACATAACTATTGAGAGATTTCATGTCTACATTTCACATAACTATCAGTAATGAAAAAGGACAGGACATTTTGGATGGTAGATGATTTTCCTTCATAAACATTGCAAATTAAAAAGATACACTACATACATACTCAATTTCCATGTGGCACACTAATCATTACCCAGAATCCACATATAACTAGTTCTGATATCAGCAGAGAGCAAGTATCAAAACTGACCATGTGTGAAAACAGATTATTTTCCCAATCAAACTTTATCAATACCGAAATATCATTCCTTTGTAAAGTTTTCAATACTGGCAAATGGAAAAACTATATTTTTCTACATTGAACTACAATGTAATGCCGGAATGAAGGTATTTACTGGTACTGATTTGCAGACTTGGAAGTGCAACTCTATTTCATTATAGTTTCACTAAACATGAAAATAAAAGGATAAGTTTCCTGTTCCAAAAATTGGTTGATTAATCAGAAACATTGTGCCACAGAATGATTTTAAAAGATAAACTGCAGAAGCTTAAAAAATATGCGGAAGAAAAATACACTATAAAACACCACAAAATTTCAGCGCAATACACTTACTATGAAGCACTACAAAATATCAACTACTCAAATAATGTACAACTTGAAGTCGAGTGTGAGAATATACAGCTCCTTGTACAAAACACTATCAAATTTAAGCAGCAGTCCTGGTAATGCTATATACTGAAAATATTTACATAATCAATGCCTTTGGCAATTTTCAGTGTTTGAATTCCTATTAAAAAATTCACAAAATAATTAAACCAGTAAGTACTTTTCTAAGCATAAGTTTATCACAGTTAAAGGTATATTTTCAAAACATTCTTTGGACAGCTTGCTAGTGTGCTCAGACTTCCACATCCGATTCAGATATTTCGATAATTTTTTCTGGCCGGAAGAGTCTCAAATGTGTAACTGAAGAGTACTTCTTTTGCTAAATCCAACATGCCTCCATCAGCAGCTAGTCCAAATGAAAGTCAGTCCCAAAAATGACTATATCACAATGCTTGCACGCGAATAGAATTATATATTTAAAAATTCGAAGTCCTTTACTGCATTTTCCACCCAATTACAAATTTTTCCCAGACACCCAGTATGGCAGCACCTACTAACGCTTCCTTCGATTTTTAACAAGTGAAAAAAGAGTCAGAAATTTACTCTTTTTTCATCACACCCTATTTGAAATCTGCAGCACCATAATTTGCAATGGTTTAAAAAGAACATTCTTCTTTTTTTTTAATTTCTTGACCCGCAGCTTCGATTGCTGTGTTGCCTCTAGCTCACTAGGTTTAGGTACTGGTCTTTATCAGGCGAGAAAATTGGATGGGCGAGTGTCGTTTTGAGGGAACTGTTGTGCTCCTCGAGCGATGTCTGTGCATAATGGAGGACAAGGCTCTTCAGCGTAGGATAGATGTTGAAGGGTTCGGCGAATCCATATCCATCATCAGTCTTGTGGATTAGGCAATGACCGATGACACCATTAGCACTGGAATTCAAAGAAAATGGTTAAAGAAATCATAATGTAAAAATTAAAAACAAAAAATGTCTTAAAATAGTTTTAGATATTTATGCTCTTAACCCTTTGCAGGGCACAATGCTAGTTGGTCATTGCTTATCCCATGGTGCTAGATAAATTCCACACTAAAATATGGTGGTTATATAAAATTAATTTTTCAGCTTTTTGTGGAGATGGGGAATATTTCTTGTATACTGACATTGATACAATGCAGGATGATAACAAGAGGCTGTGCAATTGGTGCACTGGGAAAGACTTGGTACAATCGACGAAGGTCATAAGCTTTAGATGTCTAGTCAACATGAAAAACACCCTTTTCGACAGGGTGAGATCTAAAAGCTCACTGAGATTTGCTCACGTACCAATGATGGAAAAGATCAATTTTCTATCAATGTCAGATTTTAAGCTGGACAGGTGGTATTCATCTGAGGGCAATATCACTTTTATGGTTCCAGGTAGCTTCTTTGCCCCAGATTTTGCCAAATCATCACCTGGTTCGTTCCCTGGGATGCCAACAGAAGGTTGGTTGGCAGTTTTCGGGTCTTATGGCACAAGGACTATATTTTGCCAAGCTGCATCAATGAGGAGAAAGGAAAAGCAAAAAGCAGGCCAACACGAGAAAGGATACATTGGAAAGTAATATTAGATTCTCTGCAGAAGCTTATTGGGAAGTTGATGACTATGTAAAAGTGGATCAGCTAGTGAGGTATCCCTCAACAGCAGATAGCTGCTTGGGAATCAACATAAAAATTTATTTTTAGATGGTCCAGTTTGGGAAAGATCCTCGAGAGCTTCATAGACGGCTAGCCTTGAATAGAGGTGTTAACAGTTCTTTACCTTGATGTTTTGGTAAAAAAAATTGTTTTGAAAAACTTTTATGGGTGAGGTAGGTTGGTCGATTGGATTTTATGGCACAAGGGCCAAGCGTAAGACAAACAATATCACATAATGGACTTGTTTGGGAAGTAATGGAAAGTTTTACTGACAGAAGAGGAAGGAAGACACCCAGTGAGGAATCAAACCTGACAGCTATTAAGTCTGCGCCACCCACAACACTCGGGTTTTCCAGCTTCGCTAGCAGCCTAAGTCAAGGCGACCCCTCCATCAATGAAGAAACTTCAGCAGATACTATATGCGGCCTGCAAGTTATAAAAGAAAGCCAAAAGCAGTGAGTATAAACAAATTTTCTTACACAATGGAAAGTGCATAGTCTCCAGTTCGGCTGTTCCTTACAAGGAAAGTTCCATTTGCCTTGCCTGTAAGTAGTTTCTCTGCATCACCCCTCGAGCACTCTTCCAGCAGCCAAGTAGCCTCATCATTGTGGGGAAGCTCTTTCACAGTACTCCTATAAAATTAACCAATAATGAATTAGAATGGAAATGGCATGAAGCTTCAATTTAAGCAAATAAACAGACAGGGGAAGGTTTTGTGTCTGGCAGTTTTCATGGTAGACAGTAGTCATCACTTCACAAATTAATCTAGAGAATTACCTCTATTGGACGCTAGCATTTTCTACATAACTGTCACTAGGGCAAAGTTTATAGGCATTTGAATATTTGCAGACATTTGGCCTTCTGATATTTGTAAACGGAATACTTCAAAGTAAATTTTCATTTTCATTAGAAATAGCAAAACTTTCTTTCTACTTCACTTAATACTGGATAAGTGATAATTTGTTGTTCCTCGGTCAAAATATAGTATGTTGTGTGGGCCTATAGCTACCAAAATAATGTGTGGGTATGCAAAAATATTAATTTTTGTCACTGAAACCTTTTTTGCATACCACTTCGCTATGTATAAGTTTCATTATATATCTTCGCCAATTCATTGCTGATGCAGCATGTATACTGATATAATAACACACACAAGAAAGCAAAACTAAAAATTACTTCGTGTTGCACAGAAAAATAGGCACAATTAGCCATGTTTAGGCAACTCATTGCTTCAGTGACCAAATAGGAAAACTAACTAATGAAATTTCCTAAAATGCAGAATGGCACGAGATTTTCGAAACACATACTTAACATAACAAATAAAAAAAATTAATTTACCTAGGATTAACTTTTTTGGAGACTGATGATTCTTGCAATAATTGATTAATCTTCTCTTTAGTCATACCTTGAGATAGGAGTTGTCTGAAATTCAAAATCCTTCCATTAATATTTCACAATAAAAAAAGAACACATTCCAAAAAACTTAAAATCATACCACAAAACCCAGTTTGATATTACTTACAGCTGAGTCTGTTCTCGCTGCTTGTATAAAGATAACAATTTGGGCTTCAGACCCGATATTTCCCGTTCCAAAGACCGAGAATAAGAGGCCTGGTGTTTCAGATTGCAATCCAAATCCCGCTGGTGACCTTGCAGCACCAAAATGCGCCTCTTGATCGATTCTATGCTTTCCACACATCTGAAAATTGATATATACATTACAAGAATGTCTCGTCATGTGAATAACTGTAATTTAAAGAATTGGTTAAGTAGAATGTTATTCAACATTCAGCAGCAAAATTAATGAAGGATCCTTTGAAAATTATCTATATAAATTTTGTAGGATGTAGTCTACAAAATCCAAGAATTATGGCCCGTTTTTCTATAAGCTCTATAAAGTAACCTCTATAAAACACCATAGAAGCTCATTTCTTTCATGACTTTACCCTTTCTATAGAACTATAAATACATTTCTATAGAAACAAAATTTAGTTTCTCTATAGAATTCTAAAAAATTTTCATAAGGAAAAAATCATCATGGAAGAATATTTAGAGGCACAACCAATTTTGTCAACTCTGTATGGATGATCCAAATGTCCTCTTAAAGCTTGAGGCAGTCTTTTTACAAAGGCAGGAAAACAGGAGAATGGTAGACCATATGGGAGGACCAAACTGCATATTAATCTACTGAATGCTAGCATCCATTGAAGGCACGGGGAAAAGATATTTTTTGGATTGGGTTGTTGCTCTTTTGTCACTTTTTGATACATAAGTTGAAAAGAGGAAGAGTCAAAGCAAACACCATTAACCAATCATAGTTAGAAACCATTAGAAGCTAAAACAATTGGCCATCACCAATCTCTGGTTGGTCCCAAGGCTAGATGGAGTCTTTTTACGAAGGCAGGAAAATGTGGAGAGAATGTAGATTATATGCAGGACACCAACTTCATTTTCCCAACTAGATGCTAGCATTCCTCGGAGTCAAGGTATACAGGATGTTTTTTTGTTTGATTTGTTGCTTTACGGTCACTTTTTGCTACACAAGGGGAAGGGTTAATGCAAGCAACTGAAATGATTGGATATTCCCATTCTCTGGCTGCTCCTAAAGCTAGAAGGAATATGAGGAGAGAACGGTATATCATGTGGGAAGGACCTAACTGGTTCCCAGATGCGGTGAAAATCAAGGATGTTAAAAAAAAATCGATGTTTTTGCTTCAGGTTATTTTCTAGATACAATCTTAACAAATTTTCATTTTCTTATCAGAGAATAATACTAAAGTTCAAACTTACGGAGCAGTCTCCCCAGATTGTTTTTGGCATCCATCTAGCTGGTTCTCTAGCATCCCAATGCAGTCACTCACAACCTCCAAAAGATTTTCTTTCACTGAGATCTCACTCTGCATCTTCTCAAAGTCCTTGTAAAACTTATCATACAATTGTGCAGCATTCAGATACTCATGATTTAGAGCCTTCAGGGTTTTACAGTTGGACTCTGGGCCTTCTGATTTATCAGTCTGAAAATAAGGCAATTGTTATTCCATTTCATAGGCATGCAAAATGAATTACTTAAAAAGCTTTGCAAGAAAAAAAGGGTTTCCACAAATATATTTCCTTACTTGTGTAGATCTTGAATATGCATACATGAGCTTGATATCTAAAGTTGGATTATAATGAGCCAGGGAAACATGCTGGTAATGAGTAATAAGATCCGTTACAGATGAGAAGGACAAAGGCTCTGAAAAACCGTATTTCCCACTTCGGTGATAAATTTTTATCAGTTTATTGCTACATCCTTTCCTGGAAATATAAAAAAAGACATGTTCAATATCAATGTTACATTATTCCAAAAAATAAAATTCAAGTGTAATAAAATTTATGTATAGGTACTCCTCATTTAATGAGTCTTTCTTACTAGATCAATAAGGGGGAGCTTAATCATTTTTATTCATTCTGAATAAAGTTCACTCACACTGGCATTGCTAATGTTAACTAATTTTCTTTAGGTGACTATCCAGAACTTTCGCACTTAAGTAAACATAACAGTAGGTAGTTAATTATTGTAGCACTGGAGCAACACCTCACAATTTTGAACCATGGTCAGCACCTGAGCTGGCATCCCACTCTCTAAACTTCCACATCACAACATGTGGACATTTGAGGCCATGGCAGATTTAACATACACCAGTCCCCACTTCTTTGGTTGGACCTAGTTTCGAACTCACAACCATCCTATTGCTAATCTGTTACTCTTCCAACTGGGCCTACTACAACAGATGACAGGTGCAGCAAGGCAATCACGAATAGAACATGTAAGGAGAACTTTCCGGCATCTGATTAATTTAAGTTCAACATTTGACTGTGACCAGACCGGGCAACCTATGTAATCCTTTATTTGATCACGATACATCCTGGGCCAACATAGGCACCATCTACGTTTTTGCCAGCATTTGAAAATGGCCTTAGAAAGTGGATTCCCTGCACTGGATCATTAAATAAGAAGGTCATGAAGTGAGGAGTACCTGTACTATGTTTAGATTTCTCGATGCAGAATGTGATACATTTTAAGTTTACAAAATTAGCAGGGTATAAATAATTAATTTATCAATAGTAATTCCAAAAACTTCAAAACATGATCACACCTTCATAGTTTGGCTTGTCACTGGACATTTTTGCTGCAAAAGGGTTAATTACTAATTTCTTTTTTCAAAATTAGGTTTTTTGCAGATAGGTTTTTAAATCAACTTGGCGTTTAAAATAACATTTTCTTGCATTATAAACGACCAAAATTGAAATAAATTAATTTCCAGGACCCTGAGAAGTATAAATTTTAGGAATTCTTTTTAAAAAATTTCTAGTTTTCAAGGATATTTCTAGGTGGTGCACAAACATCAATATTAATTACATGATCAGAAGACAAAAAAAAGCACAAGAAAGCACTTAGGGAAATCATAATTTGACAGCAGCATTTTTACCTCAGGGTAAGAGTATATTCTCCAGAACCCTTATTGGATGAATTTCTAATAAGGAATGTTCCGTCGCAAGCATTTGCTAGCCTCTCGTTCACTTCCTCACTGAAAAATAAAACAGATTTCAATCCAAAGTCAATACATAAATATTTATAGTTAAAATGCAGAGCAGTTAGCAAATTCTTACCGCGTGATGTCGCCCCAAAACCACTCTGCTTCTTGAAGAGCTTTGTCTTCCTGCCTTAGAGTGTCTTCAGAAATGTGCATTTTTTCCATGTCCAACAAAGACAGGGAAGTTTGCTTGGCTTCCATGATGACAGCAAGGTGAGGAGGTTGGGCTATGGAATCGAAAACAAAAGTAGGTTAGCATTGAGTCATTAAGAAATCAAAAGCATTTTATTTAGCAACTCATTTTGCTTATCGCATTCTTGGTCTCAGCAAAATTATTTGGTTGCTGGTTGGTTGTTTTTAGGTTTTATGGAGCAAGGGCCATACTTGGCCATATGCAAGACAGACAACGTCAAGTAATTGTGAAAAGAAAGGGAGAGGAGAAAGATCGCTTGGGAGTGCTGGGGTAACAATCCATGTTCACCAGAGATAGTAAACCACATGGGAAAGAATAGATCACTAGGGTACCTCAGGTTTGTGAAGCCCGTACACACCTAAAGATGTGCCCCCGAGGGGTTCAGCAAAATGATGCAACAGAATGTATTATACTCCGTCATAAAAATTTCCCATTTGAACACTTTTGTTTTGAATATTAATTCATCTTCAATTTTGTTAATTGCACTAACAAGGGCAACATTGTAAGACAACCTAACAATGCCACTTAAAACTTTTTCATAGTGAACAAAGGAACTAAAAAAAAGTATTTTTTTTTTTAAACATTGCAAACACATATGGAAGATATCAACTGGAAGTAATAGTGGCAAAATTGGATACATCAAAAAGAAACATGAAAATCGCCTTTCAAGTAATATTAACTAATTCTGAAGTGCTATCTTTAAAGGCACACTGTCTTAATATTTAAATCATGTAAATTAAAGGTTTGTTTTACTAACTATTAAATCTTACTTTTCCACCTTTTTACAAAATTCAGAAAAAATTAAGGTACTAAATGTAAGGCTGATTTTGGGATAGGGAGAATCATTTTCATTGCAAAGAGAAAGCAAAGAAATTTAATTTCACTAGCACTGCTGAGTACAACAAAAAGAATGTCAAAATTCAATAAAAGCAAATTTTTAAAAATTAAATGTAAACTTAAAACATGTTATATTGATAAAATTGGTCTTTGAATACTGAAACAGTGCATTATGTAAGCAAACTTTCTTTTGAAAAATTTGACACAATGATTGAATTTAATTAACAAAACCATAAGGTAAATAAGGAGCACAAAAAATATAGACTACTCTGCATTCTGAAATGCGACTTCAAAATTAAAATTTCTTAAACTTGGTTGAAGCAAAACAATAAAGCTGCACTTTATACAAAGTTTAAAGTAATTTTAAAATTTAGTTTCAACACACCTGGATGAGAGGTGAAGTCAGGTGGTTTCTCACCCCATTCACCTTTCAGTAACAGCAGTTTGATAACCCTCATATGAGCATCAGAATTTTGAATCAGTTGCCTGCAAAAGAAACAAATCATTGTAATGAAGTAAACAAATCACAATTCTTTTGCACAAATATCTATATCTCGCTAACATGTAGCACAGAAATCGACATCGTGAAACCGAGCTAAATTTTGATAACAATTAACTTTTATGCATTAAATAATAAAATTAAACACTTTTATAAAATGTACACGATAAATAACTTTATAAAATGTACCCTGTAGCAGTTTTCACTGGCATGTAAAACTATAATCTAATCTAAACAAACATGGCATAAAGAAACTTACTCAATTTCTTCCCAAGATGGTCGGAGTAACGTGTGGCTCAAGACGCGCACCAAGGCTTCAGGAAAGGTTCTGTTACCTCGTGAATATTGCAAGGAGCACATTCTGCAGAAGTGAGCCATTAGGGTTTGCAAGGTGACCTTATGATGAACAGGTAACTGCTGAACAAGTTCTCCCAAATACATGGCACATCGTTTGTCCAAGGGAATTTCTATTTAAAATTTCAACATTAGTAAAAATTTTAACATCTTAAAAACAATTAAAGAAAAATAGGAGCCTAAAAGTATCCCTGAATGAAATCGTCACTACATGTAAACAATTAAGCTCTCTTGAGTTACAATGCATAAAAAGTACTAAAAATCTGAACAATAAATCCACAAATTATTGCTGAGTGTATTATGCATGTCTTCTAATTAAATTGCTTATACACTTATCTAAATGTTGTTCGCAATAAAGTACTTACTAGATGCATCAACAAATTTTTCATAGCTTTGCATTGGTATCACAGGATTTGGCAGCTCCCTCAGGTATTTTATTAAGGCACTCGTAATGAAGGGGAGCTGATACCCTTTTAAGTCTAAATTCAGCGGATCTAAAATGAAGAAAAAAAGCATCCAAATTAAACAAGATTAACAATGCATATATGTTGATCTTTGAAAAGAACTCCTAAATGAAAATACATAGCAATACATAATCCTGCTTACCTTCATTAAACCTTTGCTTCATTTTACAAAAATTGTGACTGTTAACTGGTGACCTGTATGCTGAATACATGTCGATATCTGAAAGATAATACATCAAATATATTACATCAAGTAAAGTATACTGTTCGTCACATTAAAGTTATAATCCTATAACTTTAAGACAAGTCACTTTGGTCATGCGTTAAGACAAAACATCCACATGAGTACTTTGAACAGAAAACATGTCGCTGCACACAACATATTTCAGCCCATTTGAAGTGCATAACATTATGGTAAAGTGTATGCACATACTCAAAAACAGATTTTTCTATTACGTTTAAACATTAGGATTACAGTAATGCTTACAGGTATGCTATTTAATGATATTTTTTGTGTTATCTGGCATGGCTTTGTTCATCTGCATGACCACAAAACTTTGATATTGAACTAGTTTCAGCATTCACTTTCAATTATGCATTACAATCTTAAAAACAATTTTGAAAGGGCACAGGATAATGAAAAGCCTCGAAAAATATCTGCTGCAATAAGTTTAAATTTAGGAAAAGCTTATTAAAAACTATTGTGCCTGTATTTCGAGTATTTATAAATTGAAATCTCACTTCTTACCTGGGCTTTGTTTTGCACGGAGCTCTATTTCTTGAATGCATTTTAGGACTAGTGTTGGAGCATGCTGTTCAGCTATGTTGAACTCCGAGCACAACTCTCGTCCGAAGACAACTGTAGCAAATAAATTTAAATTATTGCATAAAGTTAGAAATATAGCACTTATAAGAGTGCAGAAAGCTAAAACTTCAGAGAAATTGAAACAAAGAAGCAAAATATACAGTAAAATTATACTTTACAAATATAGATGGAAATAAAACATTAATACATTTCTGATCACTGACTTATTTTTATACTCTTAGATTCAAAAGACTTAAAGAATTTTCCATTTTTCTGAACTATATACATGAAATTACAATAATTGCCTGAGCACTCTAGAGCTCTGGCTCCCCCTAGTTGCAAAACACTGAAACACTTTTAAATATAAAAATTCACATTGGGTCAAGGCTTCCAGGTTCCATTAATGCCTTTTCTTACTAAAAAGCAAATTCATTTTAAAACTCAAATTTTCCATCCTTATTTACACCTAAAGCATAAAGTTTCCATCAATTTCAATTCACAGCAGAAAATCCCCATACCTATTGAAATGAATGGATGGATGGTGAGACAGACACCAGAAAGAGTTGACCTTGCAAGACCTCATCAGAATTCCACCCATGAATGGCAGTGGTTTCCAAGGTCGTAAAAATTGACCAAATACAGAGCAACTCTCGAAAGGAATAGGAAGCTTGTTGCAGTTTTAAATGCAAATCACTTCACAACCCCTGTACTAATTTTATCTTTCCACTTAGTTGAAAATGCAGAAATTGTAACTTGATCAATCAATTCTAATTATCACCGACAAGATAATGTATCTAATACATGAAGAATGAACAAACCCTTTCCCCACTTCGTGACACTTAAGAATTTGTGGTATGAGGAATTCAGGATCATATAGCATGTAATATTTACATTGCCTGCATCCATAGCACCACAAATAAACATTTAAACAAGTCTGGCCTAGCAGGTATGCATATCATGCATTCTATTCAAATTAAATTGCTTGGAATCAACTATTTTCACCTTTCATATATATTTCCCTTTCCTCACTCTATTTAAACTGCTCATTTCAATAACTTCATCAGCCCCGTAGACGTACCGTATAAAATATGTTCTTTCTTGCCATGACAACCATCATGTGAAATCATAACAAGGAGTAGGGTGAAGCATTTAGCATAGCTTGGCACTTAGTTAATAGTTCACTTTTTAACAGAAAAATACTATACGCTTGTTACACATGCTTTGTGGGAGTGACCAATATGTATCAAACTTTTTTGATACCATAGAAATGCAGTAGGCCAGCTGCATAAAGCAGAAGGCATGAACTTGTGATTAAAACAAGGATTCATGCTATTGGTTGAAAAATGAGGTGCTAAATTTGAACAACTTTTGGTGTGTGAACTTTCATAAAAAGTCAAAATTTCGAAGTCACCTAAACTTTGAAAATTTCAGGCGATTTTGCTGAAAAGACTGCTGTAATTATCAAGATTGAAAACTAGTGGCAAAAAGTAGTCTTTTAGTTGTGTGCGGCAGCCCTGCAAGTATTTGGTATTTTACAAAAATTGAATCAGTAAAAATAATTTTTTAAAATAGAGGATCCTTTTCAGATTTCTTTACCAGGTAGAATGAGCCCCATGTGATAGGAATTAAGTAAATTAATATACATTACACCTATTTAACTATGTAAGAGGGGCTTACAAAAATTAATATTAAGGTACTAAAATTAAGAAACTTGAAGGTAATTAAAGAAACAGACATAGCATAGCTTTAATTACTTAATAAATGCTGAAAACATCCATACCTGATGAATTGTTCTGTTTGCAAACTGATTGAGACAGTACACCAAAGCTACCGGGACTGTGTGATGAATGTCCACAAACTAAAAAAATGAAAGAATCCAACATTATTATAGTTAATTATTTTTCTTAATTTACAACACTTACGAAAAGGTTGTCTGTATACAGAGACATATAGCTAAGGGGTGCTGAGAGGCATGGTAACCCCGAGCACCAATGTCTAAAGCAGTGGCATTTCAGAAATACCTCTTTTCCAAGAAAACAAAAGTTTTTATAATTTTAAGAACAATTTTGTCCTTATCACAGAAGTGTTTTTCAGTGCTATGTATGCAAAGCAAATGCTTTCATGAACTCCATTTTTAAAATACAATGTTTCAAAGTCACTCCTTTCTTTCATGCATTACCCTGTAATCATTAATGTTAAGAATAGGGAGCAAAGCAATACAATTTTTTATCCACAAACATCTGGAGAGAACAAAACAAGGATGCTTTTTCTTACTTTTGGCCTAGACCCAGTGACAGGAGCTATTAACACAAGTTTCAAAGGGTTAATGGTTGTCTTGAAGAGGTGTATGACAAACCATGGTGTGATGTGGTGGCAATCAACTGTTCACTTTATAACATGGCATGATGGTCTTGCTGCCCATCTGCATAGAATTAGCATCGTCATCGAGCCTTCCTGACCACTTTGTAATCAGCCTGGCCCTATGCAGATCCTACCTGCTTTGTGCTGTAAACCAATTAATTCATACAGACAGATTTCCCATACTGGAGAGTGATAATTTTTAGGGCGATAACTGGTTGTTTCATTTTTCTGTACTCTTTTACGTTATGCTGCACAACTTGTCTGTGTTGTATTTCTCTCCTGTTTGTATCTTGCCCTGGTCACCGAAAAGAAAATAATAATCGGCCTTTTGCCAGTAGCAGTCAATAAAAAATGAATGTGACAGACAACTTCAAGTAAACTATGCTGTGAAAGGGAGAAAAAGAGGTATTTGGGAACAGAATAATGCATGAAAGTAGAAAAAGATCGCTTGGGTATTAATGGAATGCAACACCTTTGTTTACTAAAGACAGTTAACCCCATACGGAAAAAGATCAACGAGTACCTTGGGTCTGTGAAGCCTATACACACCTAAAGATGTGCCCTTAAGGGCAATAATTTTAAGGATAGCAACACAATTGAATTATTACCTTGGCACATGTAGCTTTTCTGCATCAAATTATGAAGATAAAAGTGACACTTCTCACAATGTAGGAAGGATGAGATACTATTTTCAAAATGCTTTCCAGAAGTTGGCAAACCTAACGGAAAATTTAAAATATTTAAAATTTCAATCAACCAAATTGTATTCAAGTACATTAAAAAAACTAGTAAAAATACATAAACTAATCCAGATGAATTTAAATTTAGATTATGAGATTAAAAAATACTCACTGTCTTCTTTTAATAAACCACCACCTTGTAATGGATTCTAGAAAAAAGAAAAATTGTAATCAATAAGGAAGAAAACATGAAAGTTGTGTTCAAATACAGCTTATGAATAATTAAATTCAAAGATTAAAATTCAATCTTAGATATCTCTAAAATCAACAGATTATCAATCAGTACCATTTTATAACCTAATAAAATGTAAATAGTCAAACAAACTTGTAATGTCTTAGTTTTCTGAGGGTTTCCCCCCCATTGTAAATAAATAAACTACAGAAGGAAAAATACTTCAGGTTAAGAACTATAGTCCAGATCTAGCTAGTAGGCATTTGTGAGTAACATGAGATATTTGTCCAATTAGGGGACAGATTACACAGAAACAATGTGTTCTCACAATTGGTCTTTAACACTGATTCATACCTAAGAGATCATCGTTTGCGAACAATCCTCATATAGCAGTTTATGAATTAGTGAAAAAATAATCAACTATGACAATCACCATACATGAATCTGAATATGGCGGCCTTTTCCCTGGTGAATTAAATACCTTTCAAGAAATGAACTTCTCCCAAAGTCATCCACTGGCCTTCACATTGGAAATGATTTATCACTGTTTTGATGTTTAGCATTAAATTTCAAAGTGACATGTTGAGAATGCATTTGAGCAACATGTGCCAAAGTTACCAAAACACAATCACTGCAAAACCTTCTCGTATTCACTTCTTAAAATTGACTTTGTATATTTTTTATTTTTCACACGATGTTTTTCATTACAATCAGAGAGGAAAACATGTTTACCTTTCAAAGTATAAAAGCAATCGCTTTTATTTGCAATGCAGTTTAGGTCTTAGAATCTACCTGGCGAGGAGCTGTCTATGATGTTGGCAAGATATTTATAATTTGGATTCAAGTGAAAAAATTAAGGGTAAAATTTCTTATCAAAAATCTCCTGCTTAATATTTTGTAAAGGCAAATTATAAAGAAACTATGTTCATCAGTTTAAATAGAAATCAAAAAGTTGAAGTTTATAAGGTATTTTTATTCGTTCTAGCTTAACCTTTTAGAACCCTAAAACTATTTCAGACTTACAAATCTACGAAAAAATTCAATACTTACAGCACAGCCTAAATGGTCAACCCCAGCAGAAATAGCTTTTTGATAGAATTCTTCTTTAATGCCCATTTTCTAAAATATAAAAATTAAACGTTAATATGCTATATTTAATTGTGAATACAGTTCATAGTAAAAATCTATATACAAGTATGTGCAAAAAGTTTTGCAATGTTCTAATACAACATAGAATTGCTTTGCTTATGAATGTACAATAACACAGGTAGCATTTCAACAATTAAAACTTTATTAAAAATATCAGCAGTTATGGTTGATTGGTTTTGGGGTTTTTTTATGGCGCAAGGGCCATACAAAAACCCAAATTTTTGATAAAAAATATATTGAAAAAAAACCCAATATATTAGGCCATCAGAGCAGTTATGATACTTTTCACAACTGTAAATAAATCTCTAGTGTATTTATAATTTTAGAACTTTAAATACTAGCTTAAATAATTCTTCACTAAAAAATCAATTGTATAGAAGCCTAACCATGGCCATTCCTGAGCGGTGTGCTGGAAGTGCACTTGCACATAGTCAGAAAAATATAGGGGCATACAAACGTAATATGCCTCCAACTTTGAACATGTCCAACAATAAGTTTTTGATATTACTTTTGTGCTTATTTGTTCTTTCGGTTCTTTCTGCAACTGTTATAAAAGAAACTTATGAATTTGCATGTTTTGTTCTTAATTTCTAATACTATTCAAAAAGTGCTTTTTGGATTAGTTATCAAAGATGCATTATATCAGAGAAAATCAAGTTTTATCTGAGAATCCCATTGAGATTCAGACCACAAAACCCATCCACACATAAGTACATGACATCTGTATCCAAAACATAGAAGGGTATTGGGAATGTAATTCAGAAGTCAAAGAAAATTTTTAAACTGAAAGCTAGGGA
This sequence comes from Meta bourneti, assembly GCA_933210815.1. Taxonomy (NCBI): domain Eukaryota; kingdom Metazoa; phylum Arthropoda; class Arachnida; order Araneae; family Tetragnathidae; genus Meta; species Meta bourneti. The sequence goes on from OW119928.1 coordinate 77,991,940, forward strand.
AGTTCAGGAAATTTGGGAACAGTTCATTAAGACAGGAAAAGTTGAGATAAAAACAGTCCTAGAACCACTCAGAACAAAAGCACATCAATCCCGACAATTCATATCCCAACAGACAATATTGTACTCTTATCAATGGGAACTTACAAATTCTGAAACTCGGAATTCAATCACGCAAGAAATCAAAACCTGAGAATATATATTGAGGTTCAGTACACAGAATCTATCTACATGAGCACACCACCTAACACAATGTGCATATCAGAAACTTAAAGGGTTGTCAAGAATGCTCAGGTCATACATCTTATCCTATAAATCAGAATGCTAAGTTCAATCGGCAATAAAAAATAATTTTACCTTTGTCTTTTAATATTTATTCCTCTACCCTTAAACAGAATTACTTCTCAATGGAACAAAAGCAAACACGTCGTTTGCAACTCAGCCTTGCACACACAACTGCTATCCTCAAAAAGAACATTGTCAATTATCAAGCTTGGAATTCACTCATCTAACACATCAAAATCCAAGAATCAAGTTCTATACGCAGAATCCATTCACAGCAAACCAGAGTACACCATACACATATTCGAAATTTTAAAGGGTTATCAGAAATGTACTTAAGAGGTCACGTACAATTTCAAAACTGTTGGATAAGAAAGGCAAGTTCAGAAAACTTAAGAATAAGACAAACATTGGCTAACCATTTGAGATGGAAGTAAATAGTCCTGGAGCCACTCAGAACAGAAACACATCTTTACACATTCAATATAATTTTCATCAAAAAGAACATAATCAAATTTTCAAACTGAATTCCCTCACACACATGCGACAGATTAATGAAAACCATGTTGAGGTTCAATACAGAGAATCAATCCACACGAGAGTCCGAAACTTAAAAAGGTTATCAAGAATGTACTTAAGAGGTCACAAAACAAATCAGAACCCTAACAATAATCAGAATGCTTAAGTTTAATCAGCAAGAGAAAGAAAATAATTTTACCTTTTCAATTTTTCACTAATTATACACAGAATTATTCAATGGAACAGAAACACAAATCCCCATCGACAACCTTGCACACAAAAACCCAACTCCAAATTGGAACATTATCAATTTCCAACTTTACTCATCCAATATACGAGATCCGAGAATCCACCCACAGCGCACCACACACACGTAAGCGAAACTTAAAAGGGTTATCTGGAATGCACTTACGAGGTTAAAATTTCAAAACCGGGGGATAAGGCAGGAAAACTTCAGAAAAAGTTGGCTAACCGTTCGAAATGGTCCCCGGGACCGCTCGGAAGAAGGCAAGTATCCAGTGGCACCACTTTCAACAGCACTTCAACGAGTGAGCCGCGGCGGAGGAACAAGGAAGGGATTGAAAGAGGATCAGGTAGAGGAGTACTCGGCTCTAGCAAAAAATTGACCAAGATAGCGCCGGGTCAAAGTTCACTGCCACAACGATAAAAGCCAGCTAAAAAAGCTTTCACAAATCAACACAGATACAGCATGTCCTTGGACGTTGCTCGCCATTTCGCTATCCCCCCCCCCCTCCCACGGCATCGCCAGTGCACGATAGCTGACATAAATCAATTGAAGAGCGATAAACATGCTTTTTCGCTCAAAATCTGAATACGGCCAGGACATTTGCAAAAAGCCGGTACCACTTCCAAAAGAAGCGTGACCAGTACTTCTGATTTCATTCGCATCGGCAAAGGGTTTAATGGATTTAGTTCTTTAGCGGAATCAGTAGCATTTATCGCCAACCAGAAGTCATACATCTTATCTTAATGGGGCAAATCGAGTCCCACATCTAGGGTCCACAGAAAGCTTTAAAACTGCAAATTTTGAAGAGGGATAAGAAACACAAAATTAATGCGTATTCATTTGGAATGTATATACATGAGCGCCCTCTGGATTTGCTAGAGGGCGCTGATCAGTTTGGTTCACGTCAATTAAAATGCTGATCTTATAGGATAACGCATCATTTTACGAATGTTGAAACGTTTGACTAAGCATGTAGGCGGTAGACAAACGGACGAACCGCTGCGAGATTGTATCGCGAGCGGTACCCCGACAGTAGTGTGCGAAATATTTGCAGACTGCGTGAAACCGAACATTCCAAATAATGTTCCAGTCGATCGATGCTTTCATTGCTGTTGGTAGTCGCATTGAACACCTATGAAACTGCAAAGGGCAGCTACTGTCAAACTGAAATACGTCAAATAAAAATGGGTTCACATACTTTCCCTTATTCCTAGCACCCCTTTAGAACATCCGAATGATGCTTGTGAACATACAATTAGGAATAAGGTTTAATTCCCAGTTGATCTTGAGTTTTGAATGCAGGTGATATAAAATATTCAGCGTTCTTGTAAAAACTTGGGCTTTAAAAATTTTGTGAACTTGGAGCAAAATTCAGCATGGGAACCATTGTGAATTTTCTCCATCATTTTTTATCAAAAAACTAAAAATTTGGAATTGAAATGTTTTGTGATACATGTGAAAAAATAATTTTCCAGACATATTTTCGAAGTACCATAAAGTATGCCTAAGAAGGCGCAACCTGTTTATACTAAAATGGAAAGGCAAAAAAAACTCCCTAATCTCCAACTGATATACTAAAGGTCGCAATACCAATCAATGAAATCAACCCGCTAAGATGTAAAAGTGAAAAGCCTTTCTCGAGTTATCCATACGCTTATCAGTTGTCACATGACTTTTGTTACATTTATAGTAAAATGATAAAGTGGGCGATTCTCAGAGATACTGCTCATGACTAAACAATGCACATTCCGTTCAGAAAAGGAATTTTCCCAAATTCTGCACACCCAAATCCATTATTTTCCTCTAACCAGAGTTTGCAAATTGTCGACGAGCTCATTACCTATAAATTACCGAAGGAAGTTCTCAATACTTGTTCTTACCGGTTTAGAGTTCTAGTTTTTGTCCTTAGCGAGCACATTTCCGATGAAGGCATTTGCTGTTGTAGTGAAGGCATTAAGAAGCAATATTTCGTTGACACGTGGATATTTGCAGAAATGTACAGCGCATCCTTCCAAACATTCGTTTTAAATAGGGTAGCGATCAGTTTTTGTTTCCAACAGAAGAAATCAAAATGTCGAATTAAACCATTTAATAAATGGGGTGTTCGCAATTACTGCAGTCGGGCAAATTGGTCCCTGAAACATGTTAAAAACAAGGCTATAGTAATAAAATATACAGCTAAGAAAATCAGTCATGTTTCGGTACCAATAATTCTCATCAATCGCAAAACCCGGAGGTTTAAAATCCTACTTTTTTTGCGATGCGTTGCGAATATTTTAAAGGTGGATTCTTATGCTTTCATCAATGGCCGCTTCACACCAACAGAATAGGGTCAATCTGAATCCAGTAGAAACTGACTAATGTAGATTCGGCTGCATTGAAGCGGTACGCTCCGGATTCAGGATGTGAAAGTTTTTAAGACAAACAAGCTACTTCTTATGGAGGCGGCTTTGCCAAATATTCGTTAGTCGGTTTCTACTGGATTCAGATCGATTCTGTTGGTGCGAAGCGGCCCCGAACGTAGATTCGTGTGCTTTGAAATGGAACACTCCGGATTCAGGCTGTGTGAAAGGTTTTAAAAGGAGCAAGTTACTTATGGAGGCGGCTTTTTTCCGAATCTTCGTTAGTTCAGTTTCTACAGAATTCGGATTTTGTTGGAAAGGTTCCCTAACCTAAAACCTGTTGCAATCTTTCGCGGTCTGTTCACAATATACCGTGAGGATGCGAATTTAGTCAGGATGAGTCGATCTAGATGAGCGTGTTTCATCTCAGTTACATAATATAAAATAAATAGGGGTAAGTACGAAATTAATAAGCTTATCAAATCCATAAGTTGGTTTGTCACTACGGTAATTCTTTTGCCACATTAGGAGCTGATTACACCAGGACTTGCATCTTAAAATGCATTTCAAATTAAGTAAAATTGATAAAAGTGCCCTTCACGATATCTTCGATTGTATTACAATTGGCAAAAAACTTCCATGGCTTGGTTGGGCACAACAAACAAAACAGATAACAGAACAAAAGTTGGGTAGTTGGGATTTTGTAAACACTCCCAATTACTTCTGAGCAACTTTGGTGGGAAAAACCATCGGGACAATTTCAACACATCGGTAAATCTAGCGAAAATACATTCTCGGACCAAAATCCTCCCAAGCACATTACCAACTGCATTCTCATTCCAAACGAATCTTAGAACGAATTAACTAATCAAGAACAAAAATTGAGCAGTTCGGATTTCGCACTCTCAATACATTTGGAGCAACATTTTGACCCATCAATTTCAACAGTAGATTCAGCGAAGGCGTTTCTTCGAGCAAAATCCTTCCAACCCCATACTGCGTTCGCATTACAAACGAACGGAAAAGCTTAGCTGGAACAAAAGTTAGGCAGTTGAGATTTCGCAGATTTGAAGAGCCATCAATTTACAACTCATCGGTACATCCAACGAAGGCATTTTTTCGAGCCAAAACCCTCCCATCCACACTACGTTCTCTCATTCCAAGCGAACAGGTTCCTCGAAAAACCCATCTCGCATTTCTAGCACACACGACTCCTTCGAAAGCCTACACCCAAATGCGACGCAGGTAAAAGGCAGGTAGGAAGACACCGCGACCAGAAACTTCCCGGCGCCTAAGAACTTTCGAATTTATCTCTAGTTGACCCCCCCTCTGTACCCGGCAACAGAAAAATGACCTGACAAATTTAACGCACGCAGAAAAAAGACGAAAAGAAATTAATGAAATAATGGCGGGGGGAGGCCAGACCAGCTCCAACCGGAATATTGATATGCAACATGGTTATCCACGGCAAGGTCACGTGGTGGATACAGACGTGATTCGAATCTGTGATCGAACTTCGGTTTCTCTACCAAATGAGCCGAGCTGAAGTGGCACAACTTGGTTTTTTTCTTTCAGCTGTGTTCCCCTCTTGAAATCCAGGGCAGAAGTGCGGAGTTTCGTTGTGTTTCCGCGACAGCTTTTTTGGATTCGACGAATGGATTCAGTGCTTGAACGGTTAGTCTAAAGTTTGCAGTAGCAAAGGTGGACTGCATTGGTAGGTAGTTGAAAAACGTCACATTGGAGCAACACAATGGGCTATTGGCGACGGTCCGAGATAAATCCTGAAGGGAAAGAACCGAGGACAACACCTCGTCATTTTGAATCACGGTCAGATAAAGTCAACACCCACTCCAAACTTCCACGCCAACGTAAGGACATTTGGGGTCAGGCCAAGACAGATTCAACGTGCACCAGCCCTTACGTACACAGCGATCTTTGGTTGGACCGAGTTTCGTACTTGCAACCCTCCGGTTGCTAATCCGCGATTCTTCCAACCGGGCTACCGCTGCCCAAAAAATCGTTCAGAAGTTCAATTTTATTCAGTTTCTAAGTTTTGGATTTGGTTTGTTGCGAAACGGTCATTTTTTGCTACACGAAAGCTACGGTAATGAATTTAAAAGAATAATGTTTCGATAATTTCACCCCAAAATAAATCGGAATACAAGATAATTCAAATTAGATTATTTAAGTCTCCTAGAAACCTTCCAACCATAAAACGTTTTATCCCCTTGTGTAATAAAACCAAAAATTCAATACGATAAAAGTTCAAATTGGGATAGATACTAGAAATATAAAGTTTCCATTCGAATAAAAATAAATTCTTCAGACAAATTTAATTTTTCATATGGTTCCGCTACCGAAAGTTTCCGAGATACGAGAGGTTTTATTTCCCAACGTCTAATTAGTCAAAGAAAGTTATTCACTTTCCTGGTAGGTAGTAAATTAATGTCACACTGGAGCAACACAACGGGCTATTGGCGACGGTCTGGGATTAATCCCCATAGGTAGGTATTTTAAATAACACCACACTGGAGCAACACAACGGGCTAATGGTGACGGTTCGGGATCAATCCCAAAGGGAAAGATCGAGTTCAACATCAAGTAATTTTGAACCACGGTCAGATGACGAGGAACACCTGAGCTGGCACCTCACTCTCCAAACCTCCACACCACGCTAACATGTCAATCCCAAAGGAAATATCCGAGGACACCACGTAGTAATGAAGCTCAAATTGGGATATTACAAATAAGGTTAGTTCGAATAAAAAAATACAAAATTTATTTTCATATGTTCCTCTACCGAAAGCTTCTCAGATAAGAGGAATTTTATTTCCCAACGTCCAAGTCGAAGTTAATCACGTTTCTAAGTGAAATAATCGTGGATGTTCCACATTTAAAATATAAGCGTTTTCCGGTAATGCGCATGGTATGTTCTGTTGCATGTTGACTCCAGTGTTTAAGCGATCAAAAACTTAGTATGAAATTTCCTAAAAAGGAAAGTCTGAACTAATGTGAATAACCCAAGATTATCTTACAAATTAAATTCAAAGTTCCGGGTCTAGTAAAAAACGACTACTCACCTATTCGTAATGACATTGTATGGTGTAAGTAAAATTCACGACGAAATATTAATTTTAAAAAATGCAAAACTACAGTTGACACCAACACTCGAAAGCAGTACGGCAAACTGACACAGTCCCTCGCCTACTGTTCCCCTATACACAAGTCACCTGTCTTAAATTCAATCCAATCAAAACATGTATGACGTACAAAACAGCTTTCAAAAACACTTTTAATACTCGATTTATCACTTTTAAAGGAATTGAAATATCCACAAATTGTCAGTTAGAATAAAAATTTAAGCATATAAATCACGTTACGATTCAGAATGAGTTGATTACGATTGATACGAATTCGGATACTTTCCAGAAATATTCCCATCAATCCTTATCCGCGATTCTTGCACCGAGAAAATCGTTTCGAGTTACACACCTGGATGGATAAGAAATATTTTATGAGGATGAAACTTGTAAAACCTGAAGAGGGAAATCCATTTCAGATTCCAAGATTTGTAAATCCTGCACATCATTCGACAAAATTACATTTTGGGATTTCTGTGAAAATAAAATAGCAATGAAAAATACTCCAAGTTGAAAAGTAATTTGATTTTTTTTCACCGTTTTGAATTAACTGGTTGTATTAATTTAACAAAAGCGATGTGCTGAAATTGCAATCAACATGTCAAATTACATCAAAAGACACGAAAGAGGTTGCCAAAGCACTAGCGCCATCTACATTTAGGTTTACAGATAAACCCTCATTCACATACAAAGAAAGTTCGTCTCCAAACATTTTGCATAATTTCTTTTTTAATCTAATTTGCTGATGGGGGTTTTTCAGTTTAGAGTAAATGCTAAATGGCCCTAGTGTTTTGGTAAAGCTTTCGAAAATAATTCTTAAAATGTTAAATAAAAAAAATAATAGTCTGGAAACAGGTCGGAAAAAGTTCACTATCCCAGGGAGTAAAACTAAAAACTTAATAAAAAAAATGTGAAACAATTTTCAACTTTTGTCCTGTTGATGAATGTCTTGCTCCACACCAAGGTATTTTATGAAATAGCATTAGTAACATACATTTTAAGAAATAGCAAAGTTTCCTATTAAACCCTATTTTAGTAGCAATTTTAGCTGAGATACAAAGATCTAGCCAAGAAATTTAAATTTTAAAACTGAAACACTAAATATTTTCTTAAAAAGATTTTCATGACAATCTATCAACCAGATTCTGATGTTTTTCTTTCGTGGTTGTCACGGCAAGGCGCCAAAACTTCGAAATCGGCGTCCCTTGGAAAATTTTCTACCAAAAGAAAAACCCTAAAAATATTTTCCGTCCGCTAATAGTAAAAAAAAATTATAAATTTTCGTTGTCCTTGGGTGAATTTTCAAAAAAAAAAATCGCCAAAATTTTCAGAAAGTCGCCAAAATTTTGAAAATAGCTTTTCAGACGATTTTGCTTTTAAAAATATCCCAAGTCGCCAAGGTTAAATAGCATCAAAAGTCGCCTATGGCAGCCCTGTTTTTACACAAGTTTTGAAGTTTTATTTGTCGTTTTTTAGTTTTACATTTTACGAACCAGTTTCACAAAGGTTTTCATCTTTGTATCCACACACTATCCCTACTCTGGGGCAGATTCTAAAAAACTATGGTCTGCCCAACTTAACGGTTTCCTATCCACGGGAGAAGCAAAGGGACGCGACTGGAGCTGAATCAGCATGCGCAAGCGGAAGTCGAATCCTTTGGTGACTTCTCACAGGTTCACCTTGGCAGTCGCAGCACTCACTTACTGCCCAAGACCTGCGAAGCACCGACTGAGAAGGCCGAGAACGGCCTCCAAGGCCCCGAAGTGGGGAATCGTTCCCACCCAGGCGCATTTTTAAAAAGTGGAACTTGAACCCAGCAGATCATGAGTGATGGCCTTATATAACCGATCGAAAGAAAGAGGAGAGCCCAGTTTCGTGACGATGCATCGAGTGCAACGAGTTCGCTGGGTGGATTTAGATGCAGCTGTCGTCAGGGTTTGTGATCTTCGACTTCGAGCAATGTTCTACAAACTTAAATTTCCCACAAAGTCGGGGAGAAAATTCAAGAACATTTGCATCAGAAAACACATGAAATAATAATATTCTAGTGATTCGTAGTTTTCAGTTCAAGAACCTCCCTTGAAAATTAAAAAAAAAATGTTCGGCTCCTTGAGATTATAAAATTAAGAGTAGGGCATATGTAGACTTGCAATAAATTAAGACCACATCGATCCTAATTTTTCACCGTCATAAGAGTAAAACATTTAGATGTTATAATAGATTATAAAATGTTGAGACAATTTCGCAGCATGTATTTAGTCTCTACACATAAAACTGGAAAATCATGAGGTATTATAGCTGAGTTGAGGTATCACGATCACCAATCACTGGGAAATATTCCCTTAGCTGCGAGTTCAGTTGCTTATTTTTAGAATGTATAGACAATTTTAATTAACGTTCTTTAGAATATAAAAAATCAGAAAATAATGGAATATTTTTTTGTAGAAAATTCTTTTGATTAGAGAAATATAATGCATGTTTTCCGCGGACCCCACTTCCTACACGAATCATTTGGAATTGAAAACCAGTAATTCTAACTTCGTATAACTTGGGTTACCAGACACCCGGAATTTGTACGTGCTGGCCGAATTTCGCAGGGAATTGATTCGTCCGGGCTTTCCCTGAAATGTCATGAATTATAATCGAGTTTGTCAGGAATTTCCATTTTTAGTACTGGTAACTCACTAATCCTCTATAAATTTCATGCAAAATTATTGTTTCAATATTTTGCATCTAACTTATTCTTCAATCGTTCGGTGACCTAGTAGCTGATATTCTGGCCCTTAGTTCAACACTCTAGAATCAAATCTCAATCTTGGCATGCATGTTGGGAGTGATTCAGAATCCACTTTAAATCGTAGGTATCGATCTAATCAAGCTCTCGTGTAGAAAAAATAACCATTGAGCGACAAACCAAACCTTCCATCTATCACATTTCGTACTTGTTCAGAACAGGGATAACTCAAGTAAAATTTGCTGGAGGTTAGGTGGTTGGTTGGCTTAAGGGCAAGAATTAGCTAGGCTGCGGCAAAATTACAAGCAAAAAAAATCAATGAAAACATAAAACCTACAAAAAAATTAACTAAATTCCAATTCCTAAGTGGAGTCAAGTCAAGTTTATAAAATCGGTGTCAATATTTTAAAAATTTGTGTGGTAATTGCGAAAAAGTATTTTCGCGCACAAATAAATTATTTTCATTCAACTTTACTTCAATGCTCAGGAACCTTCCAGAACCTCTCGCGCTATCACCAAGCCACCGATTGCATCGCAATTTTTAAAATCTTGGAATTCATTTAGGATAACGAAACGTTAAGTACTAAAAATTACGATTCCTTCGATTCTCGTATAAAACGAATTATAAAGCTTACCTTATAAGGAATCGATTTCGGAAGTTGAACGAGCTTAGTTGAAATAATTGTCTCTTGGGGTTTGTTTACCTAACACAATATCACCCGAGTGACTGGAAATGGCTTTGGCTGGCGTCATCTCATTTTCGGATCAGCAGCAAAGGTATAGTTCCCTTTGTTTGCTGTGACTATTCAATCAAACAGCAAAAAAGCCTCTTCAGATCACTGTTTGATCGGGTTATCGGAATATATGGGCATGATCAGCTGGGCAGAGGCAGAATGAAACGATATAAAAACCGTGTTTTCTTTCTGTAAGCTGTGCAACAACTTTTATGGGCAAGGACCAGTCTGTACAGATACATTAGTGGATGTCTTGCGAAAAATTTCAACCGAATGCGTGCTAGATCATATGACGGTAAAGCGAAAATGACAGCGCATTGTGAAAGTTGCATTGAAGGAAAAGAGAGTTCCAAGAGATAACTCGGGAAGTTTAAATTCGAAAATAAAATGAATTTATGTTTCTGCGTCAGATGTTAATGTAACCGGGACTATTCTTTACAAAAACCATGTTCGTGTACTTGGCTTGAAAATTAAAAGTGAATTCTATAGAATACTCTTTAAATTGTAGCCCACTTATAAAAAGGTACTTTATTTTCTTTATGAACTCGATTCTAAGAAAACTGGTATGACGCGTTTTTCTTTCCCCAGAAACTTTTAAGTGCAATTTTCGGATAGAGGAATAAAATTTTTAGAAACTTTTTTCCCTTTCTTAAGTTGAGATTTACCTGGCGCAATAACCAACTTAAGACTAATCTGCGCCGAAACACGTTATAAACTTACGTAATAAATGGAGGTAAAAATGTTTTCAATATAAAAATAAGAATCTATATCAGAAAATAGAACAATTTGAGTGTTGCGAAATAAAAGTTCACATTAGATTAAATTATATCATAAAATGTAATCTAAAAAATCATTTTGATTGATTTCTTGTTTAGTTAAAAAACGTTGGGATCATAAGTTTTTCCTTATTTATCCAGATAAATTATTAAAAAAATTTATCTAACATATAAAAGCAGGTCATTCGATGAGGTAAGTAGGTAGTTGAATTTACTTCGCACCGAAGCAACACAACGGACTACTGGCGAAGGTCTGGGATCATTCCCGAAGGGAAAGATCCGAGGACAACACCTAGTAATTTTGAATCACGGTCAGATGACGAAGTCAAAACCTGAGCTGGCAACCCGCTCTCCCAACTTCCACACCACGCCAACGTGAGGACATTTGAGGCCACAACAGATTTAACGTGCACCAGTCCCGACGATCTTAGGTTGGATCGACTTTCGAACTCGCACCCCTCCGTTGCTATTCCGCGACTCTACAACTGGGCAACCACCGCGGCACCGACAATCGAAGATGACGTTTCTTACTGTAAGGCAGTGGCATCTGGTGCACTTAGCACCTCGTAACATAAGTTGGTGAGTAAAACGACTATCCTATTCTTATGCGGGTTAACGACTTCCCGTCTTTAAGATAAAAATGAACTCTGATTCTAAAACTGTTTTTTTTTATTGTTACTTATTTCGTCGTCCCAAGATATTTTCCAGCTTCTCATTAAAGTTTTTTAACAGCAATCCCTTTGATAAACCTCACGTAGCAAAAAAAGTTGAACGACAAACTAAACCAAACCTTTTAAAAAGCTTTTGAAATCGAAAAGCTAGTGTTAGAATCTGAAAGATCTTTAGAATATTAATTTAACTAAGAAAAATTCCCATTTAAGATAATGGTTAATAATCCCGGGAAAATCAAAACACATGTTACCTTTTCCTCGCGCCTGGAAATAAAAGCAAAGGAGAAAATACAAGCTATATCTGCTTGCGCAAATTTCAACGTAGCTATTTGAGAAATAACGCTAGGCTCCGATTTGCTACTTTTAAAAAATTTAATTTTAATGAGCATGCTTTGGTCTGCGCGCCGGGTATTGGGAGGGTCGTATCTGAAACGGCGGGTCGGTTAAACCTATCCGGATGGCGGTATCTCGTCTGTGGGACTGACAATAACATTTCGAGGGTTGTATCTGGTCTGCGGGCCAGGTAAATCTGTCTTGAGGGCAGTATCTGGACTGCGGGCATGAGATCGACCTATTCGATGTACTGATTAATCTAGCGTACGGTTTATGCGAGACTGGAAAACCTCAACCCGACGAGAATAGCTATATTTTTTCAATAGCTAAAAACCCACTTTCAAAACGAATTCACATGCGAACATTCACGTATAAAAAGGATTTTTATACCAAGTAAAAGGGGAATGGTACTCGAGCACATTGGCGCATGCGCAGTAAGTGGATGACGGGAGTTTCGTTCCCCTTCGTTTTCACCACCTCAAGGTTAATCAAATATCACTCCATATGGCTGCTTTTTTTTCTTGTTCAAGGACGAAGAACGGACGGAACTTGGGCTTACATATTCCACCTGTGTAATCCCGGAAGTACTGGCGTAGGTTGTACCGAGGGTTAATGATCGATATCATCTCACATTTTTGAATGACGGAGGACAGGTGACCAACTTCTCAAAATAAATTTGAATTAGATGCTTCTCATTTGGAATTTAAAAGAAAATTTGAAGCTTTTCCCCACCCTTTGTCCTTACAACTCCAATTGGCGTAACTTACAAAGGTGCCCATTTTTGTTTCTTTCCTTAAATAATCTCATGATATAACCTGCTGATTTACCTCACAGAAGATAGATCAAAAAGATTATTGTCATCTACTCATTCTAGAATCGGCGGCTCAAGGTCGTGCTTTCCTTTCCCTCCTTTTAGACAGTAACTATGGTAACGTCCAAGGATTTTTACTTCCTCTTCCCACTATAATTGAGGCTGGATGCATGAGGCGCTTGATTCAGGTGGTTATCCTAAACTGAAGTGTTAAAAAGTTGGGCGTCTCCTAAAGCGAGCATGGGAAGGAATTTGTGACCGAGCAACAGATTTTAAAGTCCAGATTGCAACACATGAATATAATTTCAATGTTCTTTTAAACTATAACTCGTGACGTCACTCTCTCGCGGCCGCATGCGCGTCGTAGTTATCAGATAATTGTAAGTGAACTTGAAATTTGTGTTCCAAACATTTAAATTGCACAGCGTAATACCGCTTAATTACCTTGATATTTTCACTTGATGTTAAAAAACTTTCATTTTATCTGTAGCTTAGAAGAATAAGGGTCAATGTCCCAATTCGCGGATTTCGAGTTAAGTCCCAAACCATTTTAAGGAGATAAAAGTTATAGAAAAAAAGTGCCATGCCCTCCAACAATACATTATGAAATAATCAAAACGTTTGTTGATTTGTTATGAAATAATCTTAATGTTTGTCTTGTGCCTGGCCAAATATGGAATTGTGCCATAAAACCCAACCAAAATCTTGCAAAATGGGAATTGGCCCTTTATCTACTAAGAGGCAGAAATAAATATGCATTACATTATAGAGAAATGTAATTTGTTTATAACTAAAAATTAAGCTCCCTAAGCGTCGATTTCTTCCCAAATACAGCGCTGCTCAAATGAGTTTTTGGGACGGCGTTCAGTGACGTCAAGATCGCTCATGTTACTTCTGATAGATGTTGATAAAAGTATACGATGCTTCACGACGCTAGAAATAGTTTAGCGGTTTGTATCCAACTGTTCACACAAATCAACAGCTAGTTGAAGGAACAATGCAGTTATCTAGTGTTGTTAAATATATTGTTGCGGCGAGTTGGAATTTGAATCGCGTGGTTTTGAACGAGTATTCGCTCAATTTAGGGGCAGATTAAAAGTAAACGATGCGGTCCCACAATTGGTGGGGGGCCACCGTAGCCCGGTTGGAAGAGTTTGAAACTCGATCCAACCAAAGACCGCTGTCGTGGCCTCAAATGTTCGTATGTTGGTGTGGTGTAGTAGTTGGAGAGTGGGGTGCCAGCTCAGGTGTAACCTCGCCATCTGACTGGCTCAAAATGCCGAGGTGTTGTCCTCGGAACCCGGACCGTCGCCAATAACTCGTTGTGTTGCTCCAGCGCGACGTTAATTCAACATCTACCCACAATTAGCGTTTTAGCGAGGATTCTAGATCCAAGTTTATCGCCAGATGCCGGAAGCGATAGCAGCGATTTCGAGTTGGCGAAGTAAATAATCACCTATGCTGATCGCCATACACTGCAATGCGTATGGCAGCCCTCACGAGTTTACCTTTTAGAAATGGACTTCTCCAAGGTCATCAGCCTTCTCACAAACGTCGCACTGTTTTACGCATTGTGCAAAAGCAATTCGAAAGACCAAACTTTGAGGTTGGATGGTTTATGGCGCAAAGGCCATATTTGGTCAACTGCGCCAAACACAAGACAAATATCGTCCAACAAATGGACATACACACATACGTTCAACAGGCATAGAAGACAAGGTACGTTAAAAGTAGGTAGTTGCATTAACGTCGCATTGGAGCAACACAACGGGCGACGGTCCGGGATCAATCCCGAAGGGAAAGATCGAGGTCACCTCCTAATCTTGAATCACGAAGTCAACACCTGAGCTGGCACCCCACACTGGTATAAGTTAAAGGAATCTCCAACTTAAGAGTATTGGATTGTTGCATTTCGTGAGGCAGGTCCGAAAAAGGACACTTGCCCTTTTGTGACAACGACGGCAGTATAGCGAAGTGTACTCACCACATCCTGAGAGACGGCATTCTCATAGGACATCCTATTGATCAACTCTGATCCTCGCAGGGAGGGGTACATCCACTGTCCTGGCACATTGAGGGGAGGCCGTTGTTCCGAGCTGGACCTACAGCAGCAACAGCATCTGTCTTCTTTGCTAGAGTGCATGAAAGTATGTACGCGCATCACGCGAGTTTCCGACTTTTCAGCTCACGTTTCCGCATTGGGCAAAACGGTGGGGACTCACCTGGGGAGAGAAAGACACAAACCGGTCAATTCTTCGCCATTTTTGAAAACTTAACTGTTTATTTATAAGCACGAACCGCCTTCAGCAACCACCGAAATGTTACTCGTATTTCACAAATAAACGAAGTTCATTTTTTCCGAAGTTAAACCCAAAGTAAAAAAATTAGATCTGAACACACTTGAATTTACGATTGCGTTTAGAAAATATATTTCAAGTCTAAAGTGGTTGTACAGGGTGTTCCGCTTAGGACTTATGATAAAAGAACAAATTTGTAGCATTGAAACAAATGATTCAAATTACGATAAATGAGTGTGCATTAAATGTACTACGACTTGCAAACAATTTCCGAGTATGTACATAAGAAATTTTGGAAATAAGTCATGGTAAGTAAAGAAAATAAGATACTTTCTTTTACTACAGTTCTAAGCGGAACATCACGTGTAAGAGATTCAAATATGAAGGCTCAACAAATGTAATCCAATAAATTCAAATGGAAGTCGGGTAATAATATAAGAAATGCAAAATTAAATATGTTGGATGAAACCAATGTCATGTAAAAAGTGTATTTTCTAACGAAATGCTCATATGGTCATCGACTTTGTAATGAAATAGACGGAGTATGTGTGCGCAGCTTCATGCTATTTCTTCCGGGTGCTCGGTTTGAAGATCTATCCCGTGGAAAAGCATGAATCCTAATGTGGGACAAATTATTGATTGATTCAAGTGGTTATCCAACGTGATTAAAAACACTAGTCTTCGCTTCGATAGCCAATTGGTCCAAAGATTGGTCCCAACGTGATTCGTAAGCCCATGTGACTTACCCTTCTGAGATTTTATAACAGCCCACATGCTGTCTATTTCCCTAGAACAGTGGTTCTTAACCTGAGGTGTGTGCACCCCAGGGGGTGCGAGAGAAGTTTCTAAATTTTCGATGGAAACTACCACCTGTGTGAAACTAGCGAACGCTTACATCGACTTTTGGGACCCTCCTACCACCGCCTCAGCCACTGAGATTATTTTCCAATAAATAAATTATCTTGCAATAGATGTAATTACCTAAATAAAGAAATGCATTTTTCGAAGGGGTGCGAGAACAAATTTTAAGATTCAAGAGGGTGCCGATCACTAAAAAGGTTAAGAACTACTGCCCCAGAAGGTCGATGAAACAAGCCAAGTGACGTCACGTTCAGAAAACGTACTGGAAACACTTACGTACCACTAACCGCCTTGGTGTATTACGTGACTAAATATATTTGCGCCATAAAACACCAAAAGAACTATGCGCTGATTGCAAACCCTGATTAAAAAGAAAAAGTCACCCCCCAAAACCCTAAAGTATTCATTTTTCAGTAAAACAAGTAAATATCAACAATGTTGATAGATTTAAACCGCTAACTTTCGTTATTAGATGTACAACGTACAAGTTTCTACATTGCCTTTAATCTTCAAAACTCAAGAACTGCAATTAAGGTTTAAAATTCTTTCCACACTTGTTTAAGAAGTTTATAATGGAGACAAAGGAAATTCTTGTTACTACTCGGAGGTGAAGAAAGACAGCAATTGGCTGAAATCCACGTGGTCGTTCGCCAGAAGAGGAACTTTTTCTCAACCAATGAGGTTTTTAGACAATCATTTGGGGATTAATGTTTGTAGATCGTAGCGATTCACTACAGATTTGGTTGAGAGGAAGGTATAATGCTTATAATTATGTATTTATTATTTTATGCTCATATATTTGACACCTATGTTTTATTATAAGAGAGGTTTTCTAATAACACAGGAATTATAACGAAAATTCAGAGTAGGCAAAGAACTAATGATTGAAAAAATGAAATTTAATCTAATAATCAGAACAAATTACACAGAACGCTTTTTTTCACGAGGTTGGTTCGTTGGTTGTTTTCAATGGCGCAAGAGTCAGAAATTTTTATTGTTTTCTCTAAAGCTAAACATAGAGGGCGCTGGAGTTTTTGGTACCTTCTTTCGTACTTTGGCAATGCTACTCGAATGCCACTTAAATATGTCGCTTTTTAAAAGTTAACGCCAAACATCAAAATGAATGGCGAGAAATTAAACAAATCCTTGACAGGAAGTTATTTCTTCTATAAAATTACTACTCTATTTTTTGTAGTTTTGTGTTATGTTGTTTTGCGTTATTGTTTCACATTTTTAACAAATTGAATTACATGACTAATGCTTTCAAATTACATTACTTGAAACCAGGATTGACAAAAGCAAAACATCAATAGCAGTTTATTTCTGGCAAAGTCTGATTAAGGCCAATCCAGCTTGAGTCAGAATCCGCGTTCGTCACTAAGTTTGTGACTTACTTTTTAGAGGTTTTGGGTGCATTTTTATAAAGAAAATAAAAAAATTTAGTTTGATTGTTTACGTTTGAATTCGTTTTATTGGATTATATACTGTTTTCACGGTACAAAATTTTAAACTAGACACTTTTTCTCCAAATTTGAAAGGGTATCAAAAATATTTCAGGAATTTTCAGGTCATGAACATCTCGGTTTCAGTTATACCTTGTTCAAAAGACAAAATTAGAATTTAGGAGCGGAAGTTCGGGGGGTCAATGACGCCTAACCCTTTACTCAGATTCCAAAATGTTCAATAGGTACGGCTCTGGTGAGAAGGCAGGTGATCTTGGGGTGGTCCGTTTCTAGAAAGATAATCAACTCGACAGGGTGCCAAACGCAAAATAATCTATAGCGATCTCCATAGTTGATGATTCGTTTCGCCAACCATTATTATCGCTTCCAGCAAATTCGCCTAATGACAGCAATTGAAGAAAAGCATTGTTTACGTTTAACCGGCACCCGAATTGAACGTAAACTCGTTCAAAACCACGTGAGTGATGTGCTAACTCGCAATAGTCGGATTATGCTTGGATGTAATTTCAATTGTTCTTTGCTCACGTGGATGTGTACACACACAACGTAATAGCTGGGACCGGTCATAACCGTATATATTTTTGGACCCATTTTCAAGGGCAATATTTGGTATAGGGTCACAATTTTGCATTTCATGTCATTAATTATTTTTTAAAAAGTTATACAAGTACAATAATGGGCGGCGCGTCGATAGCGGTAAGTGCCACCATTGTTACAGAATAGATTAGGCTGAACGATCGCGCGATCAAAAGTCAGGATTCAGATTGGTTAGCTGAATGAATATTCTATCGGATGGATTGGATGTTGAGGTTTTATGGCGCAAGGTCCAAAAGTGGACAAGCTGCGCCAAACACAAGACAGAATATAGCCCAATAAAAGCGCAGAACACGGATGGATTGTGATTTTGGTTTTTATGGCGAAAGGTCGGAGAGAAAACGGACAAGCAGTGCTTATATGACGCGCGTAAGGGGGTCCTGCAAGAGAATTCTGAAAATTAAGTTAAATTATTGTTCTTATTAATTAAAAACGACGACTATTTAGAAAAAATCGCTCGTAAAACGAAATTTATAGGAGAAAACTATATCCATGGACTGCTAATTCCGAACCCTGTTCGAATGCTGCTCATATAGAAAGTTTACAAATAAAAAATACTCTAAACATTTATGTTCATTACTTAATGTACTCATTTAAATGAAATAACCTAAAAGCAAGATGGTAGGGAGAAATTATTAATTTTTGGTACATCCTTGCAGTTTGCTCTGCAGTTAGTTCTTCATTTAAAATTTTTTTCCAAGTAAGGTTTTAATGTGCAAGATCAAAAAAAAAAAGACAAGCACTTCCAATCACTCTAAATTTTGCAAAATTAATCAAATAGGTTTGCATAAGTTGGTTGGCTTTATGTATGGCACAAGTACCTTATTTGGATATGTTGCACCAGACAATGTCAAGAAATTGACATACACACAAGGAAAGCTTTACTGACAGAAATATACCAATGGAGGAATCGAATCTGACAGCAATACAACCTGCGCTGCCTACAACTCGTAGGTTGCTTGAGCAGAAAATGGATAGAAGACAGGTATACCCACTGAAACACGAATTAATAGACCAGACAAATGCAGGCAACATAGCTGTCATATTGATTCAAAAAAATTCTAAAATATAATGCATGAAGATGAAAAGCATGAGATTTTGTTTGTCATTCAATTGCCACTTTTCATTACAATCGAACTCAGTAGACCGAACCCACTTTTAAAAGTATAAGGGACTCTCAAAAAACATAAATAGAAATGTAATAAGGGGCAGACTTAGTCAATTCTACACTTTTATAAGATTTCAAAAAATTATCTCACGTAGCATAATATCTTACCATCTGCCATAGGATCAACTATTGTAGTGAGTACATGCAGATGAAATTTTAGTAGTAAATAGCTAATATAAATAAAAAGTATCAAAATTAAGTCAATAGTAGTAAAATTCAAATATATCCAAGCTTTGACCTTGAGAATCTAAACTTTTGAATACCGAAGAACTTTACTTTTCAGACGGGTATGCATTCAGCAATATTCAGAAAGTAAAAATTTTCCATTAAAACAAATTTAGGAACAAATTTGGTATTCATGCTTTGAAAAATACTGTATTCAAATTTTTCAATTTTAGCTGCCCAATTTAATCAATTTTGAACAGTTTAATAACTACAACTTTCAGGATGGGGAATAGTCACCTAACTAAGGCAGAATTCATATTTTTAATACAAAAATGAAGATTAAATATTCAGATTAGAAATATTCAGCGAATTCCAACAGAATCAATCAGAATTATTCACATGAAATATTATGTACTCAGAATCCAGCTGCAAGTACTTAAAATGCAATGTACTTAACAAAGCTTCAAACTTTCAATGATATTTGGAAATAAAATTGACATTAGTCATTTTTGGTGTACAAACCAAAATGTACTTGGTCAAATGTACTAAAAGACGTCAGCCACATTTTACAACTGTTCTCGCATATCAATGATTTTTAATATATAGCTTCTAGAACTCTTTATTCCTTTTTCTCAATTATCCATTTATTATAAGCTATCCATTTAGTTATAAAAATAAAAACCTGCCTTTCAAAAATGATCTTTAGTGCAACATTTATGACATGATAAATTTGAATGCAGAGAATAACAGGAAAATTAATCATTCAAAAACTATTCCGTTCTTCATTGATACAAAGACTGCATTTGCAAAAGCTAAAAAGAAACAGGCAGCATTCACGATTTCAGCTAAGGCAGACTTCTCAAAGGTTACTTCGTACTAAAGTTAGTTTTATGCTGACTCATAAAAGGGATATCATAGCTCCAAATCGGGCCTTTTGCATTGTTCCGGTAAAGTAACAAATAACCATAAAATGAATTTAAATATTCATTGAAACATAAATCAACTTGGATAAAATGTTGAAGGCTTTCTTGTTGTATTTCCAATTTTGTGCAATTAACCACTTTAATATAGACTTAAAATAAAATGAGTTCAAATAATGTTTTATGTCTTGCAGACACATACAGAATAACTTCATTTTGATATTGTGTTTGGGATATTTCAAGGTTTTGCTGGAACTTAATGAACATAAAATATCTGCAACAGAAAGAAGCATTGAACTGCTTTAAACAATTTGTCTTGGGAGATTAAAACAAGCCGAAATTAAGTCCATATGCTCTATGAGCATTCAGAAATTTATTGTGACTAAACACACAATGTAATAGTAATGAAATTTTAAATCATTTTTTTCCAGATAAAACATTTCCTAGTTACCAAGTTATGCATCAATTGCAATTAAGCTTTGCAAATATCTTATTTGATAAACGTACAATTTGATCATACATATTTTTCAACTAGAACACATGAACATGACTTGAACAAATTGTATCCATGTTTCTAACTTCAGAGTCAAATACATTGCCTGAATTCACCTGATAAACAATAGTAATTTTTGGCATGAGCCAGGATTTAACTAAAGTAGTTGCTTTGTTGGTTTTTATAGCTCAAAGATCAAACCTGGCCAAGTAAACGTATAATAATAAAAAAATACTATAGGTTATAGAGAAGGGCAGAAAGAAGTGTGCAGGAAACACGTTAACCCTTTGCACTTGAATGACAGCATTAGCGGTTAATTTTAATGAGGGCAAAAGGTTAATTGAAATATATTTTGTTCAAAAACAAAGAGGAATTGCAAACTTAATTTGATTTTTATAAAACATGTAGATTTCATAAATTTATTACTTTTGTTACAATATAAAATTACAATATCTAAAAACATTGAAATTGGTTGGTTTTAAGGTGCAAGGGCCATATTTTGCAAAGCTGAACCAAACACAAGACAAAGTCAACTAATGGACATAAGCACAAGGAGAATTTTACTAATACACGGTAGAATTGCACCTAGGGTAATTTACAGGAATCAAACCTGTGTCATATACAACTTGCGGGTTGCTAGGGAGAGAGGGGACCCCACCAATGCATAGGAATAAAAAACCAGCCTAAAGTAAACAATTCCTCAGATTTCACTACCTTAAGCAGATTTGGTTTGGTTACATCACATGATCTTCTTAGCTTACTGCAAACAGATTAGCATTTAAATTAATGTTCTGATTCAATAAAATATTTGGAACTTAATATTACTCCTACATTACATTTTTATAAAATAAAAATATAAAACAGCAAGACATTTGTCCTTTACATCAGTGAAATTTAACTTGTGAGTAACCTTTAAGAAACCATTCTTTGAAAGAATATTTTTCTCTATTTCGATTTAATTTCCATATTGCTAAAATTCTCCATTTTGTCAGAATAACTCAAATTTAAATATTTTACCATTTATCTTTAATAAACTTTAATGTCCATGATTAACATTGCAAACAGTTAACTTTATTTTAACATTTGGAGATTCCTGGAATTTTATGGAAGTTATTAAAGTAATTCTACATATTTTATACATTCATAGTACCAACATTAATTGCATGTTTAATTTTTATTAGGTTTTTAAAAACAAAAACTTCACATTTCATATCTATTCAAAAAAAATCAGGAATTAACAGTTAATGAAGAAACAAACTAATTTTAAATTCATAAAAACGTAGCATGGAATTTTAGTTTAAACAAAATAGAATTAACTTTCATTTTAAATAGACCTCAATAATATTCACAAAAAATGCATTCAAGAAACAAAATTTAGCATGAGTTATACTCTCAATTTAATAACATGGAGATTTGGATTTTTTTACAAAAACTGAAAATGGACAATGCTGATATGTAAACAAGATATTTTAACAATTTATGTTTAAATTTCCTAAAATTTTTCTTAGTCTTGCTGAGAGGCCAAAATTAAGATCTCACTATGAAAGTTAAAATCAAGGTACAAGTATGAATGTTCGTATGAAATCAGAATCCACTAGAAGCTATGGGTTTTCGATTGTCATAAAACGATTGGTGCAACAACCAAAACAATACTGTTACATAAATAAGAGGAATCTAATGCAAACTTATATAAACAATAATTCAATGATCTAGACAATTAGGGACAAACTTACAGCTAGTTAAAATTTCAAATATTTAATCCAAACAAATTATTGTAATCATAATTAATCTCAGCGAATTATCTACATTTTAAAACTGTCCTACAATATCGGAAAAGATATAAGGCGTAAGACTGGCGATATTAATAAAGAAATGATTCAAAAAGAAAACATTGACCAAGGCTGTATTAGTTAAAAAAATTATCCATGCATCTAAGTAAATTGGATATAGATTGCAACCGAATGATAGCTTGAACTTGGATGAAAAATTAATGCATTTGCATTCGTTGCATAAAACATTCTAAGATAATATTTTCAATCAAACGAGAAACGTGTGATTAAAGTTTAGTTAGAATCTTAACATAAGGAAAACACGATTCTAAAAGTATGAATTGTAAGCACTAGTTGCATTGATTGTGAAGGTTATTCAGAATAACTCTTATCAAATTGATAATCCTTACGTGTTATTTGATAACCATTACGAATCCATGAAATGTTTGTAATGATGTAATGATACACAAACTTCAAGACAATCGTTAACATTTTAACGAAATTATGGCCAAAGGAAATGAAAAAAATAACGAACATAAAAAAGGCTCGAGCATGATTAAAAACAATATATCGCACCATTAATTATTGCAATTTTTTTAAAATAGCAGTTACAAACTAGAGTTTTATTGCTTATGCTTACATGTTAATTTCTTCAGTTAAAAGAACAGTATTAAAAAAATTACATTAAAATAAGTAATACTTACTTGTAAAGTTATCTCAAACGGAGATTATCACATTCATTTATAAGCGATTTAAGCACCATCAAAATCTGTAGCAACAGAGCAGCATAGATAGATAGGCACAAACCAATTCAACTAATCCACATGAATCGACTTGTCTCCAATTGCACCAAACAATATGCAGCTAACTAATAGTAACCAAGCTTGGATTTATCACAACGGTATACAACCAAAGCACTGAGCTCTTAATTCAGCGCACACGTTGAGTTCGACTCTTCAGCTGAAAAGAGTTATGAAGTTCTAGGTTCTTCAATCCCTCACTCTCAGTTTCTCCCCCGGTGGATAGGGTTGCCCGAGAATCTCGCTACGAATGGGGACAAATTTCGGTCGCCAAGGGAGAACAACGGGAGCTGCTTCGGAATCGGGGATACAATTTGTAAATGGAAACGGATTAGATAAGCTGAAATAAAGATGTTTTTTGAATTATGGAATTGAGAAGGGGATTGCTAAGGGAGAGAACTTAGCTTTCTATTCTTCAGCGCATGCGTGAAAAATTTGATAAATGAACTTGGATTCAGCTTCTTTTGATTGCTTTGATGGGTAGGTAGTTAATTAACGCCGCAATGGAGCAACACACGGACTGTTGGCGATAGTCCGTGATCAATCCCGAAGGGAAAGATCCGAGGTAGGGAGGTAGATAGTTAAATAACGTCGCACTGGAGCCACACCTCGGGCTATTGGCGACGGTCCGGGCTCAGTCCCGAAGAGAAAGATTCAAGGACAACGCCTCATAATTTTGAATCACGGTCAGATGGCTAGAACAATACCTGAGATGGCACCCCATTCTTCAAACTTCCAAATTACGTCAACGTGAGGACATTAGAGGCCATCACAGATTTAACTTGCACCAGCCCCCGTGTACGCAGGTCTTTGGCTGGACCGAGTTTCGAACTCGCAACCCTCCGGTTGCTAATCCGTTGCTCTTCCAACTGGACTACCGCGACCCTCTAAAATTTTGAAGCACGTGTTTGCTCTTGCATGCTCGTGGTTCAAAATTACGTGTGTTCCTCGTATCTTTCCATTTGGGATTGATCCCGGACCGTCACCAATAGCCCGTTGTGTTGCTCCAGTGTGACGTTAATTAAAATATCTACCTACCTCTTTTGCATGCTCTTGGGGTCCTGTTCAACGATCTGCGTTCGAACCGGCATGGATGTTCTCGGAATCCAATTTAAGCCATAGATCCTTGTGCAATTAGCTTTCGTGAAACGGAAAAAATTACCGGGGAGCAATAAACCAACTATAATATGCTGAAGTGTCTTCATTTTCAGATACATCTATGACCTTGATTATATTTAAGATTTTTGACTGTCGAGACTAGATTTTCTGGCTTATTAAAGACAAACAACCACACTTCCTTTTAAGAATCATGTTTGTAAAAATCCTCCTTTCGCTATAAGTATAATACATATTTTAGCAAAATTCGGGAAATTTTATTTTTCTACATTTGACGCAATGGGTATCAAGCTCAACTTTTTTTCGCTATGTTGTAAAAAAGTCCCCGATTACATGTCGAAAAGTTGCACAAAAGTTTTGCTTATCTAAAACCATTTTTTTGTTCCTTCAAATAACGATGAAAGCAACAATAAAATAAAAGTTTGCTTAAACATCTTTAAATAATACCGAAACACTATTTAATTATTTTTTTAATATTCTTTTTACAATCATTTAAGTCTTGAATCACGTCTTTTTCAAAAATATTTTGTCTTCAACATTTGTTCTAAAAAGTAAAGTTTCAAGGTTGATATTTGTGGGAAATACTTTTAAGCACAGGACCTTTTTATTAAAATTAATATCATTTGCGATTATTCTCCGAAAGAGAAAATTTTGTAAGATTATTTTTATTTCGTCATTCTGTGTTTCTACATTTATTAAACAATTAATAAAAAGGCGCAACTCCACAGCACAAACGACATTTAAACTTGCTCTAAGCGAATTCATTAAATTTTGTTACAAAACAAAAGGCAACGCATTAATATTTACGCATATACCAACAAATGACAAAAAATGGACCCTATACTTTTATTTAAAAATGAATAAATGCAAATAACGGAACTGTCAATACGAGTCGTACACAAGCATTCGCAAGCGCTTGCAATTAATATTCGCGATCTACAAAGTAAAAATATGCATATAGCAGGTTCTGATTGATGGAATTTGTGGAATACACAGTTTATTCTACTTCCGACGCACGGATATATCGAACGATCTTTGAAACGAACTCGGTTTACTGCGATTTTAAAAGTGAAAAATGAACTTTTTTTGCTCTGTTCTGATCTATATTTGCAACATAAGCAAATCAAGTAAACTCATACGCAGTAGTAAGATTTAAGCATAGATAAAATGCGCGTGTAGAATTAACAGATGTTGATGCTTTATCGGTAGAATTATGTATTCATCAGGGAATGGTATATGATTTCACGTCGATTACAGTGGGCCATTTTCAAGGTCAGCACATGTCGTGTTCTCCATTCCTGTCTCTCAAGGTCAATTGATTTTTAGAAGTTTCAAGAACTGTAGTTTTCGTTCACTTCAAAATAAATCATTGTTGGTTGTCCAACATAAAATTGATGCGGTCTTTTTTAGTCAAATAGTCAACGAAAAAAATTGTATCCGGGAAAAAATTAAATCAGGTGGAACAGTAGATGATTTAACTTCGAACGCGAATTTTGTGTATTTTAATTAATGAAATTTTAAACGTAGACAAACCTTTGCAAAAAGTATGTTTGTGTGTGGAACATGAAAACAAAATTTCGAGAGCTGTGTAAAATATTGAATTAAACCCACTTAGGTTTAAAAACTTTCCATTTTATTTCAAGAAAAATTCCATCATTCCATTTTACAATTCGTCTAGTCAGCCTGGTGGCAGAGTGATTAACGCTCTGACCCTCGGTACAACGGCTCTAGATTTGAATCCTGTTCTGGACATGGATATTTGAAGTAGTTTCGGAATCCTCTTTAAGCCACAGATCCAGGTCTAATTAATCCTGTGTAGCGAAAACATTACCAGCGAGAAACCAATCTCTCTTACGATGTGCAATTTAATTATTCACAACTTTTGGTTAATTTGTAACTTAATGGTTATTTTTGAATAACTTTCGGATTGAATCAGCAATATTATAAAAGTGGTTACGTAATGGGTATTTTTATACTAGCAACACCAAAAAAAGAACCTTTAAAGGAAGGTAAAAGAATCTTTTTGCTGAATATTGCAATAGTTATGGTTCTAAAGTCGGGAAAAGCCTAAGAAAGGGAAAGATTCTTTTCTTCAATTACTACCTTTCTTTATCACTTCCATTCCGCAAGAAACACAGAATTGAGTCATACAAATCTTTGTCGGCAATGAATGTTCGACCAATTTTTTTTATAGAAACATTTGTTGAATGGAAATAAGACAGAAACGAAGTTACTCAATAGACAGAAAGCAAACTTTTCACGAAAACTGAAATCGTTAAATTGTCCCATTAAAGTTTATCTTGCTGAAAATAAGTGGTTAAAATAAGTTTCTAAACCAGTCAAAATTTCAAATAAGAATATTCAAGTTAGCTAAGAAATTCAAAGGATAGCATAATTTAAAATTTGAATATCAATTTAATAAATAAATTTTCACAACGGTTCATATTCTTGCTGTGCTCATTTAAATTTATTCGAACAAATGTTTTTTAAACGCTTGTTTGAAATGGCAACTTACAGGTTTCCCTGTTAATCGTTTCAGAAAAGCACTGTGAACAAGTAGTAGTAGAAAATATCAATCAAACAAAAAATTCAAAGAGAAAACAACAGCTTTGTTGAAAAAGTGATAAAGTGATGTCAATTTGATAAAACCTAAAAAAATCCCGTCGCGTTTAAAGTCAGCAGCTATAGCAACAACGACAAGCTGCGGGAAGAAAGTGAATTCCTTCAATTTTTTCGTGGGAGAAAATCAATTCGGGCGAAATTCGCGATGAACTACCAACATAATTCTAAAATTCCAGAATTCAACCGGTATTAATACGTTATCTAATAGTAAAGAAAAAGGAAATGCAAACTCCACGGGAGCGATGAAAGCGCCAAATGTAGCAGCCCCGAATGTCCACAGGCTGAAGCTCAAACCCGAAACAAAACTAAAAAAAGTCGCCAAAGCGGAAAGCGAGGATAGACTCCGGCAACTAATGCACCACGTGACTCGCTCAGCCAAGGCCTTTCGTTGAGAGAGGAGGTAGGGTGTAGGAAAGAAAGCGGAACGCGTATTGCTAAAGAGAAAGATTGGAACTTCGCAGTTGCTAGGGCCGCGAAGCCCGAAATAACTCGCCCGGCACTGCGCCTGCGCGACGGCTCCAACGCTAAAAAGGTGGAAGGAGATTTCGGATAGAGCTTTTTTATCTACAGAGAAATCGCTTGTAGGGATTCAACTAGTAAAGGAGGAAATGAAAGAACACGGCTTTCGAGGAGACACGTTTTATGTTGAACATAGTATGAAGTTAATAAATTATTCTCGGAAGTGAAGATACACAGGATAATAGCCAGGATTTTCTTTCGGAAGGGACGTAGTTAGGAATATTTTTATGCCAAATAAGTATATCGATCTTTATTAAATGTTTACATACATCGTTTGAAAATCTATCTTTTATATGTGGTTTCAAGACTAATTTTTAAAGATCGGGGAAAAAGAATGAAAGTCGACCCATTGGATTGTTTCGAGTTCAGAAATTCCTCTTCTTCGGTTTGGTACAGAAACTCATTAAATGATAAAATGAATTTTTTCGGTACAATTGTTTATTTCTAACTATTCAGTTTTTGGTCAACAAAGAAACATTAGAAGTAATTTGATAGCGATATCTTATAAACAACAAAGACACGAAAACGTATTAGGGCACAACATACAGTGGCTCCCAAAAGTGTTCGTACACTTACGAATTTCAATGAAATACTGCTCTATCCATTAATAAAAATTAATATTTCAGAATGGGAATTTTTTAATAACATTTATAACTTGTTCTTAACAAAACTACATAAAATATTTAAAAAATATAGTAAAACTTTTTTTTTTTTGAAAAATCAATAATCAAAAAGTAACAAAAAAGTTACCTCACAAAAGTCTTCGTACACTTTAAAAAATCTCTACATATCAGTAAATATTGTAATATTTCGGTAAATTAGTACTTAGGATATCCTATAGCAGTGGTGCGCAAACCGGGGGTCGTTTGAAAATTTTTGTGGGTCGCCAAATTCAAAGAAATTTATTTGACAATAAAAAAATATAATGTTTTTCTTCAACAAGTATCTGGTACCAGTAAAATAGTGAAATGAGATAATATTATTTATAAAAAAGAACTATTTTACGAAAACAATTGTCTGTATTAGTATATAGTACCTATACTTCGGCAACCGGCAGGCGAACAGACAGTGATAAAAGATAATTGTCAATTTGAGATGCCCTTTACCTGCTCTCCGGTGGGATTCATATGCAACTTGGATCGGTCTGACTTTTAGCAGTGGCCATCTTTACTACAGCTTTTTCAATCTAGGTGTGCACCCTGCTATTTAGTCTTTATATTGTGATCACAGCTAGGACCGTGCAGTTCTTTCCGTCTGTGCCTCAGTAGTTCGGTTTGCTGCTTCTTACGTTCATTCAAATGCATTCTGTAATTCTGTTTATATACTGCTTTTGCTAATCGTAAGTAAAATTTGCAATCGGGTATGTACATAACATATTTTTTAAGTATAGGACATTTCAGTAGCGTGCTCGGAGGGCAATAATGTTTATAAAACTGTTATTTTTAAATATTTTGTATTATTTTTTTCGTTTTTGATTTTTTCGAAAATCAATTATCCTCAACTGATATTTCGATGGAAACGCTACCAGGGTAGTTACTATTTTAAAACGTGTTAAGGGAACAGTTAGTTCTGTTGTTTTTGGATTACAGATGGCGGCACACTAAACAAAGCCTGCTTTTGCAGTTTAAGAGCGAGTGCAAATTTAAGATCATAGTAAGATGAATTTTGAAAAATAAATGCTAATTGTAATTTCTAAATATATGTTTTCCCATCTTTGGAGTAAGTAATGTTTGACATAATTATATTAAATCACTATAATATATATATATATATATATATATTAATTTTGTACTTGTTTTATGATTAACTGTAACCACTGTGTACAATATATGTAGATGTGCGCTCGACTGGCAACACCAGTTGAGATATTTACTTGCCTCGATTACCATGTGTAAATTTTTACTTGAATATTATATTTTTTTTATTTTAAGTAGCGAGCATATGCAATTGGTATGAGATGTTTCTCTTATAATTAAGTTTTATTTTCTTTAATTCTCGTCTGAATAAGCTACAAATAAACATGATTTATACAGAGTTATACCCGACTTTATTTTCTTCCCACGTGGTAGCCGCACGTGATTGAACAAACGCAAAGAAATGAAATATTGTTTATTTATAATTTGGTTTTAGTTTTAATACCCTCATGATGTATAAATGGCTAAAAATAGGTACCCAACGTCCAGAAAATGAAAAGAATGACATTATAAATGAGAATGATGGACCAACATCCAATGAACTTACAAAAACTGTGAATGAATGCAATAGCACTGTTTCTACATAAAAAAATATCGAACGAAATGTGCTATCTATAAAAAATTGAGAAAATATCAAGACGAGTTTATTAAATATGGATTTACATATTGCGTTGTTAATGGGAAAGAACATCCGTTGTGTGCTAATTGCAGGGATAAATTAGCAAATGAAAGTATGAAACCTGCTAAATTAAAAAGACATTTGGAAATCAAACATAAAGAATTAGCAAATAAGTCTGAAACATTTTTTAAAAAACGAGCTGAAAGTATGAAAAATCAAAATGTAGTTTTGAAAAAATACACAACAATTCCTGAGAAGGCTTTACGGGCATCTTTAGAAGTTTCATATTTAATAGAGAAAAATTTTTGAAACCGCATACAATTGGAGAATCACTCATTCTTCCTTCAGCAATTAAAATGGCATCAATTATGCATGGAGAAAAATATGGTAACGATTTAAAAACGATACCATTATCAAGAGATACCGTTTCTCGCCGAATTTCCGCCATATCACAATATAGAGAATCAGTTCTGTTAAATCGATTACAAAACTCTCCTGTATTTGCTCTACAACTTGACGAAACTACTGACATTTCTAAACTGTCTCAACTAATTGTTTATGTGAGATACGTTTATGAAGAAGACATATCAGAAGATTTTTTATGTTGTAAAAAATTGGAAGGAGAAACAAATGGAGAGAAAATATTTGAAATTATTAATAGATATTTTGAAACAAATGACCTTACCTGGACACACTGTGTCGCGGTTTGCACTGATGGTGCTGCAGCATTAACAGGTAGTAATAAAGGACTAAGAGGGTTAATAAAGAAAATTGCTCCCCATATAGTATTCAACCATTGCATGATACATAGACAAGCTCTTGTTGCAAAGGACATTGATGAAGAATTATACAAGATATTACAGGAAGTTGTTATAGTAATTAATTACATTAAAAGCAACAGCGTCCTAAACAGTCGCCTCTTTTCAATACTCTGGAATGAGATGGGTTTTGTGCATGAAAAATTATTACTACATACCCAAGTCAGATGGCTCTCACGCGGCAAAATACTGCGACGTATTTTCGATTTGAGAAACGAAGTTTATATTTTTTTGGTAGAAAAGAAACATATATTGGCAGGTTCATTCATTAATGAAGATTGGCTCGGAAAACTCAGTTACATGGTTGACATTTTCGAAAAACTTAACGATTTGAATTTAAGTCAACAGGGAGAGAATACAAACATTTTAACATCGAGCAGTAAAATTGAAGCTTTTAAGAATAAGCTGATACTTTGGCAAGGAGAATTGAACAAAAACAACACAGACATGTTCCCGTGCTTTTCAGAATTTACTAAAGAAAATAATATAGATTTCTTGATATTTCATAACACCATTTCCCGTCATATGATAAAATTGGGAGAAAACTTTTCGAAAAGGTTCGAAAAATTTCCAGATAATGAATTAGGTTGGATACGTGATCCATTTTCGTTTGATATTTTTAAATTCAATATCTCTTTAAATGAAAAAGAACAGTTAATTGATGTTTCAAGCAATGAAACACTGCGCATTCCATTTAAGTCTGACTTGCCAAAAATTTTGGTTATCGATTGGAAACGAATATGCCGATTTGAAGAAAAAGGCAATTAATATTTTGATTCGGTTTGCATTGACCTACTTATGTGAAATCGGCTTTTCAAAATTAGTTGCCATTAAAACAAAATATCGATCTGCTCTTTGCAAGCGCATACCTCACGTTGAATTTTTATGTTGTAATTTTTTTAAAGTATTTCCCATTTAAAAATATTTATACCCATATGCATAAATAAAACCATTGCTTCATAAAATTATGTATATTATTCAGACCTCTAATAAGGCACAAACATAAGCGCAAATCCCAAAAAGAATTCAACTTTAATTACGTTGATGATTAAAAAAATGTCTATTGTCTATCCAGGGGTCGCGACAAAATAGTACACAAAATTGGGGGTCTGAAATGAAAATAGTTTGCGCACCACTGTCTCTCTCCTATAGCATCCACAACAGCTTTTAAACTTTTAGAGTTCACTAGTTTTTTTGTAATTTCTGCGTCGATGTTCCTCCATTCTTCAATCATTACTGTTTTTAGTTCGATTTTCGTTTTAATGTCGTGTCTTCGTACTCTAACCTCCAGTTCTCTCCAAATGTGTTCTATTGGGTTTAAATCCGGCGACTGAGGTGGTGTTTTCAGAACTTGAGGACAATTATAGAGACCAGAGGCGAACGTTGAGAGCCGTGTGCTTAGGATCGTTATCTTGATAAAAAAAAACAAAGTTGTTTTCAATACCCAAATTTTGGGTTGATAATTTTAAATTGTCTTTTAAAATAAATAAAGAAAGAACATGATTCATTATACCATCAATAAATACCAAATTACCTAGTCCTGATGCTGACATGCACCCCCACACAAGGACACCTCCACCGCCATGCTTTACTGTTCCAACTAAGTTCTTGGGATTAAGTTCCTCATTTTTTCTTCTCCACACAACTATACGCCCATCGAAACCAAACATGTTAAATTTGCTTTCATCTGCAAATAAGACATGATTCCAATACGTTTCGGGCTTATTTATCATTGATTTTGTGAAGGAAAGCCTAAGCTTTCTATTTAGTCGCACTTACAAAAAATTTTCTTCGGGCGGAACGCCCATTTAATCCAGCTGATCTGAGCACTCATCGAACAGTTTCAGATGAAATTGAAGTAGAAAATTTTTCAGTAAATTCTGTAGAGCTTTTTACAGCATTCAAACGTGGATTTTTCACAAATTTTCTAACTATAAATCTCTGATCACGTTGAGTTAACTTTGCCGGACGACCTTTCCTTACCTTGTTTTCGATCCGATTTTCTTCTTTAAAGCGTTTTATCACATACTACACCGTATAATGGGATAAATTTACTAATTTAGAGATATTCCGAACTGATTTACCACTACTATGATGAAAAATAATCAATTTTCAAATGATGTTCGTTGTTTCCTTACGACTACGAGCCATTTTTAAATAATAAATAGAATATTACGAAGTAAGCAAGCAAATATTAAAGCCAAACGATTTTTAAATGTCACCACAATGCAAAAATAAAAAAGCGATAAACGATAATTTTATTTATGAATTTATCCGAAAATGTTTCTGTGTACGATCACTTTTGTGACGTGTTCTTTCTCTGCCTCCCTGCATTTTCATTTTTATAAAAAGAAAATGAGTCAATATTTTTTAAAGAATGTTAGGTTTTTATCAGAATCACATGGAGATGATATGAAAAAATATTGGACTTTATATTCGAATTCAATTCCAGGCTACAGCGCTTTTTCTACAAATTTTTAAAGTGTACGAACACTTTTGGGAGTCACTGTATATTCAGATATTTAATTGCAAATCAGCCAACCATTACCCAAAAACTAAACGTTTTTCATTCCATTCTGTGTCTTAGAACTGTATTAAATGGGCTATGAAGTTTTAATTTTTTTTTATTTGCGAATGCAAGGTTTTACAGTTTTTGTATTCACAGTGAATGTAGTGGTCAAAAAAGTATTGGGGCACAATATGTATTCATACCTTTAATTTGAAATCAGCAACTATTACGTCAAAATTAAACCTTTTTCATTTCATTCGGTATCTTAGAACTGTACTAAATGGGCTATGAAGCTTAAAATAAAATTAAAATAATCAGCAAATATAATATTTTACACTTTTGTATTCACAGTGAAAATAGAGGTCAAAGAAGAATTGGGGCAATCCGGAACAAATGCAATAAGTAAGCAAATTTCTAAGAACTCTCTTTTATACTATACTTTAAATACGAAATTAGTACGTTTAAGTAGTCGCAACAAAGAATGGGAAGAATGGGTTCGAACAAAATGGAAGATTTCTTTCAATTTCGGAAAATTTCTTTGGAATGATGGAAAATTTGAAAAATACTGTGAAATTTTGAATGCAAGCAAATCTACAATGTCCATAATATTATTTTCCAGAATTAGAAGATAAATTTAATTCAAAACAAACCACGAACTAGATTTCCAAAATGTGTCAATGGAATGCGAAGCTAAGTGTATCATGAGTAATATTCCTTATATCCTCAAAAACAGACAAGATAAATTATATATATAATAATAAATAAATTATAACAAGCCCAAAGTATGTTTAATAAGTCCTCTAGTGCTAAATTTGTTAGAAAATTCGACTTTCATGGTCGAGTATCTAGATAAAAGCGAATCAAAGAGCTTTCAGAGAAAACATAATTCGCTAAAAACTCTACATTAATCACCTTCGATAATTCTGAGTAACTCGATTATATTTATAGATGACTATAAATTTAATGTTTTAAAGACATGGTAGCAGATGATCTTGGACTGTATTAGTACTTTCTTGGTATCAGAATTGACATTTGATTGGCTGTAAAAGGGTGATATGGATAAATTTAGCTATTTAAAAAAAGCTAAGAGAAAATGTTAACATAGAAGTTATTTTTGTGTTAAATTTTAAACTTTACCAGGATCAGGATAACAAACCCACACACAATATGTCCATATCTCTGTAGAATATAATAAATACCCTATACCACTTACAGAAACGATGTTATTGACTGATCTAAACAGCGCCCTCTACCACCTAAACGTGGCATTTCTTGACACATTCTTTGACAAAAAGTTTTTATTTTGGGCCCCTCTACCACCTTTTACAATTTAACCAGATATTTTCGAAGCACCTTGTATTTTTCGTAAGAAATGGGCTGTTATTTTGAAAGCAGTCAAAAAATTAGTGTTGTTACAAATTAACAGCAACTGTTATCGGAAATATTAACACTTATCGATGAACGTTTGCATGTAACTTAAAATAACTAAAAACGTATTACAAAAATCGATAAATTAAGTTTTAAAAATATTAATATTTATAAAAAATTTGATATAAATTAAGGTTGAAATTACGAATAATTTTGGTTAATTACCGTTAAAATTAACCTTTAACATCAATTCCTTGCAGTTAATCGGAAAATTAGTTTTGGAGCGATCATTAAATTTTTTAATTTCCTTACGTCAACATTGATTCATGCCCGGTCGCTCGACGATTACTATTCTATAATCTTCTAATCAGTGTTAAAACAGCTTAACGAAAATTCGCAAATGGATGTAATTTATATGAATTTTAGTAATTGATAGGTTTTCTTTGATTCAGTGGTGATTTTGGTTTGTTGATACATATAAACTAATTAAAATTGGTTTTTATCAGTCTTTAATTAAATTCCTTTATTCTTATTTAACTGATAGGTTAATCCTCTAAATGGTTTCGACGTGATATCTAGTTCACCAAGATCCGGCAAAGTTTGTTAATGACGAGATATCTCGTCATCAAGATATTGCCGATTTCTTTATGATGACGAGATCAAGATCTGGTCAGTTTCTTCTAATGACGAGATATCTCGTCCATCAGGATCTGGTCAGTTAATGACGAGATACCTCGCCGAGACAGCAACCAGGAGGGTCAATGCATATGCTATCTTCCATGTTCGTTTTTACGAGTACCTCTGGAGTCAAGGTTCACGTTTGAGACCTATTCTGTCCCACGAACAATGACTCCAAAAAGTATTGGGGCACAACCAACTTTCGATTTCATGACAAATATATGCATATTTTTCTTAAAGTAATTTTTTTCGCTACATAAAATATCTTAGGACTAAACAAGGTCTTATACTAAGCTAAGCAAAAATTTAAATAAAAATAATAAAGTATGAAATTTTGTATATCTTGTGTTCATGATGAAAATAAAGGTAAAAAAAGAATTTGGGGTACTTCGGATTAATTTAGCTTTCAATACAATTAATAACAAAAATTGGTACCTTTATGGGCCTAATTTAAGCTTGATGACTTCTCTCAATTTATTTGGCATTGTTTCAAACGATTGTTTTTCTGAAAATTATTGGTTCTAATTTCCCCATTATTCTCAAAGATAATTTTTAAGGGAAATTTTAAATGCGTTAATTCTTTTCTGCAAATAATATCCCAAATATTATCAATAGTATTGAAGTCTGAACTTTGTAACAGGAGTTACGATGACATTGGGAGGGTATAGGGTGTAAAATAATCTACAAATATTGACATGCGTCGAATCGTTATCCTGATAAAGTTTAAAATTTGACAACACACCTTTCTTAGCTCTTTTTCATAACTTTTCTTTACAAAATACTTAAATACATCAATTTGACCCTTTTACAGTTAATGAAATATCATTTCTAACACCAAGAAAGTATTAATACAGCCCACGACCATCTGTTTTATTGGGGGGATAAAAATTTTCAATTCATGTCCATTATAGGGATTCCATCACTTAAAAGATATCACTTTCAAGATAAAAGTACGTTGTTTTGCTACAATCTGACGTAAATTGAACGTAGGGGCAGTTACTCGGACATTAGCTGCCCACGTGCAAACTTCAACAAGTTGTCCCTCTTCTAAAACAATTTGATTTTCTAAAGGTTGGTAGGTAATTAACGTTGCAATGGAGCAGCACAACGGGCTATTGGCGACAGTCCGGAATCAGTCCCGAAGGAAAAGATCCAAGGACAACGCTTCGTAATTTTGAACCACAGTCAGATGACGAGGTCAATACCTGAGCCGGCATCTCACCTCCAAACTTCCCCACAACGCCAACGTGAGCAGATTTGACGCCAAGACACAGATTTAACGTGCATCAGCTCCGTATACCCCGGTCTTTGACTGTTTCGCACTCGCTACCTGCCGGTTGCTAATCCGTTACTCTTCCAACTGGGCCATCGCGGCACTCAAAATATGCAGATTCATTAGTATCTAACAATCGCAAAAAGAACCTACAAAAGAAATGATAAGCCTAAAATTACAATAATCAGAAAATTTATCACTGAACATGTTTATTTAAAATTGGAGGCATAACTGCTGTTTTCGTCCGCCCATATTTTTTGTGACAACGTGCAAGTGCATGTCCATAACACCACCCAGGTGTGGCCCTAGTTGAATGACTGGCTTTCACTCAACTTATTTAGATCTGGATCTTAGCATCTCCAACATTGCCAGGTTAGGGTTGATTCAAGTATAGAAACTTAAAGGTCGAAAAAACTAAAATTCGCGCTTAGCTTGGAAACGAACGATTGATGGTAGTTTTGTTTACACAAGACTAATTAAGAGCACCAATAATGATGCGAAAAAGGTAGGTTGGAGCGAAAAATTACATTACCAAGGATATACCTCTTACTTGTACAGGTGTCGCGTGGTGCAAAGAGTTCTTTGATACAAAATGATAGATGGGTAGGTAATTAACGTCGCACTGACTGGAGTAACGCAAAGGGCTATTGGCGAAGGTCCGGGATCAAATCCGAAGGGAAAAATCCGAGGATACCTAATTTTGAATCGCGCAATATAAAAGGAATGCATAGTCAATTTGTTATCTGAAAAATAAAAAGGATGAAACATGGTTGTTATTCTTATGTAATTGGGGAACGTGGGCTCTATTTACTTGCAGCGCATACCATCTCACGTTCGTTTATTTGGTAACGAGAGTTGATTTGCTGGCCAAGGAAAGTTGAGAGCAGATCAGCACAGCAAATAGTGATCTCATCGCCACGGAAATTCATTCCTCGTACAAATAAGAAAACCACAAAACATAGTCTATTCCTCCATCATATTCTTGGTATTCCACAAAGCCTCTGGACTATCGTTGCATTTTAAAGGTTCAAAACTGCGCCACACTGCTCTGGTATGACTTAGGGAAGTTGGAAAGCTCTTAATTCCTCTAACAAAAGTCAATATATGTGACTTTTATTAGAGGAATTAAGAACTTTCCAATTTGTCCAGGCTCCGCAACCTCATTTCCCTTATTTTGGATTGTTTCGGTGTCTCTGAGATTCATTGACGAATTGTTGGCCGCTGTGCGACTTGGAAGACATGGCCTTTAGGTCTAGGTCTAGGTTTCACCTTAACCAAGGGGAACATCAACAATTCTCATATTCCCAGCTTTGGCAAATATTTTCACCAGAGCTCAGCTACATCAGGAACAACTAACCAACAGATGACAAAGCATCTTTAAAGAGTTTGACTAATCATGGTTCCCACCTTTGAACAATAGAAAAATTAAGTTCTTTTCAAGGCTATTTTTCATTCTTAACCCTCTCAGTGGTTCTAAACCTGGGGTGTGTGCACCCTGGGGGTGCGAGAAAGGATTTCCAGGGGTGCGAGAGAAGTTTCTAAATTTTCGATGGAAACTTCCGCTTGACCATCTTTGAGAAACTAACGAACACTACGTCTACTTTTGGGGCCCCCACTCCTAACCTCTTTAGGGGCCGTCGTGGCTCAGTGGGTATGCCCACTGCGTTAGCAACCTTCGAGTTGTAGGCGGCGGTTCGATTCCTGTCAGGTTCATTCCTCCCTGGGTGTTCTCTCTTCTGTGCCAGTAAAGCTTTCATTGTGTGTCTATTACTTGATATTGTATGTCTTGTGTCTGGCGCAGCATGGCCAAATAAGGTCCTTGCGCCATAAAACTCCAAAACCAACTAACCAACCTACCTTCTTTACCTTTGCCGCATCCACTGAGGCTATTATTTTTTAACAATGGCCTCAGTGGTGGATATATTGCCTCAATAATAGCCTCAGTGGCTCAGCAATACATTTTTTCCTCAGACACTGTGGCTATTATTTTTCAATAAATAAATTATCTTGCAATAGACATAATTTCGTAAATAAAGAAATAGAAACACATTTTTCAAGGGGGTGCGAGAAGTTATTTTTAGATTCAAGGGGATGCCGATCACCCCCTTGAATACTAAAGCGGTTAAGAACCACTGCTCTAAGAGCTTTCGACGAGATATCTCGTCCATGAAGATTTGAACGAATTCGTTGATGACGAGATATTCCATCAAGATATTTCCGATTTTTTTATGATGACAAGGTAAAGGGCCAGTTTTCTTCTAATGACGCGATACATTATCCATCCAGATCTGGTCAGTTTTGCTAATGACGTGATACCTCGTCGAGACAACCACAAGGAGGGTTAAGGCTACATTACGCAGATTGCAATATCTTAACCCATGTGTGTACAGATAGAAGCTTTTACGAGTGCCGTGCAGGGAATTTCCTGAACGGTGTGCTGGGAGTACACAGCACATAGTCAGAAAATAGGGGCGGCCGAATGGGTATATGCCTCCTGCTTTAAATAAACGTGCCAGCAATAAATTTTTTGATTTATACTGATTCTTTTTAAGATTACTGAGTGAAAGTACTTATGAATCTGGCATGTTTTGTTCTCTGCACTAGAATATTCGAAAAGTACTCATCAAGAGCAGGGATGTTTTCAGGGGAGAGTCAATGGGGCTCGAAATGAGTATGGAATTTAACTCTCCAAGAGTGGTTTTGACGAGATATCTCGTTATTAAGATGCCCATTGAATTCCGAATGATGAGAATATTCCCGTTTTTTTGTGATGACGAGATCAAGATCAGGTTAGTTTTCCTCATGACGAGATATCTCGTCCATATTGATCTTGTCAGTTTTTTAGATTCTTCGCCGAGACAACCACCAGTAGGGTTAAAAAGCTATCAAAAATACATGCTGATGCTAATTATCATACATGCTTTAAAATATGCTTCTGAACGCGTCAAAAGTCTGAAAACAGTCGAAAAATAGCGTTAAGCGCAATATTTGTTTAACATTTTGGCATTTAAGAAACCGGGAGAAAGAAGAGTGAGCTATTCGAAATTATTTTCTGAAGGGCGTTTAGAAAACAATTTGGTAATAAACAACGGCTTGATGAAGGGTGTTCTTTTAGAAAATCAAATATTTTTGACAAGACTTACTGAGGTTTGCATGTGCACAGCTCACTCCTCAGGAACGGCCCTAGCGCTATGTTTGGGTCTCTTGGACAGTTTTAAAACCATTAATTTTCAGCCAACCTATAAA
This sequence comes from Meta bourneti, assembly GCA_933210815.1. Taxonomy (NCBI): domain Eukaryota; kingdom Metazoa; phylum Arthropoda; class Arachnida; order Araneae; family Tetragnathidae; genus Meta; species Meta bourneti. The sequence goes on from OW119928.1 coordinate 78,031,518, forward strand.
TATTATACACTTGATTTTCTTTACTTTTGACCTTGAACGAATAGATACGAGATATCTCGTCATTAAAATACTGTCGATTTTTTGATAATGACGAGATCTGGTCAGATTTCTTCAAGTGACGAGATATCTCGTCCATCAAGATCTTTTAATAGTTTTGATTATTACGAGATATCTTGTCAAGGTATCTCGTAATATGCAAGAGGGTAAATCTTGTTTTTTGGATGTAGGTGGGGGAAATAAAATGTGCAGTGCTCTTGCAAAAACTAAGGCTTTTTAAAAATTTCCTTTAACAAGTATTAAGACATATTTTTGAAGGAGGGCCTTAAAACTAAAATAAAAATCAGACCTATTATGGCCCGTAAGGTTTGGGTTTGGTTTGTAGCTCTACTGCGTAGTTTTCCAAAGTGGGGCAGATGGAATCTCGAGGGACAATTCTAGACCCAAGGGAAATAGTTGAGGTGCAAGAATGGGCAATAAGATGTTAAAAAATGTGTCGTCTAAAAATGTTTTGAATAAACACATATCAACTGAATTACATATACACAATCACTAATCAATGACAGTGATTCATTGTCATTGATCATTTAAGAGGAACCGACTGTAATTGACTGTGCAGATTTAAGGATACAGCTGACGAAAATAGAGCCTAATATAGACAGATTGATAGCGCATCAAACTAATCCTACTCATTATTGATTGTTTTTAATTTTGCTGATTGGATTGATATTAATTGCTATTAATAGTGGGCAATCTAGTGTGTTTATGTGCAATTTATCTTTTATTTCATTTCAATAAAGAGCTTTATAATTTCAGTTCCACGTTAATCCTACTCATTAGTGATTATTTTTTATTTTACTGATTTGATTGGTTTCAATTACTAATATATCTAGTGTGGTCAATCTATAGTGTGCTTATGTGTCATATATCATTGCACATATTTGTTATTTCATTTCAATAACAGCCTTATAATTTCAGTTCCAAGTTGTTTTGTTTGCAAACTAGCTTTTCGAAATTCTAAAATTGCACACACAGCTACGTATATGAATATTGTGGTAAAATTAAAAAATTATAGGCACAAACATTGTCTTTGAAAATGGGTGTTGACCCAAAAAAGTTTGGGAAACTATCCTCTACGGCCATTGTTTGCTACACGAGGGCCAATTAGACCAGGACCTACGGTTTAACTCTCCTGATGGAGAGTTTCGCGTTGAAAGCTCCCCTGTAGTGGTCAGCCTCTGATGCTAAAACCGATTCCAAACTGCCACCAGTTACGGCAGGGGCCAATCTCGTTATTAATAAAACTGACCAGATCTTGATTGACGGAGTATCTCGTCATTCGAAAAATTGACAGGATCTTGGACGTGATATCTCGTCGAAACCGCTTGGAGGGTTAAAGTAGTTTCAGGTTCTGAGTCCCAAGACTCCAGCCACGGGGGTGTGATGGTACTTTGACTATGGATATCAGTTCAAAATCTCTTGAAAACATATTGTCCATTCATTGTTAAGCCCCGCCTTTCCTACAGATGCACACCCTAAAGTGGGAGGGGCTGAAAGGTGGTCATCTCATAGTAATGCATAGACAGAGAATGTGGGCGGAGTCGCTGTCCTAAGGTCACTGAAGGCTAAATCACGTGGGCTTACTTTAGCCAATCAAAAATTTAGGATTCATGCTCTTACCCACAACCACGTGACAGATCTTCACACCGAGCGACCGGGAGAAATAACATAAAGCTACGCGCTCGTGCTCAGTTTATTTTATTAGAAGGTCGATGTGGTACTGATGTTGACGTAGTCATTAGTCAAAGAAAAAAACTCCACATTCGATCTCCTGATTCACTAGTTCCTAGTCCCGAAAAATCTACCTTCGCCTCTGTGGCGGTAGTATTTCAGTGGTGATACATGTTTCTTGTGTGTATTCCAAATATGACGTCAGTTGGCTTGTTTTTCGAATACAATTTCAGCCCTTCGCCAATAAAAATTCCAAACAACGAATTCTGGATTAATGTTGATTGAGTTGACTGGATTAGTTGTTGAATAGTTGATTGTACTGACACCAATTTGATTAAACGCCAAATGTCGTCAAAACAGTGCTAAACTACATTTTAAGGTAAACCCGATATGTATCATACCGAGAGCATTTGGATAACGGAAATAAAATCTTCGCTTTCCGTCTGTCTATTTTTTGCTTACCCCGAAAATCCTTCAGAAAATGATTCTGTGAATGTAAACTACATGTAAACATACATAAAATAATATAAAAATGTATTATGAAATGTATGAAAAATTTTAATAACAATCAAATTTTTTTCCTCAAACAGAAAAAAGCAATTTTCTATGATCGTTCCACCAAACTTCTTCCATTAGTGGTTGGTTTTGGGTTTTATGGCGTAAGGGTCACATTTGGCCAAGCTGTGCCATTAACGTCGCACCAGAGCAACACAACGGGCTATTGGCGACGGTCCGGGTTCAATCCCGAACAGTAAGATCAAGGACAGCACCTCGTAATTTTGAATCATGATCAGATGACGAGAACAAGAACAACACCTGAGCTGGCGCCCCACTCTCCAAACTTCCACACACGCCACCGCGAGGACATTTGAGGCCAAGACTGCTTTACCTTGTCATCGGGACAGGTAGGTAATTAATTAACGTCGCACTGGAGCAACACAACGGGCTATTGGCGACGGTATGGGATCAATCCCCAAGGGAAGATCCAAGGAATCTTGAACACGGTCAGATGACGAGAGCAACACTTGAGCTCTCCAAACTTCCACGCCACGCCAACGTGAGGACATTTGAGTCCATGAGATATTTAACGTTCACCAACCCCATGTACACGACGGTCTTTGGCTGGACGGAGTTTCGAACTCGAAACCCTCCGGTTTCTAATCCGTTGCTCTTCCAATGGGCTACCGCTGCCTCAGCTGAAAGAAACAATCGAATAACTCGAATAGATGCAAATTTAATTCTTCCATTTCATCTTTAGGGGGACTGAAGCTTTCAAGCTGCCCCAGGGTGCTACTCTATCTTCTATTATCGCCTCAATAAATTCCATGTGAGGGCATTCTTTTTCATAATCCATGTCCGTCAATACCGTATAGTCCTGTATCTGACTAGTGTCCTGCAGGAAGTTTCGAGTAGGGAGAATATTAATAGATACACGACAATTTTCTGGTTAGGCAGCAGCCGTCTTTGATGACGGCAAAATCGCAATTGTATAGAAAATGCTTAATAGGATTCCTATGAAGCAGTTCTGAGGGATTTCGTAAAAATCGGTCAATAATTAGGAGATAATGGTGTAGGGCCGCCATCTTGGATGCCGTAATATCCGGAAAATGTCCAGGATGGAGGGAGTCCACTCATGCTTGCTTACTTTGGCACCTAATAAAAATGCTTACTTTGGCACCTAATAAGCATTTCTTTTCACCCAATAAATAGAACCCTAGTCAGATCCTGTACTATTGTGCGTAGTTGTGATCTGAACAAGATTCCATGTTCTTCAAAATTTGGAGGGGCCTAACTGAAAACCACGAGACGAGGTATCAAACCACGAGAATCGAATGAATTCATTTGGTGGAGGAAGAGCAGTATATCTTCGATCGAAATTCTCACTTAGACGCTGACTTCGTCTCAAGTCGAATATTAACGACCGCTAATATAAGCTCAGCCCAGATCGAATTTCAAAACGAAATTATCAAAAATTTGCAGTTGAATTAACTTCGCACTGGAGCAACACACGGACTATTGACGACGGTCCGGGATCAATCCCGAAGGAAAAGATCCCAGGACAACACCTCGCCATTTGAACCACGGTCAGATGACGAGGACAACACCTGAGGTGGCATCCCACTCCAAAATTCATATATAGCGAGAAGCTCTATGGAAAAGTAAAGTCGTGAAATAAAAGAAATGGCTTCTATAGAATTTTTATAGAGGTTTTCAGACATTCTAGAGATTTCTATAGACTTTCTATAGAGGTTACTTTATAGAGCTTATAGAAAAGCGGTCATAATTCTATAGGATTCTAGACCACATTCTAGAGATTCTTATAGAATTCTATAGAAAATTTTCGTAAGGTTAAAACAAAGGGGCCTTTTCTTACTTCCACCCTTGAAGCCCATTAACAGGAATTATCAAATTTCAGCCTTTTGCTAGTTTTTATGCAGTTAATAAAAATTGTAACCAAAAAACTTATGTTAGAAACAGCAATTTTATAAAACTGTACTGATTAGTATATTTTATTTATGATTAGTATTAATTATTTTAATAATAAACCTTATCTTTTTAACCCTCCATGTGGTATCCACGAGATATCTCGTCCATCAAGATATGATAAATTTTGTAAATGACGAGATATCTCTTCAAGATATTGCCGGTTTTTTGATGATGACGAGATCAAGATGAAGTCAGTTTTTTCTAATGACGAGGTATTTCGTCAATCAAGATCTGATCAGTTTTGCTAATGGCGAGATTCCCTGTCGAGACAACCACTAAGAGGATTAAATAGCAAATTTTGTTTCGGACAGAGGCATCATCTTCGTTTGCCCCATGTTCCAAAAAGTCTAACCTCGCTTCTTCCGTTAAGACATCATTTTACCTTTTATATTTCCTAGAATATTCTTCCAAGTGTACTTCCCATCAGCAATAAAAGATCCCAACTCAGAACAAGACTGTAGTTAATACGAAAACCCGACACTTTATTCGTGGAGCTTTAATATATTCGTCTTTTCCCAGAACACGTATCTGTTCAGTTTCGTTCTATAAATGAGGTATTTATAAACTACGTATTCAGATTGAAAAGCGCGGTTTTTTAAGGCTCGTAAAGGCCCAGAATGCTCCTAGGTGTGTAAATAGCGGCAGGTGACAACAATATTTCGGGCGCTGAAATTCCGACCTGTTCGGTTGGCTGCTATTTTGCTTAGCGCTATTTGTATAAGCCTCGTTGAGCATATATGGAAGACCTAGCGAATTAAAAATGGCGGATTCCGCGCAGTTGGTTGAGTTTTGTGATTTTGTCCGAAACTTTCCGTTTAACCGTTTTCGAGAGTTCTGACTTTTAATTAAATGTTTGGATTTCCGTTTTTTGATTTGTCATTTTATTTAACTTTAATTACAGTTCTGTCAGTCAACGCTCGTTTTTACTTAAAAGTTCGTAAGGTAGAAAGTTCGTTAACCCTCCTGGTTAGTTGACTCGACGAGGTATCTCCTCATTAGCAAAACTGACCGGATCTTGATGGACGAGATATCTCGTCATTAGAAGAAAACTGGCCCTTGTTCTCGTCATCAAGAACTGAAACGAAAAATCGGCAATATCTTGGTGACGATGTATCTCGTCATTAGAAAAATCGATCACATCTTGATGGACGAGATATCTCGTCGAAGCAACTTGGAGGGTTAACCTATTCAGGGGCGGTGAGACATATTCAGAGTGGGGAAGGCTCGAGGGGCCCGGAAATGTTCCAAAATGTACCTGAAAAAAAATGTTCCTGAACACAATTCCTAAAAATAAATGAAGTTAGCTTAATCTATTAAAATAAAAGTTCTTTTCTTATACTAGATTAGTTCCATGATGTTCTGCCTGCGAAAAATGTTCAAAAGATGTCTCGGATCATCAGGAATGCTCTTCCATGACACCCTAAAACACTGCAGTATGTAGTCAGGACTAGACATGCTATTAATCTGTCAGTTGTGATAGTCATGGCAAATCGTTTTTTCTGCCACATATTTCATCGATTGGTGTGATCAGCTCTTCTTCCTTATCCCATTTTTACCTGAATAGAACGAGTCTGCTATTGATCCTAAGATCTGGGAGCCATCTCTGTAGCAGTCCGACTTAGCCACCAGTTCAAGACACGATATCAAGTAATAGACACACACAATGAAAGTTTTTACTGACACAGGAAGAGAGAGAAATTCACTCAGGGAGGAATGAAACTGACAGAAATCGAACCTGCGCCGCCTGCAACTCGAAGTTTGCTAGCCCAGTCGACATACCCACTGAGCCACGACGGCCCTGATCAGCTCTAAATCTTGAAAATGTCTGTTCTTTACAAAACTTGAAATTGGCTATATCTCCAGATCTTTGTCCTCTATACCAATGGTGTTGTAACGCCCTATCCCAGACTTTCTTTTCTTTTTTGTACTAGGAGTCTATCTCTTCAAAGCTTTTCTCTCGGGCAAATTTAAGTTACAGCACGCCCTAACCAAGTCAAAAGTCTCCTAGTCTCCAAACTTTCAGACCATGCGAGGACATTTGAGGCCACGACACATTTAACTTGCACCAACCCCCGTGCACACGACTGTCTTTGGCTGCAGCGAGTTTCGAACTTGCAACCCTCCGGTTGCTAATCCGTTGCTCTTCCAACTGGGCTACGGTGGCCCCACTCATTTATGTGAAATGAATATTAAAAAGTATCAAGGCATGCATTGATGTTTCGCAAAAGCGAAAAGTTGAAATTTGCGAGAGTAGATTTCCGTTTTTAAAAATTGAAATGGCTTCTAGGTTGATTTGCTTTGTAAAACGAATCTAAAAGTGTTGGGTTGGTTGGGTTTTATGGCGCAAAGGCCATATTAGGCCATGCTGGAATCCGAAACGAGAAACAATACAATTGAGTCATTATTGAAGTAAACCGAAAAACTAGCCTTCGGAAGAAAACGCTGATGAATTTAGCAATAGAATGAGCAAATGAAATGCGTTGAAAATACATAGTTTTATTTTTTTATCATTAAAATTCTATTGCAGCTGTTGAAGGTGACCTGTAGAAAGATTTGGATTGGCCAATCGTGATCTGAAACTCTGAAGTAAGGAGTATAAGAAACGCAGGCGGAGCTAAGGGCGATTGGTTGCTTTTAGGTTTATGGCGCAGGGGCCATATTTGGCCAAGTTATGCCAGACACAAAATAACGTCAAGTAAAAAGCGTGAAAGGAAAAAGGGGGATTGGGAAAAGAATAATGATGGGGTGAAAGCAGAAAATGATTGCTTGAGTATCACGGGAGCGCGACCCCCGTGTTAATTAAAGACAGTAAACCCCATGGGAAAAGAAAAGATCACAATGTCTAGAGCGGCGGTATGAGTCTTGTAGGCATTTTTCGTAGGCATTTCCCCCAAAAATATATTCTTCTAAATCTTTTCTACTGGCTGCACAGAATGGTTAAATTAAGGACAGTTACTTTTGCCTAGTATCATTATATTCCCTTTTCATTATATCGGTGATACACATAGATAACAAATCCGTAGAGGACCATGGTGATCTGGAAAAGATTATTATTTATGTTTGGTTTATTTAATCACCAGGGGGTTCCTTTTCAGGGCCGAGTAGTGATACTGATTGAAAGGGGCGTGCAAGAATCATACGATCTTAACTCTCCAAGTAGTTTTGACCAGATACCTCGTTCATCAAGCTCTGAACAATTTTGCCAGTGACGAGAAACATCGTCATCAAAATATTGCCGATTTTCTGATGTTGACAAGAACAAGATCTGGTCAGTTTTCTTCTAATGACGAGATGTTTCGTCCATCAATATCTGCTAATGATTTTTATTAATGACGAGATACCTCAAAAGGGTTAATTGTGTCAATCAGTGAGATGTGACAGCGTTATTGCGGTTTCCTGTCATCCTAAGAATCCTCCGTGCTTTTCACCGCAGTAATTTAAATCTAGATGAAAAATGATACTCATTTGCAGAAATTTTCTGCAGATGACTACATTTGAAAATTAACACTGAATAAATTTAGATTGATCATTGAAAATTAATGTTCTTATTGGGTTACCCATGTAATTTTGTTTTTCATTTTTTTACAAATTTTGTTTGGGGCTAGGGGCGGCATCAGCATCATTTGCCCCTATCTCAAAAAAGTCTGTCTTCGCCATTGAAGGTACGTCAGAACAAGTAAAAAACCCCAACGAAATGACAAAAAAAAAAGAGTATCTGAACTTCGAAGAATAAGTTATCCCTGCAAGATTAACACAATCCCCAGAATAATTTGCGCTTTTTTTAATCCCACACGTTCCACAAGAAAGGTTCATTGTGTAGCCAATTACGAACGGTAAGCTCGGAATGAGACATAATCGTTTAAATCGCATTCGTACGAGATTTGTAATTGTCGTGCAATTCCAAAAACCTCCACGATAATTAAGCCTCCAACAGAACGGAATCCCGAACACAGTGCAACAGGTGTAAACGTCGCGCAAGTAACTAATGACTGTTGCCATTCAATCAAGATGAATATAACAAAAACCCGATCGTCTGGAGGAGCTAACGTAGCCTGTATTGCTCCTCGCATGCGTGACAACGCCCTTTCTTTTTCCTCCCCCCTCTCCTTTAACGTCCTTCTTTTTTTCTTTTTAATACGCTCGCTCAAATTATTACGAATTGGTTTCGGGGGCAATAAACTCCAGCGCTAATGAGTGATGTTTAAAAATCTCTTAGGTCGTTTGTTCACTTGCGCTGCTTGCCGATGCCAGTGTAGGTTGGGACGTGGAAGACGCGACGGCGCCGGGATCATCGATACGACAATTTTTCTCATCGATTAAATGCTCTTTTACCTTTTTTTCAAATCCAAAGCCGCATTTTCCCAATTTTTTTTCACATGCTGTGTTGCTCCAGTGCGACGGTAATTAAATACCTACCTACCAATTTTTTCACATTTGTTTTCAAAGTCAAAAAGATATCTTAAAGTTATATTTTCTTTTTAGCATAACATTGGACAAAATATACATAAAATAGTAGGTGTTGGTATTTAATTAATGTCGCACTGGAGCAACACAAGGGGCTATTGGAGACGGTCCAGGATCAATCCAGAAGGGAAACGCCTCGTAATTTTGAACCATGGTCAGATGACGAGAACAACACCTGAGCTGGCACCCCACTCTCCAATCTTCCACACCACGTCAACGTGACATAAAATATCGGAAATACTATCGGTAGGTAATTGAATTAAAGTCGCACTGGAGCAACTCGACGGGCTGTTGGCAGCGCACCGGTATCAATCCCGAAAGGAAAGATCCGATTACAATGCTTTGGAATTTTGAACCACGATTCGATGATTAGGACAGCACCTGAGCTGGCACCCCACTCTCCAAATTTCTACATCACGCCAACATGAAATAATTTTGCGCAGTTGGTAGGTAGTTGAATTTACGTCGCACTGGAGCAACATAGTGAGTTATTGGTGACTGTTGCGACATAAAAAATTGCATTACTATTGAAGGGAGCTTCAATGAGTGTGACCAACCTGTCGACTAGTAATCACGTGACTGTTTTGTGAAAAATTGACTTGGTTGGCCTGTTTGCCTCTTATCCCCTTGTTTGGCGACATAACATCTCATTACAGGGTAGATGTGTGAAAGCGCATTTCTATAGAGTGGCGACAGAAATGGTGAAGTCGCCAAGTCTACAACTATATCACGCAAACCAATCAGATGATGAATCAGTAGAAGGGCGTCTTCTTCTGTCCCGTGGACCAATCAGATGATGAATCAGTAGAAGGGCGTCTTCTTCTGTCCCTTGGACCAATCAGATGATGAATGTTCGTTTCCACCCGAGAGGCAAAAGTAGTCTAAAGGTGCGATTCTAATGTGACGACTGGAACGACTACAGACGCTCAATTAGAGGTGCGCGATCAGAGCCACACGATCCGAGTCGCTTGTTCAACTTCCTATCCCACGAGTTTCAGTCGCTACGAGAACGTCTTTACATCACTGTTGGTATCTTATCATCTTGAGGAAGTGTTATTAGCTGTGCAAAAGCAGTTAAAAATAATTGAACCTCATCCGATGTACTTGGCCAGGAACAGAGAGGGTTTTCAAAATATTCTTATACAGAGATATCTCTTGAAGGATGATTCTGTTTAGAAAATTTTTCCGTTTGAATATTGACCTGTTTAATTACGTTTAGTCAATCACTGAAAGTGAACTAATAAAACCGTCTTGTAATAAAATGGAACGGCCTATAAGCCCTGCCGAAAAACTGGTACTAAAGTTCAGATTAGCAATTTAATCATAATAATAATTAATATATTTTCAAAAATGCTACAAAGCAAAGGTAATGGGTTGCTTGTTTTTCAATATATAGAAAAGAGAACGTAGAACGCTCAACTAAAATTATGGCCAGATGTGTTTGTCATGAACTGCAATTCATTTTCCGGCAGAGAAGCCGGTGAGGTTTGAGAAGAAAAAAATATAGTCGGTCTGGGTGTATGTAGATCATAGTTGGTTGACACCGAAGCCGATGAAGATCTGGAAGAGATTTCATCTAATTCGAGTCGACCAACAATCTGACATAACACCATTTCAATCTGAAAAAGGCCCAAACTTCAATAAAAACACTTCAAATCGCGTCGGCTGTTACGACTCGACTGCTCTCGTAAGTTTCGAGCCGTCTCACTCGAGTCGCTACTGTCGCACGGTCACTGACGCATCATTGGAAAAGGATTCCATTCATTTACCTTAAAGGTGGCCCATTCATGCAGTGTTTACTGACGCGCTGCTACAGTCACGTGGTTGTAGTCGTTTCAGTCGTCACATTACAATCGCACCTTTAGTGTCACGTAACTACTAGGTTTGGTCACATGATCCTGGTCACATAAAAAGGCTGCCATTGTTCACTACTTTTATGTTTCCTCTATGATCCACACGACTGCATGGCTTTACGTGAATACTTCTGCTTAACGCATAGTACTTATTTGGGTGTAGGAACTGAAAGATAGACCAATTCAGTTGCCAATTCAAAAGATGACGAGTTACTTCCGCGTAGACTACTTTCTATGTATTTCTGCTTGTCTTTTCGACGAGTTTATGCCGACAATGTAAGTTTTAAAACATTTTCTACTGCGATCCGACGTTACCCAGCGGTGTATTCGGTTTCACTTGTAATGCCTCAAAACTAAAGCTCTCGACGTTAGCTTTCGTTTGGGACCAATTTCGTCGTCGTAGCATTTCGCAGTGCCGAATTATACAGATTTGAAGTTCCAGCGGCGCAACGGAAAAGTCCTCAAAACGTTGTCCTTCTCCCCTCCATCCCGGGCCGCTGCAGCCCAGTTGGTAGAGCAACGGATTAGCAACCGGAGGGTTCGAAACTAGGTCCAGCCAATGACCGTCATGTGCACTGGGGCTGGTTCACATGACGGTCCCCACAAATGATTGTAATGATTTTTAAGTTCTGAAACGTAGAAAATAGATTGTACATTACTAGTGGCGTAGCCCGGCATCCAATGTTGAAAATAATTGTAAGTCAACGACGGAATCAAGAAAATACGATGTCGAAACAGTTATTTGCGGCACAAATCTTAGAAGTCATTTGATTTCAAATGTGAAGTCTCCCGCATTCTACCGTCGCGAATCTATGTGGTCTGAACCACGCAGATGATGCGTCAGGCGATTACTGTATCCGATTGGTTAGAGGTGTTTGTTGTAGAGCAATAGCTCCAACACCACCCTTTCCCTCTTTCATCCCAATGATGCTAGCTTCACCCCAGCTTATATGCGCAGTTGTTCCTAACGAATAATCTATCACACTCCATTTACACGTCTATGCAAAAACCACTTCTCATCGACAAAGTGCTGTCTTGCTGCACTTGGAACACGAAATACAATCTGCTTGCTTGCTAAATAGTTCGTTGTAGAGTTGCAGACAATTTTCTTCTATTTCTTGTCCCCGATCCAACCAAAGACCGTCGTGTACAAGGGGCTGGTTCACGTTAAGTCTAACAATCGTACACACCCAAAACTATTGGGCCACTTCACTTTTGTAACTATTTCCATGCATTTTACAGTCGTCAAAATGCGATTTATAATGTGATGACACAAAAGCCCTGCCTACCTATTTCAGTTACCTATCACAATAATCGAATAATTATGAGGAGTCTGCCAAAAATTTGCTATTTAAAATTTCCCCATAACTTATGAAATCGGAACGGTAAACTATTCAGCTACCTTGTGAAAAGGTACACATTTTCAACAAAAGCAGAAAAACCGTCTCCTAATTTGTTTGCATCTCGAGACTACTTTAAAAGTATCAGTCTGGTAATTTTGAACCACGGTCAGATGACGTCGATCGCGAATCAGATCGATAGATGGAAAATGCACTAACATCTTTACCAAATTTAAAACAGAACGGATGTAATAAACGGATAAAATATAAAATCAACCGCTATGCGATTAATTCGCCAATTTCTCCGCAAAGTTTAAATATGCTTAATTGATTAATTGTAAAATAAATTATTCGGATTTAAAGCAAGCATGCGTATTTCGTTCAAAGTAAATTGTAGAAGCCATAAAAAATGTCAAAATGGAGTTAAAAAAATTAATTTCTGATCACTTGTTTTCTTGTTCTATATTTGCAGTTTCTTATGATAGAAACTGAAGTGAAAATTGATTTTTCGGAACACTTTCAATCAATGTTTAACCAATTCAACCCGACAACAGGATAATTCTGCTAGTCTATATACTATAAAGCAGAGTTAGCGTTTGTCAGTCCGTTCTCTATACAAATCTACACCGTTTGACCAATTCACACCAAATTTGGTGCACTTATTCTTTTGCAACTTGCGGATATCGTAAGCTATATACAGGGTGAGTCTAAATTGTTTTTACAAAATAAGAGGGGTGATAATACCCATCCAGACGCGAAATAATTACCATGGAACATAGGGTCGCATTCCACTCTGAGAGGCAGAAAAGAGTAAAGTCGAAACGCTTCGAGCATGAACAAGTCATCGCCTCTGACGCCGTTTTGTACCTGCCTACGTAGCATATCTCCTAAGCAAGATGGCCTGGTCGGTAGCGGACGTGGCGGACCTGTGGCTTGGCCTCTTCGCTCACCGGGCCTCAACCCACTGGACTTTTTCTTGTGGGGGCACATGAAATCTTTAGTATACCAGACACCTGTGGACTCGGCTGAAGATCTCGTAGCGAGAATCGGTGCTGCCGCAGACAAAATTAACACAACACCAGGAATCTTCGAGAGGGTGCGCCAGTCATTCCTTCGCCGGTGTGAACTGTGCAACGACACGCGTGGCCGCCACTTTGAGCACTTGCTGTGAGTTTTTCTCTGATCAATCAATCAGATTGTGCAACTTTTCGTACCGTTCATTCGCTTTCCCAACACTGTTATAAGTTCATGTTGAAATTCTAATTTTACTCTTTTCTGCCTCTCAGAGTGGAATGCGACCCTGTTCCATGGTAATTATTGCTCGTCTGAATGGGTACTATCACCCCTCTTATTTTGTAAAAACAATTTAGACTCACCCTGTATATTAACCCCTTTCTTTTTGGGGGCCGCGGTGGCCCGGTTGGAAGAGTAACGGACTTGCAACCGAAGGGTTGCGAGTTCGAATCCAGCCAAAACACCGTCGTGTACAAAGGGGGCTGGTGCACGTTAAATCTGTCGTGGCCTCAAATGTCCTTACGTTGGCGTGGTGTGGAAGTTTGGAGAGTGGGGTGCCAGCTCAGGTGTTGCCTCGTCATCTGACCGTGGTTCAAAATTACGTGGTGTTGTCCTCGGGTCTTTCCCTTTGGGATTGATCCCGGACCGTCACCAATAGCCCATTGTGTTGCTCCAGTGTGACGTTAATTGAAATACCCCCCTTTCTTTTTGTCCTATGCGTACAGAGAAGCTAAAAACAATTCCCCATAGGAATAACATTGAGCATTATTACGATTACGGTACGCACAACTCAGATTGTTTGAACAGTATTGCTGTAAAAACAACTTTTCCAAAAAAAATTGTGTTGGGGTCGTCGTGGCTCAGTGGGTATACCCACTGTGCTAGCAACCTTCGAGTTGTAGGCGGCGCAGTTTCGATTCCTGCCAGGTGCATTCCTCCCTGGGTGTATTTCTTTCTTCTGTGTCAGTAAAGCTTTCACTAAAGCTATCAGTTACTTGATATTGCACGTCTTGTGTCAATTACTTGATATTGTGTCGGGCGCAGCATGGCCAAATATGGCGCTTGTGCCATAAAACCCAACCAAAAAATTGTTTACCAGTATTGCTGGAAAAGCAAATTTTCCCAAAAAATTATATTTAAAGAATAAAAATTAAATTCTAATACTTATGGTTTGAACTTAATTTTTATTTCTTTTCGAAACATAAGTAACATAAAAATTTGACTAATTATGAAATGACTAAAAACATTTAATTTTGCATAACTTACATTTTGTAAGCAAACGAGTCAATTTAATGCGAAAAGCGCAAGTGCAAATCCCAGATAACAAATCCTTAGGTGTACAGAGGGGGCTAAAAACAATTCGAAATCCCCATAGGAATAACATTAAATATTGCGATTGGCGGTACGCAAGTCAGATTGTTTTACCAGCATTGCTGAAAAAACATTTTTTCCAAAAATTATACATCTGACCGTGGTTTAAATTACGAGGCGTTGTCCTTGGATTTTTCTCTTGGGGATTGATCCCGGACTGTCGCCAATAGCCCGTTGTGTTGCTCCAGTGTGACGTCGATTAACTACCAACCTCCATCCAAAAACTATATTTAAAGAATTTAAATTATAATACTTATGTTTGAACTTATTTTTTATTTCTTTCCAAAGTATCAATAATTTATAAATGTTTGACTATTTAATGAAATTATCAAAAACATTTAATTCTGCATAGCTTACATTTTGTAGGGAAACGAGTCTATTTAATGTGAAAAGCATAAGAGAAAAACTCACAGATTATAAAAGTGCTATTTTCCTACTTGGTATCCGGCAAAGCTAAAATTAATGTTTCATTTTCTAATTTTATAACGAACTATTTATTTTGTGCAAAATATTGCGAAAGACGTGGAGTTATTTCTTAGCGGAATGTGTACATTTCGACTGAATTTCCATAAAAGTCATTGATTCAATACGTAATGAATTGTAGAATTCCGAAAAATAAATCAAGCGTGCAAAACGAAACCTTTTAAAATAAGACTGCAATGTCTAACTTTAAAAAGAGGGTAACGTTAAAATAAATTTAAATAAGATAGTTAACGTTAAAATAAGACGTGCAATCATGAGCTGTAATTCAAAGATTTTTTAAAAATTTTGATGTAAGTTTCCATTAATAGCCAATTAAAATCAATAAACTTAAATTTGTTTTCCAATCAAATTACTATATTGTTAAATTGGATTAAAAGTTGTACTCAATAGTCAATAAACATCTATCATTCTAAATAGATATGTAGTTTCCATTTAGAAATCGGATCTCTCTGAATTGACAAAAAACGTGTCACAAGGAATCGATTTAAAACTCCAAGCCCCCAGTTGGAGGAAAGAGAACTTTAAAACTTTACTGATCTTGGAATAATATCAAGGTTATAAAATATTCTAACTAGACTTTTTAAAAAATTGAAAGTTTTTGTCTTAAGTGACAGAAGGTCGAGGTTGTTCGATTTTCTTTTTCAAAACGCTGTAAAATGACCTTCCGTTTTAATGTAATCGATTAACTTTGTCTGTACTGCAGACATTTAATTTTAAAACAAGTTATTTCACGTGCGAAATGGAATTTTCATGCAAAAAAATGTACTTGCTTGCAAAATAATTAATCATCATATCGTTTCAATATCATTTGTCATCCTTTCATAATGATGGGGAAATTCGGAAATACCACATACCTATTGCATGAGTTCTACAAGTAAAATCAATTGACAGGAAAAGTGAGAGCAAGACTACGCTATATAGTTAATCGTTTTTACAGGAAATGAACTTAAGGGACATTCTTAATCATTTGAGAACTGGAAATCGAATTGGTCGTAATCACCTTAGTATCGCCTTTTGTAGTTTCGTCTTCCACAACATAGAGCCATCTTCGGAAATGGATTATATGGATAAATTGTAGAAGCTACAAAAATGTCAAAATGGAGTTTAAAAAATTATTTTTCGCTCATTTATTTTATTTGGTTCTATAAATGCATTTTCCTATGATAGAAATTAAGATGAAGTGATTTTGCGGACCACTTTCAATGAACGTTAAACCAATTCAACCCGAGAAAAGCCGGGTAATTCTGCAAGTATCTATGTACCAAATACCAAATTCAGTACATTCATTCACTCGAATCGTGCGGGTTGCTTGTTTTTTTGGGGGGTTTTATGGCACAAAGGCCATATTTAGCCAAGAATCTTGCTGGAAACAGGCTATATATTTACCCACATTCAATTTGTCCTGGGTCTGATGAGGGAGCTAAAACCAATTCGAAATCCCCATAGGAATAAAATTGAGTTTTATTACGATGAATTACAGTCAATTCAAACCGAGGATCACCGGGTAATGTTCTGCAAGTTAAATAATGCTCCTTAATCCTCTGCATACGTCGGGGCAGAATATCGTTTCTTTCTTTGGTTACGGCAGCCGGCCCAACGGCAACTAACTGAAACCGGGTTTGGTTACGGCAACTTACTGAAACCGGCCGAAACGGCCTTTACAATGCTTTCCCCTGGAGGAGAGGGAATATGTGTCGTCTCATTACCACCTAATGGGCCGGTTTTGTACTGTCGGGTCGTGGGTATGCTTAGAAGGGACAGATTCTTCCCGGGTAAACTGAAAGGGCGGCGGTGGCTTTTTAAGTGAATCTCTTTTCATTTACTCAACCTCTGACAGACTAGATGCTCGAGGATAAACGATTTGCGAGGCTCCCCGTCGATAACCCTGACATCTTTGTCAACGGGGAGATAAGGCTATTTACGCGCAGGTCTCTTTGTAGCACATAAAAGAGGGGATGGAAATCGTAATGGGCTTCGGCGATTCTTCAGGAGTTTGAGGTCTGAAAGAATCCGAGCCTTTCGTAACGAGGGAACTCGAAACTTTCGGCCGGTACCCGTATCCAGAGGGTTAAATTCACCCATTCCATTTCACAAAATATACGTCAAATGTTTTGTTTCTTATCGAGAGAACCGATGAAAATTTTTTGTCAATCGAGGAGGCAAGAGGGAGCGAGCAGAGGGAGGAGTCTTAGTTCAAAAAACAATTATATAAGTACTTGTATGAAACTTACGTAAGTAAACTCGCATGAAATTAAAAGGTATTGTTCTTGGGACAATACAACTAATCTGGACAGCAAAACAATATTGATCTAATAGCATGCCGCCTTGATTATTTCCTCCCATCCCAAAGATTCCAGGTAGGTAGGCATTTTAATAACTTCTCATTGGAGCAACACAACGGCCTATTGGCGACGGTCTGGGACCATCCCCTGAAAGGAGGATGATCCGAGGACACCGACACGCAATTTTGAACCACGGTCAGATGACGAGGTCACACCTGAGCTGGCACCCCACTCTCCAAACTTCCACATCATGCAAACGTGAAGACAGATTTAACGTGCACCAATCCTCTTTGTCCTCGACGGTCTTTGGTTGGATTCGAACTAGCAACCCTCTGGTTGCTAATTCGTTACTCATCCAAACGGGCTACTTCGGCTTGAAAGATTCCAGGTGTCAATGCAGCAAAAGTATAGACCTTTTTTGAAATAGACGGAGCTTGCGCACGCAGCTTCATGCTATTTCTTCCCAGTCGCTCGGTTTGAAGATATATCAGGTGGTTGTGGGCAAAAGCATGAATTCTAATGAGGGACAAATTATTGATTGGTCAAAATCATTATCGACTGATTATCCAGCGTGATTAAAAATACTAGTCTGTGTGCGCTTCGATAGCCAATCTGCCCAAGGCGAATTTGTAGGGTCACGTGACTTACCCTTCTGAGATCCGCCCACATGCTCTATTTCTTTAGAAAGTCGAACAAAAGTTGAAGTTTGAAAACTACTTTGTAAGAGCTCATTTTCTAATTCTTCCCATTTTCGTCTAATGTGGAAACATCTATACGGCGTTTCAAAAACTCACGCAGAGTGTAAAGTGGACATTCGCATGCCATCGACCTTCTAATGAAATAGACGGATCATGTGGGCGGAGTCGCTGTAGTAAGATCTCTGAAGGGTAAATCACATGGACTTACGAATCGCCTTCTTCGATTGGCAGTCGAATCACAGACTGGTGTTATTGATCACGGTGGATAATCACTTGAACCAATGAATAATTTAGGATTCATGCTTTTATCCACAACCACGTGAGAGATCTTCAAACCGAGCAACTGGAAGAAATAACATGTAGCTGCGGTCACATGCTCCGGCTATTTCATTTTAAGATCGATGTTTAAATGTAGAACTGTATGCCCTGTCTTCAGCCTGTGATAAGATCGTGAATAAAATACACAGTGGGAGTTGGCAATCTTCATTTATTGTATATTTTCGATTCCGCGACTAGTCCATCGTATTAACATTAACTACACTCTAAAATCAACGTTCAAACATCTTAGTATTAGAAACAAAAACAAAAGTAGACTCGCGGCGCAGACCACAAAACGACCATCCACTTCGGAGCGTTGTCACGAACTGCCATTGATCCCCACCACTTACATTTGTCACTAAATGTCATTAGGAGATTTAAAAATGTTCCTGTCCTTCGGTCAAAACGGTGAAACCAAAAAGTTTGGAATTAGGAGATTCAACAAACGTTTCTGTCCTTCAGCCTAAACGGTGGTACTAAAAGGTTTTGAAATTATGAGATTTAACAAAAATGTTTCTGTCCTTCGGTCAAGACGATGAACCAAAAGAATTGAAATTGAGAGATTTAACAAACGTCTCTGTCCGGCTAAAACGGTGGTACCGAAAAACATTTGAAATTGGGATATTTAACAAATGTGTCTATTTTTTCCAAACGGTGCAACCAAAAAGCTTGAAACATAAGGAGATTTGACAAAAGTTTCTGTCCTTTGGCCAAAACGGTGGTACCAAAGGAACATTTGAAATTGGGATATTTAACAAATGTGTCTATTTTTTCCAAAACGGTGCAACCAAAAAGTTGGAAATATTAGGAGATTTAACAAAAGTTTCTGTACTTTGGCCAAAACAGTGGTACCGAAAAAACATTTGAAATCAAGAGATTTAACAAATGCTTCTGTATTTTTTCCAAAACGGTGAAACCAAAAAGTTTGAAATATCAGATTTAACAAAAGTTTCTGTCCTTTGGCCACAGCGGTGGTACCAAAAAGTTTGAAAAAAGTTGCTCTATCCTTATTAACGCTGACTCCTGTCGAGCACTGATTCTCTCATTACCTTGAAAGACTCAATCAATCTAGCAGTGATTAATGACGAACTGGGAATCTTGGCTAATTAGGGAATTCTGGAGAAAGAGCCACAGAAAAGAGCTCAGATAAACGCTCACCGACCAACTTTACCTCCGTTCTGCAATTTAAAAAACCCGCCTCAAAAAGAAAGGTCACTTATAAGTAACGAAAAAATTTCAGGTAAGCAGTTTTAATTAACATTAGTCGAAATTAAAAAAACATCTTGAAGCTTATTTTCATAATACAGCTACTTTGAATGTACATTATTGAATATGAATGGACTATAAGCATATTAATTAAAATTAGTTATCCTCCCTGGGCTGTTGGTAAATTGTTCGTTATAGAGCTTAAATTAGGGTTTAATTATCTTGTATAGTTTTTATTTCAATTAGTATTAATTACTATATGCATTTAAGCTACTCTATATTATTACGGCAGAATCTTTTGTTTGTTTTCATTGAACTTGGAGAAGAGTCGGCACATTATAAATCAAAGGAACATTATTTAATTTTACAAATCAGGTTGTGATAGTTTTTGAACAGATCTCTGAATTTTTATCGTGAACTCGTGATAGGATTTACTGAATGACGAACTATTTTAGAGATAAATTCAGTTGATGCAATAATAAAGATTGAGTTTTATGTATGTTTTAATGTATGTAACACAATTTGAGAAACTATCGAGTGTTCAACTAATACACGAATTTGTAGGTATATTTTCTTTAGTTAAAGTATTTTCATAGGAAAAAGAATTATATTTTGACAGGCTACCACCTTTATGTACTGAAAAATCCTTATAATTTAATTCTTGAATTTCATTCGCCTTAGACAATCAAACAGAGTTTTTTAAACACGTCTTACGACATGAAAGACATTTCAGAGCTCTATCTGATTTACAAAGAAAGGTCCTAGGGTATTTTTATAAGTGAGGGTAGTTTTATATGTGCATATCATTAAGAGTGAACAATCAGAATTCGAAGTTTTGAACAAAAGATTACTTATAAATCATATTGTAAGAATGGGTTTGTTTCAATCTTTACTAGTTGAATTACCCTGCGTTGCTCGGGTTGAATTGTTTATAATTCATCGTAATATTAATATTATTCCTATGGAAATTTCTCCCCTCTGCGGACTGTAACGTCTTGGTTCACGGGTAGCTTAGACTAGTTACCATTGAAAGTATCCGTTTCTAGACTAATGTAATTTATTTACAACTTTGTACAATTAGTCGGTAAAAGGTTTGAAGAGTTCATTTAAGGTTAGTTCGTTGGAAAGTCCAAAGTTCTATCGAGGCGCTTCTCATGGCTGCTGGCGAGCCTCTCACAATTCGCTCGGAGGAGTCTAATTCACGGCTACGGGTGAGCCTTTTCTCAACAAAAATACTCAGATGAGTATAGAGTCCCAAAGCAGGATATCTCAGTCTTTCCAGATCGGATCAGATCAATCTCCACTACTAGGATGAACAGTTGCACAGATCTCTCGGAGGCTTCTCCTTCACGGCTACAGGCGAGCCTTTCTCAATAAAATACTCAAGTGAGTATAAAATCCCAAGGTGGGATAAATCGGCCTTTCCTAGCTCGGATAAGCTCTCCCGAAAGATGGCAATCTTTCGCCGTCAGTGAACGGGTGTTCACTCCTATCTCCAAAACGGTCTCTCGGCTGACCGCCTCTCTCTCTGCTGTTCTCGTTCGAATATCTCCAAGCTCCCCAAGCTCTCCCAGCTCTCTTTCTCTTCTGTCTGATCCTCCTCCCAAGATCTCAAAAACTCTCTATATATATCGGGTGCTTCCGTTACCACCGAGATAACAAGGCCTGACCGCTGCCGTCATGGCGTCTCCCTAGTAGTCATACGTGCGATACGAACGACCACAGCCGTATTGGAATATTCAAAGCTTAATACAGTGAAATCCGTCTACAACGATACATAATATATTCTATATACGTCGAGACCACAGGAAAATATTGTTATACGTTATTGCAAATTATTATAGCAGTTTGTAAATATGGTTTTTCCCTAGTCAAAACTATGATAATCTCAGAATGAAACTTCCACACCCTCGCGTCTTTCTTCCTTATTTACAAACGATAACAGAGAGTGTGCGTAAATAGTAAAAGCACTAACTTATTAAAAAACCAGCCAAAATTATATCGTAAATTCAATTAAAAATAGTGAAAAACTCGCTTATGACTTTTATTAACTAAAATCGCTAAAATACAGTCAATCAAGCTTAATACCGCTCAATATCATAGTTTCTCAAATGCGACCATAAATCAAAAAGAAAAGAAAACCCTTTCTCATAGTCTAAAGAAATCCAATTAATGTTTTCTTCATCATTAAATCTGTAAAAATGGGAAATCAAAGCAATTGAACTGTAAAATACGATTTATGTAGTATGTTACCTATCTGGAGGAGAGTCTCATAACAAGCTATAGTTTTCTGCTCTCATACATTTCCAACATAATCACCAGTCAACATTACTTTAACCTCAAAAATGTCAATATAACATCAGAAATAACAGATGTACTACAAAAAACTGTACATAAGTTGAATAAATTTATTCTTTTATTCTTATAAACAGATTGTAAATGAGGGTTTCCTGTTTAAACGGGGCTGCCAGTCGTGAACTGAACCCTCAGTCGCACCCCATTCGATTTTTTTGTAAAATGGAAAACGAAATTTCAAAGCAAACCATTATAAAAAATGTCAAAAATACATATAAAAATAAAATTATTTATTAGAAACAGTATCCAGCTTCCTTTTTTTATTTTTGCCCAATCTATCGTTGGATTTTTCACAATAATTTTTCAATAGAGTGTTTGTTGTGCTATTAATAATGAATTTTAAAATGGTTTCATGCTTATGATTTGCACATGTATTGAATTTGTAATGTTCTGATTCATGCAGCTGCCAGTATTTAAAAACAAAATTTATTATAAAATCTCTTTTGTAATGAATGCTCAGAAACTCATCCTCGTAATATTTAAGTAGTTTGTTGAACAATATATAATTAATTAAAACCACACGAACAGCACCATCTTTTGGAAACGATAAACCACCTCGATTCAAATTTTTAATTAAATCATAATTTTCCTCAACAACCATTTGCTCATCATACACCAACCCTGTTTTACACAGTTCACACTTTATGTTTCTTAAAATTTTATAACAACAATAGCCTGCCAAATAAGTTATCACTGACATTTCATGTTCAACTTGTTGAAAATCACTTACTTCGAGATGTATGTCCGGATTAAATGAGTTGTCCCACTGTTTTTGTTCTTCATAAGAACAATCTAAGTTTTCTGAAAAACTGGTTATGGGTATATTTCCAAAAGTTTGTGATGACAAGGTCAAAAGAGATTGAATTCTTAATTTTTTCTCCGATTCGTATAATTGCCTGATCGATATGTTGTACTGACCACCTGATAATTGTCTATATTTTCCAAACCGATATTCCAAAGGATCTGTTTGAAATTTTCCTAACAAAACATAATTCATTTTAAGTTCTTGTAAACAATATTGCGTAATTTCCAACATTCCATGAATTGTGTGAGAAAGAGCGGTATGGGTTTGGGGTGAAAGTTTATGAGGAAAATCACAGGATTTCCAAGTATCAAGCCAGAGAATCATTTTCCGCAAAAATAACAATTTAGGGTCATCTGGATTCTCGAGTAGAGGGGTTTGGAAATTATCTTTAAGTCGCTGTCCTTTCAATGGTGTTTTCACATTGACAATTTTCCACCAGGTTGATACAATATCTATGAATTCAGCTGTTTCTTCAGAATTTTCTATTTTCGTTCCAAATTTCAATAGGGCCTCTTTCACAAACGGATTGAAAACTTTTAAAGATAGACTGACATTCTGACGTTCAAAAGTAGTTGGAAATAATGCTTTCAGCGATAAAGAATACCCAAATTTCAATAATTTATCATGCTCCAATTGATGTAACAATATTAAGGAATTGAAATTTGCAATTTTTTTCTCACCTGTCTCAAAGTCTGGGAAGGTTAAGATCTTGTTACTCTTAGGATTCAACCAATTATTTTTTATACATTTTAGTAAATGAACAGAGTCGTACAAGAAGAAAATAGGGCGTGTGTTGTCACATGGATGTGGATAAACTACGCTTGATTGGTTTTTCGGTGAAAAATTCCTCATAGCTTTGCCATTGAGTGCATTGTTATCACTGATAATACAAAATACTTTGTAGCCTATCTCTTCTAATTTAGTGACAATTGTTCGAATACAATCAAAAAGAATGTCACTGCTGATGGTTGAAGTTAGAAATATATGAATAACTTCCTTTAACTTCGATGTGACACTGGATAGCATGAATGCGTAAGCGGATGTAGCCAAAGAATTGCCGTTAAATGCATTCCCTACAATATTTCCACCTTTGAAGTCCAAATAAGGTTGAACATGAATTTCATCCATAAGCAGTATGACATTTTTCTCATGCTCTTCTAAAAGTCTGAAAAGAGAACGTGCGTACGCGAGAAACAATTTTCTATCTTCATCGGTTGGATCGGTTAAAAATTTATTACAAACAGTTTTTATTTTTGATGGATGAGGTAAAATTAGCGAACTGTAGTGCCGTAAATATTTGTATGCATGTGAGTTTATTGAGTGCATAACGGATGAAAAAATCATTGTATTTGCAGAATAACGATATCTCTCTTTTGGAGTAACAAGAAAATTTAACTGTTCTGAAAGAAAATTGAGAGAAGCACGTTTATCAAGGTCATCACACTCTACTTCAACCAAGACATTTCTTAAATGATGTATAATTTGTTTGAAGCTATTATCATAGTTGGCTGAAGAATTTTTCATTGATATTTCATTTATAAAATTCAAACAATTTTCAATAACTTCCAAATTATTAACGTGGCAGGGTGTTTTGATTTGATTGTTATCTACAGAAATTTCTTGGCCATATAAATATGTTTCCATTTTCAGATTTGAATGTATTACAACAGTGTAAT
Source organism: Meta bourneti (assembly GCA_933210815.1). Lineage (NCBI taxonomy): Eukaryota > Metazoa > Arthropoda > Arachnida > Araneae > Tetragnathidae > Meta > Meta bourneti. Next base: position 78,055,598 of record OW119928.1, read on the forward strand.
TTGTTGTAGGTCTTGGATTAAAACAAATTTTGAAAAAAGTAACTTTTGACTCCTCAATTAGTTTAAACCAATTTTGTTTATGAGGTAATGAATCCAGAATTTCTAATAGCCTATTAAAATTTTGAAAAGAAATAGATTCATGATGAGCAATGAACTCAGATTTGCTTTCGTTGATAGCTCTCAATAAATTGGATTCCTCAGTTTCACGAATTTTATCTTCCCTGCTTTTACGAACTGTGGGACAAGTTTTCGAGAGATATTTAGGGCAATTCGGAAATATACTTGGTATAGCACCAACTTTTAAGCGGAGACGTTTCATGGAAAAGGTAGAACACTCACCAGTTTTTTTGTTGAATTTGGATACATTCCGGACGATATCATCGTTTTGAAAATGAAGTTCGCAGACTTTGCTGCGTTTTGATGGTGTAAAGTCGGCTCGTGGAATCGCCCTGAGCCATCTTTTTCTAATATTTTCATCCTCTGGAAAGGAGAAAACCGCCACTTTTGGTGCATCACCATATCCATAATTTCCAGAGCAAGAAGGTACACAGCATCTAAAAGGCATTTTGGATAACCTCGTGGTAAGCCTAAAGAAATCGGTCTGGACACACGTTAAACGTGTTGTTTGACGAAAGCCTTTAACACCTCGACACTGTAATGTTCCACAAATGTTATATAACAATATATAACTGCAGCTGTACTTACTTTCCGGTAAAATAGTATAAAAAACCCTAATTTCTTACGCTACATTAAAGGTAATCCACAAGTAGCCGACCATGCGGCGATGTTTGTTATGACTACTAGTAAGCGAGTCACGTGATTGAAACGTCACAGCGGTCTGGCCTTGTTATCTCGGTGGTAACGGTGCTTCTCGACTCCTCCTTTTCGTTTCGGGTCGGCCTCTTAGTCGGTGCTGGTTGGCTGTTGAAAATCTCACCATCTTCGGACCTTCCCGAATGGCTCTCGCACGTTGGCCTCTCCCCTTGACTTTTACGACAGACTTCGGCAGACTTGAAAGGGGACCATAAACCCTTGTCGGCAATGGTCATCGTAATTCATCTCCGTCCTTTTTGTCTCGAAATGTCATAGAGAGCGACAGAAAGGCGCCTGCCCTTTGTTTAGAAGCCACCGACGATTTTTGACCCCTGGGGTGGTACTGTCGTTAAAAAGTTATCTCCGGGTGGTCGTCCTTTTCGGCACGATCACCGCCAGATTATCAAACCCCCTATCTCTTCCGGCTGCCGTGGTGGTCGTCTCTGATCTTTCCTTTCTGCCCTTGATCCACCCGTGAGATTGTCCGTTTCTCTAGCCGTCGTTACAAGACCCAGGACAAATCGAACGGGGTTAATATATAGCCTATGTATCCCACAGAATTCTACAGGATGAATGTAACAAATTTAATGTGAATTGGCCTGACATTGATCGTATAAATACGCAATGTTATAATGATAAAAAAAAGACCAGTTTCCATAAAAATAATTTTATATCATCATAAAAATTTACATTCCCATAATAAAGCTACAGTTTAAGAATTTACAGACGGGATACATAAACGATATGATACTGAGCGATTTTCAGCGCAACCGTATCCATCTGCGATTGCCATCATACTCTAAGATTCTAAAAATTCTCTAAGGTCATCTTGACAGGGTACTCCTGTAGATGTTAACTCTGACATCATCTACACAGCCAGACCGGGAGAGCGCCCCCTAGCAAGTGCTCTGTCCAGGATGACGGGACGTTACACCCCTCTGAAAACCCCAGACAAATAGAACGGGGGTTAATATGTAGCCTATGTTACCCGCAGGGTTCCAAAGTATAAGTGTACCAAATTTAGTGTAGATTGGTCAAACGGTGTAGATTTGTATAGAGAACAGACAGACAATGCCAACTCTGCTTTATATATATATATAGATATAAATATAACTTAATACTATTTTAAGATGTTAATTTATCAAAAATGTATTTGTTTAATTATGTAATTTATCCTAAAGATAAATATTGTATAAATCAAGACAAAGCATACTATTAAATAAATAGGGAAGAGGTTGATTATATTTTTTGCTACATTTACTTCTATTTGAATTTTGCAAGAAAGGAAAATATTTTGACTTCTTGTCGTATAAGCATGGTCATTAAGGTCTTAAATTGCTGCATAAATACTCGATGATCTTTAAAATTGCTCCTACTGGTTCTAAATTCAGATTCAAAAAAGGCCAAAACATATTCAATATTTTGAGAAAGTATATGGTACTCTTAATTTGATCTCTTAGGGAAATTACTCCACACACTTTATGTTAATACCGGAAATACAAAGGAACGAATATTTTGTGTGTGAAAATTAATCCGAAATTAACAACAAAAAGGACAAGCTGTTTTTGCCTTAAATCTTGGAAAACATATATTGGATTTCCTTATATCGAGATTTTCCTATCTCTGTCCGTCCGATCACGGACTCTTCGGTTGCGATTCTACCCATCAAGGGATCCTCGTCGTGACGTCACAAAAGCTGCACTCGGGTCCGTTCACTTCACGATGGCTCTGCAGTCATCGCATGCATCATGCGCAAAGACCAACAGCGCATATCAGATGGACTGAGGCTAGCATCAATGGAAGAGAGGGAGGGCAAGGGGTACTTACTACGCATGACAACCACCACTAACCAATCAGATGCATACAACCAAACACCAAGACGATTGAGCATCAGCAGCGTGGTTTGGTGACAAGGAGGACGCTTAGTGTCGGACTATAGAGTGCCCATTTGAAATTGAAACTGATGTCCACTAAGATGTGCGTCAAAAGTAAACTTTGTTTTTAATATCATGTTTTCTTGATTCATGACTATGTTTTTCAACAGGGACTTCTGGGCGCTTCAATGTACGCCATATCACTGACAGTAATTAAAAGTCCTCACCATAGAGGAAATACAAAAGTAGACTGAGCAATATTAACCTTTATATGTGATCAGGATCATGTGACCGAAACTAGTAGTAACGTGACCTTAGACTACAATCGTCTGCTGTGGAAACAAACATTCAAAGTTTCATTCGTACACTGGACGGGAGAAGACGCCCATTCATTGATTCATCATATGATTGGTCCATTGGACATAGTTGTACTTTGGCGATTTCACCACTTTTATCGCCACTTTATAGAAATGCCCTGTCATAAGATATTATCTCGCCAAACTAGGCTATAAGATGCCAAATCGGCAAACCAAGTCTATTATTTACAGATCAGTCATGTGACTACTAGTCGATATGTTGGTCACACTTTTTAAGCTCCTCTCAATAGCCAATGCTTAGTCTACTTATATTTCATATTTATGGTCTTTACACGCTCTGTTATAGATTATTATCGATTACAGACGCTGCATATCACTTCCAACGCCAATCTGTGATAACACGCGTTGCCTTTACTCCTATCACATCTTCACTTTTCGTTGACTCTCAGCCTCATTCCAAACCGCCCGACCTACTCTAACGCTGCAGGCAATACAGGACAGTCAAACGAGCGCAAACATCCACACATCCACTGCACAATCACACATACGGAAATACACTCGCGATCTTAACACTCCAAGTGATTTCGACGAGATATCTCGTCCATCAAGATCTGGTCAGGTTTGCTAAACACCGGAAGGGTTAAAGGTCGTGGCTCAGTGGGTATGTCCACTGCGTTAGCACAATATGGCCCCTATGACCCCATGGCCAAATATGGTCCATGCGCCATAAAACCCCAACAAACCAAACCGAGAGGATTAAAAGATCTCACGGTCTGACGCAATCAGCAATCTGCAAACTAGAGGTCGAATCTTTTGAATTAAGAATTAAATTATGAGAGGGATTTGCAGTGCGAATAAACCTGACGGTTTGCTAAGACTACTTCTGCTATCTAAAATGCTCCCGCATGACACACTTCGGGGATATCAAAATATCGTTTATTAGTATTTTGCCAACGTTTGGCGTTTAATCTAATTGGTGTTGACCAATCAACTCTCCTTTTTCAATTCGAAATGTATTCGTTGGAATTTTTACTAAACTCCGTGGCGCTACAGTCCTCGAAGAACCATCCGGCCCTTACGAGACCTTGGAGGCCAAAAAATGCCGAGTGGCATTTTTTGTCCCTGTCAGGTGGTCGGCCTGATGCGGGGACCCCCAGTGTTTAGTTCCCAAGTACGCTTGGTACTCATTTTATCGATCCTCAAAGGGATGAAAGGCTAAGTCGACCTTGCCCCGCCCGAGGATCGAACCCGAACTGCCACTAGACTACCGGGTCTTTGGAATTTTTACTAAAGCGATGAAATCGTTTTCGGAAAAACAAGCGAACTGACGTCACGTGCAGAATAAATATGTACAGGAACACGTGTCCCGGCAAAAACACTACCTCCATCAATATAAAGGGTGATTCTACGGTCATGGGACAAACTTCAGGAGGTGATAGAACACAACGAAACAAACACTTTTCCCCATAGAATGTATGGTCGCAAGTGCAGCGGTTAGCCGCTAGAGTCAAACGCTTGTATATAAAAGCGTTACGTCGGCGATGCGAGGCCTGCATCAGGTGTGGTTGTCGACATTTTGAACAGCTTCTGTAATTATGCATTTGCGTTGTACTTACCGACTGATGTTTGTACATGTCGTTTCATTTCCATGTGAAAAGTTTCTCATGTTTTGTACATGTCATTTCTTTTTTGCCCGTTGTTCCTTGTACTTATTTTTAATTTATGCAAATCTAATTGTATTATTTTGTTTTGTCAAGCAGTTATTGATGTTTATTTGACATTAAAGCGTTGTTTCCATATTTCATGCCTCGTCTTTCCAACTTGCGTCGGACCGTGTGTTTGTGCCGAAATGGAAAGCGCCTTCTAGCGACCATATATTCTACGGGGAAAAGTGTTTGTTTCGTTGTGTTGTATCACCCCCTGAAGTTTGTCCCATGACCGTAGAATCACCCTGTATAACTTGCCAAACCTCCTTCTCATTGTGGAGTACTATGATGAACTTAGCCGTTACTTCAAGGGGCAGCGGTAGCCCAGTTGGTAGAGTTGCGGATAAGGAACCAGAGTTGTGAGTTCGAAACTTGATCCAAAACCGTCGTTGTATGTGGCAGCTGGTGCACGTTAAATATGTCGAGGCCTCAAATATCCTCACGTTGGTGTGATGTGGACGTTTGGAGAGTGGGGTGCTAGCACAGGGGTTGACCTCGTTATCTGTCCGTGATTGAAAATGAGGTCTTGTCCTCGATCTGTCCCTTCGGGATTGTTTCCAGACGTCGCTAATAGACATTTGCATTGCTCCAGTGCGACGCAAATTCCATTACCTACCATCACTTCAAAAATTAAGTTTCAATAAAATTCTGAAATAAATTTTCAATGGATCCCATCACATGTTGGCATTCCGGGCAATGAGAGAGCTGACTTATTGGCAAATAAACAACCTGGCACAAGAGAAAGTACCGTCTTGCTCTCAGAGGTCGATCACCTGTCCGTACTTAAAAATCAATTGCGCAGATCATCACTAGTACTTTTTCATCACAGGTACCTCGGTGAGACACCAGGAGAGCTGCTTGCTTTAAATTTGCCCCGGAAAACTTTATGCTTGCCAGGTTCCGATCTGGCCATTTGAAAAAGATGATATTCATTGATGGCCAGAAATCCTTTCCCACCAGTATAAAGTGCCGCTTCCAGCCTCTCCCTCATACATCCTGAATTGCATTGGAGCCATACATGAAGATATTTTTAAGGACCCATTTGCCATTGCCCAAAAACTTTTTTGCAGAAACAATGACTTGGCGTAATTTTTTTTTACACTGGGATAAGAAAGAATAATAAGACTTCAAAAATTAACTTTCGATGTATGGTATATACAGCAGTATAACCAATCTTAACCATTAAGTACTTTTTGGTCGGCTGAAGCTATTTGTGGTCACACGCTCTGTTAGATTGTCTTGTTCCTTTTAAATGAAATTAGTAGATAGGTAGGTAGTTAATTAACGTCACACTAGAGTAACACGACGCACTATTGGCGACAGTCCGGGATCATTCCCGATGGGAAAGATCCCTTCGGGACACCTCGTAATTTTGAATCACGGTCAGATGACGAGGTCACACCTGAGCTTGGCACCAAACTTCCCCACCATGTCAACGTGAGGACATTCATCTTATGATTGGTCCGCGCGACACAGTATTAGACTTTGGCGATTTTACCACTTTTGTCGCCACTCTATAGAAATAAGCATTCATACACCATCATTCAATTTTGTACCGCCAAACGAGGCGATAAGATGCCAAATCGGCCAACTAAGTCAATTTTCCACCGAGCAGTCACATGGCTTCTCTCTAGTCGACATATTAGCCACACTTTTTGAAGCTCTTCTAAACAGCAATGATCAGTCCACTTATATTTCAATACTCCACACTCGAAACTTCCACACCACACCAACGTGAGGACAACGACAGATTTAACGGGCAGCAGCCCCCGCGTACATGACGATCTTTGCTAGCACAGAGTTTCGAACTTGCAACTCTTCGGTTGCCGATCCGTTACTCTTCCAACTGGGCTACCGCGGCCTTAAATGAAGTTGGTAAGTATTTTAATTAACGTCACACTGAAGCAACACAAGGGGCTATTGGCGACGGTCCGGGATCAATAAGGGAAAGATCGAGGACAACACCACGTAATTTTGAACCACGGTCAGATGACGAGGCAACACCTGAGCTGGCACCCCACTCTCCAAACTTCCACACCACGCCAACGTGAGGACATTTGAGGCCACGACAGATTTAACGAGCACCAGTCCCCTTTGCACACGACGGTCTTTGGTTGAATTTGAACTTGCAATAAATGAAACAGGAGAAAATAAATCCAGCGTCTTGAAAGAAGAACCCGATCTATCCTCAGAGGGAGCACTTCTGGAAGTGACCTTCGCGAAACTTGGTCATTAAAACGAAGCAGTAAAAGGGGAGTTTGATATTTTAATGAACGGAGTCTTTCAGGAATTCTGCGCGAAAGGACTCCCTGAGACATTTGAAGTAAGAAGGGCATCGTAAAAACGCGCCTGGCAACCGGTTTCGGAGGCTCTTCTGGCGGGCCACCTCGATTCTGCCGCTGCGAGGAACGAGTCTTTCGCCAATCGTAATTAACATAATTTAATTCTATAGCTCACTCAGGAGTAGTAGGTGAGATTCCGACTCTGGAGTCGTATGGGTTAATTTACAGTTGAACGCGAGATTTTAAAACTTCCAGAGCCTCTGGTCTTCTGTCTTATTCAAGTAATAGGTAGAGCGCGTCTGCTATTGATCATAAGATCTGAGAGCCATATTTGTAGCAGTCTGACTTAGCAACCCGTTTACATACAATATCAAGTAAGAGACACACACAATGAAAGTTTTTACTGACACAGAAGAGAGAGAAATACAACCAAGGAGGAATGAATCTGACAGGAATCGACGCTGCGCCGCCTACATCTCGAAGGTTGTTAGAGCAGTGGACATACCCACTGAGCCACGACGGCCCCAGAGCCTCTGGTGAGTGTGGAGTATGGTCAGAGACAGACAGTGACGGACTTGGATGCGGGAAATGTAACAATTTTTATATGGTGGGCAGAGTGGTGTGCAAAAAACGTCTACTCAGCCAAAATGAAATTAAAATGACTATTTATTCAATACGTGAATTTATATTATTAACCACCAAGTGATTTTGATGAGATATCTCGTCTATTAGACTAGTTTTGCTAATGACAAGATATCTCGTCATCAAGATATGACTAGTTTTACTAATGACAAGATATCTCGTCATCAAGATGTGACTAGTTTTGCTAATGACAAGATATCTCGTCATCAAGATGTGACTAGTTTTGCTAATGACAAGATATCTCGTCATCAAGATGTGACTAGTTTTGCTAATGACAAGATATCTCGTCATCAAGATGTGACTAGTTTTGCTAATGACAAGATATATCGTCATCAAGATGTGACTAGTTTTGCTAATGACAAGATATCCCGTCATCAAGATGTGACTAGTTTTGATAATGACAAGATATCCCGTCATCAAGATGTGACTAGTTTTGCTAATGACAAGATATATCGTCATCAAGATGTGACTAGTTTTGCTAATGACAAGATATCTCATCATCAAGATGTGACTAGTTTTGATAATGACAAGATATCCCGTCATCAAGATGTGACTAGTTTTGCTAATGACAAGATATTTCGTCAAGATTTGACCAGTTTTGCTAATGACAAGATATGTCGCCATCAAGATATGACTAGTTTTGCTAATGAAAAGATATCTCGTCATCAATATGTGACTAGTTTTGCTAATGACAAGATATCTTGTTATCAAGATAGTGCCGTTTTTTTTTATAAGTAGATCAAGATCTGGTTAGTTTTTCTAATGACGAGATATCTCGTCTATCAAGATTTGGTCAGTTTTGCTAATGACGATATACCTCGTAGAGACAACCACCAGGAGAGTTAGCATAGTAAAAACAAGGTTTTGTATCCCTTGGTTGAGGGCTCTGTAAAAGGGGACATAGGAATCCACTTGAAACCGCAGGCGATCACGCGCCAAAAATGCGTAGTTTGAGGCTTGATTATAAGGACTAATAGACATTCAATCAACAAAGAGGACAATACAGGAAAGACAAAAATCATAAAGGATTTCACTGCGATGATATATAATAAAACCAGAAGACCCAGTTACAGTCGCGCACAATTCGTAGTCATGTGTGGAAGAGGGGCGACAGGTTCTAGGTTAGTCTACAAGTGGTTTTGGGATAAGTTCTGCCCTATCCATATCACTTTCTTGAACGTATCTTTCTCTCCCAATTGCATCAATTGAATAGGTCGTTTTTCTAATCACAATGACAATAACCCTTGTTTTCAAGGACAAATATACTATTGGCAGATTATCATACCTCGTTTGCAAATACTAATAGACTTTCAATTTACAAAGAGATGTCAACAGGAAAGAACTGGAATGTTTTATTGAGGAATAAAGCTCGGATCTCCCTGGTCCCTTGCCCAGAACTATAGGAGCCGCTTACCTTCGACATCTTACCGGACATAACTACCTACAAAAACACTTACACCATATTGGAGTAGCGAAATCAGCTATTCGTCAAATTTACAAATTAGACGAAACGACAGGTAGGTATTTTAATTAACGTCACACTGGAGCAACGCAATGGGCTATTGGCGACGGTCCGGTATCAAACCCGAAGGTAAAGATCCAAAGACAACACCATGTAATTTTGATCCAGGGTCAGATGATGAGGTCACATCTGAGCTGGCACCCCACTCTCCAAACTTCCACACCACGCCAACATGAGGACATTTGAGGCCACGACGGATTTAATGTGAACCAGCTCCCTTTGTACACGACGGTCTTTGGTTGGATTCAAACCCTCCGGTTGCTAATCCGCTACTCTTCCAACCGGGCTACTACGACCCCACGAAATGACTGGACTGCACTAAAATTCACTAATGACTGCACTAATGACTGGACTGCACTAAATAGAATTGCAAATACTATTGATAGTGCTTTTAACCCTCTTGTTGGTTATCTCTACGAGGTACCTCGTTATTAACAAAACTGAACAGATCTTGATGAACGAGATATCTCGTCCTTAGGAAAAAGCTGACCAGATCTCGATCTCGTGATCAACCAAATATCGGTAATATCGTGACTAGATATATAGTCCTAAGCGAAATTGGTCAGATCTTTATTGATGAGACATCTCGTCGTACCACTTGGAGTGTTAAAGCAGGGGCTAATTGGACGGCTTATCGATTGATGACCGAGAGGTCGCAGACGGGCGTAGGTTCGAAAAGGTTTGAGGTTTTGAAAACTTTCTCCTTCTCTCGTATATTCGAAGCTGAGGACAGTTAATTAGGATGGGGTGGTCTTGAACCCCTTAAAAACCATTTTGATGGGAGGGCTATCTTCGCGATAGATAGGTCGAAATTTAAGGACCGATGGTCAGTGGGAACTTACAAGTGTTGACCCCTGACCGTGAAGCCTTATTATAGACGATAAACCATCTATCGGCCTCAGGGGTTAAGAACTTTGAAATGTTGGAAGTAAAATATGCAAATTTAAATGGAGAGGTCAATTCTTGGTTTCTCATATCACTACTATATGTTTCTTTTTCTGGACCGACACCTTGACTTTTCCTGTGTACCTTGACAGCTTGATTCAGAAACAATATCAGCATTTTTATCAATTATAATACAGAATCCTTGCTTTTGTCGGTAGTCCAGTTGGTAAAGACGCGGATTGGCAACCGGAGTGTTACGAGTTCGAAACTCGGTCCAACCAAAGTGTGCCGTATATGTGGGGCTGGTGCACGTTAGCTCTATCGAGGTCTCACGTTTTCTCACGTTGGCATGGTGTGGAAATTTGGACCAGCTCTAGTGTTGACCTCGTCATCTGATCACGGTTCAAAATTTGTCCACGATCCTTCCCTTCGGAATTGATCTCGGACCGTCGTCAATATCCCGTTGTGTTGCTCTAGTGCGACGTAATTTCAACTATCTTCTTACCTTGCTACTGTCGGTTATGGTACAACTGATTCTGTTAAATCTCTTCACATTTTATTGTTTTCTAATTTGAAGAGCATTTAAATATTACTGCATAAAATAAATTCTTCCTAAAGGCACATTATTTTAAAGATATTTTTATTGATTTAAGATATTTTCACTGGGGACAGGTCTCAGTGAAAGTTGGAGTTCTTTCTAATTGGAAATACAGTTAACTCTTACTGATATAGAATAAAATCTTCTCTGTATATAATAGGATTATAGTTTTCTATGCGACAAAAGAACGGCATTAGATGTCTGCTGAACACAGATGTCTAAAAAATACAGAATTCGTATCAAATAAGGTCATCTAATCTGAATCCAATAGACCATCTTGGGACGCTCTCGGACATCGCACTGCAACCTACACAACACCACTAAGGATCGCCCAAGAGGAAAGAACGGGTGTCTGCCACAGGCATTCTCGGACACTCTTGTGGGAAGCATGCCTGCACCGTTGTGAGGCACAGCATTAGATCCAGATGTCAGCACATTCCCTACTAGGTTGCTTTAGCAGCAAAAAGGGTTTCTTTTGTAATAACTAAAACCTACAATGCGCTCACCTAAGTATTTTTTTCCATTCCTTTAGTTCCCATTAGCACCTCGACGCATGTGGGTGTCTGTGTATTGTTCAAAAAGGCAAAATTTAGGGAAACCATGTCTTAGAGTTTGTTCATGAAGCTTTGAAGCACCCTGTAAGTAATAGGGGTCACATGGGTTTAAGATAGGCTATTACGCAAGGAAAAATTTATTAACGATTTCGTCGGTAGTTGAAACAAACATCTGATGGGAAACAATCAACAATCCAATGACCATGAGCGAACCTTTTTATTGTAATAAATAAAAGCACAAAATACTATTGGCATTTTACGGTTATTTAGCCTCTGAGTAATAACCGTAAAACGTAATCCTCTGAGCATTTTTAATCGTGTGTACCAAGATACTTCTAGACTAAAACCAGACAGCAACATGCTACAAGAGACAGCTCTGAGCGATTTCAAAAGTACGATGATCTTGCTCCAGAGGTTAGGTTATTTATAAACGGATATAATAAGATAACCCCCCACTCCAGCAAAGAAAAAAGCTGTAATCCTATATAATCACTCCGAAAACAATCAAAAATTGAATTTCAATGGGCGATCACACACAAGAGAGAAACTCATGAAGCCATGAAATGCACTGACCACGGAATCGGTATTAAATTCCAATCCATCAACGTCCAGCGGCCAAGGAACGAGTCTGATTTTCCCCTCCACAATCAAGTTCTTATAGTCTAACAATCCAACCCCAGCCTGCGATTTTTCCACAAGCTGTTTCTTTTTATCCCTCTGAGAGTAGCGAGACTTAAGAGTGGTGTAGTCGTGCTTTTACCCCATAACATATACATAATGACTAAATAATCACATCTTTCTAAAGAATCCATGGATTCTTTCAAGTTTTAGAAAGATTCTATTGGTCCCCTCCTAAGAATAACCTTTCGTATATGAGCGATTCTATTGGTCCTTTCCTTGGTATAGAATCCTTTGCAACGATTCTATATATCAGCCCATTCTGCAGAATAGAATCCCTTGGAAAGATTTAATTGCTTTCTTTAGAATAGAAACATTTGTTGTCGGTCCTTTCCTTAGCATAGAATCCTTTGGAAATATTCTATCAGCTCATTTTGTAGAATAGAATCCATTGGAAATATTTTATTGCTCCTTTACAAAAAGAATCGCCCTCGAAACGATTCTTTTGCTCTTTTCCTTAACATAGAATCCGTTGGAAAGATTTCATTGCTCCTTTTCTAGAAAAGAATACCTTATAATGGATCTATTGCTCTTTTTTCCTTAGAATATAATTATTTGGTCCTTTCCTTGGAATAGAATCCTTTGCAACGATGCTATTGGCCCATTCTGAAGAATAGAGTCCGTTGAAAAGATTTCATTATTCCTTTCCTTAGAAAAGAGTCCCTTAGACTGACTTTATTGCTCTTTTCCAAAGAACAGAATCCTTTCATACGATTGTATTGCACCATCCTTTAGAAGTATCCCTTGTAAAGATTTAATTCCTCGTTCCTTAGAATAGAAACATTTGTTGTCGGTCCTTTCCTTAGCATAGAATCCTCTGGAAAGATTTTGTTGCTCCTTTCTTTAGAAAAGAATCCCTTGGAAAGATTCAATTGCTCATTTCCTCAGTATAGAATCATTTGGAAAGATTTTTTCTATTGGCCCGTTCTGTAGAATAGAAACCTTTGGAAAGATTCTATCGGCTCAGTCTGTAGAATAGAATCCGTTGGAAAGATTTCATTGTTCCTTTCTTTAGAAAAGAAGCCCTTAGAAAGATTATATTATTCTTTTACTTAGAATAGAATCCGTTGGAAAGATTTCATTGCCTTCTTTCCTTAGAATAGAATCCCTTGACAGGATTCATTTGCTCATTTCCTTAGTATAGAATCATTTTGAAAGATTTTCTACGGGTTCTTTCCTTAAGATAGAATCCTTTGGAAAGTTTTGATAGGCTCGTTTTGTAGATTGGAAACTTTTGATAAGATTTTATTGCTTCTTTCTGTAGAAAAGAATCCCTTAGAATAGAAGCATTTGGAAATATTCTATCGGTCTCTGCCTTAGGATTGAATCCTTTGGAAAGTTTCTATTGCTTATTTCCTTACGATAGAACCCTTTAGAAAGATTCTATTGGTCAAGGAGGTAAAAATTGGTTAGAAGTCATGCAGAGAAGACTGCAGTTAAGGATTCTCCAACTTCTGCTCCAGATCCCTTATATTATGGGGTGGTACAATTGACGGCCTAGCATACACAATACATGCTTAAATTGAGACAGATCTGGGGATAATATCTGGCAAAAGAAAGGTTTTAACACCACAGAGGGACTCGTGGGAGGTGAGCAGTGTGACTAGGCGTTATGGTACGTTGCTCCTTGGACACGTGACACAAAAGGCAAAACAACAGTTATAGGATTTACTGGACATATCGCTGAGCTGTCAAACTACCTCGCACCACTTCTAGAGAGCTGTCGCGATAACTATCCATACCATTCCACTATGAGTTGCAGCTGATAGCCAGTGGCGGTTTTACAACTTATTAATAAATAATTACTAGAGGACTGTCGTAAGTGATAGATCTCCAGACTATTCTGTCGTCATCTGACCGTGATTCAAAATTACGAGGTGTTGTCCTCGGATCTTTCACCTACCTACCAGACATTCCACTAGGAGTTACAGCAGCGTGACGCTGGGAGCCTGAGGTGGCTTTACAACTTATTACTTGATGACGACTAGAGGGCTGTCGTAGGTGATAGCTCTCTACACTATTCCACTAGAAGTTACAACAATGTACTATGAGAGCCAGAGGAGGTTTTATAACTTAATAATAAATGACTAATAGAGGGCTGTCGTAAGTGATAGCTCTCCACATGGAATACATTGGAAATTCATAGCTCCAATTATTACAGTAATTTGATTTGTCGTTCTACGTCATCTTTTATTACATGAAGGCAAATTAGACCGTAACCTACGGTTGATTTAAAGTATTCGAACCAACAGTTTACTCTTTAAACAGTAATACACGAAGAACAAAGAACTACAAGCATTAAAGTGTTTTGTCATTGTATCTTGTCATCTTTTGTTACACCAGGGTAAATTAGACCGGGACCTAAGGTTGGTTTAAAGCAGTGGTTCCCAAACTTATTATGCCCACGGACCCCTTCTCATAGCAAAAACCAGACCATGAACCCCCAATGAAATAACTCTACACAACTGTGCATAATAGCAAAACTACAAATTAAACTTTGATGTCTTCAATGGTAAATGGCGACGTAAAAATAAAATATAAATAAAACATTTTGATATTTAAAGTAGTATTTATTAAAATTATAATTTTTGTTTTCTAAAATACAAAAACATTATTTTTCAATGAGATTGGTGAACCTGATGAGATGATATGAGATTATTTATGTTAGGCTCGATGTTTGTGAGTAACATTCGTAAGTCTCCACGAGCACTAATTTGCAGTCGGTTTCTTTTTTTCGTAATGAGGCTCGTAACTGCACTGAATCCACGTTCTATTAAATAGGAAGACGGGAAAGCAATCAACAACTCCTGTAGTGGCCCATAATGCAGTATATAAAATTGGCATGTTTTTGTAACCAGAATTTATGGTATCCTTGTTCAAACATTGGTTTCAGCTCATTTGTGGATAATTCAATAAGTTGCTCCCGTATTAGTATAGATTCTTCTGAGTTTGTGGGTCTATTTTATTTGCAAAGGGGTCCAACACCCAATCAGGGATGCCCAAGTGAAGAATGTCTTCAAATCTTTGATGTCAGAATGAAGAGCCGTTAAGTGTTGACAATAAGCAAGTAATTCATCTCGTTTTTGCTATTTTGAAAGATTTGGAAACAGCATTTTTCTCTCCCCAAGTTTTGTTTTACAGAAAAAGTTTTGCAACAAACGCAGATATTATACATTTAGTTTTGATTAAGTTGCATTGATCACCTTGTAATTTCAAATTGGTTTCGTTAAATTTGGTAAATAAGTCAGTCATATAAGCTATGTCATTTTTTTAATTAATTAAATTGAGCCGCAAATCATTGTCTTTCTTTCCAGGAATTCTAACACTGAATCAAAGAGTGCATAAAATCGATCCAAACATGCACCTTTAGATAAACAATGAACTTACATATCAAGTAATAAACGATTATAATCTTTATTTTTTCCAAATAAAGTTGAGCAAATAATCTCTCAGTTAAGGCATTCCTTTTGATTTTATTAACTGCTCTAACGACATAATCTAGTGAGCCATGCAAGCGTTCACTAAGATTTTGGGCGACTAAATGTTGTCGATGAATGACACAATATACAGATAATACATTCGGTATAGCTTGTTTTAAGTATGCCAGAAAGCCTCGGTGTTGTCCTATCATTGCCGGAGCACCGTCAGTAGCAACAGAGAGGATATTACTCAAGGGTATAACTTTTGTATCGAAATTTTTTTTAGTTTATTAAATATTGTTTCACCTTTCGTATTAGTTTCCAAACATTTGGCAAATAACAATTCTTTTGAAATTTTTTCTTCCTTTACAAATCTCACATAAGCTAAAAGTAAAGCTTCGTTTCCTGGCAAAGTTGACTCGTCAAGCTGTATAGAGAATTCAGATGTTTTAAGTACCCACATAAAGAGTTTTCTACGTCCTGAGCCATTTCGTCAATCCTTCTTTGTACTGTATTATTACTCAGTGGAATTCTTATAATATCGGAAACGTTTATGCAGCTCGGGTGCGTATTACCTCACTTACAGATGGTAGAATACGTTCTTCACCAATGGTGTGCGACTTTCCGGACTTTGCAATCAATAAAGAAATGTTATAAGAAGCACGCAGTCCATCGTCGTCTCGCTTAAATGTGGTCGCGAAGAGTTGTTGCAATGACGGTGTTTGCAAATATTTTTCTTTGACTGTTTCAAAAAAGTTAAATCTATTTTTTCGCCGCTATGGACTTGTCAAATGTTGATTAAGCTTAGAAGGTTTCATTGATTCTTTTGACAAAATTTTATTGCATAGAAGGCACATAAGTAGAGTGCTATTTCCTGGTAATGGAATAAAGCCATATTTTAAATATTCAACACTATATTATCTGCATTTTTTCTTCGGCTCATTCGTACTGGAAAAAAGGGCACAAATTTAAGATATAAGGGTGAAATTTTAAGTAAGTGTCACATATTGTATAGGTACGCATTTTTTACTATGTATTTATGACTATGGCCACTTATCTACGAGACTTAAATAATTAAAATGTATTACTACATAAAACATAATGTAATTTTTGCTTTTTACTTTTGGTCGCTTGAAATTATTTTTCAAGAAAAGTAAATAATTAAATTATCAAATAAATAAATAATAACATATAATATTGATAAATATTATATAATAAAACAATTAAAAATAAATTAACTTTAACAAAAGTATAACTTTGTTTAAATCAACTTAATATATAAGATATCAAATGTATTCAAAAATACTTATGCAACCTACTCTATCTTTGTAACAATAAAAAAATGATACTGCTTTTTGTTCAAAACTAGGAAAATGTGTTGCATGCACTTCACATCACACACAAAACAGAATTAAATTGTTGATTAGATGCACGACTCTTTTATAGTGCCATATTTTAGACAAGTTATCGCATGAAAGAAAATCGTCGATTTCCCTGTTATGTAATCACCAGAACTCTGCAGTACACAATATATAGTGAAATGAAATTGGCTGCTCATATTTTGTAGTCTCCAGCTAACTTGTAAATATAATGTTTTAATGTCAATAAATTCTTTTATTCGAATCTTGAGAAACCGGTGAGTTGCTCAACACAGCACATTACTTGTACTTTATGTACCTATCTGTACTTATATTTTACTCAGGACGTAAAAATGGCTACCAATTTATTTATTGCTATTTATTTTTAACTTTCATAATAATGAAAATGGGTCACAATTTTTTACTTTATATTAAACCTTTCACGGACCCCTGAAGTTGCCCACGCAACCCCAGATTAATTTTAACTTGTCACAAACCCCCTCAGAGGTTCCAAGGACCCCTGGGGGTCCGTAGGAACCACTTTGGGAAACACTGGTTTGAAGTATTCGAATCAACAGTTAGGGTCAAACAGTAACACGTGGAAAACTAAGAATTTCAATCATTACAATGTTTGGTCGCTGTACAATCATCTTTTGTTACATCAAGGTAAATTAGACCGGGACCTACGGTTGATTTAAAGTATTCGACCCAACAGTTTGGTCTTCAAACTGTAATACAAAGAACTAAATTCTAGACATTGCAGTGTTGTGTAGCTGTATGATCGTTTTATTGCACGAGGGTAAATTAGACCGGGACCTAAGGTTTGTGTAAAGTATTCAACCCAACAGTTTGATCTTCAAACAGTAATACATGGACAACTAAGAATTTCAATCCTTACAGCGTTTTGCCGCTGTACAATCATGTTTTGTTACACGAGAGTAAATTTGACTAGGATCTACGGTTTAAAGCGAACCCGTAGCCTTTTGAACCCAGGGCCAGAATGCTCACTGATCGCACTATATACCGGTTAGAACAAAGACACAAGTCCACTTAAAAATGTTCGAATTTGAAGCAAAATAACATGTTAACCCGTTTTGCGCAAAAATCAGATCCCAACATCCCGATTTTTTCAACAAACCGCTTCATTTTGATCTTTTCCATTCGCTTTCTCCAAAGTCCCGTAACTCACCACCGGACCATCCTAATCTCATTGCAGAAACTCTCGATCCTTTGATTGATAGACTCTCATGTTCACCCCTTCTTTTTCACTGGTAAACATTTCCATTCCTTATCAGCTGGAGAAGAGACGGTTACCATTTTTTCGGTGCTTTTCTTATCGGCGGGGGATGAGAGATGGGGTTTATCTCGATCCGAATCTGGCACCGCCCCTCCTCTGGAGATTAAAGTTAGAACTCACGACTTCTGACGGTCTAATTTTTCTACTCTATACCCAGGGGCGTCGATTCATAGGGGCTCGAAATCCTTGTTGGGGTCGTCAGAATTTAAAAACATTTAAAGTGACCCTTCTAAGAACATACAGAAAGCAATTGAACAAAAATTGCCACAAATTTCGTTTACAAAAGTTTAAAAAAGTCTTCAATTGGAGAACTCGGACCAGTGACTGAATGTGAACTCCATTTGCTGGTCGGGTTGGTTGGGACGAGTTCGAAACTATATAATATCGTGTACGCGGGGGCTGGTGCACATTAAACCTGTCGTGGCCTCAAAGGTCGCGTTGGAGTATGGAGTGTGCAAATATGGAGTGCCAGCTCAGGTGTTGACCTGGTCATCTGACCGTGGCTCAAAATTACGAGGTGTTGTCCTCGGTAAATTGGTTGGAAGTTGAATTAACGTCACACTGGAGCAACATGACGGGCTATTGGCGATGGTCCGGGATCAATCCCGAAGGGAAAGATCCGATGACAACCCCACGTAATTTTAAACCACTGTCAGATGGCGAGGTCAACACCTGAGCTGGCACCCCACTTTCCAGAATTTCACACCATGCCAACGTGAGGAGACGTGGGGAGATTTAACGAGCACCAGTCCCTCGTGCACTAGGGTTTTTGGCTGGACCTAGTTTCGAACTCGCAATCCTCCGTCGCTAATCCGCTCCTCTTCCAACTGGGCTACCGTGTGGCCCGTACTTGCATAGGTCAAACAATTAAAGACATATTTCGAGGCTAAATGAAAATTAAGATACAGTGGTTTCAGTCAATCGCTTCCATCGGAGCAGGCCAGCTCTGCATCAGTTCGCTTTCAAAACTTCAGCGGATCTTCTGTCGAGAGGTCAGGAAAATGAAGGTAACCAATGTCCAGTTACTCATTAACGAAGGGGGTCAGTTACCAAAAAAGAGGGCTGCTGAGCACCCCATAATCGCCTCTGGTCGCAAACTCTCCAGATACTTTCACGTGGGAAGGTTTATACATCGACGGTTAGTTCATGTTAGGGAAGAATCAAGTCCCCGAAGGGAGTACCATGACGCTGCAGGACATACTGGAAGCAATTATACAAAAATTCTGTAACTTTTGTTTACAAAGGTTAAAAAGTCTTCGATCAGTTGAAGAACTAGGACGAGATGGAATTCTATCTGCTGTCCTGTTTGGTTGGATCGAGTTCGAAACTAGATCGTCGTGTACGTGGGGGCTGGTTCACGTTGAATCTGACGTGGCCTCAAGTGTCTTCACGTCGGCGTGGTGTGGAAGTTTGGAGAGTATAGTGCCAGCTCAGGTGTTGACCTGGTCATCTGGCCGTGGCTCAAAATTACGAGGTGTCGTCGGATCTTTCCGATCGGGATTGATCCCGGAAACCGTTGGCAATAATACGTTGTGTTGCTCCAGTGTGACAGGAATTTAACTACCTACCTGTCTTCTGTGTCGTTGGTTGGTTTTGGGGGTTTTATGGCGCAAGGGCTACATTTGGCCATGCTGCGCCAGATACAAGACATACAATATCAAGTAATAGAAAGACACACACAATGAAAGCTTTACAGGCACAGAAGAGAGAAATACACCCAGGGAGGTATGCCCCTAACAGGAATCGAACCTGCGCCGCCTACAACTCGAAGGTTGCTAGTGCAGTGGGCATACCCACTGAACCACGGCGGGCCCCTTCTGTGTCAGTAAAAGCTTTCCTTTTGGTATGCTCATTAATTGAGGACGATTTATGTGCCTATCCTTGAGATTAAGAACGCAAGAGTTATATGCTAAATCAACCAATTTCAATTTTAATTCCTACCACAAATTCTTTGTATTTTAAATTTAATATTTATTTAAGTCATTTTAAAAGGTACTTTTAAAATTGTCGATAACTTTTTTCGATTACAGTTGATGACTGTTAATTTGTAAGAACACTGTTATTTTGGCTGCTATCGGAATAACAGCCAATCCCAACGGAATAAGAAGTAAATGGCTCTTCTACGTGGAGAGGTTTTGCTGGGACATTACTCAAGGGACTTGAGGTTGGATGGTCGGAATGAAGTAACAATTTGGACTAATCCCCGCTTGTCCTGATTAGCGATCTATTCCAATTCCTTTTTGCCATTAATTAATCGGACCTTTGTCTGCAGTTCACAATGAGTGTCAAGTTGGAACAGGAACCGGTTCGAGACATTTTTTAGGGGCTCTAAGAAAAAAGACCAAGACGTGTGTGGATTTCATGCAGGTAGTTTTCTCATTCAAGTCAAGGCGGACCAGCTAATAGCCTAATAGAAAGGTCTTTTTGATCCTATAATTACGGGCCTTAGGTCAACTGCCTGGGTGTTTAGATGGACCCCCTCATCAAGAAGAAAATTCTACATTTGATTAATCAAAAAATATATTGGTTTTTGGTTTAAATATATTAAACTCCTATTATAAAGGGTCTATATATATATATATATATATATATATATATATATATATATATATATATAATTCGCCCTCATTTAGAAAAAAAAATTACCGTAGAACGACAAACATAACCACACCTATTATAAAGATGAGAATTCTACATTTGTTTTGCTTAAATTATTATTGAAAAACGATTTTAGTTTAAATTTATATTTCATTGTTGTACTGCAGTTATTTAGGCCATGTTTTAGATTAATTTAAAGTTTTTTAACGCAGTTTTAAAATAATTTCTATTGATTGATTATACTTTCATTGGTCCTTTTGAATTTAAATAGAAAAATGCAAGTATCATAGAAAATGCAAATATAGAACACAATTAAATGAGGGGGAAATAATTTTTTAAACTACATTTTGACATTTTTATAGCTTCTACAATTTATTTTGGACGAAATACGAATTCTTGCTTTATCCATCCGTATAATCCATTTCACAGGCATCGCACTATAGTGTAAGACAACACTACAATAGGTGATAGTGAGATGACTATTACATCGATTTTGAGTTTTGGAGTGATTGTGAATGCCCTTTTCCTGTAAAAATGCGTATCCAACAGCATATTATTGTAGTCAGTTTTATCATCATAATTTTTTCACTTTTAGCACTCTTGCACCAGGAATGCGATATTTCCGAATTCTACTATCATTATGAAAAGGCTGACAAATCATACTGATATGATATTCATGAAAAGATTCACATTTCTTGAAAAGCGAATACATTTTATTGAAAATTTCATTCCGCATGTGAAATAACAGCTTGTTTAAAATTAAATATCTTTAGAGCAGACGCAAAAATGTTAATCGATTACAATAAAAAAAACGGAAGGTCAATTTTACAGCGTTTTAAAAAAGAAAATCAATGTTTTCAACGAATGTTTGAGATAGCAAAGTTGCATACGTATAGCTTCAACTCGTAAAGTAAACAACCTCGATCTTCTATCACCTAATATAAAAACTTTCAAAATTTTAAGTCTTAGTTACAATATTTTGTAAACATGATAGTATTCAAAGCTCAGCTAAGTTCTGTTTATAACTTGCTGTACTCCAACTTGCATTCAGTTTTAAATTGATTCGTTGTGGTACGGTTTAGTGAATTCAGATATCCGGTTTCTAAATAGAAGCTACCAACCTATTTAGAATGATAGATGTCTTGACTATTGAGTATAGCTTTCAAAAAATTCAATAATATAATTTGAAACTTGGAAAAAAAAATGTAAACTTTACTGATTTCAATTGTCTTATAATGGAAACCTACGTCAAAAAAAAATCTTTGAATTATAACGTATGGTTACACGTCTCATTTTAACGTTAACTGTTATTTAAAAATAATTTTATTTTAGCCTTACCCTCTTTTTAAAGTAAGACATTACCCTCTTATTTCAAAAGGTTTCGTTTTGTACTCTTGATTTATTTTTATGAAACGAAATTCTACAAATCATGTCTATTGAATCAATTACTTTTATGGAAAGTCGGGCGAAATATAGGCATACCGCCAAGAAATGAACTCATGTCTACGTTATTTTGCACAAAATAAATAATTCGTTATAAATTAGAAAATGAAACATTATTTTTGGCATTGCCAGATACGAAGTAGAAAAATAACATTTTTATTATAGTGGATTTTTCGCTTGCGCCTTTCGCAGAAAGACTCGTTTCCTTACAAAATGTAAGTTATGTAAAATTAAAATGTTTTACTCATTTCATATGATTAGTCAAATATTTATAAGTTATTGATATTTTGTAAAGAAATAAAAATAGTTCAAACGAAGTATTAGAATTTAATTTCGTTAAATATAAATGTTTTTAAAAAATTGTTTTTCCAGCAATACTGGTAAAACGATCTGAATTGCGTACGGCAATCGTAATAATACTAAATATTATTCCTATGGGGATTTCGAATTGTTTCTAACTCTATCTGTACACCTAGGACAGACAGAACGGGGGTTAATAGTATGTAGCCCATGTTACCCGAGGGTTCTAAATAAGCGTACGAAATTTGGTGTGGACAAACGGTGTAGATTTGTATGGAGAACAGACAGATGCGCCATACATTATTTTGTCAAAATATTGTTCCAAATAAAAAGTATTTATTATCTTCGAAAATATTGTTCTAAATAAAAAGTATTTATTATCTTCGTCAAAATCTTGTTCTAAATAAAAAGTATTTATTATCTTCGTCAAAATATTGTTCTAAATAAAAAGTAAGGAGAACAGACAGATGCGCCATACATTATTTTGTCAAAATATTGTTCCAAATAAAAAGTATTTATTATCTTCGTCAAAATATTGTTCTAAATAAAAAGTATTTATTATCTTCGTCAAAATCTTGTTCTAAATAAAAAGCACTTATTATCTTCGTCAAAATATTCTTCTAAATAAAAAGTGTTTATTATCTTCGTCAAAATCTTGTTCTAAATAAAAAGTATTGCTAGGAATCCTTCATCCACCTAGACATTCATTTTGATAATTTAACTGCTTCTATTTTTCTTTGTTTTCACTGATTTTGTCTCTCTTTTCTAATTAAAATCGAAATGCATCATCTTATTAAGAATTCAAAGCTTTGACTTCAACAATTATGCGCCTCGGATTATCTCGACAGAGAACTCAACACAGACATTAGCTTCATAACCAAACGCTATTATTTTTTATAAAATACTAGCAGACACGAACACAGCACATCTGCGCTAAACTTTATTAATTGCTTATATATATTTATGGAAAAATATCGTTACTCCATTTCTTATCTGATTTCAATTCGTTTATACTGAACCCAACATCCATATTCACACAAATGGATTTCATACCTCTAAATGAAATAAATTATAAAAAAATACATAACATTTCATTTACTTTTACTGGTGTTAATTCTTATTTCCAATGAAATGCATAATAAAAAGCACATCTCAGTCATGTTACCACAAGAATTCCGAACGTCTACTTCAGTTTCATCTCATTCTCTTGTTCAAATGAGACTGAACATTTTCTTGATTATAAATCTATTTTTGCTCATATTTTCTTTCCTGTGCTGATTTCTATCTTTCAGATTTCTCATTAACTTTCTGTAATCAGACTGCTGATGAATTTCATTGGAGTGTGGTTTTGGTAATATTATGCAGCTGCATGGCTCAAATCAAGCAATTAAAACCAATCGGTAAAATTGGCAAATGAATCAGGTAGCGGTCGATTTTATATTGTTGTGTAGATGTTACCGGCAAAGTATGCAAAGCAGGCATTGTAGAGAATGCCTAGGCAATATATAGAATGCCTGGCGTTTTGGGGCAAATATGAAACGATTAATATTCCACACATTTCCTAGGCATTCAATGCAATGCCAAAAGATAAACCGGCATAGTATAAAATGCTCTCTCTAATGACGTTTCTAATTGTCACGTGGCAAGGCACGTGACTTTCGACGCTCGCCTCAGACGGAGAATTCTCCATGTTCATTTCAGTCTTTGTTCGGAAGTGCGGAAATATGCTACTTTGAATTTGTTCAGCAAAGACTCTAGCCCATAGTGTGCTGTATGAAAATGGAAGAGCAAGGTGTAGTGTCCAAGAAGGAATCATGGCATGTTGAAATGCAATGACGATTTGCGATAAACTGTCTAAAGTGCGAGCCAATGCTGCAAAAAAACAGTGTTTTCCTATCCGAAAACTACTTACCAGAAGTTAGTGAGCGATGTGAGAAAGGCCAAGATGGGTACTAAGAAGGACTATTGGCTGCTGAATAGCTATGATATGATCGCTTTTCAATGAAAGCCTTTTCATGACTCTCTTTTAATACTTTGCCTAAATAGAATTTGTCATTCTAAATAATGCCTAGATATTACATACAATGCCTAGGGAAAGTATATATAATATTAAAATAATAACTATATTTGATCAAAAACGCTAGGCATTCTATATATTGCCTAGGCATTCTCTACAATGCCTGCTTTGCATACAATGCCGGTAACATATATATTCCATTCTAGCCATTCGATAATAAACAAATAACGTCCATTTCTTCGTATATCGGGAGGTTGATTGGGTTCTACAGTCCATATTCCACACATTTGGCCAAGCTGTACCAAATAATGACATCCATTCAAAGAAAGTTTCACTAACTCAGACGTGGTAACGGATACCGAGGGAGGAATCGAACCTGCGCCCCGCCTCCAACTCGCAGGTTGATAGTGTAACGGGTAAACCCACTTAGCTACGACGACCCCGATATATCGAACGGAGCGATAGAGCGAGAGACAATAAACTTTCATAAATAAAAATGTACAATTTGCATATTAAATTTTATTCAGTTACGTAAAACTGAGTTAAACTCCAAATTGATAGGGAAACCTTTTTAAATAATACTAATAGAATATTTTTGAAATATTGTCAGAAATTGCTCTCCGTCTCATTTTCGGGACACCCAAATATTCTTTATCGACTCTGCTTAGGGGAGAGGTAGTTGAATTGACATCGCACTGGAGCAACACAACGGCGACGGTCCGGGATTAATCCCGAAGGGAAAGATCCGAGGACAACACCTCGTAATTTTGAACCACGGTCAGATGACGAAGTCAACACCTGAGCTGGCACCCCACTCTCCAAACTTTCACTCCACGAAAACATTTAGGTTTAGGTTCACTCCACGAAAACATTAGGACATTTGAGGCTACGATGGATTTAACATGCACCAGCCCCCACGTGCACGACGGTCTTTGGTTGGATCGAGTTCCGAACTCGCAACCCTCCGGTTGCTAATCCACTACTCTACCAACTGGGCTACCGCGTCTCCACTCTGTTTAAGATAACTGTTTGAAGCAAGTGGCCCGAGTCCCAATTCTAAAGAAACAGATTGAAATTACAGGGGAGACAAGAAAAAGAGCGATACAACCGTATGCGTAATATAACGAGGGGGATTGCTGTTTGAATTCATGAGCAAAAAAGTGTTTCGATTGCTTCGTTCTCGATACTTAGATACTCTTTCGGTTCTACAAGAGTATTCGATTCTTGAAAGGAATCGATTCTGTAAGTGTATTCGATTCTTGAAAACAATCGATTCAAGTAGCATAACCGATTCTGCCCATCATTCTATCTCTTTCTCGGTACTTGTTTGGGAATTTTACCACTCGCAACAGAGATTAATCCTACAATCCACATTTCATTACTCATCATTAATGTCGCAACTCAGCAAATGTCATAGTTCTTCGGCACATTTCCCTCTCCAGCACCCATCCACTTTTTGAATCACAATCTTCATTTTTTTTTATCTAAGAAAACGACATAAAGTTCGAGGAAACTGCCTTTCAGAGTCATAGGAGGCACATAAAAGTGTCATACCTTACCCACCGGACAGAAAATTAAGTTCCTATGTCTCACCAGCTGCAACAGCATTAACGAATAAGGTCTTGCTTCTTTTTTCCTTATTTGGAACTTAGCGCGCATGCGTCACAGTCACGTTCTGGTACTACTTCCAGCAATGGCGATGTAGTAAACCAGGCGTATTGTTATTAAAGGCTTAAAACCTATCTGTGGTAGAGAAACTTTCCCAGCAAAGATAAGTAGTTCACGGTAACTTTTCTCGAAGACGTACGATGGCTGATAGGAGGGAATGGAATCTAGACCCTGCAAATCCTTTATTTTGGTGTTCGTAATTTACAGTCGTGTGTTATTTCTTTCAATGAAGTTATGTCGTTGTTCGTTCACGCACGTCACACACTGGCGGCAACTTTTCTGTCGTGCCATTGGTCCGGGATCTAATTAACCCTCGTGCAGAAAAACTGACGGTAGAGCGGCAAACCAAACTCATTAGTCTAGTGATTCCCAAAGTGTGGTCCACGGATCCCAGGGGTCCATAGCAAGGTTTCAGGGGGTCCGTGGAAAACATGCAGTATTGCACTAGCCAAAATAGAGAAGAAAAAATAAAATATTCCACTATTTTCTTCAACTCTTTTATGACCCCGAGGTACTCGTGGCCCTTGCGCCATAAAACCCGAAAACAATCAACCAATTCTTTATGTTCGAAAAAACGTTGTTACGTTCTAAAAAAAATGATAAAAAATTAGAAAAAATAAAATATTCCAGAATTTTATCCAATTCTTTTGTTTCAAAAAACGTTGTTTTATTCTTAAAATGATGAAAAATTAAAAATAAATAAATAAAATATTCCATTATTTTCTCCAATTCTTTTATGTTCTAAAAACTTTATGTTCTAAACAATGATAAAAAATTAAAAAGTAAAAAATTCCATCATTTTCTCCAATTCTTTTATGTTCTAAAAAACGTTGTTTTAAAAATTGATTATTAAAAATACTCTTCTAGCTCGCGTATTTGAAATCTAAGTTAAGAAATAGACTTAAATTTGTGTGTGTAAGAGAGTAACTCACTAAATATTAAAATAACCTGACATTAAACCAAACATTGCCATGCTAATTGCTAAAAACCAGCCTTCATTGTTCACATTAAGATTAAGGTATATATTTTGATGTTATAAATATCATAATTTTGCATAAAGCACTTTGATTTTAATCAATAAATAAGAATTTGTATAACATTTATTGTTTTTTTTTTAAATTTCAGAACTCTAATTTTTCTGTTTCAGAACTTTAAACTGTCATGGTTTGTATAATTTCCATAATTTGAAGTTTGTATAACATTTTTTTAAATTTCAGAACTCTGTCTTCTATTTCAGAACTTTAAGTTGTCATGGTTAATCCATAATTTTAAGAGTTTAACGTTTTACAATCTACTATCAGATTTATCCAGTGTTGCTCAAGTTTGCATTGGTTGTTTCCCGTATGATTCCAAAACATAAGTATGCCAAATTGATGTGGATTGGTCCAGCAGATTTTAATATTCAATGTCATTCCTATGGAAATTTCGATTTGATTTCAGCCCCCTCTACACACCCAGGATAAATACCCCTTAACGGAGGTTATTTAAGCATGGTTTCAAAGAGTAAATGCACTAAAATTGGTGAGGATTGGTCAAACAGTGATCCAAATAATATTCAATGTTATATTCCTGTGAGAATTTCGAATTGATTAACCCGCCTCTGCACCCTTTCCTATGCCTATTTTCGACTTTATAATTATACATTCAATGAAAACATTTAAACTTTTTTAACTTAGAAAACAGATCTGAACATATCATAACGAAAACTTTTCATATTTTCTAGGCCCCTAGTTTCAGGTCTACGGCATCATGGTAACGGAAGAGATGAAGATAATAAATTCACACATACAAAAACATCGGAAATTTAGAGGAATCCAATCTACTTTCATTTTCAGGTCCCACTAAGGAAATGAAGAAAACGAAGAAAGAAACAAGTTAAATTAAGAGTTAACGTCAAAAGAGTAAGTTTGAGGCTTCCTGATATAGGGGGTTTGAGCCAAATAGTCCTATGATATCCCTTCTCCCCTCTAAGTGCCTTGTCACCCAATTGTGTTACCGGTATTAACCGTCCAAGTGGTTTCGACGAGATATCTCGTCATCAAGATGGTGCCAATATTTCGACGATGACAAGATCAAGATCTGGTCAGTTTTTCTAATGACAAGATATCTCGTCCATCGATATGTGGTCAGTTTTGTTAATGACAAGAAATCAAATCGAGACAACCACCAAAAGGGTTAAATGGACCTACTTTTTCCTGAAACCAGATTGAAGTCTTTTTATCAAAATTTATCTTTAGAATTGGGAGAGGTTTTGGATGAGTGTGGCATTTTCTGTTCCATGTTGTGCCATTTGACCGCGGGATACTCCGAAATACAAGGTTTGGTTGGTTATTTTTTATGATACAAGGACCAGATCGACCAAACATTGTTTTACATTCAACAAAATGGACACACACAAGATATGTATGTAGGTAAGTAATTGAATTTGCTTCGCATTGGAGCAATATAGTGGGTTATTGACGACGGTCCGAAATAAGTACCGAAGGAAAAGATCCGACGTACATACATAGGGAAAGTTTTTACTGATATTACGCCGTTTTATTCATATTAGGTATGGTGAACTTCCGTGTTGCGTATATTTGCACGGTAAAAGTCGTCGAGGGAGGTAGCTAATTAACACCGCATTGTTGATTAACAACACAGCGGGCTATTATACGCACTGCTAATTACAACACAATGGGCTATGATGCAATTTTAAGCTGCCAAGCAAGAATTTTTAGCAAACACGCATTAAAAGCGTTGACTAGTTGAGCGTTATTAAAGGCACTAAGTTGAGCTTCGATAGACAATCGGTCTTATACTCAAGGTAGGCAGGTAGTAGAATTTATGTCACACTGGAGGCAACACAAAGGGCTGTTGGCTCAGAGGGTTCGGGATCCATCCCGAAGGTAAAGATTCGAGGACAGCACCTCGAAATTTTGAATCACGGTCAGACTACGAAGTCGACACCTGAGACTTGAATACAAGTAGTACATGAATACAAGTAGTAGTATGGTACTTCATACCATAGACTTGAAATACAGGTAGACTGAGCTTTGCTATTGAGCTCCAAAAAGTGTGAACATGTCGACTAGTTGTCACGTGACGACTCTGTGAAAAATTGACTTGGTTGGCTGATTTAGTATCTTATCGCCTCATTTAGCGATGTAATATCTTATGATAAGGTACGTGTGCAAATGAACATTTCTATCCAATGGCGACAAAAGTGGTGGAATCGACAAAGTCTACTATTTTCAGATGATCAATATAGGGACCAATCAGATGATGAATGTTGGGTTCCACTCACAGACGAAAGAAGTCTGAAGATTATGTAACTACCATAGAGGAAATATAAAGAGTAGAGTGAGCAATGCTAACCTTTTTATGTGCCCAGGATCATGTGACAAAAACTAGTGGTAACGTGAACCTTAGATTGCTTTCGCCTGCTTGGTGGAACCTAACATTCATCATCTGATTGGTCCATGGAACGGGAGAAGACGCCCATCCATTGATTCATCATCGATCCGTTCATTGATTGATCATCTGATAGTAAACTGGCGATTTCACCACTTTTGTTGCCACTCTGGAAATACGGATTCACACACCTACCCTATCATAAGATGTTGCATCGCCAAACGAGGCGATAAGATCGGGCAACCAAGTCAACGTTTCACAAAGCAGTCACGTGACTACTAGTCGACATATTGGTCACACTTCGAAGCTCCTCTAAATAGCAATGCTATGTCTATTCATAATTTATGTCTATGGTTACTATTAGATTTAGTCACATGATCTTGGTCACATAAAAAGGTTACTATTGTTCACTCTACTTTTATATTTTCTCTGATTCAAACAAAATATTCAAGAGACTTGATTCAAACAAAACACCGCCAAGACAATCCGGCCTTCATTATTTGACTGGAATATGCGATTTTAGATTGGCGTATGACGCATCTTTGTGGCAGTTCAGGGAACGTGCGTTTCGCACCTATATTTACACAGAAGAAAAATCACGAGTGAAACACCATCGAGGCATGCGCCACTTAAGAATTGCAATTTTACCTGCAATGATTTATACCGATTCTCATTAAACTCGGTAACGCCGCATTCCCGTAAACTCAGCCTCGTAAATTTCAGCTTCACATCAACTACCGTTGGCGCTATCTGAAACCCCGGCATGCAAACACTAGATCGTGGAAGGATTAGATAAGGCGGAATCGCTCTACACTCAACCTTATCAACTCTTTAAATAAAATTAAATCTGGGATCAAGCAGTTTTTTTATGCCCCACTTTTTCACAACACTGAAGACTGCTCGATATCGGGCAGCGCCATCTGGTTTGGAAGTTAGAGCATTTCACTCAGGTATGTGGCACAGAAACCGACACTACGTTGGCGATTAGCAACGAACAGATATACGCTATATAAAATCAACCGCTACTAAACTCATTCGCCAGTTATGCCGCTTAGTTTAAATACGCTTGATTTGAGTTACGATGACTAACATTGCTAAAACTAAAAATAAGAGCTCTCCGTTCTAATGAAATTCTTCAGCGGTCTGATGACTGAAGGCAATGAGAAATCAACACTGAAAAGAGGTGAATGTTCAAGAGAAATTGTGATAACATGACTAAGGTGTGCACCTTTTTGCCTTACAGTCATTTGAAATATGAATTAACACCATTAAGAAGTATCAAATGTTGCTTTATTTTTTTATTTCATTTGGAGGTACGAAATGGGATCCATGCTTATATTCATTATAAACAGATTTAAACAAGGTATGGATTGTGAGTAACAACACTTCCACTAACAATAAGTATAAGCTAACTTCCACACACTTCCACTAACAATAAGTATAAGCAATTAAGAAACTAGCGCTGTGCACGATTTCAGATGCTATGTAAGCCTCAATTAGCATGTCTATCTTCGTTCCCTGTGTCTAGCGCCGGCACGGATTCGCTAACATGTCATACTGAATATGCTGCATGGTTCAGCAATATTCGTCTCGTTAAGTGCGACCTTTTTGGCACAATTGCAACGGCATACGAGTGGGATATAAAAATCAACTGTAATCACAGCAACAGCGCCTATCAAAGATGCCCAATGCTGCAGATGACATCTTATCGCATGATTGATATGCAACACATCCTAATAACTGAACTAAGATGTTTCATGTAGTTGTACATCGACGATGCGATAAGACGCCATCTACAGCACTGGGGCATCCTTGTTAGTTGTCCATTGGTATGGCTACCGTTGACTCTACATCCAAAGCCCTTGCGGTTGCAATGGTGCCAAAACGGTAGCACTTGACGAGACGAATCTTTCTTGAGTATGATGCATATTCAGTATGCCACGTAGACAAATTCGTGTTTGGCCTTTCAGACTGAGGGGGCATTGATAGACATGCTAATTGAGGCCTGCATAATGCAGCGTCATACAGATATGATATCTAATGTCATGGTATGGGATGTCATTTCCACTCCCGTCTCGTAAACATTATCGGTACTGTGCACACGAACACTTATGTCACAATAGAATTGTTCGCCTTCTCATAGTTCCCCATAGTTTGTTGTATTATTATTTTGTTCTCTAAATTTAACAAATTTTGCAATCCTTTTTCTTACATCATAGTGTATTTCTGTGCGTACATGTTGTGCCCTTCAATTTTCTTATGCTTTTTTTATGTAATACCTTTTTCGTTTGTTTTATATGTACAGCGGAAGTTTTTGCTCGGCTTTCCCTAATCCCCGAAACCTCCTCCGTAATGCGGACTATACAGCTGGAAGCCGCACAGGTGAAACAGTGTCCGCCTACAGAGTCCAATCCAATCCAATATGTCATTGGTTTCAACACCTGCCTCGTAAACATTACCTGTACTGTGACCAAATAGGGGGAGGCATTGGAGCGTATTTTTGTAATAATTGTATATCTACATGCACTACACAAATATTACGTGTATATATGGGATAAATTACTAAGTGTGAAAATTCTTATACAAAATTATTCTGGAAACTAAGTTTTTAAATGTAGAAAAATACGAGTAATTATCTTGAAGGACAAGCTGACCAGATCTGGATGGGCGAGATATCTTGTCATTAAAATAAAACTGTGATTAGATCGTTGTCTCTCATCCTCAAAAAATCGGCAATATCTTGACGAAGTATCTCGTTATTAGTAAAATTAGTAATATCTTGATGGAAGAGATATCTCGTCAAAACCACTTGGATGGTTAAGTGGACGCGGACGTTATCGATATCTTGAACAGCAGAATTATTACAATTATAGAATGATGAATCGATAAGGTTAAAACGATGAAAGTAGTGATTGATTCTAGCACGACCGGAGAAAATTTGTGCGAGTTAAGATTGTTTAACAAAATTTTTAAAGACGTAGTTGTATGGATGGAAATATTTTTTTTTGTGATTTGGCTTTCATCAGTTGTGGGCCAGAGTTTTTGCGTGTAAGTGGTACTTAATCTTCCGGGCCTCCCTGGAGGTTGTCCTCTCGTTTGTGTGGGAGGACTGTTGAGATCTCTCACTTCGGAAAGCTAGTTTTAGGTCTTCCCACTGACGTCATTTTCTCACCATTGCGGCCGCATTAAGACCGAACACGAGCACAGATGTCACGACAGTTATTCACCTTCTCATAATACCACGAAAATCAGAAACATGCTCCTATGGATGCCAAGTTCCTCGATGGGAATTCTTGATCCTTTAGTGAACAAAAGCTCAGGTGTTGAACTCGTCATGTGACACCGTGGTTCCGAAATTACGTGGTATTGACCTCGGATCTTTCCTTCGGGGTGAATCCCAGACCGTCGCTAATAGCTGTGTTGCTCTAGTGCAAGGGTTCCCAGCCTTTTTTTGCTTCTGGACCCCCTGAGTCCTAACTTTAGGTAATTGGACCCCCATATACGCATATGTAATATTCCTTAAATGAAATATTTATTTGTAGGTTAGTAAAAGATAATAATTAAACAATTCCTAAATGAAATATTTATTTGTAAGTTAGTAAAAGATAATAATTAAATAATTCCAATATAATATAAAAAATGTTAAATTACAAAAATTTTGAAAATTTTAATTGATAAAACTGAAATATATTTTTACTTGTAATGACAGAAATAGTAAAAAAAAATTAAAATACTATTTCAAACAATATATATAAATTTATTCCTAAGGCCATTAAATAGAATCCCATTAAATAGGTCCTACTAATGAGATCCTTGTGGCTGATATTTTGATATTAGCATATTAATATCTGGCTCCGATTTTGTGAGAGTCAGACGAAGATCATCTCTTTTTACTGTATCAAGTCGATTGCGATTTTTTGTTAACAACTGTTACACGACTAAAGGCAGATTTCACAAGATAAGATGATGGGAAAACAATGACATACATTTTAGCTTTCTCCCATACAAGCGGATATTTACATGCAATGTCATTATTCTTCCATACAACATGCTTTCCTTTTTTGAATAGACTTCGGACTGTCTCATCAGACCGCAATTCAACAAGTTCCTCTTGTAAATCAATTTCAACAACAGCAACATTTACCTCAAGTGGAATCAGCGCCCAATCTGAGATGTTCAGTTCTAGTAGGTCCTTGAACCGAACTTGCATGTCTTCATAATTTTTTTTAAATGATCAACATACACAACACAATCATCTTTTAAATCACTGCTAACTGAATCAAGGTTTGGAAACTGGTCAAACGCACGGCGTGAGATATTAAGACTGTACAATTTGAGTTTTCCTAGGAATGCATTAATGGCTTCTTTGCTAGATATTAAATCACAATTAGGTCCTAGCTGCAGCTTATTAAGAGAATTCAGTTTTTCAGACACATCTGAGAGGTAAAATGTCTGTTTTCATGGCAACCAACTGTTTTCCAATCTCCTCTTCGTTTAGAAATGATACAATACTGTCCCAAAGGACGACGAAGAGACGAAGACAATTGCCATCGCACCTCTGTATGCAGTACAAGACGGTCAAATCCTTCTTCATTTTCATCACAAAATTTGCGAAAGAGACGATCTTGACGAGCATTAACACTAATGAGGTTGACAGCTTTTATTACATGAGTTAAGGCTTCATGAAGACGTCCACTCAATCTCTTTGCCACCAGATATTGGCGGTGAATCACCCAGTGTATGCAAAATATGTACTTTTGGCAATGCATTTTTTAAATGAGTGATAAACCCTCTGTACCTACCGACCATGGAAGGAGTGCCATCAGTAACACAAAGCATTAAATTTTCGAGTGGAATATTTATTCTCTAAAATAAGACTGGATTCCTATGGGGATTTCGAGTTGTTTTTATCCCCCTACGACAAATAGAAAGAAGGTTAATATATAGCCTACGTTACCCGTAGGGTTCTAAAGTATAGGTGTACCATATGTGGTGTGGATTGGTCAAACGGTGTAGATTTGTATAGAGAACATACAGACAGACGCCCAACTCTGCTTTACATATATAGATTATTATTAAATTATTTTATTTATAATATTTTATCAAGAACCCCAAAGCTCATATTATGAACCCTCGAAATACAATTTTTTTTCCTGTGGACCCCTCAAAGCTTCTATGGACCCAGGTTGGGAAACGCTGCTCCAGTGCGACGTTAATTTCTTACCTACCTTTCATGAACAAAACCTGTGAGAAAAAATTCCATAGCTTTATAACAGCACTTTCCATTATCTTTTTGAGCTACTTCAAGGGAGCGTTACAGTTACACATAATTTGCATATGTACTGCGTTTTTGATCATCTTTATCTTTTCTCTCTCCCATTCTGCAAAATTCAGGTCAATCTGATTGTCTTCTATGTTGTAATTTTGATGGCTAGCAGAGTAATTCTCATTTCGTACTATGAAATGTACTTGGACACTTTTCAGACTTAAAATTGGACAGGATTGCCTTGCAGCACACCTGGAGAGAATTGAAATACATTCCTCCAGATAATGTATTGGGGTGATGCAAAAGTTGGTCCCGTTTTTGTGACAAAAATTAAAAAACAAATTTTATTTACTAAGAATTACATTTAATCAATATAGTACGTGCCATCGATGACCATTCTCCATCTCTTCGGTAGTTGCATAATCCCGCGCTCGTAGAAGTTCTGAGGTTTCAGGCTAAAGGTGACTGGTCCAGGTGACGAAACATTCTGAACCACTTACTGCACGTGGAATTCGTTAACGGCACCCTCACCATACAACACATATCTTCTTTTTCGTCTGCGAAGTATTCTTGCCCTTTCGGAAATAAAAAGCATATGTTGAAAATGCCCCTTGTTTTCTGCCATTTTTAATGCCTAACAAAATTTAAAAAACACAACCAAATAACACAATATTTTCCTGAGTACTCGCTGAAATTTCTTCTTTCGAACATCAAAACTTTACAAACAGAAGCGAAGAAGATAACATTTCGTTTTTGCGATGCAATGCCATCTAGCGCCAAAAACGGGAAGAACTTTTGCATCAATCCATAGAATGAACACAACTTCAAATTCCAGCATGGATGAGGATGACCGAGTCTGAGACCGCTTGAACTCCTCTCAACAACATCATCTGACAGTGGCTCAAAATTAAAAGGTGCAACCTCTGGATCGTCCCTTCGGGATTGATCCCGGACCCTCACCACGTGTTGTTCCTGGGCGAAGTAAATTCAACTACCCACCTGCCTGCCTCTCATTAACAGGACCGGAACTATTCTAAACTCTGTTGGGATGCCAGAGATAAAATGATGAGATGAGCCTCAACATTTGCCGTAAAAACAATGAAGGATTCATAAAGATGCTAAAATAGGGGTG
Organism: Meta bourneti; assembly: GCA_933210815.1. NCBI lineage: Eukaryota > Metazoa > Arthropoda > Arachnida > Araneae > Tetragnathidae > Meta > Meta bourneti. The sequence continues at coordinate 78,091,360 of OW119928.1, forward strand.
TGCCAGATCTATAAATTTCATTTCCCAGCTTCCATTGATGAAAGGCGATAAAAGATAATGTTCTTCAAAGTGCTACAACCAGAAAGTTGCGAGTTCGAAATTGGATCTAATCAAAGACAGTCGTGTACGTGGGAGCTGGTGCACGTTAAATCCGTTGTGGCCTCAAATGTCCTCACGTTGTCGAAGTTTGGAGAGTGGAATGCCAGCTCAGTTGTTGACGTCATCTGACCATGGTCCAAAATTGCGAGGCGTTGTCCCTTCGGGAATGAACCCGGACCGTCGCCAATAGCCCGTTGTGTTGCTTCAGTGCGATGTAAATTCAATTACTACTTCCATTCAAAGTGCATGAACTTTTTACGTTGACAGTAAAAATGTACTACTATAAGCCAAACAATATTTGTACATTTCTCAATTTTTTAATCAAAATAATTTGTTACGGAAACAATAAGTACTTTTTGAGGACGGTTGTTCTTTTCCCATTTTGCAATGTCCGAAAAAGATTGTTCTAAAAGTGGACTAGACAGGAATCACGCCTTTAATGTGGGCAACCGTGTCTCAATGGTTTTGCCCACTTTTCTAGTAACCCACGAGTTATAGGTGGCGCAGGTTCGTTTTCTATCAGGTTCGATTCATCCTTGGGTGTAATTCTCTCTTGTGCCGGTAAACTTTCCTTGGATGTTCATGTCTATTACCCAACGTTGTTTGTCTTATGCTTGGCGATCACCGCCAAATATGGCCCTTGAGGCATAAAACCAACCAACCAGCCTTTAATTCACTCCGCCATAGATTCAAATCAATCCAACATAATTACAATAATGAAATATGCACTACCGCTTACAAAAATGAAACAATTTCAGTCTGATGTGCAACAGAGCTAAAAGGACCAAATTCGAATCCACACTGTTCATTTCTTGGAATTCCTTCGTGACTATTAAGCTAAAAATAATTTCAAGTGGGAGAGAGAAGTCTAAAAATTTCCACAATGGTACCTCGATGTATTTCCCATTGGTATGGGGGATAAACGTCATCGTGACGACAGCATCGACCTTCTAATGAATTAGACGGAGTATATGGCGCTCAGTTTCGTGCTATTTCAGGTTTGAAGACCTATCACATGGTTGTGGTAAAAAGCACGAATCCTCATGTGTGATAAATTATTGATTGGTGAAAGCGATTATCCAATGCCATTAAAAACACTAGTTTGCGCTTCTATAGCCAATCGGCTCATGTTTATTCCCAATCCCACGTGATCAACACTTCTGCGATCTTACGACTGAGACTCCGCCCCCACATTCTTTGCTTATTTTATTAGAATATCGATGCCGTTAATATCTATATCTCGTCGGCTTAGAGCAGAAATTCATGGACTGACATTTTTCAGACACTAAATGCTTATTTTCATGATGATGATAAATAGTCATATTGTGATCTGTTTAAAAGATATATAGTACTATCAAAATGCTTTTTATTTTTTGACCTTAAAATTAATAGTTTGTCTTTAAACAGCTATACAGTTAAGCACATTTTTTTTGTCAATTGAGTTAGTGCTCTAATTCGACGATATGCATATTTTACTCTTACATGGTTTCGGAGAAAGAGGACTTATTTGCATTTGCTGTATGGCAACGACTAGATCAAGCCAATTTTTCTTGCGAATCAAATTATAATGCATACTTTATCACAAGATTTAAAACTAAATAAATGCCACGTGTAATTTCAAATTCGTATTTACAAAATAAATATAATTGTTCTGAAGCATTACATTCATAAGCTGGAACAATAGAAGGAAAGCCAGCGCCATTGCTGTAGCATAAACTTCAAATATACATACGAAATAAATACATTCATAACGAAGACATAATCAACTATGATAGAAAATGAATCTTGGAGTAAAATATATCTACCAGAGATATATTTTACCAAAAAATATTCATTCAGAAGTAAAAATTCTGATTTATGTTTTATCAAGCGATAATAATTCATCAAAAGCACATATTGGATGTTTTGCAAACGATTTTTATTAATGTTTTAATTTGCTTAGTTTAGAATTTATCTTCATTGATGTTCACTTCGCTATGTGGCAACAAAAATAGATTTCAACAATTTATCAAGAGATGTTCCATAAGCATGTTAGGAAAACAGATTCCTGGAATTTGTTAATTGAATATTAATGTTAAAATAAAACTATATTAACTTCACGTTTACCTGAATCTCTCGTCAAAGACAATATATGCAAGCTAACCAGAAATCATTAGAGGAAAGATGTTAAAGGTGAAAAGATGGAACAGAAAAAGGTATAATTTCGCTTGTTTTTAAATAGTTGGATTGCCTGATGTTTTAATACATTTCTTTAGCTAATCGAAAGAGCGAAGCGAACCAATGAAAATTGCTTGACAATCTTCAGGAATCGGCGAATGAGAGAGATCAATGTGTGGAGCCCCTAGTATCATTATTAGCTTATATTTTTATCATTAAAGGTGTTTATTTCTCAAATAGATAATCTCTTTGAGTTTACATTGATCACCTATAGCGTCCGATGAGAGGAATTTTTAACGTAAACCAGACGGTTTGCGAAATTTTTACTTCTGCTGTACAAATGCTTTTGCATTATACAGATAGGGGTTATTTTAAAATGAAGTTTATCGCTGTTTTATCATCGTTTAGTGTTTAATCTAATGGTGGCTACTAATAAACTATCATATTAGTATTAGGCCTAGAATGGAAACTCATTAACTGACAAAACAAAATTTTCACTTTTCGTTTGTTTACAGACGATATACTAGTGTTTAGGCCAGAAATAAAAATGATGAGCATTTTGATAGTAATATACAGTGGCTCCCAAAAGTGTTCGTACACTTTAAAAATTTGTAGAAAAAGCGCTGTAGCCTGGAATTGAATTCGAATATAAAGTCCAATATTTTTTCATATCATCTCCATGTGATTCTGAATAAAACCTAATATTCTTTAAAAAAATATTGACTCATTTTCTTTTTATAAAAATGAAAATGCAAGGAGGTAGAGAAAGAACACGCCACAAAAGTGATCGTACACCGAAACATTTTCGGATAAATTCATAAATAAAATCATCGTTTATCGCTTTTTTTTATTTTTGCATTGTGGTGACATTTAAAAATCGTTTGGCTTTAATCTTTGCTTGCTTACTTCGTAATATTCTAGTTATTATTTAAAAATGGCTCGTAGTCGTAAGGAAACAACGAACAGCATTCGAAAATTGATTATTTTTCATCATAAAAGTGGTAAATCAGTTCGGAATATCACTAAATTAGTAAATTTATCCCATTCTTACGGTGCAGTATGTGATAAAACGCTTTAAAGAAAATCGGAACGAAAACAATGTAAGGAAAGATCGTCCGACAAAGTTAACTCAATGTGATCACAGATTTATAGTTAGAAAATTTGTGAAAAATCCACGTTTGAGTGCTGTAAAAATTTCTACAGAATTTACTGAAAAATTTTCTACTTCAATTTCATCTGAAACTGTTCGAAGAGTGCTCAGATCAGCTGGATTAAATGAGCATTCTGCCCGAAGAAAATTTTTTGTAAGTACGAAAAATAGAAAGCTTAGGCTTTCCTTAGCAAAATCAATGATAAATAAGCCCGAAACGTATTGGAATCATGTCTTATTTGCAGATGAAAGCAAATTTAACATGTTTGGTTCCAATGGGCGTATAATTATATGGAGAAGAAAAAATGAGGAACTTAATCCCAAGAACTTAGTTGGAACAGTAAAGCATGGCGGTGGAGGTGTCCTTGTGTGGGGGTGCGTGTCAGCATCAGAACTAGGTAATTTGGTATTTATTGATGGCATAATGAATCATGCTCTTTATTTAAATATTTTAAAAGACAATTTAAAATTATCAGCCCAAAATTTGGTTATTGGAAACAACTTTGTTTTTTTATCAAGATAACGTCCTAAGCACACGGCTCTCAACGTTCGCCTCTGGTCTCTATAATTGTCCACAAGTTCTGAAAACACCACCTAAATCGCCGGATTTAAACCCAATAGAACACATTTGGAGAGAACTGGAGGTTAGAGTACGAAGACACGGCATTAAAACAAAAAGCGAACTAGAAACAGTAATGATTGAAGAATGGTGGAACATTGACCGCAGAAATTAAAAAAAACCTAGTGAACTTTATTCCCAGACGTTTAAAAGCTGTTGTGGATGCTATAGGATATCCTACTAAGTACTAATTTACCGAAATATTACAATATTTACTAATATGTAGAGATTTTTTTAAAGTGTACGAAGACTTCTGTGAGGTAACTTTTTTGTTACTTTTTGATTATTGATTTTCCAAAAAAAAAGTTTTACTATGTTTTTAAAATATTTTATGTAGTTTTGTTAAGAACAAGTTATAGATGTTATTAAAAAATTCCCATTCTGAAATATTAATTTTATTAATGGATAGAGCAGTATTTCCTTGAAATTCGTAAGTGTACGAACACTTTTGGGAGCCACTGTATATCTTTTAAACATATATTACATGACATTGAATTTCTCATCGTTGTGAAAATATGCATTTAGGTCTCCGAAAAATGTCATTAATGAGTTTCTACTCTAAGCCGACGATATATAAATTCGGACAGTGTGACGTTAATTAAAATACCATACCCATACCATCAATTCGGAATTCATTCTTTGGAATTTTTATTGGCGACATGCATTTTTATGTTGCATTCATATTCGAAAAACAAGCCAACTGACGTCCGCTCAGAATACCTACAGGAAACACGAATCGCTGTCGAAACACTAGCGCCACCTATATTTAGCTTGACAGAAAATACCTCTTATTCCTTCACTCGATTTGACCTATGGGGTCGTAGAAAGTGGTACCAATTACATAAGTCTAAACTTCGAATCACCGATATTATACGAATTAACCGAATAATAAAATAACATTTGTTGAAACAGAAGTAATGTTATTTAAACACCATGTACTGTATTTCACAAAAGAAAAAAGTACGTTTTAAATTTTATTTGCGGATACAGGAAACATCGTGTTGCCACCATTAAAGGGAAATTAAACTCAGCAATTTCAAGAGATCGCATTATGCGTTGTTTAGTTCATTCTGCATATTTAATTTATTCTTCAATAAATATGAAGTGAGATATAAAAAGTTGTTACAAAAAGTCATAAATTTCCCTTTCACTTTTACAGGCTAAGAGATAAATGAACTCGTATAGCTGTGTGGGAATAAAATTCTTATCTCAGTAATGGTATCTTATAAGAAATTATCTTTATACATTGAACAGGAATTTGCAATTTTTATAATCTCATTCGTTCCACGTTCGAAGCTGCATCTTCCCAGAAGTTCGAACCTTGAATTGACCAAAAAGAATTAGATAAGAATATCCGCGAAATGGAATTCGGGGAGTCCAAATTCTTTTCGCTTTGAGTGGTGCTAGTCGTACATTGACTTAAACCCCCAAAAAACGAAATCGCAAGGGAAAAGATTTAATATGGTTATTTGCGAAATTCATTATAGATGAATAGAATTTTCTTCATTAAAATTATTATCATTGAATACAGAGTACTAATAGATCCTCGCACATACATCTACGCTAAACGTTTTGAATTACTTAATCCAGTGACGGCAATTTGTCTACTCATTTTTCATATCTTAATAACAAATGCTACCGGCAAAGTATTCAAAGCGGGAATTGTATAGAATGCCTGGCGTTTTGGGGAACAGTATGAAACGATTAATATTTCACACATTCCCTAGGCATTCTATGCAATCCCAAAAGACAAAACCGGCAAAGTATAAAATCGCTCGCCTCAGACGGAGAATTCTCCATTTGCATTTCATTCATTGTTCGGAAGTGAGGAAATACGCCACTTTGAATTTGTTCAGCAAAGACTCTAGCCCATACTGTGTTGTATGAAAATAGAAGAGCAAGGTGTAGTGTCCGAGAAGGAATCATGGCATGTTGACATGCAAGGACGATTCAACGACGAACTGTCTGAAGTGCGAGCCAATGCTGCAAAAAACAGTGTTTTTCGAACCGAAACTCTGGCCCAGCTTGTGCGCTTTTGGACCTTGCGCCATAAAACCCCAAAATCCAATGCCAACCGAAACTACTTACCAGAAGTTAGTGATCGATGCGAAAAAGGCGAGGATGATTACTAAGAAACTACTGGACTATTGGCTGCTGAATCGCAATATGATGTTAGTGGAAAGCAAAAGTAAACTGATTTATCCTGTTAAAGAAGGCGTTAGTGCTATCCAGTTCTACATCACGGACTGAGTTATTTAACGTACTTCATGACTCTCATTTGGCTATTGGCCTTTTCATGACTCTCTTTTAATACTTTGCCTAAATAGCATTTGTCATTTTATATAATGCCTAGGTATTACATACAATGCCTAGGGAAAGTATGTATAATATTAAAGCAATTCGGATATTTCATACTTTGTCCAAAAACGCCAGGCATTCTATACAAGGTCTAGTTTTCATACATTGCCGGTAACAAATATATTAAAATGAATTTTTTGTATCACTAATCAAAATTGGATGTCATCCCACTAAATGAAATAAAACTATCCAAAAATGTGTAACAGCATTTCGTATAGTTTTCCTGGTGTTTATTGTTATTTCTTATAAAATGCATGGCAAAAAGCACACCTCAAACATGTTACCACAATTAATTTCTGAAGGTCAACTTCAAGTTCATCCCATTCCGTTGTTCAAAGGAGAATCGGCGTTTTTTGACGTCTAGCCGATTTTAAACTCTCGCTCATGTTTTGAAGCCGCAGTAACCCAATTGGAAGAGCAACGGATTGGCAACTGGAGGTTTGAGAGTTCGAAACTAGGTCCACCAAAGACCGTCGTGTACGCGGAGGCTAATGCACGTTAAATCTGTCGTGGCCTCAAATGTCCTCACGTTGGTGCGGTGGGGAAGTTTGGAGAGTGGGATGCCAGATCAGGTGTCGACCTCATCATCTTACTGTGATTCAAAATTACGAGCTGTCCTAGGATTTTTTCCTTCGGAATTGATCCCGGACCGTCCCTAATAGCCCGTTGTGTTGCTTCAGTGCGACATAAATTCAACAACCTACCTACCTATTTTCTTTCTCAGAAACTCAATATATCAATCAACCGTGAGCGAACATTTGGAACGACTAAATGAGATACACACTAAAGCCAATCATTTGAGAATTCACGATTCCATCTTGAGTGTCATAAGTAAAAACAATCACCATTCACCCAAATGATACAGCATTAAAGTAGATAAGCCGTCAGTTGGAGTTCAACAGACACTTGACGTATTGATTGATTGACAAACTATCAGCTGCGCTGTGCTTTTTGAACTGAATGGGGCAGATATATGACGAAACTGTTGATATAACCTCTCTGAGTGATTCAGACTACTGTTTCCAATCTCAGATAGGAGCACACATTCAGTCCTGTCATAGACGTCTCTTTTAAGATTTCGAGATTTGGCCGGTAAACTTTCAACTCTTCGAGATGCGGTTTAAATTCCGAATAGATATCACAATCGTCTTTTTTAATCATTGCTGTAAAAAAAAATATCCTTCCTATGGGAAAAAAGTGTTCAAATCATGTATATGTTACCGGCAAAGTATGCAAAGCAGGCACTGTATAGAATGCCTATGCAATATATAGAATGCCTGGTGTTTTGGGGCAAAGTATGAAACGATTAATATTTCACACATTCCCTAGGCATTCTATGCAGTGCCAAAAGACAAACCGGCAAAGTATAAAATGCTCCCGCTAATGACGTTTCCTAATGTCACGTGGCAAGGCACGTGACATTAGGAAGCGTCATTACTTTCGACGCTCGCCTCAGACGGAGAATTCCCCATTTGCATTTCAGTCTTTGTTCGGAAGTGAGGAAATACGCTACTTTGAATTTGTTCAGCAAAGACTCTAGTCCATACTGTGCTGTATGAAAATGGAAGAGCAAGGTGTAGTGTCCGAGAAGGAATCATGGCATGTTGACATGCAAGGACGATTCTACGACGAACTGTCTGAAGTGCGAGCCAATGCTGTAAAAAACAGTGTTTTCGTAATCGAAACTACTTACCAGAAGTTTCTTTTTCATGTCTTCAATAAAAGCCTTTTCATGACTCTTTTAATGCTTTGCCTAAATAGCATTTGTCGGCATTCTATATAATGCCTGCTTTTCATACATTGCCGGTGACATATACATACTGCATCAGACAGAACTGCTACGTGGGGAAGGGTCACATGTACCGGGGCTTAAGGTGTGCAGGGGACTCTAAAATGTGAAACTTTTTTGTGTGTCTTCAATCTGTTTTCTAAGTTAAAAATGAATGTATCTTTTCACACACATTATATTTATAAACAGCTGAACCAGTCTGCAAAGGAAAGCATAAAAAAGGGATGCGGCATCTAAACTGGTTCTTAGGACCATTATCTGAACTAGTACTGGGGGTCCATTATCCAAACCGGTACTACGGTCTCGTCATGTAAACTAGTACTGGGGTCATATATTTTAAACTGGTACTAGAGCCTGAAATTTAAATTGGTATTGGGGGACCATCATCTAAGCTGGTACTAGGGTCGGTCATCTAAACTAATACTAGGGTACATCGTCTAAACTGGTATTAGGGCCCGTAATCTAAACTAGTATTAGTCTCATAATCTCTAAAATAGTACTGGGGACATCTCAACTGGTTACTAGATTCTGCCCTCTAAACTAGTAATGGGAGCACATCTTCTAAACTGGTACTAGGATCTGTCATTTAAACTCGTACTGGGGACCATCAAATCAACTGGTACTAGGGGGCCATCATCTAAACAAGTTCTGAGGGTACATGTTCTGTCTGCCATTTAAACTGGTACTGGGAGACCATCATATAAACTGGTACTGGGAATCATCAAATAAACTGGTACTAGGGTCTCGTCATCTAAATTTAGGTATCTTCTAAACTGATAGTAGAAACTGCCATTTAACCTGGTACACGGGATCTATCTAAACTGGTATTAGGGTCCGTCATCTAAACTGGTGCTGGAGATACATTTTCCAAACTGGTACCAGAACTTGCCATTTAAACTGGGGACTGCGGAGTATCACCCTAAACTAGGGCTCATTATCTAAACTACTACTGGGGACATCTTTCCAACTGGTTACTAGTCTGCTGGTGTGAAGTGGCTCTTATCGTAGATTCGGGTACCTTGAAGCGGAACGCTCCGGATTCAGGCAATGTGTAAGGTTTTTAAGACGAATAAGCTATTTCTTATCGAAGCGGATTTCCAGACTCTTCTCTAGTCAGTTTCTACTGGATTCAGACTGACCCGGATTCAGTTGGCGTAAAGCATCCCTCAGATGTGACATTGTTTCCGAGTGTTCAATCAACAATCCCCGTATCACCACTCGACAACAAGCGGCGTTACAGACCAACCTTGCCGCACTTCTCGCACCAGAAAACACAATGAGCATGTTTATTTATTTATTTGCGAACACATTTGCATGGCCTGTGCCTGACCTGCATCCGCTCAAATCGGTTCGAAAGGCGATAAGATAACCCTCCTTTCGACACACACCTCTGGGGAGATTAAAATTGCTACAAGGTGACAATTTACTGGGAATAAATACACTCGATTCCAAGATGTATCCATCTGAAGTCTTCCCAACAGGTGAAGGACCCGAACTGAGTGAATACTATCAGTTTATTCAACCCGTTGAGTATCAACTGATAAATTGGCCGACTCTTTTCTGTCTAGTGCACTGTGTACTCTGGAGATTAGGAGCGATAGAACAAGTCCGTAGACAACGAGCGAATCGACAGCAATATCGGTGTCTGTGTAAAGGAAATCGGGGCATGGAATCCCTGAGAGGTCTTTTTTTTAAAGCCTAACCAGCCTCTTTTGGGAGATTGCCGGTACCTTGGTACAGGAGACCCGAAAATCTCGAGTACTTACTGTACCCTCGTCCCTCCGACTCACCAGAGGTTTAGAGTTTTCATTGGAGGGACGGGAAGAGGGAAAACGAGATAAAAAGATATCACATACAATACAACATTTGGACATATACAAGTGCACAAACAGAACAAAAGGCATCAATAGTCAAAGATTAAAGTTGGAACATGACAGCAGAATACAAATAAATTTCGCAACACAACACATAATTAAACAAGAGGAACAGAATTCAGGGGTCGTAGGGCCGAAAGGAGGCACCCAGGGCTTGAGTTTTGTACTGCAATGGACAGTAGAGTAGCATTTATAACTGGACTGTATTGTATTATGAATTTTATGGCGAGATGTCTGTTGGACAAGCTGCGCCGGTTACAACTGGGTAGGTAATTCAATTAGCGTCGCATTGGATCAACCAATGGGTTATTGGCGAAGGTCCGGGATCAATCCCGGAGAGAAAGATTCAAGGACAACGCCTCGTAATTTTGAACCACGGTCGGATGATGAGAACACTTGAGCTGGCTCTCCAAACTTCCACACCACGCCAACGCGAGGACATTTGAGGCCACGACAGATTTAACTAGCACCAGCCCCCGTGTACACGACGGTCTTTGACTGCGCCGAGTTTCGAACTCGTAACCCTCCGGTTGCTAATCTGTTGCTCCTCCAACTGGGCTACCGCGGCCCGTGAAGATAAAGGATGAAGGTAGAGCGAAAGATCGTTTGAGCATCCTGGGGTCGCGATCAGAAGTACCCCAGTTTACCAGAAGTAGTAAAACCCATAGGAAAATAATAGATTACTAGGATATCTTGGTTTCGTGAAACCCGTACACACCTAAAAAGATGTGCCCCGAGGAGAAGAAAACCAGGGCATAAAATCCCAGAGGTATTAGTCAAACCTAACCAGCCTCTTTCGAGGGATTGCCGGTACCATGGTACCTTAGGCCCGAAAATGTTGAGTTTTTGTACAGTAATGGCAGTAGCGTAGTATTTGAAACAGGGGAATGGCGAGATTTGAATTTGCTCTGATAAGAACGATGCGTGAGTAAAAAGGGATACTTCTATTTTTTCCCTGTACATATAGACAGCCAAGTGGTTTCTCAAATCACGCACTAACGTTTCTATCTTGTGGAGATTGAAGTTGCTGTAAAAGTAACGCACTAACGTTTCTAAGGTAAGCGAAAAGGTTTTTACGTAATTGCTCGTGTTAGATATTTCTATTGGATCTCACACCTTTCTAAGTTTGCACTTGTATTTTGAAAGTGTTGTTTTTATGCATACACTATGTTATTTATATGTTATTTTGTTTAGGGATCTGGCAATACGCAAATCCCTGTAATATGATCAACAGCGTGATATAAGAGGTCGATGATATTATTTGTGTTGGTAATCCTCACTAATAGTTTGCACTATCTAGATGTTGCTTTTATTTTAATAAACAGTCACTATTATTTTAAACTCTGTGTACATTTTATTTTTCTGTACTCTGCCAACGGCTTCGTCTCATTTATAGAGTAGGAGCTCGTAGGCCAACTGACGTAGGAAAATCGTCATAAAAATTCAATACATTTTCTTCCGATATCAAAATACCATTCATTATAAAATTACAAACCGAACAAAACATTCTGCGAATAGAACACATGAAATCAATATAGCTAGGTTGGTAGTTGAACTAACGTCGCACTGGAGCAACACAACGGGCTATTGTCGACAGTCTGGTATCAATCCCGATGGCAAAGATCCGAGGACAACACCTCGTAATTTTGAACCGCGGTCAGATGACGAGTTCGACTCCTGAGCTGCCATCCCGCTCTCCAAACTTCCACACCACTCCAACGTGAGGACATTTTTGAGGCACGACAGACTTAACGTGCACCAGCCCCTTGTACACGACGATTGTATTTAGTGTTCCAAGTACAGCAAACAGAAGACAGCACTGTTTTGTCACTGGGAAGTGGTTTTTGCAAAGACGAGTGAATGTAGTGTGATTGATTATTCGCTATTAACAACTGCGCATATGAGCTGGGGTGAAGCTAACATCAATGGGATGATGCCGGAGCTATTGCTCTACAACAAACACCACTAACCAATCGGATAGTAATCGCCTGACACCAATGAGATCAAGCATCAGCTGCGTGGTGCGATGACAAGGAGACCACAGATTCGCGACGGTAGAATGCGGGCCCATTGAGACAGTGCACATTTGAAATCAAATGTCCGCTACGATCTGTGTCACAAATAACTTTGTTTTAACGTCGTGTTTTCTTGATTCCGACGGTGACGCAATTTTTTTTCAACATTGGATGCCGGGCTATACCAATAGTAATGTGCAATCTATCTTCTACGTTTCAAAACTTAAAAATCTTCATTACAATCATATGAGATGATATGCAAAGCATATCAGGCGCGGACTATAAATTCAGAAGATTTGGCAACTACTGCAGCTAGAAAGTTGTACGCCTCATTACATCGATCCTAATCCACACCTTGATTTCCTTGGGAGTTAACAGTAGGAATCAATCTCTAATACAGGGGAAACCAAACTTATTTGACCGTAGATCCTTTCAAGAGTTTCTTTATTTTACTATTACGTAATTATAATAGGACAAGCAAAAAAGACGCACATCTTACTTTTTAGTTTGTTTATTGTATATACATATAAAGAGTTGGCGTCTGTATGTATGTTCTCAATACAAATCTACACCGTTTGACCAATCCACACCAAATTTCTTTCACTTATACTTTGGAACTTTTAGAGTAACGCAAGCTACTTATTAACCCAGTTCTCTTTAACCTAAATGTGCAGAGGGGCTAAATCAATTCGAAATTGCCATAGAAAAAACATTGAGCATAAAACGATTGCGGTACGCAACTCAGTTTGTTTTACCAGTATTGATCGAAAATCAAATTTTCTAATAAAATTGTTTTACCAGTATTGCTCGAAAAACAATTTTTTCCGAAAAGTTATATTTAAACAATTTAAAATTCTAAATATATATTTGAACTGATTTTTTATTTCTTTGCGCAATATAAATAATTTAGGAATATTTGAATAATGAAAAATGGGTATTTAAAATACTGAATTTTACACAACTTGCATTTTGTAATGGAACACGAAAAGCCAAAACAAAAACTCATTGATGATAAAAGCGTAATTTTGCAATTCGGTATCTAGAATTAATGTTTTATTTTATAATTTAGATTTAGAATACCGTGTTTATTTGAGTTAATACAGAAATAATACGGTCATATTTGAGCATTTCTAAGTTTTGCAAATTTGTGTTCTTTTGTAAATAATTCATTGTCTATCAATATTTTTCAAGCGTCTTTTTCTAATTTCTTTGTTTCAGAATATTTTCATGACGTCGAAATTCGACACGCTTGCTCAGATCTTTCGTTTTTCAGAATTCTACATTTTTCAATGGCCAGAATTTCGTTTCTGTTTGTATTTATGTGTTCCATTACTTCTCATATTACAGATATATTATTTAGAAGTTAAATTGTAATGAATTATTTTTATTTTCTGCCAAATATCACTAGACATGGGTCATTTCTTGGTTGTATATGTATATTTCGACGAACTTTCTTTAAGTCTTTGGTTAAATACTTTATAGTTTGTAGAATTCTGTTTCATAAAAATAAATGGAAATCTTTTTAAGTAAGGTGCATAACTTCTTATTTTAAAATGACTGGAAAAGTTAAAATAAAGTTATTCTAAAATAAGATATGTTACGTTAAATCAAAACGGGTAACCATACGTTGTAGTTTAGATATTTCTAAATTTTGATATATTTTCATTACAAGACGTTTAAAATCAATTTAATTTACATTTGTTTCTCATGTTTCATGGGTATTACTGAAAACTACTCCATAGTCAAGTAAGTACATCTATCATTCTAAATAGGTACGTGGTTTCCATATAAACTGAGCCTCTCAATTGAAAAAAGTAGCTTGAAGATTCGATTTAAAACTAAATTTTCCTGTTGGAGGAAAGCGAATTTTAAATAAAACTGCTGATCTTGGAATAATATCATAGTAAGGAAGTATGTAAACTAGGACTGTTGAAAAATAGAAATTTTTGTTTTAAGTGGCAGAAGGTCGAGGTTGTTTACTTGAAGTTGAAACTTCGTATACAACTTAGGTACCTGTGAAACATTCATTGAAGGCAGTGATTTTGTAAAGAGTGTAATCGATTGAGTTTGCTTTATCTACACTGATGACGTTTATTTTAAACAAGTTCCGTTATTCCACGTGCGGCTGAAAAGAATTGTCAAGAAAAAATGTGTGCTTCAACATAAAATAACCACGAATGCTATAACAATTTAATTTGCCATCCTCTCACAATGATAATGTAATTCGAAAATATCGAATCCATGGTGCAAGGGTACCACAAGTAATAAATATTGATTGGAAAACTGAGTGCAAGACTATACGCTGAAATTCCTCATTTTTACTGAAAATGAACTTAATTGGCATTCGTAATCACTTCAAAACTCAAAATCGACTTCTGAAGTCATCTCAGAAAAAGCTTTTGTAGTTTGTCTTACAGCAAGAGCAAGAGTGTGATGAATATGATATGGAGTTTAAGGATGGATATATTATGAATAATACTTGCGTCCGAAGTAAATTGTAGAAGCTATGTAAAAGTTAGAACGATCTTAAAAAATATTTTCTGTACACTTAAACGATGCTTTCATTTTTCTATGAAATAGAATCAACATTTAATCAATTCAATCTGAGCATCGCGGGTAATTCTGCTAGTATAGTATATATTATTATATTGGCTTAACGTCAAAGGCAACGCTTTTTGTTTTTGACATCCTTCTTAACATTACATATGTAATAGGAGGGATAAATAATATATAAAACATAAAATTTAATTAGATAACAAAATAACAGTAATAAACTCTTCCTTATATGTATGAAAATAAGACTTTTATTAACTTAGCACACAATTTACTAACGTTGTCAATGTGAAGGGTGCTTCGTGACTCTTGTCAAGATTAGCAATGTTGGGTTCAAAATTAGTAAGTTTCAGCCTTAAATCTCCACAGAATTTTATATTCACTCTTAATTGTGTTGTCATTCAGGATATAGGTAATCCAAGTTAACCGAACCATACAATGTTTAATATTTTTCTATCGACCCGAATCGACCCTTAACAATTTTATATCGACCATTTTGGAGACCAGTGGTCTAATACTACATAGACCATTAAAAAGTTATTTTTGAAAAATTTTCCCATCGATCAGTATTCGGCCGAACGCTTCAATTGCATAAAGGAAAAGAGGAAAATGTAAGCATTTGTGCAAATTAAACACTGAGTACTTAGGATGTATATTTGTAATTCTTGAAAGCCTGTCATCTAACTTGGTATTGAACCCTGGAATATTGATGTGAGGACTTCGTTATCTGCCCTTATAACCAGAATTGGATGCTCTGAGCTCGCAGTGTGTGCTCTGGAGATTAAACGCGATAGGACGAGTCAGTCCGTAGACAAATCGATACCGATATCGGGGTCTGAAAAAAAATCAGGGCGTTGAATTCCACGAGATATTTTCGGGAATACAGCGTCGAATCTCCCTTACACGAGACTCCTCTTTAGCGAACATTCCCCGTTAGCGGACAATTTCTGGATTCCCTGCCTCTAAACAGGACATTAGTGTATTTCAACCCACAATAACGGGCACTCTCGATGGAAAAATGGTCGGTTTCAGGCAAAAATGGGCATTTTTTTCAACAAAAATTGGGACAAGGTTTATTTAAACACCTGATTGGCACTCCAAACAATTGTTATCATTTCGAACATTATTAGCACACTTAGAATGTTCTTGGTGCATTTGAAACATTCATTAGCCTACTTGGAATATTCTCAACACACTTGAAAGAATTTTGGCATTTGGAACATTAAAATGCACATTTAGAACATTTCTGATGGTTTGGAACGTTACCAACACACCTGAAACGTTCTTGGTACACGTAGAACATTAATTAGCGCACTTAGAATTTTTGGTGGATTTAGAATGGTTTTAGCGCATTTAGAACATTCTTTTCATGTAGCATTTAGAGCATTTTTGCACGTAATAGAAGTCTTTGTGCATTTAGAGCATTCTTAGTACACTTAGAATATTCTTCGAATGTTTGGTTTAAAAAATGCTGTAAAGGTCTAATACACACAAAAGTTAACACTTATTTTGGGGTGGAGTTCCGTTACTTTGTAATGAAAATAGACTCCATGAGTGAGCCATTTGTTCTGGAAAGATATAACGCAATATCCAAAGATTAGTGAATTAAGTATAATGCGAGTAATATTTGTTTTTCCGGATTCTCAACAAAAAAAACCGTTTCATCACGTGAATACAAAAAGCTTTATCATGTGAGAGTCAAGCTTTATGCTTACAGTGAGTATTCAGAGATTTGACCAATCAAACTTCCGATCAATTTCTTCTCCGTTAAGGGAGCGCCCGTTATCGTGGAGACGGTGTCGGAGACGAATTTGTCAACACGTAGCTTAAGGTTGACTTTCCTTTTTTTCTTCTAAGTGTATGAGAATGTTTAGGTGTACTACGAATATTCCTAATGCACAAATAATACTTCTGAGTATAACAAAAGGCTTAACTACTGAGAATCCCTATCTTTAGTTCAAAAATGACTGCAGCGACAAACCAAAACAAACTACTTTTTGCTCTTTTTATGTTGAGAAAAGTGAGGCAGTTCCAAACTTCATTTGACTAGCAGAGCCAAATATTGAAATAGATCTGGCCCTTGCGCCAAAAAAAACTCAACCAAACAAACCAAGAGAGTCGGTGCATGAAGGATAGGCCTATAGTACTTGATACTTAAGCCCTATGCTATGGCGAGGTTGCTTTGTTGAAACAATGCATTTTGTTATTCACTGGCTTACCATTCTCATTTTGTGGAAACCGACCCCTTCTAAAGTTATTAGGAGGAGCTCGCAAGGGGTTCAGGCTTCTAGAGTTGTCACCTTCGATGGCGTTTGACCTGTACATTAATGGTGTTTACTCCTAGTGATTCAAAAATCTTGGACCCCTGAGTTTGAATCAATTTTGAGGAGCAGAGTAAATCGATGTTTGATTGAGAAGTATATCTGTTCAGTTTTCTGCTTTATAGGCACGCACTGTCTTATGAGCCTGAACTGCTTAGGGCCACTTCAATATTTTTATGGTTGGGAATCCGACATCCTCTAGACATGAGGGATAATATTACAAATATGAGAGAGAGTGAAAAGAAAATAGGAGTAATGAATTATATAAACAAAATAAATTGAACCAAAATCGCAAGCAAGCAACATGGGTATCATCAGTGACCTTCCCAGCGGAAACATCATTAGCAACATGAGATCTGTATGAGGAGGACATGATACATCTTCAATGGATCCCTTCACTTGTTGGTAGTCGCCAGTATCCCGTTGTGTTGCTCCAGTGAAACGAAAATTCAACTACTTTCATATGTTAGTCTGCAAGGGAAAAAACAACCGTCCACCTTTTTGCTATGTAAGGAAGTCTAGATGCTTTATAATCATCATACACTACCTATGAAGAAATTGCTTCCAAAACTAGAGTATAAACAGAATCTGGAGGATTCTGCCTCGTGACTGGTACGCCTGCAGTCATCCCAGTGCCTCCCTGAGCAGCAGAAAAAAGACTAGACGGTTCTCTCTAGACTTCACAATGGACAGTTGAAGCATATGAAAATTGAATCGGGCTTCAAGCACTTTTCTCTGTTCTCTTAGCTCTTAGGGATGAATCCTGGATCGTCGACAATGGCTCGTTGTGTTACTTCAGTGCAATGCAAATTAAACTACCTACTTAATTAAACTACCCACTTAAAACTATTTACTACCAATGCAAAAAAAACTATTAGTTCTAAATACAATTAAGCTCAGGTCCCGCCCGAGCACATCATCTTCTGTCTCGTCTGTTCACCAGGGCAGCTTATTCTCCATTTTCAGCTGGTTCTCGAGGGCCTCTAGTCCCATGAGCTAATGGTGTAATTTATTTATGCCAAGTGAGATAATCAATTGGGATATCACTTGCTCCCTCCCAATGATTTCCTTAACCCTCCTGGTAGTTGCCTCGACGAGGTATCTCGTCATTAGCAAAACTGACCAGACCTTGATGGATGAGATATCTCATCATTACAAAAAACCTGACCAAGTCTTGATCTCGTCATCATAAAAAGATCGGCAATATCTTGACGGCGAGTTATCTCGTCATAAGCAAAATTGGTTAGATCTTGATAGCGAGATATCTCGTCGAAACCCCTTGGAGAGTTAAGTTGGTGCCGCTTCCCAAACGAAAGGTTATAAGAACGGCACTGAAAATAACCATTAACGAATGGTAGATAGTTCAATCAACGTCGCACTGGAACAACACAACGGGTTATTGGCGACTGTCCGGGATCAATCCCGAGTTGAAAAATCCGAGGACACCTCATACTTTTGAACTACGGTCAGATGACAAGGTCAACACCTGAGCTGGCATCCCACTCTCCAAATTTCTACATCACGCCAACGGGAGGACATTTTGAGGCCGCGTCAGAATTAAAGTGCACCAGCCAACAAGTACACAACGGCTTTTGGTTGGGTTGAGTTTCCAACCCTCCAGTTCCTAATCCGCTGCTTTACCAACAGGGCTACCTTACGAATACCTTACTTACAGGGCGGCCCCATTACGAATAATATTGTTTTATAATTTATTAATACTTTGCATTATTATCTGTACGTATTTTAAATTAAAAATGGTAGATTGATTAATAATCACTTCGCTCAGAGCCCTCGTGAGTGCTACTTAGATTAAGTCCTCCAATGTAGAAAATCTAGAGCAAAAATAATGAAGCATTAGCTATGCAATCGGTTACCATTTGTTTAAATACCGAGAGCGGTTTAAACTGGCGCTGACCACTCCAAGCTAGCAGTATTAGTCAACAGCTGTTTGTAATCTCCTCGATTAAAAGTGAAATCGCAAACGCTATACGTCTTGGCAGTTAAAACTAGTTCTGACCCACCTGTTCTGGGTGGAAACTAGGTGAAACGAATTTTGTATCGGAAGTCTAGGTAAACTAATTCTAAATCGGGTAGGTATAGCCAAAGTGTAATTTGCAAAACTGGGATATTTCAGTTTGGTTATAAAACGAGCGAACTACGAAATACTGTAGCAGTTTTGAATCTGAAAGTGAACTTTTTACCATTAAATCAAAGGTTTTAACCCAACAACGACGGGACAAAATTGGAAAATTTGGATTTGGAAAGATTGGAAAAAAACCCCCGGAAAGTTCTTATGCATCCCTGAAAAATTCCCACATAGCAAGGGGCAGATCTGAAATATTTTGATATTTTGCCAAGACCCTGTACATTTCATTCCTCGAACTATTTCTGGTCTTCTGCCCGCAGCTTGGTTGGTTGGTTGATGGCGCAAGGGCCATATTTGGCCATGCTGCGCCAGATCCAAGACATACAATTACAAGTAATAGACATGCACACAATGAAAATTTTACTGATACAGAAGACAGAAATACACCCAGGAAGGAATGCACCTGACAGGAATCGAATTTGCGGCGCCTACAACTCGATGGTTGCTAGCGCAGTGGACATACCCACTGAGCACCACCTTGCTGCCCGCTGCATCCCTCCGAATAGTAGGTTGGTTGGTTCTTGGGGTTTTATGGCGCAAGGGCCATATTTGGTCATGCTGCGCCAGACGCGACATGCAATATAAAGTAATAAACACACACAATGAAACCCTCAGAATAGTAATAGCCCGTTTGCTGCTCCTGTGCGACATTGACTATCTTACCTACCTACCCGCAGGGCCTTGGTAGCCCGATTGGAAGAGTTGCGACTTCGAAACTCGATCCAACCAAGGACCGTCGTGTACGTAGGGGCTGGTGCACGTTAAATCTGTCATGGCCTCAAATGGCCTCTCGTTGGTGTGGTGTGGAAATTTGGAGAGTGGAGTATCAGCTCAGGTGTTCTCGTAATCTGGACCGTGATTCAAAATTACTATTTATTTACTTTTGGTTTTTCCTTTCGGCACTTGGCGTTTTTCATTTGCACTGTCTCGATTAACTTCGCCAAGTTCTACATGGTTATATTTACTGTCGGCGAACAGAATGCTGATTCATCTTGGCGTTGTAGGCGTTTTTCATTTGCTTTATGACTCGATTAACGTCGCCAAGCTCTACGTGGTTATAGTTACTTTCGGCGAACAGAATGCTAATTCTGCTTGGCGTTCTTGGCGCTTTTCATTTGCACTATGACTCGATTAACGTCGCCAAGTTCTTCGTGGTTATATTTATTTTCGATGTATTTATTGATGCTTTCGTCGAACTCTCCCTTCTGACTACACTCAGAAAATCAAGACAGAAACGTGCAAGTGTTTATTTTACGTTGCCGATCGATCATTTCCCAAGTGCCTCCACTAAAATTGCCACCTCGTACAGAAATTTGATGTCGATTCGCTCTAAATTTCATCATCTCTCGAAACAGATAAAAAGTTCACTATGCATCATGCCAAGCACAGGTGTCGCAGAACAAACATTCGGTTCCTACAAAATTCAATAAATCAAATAAGTGGATCATTTTTACGATACACTGGGGCTTCGCAATCGAAATTGGCATACCTCTCGTCCAAGGTCACGGAGTTTTAATATTTTTTCGGAAACCTATCACAATACATTTGTCATATCGATATCATAGAAGATGCATCACCAGTTTGCGTTTTTTATATAACTCGCTTATCCAGTAGTGTTGTGTTTACGTTTTCTGTGATCCTTTGAACGTAGACTGTTTTCCGTAGTAGACCGTTGAAAATGAACATTGGCTTATAGAAGGCTCATGCCTTAAGCGCCACTTCAAGGGTAACTGTCATTTCAAAATGCAGATTCAAAAAAGGTAGCTCGGTTGGAAGAGTAACGGGTTAGCAAATCGGAGGGTTGCGAGTTCGGAACTCGGTTCAGCCAAAGACCGTCGTGTATACCGGGGCTAGTGCACGTTAAATCTATCGTGACCTCAAATTTGCTCACGTTGTCGTGGTTCAAAAATACGTGTCCTCGAAACTCCCTTGGGGATTGATCCCGGACAATCGCCAATAGTTCAAGTGTGACGTTAACAAATTACCATTACCATTGACATCAAGAAAAGGTTGGTTGAGTTGAATTTTCTGGTTGTTTGGCCGAGTTGAGCCGAAAAAAGACAACACAATTAGAGGAAGAAAAACCAAGAACAAAAGCGTAGGTGAGGGTAAAAATGAGAGGAAAGATTATTTGAGTACCTCGGGATTATCATACCAGTACACACTTAAAGAAGGTGTGCTCCTGAGGGCCCTAGTGGGTACATGTTACACGGTACTGTCTGAGAATATCCCGTTCTCATTGGCAGTCCCATACACAACACATGCAGCGTCGAGTAATTGACATACACATACAAGGAACGTTTTACTGGTACTGAAGAAAGGGAGGAATCGAACGAACGAAGATTCGGGAAAGCTGATTCCATAAGAAATAGCTTGTTCGCCTTAAAACCTTTCAACTGCCTGAATTCACAGCGTTTTGCTTCAATGCGCCTTAATCTAAGTCAGTTTCTGTTAGTGTGAAGTGGCCCTTGAAGTTTCTGAACGAACCAAGCAAAATACGAGATTTTCTCCGACTCTAGAAAATCAAGAACACAAGAGGAAGACAACATTTTTAAGTTAAAGTTAACACTCGTGTTTCGTAGGTATTTTAATTAACGTCGCACTGCAGCAACACAGCGGGCTATTGGGGACGGTCCGGGATCAAACACGAAGGGAAAGATCCTAGGTAGGTAGGTATTTTAATTAACGTCAAACCGGAGAAACACAACGGGCTATTGGTGACAGTCCGGGATCAATCCCAAAGGAAAGATCCGAGGAAAACACCACGTAATTTAAACCACGGTTAGATGACGAGGCAACACCTGAGCTGGCACCCCACTCTCCGAACTTCCACACCACGCCAACGTAAGGATATTTGAAGGCACGATGGATTTAACGTGCACCAGCCCCTTTGTACACGACGGTCTTTGGCTGATTCGAACTCGCAACCCTCCGGTTGCTAGTCCGTTACTTTTCCAACCGGACTACCACGGCCCTGGAAATGAGGACACCAAGGACAACACCAAGTAACTTTGAACCACGGTCAGAAGACGAATTTGTGTTTGGAAGTGTCTATTTGTGAATGAAGCCTTCCCCTACCTTAACTAATAGCAAATTACAAGTCTAGTGCATATAATTTTTGAATTTTACTAAAATATACATATATCTGTTTCAGTTTAAAGTTTTAAAACTAGTTCAGAAGTACTTGGACTTTGAACTGAAATTATAAAGCTATTCACTTAAATGAAATAATAAAAGTAAATTGTCATACATAAAAGTAGATTGCTCACTATTATTGTAATCAATATTTCTCAAATCAGTGAAATTAAAAATAATCACTAATGAAAAGGATGAGCCGGTCGTGCTTGCTACCAATTTGTCTATATTAGACTATTTCTACCAGCAGCATCCTCAAATTTCCAGTCCACTATTTGCAGTCGGCTCCTATTTTTTATATACCCTCTGGGCGCATCTTTAGGTGTGTACGAACTTCACGAAACTGAGGTAACCTAGTGATCAATTCTTTCCCCATGGGGCTTACTGCCTTTAGTAAATATGGGGTGGCGACCTCTGGATGCCAAAGCAATCTTTATCCCTCCCATTTCCTTCCTTTTCACAATTACTTGATGCTGTCTTACGTTTGGAACAGCTTGGCCAAATGCGCCATCAAACCCCACACCAACCAACCTCTTTTTATTTAGAAGAATCAATCACAATATATCTGTAGTGAGTGCGTCTGTAATGGTTAAGTGAATAAGTGTTTGCTTAAAACATTTTTAGCTACAATTTTTTACTCTATTGTCCACTCTTGCTTCTAAACGGCCCCTATTTCACCTGAGATCAGCATTATATCCCCCGAGATTCCTTTAGCACCCAGAGGAGGGCAGTACCTCCAAACCAACCAACCAGTGGGCGCCACTGGTTGGTTGGTTTGGGGGTTTTATGGCGCAAAGGCCATATTTGGCCACTGCGCCAGACACATCAAGCGTTCATTTTTGATAAACCATGTCTTAGGACTTTCGATAAGGAGGCCCTGGTGCCATGTTACCGGAGTTCCTTTCTATGAGGGGATCCTGGTACCATGGTACTGGAGATCCCTTCTATGGATCTTCCTGTCTTAATCAATTTTGTGCTCCTGAACATCTATTACTATTACATAACACAATAATCCCTCAATAAATCGCCCTTCTTCGAGCACAATAAAAAGCAGGATACATCGTGTGGTACGATGTACTATATCGTAACACACGATCGTCTCCCATGTAGCCATAGACCCTCTGTGAAGACTGGGGGTCAAGGTCTTTGGGTTTATTACGTGGCCATATACTTGCTAACTCATAGTCAAATACGTGCCAACCCTGTGGTAGGCATCCACGAGTATTGTTTGTGATTGGCAGTGAATTCATAAATTGTGTTTACAGGTAACAAAAGTTGACTAAAATGAAATGGTGCCACACAGGACTTCAAATAAAGGTAGGTAGTTAATTAACGTTGCGCTGGAGCAACTCATCGGGATATTGGCGACAGTCCGGGATCAGTCCCCAAGGAAAGTTCCAAGGACAACATCTCGTCATTTTGAACCCTGATCAGATAATGAGACATCTGAGCTAGCAGCCCTCCAAGTTTCCACGCCAACGTGAGGACATTTGACGCCACGAAAGATTTAATGTGCACCAGACCCCGTGTACACGATGGTCTTTGATTGAACCGAGTTTCGAACTCGCAACCCTCCAGTTGGCAATCCGTTACTCTTCCACTCGGGCTACCGCGGCCCCGACTTCAAATACAATAGCAATTCTGGAATACAATACATTGAATTCCAATCACGAGTCCCTAAGAACCGTTCTAGACAAAAACAATTCAAATTTGAATCTTTTTCAGACACAGATAAACAATCTCACCCAAGTAAACAAACACAGCCCTCACTTTATCTCTCAACTGAAGCGCTCCAGACGTGTCTGACACCGTTCCGGAAATATTCCAAGAACCCCCAACTTTTCAAAAAGGCGACGCGTAAACATCATTCAATTCTAATTTATCGGCACTGTTCAATCAGGGAACTTTTCCCAGAAACACTGACCAAGACCGTGCTAATAACATCTCCCTAATTTATCACTGTGTAAACAGTAATTGTTTGTGCCTTGTGCAATGACCCAGTGATCGCGCAAGGCTCCTTTGTTTACTTCTTGCCGTGGGAAGCGTGCGTTTCTGATCACAAGAGAAGTATTTGCGATTTGTTTTTCCCGCCGTGGTTTAACAGGTGAGACGATTTACGAGGGTCTAGCTGACGAATCGCATGCGTTAGTGGGAATGGCTGGATTTAATTTTTCTTCGGTCTCGGCTGATTTAGATCTTCGACGAAATCGTTAAGTTGGTGGTGAATTTTTCTTGTTTGGTCAGGGTCATGGTAAACTATCAGGCTTTTATTAGTTAGCTGTTGTCTGATCTTTTTGTTTTCGGATGCCTTCAAGTTTTTCCGTTTCCAGCCGATTTTCTGCGAAAAGTGGGTTTGTTTGATCCCGTCTCAAATATTTTTTCGGGGGTCGTCTGCATTGGTTTCGAAAGCATTCGCAGAATAGCTGTTCTCAAGAATAAGACATCAGGTAGGTATTTTAATTAGCGTCACACTGGAGCAACACAACGGGCTATTGGTGACGGTCCGGGATCAATCCCAAAGGGAAAGATCGAGGACACAACACCACGTAACTTTGAACCACGGTCAGATGACGAGGCAACACCTGAGCTGAATAAGACACCAGAAAGAATTGAATTTTACAGGCGAGCCAAGACATTGAAAATCATTTTGGTAGGTAGTTAACATCGCAGTGGAGCAACACAATGGGCTATTGGCGACGGTCTGGCATCAGTCCCGAAGGGAAAGATCCAAGGACGACTCGTAATTTCGAACCATGGTCAGATGACGAGGTCAACACCTGAGCTGGAACCTCACTCTTCAAACTTCCACACCATGCCAACGTGAAGATATTTGAGGCCAAGAAAAATTTAACATATACTAGCCTCCTATGTACACGACGGTCTTTGGTTGGATTCGAACTCGCAACCCTCCGTTGCTCTTCCAAGTGGGCTACCGCGGCCGTTTAAACTTTCGACGAAAAATTGCGTGTTTCATAGTTTTAGTTTGATTTGTAAGTCTACGGTCATTTTTTGCTACACGAGGTCAAATCAGACCGGGTACGTAGTGGAATAAACGTCGCACTGGAGTAACACAACGGGCTATTGGTGAACGGTCCGGGATCAATCCCAAATGGAAAGATTCGAAGAATTTCAAAGGCGAGCCAAAACATTGAAAATCTATGGTATTTTTGGTATTTGGTATTTTCAATTAACGTCACACTGGAGCAACACAACGGGCTATTGGTGACGGTCCGGGATCAATCCCAGAGGGAAAGATCCGAGGACAACACCACGTAATTTTGAACCACGGTCAGATGACGATGAAAATCTATGAACTTTTGCCGAAAAACTACGTATGTTTGGTTTAATTTGATTTGTAACTCTACGATCCTTTTTTGCTACACTAGGGATAATCAGACCGGGACTTAAATGTCTTTTATGATTCGATAGAGATAAACGTTGGGCACAACATAAGTGTATGTGACCAATTTCTACTCGCAATAACTCTGGGTTCATCGGGTGTGTGGAAACGCTGCATTGTCGTTTGATAGCTCATAGATGACATTTATTTCTAACTACAAGGACAGAGCGACACTGGAAACGCAATCCGGGGTCGTGCTACTTTATTTCGTTGTAACTTAGGCTCGACCCTGGTGACTCAATCCGAGCGACTTCGACCACCCTCTCTTGGTCGGGAAGAAAAAGCGAACTCGGGTCGCTCTGCCTAGGCTGCCCCGTCTGACGTCACTCTTAACCCTCCCGATGGTCGTCTCGACGAGATATCTCGTCATTAGAAGAAAACTGACCAGATCTTGATCTCGTCATAAAAAAAATCGGTAATATCTTGATGACGAGGTATCTAGTCATTAACAATAGCGGTCATCTTGATGGACGAGATATCTCGTCGAAACCACTTGGAGGGTTAAAAAAAACAAATGAGAGTCAGCCATCTAGATGACTAAATCTTCATGACTAGAATCTGTGTGGTTATCCCATTCGTGACAGCAGAATGTCCCCTTGGTGTAGGGAAGTTCTGAGGGGATTTTTCACCCAAAAGCGAGCATATAAAAACCAGGAAAAAAAAGCATCAGCCATAATCGATGGGGCAGCTTCTGCGAAATGCAATAGTCCACTTAAAGCGGTTATGCAACTGTTTACGATCCCCCCATCCCGGCGAAACATTTGCAAGCAGCAGCTGCAGAGGGTGATAAAAATCGCAATTGATGGAATACGACAAAGATCGCCGTCTCCGCAATCAATTGAAAAAGCAGACAAAGCGATTCTCGTAAATCAAGGCGCGGATTGCATTTCCGTGAATCACCCTGAACAATCACCTCACCCTTCTACTACATCGTGAGAAAGAATAAAACGTCCTTTTTGTCCATAATATGCACTAATTTCTAATTGCAGGGAATTTTTACAGGTGTTTCAAAGAGGGAGAAAGTGCGCGCGCAGCTTCATGCTGTTTCCTCCGGTCGCTCGGTTTGAAGATCTGTCACGTGGTTGTGGGAAAAAACACGAATCCAAATGTGGGGCGAATTATTGATTAGTTAAGCCCAAGCGATCCGTAAGCCCACGTGACACCTTTCTGAGATCTTACGACAGCGACTATGCCCTGTATATTTCATTAGAAGGCCTATGGTTTCAAAAACGTCATGTACAAACTTTAAGGGGGGTTAGAGAACATGAAATTAAACCGTATTCACATAGAGATTACAGGTGAAGCATCCTAGTCAAAAGACCTCAGGGGCACATCTTTAGTTGTGTACGGGCATCACAACCCGGTGGTGCCCGAGTAATCTTTCCTCCCTTCTGTTTTACCCTGACCTACCCTTCTACGTTAAACTTTTTTCCTACCTCGTTGGTGTCTCGTTGGCCAAATGTGGACCTTGAGCCAAATCAACCAACCTAAGTAAAAAAAACTTAAGTTTTCAGAATAGGAAAGGGAAAAATTCTACTAAGTGTGTTTCTCTAGAAGATTGACCTTCACGCAATTAAACAATGACTTAATGGACTTCACCAGTTTAAAGATCACCACATTCTGGTCAAAAAGGCTGCAAAACCCTCAATACTTGAAAATTTTGATTTATTATGTTTGCTTGCTCGTCGACGATATATCGTAAAAGATACTTTTAACCCTTTTATGGTTTATGGATGGCTTATCTTCGCGTCAAAACCTGCCTTGTAAAAGCCAACTTCTGGCACAAAAACCTGTTCCAAACTGTCACCAGCTGTCAACTGTATTTTCCTCTGGGCTAGTTACAATTTGTTATTCCACTTGGATCTTCATTCCAACTTGGAGTAATAGGGCATTTTTTTTTGTCTCGACGAGGTATCCCGTCCTTAGCAAGACTAACCAGATCTTGGACGATATATCTCGTCGAGACACTCGGATGATTAAGGCTCGATGGATTGACCAGGGTAGACCCCCACCACGATCGCCCGTGGATTCTTACGCATTCAGTTCTTCCTCTGGGTATACCTCAAAGGGCTCAGTGGGTAAGCAACCTTCGAGATGTGGGTGGCGCAAGTTTGATTCCTGTCAGGTGCATCCCTCCCTGGGTGTATTTCTCTCTTCTGTGTCAGTAAAACTTTCATTGTGTGGTACTCTATTATGTCTATTGCTTGAGGGATTGTATGTCTTGTGTCTGGCTCAGTATGGCAAATATGGCCCTTGCGCCATAAGACCCCGAAACAACCAACCAAAGGCATCGCGTACCGGAACCCCATTGACTCTGAAGCTGACCTAATTGCAAGAGTTGCTGTCGTAGCTGAAAGTGTCTGCAAAAGACCACCCATTTCTGAACGTGTACCGCAATCCACGTGTCAGGCGTGCGTTAGTGTTGGTAGTTCATCACCTACAGTCAAACTGAAAGTGTACAACTACTGCCCAATGGAAAGTTAAAGCTAATAGAAATAGTGTCCTCGTACATGCTGTCTTCCATTTTTGCACCTTCATGTACCCTCTAGCACATCCACATATAAATCTTCATCAAGTAAATGAACATCAAGTAATGAAAGCTTTTACTGACACAGAAGAGAGGTAGTTGAAATTCACGTCACACTGGAGCAACAGAACAGGCTATTGGTGACGGTCCGGGATCAATACCGAAGGGATAGATCGAGGGCAATACGTCGTCCTTTCGAATCACGGTTAGATGACGATAAATTGATTAGAAGAGAGCTGAAGTACTCTAATTGGACCCTGTGATAATCGTTCCCCATGCATTCACGAATAAGTGGTTGCGATTTTCCTTCATATGTGTTGTAAGTTCGATGCGTATAAATTATGTTTCATTACAGGCCCTGGTTGACGAACTTAGTCAGCAAAATTAATATGGCTATACAAAAAGGGAAAGTGAAGGACGCAGGAGTGCCCCTGTACACTACTATAGAAGGATCGACCAGCTTTAGGAACACCCCTGTGATTTTATTAGGAAAAAAGAACTAAGAGTGCAGTTAACAAAGTGGGCCCTAAGGGGTTCACAGTGATATCGCAGGCCCTCTCGAAGTGAGGGCCTGTCCACTTTAATTTACCGCTCTCACCTCGTGTCCTTGGCTGTGTAGAAAGTCATGTAATTGTCTTGTAAGTTGTACGCACCTTTTATGTGTGTAGATAAATCTCTTTCACTCCAGGCCCCATGCCGTAACATGTGGTGAACTAGTAGGGTAGACGCCCTCAAGGAACATTTCCTCGAGGTGTGTACAGGTTTCACGGACCCGAGGTACTCTAGTGATCTTTTCTTTTCCCATGGGGCTTACCGTCTGGTAAACACGGGGTCGCGCTTTCAGAATACTCAAGCTATCCTTTCATGCTTTTATCCAACCACTGTTTCCAATCGGTCTTTTTTTCTCTTTCGCGACATCTTTTACTTGATATTGTCATGTGTCCAACAGAGTACAGAAGCCATAACCAAACGCAGGTAGATGAAAGAAAAGTTGGTGTGTAGAAATGAAACTTAAAAATCCGAACTGACCAAACCAACACAGTACAAACGCCGTCACCAAAAGGTGGAAGATGAAAGAATAGGGTTGGTGTGTGGAAATGAAACTTAAAAATCCGAACTGACCATCCAGCTTCTCAAACATAGGAAGAAGAAACTTATAATTCCCACAGAAACCGAAGAGTAGTATAACGAGGTCTCCATCAAAATGGCAAATACAGCTGATGTCATGACTTCCAAGTAACAAAGATCGGAAAAAGATGTTAAACTAAGAGAGAGTCTGGGTGTCTGTTTATACCGGAAGAGCCGAGGAAGACCTTGGGGTGAGGACCCAGAAATGGGACACGTGCAACCAGCGTCTAGTGATGCAAATTTGTCTTTGTTTTCTTTTCCTAATGTGTAGTGTACGGTGAGAGCTTTCCTTTCCGTCTGATTATTCCGGTGTCTAGACAGACATGACTGATTGAAATGCATCGGATGAGTTTTAATTCTATTCTCTTAAGCGTTCCTTTGTTCTGTGAGTGCGCAATTTAGGTGGGGTCGGATACAGATGGGTGTGCGGGGACACTGGAAATGTGGAACGTTCGTCAGTGCAACCTGCGATTTGGTGTCGAGTCGGCTTAAGGGGGTGAACAACCTTAGATGAGAGACATTACCAGTGGTTGGGTTTTATGGCAAAAGGCCATAGTGGGCCAAGCTGCGCCAAACACAAGACAGAAAACGTCAAGATAGGACAAATACTCATAAACAAAGCTGACACAGAGGAGAGGAATATACCCAGATAAGAATCGAACGTGCGATATTGCCAGTGATTGGTTGGGTTTTTATGGCGATCAATATTTGGCCATGCTGCGCTAGACACAAGACACAACATCAATAGACATACACACAGAATGAAAGTTTTACTGACAGAAGAGAGAATTACACCCAAGGAGGAAAGGAACCTGCGCCGCCTACAACTCGTAGGATGTCACGACGACCCCGATTTTGCTAGTGGTCTTATTAATATAGGGGCTGTAACATGCTAGGCCGAGTAGTTTGCTAGGCTGCGATAGCCCAGTTGGAAAGTTGGAACAGCATCGGATTAGCAACCGGAGGGATGCAAGTTTGAAACTCGGTCCAGCCAAAGACCGCCGTGTACACGTGGGCTGGTTCACGTTAAATCTGTCGGGGCCTCAAATGTGCTCACGTTGGTGTGGTGTGGAAGTTTGGAGAGTGGAGTACCAGCTCACGTGTTGACCTCGTCATCTGACCGTAGTTCAAAATTAGGAGGCGTTGTCCTTGGATCTTTCTTTCATCCCGGACCGTCACCAATAACCCGTTGTGTTGCTCCAGTGCGACGTTAATTATTTTCCATTATCTAGGGCCCAAAATGTTTTTACACTTGGCCTCTATTAATATCAGGGGGGGGGGTATTTCAATTAACGTCACACTGGAGCAACACAATGGGCTATTGGTGACGGTCCGGGATCAATCCCAAAGGGAAAGATCCGAGGACAACACCACGTAATTTTGAACCATGGTCAGATGACGACTATTAATATCAGGAATACACGATATACGTATATGATAATTTGACTGGCAAGTATTCAGAATTTATTTCGGAGGTCTAGGAGCCGCGGTAGCCCTGTTGGTAGAATCGCGGTTTAGCAATCCGAGGGTTACGAGTTCGAAATTTAATCCAACGAAAGACCGCCGTGTACGTGGGGGCTCGTGCACCGTTAATCTCAAATGTGCTCACGTTGGCGTAGTTTGGAAGTTTGGAGAGAGGAGTGCCAGTTCAGATATGTTGACCTCGTCATCTGATTCAAAATTACCAGGTGTTATCCTTCGATCGTTCCCTTCGGGATTGATCTCGGACCGTCACTAATAGCCCGTCGTGTTGCTCCAATGCGACGTCCAATTTAATTACCAATTACCTACCGGAGACCTAGTCTTTTCCCCGATTTTTAGAAATCCGCGATACTAATTGAATAGGCTTATGGTTTTCTGACTATTTTCAAATAAATGTAGGTGTATTTTACTTGAGTGGTACAGAAACTTCTATTTAGGCTGATCATAATTATCTTTACTGTGCATGTTTGGTTGTTTTTTTAATGTTTGAATACTTTGGGAATATATCGAGTCCTGTGTGCACTTATATTTAAATGTTTGGGTTAATAGACACAAGAGATTTTTCTAGTCTTGTGCAATCCCTTCCCACTCGAAAGCCCATAAGCAACACAAATGGATTCTTAGATTCCCTTAGCAACCAATCAAATTGCTATAACAAATGCTAAATGAGTATTACATTCACATGCATTATTTGACTGTTTTCAGACCTGTCCACGATTTTCTACTTGAGGGTAAAACAAAACTTCGTTGTGGATTACTTATTTTCAACGGTGGATAAATAACCAAAAAAGTACACACAAAACAAAGAACAAGGCAATAACATGTGAAAAAAGTCTCCTGTGTACCGGCCTCTTCTCAAAGTATCGTTCATAAAGTTTAGGAGCAAAGAGAAGGGGAAAAAATGAAAAACACACACACAAAAATTACGATGGAAAGAAAGTCTCCCGTATGGGCCCTCGCCTCAGTATCATTCAAAAAGTTTAGGAGCAAAGAGAACAGGAGAGATGAACACAGAACTAGGCAATAAGATGGAAAGAAAGTCTCCCGCACGGGACCCTCGTATTCTAGAATCGTTTATAAAGTTTAGGAGCAAAGGGAATGAGAGATGAAGAACATAGAACAAATCAAAAAGATCGAAAGTCTCCTGTACTGGCTCTCGCCTCCCAGTACCGTTTTTAAGTTTAGAAACAAAGAGAATGGGAGAGATGAACGCAGAACAAGGCAATAAAATGAAGTCTCCAGCACGGGCCCTCGCCTCCTAGGATCGTGTATAAAGTTCAGGAGCAAAGAGAACGGGATAGAGAACCCAGAACAAGGCAATAAGATGTAAAGTCTCTTGTACTGGCCTCTTCTCAAAGTATCGTTCATAAAGTTTAGGAGCAAACAGAACGGGAAGAATGAAAAACACAGAAAAAAGCAATACGATTGAAGGAAAGTCACCCATACGGGCCCTCGCCTCTGGGTATCGTTCATAAAGTTTAGGAGCAAAGAGAACAAGAGAAATGAACACAGAACTAGGCAATAAGATAGGAAAAAGTCTCCCGTACGGGACCCTCGTCTTCTAGTATCGTTTATAAAGTTTAGGAGCAAAGAGAATGAGAGATGAAGAACATAGAACAAGGCGAAAAGATCGAAAGTCTCCTGTACTGGCTCTCGCCTCCCAGTACGGTTTTTAAGTTTAGGAGAAAAGAGAATGGGATATATAAAGAACGCAGAACAAGGCAATAAAATGGAGTCTCCAGTACTGGCTCTCCCTCCCAGGATCGTTCATAAAGTTTAGGAGCAAAGATAATTATATATTGGTAGAGATGGAATCTATCCATTTCCTCGTGGAAGTCACAGATCCTACACTAGGGATTAGGAAGAACTATAATAATAATAGGAAGATATCGAGCAAGACACCTTGCATAAATCTTCTCAAGTTTGTTTTAACATTGTCGAATTAAATTATTTAGCTTTCATAATCTTGCAAATGATTCCTTAATCCTGGAATACTTAACATTGGGATTCTGACTTTAGTTTGTTCATTGTGAAATTTCGATATGTGTCTTTATCAATCTGTTGTACTGCGCAGTATTGCTTTTTAGGCCATTGCGCCAATTATACTACAAGTAAATAAAAATGAAGAGCAAGACCGTCGTAATCGGTGCCTTTTTTTCTGGGGTCTAACCGGGATATGCAAGATCCGGCTCTACCAAGGGGTTAAAAGAGTTTTTTAAAGAATTGTTCCTCAAGCCTTTAAACGATCCCGAACAAATATATTCGAATTTTAGGGATTGTCAGCAGGAGAGGTCTGCACGACAGCTGTTCATTTCTTGGCTACAAGAATCGATTGACATCGATTAAAGCAATCCACAAGCAACAGCAGTACGTTACTGTCAAGTGTGAATGGAAGACCTTTGAAATCCTACCGCTCCCCCAAGGAACCACGAAGTGACCTCTCGCATAACTATCTGCACCCCTACAGTGGAACAGAAACCGCCCATCCAGGACTCTATCGATAAAGGCGTTTGGGGTGGTTCAGAACTCAAAGGGTTAAACCAACCTTTAATTTTATAATGTAAAGAACACTGGGGAGAGCACCGAGTTGCCTATCTCCGAATACTACCTGTAAAATCAGTAGCCCCTAATTTGCAAGGTTACTCGACCTCACTCATTGGGTGGCATAGCCACTATACCAAGAGTCAGAGGTGCTAAGTTCTGGAAACCCGGATCCCTTAGCCCCAATGTATTTGCCTTTAGAGTGAAACAATATTGGGAGGATCATAGGAGGAAATGACGTCATGTCAGGAGCCTGGAATTTATTTAGTAGGGTATTATGGTAAGATGTTCATAGCCTTGAAAAGAATCAGTAGTGAAAACAAAAATTTAACGATGCATAGCCTCAAGTTTATTACACAAATCAAGTGAAACATTTTTTAAAAAATTGTTGGGGCAGTAGGAGGGGATTTTTCAGTGTACACATGAAGAAAGTACCGAAGAAAGGAAATTACAGTGCAGAAAAAGTTATAGTTATTACGAAAAAAACTCTGCTTAACACAATTGATGTGTAGGGTTTTAAACCAGCAATTAAATACCCCAGTAATAACTATAGCTGAGAAACCAGCACCGAAACACGATCACAGGTTTTTCATTAGGTATTTAAATTTCAGCTTTATTTGCTTTATTCTTGGGATTTAACTTCAGTGATCACTTTTCAAACCTTACACTGAAGTGCCAGAAAAACTGGTACACTAGTCTAATACTTGGTAGACCTCCAACAGGAGAGTAAAACTGCTGAAATGCGACGGGGCATAGACTCCATGAGCTTGCGGAAGTATTCTTTAGGCATTCAACACCATACTTCCTGAAGAGCGGTCTACAATACTGTTGCATTCCGAGGTGTAGGATTTGTGTTCTACAGCGCGTTGCATCACATCCCAGATGTGTCTGATAACGTAAAGATCTGGTTTCCTGAGATGGGAATGGCAGGACTCCAAACTCAGGTGAGTGTTCCTCTAACCATAATTTGGCGAGTCTAGACATGTGTGGCGATGCCAAACAAGAAGAGGAAGAGGCCAAACCCATCAGAATCGACTTAAGACATGAACGGGTGTAACTCATCAGAAAGGATGGACACAAAGTTCACCTATCAGAGAAGGTTGTAGACATACTAGAGGTCGCATTTAATGCCAGCTTAACAAACTCCATAACAGCTTGAAGCCACCGCCAGCCCTCTCAAACAAAAGTTAGCGTCGAGATCTGTCGATTTAAGACAGAAGCGAAATGGAATAGTTTTGGTAGTGAAACTTTGTATACAATTGTAATTTTTTAAAAATTCCACAATGTCGGCATATACACGTTGAAAAGCCAAGCAGAAATGCATCGAACGTAGTCAACGCGTAAGAGCAACTTGTCAGCTTTCGATAAACACTAAACTAACTACTGAATTTCTGTTTCATTTACTGCATCCGAATAAATACTATACATTAAGAAGACGTATTTATGTGAAAGCTTGCTACCGTGCTCTGCCACATCATACGCAATTTTTTTTGACAAAATACTGAAAAATATTGTGGACGCATTTGGGCGATTTTTAAACGCAAAATTGGAGCAGCTCTCCTCTTCGTAAAATCTTGCAACCCTGCTGCTATCAAACTATTTTCCCCTAATATTAGTAGTGAACAAATGAATCATTCGATTAATCAGCGGTCGTACTTTTATTCCTTACAAACCTAAAACATAAACAAGTCATCAGGGAAAAACTGTTTATCCTAATAGTCTATTACGTTGATACTAATTCATTATCGTCGTATGATTCAAACTATGTTTCTCACAGTTGTGTCTAAAGAAACACTGCTTAACACAATGTTCCATTAGGGTTTAAAAACCGGAAATGGAATATATATATATATATATATATATATACCGATAATAACTACAGCTGATAAACCAACACCGAAACATGATCACCGGTTTTCAGTTAGATATTTCAATTTTAGCTCTATTTGCTTTATGTTGTGATTAAACTTCAGTGATCACTTTTCAAACCCTTCATTGAAGTGCCAAAAAAAAACTAGTACACCAGTCTAATATTTGGTAGACCTGCAACGGGAGAGTAAAACTGCAGAAATACGACGGGACATGGACTACACGAGCTCGTGTAAGTATTCTGAAGGCACTCAACATAATTTTACCTGCAGAGAGGTCCACAATTATGTTGTATTCCGAGGTGTAGGATTTCTGTGCTTACAGGGCGTTCGTTGTATGGCATCCCAGATGTTGTCGACAACGTTGAGATCACCTCAGGTGGTATGTAAAGACCCCAAACTCAGATGTGTGTTCCTCTTATTTTAATATGGAGTGTTTAG
The DNA here is from genome assembly GCA_933210815.1 of Meta bourneti. Taxonomy (NCBI): domain Eukaryota; kingdom Metazoa; phylum Arthropoda; class Arachnida; order Araneae; family Tetragnathidae; genus Meta; species Meta bourneti. The sequence continues at coordinate 78,126,963 of OW119928.1, forward strand.
ACTTGTGTGATGGTGATTGTCCTGTTGGAAGAGACCAAACCTATCGTCAGAGATGTTTGTAAACGTACCACGGGAGACCACTGGAAGTCATCTAAACAAACCCCATACCATTACAAGGCTTGTGCAATCTCCTCTTGACATGGGGGATCCGAGGCTTTACGGTGTTTTTCTCCACACACGGGTTCTTCCATTTGCTCGAAGCAGTTGGAAACGACTTAGACTAGGCTACTCATTTCCAGAGACGATATCCTGAGTGACGATGTTTCTGAGCTAGGGCGAGGAGGAGCATAGCTGTTGTCTACGCTCGTCTCGGCGATATCCCTAGGTCTACACCAAGGTCACAAAGAACGATAGTACTTCCCCTCTTAAAATCTATTTCTTGCCTGCTCAGGGGCGGAATTGCTCCCTCAACTACGCCCGTTAACTTTCCACCCCTTTACGACCACTTGTTCTTCGGCTCTTAAGGCTGGTTCACACTAGGCCAGTAATTTAGTCCAGTAGCGAGTGATTTAGTAGCTCTACTAAACGAGAAAACAGCAAGTGGGGAGTGTGTGTTCAGGCACGGTTTAGTTGGTGTTCAAATGTCGACTGTTAAAGGTGATACGGAGAGCGAGGCTGAATCTAGCAATAAATGTTGCTGCAAGGCTTTTTCTGGAAGAAGAGATTATAAAAGAGAAACTGGGTACGAGAATGAATTCGTCGAAGAGATTTGCACGGAGCCTGCAATGTGTTTTTTAGAGAACTCGGCTTCTTAGAGAACTGGCCTAGTGTGAACCAGCCTTAAAGGCTGGTTCACACTAGGCCAGTAATTAAGTCGAGTAGCGAGTAATTTAGTAACTAAACGTGTTCGGATAAAACTATTTAGTCGAGTAGTTTAGTAGAATGATTTAGTGGGCTCGACCCAGTCAAATGGAAAGTAGACGGTTGAGTAGTATCCCTCGCCCCACCTCATTAACCACTAGCGTGCCACTGGACAGGTCTGAACACGTCTGTTTAGTAGAGTTCATTAGCTCGTTATCATTCCGCGAGATCTGTTTCTTGTGTGTTTTTATCGGCAACATGACTCCTTGGAGTGATGATACCACGGTCAAATTTGTTACTGCTTATGTGGAACAGGAGTGCTTAGGGAATGTTAAATCTCCCATGCACAAAAATAAAGCATCCAAGGCAGTTGCAATCGATGAATTGGAAAAAGCGATCCTTACCTTGATAAAGTCCTTCAGTGCTTCATAAATAGCTTCACAAACTTTTTGAACAAATTCAGAGACAGTTGACTTCATTATTCGAAAGAGGTGTGTCAGGTTCCTTAAACTGCATTCAGTTACAAGAAGGTATAGCAATGCCTCCAATTTTGTTTTTGAAGGTATGGCTTCTCTTAGATGAGTATCGGTACGCTGGATTTTAGCCTGTGCTTTTTCTAATAGAAAATTGGAGCAACTTTCCGACATTCTCAGAGTTGAAATGTATTCTTTTGGGTCTTCAACTGCCAGTTCTCTAAGAAGCACATTGGAGGCTCCTTGCAAATCTCTTCGACCAATCCATTCTCGTACCCATTTCTCTTTTCATTTATAATCTCTTCCACCTCTTTCAGGATAAGCCTTGCAGCAACATTTATTGCTCGATTCAGCCTCGCTCTCCATATCATCTTTAGCAGTCGACACATGAACACCAACTAAACCGTGTCTGAGCACACTCCCCAACTTGCTGTTTTCTCGTTTAGTAGAGCTACTAAATCACTCGCTACTGGACTAAATTACTGGCCTAAGTGTGAAACAGCCTTTATCGTCGCTGAACGCTTATATTTATTGTTGTTGCTATAATCTTGTTTAATAAATCTGTTGTGTTTCCAAAAACGAATTGTCTTGTCTGATTCTACAGGACCTCAGTCGTCCACAGCTGTTTTCAAATATTGAAGTATACTCGAGTTGGATGTAGACTCCTTAAGCCCATGTCTGAGGAAACGTTGCAGTCCTCACGCTGTTTATTGAAGGCCCAATAATGAAATCGGATCTTATTTCAGGAAGGGTTGCACGTCTATTGCTTGAAAAGATTCTTACCAGTCAACGCTGGTCACGTTCACCCAGAGTCCTTTTATGGTCACACTGCTGTAGTAAGTTACAGGTTTTGCCAGAATTCTAGTAGCTACGGGACAGGGTAGTACCTGAAAATCCAAACCTTTTCTCTACTTTCGAATTCTGTATAGCCCATCTCACAAGCTCCGACTATTAAACCCAAAGACCGTCGTCTACAAAGGTGGCTTATGCGCGTTAAATCTGTCGTGGCCTCAAATGTCCTCACGTTGGGGTGGTAAGTTTGGAGAGTCGGGTGCCAGCTCAGGTGTGATCTCGTCATCCGACCGTGGTTCAAAATTAAGTGGTGTTGTCTTAGGATCTTTTTCTTCGGGTGTGATCCCGAACCGTCGCCAATAGCCCGTTCGGTTGTTTCAGTGCGACGTTAATTAAAATTCCTACCTACCGACTATTAAACCGTGATGAAAATCGCTTGAATCGTAACTTATTCTCACCGCGAAAAAGAGTTTACGGAATGGAATGAGCGTGTCGAAGGTAGGTAGGTATTATTAACGTCGCACTGGAGCAACACAATGGGCTATTGGCGACGGTCCGGGATCAAACCCGGAGGTAAAGATACGAGGACAACACCACGTAATTTTGAACCACGGTCGGATGACGAGGTCACACCTCTCTCCAAACTTACCACGCCAACATGAGGACATTTGAGGCCACGACAGATTTAACGTGCATAAGCCACCTTTGTACACGACGGTTTTGGTTGGATTCGAACTCGCAACTTTCCGGTTCCTAGTTGGGGCTCAGTGGGTATGCCCACTATGCTAGCAACCTTCGTGCTATAGGCGGTGCAGGTTCGATTCCTGCCCGGTGCATTCCTCCATGGGTGTATTTCTCTCTTCTGTGTCAGTAAAGCTTTCATTGTGTGTGTGTCAATTACTTGATATTGTATTGTGTTTGATGGAGCATGGCCAAATATGGCCCTTGCGCCATAAAACCCAAAACCGACCAACCGGTTCCTAGTCAGTTACTCTACCAACCAGGATATCGCGGCCTAGGTCTTGTCGAAGAATGGAATTACGAAGAATGACTGAAGATCAGCGAACCTCCACATCATAATTAATAAGCAATTTCATAATTAACTGATAATAACTATAAGAGAGAAGTTGAAGAAAAGTGACTTTAAGCACTTATGGAAAAGGAAGAAATAAGAGTGATGAAAGATCAAATTTAATGCAATTTGAGATTCTACCACAAATGTCTTCGCTACTAGGAGGCGCAACCAATGGGGTTCGTAGGTGGCTTTGCTATATATTTTACTTAGGCTCGTCTGTACCAGTTTTTTCTGTTACCAGTTTCTCGTCTGTACCAGTTGGCACTTACGTCCTTTCTGCATTCCGATTATAAATTTAATTTGATTCAACACCGTTTGTGTGAACGTTTAACGTTAATTTTTAATATAAGCGACATGGTGGAATGACATTCAATACGCCCAGTTACGCCTCAATATACGAAAACGAATACCAAAATACTTACACCCTGTTTTTAAACTTATAGAAAAACCCATCCATAACCGGTTTCATGCGTGAGGGAAAAACCCATTACTCATGGAACCGGTTATGGAAAAACCCATTAACTTTCAACAACCGAAGATAAAACGTACAAGAAATATTTATCCAAATAAAAAAACAATCTCCCGAGAATCCTGCAAAACAGTTATAACATCTCGTGTTATTTATTAACACTGGAGCATTGAATTCACAAGGAAAGCTTAGTTAAGCATATATCGGTAGTGTAACGGCGGCTAGAGAAACGATCACCACGCCAGCGTGGGAAAATGAAAAGTCTTGTTGACTCAGGTGTCGAGAGGAAAAGCCCACACTCCATAACGACCACCCGAAAACATCTTAATGATTTCTTAACGACAGCCAGCCAGCAGGGGTCGGAAATCGCTGTGGTTTCAAAACAAAGGGCAGGCGCCTTTCTGTCGCTCTCTTCGACATTTCGAGACCAAGAAGATTGATATAAATGATGATGAGTTTCCGACAGGGTTTGATGGACCCTTTCAAGTCCGCCGAAGTCTGTCGTAAAAGTTGAGGGGAAAGACCAACGTGAGACAGCCAATCAAGAACGTGAGAAATCTTCAACACCCAATCCAGAACCGACTAAAAGGCGGACCCGAAACGGAAAGGAGGAGTCGATAAGCACCCAACATATAGAGTTTTTGGAGATATCATCAGAGAGAGAGATCACGAGAGGACGAGAGACGAGAGAGAGAGGACGAGAGAAGAGAGAGATCACGAGAGGAAAGACGAGAGGAGAGACGGAGACAGAGGATCACAGAGGATCAGAGAGCTTGGAGAGAAGCGGTCAACAGAGACCGTTTTTGGAGCTTGGTGAATATCCGTTCACTGTTGTGCATTTATCCCACCTTGGGATCCGATACTCGCCGGAGTATTTTAGTGAGAAAGGCTCGACCGTAGCCGTAAAGGATAACCCTCCTAGAGATCCGTGTAACTGTTCATCCTAGTAGTGATCCTGTCCAGAAAGACTGAGATTTCCTGCCTTGGAACTCTGTACTCACTCGAGTAATTTTGTGTTGAGAATAGGCTCACCCGTAGCCGTGCGTTAGACTTCCCCGAGCGAAATTGTGAGGCTCGCCAGCAGCCCTAAGCGCCTCGATAGAACTTTGGACCTTCCAAGGAACTAATATTAATGAACTTTACATTCATTTTCCGACTTTTTGTACAAATTGTAAAATAAACCAATTTAGTCCAGAATCGGATATTTTCAATGGTAACTAGTCTAGCTACCCGTGAATCAAGACGTTACAGACTAGTTAACTTTCTGGTGGCAGCGGAAGCGATCGACACCCAGTCGTGAAGAAGTAGCGGAAGCGATCGACACCCAGTCGTGAAGAAGTAACGGAAGCGATCGACACCCAGTCGTAAAGCAGTAGCGGAAGCGATCGACACCCAGTCGTAAAGCAGTAGCGGAACCGATTGACGCCCAGTCCTGAAGTAGCGGAATCGATTTACTTCGTTCGACATCCAGTTCTGAAGGAGTATCGAACCGACCGACGCCCAGTCCTGAAGTAGCGGAACCGATTGACTTCATTCGACATCCAGTTCTGAAGGAGCATCGAACCGACCGACATCCAGTCCCAGAGAAGTAGCGACTTCGTTCGACATCCAGTTCTGAAGGAGTATCGAACCGACCGACATCCAGTCCCGGAGAAGTAGCGACTTCGTTCGACATCCAGTCCCGGAGAAAAGGACGCCTGGTCCGAAATACAGTTACGGAAGACGCCGAGTCGCGAAAAAGAAATAGAAGACCAAGTTTTGTGTGGAAAGTGACCGACCAATAACCCTGATCTGAAGTAGATGAAAGTGACGAGATCCTGTGCAGCACGACAGCAGGTAAGGCTTGATTTTACTTTAGAGGCAAAAATTGTAGTAAATTAATGTGCTAGGAATTTAAAATTGTCTTAATGAAATTATATTGTATGTGTAATTGAGTGGTTGCAACATTTAGCAAAGTGCTTGATTTGAAAAATTTAGAAAACTATTGTGTTATCAATTCAGGAAGAACTTTCCTTTGAAATTAGAGTAAAAGTCATTTATTGAAATTAAGTACTGTTGTAATCTAAAAGTTATCGAAGTATTCTGTGTAGAGTTACGCTTAGTATATTTTGTGAAATTTGAGTTAAGATTGTTCTGAAATTTAAGGTACATTGTTTTATAGTGTTGCATTGTGTTTTAAGTATTGGTCACATATATTAGTATATTATTGTGTGTATAATTGTGTGTAAGGGACAGGAGAATTTTAAAATGGCATTTTTAGCAAGGCAACGTAAGGCAGATTTGCAGAAACTCGCTTATGAGTTAGGTATCGACCTAGGACCTAATGATAGGGTGTTAGATATAACCACAAAGATATCAGAGCATCCACAATACGACGAAGAATGGGTGAAGGCTCAGTTGCAGGTTATAGTAGAGGAACGGGAGATAACTGACACTCAGGCTAGAGAGGAACGGGAGATAGCCGAGAGAAATGCTAGAGAGGAACGGGAGATAGCCGAGAGAAATGCTAGAGAGGAACGGGAGATAGCCGAGAGAAATGCTAGGGAGGCGGAAGAGCGAGAAGAGCGAATTCGAATGTTCGAGTTAGAAAAACTCAGAATTACGCAAGCTGCTGAAACAAATAGCTTAGGTTCGTCACAAACGGATAATTCTAGACCAACGAAAAACTTGAAATCCGTAATGCAAAAATTTGACCCAGAAAAAGGAGACATGGCCCTATTTCTCACCTTGTTTGAAAGACAGGCGAAAAAGATGGGAATAGATGAGGTTGATTGGGTGACTCACCTTCTTTACCTACTCCCGATGGATATTGCAGAAATTATTATGAGAGAGCCCCCTGAAAAATCCGAAGATTACGATCATGTTAAGAGTACCCTCCTAAATAGATTTAAATTAAATCCGGAAACATTTCGAACCAAATTTACACAGCATCAGAGGCGATCAGGAGCGCCCTGGAAAGATCTAATATTTGAATTAAGGAGTTACTTAGAGGGATGGCTAGATGGAGTCGGAGTGCAAAGTTTTGAGGACCTCAAAAACCTAATGCTAACGGATCAAATAAAAAGGAGAGTTTCTCCTGGAATTAAGGAGCATTTCATAGATCAGTGGGCAGCCATAGTAGACCCCGAAGAATTAGTATTTAAATTAGACCAATATGAAGCCGCTAGATGCACTGTCAGGAGACCTCTCACAGCTAAGTTCCCAGAAAAACGTTTCCCAGATAAGCCAAAACCTGACAACAGACCTGCAGTAGTGAGGAAATTTGAGCCAGAAAGGAGCGAACGCTCGAATTGGAGGAATCCAAATCCTAATGAGCAAAAGTGGAGGAAGCGAGAATTTGAACGGCGAAGAGCGCCGGCGTGTTACATATGCCATTCGACGGATCATCTGAGACCGCAATGCCCTGAATTAAGGAGAAACCCGAATCACGAACGCGTGAATCATTTAAAAATGGAGGAGAATTTCGCACCTTCGTTTGCCCCTTATCTGAGTGAGGCTAAAGTTAATGGGATAAATACCGTGATATTGAGAGATAGTGGAACCAGTTTGGACGTAGCTCCCAACCACTTAGTGAGACCAGATGATTACACCGGAGAAACAGTTTGGTTGAAACAGGCTCCGGAAAATCATTTCCGATGTTTACCGATAGCAACAATTAGTTTAGAAAGTGAAAAATTCGGCAAGATAATCACTAAAGCAGCAGTAGTGGATAAAACGGTAGAATTGAACCATTATCTCCTGGGAAACTCGACCCAAGAATTGCTCGAGGAGGCAAAGAAAAACCCACATTTAGTTAATGCTGTCGTTACGCGTAGTCAAAACAGGGGAAACAAAAGATCAGGGAGTTTGGAGAAACTCAAAACCCCCAACTGCGTTAGCGAAAAACCACCTCTTCAATCGAATAGCCAGGAGCGCGAGCTTCCCATTCATCTACCCCCTGCTGAAAAGCATACAATTGCGATTTTGAAAGTAACCCCCGAGGAGTTTTCCAACGCACAAAAGGAATGCTCTGAATTGAGTACGCTGTGGAAAAAAATGGAAGAAAAGCGAACTCAGGAATATAGGGTGGATAAAAATTTGTTGTTTAGGATAACCGCAGATCACCGAGGTGAGGAAAGGAAACAATTAGTCATTCCCGCAAGAATGAGGAATGAAATTCTAAGGTTATGCCACGAAGAAGTAGCCGCACATTTAGGCTCGACAAAAACCAAAGATAAACTATTGAGATATTATTTTTGGCCGAACTGCATTAAGGATGCTGAAGAATACGTCAGAACATGTGACCCGTGCCAGAGAGTGGGAAAACCAAGGGAGAAGAAGAAAGCCCCATTAAAATTAGTGCCGGTGATTAAAGAGATCTTCTCGAAAATTAATGTAGATACCGTAGGACCCCTTCCTTATTCAAGTAAGGATAATAGATATTTAGTAACTGCTATCTGCATGGCCTCAAAATATCCTGAAGCGATACCCGTTCGCGACATCAGTTCAGAATCGATAGTGGAGTCTCTCATGATTATATTTAGTAGATTGGGATTTCCCAGAGAAATACAGTGTGACTTAGGCACTTGTTTCACGAGCAATTTGACCACCACGTTTTTTGAAAAATTTGGCATTAAGGTTACACACAGCTCTGTAAGACACCCACAAAGTAACCCAGTAGAGAGGTGGCACAGATCCGTAAAAAGATTATTGAAAGTTTTATGTTTGAAATCGGGATTAGATTGGGAGAAAAATCTACCTGCAGCTCCCTTAGCATTAAGGACGGTGACTCATGAGTCCACAAAATTAATCACGACTAAACTCGTACGCAGAAATAATCTTCGAACCCCCGAAACCTTACTTTTTGAACATTGGGTAGAACCGGAGAAGGAAGAAAATGTCGTGACTGAGTGCATGTTAGAATTAAATGGTTTGAAGCGTTGTCCTGAATTGGACTATGAACGAGTTTCAGACATACGAAACGAAGGGAAAACCTGGTACGATAAAGATGCCGTCCGCAGAACTTTTAGAAGGGAAGCGATAGAGCTGATACCGGAGTATAAGCACTAATTCCATAGGCTAAAAGTAGAAATCACCGAAAAACCCGTACTTTATCCCCCAGACTATAGCAGGGAATTTATCTTGCAAACAGATGCATCTGATAAAGAGATCGGGATTATCATAGCTCAATTAGGACTACACAAAAATGAACAGCCAATCTTGTTCTGGAGTCTAAAATTTAACTGTACAATAGTCCACAGAGCAGGGAAAGACAATAAGCACGCTGATTGCTTAAGTCGTAAATAACACTTGACACTTCAAATGAAAATTTGATTGTAAATATTTAATAGTGTATAAATTGTGATCTATGTAAAATGTAAATACAAATGATGCTTGTGCTTGTAAATTATATAATTGAATAAGATTGTAAAATGTTGGAAGGTTAAAACCATTGGTTATAGCTGCCTCTGAAGTATAGTCAAGACCTCCTGTATGTCTAACCCCTTCCTTTTAGATTTTGCTCTCTAACACATCGCAAAATCTCTCTATGGGGGGAGGAATTCTGTAACGGCGGCTAGAGAAACGATCACCACGCCAGCGTGGGAAAATGAAAAGTCTTGTTGACTCAGGTGTCGAGAGGAAAAGCCCACACTCCATAACGACCACCCGAAAACATCTTAATGATTTCTTAACGACAGCCAGCCAGCAGGGGTCGGAAATCGCTGTGGTTTCAAAACAAAGGGCAGGCGCCTTTCTGTCGCTCTCTTCGACATTTCGAGACCAAGAAGATTGATATAAATGATGATGAGTTTCCGACAGGGTTTGATGGACCCTTTCAAGTCCGCCGAAGTCTGTCGTAAAAGTTGAGGGGAAAGACCAACGTGAGACAGCCAATCAAGAACGTGAGAAATCTTCAACACCCAATCCAGAACCGACTAAAAGGCGGACCCGAAACGGAAAGGAGGAGTCGATAAGCACCCAACATATAGAGTTTTTGGAGATATCATCAGAGAGAGAGATCACGAGAGGACGAGAGACGAGAGAGAGAGGACGAGAGAAGAGAGAGATCACGAGAGGAAAGACGAGAGGAGAGACGGAGACAGAGGATCACAGAGGATCAGAGAGCTTGGAGAGAAGCGGTCAACAGAGACCGTTTTTGGAGCTTGGTGAATATCCGTTCACTGTTGTGCATTTATCCCACCTTGGGATCCGATACTCGCCGGAGTATTTTAGTGAGAAAGGCTCGACCGTAGCCGTAAAGGATAACCCTCCTAGAGATCCGTGTAACTGTTCATCCTAGTAGTGATCCTGTCCAGAAAGACTGAGATTTCCTGCCTTGGAACTCTGTACTCACTCGAGTAATTTTGTGTTGAGAATAGGCTCACCCGTAGCCATGCGTTAGACTTCCCCGAGCGAAATTGTGAGGCTCGCCAGCAGCCCTAAGCGCCTCGATAGAACTTTGGACCTTCCAAGGAACTAATATTAATGAACTTTACATTCATTTTCCGACTTTTTGTACAAATTGTAAAATAAACCAATTTAGTCCAGAATCGGATATTTTCAATGGTAACTAGTCTAGCTACCCGTGAATCAAGACGTTACAGTAGGTAGGTAATTAACGTCGCACAGGAGCAACACAACGGGTGACGGTCGGGATCAATCCCCATGGTAAAGATCCAAAGGCATATATCGGAGCTGGATAGGTAGGTAGTTGAATTTACGTCGCATTGGAGCAACACGATTCTCGTCATTTTGACTCATGGTCAGATGACGAGATCAACACATGAGCTGGCACCCCACTCTCCAAACATCCACACTACACCAACGTGAGGACATTAGAGATCACGGCAGATTTAAAGTGTAACTCCCACGTACACGATGGTCTTTGGTTGGATCAAGTTTCGAACTCACAACCCTCCGGTTTCTAATCCGTGACTCCACCAACTGGCCTACCGCGGCCTCCAATTTGTAAGGTAGTCGAATTTACGTCGCACTGGTTCAACGCAATTATCGTCATTTTGAACCACGATCAGATGACGAGGGCAACACATGAGATGGCAACCCACTTTCCACAACACGCCAATAAGAGGACATTGAGACCACCACAGATTCAACGTTCACCAGTCCCCACATACATGACGGTCTTTGGTTGGATGGAATTTCGAACTAGCAACCCTCCGCAGCTCGATAGGTCAAGTGTCAAAAAGAGCACTTTACGCAGTATAACCTCTCATAACAGCGCTCTTGCAGTTCTAACACTTTTATGATACCCTTTCTGAACAGATAAGAGGCAATTTTCGCGTCCCTATATCCATAAATTCTCGTCGGTTTCTCGTCTATAAAATTCCGCAGCATGTGGACATGTGTGTGTACAGACTTACTGAGATGGTTCCATGGATATAACTCGTAAAACTATCGGTGCGTTTTATACGGCCCCGTAAAAGTTCTATCGGCCTCCAATTATCGAGACCGAAATATTCAATAATGGAAGTATTATTAACATGGGGCACATGTGCAATGGCATAAAAGTATGTTCAACATAATTAAAGTTAACTATCACACGCAAATAAAATATATTTTAACATAAATGCTCGTAACATCCCCCAACATCAAGGGAACATTGCTAGACAGCAGGTGTAGGGTCATCAGACCTAAAAGTGGAAGTTCCTGGCTTGGTTTGGTTTTTTATGGAACAAGGGCCATGTTTGGCCATATTGCGCCAGACACAAGACACGCAATATCAAGTGATAGACACACATACAATGAAAGTTTTACTGACACAGAAGAGAAATACACCCAGGGAAAGCACAGGAAGTTCCTGGTAGACTCAATTATGATTCCTGCTATTTCAGGGAAAGTCTGGACAAATAACTCAATCGATTGTGAATTAATTAGAAAACCTGTTACAAACAATAGTATTACAAATGAAAAATGTTTCTTAAATAAAAAAAATCGTACTAGACACATACCATTCCGCTAACTGCCGTTGATGACAAATACATTTTTGTACTTGAAAGGATTCCAGAAATACAATATTTGGATTGAATTTATGATTTCTCTGAAAAAATCTGGATAATGGACGTCTTGTAATCCAAGTTGATTTGCAGGATGTCTTGTAACCCAAGTTGACTTTCAGGACGTCTTGTAACCCAAGTTGCACTAAGTTTTGAAGTATTGGGTTGATGCAAAAGCTCGTCCCATTGTTGGCGCTTGATGGCATTGAATCGCAAAACAGAAGTGCTATCTACTTCCCACGCGTAAAGTTTGATGTTTGAAAGAAGGAATTTCAGCGAGTATTTGGGAAAAAAATTGTGTTATTTGGTTGCGTTTTTTAAATTTTGTTAAGCATTAAAAATGGTAGAAAATGAGCATTTTCGACATGCTTTTTTATTTCCGAAAAGGCAAGAAGGCTTCGAAGACGCAAAAGAAGATGTGTATTGTGTATGGCGAGGGTGCCGTTGACGATTCTACGTACCGTAAGTGGTTCAGAAAATTGCATCACCTGGATCAGTTCTTTAGCCAGAAACCTCAGAACTTCTATGATCGCGGGATTATACAGCTACTGGAGAGAGAAAGGTCATCGAACAGAACGGCACATTCTGTATTGATGAAATGTAATTTTTAATAAATAAAATTTTTCTTCAATTTTGACAAAAAAAGGGACGAACTTTTGCATCAACTCAATAGAATTACTGTATTTAAATTCCAATTTATGATTCGCGTAGAACATTATTTCACGTGTTTTCCGATTCAAATACTCTCGAACTTCCCCATGAATTTCTGGGAAATTTAAGTTTGTAGAACAGGGGAATCCGGGAATGCATGCGAATTCCGGACTTGTCCGGACGTCTGGTGATCCACGTCGTGGCAAAGTACGGCAGACTGATACTCTTAGAATTCTGAGGAAAATTCTAGGTGCACGCCGGCGCCTTCGATTTGTCACCTATCGATTTATTGCTGAAATTTTTTGTCAGTCAGCAGTGTAGTGTGACATTGCAAATAGGGATGCCAAAATTCTATCGAAAGTAAAAAAATCTAATGCTTAGTTTTTGACAACCTTATAAGTCAATTATATTATCCTTTGTTTCTTTTCCGCAAAAACAATACAACACAAATCATTTTAGCTCAAGAAAGGAGCCCAATAGGCGAAATCGTGTCCAATCTTGGCAACTCTGTATGGAAGATTGAAACGCAATCTAATAGCCTGAGGCGGTATTTTATAAGATGAGTGGAAAAGGATAGACCATACGCTAACACCAATTGCGCATATTATCTCGATTCGATGCTAGTTTCTATCAGAGGAATGCAGAGGAGAGGAAGGGTTGCTGAAGGTACCTAATGCGCATGACAAACACCATTAACCTAACACAGTAAGAAACCATCTGAAACTGAAATGATCGTGCATTGCATTACCCGTTTGGCTAGCTTGCAATGAAAATCAAGAGCGTTGAATCAAGGCCACAGTGAAGGGAACGGGCATGAACCTGTGGCGCTGCGGTCGCTTTGACGTCACGAATTCAGGTCCCTCATTATTTTTCGCTCTCGCCCTAGTGGCAGTAGAGTGAGCAATGGTAAACTTTTTATGTGCCCAGGTTCATGTGACCAAAACTAGTAGTAATGTGACCCTTAGATTACTTCTTCTGCTGGGTGGAACCTTACATTCATCATCTGATTTGTCCACGAGACGGGAGAAAACGCCCATCCATTGATCCATCATCTGATTGGTCCATTGATTGATCATCTGATAGTCGCAGACTGGTGATGATTTCACCACTTTTTTCGCCACTCTATCGAAATACATTCACACACATACCCTGTTATATGATGTTATATCGCCAAATGAGAAAATAAAATATCAAATCGGACAAACAAGTAAATTTTTCACAGAACAGTCACGTGATTACTAGGTGACATGTTGGTCGCGCTTTTTGAAGCTCCTCTCAATATCTCAATAGCAATGTTCAGTCTACTTATATTTCAACGTCTATGGTTCTCGCTTACACGCATGCATTGGAAGAACGCTCGAAACCTACAAATATTTATCTTTCTTCGGAGTTTAAAGTGATAATGGATTCGTTGTTGTTCCTGAAAGGTATGCTGGGTTTAGACTTGTACATAGTAAAAAAAGGGGAGGGCCTTCTTCTCTCCTAACTTCACGGTATTGTGGATGAGTGATACTCTTATCGGGATTCATTAGTCGCTTTTCATATCTGTAAGTTAATGTAGTTGGTACAAACGATGCTGAGATCACGGCCATCTAGATAAGAGCTTGTATAGAGAAAGAACATTTTCAAGGGGAAATGTTTTCAAGTCCAACCTTCTGACTACTGATTAGGACGTGTAAGTACTGGGAGAACTTAATTATTTCAATCTAAAATGGAAGGTATATGATCGTTTCGTTTTCCAGTCATCCGAAGATTCCTACTGTGTTAATGGCAGCATGATTTACGACCACACAGGTGCAAAGATGGAGCTCATTAGTAAATAGATTGTAAAGGAGAATTCGATCTAAAAGATATGCTATTGATAATTATATTTGATTACTAAATAAAAATCGTTATAGTACTGATTGAGTTATTGAAGTTAATGAACTGAGTTATGCACAGAAACACATACTAGGAACCTCAATAATTTCTTCTCAGTCATACGGTGGAATTATCGCGTTGATTATCCAGTCTGTCAACCGTTAGTTAAGTACTACATGTTTGTCCTTGGTCTGTTTCTAGAGTCTGTTCTAATCTAGTTCAGTTCCACTGAAAATTGTCTTTCCATTATACGTTTTTTTAACAGTTCGAAATTTTGATTCTCGATGATTTCTCTGGCAAAAAGGTAAGCTTTAATTTTATAAATTTCATTATATAATTTGAATAGTCTGTTTTGTAAGCTCTGTTTTCATCGTTTACGATTAAATTTGACTAGATGTTAAAGTGTGATATGCTCCTTTTGATGTCAAAATCCACCCATGTGTGTCTAAATGAATACTGATAATTGGAAAAAGCATTCCACGTCTATATTTAGGGTAAAGGAGAGGTGGTAGCTATTGCATTTAAGATATGTTTCGACTTTTTTTACAGTTGAAAATTTTTTAATTTGTTCTGTAATGTTTTTTACTCTCTCTTATCAGATTTTATCATCAAACCACAGGAATGTCAACATACTTTTGATGGTATAAATAATTAGCGACTAAAACTCCATTCCTCTTTAGTTCTATATTATTTCAAACCATTTATATCTCCATAATTTATATAGATATAAACATTCCATATCGCCATTTTTCATAAGGATAATCATTTATATTTTTGAAAGCAGTTAATCGTTACGAGATGAATCTAAAAAGATCATTACTTAGTTAATATTAATAATATCTGCGTGTGCATAAAAATTTGTTAATTATAAAAATTTGCACTTCTTTTTGAAGCAACTTTTATAACAGACTTTATGCACTTCTATACTAATTTTTTTGCACAGGATTTTTTTCCATTTTGGACATTCTATCATAAAAAATAATTAATTCTATCGAGTAATAACTAATAGATGATAAATATTGTGAATGATTGATTAGTAAAAATTAATGTGACACTAATTAGGATATTTTATGTGTATTATTTTAAGACATAGTTTTTTGTTTTAAATATTTAAAACTTCAGACAAAAGGCGATATCAGGATCTTTGGTTCCCGGTCCCAAAATAGCTGTTCAGCTTCGCCACTGGGCCACATTATGGCATTGAAAGTGCAACGTCGGCCGAATCGAAAGAAACATGCAATATTCTATAATATATTAAAAAAAATAATCGGAAATATTTCAATTAGAAACATTTTTAAGTCTCATTAATGAAACATGCTGATGGAAATCCATATTTTTATGATTGGGATCATCCACGAAAAAAGCACACCAGGGATAAATATTACGATACCGATAATATTGGTAATAATCTGCATACAAATTAATTTTCCGATTACACACATATATCGTCCTCTAAGAGCAAAAACACATTAACACAAAAAATAGCGCCCTTCTAAAGCAAGCTTGTAAGCGAGAGCGAAAGGGAATGAGGGACCCGAATCGTATAGCCAAAGCGACCGCAGTGTTGCAAGTTCAGACCCGTTCTCTTCACGATGGCCAAGGGTTGAACCTCTGAGTTTCACGAAGTAGGTAGTTAATTAACGTCGCACTGGAGCAACACAACAAGCTATTGTCGACGGTCCCTCGAATCAAACCCTAAGGGAAAGATTCGAGGACAAAACACCACGAAATTTTGAGCCACGATTAGATGATAACACCTGAGCTGGCTAACAACTCTCCAAACTTCGTGAGGACATTTGAAATTTAAGGTGCACGAGCCCCTACGTACACGGCGGTCTTTCGTTGGATTTTGAACTCGTAACCCTCGGATCCGCGATTCTTCCAACTGGGTTACGGTGGCCCCTAGACCTTCTCTGAATATAAGCCTGTCAAATTATCATATACGTATGTCTTATATTAATTCCTCATAGAGGAGTCCAAGTGTAAGCCCTAGGTAATGGTAATTCATTAACGTTTCACTGCAGCAACACAACGGGCTATTGACGACTGTCTGAGATCAGTCACTAAGGGAAAGATCCAAGGAAAACGCCTTGTAATTTTGAGTCACGGCCAGATGACGAAGCGACACCTGAGCTGGCATCCAACTCTCTAAACTTCCACATAACGCCATCGTGAGTTGAGTCACGGGATTTCCCCAGCAGTGTAGTATTGCTTTTCCCCCAAAACACGCATAACGACCACATTTATTGATTGAAAGAAACCTGGGAAAGATTCTATTGGTTAAGAAGTCCAAAACTGATTAGAAGCCACGCGGGAAAGACTGCAGGTTGCAGGATATATTTTTGCGTGTGAACCCACCAGAGGGTTATAAATCGAAACTGATGTCCTACTTAGAATTACGTTAAATAATCGTCGCTTCTGTTGCAGATGTTATCGATTCAGTTAATGAATTTCAATTTTTATCAAGGAGATAACGGACTTCTGGGCCTACATGGAGGCCACTCTCACTCCATGGAGGCTTAATCATACGCCACTGGTATGATTAAGCTCGCCATTGGAGTGAAAAGCGCCACTTCTAATTATACATGGCACCACTTTTAACCTCTGAGGGGGTTCCCAAATTTCCACTATCCAACCTGCAGTTTTCTTTGCATGACCTAACCAATTTTGACTTTCGTGATCTATAGATTTCCGAAGGATTCTATTCTAAGACAGGTAGTTGGTTTTACGTCCCACTGGAGCAAATATGTTATACGTGTCTGTGCGGGATCGATCTCCAACAGAAAGATCTGAGGATAACACCTCTTAATTTTGAGGCTCTTTCAGATGACGAGGTCAACACCTGAGCTGGCACCCCACTCTCCAGACTTTCACATCACGCCAACAAGTCTATTCTAAGGGGGAAATTGAATCTTTCCAAAGGATTCTATTCTAAGGAAATGAGCAGTGGAATCTTTCAAAAATAATTCTATTCTCAGGAAAGGATAAATAGAATTTTTTCAAAGGATTCTATTCTTATTAAAAGAACACTGGAAAAATATTGCAAAGTGTTCTATTCTAAGGGAAGGAGAGAAAGAGAAATCGAATCTTTTCAAAGGATTCCTTTCTTAGGAAAGGAACAATGGAATCTTTACAAAGGGTTCTATTCCAAGGAAAGGAGAAATAGACAGAGAATCTTCAAGGGATTCTATTCTAAGGAAATGAGCAATGGAATCTTTCCAAATGATTCTATTTTAAGGGACGGAACAAAAGAATTTCACTTAAAATTGAAAGAATCCATGGATTCTTTCAACCAATACATGCGATTATTTAGTCATTAAGTTGGGGTAAAAGCAACACTACACTACTCGGAAATCTCATGATGCTCAGATGGCTAACGCACTTACCTTTTGTTGGTATCCATGATCAGAAATATGTATTTACGACCAACGGTTAGAAGACAGATACAACCATTCCAGATCACTGCTTATATTATTCAATTTGGTGAATTATACAACGTCTTACGGATTCTTACACTACCTGATCAACACAATCACGAATGCATGTCAAGAATCGTAATGGTCAGAACTAATATGTATTTGTTCTAATAACGCATAAGAACTCTGAAACACTGATTAAATTATTCAATTGATGAATTGGATTTTCACATTTAACCGGAAGCAATGAATATATTCGTAAAACTAATATATTAGTTCTGATCATTACCAATATATTAGTTGATTCCGGATACATTCCCGATTGTGTTGATCAAGTAAAATCTGAGAATCCCTAAAGTTGTGTAATTCACCAAAATGAATAACGCAATCAGTGATTCAGAGTTCCGGGTGATCGGAGTTCTATAATCAGATGCAGACTCATTCAAGTCAAACCTAGGAAAAGTCCTTTTAAATACGTAATGAGTAATTCAAGGCTCTACCTGAGATCTGTGTGCGATAAATATTGACTCGGATAAAACTCAGACACCCTTAATGAGATGGCAGATTATCGTTAGCCGGTCTAACGATTTCTGATTAGTTTTCCTAGTGAAAGCGTGACCTTAGCAAGTACTAAAACGTACCTTCTGATTTCAGGAGAGACAAGTATGAATTCGTCAGCCCCAATTATTTTTAAATTAGATTGTGAAGAGATGAATTTTTAACTTTGATGTATAAAGATTTTTGGCCAAATTTGTGTGACTTCACATGTCTGTCTACATCGACCTCCTGATAAAATTGACTGCGAATGTGGGTGAATCGTAAGATCTCAAAAGTGAGTCACGAGGCTTACAAATCGACTCGGGTAAAGTGGTTATCGAAGCGTGACTAGTTTCTAATCACGATGGATAATCACCTTAACCAATCCATAATTTGTCCCACATTAGGGAATCCCGCCTTTTCGCAAACACGCGACAGATCTAACCGAGTGATTGGACGAAGTAACAAATCCACACGGCACATGCTTCGTCTATTCGTAAAACGGTTAATGCCTGTCTACACCGACCTTCTATTGAAATAGACGGAGCATGTGGGCGTAGTCGCTGTCGTAAGATCTCGTGGACTTGGGAACCTATTCAAGTCGATTAGTTGTCAAAGTATAAACAAGTGTTCTTCAATCACACTTATAATCACATTAACCAGTCAATAAGGATTTTAATGTGTGTCGATGGAAAAACTTTTTACAAAAGGGGGAAATTGTTTCTATTTGTAAGTTACTACTAGTTACGTGGTATAGTCTACTAGCTTCTTGGTATGGTCTATAAACCAAATGCAACTTTTAGAAGTGACATTAGTATGAAGTAATTGGTGAAATATTGGTTACATAAAATTGTTATTAAATTGTCTCTAAACAATAAAACATTACTTAGGAAATGAGTACCCTTCGATTTGAAAAGTGGATAGCGCGATTGGATAGGTTGGTAGGTAGTTGAGTTTACCGTCGCACTGGAGTAACGCAAAGGACTATTGGAGACGGTCCGGGATCCATCAGGAAAGGAAGGATTCAAGGACAACACTTCGTAATTTTGGACCACGATCAGATGACGAGGTCAACACCTGAGCTGGTAACTCACTCTCCAATCTTCCACACCAAGCCAATGTGAGGACATTTGAGGCCACGACAGATTTAACGTGCACCAAAAGTTGATTTTGCCCTAATACTTTTTCGACTCACTGTAAACAAACAACTAAACGGAACATCCTTTTTAAGATAAACAGACAGCCAAACTTTTAAAACTGTCGTAACATCCAAATCTTCATTTAGGATAAATATTGAATTTCTAACTGGGGCTCCCTTCGAAATGTATTTCTGACTACGGTACTGATGGGGGAGCAATTTGCCGAATGTACTGGTGAGCTTAGTTGCTTCATTTGCGTATGTTTATGGAACAATTAATTTTTGTTTATGCATTTCACTACTCAAAGTATTTGCGTACAAGGTGGTCACAATCGATAGCACAGTAATCGTACCACGTGATTCATTGAACACTAGTCGAGAACCAACTCGAAAAAGTATCGTCCGTTTCAGCTCTAGGACTACATTAGTTCTATGTAGAGATGGCAAAACTGCTATATTTTACGATAAAGTGGTTACTGCTAATTTGAAAGAACAGTTCTAATTTATTGCTAATAATAACAGTTTCTTTAAATATTGATAACTAACATTCTGGTCTGTTATAACCAGCTGCAACGTATGTCAAAGAATTAGACGGAAGTTCATAAAAATGGCATCGACTACTTGAAAATAGTTATTCGTTTTATAAAAGTATAGGTAGTAGTAGTAAGAAGTATCTTTTTTTTTTTTTTATTTTTATTATTTCAATTAACGTCACACTGGAGCAACACAATGGGCTATTGGTGACGGTCCGGGATCAATCCCAAAGGGAAAGATCCGAGGACAACACCACGTAATTTTGAACCACGGTCAGATGACGAGGCAACACCTGAGCTGGCACCCCACTCTCCAAACTTCCACACCACGCCAACGTGAGGACATTTGAGGCCACGACAGATTTAACGTGCACCAGCCCCCTTTGTACACGACGGTGTTTGGCTGGATTCGAACTCGCAACCCTTCGGTTGCTAGTTCGTTACTCTTCCAACCGGGCCACCGCGGCCCGTAAGAAGTATCGAAGTGTGTAACAGATGAAAACTACTTACAAAGAAGCAACCATTTTATCAACCATTAGTCGATTTTTTTCGTATGTAAATTTATTCCAAATCATCCACGCATGTTAGACAGCTGCAGCGCATGTCAAAGGACTAGATGGAAGCTCAAAAAAGGGATTCGGTAAAAATGGCGTCGACTGTTAGAAATAGTTATTCTTCGTTTTATAAACATATAGGTAGTAGTAAGAAGTTTGGAAGTGTAGCAGATGAAAACTTCTTACAAAGAAGTAACCATTTTATCAACTATCAGTCAATTTTTCCCTATGTAACTTTATTCTAAATAATCTCGGTCTGCCATAGACAGCTGCAGCGCATGTCAAAAGTTCAAAAAGATCATTAAAATTGGCTATTCGATACGTGCAACCCCAATCCAAATATATTTAATGAAAAAGCAATAGGTAATGGTTGCCTAGACTTTCTTGTGAATTTTGTTTCTTAATTTTAATGAGGTTAGTATCATTTGGATGGAAGGAGATATTATTACTTTACATCATAAAGATATGATTATGCGTGTTGCAGATAGAATGGATTTGTGATTGCTATGTAGCCTTTTGTTTCTAATTTGAAATTAATTTAGAAGATACTTTGTTAGAACATTTTAAACATTGTTCTTAAAATGGAACTAATGCATTTGAAGGGTTAGCATACGTCTAGGTTTGACCGATATTGTACCAGTTTGAAAATGATAAACTCTATCAGTTCATATTTTAGCTTGCTTAAATAGTGAGTCAAAAAAGTATTAAGGCACAATGAACTTTCGATAATTTTATGACAAAAATGCTTTTTCTTGAAGCAGTTTTTTTTCGTTAGATCAAATATCTGAGGACTAAACAAAATCTACTTCGCAAAAAATTAAATAAAAGAAAATAATTAAGAAATATGAAATTTTTTACATCTCTTGTTTACAATGAAAATAAGGTAAAAGAAGTAATGACGCACTTCAATTAAATGAGTTTTTAAAACAGTTATTGATAAAATTAATATTTTAGGACTTGATTTATGTTTGATAACTTGACATTGGTTTTAAATGCTTTTCATTTCTTTGAATCTATTTTCTTCATTCTGCAAATAGTCATTCTCAAACCTCAAAGTTAATTTTTATAGGAAATTTTAAATTTTAATGTCAATTCTATATTGTAAATAATCTCAAATATGGGGTGAAGTCTGGACTTTGTGCAGTACGTTTAAAGACTTTATTGTTATCCTGATAAAGTTTTAAATTTGACAATATGCCAATTTTTGAAAACTTTTAAATTTTCTTCCAGTATATAAATTTACCCTTTTTGCAGTCAACCAAATGTTAATTTCTACCACCAATATAGCTCTAATACAGCCCCCAAGACCATCATCTACCATCATCGTGTCTTATGGGAGTAAGAGTTTTCAATTCATGAACAGTATTGGGGTTCCATCAAACCATTTGCTCTAAACCATTTAAAAAATATCGAATTTAGATTCATCTACAAATATAATCAAGTTACGGAATTCTCGCAGCTGGATAATGTAGGCCCCTTAGCGAATTCTCTTTTCTGGGCCATGAAAATCTCAATCAATAAACCGATTAACGTAAATAACAAATATTCCAAAAGATTAGAAGACTGATAATTTTTTCCAATAAAAACGTTTAGTTTTGCTCTCATAAATGTGAATTGATACAGAATTGTAAATTTTGGTCATTAAAAAGATCAATAAATGACCTTAAGTTGGTTTAAATCATTTTTGCATGATCTTGCTTGTTCCGAGATTCCAACTATATTAACCATTTTTACTCTGGTGCCCATTTTGCATTTTGTCTCACTGGTTTAATGATCCGCGTCCTTAACTAATTGACTTAACTTGATCATACGTGTCTTTGTACTACAAAGTGGATCCTTCCATCACAAGAATGGCCGCGGTAGCCCGGTTGGAAGAGTAACGGATCAGAAACCGGAGGGTTGCGAGTTCGAATCCAACCAAAGACCATCGTGTACAAAAGGGGTGGTGCATGTTAAATCTGTCGTGGCCTCAAATGTCCTCACGTTGGCGTGGTGTGGAAGTTTGGAGAGTGGGGTGCCAGCTCAGGTGCTGCCTCGTCATCTGACCATGGTTCAAAATTACGTGGTGTTATCCTTGATCTCTCCCTTTGGGATTGATCCCAGACCGTCGCCAATAGCAATTGTGTTGCTCTAGTGCGACGTTAATTAAAATATCTACCATCACAAGAAAATGGTTCTTGACACTACAAATTCACCTCAGAATAAATTGATCAAATTTGTCAAATATTTTTAAACTAAACAGAGGCATTTTCTGTCAAGCTAAATGTAATGGCGTTTCTAAGGAGAACGTGTTTCCTGAACATATTCCGAAAGTGACGTCACTTGGCTTGGTTTTCGAATACATTAAAGCAAATAAAGCTGACATTAAAATATCTAACTGAAAAAAGCGGTGATCATGTTTCGGTGCTGGTTTCTCCGCTGTAGTCATTACCGATATTTCATTGCGGGTTTTAAATCCTAACTGAACACGTCAGTTGTGTTAAGTAGTCTTTCGACACAACTATAACAAGAAACATAGTCTGCATCACACGACGATAAGGGATTAGTGTTAACGTAATAGACTATTAGGAGGAACATTTTTCCTCTGTTGACTAGAGTTAATGTTTTTAGGTTAGTAGGAAGTACGAACGTTGCTTAATCGAAGAATGATTCATTTGTTCACACTACGCACACTTCTAAGAAAGCTAGAGCGAGGAAAATAGTTTGATAAGCAGAAGGGTTGCCAGATTTAAAGAAGGGTAGAGCCGCCCCGATTTTGCGTTTGAAAAACGCCCAAATGAGGCCAAAACGTTTTTCTATATTTAGTCACGAAAAATCGGGCAGGCTGTCTCGGTTTGGTAGGTATTTTAATTAACGTCGCACTGGAGCAACACAACGGGCTATTGACGACGGTCCGGGATCAAACCCGACTGGAATGATCCGAAGAAAATACCACGTAATTTTGGACCACGGTCAGATGGCGAGGTCAAATCTGAGATGGCATCCCACTCTCCAAACTTCCACACCACATTAACGTGAGGACATTTGAGACTCCGAGAGATTTAACGTGCACGAGCCCCCCTTGTACACGACGGTCTTTGGTTGGATTCGAACTAGCGACCCTCTGGATGCTAATTCGTTATTCTTCCAACCCGGCTGCCCGCAGGCTGTATCGGAGCACGCCAGCAAGGTATCACATGATAAGTCTCGTTAGCGTAAAGTATTCATTTCGGTGTAGTGAATGAAATACAAATTCAGTAGTTTGTGTCGGAAGCTGATAACTTACTCTTCCGTGTAGACTGAGTTTGATGTATTTCTGCTAGGCGTTTGTATACCGACATTGTGAAATGTTTTTAATTTTTCAACTACGTTCGAAAGTTTCGCAACCAACACTATTCGATTTCACGTCTAATGTCTGAAATCGATAGATCTGGATGTTAGCTTTCGTTTGAGACCAATTTCGACGTCGTTGCGCTTCGTACATTACACTGATTCGAAGTCTACGCGACTCAGCGGAAAGCCCCCAAAAAACCGTCCCACTCTGCCCTCTCCTCTTGTCGCGGCGCGCGAACTCAAGGTCACTTACAAGTCTGTTCCCTCGGCTACCAATAACACTCGGTTGGTTTGGTTCTGTTGGAATCGGTCTCAACCTCTGCAGAGGACTTGAAATTATAGTGCCGTATATGAAAGTAGAAAGTTATGTTAATCTTGAGTGTATAAAAGACAGCAGAAGAAATAGTGTGATAGATGAGACGTCTTGATTTTGAATGCATGTTTATAAATCGAGTTGGTTTCAATAAAATTAATTTTTAAATAATGTCTCGTAAACTTTAATGTCCTTTGGCTCCAATCGATCAAAGCCAACAGCTTCGCGTTGATCAGAAATTATCAAATCGAACTGGATGCCCATTTACGCAAAGCTCAACTTTCCTTACTGGCTACCGGTATTGATCTCATTTTAAAGAGACATTCATGTCAAAGTTATTTCTTTGTGAGAGGCTTTCAGTGTACACATGAACAAACCATAGGATAACGAATTTAATACTTCCGGTCAAGCACTAATTTGATTTATTGTCATTTGGTGATGTTTGATGTTAGTTTCCTACCACTCTAAATTATTTGTGGGGAACAATTGGAGATCTTCAACGTCTGTTTCATACTTAATTACCACATTTTTTGTTATAGCTGATTGATTTTGTATCAGCAGCTAAATTTGCTACTAAAATAGGGTTCAAGAGACTTTGGTACTTTTTTTAAGAATTTATGTTTCGCAAGTGCTTTGTCTGTAGTTGTCCTGTTTATGGGTACACTTTGACTGCAGCTGCCTTGATTATGGAGGCTTAAACCCCTTCCAGATCGTATAAAAAGCAAACAATATCCTTATTAAAAATCGTGTATAAAGGTGTTTTTATATTTTCTCATTGCAGTCAACGGGGTCGCGTTAGCCCGGTTGGAAGAGAAACAGATTAGCAACCGGATGGTTGCGAGTTAGAATCCAACCAAAACCATCGTGTACAAAGGGGGGGGGGGGTATTTCAATTAACGTCACACTGGAGCAACACAACGGGCTATTGGTGACGGTCCGGGATCAATCCCAAAGGGAAAGATCCGAGGACAACACCACGTAATTTTGAACCACGGTCAGATGACGAGGCAACACCTGAGCTTCGTGTACAAAGGAGCTGGTGACGTTAAATCTATCGTGGCCTCAAATGTCCTCATGTTATCTTGGTGTGGAAGTTTGGAGAGTGGGGTGCCAGCTCAGGTGTGACCTCGTCATCTGACCGTGTTTCAAAATGACCTCGATGTTTCCCGTGGAGATTGATCCCGGACCGCAGCTAATAGCTCGTTGTATTGCTCCAGTACGACGTTAATTAAAATACTTACCTACCTTGCAGTCAACAAATATTTATCCACTGCTTTTAGCCCATTTGCAAAAGTGCTCCATTTTATTTACTGGGATCGGATAAAATAATTAAAATTTTTAGTATTGTTCTTAAAGAAGCTCCTTTCGCCTTGAATGCAGATCCTATTCGTCTTGATGTAGTCACTTTAAAATCAATCTTAAGTTAATACACTCTAAATCTAGTCTAAATAACATTCTAAAATTAGTCACACTGATAACTCATTCTAAAACTACTTCAATGTAATTTTTAAACTTTAAAATCGCTCCCTAAATAAAGAACTGACAATAGAAATGGTAGCCGCCTTCAGAACGATATCGTTGGCATGCCCCTGTCCTTGCTATATGTATCATGTGAAAGCATTTGAGTATCGGAAGTGAAATCTGCAAATTCCATCTCGTTTGTTAATGTTTGCACCCGAAATCCCTCTTATAGACGTATTATGATATGGATTTCATTGCCTTATCTGTAAGTTTACTGTCTTTCTCTAATTGGGGAAAACATTTCAATTACTACATCAAATAAGCTCTCCTCAAACTTTTTTTCTATTGAAAGCCCCAAGATCAGGTGTGACCTCGTCATCTGACCGTGGTTTAAAATTACGAGGTGTCCTTGAACCCTTCTCTTCGAGATTGATCCCGGACTGTCGCCAAAACCCCGTTGCGTTGCTCCAGTGCGATGTTAATTCACCTACCTACTGAAAGTCTCACCGGTCTCTCGGGAGTTTCCCGATATTTCTATCTCTAATTCGTTACTAGATTTCCCCTTCACTTTATTCTTAATTCTTCCAACTATGTTTAACCTTTAGATTACGGCCGACACAACAGTTGTACCGCGAGATCTTTCCTTTCTAGAGACCTTTCCTTTCTCTCGGTACAGAGGCTGTACCGAAGATTTTGTGCCCTTTTAAGGGACAGCTGACATCGATCTCCATTTGCGAACTGTCAACGACTGGCCCTTAATGTGGCTAGGCGAGTCTCAGTCGTCTAGCCTCAGCCCTAGATTAAAGTCGTGACCTTACGATGGGGTTCCTCTCCTGCGGAACTCTAACGCACACCATAGATATTCCCCACCATGCGACATGAATAAGAACTGAATACCATCCACTCACAAACCTAGCGAAGTACTGCAGCTCCAAAGAATCATCTTTTCTGCGAGTCGGCGTTTCATGAAAGGCACTTTGACCACTCGCTGGCTGACGAAATGTTGCATGTGTGTATGATTATTGTTCTGAATCTCGTAGCTCTCTCATTACGGAACGATTAGGGAGCGTTTTATTGTCTGGTTTCGGGGACGTTCACTGTCTGATCGTCTGGCTTTTCTCTGCAGGAGTCTGGCCCCGTCCCGTGCAGATGTTCAATTTGCTTTTTCGTTTCGGTTTCGGAACGCGCCCGCGGTCTTGATCAGCACACAATGGCAGGCTGATGAAAATTCGAACCCGATTCGACTTCATTAACTCTGTAACCTGTCATTTCCTGGTAATTTGTTTCTCTTTATTTAGCAAAAGCCGAGTGGCATCAGTCGAACAGCTCGACATTAGGACTAATTCATTTGGCGTTATTAGGGGATTATTAAAAACGAATGGTTTACTGCAGAGGGGGCGTGGCTTGTATTCTTGGAAGAAGTACGCTGGATTGACTTGCATGGCTCTTTAGCAACCCATGGAAAAGGTGGTAGTGACATGAGTAATCCCTACTATAGTTACAATAGACAATTATCTGTACAGCTAGAAATAATTCATTTCATAAATCTACTTATCTTAAAATCTAACTTGGATCAATTTTGTAATGTCTTTTTCTTTTGTGAGAATCAATACATTTTTTACTAAAACAAACCAAAACTTTCTAACAAGATGACAATCGAATTAACCCTCCATGTGGTTTCGACGAGATATCTCGTTCATCGTGATCAATTTTGTTAATGACGAGATATTTCGTTATCCACATATTGTCAATTCTTTGGTCATGATGGGATCAAGATCTGTTCAGTTTTCTTCCAATGAAGAAACATCTCGTCCATCAAGATCTGGTCAGTTTTCTTCCAATGAAGAAACATCTCGTCCATCAAGATCTGGTCAGTTTTCTTCCAATGAAGAAACATCTCGCCCATCAAGATCTGGTCAGTTTTGCTAATGAAGAGAGACCCCATAGAAACAACCACAAAGAGAGCTAATGTTGCTATAAAATCATTTTCAAAATTTATAGGGCGACGAATTACTAGAAATTGCATATTTTACTTTCCAAATTTAGTCACCCATCATGAGGCTGATAGATTTCTTCACTCATTCGAGCCACTCCGTAACTGTCCACTACCAAGTGATCCTAGTGGATCCTAGAACTTCATGTTTCTTGATGGGCCCCTCATTACAAACAAATATGTAACGCCAATGTCAAACTTGTACAAATGTTTCTTGCCAGGCTCTATTCCACCAGGATGTATTTCTCTCTTCTGTGCCACTAAAACTTTACTTGTGTATGTATGTCCATTACTTGACGTTGTCTGTCTTGTGTTTCACGCAGCATGTCCAAATGTTGCCCTTGCGACACCAACAAATGTTTTTTTAGTTTAATCTTCTTTTCCGATGAACACGTGTTAAGTTTCATGAAATGACTGCAATGAAAAATTTTTTGAAATTTTAAACTGAAAGTTTTCGAATTCTGGCATTTGGCAGTTCCGCGAGACACCACCGGAAATCATTCCAGCCTTGGGTTTCTCCTCACGGACAGTCTTCAAGTGACCTAAAATAATGGTTTTTAACCTTAGAAACTTATAAAACATTTTAAGAAGTTTAATTAGCGACACACATCTTACCCCCAGTTCCGTACAAATGGTTACATACCGTGGGAGAACGACCTAGAGGAGGACTAATACGCATCTATAAGTCTCTGGTTTACTTTAAGATATCTATTTAAAGTGCAGTATGTAATTCAGACTTGTTCCGGTGTTTTTGAAATATCCAACGACTACGGAGTGCCTAAACTTCGAATCCCCCGTTCCCTCTCATCCATCTGTGGGTCATACAAGAAGTTTGGAGTCAATTTTGAGCATGACTTCTCGTAAAATGAGAGTTACTGATATCTATCCATCTTGGTTAAGTTCTCCACATCATTCTGTGAAGCCTTGACACAATCTTTCCGTATTTTAGTGTGACAATGTAATTATGGAACAGGATTTAGGCATCCCACTTTGCACATTGCAGTCTAAATGGTTCATATCTCAAGGAAAACTGGGTAGAAACTTACATAGATGCTTATCAGTCCTGCTAGTTCGTCCTCAGGCAAACCCATGGTATTCCATTTGTACGGAATTCTGGGTAAGTTAGTATTATATATAATGTTTGACACTAATTGAACTTCCTAAAATGTTTTACGAGTTTCTACGACTGAAAACTATTATTCAGGTCCCTTTAACACTGGCCACGTAAAAAAACCTTGGTTGGATGATTTTCTAGTGTCTTTCGTGACTGCTCAAACGCTGGAATTTAAAAACTGCAACCGCCGATCTCTTCATCAAGATATCATTTAATTTCGAAAAAATTAACAGATACGTTTCATCGGAAGTGGACTAACAAACCTTTTCACTATTAGAATTTGTTCCGGCGAAATTTGATTTTTTCGGCCCACCTTTATAGGCATTCAAATACATTTCATATTTCCTTCATATTCTCGAGCTCCCGTAGCCATGGACTCAGTGGCATTGCCCGTAACTCAGCATCCGTCGGACATTACGAACTGAATGCTCCACTCCTATAAGAATTCCTGGATGTTTATCTTCCTGTTTCCGTGAAATCTTTCCCTATGTGGTCTCGTGTTTCGCACAGCTTGTCCATATAAAGCCTCTTGGGTAAATTTGTGTAGCAAACAACTCCTAGTCCACCTCCTAGGTTCGGAGAATGGTTCAGGCATCAGAACCATGACAAATCGTGCAGGTTCACGTAAATCGATTTTATGACGGTCATTGAAATAATACATAGATGCCTATGTGGAAATTTCACTCAAAGCCCTACAAGCTTAAGCCCGAGCCAGGCTATAAATGGTAGGACCTACAAATAGGATACAGCCCTATCCATCCCAATTATCAAGACGTCAGAGTCCATGTAAGATTGACCTGAAGGACACCTACCTCCGGCTACATATGAACACCGATAGAAAATTGTCAACCTGCGATCGGTAAGCTTGTTTTTCGTTTTCACGACCATGTGAGAAGCGATTCTTGTCAGTAACTTGACGAGACCTTTGCCAAATTTTCCTCGGGCCTTTTCCAAATCTGTAGTGACTTCAACTAGTCGGAGCGGAGAGGCTATATATATGGCCCAACTAAGAAGCTTCCAGACCCTCACCTGTTCAGCTCACCAAACGGTGTAGAGCTTATTTGCGAAGAGGTGAGGCTAACTAAGAAGCTTGGCCATATATGGCCCTTCCGCCATAAAACCCAACCATCCATTCCTTATGTTTGTCCCATAACTTGATGAGGATTTCAGCTCAAGCGCCGATGTTGAAAAGTGTATCCGACTGACAGTAAATAGAGTTCAGATAAGACTGATCCAAGAACTTTAATCCAGGGTCATATGGAGAGGAGGGGGATCAGGAAACCTAGGCACTCCCCGAAATGTTTTCTCGTAAATTTTGAACCACTGTCAGACGACGAGGTCAACACCTGAGCTGGAACCCCACTCTCCAAACTTCCACACCGTGCCAAAGACAAATCAGACAAATAGGCAGTCCTTATTAGGGTTTTTGAGATTGCTCAGTCCACCCCCTTAGTGGGAGGAGGCCTGGACTCGGTATCTTGACTGGAAGAGCCTAAATTTTTCTGAGTACCTGTCTCCCAAACTGATCTGAAAGGATTAACCTTTCAGATATCTTTCTTAGAGAAGTCATAACACTCGCTCCATTCAAAGGCCGTGAGCGTTGCAGATTCGTTTGAAAACGAACTTCAAAATGGGAAGATAGGATGCGTTTGATTGGTAAACGTTAGAATTGTAAAACCTTACGAAATACCAGTCCTTATGATGGCATGAGATACTGCTCAGCACTCCCCGTATTGGAAGGAGGCCTGTACTCCGTATCTTGACTAGACGATCCGAGTACCTGTCTGTCCCAAACTGAAAGGATTAACCTTTCAGATCTCTATTTCGTAGAGAGAGGTCATAAAGCTCGTTCCATTTTCAAAGGCCGTGGGCGTTGCAGATTCGGCAACATTTGAATAAAACGCGCTGTAAAATGTGAAGATCGGATGCGTTTAATTGGTAATAAACCAAACCCCATGCATGGCTGTACATCCGCGGTCCTGTTCCCCGAGCAGCCTTGGACACTCGTGGAGGAAATGGGTATATAGGTCGCGCAACGTGAAGCCTCTACCTTTTATTCCAAACACCCCGACTCGATATCGCAATAAGTGAGGCCTTGAGAACTGACCAGCGGTAAAATGCATCTGGGAATAATTGAAAGCTGTAGCACATTCACTGGGAACGAGTGATACCATCACCAGGGATACGACAGTAATGGCTGTCAATAAAATGCGCTGTGGTTCAAGGAAAATCTGTAATTTCTCTTTCTCGGTGGGACACAAAAGGTCTCATTTGTGTTTGTGTGGCAGCGGCTAGATGAAGCATCACATTCTGCTCATGAATCAAAGTCGCCGGCGGAAAGTTAAAGGATTATAATAAGAACAAACGCGATGCGTTGTTTCGACTTCATGTTTTAAAAATAGTTTTTCATTGTGCTGTCACGTTCAAAATATTACGATGAACGCAATTAGCAAATCGATTTTTAGAGGAAAAGTGCTTAAAATCTAGAGAGAGAATCCCGGCAAAACATCAACACATTTCACTCATGATAGTCTTTATGAGTTAAAAATGAATTTAAATCGTGCTGTCATGTATTCATTCGAACCATAAAGACGAAAACGATTAGCAAAACGTTTTCAGAGGAAATATGTTAATATGCTAAAAAGCTATCATCAGAGAAAATCCCGATAAAAAATTGGAAGATTTTGTCGAGGACACAAACCGTAGCAGCTTTGACGTAAATTCTCGGGCCTGATGTTGGATTGTAATGAATGAAACAGACATAGAAAGTTTGAACGATTGTTTATTGTGTGAATATTCAACAATCACCTTCGGGGTGTTTTGGTACCAGCTATGGCACAGTGCGTCAAGACCCTGAAACCGAATCAAAAATCAATGCTGTATCGAAAATTATGACTAATTTATTAAACGCTATGACTAATAACATTTTTACTAACAATACAGTGACTATTCGTTGTCTCCATATCACTTTGTACTTTACTAGATGTCATGATTTTCTATGTAGCAAAACTGACATCTGCTAATTGAATGAACGATACTTTTGGCTCTTAACACCTGCCTAGCTTCATAAGAAATGGAACATGTATCACGTGTTAGAGGCAAGTGCGTACTGTCGATAAAAAGATAAAAAAGATAGAGAAGTATCAAATCTTCATTTGTTGGTTCCCTCGACATTTTTCAGGAAAAACTAAAATGCTTAAGACCCTTGTTTTTGCATCTTGAACTTAATGTCTCTCTCTAATCGGTAGTAATGAGTTTGGTACAGTAGAGGCTCATTTGCAGCAGCATCTTATGGATCGATTATGAGCATGCAAAACAACCGGTATTCATTTACATAAAGTCGAGCCGTTAATATGTATCAAATATATTTACGCTTATATTGAACCTTGAAGACATGACCTGTAAAACAGCTTGCGAGTCGCCGAGCTTTCCAATACGCTGGTGGAATTTTTAATGGATTTCATATCCATAATGTAGGATTATTTCTTTGGTATCTGATTAAAAACAATGAGCATTGAGGACAGCACGTTTATTTAAACACTAGACGAGGTCATTACCATATATACATTCGCTATTTACAAAAGAGTTTACTACACCACAAGTTCATTTCAAAAACCAGCCTATTCTATCAAGATGCATTTATCGTTCTTCCACCATATTAAACTTTTCTCGCATTCTATATCATGGTTACAGTTTTCACCTGCGAAATCAAAAACACGTTCACCGATATCATCGTCTCGCGCTCTCAATAAATATAATATTAATACAGACACAATAGTATTTACAAGTACGCTAGTAGCAGTGGCACGCGCACGATAAAAATTAAATTCTCGGAGCGGATTATAAACCACTTTCATGCGCTCACAAGTGAACCAACGATTTTTCTCTAAATCCCGTACAATTTTAACATAATTCATTGTGGCACTAAAAAGGTGGATTTGTGAACCACTTTGTGTTACACTGCTGCACTACCGGAGATGGGTACATGTTTCACCTCACATAAACACTACACATTCTTGACGCAACACGTTTATAGAGAGGGACAACGTTCCTCCATCGAGGATCTCACACAGCTTAAAAACGGTTTATAAGGTTTTCATTGACTCCTTGAAAACTTGACCGAATCTTTGTGTTTGCTTATCTCTACGTCTAACTCCAGCTAGACCAAATCCATGAGTCCATTCACCTGCAAAAAGTCATATACCAAAAGAGATTCAGAAAACAGGTCGTCTCGGGACAACCTCAGGCACTTGAGAATGTGTGCTGGGAAGCCTGGTCAGACTGGCATTTAGGCCAAACAGGATAAATCTTGCGACCACAGCAAAATGCGAGACACATCAGATGGTCACTGAAACAGCGGGAGAGCGATATCTGAATATGCTGGCACAATTGGGAGCAAGAGTGTACCGGGATAATTCCCACGATACCAAGAGTGTACTGGGGGAACGATCCTGCCTTCTTATTAAGATTTTTTCTGCTAGAATAAAGCTCAAGAAACGTCAATGAGTGGGTATCGGACAATGGTTCATCGACACCCTCCTTCGCCAAATCATCCGCTACTTTCCTGATGTCCGGGTGATGTCCAAGGATCCACTTTCTTTCCAAGGTATCTTTGTGTTGTTTAAAGAAGCGTCAAGCAAAGTTAACATTAAGTCACTTTCAAACAGCGATTTTCTGTACTTTAACTTCGTATTCTTTTCGGGCTTGGCTTGCAGCAGTGCAGATTTTTCCATCAACCATTGGGAGCAGCATTCTATGTGTAGCTTTTATGAACTTGTTTTGAATGATTAGTTAAGTTAGTTTAAATTTTGAAATTTGACCTTCTATGGGACTTGTGATAGCAATATTGTCTCTTCTGGTATTACATTATTATTGTTCAATTCTTATTATTGTTGAGAGTTTATCTTTCTCAGTTCGTGAGGCCACAGTAGCCCAGTTGGAAGAGCAACGGATTAGCAACCGGAGGGTTGCGAGTTTGAAATTCGATCCAGCCAAGGACCGTCGTGTACACGAGGGCTGGTGCACATTAAATCTGTCGTGGCCTCAAATGTCCTCACATTGGCGTGTTGTGGACGATTAAAGAGTGGGGTGCAAGCTCAGGTGTTGTTCTCGTCCTCTGACCGTGTTTCAAGATTACGAGGCGTTGACCTTAGATCTTTCCCTTCGGGATGGATCGCAGACCGTCGCCAATAGCCCGTTGTGTTACTCCAGTGCGACATTAATTAACTACCTATCTCTTTCTCAGTTCGTATAGGAAAATACTTTGCAAAAGTTTGCACCTCCCACTAGCATCTGATCAGTTATTTTGCATCCATAGGTGGAATAAGTTCAAAAAAATTTTAATAAGTAAAAGGCCGACAATAAACATAATTTACGCAGCAGAAGTTACCTCGATTTTTTTCGTAATTGATTTCTAGTTGAAACTCTTCCATTCTAAGAATCCGGGCTTACTAGAAATGGGAATTTGGCAAATCGAGAAAGTTATTAATGTATGGAGAAAAGTTAAGAAAGAGTTTGGTTTCTTTTCAAATGTAAAAAAATTGAAGTATGCGAAAAGTGCTCACAAAAAATTAAACATTAAATCAAAAAGACGATGATAAATTCCCAATTCCTTTTATTATAATATTTTGTTTCATTTAGAATATTATTTATCATATGCTGTAATGACATTTCAATTCAGATAGTTGATTGACAGCAGATCTTTGTGGTGCAAAATACAGAATTTCCTTTAAATTTCATAATTATAGCATTGCTTAAAAGTGATTAAAAAAGTCTTTGAAAGGATAAAAAAAAATTATTTTTAGATATAATTGCAATAATGGGCATATTAGATTATTTCAATGAGCTAATGAACGTATCAGTCAAATCTAAAAAATGGCAAACACATTTTCAATTGTAAAGTTCAATAAGTCAATGAATTGCAGAGTAGCAGCTAATTTTTTTTCAGGATATTTTATTTAGACATGCAATAAACTCGTATTAAAAAGTTAAACTGAAAGTAGGAGGTAGGTAGATCAATACAACTGGCTATTGGCGACCGTCGGGGTTCCATCACAGAGTGAAAGATCCGATTTTTAATGATCCTTCCACAGATAGAAAGTAGTGCGAGTAGGTGGAAGTAAAAAAATGCTTAAAATTAAAAATTTTAATAACGAAGTAAATAAGAAAACTAGACCTTCAATCATTCGCTTGGTTAGTGAACTAAAATTTGGGACAGCAAAAAATTAATTACTTAATTTTATATAAATTACTTTACCCTATTCAGGTATACCAGGGTTGTGTAAAATCATTTGTACTAAAACAGAATATATAGTGTAATCTGGACTCACAAAATTTTACTAACTTGAAAACAAAAGTTGAAGGTCAAGTTCCCGAACAGCTCTATATGATAATTAATTGCAGATTATCTGCAATTAATTATCATATAGAGCATCAGATGATGAAGTTCTGCATCAGATGATGAAGTTCTAAAAGGCGACACTAACAAATTTAAATAGTAGCTTAACCCTTCAAGTGGTTTCGACGAGATATCTCGTTCATAAAGATCAAACCATTTTTACTAATGACGAGATACCTCATCGAGGCAACCATTAGGAGGGTTAATAACCATATTCTATGAACTTTATAAAAACTCATTTTGATCAGGTTTAGTGGTTTTTAACCCTCTAAACCTGATCAATGTGAAGAATTTTGCCAACAGATATTGCTCTGAAGTTTATTTTCAGGTTGGCGTGGTGTGGAAGTTTTGAGAGTGGGGTGCCAGCTCAGGTGTTGCCTCGTCATTTGACCATGGTTCAAAATTACGAAGTGTTGTCCTCGATCTTTCCCTTTGGGATTGATCCCGGACCGTCACCAATAGAAAATTGTGTTGCTCCAGTGTGACGTTAATTAAAATGCCTACCTACCTGAAGTTTATTTTTCGCAAAAAATTCGTAGGTAGATAGTTAATTAACATCGCACTGGAGCAATACAACGGACTATTGGCTACGGTCCGGGATCAATCCCGAAGGAAAAGATCAAGGACAACGCCTAGTAATTTTGAACCACGGTCAGATGAGGAGTTCAACACCTAAACTGGCACCCCATTCTCCAAACTTCCACACCACGCCAACGTGAGGACATTTGAGGCCACGACGGATTTAACGTGCATCAGCCCCCGTGTACACGACGGTCTTAATTTATTGCAATGACTCAGATACCCTCCTTTGTCAGGCCACGGTAACCCGGTTGGAAGAGTAACGGATTAGCAACGGGAGGTTTGCGAGTTTGAATCCAATCAAAGACCGTCGTGTACAAAGGGGCTGATGCATGTTAAATCTGTCGTGGCCTTAAATGTCTTCACGTTGGCGTGGAAGTTTGGAGAGTGGGGTGCCAGTTCAGGTGTGACCTCGTCATCTGACCGTGGTTGAAAATTGCGTGGTGCTGTCCTTGAATCTTTCCTTTCGGATTTGATTCCGGACCGTCGCTAATAGCCCGTTGTGTTTCCTCAATGCGACGTTAATTAAAATACCTTCCTACCCTCTTTTGTCAAGCTATCTGCCGTTTCATTTCCGCTGAGTCTACATAAGAAGCGATCTATTTCGAATGTAGCTTATGGAGCACTGGAAATTTCCTAAATGTATCTAGAAATCTGATGCATGGTGATGATATAGAGCGAGTTTCAAAACTATCTTTACAAACTTTAAAGGAGAAGTAGGGAACACACAACTCAACCGGGATGTATGTCCCTCAAGGGGATCGATAGAGTAACCGGGATGGACCCCAACATGATCCCCTGATTCAACAGATATTGATTTCTTCCCCTGTGGATATCTCTGCCGCATCTTGTACGAGGACCCCCATTGATTACAATGTTGACCTCAACGCAGTTGAAAGAGTCCGTAAAATGCCAGGAATTTTGGTATAGCCTTGATATAGACTTCTTTGTGGCAATGCTTTTGGCGCGTTGCTTTGGGGGTGCTCTTTATGTCGCCACTGAAGAATTTCTTTTAAAAACCTATTTTAAACAGCGCAAAATAATTAAAAAATGAAAGAAAATAATTTTAAAATGGATAAAAATCCACACAACTGATTATTCTAACTACTAAGTAAGTGTTCACTTTAATGAAAAAATCTTAACTTTTTCTGAAATATTACATAAAAGAAGTTAATCCAAGTTATTTTTTTGTTTTCTGTCTAATGGAATCAGGTTGTATAACATGAATATTATAAAGATCACATTAATTCTAGCTTTCAAATAAAATATTTTTTATTTAAGTTTTTTACATAATGTTTACTCAATTAATGACATTGCTTTTGGGATGAGATAAGCCACATGACCGAATTTGTCAGAGCTGAAAATATGGGCCGTTTTGACATTTTGTATTTGACCCATTGAAGTGATGATTTGTTTAATTTATTCGCGAATGTTTTGCTTAAGCTGTTGGATCGTTGTCGCATTGTTGTTAGCATAGATTGTTTCCTTCAAGTAGCCCTATAGGGGAAAAAATCAGGCACGGTCAAATGAGGGGAACAAAGGTCCAATCCACATCATTAGAGCAAACTCGAGTTATTTTGGGCATGGTAAAATAAATGAAAAAGATAACGATTTACAAAAATTAATAAGAGATTAAAAAAATCGCAAGGTTCTGATAATCCTAATGCAACTGGGTTGCCTTTGCCAGTCACAAAGCGCTTCAAAAAAACCCAAGCCAAAAACGTTGCCACGAAAAGTCTTTATATCAACGCTGTACCGGAATTTTTGAATTTTTGAACATGTAAGGCATTCACAGGCGTCGAAAAAGTTGTCAGGAGTGCATTTTTTACTATTGGTGGTCGCATCTCTGAGCACCTATTGCGAACTACGTATAAAACGAATTACTAAACTTTTGCTTCAGACTTCGCGTGAGACTTGAACATTCCACAGAAACAGGCATGATGTTGGTCGGTTGACGGTCAACGCGTATTTATATGGAAGGATTCAAAATAGATTGTACACACGAGCTCATACTGAATCCTAAATGATTGATATAATCCTATACGTTCACGATTTTTTTAATCATCATTGGCTCCTAATGTTGATAGTAGAACAGGATTCTAATGCTCAATCGAATGCTTTGGCGTCTATTGTATGTGAATCTCTTCAACCACTTGTTAATGAGAAAACAATCGCTAAAATTGAAAATATAATAGCTGTACAGTGGAAACAGAATACCGCTCACAAAAAGATAAATCAAAAGTAGGGAGTTGAAAAATCGATTCATTTTGAAGAGTCGACCGATTCCTTCACTTTTAAGATTCGGTTCAATTGATTCGACATACATCCTTGTGTGAATATTATTTAATTTTATGTTCCTACCTCCCCTTAAAGTGTTCACAGGAAGCTTTGAAAGTTATGATGTACCCTATTTTAACGGTTTTTATCGCAGTTCCAACGAAGTGAGAATCAAAACCCCGATCTAACAAAGAATCAGTAGCGATTTAATGAATCATTTTACTCATAAAATTGAAATTATTTACTGGAGGAGCTTGTTCAATTCGAGAACTGGTAATTTCAGAACGGTCTAGGTTTAGCAAAAATATAGGATATTTCCTTTCTTCCTGACAAGATAAGAGAATTTTCTGTGGAGAATTGTAATATCTTTTATTTGACACCATCTATTTGACAAAGAAAAACTTTAGATATAAAATGCAGAACATAATTATTCTGTGGAAATCTTTTTGCACGCATGGCTTATATACGTATGCGTGCATTCTTCATTCTTATAATTCGACAGGTGATAGGGTTTTTCTATCACTTTCCCTTTGACTTAAATAAACCAACTTTTGAGTGTAAAACAAAAATTCAGATCGATCTATCTAATCTGATTATTACCAAACTAGAATGTCTGACAAAAATACAGAATAAAATTTAAAGAGCAAAATATAACACAGATTATTGAATTCGAGAGAAATAATTTTTTCCGATCTACTTTTAAACATTCAATCCAGCTGGAAAAGCTCGTTGTCTTTCTAATACCATCTCCTCATTTTGTTCCCCCATTACATTAATTAAAACAAATGTTGACCACTAGGGTTACCATATTATTTTACTTTTAAATCGAAACGTTTTTTAACCAAATGGGATTATTTTTATCTGAGCGATTTTCAGTGTAAGAAAAGACCATACGGTCTGCAAAGATTTTATTTCAGCTACTCAAATGCTCACTCAGTATATATATATTTGGATTACCGTAAAATGTAGTTCATCGCCGTTTTGGCAACTTTTGGCATTTAATCGAATTGGATTGACCAATTAACTATCATAAATCATACTATTATATTTCATGGAGTTTTATATTTCATCTGACCGTGATTGAATTACGAGCGTTGTGTTTTGGATCTATATTCTTCGGGATTGATCCCGGCTGTCGCCTATAGCCCATTGTGCTGCTCCCAATGCGTCGCGAATTCATCTACCTACATACCGGGACAAAATTACTAACCGGCTGGGTCCCCGGATCACGTCTTTCATACCGAGATGTATAGTAACTCTAATCATATACAAAGGTGACTTGCTAGAAGTGAAATTTACCAATGAAAGAGCAAACGAAAAAATTCTAACAATTTTGTTGCATAACTGCATTTCGAATACAAGCGCGAGAAAATAGCCGACAATAAATTTTCGTGGCGCTAAATTCTCCAGATTCTCATGCGACATTTTTTGAATAAGAAAAAAAAAACGAAATTCTCGCATCTCACTCTATCTCTAGAATGATGAATCTTAATAGCTAGGGCCGATGTTGATTTCTTTGGAGACGGGTTCTTCAAGAAAAATTATTTAAAGTTAGAAATATTACAATGCAGACTGTTGTTTCCGGATATCTGTGTTTAATTTAAAGAGCTTCGACTATGCCCCAAACTCCATTAGAATATTGCTCACCCCTGTCAAAACATCAAATGCACAACAATGAAACTAATAGGAATGACAAACTTGCTAGAAAATAATCAATAAAAACGCATTTTACCCTAGAATATGTGATGGTTTAAATTAAAGAGGTGCGACTATAACCCCTTTGGAATGTTGCTTACCTCTGTCAAATTTCAAAAGTAAAACACTGAAACTAATAATTAGGGATGACCTAAAAATTGATGAAAAATGCCCTTATAAAAATGTATTTGTCAATGCATTTTTGCTTGTCAAAATGCTCTAAAAACAACAAACATGCCTGCAAACGCATTTTTTCGCGGTATTTTTTAGAAAAGGTGGGATTCATTAAAAAAGGAATTTAAACATCCCCATGCCAAAAGAAATGCTCTCAAATATTTTTGGATGGTTCCTGTGTAAAAAATTGAAAGAACTTCACTAATAAAACTATTTTATTGAATAGGTTAAGTTTTTGCCATACATGTGAATTCCATTAGTCTCAAATTTCAAAGCAGGACTAAAACAATGCGCAGGTCTTCAAAAGAAAATTGATCTTATGACCAGATAGGTAGGTAGTTGATTAAACGTTGCATTGGAGCAACACAACGGGTAACAGTCCGGGTTGGCTTTTATGGCGCAAGGGCCATATTTGGATATGCTACGCCACACAAGACATGCAATATCAAGTAATAGACACACAACGAAAGTTTTACTGACAGAGAAGAGAGAAATACACCCAGGGCGCCTGACAGGAATCGAACCTGCGCCGCCTACAACTCGAAGGTGACAGTCCGGGATCAATCCCGAATGGAACAACACCACGTAATTTTAAACCTCGGCGAGATGACGAGGCCACAACTAAGCTGGCACCCCACTCTCCAAATTTCTACATCACGCCAACGCGAGGACGTTTGAAGCCCCGACAGATTTAACATGCACCAGCCCCCTTTGT
Organism: Meta bourneti; assembly: GCA_933210815.1. NCBI lineage: Eukaryota > Metazoa > Arthropoda > Arachnida > Araneae > Tetragnathidae > Meta > Meta bourneti. The sequence goes on from OW119928.1 coordinate 78,167,286, forward strand.
ACACGACGGTCTTTGGTTAAATTCGAACGTGATAGATTGTTCGGCAACATGGGATTTCAGAAACTAGCCCGAACACAGATTCGAACCATGGGCAATTAGGTGAAAAGCCTAACGCTCTGCCGACTGAGCCATCCGGGCTCAGGAAAATCGAGGAGAATTAATACACATGTGATGATTCATTAAGTACCTAAAAAATCTAACAATGGCGAAGAAAATTAATCTCTCGCATCATTTTTAGCAACTGACAATTTCTCTAAGCATTTTGTCGTCTTGCAGAAACGTTTCACACAAGAGGTTTTACATGTTCAATTGTGTCAGAAGTGATCCTCTAAAAGAGGAAACTGAAGTCTGTTTCCCTCTCTTTTGTCCATTGGGACCCATGAGGAAAAATGCTTCAATGGTCACATTTTGAGCTTAAATGGCGAAGACAAATTGACGAATTTGTAAAAACTGCAAATCTTTCTTAATGCATGTTTTAAGGTGTATGTATACACTATAATTTTTTTTTAAATTTTGACTTTAAAAATCCAGTTTCTTCACAATAGGTCATTGGTTTGTGCTTAAACTCATTTTAGTGTGAAAAATTCTGATTAAGCTACTCATTAATTATCTAATTTAGATATAATTAGCTAATTAGCACGTTTTTTGAACAATGAGATCTCAAATTCTAATGTGTTCAGAAAGACAATTCCTGTTGGAAATTATTCCTAATATTATTCATGTTTTGACCCTCGATCAAGTTGCTAGAGGGAATACGTTCTTTTTTACAATTTTTTTCACGAAGGAGGTCTAAAAAATCAAGATTTTTTCAGAAATTTCAACATTTAAAAATCAACTAAAAATTCATTTCTTAAACAATATCGTCGCCTGAGGGTCAAAACATCCACTGTATTACATAGATTGTAATGACGAAAAAATAATTATAATAGATCAATTCATTGTTGAGTTATCACTGTTCGAAAGAAGCATCCTATTGTAAAAACAGTTCTTCAGAAATTGAGTTTTGGAAACGTGTTTGTCTAAGGTGACAGTACCTAACCTAAACCCTTGTAACTTGAAAACTATTTCGAATATTTACAAGATCTTGGTATCGTTTGAAAGCTAAGGGGTTGGACAATATTTTGAATTATTAAAAAATAGATCGATGTTTTAGTCAATTTTCGTGATTTCTAGTGTATACATACACCAATGATAGCTGTCCATTGACCGTTTAGGGGAAGTAAATCAAATCCTCGTTTCTTCAAAAATGAGTTCGGAGTAGGTGGTTTCGTCACAAATAGTTTGACATCATCAGTTTTTATTCCCTTTTCATTGTGTACTGGACAGTTGGAAACAAATAATTTGCAAACGTAGTTAGTCTTTTTTCATGATCCATTCGATTTGACTAGTTAGGTAGTATTTTAATTAACGTCACACTAGAGCAACACAACGGGCTATTTAGATTTGACTAAGATTTCTCTGAAAAATCCCGACCATTTATTACTCGAGACGGATTCCGGGCAATGCACCAAATTCCGGACTTTCTCCGGATTTTTTCCTGGACGTCTGGTAATAAAATCTTAAATGACCTTTTGGTGGATACTTACCACAAAGACCTGTTTCGATATATTGCTGGCATTGGTTCCCAAAACTGTTTAGGGGCCTCGTAGACCTCTTATAAAAGTAGTGGATTAGCAACCTGAGGGTTGCGAGTTCGAATCCAACCAAAGATTGTCCTGTACAAAGGGGTTGGTGCACGTTATATCTGTCGTGGCCTCAAATCTCCTCACGTTGGCATGGTGCGGAAGTTTGGGGAGTGAGATGACAGCTCAGGTGTGATCTCGCCATCTGACCGTGGTTCAAAATTACGTGGTGTTGTCCTCGGATCTTTGCTTTCGGGATTGATCCCGGACCGTCGCCAATAGCCCGTTGTGTTTCTCCAGTGCGAAGTTAGTTAACTACCACATCTAACCTAACACAGAAGGGAGAAGTACATCAGGGAGGACTCGAACTTGCGCCACCTACAACTGGCATGTACCGAAGATTGGAAGAGTTGCGGATTAGCGACCGTAGGGTTGTGAGTTTACAATTCGGTCCAAACAAAAACTACCGAGAGCATGGGGGCTAGAGCACGTTAAGGCTGTCGTGTCCTCAGATTGGCGTGGTGTGGAAGTTTGGGGTGCCGGCTCAGGTGTTGACCTCGTCATCTGACCCTGGTTCAAAACTTTGGTGTTGTCCTCGGATTGATCGCGGACCGCCTGTTGTATTGCTACAGTGCGACATTAATTCAACTACCTACCGCAACTACGGAATCTTATTTTTCATTCATCAGTGGTAATCGCGGAAGCTCATATGGAAGAGCCACGGATAGGCAACCAGTCGGATGCGAGCTCGAAACCGTCGTATACACGGGGGCTAGTGCATGTTAAATCTGTTGTGGTCTCAAATGTCCTCACGCAACCAACCACTTGGAGGTTAAGGGGACAGTAAACCCTCAAAGCAAACTTTTGCCGTTATTATCCGATTGTTATGGATCCGATCTTTCCCTTCGAGATTGATCGCGTTGATGTGGTACGGAGGTTGGTGTCGCAACCTGACTAGCCTTTCTGCGGAGTTGATCTTACAACGTCGCAAGTGGACTAGTGTTTATATCTTCGGCGCCTGCAAGGCGCACGAGTCTGTTGCGCTTCGAGATGTATGTTGCCTGCAACGTTTGAAACGCCGGCATTGTATAGAATACGTAGGCAATTCATAGAATTCCCGGCGTTTTTAGGCAAAGTATGAAATATGAGAATTATTATATACTTTCCCTAGGCATTGTATATAATACCTAGGCATTCTATAGAATGGCAAATGCTATTTAGGCAAAGTATGAAAAAAGGTCATGATAAGGCTATTATTTAAAAACCGTTCATTCCTCAAAAATACAAATGTTATTTTGAAAAAATAATGAAAGAGTGCCATTAAAAAGCTTTTATTCAAAATACGTAAAAAAATTAAAGTTGTACAAAACAAAATTTATTCCTTTCTTATTAAAGAAAATAAAATATGAACCTACTTGTTGCACCAAGAAAGGAAATAATTTTATTTTGAATTGCACTTAATTTTATTTCTTATAAGAAGTAAAATAGAGTCATTAAATGAACTTTACTAAATATACACACATTAAAAAAGGATATAAAAATGTAATTTTTTCATAAAAAATAAAATATAAAATTTAACTTACTTGTTGCAACATGGTAGGCTTGAATGACATTTTGAATTACCACTTCACTTTTTTCACGCAGACATTTCATATTTTGGCACTTTGTTTTACATGCACTTGATGAATCCATGGCCGCTTCCACTGGACTGAGCAATTGCCACTGACCGGAGAGGAATTTCGTGGTCAGAAATATCTTCAATTCTAAGCAAGTTCTTAGGGCATAAAGTAAATTGTGATCTCGTATATAATTGTTTTAAAATTCCCTCAGAACACTATATCTATCTCCAACATTATATCTTGCTCTTCCATTTTCATACAGCACAATATAAAACTAATTTCTTGTTGAACAAATTTAAGTAAAATCGCGTATTTTGACACTCCGGAACAAAGCGCAAAATGCAAATGGCAAATTCTGAGTCTGAGCGGAGAATTAAAAGTCACGTGTCTTGCCACGTGATATTCGAGACGAATCGGAGATGTATTTCATACATTGTCGGTTTGTCATTTGGCATTCTACGTATAGAATGCCTAGGAAATGTGTGAAATATTAATCGTTTCATAACATTGCCGGCCAGTTTTCGGCATTCTATAAAATGTCTAGGTATTCTATAGAATGCCGGATTTCAAATTTTGCCGATAACATCGCTAATTTTGCTGGAGGCGATGGCAGACGCTTGTGTGATCGGTTCAAGTGTACAACATAAGTTCCTACTATTAAATTATTTTTTATGTAAATTAGCTGTGCTTTAGTCTCCAAAAAGTAACTATAGGAAACAAATTCCAAGATTAAGAAGCAGATAACTGATTCCAAGATTAAGAAGCAAAAGACTGGTAGTTTTTAACTTTGACCATCTGCAAAATAGCGTCCGCGATAGGACTTAGAATTTGTTAGGACTTAGAATAGATAAGAAATTAATTCATTTACTTTAATTTTATGATGGAGAATTTAAAGAAAATGCGTACTCTAAGAAGTGGTTTCACTAGAATCGCTAATGCGTTATACCTGTATGAATGTTTAGAAGAGGAGGAACGTGATATTAATGAAATTGAAATTTCAATGGCTCAGACGAAAAATGGTTAGAATTGAATAGAAAGAAAAATAAATTATTGCTTTGTTAACAGTTGAAGATGAGTGTTCTCAAGAAAGTTTTAATCAGCCTTACGAAGTTTTTGAAGAGTATAAGGAAAGAGATATATAATACTTAAAACTAAAGTTAAGAAAAGTATTAATGACGATGTTAAAAGTACTAATGACGATAATAAAAGCTTGCTTAGTGAAACAGTATCGAAACGAAATTTCCATCTTCCTAAAATTAAGCTTAAGTTCAATGGTGATGTTAAGGAATGGCTTGGTTTCTGGGGTCAGTTTCGGGAAATTCACGGACTTGGACATCGCGCCAGAGGATAAATAACAATATTTGTCCCAGTCTACTGTAGAAGGATCGCGTGCCAGAGATATTGTAGATTCCTTTCCCGCATCTGCTGAGAATTATGAGCAAGCAGTTGAGTGTCTGAAAGCTAGATTCGGAAGAGAAGATTTACTCATAGAAGTGTATGTGAGAGAATTGCTAAACTTAATTTTGAACAATTCTTTGCATCAAGCTCAAGTTACGTCTCGCCAAATTGTATGATTAAATTGAAGCATACCTCCGTGCCCTATAGAAACATTAGGTGTAACTTCCGATAAGTATGCTTCTATGTTGTATCCCCTAGTTGAAAGCTGTTTACCAGAAGATGTGATTCGAGTATGGGAAAGAAGTATCAGTTTAACAAATGAAACTAAAATGCCAAATAAACTGACCGTTCTTATGAATTTTCTAAAATCAGAAGTTGAAGAGGAAGAACGAATTTCAATAGAAGAGGGGTTTGGTTTAGAGGCAAAACGTAAAGGAAAATATTCCTATTCGACATCTAATAACGATAAACAATTTCCAACCGCAATCGGACTTTTTGACAATGCTGAGACTCGTCGGAATAAACAAGCACTATACTCATTTTGTGAGAAAACGCATGATTCACAAGCTTGCAGAATCGCGTTAAAAATGAGTTGGGATGACAAAAGGAAAATCTTAGCAAAAAAGGGTTGTTTTTTATGCCCAAATATCGATCAGAGCTCGAGATTGCAGATGGGTCATTCTACGCAAAATGAGCAAATCGGCTGTGGCTGACATCACCAATTTTAATGAAAATCAGTTTTTAAATAGGTAACATATAGTAATGACCAACTGCAAAGTATTAGGTTTCAGAAATCTATATTTTATTAATTATTGACATTTAAAGTTCAAGGTCACACAAATTTAGATTTTCTAGCACTGAAAGTGGCTTGTTTGCGACCTTATATTTCAATAAGTTATTGACACAAATTTCAAAATTTTTATATCGCTGCATTCTTCAGAAAAGGGTCTCAGGAAACGTTAGAATATAATTTAATAGCCGTCATTGCTTAATATGAGGGATCGACAAAAATAGAAATTTTGCCAATTTGCTACACATTTCAAATTGCTCTGGTATCTAGAAATGGAAAGACAGTATTAAAAATTATTCTTAATGAAGATCCTTTCTTAACAAATAGTGTGGCGTAATTTGGTGATTGTATTTCTTCTCCCTTTCTAACGATAAAAGCATTTAAAAATAAAAATTATGGAAAAATGCGATTTTTCAATTTTTAAAAACGCATATTTCACTGAGGGAAAGCTCCAAGAACATCAAAACTTATCAACATAACATAGCAAGATGTCTATATGTCTTGAAATTTTCATAATTGTAATTTGATTATTTTTGTCTCAGGAAAAATTTTAATTATACGTAAATTTTACTTTTTTATCGCAGCTGATGAGTTATAACCTCCGATAATATATTCAAAAATCCGGTATAAGAATGAAATATAACTATTATGGTGCACGTGCAAATTTTCACATGAAATTTCTTTTTAAAGTCTTGCTTAATCCAAGGAGTGTTTCCATCAGTGAAATAATTATGTGGAAAGTTCATTTTGTTAGAGAAGTCTTTTCGATTTGCTTTTTCCTTTGGAAAAGTTTGTATTTGTACTACTGTTGTGAATATTAAATGCATTTTGTAAATATTAAGCATTAGTCAGGTAAACACTAATTTTGAGAATAAAAAAAGATTTTAAACATCGTTATTAAGCTCGATTTTCCCAAATGTACATGGGGCCGCGGTGGCCCGGTTGGAAGAGTAACGGACTTGCAACCGAAGGGTTGCGAGTTCGAATCCAGCCAAACACCGTCGTGTACAAAGGGGGCTGGTGCACGTTAAATCTGTCGTGGCCTCAAATGTCCTCACGTTGGCGTGTTGTGGAAGTTTGGAGAGTGGGGTGCCAGCTCAGGTGTTGCCTCGTCATCTGACCGTGGTTCAAAATTACGTGGTGTTGTCCTCGGATCTTTCCCTTTGGGATTGATCCCGGACCGTCACCAATAGCCCATTGTGTTGCTCCAGTGTGACGTTAATTGAAATTCCCCCCCCCCCCAAATGTACATAACTCGCGCGCGCGAATCCTTTTTCCATATTTATCACAATCACTAGTGAAATAAGTAGATTGCAAGATTCGGCAGCACTAGGAAAATTTCAATTTAAGCAACTACAAAATTGAACAAGAGACCTTTATCAGATTGAAAGTGAATTTGAAGACAATCAAGTAAGTAAAATTTCCTTCAAAAGTTCAAAATAATTTGGCATTTAATTGTTGATTTGGGGTTTTATTGTTTCCATTTCATTGTTGCCATTTGAAACGAGTAATATGCATAGAATGGGAAGGAAATGCTGATTGACGATAAACATTGCCAATTAGTTGCGATACTGATGGAATATGGTAACCCGTCGTAGAGCAACCGAATAGTCGTTTGGCGACGAAACTTTCAGTCGCCAATTGATTGGAAGGGCAAGAACGTGTTTTTGCGTTTTACTAATTTTGTTATAGTTGCTTTGGAACTCAAAATACAATCCTGATTTTTTTACAATAGACATTAAACTATATTTTTCCAAAATATAGTTTTCGCCAGAGCTGTCCTTCATTTCATTTTATGTACCTATTTTAAGTGGAAAACCGTCATTTTATAATTTTCCTTTGCTGTTTGGAAGATGAAGGAAATAAAAACCGACTTCCAAACTTCCGTAGTTTTATCACACCTAGCGCTGTATCTGCTATGAATTTCAACGATGCATTTAATTTCCTTTAGCCCATAGAGACCTTTTTAATTCTATCAAAATCGACTATTTTCCATTTTTCGCTACTAATTTTCCGCTTAAATTTGTTTAAAATTGCTGTTTCCAAATAGATAAAAAGAGAATTCTTCATAGGTTAATAAAAGTATGAAATATTACCTACGTTAAGTAGTTTTTGAGAAAGATCTTCAAGCATGCAAAACATCAAGCGATTTCACAACTGCTCTTCAAAGTTGAAAGTCCTTAAAATACCTGAAACTTCCAAAATATTTCATTTTGAGCCAAAATATTTTGGATATAATTATTTATGCATAAACGTAACCCCTGTAGCAAATTTCATGAAAATCCGTCACCCTACGGCCACAGGTTTTTCTGATTTTTGCTCATTTCACATGGAATGACCCAGATGCAAGATTAATTGTGAAAAGTGTAGGAGTAGACATGCTATAATGTGCAATAAAGATAAATTTAAAGAACAAATCGAAAACGAACACTGGTGGAAGCGATAGTCAAATATGATCAATGATGCAGCTTTAAGCAATCGCACTTGTTCTACAGTTCTTTTACAAACATTGTATGTACGATTACGAGGTGCAGGAAATAAGGGGAAAACAGTTCGTGCACTCGTCGACTCTGGGAGTCAACGATCTTATTTGTAGCGAAAGAAATGAAATATGATTTTACTAAAGAAGAAAGTGTTATTCATAATTTATTTGGGGGCAGAGAACATCCCGAGAGAAACATTTTAGATACAGAGTATTCATAAGCAGTTTGAAAGGTGATTATAATTGTAACTTTGAGGTCCTTGACCAGCAAACAATTTGCTCAGCTATACCCATTCCAACATTAAAACCATGGGCAGAGGAGCTTGAATACCATAGTACTGTAACTGATCAATTAATCTCTGAATAAGAAGAATCGTTAGAAATTGATCTATTAATCGGGCTGATGTTGCGGGTAAACTCTTTAATGGAAAGATTATTCATTTGCCGTGTGGACTTGTTGCTGTAGGAACATATTTAGGTTGGACCTTGATGGGAGAGATGCCATATCAAACTTCTGATGCCAATTCTACGATGGTAATTACAAATATGTTAGTTAAGGAGATGTAGCTTTACCGAACTCTGGAATCTTGATATCATTGGAATAATTGATCCGGCCACACAAAAGGCTAAAGAGGAAGGATTTACAAAGATGCAATTTCAAAATTCTGTTTCCGTGAACAGTGAAGGGCGCTATGAAATTGTTTTGCCCTGGTCTGAAGATCACCTACCGCTACCCACCAATAAGGATTTAGCCAAGAAGCGTTTAAAATCTACAACGCAGAAACTTCGCTCACAAAACCTGTATACGAGAAGGTTTACGACAGTTGGCGCGATTTAGGTATAATCGAAGAAGTCAAACACAAAGTGAGGTTTGATGATGGACACTGTTTGCCACACCGACTGGTTATAAAGGAAATAGTTCTACCCCAATAAGTCCGGTATTCGACTTTACGATGGGAATTTCTTGGGATACCGAAGTTAATGAAAATACGAAAGAAAAGTTTCTAAGTTGGTTAAGAGATCTGAGTCTCTTGAAAGAAATTTCTATACCCCGATGGATACCCATTAATAGAGATAACAAAAATTTGTGTAGCATTTACTTGCGATGCCAGTGCTAATACTACAGCATATGCTGCTACATTGTTCGTGATAATTCAGACTCCTTATGGAGTTGAAGTTCATTTATTAGCTTCTAAGTCCAGAGTAGCTCCGGTGAAATCAATCTCGATTCCACGTCTTGAGTTGATAGCTGCAACGGTGGGAGTGAGACTGCATTTCAGTTTTAGAAGGTTTGCAATGGCAAAATGTTGAATTATATTTTTGGACTGATTCAACCACTGTTTTGACCTGGATTCAAAAGGAAGAAATCTGGACTGTTTTTGTGTTGAACAGAGTACGAGAAATTAGGAAATTAACAAACCCGAATGCATGGAGACATGTATCAGGAACAGATAATCCTGCTGACCTACCATCCAGAGGTTGTACTGCCAAACAGCTTGTCAGTTAGATGGTGGGATGAACCCAAATGGTTAAAGAAAATGAAGGTGAATGGGCTAAGGTGATGTAACTAACACACATTTTAATCTGGAGACAGGAAATCTTCAATAGAATATCTTCATGTCAAACGTGTTAGAGTAATTGCCTGGATTTATAGATTTTTCTCTAATACAAAACTGAAAACATCGCGTTACTTTGGGGATCTACCTTTGAAAGAAATAAATCACGCAGAATTAGTTTTGCTAAAAATTATCCAACGCGAAGCATTTCCTGTTGGCGTAAATGATCAACACAAAACCTCTTTACCCTGTACTCGACGAAAAGGGGTTATCGAGAGTAAAAACGCGCATTTTTAACCGAAGAGACAAAAGGAACTTTAGATTACTCATAATCTTACCATCAAAACATAGAAAAGTGCATATGCTTATAGATAATATGCATAAAGAACTAGGACATCCTGGAGTTCAGATATTGATGAACCAGCTCAGAGAAAATGATTGGATATTGCGTAGCAGAAAAACGATTAGACAAGTTATCTTAAAATGTATCCGATGAAAACGATTCACTGACCCATCCACAACCAAGAGTCTTTTCCTTACCCGAAGATAGAGTAAAGGAAGCTACGATATTCGAAGTCTTGGGTGTAGATCTCGCCGGACCGCTGTATATGAAAGATGGGACAAAATCCTGGATAGTTCTGTTCACTTGTGCAGTATATCGCGCAGTGCACATGGAATTAATAACATCCTTGACAGCGGAAGCCTTCTTGCAGTCGCTAAGATTTATAGCTCGTACAGATAGACCCACTATTATTTATTGTGATAATGGCAGTAATTTCGTTAAAGCTCACAGAGAGCTTTGCAACTTGGCTTAAAATAAAATCTGAATCCATGATGAGGAAGATAACTTGGAAATTCATCCCTCCATCTGACCATGGTGGGAGAGATTGATTAGCATGGTCAAGCAAGTTTTGCGCAGAATATTAGGGCAGGCTTTGTTAAATTACGAAGAACTGAACAGTGCGATACCGAAAGCCTAATGAACTCTCGACCCTCAACTTACGAGGTGCGAGGACAACACGTAATTTTGAACCATGGTCAGATGACGAGGCAACACATGATCTGGTACCCCACTCCCCAAACTTGCACACCACGCCAACGTGAGGACATTTGAGGCCATGACAGATATAACGTGCAGCAGCCCTCTTGTACACGACGGTCTTTGGTTGAATTCGAACTTCCAACCCTCCAGTTGCTAGTCCGTTACTCTTCCAACCGGGCTACCGCGGCCCTCTTAACAATAGCGAAAAAATAATCTAAACTTCAGTGTGACGTTAATTGACTGTTTAACAAAAAACCTGTTTATTTTATTTTCGTTTATAAATTTACAATGAATTTGGAAATAAACCTCGTCGAATATCCCGACGCTAGATTTGAATAGCAATCATCCAGCGAATCAGTTAATACCTTATGTCATTGTTCTATATCGGTGAGAGAGCGGCAATTAAATTTGAAACACGTGCTTTTACTCCAACTTCCTGAAAGCCTTTTTTGTCTCCATCTCGGAGGCTGTTCGCTGGACGTAGAAGAATTTCTTTGAATTCTTAATGAGCAGAAGGAAAAAGAGCAAGCGATTCTTTCCCGGCGAAATGGCTTCGGGGAGACATGCATACCTCAATTGACCGAATTCTTCCGTGCTGGCTGAATAAGTTATTTAACACTCCGAGGTTCCTCACAGGGTGAATATTAATCGGATTCTTTGAACTCTTGCGAGTTGGCTTCACGATTTACTTTCCATTTCGCGGCGGGTTTTTTAGGGCTTTAGATGCAAGGAAAACCGGACAGACGACGTCAAAAGCTATCTGAGTCCTTGCATTGTTCTACAAACCCAGCCGTGCAATAAAATCACTCCTGCCCATCAACTTATCTGTGTAATTATATTTAGGGCCGCGGTAGCCCAGTTGGAAGATCAACGGAATACCAATCGGAGTTCGGGTCTAGCCGAAGACCGTCGATTTAAAATGTGATCGACGAAAAGCCCTGTATACCTAATTCAGTTACCTATCAAAGTAATCGAAGAGGAGTCTTAATTATGAGGAGTAAAAATTTGCTGTTTGGAATTTTCCCGTAACTTATGAACGGCCCGTTGTGTTTCTTCAGAGTGACCTTAATTAAAAAATACCAAATACACATAAATTATGAAATCCGGCACACTAAAATAGCCCGTTGTGTTCTTCCAGTGTGACGTTAATCAAAATACCTACGTACCTTCTGAAAAAGATACACCATTTTCAACGAAAACAGAAAAATCTGTCTCCTAATTTGTTTGCATTTTGGAACTACTTTAAATGTAAGTATCATTGTCTGGTAATTTTTGAGTAGCCCGATTGGAAGAGTAACGGATTAGCAACGGGTGGCTTGCGATTTCGAATCCAACCAAAAGACAAAGGGGGCTGGTGCATGTTAAATCTGTCGTGACCTCAAATCTCCTCACGTTGGCGTGGTGTGAAAGTTTGGAGGTGAGATGCCAGCTCAAGTGTTGCCTCGTCATCTGACCGCGGTTCAAAATTATGAGACGTTGCCTTGGAGCTTTCCCTTCGTGATTAATCCCGGACGGTCGTCAATAGCCCGTTGCGTTGCTCCAGCGAGAAGTTAATTAACTAGCTACCTGTCTTTCCATTTCGTGACGGGTTTTTACCGAACAAGAACACTAAAATGTGTGCTTGGGTCTTCGAATGCAAGGAAAACCGGACAGACGACGTCAAACGCTATCTGCGAGTCCTTGCATTGTTCTACATAGCCTGTAATAAAATCATTTCTGCCGAACATATCTGTAGTTATATATTCATAAACGTGAGTGGTACAGGAATCGAAATTATACACTGCTGGCCACCGTAAATGCAACACCTTGAAGGAAGCATGCAAATAATATGAAATTTACAACATGCATTAGCGGAGGTGAGATATGCAAATGATTAGAATTTCAGCGCAGACGCACATCACGCGCGCCTGTGGCGCCACTTCAAAGCGCTATTTAAGGCTTGGAGATTTCGACGATTTCAAGTACGGCAATTGTATTTTTCTTGTGGTTTTTTCAAAAAAAACGATCAATTATGCCTCGTAGAAAACAGCGATCATCTTTTGATCAAGTATCCGAGTTCGACAGAGGAAGGATAGTGGCCTACCGAGATTGTGGATTATCTTTCAGGGAAATCGGTAGTCGTATTGGACGAAACCAAACAACTGTAATGCGGATATGTGATCGTTGGATGCAGGAGGGTACGACGGACCGACGTGTTCGATCGCATCCACCTCAGTGCACCACTTCACGTGATGACAGGCATATTGTGCGTATGGCAGTGACGGATCGCTCAGCCACATCACGAACCATAGCACAGCACATTCAGTCTGTACCGCATCATCCAGTGTCTGCGCGTACCATTCGACGCCGTTTACAGCAGAGTGGTCTGTCCGCAAGACGTCCATTACTTCGTCTACCCTTGACGCAGAACCACAGACGTTTCCGCCGCCAATGGTGCGATGAAAGAAGGATGTGGACGGCAGAATGGAATGAAATTGTCTTTACTGACGAGTCACGCTTCTGTCTGCAACACCACGATGGTCGGATTCGAGTCTGGAGACACCGTGGAGAGAGGATGCTGAACAGCTGCGTTATGCACCGCCACACTGGTCCTGCACCGGGTATTATGGTATGGGGCGGTATTGGATATCACTCTCGCACTCCTCTAGTACGCATTGCCGGTACTTTAAACAGCCAGCGCTACATCTCCGAGGTGTTGGAGCCAGTTGTCCTTCCTTACCTTCAGGGCTTGCCCACAGCCATATTTCAACAGGATAATGCGCGACCACACGTGGCACGCATTGTCCAAGGGTTCTTCGTCAATCGCCAGATTGAATTGTTTCCCTGGCCAGCTCGCTCTCCGGATCTTTCGCCGATAGAAAACATGTGGTCCATGGTTGCTCAACGATTGACCCAGAATACATCCCCAGCTGCCACACCAGATCAACTTTGGCAACGTGTGGAAGCTGCTTGGTCTGCTGTACCCCAAGAACACATCCAAAGTCTCTTTGAATCAATGCCGAGGCGTGTGGCAGCGGTGATCTCCAACAATGGCGGCTACTCTGGCTACTGATTTTGGCAGGAACCACACTTCACAGAAGTCTATAAATTTAATCATTTGATACTTGGTCAACATGTTATCTACAAAATAAATTTTGTTGTGATATCTCTTGTCTTTCTTGGTGTTGCAATTTGGGTGGCCAGTAGTGTATTTGGTAGGTAGGTATTTTTATTAACTTCGCACTGGAGCAACACAACGGGTTATTGGCGACGGTCCGGGATCAATCCCAAAAGGAAAGATCCGAAGACACAACTTGGGATTTATCCTGAACCGTTACCAATAGCCCGTTGTGTTGCTCCAGTGCGACGTTAATTAAATACCTACCTACAAAAATTTCACAATTACTTTTGGCGATTGGCAACAACGGATATAAGGAATGCAAAATCAACTCCACTACGGAGTTTTTGCCGCTTAGTGTAATGGTTGTTTTTTTGGTTCTATGGCGCTAGGGCCACACTTGAGTAAGCTGGGCCAAACACACATCAAGTAAAAAATGTGAAAGGGAAAAAAGAGGTATTGGGGAATTAGAGATTAGTGTGATGAAAGCGGAAAAATATCGCTTTGATATCCCTGGAGAATGACTCCCGTGTTTTCTTAAGACAGTAAACCCCAAGGGGAAAGAAAATATCACTAGATTACATCATCTTTAGGTATGTACGGGAATCATGAGGTATCCTAGTGTTATTTTCTTTTCCCATATTGTTTACTACCTCTGGTAACCATGGCGATCGCAGGATGCTCCAAGCGATCTTTCTATTTTCTTCTCTCCATCCTTCCTTTCGCAATTACCCGACATTGTCTTGTGTTTGGCGCAGGTGGTCAAAAATGGACCTGGCGCCATAACACCCAAAACCAACCACTAGAGTACCTCGGGCTCGTGAAGCAAGTACGCACCTTAAGATGTGCCCCAGAGGACTTATTCTTGTTTTGAGCTCTATGGATGGTAGGTATTTTTAATTGACGTCGTACTGGAGCAGCACATCGGGCTATTGGCAACGATCCGGGATCAATCCCAAAGGGAAAGACGAGGACGATACCATGTAATTTTGAATCTCTTGAGCTCTATGGAGATGCATAATATTGCTGAAGCTACACGGGGAATCTCGCCATTCTAATGACATTTTGCAGCAGTTTGATCACAGAAAGCAATAGAAATCTGGAAGATAAAAATCGGGAAAAGAAAATAGCGCAAATAGGTTTAGCGTCAAAAATGCCAAATCGCCTTTGAGCGAGGGAATGGGATGAAATCAAAGTAGACGTTCAGAATCGAATTATGGTAATACGACGGAGGTGTGCCTTCTGCTATGCATTTTTATTGGAAATAAGAATAAACAGCAATAAAAGCAAACGAAATGCTGTTTTATATTTTGGATGATTTTGTTTCATTTTGAGGAATGAAATAAATTTATGTTAATATGGATGCTATATATAGATATGAAATGGAGTAAAACAAGACATTGTCATCAATAGATATATTCAATAAAGGCAGCTTAGCTTCAAGGTCTGATAGCTTAATTTTATTTATACTCGTACAATTCCAAATTTGCAATTTTTATGAAATCAAGTGTTACTTTCCACGTACGCAACCTTACAACCTACACCTTGAGCCAGTACCAAAATTGAGAGCATAGCTGTTTTTGTTTTAAGTTTTGTGCTTTAAAGTTGTAAAAATCGTATTAAATGTTCTAATCTTAGTGATTTAGAACATTTAAACTTAAAAAAATCTGAACTTAAAGAGAAAGCTTCGAATAATTTTCATCAAATTTTATTTTTCTTGTTTGGCAGAATTTTATTTTTGCATCTCTAATAAAAAAAACGATATTCTAGAATTTGAAAGGAACTCTGGGACACAAATTTTAAAAAGAATTCTAAAATTGAAAGACAGAATTTATAAATTAGATAACATTTTAACCAGTTTTCCAATTTTTGCATTTCCATGCTATATTCATTTGCCAATAAGTTTCATTCAAAAGTACGCGAATTCTAGATGAATCATAAAATACAAAATCTTTTAAAGGGAGAAATAGAATATTAATAGGATATTACATCTTAGAATCTAATTAACACTTTCTAGAATACGAAATCATGTATTCCGATATATTTGGAAAAAATAATCCTAAAATTAAAAGAAGAATTTTACAATTGAGGAACACGAAAATTTCTCGCTGCCTATTAGTACAATGGGTCATCAAATTACCATAGCCATGATACAAAAAAGGTATTTTCTGAGTATTGGGTAAAAATGGATGACGGCTTATGAGGGTAGGTATTTAATTAACGTCGCACTGGAGCAACACAACGTTCTACTGGCGACTGTCCGGGATCAATCCCGACGGGAAAGATCCAAGGACAGCGCCTCGTAATTTTGAATCACGGTCGAGTGACGAGAGCAGTGCCTGAGCTGGCACCCCACTCTCCAAACTTCCACACCACGCCAACGTGAGGACATTTGAGGCCACGACAGATTTAACGTGCACCAGTCCCTTTTGTACACCAAGGTCTTTGGTTGGATTCGAACTGGCAACCCTCCACACACAGTTGCTAATCCGTTACTCTTCCAACCGGAAATCGGAATATATACAGGAACACGTTCCAACGCAGAATCATTACCGTCACCTACATCTAATTTGACATAAAGTGCCTATCATATGGAAGGTTGTGAAACCAACAGTTTTCAACCGTTAAAAAGTTTTAAAAGTTTTCTTTTCAATAGTAACAGGTTGAAATGTAAAATTGCTAATTTATAAAGGTGACTCTATTAATACGATCACCCATTGTTCATGCACTTGTCAAATGAACACATGAACAATTTCAGCCCAAAGAATGCGAATTCCTGGACAACAAATTCGACTAAATGGAATTCGAAGATACAAAACTGTGTTATGGAACATACTTTTTTAGAATTTAGAAGAATTCTAAAATTTTAATAAGTGCACAATTCTCTGAAACTTGAAAATTCTAAAAGTAATTCTAAAATTAAAAAAATAGAATTTTATAATTTACGATCAGTGTAAAATTTCTAGCTTTAACAATTATATACTACATTCGTCGATTTGAACAATTTCATCCAAATTTCTTGCATGACCAATTTGAAATTTAGAATTGTGTTATGGGAGGATAAAATCTGAACTGGAATGTTGAATACTGAATGGGGTAAGAGGACATTCCAGAAAATTTGAGCACGCATAGAATTCTCTGATACTTGAAAATTCTAAAAAATGTTTCTAAGATTGGAAGATTCCAAATGAAAATGGAACTGAATCCTAAAATCAGTATGGTCCAATTAGTAGCAAAAAATGCCATAGAACGACAAACCAAACCTAAAATCAGCAAGTAGACTACCATTAAAAGACGAAATTCAAAAATCTAGATTTCTAGAAGTACTCATACATTTTCTAAAAGGATGGAAACCAAGCGAAAAAGCGAATGTCAAGCAATGCACGAGTCTCACGACGATACAATGCATAGCATCCATGTATTTATTTTTACTTCGAGTTGTATTACATAATGGATTTCCAGTCCGAAAGAAATGTCGAACGCTCTCCTCTCAACTACTGAATACCAATAAGTCGGCCTCGGTATTAATATGCCCAGCAAAGAATAACTCCTTGCATATTCCCGCACTGCATTCAGGGAATAAATGCTAATACGTGCAAAAATATACCTCGCGGCCATTGGAACTCGCGAATATATCAGACCAGCTGTCCTAATATGATAAGGAATAGATAACTGAATTAAGTGATCTTGCGGAGTCATCGAACGTCTAACGTATCAATGTGATGCGGAACCGATTTATTTTATCGACCAGAAATGGTCCGTTTGTTCGAGACCTTTGAAAATATTCAGAATTCAATTGGTTAGCCAATATCGACAGTAAAACGGTTCGGTCTCTTGGTAATAGGAATATATATTTTATATCTTTCCGATTATTTTAATCATTTCGATTTCTTCATACACACATTTACTTTGTACTTTATATCCCTTACATTGTACTTAATAAACAGTACTTTATATCCCTTACATTGTACTTGATAAACAGTACTTTATATCCCTTACATTGTACTTGATAAACAGTACTTTATATCCCTTACATTGTACTTAATAAACAGTACTTTATATCCCTCTATTTCGTACTGATTACACAGTACTTTATATCTCCTTACTTTTTTACCTTATATGCATTTACTTGTGCACTTTTTCATTTACTTTATTATTTGTATCCTTTTACTTTGTTTACTTTAAAAACATTTACTTTGTATTTTATATACATGTGCTTTATACCATACATTTACATTTTTACAAAAAGAATTAATATGTTCCTGGCATTCCTTGTTAAAAAATTGTAAAACATCGACTGATTGCATGATGTTATGAGCAGTTTATTTTAGACGTAAAACATAGCGGTCAGTTTCAATTTCAAATGTTCTCTTTCTCCCCGCTCTCTATCGTCACGACTACATGTGACACATGATCGCCTTGGCGTAAGGTGATTGTTGTATCGGATTGGCTAGTGATGTTTGTGTTAGCAGAGTTCGTCGGGTGCAGTTCTTTAAAATGAAGACAGAATCATTTTTAAGAATAAACTATTTATTTCAACGAAACATTGTGACAAACGAACACGTCTTATCTCTGGTGAACAAAAAGGAAAGCATTGAAACAAATCTCTCAAACCTCTGATTTCGTGACTGACCAGGTATTTGTACATTTCAGCAGAACATTCAACAAAATAAAAATACATTACGCATCTTCTGAGTGGCATTCAGAAAACCTAAAAAAAGAAGCAGGTTCGATTACAACAAAGAACAAGTTTACCATACATACAGATGCTGTTCGGATATTTTTTGAAGGATTTCAATGAGCTGTAAAAAATGTATGCTACGAAATAATTTTATTTTCGCAGCAGTTAAATAGTTAAAGTATAACTTATCGTCTGCTAACTCAGAGTTTTGTTTACTTTCAAAATGGCGCTTATAAATAAGCAATGGATGGAAGGCTATGTTTCCGCTCTTTCCGAAGAGAATTATGCTTATTCAATTATTCAAAAACGCTGTCATGCTTTTTCGATATCTAAAGGTACGATAAGTAATATTTTTAATGAGAAAGGAAAAAAAACGTAAAAGTGGAAAAATACTTCCAAAAAAGTATCCAAAAAGAAAAAAATTCTGAGAATACTTGTAAGGTAAGATCTTTAATTTTAAAAGAGAATCCGCCAAGTCAAAGGACTATAGTAAAGTGAACGTAAGAACTTTCTCTAAGAGATTCATGATTGTTGCCGGTTTTGCATACTATAATGGAAGATTAAAAGTAAAAAGAGGGGGAAAATGGAAAAAAATCAACTCCCATATATTATCAAGACCATATTTTATCCCCAATATTCAAAAAAGAAATACCATATCTGTACCCGCAGTGCCAACAATCAGTAGAACTGCATCAGGGTAAAGCAAGCAGCCACACATCTAAATAGATTATTAAATTCTTGGAAAAAATGGAAAAAGAAACTGGTATCACAAGTCAATACCCTTTACTGATATTCCTGCTAAATCTCCAGATTTTTCACCCGTGGACTTTTGCGCTTTTGGACTTTTAAAAAGGGCATTATCGAAACGTCGACCGAAAACCATTCAAGGACTGGAAAACCGGAACAAGAATGGGACAAAATACCACTGTCGATACTACAAAAGTCATTATTATCATGGAAATTAAGGTGTAGAAAGATAGTTAATAATAAGGGCTATCAAATGGAACATTTAAAACACAAAAATTTCATGTAAAAAATTGAGCTCCAATCCATTAAGATCGTTCAAAAAATGTCCGAACAGCCTCTGTACAAAGGTACCCCAAACAATAGAAGAAATATAAAAGTAGAGGGAGCAATATTAACATTTTTACGTGCCCAGATCATGTGACCAAAGCTAGTAGTAACGTGACCCTTAGAGTACTTTCTTCCGTCGGGTAGAACTGAACATTCATCATCTGATTTGTCCATGGAACGGGAGAAGACGCCCATCCATTGATTCATCATCTGATCAGTGCGCGTGACATTATTGCACACTAGCGATTTTACTATTTTTGTAGTCACTTTGGAAATGCGCATTCGCACACTTACCCTGTCATAAGATGTTATATCATCAATCGAGGCGATATGATGGCAAATCGGACAATCACGTCAATTTTCCACAGAGCAGTCACGTGACTACTAGTCGACATGTTGGTCACGCTTTTTGAAGCTCCTCTCAATAGTAATGCTCAGTCTACTTATATTTCACATGTGTGCTCCAAACCCATTTTCCACTGATGCTACGCTGTTATAGCCTAAGTCCAACCGATATGCGTAGTTGGTCTAGTGACGTGGTCTATTGAACTCCTTATCACTGAATCAAAGTTTAAAGACAGCGCGTCTTCTGCCTGTCGCGCTTGGAGCTAAGATAAAATCCATGCAGGTTGTTCCATTGTTCGTTGTCTCGTGCTACGGACAATTAATTTTTTCCTTATGTCCCATGTATAATGCTTTGCGTAATTTTATAATGAATGATATTTTGATAGCGGATAAAAATTTGTGATTTTTGACAATTTTTGTACGTAATTATGCTGCTAAAATAACCTTAATTTAAAGCATAGAATTTCCCTTCATAATCCTTCAAAGTTGCGGGCAGAAACAACACACTGCATTTTTATTATGCTATTAGGTTTCCTTGGCCGACTAGATGTACTGCTACGAGAAAAAAAAATCAAACCACTTTCTTTTATTTACGCATAATTCAAGATGGGACTAGTTGAATTTACGTCGCACTAGAGCAACACAGCGGGCTATTGGTGACGGTTCGGGATCAATACCGGAGGTAACGATCCTAGATTTTGAACTACGGTCAAATGCCAAGGTCAACAACTGAGCTGGCGTCCCGTTATCCAAACTTCCACACCACGCTAACGTGAGGAAATTTTAGGCCACGACAGATTTAACATGTATCATCCCCACGTAGACGATAATCGTAGTTGGATCGAGTTTTGAACTCGCAATCCTCCGATTGAAAATCCGCGAATTTACCAACCGGGCTACCGCTCAAGGTGAGCAAAACAAATTTCGACATCCCCAGTTGCTAACCAAGCGTACTTTTTCCACCGATGGACGAGATATCTGATCTGACCAATTTTGCAAATGGCGAGTTATCTCGTCATCAAAATATTGCCAAATTTTGCAGGATGACGAGACCAAGATCTGGTCAGTTTTCTTCTAATGACGAGATATCTCGTCCATCAAGAGTTTGGTTTAGTTTTGATAATGACGAGATATCTCGTCGATATAACTACCAGGAGGGTTAATATTACGGTACGCTACTCAGGACATGATGCACGTACACCTTGTCCTTGTGGCCTCTCCCCCAAATAATCTCCACTCCTTCGAAAGGCCTGGGTGACAGGCTCAGGCCCTGACAGCGTCACATCGGGGATCGAAATGGTTCCTTCCTTCCAACATACTTTCTTGTCCACTCTTCGAGTTCGAATCCAACCAAAGACCGTGGTATACAAAGGGGCTGGTGCACGTTAAACTGTCGTGGTCTGAAATGTCCTCACGTTGGCTTTGTGTGGAAATTAGGAGAGTGGGGTGCCAATTCAGGTGTGACCTCGTCATCTGACCATGGTTCCAAATTATGTGGCGTCGTCATCGGATTTTTCTCTTGGCGATTGATCCCGGACCATCGCCAATAGCCCATTGTGTTGCTCCAGTGCTATGTTAATTAATTACCAATTACCATTACCTTGTGGCTCAGTGGGTATGCCCACTACGATAGCAACCTTCGAGTTGTAGGCGGCTCATGTTCGATTACTGTCAGGTGCATTCATCCATGGGTGTATTTCTCTCTTTTGTGTCAGAAAAACTTTCATTGTGTGTGTCTATCTATTACTTGATGTTGTATATCTTGTGTCTGGCGCAGCATGGCCAGATATGGCCCTTGCCCCATAAAACCCCAAAATCAACCAACCTACCTTTCTTGTCCACATTCAAATCTCCTCTCATTTTATAATATTTGGCCTTTTAAACCATTAGGCATTTTTTAACTTTCACAACTCACTATTTGTTAATCAAATTTTATATTATACACCTGTTGCTGGTCAACATGTTTTAAATCATCAATGAATTTATTTATACATTTTATATTAACGACGCAACTTTTAATCTGTTGCTTACCCATAATTTTGATTAAATCTTTTGCTTCATTTTGATCTTTTGTATTGTAATATATTTTTACTGTTGGTTTGGCTGGATATTTTGAAATTGTTATCTATATTTATTGATTTTCATTTCGTCTTGAAGCTTGTCCATTATTAGACCTTTCGCCATAAAACCCTAACCAACCAACCTTTTGGGGTTTTTTTATGGCTCCCTTAACTAAACTTAAATCCCCATGGTTCCTGTGTATGAAACAAATGAATATTCCATAACCTGTGGAATAAAATAAGAACATCCACATGCATCGTGGCGCTACTGGGAACTAAAGAAATCAAACTCAGGCATCAATGATCTTATGGATTTGGTCTAGCATTTCCTAGACCAGGTGAACAAGCAACAACAAAGAAATAAAACAAAAATATCTAGATGAACATATATTGTATGTTGTAGTTATTGAGAAGAAAACACATTTTGTGCCTTGCTAAAAGATATCTATTTAGAGAGTGTGCTGGTCTCTAACCAAAGTGGGATTCACAACGTGCAGACGTGATTTCCACAAGGCTGTCCAAAAGTACCCGTGGAAGGAGTTCCAATCACTCACTAGACCACATCTTTGCTCTTTTGTGGTTCTTGGTGGTGTGTAGTTGCAAGTGCATTCCGATGAACGAGAGCATCCCAAACAGTTCATTGGATTGAGATCAGGTGATCTTGCTTGATGCGAATTCAATATTATCCTTAATTTTTGGACATGCGTATACAGATTTTCTACATTTGCCAAATTTTCACAACACATGGAGCATTTTGATCTTCTCAAGCTAGATTTTATAACAAATAGATCATTGTCCTTTTCTTGGAAACGTTGGCAACAATATATTTTTAGGGACTATGTAAATACCATCAGGCCAAGACTTCAAAGATTCAATAGATACACCGATTTTGGAACTGATCAATAAAAAACATCAAACTAATTATACACGAGTTCATGCACGTTTTCTTGAAAATAGAGGACAGATCTGTAAAAATTTTGCTTTTCTCATTTCTTGCATCTGTATAAATTTTTGATTCCAATAAAACAGTCTCGACAGTCAGGATTTTAAATCTTAGGAAAATTTCATTTGAATTATTAGCATTTAAATGAAATTAAATATCAACAGATTGCACTTCGATTGCATCAATTTTAACGACTAAAAATTGTAATTATATTTAGAAATATTGTTTACATTATTGTTCCTCTATCTGTTCACGAAAAGTAGTGGCAACTAACTTTCGTGAACGAAGTGAAACGAAGAAAAACGCAAAAGGTCGTATTCTTCCTCAAAAGCGTATAAATATAAGATTTGACAATTTTACGATGGCTCAATACACACTGCTTCCAGAAGTATGAGAACCATTCAAGCCTTTAATTTTTCAAGGATAATCCGTTCTTCCCGACAGAGAAATCACACAATAGCGTAACCAGAATTTCATTCCGGGGATGTCCAAAGTTAGAAATATGACTTTTATGCCGAAAACTTAATTTTTAAAACGTGTCATACTTTTATATTTGGTTACTAGAGAATATTTTTTAAATAATGGGTATAAATAACTAGTGCAAATCGCTTTAAGCGTCACCGACTGATGCGAGTAAAGAAATCACATTAACAATAGTTTGTTCAATTTCATCTTTTCGTTATTTTTTGAAAGGGTGATGCGAAAAAAACATGTGGAATTTGAAAAATCTGTTTTCCAGAAAGATAAATAAAACGAAGTCAGAATCTTCCATATTAAACTGATAGTTAATAAGCATTCCTATTCAGAAAGTATTTTTCGGAAAGATTGGTAGAACTCAAGTGTCAGAATATTCCGCAAGAAACATAAAATATACGAATATAGAATTTTCCTAATATCTCAAAAAGTGTATTTCCCAGAAAAATAGGAACTCAAGAGAGATAATTCCGTAAGAGAAAAAGTGATTGTTGATAAATATTCCAAAAAAATCCTTCCTTTCCTTTTAATAAACATATCTAAGAATAATTTTCCAGGTATTGATTTGAGATTGGTAAACTCAAATCAAAATATTCCCAAGAAACTGAGTAAATAAATATTCCTCTTTTAATCAGAAAGTCTATCCAGAAAAATTGGTAGAATTCGAGAGAATGATCCGTTTTTGCCCATAGTTAATAAATTCGTCGGCTTAGAGCAGAAGCCATTTTCTGACATTTTTTCGGACATTAAATTTTTATTTTCTAAATGGTCCGATATACATTATCATATTGTAATCTGTTTAAAAGATGTATAACATTATCAAAACAATTAAAATTCTTATTTGCAAACATAAAAACAAAAAGAAAAAAAATCTGTACAGTAAAAAATTCTATTCGTCAGTTAATTAGTTTCTGCTCTAAACTGATCATATTCTTTATTCGTCAGTTAATGAGTTTCTGCTCTAAACTGATCATAATCTTTCCCTCTAGAATACGAATGAAGTCAGCCTGATGAAAACTAAATCACTCATCAGAGAGAAGTATAACCCTTTGCACCGGTTGGTCCATTATAGAGAAATATTCGAAAGAGAAAAAAATTCGTTCCAGCTGTCTCTGGAAGACGGTTTCTCGTCGTTCCAAGATATCCATGAGCCACCGTTGTCCTTGAGCTGGCGTGACGTCATCCCAACACGTGCCGAAGCGAAATGGTCGAAAAAAAGTTACGCAACGAAGGATCCGCCGGTAACCTGCATCTGCAACACGTGGCTTCTTTGCGCGGTACAATATTAAAATATCGGATGATAGAACAGGAAGTAACCCGAGATTTCCTCTCTCCCATCCCGGAGATAATGATTTGGAGGCTTGGTTTGGCCATGGTAATCGAAGTCATAAGTATCTCGGTAGAATTAGCGTGTTAAAAATGGAGAACTTTTCGTCCGTGTACTTGATACTTGCGCATTAAGGTGTCTTGCCACTACTCAACGTGAAATTTTAGAAACACTTTGTGGTTGTCCATCTTGTGAAAAAGATTTTCGTTTGTGTTTATTAAGCTCTCAAGTGGTTTCGACAAGATATCTTGTCCTTCAAGATCTGACAAATTTTATTTATGACGAGATATCTCGTTCGTGAAGATCTGACCAATTTCGCTCATGACGAGATATATCGTCCACCAAGATTTGACCAATTTTGCTTATGACGAGTTATTTCGGCATCCAAATATTGCCTATTTTTTTATGATGACAGGATTAAGATCGATTCCGTTTTTTCTGACGAGATATCTCGTCTATCAAGAACTCACCAATTTTGCTTATGACGAGATATCTCGTCCATCTAACCAATTTTGCTAATGACGAGATATCTCGTCCACCAAGATCTGACCAATTTTGCTTATGACGAGTTATCTCGGCATCCAGATATTGCCTATTTTTTGATGACAGGAAAAAGATCGATGCCTTTTTTTTATGACTAAATATCTCGTCTATCGAGAACTCACCAATTTTGCTCATGACGAGATATCTCGTCCGTCAAGATCTGACCAATTTTGCTCATGACGAGATCTCGTCCGTCAAGATCTGACCAATTTTGCTCATGGCGAGATATCTCGTCCGTCAAGATCTGACCAATTTTGTTCATGGCGAGATATATCGTCCGTCAAGATCTGACCAATTTTTGCTCAGGACGAGATATCTCGTCTGTCAGGTTTGACCAATTTTGCTCATGACGAGATATCTCGGCATCCAGATATTACCTATTTTTTGATGATGACAGGATTGAGATCGATTCCGTTTTTTTCTGACGAGATATCTCGTCTATCAAGAACTCACTAATTTTGCTCCTGACGAGATATCTCGGCATCCAGATATTGCCTATTTTTTGAAGATGACAGTATCAAGATCGATTCCTTTTTTTCTGACGAGATATCTCGTCTATCAAGAACTCACCAATTTTGCCTATGACGAGATATATCGTCCATCAAGATCTGACCAATTTTGCTCATGACGAGATATCTCGTCCGTCAAGATCTGACCAATTTTGCTCCTGACGAGATATCTCGGCATCCAGATATTGCCTATTTTTTGAAAATGACAGTATCAAGATCGATTCCTTTTTTTTCTGACGAGATATCTCGTCTATCAAGAACTCGCCAATTTTGCCTATGACGAGATATATCGTCCATCAAGATCTGACTAATTTTGCTCATGACGAGATACCTCGTCCGTCAAGATCTGACCAATTTTACTCATGACGAGATATCTCGTCCGTCAAGATCTGACCAATTTTGCTGATGACGAGATATCTCGGCATCCAGATATTGCCTATTTCTTAATGATGACAGTATCAAGATCGATTCCGTTTTTTCTGACGATATATCTCGTCTATCAAGAACTCACCAATTTTGCTCCTGACGAGATATCTCGGCATCCAGATATTGCCTATTTTTTGAAGATGACAGTATCAAGATCGATTCCGTTTTTTTCTGACGAGATATCTCGTCTATCAAGAACTCACCAATTTTACTTATGACGAGAAATCTCGTCCATCTGACCAATTTTGCTCATGACGAGATATCTCGTCCGTCAAGATCTGACCAATTTTACTGATGACGAGATATCTCGGCTCCAGATATTGCCTATTTTTGATCATGACAGAATTTAATGACAGAAACTGACAGAAAGATCGATTCAGTTTTTTCTAATGACGAGATATCTCGTCTGATCAGTTTTAATGAAAACGAGATACCTTGTGGAGAGAACCACCACGAGAGTTAACAATGATTCAATTCTTGCAAAAGACGTTTATGAAATACACTGCTGGCCACCCAAATTGCAACACCAAGAAAGACAAGAGATATCACAACAAAATTTATTTTGTAGATAACATGTTGACCAAGTATCAAATGATTAAATTTATAGACTTCTGTGAAGTGTGGTTCCTGCCAAAATCAGTAGCCAGAGTAGCCGCCATTGTTGGAGATCACCGCTGCCACACACCTCGGCATTGATTCAAAGAGACTTTGGATGTGTTCTTGGGGTACAGCAGACCAAGCAGCTTCCACACGTTGCCAAAGTTGATCTGGTGTGGCAGCTGGGGATGTATTCTGGGTCAATCGTTGAGCAACCATGGACCACATGTTTTCTATCGGCGAAAGATCCGGAGAGCGAGCTGGCCAGGGAAGCAATTCAATCTGGCGATTGACGAAGAACCCTTGGACAATGCGTGCCACGTGTGGTCGCGCATTATCCTGTTGAAATATGGCTGTGGGCAAGCCCTGAAGGTAAGGAAGGACAACTGGCTCCAACACCTCGGAGATGTAGCGCTGGCTGTTTAAAGTACCGGCAATGCGTACTAGAAGAGTGCGAGAGTGATATCCAATACCGCCCCATACCATAATACCCGGTGCAGGACCAGTGTGGCGGTGCATAACGCAGCTGTTCAGCATCCTCTCTCCACGGGGTCTCCAGACTCGAATCCGACCATCGTGGTGTTGCAGACAGAAGCGTGACTCGTCAGTAAAGACAATTTCATTCCATTCTGCCGTCCACATCCTTCTTTCATTGCACCATTGGCGGCGGAAACGTCTGTGGTTCTGCGTCAAGGGTAGATGAAGCAATGGACGTCTTGTGGACAGACCACTCTGCTGTAAACGGCGTCGAATGGTACGCGCAGACACTGGATGATGCGGTACAGACCGAATGTGCTGTGCTATGGTTCGTGATGTGGCTGAGCGATCCGTCACTGCCATACGCACAATATGCCTGTCATCACGTGAAGTGGTGTACTGAGGTGGATGCGATCGAACACGTCGGTCCGTCGTACCCTCCTGCATCCAACGATCACATATCCGCATTACAGTTGTTTGGTTTCGTCCAACACAACTACCGATTTCCCTGAAAGATAATCCACAATCTCGGTAGGCCACTATCCTTCCTCTGTCGAACTCGGATACTTGATCAAAAGATGATCGCTGTTTTCTACGAGACATAATTGATCGTTTTTTTGAAAAAACCACAAGAAAAACACAATTGCCGTACTTGAAATCGTCGAAATCTCCAAGCCTTAAATAGCGCTTTGAAGTGGCGCCACAGGCGCGCGTGATGTGTGTCTGCGCTGAAATTCTAATCATTTGCATATCTCACCTCCGCTAATGCATGTTCTAAATTTCATATTATTTGCATGCTTCCTTCAGGGTGTTGCATTTACGGTGGCCAGCAGTGTAGATCCGTGAGACTTAAGAAATAGGATAATTTCAAGTAAATACTACGGTCTGTACTCTATTCCCTTTCCTGTTGAATGGTTTTGCTTGCTCAACCATGACACCAGAAAGAGGGATCGTCATTTCTATAGTAGTATTGGTTTCTTTCATAAAACTTACGTATCCCTTTCTTTCGACAGAGGCTCCTAACGAACTTACGTCATCTGACTGTGGTTCAAAATTACGCTGTGTTATCCTCGATTCCCCCTGTGGGATTGATCGCGGACAGTTACCAATAGCCCGTTGTGTTGTTCCAATGCGTTAATTAAAATACCTACCTACCTACAAAACTAACATAAGTGGACGGTAAAAAAGAGCATTTGAACTGAAGTGTTGGCACTGCAAGATGACATGAGACAAAAGGGGTAACTGCGAAAACCTTAAAAAGGGAATACTGTCCTTTGTAGGCAGCATAACCACTTCGAACACTGATACAGGCTCTGCACCGCGTTTGAATGCAGAGAATGAGGTTGCGTATCCTTGGTTGGTTTTGGGGGTTTTATCGTGCAAGGGCCATATTTGACCTTGCTGCGCCGGACACAGGTAATAGACATAACACACAGTGAAAGTTTAACTGATACAGAGAGTGGTGGTAATTAATCAACGTCGTACTAGAGCAACACAACGGGCTATTGACGACAATCCGGGATCAATCCCGAAGGGAAAGATCAAGGGCAACTCGTAATTTTGTATTACAGACAGATGACGAGGTGAACACCTGAGCTGGCACCCCACTCTCTAAACTTCCACACCGTGCCGAAGGACATTTGAGCCCACGACAGATTCAATATACACCAAACCTCATG
Organism: Meta bourneti; assembly: GCA_933210815.1. NCBI lineage: Eukaryota > Metazoa > Arthropoda > Arachnida > Araneae > Tetragnathidae > Meta > Meta bourneti. The sequence goes on from OW119928.1 coordinate 78,196,027, forward strand.
TACACGGTGGTCTTTGGTTGGATGGAATATCGAACTCGCTATCCTCCCGTTGTTAATCCACGACTCCACCAACTGGACTGCCGCTGTTCTTCGCTAAAATTACAAAGAATGAATTCCTAATCGATACATGATCGATTTTTTTTGGTGAACACAAATTGAATAATCACCTAAAGTCACCAAAATGGTGATAACTATATTTTAAAGTAACCCCAATGTTTCATGAAACAGGATTTGATCCCGGACTTTCGCCAGTAGCCGTTGTGTTGCTCCAGAGCGACGCTTTTTAAAAATACATACAAAAATAAAAAATACACACGCATCAATGACACAGAAAAATCTTCATTTTCCATCCGGTTTTTTGCGCAGGTTCGATTCCTGTCTGGTGCATTCCTCCCTGGGTGTATTTCTCTCTTCTGTGTCAGTAAAGCTCTCATTGTTTGTATGTCTTTTTCTTGTGTCTGGCGTAACATTTCCAAATATGGTGCTTGTGCCATAAAACCCCAACAAACAAAACTCCGGTTTTGTTTACTCTGAAAACCCCTCTCATTCCGGGAAACATCAATGTAAGCCTATTTTTCCAGGTTTACTTTTTCAGCCGTAGTTTCCTATCTAATTTGCCCTTGTCTGGCAAAAATTGACCGTCGGGCATACCTAACCCAAAATCATTTACTCAGAAAAAATTGAGTTCCCAAACGCTTCAATTAAGAAACATACGAGTTTATTTGGCCTCTTTCTTTCGAAAGGTAGTTTTCATAAGTCAAACTATTTAGTCTTACAAAGAAATATCTTTCTCGAGTTTCCGTATATCTCGAAGTAACAGATCGCCTTTGGGGAAGTATCACGAGTGTTTTGTCTAATATTTGCTTCTTTGAATCTTTGTTGCTTAGCAACACCGCAATTTACCGTGAGTTAGAAAGGTTTTTCGGTAATGAGAATCATGCCGATGGACAAACAACTGAAATTTACTTAGAGGAAAAAAGTAGTGTATTTTCTAAGATCTTTCCGGAAGTACGGGGACTGTAGAAGCCGAGTGGTTAGCGCTCTGGCCCTTGGTTGAATTTGGGTTTGAATCCTGTCTGGGCATGGATGTTCGGAATACGCTTTAAGACGTAGGGCCCGGTCTAATTAGATGTCGTGGTCGCTAGCAACCTGAGATTTGCAGGCGGTGCTGTTTCCATTCCCGTACCTTACCTTGTGTGTATTTCTCTCTTCTATATAAACGTGGTTCAAAAGGCGCTGTCCTTGGATCTTAATCTTCAGGTTTTATCCCGGACGTTACCAATAGCCCGTTGCGTTGCTCCAGTGCGACGTTAATTAACTACCTACCTCTTCTGTCTCAGTAAATTTTTCTTGTATGTATGTTCATTACTAGACGTTATCCTTTTTGGCGCAGCAAGGACAAATATGGGTTAAAACCAAACCCGATCTAATTAACTCTCGTGTAGCAAACATTGACCATAGAGCTACAAAGCAAATCAAACCGAAAGCAAGGCATCTGTTGTGTGTGTGTGTTGGTTGGTATATCAATAAACGTCGCACTGGAGCACGCAACGGTTATTGGCGTCGTCCTGGATCAATTCCGAAGGGAAAGAACTGAGGATAGCACCTCGTGAATTTGAACCACGAGGTCGTCGACAACACCTGAGCCAGCACCCCACTCCAACTAAGAATGTAGCCATGAAAGGTAGGTAGGCAGTTAATTTCGTCGCACTGGAGCAACACACGACCTTCGCACTGGAGCAACGGGCTACTGGAGACGGTTCGGGATCCATCCCGAAATGGAAAGATCCAAGGACAATGCCTCGTAATTATGAACCACGGTCAGGAGACGAGAACAACACCTGAGCTGAAAACCCACTGTCCAAACTTCCACACCACGCCAACGTTAGGACAGATTTAACTTTTACAAGCCCTCGTGTACACGACGGTCTTTGGCTGGATCTAATTTTGAACTCGCAATCTTCCGATTGCTAATCCGTTGCTCTTCCAATTGTGCTACCACGGCCCTGAAGCCATGAAATGAATGGAAGCAGTGTCTGTTGTCACATGGCTTCAGATAGTTATGGATAGTATGGAGATTGGAAATTCAATCATTGCAGACCATCCATCGAAGCATGTTATGAGTCCCACCTGGTATTTGGTAAAAGTGTTATCCAATTTTTCTTAACAGTGCGCGTGCTCATAATCGCTTCAGGGTCGGCAATGTAGCAAGACGTGTGAAAGACAGTGTAATTTTGTCTACCAAAAAGCACTTCATGTGTGGTGGAGATGTTACACTGCGATATATATGAAACGATACCTAAAACTAACCCCTTAACCTTTACGATACGGCGGCCAAATTTCGTTAACGCCTCGTAGAACATCATATTTCGCTTAACTTCCTTCTCCCTACAGAAGGTATGACATGTTATTTCCCGCATAGAGGTGTCATCAGTTAACAAGAAGGAATGCAAGGGTCATTGGGATGGTTCAAGTAAAGACATGTGACACTCGCGCTCCCATAAATGCCTTTGTACTTCTTGGCGTATTTGGCGTGACAGAGATATCACCTGCGCCACTTTCTATCTTTCCCAAAGAGTTCACACAATGATAGACGGGGGAGGAACCGAACAAAAGGAAGGATCCTCTTAAAGGCCAGTCGCTGACAGCTCGCAAATCGTGATCGGTGTCAGCGGTCCCTTAAAAGGGGTAAAATTCCAAGCAGTCCCAAGCCGCTCTAGGAAAGAAACTTCTGATGGGGCTCATTTGTCCCAGCCGTAGTGTTCAGTACAATTCTCACCACAGATCAGTCCCTTACCGTTCCCCTTTTCTCCCAGTCTGTCTTCCTGTCCATGTGGTCAATATATCTTGCCATCCCCTTTCACCTTTGAACTCGAGCAACCTCATTGAACCTTGACGTCCCACGGACCCTATCCTTTTAAATTGTCTAAGACCATATTCGTTAAATCACCGACTTCTACCGATGAACTTTCTTGATAGATCCCCTGGTCCAATAATCTTTCTCTTAATCCTTATTCCCCCAGCGAGGTCTTTGTAAACTATTCATTCTTTCACGAGTCCCTTAGACTAAGGAGCTCTCAGAGCCGTCCATAAACATCCTACCCTCAACCTCCACGCCTTATGATGTCACTACTTATTTGCTATATAAGTAAATAAACTGTTATAGAACTTTATGCCTCTCCATTTGTGGAATCAACATTACATTCCCTACCAATGAATCATTCTCTCCGGTCGATACCACTCCTGTCCGACTGTATAATTTCTGTTATTATGACATATTACTGTATTGTTGATTTTTGTAGTTGTGACTATTTTCAGCACAGTTGAAGCAGCTTATTTGTTTTACTGATTGGTGAGATTTTAATATTCAACCCTTCCTTAGGAGGCCGGCTCTCTCCTTAAGATTATATGGCGAGTCCTAGGGTTCCGGCCCCTAGGAGTTGGTACTGTAAAGTAGTGGGCTGAGTGGTGCACTAAATACAACGACACATATAAAATACGATTAAAATCATCTATATTATTTCTATTCTTTTACGCCTCTTACACGGGACGAATCTTTAACAAGTAAGGTATCAAAAGAAAGAATTTCCAGGATCACTGACGAATCCGTTCTATTTCTCCAAGGTGTTCAGAGGGGAGGCTAAAAACAATTGGAAATTCCCATAGGAATAACATTGAGTGTAAAACGATTGTGGTACGAAACTCAGTTTGTTTTACCAGTATTGATGGAAAATCAACTTTTCCAATAAAATTGTTTTATCAGTATTACTCGGAAAACCAGTTTGTTTTACCAGTAATGATGGAAAAACAACTTTACCAATAAAATTATTTTACCAGTATTACTCGGCAAACAATTTATTTCATCATCTATATTATTTCTATAGTATAGATCTCTCTTTCGCCTCTTACACGTGAGAATGAATTAATGAATTATTCATTTGTGTATTGAACTGGTTTTTCATTTCTTTCCATAATATCAATAATTTATGAATATGTGATTTGATGATATAAGAATATTAAACGACGCATGTTCCACGCGAGGTTAAGATTAAAAAAAAAATGAAAATATACAATTTACAAGTTTTGTGAATTCTAGAGAGTTAAGATAACCTTATTAGGCCTTTTGGCGGAAGAATTACGAGCTTTACACAGATGGTTGGAGAAACGCTAACAGTGATCTCAAGGAGGAAGTGTTATAAATAGTGATTGAATAAACTTTTTAGATATTTTGGATATAAAAAAATTCGCTTACATCTTTCACCCTTACAACGGATGGGGGGAGGAATTGTTCATGCGGAATTTTCGCACGGGCACGCTAGTAGTTATTTATTTAGGTTAGGTTAGATTAGTTGAATTTACGTCGCACTGGTACAACACACTTGGTCCGGGATCAACAACGAATGAAAAGATCCGAAAACCCTTCATTCTGAACCACTGTCAGATGACGAGGTCAAAATCTAAGCTTGCATCCCACTCTTCAAACCTACACACCACACCAGCGTGAGGCCGCGACAGATGTAACGTGCACCAACCCCCGTGTATACGAAGGTCTTTGGCTGGACCAAGTTTTGAACTCGCAACCCATCCTATTGCTAATCCGTTACTCTTCCAACTGGGCTACCGCGGCATCTCCGTACTTTCGGTAGGTAAGTATTTAATTAACGTCACACTGGAGCAACGCAACGGGCCATTGATGACCGTCCGTGATCAATTGCGAAGAGAAAGATCCAAGGACAACGACTCGTAATTTTGAACCACGGTCAGATGACGAGATCAACACCTGAGCTGGCATCCCACTCTCCAAACTTCCACACCTCGCCAACGTGAGGATATTAGAAGCCACGACAGATTTAACGTGCATCCCCAAGTACACGAGAGTCATTGATTGGATCACGTTTCGAACTCGCAACACACAATTTGCAAATCCGCGACTTTACCACGCCCCAAAACCAAGTTGGGATTGATTTAAGAAGTTACCAAATAACTTCCCATATCTGAATTCTCGTTATTCCAAATTCTGAATTTCAAATCCAGCGAAATTCGTATTACATGACCAGAAGCAAGTTTCACTCAAAACTCACAAAAGAATGCAGATTCTCAGAATGAAACAAAGGAAACCTCACACACCGACCTACAATGTCGAAACCTGTCAAATCTCGGGGACGCCTTCGTCATTTCCCGCACGTAATCAGACATCGCGAATATTCATCAGGGACTGAAATTACCTCCTCATCCGATGGGAAACCACCTGTAATGACGCTGGGATGAGCGTGAGTCTAACGATACCACACATTTCCATGAACGTGATGCGCTCTCTCCCAAGGCTATCCACCTGGCCGCTTCGTGTGGAAACCACCCAGTGATCTTCCTTCCACAACCGCGCTGGGCTTTCGGTTCTGGAAAGTCAAGGACAGCGATTATGCGACGCTCCACTTAAGTGCGTGGTCATAGGCGACACAATGCAAGATCACCGAAAGGTTTTGCGTAAGAACTCGTTTGAAATTTTATTAACATCGTTTTTTATCGTACTGCCATCAATCGACAAGCAGCTCAATAAGAGATATGAAGTGAAAACGGCTTAAAAACACTATTAATGATTTGTTGCAGGGAATTTTAGGGCAGTCCTTGAGGTGGTCTCCAATCATTGCATTAAAAAATCTGGATTGGAAGGAGATCTTCCCGATAGATATGTCGAGATTTTCGACCCCTGACCCGTTACTATGGTCGTTACAGCCTAGAAGCGGCAGAAAGGTCAGACCGACCCTGTCCTTGATGTCAAAAAAAGTTGCCTTACAGTGGATGCGCAGTCACTGGTATATATGGCAATGAAAAGACGGACGAATTGGCTAAGGCAGGGGCACAGTTGCACCAACATAAATCCCCTTTACCTCTACGTAACATCATGAGGTTTTAATGTTCGTCTATAAAGACTAATCTCATTCTACAGAGATGTCTACAGGAAAGAACTGGAATGTTTTATCGAGGTAGATGGTTAATTAACGTTGCACAAGAGCAACATAACGGGCTATTGTTTCGTTGAGGAATAAAGCTCGTATCCTAGGTTCCTTGCCCAGAGCTGTAAGAGTCAGATAGCTGATCGCAAAGGAGACAGATAGCTGATCTCGCTACTCCAATACGGTGTAAGTGTCTTTGTAGGTAGTCATGTCCGGTAAGAAGTCGGAAACGCGAATCCTACAGCTCTGGGCAAGGAACCTAGGATACGAGCTTTATTCCTCAATAAAAAAATAGCCCGTTATGTTGCTCCAGAGTGCAACGTTAATTAACTATCTACCTCGATAAAACATCCCAGTTCTTTCCCGTAGACATCTCTTTGTAGATTGAGAGTCTATTTTGGATTGGATTGGACGCCGTAAGCGGACAGTTTCACCTGTGCGGCTTTCAGCTATGGTCGGCCTTACGGAGGAGTTTGGTGGATTAGGTAGAGTCGAGCAATCCACTATACATATAAAACATTTAAGATAGTACATAAAAAAGTGAAGGGCAAAACATGTAAGCACAAAAATACAATATGACGTAAGAAAAAGGATTACAAAATTTGTTAAATTTACAGAGAATAAAATTATAATATAATCCATACACAATAAACGGAAACAATACTACACAATGAACAAGGATACGTATTCAAAAAAAAATTCTGGAAGCAAAATGTCTAAAAAGACAACTATAAAAAAGATATACTAATTTCGTAAGAAAAGCTCGAGAACTTTCGACTTCTCAGCTCTCACAGATATATTCAATGTTGGAGCTGAGAAATTCCATCCTTTTAAGGATTTTGTGGTGGCAGTGTCTTTCTTGGCAGTACTTTGGCACCAATGAGAGAATCTTAGTCTTTATAGACGAGCATTAAAACCTCTTGATGTTACATAGAGGTAGAGGGGATTTAGGTTGGTGCAACTGTGCTCCTGCCTTAGCCAATTCGTCCGTCTGTTCATTGCCATATATACCAGTGACTGCGAATCCACTGTAAGGCAACTTTTTTTGACATCATGAACAGGGTCGGTCTGACCTTTTTTGCCGTCTGTAGGCTGTAACGTCTATAGTAACTGCTCGAGATCAAAACCTATCAATTTTCAATTGAACGCTGGTCGAAAATCTTGACATATCTATAGGGAAGATCTCCTTCCAGTCCAGATTTTTTTAACCACATCCTAATGGATGAGGTATCTCGTGGAAATCACTTGGAAAGTTAACATGTAACCCTCCGTTAGTCCTGACAGGTGCGTAAAACTTTCCCCGTGTGTACATATACATTTAGTTTACTCTGTTTGGCGCAGATTGGCCAAATATTGTCCTTGCGACATAAAACCCAACCAATCTGACAGGTGTAAGGTTACTTTAATTTTGCACAATGAAAAGAGTTACGTGAAGTGTATTACTTCTGAATTTAAATAATTTTTGGAGATATTTATTTTTTAATGAGCCCTCAAATTTACCGCGCGTTTGAAAAAATGAATAATTAACGCGTGATAACAGGGAAAGAAATCGAGCACCTCACACATGCTCCGCGATCTCATTCTTAAAAAGACCCGAGATTAATGGATGGTTAAAGTTTCCTTGGTCTTATGACAGAAAAAGACAAGGAGTTTTTAAAATTAAAATCCATGTACTGACAAGGAGAAAAAAAACGTGCTAAGAAAGATATTAAAGATTCTTTACCGCATAGATGAAAGAAAAATTGGAAACTTAATGAAACAAATTATTGTTTCATTAAGTTTCCAATTATTAGTTGATAACGCGAGCCAGGTGATATGAGGCACCGATAAAAAGCGCCCGAAATAAAATAATAGAGAATTTTATTCTAAACTAGTTGAATTTACCCGGCGTTGCTATGGTTTAATTGGTTAAACGTGATTTTTAAAACAGATTTTTATAGCTTCTACAATCTACTTTAGATCCATTTCACATACTATAGGTAAGACAAACCTACAAAACTGATACTGAGATGATTATATACAAAAGTCGATTTTGAGTTTTGGAGTGATTGTGAATACCCTTTAAGTTCACTTTCTAAAAAATGACATACAACGTATTATTGCAGTCAGTTTTTTCTGATCAATATTTTTATTTATAGCACCTTGCACCAGGAATGCGAATTTCGGAATTCCACCATCATTATGAAAGGCTGACAAATCATACATCATGTTCAACGTTTCAAGCAATTACACTTTATACTTGAAAATTCCATCCCGCATTTTACAGACGGGATACATAAACAATGATACTGAGCGATTATCAGCGCAACCTTGTCCATCTGCAATTGCATCATACCCTAAGATTCTAAAAAAACTCCGTCATCTTGAGAGGCGACTCCTGTAGATGTTAACTCTGACATCATCTGCACAGCCAGACAGGGAGAGAGCGCCCCCTAGCAAGTGCTCTGTCCAGGATGACGGGACGTTACACCCCTCTGCACACCCGAGACAAATAGAACGGGGGTTAATACGTGGCCTACGTTACCCGCAGGGTTCCAAGGAATAAGTGCACCAAATTTGGTATGGATTGGTCAAAAGGTATAGATCTGTATAGAGAACAGACAGACAAATGTCAACTCTGCTTTATACACTGCTGGCCACCGTAAATGCAACACCCTGAAAGAAGCATGCAAATAATATGAAATTTACAACATGCATTAGCGGAGGTGAGATATGTAAATGATTAGAATTTCAGCGCAGACGCACATCACGCGCGCCTGTGGCGCCACTTCAAAGCGCTTTTTAAGGCTTGGAGATTTCGACGATTTCAAGTACGGCAATTGTGTTTTTCTTGTGGTTTTTTCAAAAAAAAACGATCAATTATGCCTCGTAGAAAACAGCGATCATCTTTTGATCAAGTATCCGAGTTCGACAGAGGAAGGATAGTGGCCTACCGAGATTGTGGATTATCTTTCAGGGAAATCGGTAGTCGTGTTGGACGAAACCAAACAACTGTAATGCGGATATGTGATCGTTGGATGCAGGAGGGTACGACGGACCGACGTGTTCGATCGCATCCACCTCAGTGCACCACTTCACGTGATGACAGGCATATTGTGCGTATGGCAGTGACGGATCGCTCAGCCACATCACGAACCATAGCACAGCACATTCAGTCTGTATCGCATCATCCAGTGTCTGCGCGTACCATTGGACGCCGTTTACAGCAGAGTGGTCTGTCCGCAAGACGTCCATTGCTTCGTCTACCCTTGACGCAGAACCACAGACGTTTCCGCCGCCAATGGTGCGATGAAAGAAGGATGTGGACGGCAGAATGGAATGAAATTGTCTTTACTGACGAGTCACGCTTCTGTCTGCAACACCACGATGGTCGGATTCGAGTCTGGAGACACCGTGGAGAGAGGATGCTGAACAGCTGCGTTATGCACCGCCACACTGGTCCTGCACCGGGTATTATGGTATGGGGCGGTATTGGATATCACTCTCGCACTCCTCTAGTACGCATTGCCGGTACTTTAAACAGCCAGCGCTACATCTCCGAGGTGTTGGAGCCAGTTGTCCTTCCTTACCTTCAGGGCTTGCCCACAGCCATATTTCAACAGGATAATGCGCGACCACACGTGGCACGCATTGTCCAAGGGTTCTTCGTCAATCGCCAGATTGAATTGCTTCCCTGGCCAGCTCGCTCTCCGGATCTTTCGCCGATAGAAAACATGTGGTCCATGGTTGCTCAACGATTGACCCAGAATACATCCCCAGCTGCCACACCAGATCAACTTTGGCAACGTGTGGAAGCTGCTTGGTCTGCTGTACCCCAAGAACACATCCAAAGTCTCTTTGAATCAATGCCGAGGCGTGTGGCAGCGGTGATCTCCAACAATGGCGGCTACTCTGGCTACTGATTTTGGCAGGAACCACACTTCACAGAAGTCTATAAATTTAATCATTTGATACTTGGTCAACATGTTATCTACAAAATAAATTTTGTTGTGATATCTCTTGTCTTTCTTGGTGTTGCAATTTGGGTGGCCAGCAGTGTATGTATAGATAGATAATACAAGCATGTATGATTTCCATTTGCAAAATGCTTAACGCGTGTTTTTACTAAGTCGTGGGCATCGTATTGTAAAAGATAACCAAGTATATTAATCAAACACATTTATTCATTGATCATTCAATGTTTTGATGGAAAAACATGCTTTCTATTGGCCAAACATTACTCAAAACTGCGCTTGATATTGAACAGCAGAGGTTTTGTATTGTTTCAATACACTGTCCTTTTGACGATTAGGCTAAAAAATCAGAATGCTTTAGCTACATGCGAGAATAAACATACGTCAAGGTTTGAAGGCAAATTAATAAAGTAACCCTCTCCATACGTACGGAAAAGTATTCTAAACTGGGATGTCTAGTAGAAACAAGCGAATAGCCGAAGGATTAATCTTAACGTTGAAATTATTTTCCCGTATCAATTTTGTCGCCAATAACCCGTTGTGTTGCTCTAATGCGGCGTTAATTAAATACCTACCTACTTACCCGTATCAATCTTTCTCTATCGCTTTACACCACATTTTAGACCACAAAAATTTTGAAGTTTCAAGCTAAGGATTCATGCTTCGGCAATGCACTCGTGTAGCGGAGCAGGTAGCAGTAGACTAGGTAGGTATTTTAATTAACGTCACACTGGAGCAACACAACGGGGTATTGATGACGGTCAGGGATCAATCCCAAAGGGAAAGATCCGAGGCAACACCCCATTAATTTTGAACCACGATCAGATGACGAGGCAACACCCCTCTCCAAATTTCCACACCACGCCAACGCGAGACCACGACAGGTTTAACGTGCACCAGCCCTCCTTGTTCACGACGGTCTTTGGCTAGATTCGAAATCGCAACCTTCCGATTTCTAATCCGTTACTCTTCCAACCGGGCTACCGCTGCCCTAACAGTAGACTTAGATAGCAACTTCCATCTCCCTAAAACTACTTAATGGTTGAGACTGCTCTGATTGCATAGCACTACATTGATAAAGTTAAATACAGGGTATATCGGAGATCTCTGGCCAAATTGTAAAGGGTGGCAGAGGGGCTCAAAATAAAAATTTTAATAATTTTTTTAAATTAAAAAATTAACAATCGCCCTTTTTCCGTTCGCAACCCTACACATTAGATGCATATCTGCGAGCTCCGAATTCGTGTGTCGTTGCATGCCGCTGAAAATCCGAGAGGGGAATGATGCCTTATACCACAGAAACGATGTTATCGACTCACCTAAACAGCGCCCTCTACCAACTAAACACGGCATTTCCGGACACATTCTTCAAACAAAAAGCTCCCCATAAAGTAACAAGCACATTAAAATTTATTGACTTTAAAGTTGTTAACATCTAACTGCGCAATTTACCAATGGAAAGTTACCACATCAAAGCGCGTTACAGAAATATCACATTACACACAACGTTCGGTATTATATTCGTTACCACGGTAGGCCTTGGGAAGTATCACCTAGAGATACCATTATACTTGGACCACACACAACTGCGTAGCCGTCAGGGAAACTGTTTATTCCAGCAAAACCGTGCTTCCAAAACTATCATATTATTTCCCATATGTGAGCCCTGCTTAAAAAGCTGAGTTTGCAAAGCCGAATTCTTCCCGCCTTCTGACCTTCCGAAATTTTTAACAATTCCAGCTGGCGCACGTGCTACCAGGAGTCCCTTCGCGAGACCTTGAGCGAACAGACCCGCACGTGTGGAATAGAGGCATGAAATCCACAAAGAGAAAAGAGCTGCAGCCGACATGTGTGCTCAGTGGGAGATGGTGTGAGGAAGAGAGCTGGTTGAAGTTCTCACACGTCATTTGCATGCCCGCGTTCCTGGTCTTGAGAAAACAGTTCCTTCTGGATGGTCCAAACACGGAGGGTGGATGGCTCTTGTTGTGGTATACGTGTTGTGAGAATGCCTTGCGGTTCCCAAGAGTTTGAAGGTCAAGGGCACACCCAGGCGGGTGGTTGATAGGCTTCCCCATCCACCTCTGAACATAAAAATTAACCCTCCTGATGGTCGTCTCCACGAGGTGCCTCGTCAATATCCAAAACTGACCAGATCTTAATAGACGAGATATCTCGTCATTTTGAAAAACTGACCAGATCTTGATCTCGCCATAGTAAACAAACCTTGACGAGTTACCTCGTCATCAACAAGTCTGGTCAGATCTCGATGGACGAGATATTCCGTCATCGGCGCAATTGGTCACATCGGTGATTGGGAGAAACTGACCAGATTATTAATCTCGTCTGGATAAAAAAAATCGGCAAAATCTTGTCATTAGAAAATTGGTCAGATCTTGGACGAGATTTCTCATTGAAACCACTCGTAGGGTTAATCCTCTGATGGGCTCCACACATGTTTCTGTTCTATAACCTTGCAGTCTTCCCGTGCATGACTTCTAACCAGTTTTGATGTTTTGTCCTATAGAATCTTAGCCAGGATTCTTTCAGCCAATATATGTGGTTATTTAGTCATTGTATGTGTCGTGGGGTAAAATCAATACTACACTAATCGGAAATCTAGAGGGTTAATGTATCAAGCATTCAAAAATAAATCTGACACTAATAGTCTTCTACAGTCAAATAACAATCTCAACTAGTTTCCCAAAGTGGGTGCTGAAGGAAATCTTGGTGGGAGAGCAGTGATGGACCCAGAGGAAATAAGAGGGGGGTTGTTGAGAAGCAAGAATGGGAAATAAGATTTTTTTTCAATTGTGTGGCCTAAAAATATTTCAAGCAAATACTTATCCACTTGATCATTAAGGTGGGCCGTTGAGAATATATATAAGGCGAAAAAAATATATTTGAATTTTTAATGGGGGAAAGTTGTCCCTTTCCTTCAAATACAAGCCAAAAATGAAAAAAAAATTATTCGACGTTTCGAGCCCTCTACCGGTAATATTTTAGTGTTTTAGCTAAAAAACTGTCGTTCCATAAAAATATTAGGTTCAAAAGTATACAAACTATTATAAACCTTAAAAATCGGCATATAAATTACCCATTGAAAGTAGTAAAAATATTTTTGGTACAGTATTATTTCTCATCGAGACACAGATGGAAAATTCTGAAATTTTGCGGTATTTTCTGTTATAGAAATTAAATATTTTTTCACAAAGGTTAAAAGGAAAAATAAACTATGGTATCTTTTACAACTATAAATATAGAGTACTAAATTTAAAGTACGATTTATAATTTAGCTTATTTTTATAATCACAATTTTTGGCACAATTCGTCGTGATTTTATCGGATGAAACTATCATGTGCTTTTTGGTTCAATGACAGACATTTATTTATGCCTCTCACGAATTTAACGCATCTTTCGACCACCTCTGTGACAAGGGTATCGGAGAAACTGAAAAGTTTGCGTAGCTGAGAAATTTGACTCGAGTTCTTCATTTGAAAGGGTTGTAAAAAAAGGGGGTGAGCTACTAAATCAGTCTTGCCAATTAATCGGTTTGGTGAAATCAATCGCATTGAAAATTATTTTTGGAGTTTTAACAATTATTTTTTCTTTAGAGTCATTCTCTCTTTATCACTCAGAATTCTCAGTTCTCGAATATGAGGGGCGTTCATCACTGATCATTGTAAGTAGTATATTTTCGGGGTGAAGGAATAATGCATTTTGTTACTTAACAACTTTTAGAGTTCGTCTCTTAAATAACGAGGATGCCATTTTCAAAAACATTCAATCTTTGCAGGAAGGATGGTACTTTATCACATACCACATTGGTGCTTAAACTCTTGTAAAAATGAATTATGAAATAATTTTGAAGTTCAATGATGCATTCTTATACGACATATAATAACTTAGGATGCGATTTGCAATTGTCATACATCGAACTTGTGATAATTCTGAAGGTAGACAATGAGCTAAATTCGAGGATCATTGTTTTCAGATGATTTTGACTTTGCAAATGTATATTTCTTCCATCTGAACTCAAATCCTGTTGTTCGATCTCAGATAAATCGCCAAGAAATTACCAGATTAAACATTTAAGTTTTTTGCATTTTGCTCTTGCATCCCGAATATTCTTTTGGACTTTCAGAGGCTCCATCTGTGTTGAAATAAGTGCTTCAGAATCAATTTGTTAGTCCTATCTGGAATGCAATATTGATCCCAGCATTGTTTGTGTTTTAAGGTTTTAATTTATTTCTACCTGTTATAACTACATTTACGGCGATTTTATTTTTACTGGTAGCGGTTAACTTTTCTACTTGAATCTTCAGACTATCATTTTTGATGTTGAAGGTTTAGGCTCTCTAGTGGGTAATATTGGTGACTTTTGGCAACATACTTTTTTCACTACTTCGGCAGCCAGGGATGCATTTGGAAGCGACAGACACCCAAATGCTTCCTTTCTTCCCTTTCCCAACCAAAATCTATTGAATAATTGCCATTTTTCTTAATGTTATATTGTAAGTTTTGGTTGTTTTTTAAGTGGTACCTTTTGAATCCTCTTACAAGAACGTGTAGAAAATAGGATATATTTACATGACTCAAAGTCAAATATTATGATCTTTAAGAGCATTTAATTTGAAATCAGAAATCATTGTTAATATTACGTTTCACTAGGATATCTTAAAAGAACTAATTTGTCAAATTACTTACGTAACATTTGTGGATACTCTCTTTCGGCAAACAATTGGTATGGAAGCTTTTCTCGATATTTTCAGCTGCATTTTCTAATGCCTCAAATATTGGATTATTTTCCAGAATGTTGGTATTTTAGTTCGCATTTTACAAGCAAATAATATTTTAAAGCATCTTCGATTAATGGAAAAACTGAAGGTAGATATTTACGCGTTGTGCCAAAAATAGGACATTCTACTTGATGTCACGTAGTCAGTTTTAAAATAAAGCATTTTTATTTTAATAGTTCGGAAAACTAAACTCCCTACTGGCGACTCAGGGAGTCAATTGTATCACTCAGGAATTAACATGTAAAAGTTAGGATTTTTGGTACAGGGCTGGTGTTATTTACTCAAGTGTTTTCATCTGCAACGTTGATTCCCAGTGGATAAGTTGAACGAACGTGGGACATGTGCGGAATCTTTCCACGGCTTGGCATCAAAACTTCAAAATTGGTATCTCGGAAAATTTTCACCCTAAAGAAAAACCTGAAAAATATTTCTCCTTCCGCTAATAGTTTAAAAAGAAAAAAAAGGGGAGACTAAAGTTTCGTTGACCTTTGGTGAACTTTCCAGAAACATCGCCAAAATCTTGAAATTAGTAGCTTTTGAGACGGTTTTGCTTAAAAAGATACCAATAGTCAACAATGTTGAAACTCTAGCAAAAACTCGCCTGTGGCAGCCCTGTATCAATCGGTTTTTAGAGGACTGCTTAGTGAGTTTTTTGCCGTTATTACAGTTATTGTAACTGGAGGGGATGGAAATATCGTAAGGGGACAGCATCCCACTGGCCCTGTTTGAGAAGAATTCCACACTTTTTCTACAGCGTAACACCAGATGCATCGACCGTCTAATGAAATAGACAGAACATGTGGGCGGAGTCTCCGTGGCTCGTCTAAAGGGTAGGCCTTTCCAATCGACAGCCGATTGGCTATCGAAGCGCAGTCTAGTGTTTTCACGATGGGTAATTAATCACTTTAACCAATCAATAATTTAGGATTCATGCTTTTTCCCACAACCACAAGACAAATCTTCAAACCGAGCAACAAGAAATTACAAAGTTGCGTTCACATTGCTCAGTCTATTTCATTAGAAAGTCGATGGGGCGGCGGCCGAGTAATTTTACCTCATGGAATCAGTTTTGACGATTGTGCTAGTAAATGGCCTGTTTTGAAGGGTTTTTTTGTTCTTCGCCAGTCCTCAGACTTTTTGCTATAAGTCTGTCTGGCAGCCGAATAGTCTTGAAACAGAAATAAAATATGGAACTCCATCAGCAGTATTTTCCACTGCTAAGTCAGTAAGATCAGGGCAACTATTGAGGGGTTCCAGTCATGACAGAAAGACCAAAAAGAGGAAAGTTGTGGTGTAAGACAAGCCAATACGGTAGAGAAGATTTTGAGAGTCGCATCCGTATTCACAGGGAAACAAGCAACACATATAGCTCTCGGTAGATCCTATGGCAACTAAGACCTTAGCAAGGAGTTCCAGTCATTCTCTTTAGTTAAATCTTGTAAATGTTAAGTCGGGATTGTTTGACTTGTTAATTTTAATCCTTTTTGCTGTATGATATTCAACGAGAGGATATAGCTGGGTGAATTCAGAACCAGCCTTACCCTAAGCTATCCACCAATTCATTCCACGAACACCACAGTGACTGGGGATCCACTGCATAGGTTAAAAGAAACAATTTCTTTAAATGTTCAGCAGATCATGAATTTTTATCACACATTTATTTTGTTCAAATTAACTTTCTAAACATTTTGTATATAAATTTAACAATGCAAATGTGAATCCACAGATGAATTGCAAATGTGGACGTTCTAGATGGAGTTTGTCGCTCTACGGTCATTTACTTCCAGGGATATCCCTAAAAGCGAATACGAAGATAAAATATAGGGATTCATTTGTTAGGTAGGTAGGCAATTGAATTTACGATGCAATGGAGGTATACAAGGGCAAGTTGACGACGGTCTGGGATCAATCCCGATAGGATAGATCCGAGGACAATACATCGTTATTTCGATCCATGGTCAGATGACGAGGTCGACACCTGAGCTCTGGAATTTGATTAACGTCGCACTGGAGCAACACGACGGGCTATTGGCGACGGTCTGGGATCAAATCCGAAGGGAAAGATCCCAGGACAACACCACGTAATTTTGAATCACGGCCAGATGACGAGGTCATACCTGATCTGGCACCCTACTCTCCAAACTTTCACACCACGCCAACGAGAAGACCAACCGCGGGCCTTCAATCCCGACGGGATAGATCCGACGACAACGCATCGTAATTTGGATCCATGGGAAGATGACGAGGTCAACACCTGAGCTCTGGTAGGTAGGTAGTTAATTAACGTCGCACTGGAGTAACACAACGGGCTATTCAATTGAGCTCGGGATTTGTTCTGTTGTGGACGTACAATGGCGATATCCTTCAGAAAAGTACGGTTAACTCTTCACAGGCTCGTAGCAGTCTACGAGCCTGTGAAGAGTTAACCATAACGAATTTCTTTTTTAAATTTTACATAAATCTGCGTGTGCGACGTTAATTACTATTACCAATTACCATTACCACATAAATCTGTAAAGATTAATTAGGTAGATAGGTAATTGAAGTTGCATTGCAATGTAGCTATAACGGGTCCGGGATAGATCCAGACGTGAAAGATACGAGGACAGCACATCGTAATTTTTTACCACGGTCAAAGGAGGAGGTCAACACCTGAACTCGGGATTCGGTCTGTTGTGGGCCTACAATGACGACCTTTCAGAAAATTTATCAGTCTACGGTAGGTTGTTAATTAACGTCGCACTGGTTAACACAGCATGCTATTGGCAACGGTCCGGGATCAGTCCCTAAGAGAAAGATCCAAGGACAGCGCACTTAATTCTGAACCACGGTCAGATGACGACCAGCAGTCTACGAGCCTGTGAAGAGTAACCGTAACGAATTTCTTCTCCAAATTTTACATAGATTAACTTTTCTGAGTCATCACGCGAATGCAGATTGACCAATGATGTGCAGCCGGGACATCATCCAGCGTAGCGGACGCAAATTCCATTCTTTTAATAACTCCTTCGTTTTTCGGATTCCGGCGGGTGATATTGAATCGTTCTCATGCCTGTTATGCCAATCACTTCCGGGGGGAGGGCTTCCGGTCTGCGGAAGCTGGCCACCGCCTTTGCATTCAAATGAGGAAACGAGAGTCAAGGGCAATCGGAACGTTGAGTAAATAACTCGCTTCCTTCGCTGTGTGACTTCCTACTTGTCTATCTCTCGCACTTGAGGAGTGTTGACACACATGGATGGGATGTGAGGGCAGAATTTGATGAAAGGTGCGTCCTTAACGCACCTTATTTTAAAGTGCGTCCTATGATTGCCTTATGGCAGGCCAACCTTTTGCAGTCTGTACCAAGCGCGCACCAAGAATCTTTTTGGTGGTTGGGGGGTTTTATGGCGCAAGGGCCATATTTGGCCATGCTGCGCCAGACACAAGATATACAATGTTAAGTAATAGAGAGAGAGACAATGAAAGTTTTACTGACACAGAAGAGAAATACACCCAGGGAGGAATGCACCTGCCAGGAATCGAACCCACGCCGCCTACAACTCGAAGGTTGCTAGCGCAGTGATCATACCCATTGAGTAGGTCCGCGGAAACCCGGTTGGGAGAGTAACGGGTTATAGCAACAGGAGGGTTGCGAGTTTGAATCCAACCAAACACTGTCTTGCACAAAGGGAGCTGGTGCACATTAAATATATCGTGGCCTCAAATGTCCTCACGTTGGCGTGATGTGGAAGTTTGGAGAGGGTGTCTACTCAGGTGTTGACCTCGTCATCTGACCTTGGTTCAAAATTACGAGGTGTTGTCCTTGGAACTTTCTGTTCGTGATCGATTCCGGACCGTGGCCAATATCCCGTTGTCTTGCTCCAGTGCGACGTTAACTACCTACCTACCTCGCACTTGAAGAGTTTTGGCACATATGGATGGGGATGTGAAGTCTGAATTTTCTGAAAGGTGCGTTCTTAATGCACCTTACACTTTAAAGTGCGTCTGTATGGTTGCCCTTTGGCAGGGGTGGCCACCAGCCTGTGTGCCAAGCGCGCATCCCAGAATCTTTGGGAGGGGATCAGGAAGTAGTTCTGACATTGCCATGGTGGGAGGTAAAGTCTATATATTTGTACAAATTAACATTGAATATAGAGAATAAATATTTTCATCGCTTAAATTCTTTCCCACTTCTACAGCTCGAGTGATTTAGAGAAAATTCGCCTTATACCATCACACTCCGTTTGAACCCTCTCATTTGAACATTACTTCCCTAGTGTTAACCATCCTGGTGGTTGTCTCGACGAGGTTTCCCGTCATTAGCAAAACTGACCAGATCCTTCATGGACGAGATACCTCGTCTATCAAAATCTCGTCCTCTCTCGTCATTAGAAAAAACTGACCAGATCTTGGTCTCGTCTTCATCAAAAAATCGGCACTATCGTGATGACGACATATCTTCTCGTTAAAAAAATTGGTCATATCTTGATGGATAAGATATCTCGTCAAAACCACTTGGAGGGTCTCTGAGTGTCTAGATTACCAGCCCTCAGGGCATATCTCCTTTAGGTATGCACGGACATCTCTACTCTAGTGATCTTTTCTTTTCCCATGGGGTTTTTCTGTCTTAAGTAAACACGGGGATAGTAAACACGCTCCCGGAATACCGAAGAGATATTTTTTGCTTCATGCAAATTATTGTATTCCCCAATCCCTCTTTAATAACTTCACGACATTTTTTACTGGAAGTTGTGTTGATTTTGGCGCACTGACCAAAAACACAGCCAACAACCTCTAGATTTCCGTGTAGTGTAGTATTGATTTTCCCGCACAACACCCACAATGGCTAAATAACCACATCCACTGATCCAAGGAATCTTAGGAAAGATCCCATTGGTCAAGAAGTTTGCAACTGGTTAGAAGTCATGCAAGGCTGACTGCAGGTTACAGAATGGATATATGCGAACCTCTCAGAGGGTTATTTGTAAATATTTTCCCAGGCTCTCTCCGATTACACCCTCTGCCCCGTATATTTTTGCATGAAATAATTATCTTTCTGGTCTTGACCATCATCGCGTGAGGAGCTCAGAGACGCTTGCTGTGACTGGGCGTAGACACACAAATTACGACTGTAAACTAATTTCTATAATAAAATTTTCTGTTTAAAATTTAGTGATATCTTGTCTTTGACCCTCCTGGTAGTTGTCCTGACGAGGTGTCTCGTCATTAGCAAAACTGCCCAGATCTTGAAGAACGACGAGATATCTCGTCCATCAAGATATCTTGCCATAAGAAAAAGACTGATCAGATCTTGATCTCGTCACCAGAAAATCGTCAATATCTTATTGACGAGATATCTGGTCATTAGCAAATTTGGTCTGATCTTGATGAACGAAATATCTCGTTCAAACCACTTCGGGGGTTAAACTTGATATTTGTACCTCAGGAGGGGCCCATCATCTAACTGGGTACTGGAGCGTAGATGTGGGGCCCTGACTTGATTTGTGCTTGTCCTGTTTTTGAGTCCCTGTCGAACTAGTTGCAGAAACATTGGACGAATATCTGAACTTAATGTACTCAGGAACTTACACTCTGGGTGGGTTGTATGAGAGAATTTTCAGCGTAAGGGAGAACGAATAAGCTACCGGAAGAAAAGAAAATACTTCCGGCGAAGAACTAATTTGATTTATCGTCGTTTTGACCATAGAGAAATAACCCGTTGAGTTGTTCCAATGCGACGTTAATTTAACTACCTACCTTGACCTTAGAGAAGATATAAAAGTAGAGTGAGCAATGGTAACTTTTTTATGAGCCCAGGATCATGTGACAAAAACTAGTAGTAACTCGACCCGTAGACTAAGTTCGTCTGTCGGAAGGAAACATTCATCATTTGATTGGTTCACTCAACTCAATTCCATCATGGGATACCGACCCTATAAAGGGTTAATGTTAAAAAAATCCTCACAACGTGTAAAGATGACTAGATGAGGTCTAGGAATAATTATTTTTGTAATGCAAAGTAGAAATTGCGAGTCTTATTTGCCTCACCCTTATAATTTCCACAAGTTGCGTCACACCATGGTTAGATGTACTTTCCATTTATAAAAGTACCTTAACCTTACACTATTATTCAACCTACGAGAAATTTCTACACATTTTTGACCAAGGTTTATAAACTAATCGTTATTGCAAAACTTGGCGAGTCGAGGATTCGTTTAGTAAGACCTCAAAAGTGTAGGTCACGTGGGCTTGAGTATGGATTTGAGCCCCTTTGCTATCGAATCACAATCTAATGTTTTTTTTATCATGCTCAAAAATTACATTAACAAGTCAATAAGGCTTTTGAAGTATGTTGATGAAAAATACCCATCTTTATACAAATTCGGAAATTATTTCTTGTGGTATGAGAGGGATTTGAAGGACGGAAAATGAAGATTTTACTTCCGTACGCACATACATCTCGGAGTTACTTTAAAAGGTACGTTTAATGATGATAGGCGTTTGATATAATTGATATCGACCTATTAACTACATCTACGTTCTAATAAAATAGACGGAGTATGTAGCTTCATGCTATTTCTTCCGGTCTGTCACGTGGTTGAGGGAAAACACATGAATAATAAGGCAGAACTAATTATTGATTGGCTAAAGTGATTGTCCAGAGTGATTAAAACACTAACCTGCGCTTTGATAGCCAATCGACCCATGTCGATTTATAAGCCCACGTGAGCCACTATGGACATCAGACAAAGAGATTATAAACAAATGGAACGAACTTTTTATTCCCCTAAAATTGCCAACGGCGACGGTTAGGTCACGGTTAGTGTCGGAACTTTCTTTCCCGTATTAGAATTAAGAAAAATTAGTGAAGTTTATTTTTCCAACCAACATAGGAGAAAATCCTCACACTTTGCATAGACATCAAACTGTTTTTCACATGTCCGTTGCAATATATTCCGAGGCTGTCTTGCATGGACGATCATAAAACGCTAAAACTCGTTTTTATTACTCTCATTGTTCTCACGTAAAAATAATTTTAACCCTTTCGAGGCTGTTTCAATATTTTCGTCACAAATTTCCCGCCACACATTCATGAATTCCTGTTTTATGTTTTAAGATTCACTGGAAATATGCAAAAGGCTTGTGGCTAGACAAAATTCAGTGAATGATCTTTAATAGAATGATATACATATTTTTGCTTGAAAAATTAACCCGACGGGAAGCAATGCCTATAAAGTTCCGAGAATCATTTCAAATGCTCAAATTTACTGCTGAATGACACAAAAAATGTTCTGCGATTCAGTGGGCTTAACAATTCTACCCATACGAAAACAAAGCACTTAACTACGTTTATTTCTTTTTTTTATCATAAAATAGATTTGTGTTTAAATTAGTTGAGTTGTCTGACCGAGGTTTCTGTTCGCAGGTTTATTGCTCATTGTGTGAATTGTTTGATGCCACCGTCTGAGTGTGTGTGCAGACGATGTTAATTGGAGTTGTCTGTTATGTAACTAGCTTTATTTTTATGTTGCAGCAACAAAGAGTTTAGATTACTCATATGATCTGCAGACGATATTTTCAAATTAGTTAGCAGCTGCATGCTTCATTTTCCCTATTTTAAACTTATTTAAAAAATATTAAAAAATTGGCAAACATCAATGCAGTCAGGGTTATCATAAAGAAATTATCAGCCCTCAGACTAGGATGGGGAAAAGGAAAGGGCAAATGGAAAAGGAAAGATAATCGATTCTAAAATTGATAGAAATAGATATTTTAAAATGAAACGAGGATTTTAAGTTTTAAAAATAATAAAATAATTAGAAAAACATAGTAAACAAACCAGACTGAATGGGAAAATTGTACTTCCCCAACCCAAAGTTCTTGCATGATACATATTGGGGTTTCCTTAACTCTTGTATATCGCCGTTTTGGCGTTTAATCTAATGGTGTTGATCAATTGGTGGCGTCCCCCGTTTTCTCTGTGGGCCTGTCTGTCTGCAAAAATAATTGAATACCAAATTACCGAATGCGCGAGCAGTCATTTATACCACATTCTGCATAATCGGCGACTTTTCGCTGCTATTGATATTCACAACTTTTTTCGTATTCTCAGACGTTGGTGTGAATACCAAACGCATAAATCATGTGATGTAAATATCCGAAATTCATCCAGTGAAATTTTAACTGGTTAACTGCAGAAAATGTATTCGGAAAACAAGCCAAGTGACGTCATGTTCGGAATATGAATAGGAAACACACTACACCACGGGAACACTACCGCACCCTACATTTAGATTGTCAGAAAATGTCTCTCATTGAAAGTCCTACGAGCCTCCTAGATAGGTAGGTCGTTAATTAACGTTACACTGGAGCAACATAACGGACTATTGGCGACTCTCCGGGATCAGTCCCTAAGGGAAAGATCTGAAGACAACTCCTCGTCATTTTGAACCTCGGTCAGATGACGAGGTTAACACCTGAGCTAGCACCCCAAACTTCCACACCACGTGAGGACATTTGAGACAGAATTAACCTGTACGAGCCCCCGCATGCACGACGGTCTTTGGTTGGACCTAGTTTCGAACTCGCTCGAACCTACTAGAAGCACCAGCCTCTCGGGAACTTCCCAATTTCCCTGTAGACCTGTCTGTCTACCTACTTAACTACCTAAATAAGTACCTAACTACCTACCTACCTACCTACGATCATCCTAGAAGCACCAGACTCGGGATTTCCCTGTAGGCCTGTGTGTGTCTGTCTACCTACCTACTACCTAACTACCTATCTGCTTAACTACCTAACTGCCTGCCTACCTACCTACCTATGAGCATCCTAGAAGCACCAGACTCTCGGGATTTCCCTGATGGCCTGTCTGTCTACCTACTACCTATCTACCTGCTACCTAACTACCTACTTACTTAACTACCTACCTAACTACCTACCTACCTACTTAACTACCTAAGTACCTACCTACGAGCATCCTAGAAGCACCAGACTCTCGGGATTTCCCTGATGGCCTGTCTGTCTACACACACACCTACCTACTACCTAACTACCTAAGTGCCTACCTACCTAAGAGCATCCTAGAAGTACCAGACTCGGTATTTCCCTGTAGGCTTGTCTGTCTACCTACTACCTATCTACCTGCTACCTAACTACCTACTTACTTAACTACCTACCTAACTACCTACCTACCTACTTAACTACCTAAGTACCTACCTACGAGCATCCTAGAAGCACCAGACTCTCGGGATTTCCCTGATGGCCTGTCTGTCTACACACACACCTACCTACTACCTAACTACCTAAGTGCCTACCTACCTAAGAGCATCCTAGAAGTACCAGACTCGGTATTTCCCTGTAGGCTTGTCTGTCTACCTACTACCTATCTACCTGCTACCTAACTATCTACCTACTACCTACCTACTTAACTACCTAAGTACCTACCTACCTACGAGCCTCCTAGAAGCACCAGACTCTCGGGAATTTCCCGATTTCCCTGATGGCCTGTCTGCTTGCAAAAGACATCGAATACTAGATTACCGGATGAGCGCGCAGTCATTTATTTCACATTCTGCATAATCGGAAACTTTTCACCGCTATTGATATTCACGGCTTCTTTTTTCGCATCCCCAGACGTCGGCGAGAATTCCAAACGCACAGATGAGAAAATAATCTGAGAGGGTGGGTTAATATCCCAGACTCGGAAAAGCTAACCCCACCTTGCCCTCTGCTTGATATCCGCACGTACGTGATCCCTCTTCAAAAGCAATTACCGCCAGAGGACCTTTGTTCCCAACCAAAGGAGTCGAGCTGTCAGAAAATGACGAATGGCTTTTTAAGAGCTATCTCCAGATTGGCGCGATACAAAGTATCACAATGTGCGTGGCTCAAACTGCAACACCGAGATGGATATTCATGGCGAAAAACAACAGAGAGCAACTTTGTTATACTTTGTTGCAGGAGTCATTTTTCTTCGGAATCCCTTAATAGCGTTGAAAGCCGGGCTCTGTGTGCGAAACGTTCTGATGAGATTTTAATCAGGGCCTCATACGCACACCAATAGGCCTCATCCATCTCGAAAAAAGTTTCGTGATTACTGGTGTACAGGGTATAGAGTCCTTTTGACGTGTATGATGGAGTTGGTAATGATAGGGTTAAGCCTCAACGGACTGATTCGATTCGTAAGACTCGCCCGTGGTTGTCATCAATGAAGACAGTGGCCAATGCTCTTGGTAGAGATCCGACATCTAGACTCCCGGCCCCAATACCAGCTTGAAGAACTCATGAAATGCAAAATGTTTCACAAATTCTGGGATTTGGTTTACAAATGTTTTATTTTATTCGTTTTGGTTTATATTACATCGAGATTTTCCAATATCCTGTTGCTCCAGCGCGAAGTACGAATCCAACCAAAGACCGTCGTATGCAAAGGGGCTGGTGCATGTTAAATCTGTTGTGGCCCGAATTTCCGCACGATGGTGTGGTGTGGAAGTTTGGAGAGTGGGGTGCCAGCTTGACTTCGTTATCTGGACATGGTTCGAAGTTACGATGTGTTGTTCTCGGATCTTTCCTTTCAGGATCCATCCCGCACCGTCGCCGATAGCCGGTTGTGTAGCTCCAGTGTGACGTCAATTCGACTACTCCGTACCTGACAATATAATTTCCAATAGCCCGTTGTGTTGCTCCAGTGAGACGTAAATTCAACCAACCAAAATAATTTCCTTTTAACTGTATGCTTTTGTCCCAGCACGAAACTGGGTATAAGGTCACCCCTCTTTTCGCGAAGGAAGGGACAAAGGCTGTTGGGACAACCTGTTCTCTTTACTAGTCTTTGTGTGGAGGTTCTTCGATGTCATGTGATTGGGAACGTTGACGTGTAATTTTAACTTCAAATACATCTTTCAAAAAATTAATAATATTTTTTAAATGTCTGAAAAGCGCATCGAAGAAGCGTCATTCTTAGTGGTAGCATAGATGAAAGAAAATAACTATTTGACAAAGATGTTACGGGGATCATCTCGAAACGGCCAGTGACTGCCCACAGAAAATCCCACACTCCGTTCAGTTTGAAAGCTTGAAGTCTTCTCGGCAATTTATCCTTTCAACTCATGAAGCAACATAGGTCTCTTACTTGCCTCTCACCCCTATAATTCTCCAATAGTCGCCACATCCTGAGAGCATCATATTTTACATAATTCTTATCTCAGTCCGTTCCTGCCTTAGATGCAACATAGACTATAAACCGACCACAATTACAGGCCGATAAGACCTATTGCATCTTAAGGATGGAAACTCGCAAGAAATGATTCCCCCAAATTGTCGCCATTGATCCTGAAAGCGTCAGATTTTACATAATCCTTATCTCACTCCGTTCCTGCCTTCGATGCAACATAGACTCTAAACCAGCCACAATTACATGATAAGGCCTATTACATCTTAAGGATGAAAACTCGCAAGAAATGATTCCCCCAAATTGCCGCCATTGATCCTGAAAGCGTCAGATTTTACATAATCCTTATCTCACTCCGTTCCTGCCTTCGATGCAACATAGACTCTAAACCAGCCACAATTACATGATAAGGCCTATTACATCTTAAGGATGAAAACTCGCAAGAAATGATTCCCCCAAATTGTCGCCATTGATCCTGAAAGCGTCAGATTTTACATAATCCTTATCTCACTCCGTTCCTGCCTTCGATGCAACATAGACTCTAAACCAGCCACAATTACATGATAAGGCCTATTACATCTTAAGGATGAAAACTCGCAAGAAATGATTCCCCCAAATTGTCGCCATTGATCCTGAAAGCGTCAGATTTTACATAATCCTTATCTCACTCCGTTCCTGCCTTCGATGCAACATAGACTCTAAACCAGCCACAATTACATGATAAGGCCTATTACATCTTAAGGATGAAAACTCGCAAGAAATGATTCCCCCAAATTGTCGCCATTGATCCTGAAAGCGTCAGATTTTACATAATCCTTATCTCACTCCGTTCCTGCCTTCGATGCAACATAGACTCTAAACCAGCCACAATTACATGATAAGGCCTATTACATCTTAAGGATGAAAACTCGCAAGAAATGATTCCCCCAAATTGTCGCCATTGATCCTGAAAGCGTCAGATTTTACATAATCCTTATCTCACTCCGTTCCTGCCTTCGATGCAACATAGACTCTAAACCAGCCACAATTACATGATAAGGCCTATTACATCTTAAGGATGAAAACTCGCAAGAAATGATTCCCCCAAATTGTCGCCATTGATCCTGAAAGCGTCAGATTTTACATAATCCTTATCTCACTCCGTTCCTGCCTTCGATGCAACATAGACTCTAAACCAGCCACAATTACATGATAAGGCCTATTACATCTTAAGGATGAAAACTCGCAAGAAATGATTCCCCCAAATTGTCGCCATTGATCCTGAAAGCGTCAGATTTTACATAATCCTTATCTCACTCCGTTCCTGCCTTCGATGCAACATAGACTCTAAACCAGTCACAATTACATGATAAGGCCTATTACATCTTAAGGATGAAAACTCGCAAGAAATGATTCCCCCAAATTGCCGCCATTGATCCTGAAAGCGTCAGATTTTACATAATCCTTATCTCACTCCGTTCCTGCCTTCGATGCAACATTGACTCTAAGCCAGCCACAATTACATGATAAGGCCTATTACATCTTAAGGATGAAAACTCGCAAGAAATGATTCCCCCAAATTGTCGCCATTGATCCTGAAAGCGTCAGATTTTGCATAATCCTTATCTCACTCCGTTCCTGCCTTCGATGCAACATTGACTCTAAACCAGTCACAATTACATGATAAGGCCTATTACATCTTAAGGATGAAAACTCGCAAGAAATGATTCCCCCAAATTGCCGCCATTGATCCTGAAAGCGTCAGATTTTACATAATCCTTATCTCACTCCGTTCCTGCCTTCGATGCAACATTGACTCTAAGCCAGCCACAATTACATGATAAGGCCTATTACATCTTAAGGATGAAAACTCGCAAGAAATGATTCCCCCAAATTGTCGCCATTGATCCTGAAAGCGTCAGATTTTGCATAATCCTTATCTCACTCCGTTCCTGCCTTCGATGCAACATAGACTCTAAACCAGTCACAATTACATGATAAGGCCTATTACATCTTAAGGATGAAAACTCGCAAGAAATGATTCCCCCAAATTGCCGCCATTGATCCTGAAAGCGTCAGATTTTACATAATCCTTATCTCACTCCGTTCCTGCCTTCGATGCAACATTGACTCTAAGCCAGCCACAATTACATGATAAGGCCTATTACATCTTAAGGATGAAAACTCGCAAGAAATGATTCCCCCAAATTGTCGCCATTGATCCTGAAAGCGTCAGATTTTACATAATCCTTATCTCACTCCGTTCCTGCCTTCGATGCAACATAGACTCTAAACCAGCCACAATTACATGATAAGGCCTATTACATCTTAAGGATGAAAACTCGCAAGAAATGATTCCCCCAAATTGCCGCCATTGATCCTGAAAGCGTCAGATTTTGCATAATCCTTATCTCACTCCGTTCCTGCCTTCGATGCAACATTGACTCTAAACCAGCCACAATTACATGATAAGGCCTATTACATCTTAAGGATGAAAACTCGCAAGAAATGATTCCCCCAAATTGTCGCCATTGATCCTGAAAGCGTCAGATTTTACATAATCCTTATCTCACTCCGTTCCTGCCTTCGATGCAACATAGACTCTAAACCAGCCACAATTACATGATAAGGCCTATTACATCTTAAGGATGAAAACTCGCAAGAAATGATTCCCCCAAATTGTCGCCATTGATCCTGAAAGCGTCAGATTTTACATAATCCTTATCTCACTCCGTTCCTGCCTTCGATGCAACATAGACTCTAAACCAGTCACAATTACATGATAAGGCCTATTACATCTTAAGGATGAAAACTCGCAAGAAATGATTCCCCCAAATTGCCGCCATTGATCCTGAAAGCGTCAGATTTTACATAATCCTTATCTCACTCCGTTCCTGCCTTCGATGCAACATTGACTCTAAGCCAGCCACAATTACATGATAAGGCCTATTACATCTTAAGGATGAAAACTCGCAAGAAATGATTCCCCCAAATTGTCGCCATTGATCCTGAAAGCGTCAGATTTTGCATAATCCTTATCTCACTCCGTTCCTGCCTTCGATGCAACATTGACTCTAAACCAGTCACAATTACATGATAAGGCCTATTACATCTTAAGGATGAAAACTCGCAAGAAATGATTCCCCCAAATTGCCGCCATTGATCCTGAAAGCGTCAGATTTTACATAATCCTTATCTCACTCCGTTCCTGCCTTCGATGCAACATTGACTCTAAGCCAGCCACAATTACATGATAAGGCCTATTACATCTTAAGGATGAAAACTCGCAAGAAATGATTCCCCCAAATTGTCGCCATTGATCCTGAAAGCGTCAGATTTTGCATAATCCTTATCTCACTCCGTTCCTGCCTTCGATGCAACATAGACTCTAAACCAGTCACAATTACATGATAAGGCCTATTACATCTTAAGGATGAAAACTCGCAAGAAATGATTCCCCCAAATTGCCGCCATTGATCCTGAAAGCGTCAGATTTTACATAATCCTTATCTCACTCCGTTCCTGCCTTCGATGCAACATTGACTCTAAGCCAGCCACAATTACATGATAAGGCCTATTACATCTTAAGGATGAAAACTCGCAAGAAATGATTCCCCCAAATTGTCGCCATTGATCGTGAAATCGTCAGATTTTACATAATTCTTGTCTCCGTCCGCTCCCTGCATGAGATACAACATAGACTCTAACACCGGTCACGATTACTTGATAAGGTCTATTACATCTCTAGGATGGAAAGTAGCAAAAGTAATTCCCCCAAATTATCGCCATTGATCCTGAAAGTATCGAATTTTACTTAATTCTTATCTCCATTACCCTCTCCTACCCTTCTGCTTTTCTTCCTCCCTCGCTGTTATCTGTCCTGTGTTTGGCGCAGCTTGGCCATATGACCCTTGCGCCATAAAACCCGAAAACAATCAACCATTCTCGTCTCAACTCCGTTCTTGCCCTGAGGTGGAACATAGACACAAATCCCGACCACGATTATTTGATAAGGCCTATTACATCTCTAGGATAGAAAGTAGCAAGAAACAATTTCCCCAATGAGGCAACCCGGTTAAGTGAATGCCAAGGCCCACCCGTCCGCTAGAATTCGCAGAATCGCTCGCCACAGGGATACGAAAAGCATCCATCAGCAGAATCATCACTCGACAACTGCTAATTAGTGTAACGTGGAGTATTCGTTAGGGGTTCACTACCAAGGTGACAAGATCAAGGTGGTTGAATTTCATTCCGTGCTCCAGGGCCAGACGGATGAATTAATCGGAAGCTGCGATTTCTTTTTCTTTTGCTTCGCCCCCTGGAAAGGACCAAGGTCTTTGGAGAGGAGTTTGGTTCAACTTAGGATCACCCTTCGGTCTTGAAATGCGAGGGATTCACGGCTCAAAATTTCTGTGCGTTTTTAGATTTATGGATCCGATATTATTGTCGACCTTCGCTTCTTACTCAGTTCGCGCTTGGGATTTTAGATGCGGTGCAGTTGAGTTGGTTTGGACACGGTTAACCCTCCTGGTGGTTGTCTCGACGAGGTATCACTCGTCAGAAAAAACTGACGGGATACTGATGGACGAGATATTTCGTCGTTAGGAGAAAAATGATCAGATTTTGATGTCGTCATCACAAAAAAATCGGTAATATCTTGATGACGAGATATCTCGCCATAATTGGTCAGATCTGAATAAACGAGATATCTCGTCGAAACCACTAGGATTAACTGGATGGACGAAAAATTTCGAGTAGAGGCTGTCCGGATTTTCGATACGTCCAGTGCTACGGGCTGTAGTTGCTAAAATGGCTGCTTGGAACGCTGTTCCCCGATCTTCTTCGAAAACGAACTAATGGAAGTATAATACATATTTTGAAAATGCCATTGTGTTAATCCGAAAACGTGCTTCTAAAAGGTGTACATTTCGACAATCTTTCCAATCAAATGTTTGCAACATTTCGTTTTATGAGAGGAAACTAGTCTTCGTGGTTTCATTAAAAAACTCATTTTATAAAACATGATTCAAAACAATAGGATGATATTTTAAAGACTGGGAGATTGCAAAAATTAATCGTCGAAGGCATTTACATGATATAAATTTTTTCACGTTCAACTTTTCAGAGTGGCCTTAATGAAATAGGGTCGCGCGCGCGCGCGGCATTCAGAACTTTGTGACAGGAAGTGAAACGTGAGTTGTCCACAAGGAATTTTCAAATCCGCTGCTAGAATCTCGTATATCCAGTTACCTGTGATTTTGAGCTGCGTGTTTCAACTTGTTCACCCCAAGAATGGCACGGCACTGGTATGCCTAACGAATGGTATATAAAACGGTAAAAATTGTGTACAATTTATTTCATTTCAACGTTTTAGTTTTGAACTTTTGACAAGTGTATTCACAAATAATTTCAATACTCATTTTTAATACCCGTATAATTTTGAGAATTTTTTATTAGAGTATCATAAATTGTTTTTAAAAGATTTTTTAAAGTCACTTTGGAGCAAAAAGGGTAGGTAATTTTAGGGAACTTTGAACTTGAAAGTATGAATGACTAAATTATAATTTGGGTTATATAAACTTTTTTCTGCATGTTACCACACAGTAATGCACACTTCCATATGCACATGGACCTTGCTTGGGCTATTGGATTTAACATAGACCCTTTATAGATTTTATATGAACTCTATATAAACCCCCCGCCTCCCCTCAATAAGGCTCTAAACCACTTGATGTGTCGGGAGGCGTGGTCAAGATGGAACATACATAAACATTTTCAACGGATGTTTTACAAATGCCACGATTGTTTCAAATTCGTATTCAAAAATTTAAGTTGTGCTGTCAGGTATTGTATTCGTAACGAATACATGCATAATAAACAATCGAATGTATCCTTAGAGGATAGCCGTGGAAAGTAAAACGAGAGAACAGAGAGGTTAATTTAGAAAACACTTCCGCAACAACTGGATTGTCCTGATGTTTTGATAAATTTGATTTAACAGATCCGAAAATTTCAAAAGTTATTGAAAATGTATTTGCGAGTATTGAGAAATAGAATGCCGTAATGATGTATACTGAAGAACCTGTCTACCACGCAATAATTAACTTATAATATAGCAGTATTAATACCAATGCAATCAATCTCATCCATGAGGTACAGTAGCGGAAAAAGAAACGAACCACCCCTTTATATCAAGAACTATTCATAGTAAAGCAAATTCAAAAATATCATTCGATAGGGAATAACGTCCTCTACAAACTCAAATGCAAAAAAGTTGCATTAGGGGACATCTTCATATCAAATTTTGCACAAATTCCCAATGGAAACATGTTTTAATGCCTTAATCAGATTTTGCATCGTTTAATTAGTCTAAATATGAAATTTCACGACTTCACTATCTTTATATCCGGAGATATTCAATGTTAAAGTTGTCGATTTCATGAATAATCTCCACATTGAAAATCGCTAGTCGTAGATCGAAATTAATTGCAGTTATTCAGGAACTGTTCATTTGATGCTTGACTGAAAGAAGTCTACAAAGAACCTTAAAAGAAATGCTCATTCTTGGCATAATCTTTTGCAAATACAGAATGTATGCAATCAAAAAGCCTACCTACAATTATTTAATACCAATCGAACTGATATTTCGATCATTCAAAAAGTGAATAGTAAGTCAATTAATTGAGCATTGATAAGTAGAGTTCATCTACACGACAGATAACTGGTAAAAGGCAATGTATTTTAGAATACATAAATGAAATTTCCAACCGTTTTTTTTTTAATTTAAACATTCCTCAGGTTTGTCAGATGTTTTTTTTTACTTTTTGTTGCCCCTAAAATCGCCATAATGAGGATAATTTAATGTAGCGTAAAAGCTAACCATTGGAATGAGCTGAAATTTTGCATGGTCATATTAGAAGTCCTGAATCGATTCCTATCAAAATATAAGGTTCCAATTCAGATAATTTTTTTCAAACTTTAATTTAATAATTATTATTGCATACTAAAAACTATTTTTTAAATAAAATAGTAGATGCATTTTGTTTGGGTTCCTTAACAGTAACATGGTGCAAAATATCAGCGCTAAACAAATATTTAGGAAAATATCCATAGAAGTCTGTGAGAAACTAATTTAACATTAGGAGCTCCAATCTTTTTGTACTCATAACTTCGAAACGGCAAGACCTAATGACATGAAATTTGATATCTGAGGTTAAATTATGATATAGATTCGAATTGTGCGTTGAAATAGGGAGTTTCGATTGGAAATTATGAAGTTGGTGCTCAATTTAATATGAAGACCTTATGCAAATTTTATACATTTGAATTTATAGACGTTAGTTCCTGTCGAACGCATCTTTGAATTTTCTCTAGTGTTAAAATTGCTCAAATGAAAAGGGGTGGCTCGTTTTTTTCCAGCGACTGTACTTATTGGTAGAATGAAGTATCACTGTCTCTTCGAAGGTGGCTCTATGGGTTTGTCTACTGCCATGACAATCTGCAAGCTATAGGCGAGATTCGATTCTTGTAATTTAACCCTGTGTGTTTCTCTCTTCTGTATCAGTAAAACTTTCCTTGTGTGCGTGTGTCCATTACTTAACGTTGTTGATCTTGTGTTTGGCGGAGCTCGGTCAAACATTGTCTTTGAGCCATAAAACCCTACCAACCTTTTCGCGTTTTGCTACACCTGAGATAGAGCCATACTGTTTTCTAGGAATTTTGCCAGTATCGTGAAATCTTAAATGCATAATTAATAAGTTTATCTCTATACTCATTAAATAATCTTTCGAAAACTAATATTTTTTTGTTCAAGAAAATATTGGTCGAAGGTTTGTTGCGAGGACACATGGTAAGTTAGCGAAGTTGATTTTACAGACCAATCAAGATCGCTTTGAAATATCTTCAGGGGTTGACGAGTAGGGGTGGAACCCCAGCTTGATAAAAGGGAGAAATGAAAAACTGTTGTTTTGCGAGTGCAATTTAACCTTTCACAAGATGCTTGTTGATAATATCTTTTCAGAAAAGAAACTGACAGAAGAAAACCAAATGAGAGAGTATTAGCATTTACCCTCCTGGTGGTTGTCTCGACGAGGTATCTCGTCATTATAAAAAATCGG
This sequence comes from Meta bourneti, assembly GCA_933210815.1. Classification (NCBI taxonomy): domain Eukaryota; kingdom Metazoa; phylum Arthropoda; class Arachnida; order Araneae; family Tetragnathidae; genus Meta; species Meta bourneti. The sequence continues at coordinate 78,229,980 of OW119928.1, forward strand.
TAATAGCTTGATGACGAGATATCTCGTCATGGCAAAATTGGTCAGATCTTGATGGACGAGATATCTCGTCGAAACCACTCGGAGGGTTAATATAACTGCGTGAGATTTACTTCATTTCAACTGTTTTGTTTTGAGCTTTTAAAATGTGTGTTTCACAAATAATTTCACGTAATGTCCTTTGGCGCAACTTGTACGTTTCCGAACTTTGCGACCCAAAACACGCAAATCCAATCCAAGTAATACCCGTAAAAAATTGTGAGCATTATGTTTAATTGTAAAGTAGTATTAATGAATTGTTTCAAAAAGATATTTAAATAGCCATCAAGGATCAAAAAGGATAATTACTACATAGGCTGTTCGGACATTTTTTGAACGATTTTGATGAGCTGTAAAAAATTGTATGCTACGAAAGGATTTTATTTTCACAGCAGTTAAATAGTTAAAGTATAACTTATCGTCTGCTAACTCAGAGTTTTGTTTACTTTCAAAATGGCGCTTCTAAATAAGCAATGGATGGAAGGCTATGTTTCCTCTTTCCGAAGAGAATTATGCTTATTCAATTACTCAAAAACGATGTAAAAGTCATGGTTTTTGGATATCTAAAGGTACGATAAGTAATATTATTAATGAGAAAGGAAAAAACGTAAAAGTGGAAAAATACTTCCAAAAAATTATCCAAAAAAGAAAAAAATTTCTGAGAATATTTGTAAGGTAAGATCTTTAATTTTAAAAGAGAATCCGCCAAGTCAAAGGACTATAGCAAAGTGAACGTGAGAACTTTCTCTAAGATTTATGATTGTTGCCGGTTTTGCATATAATGGAAAATTAAAAGTAAAAAAAGGGGGGGAAATGTAAAAATCAACTCCCATATATTATCAAGACCCTATTTTATCCCTAATATTCGAAAAAGAAATACCATATCTTTACCCACAGTGCCAACAATCAGTAGAACTGCATCAGGGTAAAGCAAGCAGCCACACATCTAAATCGACTATTAAATTCTTGGAAAAAATGAAACAAGAAACTGGTATCAAGTCAATAAATACCCTTTACTGATATTCCTGCTAAATCTCCAGATGTTTCACCCATGGACTTTTGTGCTTTTGGACTTTTAAAAAGGGCATTATCGAAACGTCGACCGAAAACCATTCAAGGACTGGAAAACTGTGGAACAAGAATGGGACAAAATACCACTGTCGATACTACAAAAGTCATTATTATCATGGAAATTAAGGTGTAGAAAGATAGTTAACAATAAGGGCTATCAAATGGAACATTTAAAACACAAAAATTTCATGTAAAAAATTGAGCTTCAGTCCATTAAAATCGTTCAAAAAATGTCCGAACAGCCTGTGTTACTTTCTCTTTGTAAACCAAACAAAATAAAATCTACTTTTGTCAGATCGGAAAAACAGTGTATCTTGGTGTGGCGCAGAATTTTAGGAATTAGTTTGTGAGTCATGAGATGAAAAAAGGCTGAAAATCGCTGACCTAGACTACAAAAATAACCTGGCCTTGATCCTTCCAGAGACGTTGAGACGCCAGACACCCCACCTCTTCCTAAAGGATTAGAAGTAATTTATTAATTTATTCATACTGTCTTACAGGTAAATCCATCTGCATGTCAGTGGTAAAAAGCAGAAAGATAGCACATGACAATGTAGTACAGTTAAAAGCATACAATACAAAGAATAGAATAAGTCTTCAAAACGGACAAAACAGCACAACCTTAATATCAAATTTTTAAAAATATTTTTTTTCACTATGCAGGATAAAGTCCGGGTGTGGTAAATTATTTATAATCTTCATAAAATGGGAAATTAGTTGATTTAAAAAAACCCAAAATAATAAAATAAATAAATAAATAAATCTTTGTTTTAGAACATTTTTTAAAAATAATGAAAGGTAATTGATTAAGTTGTACTGGAGCAACACAACGAGCTATTTATTGGTCCAGGATCAATCTCTATAGAAAAGATCCTATAAAAATAATGAAACAGGTGAGGGGGAAATGGAGTTATTCTTTTCGCATTGCTCATAAAATGAATTGGATAAAATTTAATGAAAATTACCATTTAAACGAGGATAATGGGGTCTTCTATCAATTCATATATTACATAAAATTAGGTAAAGGGGTCATCTTCATATTAAATTGCACACAAACGTCCTGATTTTCAATCAAGACAAAATTTTGACCATAAAAATGCTAATCTATCAAAATTTAACCTCAGATACCAAGTTTCTAGACATTTGATCCAGCCGTATTTGGATATCGGCATAGAAAATTTGGAGCGCACAATGTTGAATCAGTTTACCCCTACTGAGTTATAAATACCTTCCTATCACTGAAAATTTTTACTTCTACAATTAAAGAACTCAAACAAAACTCACATAATAGTTCTTTTTTAAGTTAATTTTTAGTTTGCCAAATTAATAGATGAAAATATTATGAATAGTATAACCCTAATATAATTTGACGGAAATCGAATTTCAAATGAAATCTGTGTACGATAATACAAAATGTCTGTCGTTTAAAAGGCCCAATGGTTTTTATAATATAATAAATTTAAATTCGCTACTTTTTAGTAAAAAGAAATTACCAACTTCTTTTAAAATATAGCAAAGCAAAAATAGTAAATCTATATGAATAATTAAACGTATTTGTAGCAACTGGAATAAAAAAATTCCTAACAAAAATCGTTTGTTTTACTTTTGAATTTTATTATTTTTCTTGCCATGGGAACGTATTTGTTCCATATTATCGAGAACTGTGTTTTTTATGTCGCATTTAACTTTATTTTAACTTAATTATAGTTTTTTTAAACTAGGAATCGCTTTTGTTTTGGTTTTCCTCATATGCTCATTGACCTTCTCGCAATGTGCCCATTTGCGCAAATGATCGTCTGCAACGATAAGTAATAAAAAGCGTTCCAAATTTAAAATGGACTTACAGTTCACGTTCTCTAATTTTTACTTCAAAAATATTTCTATTTTTTACTTTATAAACTATTGTTATTTTTTTACTTTAGTTTTGTTCGGATTTGCTAGAAATAGATGTTTTAATTTTCTTTAAACGATTACGATTTTTCTAAATCGCATTTTTAATTATTTCTACGTGGCAATATTTTAGCAAACATGACCACATAAAAAGTTTCTCCGAAAAATCTTTTTTACTGAATATGTCGTGTTTATAATAGAATTCTATATTCAATGTTATCTTATGACAGCTGGTAAGATTTACAAAGGTGGGATTTTACGACGATCTGCGCATGTGGCATACAGTCATGCTGTGGTATTTTTAGCCAGCGATTATACAGCGTTAGACATCACAGCGCAACCTTTTCGCTAGAAATTAGCTTTTGTGACAGAAAAAACTGTTCTTAGTGCGCGTTCCACGAAGCTTCTTTTCCTCTGTGTCAGTGATCCTCTGGTTTTGGGCCGCGACTTGAAACTAGGTGATGAGAAATTCTTAGATGGGTCACATTCGTTTTTTAATGTTTAAATGTAGAGGTAAGGTAAGGTAATTAACGTTGTACTGGAGCGACACAACGGGCTATTGGCGACGTTCCGGGATCAATCCTTAAGGGAAAGATTAGAGGTAGATAGGTATTTAATTAATGTCGCACTGGTGCAAGGCAACGGGCTATTTGGAAAGATTCGAGGACAACACCACGTAATTTTTAACCACGGTCAGATGACGAGGTCAAAACCTGGTTTAAATGTAGAACAGGCACTCGAGTAACATGCCAAGTTTCACCACAAGTTATGAGAGGTAACTAAAACACTAACACACTCTGTGCGTGATTAGTCTCATAGAAAAATTCTCTCACGTTTTACTTACTTTTCTCCTTTTTCATAAAACGTTATTTCTAAGTGTTCCCTTTTTATTTATTTTGCTTTCTTTTTTTATGGAAAATGCGAATTTGAAACTCAATACAACCATGATGTACATGGAGGGTGTTGAGCGTTAAATGGCGTCGTGCCAGTACAAGTGTTGACCTCGTCATCTGACCGTGGTTCAAAATTACGAGTTCTCGGATCTTTCTCTTCGGAATTGTTTCCGGACAGTCACCAATTGCCCGTTGTGATCCTCCAGTGCGACGTCAATTCAACTACCTACCTTGATGAAAAATGTTGACTGATTGTAAGAGAGGAATTTTCTGAAGTAGACCTCAGGGTTTCTGCGTCGAAACATGGCTCCTGTGCGTATTCCAAAAGTGAGGTCACTTGGCTTATTATTCGAATGCCATTTCAGCACATCGCTAATAGAAATTCCAAACAATGAATTCCGAATTGTTAGTTCATTGCTCAATGCCAATTAGATTATACGCCAAACGTCAACAAACCGGCGATAAACTACATTTTAAGGTAATCCTATACGAGAAAGTTTGCGTAGAGGAAGTAAAAATTTGTGTATTCCGTCTGGTTTTTCTTTGACATTAAAAATTCCTCTAATAAATGGATGTTCTTATCCTTACACATTTTCCTTTTTCATTATTTATTATACTAATGATTCTTTTGCTATTAACTCTTATTTTTATAGATATTTTACGAGTAATTTATTTTAAATGTTCTTTGTTCTCCACAAAATATGAGATAAAAGTTCAAGTTTAAAGTCCTGTTTTACAATTTTAATGTTCTTATTCAGAGGTAGGTAGATATTTTAATTAACGTTGCCTGGAGCAACGCAACGGGCTTTTGGCGACGTCCGGGATCAAACCCGAAGAAAAAGATCCGAGGACAACATCACGTAATTTTGAACCTCGGTCAGATGACGAGGTCACACCTGAGCTGGCACCCCACTCTCCAAACTTCCACACCATCCAACGTGAGGATATTTGAGGCCATGGCATGTTTAACGTATACCAGCCCCCTTCGCACACGACTGTCTTTGGTTGGATACGAACTCGCAACCCTCCTGTTGATAATTCGTTACTCTTCCAACCGGGCTACCGCGGCCCCGTTCTTATTCAGAGGTTGGTTTTGATTCCTTTTTTGTGAGAGGATTTTTCTGTACTAAACTTACAGGGTGTTAGTGTTTTTGTGGAAGTTCGTATTTCTTGTTTCGTTCCGGAAATGACATTAATTGGCATGTTACTCGAATACAATTTTAGTATATCGTGTACGAGAGGCATTTTAAGGGTTTGAACGAATTCAAAACTATATAGTACAGAGGTTGTTCGGACATTTTTTGAACGATTTTAATGGACTGAAGCTCAATTTTTTACATGAAATTTTTGTGTTTTAAATGTTCCATTTGATAGCCCTTATTGTTAACAATCTTTCTACACCTTAATTTCCATGATAATGACTTTTGTAGTATCGACAGTGGTATTTGGTCCCATTCTTGCTCCACAGTTTTCCAGTCCTTGAATGGTTTTCGGTCGTCGTTTCGATAATGCCCTTTTTAAAAGTCCAAAAGCACAAAAGTCCATGGGTGAAACATCTGGAGATTTAGCAGGAATATCAGAAAGGGTACTTTATACCAGTTTCTTGTTCCATTTTTTCCAAGAATTTAATAGTCGATTTAGATGTGTGGCTGCTTGCTTTACCCTGATGCAGTTCTGATTGTTGGCACTGTGGGTAAATATATTGTATTTCTTTTTTGAATATTGGGGATAAAATAGGGTCTTAATAATATGTGGATTTTACATTTTTTCCCATCTTTTTACTTTTAATTTTCCATTATATGCAAAACCGGCACCAATCACAAATCTCTTAGAGAAAGTTCTCACGTTCACTTTGCTATAGTCCTTTGACTTGGCGGATTCTCTTTTAAAATTAAAGATCTTACCTTACAAATATGCTCAGAAATTATTTCTTTTTCGGATAATTTTTTGAAAGTATTTTTCCACTTTTACGTTTTTTTCCTTTCTCATTAATAATATTACTTATCGTACCTTTAGATATCAAAAAACCATGACTTTTACGGCGTTATTGAACAATTGAATAAGCATAATTCTCTTCGGAAAGAGAGGAAACAGCCTTTCATTCATTGCTTATTTAAAAGAGCCATTTTGAAAGTAAACAAAACTCTGAGTTAGCAGACGATAAGTTATACTTTAACTATTTAACTGCTGTGAAAATAAAATTCTTTCGTAGGCATACAATTTTTTTACAGCTCATCAAAATCGTTCAAAAAATGTCCGAACAGCCTCTGTATTTGTCTGGCACTCTGTTATGAGAGGCGTTTTCTGTCAAGCTGAATGCAGGTGGCGGTGGTATCTCTGCGAAGAAACATGTTTCCTGTACGTATTCCGAACGTGATGTCACTTGGCTTGTTTTTCGAATACGATTTCAGTATTTCACCAATTAAAATTGCGAAGAATGAGTTCTGAATTGATATATTTGATCGGTCAACGCCAATCAAATTAAACTCCAAGCATCGCCAAAACGGCGATAAGCTACATTTTAAAGTAACACCGATTTGTATCTGCGAGAGCATTTGGGTAGCAGAGGCAAAATCTCCCTTTTCGTCTGGTTTGTTTCTAAGTTCTAAAAATCCCTTTCATACAAAAATCATGAACATTATATGATTTTGAATTTTTTTATTTTACGAAAAATTTCTATAGAATTCTGCAAACATTTTTATATAATTCTATAGATATTTATATAGAATGTGGTCTATAGAATCCTATAGAATTATGGCCCGTCTTTCGATAAGCTCTATAAAGTAATCTCTATAGAAAGTCTATAGAAAATGGCTGCATAAACCTCGATATAATTCTAGAGGCTCACACATTTCTTTTTTTCACGACTTTACTTTTCTATAGAACTTTCGATAGAATTATATAGAAATACATTTCTATCGAATCAGAGCTCGTTTTCTCTAGAAATCTATAAAATTCTATAGAACGTTTTCTATAGAAACGAAATTTCGTTTTCCTTTATAGAAATCTCTATTGAATTCATGTAACTCTAAAATTTTTTCGTAAGAGATTAAAAAACCTCATACACACGTGCAACGTGTGTTGCAAACGACATTGTCATGAAGCCTGGGTCTAATTGTTCCACTCGAATAATTTGGTGCCGGAGGGAGCTAATATATATACTATAGCAAAACACCAACCTTCAAATTATTCATTATTTTATTATCATTTTTCCTTCGTTGTTTGCATTCTGTGAAATGAAGGTTTTACCAAACGATTTAATCAGCTAAAGCACCCACGTTCTTCGCAACATGCAAACAATAAATTTTATTTTTCAGCTGTTTTTAGGGTGATAAAAATTGGATCGATTTTGTTAAGCAAACGAAAGTGCTGATTTGAAGGTGGAACAAAAGCGAGTGTGCCAAGCTCCTATTGGTGGAAGCATTCAACAACGAAACGCCTATTTGGAACGAGTAATTACAGGAGTTCATTGGCTTCACTTCACTTTGAAACACATTAAGGTTTCTATTCAATGTGAAGTGTTCGTGGGAGGAAAGATTGATTTGTTTCAGTAAGGGATTGACATGAGAAAATTAGATTATTAGGACTGTCGAACAGGGAAATTGATTGTAAATTTATTTGAAACTTGAAGGTTTCCCGGAGCTTTGCGAGTTTTTTAAACTTATGTACAATTCAGATTTTTTATTAAAATCTGAATCTCGTATCAGAAGAAAAGTAATCAGAACTTTTTTAAAAGTTCGAATTTTATCGAACACTTCCTTGAGTTGTAAATGTAAACAAACCATCGGAAAAAGACTTCCGGTTAAGAACTAATTTGATTTATGGCCATTTTCTCAGCAAAAAAACTCCAAATTTTGTTATTCAATTTCCCGCTTTGGGTCACTTTGCTTTCGTAATATTCTCGCTAAGTTTTATGTATACGCCATTGCTTGTATTAAAAGGTATAAGAAAAACAATTGACAGTTGTAGATTTTAAAAGTATGTGAAATTTTTTTAAAGAATTAACTCTTATTTTTATAGATATTTTACGAGTAATTTATTTTAAATGTTCTTTGTTCTCCACAAAATATGAGATAAAAGTTCAAGTTTAAAGTCCTGTTTTACAATTTTAATGTTCTTATTCAGAGGTAGGTAGATATTTTAATTAACGTTGCCTGGAGCAACGCAACGGGCTTTTGGCGACGTCCGGGATCAAACCCGAAGAAAAAGATCCGAGGACAACATCACGTAATTTTGAACCTCGGTCAGATGACGAGGTCACACCTGAGCTGGCACCCCACTCTCCAAACTTCCACACCATCCAACGTGAGGATATTTGAGGCCATGGCATGTTTAACGTATACCAGCCCCCTTCGCACACGACTGTCTTTGGTTGGATACGAACTCGCAACCCTCCTGTTGATAATTCGTTACTCTTCCAACCGGGCTACCGCGGCCCCGTTCTTATTCAGAGGTTGGTTTTGATTCCTTTTTTGTGAGAGGATTTTTCTGTACTAAACTTACAGGGTGTTAGTGTTTTTGTGGAAGTTCGTATTCCTTGTTTCGTTCCGGAAATGACATTAATTGGCATGTTACTCGAATACAATTTTAGTATATCGTGTACGAGAGGCATTTTAAGGGTTTGAACGAATTCAAAACTATATAGTACAGAGGTTGTTCGGACATTTTTTGAACGATTTTAATGGACTGAAGCTCAATTTTTTACATGAAATTTTTGTGTTTTAAATGTTCCATTTGATAGCCCTTATTGTTAACAATCTTTCTACACCTTAATTTCCATGATAATGACTTTTGTAGTATCGACAGTGGTATTTGGTCCCATTCTTGCTCCACAGTTTTCCAGTCCTTGAATGGTTTTCGGTCGTCGTTTCGATAATGCCCTTTTTAAAAGTCCAAAAGCACAAAAGTCCATGGGTGAAACATCTGGAGATTTAGCAGGAATATCAGAAAGGGTACTTTATACCAGTTTCTTGTTCCATTTTTTCCAAGAATTTAATAGTCGATTTAGATGTGTGGCTGCTTGCTTTACCCTGATGCAGTTCTGATTGTTGGCACTGTGGGTAAATATATTGTATTTCTTTTTTGAATATTGGGGATAAAATAGGGTCTTAATAATATGTGGATTTTACATTTTTTCCCATCTTTTTACTTTTAATTTTCCATTATATGCAAAACCGGCACCAATCACAAATCTCTTAGAGAAAGTTCTCACGTTCACTTTGCTATAGTCCTTTGACTTGGCGGATTCTCTTTTAAAATTAAAGATCTTACCTTACAAATATGCTCAGAAATTATTTCTTTTTCGGATAATTTTTTGAAAGTATTTTTCCACTTTTACGTTTTTTTCCTTTCTCATTAATAATATTACTTATCGTACCTTTAGATATCAAAAAACCATGACTTTTACGGCGTTATTGAACAATTGAATAAGCATAATTCTCTTCGGAAAGAGAGGAAACAGCCTTTCATTCATTGCTTATTTAAAAGAGCCATTTTGAAAGTAAACAAAACTCTGAGTTAGCAGACGATAAGTTATACTTTAACTATTTAACTGCTGTGAAAATAAAATTCTTTCGTAGGCATACAATTTTTTTACAGCTCATCAAAATCGTTCAAAAAATGTCCGAACAGCCTCTGTATTTGTCTGGCACTCTGTTATGAGAGGCGTTTTCTGTCAAGCTGAATGCAGGTGGCGGTGGTATCTCTGCGAAGAAACATGTTTCCTGTACGTATTCCGAACGTGATGTCACTTGGCTTGTTTTTCGAATACGATTTCAGTATTTCACCAATTAAAATTGCGAAGAATGAGTTCTGAATTGATATATTTGATCGGTCAACGCCAATCAAATTAAACTCCAAGCATCGCCAAAACGGCGATAAGCTACATTTTAAAGTAACACCGATTTGTATCTGCGAGAGCATTTGGGTAGCAGAGGCAAAATCTCCCTTTTCGTCTGGTTTGTTTCTAAGTTCTAAAAATCCCTTTCATACAAAAATCATGAACATTATATGATTTTGAATTTTTTTATTTTACGAAAAATTTCTATAGAATTCTGCAAACATTTTTATATAATTCTATAGATATTTATATAGAATGTGGTCTATAGAATCCTATAGAATTATGGCCCGTCTTTCGATAAGCTCTATAAAGTAATCTCTATAGAAAGTCTATAGAAAATGGCTGCATAAACCTCGATATAATTCTAGAGGCTCACACATTTCTTTTTTTCACGACTTTACTTTTCTATAGAACTTTCGATAGAATTATATAGAAATACATTTCTATCGAATCAGAGCTCGTTTTCTCTAGAAATCTATAAAATTCTATAGAACGTTTTCTATAGAAACGAAATTTCGTTTTCCTTTATAGAAATCTCTATTGAATTCATGTAACTCTAAAATTTTTTCGTAAGAGATTAAAAAACCTCATACACACGTGCAACGTGTGTTGCAAACGACATTGTCATGAAGCCTGGGTCTAATTGTTCCACTCGAATAATTTGGTGCCGGAGGGAGCTAATATATATACTATAGCAAAACACCAACCTTCAAATTATTCATTATTTTATTATCATTTTTCCTTCGTTGTTTGCATTCTGTGAAATGAAGGTTTTACCAAACGATTTAATCAGCTAAAGCACCCACGTTCTTCGCAACATGCAAACAATAAATTTTATTTTTCAGCTGTTTTTAGGGTGATAAAAATTGGATCGATTTTGTTAAGCAAACGAAAGTGCTGATTTGAAGGTGGAACAAAAGCGAGTGTGCCAAGCTCCTATTGGTGGAAGCATTCAACAACGAAACGCCTCTTTGGAACGAGTAATTACAGGAGTTCATTGGCTTCACTTCACTTTGAAACACATTAAGGTTTCTATTCAATGTGAAGTGTTCGTGGGAGGAAAGATTGATTTGTTTCAGTAAGGGATTGACATGAGAAAATTAGATTATTAGGACTGTCGAACAGGGAAATTGATTGTAAATTTATTTGAAACTTGAAGGTTTCCCGGAGCTTTGCGAGTTTTTTAAACTTATGTACAATTCAGATTTTTTATTAAAATCTGAATCTCGTATCAGAAGAAAAGTAATCAGAACTTTTTTAAAAGTTCGAATTTTATCGAACACTTCCTTGAGTTGTAAATGTAAACAAACCATCGGAAAAAGACTTCCGGTTAAGAACTAATTTGATTTATGGCCATTTTCTCAGCAAAAAAACTCCAAATTTTGTTATTCAATTTCCCGCTTTGGGTCACTTTGCTTTCGTAATATTCTCGCTAAGTTTTATGTATACGCCATTGCTTGTATTAAAAGGTATAAGAAAAACAATTGACAGTTGTAGATTTTAAAAGTATGTGAAATTTTTTTAAAGAATTAGTTTTCGAAAACAAAAGGATTCCGAAATTTTGCCGCCCTTAAATTTGCCGCTCAACCTACTTTGACTAGTTGCAAATAGGGCACTGTTTGAATTAAAAGATAAAGAAAGAGTTGACTAATTTTTGACCATTCTGAAAACAGTATATTAAAAAATCTTTAATATGCTAAATAAAGTGACAGTTGACCAATCTTTGAAGATTTAAAAAAGCATAGTCATCAAGAAAATGTTTAGAATTATTTTTCGCAACAAAATAATTCGATATTTTGCCGCTCTGGAACACTCTTAGCCTATTTGCAAACACAAAAGTGCTTATATTTAAAGATAAAAAAAGCGAAAGCTGAACAATGGTTGTAGATTTTAAAAATATAATAAGTAAAAAATGTTTTAATGATCATTTTTCGCAATGAAAGAATCCGAAATGTTGCCACCTTTCGCTATATTTTTAGCCTATTTGGAAATACGCCACTGATTGAATTAAAAGGCTAAAAGAACGACATTTGAACAGCCTTTGTAGGTTTTAAAAACATGGTATATCAAAACAATTTTGTAATAATTATTTTTGCAATAGGATCCGAAATTTTGTCTTCCTTAAATTTGTTGCTCTTTGCTACTTAGCCTCTTTGGAAATATACCACTGCTTGTATTAAAAGGTTAAAAAGTGACATCTGAACTATCTTTGCAGATTTTAAGAATATAGTATGTCAAAAAATATTTTAATAATTATTTTTCGCAACAAACAATCCGGAATTTGATCGCACTTAAATTTGCCGCCATTTTGCCTATTTGTAAATACACCAATGCTTGTATTAAAAAGTAAAACAGCGACAATTGACGGTTGTAGATTTTAAAAATATATTAAAAATTAATTTTCGTAACAAAGAAATCCGAAATTTTGCCCACTTAAAAATTTGCCACTCAAGTTACTTTGCTTACTTGGAGATAAGCCACTGTTTGCATTAAAAATAAAAAAAGGCAACAGTTGGCTAATTTTTGACTATATTGAAAAATTATTTAAAAAAGCCTTTAGGAATTTATTTTTCCCCAAAAAAACGAAACTTTGCTGCTAATGGTTCTTTGTCTAATTGGAAACACGGCACTGCCTGTATAAAATTGTGTACAATGTATCAAATGTTAATGCCTAAATGTTAAGCGAAAAGACTAAAAATTTACCAATTACATAACAATCATTTATCATTTCCACGGTTGCGCCAATGAAACAAAACCAACAAAACCCAATTAAAAAAAAGCGTGACCTTGAGAAGTGGCTTCCTGACTCTACAACTTTATAACATTGTAGCCAGAGACCCAAGTGAAAACTGGAATTTTAAAAAGCTCCCGGGTTTTTAAAAAAGCTCAAAATTGGTTGAAACTGACGAAGATTTATTATTGTACATCCGGGCCCGTTGCCAACGCTAATCATAGAATAAAAACAAATAAAAAAAGTTGCTCGAGAGAGAACCGCAGAGAGAGCAGTGACAAAAATGTAGTCGGGAAACTCTTGACACTCGCCAGATGTATTTATCTCTCCCGAATCGTGCGTGAAATATAAAGTCAGCTTTGTTTGAGTCGGTTTTTTTTATTAAGTGGCGTAAATGCCATTGATGCTTATCGTGGAAAAAGTACAATGAAAGAAAGCATCCATTTCAAAGAGGTGGTCCACACAGTATAGCCTAACGAAGTAACATTGAGTTTCCTTAACCCTCCTGGTGGTTGTCTCATCATTAGCAAAACTGACCAGATCTTGGACGAGATATATCGTCATAAGAAAAAAAACTGACCAGATCTTGATCTCGTTATAAAAAAATCGGCAATACCTTGATGACGAGGTATCTCGTCATTAGCAAAATTGGTCAGATCTTCGTGGACGCTATCTCGTCGAAACCACTTGGAGGGTTAAGTCAGCTGTTGAAGTTTTAAGCGCACAATTCATCAGACCTCCGCATCTACACTCTGGTCCCCAGTACCAATTTAGATGGTTATACCAGTACCAGTTTAAATGGCGGGTAGCGGTACTAGTTTGACTGACATCTCCAATACCGGTTCAAATGGCTGGTTAAGTACCGGTTTTGATGAAATCCCTACTTGATTAGATGGTGGCCCCAGTATCAGATTAGATGACAGGCCTCAGTACTAGTTTAGATGACATCACGAGTACCAGTTTAAATGGCGGGTTAACCCTTCTGGTGGTTTATCTTCGAGTTGAAAACTGCCCTGTAGTAGCCAGCCTATGCTGCAGAACCCTGTTCCAAACCGTCACCAGTTCCAGGTAAAGAACAATTTGTATTTCCTACTTGGATTTTCATTCCCATTGGAGTAATAGGGCAATTTTGTCTCGACGAGGCATCTCGTCATTAGCAAAATTGACCAGATCTTGGGCGAGATATTTCGTGAAAACACTTGGAGGGTTAAGTACCAGTTTGAACGACATCGCCCAAACCATAGCGAGTAACAATACTAGTTCAGAAGGCAGGTCTCAGTACCAGATTGCATGGCAGGTTATAGTACCATTTCAGATAACTATTCCATTTTCAGTTTAGAGGGTCTGGTTCCAATTCCAGATTAGATAGGGGATTGCAATACCAGTTTAGATTATAACCACAGAACCAGTTTAGATCTGGCCTAGTACCAGATTAGATGGGGGTCTCAGTATCAGTTTAGATGACGAGGCCCAGCATCGGATCACACTACGGGTTACAGTACCAGTCTCAGTTTAGATGGTACGTTCCTGTTCCAGATTGCATGACAAGTTCAGGATGAAATGGCGAGTCCCAGTGCCAGTTCAAATGACATCCCCAACAGTTCAAATGGCTGGGTACAGTAACAGTTTTGATGAAATCCCTAATACTAGATTAGATGGTGCCCCTGTATCAGATTTGATGGTAGGTTCAGTATCAGTTAGATGGCATTTTAGATGCATCTCTACACGATTCGGAGCTTGCCGTAGAAAATCCGAGTTAGGAATGCGTCACAGAAACGATGCTATCGACTGACATAAACAGCCCCCTCTACCATCTAAACGTGGCATTTCCGGACACACATTTGACAAAAAGTTTATTTTGGGCCCCTCTACCAATCTTTTTCGCCTGGTATTCTCCAAACACCCTGTATACCACCACATAGAACATCATTTTTTTGTTGTCCCCAAGGAAGTGCCAAATGGGCGCTTGAGCCTTCTAAAAAATTTAAATGTTGAAAAACTATAAAAATACTCTGAAGATAATTTAATCAGCATAAATCTGTTTCGCTTATACACAGATAAAATACGCGTACATATACTTGAAAACAGTAAAAAATCGTTAAACGTATTGTTCATATAAAATTACGGTATTTCGATTGTATAATCGATAGCCAGGAGAGAAGTTCATCCCCTCCGAAACAATTTTATGAATACTGAACTGCAAGTGGTCCATCATATTATCTGGTACTGGCGTGCCCAGGAACATTGACTTCTAATGAAGGCAGAACGTGTTCCTCAATAGACAGAGAATGTGCCTCAATAGACAGAGCATGCATTTCGATAGATGCATGTGCCTCAATATATAGAGCCTGTGTCTCGACAGATGCATGTCGCAATAGACAGAGCGTGTTCCTCAATAGACATAGCATATGCCTCAATAGACAGAGCATATGCCTCAATAGACAGAACATATGCCTCAATAGACAGAACATATGCCTCAATAGACAGAGCGTTCCTCAATAGACAGAGCATGCGTTTCGATAGATGCATGTGCCTCAATATATAGAGCCTGTGTCTCGACAGATGCATGTCTCAATAGACAGAGCATGTTCCTCAATAGACAGAGCATGTGCCTCAATAGACAGATCATATGCCTCAAAAGACAGAGCATGTGCTTCGACATATGCATGTGCCTCAATATACAGAGCTTGTGTCTCGACAGATGCATGTGACTAAATAGACATATACATGTGCCTCGACAGATCTTAACCCTCCAAGTGGTTTTGACGAGGTATCTAGTCCATCAAGATCTGGTCAGTTTTACTTACGGTTATATACGTCGTCGGGACAACCAGGTGGGTCAAGACAGCAAAGTATCTGTCGTAAGATCTCAGAAGGATAAGTCACGTGGGCTTACGAATCGACGTGGCCGATTGGCTATAGAAAAGCCGACTAAGGTTTTTAATCACGCTGGATAATCACTTCAACCAATCAATAATTTGTCCAACATTAAGATTCATGCTTTTTCTCACAACCACGTGTGAGAGATCATCAAACAGAGCTACTCGAAAAAATAGCATGAAGCTACAAGCATATACTCTATTTTATTAGGAGGTCAATGTTCAGGAAACAGGTGTGAAGGTCCTGGATGGAGCACACGATTTGTTTTTTTATCAACGATCAGGCTCCAAGATTTTTTACAATCCTTGGGTTTAGTAAGTTCATTTCTTAATGAGTTAGAAATAAAAAACATCTTATCTCGAAAGTACATGAATTACATTTTTATGTCATTTTATAGCAGTTTTATGCATTTTCGGTTACCCAAATCGGTGACTTGGGAACAAGCATTCTTTGTCGTCAACATCATGTTACTTGTGTGACAAACAGTTGCATAATGAATGAAACGTCTCATCCCGGAAGAAGCAAAAGAATTATCTTTTTTTAGTCCCTTAATCAATGAACTCCGCAAACAACCTCACTAATAGACTACAGAGCCCAGTGCCAAAGATCTAGTTTTGCTCCAAGAAGGTAGATCCAAGGTCAAGCCCCGTAACATTACAGATGATCTCCTGCCAGGGATGGTTGCATTTTTGCAGGACATTTAATACGTCGAGATTTTATCTTGGAGACAGTGCCTTTTAAGACACGGTTGTTCTCAAAACGCTTGTTATCAATCAACTCTACTTGAAACGACAAGGTTGGGAACGAGAAATAATTTCTTTTGGGCCGTCGCTGAACACGTGGAAAGCCAGATTTAGTTCAATGTTGTGAAGTATGAGATCAAGGATTTAAACCGTGCGTTCTATGAATTTTGCACACTATAAATTAA
Source organism: Meta bourneti (assembly GCA_933210815.1). Lineage (NCBI taxonomy): Eukaryota > Metazoa > Arthropoda > Arachnida > Araneae > Tetragnathidae > Meta > Meta bourneti. The sequence continues at coordinate 78,246,248 of OW119928.1, forward strand.
ACATGTTTAGCAAACAAGAGGCTTCATTACAGGGATCCGATATAAGTGATTGGAGTTATAATAAGCTTCTTTCAAAGATTACCAATGGGGGCACAAAAAGGTTTCTTCCCAGGAATTCATATGGTAGATAGGTAGTTAATTAACGTCGCACTGAAGAAACACAACGGGCTATTGGAGATGGTCCGGGATCAATCCCAAAGGGAAAGATCCGAGGACAGCACCTCGTAATTTTGAACCACGGTCAGATAACGAGGTCAGTACCTGAGCTGGCACCCCACTCTCCAAACTTCCACACCACGCCAACGCGAGGACATTTGAGCCACGACAGATTGAACGTACACCAGCCCCCACGTGCACGAGACGGTCTTTGGTTGGATCCAATTTCGAACTCGCAACCCTCCGGTTGTTAATCTATTACTCTTCCAACCAGGATACTGCTGCCCATTCGTAAAAGGAATTTATATGTATACTCAGCGATAAGTATAAGTGCTCAGTATAAGTGCTCAGCATAAGTGATTTTCTTTTTGGGTTTTGTCACTTGCTTATTTCACTGAAATCCCTTCTTATTGGTCTTCGTATGAGGTCCAACTGTTATCAAATCGATTATAACTCAAAAAATGTCTTTTTATCCTTACGAAAATGTACAGGTATCACCAATAACGATCAAACTGGAAGAGTGGTTCATCTTTTAAGAGTTTGGATAGGAATTAGAGTTGTTCGTTTAGTTCAATCTCTTCCTCTAATCCTTTTCTTCTATCAATGCACCTGGTACCTCTACAGACCAGCTACCAGTACATTTGGTACTTGGTTCTATTGGTTCCTATCTGGTACCTGATCCTATCTTTAATTATAAACTTAGATTCTGTGTATCTTAAAATGAAATATCAATACGCATGAATCTATATCGATGTATTATGACTGTTATGAGGCAATACTGAGTGTTTTAAAACTCCCACAACAATCTTTAACCCTACTGGTGGTTTATCTTTGCGTCGAAAACTGCCTTATAGTTGCCAGACTGATAAAAAATGATTTTTGCTATTTGGATCTCCATTCCCTCTTGGAGTAATAAGGCAGTTTCGTCTCGTCCTTAGTATCTCGCGTTCATCAGATTAGGTGAAAAGTGGTCAGATTTTGACGGATGAGATATCTCGTCATTAGAAGAAAACTGACCAGATCTGGATCTCGTCATCATAAAAAAAATCGGCAAATGCCTTGATGACGAGATATCTCGTCATTAACGAAATTGGTCAGATCTTGATGGACGAGGTATCTCATAGAAACAACTTGGAGGGTTAAGTGTGATGTGGCGCAATCTCCAATTCTTCTTAATTCCAAATTAATTTTTTATCACATTTCATATCTTGGTTACAGTTTGCACGTGCATAATTAAAATACATTTACTGATATTATTCTTTGCACGTTCTTAACCCTCCTGGTTGTTTATCTTAGCGTCGAAAACCACCTTATAGTGGCTAGCCTCTGGTGCAAAAACCTGTATCAAACTCACCAGTTCTAGGCAAGGAAAAGTTTGAATCGGCATTCACTTTGAAGTAATAGGACAGTTTTGTCTCGACCAGATATCTCGTCATTAGCAGATCTTGGACGAGATATCTCGTCAAAACCACTTGGAGGGTTAATAAATACATCAATACACAATAAGGTTTACAAATACGCTAGTAACAGGCTACATACTCACAATAAAAATTAAATTCATGGATCGCTTTCACGCGGTCACGGGTCCATTACAATTTTAATAAATTGCATAGCAATACATAATTATACCAAAAGTATTCTCTGAATAATTGGTAAATTGAGTAAATTTAAAGCGTAAAAATATTAAAAATGATAAAATTGCAATTTTTGCATTGCTAGAAAATTAGAATTTTTTGACTCGGAGTATTTTTCTTGTAAGTCGATGATAAAACGAGCGTATTTGGGCAAAACAGTGTCAAAAATTGTTCAAATTGAGATAAGTAAACGAGTTCATGGACAAAATTATCTTTCGTTCAGACAAATTAGAAAAAGTCAACTATGAATAAAAGCAGAGATATAAATGATGGTTGAAACGATTGATTAATAGTGGATTGTAAAAAAATACATTCGATAAAAATTGTCTGGAAATTTTGTTTTATTAACTTATACCGTTTTGCCCCTAACACGCTAGATATAATATAGTTTATGCTGCTATATAATGTACTGTTTTGATTTATTGTTTGTCGGTCTCATTTTATGCACTTTTGATCTTCTCTTGCTGTCATATAATTGGATTAATCTGTTTGATAGAATGTATAAATAAGTAGGAAAATGCTGTAACCCATTTCACACAAGAAAAGAACATTGTAAAACAAAATTTTTTCTAGTGAACCCTACATCTTTTCACACGACCCGAAATCGTGTTCTCCGTTGACACACACACATGTAAAGACGTTGGCATTATTCAAATACCTCCAAAATAAGAACAAAACAGCTTCACACGATCCAAACACATCATTAAAATGCGATTTATATCCTGTAATGATGTCCCCTGGGGGTTGAAGTTCGAAAACATGGCTAAATATAAATATGGCCCATCATCATCACCTTGGGCAGCATGCTTTTTTGCACGGCGGTGCATTTGACTTCGTTGATTGTGAGTTAATTCGGCATTTGTGGAAGCAGCACGGTTACTGTCAGGTACTTTACCATGACTTGTCTAAGCTTCACTTCTGTGACGAAACCTTCGTGCTGGAGACATGGTGCACTTAAAGGATATCCATGAAGGAATACTTCCAAAAGGATATGGAGAATTTGTTTTTTATGGACTAAATCCTATAAGTTGTGAAAAGATATACAAAACCATTTTTGGATCTCTCCCTTTACTTACGTTATTTCACTGTATATTTCGTTTCGGTGGATGTAGTTTGAAACGTAAAAAGCAAAGGAGTCAACAAGGGATACTTCGAAAAGGATGTGGAGAATTTCTTTTTCATGGACTGAATCTTTTAAGTTGTGAAAAGGTATACAAACATCTCTATTTTTCTTATGTTATTTCATGTGCTTATTTTGTTTGGCTAGATATGTTTTTGAAAAGTACAATCTAAAGTTTAGTTACCAAGGGATACTTTGAAAAGGATATGGAGAATTTATTTTTCATGGACTAAATCTTTTAAGTTGTGAAAAAGTATACAATCGTTTTAGGATCTCTATTTTTACTTGTTATTTCATGTGATTTTTCATTTGGTTCGGTATCCTTAGAAAAGTACAAAGTAAAGGATAGTCAACAAGGGGGATATTTTGAAAAGGATGTGGATTATCTGTTTTTCGTGGACTAAATCTTTCAAGTTGTGAAGAGGTATGATGCAAGTATCTATTCTAAAAGATCTGCATTAATTCTTGAGTAAATAGTTTAATATTTCTCTATTAGTTTGAGATCGGGAGTTATAACGATTCGTCTTCAATTGAACACCGTAAACACATTTTTTTACATCTAAAATTTTTTTTATAAAAATAGTTCATTCTATAAAATTGTAAACATTTTGTTTGAAGTAAAGATACTATAAATAAAAGTTTTATAAATAAATAAATAAAAATTATAATAGTTGGTTACATAAAATTCTATAATTTCGCTGTTAATCATAATTTTAAATGTATAATACGAAAAAATATCAATTGTTATTTTATTTTTACTGGAAATTACCATTTTATTGTCATTCGTCAAATTATTAAACAGCAATTACATTTGTGAGCAAAAACGATCACATTTGAAAAACGTTTGGGGTTTTAAACTGTTCTTTTTAAACTGATAGATAATATGCAGCTAAAAATATATTTGTTATTCTTGCGTGTGTATTTTCACTTTGACAAAGAACAGAAAAGCTTGAAGTTCATATTGTTATTTATACATAGTTAAATAGGTTAATAAATGTAGTTTTCAAAAATAATACAATGCATTTTACAAAAATAAATAATTATCGTTTGACAAAATATACATCAGATTTTAATTTTAAATAAATACTTATTGTTTGACAAAGCATACAAAAAGTCTTACTTTTAAATAAATAACTAATTTTTTAAATATGTAGCAGAAAATTTCTTTCCTTTATAATTATATTTTGTTAAAATGTATATTACAGTCAACAGATTTAAAGTGTCTTCAATGTTTAGTTGAAGTTAGCAAACGTTAAAAAAATTAGTGTCATCGAAATAAATCCTGAAAAAACGAGAAATCGTCATGAACGAGCCAGATAGAACAGATGGAAAGAAATAGAATGGACATGATTCACCGGCAATGATGCAACTATGTTTATATTTAGCGTGAATGATAGCGAAACAGAGGATATCTAAAAGTCACGTACGCTATCGTATTTAAATTCACAAGGACTCATACGTAGATATCAATTTAGATAATCGAAAACATTCTGTATTTTTCTTTTATTAAAATTTTCCAATATTTTGGGCATCTATTTTCAAATGGTGTTCCATGTCACACTGGTATGCCTTACTGAAGTTTTAAACTGGTTGAGATTTTTTCATTTTAATGACTTATTTTCTTTTGGTAAAAGTGCGTCACAAATAATTTCAATACCCTTATTTTTAATACCCCCATATAAATAATACCTATTCAGATAAGTTTGAGTATTAAAGTATCAGAAATGAATTGTTTTAAAAATATTTTTAAAGGACGCTCTGGGGCAAAAGGAGTGCCGTAGAATTTTAGAGATTAGTTCTTATGTGCCATGAGATGATAAAGTCTGAAAATCACTGATTTAGAAAATCGCAATTTTATAACTGATAAAGTTCAATATTCCTTCTACTAGTGAAATATTTTTTTTCGAATATCTATTAGTAATCAATTTTCTTTACTGGAAAATTCATTCTGTCGTATCAATCAGTTCGACAAAAGTTGACAAATTTCTTTTTCTTTTAGAACATTTCATTGATAAATTATTTGTTCCTTTCAGGACATTTCATTGATAAATATTTCTTTTATTTCAGCAGAGCAAAATTATCAGCAGCAATTTTCATCATTATTTTTTAACTTGAATTAAAATATTTCATCGCAGTTAAATAGTGCTTTAGACTCGTTCTAGTGACTTGGAAAAACCTATTCCTACGATTGAATAATATGAGCTTGACTGATGAAATGGTTTAGAAAAGTTTAGAAACGTCAAATGCTTTTATTTTGATAGAATAAAGCTATAAAAGGTTTCATAGAATATATCAAAATCGAGCATATTCACAACATTTAAATACGTACTTATCCCTATGAGAGGCATTTCTGTCAAGCCAAATATAGATGGCAGTAGTGTTTCTGTGAGAGAACATGTTTCTTGAACGTATTCCGAACGTAACGTTACTTGGCTAGTTTTTCGAATACGATATTTCAGACGCTAATAAAAATTCCTAAGAATAAATTCCTATTAAGATATGATAGTTGATTGGTCAACATCAATTAGAGTTTCCATTGGCACACGGGCGAAAAATCATATTTTAAGGTACCCCTGATATGTATTATGTGAGAGCATTTGGGTAGCAGAAGTAAAATCTGGTGAAAATGACCATCTGGTTAGTTTGTTTACACTGAAAATCCATCTCAAAACTTGAAGTCAACTTAACTTGAATACATTTATGTCCAAAAGTTAAGCATAATTGCTGTTTATGTGAATATTTCAGAAAATCTACAAGGGAATGGAAGGAAAAGCCTTATGCGGGTGTAATAGACTTATAGAAGAAGAAAACAATGCAAAACAAGGATAATAAGGACTTATTATCCAAAGAAAAGGTTCATACAATACGAGTGTCAACTTTAATGAAACAGAATGATTAAAACAATGTGATGCTGATGTTTAATACAGTGTGGGAACCTCTGGTAGCCACGCATGCTGCACAACGATTTCCCATACTTTCCATGGATGAGTTCCAAGCCTCATGGAGAGCAGTTTTCAATTCCGGAAGGGAACTTGGTGGGTGGCGGAAGGCTGTAATATTCTCTCGATCATATCCCACACATGCTCTATTGAATTCAGATCAGGAGAGTTGGCAGTCCACTGCATGCAGTGGATATCTTCACTTGGAAGGAAGGCGTCGAACAGGGCTGCACATTGAGGAGGCGCGTTATCATCCATGAATATGAAGCCAGGACCGACAGCACCTCGAAGCAGGCAAACGGTAGGCTCAAGGACTTCGTCTCTGTATCTTTGGCTGGTAACAGGTCCCGTGTATATATGGGGTCTGTGCTGCCGTCCAGCATGATGCCTGCCCAGACCATGACTCCCCCTGAAGGAAAACGATGTCTTTCGTGATCTTTTCCCGGTGCAAAACGCGTTCCACGTTCTCTCCAGATCGTGGTACGACGAGAATCAATTTGCAGACTAAATCTGGACTCGTCACTGAACATGACATTGCCCCTCTGTTGTCGACTCCACTGTCTATGTTCCAAACTCCACTGTAAACGCGCGCGTTTCTGTACAGACGTCAGGGGATGCAATTGCTGGTCGTCTGGCATAGAGACCAATATGTCTGTCTCCTATAAACAGTTTATCTCGAAATTATGACCCCTGTGGCGGCTGTCAGGGCTGAACCCAGTTGTCTGGCGGAAAGGTTCTTCTGACGTCGCGCAGTTATCGCCAAATATCTGTCTTGCCGAGCGGTTGTTACCCTTGGCCGTCTTGTTCGTCGGGTAACAACTCCAGTGGTTTGAAACCTATGCCACAGTCTGGAGATCACACACTGAGGCACATTCAGAATTCGAGACGCTCCGGTTTGGAATCGACCAGATTGCAGCATTCCAATAATTCGTCCCTTCACAAACGTATCCAGTTGGCATCGTTGTGACACCTTTTGTCCTTATTGATTGTTAACAACGCTCCGTAGCGCAGCAATTGCGAAATTTCTGTCTAAACTGGCCATGCCGCTCAAGGCCGTTTTATACTAGTTCCGACGGTGCGCCGGTGCTTTGCGCATGTCGACGTAGATTGAACTCTTTTGCATATGCACTATGTGTTTTACCTTCTTTCCACGATTCTCTACAAGTGATTTTGAATCATTGGTATCCATATTTAATCAGATTTTTTCGCATTTTACGAATTATGCTTAACTTTTGGACATCGGTGCATGCACAATATACTCTATGGTAAGGATTTTCAGAGCAAACTAAGAAAGTAGATGGTCTGCGGAGATTTTATTGTCGAAATGCTCTTCTATGATTCAGATCGGGGTTATCTTAAAATGTTTATCGCCGTTTCGGCGACGTATGGAGTTTAATCCCATTGGTGTCGACCAATCTACTATCACTCATCTATTCGTAATTTATTCTTTGGAATTTTTATTGGAGATGTGCTGAAATCATATTCGAAATGCCAACTGACGTCATTTTCGCAATACGTACAGGAAACACGTTCCACCGGAGAAACACTACCGCCCCCTGCATTTAGTTTGACAGAAAAATACCTATCATACACAATACGCTACGTGCAAAAATATCAGCGCTAGAGATGTAGTTTGAAGGGGTTATCTTATAATTATCGCTATAATGTGTAGTATAATTATCGCTTAATAGTATAGTATAATTATTGCTTAAATGTGTTAATTAGGCTTTCGATTTGTAGGCATTTTATTTGTTAAAGAACATGGCTTAATACTCGATAAAATAATATAATATAATCAAAACAATAAAGCATTGAATTTTAAAAACATTCAATAATTTCAAATTGTATAGAAAATTTTATCCAGAATTCATTCATTCTGTGATAAATTTGTAATGTTTCAAGAACTACATTTCCGAGATGGAAGGATACACTTTAGTATAAACGCATACATCCTATCTAACTTGACCTGAAGCTATCTATCGATCTATTACATAATATAATTTGCCATAAACCTGGCATAGGTCCATATAATATGTTTCATTACATCGAATTTTTAAATTCATTCATCTTCTTACTGTCTCGTCTAACAAAGGTTTTAATACTATCCACGATTCTTTTATTTGAAAACACATTTAGTTTCTATTTAATCGAATATTTTCCCATGAATATCACGCCATTTTCAAATCAAACAAAGAATTATTTCCCTGGAAAAAGACAAAAGTTCTATAGTTCCAAAATTCAAACTTTGTCAACACGTACTAGATACAATTAGGAAAATGTTAATGTTCTCAGATGTCCATGAATGTTCGTTTCCACCCTGTAGACAAAAAAAGGCTTCGGGTCACGTTACTAGTAGTTTTGGTCACATGGTCCTGGACACATAAAAAGGTTACCATTGCTCACTATCCTTTTATATTCCCTCTATGATGTTGACCTCATCAGATGGCCCTGGTTCAAAATTACGAGGTGTACTCGAATCTTTCCTTTATGGATTGATTCCAGTCTGTCGCCAATAGTCTTTTGTATTACTCCAGTGCGACGTAAATTCCTTTAGAAAAAATGTCGGTATCAGTTCCTGCTCTTAGCCGAAGATATGGGAAGGATTATAAATTTGTTGATTATTTTGTTGCTATGTGTGGAACATAAATTTCCGATTCTGTCCGAATTTTTAAGTACTTAACTTATTCTAAAGACTACGTAATTTTTTTCTTTTATAGATTCTTTTCTAAAATTCATTTTATTTTTATTTGCTCTACATTTTTCGAGTTGAATTTCCATTTTAAAATTTGTATACTACTTTGAAATTTACTTTTTTTAATGAATCTTAAATTAAATTCTTCAACATGACATTTATGTAAATGTTTCAGAACCTTGCATCAAACGTATTTGAAGATAAAGTAGTCGAGCTCTGGAACAGTTATAATGAATCATCTTTCAAAGATCCAGAAGTAATAATTCATTACCAACTTTAAAATTATGCAGTTTTAAACAGGTCACGGTAATCACGAAGTCGTCATTGACTTCATCAGTCATCAGATCTATGTATTTACAAAAATATACTATCGAGTGTAGAATACCAAGCATTTTTTTACGATTGATACGGGTATGTAGGCATTTTAATTAACGTCGCACTGGAGCAACAAAATGGGCTATTGCTATTGATACGGGAATGATGCTGATAACTTAATATCAAAGAATAAATCGGCCTCCTAATTATAATCCGAAACTGGATCCAACCAATGATTGGTGCAAGTTAAATCTGTCGTGGCCTCAAATGTCCTCATGTTGGCGGGGTGTGGAAGTTTGGAGGGTGGGGTGTCAGCTCATCTGACCGTGGTTCAGAATTACCTTCCCTTTGGAATTGATCGCAGACCGTCACCAATAGCCCGTTGTGTTGCTCCAGTGTGATGTTAATTTAACTATCTGCCTAAAGGATTACTTTCCAGCAACTGATGATCGTGGAATCGCACCTTGGTTGCCATATCACCACAACCAGAAAATGAATTTGTGGTTTTATGTGTGGAAAGACTAAATAAATGTTTCTGCATGTTGCCGAAATTGCTCTCAACTGGTATTTACAGTTGTGGCCGTTTGGCAGTCTTGACTTGAATTAATTTGAATCCATAAATGAGTTGTAATATTTACTATTTATTTTATTTCGGAATTCTCGTTTTCTCTATATTTAAGAACTTTAAACTGTCATGACTAATTCTTAATTTGAAGAGTGAACAGCGTTTTATTAATCTATTTAACTCCCTCTATTAAGGTGAAAAATGAGGTAGGTAGATATTTGAATTAACGTCGCACTGGAGCAAAACGACAGGTTATTAGCGACGGTCTTGGATCAGTCCCCAAAGATCCGAGGACAACACCACGTAATTTTGAATCACGGTCAGATGACGAGGCAACATCTGGAGAAGTTTGGTGCCAACTCGTTGGCACCCCACTCTCCAAACTTCCACACCACGCCAACGTGAAGAAATTTGAGGCCACAAGAGATTAATGTCACACATACACGATGATCTTTGGTTAGATAGGTAGGTAGTTTAATTAAGGTAGCACTGAAGCAACACAAGTGGCTATTGGCGGCGGTCCAGAATCCATCCCGAAGGAAATATCCGAGGAAAACACCTCGCACCAGTCCCATGCCCACGACAGTCTATGGCTGGGTCCAGTTTGGAATTCGCAACCCTCCGGTTGCTAATCCGCTAATTTTCCAACCAGGGCTACTGCTGCCCTGTCTTACTTAGGACCTTATATTAAGGTTAATAATCTTCCCATATTAAGGTTAATAAATTAAAAATCCAATCCAATCCTCATATTAAGGTTAAAAATAAGATAGCTATGGCCTAATGGAGATCTACATATGGCGTATTTAATTTTATAACCTCCAGGAGTACACAAAATTAATTTTCAAAGGGTCTTTGGATTGTAAAGTTTGATTTTAAGTTGGTAAAGTTGAATTAACGTTGCACTTGAAAAACACAACAGGCTGTTTGGAAACCATTTCCTTGGAAGGATTCAATTTGATTCGATTGGTCGAAACGTCAATTGGTTAGAAGTCATGCAAGGAAAACTGCAGGTTGCATTGTGGAACAATGCGTTTATGGCTCTCGAAAAGTTTAAAAATACTTTATGGTGCAGTTCCCCGAGAATGAACAAAGAAAAATAGTGAAGAATTTCACAAAGATCATCCATCATTTGAAACACTTTAAGAGTTTCAAGCTAACCGAGTACTACTTTTGAACGATCGCTTTCCATGAAAGAAAAACTTGGCACACCAGACAACACCGGAGTGGGGCAACTGGCAAAAACAAAACTTTTTTCGAAAACAGCCTATTCCAAACCCAATCATGACCATTTCTTCTGGAAGCGTTCTAGGCATGTCTCAGAGCAGACGACTCTTTTTCGTGCGATGCGAATACCACGAACTGTGTAATTCGAATCTTCCCAGATGCATCCTTCCCTCATTATGCTAATCTCCTTTGATACAATTTCAAGCAAGGCAGCTGTCGTCCAAAAAACAACGCAACAAAGGTGCATCATCTGGATTCAGGGTCTAAAAATCCTGGGATGAAGAAAAAGAACGCGCAAGACGACGGGATCTGTCTAGACTTTCTCTTCAAAAACAGTCTCGAAATTTGCCCTAACAGAAGAGTCTGCACACGGCGTAGACGTCTGAGTTTTTTGCCGGGCCGCTTAATAATTCCATCCCTCCTTTTAATATACATTGTATTAAGTTTTTCCTGTTTCCAATAGGGGTGGAGGCAGAAAAAGAACTTCTGAGGGGATGGTGTGAATGGATGGCCCTATGGGAAGAGGCTGTTGGTGATTGATCTCGATTACGGCTACAGTTACTGACCCGAGTTTTGGATACGGTCTTATCTGCAAAAGAAATAATTCGCGGATGCTGTGTAATAATCAATTAAAATTTTTCTTCGGGCCACGGGAGAGGTTTAGCATCCTAAAATGGTGGATGTTTTTTGTTGTTGGGCCATTAATGGTGGGTGATTATTACATACACGCCGATGAGTTTTAATCACAAGCCAGTCCTAAGGGGGCGGAGATAGGGACAAGACATTTTTATGCTAATTCGCTGGGTTCTTTTCAGATTTTCCATGAGATGTCTGGTGGAGGTTGGGAAGTTGACGCGATTCCGAATGGGGGTCCGAACTCTATGGCTGTGTTCTCATTCGCGGTTAGGCCCACGCATGCGCACTGTTCTCTGCTTTTAGAGGTTGCCGGCCGCTAATTTCTTTTTGTTATGTAATTGGCGAGTTTGAAAGGGCCGCCTACTTCGTGTGAGGTAATTGTCAGATGGGCCGGACCAAAAGGAGTGCCGAAAAAGCAGAGTTAAGGATAAGTGATCCCTGAGAATTTTACAGATGGAAAAGGAGTATCACGTTTTCAAATGCCTCAATTAGGCATCAGTCCAAGCAAGCTCCTCACATCTGCAGTACAGTACCAGGTTAGATGACGAACCCCAGTACGAGGTTCAATGACGGGCCCACTACCAGGTAAGATGACGTACCCAGTTCAGGTTAGATGACGGCCCAGTACCAGGTTAGATTGCAATCTTCTGAATCGATCTGTATCGAAGCGCGCAGTATCGATACGCCTAATATAGCGAACTGAAGGTATCGATACTCAGTACCAACAAAGCACTTTTTTGTTTCACAGTATCTCGTGTTTCCTCGTTGTCCCTCCCTTATTTTCCACGGCGGTTCACGTCTCCTTGGTATCGACTCCTGGGGAAAATATCGGAGCGGTCCGATTTGAAAGGATACCGGGGTTTCACGGAGTGAGTACTTTCGAAGAATCGATCCCCGTACTGTTTCGAATCATATCAATCCGAAAGCGGTTGATACCTAGCGATTTGTACCCTTACGGAGATCGGAACTCTGAAAGCAGTCAATGCGTGAAACCCCGGTATCGATCCAGTATCCATTCAAGTCAAGTAGAACCGCTCCTATATTTTTCCTAGGAGACGCTAGTCCAATACCAAGTTCATTCAATCCTAAACCGGTCCTATCCGAGGCCAAGGTGATTACATTCAAAAACTCTTTTTATACGCATTTGACTTCTAATAAACATTGAGTCTCTCAACATATGGCACCAGAATCGTGAAAAAGGCCTTTAGTATCGGATTATCTTATTCTTGCTACGAATCGGATTGTCTGAATACTTTTTGCTACCCTTTCTTCGCGTTTCTGCTTCGGTACTCAACCCTTTGTTCCCGATAGTCTGCAACGATTTTTACCAATATGTATCGATCCACTCTTTGCGGATCGATACAAAATATCGGAAATCGGGAGGTTAAAGTATTGATACAGTATTATCCATCTCTTTTTTCTGATGACGAGATCAATATCTGGTCAGTTTTTTCTGATGACGAGATATCTCGTCCATCAATACCTCGTCAGTTTTACTAATGACGAGATACCTCGTGGAGACAACCACCAGAAGGGTTAAAATTGTAAATACGATACTCGAAATTGATTAATAAACGTTTTTAACAAGTGCACACCATATAAGCTTCATCCTTGAGCACTGTAGAGGAAAAGAAAGAACATCACACAAACTTAAAATTCATTAGAACGCTGTTTCCTCTCAATGGAACGGAAAATAGAATAGAAACAGAATACCAAGAGATGACAGCCAATGTATTAAGATTAATAAGTTTCAGATGTGGCGTGTTTCATTGACATATCTCCGAATTCTGATTTCGGAAACCAATATTATGTTGTCTAATAGTTTTAAAGCATAAAGAATCGTTTCGAGAATGTATATATATATATATATATAATGCACAGTCATAAAAAATAAAAAACTGAACCACCTTCTTTATTTCGAGCGCACTATTCACAGTAGAGCAAATTCAAAGATATCTTTCAATAGGGAATAACGTACTCTTCAAATTCAAATGAATTAGGGGCCGTCTTCATATCAAATTTTACACAAACAACAAAATTTCCAATGGAGAATAATTGTAGTTATAGTTACCCGAATTTCAAAAATTTGAACACTATTTCAAACGTATTTGTCAGCACGTGCAAACGATCCGATAATTAGATTTATAATGCAAGTAAAAATGATTGGAGAATTACATGTGCAAACGATCCGAGAATTATCATCCGAGGTTTGTCAGACGTTTTTTAAACTTTTGGTTACCCCCTAAAATCGCAATAATGAGGAACATTTAATGTAACTCGAAAACTAGCAACTGGAATGAGCTGAAATTTTGCATGGTCATATTAAAAGTCCTTTTGAATCAATTCCCATCAAAATATAGTGAGGTTCCAATTCATAATTTTTTCAAACATTAATTTAATAATTATAATTGCATACTAAAAACAATTTTTAAAATAAAATATTATGTGAATTTTGTTTGGGTTCTTTAATAATAACATGGTACAAAATATCAGCGCTGTAGAAATATTATTTAGGGAGATATCCATAAAAGTCTAAGAAACTAATTTAACATTAGAAGCTCCAATCTTTCTGTTCTCATAACTTTGAAACTGTAAGACCTAATGACATGAAATTTGGTATCTGAGGTTAAATTATGATATAGATATAAATTGTGTGTCGAAATAGGGGATTTCTATTGGAAATTATGAAATTGGTGCAAAATTTAATATGACGGCCCTTTGTGCAAATTTTATGCATTTGAATTTATAGAACGCCATCTTTAAATTTTCTCTACTGTTAAAATTGCTCGAATTAGGAGGGGTGGTGCGTTTTTTTTCCGCGACTGTACATTACATTCTCGAACGGATGAACAACGGATTAGCAACCGGAGAGTTGCGAGTTCGAATCTCGGTCCAGCCAAAGACCGTCGTGTACACAGGGGGTTGGTGAACGTTAAATCTGTCGTGTCCTCAAATGTCCTCACGTTGGCGTGGGACAAGTTTGGAGAGTGGAATGCGAGCTCAGGTGTTGATCTCGTCATCCGACCGTGGTTCGAAATTGCGATGCGTTGTCCTTGGATCTTTTCCATCGGGATTGATCCCGGAACGTCGCCAATTGCCTGTTTTGCTGCTCCAGTACTACGTTAATTAACTACAATGAAACTTCGATTAACCGTCAGTCCGTTTTATTAAGTTAATTTAAATATTAAATGTTTTTAGTACGTACACACATACATACTGTACTCTATGTATAGTAACCAGATTACCGTGAAAAATCCTCCTCGCTTTACTGCTGAGCGTCGGAGGCGTCGGAGTGGGCCACTATTGTTCTATTGATGAGTCACGTTCTTGGCCCCCCCCCTAGCTATCGCACACGTGGTCAGTTTCAGTTGTGGCTGAGAAGCTGTTGTGCTCGGTGCTGTACGCTATTTGTTGCTTAGTGGCTTAATTGTATCGGCATACGATAGTGACATTCACACCAGTAAGTTTCGTTGTTAAGGTTTCTTTTCTTTCTTGTTTTTGTGCAACAGCTAAAAAATGGCTGAAAAGCGTAAACGGGTCGTGTTAGATCTCAACCAGAAAATTGAGGTTATTAAACGTTTAAAAAAAAAGTGAAACTGCTACTAGTATACAAAAGTACTACTTCAAAAGAAAATTAGACTATTTTAAAATTTGAATATGTATGTACGTCTAGAGCGTAAGTTCATGTAACATATGTATATACGTATGTACTATGCTGTACTTAATGCAAATTGTATATTGTTTGTTTCTGTAAAATAAAATACATGTACCGTGTATTTCCGGTTCGTAAACGTGCATTTTGCATCATTCGTTCATATGCAATGGATGGGGGTGGGTTGTTGTTTAAGAATTTTCTGTTATCCGTCTATTCGATTAACCGTCCCGGTCCCGACCCTGACGGTTAATCGGTTTCACTGTACCTACCTTTCCAGATTAAAACAATTATTCAACTCATTACTTTGACGACTCTGTATACTGAGCATTTTTTTGTCTTCTGTTGCTGTGTGGTAAGAAATTAATGGGCGCACTTTGTCTTCAGATACAAGGTCGGCCAAGGTATCAATAACTGGATCACCATCAAGCAATCGTCTCCTCATTTCGAGAAGCGTTTGATCTAACGCCGACACCGGACATGATTAAGATCGAGGTGAAGAACAAGATAATGCTGTTGGAAACATCTGAATCCAAAGCAGCCGTGGGAGGGAAGAGAACATTGAATACTTTCTAGCTCATGGAAGTTTTTGTCAACGACGTTCCAGCATTAAAAAATATCATTCTAAAGGCGACGTTAACCCCTCTAAGTCAGTGGTTCCCAACTGGTGGTACGCGGGAGCATTAGGGGTGGTACGCAGAAGGGTTCAATAATAATACAGACCAAACGTACTGAGTTAAAACTTAATGAATGTTTCATAGAACTAACCAGTGACAGTTCAATGAAAGACTCTTTCAAAGAGAAAAGTCTTGTTTCTTTCTGAATGTCTACAAGAAATGAGTATCCTGCTCTTCTTAGAGAAGCACTAAAAATTTGAACTCCATTTGTAACAAAGTATTTATGTGAACGTGGGTTTTCAGAGCTAGTGTATGTGAAAAACAAGTACAGGAATAGACTGTGAGTGGAAAACGACTTAAGATTAAAGGTAAGCACTATTGAACCTGACATAGAAGTTCTAATAAGAAATAAGCATATTAACGGCTTTTTCTAGTTTTATGGATTTAATTTCTGTATTTTGTTTTATTTATACTTAAATATATTTTGTAAAGTTATTCATATGTGTAGAATTTATTTGACCCTCCTCAAAAAGCTATAACATAACCAGTGGTACACCACGAGGTGGTACTCAAGTATAAAAAGGTTGCTAATCACTGCTCTAAGTGGTTTCGACTAGATATCTCGTTCATAGGATCTGATCAATTTTGCTAATGGCGAGATATCTCATCATTAAGGTATTGTCGATTTTTTATGATGACGAGATCAAGATCTGGTCAGTTTTTTCTTCTCTCTTGATGGACGAGATAACTCGTCCATCAAGAGAGAAGAAAACGACGAGATATCTCGTCGAGACAACCACCAGAAGGGTTAAAGAACTAGATCTGAAGAGAACTTGAAAAACATCGCAAATCGTTGTTTTCGGCATTAGGATATTTGAGATTAATTCGAAAAAATCCTATATGTATATAAAATATGCAATGTTTATTAAAAATAAGGGTGGTCATGAAACTCACTTAGCTAATTTGTAATAAAACAGCGATTTTTACAATTTTTGGTGTATGGTGATAGATTTTTAAAAATATAATTCATATTTTAAGATAACACTTCCGATGCAGTGCCGTGCAAATAGCTTCAAAGGAGCAGAGGATCAAATGGGTTGATGGTTGGTATGCAGTTAATTAACGTCACACTGGAGCATCACGATGGGCTATTGGCGACGGTCCGGGATCAATCCCGAAGGGAAAGATCGAGGACAACGCATCGTGATTTTTGAACCAACGGTAAGATGATGAGAACAACACCTGAGCTGGCACCCCACTCTCCAAACTTCCACACAACGCCAACGTGAGGTCATTTGAGGACACGACAGATTTAACATACACCAGCCCCCGTGTACACGACGTTGTGTGGCTGGACCGGGTTTACTCGCAACCCTCCGGTTGCTAATCCGTTGCTCATCCAACTTGGTTAACGCGGCCGAGGGCTGTCGCACAACGGCAATCGCTTATATGGCGTAAAAATCCGTCTTTGTTGTTATAAGAGGAAGGGTAAGATGTAAATGAATAAAATCTTTGTGGTTAAAAGTGAAGTATAATTTTATTTATCAATGGACATGATAACATAAGTAAGATACATATGGTATAGTATTTACATCGATGTTTCTTGCAAAGGTTAAATCTATACAAGTGTTGTCCAGAGTAGTTTGTCATGTAGAAATATACTTCAAGTTGAACTCATGTTGTATGTAGTCCATCAGTCCGTTTTCAGTAACAACCATATTGAAATCACTGGTCAGCATAACGGTATCTGGAATCTACTGGATACGAACATTTATTACTTGACCAGTATCTATAGATATGGAACTATACCATAATTTTCTTTGTGACGCAATAGCCTTATCTGCATGAATGTCAAAGCGAGATTAGTCTTTCATTTATAGGATTCAGTGGTGGCAATCCATCGGACTTTGGAGGACAAGCAAATCCATTTGACTTGGACATCTTATTGACATTTAATGATTGGCGACAAGTGTTACACAATAGAAACGATGTGATATCCATATTTGGAAATCCTTTTAACAAAGCGAATTATTTTAAACTAACTGGCTCCGAATCTCATAAACCATAAGCGATCACAAACAACCGAACTCATTCTTGACAAATGCCGATTCGTACTGGACATCGATCCACTGCCATTTACAAACTCTTCCCAGAAATAACTGCGACAATAATACTCTCATTTCTTCTAATTTCATCGTTGATGTTTCAAAGTTGTCACATCCCAAGTCAATATTCATCTGTTCATGCGGCTCACACTCAAGTTACGCTCTCGGCGTTACGCTCTCTATACAATCTGAATCGTTCGGTCATTAGTCAATTTGGACTTTTCTGATTCCTTTGGAGTTTTTCTTTTCAGCGATTCTTTGTTTCTTGCATCTCTGTTCATATTTCCTCTGCAATTTTTTCGACATTATGAAAAGTTTCTTCAACTCAGCACACTTATGTTGTAACTCTTACAAATCTTTTTATTGGTTATTTTTACTAAAACATATTGTAGATCTTGTTATCCTCTACAAATCGATTACAATTTCAGTGTTCTAGCTCTTCGCAATGTAAAGCTAGACTGCTCAAACGCATCGAGACTTGGCCATTTTCAGTGTTCATGCACAAGCGCTACCCCCCCCCCCCCCTAACCACTGCAAATCCCCATTATCCACCATTTTAGATAGGGACATGAATCCTACAACAAAATTTAAATCATAAGATTATCATAATAGTTTACGAGATATAAGCGCGACAAATCTGACCATTAGTTTTGGTCACTAGAGTTTTCGTAGACCCCAATACAGAATCGAATTGAAAGACGTATTCACGTCTAAAAGGGTATTAGGGTTAACTCTAGAACTGGTTTTAGGAATAAACTTGCGTATGTTTGACTAGATCAAAAATAGGAAGCCAAATGTAATAACTAACGGTAAAATAGAAGACAGAATATTATTATAGAAATAATTTGTGACGCATATTTTGAGATATTAGTAACTTATCTACTCGCAATACCTTTTTTAATGTACATCAGTAGCGGATCAAGTTATTTTGAGGCTCTAAGTGTAAGTTTAAGGCCCCTAGTCCGTTATTATTCTCATATTTTCTACCCCAAATATTTTTCTATACTTTTATTACAAAAATATGTATTGAATTGTTATTAATACTCAACAAATATTATCTATTACGATAACTGTGAATATAAGTATAAATTATTTATAAAGTGTAGTATGAAAATTTTCATACTGTTAAGTAGAAGTGAACCAACCATTCCATTGAGTCTTGTGTCCCAGTTAAAAATTGTGTGTACACAAATTTATTGCAATCAACAAAAAGTATAAAAAACTCCATTGTTAAAATAATCATTGATTTTTTAAAAATTCCCCACTACGTAAAATTAATGCTATGAAAATTTCACTGATCTTGGAAATTTATTAATAATTTATTTTTCTCAACTTTTTATAGAAAAAATGAAACAAAGTTAAATGCACTTATTTTAATTTTAATAATATCCCCATCAGTGGCCAAGCGGCTAAATGCGTCGCTCTTAAGGAACTGATAGACTGAAGCGCTTTGTGAAGTGGTCCAATCTCCTATGTGTCGGTTTGAAATTCAAAATGCATCTTTTATGTTATACATCATGTTGCTATGTTTTAAATCATCACTAGTACATTATATTTTAATACAATTTTTAACATGGTTCTGACCCACTTTTATTCTGATAAAAATTCTAGCGCTTGATTTCTTCCACACTTCCTTTAAAACTTTTATGTATACATAATTTGTTATTGTTTTATCTCCCGCTTGGCGTAGCTTGTCCGTGTTTGGACCTTGCGCCATAAAACCCAAACATCCAACCCAATCCTCGTATGTGTGTGTCGGGTTACTTGAAGTTTCCAAGTTTCTTCAAGACAACACGAAAATACGGGACAGCCTTAATGAAGTCCTCTAGGAAGGCATTTGTTAGGTTCTCCAACCAACACACCAAGCAATGTTGGCGGGAAGGAACCATTGGAACCCCGAGGGACGTTGGCGGGGGTGTCCTTGAACAATCATCCGGACGAGGAGAAAATAAACTGAAGGGTTGGCAGAAAAGACGTGCGAGATCCTTTTACTGGCGTAGTCCAAGATTTGGAACTGTAAATATACTCATGTAACTAGCACGGATGTCAAGTTATAATAAATATACAGGGTGTCCCAAAAAGGTTGTTCCGCAATTTATCTTTTTACCATTTGGAGATAGGTATTATGAATGTAAATTGCAAAAGTACACCAAATAAGGTAGGTAATTAAGATATGTGAATAAAATTATCACGTGATAACAATTTAAGCGGATACAGTTTTTAATTTGTATACAACCCCTCTAGATAAAAATCCGAGATAGCAGAAATGTTCCTTACCTGCATCCCTATCGTTAGCAGAAAACTGCATTTCTGTAGGTTGAACAGTAACGGAGGCATAATGACGCAAAAAAGTTGACTTATACCGCTTGTGCACAGCTGTTCAAACAGTCAGATTAGAGACCGTATACACAATGCTAAAAAGCATTTTTTTTCGGTCAGAAAGTGCAACATTGTGCAAAGTAATGTAGTATTGCAACTGCAGATGAAAATCGCAATGCATAATAGTAGACAATGTAATCTTTAATAAAAATATTGTAGAAAAAATGGTTTAAATAAAAATAAAAGGAAATTTACAACGCATGTTCAAAATGTTTTCCATCTGCAGCAATGCAGAACTTCGCTCATTTTTGGCCATCGTTCTAAATTAGATACGCCCCCCTTAAAATGGAAACTCTTGTATCTCGTTACTATTCAACCTACAGAAATATGGTTTTTTACTAACGATAAGGATACAGGTAAGGAACATTTCTGCTATCTCGGATTTTTATCTAGAGGGGTTGTATACAAATTAAAAACTGTATCCGCTTAAATTGTTATCACGTGATAATTTTATTCACATATCTTAATTACTTACCTTATTTGGTGCACTTTTGCAATTTACATTGCCTACCTATCTCCAAATGGTAAAGAGATAAATTGCGGAACAACCTTTTTGGGACACCCTGTGTAGTAAAGCACCCCGGAAGGAGCGTCACTTTTTGTTCGTATATTGATCGTTAGAAAAGAATCAAGTATTAGTGTGACAGTGGCGCAGTACGGCAGCATATACGGCGGAGAATGACCCTTCTTCAGGGGTGCTTTACTATATATTTATTATAACTTGCATCACCGTGTTATTTACATGAGTATATTTACAGTTCCGAATCCTGGATTGTACCAGCGAAAGGACCCTCGCGCTTCTTTTCTGGTTGGTCTCCAACCATTCAAGTCCTCTTTTCTCCCGCTCATAGATCTTTTTCTCCTCGCCCGGATGAATGTTCCAGGACACCCCTCCAACGTCCTAGGAGATCCGATGGTTTCTTCCGGCCAACATTCCTCGGTGTGTCGGCCAGAGAACCTCACAGCATTCTTAAACCTCCTGGTGTTTTATCTTCGCGTCGAAAATTGCCCTGTAGTGCAAGCCTCCTGTTCCAAATTGTCACACTTCTGGGCAAGGGAAAATTTATCTTTCTTACTTGGATCTTCATTCCCCTGGAGAAAAAAGGGCAGTTTTGTCTCGCCAAGGTATCTCGTCATTTACAAAATTGGCCAGGTCTTGTCGGAGAGATATCTCGTCATTAGCAATTTGGTCATACCTTGATGGACAAGATATTTCGTAGAAACCACTCGGAGAGTTAAAGTCCCCACAGTTCTTGGTGGATGCGATGTGGCATCACTTCCACCCCTGTATATAGTTCACGAGAGATGATTGTTTATTTCGTATTTCTAATAAACGGTGTTTAGTTTTTAATGTAGCATGATCTAAGCCCAGCGCTTCTGCAGTCCAAATTAGAAAATCGATAGCACACTTGATCCTCAGATCCACTAGATATTTTTTTGTGGACCTAGATCACAGTTTCCTAATGTGGAAACTACTGACCACCTGGGGTCGTGAAAGATTCTTGGATCCAAGCTGACCAGAATGCTGAATAAGGAGCAAGAGTGGACAATAAGATTTTAAAAACATTGTCTCCAAAAAGGGTTAAAGCAAACACTCATTTCTTTGCCCATGCAGACTCACTACAATGGTGCATTGTCCCAAGAATTATGCGTTGTAAAATGCGACTGATCGGGGTTTTTTTTCGGTTTTTGTTTTTGTCGGCTAGAAACGTTTTAAACAAACGCTTATCCACTTGATCATACAGACACACCCAGCGCAGTGATGCATTGACATTGATTATTTTAACTAAAAAGAGGAACCGACTGTAAATAGTTGATTGTTGAGATTTGAGGAAGTTGCCGACGGAAAATAGGGCCTAATACAGACGAATTAGATCGGTTCTATTGCTGCATTATGCAAATATGGGCTCGTTCCTGTCAATCGAACAGGAGTAAATTTTATTCGGCGCAGATTCGCATCGCACAAAATGAGACTACTTTCTCTCTTTTATCACAGCAATTGTTTGTTCTTGCTTGCTGTGTTTATGTTTCTGGCACGGTAATAGCGTATGTTATAATGATTGAATGAATTGGATTTATTAACTTTGGAATCTGTGTTGATGTTATTTCTCTTTTCCAAGAACCTTGCCTGTTTAGGAGGTTTTCCTTGAAGCACTGTCACACTATGAGGCATCCTGATATATTATATTGTACTGTGCAGCGCTAGATAAAGCTGCTGTCATTTACATTGCGATGAATTAAAATCCTGAGAATTTCAGTCCTGAGACAATAAGCCAAAAGTTTGGCACATCACCAAGCTCATAATTATCAATCGTGATTCTTTATAATTTTAGATTTGTTTTCATTATTAATAATATTTAACCCTCTAGCGTGTTAATGTATAATTTATTGTTTGATATTTCATTTTAATAAATAGCTTCATAATTTCAGCTCCAAGTTTTTTCCAAACTTGTTCTGAAATTCTAAAATTCCACGCACAGCTTCATAAATATGTTGAAATTCGAAAATTTTAGGCACAGCTACACTTGCAGTATATTATTAGTTGGGATAAAGTTTTCCTGAGGGATCGCCGAAGAAAATTATCTTCCAGTTGAGCCAAAAAGTTTGGGAGCTATGATCTATATCAATGCACTTATTCTTCTGTTATAGTTATCAGGCCTCCCCATATCGGTACCAAACCAAGTTAAAAGACGAGCAATGATTAATTTGCACAAACGTGTCAATTTTGGAATTTTACTTTACTCACTTGCCCTCAGGGGAATATCTCCTTTAGGTGTGCCCCTGGATTCACTGACCAGAAGTAACGAAGTGATCTTTTCTTTTCCCATGGAGTTTGCTGTCTTAAGTAAACATGGGGGTCGCTCTTCCCGGATACCCAAGCTATCTTTTTTTGCTTTCATCCGTCTATTCTATTCCCCAATCACCTCTTTTTCCTTTTCACATCTTTACTTGATGATATCTTGCGTTTGGCGCATCTTTGCGAAATATAGCCCTTTCGCCATAAAATCTAAAACCAAGCAACCATCCTTTACTCACTCGTACAGCTTTATTCAAACACAATGAAAAGATCTTTGACTTTCAACCTTCGGAGGTTCGAAAACGATCATACATTGCAGAACAAAAAATCCCTTTTACATTTCCCAGCCTCTTGAAGGACCTGGCCCGGGTGACTCTCCATTAAACTCGAATCAGAAGGGGACAAGTCAAAAGTTTCCTCTAAATCATTCACAACCCATAGCTTGACTTCATGTTCGGCACACCCTAACGGAATTCAGGAACTCAGAACGCTATGCAGAAAACAGACATGACAGGTCAAACTAATCGCAACCAATAACGAACCCTCCAGAGAGGAATAGAATACATTCCATTTATATTTATTCCAACAACACAGGAACATTAGCATTTCTTTTATTGCGTGGCATTCTTTTTCCACCGTTCGATCCGGCATAAATTCCGCGGACGATGTGTTCGAGGACGGCCCAGACATCCCCATTTAAAGCGAAAGGGTTAAGCACGCAGGAATCACTCACTGCTGCCACCTCGCAGAATCAAATTCTTCCTGCATACTAAATAAGCAACATTATCCGCTTGTCCGTGGCTGTGAAACTGGCGAGGTTGATTTATCGCCACTGCTGGGTAAAAAAGGACGCGGAGAAGGAGAAAAAGGACAGCTATCTCTCAGTTGCCATGCCATTAATTTGTTCGGGAACGAAGGTTCCGAGCTCGTTGCTGGCCCACTTTGTATATTTATGGCTGTGGTTTCGGATTTCATTGTAATGGTCTTGTTTCCACGTCCCACTCGACGGTCGCCATTTCTTTTTCGGTGACACGAAAACGGTGCACCCCTAATGAATGAATTAACATGAGGAATGTTGGGATGGGCAAGTTTTTACTGTTCTCGTTAGCATGCCCAACTGCTCCTCTGCTTTGAAAGATGATTATTTATTCAAGGAATTGTTTTCGTCAAGAGCGGAATTGTTGCTTGTGTAAAACTAGAATCAGTCGCAGGTTTACGTTTTCAAACTCTCAATGAGAATCAAGCTTCGAAATCATTATCTAAAAATAGTAAAAAGTAGCTGTCGATGAGGATGTTTCTAAATGCCAATATTAGTTGATAAGAAATATATAGAACACAGGTTGCCTACTCTGTATATTTATGACTGTGATTTAAATTTCATAGTAATGGTCCCACTCAATTTCGCCATTTTTTTCTTGTGACATGACAAACTTGCTTCTAATGAATGAATCAAGGTGAGGTATGTTGGGATGGACAAATTTTCACGGTTCTCGTTAACATGAACAAATGCTCTTGTGCTTAGGATGATAATTTGTTTAGGGAATTGTTTCCTACAGAGAATATTCCAGAAGAATTGTTGCTTAAGCAAAACTAGAATCAATCGAAGTTTTAAGCTTTCAGTCAATGAGAATCAAGCTTCGAAATCATACTCTTAAAACACTAAAAAATAACAGACGAGGAAGATATTCCTAATGCCAATATTAGTTAATAGGAAATAAATAAGAACACCGGTTGTCCACTTTGGAACCAATCGAAGTGTTATGCTTTCGAACAGTAAATGAGTCAAACTTCGAAATCATATTCTAAAACCACTGAAAAAGAACAGACGAGGAAGATGTTCCGTAATGCCAATATTAGTTGATAAGAAATTAATAAGAACACTATACATTTATGGCTGTGTGGTTTCGAATTTCTTTATAATAACCCCACTCAACACTTGCCATTTTGTTTGGTGACATGAAAATGGTACTCCTAATGAGCCATTTAACGTGAGGAATGTTGGGATGGATAAATTTTTACGGTTGTTGTCAACATGCCAAACTGCTCCTGTTTTCAGAGGAATTGTTATTTCTTTCAGAGACAGATTCAAGCAAAATTTGTACTTTTATGTAAACCAGTGTTCTGGGCTATTTGCGAACCAAAAAATGTCCTATCGATGTTCTAGTGTACACTGTTAAGATGATGACTCTGGATCAATGCTTTACTGAAATTTGTGAACACCGTTTATTACAAATATTTACAAAATATACAATAGACTCACCTGAACTATGTGCATCCCTACAACTTGGCAATCGAATTAACAATACAGACGCTTAAAATGTCGTGTAACGCCATTTAATCTCATTGGCGTTCACCAATCCACCATCACATATCGATTAGGAATTTATTCTTTGGAATTTTTATTGGCAAAATTCTGGAATCGTATTTGAAAAACAAGTCAAGTGACGTCACGTTCGGAATACGCACAGAAAACACGTTCCGCTTTAAGAAACACTACCGCCACCTACATTTTAGCTTGACAGAAAATGTCTCTCATACAAAGTGGGACGTGGGCATTATCTTTGAAGGTTCCTGTCCATGCTTTACTGGATCTTGAAATGAGTCAAATACTAGAATGTTGCAAAGTAGACGAATATAAATTACGTTCATTAAAAGATAAAGACGTCGTGCACAATAAAAAAGCAACTTTGAGTATAATACATCCCGTGAAAAAAAGCTGCTTGATATGCCTTGATCAAACCACTACAGCAAGTTTGACGCCTCAGTAAAGTAGGTTAGTGGCATCTTGGTAGCTCTTAGTTCGATAGGGCCTTGTGGAA
Source organism: Meta bourneti (assembly GCA_933210815.1). Classification (NCBI taxonomy): domain Eukaryota; kingdom Metazoa; phylum Arthropoda; class Arachnida; order Araneae; family Tetragnathidae; genus Meta; species Meta bourneti. Next base: position 78,271,898 of record OW119928.1, read on the forward strand.
GGCAGTTATGTAGGCGCAGAATGGGATCGAAATGACCTCTTCTGATTCACAAGGACAATACAACGTGGGATGGATTCACTGTCAACCTCAGGTCACTGTCAAAATTAAAAGGTTCCATTTGCATCCGTTCTTGAGCCACAAATGGTCATCATTTGTTCGGTGACATAGATTGTCATGAGTGGAATACGAGGGATATATTTTATCAAACGATATTTATTCAGAAGTAAAAATTCATATTTATATTTTGATAGACGATAATTATTCATTTAAAAGTACAAATTTGATTTATGTTTTGCAAACGATTTTCATTAACGTTTTAATTTCAGAATTTACTTTATGCATTTATCTTTGTTGATATTCTTTTGCTATGTGGCAACAAAAAGGAGACAACAAATCAATATATTCCACAAAAATGTCGGGTATGAAAATATTCTTGGAATTTGTTTTATGGTGTATTACTAATGTGCAAATAAAAATCATTAAACTTTTATCACGCATTCCTGTTCTATCGCCAAGAAGAATTCATGCACGCAAGAACTTACAGTTGGTATTTTTATTTTGGGAGCTATTTTTTAAGGTAACCTGGAATTTAGTGTCATACCCATTGCGTCCCATGTTAAAAGGAGTAATTCTTCATATTTTGTCAGAATAATCATCTCTCTCACAGACATATTTTTTACGTTGAATATTCTATTCGTTGAATAGTTGTAGATACTTTAACCATAACATTTTTTCTGCGGATGAATTAAGATATGTGATACAAAACCAAAAAAATATGCATATCAAACTTTTGTGAGAAATTCTTTTAAAGTTTTTGTCGTGAATTTCTTCAAAATCGCAACAGTACTGGGCATACATGAAAAGTCTTGTGTTACAAAAAGCATTACAACTTTGTCTTATGATTTCAGAGAACTAAAAGAAATATCCAAAAGATAAATTTAGCGTCGTGTAGACAAAGATGTCAGCACGTGAAATGACCTTCGGACCGAGTGCTCAGGCGTACTGAGCGTGGGAAGAGGGTCCGCATATGTCGAAATTCTACGGTGTTGGGCGAACTTTGGGTCAGCGTAACTTTGGATTGCGTGCTGAGGACTGCGTAAATGGTATCATTCGAAAGCTATCGAACTATGCTATAATTAATGTTGTACAACAATTAATATCAAACTGCATTTCAATCGTTCAAACTATAAATCAATTGTTGAATATTCACACGAACAATCGTTCAAACTTCCTATGTCTGCTTCATTTATTCCACAATCCAATATCAGGCCCGAGTATTCACGTCAAATCTACGGTTTGCGTCATCGACACTATCTATTTTTATTTTACATATAGATTTATTACCCGTAAAATCTCTGGTTAAAACGTTCATCAGTCCTAAGATTATTCATAAAAATTTCAAGTGTTTACAGCACGATTTTTAAAGGTAGATTATGTGTCAAAAAGGTGAGAAACTGACTTTTTGTATTTTGTCAATTCTCCTCTCTCTCTCACTATTAACAGAATCAGAAAATATTTTTTAAAAAATTAATATTTAAAAGCTTAAAAATTAATTAAATATTTAAAAGCTTAAAATTAATTTGTTAAGTCTTGAAACTTAATTAAAAACAAAAAATTCCACAATTTCTTCTGTTATTATTTTATTCTCCGAAGAGCATTAATAAAGAACATTTTCGGATAATTTCTTTTGAATCAGTTTTGCACATTATGTCCTTTTTAACCCTCTTGGCTGTTGTCTCGAAGAGGTTTCTCGTTATTAGCAAAACTGACCAGATCGTAAGGGACGAAATATATCTTCCTTAGAAGAGGATTTTTTCAATTGGATCACATTTTGGGTTTTATTGACTAATGACTATATATAGTTAAATAAAGTTAAATTCAGTATTTTTCAAAATTCGTATGCATTTTTTTCATGCTGAACCTCTTTCCATAGGGGAGGTTGCATATACAATGATACCAGGGACAAAAGATTTCCAGGAAATCGTGAAAAGGTTTTGTATCGTAATGTTCATTCTGTTTTGTAATTTCGCATAAGTGTTTTTTATCGTTGTGGTTATAAAAAACAAGCTGTAAGGCCCATTGAAATAAGAATGCAACGGGCTCTAGAGATCACTTATACCTGTTAAGTGCTTATTATTACCTTTTGCGGAGTTATAAATGAGTGCGCTTCCGTCATAAAACCCCCAAAACCAAACAACCATCCTTCACTGGACGTATTTATTTCTCCTGTGTCAATAAAACTTTTCATGATTGTGAATATTACTTGATATTGTTTGTCTAGCGTTTGCAATCGTAAGAACCCAAAGCAACCAACCAAACTTGTGTGTGTCCATTACTTTACGACGATTTATAAGCGAATCCTTGAGATCAAGCAAATGTGAACTCAATCACTCAATCAAATCTGCCGATGGAAAACAAACCAGTTCACCGCATTTAAATCAAAACACATTTGACAAGTAGTTTCCTAATGTATTTATATTTCTTGTGGGCGTAGCTGTAAAATATTACATTTCCAGCACACAGGCGTGATCAAATAGCAAATGGATATTTAGAGAACAAATGTGAAAGGTAAAAAGAAGTTAACTAAGAACTTTTGAAATAATAGAAATTTTCTCGATGTCTTAATAAATTTTTTTGAATTTTCTCGATGTTTTAATAAATTTTTAAAAACTGATTTTGAAACGGTTAGTTAGTATCACGAGATTTCCAAGTACTGTAGTATTGCTTTTACGCCACAACACACATAACGACTAAATAACCACGTCGATTGGCTGAAAGAATCATAGGAAAGATTCTATTAAAAAAGATTCAGAACTGGTTAGAAGTCTTGCAGGGAAGACTACAGATTGCAGAACGGATGCATGCGTGTTAACCCTATGAGGGTTAAAATGTTATACAGTGTAATAAGGGAATTTATAATGACTCTTACTTCGGTATTTTTCTCCTGAGACCGACCATAGTTTTCTGGATATATGGTCAGTATCTTGAAACCCTAAATGTGCTATTGATAAGTTTTTACTGTTATTAACCCTCTGGTTGCTAATCCTCTACTCTTCCAACTGGGCTACCGCGGCCCATCAGGATTCAGGAATAAGTCTGAAGCATTCCAATACAGGAAAGAATGTGATTAATAGTGCTTCCTGAAAGAGATTTTTGATCATTCAGAAATTTCATGCTCCTAAAGTGCCCACATCGTAATCGAGATACCGCCGTTTGAGTTTCTCTTTCCCTGCGTAAAAGGATATATCCGGAATATTCTCCGGATACCAGTCAAGATTGGGTCGTCACATTGCATTATTTGAAATTTTTGCTTTGTAGAAAAACTCATGCGAAGCAAGAGAATCAGACACCCCAAATCCCTTGAAGAACCTTCCTTGGTCAGTTTGTCAATATGACATTTTCTCTGATGTCAATGTGAGATGGCATTAAATGGTATGGATTGAAAATGGATTTCAATTTGTGACTGCATACTTTTCAATTTTACTACGCATTCAATAATTATTTTATCTTTAACTCTCCTAGTGGTTGTCTCGACGAGGCATCTCGTCCTTTAAAGAAAACTAACCAGATCTTGATCGACGAGATATCTCGTCATTAGAAAAACTGACCAGATCTTATCTCGTCATAGAAGAATCGTAAATATCTTGATGAGATATATCGTTATTGGCGAAATTGGTCAGATCTTGATGGATGAGATATCTCGTCGAAACTACTTGCAGTTTTAACAGCCCAGCACTTTCCTAAGTGCTGGATTGAGCTACGACTATCAATTAGAATCTAGATATCTTGATAAAGATTTAAAGAAGAAACAAGGTGTTCTGAGGCTTCGTTAATAGCAATTAATGAAGTTCGTAAAAGCGAGCAGTGGCCAAGATTTCTTCTTTTTAGTTGAAAAGAATCATTGGCAAATTTATTGAGAACACTACTTCTCAGTGTTGCCTTTTTCATTCCGATTACTATCAGTATTTACTTTTCTTCGGAATGTTGCTAATTGCCTCAAAAGTCAACTGCTTTAACCCGTTAAGTGGTTTCGACGAGATATCTCGTCCATCAAGATCTGACCAATTGCTAATGACGCGGTATTTTGTCATCAAGATATTGCATCATTTTTTTTTACCATGATCTGGTAAGTTTTCTTCCATTGACGAGATATCTGGTCCATCAATATATGATCAGTTTTGCTAACGATGAGATACCTCGTCGAAACAATCACCAGGACGTTTAAGTATTCAGGAAGTTCCAAGTTTTCTATATACTGGGTTCTGAGCACGTCCTTAACTTGGTACTAGATCTTGGAATGCAACAGAAACACCTATATCAGGTTCAGACCACCTTCGATAAGGAAACATGTCTGATACGTCAAACGGTTTAGTAGATAATCACCGTAACATCCATTCCAAATCACCTTGCGCATTCTAGCTAACACAATAAAATACAGGCAACGAAAATGAGCCTTTTTCCAGCTAGAAATGCCATTCTTGTTCAATTTCCGAAAAAGAACCGGGCAGAATCAAAATAATTTTTCAGCTGTCAGAGGCAGAGTAAATTTCACCAAGGCCGTTCAGAACAAAGCGGGCTCATCTGCAAGGGAGATGAAGTCCCGTAAATATTCATCTTCCGGCAAGGATTCCTCATTAGGAGAATGAAAAAGTACATTTTCCGAAGAATCTGCGAGCACGCGTTTCCTTTTTCCAGTACGGAGCGTTTCAGGAAGCGATGCTTCGTCGCATTTAGACGTTGTTGTGTCGTGCTTTTTCTAGTGTATTGCTTGCATAAGAACCAACACAACGATGCATTTAGATTTGTGAATGATATCTTTTGGGAAATTATTCTATGTGCGCGTTGTGGAAACGAAAAAGGGTTAATCCGTTGAGAGTGCGTTTGTTCCAGACAACGTTTTAAGAATATAATTTTGGGTAGAGATAAGTTGAAATTATTACAAACCACCCAGGCTGCACTGGATATAGAACCATGCTTTTTGGCAGATGTGTGGTAAAATTCCCAAAACCAAAAGCTGAAATGAAAAAATATGCTCCAAACTAGCAGTCAAAAACAAGCATTTATGAAGCATTATATATTTTAGGATAGTCGAGAACTCTTCCATCTTTTCTTATCCAGTGCAGTGTTTCAGGAAGCTATGCAACTTTGCACTTGGACATTGTTGTGTCGTGCTTTTTCTAGTGTATTTCTTGCATAAGAGTCCACACGACGAGGTATTTAGATTTATGAATGAATTCTTCCTTGGGAAGTTATTCTATGTTGCGCTTTGTGGAAATTGAAAAAGTGTTAATTCGATGGGAATACGTTTGTTCCAGGCAACGCTAAAGAATATAATTTCTGGTGGAGATACGTTATTTCACTAGCACAGTTTCTCCCAAACCTTTTTGACTTAACCCTCCTGGTGGTTGTCTTGCCGAATTATCTCGTCATTAGCAAAACCATCAGCAGATCTTGATGGGCGAGATCTCTCGTCATTAAAAGAGAACTGACAGATCTTGATCTCGTCATCATAAAAAATCGGCAAGATCTTGGTGACGATATAACTCGTCATTAGCAAAGTTAGTCAGATCTAGATGGACCAGATGGATATATCACGTCGAAACCAATTGGAGGGTTAAGGGGACACTGGACTTTCAAAATAAATGGATTTTTGTTTATTTTAGAGTAAAAAATTAATTGATATCAAACTGAATAATGAAAATAATTTTTCAATTGCGATCATTTTTGACAGAGTTACGTATACAGCAACATAAAACAAATTGTATATAGGTATATTAAGTCTACTTTAAAAACTTGTTTTTCTCCTATTGATAATTTTTGATATTCTGTTTTCTAAAACGTTCTGGGCGCATCTGGTTTTAATTGATTTACTTGAAATATTTTTGGATAGTATGCAATTGATAGTTTATATCAAAGTGATCTGAGAAATTCACCATGCTTCCAAATTTTGAAATTTGTGTTTGAAATATTTTTTAACCTATGCTTTTCCAAAATTTTAAAAGTTTTTGAATAAATTTGTTTCCCTTTACAATTGAATAATGCAGTTATGAGGTAGCTCGTCATTAGAAAAACTGACCTGATCCTGATGGACGAGATATCTCGTCATTAGAAGAAAATTGACCAGTTCTTAATCTCGGCATCATCAAAAAATCGACACTATCTCTATGACGAGGTATCTAGTCACTAGCAAAATTGGTCAGGTCTTGATGGACGAGATATCTCGTCGAAACCACTTCGACGTTTAAGGTATCAGATTTTTAAAAAGGTCTTTGTGTGTTATTTTTGATTGACGGTTGTGAATTTTAAAAAGGGATTACTGTAAGCACATAAAGTGACACCTATCTGTGGATCTAAGTACACGTATGGCTGGCTGTATTCAGTGGTTTCGCTATTCTCTCTTCAAACATTTACAGAATCTATTACATTAAATAGCTTAAAATGGAAATATTCTAACATTGTGGCTGGGAATTTACTTTTTCTTTTGTGTCACTGTTCGAGGATTGATGCGATACGTAGATATGAGATGATCTTTCAGTCAGAGCAGAGTATAAAATGTTCATAATCGCATTGCTTTCATACTTCATTTAAAATAACAGCTGTTCAAGAATAATATAATCATTATTTTTTATACCGGGGGTATGAATTTACGTCGCACTGGATCAACACAACGGGCTATTGGCTACGGTCCAGGATCAATCCCGAGGGGGAAAAAGGAGGACAACACCTCGTAATTTTGAGCCACGGTCAGATTACTAGGTCAACACCTGAGTTATTTTTTAAACAGGATATAAAAGTTTCTTTAGTATTTTCTTGTTAAGATATTTTTAAAAACTTAGAAGCCAACAGTTTTTTAGGGGGAGGGGAGGCTCAGAGCCCCTCCCCTGGTTACGTCACTGGATTACAACCCAAGTAACCATTTGTATAATAAGTATCTGTATACACATTTGATAACTTTGTATGAATAGATAAAATAACGGGATTCCATGCTATTTTTAACAGAGATACGTCTATGGTTATCATACAGATTAGTGGTGGACGCGATATAATTGTGTGGCCGATTTCAACTAGCACTAACTCCGGAGTTATCGGAGGCATGACTAGGACGCTAGCATCGTTTGATAGTGCGTAGATGACATTTATTGACAATTCTAAGTTGTAGGGTCGGCGAGTCGACGGCAGTTCGTGACCACGCGCAAAAGTGGACATCGACCTTCTGATGAAACAGACAGAGCATGTCTGCGGAGTCTCTGTCGTAAGATCTCAGAAAGATAAGTCACGCGGACTTAGGAATCGACTTGTGCCGATTGGCTATCGAAGCGCAGACTAGTGTTTTCGACCACACTGGATAATCACTTTAACCAATCAATAATTTGTTCCACGCAACGACTGATGCTTTTTCCAGCAACCACGTGACAGATCTTCGAACCGAGCGATTGGGATTATTAAACTAAGCACACATACTCCATCTATTTCATTAGAAGGTAGATGTAAGTGGATAGTAATGTTTGTGTTCTGCGTTCTAAGTACGAGTTTGCTTTCGATTTCAATAATTCTGAAGTAAAGATGATTAAACCCTGGTTTTAGTATGTAAATATTGTTAGCATAGAGGGCTAGTCGTGTGAATTGAAAAAAATTAAATAAATATCTGCTGTGTATTTTATTAACGATTTTATAGACGCAAGACATGCGTAGTTCTACGTTTAAACATAGCTGGCGAATTTAAATCGGGATTTATACTGACCTTTAATTCCTATTTGCACTAAAGTGGCCTCTGGGTCATGTCTTTAAACCCTCTCCTACTCCATAAATTTAGCTTGTTCGAAAGATTCGTTGTTTATCAACTGCTAGGCTTACATGTTCTCTATATTCATCAATAGCTGATGGTAGAAAGTTAATTAACGTCGTACTGGAGCGACTCAACGGCCTATTGCAACGGTCCGGGATCAATCCCGAAGGGAAAGATCAAGGACAACGCCTCGTAATTTTGAACCACTGTCGGATGACGTGGGCAACACATGAGCTTGCACCCCACTCTCCAAACTTCCACATCACGCCAACGTGATATCAACAACTGAAGAGTGTAATTAATGCACAACATCTCATTTTGCATTTTTATTGTTTTGTAGATAACGCATTATTATTATAATTATTTTGCAGATTGTGTATTATGAAAAATGAATTTCTTTTGGCTTGTGGCAAATTTTATAATGAAATCGAAACATGGTCGTAAAAACACAAATTCCTCTCTTCTTTATTATAAATCCTACTTTCATATTCCAAAAGGCTGCAAGTTTCATTCTGCCTTTCCAAATGCCAACTTATCGTATGATCCTTCGAGTACTAAATGGCGAGAACATGGACTGTGTTACTCCAGTGTACCATGGGGGTGTTGTCGCATCGTACAAGCTATGGACTGGGAGTATGCCTTCTGGAGAACTTTGGGGAAGCTGGACCACATTTAAGTGTGTGTGTGTGTCGTTGTGAAGAAACCAAACACTAAGCTACCCACCCGACTTTGGCACAAACGAAATTCGCTATAGACGAAACCATTCTGTCTACCAATTTCGTATGACACCTTTAGCTGCTCGGACGATGGTGGGACTTTATGAACTATTTTTAAAAATTGCCATTACATCCTAGAATCACCATTAAATCCTATTTTTTAATTATCCATTGCATCCTACATTCTGCATTGTTGAAGTATCCCCCCGTTTATATATTGAAACCAAATATCTATTTTTGTAACAATGAGTGATGAATAGAATTGGTTCCAAATAGTAAGGATAGCCCGTTGTGTTGCTCTAATGCGAGGTTGATTAATTACCATTACCTCCAAATAGTAAGGCCTAATTGGCAGTCTAGGATTAGCGACTGCGAGTTCGAAACCCGATCCAATCAGATCGTCGCGTACGTTGGGACTGGTGCATGATTCATCTGCCGTGGCCTCAAATATCGTCACCTTGGCGTAGTGTGGAAGTTTGGAGAGTGGGTGCCAGCTAAGGTGCTGACCTCGTCATCTGACCGTCGTTAAAAACTACGAGGTGTTTCCCTTCAGGATTGATCACGGACAGCCGCAATAGCCCGCTGTGTTGCTCCAGTGTGATGTTAATTAAGTATCTAACTACACCTACCTACTGTAAATAAAAAAGCGGGCTTCAAAGGATTAAAATTGGGTATTCCATGCCTTTACTCCTCTTTTCTATCTCAGAGCCGACTGTTATTACGTCACACTCCAACACTTTCTACAAATCTCCCACGCAAAAATCAAACCCCCAATACAATGACATCATTACCGTCTTCGATTGGCAGATCACAAACACTACGTCACCGCCATCGATGATTTCTTCCGGGTAAATCTCGCCAGAAAGTAAACGCAACCTCTCCTTCAGAACTACACCGCGATTCATCCACACCCCTTCAAGTTCCCATTTGTGGCCCCGGGAGGCGAAAGTAAGTTTCAAGTGGTTGCCCTAAGTTAAATATTTTCCCCACAAGTGGCAGGAAGAAAAAGGGGTTTATTACAAAAGTCACAGGAGTATGTGTGCAATGAAGAAGGATTTCCTAGGAAAAGTTTCGTGAATGAAAGGATTTTGATGTTGAAAGATCCTCGAGTCGCTATTTTAGGCGTTTGATATGCCATTGTTCACATCCATGAAGTTCAAGAAACCACGCCAATCACTCGACTTAACCAAGGGAATTAATTTGTTTAAAAAATCGAAAATTAAAATAATCTAGGCCGGCCAAATTTTCTAAAAAGGAAAAAATAAGAATCTCGGTCACCCTTCCAAGTGGTTTAGACGAGATATCTCGTCTATGAAGATCTGACCAATTTTGCTATTAACTAGATGCATCGTCTCATCAAGATATTGCCGATTTTTTTTATGACGACGAGATTAAGATCTGGTCAGTTTTTTCTAATGAGGAGACGTTTCGCCCATCGAGATCTCGGTTTTGCTAATACATCCTCACGACAACCACCGGCAAGGTTAAATAAGAAGAAAAATATAAGTTGAGAGTTGTAAATATTTCCTCACAAATGTACGAAATAAGCGATCAGGAGTGTGCAATGAGGATGGATTTCTTAGTACGTTTCGTGAATGAAACGATTTTGATGTTGAAAGATCCTTGAGGTTGCTATTTAGGGCGTTCGTTTAATGTGCCATTGTTCACATACATCTATATATTTCTGTCAATGATGATTGGTTGGGTCTGATAGTCTAACGCTCAAGAAACGGACAAACCGCACTAATCACTCGACTTAAACTTGGGGTTTGGGTTATTTTTATTTTAATCGATTTTTTAAACATCTCGCTAGCCAAATTTCCTAAAGAGCAGAAATAAGCTAAATAGCAGACTTTTATAATAACAATGTAGGGGTTAAATAAGAAGAAAAATGTCAGTTGAGTTGCAAATATTTTCCTCACTAGTGGAAGAAGAAAGGGGTTTATGTAACAGCCACAGGGGTGTGCAATGAAGAAGGGTTTCTTAGAAAAAGTTTTGTGGATGAAAGGATTTTTATATTGAAAGATTCTTGAGGCTGCTATTCAGAGCGTTTGTTTAATGTGTCAATGTTCACATCCATGGATATTTCTGTCAATGATATTTGGTTGGTTGGATTTTATGTCAAGTCAAGAAATGGTCACAATGGATACGATTTCAGCACGTTGCCAATAGAACTTCCAAGGAACGAATACCGAATTTTCATGAGTCAAATTGAAGGCCAATTAGATTAAACTCCAAGAGTCACCCAAACGATGATAAACTACATTTTATGGGAATCCGTGGTATGGTAGGTATTGGTATTTTCAATTAACGTCACACTGGAGCAACACAATGGGCTATTGGTGACGGTCCGGGATCAATCCCAGAGGGAATCCGTGGTATGTATCATGCGAAAGCATTTGAGTAATAGAAAGTAAAATCAACGTTTTCGGCCTTGTTTATTTAAACAGAAAATCTCTCATTAAATACATTTCAAGGAGGGTCATGTCCACTTCCCTTAAATACATATCTTAGTCTAGACGAATGGGCGTGGTACTCCCCGTGAAGCTATTTTTAGGTCTTGTTCCACCCCTCCCTATTCAAAAACAGTCCCCACAAGGGTTCTTCGTTTACTTCAGCAATCGATAGAATAGTTATAATGTTAAGTGAGCTTTATATTCGCGAATACTCTGACTTGTCTACGTTTTTGCTACAAATGAGCTTAGCAAAATTTGGGGGGGGGGTATTTCAATTAACGTCACACTGGAGCAACACAACGGGCTATTGGTGACGGTCCGGGATCAATCCCATAGTGCAAAATTTGGAATTGAACAGGTTAATCTAACTTCAGCATGTATATTTATAACAGGATCATTTTGGATGGTGCCCTCCTCTGAATACGATCCTGTATATATTAACACTTTACTAGTACAGAAAGTTAACTCAATAGAAGATGTAAGCACCTTTTCATATCTGGGCGCAACAATAAACAAAAATGGTGGTACTGATGAAGATATTGATCTTAGAATTTCGAAAGCTCGCAACTGTTTTAAGAATCTTAATAAATTGTGGAGAGCAACTAATATACATGTAAAAACCAAATTAAATCTGTACAAATCATTAGTACTTTCAGTTCTCTTATACGGTTCTGAAACATGGAAAATTACCAAAACACAGTGCAATAAACTAAATGTTTTTCAAAATAAACGTTTAAGAATTATCTTAGATTTTTTGGCCATACTACATTTCAAGTGAAGAATTATCAAATAAAGCAAAATTTAATGAAATAGGAAATGAAATCAAATTTAGACGTTGGAAGTTTACAGGACACATTTTAAAAATGACAGGGACAGTATTCCTAATATAGGATTGACCTGGACCCCTGATGGAAAGAGAAAGCGTGGACGTCCCCGTTTGGCCTGGCGACGTATGATGGAACAAGAGAGAAGTGAGGCTGGATGGACTAACTGGATGACGCTAGACTTGCTGCATCGGATACGAAACCGGCGATCTAGATTAAAGGCCTTATAGTCCCCTAGGAATTAAAGAATTTATGATGATGATGATAACAGAAAGTTACTTTAATTTAATTCAGGATTAAAAGATTTAGTATACCAAATCTTCTCAGTGTCGGTGAAGTAAGAAAAAGGTATAAGTTCAGTTCTAAGGTTAGGTAGCAGAATTTACGTCGCATTGGATCAACAAAAATAGACCATTGGCGAAGGTTCGCGGGATCAATCCCGAGGATTTCTGTGTTTTGAAGTGTTAACAACGTTTTATATATTTAACACGGATGTAAATAATTTACTTCTTATATTGAGGTGAAAAGTAAGGATAAGGATAGTTTTATGGAGGATTTTATTTGCCCTATTTAATTTTGTAAAATCGGAAGGGTTCCTCCTAAAATAAATAATATTCAAAGGGGTCCGTGTACGTTTGGAAACCGCTGCTTTAGACATATTCAAAACCTCTGTATCCATGGTAGTGGGCCTGCACAACTATTACCACTTGTCTCATCACACCTCACCATCACATCAGAGAACTAGCCGCTATGACGCATGGCTTAACCCTCCTGGTGGTTGTCTGGACGAAGTATCCCGTCATTAACAAAACTGACCAGAGCTGGATCGATGAAATGTCTCGGTATTAGAAGAAAACTGACCAGATCTTGATCTCGTCATCATAAAAATATCCGCAATGTCTTGATGACGAGATATCTCGTCATTAGCAGAATTGGTAAGATCTTGATGGACGAGATATTTTGTTGAAACCACTTGGAGGGTTGTACACCTGGCAGTTCACCCCTTTCTGCAACGTAAAACGATTAAAATCATATAATTTGTGGTCACCAGGGTGTTTGAACTCAAGCAACTGGTTTAAATTCCAGCATTCTTTATGTACAAAATTTTCTCTTTATGCCTAAATAATTCTTTCACATATAATTCTTGCCTCCAAAACCCTCATAGTAAAGTACTTTAAAAGAAGCTTTAAATCAATAAAAACAGATAATAGACTACGAAGGGAAAAAAAGAGCGCGTATGAAAAGGCAAGGGTAAAACGGAAAGGAGGAGAAAGTACCTAGGGTACCTCAGTGTTGTGATGTACTTAAAGAAAGTAACCCCTATAACCCCATAGAAACTAGGAGTGGTAATGGTAATTAATTAACGTCGCACTGGAGCAACACAATGGGCTGTTGGGGAGGATCCTGGATCAATCCCCAAGGGAAAGATCCCAAGAAAACACACCATAATTTTGAACCATGGTCAGATGACGAGGTCACATTTATGACAAGACCATATTCAACGAATCGTTTGAAAACAGCTTTGAGATGCTGTAAGTGCTCGGACATTGAATTGGGTGCAATCAAGCAATCATCCAAATATGGGAAGCAGAAATCGAAATCTTGTAGAATAAAGTTCATAAACCTTTGCAATGTCTGGGCAGCATTACATAGACCAAAAGGCATGTCGACAAACTCAAACAAACCCAAAGGGGTTATGATAGCAGTTTTTTCGATATGGTCTGGCTCCACCGGTATTTGATAGTAAACTTTAGTTAAATCTATAGTAGAAAATACCGTTTTGCTCGACCAAAATGTTGCCAAATCATGAATGTGAGGAACAGGGTAGCGATCAGGAATGGTTTTTACATTAAGTATCCTATAATCACCATAGCAACGCCAATTGCCATCAGCCTTTTTAACCATATGAAGCGGACTTGCCCATCTACTCTTCGAAGGTCAACACCAACCTTGTTTCACCATGTAAGCGAATTCGCGTTTAGCAATACCGAGTTTAGTAGTGTACAAATGGCGTGCTTTGGCGTGTACTGGGGTCCTGTTGTTTCTATAAAATGTGTAACATTATGCTTCAACACCCTATTCGAAAACTGTTTTCGTTAGTTCAGGAAAATGCTGAAGCAGCTGTCCAAACTGATCTTGAGCTACTAAAGTTAATCCTACTGTTGGACCACCCGCTCTAAAACCAGAAATCACCGTTTTTCTATCTTGCGAAATCATTTTACTTTTGTCAACATCTAGTAATTCAGTATTTAAGGAAGTCTGCACTTAAAATTGGCCTCTGAATATCGGCGATTATAAACTCCCAACGGAAGGTTTTGTTTTTGCCGAAATTTAAAGTGAGTACTTTTTCGTACCATGTTAATATCAGAGCAGTTTGCTGCAGTTAATTTGAAAGTTTTTGACGTATTGGTTTTATCAGCATTTTGCGCATTTAGAACAAACAGACGCACCGGTATCAACCAAAAATTAGACCTTGTGCGTGATAGTAAACAAACAGGCGACTTACAGTATTTGCACCGTCGTTCTGCGCCACAAACCCGTGCTTTACTCGTTTTTTTGGCATGAATGTGCAAGGTTGAACGCACTTAAGGGCATTGTCTGAAAATGTTCTATGGTATCAGCAAAACGTTGATTTACGTTTTCGACTAGGGTCTCTTGAACGCGATCTGGTTCTCGAGCGCGAACGTTGATATCTTGGACTTGCTTCAAGTCTACTTAAGCGTCTACAGATTTCGGTACGTTTGCCTTCGACATCCGATTTCCCGATTGAACTAACTTAATGCCATCGGCCATTTCAGCAAGCTTAGATAAATTGTCACTACTAAGCACGAGAATTTGTTGTATAGAAACTGGAAGTTCCTGCAACCAGAGGGATTTTAAAGTATCATTGACACGATTACCAGATAAATCTCGCATTTCCAACAGCAATCTCGAAGGACGCTTATTGCCTAACTCCAAAACTTTGAACAAAGTTTTTAAGCGCACTTCGCCTGAATCGCCATTATTAAGCTAACAATCTAGTTTGCAAAGCAGAGTACGATCCTTCAGCTGGTGGATTTTAAAAATGTCAGATATTATGCACAATTCCGTTTGATCAAGAACAGTAACAACATAATTGAACTTTGTTGAGTCAACGCTTATATCGGCAATTTTAAATTGACAATCCAGTTGTTTGAACGATAGGTCCGGTCTATCTCGCCGACACGGAGGAATTTTAGGGGATACCTTGGTTGTTTCTTTTGCAGCTTCGTCAGCAGGTAACATATTTAAAAGCAGCAATGCTAGGAATCAAAACGCTTACCTTGCGACCACGATCCAATCCGCTTTAGACGGTTCTTGCAAAAAAGTTAGTGCTTTCAAAATCTGGATTTCCTTCCATGATGAGCGCAGCAGACAGTTGAACAAATGGGTTACCACCTTTGGGATGTCACCTGGAATTGGTGGTCCTGGTTCTGGCTTCCCGAAGATTCCCAACTCAAAACGCTGGCTAGTAGCATCCAATTATTCGATGTTATTTCTGCGTGTTATCAACTGTGCCATAAGCATCTCAGGAACAAGGAAACATAATTTATTCAGACAGTTAAAACTGGTAAATGAATACAGAGCAAATAGTTTGACATGCGTACGGAGAAAAGTTGCGCGGTACACTTCTAGTCTAAGAATTCTTAACACAAACAATCGTAACGATAAGAACATTCTTTTTGCGGACAGTTGCAACAATAAGAACACATTCTAGAGATGTTTTTAAGTGTTGCCAAAACCCTACACTCCAAAGTTTCACACCATGCCAAAGTAAGGACATTTTCGGCCACGACCGATTTAACGTGCACCAGCCCCGTTGCTCTGCCAACTGGGCTACCGCGGCCCAAGATTACTAGAGAACCTTGGCGTTGTGATGCCCGTGTTTACTTTTAAGACTTACTCCCTGAGAGGTTTACCCCCTAAAATCTAAGAGTGCTAAATTTTTGTTGCGTGTAAAATACATTCGAATAAGGTGTGATCAAAACACTCTTGAATGAGAAAGTGTATATTTGACTCAAAGAAGTAAACGATTGCAGCTTGAGTCCCTGTAGCCCTCATGCACATCACTGTTAACAACAGTTGCCCCAAAATGTAGAGATACTTCCCTCTTGACTAGAACGGCAATATAAAGATGGAATTCCTCAGAAGTTTCTGGAATGGAAGGGTGTGAGTATATCGAAGGATCCTTGAGGTTGCTATTTCGGGCGATCGCTTGATGAGCCACTTGGGCACACGGGGCGACCCAGATTCATGAATGGGTTTTCATCGCCACTTGGTGGTGCGGGGGCGCCACCAGCTGTCAGCGAGGAGTACGAAATGTGAGGCACTTTTTTTCGTTTTGCATGATTAATGATTTCTTGTATCGACTTGACCTCGTGAACAGGAGCTTTGTTGTTGGGTCTCTTTGGTTGGAATGCTCTGTTCCGATAGGATTCAGAGGTTTGATGCTTAACTTTGACATGTGGATATTTAAGGCATGGCACCTAACATGACGACCTATGGACGGAACACTGATGAGGTCAACACCAAGATAGCGATTCGCTTAGACGATAGCTGACTGGCGCAAGTCAAACATTTCTGTCGCTGTTTACAAGACTTGGTTAGTTTTGAATTTTATGGCGCAAGGGCCATATTTGGTCAAGCTACACAAAACTCAAGGGAGACAATATCAAATAATGAACATACACACATGGAAAGTTTTACTGACATACACAAGAGAAATACAAGGGAGGAATCAAATCTGCTTACGAAACATAGTTTATTGGTTCAAAGAATCCTAGGAAAGTTTCGGTCTAAAAGTTAAAACTGGTTAGAATGCAGGGATTGGTTGTGTTTTATGGCGCAAGTGCCATATTTGGTCAAATAATGTCGAGTAATGGACATACACACATGGAAAGTTTTGCTGACACAGAAGAGAAAAATACACCCATGGAAGGTGTCGTATTAGGGATTCAATCACCCTACAGATGGCGCTAAAAGCACCGTCAGAGTGTGTTACGATCGAACAAGCATATATTGGGATGATATGGTCATGGAGTGGTCGTGTAGGACGCTCCTTGGTAAATTGTAAATATTTTGTTATATAATAAATGTTTGTGCTGTCTGCATTGCCTGAGATTTGCTGATAACCCATTAAATAGAACCAGATACGACAGAAGGAATCGAACCTGCTTACAAAACACGGTCTCATTCAACATGTTTTGAATTTTGTTATCCCTCTCAGCGTCACGAGATTTCCATATTGCTTTTACCTTAGACTATAGTCACCAATATCCCGTTGTGTTGCTACTGTGCGACGTTAATTAAAACACCTACCTACCCTAGATTATATATAATGACTAAAGAATCAGTCTATTGGTTCAAAAAGAATCCTAGGAAAGATTCTATTGGTCAAAAAGTTAAAACTGGTTAGAATTAATGAAGGATAGACTGGAAATTGGGGAACTGATACATTCGTGTCAATCCTTCGGAAGGTTAAAAGTTAATAATTACGTAAGAACTCAGTCTGGTATTAGTGAAATCGATACAGAAAAGAATCATATGTATCACAAGATCATACAGATGGAAATGAACTACATAAGTGATGTGACATTATTTAAAACGAGGATGTAAACACAGTCACCTTGTTATTCAATCCAAGACAGCCAAGGCAACTGCCACAACCAGATGACTTTCGTTAGCATGGAACCCAATGACATTATACCGCCCTTATTTTCATTTATTCGTTTATTCATAGTATCATATGAAAAAATCCATTTATGTGACAAAACATGCACACACAAAAAACACAATATACAGTACAGAAAACATGGAAAGGTACCAATGAGAAAAAACATTCAATCAATAATTTTTTTTAAAGTCAATGATAAATTTTTAAAAACTTTGGAACCTCCAAAGAAAATGTGTTGGTTGGATGGTAAACTATATGTGATCTTCATAAATTGGCAAAATGTTTCTTTTAAAAATAACTTTATTTTAAATGTTTCCTAAAAATTATGTTTTACCCCCATTTACATAATTATCTCCTTACGTTGATAATAATGAAGATGACGCTTTTAATAAAGAGACGTTTTGGAAAAGGACATTGATGATGATGAAGATGTATTAAAAAGACGTTTTAGTGAAGGACGTTGAAAATAATGAATATGATGCTTTTAATAAAGATACGTTTGGGAAAAGGACGTTGATGATGAAGATGGCACTTTTAATCGAGAGACGTTTTGGAAAAGTAATTTGATAATAATGAAGATGACGATTTTAATAAAGAGACGTTTTAGTAAAGGACGTTGATAATTATGAAGATGACGCGTTAAATAAAAACACATTTTAGTAAAGGATGTTGATAATAATGATGACGCTTGTAATAAAGAGTTTTAATAAAGGATGTTTTCAGTGAAGAAACGTTTCATTAAAGGACGGTGATAATAAAGAGGACGATTTATATGAAGAAACGTTTTAAAAATACATTGATAATAAAGAATACACTCGTGAAAAAGACACATTTTTGTAAAGGACGTTGTCCATAAAGAAGATAACGTTTTTAATTAAAAACGTTTCAATGAAGGACGTTGATAATGAAGAAAAGGACGCCTCTCTGCTGATAAAGAAAGGATGGTACTTTTACTGGGAACTATGTAGGCATAAGCCATTCCCATGCATTTAAAAAGTAAACATATCCTTATTTAATTAATCGATACCTTTTAAGATCATGTATGAATATGTTTTGTGATGTTCTCTTTGTTTCAATCCACAAATATTTGTCCATCATTTTTCATCCCATCTCTAATTTACTGGGATAGAACAAAATAGTAAAAACACAAAAATACGTTACATTCTGTATTATAAAGAGTTGGTTTCCTTTTTTCTTCAATACATCTTTCCGTTTAGGAATAATCACTCTAAATTAGTCTCGAGTATACCATAAATAACTTATACTTTAAAGAAGTAAATTTAAAATTTTAAAATCACCACCACATTTATGGTTCACTTGGCTCGACGTTTTAACCATCTGAAATTATTACTCAAACAAAATAACCTGCGACACCAATTCAGCAACTAGGGTTTGAAAATTATTATACCAGTAATAATACCATTCGCAAAACCGGCAATAATACCACTATCAATATCTGTAATAATACCATTCTCAATACCAGTAATAATATCATTCTCAATATCGGTAATGATCCCATTCACAATACCGGTGATGATCCATTCACAATACCGGTAAATTAGCGATGAGAATTCTGAACCTTCTTTTTTTACAGCTTTGATTCTTTGCGGGAGGTACTGACTAGGCGTGATTGTAGGACTTAATTCGGGCACTAGTTCCACACTACGACATTCAACGAAAAAAATATCTGAAGGTATTTGGAGTACTAAATACATGATCATCAAACATGACAAAATTTTTCATGACATGCATTCAATACTTGCTCCTTTTCTGTAATGATATGCATAAATTAAAATCATTTTCCACTCTGGAATAGTATTCTTTTCTCACATAAAACATCAAAACTAATAAAGAAATAATAGTAATTCTTTTTGTGGATGCGTCTTTTCTTATTAAAGCTTATTTAATCTTAGAATACGGCAAAAATTACTGTTCAGATTGGGTGTCTGGCGATAATTATGTCTCACACTGACGACATTTGCCGCTATTGCTCTCGTATATGTCGTCGGTTTACAAATAAAAGTCAAAATTTTCGAGATATCAGTTTTTTAGACTGATCAGAATGTGGTTATCTACAGACTTGTGAAGTTCACTAAGTCATTTTTCCTTTTGCATGAAGATAAGATTTCTTCTTACGAAACGCACTTACTGAACAGAGCATAGCATGAGCAGAATTTTTTAGACTTCGTTTTCTCAGAACTATATTTTTCGACTAAGCGTGTTTCACTTGTTTGCGAATGATCTCTCTAAAGTATGATCTTGAAACATAAAGCTTAACGATAAGAAAATATATTCATTAATAAAACCGGTAATGTTTCGGTTCTAGTAATTCTAACCGATCTCCCAAACCAGTTTTTACCGATATTTCATTAACCGGTTTTTAAACCATAGTCCCCTCCAAATTTGTAATCTGGAAGAGCTGAGAGCATAGATCTATACATATAAAGCAGAATTAGCATCTGTCTGTTCTCTATACAAATCTACACCAAATTTGGTACACTTATTCTTTGGAACGGGTAACATAGGTTACATATTAACCCCCGTTCTATTTGTCTTGGGTGTGCAGAGGGGTGTAACGTCCCGTCATCCTGGACAGAGCACTTGCTAGGGGGCGCTCTCTCCCGGTCTGGCTGTGCAGATGGCGTCAGAGTTAACATCTACGGGAGTCGCCTCTCAAGATGACGGAGTTTTTTTAGAATCTTAGAGTATGATGCAATTGCAGATGGGCAAGGTTGCGCTGAAAATCGCTCAGTATCATATCGTTTATGTATCCCGTCTGTAAATTCTTAAACTGTAGATTTATTATTGGAATGTAAATTTTCATAATATAAGATTATTTACACAGAAAGTGGTCTTTTTTATCGTCGATATGGTACAGGGGACTGCATATCATTCAAAATCCTCATAGAAATAACATTGAGAATTTATACTATCAATGTCAGACCAATTCACACTAAATTTGGTACATTCATCCTGTAGAATTCTACGGGACACATAGGCTAACCCCGTTCGATTTGTCCTAGGTCTGCAGGGGGCCAAAACAATTCGAAATCTCCCTAGGAATAACATTGAGTAATATTACGATGAATTACAAACAATTCAACCTGAGCAGCGCCTGGTAATTCAGCTAGCAGAGTATAAAAAAATACCACGCAATGCATATTCCAGTTGGAGATGTCTGCTATGCATGCAACGGGCAAGAATTTAAATTCAATCATGATTCCAAGCAGATAAATCCAGCCAGGACTGTTGACTGACAGCAACGATTGATGTCTTTTCCAAATTCTCATCCCGTGTGTCATCATTTGAACAGTCAGATTTTTATCCCCAGAAAGCGCTCACGAAGCAGCGAGGAGATAGACGGCATAACTTAATCGCTTTCGTGTAAATCCACGCCTTTGCCTCAAAAACCCTGCGAGATTTCCCGGTAAGTCCTAAATTTAGCAACTCCCGTTAGAGACTCGTCGAGGCGAGGAAGTTGTATTTAATTATTTATAGTCATTTACATTTCCCAAAAAGATTTGCGTTATGGCTCTATAAAGAATGTGCGCGGCACTAAAAGATGCAGAGCCTTTCCCAACCACTGTTTGTCCAGCCTGCGAGCGGGTGGTTTTGGAAGTAACACCTGCTCAAGGCATACGCGATAGTTGCCAAGAATGGACACTGAACTAGTACACCGTTATTTGATGGGTGAACTGCTTCCCAAAGGCGGCACGACGATTTAATCTGAATGCCTCGTAAAATATCACGGGATTTTTATTCTTACTTTTCTGCTTCTTCGAAGTTTTTTTCTTTGTTAGAGGTGGTTTTTCTGTCCTTACATGAACCTTGGTTGGGATTTGTGGCTCAAAGGCTAGATCTGGCCATATATCGTTTATATTTAACAACCTATAGTTTTTAAACGAGTCTAAATTTTAAGGTAGGTAGTTGAATTAACGTCGCACTAGAGCAATACTGATTCCTTTGTATTGTGTATTTTGTTTTCTGCTGCCATTGGAAGTAAAATAAAAAAATTCTACTGAATTCACTTTGATTCGGATTGACGCAGTTTCTGTTGGTGTGGTAGGTAGTTGAATTAACGTCGCACTAGAGCGATACTAATTCCTTTGTATTGTGTATTTCGTTTTCCTGCCTGCCAGTGAAAGTAATAGAAGTTTCTACTGGATTCAGAGTTTTATTCGGATTGACGCAGTTTCTGTTGGTGTGGTAGGTAGTCGAATTAACGTCGCACTAGAGCAATAGATTCCTTTGTATTGTGTATTTTGTTTTCTGCTTCCATTGGGTATTGGGTATTTCAATTAACGTCACACTGGAGCAACACAATGGGCTATTGGTGACGGTCCGGGATCAATCCCAAAGGGAAAGATCCGATTGCTTCCATTGGAAGTAAAATAAAAAAATTCTACTGAATTCACTTTGATTCGGATTGACGCAGTTTCTGTTGGTGTGGTAGGTAGTTGAATTAACGTCGCACTAGAGCGATACTAATACCTTTGTATTGTGTATTTCGTTTTCCTGCCTGCCAGTGAAAGTAAAATAAAAGTTTCTACTGGATTCAGAGTTTTATTCGGATTGACGCAGTTTCTGTTGGTGTGGTAGGTAGTCGAATTAACGTCGCACTAGAGCGATACTAATTCCTTTGTATTGTGTATTTCGTTTTCCTGCCTGCCAGTGAAAGTAATAGAAGTTTCTACTGGATTCAGAGTTTTATTCGGGTAGGGTATTTGGGTATTTTTTTTTGAAGGGTTAAGTTTTATTCGGATTGACGCAGTTTCTGTTGGTGTGGTAGGTAGTCGAATTAACGTCGCACTAGAGCAATAGATTCCTTTGTATTGTGTATTTTGTTTTCTGCTTCCATTGGAAGTAAAATAAAAAAATTCTACTGAATTCACTTTGATTCGGATTGACGCAGTTTCTGTTGGTGTGGTAGGTAGTTGAATTAACGTCGCACTAGAGCGATACTAATACCTTTGTATTGTGTATTTCGTTTTCCTGCCTGCCAGTGAAAGTAAAATAAAAGTTTCTACTGGATTCAGAGTTTTATTCGGATTGACGCAGTTTCTGTTGGTGTGGTAGGTAGTCAAATTGACGTCGCGCACTAGAGCAATACTAACTCCTTTGTATTGTGTATTTTGTTTTCTGCTGCCATTGGAAGTAAAATAAAAAAGTTTCCACTGAATTCACTTTGATTCGGATTGACGCAGTTTCTGTTGTTGTGGTAGGTAGTTGAATTAACGTCGCACTAGAGCAATACTAACTCCTTTGTACTGTATATTTCGTTTTCCTGCCTGCCATTGAAAGTAATATAAAAAAGTTTCTACTGAATTCAGAGTTTTATTCGGATTGACGCGGATACTATCGGTGTGGTAGGTAGTTGAATTGACGTAGCATTTGAGCAATACTAAGTCCCTTCTATTGTGTATTTTGTTTTCTGCCTACCATTGGAAGTAAAATAAAAAAGTTTCTACTGGATTCAGTTTGATTCGGATTGACGCAGCTTTTGTTAGTGTGGTAGGCAGTTGAATTAACGTAGCACTAGAGCAATACTAACTCCTTTGTATTGTGTATTTATCCTTTGTATTGTGTATTTATCCTTTGTATTGTTTATACCTGCCATTGAAAGTAAAATAAAGTTTCTACTGAGTAGGTAGTTAATTAACGTCGCACTAGAACAACACACGGGCTATTGGTGACGGTCCGGGATCCATACCGAAGGAAACGATCCTAGGACAAAGCCTCGTAAGTTTCTTCTGGATTCAGTTTGATTCGGATTGAAGCGGATTCTGTTAACGTAGCAGGTAATTGAATTAACGTCGCATTAAAGCAACACAACGGGCTTTTGGCGACAGTCCGGCATCAATCCCGGAGGGAAATATCCAACGACAGCGCCTCGTAATTTTAAATCACGGTCAGATGACGAGGTCACACCTGAGCTGGCACCCCACTCTCCACATTTCCACACTACACCGACGTGAAGACATTTGAGGCGACGATATATTTAACGTACACAAGCCCATTACCTTTATGGCAGAGATAAAATTACTTCTTTATATACCGCTTAATTGTAAGTTAAATTTTGTAGTGGTAGCAAAATTCATTACACACCCAAGTCCTCTAAACATTAATTGATATTATAAAATCAATGGAAATTTAGACAACTAAATTTTACTATTACTTTGGTGGCTGGCTGAGCTCATCAGCCCCCTCCCTGTGTACGCCATTAAACTGTAATTCTCTAACTCCAAAACTAGCAACTGAACAATTCCAAAAATTTCTTGGCTTTCGTGCATAAATTAATTCCCTTACAGCGAAAAGCTCTTTTTATCGGCTAATAATCCGATGCTGTTTATCCTATTTCGTTCACAAGCACGTCATTGTCGTGTAAAGTTGATGCGTAACAACTTCTTTCTCTTCTCGTTTTTTCGTCGCGTTCCTTTTTTTAGAAATCGGGAAGCAAAAAGCGAAATGGCGGTTCTTCAGATCCTCAGGAAAGTTAAAAAACGGCACCGAATATTTATGATTCGAGCAATATCGTGTGAAAAAGTGGAGAGATTTAAGTACTTGGCCTTAGCGGTAATGCTCACAGCTCGAGATGACAATGCCTTTCCATCATTTTCAAAATAGTGGCTCGAGTAATTTTTTGAAGTATCCTCAATTACTTTATACAAATGCGTTTATATATCATCCATCATATGCGTTCACATACAAACGTGTTTGTATATCATCCATCATATGCGTTCACATACAAACGTGTTTGTATATCATCCGTCACATGCGTTCTCATACAAACGCGCTTATATATCACCCGTCATATGCATTCTCATAGAGACGCGTTTATATATCACTCGTCATATGCGTTCTCATACAGACGCGTTTATATATCACCCGTCATATGCGTTCTCATACAGACGCATTTATATCACCCGTAATATGCGTTCACATACATACGCGTTTATATACCACCCGTCACATGCGTTCTCATACACACGCGTTTGTATATCACCCGTCACATGCGTTCTCATACAGACGCGTTTATACATCAACGCATCACCCGTCATATGCATATCACCCGTCATATGTGTTCTCATACAGACGCATTTATATCACCCGTAATATGCGTTCACATACATACGCGTTTATATACCACCCGTCACATGCGTTCTCATACACACGCGTTTGTATATCACCCGTCACATGCGTTCTCATACACACGCGTTTGTATATCACCCGTCACATGCGTTCTCATACATACGTGTTTATATATCACCCGTCATATGCGTTCACATACATACGCGTTTATATATCACCCGTTATATGCGTTCTCATACAGATGCGTTTATATATCACCCGTCATATGCGTTCTCATACAGACGCGTTTATATATCACCCGTCATATGCGTTCTCATACAAACGCGTTTATATATCACCCGTCATATGCGTTCTCATACAGACGCGTTTATATATCACCCGTCATATACGTTCTCATACAGACGCGTTTATATATCACCCGTCATATGCGTTCACATACAGACGCGTTTATATATCACTCATCATATGCGTTCTCATACAGACGCGTTTATATATCACCCGTCATATGCGTTCTCATACAGACGCGTTTATATATCACCCATCATATGCGTTCTCATACAGACGCGTTTATATATCACTCGTCATATGCGTTCACATATATACGCGTTTATATATCACCCGTCATATGCGTTCACATACATACGCGTTTATATATCAACCGTCATATGCGTTCTCATACAAACGCGTTTATATATCACCCGTCATTTGCGTTCACATACAAACGCGTTTTATATGTCATTGTATACAAATATGATTCGCTAATTTTAAACATTTTATAGTAAGCATTAACCCTCCAATGGTTTCAACGAGATAACTGGTCCATAAAGATCTGACCAATTTTTGCTAATAACAAGATATCTCGTCATCAGGAAATTTGCCGATTTTGTTTTGATGACGAGATCAAGATGTGGTCAGTTTTCTTCAAAACACGAGATATCTCGTCCATCAAGATCTGGCCAGCTTTGCTAATGAGACGAGATACCTCGTAGAGACAACCACCTCGTAGATTTATCGATAGATTTTATTCTCGTATCGGCTCTAGGCTTTTACATCATCGCGAAAAGTAGCCCTTCCCATGCACCAGTCCTGAAGGAACGGCACTTTCAAAGTGACAGCTGAAAAAGGCGACTACAAAATTGTCGAGAAATATCGAGAAATTGTGCGCAATACTTAGTCATAAAGGAAATATAAAAGAGAATCAGCAATGGAGATCTTTTCATGTGCTCATGATCATGTGACTAAAACTAGTAGTACCCTTAGACTACTTTCGTCTGCTGGGTGGAAACGGACATTCATCATCTGATTGGTCCAGGGACGGGAGAAGACGCCCATCCATTGATTTATTATCTGATTGGTTCGCGTAACTATTTGCATAGACTTTGGAGATTTCACCACTTTTGTCGCCACTCTGTAGAAATGAGCATTAAAACGCCTGCCCTGTCATAGGATGTTATATCGCCAAACATGGCGATAAGATGCCAAATCGGTCAACCAAGTTAATTTTTCACAGAACAGTCACGTGACTACTAGTCGACAAGTTGGTTAAGTTTTGAAGTTCCTCATAATAGCTCAGTTTTCTTATATATTGCTATATATTTTTTCAATCTTGTTTCTCGAGATACTTGTCTTTTCTATATCGCTTTTAGGGTTGTTAAAAAAATAAACAAGCTTCTTATCCTTTAGGAGGTGCTGACTGCGTGCATTTTATTCGTTAAGAAATTATAGTCATATTTAGTAAAATAAAATAAAAACAGTTAAGCATTTAACTTTAAAATAAGTATTCCAGTTTCAAATTCTATACAAAGTGGTATTCAGCATTCGCTTATTTTGAGATAGCGTTTCAGGAATTATACTTTTTCGGCGGAAGAATCACTTTGTAGTATAAACGCATAATCAAGTTAAATTGATCTCAAGTATAGCGTGCCGCGGCACCGCAGTTAAAAAACATTGGCCTACACGGTAGACGTTTCATGTTAGGACTAACGAAAGATATACTATCTTTTATATAACTTCGTTTCTTAAAATAATATTAAAGTGAGCTCTGTGATTTCGTAGTTTTAAGAAACTGCACATTCTGACGCTTAAACGAATTTAGGTATGAAGTTGAATTTACGTCGCACTGCAGCAACACAACGGGCGATTGGCGACTGTCCGGGATCAATCTCGAAGGGAAAGCAGGGGACACCTAATTTTGAACCATGGTCAAATGACGTCAAATGAATTGAATAAACACTTAGTCACTTTCAACCCATATTTGTATGGTTTTGATTTTCAAATGACTAACGAAAAATTTATAAATGAACAATTATAATTGTCGATATCAAATGAATGGTGGACTTCGAATATTGACGATAAACATATTCCACACAGGTTAATAAGCAAGTAATAGAACAATAACATTTCTATCAAAACAAACAATTATTAAGATTACTTCAAATCAAATCAAATTTGAGGAGAGGTGAATATTAAATTGGCGATAAATTTTTTTATTAGTCGTAGTTTTTAATGTACTGAAACAGAAGAGAGAAATGCACCTAGGGAGGAATGCAACTGACAGGAATCTAACCTGAGCCGCCTACAACTCGAAGGCTGCTAGAGCAGTGGACATACCCTTAGGCTTTTAGGAAAAAATGCACAGATCTAACTGATAAATACAATCCTTCAAAGCCAGAATTGCTGCGGTGCAACGTAAGCTCATTTACCAACCTTCAAATCCTGAATATTCAAGTCATTTATGAATTTGCTGTCGGATTATCTAGCTTAAGGACAATTTGGAAAATTTACGGCTCCGAAAAAACAAAAATATCCTTTCATACCCAAGGATGACTCATAACAATCATTTCACTAGACTTAAAAAGGTTCT
Organism: Meta bourneti; assembly: GCA_933210815.1. NCBI lineage: Eukaryota > Metazoa > Arthropoda > Arachnida > Araneae > Tetragnathidae > Meta > Meta bourneti. The sequence goes on from OW119928.1 coordinate 78,299,324, forward strand.
CAAAATTTACGATTCACCGAGCTTCAAGGTGAGATAATATTGCCCTTCCCTAAAGAAAAGTTGTAAAATACCAATTTCTGAGACTCATCCTCAGATTCCTTTTTTCAAGGAAAAATCTGCGCCAAAGGCCTTGTTTCGTTATCTCCGTAACCCGCATTCGGTGTTAAAAATATTGAAAACGCGCCCACTTTATCTTCGGCCCAATAAATCTCCAAGTGCGACAGGCAAGAGAAGAAAGCTCCTTCCTATGGAGACTGAAGCCAAATCCTTCGGTATCAAAGGAGTGGCCTCGTTTCTGTAGCGCGGATCGTATTTTAGAGTCTTTCCCTTGAAGAGAACCTAAATTAAATCCGATTGAGCCCGATCGTAAAACTTGTAATACAATCAGTTTCAGTTGGAGGAGTAACGGGTTAGCAACCGGAGGGTTGCGAGTTCGAATCCAACCAAAGACCGTCGTGAACAAAGGGTTTAGATCCGTCGTGGCCTCAAATGTCCTCACGTTGGCGTGGTGTGGAAGTTTGGAGAGTGGGGTGCCAGCTCGGGTGTTGCTTCGTCATCTGACCGTGGATCAAAATTAAGTAGGTGTTGTAATAGGATCTTTCCCTTTGGGATTGATCCCGGACTGTCACCGATAGCCTTTAGTGTTGCTCCAGTGCGACGTTAATTGAAACACCTACCTACAATCAGTTTCAGATGTGGACGGTTCGTCCACAGTCCACGCCGCTGGAAAGTAGCCCAAGTAGTAGAAAAATTAAATTTTCTACTTCATAGCGGATATCTTTTGTCTACACGACTCTATATATTCTGGATATGCGTTCAACTCTCCAAGTTGTTACGATGAGATATCTCGTCCATCAAGATCTGACCAATTTTGCTAATGACGAGATATCTCGTCACCAAAATATTGGCGTTTTTTTTATCATGACGAGCTCTAGATCTGGTCAGTTTTCTTCTAATGACAAGATACGACGATATCTTGATGGACGTCTTGATCTCGTCTTCATAAAAAATCGACAATATCGTGATGATGTGGCGAACTGAGCTACCACCACAAAAATTAACTTGCAATACAATAGTATATATAGCAGTGTCACCCAACTCCACCATGGAGTACTTTTGGGTAGACAAAAGTTGCACTGTTTCACACGAGCTTGCCAAATTGGTGACCGACGAACGTGATTTGAACACGCGAACTTTATAAACTTCGATGGATGGTCCACGATAAGTAGTTGAATTGCCAATGCGATGCTGATCACTTTCAACAACCGTCTGTGATAGCAGACACTGCGCATTTTCCTATCACGGCTTCACTCCATTCGTTGCTGCTCAGCATTCTCTACACTAGGTGACTCGGCTGCTAAAGGCACCACAGGAGCACTCATGCGAAAGTACACCCGTGATCTTAATACAGCTCTCACACGGTGCCACGCAAATAGCAATCACTCAACTAGTGGAGACATCTATCGAATTCGGCTACCTCTAAATTCTGGAGGGGGAGCTACCACTACAAGAATTAACTTGTAATACAATAGTATATATAGCAGCGTCACCCAACTTTACCATGGATTACTTTTCGGTAGTCAAAAGTTGCACTGTTTCACACGATCTTGCCATAATGACATATCTCGCCATTAGCAAACTTGGTCAGACCTTGACGGATGAAATATCTCGTCGAAACCATTTGGAAGATTAATGCTTTTGCAACTAGGAAAGAAACCGTCGAGCACTCACACATGCACCACGATCTCATTCTTGGCAATATCTTGACGAGATATTTTGTCATTAGCAAAATTGGTCAGATCTTGATGGATGAGATATCTCGTCAAAAACACCTTGGAGGGGAACTCCAAGGTGTTTTTGACGAGATATCTCATCCATCAAGATCTGACCAATTTTGCTAATGACAAAATATCTCGTCAAGATATTGCCGATTTTTTTATAAAAACAAGATCCAGATCTGGTCAGTTTTCTTCTAATGACGAGGTACCTAGTCCATCGAGATCTGGTCAGTTTTGGTAATGAGACGAGATACCTCGTCGAGACAACCACTAGGAGGGTTAAGTAACCGTGGAAGGAACAATTTGCCGTTCTGTCGGATCGTCCGAGGAAAAAGATGTCGCCGTTTTTTGTTTGGTGCCCGGACACAATTGTCTTGAGGCCCACTTGCGTCCTATTGGAATATTTTCTAGCCCATCGTGTTCCCTCTGTGGAGGTGCTGATGTCATTGACGTTTCTCATCTGGCTGTATGCCCTGTATTGTGTAGTAGTGTTCTTTTCTGGGAGGCGAGATGCCATTTGTTTTCATTACAATTTAACTCCTAAATAATATATCTGTAATATGGAAAGTAATGGAACACATAAATACAAACAGAAACGAAATTCTGGTCATTGAAAAATGTAGAATTCCGAAAAACGAAAGATCTGAGCAAGCGTGTCGAATTTCGACGTCTATTCTGAAATAGAGAAATTCGAAAAAGCTTGAAAAATATTGAGACAATAATGAATTATTTACGAAAAGAACACAAATTTACAAAACTTAGAAATGCTCAAATGTGACCGCAACATTTCTGTCTTAACTCAAATACAAACACGGAATTCTGAATCTAATTTATAAAATAAAACATTGATTCTGGCGTTGCCAGATATCGAATTGCAAAATTACTCTTATGATCAATGAGTTTTTGTTTTGGCTTTTCGTGTTCCATTAGAAAATGCAAGTTGTGTAAAATTAGTATTTTAAGTATCCATTTTTCATCATTCAAATATTCCTAAATTATTTATATTGTGGAAAGAAATAAAAATCGGTTCAAACATAATTAGAATTTTAGATTGTTTAAATATAACGTTTCAAAAAAAATTGTTTTTCGAGCAATACTGGTAAAAGAATTTTATTGGATAATTTGATTTTCGATCATACTGGTAAAACAAACTGAGTTGCGTACCGCAATCGTTTTATGCTCAATGTTTTACCAATGTCTTTTAGCCCTCTCTGCACACCTAGGTTAAAGAGAACGGAGGTTAATATGTAGCTTGCGTTACTCGCAGGGTTCCAAAGTATAAGTGTACCAAATTTGGTGTGGATTGGTCAAATGGTGTAGATTTGTATAGAGAACATACATACATACAGACAGACGCCAACTGTGCTTTATATGTATAGATTTACTATTTGCATTGTTTGTATTCTTGTTCTCTCTGGCTAGGGACGTTTGTACACCGTCATCTGCATTAGAAATAAAGAAAAGTTTCCAAGACGAAATATAACCTTCTTGTAAAGAAAAAATAAAAGTGAACAAACACTTCACCTATTTAAAGATCATCAGGTCTGGTCTAGAAAATCAAAAAACTTGAACATTTTGCTTCATCTTACCGTAGTTCAAAATTACGTGGTGTTGTCCTCAATCTTTCCCTTTGAGATTGGGGCCGCGGTAGCCCGGCACACAACGGTCTATTGGTGACGATCTGGGATCAAACCCGAAGCCCGAAGGGAAAGATCCGAGCACCACTTAATTTTGAACAAAGGTCAGAAGAGGCAGCAGGTGAGCTGGCACCCCAGTCTCCAAATTTCCACACCACGCCAACGTGAGGACATTTGAGGCCACGACAGATTTAACGTGCACCACCACCCCTTTGTTCGCGACAATCTTTGGTTGGATTCGAACTCGCAACCCTCTGGTTGCTAATCCGTTACTCTTCCAACTGGGCTACCGCGGCCCTGTAGTACACCAGGATGACACAAAGGAGTTCACAAATCTGTCCTTGTAGTGCTTTCATGGGAATATTCAATTATTTGGCCTTTGTTTTAAGGGATGCAGTGTTTGCGTAACATTACTTTTGTTCAATGGATTTTGTTTGTATGGATATGTTTATGGATGTATATATGCGTGTTCATTACTGTGCTTACCTTTTCCGTTGTCTGGTTTCTACGCTCACTTAGTAAATTTTAAATCACTCGTCTCTAAGCAGTTGTCCTACGGGATGTGTCTACGCAACATTACTTTTGTTCATTACTTGAATTTGCTCTGCATGAATCGATTGTATTGCGATTGTCCGATTGGGTTAAGGACCCTGATGATCCAATACGGCCCCTGAAGAATGTCCTCCCGACCTCCTCTCGTGCAGCCGATCCTCTGTGTAGGCTGGGAGGTTAGGGTCTTAAAATATTAATTGGCCGGGCATTGGAAAAAAGTTCCGGAACTAAGAGTGAAGACGCGGGGTGCCTGTGCTACGTAACCCGCATTCTGTGTTAAAAATATTGAAAAAGCGCCTACTTATCTTCGTCCCTATAAATCTCCCTTGTGTCACAAGCAAAGAGGTAAAAAAAAGTCATCTTTCCAAGCCAACCTCCTCGATATCGCAGAGCAGAGTGGCCTCGTTTTTCCCCAGCGCTCGCGTAGTATTTTAACGTAACCCTTGAAGAGAGCCCAAATTGAATCCAATTGAGCCGGCACCCGATCGTAAAACGGAGACTAATAGGCCATGCAAGGTTTCCGCAAGTTTAAGGACCGGATTTATGTGGGTACGCTCCCTGAAAGCTGCTTTCCAGAAAAACGCTGGCTTCCTTCCCAACTCTCGGGTTGCTTTGACTCCTCTTCTTCCAAATACACTGGGGATTTGGGAGTTTTATGGAGGGGGATTTTTCTGGATTTTATGGCCGTTGCACCAGATGGCGACGGGTAGAAGTTATGGCAGGACCCCCTTTTCAAAGGTTGGGAACTGGGAGAAAGGTGTTATTCCAAAAGAGTCGTTGCCAGGAAGTTTTCGCTCTGCTGGGGGTATGTGCGTCGACGTTCTTATCTCGATTCGGGGTTTTATGGCAACGTGGAGGTTTTATTTGTGTGGTCTGATGGCGGTTGTGAACTTTGAGGAATGTATTTGATCCGATGGGGCTTTTGTGTTGCTGTTGGTTCGTATGGTTTATGTCGTGTGTTGCTCTTTGTGTTGTCTGGATGCGATTCAAGGGGAAACCTTTCTGTTGTTCAACTTGAGAGGAATCGAACATTTATGATGAATAAAATTGCCGAAAAGGGCTCTGGATAGGGGAGGCTACAGGGACACATGCCCCTTTTCTCTTTTTGCCAAAAATGCTATTTTACAAGAATGTATTGATCACGGAATTTGATTAAACACTTTTAATTATTTACAAAATATTTGGTAAAATTTTCGTTTTATAGTCTGGGTTATGCACGGCGGAATTCCTTCTTTTACTTTTATTCAAGAGCGATTTTGCCTCGACTTTCAAACGGGACTCTGAAAGTAAACATCCTCGCTTTTACGACCCGATACGTAATCTTTCTTAAAAACAACTTATAGCCACGCTAAAACCTATATTAAAACGTGTCTCATATAATTAGCAAACTGGAATTTTGACTCATTTTACGACGAGGAATATTCAGCTATGTTTACAGGGAGAATCATAGCTAAAAATACCTTTTAAAAGCTTTATGAGTAAGGATATAAAGGGGTAGTGTTTACTTTTAGTTTCCAGTTTCACGATACAAAAAACCACCCTTGAATGAGTCTAAAAACAAAGGAATTCCATGATACACTGCACCAGGTTTAAGAAAATGTGTGCCAAATGTTTTGAAAATTATCAAAATTTTCCATCAATTTCAAGACATTTTTGCAAAGGACACTTTTGACGAAAAGGAGAAAAAGAGCATGGGGGGCTTGTAGTATACTCAAGTATATACTTTCTACAAGTATATACTTGTATATACTTTCTCCGTCTACTCAGCCCTGTTCAGCGATTTTATTTCACAGAAATATTTGCCCTCAGGGGCACATCTTCTTTAGGTGTGTACGGGCATCACTCGGGTACCCTTCGGAGATACCCCCTTGGAGGTACCCGAGCGATCTTTCCTACCTTTCATTTTTACCTCGCCAACTCTTCTGCTTTTTGCTTTTCTTCTTCCCTCATTGTGTTGTCTGTCTTGTGCTTGGCCAGATGTGGCCCTTGGGCCCCCCATTAAAACCCAAAAACAACCAATCAGAAATTTTCAGTTCTCCACTGAAACCTTGAACAGCGAAGAGTTTCCTTTTGATTCGCATCCAAACAACATACAGAGCAACATATGACGAAAATCATGTCAAAATTCCAGTTTATTTTAATTATATGCAAATTATAATATAATAATAGTGGCGACAGTTAAAGTAATTCCTTTTTGGGTGGTGAGTAAAACTTCAGTTGATAATGATGTGCTTATTTTTGGAATTATCTTTTATTCATGTTTTGTATTACCAATCTGTATCTGTTACCAATAACATCAAAACATTCAGGGCCGTTCCTGAGGTATTAGTGCCCTAAGGGACACATTTCGTTTCGATTTGTACCGGCTTCACGAACCCGAGGTACCCTACTGATCTGTTCTTGCAACTCACTCCACATCATGGAACCACTCTGACAGCAGTTGGTTGGTTGGTTGATTTGGGTTTTATGCTGCAAGGTCCAACTGCTCCCTCAGCAGTATGACGCCTGGCAGTTCACCTCTTAGTACAACGAAAAATCATACCAAATCGAGCAATTTGTGGCCGTTTGGTTGTAGGTAGTTGAATTTAGTCGCACTGGAACAACACATCGTGCTATTGGCCAAGGTCCGGGATCAATCCCTAAGGGAAAGATCCAAGTCGTCTTTTATGTTCAAAATTTTCTTTGTGCCTAACCTCTCTTCACATTCAAATAGCGAAATAATTTTTCAAGAGGAGCACATGCGTGTGCATTATAACTCAAAATTTCTATTTTATATATAAAAAATTTATTCCTAGTCTTTTTACCACAAGCCTTTTATAGGATCGGTATCCCATGATGGAGGTGAGTTGAGTTTACTTCTTTCCCTTGGGGCTTACTGTCTTTGGTAAACAGGGGTGTTACGTCCCTGGGTATGGTATGGTATTTTAATTAACGTTGCACTGAAGCAACACAACGGGCTATTGGCGACGGTCTGGGATCAAACCCGACGGAAAAGATCCGCGGACAACACCACGTAATTTTCAACTACGGTCAGATGACGAGGTCACACCTGAGCTGGCACCCTCTCTCCAAACTTCCACACCACGCCAACGTGAGGATATTTGAGGCCACGACAGATTTAACGTGATTTAGCCACCCTTTGTACACGACGGTCTTTGGTTGGATTCGAACTCGCAACTTTTCGGTTGCTAATCCGTTGCTCTTTCAACTGGGCTACCCCGGCCCTTTTTATGCACAAGAAATACTCATTTTTATCGATATTTTGTTCATGACTCGAAGAGCTATCTTTCCAGAGAAAGACATCCCTTCAAAATCAAGCCTTGTCAAGACATCGCTTTTTGGCAGTACATAGTTTGCGAACATCTATTTTCAAGGATGGCGCGCATGAAGAGTTAAATCCGAATCAATATTCCCTGACGAGTACCTTGAGACATCGCTGCGAATCGCAACCACATCCATCGCACCTGACATTGATGCATTAGTTTCATAAAAGCAAGGTTAAATATCCCACTGGAAATGGGTACTTGTTTAATGGAAATGGGTAGTTGAATTTACGTCACAGTTACTGGGTTATTGTCGACGGTCCGGGATCAATCGAGAGGAGGAAGATTCGATCGCAACACCTCGTAGTTTAGAACGACGGTCAGATGACGAGGTCACCCCCTGAGCTGGTACCTCACTCTCCAAACACCACGCCAACGTGAGGACGCATGAGTCTACGGGGGAGATTAAACGTGCACCAGCCATCACTTACAGGACGGTCTGATTGGATAGAGTTTAGAACTCGCAGCCCTCTGGTTGTTAATCAGCGACCCTACCAACTGAGCTAGCATGACCCCACTAGTTGTTGCCTTCTTTTACTTTAATGTTATAATAAAAAATTTTAAAATAAAGAGGTCATGTTATATATCTATCTATCTACGGAAGATTAAACATGGTAAGTATATATATATATATATATATATATATATATATATATATATATATATATATATACACTTACATTAACTATTTAATATTACATGTGGCACACCAAGTTGATTCCTCTTCACTCAAGGTTGGGCAACTCTGTTCAAGAAGGAAGAATCGGAGATATATATATCATTCTTCTCCGCAACAGTTTTTTCTCTTAAGGTTCCCTTAAGAACTACTACGTTGAAAAGTCGATTTTTGACTAAAATTTCATATTTCACTTCATTCAATATTCTTAATATTCAAACACTTTTCTTTACAGAACTGTTTTTATTTTGTCTGTGCGGTGAATAGAAGCGGTGATATAGCAATTTGAATAGATCTTGACAGCTGTTTTTGTCAATTCCCTTACCTAATCTTCAAATGCATATTTTTCTCTGATTGTGATTTTGAACAAAAACTTGTACGAGAAACGCGATAACTGAAAATGTACTACATATTTTTGATTGAAATTTGGTGTACTGATTTGTATATTGTTGTAGAAGGACTAGATATGAGTTATCTTGAAAGGACATAACTTTTAAGATTTCAGTGTTGTGACGTAAGGAAAAAATTTCAAAAATTCATATTTCCTTCTACATTATTCTTAATATCTCATGAGCGGAAAGGGATGTAGCACATGTTTTAGTTCAGTCCCTAGCTTATAATATTTTTGAAATTTATGCAAAATTTTACGCAGATGTTCTCGTAAGTTTTTCAGTTGTAATAAATTGTTGTTTGTTAATGGTTTTAGTTAACACATTTTTTAACCTAAACTTTCCAATTTTTTAATCAATTATAATAATTTTTAGTGATTTTCGTTTTATAATGTGTTTTTATAAGTTGTTCTTCCTTTTCGGTAAGTAGGTATATTAACGTCGCACTGAAGCAACACAACGGGCTATTGGCGACTGTTCGGGATTAAACCTGGAGGGTAGGTATTTAATTAACGTCGCACTGGACCAACACAACCAAACCCGAAGAGAAAGATCTGAGGACAACACCTCGTAGTTTGGAACGGTCAGACGACGAGGTCACACCTGGTTTTACCTCAAAAAGAAAACAATAGAATTTGAACACTAAAAAAAGGACTCCGAACTTAGTCAGATGCCTTTAATTCTATTTTCCTATCACGATTTCGAGAATGCCAACACTTGACATGCGTCGCCTACGATATATCAACAGAGCAACATTTCACAAAATATAAAAACAAAAGAACCCATGTTAAAGCAAACTCCAGGCATGTTGCTCATGACTGCAAATAGACCATGCAAAAAGAAAATAAAACTGCCGCTATCTTGAAACGATTAAAATGAAAAGTAATGCATGTTTACTGCCCTAAAACTAACTGCTGTGCCTCACTCACTGCTAACCGGCCTTGAATGCAAGCATGCCAAAACTGAAAGACCGTTAATATCTATTATATTTTAAGGCATACCTGTCAAAAAACAGTTATTTATGACTGCGGAAGTACTTAACTTAGCCTAACAGAGCCAAGGGCAGAAATTTCCATTCTGGATGCGGTTAAAAAATCGGAGTTTCTTTAAGTGGAAGAGTTAGATAAATATGTAAATGCATGACTCTAACAGCCTTTTAATACTTATTTTAGTTGTTGAACAAGAAAGGGTAATTCTTTTCTTCTGCTTTCAATGACGTCAAGCGCTTACAAAATATAAAGCTTCAAGCCATGCTGTGTTATTTCTGTAATCAAATGAATTTACTGTATGTACTCTAACCTTCAAAGATAGCTTCTGGTATTATCAAACATAAGTAGTCGGTTTCAACCTACACATGTGTAGTACGGGCCCCACGAATAATTTACGACAGGAAATCGTACTAAGTTGAGATGACGGGCTCCAGTATTGTATTAGATAGTGGTCCCTGATACTAGGTTGAGATAACGGGCCCCAGTGCCCCAGGTGAGATGACGGGCTCAAGTATGAGGAGATATCATGGGTGCTCCGGTATTAGATTGAGATGGTGGGTCCCGGTACCAAGTTGAGATGACTGGTCCTGGGACCAAGTTGAAATGCTAAGCCCCAGTACCAGGTTAGATGACGGGCCGTGGAACAAGGTTGAAATGACGGGCTCCAGTACAAGATGATATGATAGGTCTCTGTACTAGGTTGAGATGACGGGCTCCGGTATTGTATTAGATAGCGGTCTCTGATACTAGGTTGAGATGACGGGCCCCATTGCTCCAGGTGAGATGACGGTTTCAAATATGAGGAGATATGATGGGCTCCGGTACTAAATTGAGATGGTAGGTCCCGGTACCAGGTTGAGATGACGGGTCCTGGTACCAGGTCGAAATGCTAAGCCCCAGTACCAGGTTAGATGACGGGCCGTGGAACAAGGTGGAGATGACGGGCTCCAGTACAAGGTGACATGATAGGCCTCTGTACTAATTTGAGATGATTGACCTCGGTACTTTAAGGTGACGGGTCTCAGTACGAGGTGAGAGGATTGGCCCCGGTACCAGATTGAGATGACGGATTCTGGTACCAGGTTGACATTATGAGCCCCCAGTACCAGGTAAGTACCAGCCACTACCAGATAAGATGATCGGTCTCAGTACTAGGTTGAGATGACGGGCCCCGGTACCAGGTTAGATAAACGGATACTGGTACTAGGCTGGGGTGACGGGTCCAGTACTAGGTTGAGATGACGTGCCCAGTACCTGGTGAGATGATTGGCCCCATATTGCCTTTTTTGATCTCGAACACTCATTGTTTTACTTACATAATTGAATAAATTTTCTCAATTCATTTCCCACATATAGCGCAGGCTTATGATTATGAATACCATGAAGATTAACTTTCTAAGCACAAAAATGTGAGCTACTCTTTCAACACAAACATATTTTCCGGGTTCCCACTTGCCCTTAGGCCAAGGTACTGTGGTATCGGATACCACCTCCCTATTGTGGAGACTAAATCACGGTTTATGCTTAGGAATTCCCTGGGCACCAATGTAGAGTAGCCTGGATTTCATTTCGGACGAGGCTCAAAGTTGAAAATGCAATTTTATGCCAAATGTTATTAGGATTTTTTCACTAAATGTCTATTAAATTTACTTGATTAATATTAAGGACTAGCTGAAAACCCGGAATTGCTCGGGTTGAAATGGTTAAATGTTGCTTGAAAAGTTAATTAGAATAATCATTTTTCTTTCACAGAAAAATGCAATCATTTAGGTTGTACGGAAAATACGTTTAAACTTTTGCATAGCTTCTATATACTTCGGACGCAAATATAGACATTTAATTCCTGAATATATTGCAATATGTAAAAGATTAAGACATAAAGACAAACAGGAACGAAATTCCGACGAAAAAATGCAGAATTCTAAAAAACGAAAGATGCGCAGAGTGCAATTTCAACTGTGCTCCTGTTTAAATACTCTCGCAATCAAGTCTTGGCGCTCATTGGATAATTGACCATTGGTAAGAACCTCCTTGATCTCCGTCCAAGTCGGATTGCAGGTGAAGGTGATAAATAAGTCTGGTCTCCCGAACATCCTCGCGTACGTCATAGCATTTTGCGTGTATTCGTTCATGTGTCTGGGACTGCCTGTTAATGTAGCTGGTAGTATGACTAAGGCACCGAGGTTTTCAACGTTCCCGTCATTTGCCACAGCATCTCTCAGGTGAATATGTTCATCAACTCTCAGTTTACATTGATTTAGACGAATGTAAAGGAGACGCTCACTCTCGACTTTTGCATACATATCGACCATGAACTGATGAAACAATTGCCTGCAGTTCAATACGTGGTTCTGCTCAGTATCTCGAACCATTAATATGTACGCATAGAAATCCATCGCTGAAACTTTCTTGCTGGTTGTTTCACCTCTTCTTGGGTAGATCTGCCTCATTAAAATGATATCCATCTTCACCATGGGGGAATATCACTGGGTACTGCAGAGCATCGTAAGATCGATGTGTTTCCGAAATGAGCTGCAATGATTCACCTCGTCGTTGAATAACGATATACCGTTGATGAAACTCATCGCATGATATAACCACCCCGACTTCATCTGCTTGAGGAGAGTTAAAGCGCCGCTCGTGTTCGTTTGCTGGTCTTCGGTCTGCTCTTATGATTACTTTATATTCATCTGTTGGCATACGTTCCAATGCTGTTTCAAACGTTTTAATAAGATTATTGTGCTCATGAAACATCCTCTGTAAGTTTAACACAATCTGACGTCTTATTCCCGAGATGTAGTCGCACCTCTGATCAGTTTCCATTTGTTCGTGGGGCCGCGGTGGTCCGGTTGGAAGAGTAACGGACTAGCAACCGAAGGGTTGCGAGTTCGAATCCAACCAAACACCGTCGTGTACAAAGGGGGCTGGTGCACGTTAAATCTGTCGTGGCCTCAAATGTCCTCACGTTGGCGTGGTGTGGAAGTTTGGAGAGTGGGGTGCCAGCTCAGGTGTTGCCTCGTCATCTGACCGTGGTTCAAAATTACGTGGTGTTGTCCTCGGATCTTTCCCTTTGGGATTGATCCCGGACCGTCACCAATAGCCCATTGTGTAGCTCCAGTGTGACGTTAATTGAAATACCCCCCCCCCATTTGTTCGTTTTGAATAAAATATAATTGTAGAAATTTTGGTGGTTGATCTGGCAGCGGAAGCAACGATCCCGCTCTATGGTAAATCTGCCCTTGCACCTTGAATGTCGAAGGAAATCCGGGCTGTCCAACAACTGATGTGGCGCCGAATGATGTCATTTGGAAACATTAGTTGTATTTTCTGATGTTACTAAGAAAATGCTTCGACTCTGACGTATCTCCTGATATGTAAGCCAAAAGTTCTTGTGGTGGTGGTTCCAGTTGGCAGAGTTTAACTTTTCCATTTTTGCAGCAAATACCAGTAGACTCTGATTTAAACTTTTTGGCTTGACAGTAACTACAAACCATTTCCATTTTCCCGATGGTAACACTTGCATGCAGCGAGTAGTCTTTATGTGAATCGTAGTGGAATCCTTCCAATGCTAAGCTAAAATTGTGCGTAGTCCGTGATCGTTTGGCTCTATCTCTCTTATCCTGTAGTCGGCCTCACGCTGCTGTGCCGTCTCTGTTGCTCTAGATGTAGTAGATCTATCCCTCTTATCCCGAAGTCGGGCCTCACGCTGCTGTGCCGTCTCTGTTGCTCTAAGTGTAGTAGCTCTCTCGCAATCGCAAGTCTTCTATTCCTCTCCTCGGAAGTTTCTTGACTACGCTTATCTTTCCTCATCTTAGCCGTTGACTGCACTTGGCCGATCGCCTTCCGCTTCCTTGGAGGCATTGCTACAGCAAAGAAATCTGTAAAAGAATACAAAAAAGCTATTTCATAAATTAAGCAAAAAGTATACTCTCACTGAGCAATGAATTCTATTATAGAATATAATAAAAAACTAAAATTAACGAAAAAACAAATTGAAAATTATGAAGTACTTACATCCGTTTAGAAATATAAATTCAAAATGTACACTATCACTGTCACAAATAAAGTAGAAAACACTTATACAATCAACTAAAAGAGCGAAACAAAACTGTCAGATTCACTGAAAGATGAAAAACTGGAAGACTTACCGAGTAGCTTCCTTTAAATACAAGCTAAGAATCGAGTGGGTGCTGGAATGTTCTCCATCATGAGTCCAAGGAAGTTTCCGTTTCCCCAACTTTCTGGAAAGTTCTACAAAGTAAAAAAGGTAAACAAAATTCTGGTGCTGCCAGATACCAAGTAGCAAAATTGCGCTTTTATGATCAATGTGTTTTTCGTTTGTGCTTTTCGGAATAACGGGGGGGAATTTCAATTAACGTCACACTGGAGCAACACAATGGGCTATTGGCGACGGTCCGGGATCAATCCCAAAGGGAAAGATCCGAGGACAACACCACGTAATTTTGAACCACGGTCAGATGACGAGGCAACACCTGAGCTGGCACCCCACTCTCCAAACTTCCACACCACGCCAACGTGAGGACATTTGAGGCCACGACAGATTTAACGTGCACCAGCCCCCTTTGTACACGGCGGTGTTTGGCTGGATTTGAACTCGCAACCCTTCGGTTGCTTGTCCGTTGCTCTTCCAACCGGGCCACCGCGGCCCGTTTCGGAATAACGGTGCTTGGGTTAGAAATAAATGTAATCGGTGTAGACAAATTAAACTGAATAGATAAAAAATTTTCAAAAGCAGAAGGTCGATTTACAGAATTTTTAAGAAAGAAAATCACTGCTTTCAACGGAGGATTCACATGTATCTATTCCGGACATTTTAAAATAAGTTACACGCCTTACCCTTAAAAGCTTATGAAACAGAATTCTACAAATTATTATGTATTCAATAAATTATTTAAGGAAAGTTGGTCGAAATATACACCAACTTTACTTGAAAATCATCCTTGAAATCCCGAAAACCTTTCCTTGAATTTCCTTGCAAAAATAAATATTTTTAAATATTCTTTCTTTAATCAATAAAATATCTATAATTTATTTACATCATGGGGAGAACTAAAAAGTTAGTTCAAACATAAATATTGTAATTTAATTTGTTTCGGAAAAAATTGTTTTTCGATCAACACTGGTAAAGCAACCATAGCAGCCCAAAGCAATCAATCTATGCTCAATGTTATTTCTATAGCGATTTCGAATAGTTTTTAGTTCCCTAGGGCCAATAGAACGGGGGTTAAGAGTTAGCCTATGCTGACCGCAGTGTTATAAAGTATAAGTGTACCAAATTTGGTGTGGATTGGTCAAACGGTGTAGATCTTGTAGAAAATATATACATACACATCCTATTTTATATATATAGATGTGTGATTGATTAATATTGAAGGTAATATGAAGGGTGATCATTAAAAAAAGGGTAGGTGGGGTAGTTGAATTTACGTCGCGCTGGAGCGACACAACGGGCTATTCATTAACCCTCCAAGTGGTTTGAACGGGATATCTCGTCCATCAAGATCCGACCAATTTTGCTAATGACGAGATATCTAGTCATCAAACATTACCGATTTTTTTTATGACGTGATCAAGATTTGGTGAGTTGTTTCTTTTGACCATATTTCGTTGTCATTTCAAATGACGAGGTAGGTAGGTATTTTAATTAACGCCACACTGGAGCAACACAACGGGCTATTGGTGACGGTCCGAGATCAATCCAAAAGGGAAAGATCCGAGCACAACACCACGTAATTTTGAACCACTTTCTAACGACGAGATATCTCTTCCATCAAGATCTGGTCAATTTTGCTAAATACGAGATACTCATCGAGAAAACCCCTCGGTAATGATGACTTAAACTGATTCTTATCATGAATTCGCATCTTAGTTTGAGGCCATTGCTTTGAAACTTTCAAGATCTAATCTAATATATGTTAATGAATTAACATCCCACGAATATACGGTCAATTGAAATTTAAAGAGAGTATAGATTTGAATGTGATAATTATTTTAAATAACTTCGGTAGTATTATATCAACGTTATTATATAACGTTCCTGAACAATGATACTGTGACAACACTTAAAAATATCTCTAGAATTTGTGTTCTTATTGTTGCAACTGTTCGCAAAAAGAATGTTCTTATCGGAACGATTGTTCGCGTTAAGAATTCTTAAGCCGAGTCCACACCGGCTGCGCAGAACTGCGCCGTGCAAAATGTTCTGTTCGTCGCTGCACGAAAATGCGCGGAACTGAGGACGAACCACGAAGCGGGATGTTTGTGGTGGGACGGCTCGTGCTCAGCTTGTTCCATTGTGCTCGCGTGCGTGCTGGAGGTTGTGTATACGAAATTAAACTAAAAACTTATTGTTTAAAACAAATTGTTTAAATGTCCCGTTCTTTACAAAGTCGGCGCATAATCGCGAGTGCTACGAATACTGTCATTGACGATTTATTAAAGAGAAAGGGGGAAAAAACGAAATCTGATGGCGCCTTGAATGGAGGGAGTGTGGTCCGTGTAGCGACACGGTCCAATATAATAAGCACACACACAAGCAATATCGAAACCCCGATTGTATGTTATCTAGGGACCAGAATCTAAAAACTGCACGAATCAGAAAAAGGTAAAACCGATGTCGCAGGAAAACCATCTTTCCAGACTGGGGACGAGAAAATTTCCCGTACGAAAAGGGAGAAAGCGCAAAATCGTGCTTTGACTGTGTTGAAACGTGTCTAGTGGTTCGGCTAAGAATGGGTTTTATTATTAAATGAACGAACCAAATAATACCAGCGCGCGAGTGAACTGAAATGCCGTCCCCCCAAATACAGCGCACAAACACTTTCCTTTGATGTACCGACACGGAGCGGATGGCATTGGCGCGTGTTCGAAGTTGCACAACATTGCGCGGTTCGCCGTCAGAACAGCCCGTGCAATCCTGCGCTGCTGGCCTTTGTTTGGTTCTTCACGGCCGGTGTAGACTCGGCAGCGTAACCGCGCAACTCTTCTCCGTACGCATGTCAAACTATTTGCTCTGTATTCATTTGCCAGTTTTAATTGTTATGTCTGGATAAATTGTTTCCTTGTTCCTGAGATGCTTATGGCACAGTTGATAACACGCAGAAATAACATCGAATAATTGGATGCTGCTAGCCAGCGTTTTGAGTTGGGGTTCTTCCGGAAGCCAGAACTGGAACCACCATAAAACAGGTGACATCCCAAAATACCAACATGGGAAAATATCAGATCAAATCAGTGTCCGCAATAATAATCATCGACCTTCCAATGGAAAAAAGCAGCATATGGGTGGATTCTCTGCCGTAATACCTCAGAAATGTGCGCTTGGGAATCGCATTGATGAGATTGGCTATCGAAGCGCAAACCATTGTTTTCCCTCACGCTCGTCAATTATCGTACATTAGAATTCGTGCTTTCTTCGCAGTACCACGTGACAGATAGTCAAACCGATTAATCGGGAGAAATAACAAAGCCGCGCGCTCGTGCTCCGTCTATTTCATTAGATCGATGACAATACTGCGTACGATTAATAGAATGAGTCGTAATGTGGGAAAATAAACTACAATTTTAAAAATATTTCTGTCTTTTTTGCAATAAATTTTAAAAGATTTTCCCATTGATCTTGAGTTTAACCTTCCTGGTGGTTTATCTACTCGTCCAAAACTGCCCTGTTTCGGCCAGCCTCTAGTGAAAAAACAGGCCGCGGTGGCCCTGTTGGAAGAGTAACGGACTAGCAACCGGAGGGTTGCGAGTTCGAATCCAACCAAAGACCGTCGTGTACAAAGGTGCTGGTGCACGTTAAATCTGTCGTGGCCTCAAATGTCCTAACGTTGGCGTTGTGTGGAAGTTTGAAGAGTGGTGCCAGCTCAGATGTTGCCTCGTCAACTGACCGTGATTCAAAATTACGTGGTGGATCTTTCCTTTAGGGGATTGAGCCCGGACCTTCGCAATAGCCCGTTATATTGCTCCAGTGCGACGTTAATTAAATACCTACCTAAATACCCGCAGCATGGTCCTAGGACAATTTGTTTCCTAGGGACAATTTGTTTTTCCTACTTGGATCTTCATTCCCCTGGAGAAAAAGGGTAATTTTGTCTCGACGAGAAAGTCATTAGTCCTAACTGTCCGAGATACTCATTAGTCCTAACAGTCCGAGATAGCCATTAGTCCTAACTGTCCGAGATACTCATTAGTCCTAACAGTCCGAGATAGCCATTAGTCCTAACTGTCCGAGATAGTCATTGGTCCGAGATACTCATTAGTCCTAACTGTTCGAGATAGACATAAGTCCTCGTCATTAGCATAACTGACCAGATCTTCACGGACGAGATATCTAGTCATTACCAAAATTAACCAGATCTTGAAAGAGATATCTCGTAAAAACACGTGGAGAGTTAATCTTTAATTTTACTCAATATTAAGTTATAACCTGGTTGAATGTATAACGTATGCCTAATTCTTCTCATAAATACGTTTTGGGTCCTTGTTACATCGAGTTTTTCCATGGACTCCCAAAATCCCGTGTTTTATCTGCATTTCTGTAATTATTATCCGTCATTTTGGAGTCTCCGGCCCCAAACATAAAGATGGGGAACATATGACCTCGGCCCTAGATTCCTCGTTCTGCAAGTCATTAACCCTCCTGGTAGTTGTCTCAACAAGGTATCTCGTCATTAGCAAAACTGACCTTGAATAAGATCTTGATTGACGAGATATCTCGACCAGCTCCAAAGTACACGATGGTGTTAGGTTGGATCGAGTTTCGAACTCGCAACTCTCCGGTTGCTAATCCACTACTCTACCAACTGGACTACCGAGGCCCCATGTTCACTTAGCATTACTGGTTGGAATAGAAAACCGGGGAGAAGAGATTGATCCTGCCTCCTCGAAATTATTTTCTAAATACGAGTAAATTATTCCACACCGGACATGTAAATTATTTTACAACGAAACGGTTTGCTTGTCCGGTGTAGTTCGTAGGCCGTCGTGACTCAGTGGTTATGCCCACTGCCCTAGCAACCTTCGAATTGTAGGCTGCGCAGATTCAATTACTGTCAGGTGCATTTCTCTGTTGAACTTTCATTTTATGTGTGTATGTCTCTTACTTGATGTTGTATGTCTTGTGTCTGGCACAGCATGGCCAATATGACCCTTGCGCCATAAACCCCCAAAACCAACCGAGGACAACACCTCGTAATTTTGAACGACGAGGTCAACACCTGACTTTCCAAACTCCCACCAGAGAGGAAATATAAAAATAGTAAACAATAACCTTTTTATGAGCCCAAGATCATGTGACCAAAACTAGTAGTAACGTGACCCTTAGACAACCTTTGTTATTTCGGATGGAAACGAACATTCATCATCTGATTGATCCACGGGACGATAGAAAAAGCCCGTGCATCGATTCATCATCTGATTGGTCCTCACGACAAAGTAGAAGACTGGCGATTTCATCATTTTTGTCGCCACTCTATACGCCACACTCAATCGGTAACAGAAGAATCCCAGGCATCTTCCAGACATTCCATCCGTTCCCAACAACTGCAAACCCGGTTCCATTTCCCCAACTCAAACATGCGCTCCACTGATCCGAACACAATGCTCAGAAGAGCCATTCCTCACGAACCTGCTTAAGCAATTAGCTCAGCGCATGCTAACTTTTAATTGAGGCTGCGATCCGTCTTGGGTCCGTTTAGCGGCGACGTGCAAACCGCGCGCTATTGTCTGGTGGCCGCCAATCCCAAGCCGTCTAATTGCGCTGACAGGTGTCAGGAACAGGTGCAAGCTGCGATGAATCCCGAAGCGCGAACGTGACGGAGGGCTTGCCAGGATGAAAAAGTGACACTCCGTCTTTGGGGAGGGCGAAATGGCTGATTGCGAGTCCGTCCGTGCGTCATCGGACCATGCTCTGGATGGAAAAAGGATTTGTGGGTTTAGTTTGAAGATTTCGATTTCGTCGCATTGAAAACGGTGTTCTCGCTAAGGCGGAAAAACTTCGAAGCAAGTTGAATCTCGTGGCCTCAAATGTCCGCCCGTTGGCGTGGTGTGAAAGTTTGGAGAGTGGAGTGCCAGCTCACACAGGTGTTGCCTCGTCATCTGACCGTGATTCAAATTTACGTGTTGTCCTCGGTTCTTTCCCTTTGGAATTGATCCCTGACCGTCACCAATAGCCCGTTGTGTTGCTCCAGTGTGGCGTTAATTAAAATACCTACCTATCCAGTCAGATGTTGAACTCGTCATCCGACTGTGGTTCAAAATTACGTGGTATTGTCCTCGATCTTTCCCTTCGGTTTTGATCCCGGACCAGAGACGTAACTAGAGGGGGGCAGACGGGGCATCTGCCCCGGATGGGGGGGGGGCGCTAAATTGGCCGAGTATTTTTTTACTATAGATATTTATGTATGATAAAAAATGAAGAGGAAAAACTTATTAGTAGACTACAAAAACCGAAAACTATAAAAGGAGCTAAATGTAGAATGTGTGAAGAAATAGCACGAAAGCTTAACCTAGGATCCTCTTTTTAAAGAAGTACGGAGAAGGAAGAAGCGGAGGTTTGATGAGAAGGGCGAAGTTGAAAGCTATGAATTCTCAGAAGAAAAAAGTTCAGATTATTGATTATACAAATAATAGATCGGATTCTGAATGAACTGAGGCAAAGGTTTCAAGTCATTCAAAACATGAATAGTTTATTTGGTTTCCTCAATGGAGCTCGGTTTGAAACAATGAATGGAGAAGAATTGAAGAACCAGGCACTTGAGTTAGCTACCACATATAAAGAAGACTTAGACAAGGACTAGCTGGCGATAGAAGTGGAGAGTTTTAAGTATCATGCCTTGGATTTAAGCCCTAATATGAAAACGGCTGCACCATCAGGTCTTCTGACGTTAATATACAAGAACGGACTTGAAGACGCGTCCACCAACGTAACGACAGCGTTGAGAATTTTCCTCACAATACCAGTTTCAATCGCCTCAAATGAAAGGAGTTTTAGCAAACTAAAGATCATAAAAAATTACCTCAGAAACTTAACAGGACAACAACGACTAACCAACCTGAGCATCATATCAATAGAGCACAAGTTAGCTTCAAAGCTATCTTTTGAGGACATTGTAAAAATGTTTGCAGCCGAAAAAGCCCGTAAAGTTAAGTTTTAGTTCAAGCTTTCTGTGTTTAAATTAATTTTTTCACATTTTGTCAATAGATTAAGAGATTGCGAAAGATGTCTAAGTATAATAATCAAGATAATAACTTCAGTAAAATCTGTTATTATTAATTCTTATTCCACAGTTTTCCAAAATCCTTGAATGGTTTTCGGTCGACGTTTCGATAATTCTCTTGTTAAAAGTCCAAAAGCACAAAAAAGGTGCTTTTGGACATTTGTCTCACCCTTTCTCACAAAAGGGTGAGACATCTGAAGATTTAGCAGGAAAAGGTATTTATTGACTTGATACCAGTATCTTCAATTTTTTCTACGAATTCAATAGTGGATTTAGATGTGTGGCTGCTTGCTTTATCCTGATGCAGTTCTACTGATTGTTGGCACTTGGGTAAAGATATAGTATATTTCTTTTTTGAATATTGGGGATAAAATAGGGTCTTGATGATAGTGGAAGTTGATTTTTACATTCCCCTCCTTTTTACTTTTAATTTTCCATTATATGCAAAACCAGCAACAATCATAAATCTCCTAGACAAAGTTCTCACGTTAAAGTTACAAAGTTGAACCACGTTTTAAGATTTTTCTCCTCTTTTATGATAATAAATTGTTCTTTTTTATTGCAATCTTTTAAATATAACCAAACCTCGTCTATTGTCACAACATTTTTCCATCTTTCTCCAGCTAAATGTTTCTCATACAGAATTCTGCAGCGAGTTCTGTTTTCTGCAATATGTCGTGGAGATAGACGATGAACATTGTATTTTTTGGCCTTTTTAAAATTCAAATCACTGCTAATTATTTTATTTACAGTTGAAACTGAACTTTTAATGACTTTGTAATAGTCCTTTGACTTGGCGGATTCTCTTTTAAAATTAAAGATCTTACCTTACAAATATTCTCAGAAATTCTTTTCTTTTTTGGATACGTATTTGGAAGTATTTTTCCACTTTTACGCGTTTATTCCTTTCTCATTAATAATATTACTTATAGTACCTTTAGATATAGAACAACATGACTTTTACAGCGTTTTTGAATAATTGAATAAGCATAATTCTCTTCGGAAAGAGCGGAAACATAGCCTTCCATCCATTGCTTATTTAAAAGCGCCATTTTGAAAGTACACAAAACTCTGAGTTAGCAGACGATAAGTTATACTTTAACTATTTAACTGCTGCGAAAATAAAATTCTTTCGTAGGCATACATTTTTTTACAGCTCATCAAAATCGTTCAAAAAGTGTCCGAACAGCCTCTGTATTTATCATAATTAAATATCCTATTCTAAAGCAACATTCTGTTGATTTTGATTCAGCCCACACATATCCCGATATCATTTTATAAAACGTTTTCATTTCATTTGCAGCGATTATAAGTGTGAAAGAATATACCAAACATGCTACTCTTAGATTATTTGTCAATGAAATATCTTAGAATTAATGAGATATTTTATCTTGTACTAAAAACGAAATTGCTGCAAATTTATCTATTTACCTTTGAAATCAAGCATTTACCATCTAAGTTGAATATAAATATTTAGACTAGTGGAATTAATGTGTGGTGGCGATATCAGGTGTTATCGGGGAGGGTTTTCGTTTGGTTGGTCGGTGGGGCGGTGGCGCCAAGGCGAGTTTTTGCCCCGAGTGAAACTAGCCTAGTTACGTCTCTGTCCCGGACCATCGCCAATAGTCCGTTGCGATGTTCCAGTGCGACGTTAATTAATTACCTACCTACCTATGACAAGGTAAAGCAGTATTTTCTTTGTAGGGAATTAGACAATCAAATTTAGCCTCATCTAAAACACGTGTCAAAATCGTGACATAGGATCTCATGTTCGGCAAGCTATGATGGTAATTCTGAAATATTTCTGTTTTTCCCGTTTGGGCGATGCGAAATAAATTGAGATTAAAGGGCATCTTTTAAAGATGTTTGCTTCGGTTGATCCGTTTTCTTCCAGAATTTTATCCTGTTTTGAAATTGTAAGATCAAGAAAGTTACGCCTGGTGATTTAATTATGTGATGAGACGCGTGTCACGTGATTTCGGTTTTGTTTACTAATTCGACTTGGGATGACGAAACAGAACTTGTTATTTTCAACACAAGTGAGGAATTAGGTTGGTGGTTGGATTTACGTCGCACTGGAGAATGGGCTATTGACAACGTTAATGGTATGTAGGTAGTTAATTAACGTCGCAATGGAGCAACACAACTGGCTATTGGGGGCGGTCCTTGATCAAACCCGAAGGGAAAGATCCGAGGACACTACGTAATTTTGAACCAGTCAGATGACGAGGAAACACAAGAGCTGGCACCCCACTCTCCAAACTTCCACACCACGCCAACGTGAGGACATTTGAGCCCCGACCGATTTAACGTGCACCAGTCCCCGTTATACACGACGGTCTGGTCGGAGCCTCTTCAATGGAACGATGAACACTTAAGCATTATTATTACATTTTGATGATTTTGAATATTGCTTTGGTACGACTGAAACGTTATTCGAGTTCATAGAAATGCGTTACATGAAAAACTAATCTGATTAAATGCAGGGCATTTTCCTGCATTTTTAGTGAAAATGGCGGGTCGCGGTAAACCAGTTGGTAGTCACGGATTTGCAACCGAGGGTTGCGAGTGCGGAACTCGTTTGAACGAAAGACCGTCGCGTAAACGGGGGATGGCTTACGCTAAATGTGTCGTGCTCTCAAATGTCCTCACGTTGGCGTAGTGTAGATTTGGACAGTTGGATTCCAGCTCAGGTGCTGACCTCGTCATCTGACCGCGGCTCAAAATGACGAGATGTCCTCTTCTCTTTGAGTTCGGGATTGACGGATTTCATTTCGGGATCGCCAGATTTAACGTGCCCCAGCCCCCACATCATGACCAAAGGCCACGCAATCACTAAGCAACCTGGAAATCTCATTCACAATTTTTACGAATAACAGGACATATTTCAACGCGACTACGTTTCTCAGACAATCAACAAGGAATACCACCTGAATGTTCACCATCCGCTATAAGAAATGGTTACATGAGAGTCCATAAATCACACAGAATGGTGACTGGGAGATCCCTCACCATAATCCTGCATTGTATCTAACATGATTGCTTTGGTCAAACATGGGGTCAAATTGGACAATCCTCTAACTTCCCAGAAGTAGTTCCACGTTACTTAAGGCCAATTTTTAGGATGAAGATGACACTCAAAGAGGACTAGATTTCAGTGACAGAAGATACGATGAAGCACCTGGAGATACCAAAAAGTGACATTCAAAAATGCTGTCAGAAGGAGAACTGATAGAAATGGTTCGATCCATAAAGATTCTGCTTTGAACTGGACTAGGTTTGAGTTAATTCAAAAATGCTGTCAGAAGGAGAACTGATAGAAATGGCTCGATCCATAAAGATTCTGCTTTGAACTGGACTAGGTTTGAGTTAATTCAAAAATGCTGTCAGAAGGAGAACTGATAGAAATGGTTCGATCCATAAAGATTCTGCTTTGAACTGGACTAGGTTTGAGTTAATTCAAAAATGCTGTCAGAAGGAGAACTGATAGAAATGGCTCGATCCATAAAGATTCTGCTTTGAACTGGACTAGGTTTGAGTTAATTCAAAAATGCTGTCAGAGGGAGAACTGATAGAAATGGCTCGATCCATAAAGATTCTGCTTTGAACTGGACTAGGTTTGAGTTAATTCAAAAATGTTGTCAGAAGGAGAACTGATAGAAATGGCTCGACCCACAAAGCTTTTGCTTTGAACTGGACTAGGTTTAAGTTAAATATGCTTAGTCGTTTTATTTTTCAGGCCAAAGCTCGATTAGTTGGTTGGATTTTATGGCATGAGGGGGCCTTATTTGATCAAGCTACGCCAAACGCAAGACAGATAACGCCAAGTAATAGACATACACACACAAGGAAAGTTCTACTGACACAGAAGAGGTGTCAGTAGAACTTATTCTGGGTGTCCGAAAGGACACCCAGAATAAGTTACAGAAATGGCTAAAGGCCGGATATTTTATAATCAGTCTATTCTTGTGCAAATTTTATGGTAAGTCTGAAAGCTGGATGTCAGATGTGTGCACAGGTGATATTTTAGTGTTTGCTGTGGGCACTGTTTCATTTCCAATGGAAATTCAATTTCGAGGAAACGATCGTAAGTGTTCGTTTTGGCATCCAATTTCGAACAAATCGGACTCAAAGAAGAAAAAAAATTGTGTAATCCAGCGATTTAAGATGTGCTGGTATTCATCCCCGATTTTCAAAGTGTAAATTGTGTGAGATATCACAATTTACATAACGATGTAAATGCTTTAAATCTGTGTGATGCCAACAGATGGCACCACGAATATTTCTAATTGACATCTTCAAGAGAGACTCAATTTAATTTCTTATTCATTCCACATATGGAACGAACGCTAAAGGCGATTCGTGAGGGGTGATCTAGAGGTACACTTCAACATTCTCCGAAAAATTAGGGGTGGTTAAAGGCACAGAAATTCTCCAACCTTACATAAATATGTCCAGCTATAAATTTCAAGGTATTATTGATTTTGTAGGTTCTTTTAGCGATTGTAATAAAAGATACTTTCGAATTCACATATTTTGTGTTCTTTACATTCGTAAATCTTTCAAAAAGCACTAGTTAAGGGTGGGGATGTGTTGGGGAGGAGAACCCACGGGCTGGAATCCTTCCCAAAATGATTTTGGAATTAACCTTCGAGTCTCTTTTTAAACCCTCCAGGTGGTTATCTCCACGAGGTATCTCGTCTTTAGCAAAACTGAACAGATCTTGATGTTATTTTCTTAAAAAATCGGCAATATCTTGTTGACGAGACATCTCGTGATTAGAAAAATTTGTCAGATCTTAATGGACGAGATATCTCGTGATTAGAAAAATCGGTCAGATCTTGATGGACGAGATATCTCGTCATTAGAAAACTGATCAGATCTTGATTTTGTTTTCATAAAAGAATCTGCAATATCGTGTTGACGAGATATCTCGTGATTAGAAAAATCGGTCAGATCTTGATGGACGAAATATCACGTCATTAGAAAACTGATCAGATCTTGATGTTTTCTTAAAAAAATCGGCAATATCTTGCTGACGAGATATCTCGTGATTAGAAAAATTTGTCAGATCTTAATGGACGAGATATCTCGTGATTAGAAAAATCGGTCAGATCTTGATGGACGAGATATCTCGTCATTAGAAAACTGATCAGATCTTGATTTTGTTTTCATAAAAGAATCTGCAATATCGTGTTGACGAGATATCTCGTGATTAGAAAAATCGGTCAGATCTTGATGGACGAAATATCACGTCATTAGAAAACTGATCAGATCTTGATGTTTTCTTAAAAAAATCGGCAATATCTTGCTGACGAGATATCTCGTGATTAGAAAAATCGGTCAGATCTTGATGGACGAGATATCTCGTCATTAGAAAACTGATCAGATCTTGATTTTGTTTTCATAAAAGAATCTGCAATATCGTGTTGACGAGATATCTCGTGATTAGAAAAATCGGTCAGATCTTGATGGACGAAATATCACGTCATTAGAAAACTGATCAGATCTTGATGTTTTCTTAAAAAAATCGGCAATATCTTGCTGACGAGATATCTCGTGATTAGAAAAATCGGTCAGATCTTGATGGACGAGATATCTCGTCGAAAACACCTTGAAGGGGAAACAAATGAGATCGAGGTGCATCTGTGAGTGCTCGACGATTTCTTTCCTAGTTGCAAAAGCATTAATCCTCCAAGTGGTTTCGACGAGATATCTCGTTCATCGATCCTACCAATTTTGCTAATGACGAGATATCTCGTCATCAAGGTATTGCCGATTTTCGTCGTAATGACGAGATCAAGATTCGGTCAGTTTTCTTCTGATGACGAGATATCTCGTCCATCAAGATCTGGTGAGTTTTGCTAATGTTGAAATACCTCGTTGAGACCAGGAGGGTTAATTATAAATTTAAAAAATGCGTTGCATAATTTAGAACATACAAAAAAAACTACTCTACCAACTGGGCTACCGCGGCCCCTAAGTTGCAAGGAAACTGGGGAGAGGTTGAACAAGAGAAGCGAATTTACATATATTAGACAAGAGAGATAGAATTGTTTAATGTAATTAGAGAAGATGGTCGTTAATTAACGTCGCACTGGAGTAACATAGCTGGCTATTGGCGAATGTCAGATCAATCCGAAAGAAAAGATCAGAGGACAACATGTAATTTTGAACCACGGTCAGATGACAAGGTACACCTGAGCTGGCACCCCACAGTAGTATACGGGCCCGTATAGTAGGCGGAGGTGACGTCATACCACGTGACCGGAAGTGGGCGGTGCCAAGTGACGTCATACCACGTGACCGGAAGTGGGCGGTACAAAGTGACGTCACACCACGTGACCGGAAGTGGGTGTGTCCGAATGACGTGACGTATTGTTTGTTTACATTTTGGACTTGGAAATTTTTTGTCATCGACTTCGTGCAGGCGTTGAGTTGTTTCAAGATGGCGTCGTTTCGTTGCCATGGTGATGAATCACTCGTAGTGCCATCTGGTGGAGAAATTCGAAACCCTATTATTTTTAATTAAAAAGGAATTTCTTGGATTCGAACCGAGGACCATAGGATCCGAAGTCAAGCGCGCTATCCGTTAGGCTGTAAGAGAGTTAACTTCAAATGGTGAATTAATGTAGTGTTGGATTTTTCTCTCTTTTGAACTTGTATTTTTTCTTAGTATTAGGAATGGGTTATTTTTAGAAAATGGTTTGAATAATTGCATAGGGGTTTTAATAAAATGCTTTTACAAAAAGGACTTATGGCGCCATCTAGTGGTTTTAAAAGTAATTAATCCAAGGAACGAATTGATTTCTTAATGCTTTTACTTTATTCATCACGCGTGACGTCAGTGTGTTTGCGTTTGGGACTTGGATTTTTTTTTCCTTCTGAGATTTCGATGTGACGTCACGATTATGTCCATCGAGCAAGTCTGAACTTGAAAAAGTCTACTCACAATTCTTTATGTTATGAGTATGGTAAATTGTTTACAGATCGTGAAGGCTAGGCATATTTCCGTCGATTGGAAAACGAATTAACGTATTAAAAAAAGACGAAATTTAGAAATTTTAGGTCAAAAATAATACTGTGCCTTCACAACTTGTAGCATACGAAGACGAAGGAATAAGCTATACTTTTAGCGGGTCTTCTATTGCAGCCAAGCCTTGATCTCCTAAAGTATTGGAAATAAAGGAAGAAATGGAGCGAATAATTGGTGCAAGATTTTAATTATCAGTTTGTTAAGCGTTATAAAGATGGTAAGGACTGCATAGTTGCCCATAAAAACAACGAGAAGGACTTGGAACTTTATGCACCCATAGCGTCTGTTTCATTTGGACAGAAAAGGCAATTTGTGTTTTCTAGAAAGAACTACAATTCTCTAAAAATTGTTCTGGAAAATGGAAGCTTGCTTGTGATGAAGTATCCAACAAACCAATTTTGGTTTCACAGCTTGCCCCGTGGGAATGCATTATGGCCTAGAATAAACTTAACGTTTCGTAAAATTCTTGTATAAAGCAGCGATAAACCACTTATGTGCCCCCGAACTAGAACTCAGTGTCGTACACTAGACGATATTTGGACAACGTTGCAATTTATCTTTGCCTTTCTGAATAGTATTTTTTTATAAATGCTTATATCTTGTTGTTTTTAAATAAATTTTTTAGCGTGTCTTACCACATATTCTGTATTTAGGACTTTTTCATTACATAATTTTATAAATTGTTTTTAAAATGCAAGATCTGAAATGAAATTTTTCTTTGCTATAAAGATTTATGTTTTTAAGTTAGATGATTTTACTCAAAAATTAATTATACATTAGATGTTATAGCACATATTTTCAATGCAGAAATTTTGTTTTAAGTATTGTACACACTTAAGTAAGAGTAAACTTTTGAAAACTTTACAAGACCCGTACTATGAACGTACACATTTTGAATAAGTTGTAATTGTATTGAAATCATTTATGCTATAAAATCTAAACCAACTGTTATTTTTTTTTAAATAAATCTTCCTAAATTTTAGTGATTTAATTTTTATTATACAGATTTACAAACTTTTTTTGGATGAAATATAAGGATTTATATTTTTAAAAAGTAGATGCTTTTACTCTTAATTATATATTAGATACTATTACACATATTATTATTACATTGAAGATTTTTAAAAAAACGTTTAACAATTGAAAAAAATATATATATACTTTAAATATTATTACAAACATTTAAATGCAATTTGCTTTTTATTTTTAATTTTACAATTAAGACATTTTTTTAAAGTTTGATTCTTAAAGTGTGTTTTATGCATAGTAAAAAAACAATACTAAAAAAACATGTAAGAGTAAAAATATTTTATTCATTAATTTGAAACTTTGCAAGACCCATACCATGTTTCCTTGCACATTTGAAGTCGTGAAAAATAGTTTATTAAAACCATTTGTCCTTGAAGTTCTAAATTAAATGTCCTTTTTCTTTTATGCTTTTGCAAACCACACATTTTACTAAATATGAACTTCCTTTTATTTGAAAACCTTATGCATATTGTGCAGAGCAAAATTCCAATACTGTACGAAGCTATAAAGTATTTTACAAGATATTTCATATTGTTCTCTTAATTTACATCTAATTCATTACTACGTTAAAGTGGATAGCATGTGAGTTTTCTGTTTTTAAAAATAATGTGTGCACATCTGTACTGCTAATCAAATAACTTCTGCCTTTTCTTGATATTTAATGCATAATCTAAATATTTACGCACACCGCTGATAGTTTTACACATGAGTAAAATTAAATAATAACTGAAATTTTAAATATTAGTGTGAATTTTAAAATGAACAAATATTGCTGACATATTGGATTAAATCTGAATTCTATGTATTCTCAAAACAACACTGCAAGAAAAAACAGAGACACTTCTTAAACAGATTGAAGGAAGTCACATGGAAACAAAGTAAATTAGAACACTTTTTAATAGAAAAAACATTGATTCATATATTTTACAAAACTAATACATTGTAGTAAAAAAGAACTTATTTTTACATACTTGCATTTTTTAAGAGACACATGTTTACGACGAGCCAATTATTAAATGCCATCACCTCAGCTTTGGGGCAATGCAAATTATTTTTGTGATGACCACATGATAGTTTTTGGATCTTTTTGTTGCTACTTAGTGCACATAGTACATCGAATTTGGGACACCCATATTGTTCCAAGTTGATATTCGGAATATTCAATGCATCTAGGCGTTTCTTTTCCACACAACCACCTTTGTAGGCAACTAGGTACTGAGTGGCACTCTTGGTCTGCTCGTACAATTCTAAAAGCTTAGAGTCTAAACTTTCTAAAGGAGACACACTTTCCCATGCCACGGGACAGAAAGGGAGACCACATATGTAATTTTCAACATATCGAACAGTTTTTTTATCTTTTGCACTCAGTTTATGCTTATAAGGCGATAAGTTAAAACGAATACTTGAAGCTACTTGCGATTTTATGGCGATGTATCCGTATTCACGTACTAAGAAACCCTCTTGAGTCTGAAATCCGTCAAAATCCACAATTGCACAAATATTAAACATTGCTATTGAAATATGCTAGCTGTTCTTGGAAAAAGAATTGTAAACTAGAGGCACGAAGAACTGGACTATATACACTTGCTAATCAGTGAATAACACCATACACTTACTAATCAGTAAAGTTAAAATTTATCTTAGTTTTATCTTTTGTGAGTAACTATGAGCGCATAAGTGAAGAATGTACTCAGAAAACATGTGCTTGTGATAATGCGCCAAGTAAAATTGTGTGTTGTAATGCAAGAAGATTTTTAACGAAAGGATATACTTAAATGTGCATGTGATTTTTCTTTTTACTCTACCACTAGTATCTTAGACAAGTATCAGATTTTTTTTTTAAAAATGACGAAGAGAAACTTTTCAACACAATCTGTACTATAATTTTACACTTAAGAGTAACAGAGCATAATATAATTTTAAGGAAAATGAGTAATCAGTATGCAAATTTGAAGCCTAAAGTTCCAAACATGTCTATGCTCAATAAACGCCTATCTACGTTTAGAGATTGGCCACGCACAGATGTTGACATTAGGGACTTGGCCGAAAATGGATTGTATTATACGGGTGTCTCGGACGGGGTTAGGTGCTATTGGTGTGGAGGAGGGCTTGAAAATTGGCAAAAGGAGGATATAGTCAGACACGAACACATAAAGTTTTATCCAAAATGTTTGGTAGCCCAACAAGGACCGATTGTTGACCCTAGATTAAAAGGAACACCCATAGATGAAATTGTGCAGGTGTTGGATGAAACAAACAATAATGCCAATGTTTTTATAAAACCTGATGTAAAACTTTACTGCTCATACAATGACAAGGACGAACGACTTTGTAAAATTTGCATGGAATCGGAAATGGATGCTACTTTACAGCCTTGCGGTCATCTGGTTACATGCATGAGATGTACGAAGAGTCTCTCAACGTGTCCTATGTGCCGAACCAATATTTTACGTAAAATTAAAACGTACATTTGTTACTAAACAGTCTATTTATTAGTACATGTAGTAGATGCAATTTCAAGTGAACACAGTGTGGAAGAATTGTAAAAGGGTGGTTTTGAGTTGAATGTCATGAAATTAACACTTGTACTACAGCAAAAAAAAGACTAATAAGGAAGTTTAAGACTTTTCTAAAAATCATAAGACTTTTATCAAGGACTTGTGGAAAAAATCTTGTAGGAAAGACCTTTTTACCCCTTATAAATATATTGACTATTTTTATTATTATTTGTTGTTTGTTCATTACATGTTAAACCTATTTACTAAAGAGGAATTTTAAAATGCCTTAAAAAAGGAGTTACTAAATGCTTTAGGAAAAATGTGTAAATGTACTTTAATGCAAGAAAAAGAACGCTTGAAATAAATATTCATCTTGCTATTATTTTTAGTACTTATCAATCATCTTGGTGTATTGTTTATTTTCTAAATTAAACCTTTCGTACTTTTAAATCTTAAAACAAAAAGAAAGGAAAAGTAACCATCTAGAATAGTAAACACCAAATTAAAAAAAAAGATTTTTTAAAAATATTTTCTTATAATTTTTTACCTTTGCCTTTTTTGCTGTTGAATAAACATTGTCGTACAAAATTAGTATATTTGTTGTGTAGAATATTTTTTTGAAAACACTGAATTGAAGAAAAAAAAATCATTTATTGAAAAAAGAATCAACAGTTTACATATATTTGTAACAACATATCTTACAGGTCTTTTACATACATCTCTCTAACAGTATTGAAAATATCTGTGGTATTCAAATTCTCAAAAACATTTTCCTCCATTATTATGTAATAAAAGTTTAACAGTTTATTGCTCTGTCTTACAAAATTAATAGCAAACTCTTTCCAGTTAACAGCACATAAAGCAAGGGCGAAAAATTCGCAAAAGCGTCCGTCAACGCTCATCGTCATACATTTATGTACAGATTGATTGACAATTTCATTCTTACAGCCTAAACAGTCAAAAAGAATATTTATATTTTTTGACACAATATCCTTTAGGCACTTGCAGAGAGAAGCTATGACTTCTCTCCAACAATCAGATTTAATGGTATCACTGCAGTAAGGTTTGTAACTTTCACCAGGAAAACATTTTTTGATTTCCAGTTTCACATAATATGGCAACAAATACGTCAAAAGCGATATCTTCAATACATCTAACACATTGCCGTAGATTTCACACAGTTTAAAATACTGATCAGAATTCATAAACTGTGTGAAATCTACGGCAATGTGTTAGATGTATTGAAGATATCGCTTTTGACGTATTTGTTGCCATATTATGTGAAACTGGAAATCAAAAAATGTTTTCCTGGTGAAAGTTACAAACCTTACTGCAGTGATACCATTAAATCTGATTGTTGGAGAGAAGTCATAGCTTCTCTCTGCAAGTGCCTAAAGGATATTGTGTCAAAAAATATAAATATTCTTTTTGACTGTTTAGGCTGTAAGAATGAAATTGTCAATCAATCTGTACATAAATGTATGACGATGAGCGTTGACGGACGCTTTTGCGAATTTTTCGCCCTTGCTTTATGTGCTGTTAACTGGAAAGAGTTTGCTATTAATTTTGTAAGACAGAGCAATAAACTGTTAAACTTTTATTACATAATAATGGAGGAAAATGTTTTTGAGAATTTGAATACCACAGATATTTTCAATACTGTTAGAGAGATGTATGTAAAAGACCTGTAAGATATGTTGTTACAAATATATGTAAACTGTTGATTCTTTTTTCAATAAATGATTTTTTTTTCTTCAATTCAGTGTTTTCAAAAAAATATTCTACACAACAAATATACTAATTTTGTACGACAATGTTTATTCAACAACAAAAAAGGCAAAGGTAAAAAATTATAAGAAAATATTTTTAAAAAATCTTTTTTTTTAATTTGGTGTTTACTATTCTAGGTGTTTACTTTTCCTTTCTTTTTGTTTTAAGATTTAAAAGTACGAAAGGTTTAATTTAGAAAATAAACAATACACCAAGATGATTGATAAGTACTAAAAATAATAGCAAGATGAATATTTATTTCAAGCGTTCTTTTTCTTGCATTAAAGTACATTTACACATTTTTCCTAAAGCATTTAGTAACTCCTTTTTTAAGGCATTTTAAAATTCCTCTTTAGTAAATAGGTTTAACATGTAATGAACAAACAACAAATAATAATAAAAATAGTCAATATATTTATAAGGGGTAAAAAGGTCTTTCCTACAAGATTTTTTCCACAAGTCCTTGATAAAAGTCTTATGATTTTTAGAAAAGTCTTAAACTTCCTTATTAGTCTTTTTTTTGCTGTAGTACAAGTGTTAATTTCATGACATTCAACTCAAAACCACCCTTTTACAATTCTTCCACACTGTGTTCACTTGAAATTGCATCTACTACATGTACTAATAAATAGACTGTTTAGTAACAAATGTACGTTTTAATTTTACGTAAAATATTGGTTCGGCACATAGGACACGTTGAGAGACTCTTCGTACATCTCATGCATGTAACCAGATGACCGCAAGGCTGTAAAGTAGCATCCATTTCCGATTCCATGCAAATTTTACAAAGTCGTTCGTCCTTGTCATTGTATGAGCAGTAAAGTTTTACATCAGGTTTTATAAAAACATTGGCATTATTGTTTGTTTCATCCAACACCTGCACAATTTCATCTATGGGTGTTCCTTTTAATCTAGGGTCAACAATCGGTCCTTGTTGGGCTACCAAACATTTTGGATAAAACTTTATGTGTTCGTGTCTGACTATATCCTCCTTTTGCCAATTTTCAAGCCCTCCTCCACACCAATAGCACCTAACCCCGTCCGAGACACCCGTATAATACAATCCATTTTCGGCCAAGTCCCTAATGTCAACATCTGTGCGTGGCCAATCTCTAAACGTAGATAGGCGTTTATTGAGCATAGACATGTTTGGAACTTTAGGCTTCAAATTTGCATACTGATTACTCATTTTCCTTAAAATTATATTATGCTCTGTTACTCTTAAGTGTAAAATTATAGTACAGATTGTGTTGAAAAGTTTCTCTTCGTCATTTTTTAAAAAAAAATCTGATACTTGTCTAAGATACTAGTGGTAGAGTAAAAAGAAAAATCACATGCACATTTAAGTATATCCTTTCGTTAAAAATCTTCTTGCATTACAACACACAATTTTACTTGGCGCATTATCACAAGCACATGTTTTCTGAGTACATTCTTCACTTATGCGCTCATAGTTACTCACAAAAGATAAAACTAAGATAAATTTTAACTTTACTGATTAGTAAGTGTATGGTGTTATTCACTGATTAGCAAGTGTATATAGTCCAGTTCTTCGTGCCTCTAGTTTACAATTCTTTTTCCAAGAACAGCTAGCATATTTCAATAGCAATGTTTAATATTTGTGCAATTGTGGATTTTGACGGATTTCAGACTCAAGAGGGTTTCTTAGTACGTGAATACGGATACATCGCCATAAAATCGCAAGTAGCTTCAAGTATTCGTTTTAACTTATCGCCTTATAAGCATAAACTGAGTGCAAAAGATAAAAAAACTGTTCGATATGTTGAAAATTACATATGTGGTCTCCCTTTCTGTCCCGTGGCATGGGAAAGTGTGTCTCCTTTAGAAAGTTTAGACTCTAAGCTTTTAGAATTGTACGAGCAGACCAAGAGTGCCACTCAGTACCTAGTTGCCTACAAAGGTGGTTGTGTGGAAAAGAAACGCCTAGATGCATTGAATATTCCGAATATCAACTTGGAACAATATGGGTGTCCCAAATTCGATGTACTATGTGCACTAAGTAGCAACAAAAAGATCCAAAAACTATCATGTGGTCATCACAAAAATAATTTGCATTGCCCCAAAGCTGAGGTGATGGCATTTAATAATTGGCTCGTCGTAAACATGTGTCTCTTAAAAAATGCAAGTATGTAAAAATAAGTTCTTTTTTACTACAATGTATTAGTTTTGTAAAATATATGAATCAATGTTTTTTCTATTAAAAAGTGTTCTAATTTACTTTGTTTCCATGTGACTTCCTTCAATCTGTTTAAGAAGTGTCTCTGTTTTTTCTTGCAGTGTTGTTTTGAGAATACATAGAATTCAGATTTAATCCAATATGTCAGCAATATTTGTTCATTTTAAAATTCACACTAATATTTAAAATTTCAGTTATTATTTAATTTTACTCATGTGTAAAACTATCAGCGGTGTGCGTAAATATTTAGATTATGCATTAAATATCAAGAAAAGGCAGAAGTTATTTGATTAGCAGTACAGATGTGCACACATTATTTTTAAAAACAGAAAACTCACATGCTATCCACTTTAACGTAGTAATGAATTAGATGTAAATTAAGAGAACAATATGAAATATCTTGTAAAATACTTTATAGCTTCGTACAGTATTGGAATTTTGCTCTGCACAATATGCATAAGGTTTTCAAATAAAAGGAAGTTCATATTTAGTAAAATGTGTGGTTTGCAAAAGCATAAAAGAAAAAGGACATTTAATTTAGAACTTCAAGGACAAATGGTTTTAATAAACTATTTTTCACGACTTCAAATGTGCAAGGAAACATGGTATGGGTCTTGCAAAGTTTCAAATTAATGAATAAAATATTTTTACTCTTACATGTTTTTTTAGTATTGTTTTTTTACTATGCATAAAACACACTTTAAGAATCAAACTTTAAAAAAATGTCTTAATTGTAAAATTAAAAATAAAAAGCAAATTGCATTTAAATGTTTGTAATAATATTTAAAGTATATATATATTTTTTTCAATTGTTAAACGTTTTTTTAAAAATCTTCAATGTAATAATAATATGTGTAATAGTATCTAATATATAATTAAGAGTAAAAGCATCTACTTTTTAAAAATATAAATCCTTATATTTCATCCAAAAAAAGTTTGTAAATCTGTATAATAAAAATTAAATCACTAAAATTTAGGAAGATTTATTTAAAAAAAAATAACAGTTGGTTTAGATTTTATAGCATAAATGATTTCAATACAATTACAACTTATTCAAAATGTGTACGTTCATAGTACGGGTCTTGTAAAGTTTTCAAAAGTTTACTCTTACTTAAGTGTGTACAATACTTAAAACAAAATTTCTGCATTGAAAATATGTGCTATAACATCTAATGTATAATTAATTTTTGAGTAAAATCATCTAACTTAAAAACATAAATCTTTATAGCAAAGAAAAATTTCATTTCAGATCTTGCATTTTAAAAACAATTTATAAAATTATGTAATGAAAAAGTCCTAAATACAGAATATGTGGTAAGACACGCTAAAAAATTTATTTAAAAACAACAAGATATAAGCATTTATAAAAAAATACTATTCAGAAAGGCAAAGATAAATTGCAACGTTGTCCAAATATCGTCTAGTGTACGACACTGAGTTCTAGTTCGGGGGCACATAAGTGGTTTATCGCTGCTTTATACAAGAATTTTACGAAACGTTAAGTTTATTCTAGGCCATAATGCATTCCCACGGGGCAAGCTGTGAAACCAAAATTGGTTTGTTGGATACTTCATCACAAGCAAGCTTCCATTTTCCAGAACAATTTTTAGAGAATTGTAGTTCTTTCTAGAAAACACAAATTGCCTTTTCTGTCCAAATGAAACAGACGCTATGGGTGCATAAAGTTCCAAGTCCTTCTCGTTGTTTTTATGGGCAACTATGCAGTCCTTACCATCTTTATAACGCTTAACAAACTGATAATTAAAATCTTGCACCAATTATTCGCTCCATTTCTTCCTTTATTTCCAATACTTTAGGAGATCAAGGCTTGGCTGCAATAGAAGACCCGCTAAAAGTATAGCTTATTCCTTCGTCTTCGTATGCTACAAGTTGTGAAGGCACAGTATTATTTTTGACCTAAAATTTCTAAATTTCGTCTTTTTTTAATACGTTAATTCGTTTTCCAATCGACGGAAATATGCCTAGCCTTCACGATCTGTAAACAATTTACCATACTCATAACATAAAGAATTGTGAGTAGACTTTTTCAAGTTCAGACTTGCTCGATGGACATAATCGTGACGTCACATCGAAATCTCAGAAGGAAAAAAAAATCCAAGTCCCAAACGCAAACACACTGACGTCACGCGTGATGAATAAAGTAAAAGCATTAAGAAATCAATTCGTTCCTTGGATTAATTACTTTTAAAACCACTAGATGGCGCCATAAGTCCTTTTTGTAAAAGCATTTTATTAAAACCCCTATGCAATTATTCAAACCATTTTCTAAAAATAACCCATTCCTAATACTAAGAAAAAATACAAGTTCAAAAGAGAGAAAAATCCAACACTACATTAATTCACCATTTGAAGTTAACTCTCTTACAGCCTAACGGATAGCGCGCTTGACTTCGGATCCTCGGTTCGAATCCAAGAAATTCCTTTTTAATTAAAAATAATAGGGTTTCGAATTTCTCCACCAGATGGCACTACGAGTGATTCATCACCATGGCAACGAAACGACGCCATCTTGAAACAACTCAACGCCTGCACGAAGTCGATGACAAAAAAAATTCCAAGTCCAAAATGTAAACAAACAATACGTCACGTCATTCGGACACGCCCACTTCCGGTCACGTGGTGTGACGTCACTTTGTACCGCCCACTTCCGGTCACGTGGTATGACGTCACCTCCGCCTACTATACGGGCCCGTATACTACTCCCCACTCTCCAGACAACTGGGGAGAGAAATTGAACAAGAGAAAGGAGTTTAAGATAGAATTTAATCTAATTGATACAAATAGGGGTTGAATACTTTTTCAGAAGAGCGGCAACGGATAAGAGGAGGTGCAATCAAGTCCGAAGAAAGTTGTGAATAGAGCCAGAGAGCTGTGGAAATGGTTTAGGCTTTTGAAATAAGAAATTGAAATATCCCAGATATGCACAAGTACATGAGTTCCAGAATGTTCAAGATTTTCGATTCTGGTCGACAATCTGGGATAATGCGATGACACCAAAGCGGCTTCACTTCAGTGAAGAGATTATGTTAATTGCAAGCGCGGATTCAAAAATGTCTTTCCGCAGTTTCTTCTCACGGAAGCCCCGGAGACTCTTCTTGGAACCTCAGAGTTCATTGAAACTCACTGGAACAAGGTTAAATGTTTCCTGAAACATCAGTGGAATATTTCCTTATTCTAATTAACCTGATGCGCAATGATCAGTTTTCGGAAAAGTACGTGTGGTTTCAAAATTGTGTCCAGTTTCTGTTTCACCTACTCTTAAATACACAGGCAATGTTCGTTTCTTAACGAACCACTGTTGACCGCATTTTAAGGTAGGTAGGTATTTTAATTAACGTCACACTGGAGCAACACAATGGGGTATTGGTGACGGTCCGGGATCAATCCCAAAGGGGAAGATCGAGGGCAATACCGCGTAATTTTGAACCACGGTCAGATGAAGAGGCAACACCTTAGCTGGCCAAACTTCCACACCAAGCCAACGTGAGGACATTTGAGGCCAATGACAGATTTAATGTGCACCTGTCCCCTTTGTACACGACGGTCTTTGGTTGGATTCGAGCTCGCAACCCTCCGGTTGCTAGTTCGTTACTCTTCCACGAACGTTGTCGGACAATCACTATAAAGGATTACTATAAGCTCATATAAAGTGACAATCACGGTTGGTCTTAGATCAGCAACGAGTATACAGAACGGTTTTCAGCAAATATTTACAAAATGATTTGCCCTTCTGGTGATGGTCTCGACAAAGCATCTCGTCATTAGAAGAAAACTTGACCAGATCTTGAAGGACGAGATATCTCGTCATTAGAAGAAATCTGACCAGATCTTGGTCTCGTCATCATGAAAAATTGGCAATATCTTGGTGATGAGATTACGCGTCAAGTATTAGCAAAATGATGAGGCCGTGATGGGCGAGATAACTCGTCAAGTATTCGCAAATTGATGAGGCCTTGATGGGCGAGATAATTCGTCAAGTATTAGCAAATTGATAAGGCCTTGATGGACGAGATAACTCGTCAAGTATTAGCAAAATGATAAGACGTGGATGGACGAGATAACTCTTGAAGTATTAGCAAATTGATAAGACGTGGATGGACGAGATAACTCGCCAAGTATTAGCAAATTAATTAGACCTTGATGGACGAGATAGCTCCTCAAGTATTAGCAAATTGATTAGACCTTGATGGACGAGATAGCTCGTCAAGTATTAGCAAATTGTTAAGACGTTGATGGACGAGATAACTCGTGAAGTATTAGCAAATTGATTAGACCTTGATGGACGAGATACTCGTCAAATATTAGCAAATTGTTAAGACGTGGATGGACGAGATAACTCGTGAAGTATTAGCAAATTGATAAGACGTGGATGGACGAGATGACTCGCCAAGTATTAGCAAATTAATTAGACCTTGATGGACGAGATAGCTCGTCAAGTATTAGCAAATTGATTACACCTTGATGGACGAGATAGCTCGTCAAGTATTAGCAAATTGTTAAGACGTTGATGGACGAGATAACTCGTGAAGTATTAGCAAATTAATTAGACCTTGATGGACGAGATAGCTCGTCAAGTATTAGCAAATTGATTAGACCTTGATGGACGAGATAGCTCGTCAAGTATTAGCAAATTGTTAAGACGTGGATGGACGAGATAACTCGTGAAGTATTAGCAAATTGATAAGACGTGGATGGACGAGATAACTCGCCAAGTATTAGCAAATTGATTAGACCTTGATGGACGAGATACTCGTCAAATATTAGCAAATTGTTAAGACGTGGATGGACGAGATAACTCGTGAAGTATTAGCAAATTGATAAGACGTGGATGGACGAGATAACTCGCCAAGTATTAGCAAATTAATTAGACCTTGATGGACGAGATAGCTCGTCAAGTATTAGCAAATTGATTAGACCTTGATGGACGAGATAGCTCGTCAAGTATTAGCAAATTGTTAAGACGTTGATGGACGAGATAACTCGTGAAGTATTAGCAAATTAATTAGACCTTGATGGACGAGATAGCTCGTCAAGTATTAGCAAATTAATTAGACCTTGATGGACGAGATAGCTCGTCAAGTATTAGCAAATTGATTAGACCTTGATGGACGAGATAGCTCGTCAAGTATTAGCAAATTGTTAAGACGTTGATGGACGAGATAACTCGTGAAGTATTAGCAAATTGATTAGACCTTGATGGACGAGATACTCGTCAAATATTAGCAAATTGTTAAGACGTGGATGGACGAGATAACTCGTGAAGTATTAGCAAAATGATAAGACGTGGATGGACGAGATGACTCGCCAAGTATTAGCAAATTAATTAGACCTTGATGGACGAGATAGCTCGTCAAGTATTAGCAAATTGATTAGACCTTGATGGACGAGATAGCTCGTCAAGTATTAGCAAATTGTTAAGACGTTGATGGACGAGATAACT
Organism: Meta bourneti; assembly: GCA_933210815.1. Classification (NCBI taxonomy): domain Eukaryota; kingdom Metazoa; phylum Arthropoda; class Arachnida; order Araneae; family Tetragnathidae; genus Meta; species Meta bourneti. Next base: position 78,339,896 of record OW119928.1, read on the forward strand.
CGTGAAGTATTAGCAAATTAATTAGACCTTGATGGACGAGATAGCTCGTCAAGTATTAGCAAATTGATTAGACCTTGATGGACGAGATAGCTCGTCAAGTATTAGCAAATTGTTAAGACGTGGATGGACGAGATAACTCGTGAAGTATTAGCAAATTGATAAGACGTGGATGGACGAGATAACTCGCCAAGTATTAGCAAATTGATTAGACCTTGATGGACGAGATACTCGTCAAATATTAGCAAATTGTTAAGACGTGGATGGACGAGATAACTCGTGAAGTATTAGCAAATTGATAAGACGTGGATGGACGAGATAACTCGCCAAGTATTAGCAAATTAATTAGACCTTGATGGACGAGATAGCTCGTCAAGTATTAGCAAATTGTTAAAACGTGGATGGACGAGATAACTCGTGAAGTATTAGCAAATTGATAAGACGTGGATGGACGAGATAACTCGCCAAGTATTAGCAAATTGATTAGACCTTGATGGACGAGATACTCGTCAAATATTAGCAAATTGTTAAGACGTGGATGGACGAGATAACTCGTGAAGTATTAGCAAATTGATAAGACGTGGATGGACGAGATAACTCGCCAAGTATTAGCAAATTAATTAGACCTTGATGGACGAGATAGCTCGTCAAGTATTAGCAAATTGATTAGACCTTGATGGACGAGATAGCTCGTCAAGTATTAGCAAATTGTTAAGACGTTGATGGACGAGATAACTCGTGAAGTATTAGCAAATTGATAAGACGTGGATGGACGAGATAACTCGCCAAGTATTAGCAAATTGATTAGACCTTGATGGACGAGATACTCGTCAAATATTAGCAAATTGTTAAGACGTTGATGGACTAGATAACTCGTCAGTAGGAAACTGATGAGATATTGATGGACGAGATAACTCGTCAAGTATTTTCAAATTAGAAGATCTTGATGGACTAGATATCTCGTCGAAACCACTTGTAGGATTAAGATAATCTTTAGTGCAGATATCCTGAGCGAATCTGCTAGTAAAAATAACATCAGAAAATAGAAATAACTTGAAAAATTATGTACATACTCATGAAGAGACCTAATTTTTAAATCCGAATTAGAAAAAAGATTTTTTAATTTTTTATAGTATTTTATTGCTGATTAAAGTGGCTAATAGTGTTTATTAAGTTCAATTTTTTTCCTTCATGCATACCCCTCCTGGTGGTTTGCTCGATGAGGTATCTTGTCATTAACAAAATTGTTCAGATCTCGATGGACGAGATATCTCGTCTAAACCACTTGGAGGGAAGAATTACATTAGCAAATATATTCAACCAATGTTTCTGGAAATTCACTTTTTACTTTTGTATCACTCTTGAGGGAGGACGCCGTGGCCCAGAGGGTTTACCCGCTGTTCTAGCAACCTACAAGTTGTAGACCCAGGAGGAATTAATTGAATCTGTACCTCCTATAACTCGAAAGTTCTTAGAGCTGAGTGTCATCTGATAGTAATTCAAAATTACGAGGTGTTGTCCTCGGAACTTTCCCTTCGGGACCGTCGCCAATAGCCCGTTGTGTAGCTCCAGTGTGACGTTAGCTTTCTAGCTACCTACCTCTTAGCGCTGTGGGCAACCCCACTTAGCCACGGTGAACCCGACGTTTGCATTGAAAATGCTATGTTAAGTTACGTTAGACCCGCCATCTTTGTTTTTAGAATAACACTGGTCGCGTACTAAGAAAAATCTGTTCATTCCATTTTTTTCTTGAGTTTAGAATATGGAACGTTAGTTTTGCATACAGGAAAAACGAATACTTTTGGAATGCTTATTGCTCAACAACTGGTGCGATTGGTTCGCCTTTACGAACGAGCCGATTTCAGACGTTTCTTAATTAAAAACGAGAATTTGAGGTATTTAGCGTGTTTAGTTGATATTCCAAAAAGAAACAGGTATATGCTTTTGTACATACCAGTTACAATAACATATAAGTACTTTCGTAGAACATCTTACATAAATATGGAGTTACCAGACACAAAAATGAAAAATAGGAAACGTAATTTGAAATCGATTTGGAATGAAGGACACGTCAAAATGAAACAAATTTGATTTATGACTTTATTATGAACGTTCGGACGGTTGTCAGTAGAATTTACGTCGTACTGGAGTAACTGAACGGATTATTGGCGAAGGTCCGGAATTAAACCCGAAAGGAAAGATCCGAGGATACCTCGCAATTTTGAACCACGGTCGGACGACGAGTCATGAAAAAAACCGTGGATATCAATTTCCATATTTTGTGATCTATTCGTAACACGAAACAAAACATGCGTGACTGTAAAAAACAGTGAATGGATACTTTGCATTCGTTAATCCAATGTTGATTAACACTGCTGCTCAAAAATTTTAATCGATGCTAAATTATAAGGTCATATACTTTTTTGGAAAGAGGTTCTTTCTTTGGATTTGGAGCGTTCCAAATGCTACCTCATGATACATATCGGCGGATTTTGGCAAACGTTTGGTGTTTTCTCTTTTTGTGCTTTGACCAATTAAATACCATTGTGAAATTCGGAATACATTCTTTGGAATTTGTATTGACGAAGTGTTGGAATCGTATTCGAAAACCAAGCCAAGTGACGTCACATTCGAACTGGAAACTCATTCCGCTACAGGAACATTACGGACACCGACATTTAGACTGACAGAAAAAGCCTCTCAAAGAAAGTCACTTTATTATAATTAGCAATATTTGAAACGTAATGAAATGCTGGTCCTCGGAAGTCAATGCAAAATATCCAATTGCGCATAATAATTTGGCCAGAAACTGTAGATATCTAAAATCCAAACACTGTCTTAAGAAAGCTATGAGAAACTTTCACTGACAACCTAACTGCAGGTGTCGCTAGTGTTTCTGCGATGTTTCGTGTTTCCCGTTCGTTTACCGAACGTGACGTCACTTGGCTTGTTTTCCTTCCTTTTCGATTTCAGCACTTCGCCAATAAAAAATTCCAAAGAATGAATTCTGTGGAAAAATGATAACTGATTGGTTAACACCAATTAGATTAAATGCCAAACGTAGCCAAAACGGTGATAAACTACATTTTAAGGATACCCAGATATGTATCATGCAAGAGAAATAGGGCAGCTGAAGTGAAATCTTCGCAGACAGTCTGATTTGTTTGTTCACACTAAAAATAACTCATAGAATTCAATATCTGATATCAAATTCATGGTCGAAAACATGGGAGTGGTTCTTTAAGAAAAGTAATTAGAAAACGCCACTTTACGTAAAAAATCCCAGTTCTTTGGAATCTTTATTATTCTGTCGGTTCGCTATTGTATTCTTGAGGAGAAAACGACGAAAAATGTTTTACTCTTTCTAAATTAAATTAAAAATGCACAAGTTATTCTGAATCTTCTTTATTCCATGTCTAACAGTAAATACAACAAACTTTTCGAGCCTTTTTTTAAGCATTAATTATTTTTAGCATGTTGCCAAAACGAAATGAACAAAAGAGATTAAATATTTAATATCGATTAGAAACATTCAATATCGATATTAACCAAAATGTAAAAGTAAACAATACATAAATATTAACAATCTAAAATACTTGTTGAAATTGAAATAATCTTATAATTACTTTTTCTTGTGCTAAAACTGAGCCACACAAACCGGGAAGCAACGCGTATGAAGACCGCATTGTTCTGTCCTATTTCGGGTTCTTTTTAGGACTAGTTTTTCAACGCATTCCCGACAAATCCTAAATCACTTTCAATCGCATGGGCACAAAGGCAATTAACAGAATCGAAAGGCAAGCAGCCTAGGCGAATAAAAGCGCGGGAATTCTATAAATACGATCTCGAATTCTGGCAGTGGGTAATGAGCGAAGACAACTCATTTTCCGGTGACCTTGAGTGGCTCGGGATTTACACTTGTGTTTACGTTTTGCTTCCGCACTGGCAGCTTGATTCTGTTTTTTTCGTTTCGTTTGTTCTTGTGCCTGTAACAGCGCTTGCATGTGGAACGAGCTCTCTGCACATGTTGTGGCAGGCGGATTTGTTTTTTTTTGTGGTAACGAAACTTTTTCGTTGAAAGAGGTCGAAATTGAAACCGATCGTTTTTCAAAATGACACTCCAAAAGAAACTTTTCAGAATCTATTTTTTATCAGAGATGGTACAAATCGCGGCCCGCGGATCTCATGCGGCCTTCCGTTGATTTGCTGGCGGCCAGTTCAACAGGGTCAACACATATCGTTATAACCACGCCAAAGGCACCAATCTGCATTTTGACGATTTTCACCTAACTTTATTTTTCGAGTCACCATTTCATGTTTTATGTTATGACAAAGCTACAAATCTTCATTTTTTAGTGGAAATGCCTATTTTCATGAGAAAACAAACTTTCAGTCGTAACTCGATTTTTCCCGAAGCATCAAAACTTTGATCGCGTTTTTGTAGAAACGTCAATTTCGCAGATTGGTGCTTTTGGTGTGGAGGTAACGATATATCTGTGAACAAAGAGAAAAATTGGAACAGCTTGCCTATTGAAAATTAGTATCAATTTTGCGCTTGGCTACTACAAAAATTGAACCAAATATTAAAGCAATTTTTGAATAAATGCAATGTTACTCGTGCAATGCAATGTTACGCTATAAAATTAAATTCTTTATTTTTCAAATTAAATTCTTTATTTACTCTTTATTCACTTTCTTTTTTGTAACGATATAAAAAAATATCAATAAAATAAATAGTATATGATTGATAACTTCCATGGTTTTTCGCCGGTCCTCCCATAAGTCACAGGGAATCTATGTATGTGGCCCTTAGTCTTAACAAATCTGTGAATCCCTGTTTCATATAAATGGAAGAAGTTTTTGAGGAATTCTAATCCTCTTGGTGGTTGTCTCGAGGAGATATCTCGCCATTAGCAAAACTTACCAGATCTTGATGGACGGGATATCTCTTCATTAGAAGAAAACTGACCCGATCTTGATCTCGAGAACATTAAAAAAAATCGGCAATATCTTGATGGCGAGATATCTCGCCATTAACAAAATTGATAAGATCTTGGTGGTCGAGAAATCTCGTCGAAACCACTTGGAGGTTTAAGACTCGGAGAAATTCAGTTGTTACTTCACTCATGTAGGTATTCGCTGGGCCCCTTAGGATTACTAAACCTTAACTGAAGTCCCTGACAAACTCAATTACCATTCCTGACATTTCAGTAAAAGTTCGTAGGTATTCTTAGTTGTAGCCACTGTAGGCATTCTCAGGCCCCCTGAACCGGAAAACTGAGAAATTCAGCTATCATTCATGGAATTTCAGGGAAACTTCGGACAAATAAAATTCAATTCCTGGAGTATTAATAAAAAACGTCAAATAAACATTTTTACAAACAAGAAATAACAGTATTACAAATAAAAAATCTGACTCCACTGACACATACAATTACGTAAACTGCTGTTATCGAACAACACATTTTTTTGTACCAAAGCGATTCAAGCAATGCGTTTGAATTGAAAAGTTAATTTCTCTGAAACATCCGGACAATTTATAATTACCGGTGGACTCCAGACAACACACTCTAAACTGCAGGAACAGCAGGATTTCAAGCTGCTACTTCGCTGTGACCTGGAAGTGGGGAAATGATACAAAAGGTGGAGTGTTACTGAACAGAACACAGCACTGGGCCATGAGACAGAATGGTAACAGTGAAAACTTAAAAAAAAAATAGAATATGTCACCCTTTGTACGTTGTATAACCACCTCGAATACTGATGCAGACTTTACACCGCGTTTGCATAGAGAAGTCTTGGAGTACCATGAAAAACCTGTCTTGTAAATACGTCCCATGTCGATCCATCCCCAGTAATACCACATCTCGTAAATACGTCCTATGTCGATACATGCCCTGTAACTACATATCTTAAATACGTCCATCCCCTGTAATACCATACTTTGTAAATGCGTCCCAAGTTGATCCATCCTCTGCAATACCACATCTTGTAAATAAGACTCATGTCGATCCATCCCCTGTAACACCATATCTTATAAAAATACGTCCCATGTCGATTCATGCCCTGTAAACTTTGTAAATGCGTCCTAAGTCGATCTATCCCCTGCAAAACCATGTCTTGTAAATATGTTAATCTCACATTGTAAATATTTGTGATTTTTTTACCTTTTAAATGAAATGACCAACAGACTCCACCTGCAGTTAGCAGAACCCCTTCCTATGTTAAAGCCTCTGATGTTACGATTCCCAAATTTGAATGTGCAATAGCTTTGTACTGAGTATCATCGGTTATGCAAATCGACACAGGTTGTTTCGCTTAATTTTGATGTTGTAACCTTTAAAAATAATGGTGGTCCTTAAGTTTTACACGTCAACGTAGTAGCCCGTATTTGGAGAACACAAATATTTAACAAAAAAGAAACCGAAACCAACGTAAAACAGACAGTTGATACCGAAAAAAAATTAAAAATCGATAACATATCAAATGAATTTTTAGGTCATTATTTTACATTTTTAGTCCATTTTATAAGAAATATTTTGGTTAAGAAAATCCTGGCTGTAAATAGAAATACACACAAATTTTTTAAAAATTGGGCAATTTTTGGTTAAATTGAAACCAGCGTAAAACAGACAATTGATACTGCAAAAAAATGTCAATTCATAGCATATCAATTGAATTTTTTAAAGTAATTTTTACATTTTTTGGCCATATTGTAGGTATTTGTCAAGAAAATCCTGCTGTGAAAATAAATATTTATAAAAATTTTCCTCTTTTATAAATCGTTTAGTTTTTCTGTTTGAAAGTTCTGTTAATTCTCTAGGTAAAACATAATTCTTTTCCCTACAAAACACTTGAAAAACTAATTTTAATTTTAAGTAGGTTGAAAGAAGAAATTCAAATCAGCCTGGCATTCTTTGATGAAGAGTTTCAGTTCCGAAAATAGATTTGTCAACACAATTTCGAATGCACGCAAAAACAAAACTGAAGATGCACAGAGCGAAGCGTTTGTGTGTTAAAACAGCTGGGTGTCTGGGGAGTCCAAAATCGATTGTTTCTCCTTAACCTTGACCCCTTTCCCCACGTGCCGTTTCCTGTACCCACCTGCCCCTTCAGAACCCACCCCCGTCGAGCTTCCGTTCAATTACGTAGCTCTGGAACTTTATCTGATGTGCGTGACGTCACTGAAAATGAAACCCCTGTTCTTTCCCTTTACGCATGCTGCGATTATGATGTGAAGTCGAGATTTTTTGTGTGCCCGGGTTCGTACAAACTCTTGAAATGTTTTTCGAGTTACTTGAAAAAGGAAAAGTATCCTTGAAAATTCATTGAATTTTTCTCTATGTGGGGGATTTTTAGTGCAAGCAAACCCGATGCAATGCAAATATTTTACGTCCGCTAATTTTCTCGCACAATACATATCGGGGTTATCCTAGAATGTAAAAACTCCGTTTGGCGTTTTATCCAATTGGTGTTCTCGAATCAACTATCGTTTTTGAAGGGGATGAAATCTTTGGAATTTTTATTGACGAAGTGCTGAAATCGTTTTAGAAAACAAGTTAAGTGACGTAACGCTTGGAATACGCCCAAACGAAAAAGTTTTGGAATTCCATGGAATTCTATAGCTTTCTAAAGGGAAACGAATAAATTCTTTTAAATTCTTTAGAGATTTCTGAAGAGAACACGAGCTCTGATTCAAGAGTTCTATAGAAAAGTAGTCGTGAAACTAAAGATATGAGCTCCTATAGAATTCTATAGATTTCAGATTTCTACAGACATTCTATTAGAGATTTTCTGCAGAGGTTACTTTATAGAGCTTATAGAAAACTTAAATAATTCTATAGGATTTTATAGACTACATTTTATAGAATCCTCTCTAGAAATTTTTCAGGAAATAGATCCGCCATAGAAATACAAATGTCGTCTATATTAGGCTCTTCATGGAAAATGTCTTTCTTTGATTTATTTTAATTAATTTTTTATTCAAATTTAATTAATTTAAAGATCCTAACGATCCTTTATATAGAGTAGAATCCTTTATTCATTACATTAACTATTGCTGAATTCCTTAGACTACAACCTTTTAGAAAGTTTCTATTGGTCCTTTCATTAGAATATAAACCTTTCGAAAGATTCTATTGATCCTTTCCTTAGAATTTTCCTTTTGAAATATTCTATTGCTCTTTACCTTAGAATAGAAACAGTTGGAAAGATTCTAACGATCCTTTCCATAGAATAGAATAATTTATTCATTACTTTACTATTGCTGAATTCCTTAGAATAGAATTTTTTGGATAGATTCCATTGGTTCTTTCTTTTTTCAGGACCCAGCCTACCAACAAAGGTTTAAAGCCGAACAAGGGTGAACCTGAGGGGTGTTCCTTTCATTGGAATAGAATCGTCTGGACAGATTCTATTCGTCAAGAAGGTCAAAACTAGTTAGAAGTCATGCAGGTTACAAAGAGGAATTATACGTGTAAACCTTTCAGAGGATTATAATCATCCTTTCCTCAACAGTGAAAGAGTGTTGGTCTAAGGTTTGTGCCTAGCGATTCTACCATCCAACCCGTATTTTCCGGTGACAGTTCTGATTGTTTCCATAATAGGTTTCTTTCCTAAGAACTTCAGCAAAAGTAGGTAAGTAGTTAATTAACGTCGCACTCGAGTGACACACGGGCTATTGGCAACGGTGCGGGATCAAACCCGAAGGGAAATATCCGAGGACAATACCACGTAATTTTGAACCACGGTCAGATGACGAGGCAACACCTGAGCTGGCACCCCACTCTCCAAACTTGCACACCACGCCGACGGGAGGACATTTGAGGCCACGACAGATTTAACGTGCACAAGCCCACTTGTACACGACGGTATTTGGTTGGATTCGAACTCGCAACCCACCGATTGCTTATCCGTTACTCTTCCAACCGGGCTACCGCGGCCTTAAAAATACTGGGTCGCTAGTTGGTAAAAGTATTTTACAACGTGCTATGTATTTTCATAGTAATGAAAACTTTAAACCATTCTATTTCAAAGCAATTTTTTGCTTTCGCCATTTAGCAACCCCATAATAATGCACTGCAGAAAGATATCAATTTCCAGTTTGCTTAAAATTTGCATTTCTAATTTTGCCTATTCATTTCAAAGTCAGGTGGTCACAGGAAGATCACATGAGTGACGTATACTTTTAGCATCTGTATTTTTTCTAACGTACGTGGCACAGGAATCGGCGTTATTTAGTTATTATCGAATGGAAGCAACGGATATACAGAGGCTGTTCGGACATTTTTTGAACGATTTTAATGGACTGAAGCTCAATTTTTTACATGAAATTTTTGTGTTTCAAATGTTCCATTTGATAGCCCTTATTTTATTGTTAACTATCTTTCTACACCTTAATTTCCATGATAATAATGACTTGTAGTATCGACCAGTGGTATTTTCTCCCATTCTTGTTCCACAGTTTTCCAGTCCTTGAATGGTTTTCGGTCGACGTTTCGATAATGCCCTTTTTAAAAGTCCAAAAGCACAAAAGTCCATGGGTGAAACATCTGGAGATTTAGCAGGAATATCAGTAAAGGGTATTTATTGACTTGATACCAGTTTCTTGTTTCATTTTTTCCAAGAATTTAATAGTCGATTTAGATGTGTGGCTGCTTGCTTTACCCTGATGCAGTTCTAATGATTGTTGGCACTGTGGGTAAAGATATGGTATTTCTTTTTTGAACATTGGGGATAAAATAGGGTCTTGATAATATGTGGGAGTTGATTTTTACATTTTCCCTCTTTTTAATTTTAATTTTCCATTATATGCAAAAAACCGGCAACAATCATAAATCCCTTAGAGACAGTTCTCACGTTCACTTTGCTATAGTCCTTTGACTTGGCGGATTCTCTTTTAAAATTAAAGATCTTACCTTACAAATATTCTCAGAAATTTTTTCTTTTTTGGATACATATTTGGAAATATTTTCCCACTTATGCGTTTTTTTCCTTTCTCAATAATATTACTTATCGTACCTTTAGATATCGAAAAACCTTGACTTTTACAGCGTTTTTTGCATAATAGAATAAGCATTAATTCTCTTCGGAAAGAGCGGAAACATAACCTTCCATCCATTGCTTATTTAAAAGCGCCATTTTGAAAGTAAACAAAACTCTGAGTTAGCAGACGATAAGTTATACTTTAACTATTTAACTGCTGCAAAAGTAAAATTCTTTCGTAGGGCATACAATTTTTTTACAGCTCATCAAAATCGTTCAAAAAATGTCCGAACAGACTCTGTAAATCACAAAATCGACAGCTACGGGACTCATTCGCAAATTTAGCCGCTGTTTAAATATGCCGCTAAGTTAAAATATGCTTGGTTTGAGCTACGAAGCTGCAAAATATCGCAAAAAGAGTTGCGGAAGAGCTCGCTACTCTAATGCTTCAGCAGTCAGATTACAGAAAGCAATGAGAAATCTAGAAGATAGAAATCACATACACAGCGCAGGAAAGAAAATGCGAGCGAAAGCGAAAATACCGAATCGCCTTTGAACAAGTGAATGATATGCAACTGAAGTGAACGTTCAGAAGCTAATTGTGGTAAATCATGGCGGAAGGCGTTTGCCATGCAGTTATTTGAAATAAGAACTAACAACAAGGAGTAATGCTGCTTTGCACTTTTGATTAATTTTATTTCATTTGGATGTGTACCAAATGGTCATATCGATACTTTTACTCACTATAAGCGGATTTAAATAGGTAGGTAGTATCATTGTGCCGTCAATAGATAAACAATTATAAACTTTACCGCAAATGCTATGCGGTCTTCTAGTGTTTGTTAATCCTCCAAGTGGTTTCGACGAGAAATCTCGACCATCAAGATTTGGCCATCGAAACTATCTTGAGGACGAGGTATCAAAATATTTCTGTTTTGGCGCTGACGAGTTCAAGATCTGGTCAGTTTTGCTAATGATGAGGTACCTCGTTTTTTATTATTATTATGGTCATTTAATTGGAACCGAAGATCGGGAAGGGAGATTGGGTCCTCTCGAAAATTATTTTCTGGATTCGTGCCTGAACACTTTTAAGGTTTCACTCATATTTGTTTAGCATATTTCACATATTATTATTTCACAATTCTCATTTAGTAATAATATTATTTTACAGATGGCAGCACCAGTCATATGTTGAATTTTACAAGTCGGTAAAGTATTTGGTAGAGTTATTGACCAACGTACTTTCGGAACAATAAATTTATCAAGCTAGTCAAATGACTCGTCTAAAAAACAATCACAAAAATCTTAAAACAATCGCGGCCTTTCAATTTGAACAGAAGACCGGGGAGAGTATTGGGTCCTCTCGAAAATAATTTCCTGGATTCGTGCCTCGACACTTTTAAGGTTTCACTCATATTTGTTTAGTATTTCACATATTATTAGTTCACAATTCTCATTTAGTAATAATATTATTTTACAGATGGCAGCACCAGTCATATACTGAATTTTACAAGTCGGTAAAGTATTTGGTAGAGTATTGACCTTCAATCGAAACCATAAATTTATCAAGCGGGTCAAATGACCCTTCTAAAAATTCATCACAAAAATCATAAAAAATGTTAATTTATTATCGCGGCCTTTCATTTCTAATAGAAGACCGAGGAGAAGATTGGGTCCTCTCGAAAATTATTTTCTGCATTCGTGCCTGAACACTTTTAAGGTTTCACTCATATTTGTTTAGTATTTCACATATTATTAGTTCACAATTCTCATTTAGTAATAATATTATTTTACAGATGGCAGCACCAGGCATATGTCGAATTTTACAAGTCGGTAAAATATTTGGTAGAGTTATTGACCACCAACGTACTTTCGAAACCATAACTTTATCAAGCGGGTCAAACGACCCGTCAAAAAATCATAAAACAATGTTAATTTATTATCGCGGGCTTTCAATTGGAACAGAAGACTGAGGGAAATATTGGGTCCTGTCGAAAATTATATTCTGGATACATGCCTAAAGAGGTTTCACTCATATTTATTTTGCTTTGCATATCATATTATTAGTTGTTTTTATTTAGTAATAACATTGTTAGACAGATAGCAGCACCAGTCATATACTGAATTGTACAAATGTCTGCAAAGCATTTGGGGTAGAGTATTGACAAACGTATTTTCTAAACACTAAATTTACCAAGCGTGTCAAAAGCAGCGTTTTTCCTAAAATGAAAATTACTTTTTAAGTTTCATCGCTTTTCCTCATTTGAGTTTACGAATTTTCCTGAAATGCTTGTAAAATTAATTTAGTAGAATACATTTTTCTTTACCTCTCCTTGCATCCAACATACGTAAAAAGTATGCCTATTTTTCCCTTGATGGGTGATTTAACTGGTTTAATATTTTATGTGTTTTTACGACATAGTAAACTCTAAAACCATTCCAAATACTCTGAAGTGCAAAACAATAACCCCACCAGCGCAAAAAGCTCCATGCTTTATTGCATTCTAACAATAACAGAACACAACTTCGAACAGCAGGAATAAATACCTGTGTGGTGTACAACGAAACAACAGGTGTGTAACTCTATCATACGCTTCGTTTGGTGTCAACGCCCTTTGAGTGTTGTTTGGCACACTTTTAGTAGCGAGGTATTGTTAGTGAAGCCAACCGATCTTTATTAGGGTTATTCCCGTTTTTATGGCAAAATAAAAAGATATTTTAACCGTTATTTTCCAACTATTTCTGCTAATTATTTTCCGATAAAAAACACGTTTTCCCAGAGTTTTGTGTTTTTGTCCGTTGATTACTTTCCGCTAAAGATTATTATTTTCCGTTTGAAAAAGACGATTTTTTCTAAGAATTCTTTCATAAAAAATTCTTTCATTCATTTTTGGCGACATAAAAAGTGCGCCGAAAAACGTGCCAAGAGCGTTGCCACCTAACGAGGTTAATAATACAGTTGTACCCGTGACAGGTAACAGGTGAAAATATTTCAAGGTAACAGGTGAAAATATTTCAAGGAAAGTATTTTTATTTTATAAGGAGAACTTGCTAGTGAATATCAAGGACTTTAGGAAAAAGGGACTAATATGGCAGCACCATGGGAAGCTCAAGCAAAGTTGCTAATATGCGTGAAAAGTGCCAAATAAGATACTCAGCCGTAGAATTAAGGCCACTAGAAAGGACAAAACATTAGTACGAATTTGGAGAGAAACCAGAGCATATAAAACCACTAAAATCTACTCTGTGCAAGATATGTTTGCGGAAAGTTTAGCAGAGCAACCTTGGATCTGCAAAAAATGCGGCAAATGAATCGAGATTTTACTATTGAATACTCAAAAAATGGAAAACTATTGAATAAAAATTATAAATAATATCTTACTTATGAATATAGAATTATTTTATTTTTAATTTTATTAAATTATTATTTAAAGTTAATATTTGTTTATTATTTCAAACTAATTCACTGTTAACTGCATCCAAATTAAAAATGGGCCATTTAACCCGTTTCGGTAAAAATAGGTATTTACAAAATGTCGTCAATTTAGTGTTAAACTATCATATTATGTAATAAATAATAATTTAACCAATATTTTTTCAGGGAGCTTTCCGCTACACCTCCCAACATATAATAACTATACATAGTTGTTATAGTCAATTATAAAGATATAAGCGTAAACATTCTCTCATTTATTCAAAAAACTATTTATAATGTATACTAAAACAATATTGTGTTCTGGAGTTCTTGATGGAAATGATTTTCACCTGTTCACTTAGTTTAGAAGCATAATCAGAGATATATAGCAGCATCAGCCGTAATAAGGCTTAGCTCGTCTAAGCCCCAAAAATAAGTCAACTTTAAATTTAAAACATTTAAAGTAATAAATCTGCAACATGCTTAAATACCTTTCTCTAATCACAATCACGTTGAATATTTCTATTCACATTCAATTCAGCTATTAATTATTCCCAAAAGCAAAAGATCAAATGTGTTTTAATCCTCCACGTGGTTTTTAGAAGATATCTTGTTCAAGATCTGATCAATTTTGCAAATGATGAGATATCTCTTCGTTGAGATCCGGTCAGGTTTACTAATGACACGATTCCTCCAAGAGACAACCACCAGGAGGGTTAAAATAATGAAGGGTATATCAAAGCTTCCTGTACAAATTTTAAGGGTTAGGAAACATACACATAATCAAACCTTATTCATATAAGGATATATGTGTGTGTCCCAAATACAACTCGAATTTGCTAGAGCAAACTTTTCAACCGAAGACCCCTCTCAATTTTCCTGGTAGTTTTCCCACGAAGTGTCTCGTCATTTGGAAAACTGACCAGATCTGTCATCATCAAACATTCGGTACTCTTGATGACCGGATATCTCGTCTTTTGCAAAATTGGTCCGATCTTGATGGACGAGATATCTCGTCGAAACCGTTTTGGAGGGTTTAAATTTAAAAACTTCTACGGCCCCGTTTAGGTTATAAAATTAAATCCACAAGAGGACCTATTAAGGCCCATAGTGATCCTTATTTTTCACAATATTTGGATTGAAATATTTATATCTGTGTTAAAGTAGATTGCAAAACTTTAAAACTTCACATTAATGAGGACAGTTTAAAGTTCTGAAACAAAGAAAAAACTGGAATTCTGAAATAAAATAAACTGCAAATATACTCTTATTTATCAATTAAAATGTATTAAAATTGAAAGGATCTTAATTCTAAAATTATGATATTAAGCAGCAAAATATATACACTCATGTCCAAAAGTTAAGCATAATTGCTGCTTATGTGAATATTTCACAAAATCTACATCGGAATGGAAGGAAACGCTGTATGCCGGTGTAATAGGGTTATAGAAGAAAACAATGCAAAACAAGGGTAATAATGATTTTTATTATTAAAAGGTTGAAAGAAAAAGGTTCACAATACGAGTGTCAGCTTAAGTGAAACAGAATGATTAAAACAATGTGATGATGAAGTTTAATACAGTGTGTGGGAACTTCTGGTAGCCACGCATGTTGCACAATGATTTCCCAAACTTTCGATGACGGTATAGATGAGTTGTGTGTTCAAAGAGTTCCAAGCCTCGCGGAGAGTAGATTTTAATTCTGAAAACGGAGCTTGGTGGATGGCGGATGGCTGCAATATGTATCCCGATCATATCCCACACATGCTCTATAGGATTCAGATCAAGAGAGTTGGCAGACCACTGCATGCAGTGGATATCTTCACTTTGAAGGAAGGCGTCGAACAGGGCTGCACGGTTGTGGAGGCGCGTTATCATCCGTGAATATGAAACCAGGACCGACAGCACCTTGAAACAGGTGAACGGTAGGCTCAAGGACTTAGTCTGTTTCTTTGACCGGTAACAGACCCCATGTCAAAGATGTGGAGGTCTGTGTGGCCGTCCAGAATGATGCCTGCCCAGACCATGACTCCCCCTGAAGGAAAACGATCTGTCCGTGAAGTTTCCCGGGTGAAAACGAGTTCCACGTTCCCTCCAGATCGTGATACGACGAGAATCAGTTTGCAGTCTAAATCTGGACTCGTCATTGAACATGACATTGCCCCTCTGTTGTCGACTCCACTGTCGATGTTCCAAAATCCACTGTAAACGCGCGCGTTTCTGTACAGACGTCAGGGAGTTGCAAACACCTGGTTGTCTGGCATAGAGACCAATGTGTCTGAGTCTCCTGTAAACAGTTTGTCTCGAAACTATGACTCCTGTGGCGGCTGTCATGACTGAACCCAGTTGTTTGGCGGAACGGTTCCTCTGACATCGCGCAGTTATTGCCAAATATCGGTCTTGCCGAGTGGTTGTTACCTTTGGCCCACCTGGTACTGGACGTTTGGTAACATCTCCAGTGGTTTGAAACCTCTGCCACAGTCTGGAGATCACACACTGAGGCACATTCAGAATTCGAGACGCTTCGGTTTGGAATCGACCGGATTGCAGCATTCCAATAATTCGTCCCTTCACAAACATGTCCAGTTGGTATCTTTGTGACACCTTTCGTCCTTATTGATTGTTAACAACGCTCCGTACCGCAGCAATTGCGAAATTTCTGTCTAAACTGGCCATGCCGCTCAAGGCCGTTTTATACTCGTTCCGAAGTGCGCCGGTGCTTTGCGCATGTAGACGTGGACTGAACTGTTTTGCATATGCACAATGTTTTATGTTTATTTTATTCTACATTTTTTTCCTTCATTCTATTCTGTTCTCTATTTTGGCTAGTGAAATAATGCATACTTTTGGAACCACTGAAAACGTGAAGAACATTTTAGATACGGACCCATAAGCTCTTTAATTTAACAAAAATTTTTTTGATCGCTAGAATTTTTAGAGACCCTTATAACCGGAACGAATCTAAAGACCGTATCGAGGTAACAAAAACCCACTATAAACTCATTTGTTAATTATAATCCCGGGTTGATTAGCTTTTGTGAACTATTTTTGACTGAATGGACGTACAGTTTTCCGATATCGAGGAATGTAAAAAATAACAAGTGTGATACAACTTTAAAAAATTGTGGTGCTGCCCTCTATCATCTATAATGACAACTATCCAACTGAGAATTTTAATTGGAAGTCCGTTCAATGCCATGTTTCTAAAAAGGCTGGGCAGACTGCTGCCAGGAGTGGAAAAATTTAACGACTGCAAATATTGAGATTTTCCTACGGCGAGCAATGAATATTCTTAAATTTTAAATTTAAATCAATAAAAACGCATTGAAATTACAATCTGTAATACAAACAAATGACCCAATACAGTAATTTTTGCAGATGGATGAGGAAAAAAAAGGAAATTACGACTCGTATCTGTTACGATCCACCACCAAGCACCATAGATCCCACGGGGGGATGGTCGAAGGCATCGTAGTATGGCATAGCTAGGGGATAAACAAGCACATGTGAAAAAATGTTTGTTCTTCCGCATCATTGAGCTCTTACCCTGAACTGAAAGTGTTCAACAACTGTCAAACTTTAAAATTAGGGCTAATAAATGTTCACAAGCTTGCTACCTTTCATTTCTCCCTTCTCGTACCAACTAGCATATTCAGGAGGAACTTGTGGGCGTACACCCCTATGTGAGTATAGTTTAATATCGCGTTTAGTACCTTCCCTTTGGTTTCTACAGGAAGTTTTAGAACTCCCTCTATGGCCCAACCCTAAGTACAAGTTGGGCTATTTATAACTTATTAAAAAGTGATTATATTGAGTAAGTTACTTTTACATTTTCCGGAGCCACCCCTTAGATATCGGGCTATGGTGACTTCGACCCTTATGAGGGGTTCCTGATGATCATAGCAAATTAGAATAATGATATTCTGGAAAACTGCCTTAATCTTAAAATTATTCACTGCCGTGAATCATTTGTTTGCATTAAACTTTGCTATAATAAACAGAATAGGGATTTTAGTGAATTTTTATCAGTCTATTTAAATGAATGTACAAAAATAATACTTTTTCGCTTAAAATAAACTAACTTTAACTTAAAATTAAGTGTATATAAAGGGTACACTTAATTGTACCCCTTAGGTTTCAACCAACTCAGCATATTTAGAAATAAATATCACATTGAACGAGCTAATACTAAAAGTATCAAGTAGTACATTAGTTGCCATTGTACATCATAGATGGCAGCACCACAGTTTTTAAAGTCACATCTTGTCGTTTTCTGCAACACGATATCTGTAGGTAGGTATTTTAATTAACGTCACACTGGAGCAACACAACGGGCAATTCAACACGATATCGGAAAACAACATGAATTCAGAAAAATAAAACCTAATAAACAAATAAACCCAGAACTCCAATTAAAAAGTCAGCTCTTTTTCAGATCCTTGAATCTAAACTTGTGATCAGGGCCGCCTAAAACCTATTCCAAAGAGTGGCCCCGTGCACTCCAAGGGGATTATAAATATAATTGTTTTAGAGACACGCTTAATGCACAGACAGCGAGAACCTGCTGTCTGTGCATTAAGAATTGCCTGTTGTGTTGCTCCAGTGCGACGTAAATTCAACTACTACCATATTCATTAAGGCCTATGGCAGAGCATTTGTACGAACAGACAGTAATTTCGCCAATAGAATCATTCCAAAGGATTCTGTTCTAAAGAAAGGACCAATAGAATCATTCTCAAAGTTGAAAGTACATGGATTCTTTCAACCAATCGAAGAGATTATTTAGTCATTAAGTGTGTTGTGGAGGAAATTCTATACTACACTACTTAGACATCTTGTGACGCCCAGAGGGTTAAACTTTTAAACTAGTTTTCTGTATTGTTCTCTAAGAATAATTTCTACCAACTGCCCCCCCTTTCTTGTAAAGTTCGATTTGAACCTAGTTGTCGAGTTCGAAACTAGGTTCAATCAAAGACCGTCGTGTACACTGGGACTGGAGCACGTTAATCTGTCGTGACTTCAAATGTCCTCACGTTCGCGTGGTGTGGAAGTTTGGAGAGTGGGGTGCCAGCTAAAGTGTGGCCTCTTCATCTGGCCATTAACGTTCAAAATTACATGGTGTTGTCCTCGGATATTTCCCATAGGGATTGATCCCAGACCGTCACCAATAGACCATTGTGTTGCTTCGGTGCGACAGCAAATAATCATTAATTACTGTTTCACCATCCATAGTGACCATCATAGTTTCACCATCCATTCGGTTTGCAAGAGTAGCACACGGGCCATTTAGTCACACACCGGTTGAAAATAGCAGTAAAATGGCCTTCATAAACGCTGGAAGCTCTTTGTTGATTCCTAAGGCAGTTAGGTTCGCTGTAGCCTGGTGGAAGAGAAGCGAGTTAGCAACCGGATGGTTGCGAGTTCGAAGCTCTATCCAAACAAAGACCGTTGTGTACGTGGGGGCTGGTGCACGTTAATCTGCCGTGGGTACGAATGTCCTCACGTTGGCGAAGGATGCCAGCTCAGATGTCGACCTCATCATCTGATTGTGGCTCAAACTTACGAAACAAACTCCAGTGTGACGTTAATTCAACTACATTACCTTTCCTAAGGCAGTTATTTTGAAGTCATTCGCATGGCCATCTGTAGGCTCTGCTAATGCATATACAACACTAGTGGAAATGTTTTGTTCACAAAGTCCAAAGAATTCCTTGACCTGCGTGACCAACTCATCAGGTGAAAAGGGAACACAAATAAGGATTCATTTTAACTGGTCGGACGCGGAATGTTTTGGATGCCATCCTCAAAAGGCGACGCCATAACATTTTATTTCGAAGGCGTGAGAAAACAAAAATTAAAAATACTCAAGTTCACAATCTTCATGAAAAGTGCCCTCAAGGTCAGGCATCCGCCACGGAAGCGGACGTTTTGTGTTTGCATTAACAACGTGACCGTAATCCATGTGGGCAAGGAGCCCCAACATGAACCTCAAACTTAACTCCAGTGAAGTCCAAAGGACACAGAAGTGATAGAGGTTATTAATTACCACTCCAGTAAAGGGGAGGTAAATCTAGATATTGCTGTTGCCGACTTGATGAAGTAACAATAAGGTTTGGCTGTGTGGGAAAACACATCCGAATACCATCGGTTAAACCACAGGATGCGGGTACGAATTTTTATGTTACCGGTTGGGAAGAAAATAACTGGTTGGCGTTTCTTTAGATGGGACAGGACTTAAGTTCGGGAAGTTGTTGAGGTTCAGAGGGTAAATAAACATTGAGCCCCAGTTTGAAAATACAGTCAAACAGGGATAATATAGGTTAGAAACTTGACTCTTTCAACGTTGTGGGCGCTGTCTTAGCTACATTTCCGAAGTATTTATTAACCACTTAACGCATTTACCCGTGTTTGACACGGGCGAAAGTTACCGGCAAATTTGCACATGCCCGTGTCTCACACGGGCGCTCTTGTATCTCGCGTTATTTTGATGATTAGCTATAAGTTTGTTAGGAATTCTTTGTTATAAAGAAGTTGTTTGGTGTGGAAAAGGTAATATATCCATTTTTATTACGTTAAATATCATAAAAGTAAACAGTTAACCATAAATTAATTTTTACTAAGTGTTTTTGTAACTTGTTTAGAAAAAGTTATCTGATAATGAGCGACTCTGACGATTTTGAATATGCCAATTTATCAGAAAGTTTCAGCGATGAAAGTGATGATCTCTTGAGTGATGGAAGTGAATCTGAAGTTAATATTTTATTATTATTAATATTTTGAAATTCAAAATAAACATGTAATAAAATCGTTTACACTTTGTTTGTATAATAATTTTTTTATAACTTTTACCCCACCCCCGCAACTGAAATTGCAAAAAATAACTTACACTATACCTATATATATATATATATTCATTTTCTGTCAAAAAAAAACACTCGATCATTTTTTACCAGTTTTTCCGAAAAAAACTCGTGCTTTAAGTGGTTAAAAAGTTGTGGTTTTTCTTGAAATAAAGGTCTATAATTTTAAGCACAATTTAGTTCTAGTTACAGGAGCCCGGTTGGAAGAATAACCAGAGGGTTGCTCGAAACTCGATCCAACCAAAGACCGTCGTGTAAATGGGGCTGGAGAACGTTAAATCTGTCGTGGCCTCAAATGCCCTCATGTTGATGTGGTGTGAAAGTTTGGAGAGTGGGGTGCCAGCTCACGTGTAGCCTCGTCATCTAATAGTGGATGAAAATTACGAGGGGTTCTTCTCAGATCTTTCCCTTTGTGAAGGATCTCGGACCGTCGCCAATAGCCCGTTGTGTTGCTCCAGTGCGACGTTAATTCAACTACCTAGTTAAACCTATCTACCTGTTCTTCTTACAGAAGTATATTCAACATTAGATTGGACTTTCATAGAGATCCTCTCTTACCAGACCAACACAGGCCAGAAGCTGACTTGGGGAGACTTGTTCAGTGTTATGTTTCAGGCAATGTCTTAAGGTCGCTCTGAACGAATCATAGAGATCTGATGTCCCTCTCACAAATTTAATGGCAGGTCTAGTGGCTCCAAGTTTAATGGCATATTTAAGCGAGGCTCTGGGATGCCCTCTATGGTACTAGATACGAGATGTTGGAGGTCTCCAAATCTTATTTGAATATTCCAGTTCTGTGCTTGTAAAGTGAAGAGCTTTCCTGCACTCTATCTTTAGAATGCAGCATTTATAAAAGTCAATTCTTCCTTTCATAATTCCCTCAGGGGCATATATCCTTTAGCTGTGTAGGGGCTTCACGAACTTAAGGTTTCACTCTTGTGGTCTTTTCTTTTCCCATGGGATTTATTGTCCTTTGTAAACACGGGGATCGCACTCTCGAGATAACCAAGCGATCTTTTTAGGCTTTCATCCAAGTACTCTGTTCCTCAATCCCTCTTTTCCCCCTTTTACGATATTTTTACTTGACTTTGGCTTGTTTCAAATATGGCCCTCGTGCGATAAAACGCCCAAAACTAGCCAACCAATTTAATATTAATTTCATAATCTGTTCAATAATAAAAATGAATAAACTATTTTCTTAATTTTATTTTTTCGACTGCAATTACCCTTTTGACTTTTGTTGAAAAAAAATTGTCATCTCTATTCCTGATACACAAGGTGTGTTTATTTGCCATATTATGACACTTTGGTCGGATCTATCTTTTGCTTTTAATAGGTGGTGTAACGAACTAACTTTTAACTGTACAATTTTAAATGTGGGTTACAGTTAATCCTGAAGGGTTAATTTTCATTTTTTCCGTTATTTCCAAATAGTGATCTCAAGGATACCCAATTCTAGTCTACAAATATAATAGCTCTTAACGTGATCGGCGTACCTAACTTTTCACTCCATTTCAATAAGGCTAGTGATCCATTTGTTGA
The DNA here is from genome assembly GCA_933210815.1 of Meta bourneti. Taxonomy (NCBI): domain Eukaryota; kingdom Metazoa; phylum Arthropoda; class Arachnida; order Araneae; family Tetragnathidae; genus Meta; species Meta bourneti. Next base: position 78,361,693 of record OW119928.1, read on the forward strand.
GAGATAATGTGGAATTAAGCACAAAACAGAACGAAGTGGAAAAATTTCGCTTTGTATTTACACGGCGGATGTTACCACGGTAGCAGGACAGGGGTGACCTTGCGAAGCTTGCAGACGCAACTCTAAACTATAAACTCGCCAAATTGGCCAAAAAGGTATTTTAGCAAAAAACATCACAAATTTTGATGTCTCCAAATGGATGTACTAGGCCGAATCCTATTTAGAAAAAGGTAACATTTCTTATGACCATTTAAAAAGCAAAAAGTTTTACAAGTGTTAGTGAGCATATGAAACGAATTCCTTTACCTAACGGGAGACAGCTTCAAAGGTTTTCCAATCCATTATGGTTAGTTGGTCCTGTAAAATTAAAAATCACAATACGTTTGAATTTACATTCAAAATATAACACAAGATGTGACCCAGTAGCGTAGCGAGGATTTCATTTAAGAGGGGCCCAAAGTTGATTAAATGATTAGTTGAGAAACATGATTAATTTAATATACTATTAATTCATGTGCTATTTTATTTAAATATCACGAAAGAAAGCTATGCATTTTTCTGCATGTAACAAGATAAAAGTAAGGTAGATAATTGGAGTTACCTCGCACTAGAGTAACACAACGAGATCACAAAAGAAACTGACTTTTTCGGGGAATGCTTGGACCATATTGACCCTTCTCCCAAAGCTTGGCTACGTCACTGAAGTGAGCAATCAATTCACTGTATACACTGCTCAATTGTGTACACTGCTTCATACAATCTGCATCAATTGTATACATTGCTTCATACAATCTGCATCAATTGTATAAATTATATACACTGCTTCATACAATATGCACCAATTGTATAAATTGTATACACTGTTTCATACAATCTGTATCATTTGTATACACTGCTTCATAATTTATGAACAGATGTTTATCTCGATGTCTTACTCAGACCAATACTTCCTATTACAAAAGTCAGAAAAAACAGTTTGGCCAGATCTGGCCATTACACAATAACAAAGGCAGTAGCATTTTGCAATGACGTTTTATTGCAAGAGAGGTCAACAAAACAGTTTAACCAAAGTCTGACAGTGCCCTCGAACAAAAAAAACCAGTTCAGTCAGAAAAAGTTGAGTTTCGAGCTATTCCTACAATAAAAGTTACTCCACCAATCTAACTTAAAAACTCGCTAAAACTCCTAGATATCTGAAATCCTTGCTTCCTAGAGGGATCCTAAACCAGATGCGATAAAACAGTGGAGCAGTCGGATGGGGATCTCCGGAGCCCCTCTCCGAAAGTTATGTTTTTTCTAATTTTTAAAATATCTCTACAAATATAATACTTAAATCCTTTATGTATTCATAAAATTTTAGTTACGTTATTCTCACTACAGTTGAAACGACGATTAGTTTATGAATTAATACTCGCAGTAATTTAATGGCGTGATATTCATTGCAAAGTTTGAAAGCAGTGATCTTGGACATTGTCATTCACTAGTAAATTGGTCAAACAAAACGAGCTTCGAAATCCCGTTACAAGAATACGTGCGTTACGTCAAATATAAGGAAATCGCACAATATAAGGAAATCAACACTTTTGTTAACTTTCTCATCACTGATTCCAAACCAGCGAAGTGGCCTGATCTCAGATCTATTCTCGAGTTTTACACTTATATGTTAATATTCCAAACTTCCACACCACACCAACGTGAGAACATTTGAGGCCCACAACAGATTTAAAGTACGCCAGTCCCCATGTACACGAAGGTCTATGTTTGGATCGGGTTCAAACTCTCAACCCTACTGTGGCTAATCCACTACTCTTCCAACAGGAACTTAGGAGTAATGAAAACACATTTATATATGAAACAAATAGAGTTTTATTCCCCCTATAATTTCCCCAAATTGGTTCTACTGCTTTCAATTAAATGTTACAATACAATGGTATTATGTTTCTGTAGAATTTTCAAATCGGTGGTGCCTTGTTCATGAGTTCTAAAACACCCCTTACACACTCGATATAACAAAAATTCACAGGGATTTGTGTGTGAAGCGAACTTACGGCAATATCTTCCGACTTGTAGCTCAGGAAAGTGGTCACTACAGGTGGTATCGGGAGATACTCCTATTGTGGAAAAACTTAACTCAAACTATTCTTAAACCGTGGACCAGAGCAGAAATCGAGTACCTTGAGTATTAGATACTTAATATGTAATTAGCGATAGGATTTTCATAACATAAAAATTGCCCAGTAAAAATTGAATTTTTGATAAAAAAAACTATAAAAAAGCACCGCCCCCTACCAAAAAATTTCATTTAACCGAAACAAAATTTCTTTTTGCAAGATTTAAAATGAAAAGAGAGCCAACATTCCTGTATAGCTTTTAGAAAATTCAATTTAATTTGTTACATTTTCTCTGCTAAACTAAAAGTCTACGTAGTAAAGAGAATGTGACTACATAAAAGCAAGAAAAGTGCAAACACAACTTACGTTACCTGACAGTTCCTGTGCCCAATCGAAAAAGTTTAACTTTGACTAATAAAACCCCGGATGTTTTTAATTTTTGTTTGGAAAAGGAGTTTTTATTTCAAATACAACGGAAATAACGTGTAGATATCTGTTCTGTGTACAATGCGATACCAAAATACAATGCTTTTCTAAGGTCTACCAACAAGTTTTAAAACATTTACGATCTCATTTTTCCTTCTACTGAAACCGAGAAGCACTCTTTAAATAAACTATGTCCCTTTGTTCAGTTTCCTGAAATTTCACCAGGGAAAATTTTTTTACAGAGGTGAAAAATAGGAGTTTAGAGAAATTCATCCAAAAATACCCTTTTCCTTGAAAATACCAACTTTGCAAAATAATGACTCTAAATTCTATATAGATAAAAATGTAATGTTCGTTTGTTCCTAACGCAAAATCTCCCAAAATTTTTCACCGATTGCCTTGAAATTTTGCCACAACGTTGCGTTCGAATACGCTCATGTTTTAGTCTACTTAGCTATATAAATAAAAATGTAACGCCAGGAAGAACTGGTAAAACGTTCCTAATTAAATTGATTCTGGCCGCAATCAGATCCTAAAATCACATTGCCTTAGCACTTGCGTCGTCCGGAATAGCTGCGACTTTGATACCAGGTGGAAGAACTGCTCATTCCGCTTTGAAATTGCCATTTGACATGCAATTCATTGAATCCCCCACGTGTAACATTTCCAAAGCATCGCTGGAAATTGGGAACGGAAAGGTTCCGGTTGATCTGGCCTCAGGACAAATTTCATTGCCTCATAACTTCTGCAATTTAGTGACGTCAAAAGAAGAATTGGCTGAAAAAGTATTTCCCAATATTCAAACCAATTATAAAAATTACGATTGGCTGAGTGAACGAGCTATTCTTGCCGCCAAGAACAAAGACGTCTACGAACTTAACAGTATTATTCAGTCTAACATTCAAAGCGAGGCAGTCACATACAAGTCCGTCGACACTGTCGTGGAAGCAGATAAAGCATCCAACAGAATTTTTAAATTCACTCGATCTGCCAGGGATGCCACCGCACGTACTGCAATTGAAAATCGGGGTGCCAATTATCATGTTGCGAAATATCAACCAGCCAAAGCTTTGCAACGACACGCGGCTTGCAATAAAAAAATTCACGAGCAATATCGTAGAGGCAACAATCTTGACAGGACCTTTCAAAGGTGAAGATGTCCTCATTTCTCGCAATCCTATGACTCCAACTGGTATGCCATTTCAGTTCAAGAGATTGCAATTCCCAATTCGATTGGCGTTTGCAATAACCATAAACAAAGCTCAGAGCCAATCGTTAGAATTGTGCGGTTTAGATCTAGACACGGATTGCTTCTCACATGGACAATTATGTTGCGTGTTCAAGAGTCGGCAAACCAGACAATCTCTATATCTTGACAGACAATGGAACAACAAAAACATTGTAACATTGTGAAATAAAAAATATTGGAAATGTGTGCTTTCTTTTTTTCTTTCTTTTCAATTTAACCAGATGAGACACAGCAACGCGTGACCCGGTACAGCTAGTAAGAAAATAAAAATGAAATTTGACGAAAAAGTACTTGATTTTTTTTCGGAGTAATATTTAACGGAGTACATATTTAGTAAAATTCTTACTTATAACCATATACGAATGAGTTCATTATAAGTTCAAACTTGTATCTTAGCTTGACCACACACTTGAGCAGCATGGGACGAAACATACGATATGCGCATTCGTACTCCGTTTCTGTGCAGAAAACATGTCGGTGCGCATGCGTATTTCAGCCTGTTGGATGTCGCAAGACTGATGTTGGACCAATGTGAGGCTTGCCGTAATAAAACACTCGTTAATTCCCGATACATTTAGCTTTTAACATGGAGCTTTCAGTTAGCATTTTCTTTCCTTTAAACATTGGGTATATGTCAAGACTAAAACCATTCCCTTTTTATTTAGCTTAAATCCGTTAGTATTATGTTAATTTCGCCTTTTATTTTCACTTCTTACACTTCATTTCAACCCTCTCTTTGAATACCACTGTGTTAGTCATAATTGTCATTTCTCTTTTGCCAACAAATCCTGAGGTATCATATCCATACCACAAATACCCAGGCTCTCTTCAATTACAACTTCAGCCCCGTAGACACGTCGAGTCTGACCACCATCATGTGAGGAAATCAGAGACGAATTGCTTTTTCTAACAGTGAGTCGCGCGACCCACCATTCCAATGTTCGACTTCAAAACTAATTTCCTTAATAAAAAAAGGATACATTTAAAACTTATTCTTGTTTTGTGTCTTTAAGCATGATATATACTCGAAAATTCCTCGAAACTATCTGCCCGTTGAAATAAGAATGTAACGTTCACGAGAAATTACTTCTTGTAAGTGCCTATTATTTTACTCTGAAGTAATCACAAATTATGAGTGCGCAATGAAACATACCCTTGACATGTTTCATTAATCACGAATATTTACAATCCAAAATGGTAAGTCAATTAATAAATCTCACAACTCGAAATTACGTCTCAGTCTGAGTAATAACCTTACAAAAACTCGATAATACAGAAATAACTCGATTAAACTCCCAGCTCAAAACTACATCTCAATGAATTATTCTAAATGGAACTAAAAACTAAACATATTATGGCATCGCCAGATATTGGAAGCTAACTGACTTACTCAGCGTTGCTCGGGTTGAATTGTTTATAATTGATCGTAATATTACTCAATATTATTACTATGCAGATTTCAACTTGTTTTTAGCCCCTCCACAAACCAGGACAAATAGAACGGTGGTAATATCTAGCAGATGTTTTCAGCAGGATTCTACAGAATGAGTGTACTAAATTTGATGGAAATTAGTTAAATGTCTCAATGTTATTCCTATGGGATTTTGGAATTGTTTTAAGCCCTCTGTGGACCCAAGATTAATACAACGGGGTTAATATGTAGCCTACGTTATCCGTAGGGTTCTAAGGAATCAGTGTACCAAATTTGGTGTGGATTGGTCAAACGGTGTAGATTTGTAAAGAGAACAGACAGACGCCAACTCTGCTTTATATGTATAGATACCGATTACATACTTATTAATAATTTAATTGTATTATCGCATGAGTGTTTTTACTTAGTTTCTATGTAAATACCCGCTTCTGTTTTCTACTATTTTATCATAAATATTAACTCTTACATTTCTCGTTTCCTTACCATCTATATCAAGATTTAATATTCATTTATTATTGTGAGCAGCGAGCAAATTCTGGTGGAAGTATTTAAATATAGCTTTAACCAATGTTTGAGAGGATAAAAAGTGATCCACATTGTCACAAGTCCTCCTTTTATATAGTAAGATTCTAGTTTTATAATCAGTTAAGATTATATTTCGATACCGTTTTCCAGGCTGAACTCTTCGCGATTTCTAAGGCTATTGAGTGGACCAACATAAATAGTATATCGGTTAATATTCCATTGGACAGAAATGCCATTATGTCCTTAAAAACACTCACAACAAATCACATTTTTTAAGTGGCATTCAACAGAGAAGGATCGTTTGAGTTTGTAAGGTAAAAGCCCTCTCCCCGTATCTATGACAACGAGGTGGTTGAACAGTTCGCTAAAATTGCCTTCCTTTTGTCCTTCTTTCTTCCTACTTAAATAAGTATCTAAAAGGAAACCTAACCACACAATGGCAAACTAATTTGGATTTATCAACCACAGGGCGAATAGTCAAGTCATTCTTACCCATTGTCAATACCTCTATTCATATTATAAATAGATTTTTTATTTATCTCATGGACCATGGTCTGTTTATATCTTACTAATCAAGATTTCACATAAAAGTTATTATGTCCTTGCGGTATATTTGGTGACTCGGATCAATAATTAAATGTAAATGCACAGAACATTTTCATTTGACAGAACCTAAAGATAGCTTAAAACGCTCATGACAGAATAATATTGCAAGTAACTCAATCTCTATAGACTGATAAACTGTATAAAAATTTCCAAATATTTAACCGAAAACATTGTATAATACTAACGGTTATATAGTATATATATATATATATATATGGATATGGTGTATATATGGATATAGATATGTTTATGCTCTGGAAATTTCTAAGCAGTTACGTTATACTACGGGATGCAGTGTCTATGTAGCATTACTTTTGTTCATTACTTGTATTTGTTCTGTATGACGATTGTTTTTGATTGTCCAATTAGGCTAAGGACCCTGAGAACCTTATAGGGCCTGACAAATGTTCTCATAAACGCCTATCGTGTAGCCTTACGCCCTCAGGGTGGGCAGGGAGGTTAGGGCCTTAAAAATATATAATATCCATGGCTATCAGTTCTAAATTTGAAAATAATCCATTGAAAAATAAATGTTTTACAGAACTTTGAAGTGTCTACCAGTTTTCATTGATATTAAAGTGTTCATCGGTCCTGTCACCACAATAACTTTTGACTTGTGTGTCCGTGTGGGTATTTGGAAGTGCCCGGGCACTTCGACACCTGCTTGCCAACGCTTATGTATGCAGTGAAAAATCGATTGCCCGCCCCTCCTTTAAAGTGACTACAAACATATACGGCATGTGTTGATCTAACTCAGCAATGAGATAGGTAGGTAGTTAATTAGCGTCGCACTGGAGCAAAACAACGGGTTATTGACGACGGTCCGGGATCAATTCCTAAGGGAAGGATCCAAGGACAAGACCTCGTCATTTTGATCCCTGTCAGTTGGCGAGGTCAATACCTGGGTTGGCACCCCACTCTCCATATTCCCACACCACACCAACATTAGGACATTTGAGGCTACGGCAGATTTAACGTGCACCAGCCCCCGTATACGCGATTATATTTGCCTGGACCGAGTTTCTAACAAAGACCGTCATGTTGGAGGGGTCTGGTGCATGCTTCAAATGTCCTCACGTTGGCGTGGTGTGGAAGTTTGAAGAATGGGACAGTTTAAGAAAAGCAACGAATCAGCAACTGGAGGGTTGCGAGTTCGAATCTCGGTCCAACCAAAGACCGTCGTGTATGTGGGGGCTTGGTGCACGTAAGGCCTCAAATGTCCTCACGTTGACGTAGTGTGGAAGTTTGGAGAGTGGGGTTCCAGCTCAGGTGTTGATCTCGTCATCTGACGGTGGTTCAAAATTGAGGCGTTGTCCTTGGATTTTCCCTTCGGGATTGATCGCGGACCGTCGCCAATAGCCAGTTGTGTTGCTCCAGTGTGACATTATTTAACTACCTACCATCCTCGGTTCTTTACCTTTAAGGATTCATCCCGGACCATCGCCATACGTCCGTTTTGTTCATCCAGTGCGAAGCTATTTCAACAATTTAACTTTATTTAACTTGAAGTGGAACTCGTTCATAACCTAAGAGTTCTCGCTGCGTTCACATTTGGTTCACTTGGTGCGTTCACCCTCTGGCAATAAAATCCATCGCGTGAAGCGATTGTTGTCTGGAATTGTTTTTCAAAACCATAAACAACTATTACTTCCTCAAGGGTGTACCTTCAGCCTAAAAAAATCCCATTGAGGAAGTTCGAATATCGTGCAAGCGAAATTCTTTTTTCGAGTTTTAGGTTCACGTTCCACCCAGATAAGAACATTGCAAAAATGAGCTAATAGAATATATTACTGTCCGAAATAAAAAATATCTCGACATAATTTCAAACCTCTAATGAGACCATTACATTCGAAATGGCTTCAAAAATCTCAGGTAAACCGCGAATGCTACTTTCGTAACAACTTTCAAGGTCAGTGCACTGATATTCTGATTCGTTATTTAAATAGTTTCGTAGGCATTTCTATGAAAAAAAAAAGTCGCTTTTCGATAGTATTTCATTTAAGAAGCATTTAGAAAAATATTTTACCAAACGGTTGTGATTTGTCAGTTTTCTGAACTTTGATACATGCTCCTTTTTAATGGTGACCTTGAAGTTATTTGCATGTTTTATTTTTTGCCCAGACGTTTTTACAGTAACTAGTGGCCGCCCAGTGGTCGAAATTCGACCATAATTCATTTAATTTTTAAGTTTGAACGTTAATAAGGTTCTTTTGTCAAAGAGTATACCTCTATATTCATTACATATAATTTTTTTGTTCTATTACGTAAGCTGCGAGCATGTACAAATACGTCATAGGAAAAATGCGGTATAGCTTGGTTAAGCCATATCTAAAAAACAATAACGCGTTGTTTGACATTTTCTTGGTTTTTTTTATTGCTATACTGGCCACAGGTTTCGCCAAGGCTACACAGTTAATTTGCCTATCTTTTTCAAATTATATAAAATTTAAATAAAAAATAAATCCAAAAAATGAAAAATGAAATAAGGAATACATGCTTCGTATTTTTTTATATATTTTTTATTGAAACAAAAAAACCGTGTGATTAAAAAAATAAATGTTGTCCATTGAACTTGAAATAGTTCGACGATGCTTTTTGTAAAAACTCTTTCATCGTTTGCTAAATGCTCTTGACCGTTATATTTCTTCACGTATATAGATTACAGTATATGAACGTAAACAATGAATGTTTTATTTTGTTTAATTTAATATATTTGTAACGCATATTATACATTAATTTTATCTTTCTGCACTCCTTCTTGAACTTTAATTATGCGAAATCTCATACTCCTCCGTGCGCGCAATGTACTTAAAAAGGGGTACAAAGTTTTTTCTTCACGTATTAATATATGGATTAATATATTTGTAACGCATATTATATATCAATTTTATCTTTCTGCACTCCTCCATATAAACTTTAATTATGCCAAATTTCATACTCCTCCGTGCGCGCAATGTGCTTAAAAAAGGGGTACAAAGTTTTTTCTTCACGTATTAATATATAGATCTAGAGGAAAAGCAGATTCCTAATTTTTAAATTTATCTTTCTGCGCTTTGGATTTGATTGCCAGGTCCGTTCCTGTCAATCAAGGTGAATATTCCTGATTCCTGTGAAATTCCTGAGTGAAAATCTCAGTAGGACGTTCCCTCTTCTAAGACAATTGACTTTCTAAAAGAACACTTTTCGTCAAGCACATATTTAGAAAACAGTTTGAGGAGGTTCAGTTTTCTTTCTCTCGTTTCCCTAAATACCGCAATGTTAAATGAGCATTACGTTTATCTTTCTGACTGTTGCCACAGCGACTTTTTGTTATTTTTAAACTTTCGCGACTAGGGCAGTGGTTCTTAACCTAGGTGTGTGCACCCCTGGGGGGGCGAGAAAACATTTCCAGGGTGCGAGAGAAGTTTCGATGGACGACAGCGATTTAATAAAAGACGATCTTATTGAAATACGAGACAATGCACGTATTCAAATGGAATTTGAAAAACTGGACTTGGAACAATTCTGGTGTACACAGATAGAACCTTATCCACAGCTGGCAAAAGCAGCATTGCAGACACTTTTACTATTTGCCACCACCTACCTGTGTGAAATGGAATTTTCATCACTTTTGCACATAAAAACAAAAGCTAGAAATCGATTAAATGAAAGTGATGACATACGTGTGGCTCTTTTTAAAAAAGGGCCTGGTGGTGACAGTGATTATCCTTAGCAGTACTTTGGCACCAATGAGAGTAGTTTTGTAGAAAAGGTTTCGGCGTGGCAGCCTTCCACTTGACGAACATGTTCGTTTAAAAGACATGCTCATTTAAAGTTGAATACTAACTGCACCTATCTCTTCCGGTCAGTCCTATTTGTTGTGGCCAGCACACCCACATAGGAACGACACTGCTAATTTTCTTATCTTTGATACAATTGAAGAGCAGTGAGCAGTGAGCTCCGAGAAAAAATCACCAACTGAATGGATGCCCGCCAAGTTGGCGAGATATTTAATAATTTATGTTTATGGCGAAAAATTAATGTTAAATATTGATCACCTTGAAAGATGCCGCAAATTATAAATTTACTTAAAAATAAATTACCGAGTTGGTGAAGTTTTATTACATGAAATGTTTTTTTATTCATCGTGGTTGGTTGGTTGGTTTGGGGTTGCATGGCGCAAGGGCCATGTTTGGCAAAGCAACGCCAAACACGACAATTTCAAGGAAAAAATGTCGTGAAATTTTCAAAGTGGGACTGGGGAATAGAATAATAGGATGAAAGCAGGAAAAGATCAGGGGAACGCGACATCCATGTTTACTAAAGACAGTAAACCCCATGGGTAAAGGAAAGATCACTGAAGTGCCTCGGATCCGTGAAGTCCATTCATACCTGAGAGAGATGTGCTCCTGAGGGCCTTATTCATTCCTTTTGAGCCCTGGAATCAACAACTCAAAACTAATTTAGGCTAATTTGAAGCGAAGGTTAAGAAGAATTATTTTCTTCTCAAGGTTTTTTATTTTTCGAAAATTTTTGAGGATTATGATTGACCTTTTTGACCTTGACCTTTTATCAAAATTACCCCTTTTTAACTAATTCAGGATTTTTCCATCTTTCAACGTTGAGACATAATAGCGACATTTCTACCTGTACCTGCTGTTTTAAACTGTCTGTAAATTTCCAAGACAACGTCTTTTGGAAAAATGTCACTTTTCCCCATCCCACCCCGTTTAAGATGTATTTGGAAAACATGTCTGATCTATATGTGACAGGCTCTTTTGATTTTTTGCTAAAATGTTCCCAGATTATGTAAATTACTCATGCTTCAAAGCTTTCCTTTGCTAATCTTTTAATAATTCAAGTTTTTTCTGACTTTCGAATTTAAATGAGGGAGAAAATTGACATTTATTCGTGTAACTGCTGATTTCCAACTATGTAAACTTCAAATAGGTTTCTATGAAGGCCACTTTCTTTATTGTATCCGGTTTAAGTTGTGTTTTGGACACGTGTTACTAATTCTCTTGATTTTCCGAAATTTATTTCAGATTATGTGAATACATACCTCTAGGCTTTAAAATTATTTTTAGAATTCAAAGTTTTCTTGTGAGTTTGAGTACAGAAGAAAAACTGGCATTTTTATGTCTACTTACTGTTTTAAACTGAATTACTGTGCCAGTTTTTGTAGACATCACTTTTTGATTCCATCTCGTTTAAGATGTATTTTGAAAATATTTTGCTAAAAGGTTGTCTCGATTTTCCGAAAATTCTCGATGCAAATCACTCAAACTTCAAGGCTTTCAATTGCCTTTTATTTTTATAATTCAAGATTTTTCTTACTTTTGAACTTAAATGTAGAGGAAATCTTCAAATTTCTACCTTACATATCCTGTTTTTATCCAAAAGAATCCAAACTGTACTATGACAAATTTCTAAGACAATGTCCATGTGGGTTAAAGGTCACTACTCGGTTGTACCCTATTTAAAATGCATTTGGAAAACATGTCTTTTGATTTATGTATGAAAGGTTTTTTATTTTTTGTGCAAAAATGTTCCCAGATTATGTAAATTATTCATATTTCAAAGCTTTCATTAACAAATCGTTTAATAATTCAAGGATTTTCTTACTTTCGAATTTAAATGCGGGTGGAAATTGACATTTCTACTTGTAACTGTTTACGTCTATCTGAAAAGCTCTAAAAGTCGAATGACCTTGTACATACAAATCAAAATCTCGAACTAACTGTTCTGGTATTTCCCAAATTTTCCCGAAGACGACCGCAAATGTTTCCACTTACCATACCACGTGAAACAACTACAAAGAAAAAAGAACATTCTCCCTCATTCCATTCTTGATACTTGTAAATCTGTTAAGGCCAAACAACACGAAAAAAAACGAAAAAATTACTTATAGAGGTAGATGAGATTTGCAACGATTTGAACATCTTTTTAAAAATAAATTGCAGAACAGTTGAATTTATGATTGGGAACTTCCAACTGAGATTGGACCTCCTGATGAGAAAATAGATCAATTTATTTCAAGAACTTGATGGAGACTTGGTGGATTAAGAAGACGTGTCTCAAAGCTGGTTTAATTGACCGATGTGATATAAAAAAAGTGTTATTTCTCTCTCTCTCCCTCTCTATTTCCTGGCTTTTGGGTCAGTACATATGCTTCGAGTTTGACCTCCACGTTTGCAAAAATGACGCACTTACTTATCGGCATCAAAGTGTTATTCGGGTTGTGCAAATACACTCTTTCAACGATCGTGAAGTTCCTGGATGCCATTTCCGCAAACTTAATCCCAATGATGTGGGATGAAAGTGATAATTCCTATTCCAAGACAGCTTAAATGTGGTAAAAGTGGCAATCGTTGGTCAAATAATGACCAGAACATCTTACCCAACCAAAAATAAAATATATAAAATTCCAAACTCCAACAGTTATATTTTTCTGGCTTAACGGAAAATAACGACGTTTGGAGCTCTTGGCCTTCGCTCAGACAAGGCCGCCTTTGAAAGCACTCTTGGACTTGTACAAACCCTCTCTTACCCATCCACACGAATAAAATGTTTCCCATACACAAAACCTTTTAAATGTCTGATCATGTCAATAAATTAAGCGTTCGTAACCCTCCTGATGGTTTCTATGAGATATCTCGTCCATCAAGATCTGACCAAATTTTGCTATTGACAAGATATCTCGTCATCAAGATATTGCCGATTCTTTTTGATGATGACGAAATCATTTCAGTTTTTGATGATAACGAGTTCAAGGATGAGTTTTCTTCTAAGGACTAGATATCTTGTCCATCAAGATTTGGTCAGTTTTGCTAATGACGAGATATCTCGTAGCGAGACAAGTACTAGGAGGGTTAAATACTGGGTGCTTCAAAACTTCCTGTACAAACTTTAAGGGGACAGAGAGCACAAAACTAAACCGTATTAACATACAGGGTGATACTACGGTCATGGGACAAACTTCAGGGGGTGATAGAACACAACGAAACAAATACTTTTCACCATAGAATGTATGGTCGCTAGAGGACGCTTTCCATTTCGGCACAAACACATGGTCCGACGCAAGTTGGAAAGAAGAGGCATGAAATATGGAAACAACGCTTTAATGTCAAATAAACATCAATAACTGCTTGACAAAACGAAATAATACAATTAGATTTGCATAAATTAAAGATAAGTACAAGGAACAACGGGTAAGAAAGAAATGACATGTACAAAACATGAGAAACTTTTCACATGGAAATGAAACTACATGTACAAACATCAGTCGGTAAGTACAACGCAAATGCACAATTACAGAAGCTGTTCAAAATGTCGACCACCACACCTGATGCAGGCCTCGCATCACCGACGTAACGCATTTATACAAGTGTTTGACTGCGCTCTCTGGCGGCCAACCGCTGCACTTACGACCATACATTCTATGGGGAAAAGTGTTTGTTTCGTTGTGTTCTATCACCCACTGAAGTTTGTCCCATGACCGTAGAATCACCCTGTATATGTATGTCCGCTAGCACACTTTTGGGGATTGATTCATGAATTGGCCACGATCACCCGGATTTATGATCCTTTGATTTCTTCCTCTGGATACCTCAAAAGCATCGGGCTCAAGTCTCCCACTAAATTCAAAGCTAATCTCATCGCAATAGTTGCTTTTGGATGCTACAAGTGTCCACGAGAGGTGATGAAGTTTAGAATATGTACGGGCAATCCGATGTTATCAGGCGTGCACTACTGTTGGTAGTCGTAACTTTGGTTGGTTGGTTGGTTGGTTTTTTATGGCACAAGGGCCAGATTTGGCCATGCTGCGCCAAACAATAGCTAGTTCATAACTGATATTTAATTAGAGCGAGTCAGAAAGCCACGTAATAAAATTCAGTACAGTTGTGTATGTTGCAGTCGATTATAAAATCTAAATAAAGTTTACGAAACCAATGTCAGTAAGGAATAAAAATAAGTTTTTATGATGTGGGTCCATCAACAAGTCTGTTAAGGTAATAGGGGAGATACCAAATCGGTTTAGTCTATGATGATTAAAATTCCGGCATTCCGTCAATATGTGCTTTATGGAAAAAATACTATTGCATGATGAGCATAAAGGAGCTGGTTCTCCCAGCAGTAAATGTCTGTGGGTAAAAAAGGAATGTCCAATTCGGAGCCTTGTCAGTTTTACGTGATGATTTCTATTTAAGTTTGTTTTGCTAAATCCCTTTATAGATGGTTGAATATCATGAAGTTTGTTATGGTTTTCCAAATCCCAAGCGGATTGCCAGGATGAATTTATGACTTGGGTTAAAACACTATTAATGTCGTGAATCGGGACATTGGAGTTTATAATCAATGTTGCGTTTTTGGCTGCCAAATCCGCTTTCTCATTGCCCCGGATTCCCACATGCCCAGGAATCCAACAAAAGAATATCCGAAAATCATTTTCTGTTAATGTTAGGAGCAAATTCATTGCTTTTAAAACCAAGGAATGACTTTTATGTGTATAGTTTAATAGGGATTCGATACTGCTTTTAGAGTCGGTATACAAGATCCAGTTTTTATTAGTGTGTGTAGAAATCGTTTTTAAGGCTAAAATTATTGCGTAGATCTCTGAAGTGAAGACACTGCAGCACCCATGCAATTTTCTAGCAATGGTTGTATTATCAAAAACGGCCGCGGCTCCAACATTTGTCCCGTTCTTAGATCCGTCAGTAAAAACTGTTTTAAAAGATGAATATTTGTTTCTATGGGAATGGAATAATTGTAAATAAATGGTATCGGGGGTTGATGATTTGTTAAAATGTGAAAAGTCATTGATGGTAAGTAGATTTTTATCATTCCAAGGTGGAGGTTCGTTTTCTCTAGGAAATATTCCCAGATTGTCAACGTTTAATGAATTCATTATGGTACGGACTCTAAAACCAAGTGATGGTATGAATGAAGGTTTTAATGAGTAATGACTTCCAAATTTAGGGTTAGTTACTCTATTATGCAATGGGTGAGAAGGGTTGGCTTTAATCTTAAAATAGTATTTTAGGGTAAGTTTCTCACGTCGATGTCTTAAATCCGGCTCGCCTGTCATTATATATAAACTCTGGACTGGCGAAGTGCGAAAAGCTCCGAGGGATAATCGGAGGCCTTGGTGATGAATAGTATCCAGGGCTTGAAGAACAGACTTAGCAGAAGATCCATATATTACACTCCCATAATCGAGTTTCGATCGGACAACAGCTTTGTAAATTTTTAAAATTGAAATAAAATCAGCTCCCCAAGTTGTGTTACATAAAACCTTTAAAATATTCAATGATTGGTTGCATTTTCGTTTCAATACCTTGATATGAGGTCGAAAAGATAACTTCGAGTCAAAAATAATACCCAAAAATTTTATTTCTGGAACTACTGGAATAACAGTTCCGTCGAGTAAAAGTTCTGGATCAGGAAAAAGTCCGCGTCTTCTAGTAAAATGTACACATACAGTCTTTTGCGAAGAAAAAACAAAACCATTTTCGTTTGCCCACTTACTTACAATTCTAATAGCCGTTTGGAGTTGTCTTTCAATAAAAGGTACATTGATTCCAGAACAGAATATTTGGAAATCGTCTACAAAAAGCGTTCCGTGCACATATGGAGGAAGTTGTTTAATAATACCGTTGATTTTAATTATAAAAAGTATCACGCTTAGAACGCTTCCTTGGGGAACACCCTCGTCCTGTGAAAAGTCATCTGATAAAATATTATTAATGCGAACGCTAAAGGTCCTTGTCAATAAAAAGTTTTGAATAAATAGTGGGAGATTTCCCAGAAAGCCCATCTCGTATAAGTCTCGCATTATGCCATATCGCCATGTCCTATCGTAAGCTTTCTCCATATCGAAGAAGACAGCTACCAAATGCTTCTTTGTGACGAATGTATCTCTGATAGAGGATTCCAGCATTAAGGCATTGTCGTAGGTGCTTCGTCCAAAACGGAATCCGCTTTGAAACTCCGATAGATGTTTTTCAGACTCAAGGACATGTATCAACCGAGCATTCACCATTCTTTCCATGACTTTGCAGATACAGCTTGTCAAGGCAATGGGTCGATAGTTATTAGGGTCTTGAGGATCCTTCCCAGGTTTCGGTATTGGAATAATAATAGCTCTGTGCCAGGTTGTCGGAAAATCTTGCTCTGTCCAAATTCTATTATAGAGAAGTAAAACATTTTGTAATGAGTCTTCATTGAGATGGGTCAACATGTCTAGATGAATATGATCGGGGCCCGGTGAAGTCGGGTGTGATTTTCTTAATGCATTTTTCAGTTCGAATATGGTAAAATTACGATTGTAAGTTTTATGAGCGGATGGTTGAAAGTTTAACGTCTTGCGTTCTTCACGTCGCTTATAATTAATAAAATCTTGGGGGTAAGAGCTCTCATGAGATACCTTAGAAAAAGATTCTCCCAAGGTATCAGCAATTGTCTTAACGTCTGAAACGACTTGTCCATTTTGAAGTAAAAACGATATATTTGGATTACGATATTTGCCGGTAATTTTTCGAATTTTTCCCCATAGCTGTTTTGATGATATTCGACATTCGATTGTATTTACGTATTCTTGCCAGGATTCTTTTTGTCGCTGTCTCCTTAATTTTCGAGCTTCTGCTTTAGCCCGCTTGAAAACTATCAAATTCGAAGTGGTGGGATAACGTCTGAAGGTGTTCCATGCTTTTTTTTGGAATTTATGGGCTTGAGAGCATGCTTCATTCCACCAAGGCTTCCATAATTTAGGCATTTTACCCGATGTTTTGGGGATAGCCACATCTGCCGCCTTAATCAAGGTGTTCGTTATCATTTCAACGGCATCATTTATGCTAGGCATCATAACCATGTTGTCGGAAATGTTTGATTCCACCTGATATCGAGTCCAATCCGCTTTCTCAAATATATATCGCACAGGTCGTCTGGGTAGTAAAACGTCATTGCAGTTATATGTTAAAATGATTGGAAAGTGATCGCTATTGTGCAGATCATTGTCAATTTTAAAGTCCCAAAATGAAAGCAAAGTAGGGGAGCATATTGCAAGGTCCAGGGTGTGAAAGGTTTGGGTCGGAGTATGGAAGTATGTATGACTGGAATCATTTAAAAGGCAGAGACAATGATCATCCATCAATTTTTCAATTTGTTGTCCTTTTGTGTTAAAATCATTACTTCCCCAAAGAGGGTTGTGTCCGTTAAAATCCCCTATGATGAAGTATGGAGACGGAAGTTGAGTTATTAAATCATTTAGTTCCTGCTGACTAACGCTTTCATTTGGGGGTAGATATATGCAGCAGATTGTTATTAAAAATTTAATATGAAGTTGTATGGCTATTGCTTGAATGCTCGTATTTAATGAAATTCTTCTGGATGGGAAATTCTGCAAGGTCATTATAGCCACGCCGCCCGAAGCGCGTGCACCGTGGATGTAATCATTTCTTATTAAATTATAATTTTTAACATTAATTGAGTTATTAGGCGTTAAGTATGTTTCTTGAAGGGCTAGGCAAACAGGGTTAAAATTATTTATTAGAGATTTGATATCGTCGATATGTGTACGAAAACCATGACAGTTCCAAGTTAAGAGATTAATAGTCATTTATTCTTTAAAAATTTAGAGCCCTTTTCAATCTCTTCTGAAATAAAGGTTGGGTGGTTTTATTTGGAAGGTTTTTTGTAAAATCTAGAACCTTTTCTAAAAAATGCAGCGTTCTCATCTATACAGTCCTCTCCAAACTCCATATCTGAGTCCGTGGAAGGGTGTAAATCTATTTCGGTATCCGGTAATTTTGAGTGATCTCTAGAGTTCCGGGGAGTAAGTTTGTCTTTCTTACTTTGCTTTTTTTTATTTTGTTCTATTGACGTTGTTGGGTTCGGCTTGAAGATTTTTGTTGCTGGTGTGGTTCTCTGTTGCGGCAGGTTTGAGGGTTTACTTGTAACTTTGTCAATTGATTTTGGGCTTAAGCTATGGGATTGATGGTTTGATTTGGTTGATTGATATTTATAAGTAGAGTTTATTTGCGTTTCTGCATTTACTGTATTAGATGAAAAATCTGAATTATATGTTTGGGTGCTTATTGTTTTGCTAGTTTTAATAACGGATGCATATGAGGTATTAGGACGAGGTGTACGAGATTCCACTAGTTTTCTTGCTTCGGGGAAAGATAGATTTTTGGTAACTCTTATTGATTGTATTTCTTTTTCCTGTATCCAACGAGGGCAAGTTTTTGAATAAGCAGCATGATTTCCCTGGCAATTAACACAATGTTCGATTTCGGAGCACGTAGAACTGTCGTGACCGGGCTTTGCGCAACGTGCACAGATGGTTGCTGATGCTCGACATGCTGTTTTAGCATGTCCAAATCTCTGGCATAAAAAGCATCGCAGTGGGCTTGGAATGAAAGGCCTCACGTCGCAGCACAAGTAACCGGCTTTAATTTTTGTTGGCATAACAGGAGAATCGAAGGTTAGAACAACATTTCTTGATGGAATGAAATTAGAGTCTCGCCTCATCATGATTCTTTTGGCTGCTATAACTTTTTGGTCTTTTAGTTCAGCGACAAATTCTTCGTCGGACACCATTGCGAGTTCTTGGGATGAGATAACTCCTCGGGTATAGTTAAGGGTTTTGTGCGGAAAGACTTGAATTTCGACGTCCCCAAAGTTTTTAATGTTTAATAGTTTTATTGATTGTATTTCTGATTTGGATTCAATTAAAAGGTCTCCTGATTTCAATTTTTTGACGTTTTTTACTTCATCAGCTGCATTTTTAATGTATTTTTCGATTAGAAATGGTGACATTTTTGTTAATTTACCGGATTCGTTGTGTATAATAAGAAATTTAGGAACTGATTTTTTTGGTTCAGGAATTGCGGAAATGACAGGTTTAACCGTTTCTATACATGATTCACTATTATGATTTTCGTTGACTTGGTTAATAGTGTTTGACGGATCAAAGCCTCCGTCAGGGCAAGAAGTTTTAGGTTCCATGAATATTAGAAAATAAAATTCATCCTGGTGTGCCCCCGCCCACCATGGAGCCCAACCAGGGGAAGCAGTATCCGGCAGTTGTCCAGCAACAGATCTCGGAACCGCTTCAGGAGTCACAACCAAAATATAGTGCCGTAGTGTCGGAATGTGGATCCGCCAGTTCGCCCAGGGCATCCCTAGCTACAGCACTAACCCTAAATACCCAATATCATTGGAGTCCAACACGACAGAGGGACCAAGCGCTCTGACGTGGTGAACCCCAGAGAAATTAGGTGAGCCGATTGACCAGAGCGGGCTCACTCCAGCCACCCGTCTACGCAGAAGCATGGACCAAAGGGCACGCATCAGGTACCCCAGGACTCCACTTTCCCCCGATACGGGACGCCGCACACGGCAAACATGCGGGTCAGAAAAACGTACTGACGTCTTTTAAAGGAATCATAAAAAGGAATAAATGATAATTTAGAAGCAAATAGAACTTAACACAACTAAAAAGGTAATTTATGATACGTAATAACATAGGTGATTAACATATATTTTAAATAACAAAAGAGTGAATTTAAGGTGTTTTTCAATGTAAAGAAATTTTAATGGTTTCCGAATCGCAAGACGTGAAATGGAGAAAAAGGAGGGGTGGGGAATAGAGTAGTGGGATGAAGGTAGAAAAAGATCGCTTAGGTATCCCGGGAGCGCGACCCCCGTGTTCACCAAAGACAGCAAACCCCTGGGAAAGAAAAAGATCACTCAGGTACCCCGGGGTTGTGAAGCCCGTACAAACCTAAAGAAGGAATGCCCCTGGGGGCAGTCGTAACTTTGAGCACATCTGTAAAACTGTAAGTGCACAACCAGTGTCCACATATTAATTAGGGCTAGTGAGAATGTTGTCCACACTTCTTTCTTTTGTTTCTCCATCTTAGTATATACACTAGTCCATTCGGGAGGCACTTGAGGACAATTCCTGTGTTAATACTGTTTAACCCTCTGAGTGTCACAAGATTTCCGAGAAGTTAATACTGCTTTTGCCCCACAACGCATTTAACCCTCTAAGTGGAATCTACGAGATGCCTCATCCACCAAGATGCGACCAATGATGACGAGATACTTCGTTATCAAGACTTATCGATTTTTTATGATGACGAGATAAAGATTTGGTCAGTTTTCTTCTAATGACGAGATATCTCGTCCATCAAAATATGTTCAGTTTTAACCTAATCTAACGAAAGACGAGATACCTCGTCGAGACAGCCACCACGAGAGTCAATGACTAAATAACTACATCTATTGGTTGAAAGAATCACGCTTTTTTTTTAACCTTGGAAGTTTCTATTCCTTTCCTTAGAATAGAATAAATTGGAAAGATTCTACTGGTCCTTTTCTTGGTATAGAATTCTTCAGAAAGATTCTATTGGTTCTTTTCTTCGAATAAGAATTCTTTGGAAAGATTCCATTGCCTATTTCCTTAGAATAGAATCCTTAGGAAAGATTATATTGGTCCTTTCCTTGGAATAGGAATCCTTTTTAAAGATTCAATTGCTTATTTCCTTAGAATAGAATACTTTAGAAAGATTATATTGGTCAAGAAGGCCAAAATTGGTTAGAAGTCATGCAGACGAAAGTAGAAGGGGTGCAAAGTGGAATTATACTTGTGAACCCCTCAGAGGGTTAATGTTTTGTTAACTTCCGTCTCCTAAAGTTTTCTACAAGAAGTTTTGAAACACTCTGCATAAAAGATGACATGGATCGCACAGAAACTTCTGAGAATACGATTTTTAAACCACTAACATTACAACGTATCAATAAAATTTTGGTACTGTCTCCATACCAAAAGTCACGAGTCATTTATTTCCATTGATCTTATTATTATCATAGCGACATTGCTCAACTAACTTTATCCTTAGGAAAGATTATATTGGTTCTTTACTTGGAATATGAATCCTTTGGAAAGATTCCATTGCTTATTTCTTTAGAATAGAATTTTTTGGAAAAATTATATTGGTCCTTTCGTTGGAGTAGGAGTCCTTTGGAAAGATTCCATTTCTTATTTCCTTAGAATAGAATTTTTTGGAAAAATTATATTGGTCTTTTCGTTGGAGTAGGAATCATCTGGAAAAAATTCCATTGCTTATTTGCTTAGAATACAATCCTTTGGAAAGATTCCCCTTCCCAGAACCTGGCCAGTTTTCAGGACCTGAAAACACCGTTGCTAGAGGAATGGTACCGTCTGCCACAGGGACTCAAACTGTTTCATTTCCAGTATGAATTTACGTTGTGAGAGTTGTATAACTGTAAGAGGGGACCATACCCCTATTAACCGATTTTTTGTGTCGATATTGTAATCTCTGTTGTAGATCTTCCTGCGCTGATGATTCTTACGCACGATCATCCGTGTGTACCATAAATGTTGTATGGTTATTTTTGTATTATTTCAATCTATGTACATAACTAGTTTCATTAAAATATGTCCATTAGTTCTGGAGATAATCGCCCAAAAGTGAAAGTTCTCTTAATTTTGAACACCAGTGTACGTCATGGCCTCAAATGTCCTCACGTCGATGTGGTGAAGTTTGGAGAGTGGGGTGCCAGCTCAGGTGTTAACTTCGTCATCTGACCGTGGTTCAAAATTACGATGCGTTGTCCGTGGATCTTTTCATTCGAGATTGATCCCAGACGGTCGCCAATAGCCCGTTGTGTTTCTCCAGCACGACATTAATTCAACTACCTACCTACTTTTATATCCCAACTTTGATATGCCATAAAACCCAAACCAAACGTACCCCAACTTTGAAAATATTGTGGGAGGAGCAAAGAATCCAGGACCCTAGGAGTTGGCGCCCTGACAACATATTCATTTATTCCGTACAAAGATCAATTTTCGTGGATATATTTTACCAATTGCTTCATGTCTCCAAAGACCAAAAGTACACATTGCTTCTTTTCAACACCGTTCTTATCCCAAACTAGTAGTTAAGCACTTGGCAGATGCCATTCCGATCCCTTGTCAATGTTTTACGAATTCAATCCTCGCAGAGTTCTTTTCTTGAACATCAATAGGTGTGGATGCTACGGTTGAGAGGACAGTAACCACAACGTTAAATTTGCGATAAAAACGCAGATGGTTATCCCCGATCTGTCAACTGCGCGTTGGTAGTTTCGAATTTTATTTTCTGTCTTCGTTCCAGATGCCCCTTAGTATTTTTCAGACTGCGGGAGGGGATTCAGGGCGGAAAAGTACATGCAACAATTTCCTGATTTTTTTTTATTTTCGCTGTTGCGGACTTGCTCCGCTAACTTGTAACTCTTTTTAGACTATGAAACTAAATTTTAGACTCTTTCACAGTTAAATAGTGAAATAAGATCAACAAAATTTGGAACACCTGATTTTACTGAACAATTTGGATTTTTTCATATATCTTGTTCTAGAAAAACATTCACTTGCCAACAAAAAAAAATTAATTTGTTGCTATATTCCTTACTTTTTACTAATTATCTTTTGAAAATACATTATTTCGTGGGCTTAGAAGTGAAACACACTAAGTCAAAATTGTCAAGATATGAGTGTTTTAGGTAGAATAGAGAGAGAGCGCTTATAGTAGAGTTTTTCTCCTTAGTTTGCTTAGAACTGTATTTTTTATTTACTTAGTGTATTTCATTTATGAACCCAAGTTAAAATAAGAATGCTTCATACGTCTCAGAATTTTAAATTTTGTAGTAGACCGGTCATCCTTTTTCTTAATTCAGTGCTGTGTTGATTGGTCGATTGACGATAGACTTCTACGTTCTATCATCGAACAATTAGAGTAAGAGTAAATTTATTGCTATATGGAACAAAAACTACAGAATTTAGTTAGCAACTTGGTTTGATGATCAGAGATTCTTCGATAAGAATTGAACCCAACTACGAACACGAGGCTCAAAATGTTTACACCAGGTTAAACATTTCCCTCATTTCCATCTTCATATAATTGTAAATTTAACAATTCACAAGGAATACAACCACGAAGATATAAACTAAAGTGCTAAACTAAAAACTTCAATTTTAAACTAATATTTTTCTATTTATTTTGTCGTGTAATATTTTTTGAATTTTTAAATGGTGGGTTTTGGTTCTTATGGCATTTGGCCAATCTACGCCAAATGAGAAACAACGTGAAGTAATGGACATACCTAAGCAAGAAGTTTGACTGATACAGAAGTCTACTCAGGATAAATTACGGGAATTGAACCTGCACTGCATACAACTCGCAGTTGAAATTTTCAATATACCGGTATATTTATCAGAGGAAATCTATTTTCAAGTTCCTAGATATTCTTAAAGGTTTCCATGAAAAACAAAACTTTTGTTCGAATATATTTAAAAATTTCTGGAAAAAAATTTGTATTTTCCTTATCAGTTCTGTTTTATATGTAATCTTGGATCCCGGATCTTCGTCAATAGCCCGTTGTGTTGCTCCAGTGCGATGTTAATTCTACTGCTTACCTCTATATTTAATCCAATATTAATCTCAAAATAATAAATTAGAGGCTTCTTCGGAAGTTTTCCCTGTTCTTTAAAAAGTTTCCTAAACTAAAGTTTTCTACTAGGAAGAGAGATATAGTTTTAAAGTTTTCACTAGGAGACATAAAGCCTTCGAGACAAGTAGCAACTTGCATTTTTTATATTCTATAACTCTAATACGATTTCTCTTTTTGAATAAGTATGAATTTCATTTAATTTATATCTTAAAAAAGTGTTAGCCTCAAATAATTTTATTTAGATATGAAAGATTCTCGGGCAACAAAGTGAGAAGACACAGAAATAGCGTCGCTTGGAGCAGAAACTCTTTAACTGATTAAACAAACATGTTATTGCACAGCACTTTAAAGTCTAACTATTTTCTAGATCAAAAATAAAATGTAAACATTTTGATAGTTTTTGCATGTTATAAACAGATTTAAATATAGTCATGCATTTCTCATCGTCATGGAAATATGCATTTAGTGCCTCCAAAAAAATGTCAGTTAATAAGTTTCTGCTCAAAGCGGACGATAGTTCCGTAATCAAAAATAAATAAAAATAAAATAAAGTAAAATAAAATAAAATTAAATTAAAAAAATAATAATAAAAAAAAAATATTTAAGATGACCAAAAGAATTTCTGATCGTTTGAACAAGGGCTTAATAATATAACATGACCTCTTAAATAGTGGATAAACAAACCATTATGATTTTAGAATATTTTAAATTCCCTACTGAAGCATTTGAAAATTGGATTATCATTCATAACTTTGCCATAATCACTTCAGATCTACTGACGACCACCGAGTTTGAAACACTGTTTCAAAAGGTTGCTACTGTATATTCCCGTGATTTATGACTCCAATGCATTCCATCCTCATTAAAGCTGTTTAGTCATGCAAGAGTTTTCTTGAGACATCGTCCCTTCAATCTGATTGTCCCTCCGTGCGAAACATCGGGCGACCGTTCCTTAATGGGGAGGCATCTGTAAGGTGCGTGAGGGACTACAGGTATGCGGTCACGTCGGCACCCATCGCAATCTATCGTGTTCTTGGCCGCCAGCGAAATACTTGGAACTACGAAACTCGTTTCTTGAGAGGAAGAGCAATGCTCAGTCATGCATTTCAATCTAAATTATTTGTGCGCATCTAAAATTAATAAAACTAGCAGATCTAGTAAAATTATTAAAACTAGCAGACCCGATCTGTGATAGTTTCTTAAAGGTGTACGTATAAGGTAGAAATCTCAAAAATCGACCTTAATATCGATTTTTCATTGCTTCAAAATATTTTCCAACTCCTTAGCTTTCAAACGATATAATGGGTCGCTGTAGCCCGGTTGGAAGTGAACTGCAGGGGTGTGAGTTCGAATCTAACCAAAGACCGTCGTGTACAAAGGGGGATGGGGCACGTTAAATCTGTCTTGGCCTCAAATGTCCTCACGTTGGCGTGGTGTGGAAGTTTTGGAGAGTGGAGTGCCAGCTCAGGTGTGACCTCGTCATTTGACCATGGTTCAAAACCTGCGTTGTGTCCCTTCGGAATGGACTCCGGACCGACTCCAATAGCCCGTTGTGTTGCTCCAGTGTGACGTTAATTGAAATACCTATCACAACCTACCTATTGACGTCTGCACCTATTTTCGTGTTCGGGCGCATTTTCTTTCCTACGCATTTTTCTGTCATCAGACTGATGAAGAACTTCATTAGAGCGGCGAGCTCTTCCATGTAGTTGCTGACGATTTTGTGCCATTTGTGGCAGCCCAATTGCTGCCACAAATGGCTACAAAATCGTCAGTCGTTTAAAGAAGCCAGGAGGCACCACGTTTAAGCGACTGATATCATCTTCATTTAAATCCCCTTTACCTCTACGTACCATCAAGAGGCTTATATGCTCGTCTATAAGCACTAATACTCTCAATCTACAAAGAGGTGTCTACTGAAAAGAACTGGAACGTTTTATTGAGTGATAAAGCTCATGTCTCAGGTTCCCTGCCCAGAGTTGTAGGAGTCGCTTGCTTTCGACTTCTTACAGGACATGACTACGTACCATCAAGAGGCTTATATTCTCGTCTATAAGCACTAATAGACTCTCAATCTGCAAAGAGATGTCTATTGGAAAGTACTGGAACGTTTTATTGAGGAATAAAGCTCGTGTCTCAGGTTCCCTGCCCAGAGCTGTAGGAGTCGCTTGCTTTCGATTTTTTACAGGACATGACTACGTACCATTAAGAGGCTTATATGTTCGTCTATAAGCACTAATAGACTCTCAATCTGCAAAGAGATGTCTATTGGAAAGTACTGGAACGTTTTATTGAGGAATGAAGCTCGTGTCTCAGGTTCCCTGCCCAGAGCTGTAGGAGTCGCTTGCTTTCGACTTTTTACAGGACATGACTACGTACCATCAAGAGGCTTATATGTTCGTCTATAAGCACTAATAGACTCTCAATCTGCAAAGATATGTCTATTGGAAAGTACTGGAACGTTTTATTGAGGAATGAAGCTCGTGTCTCAGGTTCCCTGCCCAGAGCTGTAGGAGTCGCTTGCTTTCGACTTCTTACAGGACATGACTACCAACAAAGACACTTACACCGCATCGGAGTAGCGAGATCAGCTATCTGTCCCATTTGCGACCTGGACGAAATGACTGGAGACCACATCAAGGATTGTCCTAATATTCTTGAACAGTAGAATTGCAAATACTATTGATAATTTTTCACTTCAGATCGCTGCTCGTCTATTGATGGTCGATAGGACGGAGACGGGGATAGGATTAAAAAAGTTTTAGCAATGGCATGCAAATCTATTGCTCTAAACATATTTAACCCTCTTGGTGGTTTATCTTCTCGACGAAAACTGCCCTATAGGGGCAAGTATCAATTTGTTTTTCCTACTTGGATACTCATTGCCGCTTGGAGTGAAATTGTTGGAATAAATTTAAATTTTGAAGCAATTTTTCTTAACTTAGATTGAAATACTGACATTAAAATGACTAAATACAGATTAATTTATAGTTTTAAATCTTATGAGATAACAAGCCATACACAAGACAATGCAGCAAAGTAAAAACATTGGGAAAATGTTTTAAATCTTTACACACATAGACAATATTTCAACCCATATTATAATCATCTAACCTTTTATAATGGATTCGAGTGGTTTATTTATTTTCCAATGAAATAAAATTGATCAAACTGTTTCGATATATTTTTATGTAAACATTCAAAATAATTTATGGAATACTTTTTCAATATTTCTATTTCCACAATATAGACCCTATATATGTTTTGGAGAGTGTACTTCAACCATAGTAAGTTATCCTCAAAGCCTTTAGAAGGGCCGCGGTGGCCCGGTTGGAAGAGTAACGGACTAGCAACCGAAGGGTTGCGAGTTCGAATCCAGCCAAACACCGTCGTGTACAAAGGGGGCTGGTGCACGTTAAATCTGTCGTGGCCTCAAATGTCCTCACGTTGGCGTGGTGTGGAAGTTTGGAGAGTGGGGTGCCAGCTCAGGTGTTGCCTCGTCATCTGACCGTGGTTCAAAATTACGTGGTGTTATCCTCGGATCTTTCCCTCTGGGATTGATCCCGGACCGTCACCAATAGCCCGTTGTGTTGCTCCAGTGTGACATTAATTGAAAATACCAAATACCAATCAAAGCCTTTAGAGGCAAATTAAAAGTTCCGTAAAAGTATAAGATAAAATCTATAAATATATTTTACATAGTGAATCGAATTGGAATGAATAAAATGTTTTGCAAGGCACTAAAGTTGTGTAACAGTTGCAGAACTATTTAATTGATGTAAAAGTATATAGTATAACTGGTCTAAAGCAAAATCAGATTTTTTTTACGGCACTGAGAAAAGCACCAACTCCTAGAGGACTTTGGCCTTCAAACGTGAGGGTAGAAGGTATGTAGTTGGATTATACTCGTACTATGGAGCAACACAACGGGTTATTGGTGACGGTCCTGGATCAATCCTGAAGGGAGAGATCCAAAGACAACAACCTCGTAATTTTTGAATCACTGTCATATGACAAGGACAACACCTGAGCTGGCACCCCACTCTCCAAATTTCCACACCACGCAAACGTGACCAAACATGAAGGATAATTGATAAAATATTACATATACAGATAATATGAAATGAAATGAATAAATAAAAAATTTTCATGTTTATTTTTAGTTATGATTACTATTTTGCTGTGAATTTTATACGTTTCTGAAAACACTGATTTACTGTAAAAATTGAGTAGCTCTACTCAAAAGGCTTTTGCGGTGATTTCAACTTAGGTTGAATCCTTCAAACTAAAAAAGAATCCGAATAATAAACAAATATTCATTTGTTGATTTAATTCGACTACCTAATGTCTTCAAATACCATCGAGCTTTTAAAGGGGAACTTAGTGATAGTATTACTTTGATCCTAAAACGTCACATTTTCGACTACCTGAGGGTA
Source organism: Meta bourneti (assembly GCA_933210815.1). Classification (NCBI taxonomy): domain Eukaryota; kingdom Metazoa; phylum Arthropoda; class Arachnida; order Araneae; family Tetragnathidae; genus Meta; species Meta bourneti. The sequence continues at coordinate 78,389,977 of OW119928.1, forward strand.
AAAGGCACGGTGTCGAATCCTCTGGGCCCCAACACCTATAATAGCCTTACTGTCATCTAGCCTCGGTTTCCCACCAATGGAGGTTAACAAATCTGATGAAATCATTTCGAGGATTACAATACAAATTCCTTTAACTACCGGTCTTGCTTCACGTTTGAGTTCACTTGAAAGTAATGATGATCGCTGGTCGAAGCAAGTTTTTAACTTGTATTTCCAGCAAGATTGCGAGAAGAAATCTATGATGTCGAACTTACGCATTTTCCTTTCATAGACTACTATTGAAATTGGATCCTGTTCAACTGAATAACACTAAAGAAACATAATATGTAGTTAAATAAGGATTATCCTTAAAACAGCATTTTTTGGGAATCTATATTATGGAAGAATACCGCATATCAGTAAGTTACTAACTTATTTAGAAGTGTGAATCGAGCACTCTCTTCCAACTTTAAGAATTCTTATTTCAAGTATATTTACGCGTCAGATTTCAGAATCCATATTTATTCAATCGTCATTTTATGTATCCTAATATAATTATGAAATGTTTCCAGATAAATTATATATTTTATTACGACCTGATTACAGAAGACTCGTCCTTAAAAAGACACTTTTCGAATTTTTTTGTGGAAATATTTTTGTGAGCACGTCACTAAAAGGTATGTAATGATATATAAGAGTTCACGCTTGAAATTCGAAGATTTAAATGTGAAGCTAGCTGTTATAATACGCGTTGCTAATAAAATAACTTCTGTTCAGACAAATTTATTAAACGGGTTTTTTATTTATTTTTGATTTCCAATGTATAAGAGAGCGCAAGACATTAGAGCAGATGTGCGCGGTCCGTATCCTCCTGAAAATCGCAGAGCTTTCAAAAAGTATTGTTTAGTATAGATATGCGATGCAGATGTTTAACAAGGCAGTAGTGACCAGTGACAAGGGAGAGTTCAGCTACGCATTTATCCCTCTCCATCTCAGACCTTCCTGATTAGCCAATCTGAATGTCTGAGATGTTCCGCCATTTTTTCATAGAATTCCTCTTTAAAAATTATTTATGTAACAGGCGATTTTGCAATGATAGTGCATTGATTCATTCCAGATAGGTATTTTAATTAACATCGCACTGGAGTAACACAACGGGCTATCGGTGACCGCCCGGGATCAATCCCCCAAGGAAAAGATCCGAGTACAACACCACGCAATTTTAAACCAAGTCAGATGACGAGGTCACACCTGAGCTGGCACCCCGCTCTCCAAACTGATTCCTTCCAGGGAACTACAATTATGATACATGGTATTATCAGAACTACGTCTGTATGGTACGATACGGATTAGCGGTGGACGTGGACATGACATAACCGTTTATTAGCTATACGCGGAGTTATTGCGATTTCAACTCGACAACCCCTAGCACATGCTGTTTTAAAAATGTACAAAAAACTCAAATTTTATGTTTTTATCTATTATCTTTTAAAGCAAATCACATTTCATTCTTGTTTAAATGAACATTATCATCAACATATTAAGTTACCGTTGTACTAATTTTACCTTATGACGTCATATTTTAACATAAAAACTATTGTTTCCACCTTCTGGAGTAAAGTTTTAATTTTATTTCATGTCAATATACAGACATGCCTTATATATTTGTGAGACTCACCTCCTCCCAACTCACCTAAAGGTTTAGAGTTTATAATGGAGAGAGATGCCTTATATATTGATTAACTTTTGCAGTCGGCTTGACTAATATTTTGAATATTCTCCCGGTTAATTGGATTGTTGTTTATCTTACATTTGGCGAATAGCCCATTTTGTTGCTCCAGTGTGACGTTAATTAACTACCTACCTACTTTGCATTTGGTGCAGCTTATCCTGCTGAAGACCATGCACCATTAAACCCAAAACAACCAACAAACCAATAGGTTATTATTAACAAGGGAAGTCACTTAAGTACACATGCTCAAAACTTAAGGATAATACTAAATTCGTATTAAGAAAGGTCTCCTGATCACGATCCAATAGAGCAGCGATTTTCAACTTTTTCATCTCATGGGATATATAAACTAATTATGAAAATTCTGCGACACATCAACCAATATGTAATATTTCTTCCGATCTGACGAAAAAGTGGTTTAATTTCGATTGATTTACAAAAAATAATAATAGTGATTACCTATCCTTTTTGCACTAAAGTGGCTTTTTAATAACGTTTTGAAACAATTTATTTATACTTTATTAAAAAAGCAATACTCAAGACTACAGATCATACGTTCGTTCCGACAGATTCATACCTCAATCTGTCGGTTTCACAGACCATTAAGATTCCATGGAGTCTAGTTTTTTTTTTGACCCACGCCCCACCCTGCTCACCACGAGGTTTAGAGCCCAGTTTAGGGGGCGGGGAAAGTGATTCTCAGCAGAAGAGGCAACGGGCCAGCGTGTGCTGGCCCGTTGCCTCTGTGCTCTCGGGCGGGGCCAGCACACGCCTACCCAACAGGGCGCACGTACGGCAATTATTGAGTATTATATACAATTAAATTACAATATAAATACATCTCGCTTTACATTTAGCGATTAATTAGAACATCAATAAACAACATAAGAAAACAACAAACGAAACGCAATTTAGAATTTTAACAATTTTGAGGGCAATGCCATGCTGTACAGATAACCCAGATTAGAGAGTTGATGTTAAAAAGTTATCACAGGATCCAAAAGGAAGTCTATGAGCTAATGGAGTCCGTAACAGCAGGCAGCACCCAAAACCGAACAATATAATCAAAATAAAACAAAACATAAAAACAGGACAATTAAATCATAACATATACAATACAACATTAAAAACTCACATAAAATACAAAGTATCAATATAAAGTGCAGAATAATAAAACAACATAAAGAGGATAGAGGGGAAACAAGAAATTATTTGAATAAAAGAATTACGAACATGATATTTTAAAATTTAAAAATAACCAGTAAAATCCAAGATAAAAATAAGTTAAAATATTTTTAATATATATTTAAGAGTAGGGGGGAGGCCATTCGCCACCTCCCCGGCAGCCATCACACACTTTTTAATCTTATAACTGGATATATTGCTATTTAGCACAGCCCTCAACCAAATGCCCTTGTTGTCATCACTTGGGGCTCTCAAATGATAATCATTAGTGTGACGGCAGCCGAAGAGATAATGATCGGCGCTCCCCAACTCCCCACATGTGCATGAGTTGTAGTTTCTTAAACCAAACCTGTGGAGATACTCCACGAAAGGGCCAATGTATTCCAGGTAAAACGGAATCGAGAGAGATTGAGGAAATGGAGTTGGGCATAACAATCCCATCAGCCAGTTTCGACGTTACTCTGATCACGTAGCTCTCTCCCGACAATGACCGGCTCTTCGTGCTCAGCTTCAACGGTGAAGGTCATTGTTATTCATGTCGGTCTTCAAAAGAATAGGTATGGGGAGTAACGGTAACCGAACTTCATTTGGTATTCACCAACAGAATGAATTAGTGTAGTGGGGAAATCTCAACGTCATTTTTGTAACTTTTCATTTTGACGTGAATTGAAAAAGGTAGGTAGTTGAATTTACGTCGCTCTGGAGCAACACAATGGGCTATTGGTGACGGTCCGGGATCAATCCTGAAGGGAAAGGTTCAAGGACAACACCTCGTAGTTTTGAACCACTGTCAGATGACGAGGTCAATACCTGCGTGAATTGAAGGAAATAGGATTAAACATAGTTATCAAGTTTTCGAAAGAAATTCCATTAAATATATTTCATGGTGACTCAAATGTTTAGGACAGTGTTGTTTTTTGTTAAGATTGAAGAAAAGTCCATCGGAAATTGTGTTCACCCTCTGAGCTTCAAATTTCCGAGTAGTATAGCATTTTACTTAGCAACACACATGACTAAATAACCACATCTATTGGTTGAATGAGTCCCAGGAGAGCTTCTATTCATCAAGAAATTTCAAACGGGATATAAGTCACGCAGTGAAGTCTGTAGGTTACTGAACGAATAGATGCGTGTGCTAGAGGGTTAAGAAATAAATAGCTAATTCAGCAAGCTCTTCGACTATCAACTGTCAATTAATAATAATTCCTGTCATTAATCATTCTTAACCCGTTGTGCAGCTCCAGTGCGACGTTAATTAACCACTACCTTTAATATTTGTGCTTACTTTATATCAAGGATTTTACAATCCAGTCCACCCAAAAAACGTGATTGACCCTTATTATTATTACTAATCTTATAAAGAAAATAAAGGAGTAACTTAGATCACACATAGTTCCTTTTTTCAATCCAAATATACCCATTTTTATCATACGTAATATTCCATAGATCGCAACAAAGGTGGTATTCATTGCAAAACCAAACCAACTTCACTCTACGTACAAAATCCTATATAATACTCAAGAGTATTGTGTTTTCAAGACACGACTTACAATAATACTCGTGGTACGTATATTCGTTGGGACTTTCGAACTCAAACGACTATAAGAATTAAAATGACTCGTGGCTACAGCTCATGTGTCTATTCCCTTACGTTTTGGGTGGCAAAGATTCCAGTCCACCGAAAGAAGGCAATTGACACTTTTTAATATAAAAAATATCTTAATAGATGAATCTGATCTACTGATTACCCACTTTTAACTCACAGAATGACATCTTCTACCGAAAAGTCAGTTTGTATTCATTGCAAAACTTACATCTCTCTATAACGTACTTTCTCACCCAATACTCAAGAATATTGTGTTGTCAAGAAATAACTTGCGAAAACACTCTTGTTATGTTTTCTCATTGGAACTAACGAACTCGAATGACTATAAGGTTTTGCCTCCACGTGTTTTTACGAGATATCTCGCCCTAAATCTGGTTAATTTTGCTGACGAGATGTCTCATAGAGACAAAACTGCCCTATTACTCCAAGGGGAATGAAGATTCAAGTAGCCAAAACAAATTGCCTCTTGCCCAGAACAGGTGACAGTTTGGAATAGGTTTCTGCACCACAGTCTGGCTACTACAGGGCAGTTTTCTACGCGAAGATAACCACCAAGAGGGCTAAAACAAATCATGTCTACAGAGCTCATTTGACCATTCTCTTGACTAAGATTTTGCCCTCCAAGTGTTTCGATGATGTTCCCAAGATCTGGTTAATTTTTCTAAGGATATATATTTTGTCAAGACAAAACTGCCCTATTACTCTAAGGGGAATGTGGATCGAAGTAGCAAAAGCAAATTGTCCCTTACCCAGAACTGGTGACAGTTTGGAATAGGTTTTTGCACCAGTTTGGGCACTACAGGGCAGTTTTTTACTCAAAGATAAACCACGAGGGTTAAAATGACTCATTTTCATATTCTCTTTGTATGCAAAGTTTCTAGTCTACCTAAAGAAGGCAATTGACTGTTTTTAATATAAAACACCTCTTAACAGATCAATCTATTCTACTGATTATCCACTTTTACCTCACAGAATGGCAACTTTTACTGAAGAGTCAGAGATTATATTCATTTTCAAAACCCACATCACACTCTAACGTACCTTACCACACAATGCTCAAGAAGTTTTGTCCATTTCTGAAATCAGTTGCGCATAGTTCCATCTGATCATGAACTGCTTTTCCCCCATTCGTAACTGAACCTCATATCTGCCAGTCTAGCGAAAGAGCTTCGTTACGTTGACCTCATTTCGGAGGAAAGGCAGGTAAGTGAGGTTTTTGAATTTACCGTTGATATTTCCGTACGCGTCTAAATGGGACGTCCCAGATATGCGTTCCAAAATTTCCCACATCTTCCATTTGGAATGCGAAACGGTTTCTTCGAACCGAGATTCCTCGCCTCTGGTTTTTGTTCTTGCTCCAGTGGCCTTGTGTGGGCACGTTTACTGTCAATTAGCAAGTAAGAGTTCTTGTCACGATGCGACTTTTGCTTTTCTGACCGGAACGGTTTTCCTAGGGAACGAGTATTTTTTTTCGGTCATACGGTACGATTAAGATCGTTTGTCCGATTAATATCGATTAAGATCGAGAAATGTCCGATGAAAGTGTGTTCGAAAACTTAACAAAATATGCAATACAATACAATAACCATGCCGATTCTAAGAAGAATTTGTTGATGATGGGTCTACGGTGTTATTGTTAACAGTCCGGTGAACGCATACACGTTTCCTAAATTATAATTCCATTGCCTGGAATAGGTCATCAGAATATACTTTATAACTCTCACAAATACAGTGGGGCCAATAAATCACTACCATTCAAAAAGTCAAGTATATCTATTCATTTTTTATTACAGGTTATTGAAAATTAGATGCTAGGAACTTACCATGGAGAAATATGCAGCCGAGCAACCTGTCAAAAACAAATTAGATGCTTGGAACTTACCATGGGGAAATATACAGCCGAGCAACCTGTCAAAAACAGTTGGATTTTTCTTAGAAAACAGACGTGCCATCGTGCTCACCCAGTGAGCATACAGCTTTCATTATGAAAATGGCGTCCACGTACGAGATTCAACTTTCCGCACTTGATAGAAAATATTCTAAAGAATGTATTTACTTATATATAAACTAACTAATCATTTTATTAAAATTAAAAAGTTAAATGTTTAAATGGCAAAGCGAAACCATCAAGGCCTTCGTATAAAAGAGATAAGATAGTAAATAAATAAATAATAACAGATACATTAAAAATAACGATAAGAAAAGTCATACAAAAGCAATGAAAAAGTTAATTTTGTGCTCTATATATTAATTTGAAATTATATTTATTATATTTAATTTTGAATTTATTATATTTAAATTAATTCAGCTATCATTTATTGCAATATAATTTTCTTTTGATCAAATGAATCATTCCTGAGGATTTTTTAAAACCTCTAATTATAGAATTAAAGGGTTTCTGAGGGTTTCATATCTGCTCTGGAGAACTTGTAGTCTTCATTGCATGACTTCTAGCAAATTTTTACCTTGATCTATAGAATTTTTCCTAGGTTTCTTTTAACCAATTTATGTGGTTCTTTATTTAATTGTGGGGTAAAAGCACACAACGCTACACTATTCAGAAATCTCGTGATACTCAGAGAGTTAGAAAATACACGTATGGCTACATTCTCTTACTTCATAGACTTGTTCATTTACATTTTGTGAAGGAAATTTAATAAACACAGAAATATATAGGACAATATATTTATTTTAAACCGAGACCAACTGAAGCCCGTAGATTAACCCTCCAAGTGGTTTCGACGAGATATCTCGTCCATCAAGATCTGAGCAATTATGCTAATGACGAGATATCTCGTCATCAAGATATTGCGATTTTTTATGATGACCGGATCAAAATCAATCCCGTTTTCTTATTGACGAGATATTGTCACTAAGATCTGGTCAGTTTTGCTAATGACGAAATCGAGACAATAAAGGTTAAATTTAAAACTTTCTATGAAATCACTCTGAATGAATAGTAATTTTAAGGTATCATATATTTTATGGGAATATTGTTATCTCTCGCTCCTATTTTTAATTTTCTTCTAGATAACGAAAAAACATCGTCATAATATTGCGCCCGTTTGTATCCAGTCAGACTCACCTGGCCATATTTTTGTTACTTCATCGACATTTTTATTTTAATTATTGCTAATAATTAAACGAAATAAAATACTAAGAAACTAGTTTGATTTTATTTTTCTATTGATAATAAAATTTAACAAAAATGTGGTGAAAAGAATATAAACATATATCAGTTATATATTGATTTTAAACAGGCTTATGTCTCGATAAACAGAGAAGAAATGCTCAGGGCTCTGTATGAATTTAATATTCCAAAAAACTGATTAGACTGGTAAAAATTACTCTTGCATCGACAAAGGCAAAAGTGGAGGTACTAAATAGATTATCAAGTGGATTCAAAATAATAACTGGATTACGACAGGCAGATGTATTATCGACAATTTTGTTTTATATATGCCTAGAAAAAGTGATGCGGAACACATTATCAAATAGAAATGGTTGGTACAATTTCCAATAGATCTACACAAATTTTGGCATTTGCCGATGTCATTTTGATAGCTAGGAGTAAAAATGCGTTCACTGAATTATTTAAGAAACTGGTAATGGAAGCCAAAATCTTCGGATTACAAATTAATGTAGAAAAGACTAAATACATGGTGATGGATTGCAAGGGAAGTGAGGAAGATACTGAACTTAGGATAAATGATACAGTTTAGTTTGAAAGAGCTAAAGAATTTAGGTATCTAGGTTCAATTGTCACTGAAAATAATGACATTATGCCTGAAATAAAACAGAGGCTTAGTGCACGAAATCGGAGCTTTTTCGCGCTACAAAAAATAAGATCTGAAGCAGTTGCGAGGAAGACAAAGCTAATAATGTATAAAACTATCATTAAACCAACAGTAATATATGGATCGGAGACATGGACTTTGACTCAAAAACATGAAAACATGTTGATAACTTGGGAGAGAAAGATCTTTAGAGCTATATTTGGACCAATCAAAGAAGGCGATGTATGGAGGAGATACAATCATGAAATCCAAAAATTATACAGAGAAAAAGATAATAAATTTGATAAAATCAAAAAGAATCCAATGGTTGGGACACATGGAGAGAATGGATAACAACCGAGGCACAAAAGAGATATTTAAGAATCAGTGTCAAGGCCAGAGAAAACCGGGAAGATCGAGGAAAATATGGCGTGAGAAGGTCGAAAAAGACCTCAAAAACATGAAAATAAAAAATTGGTGGACTAAGTCCCAAGACAGGGTGCTTTGGAGTCATATCGTACGGGAGGCCAAGGTTCACCATGAACTGTAGTGCCGGGGAGTTAGTTAATAAAATTTAATGTCTTCCTCGTTGCAGAGAGAATAGTGTCTTAACTTGTTATTAAGTTTAAATATTCAATCCGATCAGCTTAATCCCCTTACTTATGCATATTGTATTTAATTTTGAACTAGTTTTATATGATAGGCCAAAATAAAATAAGATTGCTACATCTCGAATATTTTTGATGCATTTTTGATGAAGCAAATGCTAGAGAGGAAAACAATAACAGGATAAAAAATGTTAGATTCTTAAAAAGAGAAGATCAAATTGTATTAAAAATGCCATCTAAAGGGGATTTGGTCATAAAGAACATTTATTTATTATTAGTCTCGGGTTAAGAAGACATCATTATGGTATAAGAAAACGCATGCGTTCACAAAAAAGAAATGTCTTATGACTCACTGTCAACGTAATTTTGATTTTTAAAAGTACAACCAAAACTGAAAATTTATGTAAGGCTTTTAGAAGTGCTTTTTTAATTAATAACAGAAGTATCGTATATTTGTGAGGGTATTTCTCTTATCACCTTTTCAAAGGTGGGTGTAAAAGGAAATTCAATGTCTGACATTTGGCACGTTCTTGGGTTGTAACACGTTGTAGATTCTCTACGTGGATTTGCTTTGCTTGCACTAATTGTAGTTAACATTGGGAAATGAAAAAATGAGGAATTAAGTCTTGTTATGCTAACAAATTGTAGATGTACGTATTCATATTGCCATGTGCTCAACTGTGTCAACAGTAAATAACTAGAAGAAAACAGAAAGAATTCAAGATTCAAAAACGCCAGGCTTCGATGGCAGACGATATTTTTTAAAATTATTTTTATTAAAGTTTTTTATAATGACATCGTAGAACGAACAAGAAGCATCTTGTAACGAATCATAAAACTTCTAACGATGTTTACAATTTTGTATAACGTGAATTATTACTTATTTATCTTACTTTCCACTTCTGTTATACTTTGCTGTTTTTCTTTTTTCACCAAATAAATCTGGCAACGCCAGAAATATGTTCAATTTTTAGTTCCACTTAGAATTATTAATTGCGATGCAGTTTTGAGTTGTGAGTTTAATTGAGCAAGTGAATTTTTCATTACTGAGTTTTTGTGAGATTATTACTGAGACATGTATTTTTGAGTTGTGAGATTTATTGACTTACTATTCTGAGTATTTTTAGTTGTAAATATTTATGAGCAATGAAGCAGATCAAGGGTATATTTCAATGCGTACTAATTGTTTACGCAAACGATAATATTAATAAGCATTAAGTGTTTTATAAACACAGTTTTTTCTTATCTCAACGGTTTTACAGCTATTACGTTGTATTCAAATTTAAAATAGTTTTCAAACAATAATTATCATCGTTTAGTTTCCGCACAGCTTGATTTGAAACCCACAACAGGATCTAAGTCTTATTGGTTTTAAAGCCTATTACGTAAAGGTAACCGCAAAGCAGTAAAAACCCACACATTTTTTGCGGAATTAGATCACCGGTTTGGCAAGTGAGTAAACAAATAAATTATATTTTTCATGGGTTTACTGTTTCTGTGCTTCGATTGATTCTAATTGCAGTCAACTTTTTTTGTAGTATACAATGTGGCCATGCTTATATGGTTTTTCCCATATGTCGCTTATCGTAGCATGTTATGCAACCCATAGAGGGTTGAATGTAAACGTAGAAATGTAAACGTTCCATAGAAATGTAAACGTAGAGTAAGGAACGGTAACCATTTTATGTACCTAGGATCATGTGCCCAAAAGTACTAATAAAGTAACCCTTAGGCTGAATTCAAATAGGAAGGGCAAGGCGACACGCGTAAACCAATCACAGTTGAAGTTATTTCAACCTGAAGAGGAACGGCGCTTGCGCCGGCATTTCTGATTGGTTTGCTCGTGTCTCTGCTCCTTTCGCTTCCTATTTGAATTCAACTTTAGCCTACTTTCGTCTGCCTGGTGGAAACGAACATTCAGCATCTAATTGGTGCACGGGACGGGAGAAGACGCCCATTCATTGATTCATCATCTGATTGGCATAGTTGCAGACTTAAGCGATTTCACCATTTTTGTCTCCTGTTGATAGAAATACCCATTCACACATCTACCCTGTCATAAGATGTATCGCCAAGCGAGGCCAGGATGCAAAATCGGCCAACCAAGTCAATTTTTCACAGGGCACACAACTTTTCACCGAGTCAATTTTTCACAGGGCAGTCTTTCACGTCTATAATTCAACCGGTTTCAGATGTGGAAGATACGTCTAGTAACGCCTTGTCAGACTTTACGAACATTCTCAGAGAGGGCTCGCAAACAGCACACGAACAGTGCTAATTGACACTGATTTAGTACACCAGAATGGCAAACACAAGGTTTTGTATAATAGGGTGGGCCGAAAAACACTTTTTTTGGATTAGCACAGTCCTAGTATATTCGGCTAGTGTCAAAAAGATCTGACGGAAAATATCAGCGATGTACAAAAATATCCAGTAGGGACCCTTCTAGCCTTGAAAACATTCGAAAATTACCAAAAAGGAGTGTCTTAACCCTCCTGATGGTTGTCTCGACGAGTTGTCATTAGAAAAACTGACCTGATCTTGATCTCGTCATCGTCAATAAACGGCAGTCTTTATTATTCGGCATTCTTAATGACGAGATATCTCGTCATTATCAAAATTGGTCAGGTCTTGATGGACGAGATATTTCGTCGAAACCACTTGGAGGGTTAAGATATAATTAAAGAAATTATATTTATTAGTAAAATAGTGAGGAACAGTTGATGAGAAAGTGTGAGACCCTTATACTGTACAAAATATTTCAGCGATGTACATAACTGTCTAGCAGGGCCCGTCTGGCCTTAAAACAATCATTAGTGTCAGAGAAAGGTTTTGACACACAGGTGCTATTAACCCTCCAAGTGGTTTCGATGAGATATCTTGCCCATCATGATCTAACCAATTTTGCTAATGATCCAGATATTGCCGATTTTTTTATGATGGGTCAATTTTCTTCTAATGACGAGAGAGGAAGAGATCGTAATGGAAGAGATATCTCCGTCAAGTATATGGTCAGTCTGCTAATGACCAGATACCTTGTAGACAACCACTAGAAGGGTTAAAAAAATCGGTGGGGGTTGTGTTCGAGCCACGACCGCAGTTCTTTTGGGTATTGAATACGTTGCGTGGCTGTTGGGTGGGTTTTAGAAATGAGTGAATGCGCAGATTTAAGGTGTAGAGAGATTTATTTAATTTTTTTGGCTGTTCACAGAAATCTTGTGCATAGAGTAATATGTTTTGAGAGAATGGCTTACTTATTCCGGTTCTTTTACGCACAGCCTCAGACATTTTTGGTCTTGTTCAATTCGTTTTCACTCATCTTTTTTTTTTGCGCTTGTGGTAGGCTTGAACCTTCTTTAGACTTGTAGAACATAGACTTGTTAGTGACATTTAGTTCGCACTCCGCGTAAAGCGAGGAAGGGGCGGTTGGTTGGTAGTTGGTTGTTTTGGGGTTTTATGGCGCAAGGGCCATATTTGGCCAGGGGAAGGAGCGGCGTTTTGAGAACTTTCCGCTGAGCCGCGCAAACTTTAAACAAGGATAACTCGATATTGCGACGCGCTACGACGTCGAAATCGGTCTCAAATGGAAGCTGACGTCGAGATCTGTGTATTTAAGACATTAGAAGTGAAATCGAATGCAGCGTTGGTTGTGAAACTTTGGATCGCAGTTGAAAATGTTTAAAAATTTCATAATGTCGGCTTATACTTATCGAAATGCCAAGCAGAAATGCATCGAACCTAGTCTACGTGGAAGTATAACTCGTCAGCTTTTGATAAACATTGAATTGACTACTGAATTTTGTCTTTATTTCATTTAGTACACCCAAATGCAATGCAATGTAACAAGACGTATTTATGTAAAACCTTGGGCTGTGCCCCGACACAGCGTATCCGATTTTTTATGCTATAAGGTTACTGAAATTATCAACCGTACAGACATACCATTGTCTTAGCCCTTGTGTAGCAAAACAAAAGGTTCAGTAGTTCTGATTGGACCATCAGTTTGGTATATTGGTCAACGACTTGCAGACTGGAGAATTCATATAAGCTAATCGAGAATTGTTTCAAAGTGTTTATTTAATTTATTATAGCCAACACAGGTCTATGATATGAGTAGCTCACATACCCAGTTGTTTGGAACTCACGATTTTCCAGACAAAGTACGATACTGTATGAAATGCTCACCGGTTCACAAGAAAACAATTTTTTATATGCTCATTTCAAATTACTGGGAAATGTTCTTTGTATATTTGAATAGATATTGTCATGGTACGCGACTGTTTATGGTACCATTTTGAGAGTCTTGAGACTCTCAAAATGGTACCATAAACAGTCACGTTGAGCGAGATAGACTCAGACAAACGAAGTGGCACATCCAGAATTATTGCATTATTTCCCTCGCCCATGAGCAAGGACGGGAGAGTCGTGCACATAGTTTGCGAATCGGCCTTCATGCTGTTAGTGCGCGCGTGCTGAATAATTATCGTTTGCGTGATGTTAAATGACAGTCGCTTTAGCCTTACACCCTCTGGGTAGGTTAGGTGTTTAGGGTCTTAAAAAATTATTATCGTTTGCGCGCGCGCAATATCTTGTCTTGCGAAGAATTAAGGATAATTTTCAGTTTATTTATTATTTTTTGTTTTTATTCTTTAGACTCCAATTATGGCAACATTTAAAAATATATATTTAGAATTTTTGTTCTTCAACTAGCTGTATGCACATTTTTTATGCCTTAGCGTACATTTTGTATGGACACAGAAGCTCTTCGCATGGAATTATTATTTCAGAGCCACGGCTTATGTTGAATGCCTATACATTGAATTTTGTAAATAAATAGGCTTTAATTATACAGTCCACTTATTTGAATCTACTACATTGCATAGAACACTGTTAACGAATATGCTAATTCGATTACTGCTCGGTAAGTATTTTTAACGATATAACAATTTCAACTGGGACTTATTTTTCTCACAGGCGGTCTGCCGTAAATCGCACGGAATTAAACGCAGTCTTACGTCAAAAGGACGGTAGAGCGACACACAAACAGAACTACTAGAACCAACATTGTTAACAGGTTTTCCTGCGGAAGCATTTAAGAACACTCCGAATTTTTAATTTTTTAAAGTCACCTCGCAACAAACGTGAGTTGTTTTGAACCTGTATCCGAATATTTAAATTCCCAGTTATTAGAATATATTACGTTCGTGTGAAAGAGGACTCGCATTCCAAATGGAGGTAATTGAATTCACCAGTGTATTTCATCTACAACTAATTAAATCGAATTATTAGTTGAAAACAGTTTCATGACCTTTCGAGTTCGGTTATAAATGCGAAAAACTCGTGTGTTGATATCGTTCCGTGGGAATTTTTACCTCGCAAAGCATCGGTTCTGAAACTATGAGGCTGATCTCTCTTTAGAGAATGCAAACCAGTAATAAGGGAACGGGGCGTGATCTATAATATTTTAAGTTTGTCTAAATAGTAGAGATTATGATTTCACGCGTACCTATTCGTATATTAATGCGCGTCTAATATCCGTGGGGGTTGCCATTGCTCAGTGAGTTTGACCACTGCTTTAGCAGCCTGCTAGTTGTAGAAGGCCGTCGTGGATCAGTTATGTCCACTGCGATAGTAACCTGAGAGTTGTAGGCGGAACAAGTTCGATTCCTCCCTGTGTGTATTTCTCTCTTCTGTGACAGTCAAACTTTCCTTGAGTGTGTATGTCTATTACTTGACTTTGTCTGTATTGTGTTTGGCGCAGCCAATTTATGGTCCTTATAACATAACCCCTCAAAGATCCAATCTGCTAGTTGTAGGTGGCGAAAGCATATCAAGAAAATTCAAATTAGTTACGTTTGCATTTGTTTTCCATGTTTCAAATTACGTTATTGGGTTTTATTGAAAGTTGTACTCAATAATCAAGTAACTACGTCTGTTATTCTTAACTGAAACGTGGTTTCCATTTAGAAAGCGAATCTCTGAATTGAAAAAAAGTGCCATTGGGGTTAGATTAGAACTGTATGTCAGTTGGAGATGTGGTGGCATCTATCCACGTATGAAAATAAGTCGGCTCTGGCAACGAATTAAATTCAATTATAGTTTTCTTTCAATCGTACTGCACATACGCTTTGAGAATTAAAATATCTTTGGAATGCAGCGAGAAAGGACTGATATTACAATTATTTGTTAAGCCTTTTTATTTTTGAGAAAAGACGCTTTGCTGGCAGAATGGTCAGAGTATTATGTTTAGTTACTTTTTGATGAATTGTTATTAAAGTTACTATTTTTATCTGCCTCGTTATTCATTGAATCAATCAACATCTTCATATGGATATAAGAATTAACATCTATGTATCCACAGAGAAATGTTAATTTTAATTTAAACGTTGCCGATCTTGGAATATCACGGTTAGGGAATATTCTAAGACTTAAAGTATGGAACATTTTTGTCATGTGACAGAAGGTTGAGGTTCCTTACTTTATGAATTGAAGGTATTCTTATGCAACTTAGCTACCTGTAAAGCACTCATTGAAAAAGTGATATTTTTTCTTATAAAACACAGTGAAATCGACCGTCTCAATTTTTGAAAATTGTAATTAATTATTTTTGCTTCGTCGGTATTGAATACATTTGAATGGAATTTTCAGGAAAAAAATGTACTCACTTCAAAAGAAATTAATCATGAATACCTTATATATTATTTAATTTCTCATCCTCTCATAATGATGGTTAGATTCCGAAATAATGTAAGAGTGCCACAGTCAAAATATATTGAGAGGAAAACTGAGGACTGTGAAAGAACTATACGGCCATAAATTAGTCCTTTTTACATGAAATGGGGCATTCATAATCACTCTAGAACACTAAAAATCGACGTCTCTGGTAGTCAACTTAGCATAGGTTTTGCATTACCGCAGGACTGCAATGTGTGTGAAATGTATTACTCGTATATGGATGGGCACAGCATGTACACTTATTTCGTCCAAAATAAATTAAAAACTACGAAATATCAAAACGGTGTAAAAATATTTTCCGGACACTTAAATTATATTTGCATTTTAATGAGAAAAAAGTAATTGGTTTTATCACTTTTTCAGTTAACATTTAACCAATTCAACTGGAGCAACGTCGAATAATTCTGCTTGTCTTTCAATAGAACCTAATAATTCAATGTTGAAAAAAGATACAAGTTTTATTTATTTATCGCCTTATATATAACTTATTTCAAAACTAAAAAAAATCTTTGAATAATTACTACGAGGATTAAAATACTCCAGTCTTATTTTTTCTTCTCATTCTTCTGTATTTATTTTACTACTTTCAGATCCTCAGGTACCTGCTTATTAATTGTCGAAGTGCATGAACATCTGTTTTAAAAATATTTTTGTCAATTCGATATAAGTTTTAAACTAACAAAGGAAAAAATAGTTTAAAATTTTGTATCTCTAATAATAATTTGGACACACAATTGAAATATTTGCAAACGAGAATTTTAATTTCTGCAGGAAGAATAGAGGAAGTCAATTATCATTCACAATGATAAAATATTAACATATACAGTGAGTGAAAAAAGTTTCCGTACGCACTTACTATTTGAAATAAATCGCTTTATTATTTGCAGAATATAAATATTGAAGAAATAAAAAGGGAAAAACAGATGAACATAATTGCATAGAAAGTTTCTATTGCATTTAAACAAAAAATATTAATATAATTTACCGCATAATTCCGAATAACACAAAACGTGTGGCAAATATAAAGCAAAAAAAGTCTCCGTACGGTGAAAAATATTTCATTAAATGTTATTCCCCTGTTTCATCATTTAATGGTAAATTGAACCTGCTTTTGCTTTAATGACCTCTCAGAAGTTTAGCTATGATTCCCACAAGTCTTTTGTTGTTTCTGGAGTAATTTTGTTCCAGACGTCCAGAATGGTACTTTTCAGGTTATCTGTGCTGCTGGTATCGTAATTTTTCAGTTCACGACTTATTTCTTCGCCTAAGTGTTCCATGGGGTTAAGTCAGGAGACTGGTTATGTGTGTGAAGTTGCTGCGACATATGGTAAAGGCATCATTCTTTAGAGAAAATTGCAGTATGTTTTGAATCGTTGTCCTGTTGGAAGGTAAATGGTCTTCCAAGAGACAGTTTCGTAGCACTATCAAGGACATTTTGTTTCAAAATGTCTAGGTACACATAACTATCCAAGTTACCTTCAACAATACATAAATTATACACACCAGAACTCATGCAACCCCTTACCTTACGCCGTGTTTTACAGTTCTACGTAAGTTTTTTTGTTTGAATTTGATGTTTTGCTTTTCTCCATGTCATAAACTCGTCCATCTGAACCAGAGACAAAATTTCGATTCATCCCTGAAAAGTACAAAATCTCACAAAGTTAAGGGCTTACTTACATGCTTTTCTGCAAACTCAAGACGTTTTCTTCTGTTAAGTTTGCTAATGAGTGGCTTCTTACGTACAACATGCTCATTGTAGCCACCTTTTTTATTACTTTTCTTACAGTCTGAGGTTATATTTCAAGATTGTAATCAGTTTTCTATAAGGATGCAAGTTGTGGTGCCTAATTCGTGTATTATGGTGAACTTTTCGCAGAATATTTCTGGTGTATACAGCTCAATTTCTGAGGTCTTCCGGATCGGTTCCTATTTTACAGTTTCTACCTAATTATATCTTTCAGGGATTTTTACCGAAGATTTAGAGTTTTTTGCGATTTTGCCAATATTTTCCTCATCGATAAACCGTTATTTCTCAACTTTATCACCAACACGCGAATAGCTTTCGGAATTCCCATTTTAGGCGATCCACTGGTATAAAAATCGTTTGAAATGATTATTTACACAATTCTAAAGTTCTTTTTCAGTCGATAGTTATGATAATTCTATGTTGAACAACTGGATTGTACGTTCTAATCAATTTTCATAGTGCGTACGGAAACTTTTTTGCCTTTTATTTTGTATGTTTTTTTTCAAAGCTTTAAATAATTACTTTTTATTTGTGAAAATTAAGAAACTTTTGTTGCGAACACATTCTCTAGTATGAAATAAGTTTCTTGTACATTTTCTGAAACTTTGGTGAGATTTCCTTAGAAATTATAATAATTTATACGCCGTTTTCGTTTCCATAAGGAAACTTTTTTTATCCACTGTTATATGGATACAGAATATACATAGATATCCAACCAAGCATAATTGAATTAAATGTTAGAAGCTCAGAAAAATAGACTTGTTGAATATTTTCTATGATAAACATATAATTATTAATTCAATGTTTGCCTCTAAATTTGGATTTAGGATCAAATTTTTGTGTTTTTAGGACACACACAGAGATAAAAAGGCATAGCGCAAAAATAGTTAAATTAGTTTCTGCATCATTTAAACAGTAATTATATACTGCACCACAATCTCAAGACCTCAATGGACTGGAAAATTTATAGACCTATGGGAAAAACGGTTAACAAATCCAATATTCGGAGTACAGAACAGAGGAATGTTTCTCTAGGAGACAAATTGGCAATAACATCAATAAAAATAACACAAATCCGTGTACATTCAACGCTCTTCCGTTTATAAGCTGTTCTACATGCAAAATATAAATATTTTCTGGATGAAATTGGACGGATGTATACTCAATTTTGTGACTTACAAGTTTGTTCATTTCGCATTTAAAATCATTAGTAGTAATTTCATTAAAATGTTACAGCGAATATAGAATTGTCTTTAGCCTAATATATACCTAAATACGCATAATTCTTTATCAATCCCATAAAAATCAAATTAAAATTATTATTTACTAGGGTTTTAGGCTTTCAAAGAAATATCTTTTTGGTGTAACTCAATTTTGGGAGCCACTGTAGTTATAAAAGCAATTAAAGTATTTCCATTAAAAATTTATCTCGAGAATAAAACAGATTCTTTCGTGATTTTTATAAATATTTGTTGGTTTTTGTAAGAGTGAAAAATCCACCAAAACGCGAGATTTCGACGAGATTCTTATAGAATTGGGAGAAAGCTTGAATTACAACAGAAAATTACGGAAGCGTAAAAATCGTCTGCCGTATATGAGCTTTATTTCGTGGACTTGTGGCAATCTACTCATCCGTGCAAAACTGCGCATGCGCTGTTATTTTACGCTCCGAAAGCAAAATAGAGTTGCGTTCTACGTGAAGTTCAGTTGAACTTCATTCTGCGGGGGATTCTCCTAGACTCGGTAGTTTCTCTCCGAGTGCTTTTCTTGCAATACCAGGAAGTTCTGTGTGTGTGTGGCTCTGTTGGAAAATAGTTCTCAAGTAAAGAGTGGTGAATGTATTAATACGAATTCACGCCGGAACTCAATTCACAGAAAGGATTGCATTTTGCGCGGTCGTAGCTTCAGAGATTATTCTTTTTTGCAGGTACTTTTTCTTCTATTTAATTATTATTTTTTTAAAATTAAGATGTTTAAATAATTAAAAGAATTGGTTACGGTTGAAGCAATTCGGGATTTCGTTCTATTTTTGTTATCGATTTTAAAAAGTTGTGATGAAAATGGCTACGTATTAAATTCTAAATATATAACTGTACATTTTGTTCTATTGTTGATGCCGATTAAAGAAAGATGAGATGAAAATGGCTACATATTAAATTCTAAAATTGGAATGATTTGTGATAAACAGAAATTCGTATAGTAAAATTAAAATAACGAATGATGAAAACCGCTTTAGAATAAAAATCCTATTTAGTGCTTTTAAATTTATTTAATCATAATTAAAGAAAAATAATTTGTTTTCGTGGATGAAAACTCTAGATTTAAAACAATGAAAACTATTTATTCTTAGACAAAAAATAATATAATGAAAGTTTATCATTAGTTCTGTCAATGAATTCCTACTTAATTTTGAACCTCCATTAGTCGGACGTCTGTTTTAACTAATGAGATCGCTCAGCATCAGTAAAGTACTAGGCGTTTTCTTTCCAGAAACACACATGAATTATTCATTTAAAAAATACATAGTATATTTAGGACATACTAAGAGCGAACTGTAAAAAATAATTATTCAAATTTATAAATACATTTTCAGTTATTCTTTTCATTGTTTTATTGAAAAAAGTCACCATGCCAGGACCAGTTTAACTAACTGAGGGTTAAACAAGTCCTGTCTTAATTGTCAACTGCTCTATTTTCTCTGCAATTCAAGAATAGATAGTAATGAAATTGGAAATATTGACATGTTTAAAGAAATATTTAATATTAAGGAAATACTTCAAATAAATAAATGCATACCATGACCAAATTCCATTTTTTATACTTTTGTAGAAGAATAAGGTTAAAATATTTTTTGAATTGAACATGATCAAACCTTGGAATAATTCTATTTAATAGCGGGAAGGACTTTTTATAGCAGTTATGCATGATTATTATGAGGCTATTAGAACAAGAGTGGCCTAACCCACAAAAACCCGAAAATGCAAAATAATTATTTTTGGCACCTACAGTGCATTTAATGCGTTTGCAATATATATTAAACCCTCCTCAAATCATTGTGGATACATAAAAATATATAAAAAATGATACCAAAAAAATCGCATTTATCCCCATTGGGTTTGTTGGCGGGTTAGGTCACTCTTGCTTTGATAGCCTCATTTATAAGTATAAGTATTGTCTTATGACTTTACTGAACACAAAAATTGTGCGTATAAGTTTCTTGCAGTAGTAGAATTTTATATGTCCATGTTTCTACTTACCTGAATATCTCGTTTGACTTTTATATTATTTATGTTTTGTTGATTTCTAGATCATTTTTATTTATCATTTGTTGACTTCCATATTATCTTTATTTATCGTTTGTTGACCTATATTATTTTTATTTATGTTCTGTTGACTTCTATACCTATATTATTTTTATTTATGTTTTGTTAAATTAAGATTATTTTTATTGTTTCTTGGTACTATGTTAAACATTGTGATAACATAAATACGTTATAGAACAGAAAAACATATTGTTCTTCGGTGAACTTGCAATTTCGATACAGTACTTTTTTGATACAGTACCTGTAGTTCTACGTTCTCTAACTACCATTAGAAGCAAAATGAATTTTTTATGATTATATATATTGAGGTGACAACTTGTAATTGAAAATAAATGTGATTATTCTATGCCTAATGGTGAGTCGGGGGAGGGAATTGTAAAAAAGGACTTAATAGAATGCGATAATGCTGGACGAGATTATTTTTTAATAGTGATTCAGTATTAAAATTAAGGAAATTACGATCATGAATTTGTTTATAGTGTTGATGAAATAGTCTTATAAATATACGGATGTATAAATTTATCTTTTACAAGTAAAATGGCAACTCTAGAGTAAATTGGACTGGAGAGCCAAAATCAGTTTGAAAATCTTTGAGCCTATTTTGAAATTCATTTTGAAACTTGTAGTATTTCATCATATTTTTATTAAACATTTTGCCGCATATTTTCAAATCTGGTTTCCTTTGTTTGAGCATTGTTAGTTAAAAGAACAAACTTTTCGTTTCGAGTCCCGGCAATTTTCTCGTGAATGTGTGGCAGATTGGAAAGCTTAAAGAGCTTTCCAATCTGTCACAAAAGCTCTTACATACACCAAAATAAATTTTTGTTCTAAAATGTTTAATGTAGAACAGTCTTATCTATTCGAATATTTTACGCCTCCGGATATCTCGTCACAATTTGTCCGAATATTTTACTGTGTAGTCTTACAGTGAACATGGACTTTATGTTACAATAATATGTAAACATACTTATGTTATACATGCAATTCAATAAAATGTATAACCATAAATATTACATAGTTTCTAATTTGGACGATTTCTAGTTGCAAAAGCTCAGCTCGTGTCTACTTCAAATCAGTTCATTTCTTAAAACCAATATTGGTGTAGTAAAATTCCCCTATGGGATAAGCTAAAAGGTTATAATACCTCTATTCCATAGTTCATTTGTTAATTCAATTGATCAATAAAATAAAAAATTCACGCTCAGATTTATTTTCACACTAATTCAAACGAAACGGAACTGTCTAATTTCAAATTCAACGAGATGTACACAAACACATCAATGTCTTAACAAAAATTTCCTATAATTCCAATTACAAAGAACTGAAAATTTTTTACTTTACTCTTTAAGATAGCAGATTTACTAATTGGCATTGGTTGCAACACTTTCTTAAAAGATAAAATTCTAATAAACTAAATTTTTCCAAGGTGGCAGATGCGTATGCTAAAATATAATAATCAAATGAAAGGTCAAGCCAGCGTATAACACTTATTTGATGCCAAAGTTCATGGTTGGGTCTCTTGAAAGGAGGGTAAGAACCGGTTTTACCCGTCAGGTAGAAATCTTGATTCTTCATACAAAACGGTAATACCCAATCTATTCAACTATGGTATATGCAACAAAAAAGAATGAGTCATAGCACGAAGGAAATAAACATGGAAATATAATGAGATGAAGATTCTAGTTGTTAAAGAAAAATATTTTTCAATTTGGGTAGGTAGGTATTTTAATTAACGTCGCACTGAGAGCAACACAACAGGCTATTGGCAACTTTTTAATTTGGGGGAAACTAAATATTCTCAATATTTGTCAAACTTACTGCTATTCACGGCAACTTTTTACTAAAATAGAAGAAAATATACCAAATGCTAAAACTTTCCTGTTTTCTTTTTTGTAACAAAAGATAATTTAATTTAGTAATTAATCACACTTAGGGAATACATAAGTTTCAAAATTACTATCATAAGTATATGAAATAGTGCTTATATTCAATACCTGTGATAATTGTATTTATTCCTTTTTAAAAGTACATTTATAAAAGTGACGTTAACGTTTTAAATAAAAGAAATATCACACGACCTAAGGTGCAAACAAATAAATCAGACGGAAAGCGAAGATTTTGCTTCTGATACCAAAATGCTTTTGCATGATACATATCGAGATTACCTTAAAATGTAGTTGTCGCCTTTTAGTTCCTTTGGCATTTAATTCAATTGGCGTTGACCAGCCAACCGCCATATCTATTCGGGAGACAAGCCAAGTGACTACACGTTTGGGAATTTTGAAGGAAACATGTTCCGCCGCAGAAACACTACCGTCACCAATATTTAGATTGACAGAAAAAGACTCTCATATAGCATATAATCATTCATATATCTCAAGATATTCGATCGATATCTAACACAGGAAGTAAGATGCATACGGAACGCTAATAACAGCAGATATTTTCGTAGCTCAGATAGCGTTACATGGGTTTCAAATTTAAATAGCTCATCTGTGAAGATTGTCTTTATCGAAAAGTTATGTACTGAGTTTATTTCATTAAAGAAATCGTGATAGAAATATTTCCAAGTAAAGAATTCTCCAATGACTCAAGAACCCCCGCTAGCATACTATAATTACCCTGTTAATGAACTTCACCTATCTGTGTCTGATGTTTTCACGGTCAGCAACAACACAAGTAACCTCTTCCGATAAACTAGATTTATAATGAGGCTGTCACTTCTGAGCCAGATCTGCATCACAAGCGGAAAAAAAAAGGTAGTGACAGTTTACTTTTCACCTTCAGGCTCCTCACCTGATCATCTGAGTTGTTTCGGTTTTTGTTTGTGATCTGGTTTCGGGATTGATTTCTTTAGTTTACCATTTTATCGGTGATTACGTGTGGACTCGACGGCATTCTAACTGTCGAATGTCGGATTATCGGTTTGTCTGTGATTTGGTTAGCGGAAGTGGTGTGGAGTAAAAAAAGTTAAGGATTTAACTATAGGATCATTTATATTCTTGGCGCAGCTTTGATAGAAGTGTTATTTTTTAATAATAGTAAATCTTTGAAGCTGTGTTAAAAATTGTTTTTTAAATTTTACGGATGAAGACTAAATGCATTTTAAAATTTACAAATAATTTAGTTTTTTAAAGGGTAGGGGATTATTTCACGTTCCTTTTAGAGCATTCCTAGATATCACACTGAAAGAATATTTATGTACCTAGAATATTTGTATACGTAGCCTTAACCATTTAAAGAGATGTTCAGTTTTGGTGGCAGCGAGATATTCAGTGCTTTGTCTGTTGGTAGAGCGTCTGGTTTAAACCAGAGGTCCCATGCCCTAAATACTTCTGAACACTTTGAGAGCCCATAAACATCAATGAACACCTTCACTTCAACTTTGAACAAATTCAGAACCCCTAAACACCACTGAACACTTTCAGAGCCCTTCAACACCTTCTCACGACCCCTGAAAGAATTAAAATTTAGCTAAGAGTAAAAAAGGAAACACCTGTGTCATATCAGCCAAGAAGATTCAACCCTCTGTGCGTCACAAGATTTCAGAGTAGTGAAGTATTGCTTTTCCACCAGAATACATCTATATTGGTTGAAAGAATTCTAGGAAACATTTGTTGCTTAAGCTGGTCAAAAATGGTTAGAAGACATACAGGGAAGACTGCAAGTTGTAAAATGGTTGTTGTATATGCAAGTTGTATATGCGAGTGAACCCCTCAGAGGGTTAGTTAATAGTAGGGGCATCTATCCAAATGAATGTTGTCTGTGGAATTAAGTAGATTTCTTCTCCATGCTCAGTACCTAATACTAAAATTGTTCATCAAATTTTGATATAAATATAAAAGTGATGTACCTAGGAGATATAGCAGAAGTATGCATTCTCTTCAAGGAATATATCTGGAATTATTCAGTTGAACAGGTATAAAAAAAGAAGTATGTTTTACAAAGGAAGGTATGGAAATCACACAGAAATAAATTAAATTCCAAATACTTCAACTTATTCCCATTTAATATTAATTTATAACAACTAAAAATGCTGTATATAGTGTGATGTGAAGCGTTTTAGGAAAGGATATTTGTATAAAAGGCTAAGTATCTATATACACGTCATGCAACCAAACTTGCACGTCCAATAGACTGTAAACTCTCTTATAGTGTATTTATAGATAACGATTTATAGATAGATAACGATATATAGATAACGATCATATACTGATTATTATTCTGATATTTGATCTGAATCTGGTTCAAAATTAGTCATGCATCTCTGATGACTGCAATCAGAAACGCGTCAAGTCAATCTATTTCGGCATCCAAGCATTAATGTTGTATTTATATTTATAACATCAATCAGCGAGCTTTTTTAAATATATAATCAAACTTTCTTGAAGTTTCTTCGAATCGAATTTTTTAATTATTGGATAAGTATTATTGAAGAAATATAGAGTAAGTTGTAAAGAAATGTCCCTTCTTTATGCTTTTAATTCCGTTACTTAGCTAATCTTAGTATACTGATTATAAAGATTCGAGAAACTATCTCAGAAATAGCAATTTGTTTAACCGTACAAAGGCACATGTGCCATGTGCAACCCACATGACTGTGGGTTGCATCCGTT
This sequence comes from Meta bourneti, assembly GCA_933210815.1. Taxonomy (NCBI): domain Eukaryota; kingdom Metazoa; phylum Arthropoda; class Arachnida; order Araneae; family Tetragnathidae; genus Meta; species Meta bourneti. The sequence goes on from OW119928.1 coordinate 78,415,287, forward strand.
CTGCAACCCATCGTCTTCTCTGCGTGATTTCTAACTAGTTTGAGCATTAGAATCTTTCCTAGGGTTCTTTCAACAAACATAAGTGGTTACTCATTTAGTCATTATGAGTGTTGTTGAGAAAATCAATACTACATTACATGGAAATCTGGTGACATTCAGAGTGTTAAAATATTAACCGTATAGATTAAGAGATTACGGTGATAACGGTTGAAAATTCGTATATTTTAATCTTGAGTGTTCAGCAAATAAGTATTCTTGTTTACTTGTAAAAGATGTTCTTGATTTTTTTGTTATTTTCTTTTACTTGAATTAATAGTGGTTTTTGCAGGCGTTCGCAAACGTGAAAAGACCAAAAAAGCGACGTAGTAGATACCACAAAAACCTTAAACTGATTCTTGTGCATATTGATAACTAATACAGAAAAAGTACCTTTAAGTTATAGTCATCTGTCTAATACACATTTTGAACATTCTAATTTCTCATAGCTTTGATTTATTTTTAAATGGTTGTCAATTCTGGCAATGCAAAATTATGGTTTAAGATATGGATGAAATGCGATTTTGTATTTCTGTACTTGGGTAGAAAAAGCCAATGTCCCAATTTGCTGATTTTGTGTTACGTTCACAAATCACTTCAAGGTAAAGAAAATTATAATAGAAAAAGTGCCTATGTCCTCCTGTCAATATGTTATGAAAATATAAAAACATTGGAGAGTATTTTTTGTACACTGTATTGAAAATAAAAATAATAATGAAAATAAAAATTACTAAATCAGGTGTTATCAGAAAATTCATTTTTGATTATCATTTTTGATGCTTATTGATACGACTGTAATACTTTTTGTTAGAGCAATATTGATTTTACGTAGGTTGCCAAAATATTTTTAAAATTTCATATCGTGTATAATTAATTCGTATTTAGAAATATTTTTGGCGATAATGATAGCCAATCAACTATAACTACAGCAATCATAAATGCGTTGAATGGCGAAAACATTTTCAGTAACAAAATATATTTTAAATGTTTCCAATAATGTTCATCGCGTTTCCTGTAAATATTATTGAGGCTAAATTTCTATATTAGTTTTCTCGTATGGCCTTCTTTGCGCGAAGTATTTTACATTCCTTAAGCATTGCTTTAGGTGTAGTTTTTCTTGCTTGTGTGGTTCAGTTCATAATCGAATTCTTCTAGACAGTACCCTTTTATCGTTTAATTTCTCCACGTAATATAATGGGTTTATCTCCTGTGCCGATAGACGAAAATATTTCAAATAGACGTGTCAATCATTTTATAAAGATTACAAGTATGTTTCGGTGAACAAATTCATTTTGCATGTACACGTTGTTTCTTAATCTAAAGTGCTAAATGCTCAGATTTCTTAAGTGAGTAAACATAATGAACAATACTGGGAGAGTGTTTCTCTTGTAAGCCCCGACGATATGTTACCAAAATAGTGTAGAGTGTATCCAATAGAAACGTGCACGTCTTCCTTTGTCTGTGTTAATTAAATAGAAAGTTATCGCTTATTTTATCTCGATGTTTCTAACGTAGTTAAATTTCTTTTAAAACGGACCTAAATGTATAACTGATTTGAAATCATTGCAAATAATAATTATGACTACGTCCAAAGCTTCAAATGAATAGCTTATTCCAAAAGCACTGCGTCCTAAATAAAGAAAAATGACTTTTGCTGGCGTATATGGTAGGGCTGTATAGTAATATATTTCCACGGATATGAAAATTATGGAATTTAGTGCTATCGAAAATAGACGGCTAAAGTCAGAGATTTAACGAGAAAAATTCTCTGTTGGAAGAGGTTGTCCACTGGGAACCACTTGCAGCATATGATGATGTCACGTGACTGGTTTGATTAGCTTTTGGTTTTGGAATTACATTGTGTAAGTAGCATGTTGACACAAATTATCCAAAAATAAACAAATGATATCTAGGTCTGTGGAAGACAAATGCGCAAAAATAAACATTTTCAATTAGTAAGCATGGAATAGTTGTTTGCAATCATATTGATAATGTGAGGCTAATATCCTTTGAAAGCAAAATGTTAGGTTAGCTTACGATTGTTCGTTTCGAAGTCATGAGGTTATAAGACGTGGAAAAACATTTTCCCATGTGTTCCTTTTGAAGTATGGCCGCAGTAGCCCGGTTGGAAGAGTAACGGACTAGCAATCGGAGGGTTGCGAGTTCGATTCCAGCCAAAGACCGTCGTGTACAAAAGGGGGCTGGTACATGTTAAATCCGCCGTGGTCTCAAATGTCCTCACGTTGACGTGGTGGGGAAGTTAAAATACCTACCTACCTTTTGAAATGATACCGAATGAAAACATAAAGCTGCAATCCAGAAATATAATGCTTTGAAACTATTGGAAGCTTTAGGAACTAACGAATACAAATAACGTTTCTATTTTACGAACAATCTTGAAAATATACATTTGTGATTAACGTTATAGAAAATAACGAAGTGAGGAAGATATAGAATTTATGAATGAAGATTTGTGGTAATTATATTAAAGAACTGTATGTGTTGTGAGGATTCATTGACAGACCCTCAATTATCCCTCCCAAAGGCAAACCCGCCGACAGGTCGTAAAAAAAGCCGGACAATACATTTCCATCTCTCTGGCGCCAGACGGTCGGGACTTGGATCGAAGAGGACAAAAGGAGATTCGTTCCGTAAAAGAGCCCAGGTGTTTAGGAGTGCACCTGCCAGGTGATTAAGTCCACCTGCTAGGTAATCAAGCCACCTGCGCTAAGTAGCTGATCCCATTTTACGTCAGAGAGTCTCTACCGAATCAGCAACCTCAAAAATGAGCAAAGTAAAAACGAACCAATTAAAAGTAAGAACCAATCAAGAACGAACGAATCGGGAACCACCAGCGAACAAAGGCTGGGAGGTTTCAAAAGGAAAAGTAGGGAGTCGAATCGTCAGTTCTTGCCTGTGATCTCGTTCGAGAGGCTTAACTCAGCGACCCTTCGAGCGGTCACTCCTTTGGGAGAAAATACATTTCTTGAAGACGGTTCTCTCAACCTGAGAGGACGCGTTCTTGTAGCCTGGCGTAGGCTGCCCATTTCGAGTTCTTGCCTGTGATCTCGTTCGAGAGGCTTAACTCAGCGACCCTTCGAGCGGTCACTCCTTAGGGAGAAAATATATTTTTTGAAGACGGTTCTCTCAACCTGAGAGGACGCGTTCTTGTAGCCGGCGTAGGCTACCCATCTCGAGTCTTGTTTGTTTCCCGAGCTAACGTCTTAGCTCAGTGACCCTTTGAGCGGTCAACCCCATTAAGGAGCTCTTACTAATTTGGAAGACGGTTCTCTCACCCTGAGAGGACGCGTTCTTGTAGCCTGGCGTAGGCTGCCTATCTCGAGTTCCTGCTTATTTCTCGTTCGAGACTTGAACCAGCGACCCCAGCGGAGCCGTGCCTGTCTTGTGCCGATCCGACGACCCCAGCGGAGCCGTGCTGTCTTGTACTGACCCGACGACCCCAGTGGAGCCGATCCCTGATTGTGCCGAGCCGACGACCTGCGGAGAGTTCGGTACCGACTTCTCGTCCGGCAGTGAACCTGCCTTGTCCTGTCGTCCAGTGAGGATCCAGTGCTGATCTGGTGAAATCGTCACCCGACGAGTAGAGTTTCATCTAGAGACTGTTGAGATACCTTTCTCCAACTCAGAGACTTTCGTACGTCCTGAGATTTCGACACCCTGTCGCATCCAGTTAGCAGAGGCGTGAAAGTGTCGTGTAAATAGATTCTAATATAGCCAAGACATTGTTTTAAATAAAATTATCGTTTGTTATTTAAGCTAGACTGTTCTCTGTAGATTTGAATCTACCACGCTACTCAGAGAATCACTACAGTCTACTTAAATTATTGGTGGCAGCAGGTGGGATTGTTAGCCATTAAATAAAAAATTGGCAACCACACCTTTTGCGTAGTAAGCCCACCCAGGATTTATTACGTGAGGACATCCAGTCCAGAGGCAAACTCAAGAAGAGTTGTGAAGTGAGAAAAAGCAGAACCATCCAGAACTGCTACAACGTGAAGGACATCCTGTCCAGTGTTGAAAAAAGTGTTAGTGTGCCAGTGAAAGAAAAAAAAACGAACGCCCGTCTGACATCCCAACAGAGGCAGAGCAGAGACCTGTCGAAAAAGCAGAGCCAGTCGTCAGACAAGGTAAGCTTGGCATTTCTTTAGAGGCAATTTAATAGATTATTGTTTTAAATTGTTGAGAAAAAAACTGTTGTGAAGAGTGTTTAAATTTTTAAATTGATTTAATTGTGGAATCCATTCTAAAGAAATTCTGATTACTAGTGTATGCAAAGTCGCGGAAACGTTAGGATTTAATAATTGCAGTAAATTTGTAGTGAAGATTTGGAAATTGTCAGTTTAGCAATTGCTCGAATAAGTTCCAGGGCTGTGGATGATCTTGTACCTTTAGCACATAGTTAAATTAACTTAGATTGTGAAGTATCTACGCAATTGTGAACTACCTAGTCAAGTTGAATGAAATTTAGTGAACTTGTAGTAGAGATTATTATTGTGTATTATTTTAAGTAAAAATATTTTAATATTGCATGAGTCTGGAAAATAGTTAAGGCTTAGGAAATTGACTGCATTGTGTATTATTATTTTATGTGTGTATTGTTATTTGAAAATTGAAGTTCAGAATAGTTGGTGATTGAATTTTGTAATTGTGTCACTGGGAAAATTTAGTGTAGAACCATGGCGTTTTTAACTAAGCAGAAAAAGGTAGACTTGCAGAAATTAGCATACGAGTTTAATGTTGAGTTTGGTTCCGACGATCGAATCATCGATCTAGCAAGGAAAATACAGGGATGCAATGATTTTAGCGAGGAGAGCGCTAAAGATATGATAGTTAATATCATAGAAGAGAGGAAATTGGCCGAGGCTAGAGAAGAGAGGGAATTGGCTAAGGAAGAGGAAAAATTAGCTAAGGAAGAGGAAAAATTAGCTGCGGAAAGGGCTTTCGAACTAGAGAAGCTAAGATTACAACAATCGGGAGAAGTAAATAGTTTAAGTTCGTCTAGCCATGATAGCGGGAAACCGTCTAAAAACATTAAATCAGTCATGCAAAAGTTTGATGCTGACAAAATAGATATGGCCTTGTTCTTAACTCTTTTTGAACGCCAGAGTAGAAAATTAAAAATCGAGTATGACGAATTGGTCTCACAGCTGCTTAGTCTGTTGCCGATTGAAATCGCGGAGATTATTATTCGTGAACCCGAGGAATTGAGTGATGATTATGATCATGTAAAGTCCGTACTTCTCGCTAGATTCAAGCTTAGCGCAGAATCCTTTAGATGCAAATTTCAAACGCATCAGAGACAAAATGGCTCTTTATGGAAGGACATGATCTTCGAACTAAGAAGCTATCTAGAAGGGTGGCTTAGCGGAATCCAAGTTGAAGATTTTGATTCTCTTAAGAATCTGATGATCGCTGATCAAATGAAAAGAAGGGTACCGGCCGACATAAAGGACCACTTTATTGATCAATGGGGCGAGTTGACCGAACCGAGCGCATTGGCTGAGAAGCTAGACGCGTACGAGTCAACCCGTCGAGTCAAGAAACAGGTGTTCTCCAAACTACCGGAGAAAAGGGCTCTCGACCGCCCAAAACCTATTGAAAAGCCGAATCAGGGAAAGAAATTCGGGGGGGAGAAAAATCACGGAAAGGACTGGAGATCGGGAAGTAAGGGAACCAACACAGAATGGCGGACAAGGGAATTTGAGAAACGTAGTGGCCCCGTTTGTTTTAATTGTAACTTACCTGGTCATATACGCCCTCAATGCCCCGAGTTAAAGAAAGTAGCGGAACCCTTAAATAATCTTGCTACGAGCGCAAATTTTGCTCCCTCATTTGAGCCTTATTTAAGCAAGGCCAAAATAAATGATGTTGACATGGTATTGCTGCGTGATTCAGGAACAACCATTGACCTGGGACCCCTAGACTTGGTGAAACCTGAGGATTTTACAGGCGAGCACATTTGGGTTAAGCAACCTCTGGACAACCACTTCAAGTGCCTACCTTTGGCAAGAATTAAAATCGAAAGTCCAGAACTCGGCGTAATTAGAACTAAGGCAGCAATTGTAGGTAAATCCGTCGAAATGCGACATTACCTCTTAGGAAATTCCACCCAGGAATTAATTGAATCGCAGAGAGTAAAACCAGAACTGGTAAACGCGATTATGACTAGGAGTCAAACCAAACGTCTGAGCCCTGAACAGACTGTAGTTGAGGAAAACCAGACAGAAATAGATCCACTTGAGGTAACGGAACCTGAAAATGAACTAGAGGACGAAAATTTGGGGATAGAGTTACCACCCTTACAGGAAAATTCGGAAATCGAATTAGTAGGCATTCACGCTGAAACTTTTGCCAAGGAACAGCAGAATTGTCCCGAACTCAAATCTATTTGGGATAAGGTCAGGCAAAATAAAACGAGTGAGTTCGTGATTGAAAAAGAGCTACTCTTTAGGCAGTCTAAGGATCATCGAGGCGAAGAGCGGAGGCAGCTAGTAATACCCGCTATATATAAAAATAAAATTTTAAGCCTTTGTCATGATGGGTTCGGATCCCACATGGGCAATACGAAAACTAAAGATAAGCTGTTGCGCTATTATTTCTGGCCCCAGTGTATTAAGGAGATCGAGGAATATGTGAAATCGTGCGATGCTTGTCAGAAAGTCGGGAAATCCTCGGAACAAAAGAGAGCGCCCCTTAAGTTAGTGCCCGTGATCACCGAAGTGTTCGCGAAGATGAATATAGACATTGTGGGTCCCTTGCCAATATCACCGAAAGGGAACAAATATCTCCTGACGGCTATTTGCCTTGCTTCCAAATACCCGGAAGCTATTCCTTTATCAGCAGTGAACTCAGAAACCGTCACTGATGCCTTGCTTGCTATCTTTAGTAGAATAGGTTTCCCCAAAGAACTACAACTGGACAATGCTACGTATTTCACTAGCAACCTCACAACTACCTTCTTTGAGAGGTTTGGGATTAAGGTGGTGCGTAGTTCGATCTATCATCCGCAAACGAACCCGGTGGAACGGTTCCACCGGACCCTAAAGAGACTTTTGAAAGCGATGTGCCTGGAGCTAAAAGAAAATTGGGAGGACGTACTTCCATCGGCTCTCTTGGCTTTGCGGAACGTCACCCATGCGTCAACCGGTTTTAGCCCCGCAGAGCTAATTTACGGGAAGAATTTGAGAATGCCCGAATCCATTTTATTTGACAAATGGTGCCAAAGTCCCCCATGTGAAGACATTGTCACGGAGTACGTATTCCAGTTGATAAATCGATTGCGACGGTGTCAACAGGTAGCCACCGCAACCGAAACGGACGCAAAAGTTAAAAGGAAGTCGTACTACGACAAAGGATCGGTGAAGCGCGAGTTTAAAGTAGGCGATCGCGTCTTAGTATTGTCATCTTGCCAACAAACAAAATTCGCCGTAAAATGGGTTGGTCCGGGAACTATAGAGAAACAGCTTTCGGAGACCAATTACGTTGTTAAGATGCCAGGGAAGGTAGAGAAGGTACGAGTGTACCACATTAACTTATTAAAGCCATACCACCAGCGGATGGAAAGCGTAAATGTTTTGATGAGCGAAGTATTCTCTCACGACACCGTAGAATCTGATTTGGATATTCAGTATCCTATCGCAGATCCGAATATTTTTGATTTCGGAGAGGTAGTGAAAAACAGTAAATTGGAAGAGCGATGCACGCAGGATCAAATCAATGAACTTGGGAAATTGTTAAAATCCCATAGGCAATTATTTTCAAATGATCCCGGTAGGACGAATCTTATCGAACATGATATCGATTTAATTAGTGACAAACCCATTAGATCGAAACCCTACCGCACCTCTCCTAGACAAACGGAAATCCTCAAGTCAGAAATTAAGAGGATGTTGGATTTAAAAATCATTGAGATCGGGGAGTCCGATTACACTTCCCCTATGATTTTAGTAGAGAGTCCAGGACGTGACCCTCGCCCTTGTGTCGATTATCGTCGATTAAATTCCATCATTAGGACGGAATATTATCCACTGCCTAATATGGACGAGCGAATCGAACAAGTGGCAGCCGCAAAATATATAACGGTCATAGATCTGACCAAGGGATATTGGCAGATACCCTTGAGTCTTAAGGCACAAAGATTGGCCGCTTTCGTGACTCCATTCGGGTCATATAGACCACTAGTTCTTCCGTTCGGACTAGTAAACGCGCCATATTGCTTCTCAAAATTCATGGCTCAACTCTTACAAGGGTTAGATGAATTTTGTGTACCCTACTTAGACGATGTAGCTATATTTTCGCAAACTTGGGAGGAACACATCAAACATCTCGATGTGGTTCTTAAGAAAATCACGTATGCGAAATTAACAATTAAACCTGCCAAATGCAAGTTCGCACAGAGCAGTGTCAAATATTTGGGACATATGGTAGGGAGTGGATGTAGAACTCCGACTGAGGCGAAAATCCAAGCGGTAGTTGATTTCCCCACACCCAGGAATAAAACACAGATCAGACAATTTTTAGGTTTGAGTGGATATTACGCCCGGTATATCCAAAATTATGCCATAATAGCCGAGCCATTAACGAGGGCATTAAAAGGAAAGAATAGAAGGGAGGAGGTAGAGTGGTCCACGGAATGCGACTCAGCTTTCCGAGAGCTGAAAACGAAACTCACTGAGAAGCCGGTGTTGTACGCCCCAGACTTCTCAAAGGAATTTATCCTCCAAACTGACGCTTCCAACCAAGGAATCGGGGTAATCATGGCACAAAAAGGGCCAGATAAAGTTGATCACCCGATATTATATTTAAGCCGGAAGTTTACCGACACAGAAAAGAAATTCTGCACTACCGAAAAAGAATGCGCAGGCATTATTTACGCAATTAAAAAGCTGCGGCATTACTTGGACGGACAACGCTTCACTATTGAAACGGACCACAATCCGTTAGTATTTTTAAAGAATAACTCCGGGAATAACCCGAGATTGATGAGGTGGGCGTTGGCTTTACAGCCCTTCAATTACCAGATCATCCATAGGGCTGGGAAGGACAACCAACATGCAGATTGTCTGAGCAGAATGCTGTCGGAAAATTAAATAATACCAAAAGTACCGATTTAAATTGTACATAAACCCCAGTATTTGATTGAACTTATGTGATAAAATATAATTGTATCACAAGAGTAGGATGTAAGAGTATTGTAAATAGTAGATGTAACTTGAAATTTGAGTGTTGAAATCATGTTAAAATTTTGTATATAAATTCTTAAAATTGTTGCCTCTAATGATGTGTCGAGTTGCCATGTCTAACCCTTGCCTTATAGATTTTGCCATACCACAAAATCTTTCTTAGGGGGGAGGGGTTGTGAGGATTCATTGACAGACCCTCAATTATCCCTCCCAAAGGCAAACCCGCCGACAGGTCGTAAAAAAAGCCGGACAATACATTTCCATCTCTCTGGCGCCAGACGGTCGGGACTTGGATCGAAGAGGACAAAAGGAGATTCGTTCCGTAAAAGAGCCCAGGTGTTTAGGAGTGCACCTGCCAGGTGATTAAGTCCACCTGCTAGGTAATCAAGCCACCTGCGCTAAGTAGCTGATCCCATTTTACGTCAGAGAGTCTCTACCGAATCAGCAACCTCAAAAATGAGCAAAGTAAAAACGAACCAATTAAAAGTAAGAACCAATCAAGAACGAACGAATCGGGAACCACCAGCGAACAAAGGCTGGGAGGTTTCAAAAGGAAAAGTAGGGAGTCGAATCGTCAGTTCTTGCCTGTGATCTCGTTCGAGAGGCTTAACTCAGCGACCCTTCGAGCGGTCACTCCTTTGGGAGAAAATACATTTCTTGAAGACGGTTCTCTCAACCTGCGAGGACGCGTTCTTGTAGCCTGGCGTAGGCTGCCCATTTCGAGTTCTTGCCTGTGATCTCGTTCGAGAGGCTTAACTCAGCGACCCTTCGAGCGGTCACTCCTTAGGGAGAAAATATATTTTTTGAAGACGGTTCTCTCAACCTGAGAGGACGCGTTCTTGTAGCCGGCGTAGGCTACCCATCTCGAGTCTTGTTTGTTTCCCGAGCTAACGTCTTAGCTCAGTGACCCTTTGAGCGGTCAACCCCATTAAGGAGCTCTTACTAATTTGGAAGACGGTTCTCTCACCCTGAGAGGACGCGTTCTTGTAGCCTGGCGTAGGCTGCCTATCTCGAGTTCCTGCTTATTTCTCGTTCGAGACTTGAACCAGCGACCCCAGCGGAGCCGTGCCTGTCTTGTGCCGATCCGACGACCCCAGCGGAGCCGTGCTGTCTTGTACTGACCCGACGACCCCAGTGGAGCCGATCCCTGATTGTGCCGAGCCGACGACCTGCGGAGAGTTCGGTACCGACTTCTCGTCCGGCAGTGAACCTGCCTTGTCCTGTCGTCCAGTGAGGATCCAGTGCTGATCTGGTGAAATCGTCACCCGACGAGTAGAGTTTCATCTAGAGACTGTTGAGATACCTTTCTCCAACTCAGAGACTTTCGTACGTCCTGAGATTTCGACACCCTGTCGCATCCAGTTAGCAGAGGCGTGAAAGTGTCGTGTAAATAGATTCTAATATAGCCAAGACATTGTTTTAAATAAAATTATCGTTTGTTATTTAAGCTAGACTGTTCTCTGTAGATTTGAATCTACCACGCTACTCAGAGAATCACTACAGTGTGAATTTCTATTTAGATACAAGTTAATTCTTGGATTAATTACAAACATATGTGTTATTCCATTCCATTTTTGCTTGTGTAAACAGTGCATTAATAATACTTTTCCTTAAAAAGGGACGTCATTTTAAAAGTAAAATTAATGTGTAATTATACTGTCACGATTTTTTAATTGTGTCCTTTAATGTTATCATTCAGAGTTTAATGACTAAGTTTGATCTCTTTAAATTAAATAAACCTTTGATTAAATGTTCGTGTTTGGAGTATGGAAAAACCTGACTTATACAGATTTTTGGTAACAAGCCGTTCATATGATGATTCTAATATGATTTACGTATGTCTTTTACCTCTGAACCATCTTAATTTAACTTCCGTGGTCTTATTTGTGTATTCATTGCTACAATTAATTTATTGAAACATATTCTCATTTTTATACCTTATAATCGTTTATTTGGCATGTACTATCTAAATGATCAGAGACCTTAAAACTTCATTAGTCACATTCAACTATGATATTAGATTCAAGATTGTAACGAATGGGAACACTCTCATCTGTATTTTCATAATGTAATAATAGTGTCTGTGAAGTAAAATGCATAGGAAATTACATGAAATTCTGTACAGAATTGCAAAACTATCAATTCCAATTTACTTAAGTAAGATTTCGTGTATTAAGTTAAAAAAACTTTTTTTCAATCTAATTGAAGCGACACATTCTTGGTTAAACTTTCACACATAACAACCGTTACCGTGGGTATATTTCTCTTTTCTCTGTCAGTAAAGCTTCTCGTGTGTGTGTCCACTGCTTGACATTGTATATCTTGTGTTTGGCATTATTTTCCAATATAATTTACCTTCACACCATAAAAAAACCAACCAACCACATTAACAACTTCAGAATTTTTGTACACCATAAAAACCATAAATGCGTTGGGTGCAATAAGAAACACGGAATCCCTTCCAAAACTAGAAACGGAAAACGAGTTTTATTGAAATTCAAGTAAAAAGGAGCAGAAAACTTATTTTGTGGTTCTAAAGAGAGGATGCTGAACGCAGCAGAAAACCCCAAAAGTGCTTTAGTATAAAAGTTATAAAAAGAACACATAAGAATTAATTTGAAGTTTCTCTTTCAATCGCTATTGTACTTTCTGAAACGAGTATAATTATTTGTTTAAAAATCCCAACCGCAAAGAAAGTTCAAGGATATTCATGTGACCCCAATAAACGAAGATATACGATGTTCCTTATGGGCGATGTTTATGCCTGGCATTCTGAACTACCTCCAGATGAGATGTTTAGATAAAACCGGTATGTTTAGTCTAAAAATATTTAAATAAATAATATTAGCTAAATTTAATTCTGAATTTGGTTATTTTTTCATTTTCTGAGTACACTATCAACCTCCAAGTTACTATTTTCAAACATGTGATGTGTTTCTGTAATTTAAGATTATTTTATTTTTGTAAACAAATTTCTCATGAAAATGCCTAAGAATTTGTATATTTATTTACTACATTTTTATGGAATTACATTATAATGGAATAAAACATTTTATTCTTTCATACAGCAATTGCAAATGACCTGCGACTACTAAATTTTTTATTGAAAGTATTACCTGAATAAGATACTTTCAAAATTAATTTATTACAAAATGCTTGTGAAATGAAATTTGTTACCGATTATTCTTTTGTTATCGGTGTACCTTTTAAGTTATTAAACTCATCACGTATTACTTGAGTCCTGTAGAATATATTTTCCACGATAGGACTCGAAAAAACATGTTCAATAGAATATTAATATTTTTGGGACTTTTGTTCCAGAAAGAAACAAAGCATTTGTTCAAATCTCATTGTTCTTTAATTCTAATTAATTTGAAGTGGGAAAAGTGCAACCAGTCTGTCTTTGGGCCCACAAAGATAAAAAGTTGAATGCTTCTCGAAAATGGATTAACATTATTAGGTGTAATTTATGACAGAAAAAATTAAAAATGACTTGAAGGACAAGACAGAAAACACACCTTAAATTTTAATATATCTTTTATTTTTAAAAAGAATGCAAAGTATATATTTAAAACTATTGTTATTATTTTTGTATTTTGAAAAGAATTTATTTTCGAAAAAGAATATGAAATATGCATTCAAAAATGCAGAATAGAAGCGTGAATTTTATTTTTTGAGTGTTAAAAGTTGTTATATTAATTATCAATCAATATACAAACGGTTAAGAAATCTTTTTGGGAAACACGTTTTCAAATTTTTCTGGATTTCCTAGCTCTAAAAACTGACAAATACGTTAAAAATTTTAAGTAACATAATTTTAAGTGAACATATCCATCGACTATTTAAATAGGTTAAAAAAGTTTTGAGAATAAAATCAAACCTCAGTTTAACTATATTTGACGAAATACTAATTGACTCTTATAGGACCTGTAGTGACAAATGACATCACGATGATTCCATGATTAAAAACAACCATTGTATCCTAGTAGTTCTAGTTCGTACTGTTCAAAAAACAGTTTCTGACTATTTACTAGTAATTTTCATTTCAGTAGTAGATGGTAAGAAAGTTTCTAGGACTTTAATACTATTACATAATTCAACTGTCCAGCAGTATGAAATCGAAACATGATTGCACAAACAAATTCCTACTTTCATATTTCAAGACTACAATGCTTTTAAATTTTATGTTGTAATTTGGGTTCTATATTACTTTATTAAAATTAAATTTTTATAATGAGAAGGACTTAGTGTAAACAAACAAACCACCAGGACCGGAATACAAGGATTTTACTTCCAGTACTTCCAGGATTTACTTCGGAATACGTACAAGAAGTGCGCTCTAACACTAAAGCATTATAACGCCATCTACATTTAGCTTTACAGAAAATGCCTGTCATAATGGGTGGTAAAAATCTGTGGTCCCAAATGGCAACAATTCAAAATACGATTAAAAATTGAAAAAAGTTAGAACCATGAAACTTAAATAAATGTTAAGCAGAGTAAACACATTTTACGAAGTTAAACATTCCCAAAATATCGTGCCAACTGGGCTGTTTTAAGAGAACATATACTTAAAAAGCAAAGAGATTATCGACATTGTCTTTATGCCCATATTTAAATCAATGTTAGATTCAAATAGAATATGTCAGTCCAGTATTTTAATGCGTCAAAACATGATGTCAAACTTGCATTAACTTCATGCTCTACGTTCATTGGTTAGAGTAACGCAAAAGATTTTACCGATAAAAATTTTAATGACTGTTGATCTAAACAAAAAACTTTAATTCAAGAAAATTAATTTTTTCTTGTAAACAAAAACGCGGACTGTTAAATGCAAAGTGACAACTAACTCAAAAGAAGAAAAATCGCCATTTTCACCATCGCAAACAACGCCTTAAAGTTGCAACTTTAGTTCTGTGTGATGTCACGCATCGTGTTCCCATTACCTCAAACAAAAGCGAACACCCATGCCTAGTCGGGAAAACCTCACATGAGATTTCTCTCCCAAGTTTGTAAAAACGAAACCAAAGTGGAGATCCTGTTCCAACCACAGAGTTCGCTTCAGGAAATGGAATACCACTCCAACTTCATAAGATTATTCCCTTCCCTCAGCGGTTCTCTTTACGGTATCCGAGTTATACTTCCCATTTATCTTTTTTACCATACCCGAAGTCACGTATCGGGGCCTACTTAAGAGCACCGTTCATTCCGCAGGCAGAGCACAAACCTCCATCCCACATTCCTCCATCCCTCCGTCACCCTGACCTCTAGCGGACCGTGTCTTCTTGAATTCCTCCGGATTGGGTCATCGACCGTCTTCTTGACTCGCTTCCTGAGTCAAAAGTTCAAGTTGCCGGGCTTTGCCTTCAAGAAGGTGGCCCGGAAACTACGGCCAACTTTTGTCGTCGATGGCTCGCTGTCTTCTGCTCTCTCCGGGACATTGCGCAAGGATTGCCGTAGACGTCAGATTGACGAACTTTTTATGAGTTGTGAGATTTTTGTTTTTTGTTGAGGAAATCGTTTGTGTGAGCTCGTAAAGGGCGTGAACGGGTTGGGATGTTCGTTGAATTGTTGAGTGTTCGCCTTGAACCCTCAACTTGCTTATGAGGAATCTCGAGAATTTTTTCGAGTGCGCAGTAACCCATTGGATCGCCATAGAGGTAGAAGACGAACCGAAACATTATTTATCATACTGTTCAACAGAAAAATTGATTGGAAACGTAGTCCATAAAATGGTGCGACGTAATGGCATGGTTTGTGGTCTCGGAAGCAATAATTAACCCTCCAAGTGGTTTCGACGAGACATCTCGTCCAAGATCTGGTCAGATTTGCTAATGATGTGGTATCTCGTTGAGGCAAAACAGCTCTATTACTCCAAGGGAATGAAGATCCAGTGGGAAAACAAATTCTTCCTTTACTAGATCTGGTGACAGTTTGGAATAGGATTTTGCATTATTCTGGCCAATACAGGGCAGCTTTCGGGGCTCAGTGGGTTTGCCCACTATGCTAGCAATCTGTGAGTTGTAGACGGTGCAGGTTCGATTCCTCTTTGGGTGTCTTGGTGTATTTATCTTTTCTGTATCAGTGAAAATTTTCCCTTGTGTGTGTATATCCATTACTTGGTGCTGTCTGTCTTGTGTTTGGCGCAGCATGGCCAAATATGCCCCCCTTGCGCCATAAACATTTACCCAACCAACAACCATCGACGCGAAGAAAGAAGCACCAGAGGCTGGCCACTACAAGGTGGTTTTTGAGGCGAAGATAGGAGGGTTAAGGGGTTGTATATATACGTATAATAAGCAAAGCTACCCTTAGAATAGAATTCCCCAAGAAACAAGATAAAATAAAATATGTAAATGTTGAGTGATCCCGCTTACTTTATCAAGGAGAGCAAAGCAGGAGTCACTTAAAAGGGATGCTTTGAGTTTTTTATGTACTTGTGTGAGGCCGGGCCGAAGAGATCAACACAAGTTACCCCCGAAAGTACTACCAGAAAGAAAAATCATAAAAAATATTACCAAGGTTAGGAAGGAAAAATCAAAAGAACAGCCTTCCGAATGTTGCCGCGCAAACCAGGAGAGCAAAACACTGCCAGATCCATCCTATCTAGAATAGCGTATTTAAAAAGAGCAAGAGGGCTTGGAGATAACATGAAAGATTTGTACAAGTGAAAGGGAGGGGAGAAAGGTAAATTTTAACAAGAAATTAAAATTGTGACAAGAAATTAAGATTGTGGCAGGGGTGAAATTGATGGAACAAAAAGAGAGCAAAAGTGAAAAATATAATTATGAAATTGAATAATGACTCCATCTGGTTGTGAATATAAGAAGGAAAATAAAGATAAAATCCATTTTTAAATGAGGTTGAAAAAGAGATTATAGAAAAAACTTTAAGAAAACTGTTGGGGAAGTTGTTATTTAAGAAGGTAGTTTTAAGAGTTTTGAGCTGGTTATCAATAGTAGTTTGGTCCCTGCAGATATGATGAATTCTATGGATTTGATTATAAATTAAGTTTCTGTAGATTCTGAAAGAGATATTAGAGTCCCAGGGAACAAGCTTGTTAATATTAAATTGAAAGTCATTTCTTTTGTAATAGATATCGGTTGTAGATTTAGAACTGGCATCAATATGAATGTCAAGGAAGTTAGTAGAAAAAGGTGAGCTATATATATATATATATATATATATATATTAAATACTTATATAAATACTTCATGAATAAAATTCCGAAGAATGAATTCCTAATTGATATATGATAGTTCATTGATCACCGCCAATTAGATTTGACGCCAAACGTCACCAAGACAGTGACAAAGATATTTAAGGTACAGCTGATATGCATCAAGTGAGAGCATTTGGTTGGTTGAGTTGGGTTTTAAGGTGCAATGGCCATATTTGGCCACGCTGTGCCTAACACAGGACATACAACATCAAGTAATGGACACACACACACTTAGGGAAAGTTTTACTACCACAGACAATAGAAATACACCCAGAGAGGAATCTAACCTGCGCCGCCTACAACTCGCAGGTTGCTAGCGTAGTGGAAACACCCACTGAGCCACTACGGCACCCGAGAGCATTTGGATAGCACAAATAAAATGTTCGCTTTCCGTCTGGTTTGTTTGGTTTCACTAACAATCCTTCTCATAAGCAATGGGAAGGACTCCCTTAAGCAAGGCTAAATTGCCAGCCGGGTCAACGGATTATGAGAAATGTAGGGGTGGACGCTACCTCCTCTCATCATTCGCTCCTTTTGATGCGATCTGGTCTCTTTACTCTTTCCATTCACTGTATCTCTTTCTGGGGATCTCGTCTGTCCCTCTGTGGCCTTTCACTTTTCTGACTGGGGATCCCATTGTCCCTCCCTGGCAGGGAGGCTGGTCTCGGGTCACCCCAAATCTATCAAATCGAGAACCCCTCCCGCAATAAAAGAAAAATATGGATGCATTGGCTTCCTTGGACATGGAGGAAAAGGTGATCTAGCACAACGAACTAGTCATGCAAATCTTTTAAACAGTCAATTTTGAGATATTCGTTAATAAACAAAATTGAACATTTTGGGAAATACATTTGTACAAAACCATTAAATCGGACTACATTGATATTATCGATTTTTTACAAAAGGTATCACAGCAGAATACAACAGTATTTCAGTTAGGCAAAATTGTATTCTGGTTTACTTGTTCCAACAGTAAAATTAACTTTGACATTGCATTGGATGGTTGGGTTTTATGGCGCAAGTGCCATATTTGACCAGCTGCGCCAAACACAAGACATAAAATGTCAAGTAAATGGACATACACACAAGGACATACTGACATAAATTAGAAATACACCCAGGATAGTTACATGAATCGAATCTACACCTTCTACAGTCGCAGGTTGCTAGTACGGTGGGCAAACCCACTGATCTACGAAATGGCATTAGGCGAGTGGCTTGGAAATATGTTTGGAGAAAGGACACTAAAAACTGTTGATATTTGAAAAGAATATATTGCATAAAGAAATAACGATTGTATCCATTTATGTAAATAAGCAAATTTTAAGAATTTTCTTATTACATGGGGGTTAATGGGTAAACGGCAATCCTGACTAACTCCGAGTCTGAAAATTCATTCTGTATCATATAATTTAACATTAGGTCGGTTTTTCCAAACCTGCTTAAAACTATTTGTTGTTCTTTCTAAGGAAACTATAAGTTCATCTAATATAAAAACATTTAATGAAATAACAGCAAAATTCAAATGTCACTATAAACTTGATTTGCATCGGTCATCTTCATAGAATCAGTCATCAGTCACTGTCAGAAAGATACAAAACCAGTTTACAATTCACACACACAACTCTAAGTAGGATAACGGTCAACAAGTTATCTAAATGCAATGTCCCAAAGCATGTGTACTCCTGTTAATGTAATTCGTCGTTTTTTAATTACAGCTTTTTACTGACCGCTAAAGTTCGACATGAACTGACATTTATATGCGGAAATGTTCTGGAAATGAGATCCTAACAAAGCTATCTCTTTTCATCGATCCGCAATCTAATACAAAGAAGCACCCATGATGAATGCCTACTTATTTACAGTTATTTTCTCATCCTTTCGAACCCACTTGTCCATCAAACATCTTTTCCTCGTTCTTGACACCGGAGCTTCAATCAAGTCATTTTTGATACAATTCCTGGTTTGAGGACTTGGGGCTAAGAATGTTACTCAATGTAACATGAACCTAAAGAAACGGGTACTTTTAAGTTAAGCTAATTATATTTGACTAAAAAAAAAACAGAGGGAACACTGATCCATTTCTTGATGTGAAGTAGATTCTGCAGGCTTCAAAAATACCGGTTGTGTTTCTTTTACACAAGCGTGCTTTGTAATACCGCTTCTTTATGTTGTACGCATGTTAGTTTACCGAACTTGTAGAACTGCATTAACTGTCCTCTTTTACGGCCTTGACCTTTAGAAAACTGCCCTTTTATCCGACAAGATACGTAAAGAGGTTTTCCGACTTTCTACACTCTGCTGCCGAATATAAAATGATGATCCGTATCTCCATGCCCTGAGGATCCTTGTGAATTGTAGCAGACTATTGGATTTCCAAAGTGGGGAGCCCATAGTACCCTCATGAATACCCCTAGGCTCGTATTGGAAGGTACTTAAGTGTTTCTAATCGAGTCAATAAATAATAGATAATATATATATACCCCTTTAGATACCCCTAGGTTCGCTTAGGAAGGTACTGAAAAGTTTAATTATACTACTAAAAATGTTGTTTTATTTTTAACAAAATGAGAGGGAAAGAGAATACGTTTTACGATACAAAAGATTAACTTTTATTAATTAATTTAGTTATTTGAAACTACATTGATTTTTTATTATTTAAAACTAATGTTCATAGTTGTGTACTATTTAACGACACGATTTTTTTTAAATATAGTACATAGTATATTAGACAACATATGTTTGTCTAAATTTGGATTGTTTTACTTGTGGGAAACTTGAAAAATTAAATTTAATAACATTTCATTCTTTAAGTCCCATTCAATGTTTTATTTCAAAATTTTCTTGTTTTTATAAAAAATTTGAAAATTGAAATTCCGTGGCGGTACAGTCCTCGAAGAACCATGGCCGGCGGGGCCCATCCCGCTTACGAGACATTGACCAAAATTTAAATCTAGTTTATATTTTCCGTATTTAAATTATCCTAATGATTTCAATGTTTTAGTTAGATTATTTAAAATAAAATTCAATATTTTCACTGTTTCTGAAACAAATGGATTAATGGTCTTGTTTGCTTATATATTGTTTCAATTTGTAAAATACCATTGAATTCTTTACAAACTTCAATAAATTTATTCCAATATTCATTAATTGAATGAGATTTGAATCGTTAATATTGCTCAGGAATTAATACTTCTCAAGTTCCGCACGTCAATTGAATTTTAATAACTTAATTAAATTGTTTTCTGTATGGAGGTATGAACTTACGTCTTTAAATATCTTGCCCTTTTTCTGTTTGAATAGTGAACATGCCTTTTCACGCAAACGAGTCTAGTTTATAAATAATCAATCAGATTGGTATTCATACAGCCTATGAAAAACTAAGAAATCTGTTGTAACTGGGCCCAGATGAGTATTGGCACTGATATGTCTCACTGATGATGAAACGGTTTAAGGGAACAATGGGACTTTCAAAATACATTTGCAGTTATTATCCAATTGTTATGAAATTTGCAGACTGTTTTCTACTGAAAAACTTGTATTTAAAGTTTGGTCTAAACTTATTATGTTGACCCGAAGTTATTACATAAAACGTGGTTAAAAATGTTTATAAATAAGCAAAAATTGACAGATCCCATGAGATGTGTTGCCAAAATTTTAATTCATATCATATTTTGTATACATATAAATCAAATTAACTTCATTTGTTAAGAGTATCTCTTAATTATATAGCAAAAAACATTTGTACTAAAACACCTAAAATTTTGCAAAAAAGCATAGGTTAAGCAACATGTTAAACCAAAATTTGACAGCATGATAAATTTCTCTTTTGCACTTAGTATATATGTTCAACATATTTCAAGGATTATCCCAAAAAATTTCAAGTAAATCAATTAAAACCAGATGCGCAGGAACATTTTTAAATTAGTTGTCAAAATATTCCATTTGGGGAAAAACGCGTTTTTGTAGTAGACTTACTATTATATCTTTGATGTTGTATGTAACTCCTTCAAAAATGATTGTAATTGAAAAGTTGTTTTGCTATCCACAGAATTTGATAAATTAATTTTTAACAGTAAAATTGAAAAATCAATTTTTCGATTGAATTTGATGATTTTGAAAGTCTATTGTTCCCTTAAATGGCGTAAGAATTATTTCATTTCAACGGTTTATTTTTTGGACTTTTGACAAGTGAATTTTACAAACAATTTCTACAAAATTGTCATAAATAAATTGTTTCCAAGAGATTTTTTAAAAAAACCCTTTAAGCCAAAAAGGGATGATAATTACGATTTTTTTTTACAAATCAATCAAAACTATTCAATTTTTGTCAGATCATTAAAAATGTAATATGTTGTTTGGAGTGACGCAGAATTTTAGTAATTAGTTTGTGTGCCATGAAATGAAAAAAAGGTTGAAAATAGCTGCCATTAATCTGTCAAATAAAAAAATATATACAATTTCAAATTTTAATCACCTTCCTTACCAGATATTAAGTACGAAAACTCTTTGAAATTCAACCACAAATTGAATCCAGAATAATTTTTTCATGAATATTATGCACTAATTGATCTACTAGCTGGTTCAACTTGAACTATTTAACTATAAGATTCTTAGAATTTATATTACATGCTAAGAGTATTCTGTTCTAGAACCTTCAATAAACGTTGATCCAAAATCTTATCCGATATTTGTCTTGAATGGCAAGACAATTTCTCCATCAAAAAAGTCAAAAATTATAAATTGTAATCTTCATACATCTACATCCAAACTGCCTTTGGGTGTGAACAGTTCCTTAATCCACAAATGCAAAAAAAAAATAGTTTTCGCTTCTACGACCACTAAGAAAATCTCCGAATATATACCAGAATGAACATATTTTTATGCAAGATTATTTTTCTGCTTTTATCATATGCTCAGTCACCCATGAATTGAAGTGAAATACTTTCATTGTGTGTGTTGACTTTCTGTGGCAATCAGAACTTCTTTGGTGGGAAGTAAAGTCTTATAAAAAATTATATAGAGCGTAACCCATAAGTCATGCAGTCTCGTGAAGTTAAGAATTAGCAGCGAATGAAAATTCATGTTTTGGGATTAGTGTTCATAGGATTTTAAACTCTTGTTTTTACTATTTTTGTTCTGAGGAGTGAAGTAAATGTGTTGAGTTTCCTGTTCATAATAATTCAGTTGAGCGAACATATCGTCAACTTAGAGCAGAAACTCATTAACTGACAAAACATTCATTTTTTTATTGCTCAGTTGTTTAAATCTAACTATTAATTTTATATAAAAAATTATTGTAAGCGTTTTGATCGTGTTTTATATCCTTTAACCATATTACAATATGACTATTTTTCATGATCGGGAAAATAAGCATCTAATGTCTCCAAAAAAATGTCAGTTAATGATTTTCTGCTCTAAGCCGGCGATATATATATTTTTACATAAGCTAAATGTGTCATACTGAATTATATTTTATGTGAGTCGCGTTTTGAAATTATAAATATGCTGTAGACGTAAAGCATTTGTTAATAAAAGAGGCAATGTAAAAAAAAGCTTTTAATTTTAACTAGGTGTTTCAAAGTAACTAATTTCCGCACATAGTACATCTTATACAGGGTATTTCAAAATTTCATACATAAACTTTATGAAGAGGTATTGAACACAAAATTAAGTTGCATTCATACAGGGGGGGTATGTCCGCTAACGGCCACTCGGGACTTCCTAGAGAGTATACTAATTTTGTAGAAAAAGACAAATCTGTGGACAACGTTTTTACTAACCCTAATTTTACAGTTTGATAGTAGTTGTATACTTACAGTTTCACAATAAGGACTCAAAGTTGCTATCAGTAGTGCACGCTGACAGCTTAGACGAATGAATATACGTTCAAACTGTTCATCTCTAGCACATCTTGAAGGATTAAACCATATTATAGGAATGTATGTCTGGTATATCGTCGGACCAAATGGTATCGACGATATAACTCATCCATCAAGATCTGACCAATTTTGCTAATGATGAGATATCTCGTCATCAAAATATGGTCATATTTGCTAGTGACGAGATACCTCATGGAGGCAACCACTAGGAGGGAAAATTTTGTGTTCCTTATCTCCCCTTAAGGTTTTCGCAGAAAATTTTGAAACATCCTATATTCCGTAATTTATATTCTGATTGCATAAGGCGTCATGTTTAATGACTTGTTGAGCTAATCCACAAAATCAGTTATTTAATTTAGTTAATCTGTTATTTAAATTAGTTAATTTAATTAATCCTGTTATTTAAATTAGTTAATTTAATTAATCCTGTTATTCAAATTATTCACGCTGCCATTTTTATGTGAAATAAATATTTAATATTAAAGTATTTTTAACCGTCTGCAAATGTGAATGTATTTTCAATATTAGGAACAAAAAAGAAAAGCGTTTGACAATAATATAAAAGATAACTAATTTTATTTGAAAAATTCCTCCAAGGGTAACATGAGTCACGGTGGATTAACCCTGTTAGAACTTATTTTCAATATTTATTTTTGATATGTTTTGATTGTGAATCTATACTTTGAATGAATAATCGGATAATAGGTAAGATAAATAAGAATGTTTTTTTAGTGTGGACTTTCCATAAAAACTTCACGCTCTCTTAGATATAAGCACGTGTATATTTCCACTTTCTGCTCCAAAGACTTCTCGTTCAGATATTTTTTGAGATTTCATTATATGTTCCTCCTCATTCATTGAAATAGACAAACAAGACCCCTAAAATTCAAATTGACCTCCAAATTTCAATCGAAATATCACCGGGTATTATACAACTTCAACCCTTCCCTACATCTGTACACTTGTTCCTAGTCCTTGGTGGATGACGAGGCCCTCATAAAATACCAATGTTTACCATGTATTATTGTTTAACTTGCATATATGTGTAATTCCTTTAAACAATTATTGCACAACTTTATTACAAATACAATCGATGTGCAGCTTTTTAAACTTAGGAAATAGACTTCACGCATAGCACAAACGTATTCACATTTGTCTGGGGACTCCTCTCACTCAGAACCCGATACCATAGTACCGGCGACACCTTATATTTGAGATCTCTGCAGAAATGTCTCATAGTTTGTATCTCAAAAAGTTCACGCAAAATCTATAGGATTTCAGATCTATGAGAGGTTTTTCTGTCAATGTAGGTGGCGGTAGTGTTTCCTGTGTGCATTCTGCACATAACGTTACTCGTGACGTTTCAGCACTGCAATTAAAGTTCCAAGAATGAATTTGACATATGACATAATTGACATATGACAGTTTGGTCAATGTCAATTAGATTAAATGTCACCGAAACGGCGATAAACTACAATTCAAGGTAACTCCGATACGTTTCATGTACCGAATGTACGTTTCATGTTCACGTCATCGAAACGGCGAAAGCATTTAATAGCGGAAGTAAAATCTCCGTTTTCCTTCTGGTTTATTGTATACACTAAAAATCCCTCTCATTGGGTAAGCCTGATAAGAGGGCATATTATGTTTCAGTTACTTACAAATAATTTACTTATGCTAAGAGTAAATAGTAGTTGCAATTGTGACACCATCAAAAAGTCTTATCCAATGATATAAAAAATCTTCAAATTTAATAGTAATCTCATGGGTACCAAAATCTTGTAAATACAATCATAGAGAAAAACTCTTATCTTCTATGATATAAAAATCTTTAAAGGTAACATTAATCTCATGGGCACCCAAACCGTATAAAAGCAACTTCCGTGAAAAAGTCTTCAATGATATAAAAATCTTCAGGTAACAGTTATTTCATGGTTTACCTGAGTTTACTCGTATACACCTTCAACCTGCAGATTTCCCTGTATGACTTCTAACCAGTTTTGATCTTCCTAACCGATAGAATCTTAGGAATCAATCGATGTGGTTATTTAGGTCTTGTGTATGTGTGTGTTGTTCGGTAAAAGCATCGACCTTCTAACGAAATAGATGGAACATGTTCCTGCAGCTTCATACTATTTCTCCCGATCGCTCGGTTTGAAGATCTGTCGTGTGGAATGTGAATGTCTCCGAATAATAATAATGTAGGACTAATTGTTGACTGGTTAATACAATATCGAAGCATGATTAAAAATACTAGTTTGCGCTTCGATATCCAATCGATAGAAGCCAATTCCCAAGCCCATGTGATCTATACTTTTGAGATCTCACGGCAATGACTGGCGCAGCTTGTCCGTTTGTGTACCTTGCGCCATAAAACCCCCAAATTCCATTCCTTTTGACAGTGACTACCTACACGCTCCGTCTTTTCCATTAGAAGATGGATAGGTAAAAACAGTGCCACATTATTAGGAAATCTTGTGACACTCAACGGGTTAAAAGTGATATAGAACAAAAAAAAGTAAAGTTTGCAGCAGAAAGTCCTCCAGATGGAAGACGGGTTGGCTGTACAGTTATCCAAGGACCCAGAAAATGTGAAATGTTTTTTGTACTGTCTATGAAGTCTATTTTGTACTGTATATGAATATTTTTCAAACTTTAAAAAAAGTTTGAAAAATTATAAATATTTCTAATGTATTTACAATAAAAAATGTCAAGTGTGCGAGGAAAATGATAAACATTTATATATTTAAGCAAGTTAAACATTAAACGCATGGAATGCATTTTATTTTAAGAAGGTAGCTTCATTTAAATTGGCACTGGGAGCCTGATTAGCTGCAGGTCTTCGTGAGTCAATTGCTAAACTTGTCAATTTATCTCCTAAGTGTTTATAGCAAAAAATGAAGATCAAAATGCATTAACCAAACTGTGATCTGACCGCAATATATAAAAACTATTATAGTTAAGACCTCGAAGGCCGAATCTATAATACTCCCTATTCCAGTCTCATGCGTTTCTTTTGAAATGCCCGAGTTCAAACTCAAACAAATCACAGTGATGAGGATGAAACATCTCGACGTAAATACTGTGAGGCAACTCAAAGCACAAAAAGCAGAGCTTTGAGAGTTGTGCGATGATTTAGATTGAGAGATTAAAAAAAAATGTTTTACTCTTCTTGTAACCAGGATTCACCTTCAGAATGCTAAGTGTACCATCGCAAACCGATTGAAAAATCACTCAAACGGAACAAGCCATCCTTAAAAAAGGTAACGGATTTTAGCTTAGCGTTTCGTTGCTCGAGGATATGGTAATGTTTTTAAGTGCAGAAAATTGCGTACTTTTTAAGAAAATGGAAATACACTTGTTTTGGAAAAGAAATCTTGAGTAATCATTCATGTATTTTTTTCATGTCAAGTTTTCAGTTTTTGTTTTTTCTCCATACACTTAAATTGAATAGGGCTAGAAATTCCCTACGAGAGTTACGATTTTAGGAAGGCTTCGTTTCGGAAAATGTGGGGAATTTTATTAGATTTGCAATTGAGTGTATGATTTATCATTATTTTCTGATTCTTAAAAAAAACCAAAATACACTTACTAAACTTCTAAATGCGTGAGTTGAGCAAAATAACAAGTATGATCAGCATTGATTTAGATATCGAAACCAGAAATATTTTATAGGTCTGAAACTCCGAATTAATCATTTTAGTGTAATAAAATTTGTATATTTGATTCATGACATTTCACATTGCAAAAATGTTAACAAATTGAAACTAAAACAAACTGTCTACATAGGGAAACCTAATAATTCAATTAATTATTTTTATTTTAAATATTAGTACCTTTGTCTTAAGCAAATTATATTAAAAGGCCAACGGGGCTTAAACCTCTGACCGTCAAGCGATTTCCGAGTACTGAAGTATGACTTTTATCCCACAACACACATAATGACAAAATAACCCCATCTATTGATTTAAAAATTAAGAAAATTTATATTAGTCAATACGGTCAAAAATGGTTAGAAGTCATACAAAGAAAACTGCAAGTTACAGAATGGCTATACGCACATGAAGTCCTCAGAGTGTGTGGTATTAAGTTATATAACCAAACAAATTGTTTTTCTATATACCTATTATCGTCTATAAATGGTAATGTGTATGAACTTTCAAAATGGAAAAAATTATAATAGGCACTGTAATTGCAATTCATCCACAAGTTACAATGCTGTCGCGATAAAGACACTACTTATACCAACATTTAAAGGGAATTTCTAACCAAAACGAACACCTGTGATCAGGTAAGAATTTAAACCCGAGTTCGTTG
The DNA here is from genome assembly GCA_933210815.1 of Meta bourneti. Classification (NCBI taxonomy): domain Eukaryota; kingdom Metazoa; phylum Arthropoda; class Arachnida; order Araneae; family Tetragnathidae; genus Meta; species Meta bourneti. The sequence continues at coordinate 78,441,947 of OW119928.1, forward strand.
TATTTAGAATCAGTACACTGACCACCCGATGACCATATTGACAGCCAAATCCTTCGAATTTAAAGGAAATTGTAGATTTTCTACAGTTGATTAATCATGCGATGGTTTCTACTCATAAGTCGCTTTGGATCTATTAAACTCTTTGATTCGCAGGATAATCACCCATGCTTTAGGTCTCATTGATGTATGTACATATTAATGTTGGGATTCGGAAGAATAGATGTCTAGATTCATACTTTTGATTTGATTTGACGGTCATTTTCTGCTACAAGAGGACTATTTAAATCGAGACCTATTTTTCGCGTTGAGAATTAAAATCCGTACGTAAACCTTACTGTTGTGGTCTTTTTAACATCCGATTAAAGTGATTATTTCTCCTGTGCATACGGTTGAAGAGACAAGCTAACCATCCACCCTACAGTTTATTGTGCAAGAACAGAGATGACTGAACCATTAACCTGATATGGTTTGGATTCTATTTCAGTTCCTCAGGGTGTTCCTAAATTGAATTAACGAACGGATTACGCAGGGGGATTAAGTCATTTAAGTGCATAGCTCACACGAAGTAAGAAAGCAGAGAATGACCTCAAATTATTCTGGAGCTGTTTTAAAACGTTCATGATGAAAATAACAACGCATTACCTACAAGTCCATACGCATGAAAAGCATCATCGAAAAATATTTAGACGTACAATAGTAAAATCGCTGGAACAAAGTAAAAAAGAACTTACAATCTCATCCCAAAAGGTAATGCAAAAAATTGTTACACAGATTTTTACATTGACCAAATTATCACGTCACATGGAAAGTATTAAACGAGATTCCACAACAAAATAGACCTGACCTTGCGGTGGGCATTTGAGAACTACTGATTCCACAATATTTTTTTTGCAAATGTTGGAAGCACGTTAGAACAAAAGACTTCAGAAATTCACCAGATACCCCAATTGCTTTGTAGAACTAACCAAAAACAAAAGTATAAGTGAACTTATTAAACTTATACATGAGTTAATACAATATGTTTTTGACAATAGGGGATTGTGTTTTCATCTCCCTTCCTGTATTGTATCTATGTATATTTCTTGTATTGCATTGATATATTCGAAATTAAAAAAAAACCTGTGTGCCTTTTGACGAGTCAAGGATTTAAAAATTTAGAAAAGTCCAATTGCATATTTCTGTAGTCATTCCTTATGTTCAGTACAATACAATTGAAGTTTATCGGATGCTCAGAGCGTATGTAGTTCTGTACCTTTTATTTCGAATCTGTTAACACATCTTTGCAATATGAATTGTCCTGAATAAACTATTAAAATTTGATCACACTGAAAAAGGATTAATTCGGAGTTTACGACTCTTTAAATTTTAAAAAGACTTGTCACCTAAATCAATGTTGATCAAACATGAAAAATAAATAAATAAAATTTTATACAGTATTTCGACGATTTCTAAGTGAAATATAAGGCAAAAACATAGTTCTGTCAAAACGAAAGGGGAAAAAATTTTACTCACTAAATGTGTTTCTCATAAAGAGATTAACCTTCAAGTAAAAAAAAAATGACTTAGAGGACTTCACCAGTCTGAAGATCACCATATTCTAGACTAGAAAAGCTAAAATATCATAGTTTTAATATTTTGACTTGGTGTGTTACACCTGTAAGCCGACGATATAGTTGACTAACTTGCGCAATACTTTATTAAAATCCTGTAGGGAAGACAGCTCCCCTTCCCTTTGTACTCTGAGTTCTAGCAATAAGATAGACAACTGATCTCACTACCAAATTAAATGACAGGATACTCATGAATAAATAAAATATGTATAAAGGTTGAATATGTATACCTGAATAAAGGTTTAAATTTTTCTTTTGACGGATGTACAAATTTTTATAAATGCATGAAGATATTAAAATATCAAGGTACCGGTGACCCTTCCCCTTATGGAGTACCTGAGGGACATATTCAGGAGGGGTGTATTATGTTTTACTTGGTAGGTAATGAATTGTTTTGTTGAAAATTCGTTGTGATTTTCACTTGGAGAGTTTTAAAAGAATTCAAAAGAACCATAAGTCCCCTAAATATTCTGTTGCTAAAAATAATGAAGAACAAATGTTGAAGATAGTTTAATCAACGAATACCGAAGTTTCGTTGATTAAATTCCACGATTTCGTATTTCCCAGGACAACCTGAACATCTAAAGAGTCAAAAATTGCAATTCTATTTTGATATAGATCCAAGAAAGAGGAAATTCACCCAATTTAATTCCCCTAATTCTCTTAATACGTCCCAGTACTCATGTGAATAAAAGCTCTAACAATTCTTGATGATTCCAAAAACTAAGTAATGTAATTTTTAACAAGCATCAAGATTCTCATTTTTTCCGTCGATAGTAGATATCCCTAAATTAACCTTCTGATGGGTTCATACGCCTATATCCGTTCTGTAATCTGCAGTCTTCCCTTTATCACTTCTTACCAATTTTGACCCTTTATCAACAATATAATCTTTCCTAGGATTATTTCAACCAATAGATGTAGTTATTTAGTCATCATGTGTATTGTGGAGTAAAAGCAATATTACACTACTCGGAAATCTCGTGACTCTCAGAGGATTAAATATAATGATCTTATAATAAATTTTCAAGAGGAAACAGAATGAAAAAACGTTTAATACATTAATAGCCTTAACGTCTAAGATTTCCATAAGAATGTGCATTTTAATTGTACGTACTTTTCTGTGAAACAAGCAGACCAGTGCATAGTATCTGCGCTAGTTTCTTAATTGTTCGTATCTATTGATGTGATAGTGTCGCTACTCATATTTCATACTTATTTAAATGAATTTGTAATAAATATATGCATCTCTCTCTCTCGAGAGAGAGAGAGAGAGAGAGAGAGAAATGTGCGCATTTCATACTTGCAAATGAAATAAAATTAATCATAATCATAAGGTAACATTCCAAGAGAAAGTGCATGGCAAAAATGCATATTCAGCCATGTCTCAATAATTAGCTTCTGAACGTCCACTGCAGTTGCATCTCGCATCCCATTCACCTAGGTCATTCGGAAATTTTTAATATCTAAATCTATTTTCACGTTCGCTCACATTTCCTTTTCTTTTCTGATTTGTATCTCCCAGATTAACCATTTCCTTCTGTAATCAGAACACTGAAGAATTCCATTAGAGCCGGCGAGTGTCTCCTTAAAGTTTTAGCAATATTATGCAGCTCCGTAGCTTACTTCATTTTCATACTATTTTCTTAAAAGGCGATTAGGTGTTTTTTGACGCTTAACCTATTTTTGCTCATAATGTCTTACTTTTTTTCTGTGCGGATTTCTATCTTCCAGATTTCTTATTGCTACCTATAATTAGACTGCTGAAGAACTTCATTATTAGTGTGGAGCTCTTTTGTGTATTTTTAGCAATATTATGCAGCTGCAAAGCTCAAATCAAGTACAGTGGTACCTTCTGATACGAGTGCCCCAACTTACGAGATTTTTTAGATACGAGCCGTCACTAGGTCGATCTTTTACCTTGAGTTACGAGCCAGAATTTGAGATACGAGCCTGTTTCGGTGACGTCACAACCACCACTCCACTCAGATTCCCGAGATTTCAGTTCACATGTTTACCTCACCTGACGAAAGTTAACGTCTGTCACAAAAATCAATCAATTTCTCAATTTGGTTTGACATTTATTGTCAACTGCCACCGGATGAAGAGTTCCTTTCTTCAATTCTTAGGTTTTTTTAATTTTTCTTTTCTCCGACCAGATGCGTCAATTCTAAAAACGGAAAAACGGTCAGATGTACACTTATTTAGCTTATTTTTTTTCGTATAACCATGAGTCAAAGAGGTGAGTGGTAATGAACAGTGGTGAGAAAAGGAAAAAAGTAATATCCATGGAATTAAATAGTGAGATAATAGACAAACATGAGCAAGACTTAAGAGTAATAAACTCGGCAACGCAGTATGATCGCACTACTTCTACGATATGTACTATTTTGAAGCAGGACTCGATAAAGGCTGTAACTCCAGCTACAATATTTGTTCATTATAAATACATTATAAAAAATTGGAGTGGTTTTTTGGGGGCTGGTACGAATTAATCTCATTTCGATTAATTTCAATGGGGAAAATTGATTTGAGATACGAGCATTTTGACTTACGAGCTCAGTCATGGAATCAATTAAACTCGTACCTCAAAGTACCATTGTATATTTAAACTAATCGACAACATTGACGAACGAATCCAGAAATGATGGATTTTATATTGCTTATATATGTTGTTGTCATTCGACAATAAACAAATAAAGTCGATTTATACGTCACATACGTTAATGAAATTTTTACTATAGAGATAAATAGTTTATTTTTCTTAGTTTCAGTACCATCGTTTTCCAACGACCTAGAAAAATTGCATCAATCAGTCGTTAAACACTTGTTCGCAAATTCTTTACTCCCTTAATTAAAATTATATTAATCGATCGAATATTCATGAAAAGCATTGTATGGTACTACATTTTGGTGTAAATATGCGCATAATTTCCGGTAATGATCCTCTGTGACCCTTAACACCGAGTTCCTTGATGGTTTCGGGGACAAAAAGCAACAGCGTTTTATTTTAGAAAGAGATACATTGGAAAGAAATTCCCATCCTTCTTTTCTCTTTGCCTCTCTCTACTCGGTGACTGGATAATCACTTCCGTCTTAGAGATGATAAAAATTAGCATCTAGACCAGGGATGGGCAAACTACGGCCAGCGGGCCAACTCCGGCCCGCCGGAAGGTTTTATGCGGCCCGCGGATAGAATTTTAATTTGCCGGTCCGACGGAAATTAAAAGAAAATATGATTTATATATTATATATCCATCTCCTTTTCTACTTTGTTTAAATATTATTTTTTTTCTTCCTTTTTTTCAAAGGACTGATGATCTTTTTACTTTCTCTATTTTTGTTCTACAAAACATAAATCGACGGAAATGGCAAGCACAGACAGCTTTCAATCGGTAAAGTGTTAAAAGCGGAAGTTCTTTGTTAGTTATAGCTGTAGACTGGCGCCAACAAGCGTTTCTCTTTCTCGGGGAGCAGACATATGGGAATCCAATATAGGTGAATTAGACCTCACATGTGGCAGACTGCGGCTTTTTCTTTTGGCGCGAGTTTTAATATTATTGATTGCGTATGGAAAGATTGCGGACATATAGCATCATTGTGAATAGTGGTGAAAGTATAAAAAGTATAGCGTAGCTAGTGCTTGTTTGGGTTATTCGTAAAATATTTCAACCCCAAAATGGCTACTGAAAAACGTAAAGTTGATTCAGAGTGCCGTGTTTTTAATGATGAATGGACCTGGAAATATTTTTTTACAGTTGTTAAAGATAAACCAGTGTGTCTCATCTGCAATGAAGCTGTAGCAGTCTTCAAAGAATATAACATTTCCCGTCATTTCACATCTAAGCATAAGAATTCCAATTACGAAGCAATGTCCGAATATGAAAGAAAACAAAATGTAGAAAGTCTTTGTAAAAAATTATCAGGCCGACAAAATTTTTTCAAGAAGGTAAACACTATCCAAGAAGCAGCTACACATGCAAGTTACATTGTAGCATACAATATTGCTAAAAATAATAAAGCTCTCAGTGATGGGGAGTTCGTTAAACAATGCATGCTCCAAGTTTGTGATGTTTTATGTCCAGACAAGAAAAATAATTTTGAGACTGTAAGCTTATCTCGAAAAACGGTGACTTCTAGAATCGAAGCCATCGATAAAAATTTGACATCACAATTAGAGTCAATTGGCCAGTTTAAATTTTGCTCCATAGCTATGGATGAAAGCACTGATATAAATGATACTGCTCAATTAGTATTATTTATAAGAGGTGTTGATGAGAACTTTGAAATTACCGAGGAACTGGCGTGCATGCGTTCTTTAAAGGGAACTACAACGGGATGTGATATTTTTCGTGAATTTCAGGAAGGGCTTTTAACTTTGAAAGTGCCTATAACAAATATATATGTAATATTACGACCGATGGAGCACCAAATATGACAGGAAAAAAATCTGGATTTCTTGGAGTCTTTAATCAAAACTATCCCGGGAACAATGTTGTTTTTCTACATTGTGTTATACATCAAGATGCTCTGTGTAAATCTGCATTGAATATGAAACCCGTGCTTGATGCAGTCGTGAAGCTTGTAAATACTATTCGATCTCGTGGGCTTACTCACAGGCAATTTCGAGATTTTCTTCAGTCCGTGCAATCTGAATACTCTGATGTACTGTATTACACGAAAGTAAGGTGGCTTAGTGCAGGATATGTTTTCGAGCGGGTTTGGCAGCTAAAAGACGACATTGTGTCGTTCTTCCATGAGAAACAGTGTTCTGCGGAGTGCGAAATGTTAGAAGATACAGAATAGCTTTCGGACTTTGCATTTTTCACAGATCTTCTTTGTCATATGAGCAACTTGAATGTCAAGATGCAAGGGAAAAACCAATTTATCGACGATATCTGGGCCCATCTCAAAGCTTTTAAACTAAAACTTAATCTGTTTGCTGGGCAGCTAGCTGAGAACGACTTGTCTCATTTCTCGAGGTTAAATTCAATACCCTCAGTAAATGAAGAGAAGCTTAAGAATTATGAAGATGACTTGAAAAAACTGCATTTTGAGTTCGAACGCAGATTTCAGTGCCATTCAAACAGAATTGGATATTTTTACCATGCCTTTCAACGTAAATTGTGAAGCAGTGAGGTCAGATTTGCAGCTTGAATTAATTGAGTTGCAATCTAACAATCATCTCAAGCAGCTGTTTCTAAATATGCCAAAGTTAGAATTTTACAAATCATTATCGAAAGTAAGTTTCCCAAATTTAATATCTCACGCCCAGAAAATCAGTGCTATGTTTGCTTCATCTTATATATGTGAACAAGTGTTTTCAACTATGAACCTTAGAAAGAATTATTTCAGAAGTAGACTGACAGATGAGCATTTAGCCTCGTTCCTTAGAATCAGTACATCTCACTTCGAACCTCAATATAAGGAACTTTTAAAAATGAAATCGCAATTTCATTCATCTCATTAACATATTTAAATTGTAATACTTGTATATTGTTTTTAAAATTTTAGAAAAATTTATCTTGGCCCGCCAAACTTTTTTTTTTCGATTTTTGGCCCGCGACCGAAAAAGTTTGCCCATCCCTGATCTAGACCCTGAGAGGAAATACATTTCTGAATATTCCTTGAAAAACTCCTGAAAAACATCTGCAAAGCGACGCATCTTAGCACAAAGAAAAAGGAAATGCATCGCTTTTGAATTCCTCACGCATTTTGATATATATGACTCGAGGATTTTAAGTAGTTTCTGTTTTTATATTCTTGCGTTAGTTACTTTTTTAAGTTTAGCAAAAACCCCATTGCTCCCATGTTGAAATGAGTAATACTTGGATTGGATTGGACGGCGTAGGGAAATCACCAGTGCTGCTTTCAGCTGTATAGTCGGTCTTATGGAGAGGGTAAAGCAATTCCATATAGCAGCGATCTTATGACACACATAAACTAATTATTAAAATTCTGCGGCACACCAAAAAATAAATTATATTTTTCGCCGATTCGACAAAAATAATTACCTACCTTTTGCTCCAAAGTGACTTTTTAAAGAATCTTTTCGAAGCAATTTTGTTTATGATACTTTGTAAATAAAAAAATTATTTATAAGGGTATTACTTGAAATTATTTGTAAACACACTTGTGTGTCGGAAGTCCAAAAGTAAGCCTTTGAAATAAAATAAATCTCATAATGTAAACCGTTTCACTATCCGCAAGGCACATAAGTGCTATTCCTGCGGCACACAGGTTGAAAATAGCTGCCCCTATACATATAAAACATTTAACAAAAAGCACATTAAGAAAAGAGCGTAATATAAGTGATGGACAAAACATGGAAGCATAGATATACCGAATAACATAAAAAAGAATCATGAATTTGCAAAATTCAGAATCGGAGAAGTAGATTAAATAAAAAGCAAACTATATAACGATTTATGGAATAAAAATATACAGAACAAAGATGGCATATTCAAAAGTCGCATATAAAGAGAAATCGAAAGCAAATGGTCTTAAAAGATTATCTATTTTTAAATATGGATTAAGATAAATTATATTCTAAGAAAGCTTTTTTTATTACATACATATAAATACCTAATAAAACATCTATTAGAGCCCAAATATTACTTCATAAAAATTTCAATTACTTGAATAATTTATTAAGCTACATTATGTGGTCACTTTTGGGAAATCAGCCATTAAAGAGCTCCAGATGGGAATTTTTATATCTTTAAAATACTTTTTAAAAATTCTTTCTGAACTGCTACAAGGAAAAGTAGTACATCATTATAAAGCTGAAAACTGATTAAGAAGTTAAGGATAATTTTTTAACCTCAAAATTTATTAGTTGATTCTCCGGTTTATCTTAATTGTAAGTGAACGTAATATATCAATGTGTGGTCGAGGATTGCACTTCCATATTGAAAAGTGTCCACCTTGCCTGCCTTTCATCTGAAAAATATTTTTAGTTATTTGATAATCAGATGTAAATTTTTGTATGACAACTTATGTCATGGAGGAAGGTTGTACATGCTGTCCCCCAGAAGAGGCAGGGCACTTGCTGTAGCAGTATTGATTTTTAAAAGTCGTTTCTGACATGGAAAATAGTCGCCTGATTTAGAATCAGAGTCCACCTTCAAGATATCTCACTTGATTTGATTCCTAACCCACGAAGACCTGTCCGGTTTGGGAGACCCCAACAGTAATAAACTATAGTCAGCATAGTTCTCTGAGTTGTCGAGGCACGCAAGCTTCATCACCCCAACAAGGTGAATAGAACAAAAACGGTTTTCAAGACTGAGAACTGATCACACAAAAACTATGAAATATGTGATAGGAAAAAAGATTTATCCTGACTGTCAAAACTGTTGGGGTAACAGCATGGCTAGTCTTGACCACTTAATGTCCTTTCAGGATGTCATGAAAGGACATTCATGATGATAAGAGACATCTTTTGGACAGTTTCGCACAAAGGACAACATATAACTGATCTAATTTTGATCTAGGGATATGAATAAAAATACTTTTTTATAAAATATGCTCAATTTCGAAGGATTTGCGATTTTGGAAACAAATTTATATTATGGAACATCTAAAATCATTTCCTTGAACACAGGTTATCAGAGACTAGTCCAATACCTTTAGTTCCATTTGGAGTCGCGTCACACAGTTTGAAAGCATCTGCTCTAGTCTATTTCCTTTTTCATAAGTATGAGAATCATTGTGCAATACTTATCTTTTGATATAGTAATTTGTTAGAACAATGGTCCTTAAGCCGGGTCAACCGGAATGGAATTGCAATAACCTCTAAACAGGATTCAAACCGCTCAACCAAAAGTATAAACTATTACATCATTTGATATACATTTTGCAAACTTCGTAATGAATCGTGATGTGTTAAGAAAACCTATTTTATAACTATTATTTTTCTTGAAGTTTCTGCATAATCATTTTCGCATTTTCATTAGAATTTTTTCAAATTTAAACAAATGCTATTTTAATTAGTGGCATGAATATTTTTGGACACACGTTTGAATGTCCAAAAATGTTATATCACATGGAACAGAAGAAAAATCAACTATTACTGATTTTCCTTAATCTCTCTTTCGAATAAAAAGTTTTCAATCCGTTTGGGGGTGGGGTCGCAGTAACGCAGTTGGAAGAGTAAGGGATTAGCAACCGAAGTTCGAATCCAACCAAAGATGTGTACAAAGGGTGGCTAAAGCACGTTAAATCCATCGTGGTCTCAAATGTCCTCACTTTGGTGTGGAAGTTTGGAGAGTGGGGTGTCAGCTCAAGTGTGGCCTCGTCACCTGACCGTGGTTTAAAATAACAAGGTGTTTCCTCGGATCTTTTCCTTCTGGATTGATTCCCGACCGTCCCATTAGCCCATTGTGTTGCTCCAGTGCGACGTTAATAAACCACTTGCCTACCTTTTTGGGTGATCCATGAAATTTCTCCCTATAATTTTTTGCAAAACAGTTTTTTATTTTTTAATTCAAGAGTTTATGTAAAACCATTATAACTTTAGCATTCTATAATCATATGCACCTAAGTCCATTCAATCTAGAGATAATGCATACATAGTATTTCTTTTTTATTCCTAAGGAATGTTTCTGTTTTCTAGAAGGCGTATCATTAAAAATTCGAAGCTCGTCCGAAACTGGAGCTTCATACAAAAAATCTATGCATCCAATGCAGAAGCTAAGTCGTTTTCATGTTAATACGGTTAACACCAACACCGCTATTGTTTTACTTTTAACCTCCATTCCAAACAAAGGGCCGAAGAGGAACAGAATGGACATCAATATGCTACGAGACTATTTCAGAACTTGTTGCTGAGTGCCCATTCGTGTGACGTCATCTAGTAACATCACATCCGGGTTATTTCAACTGACGGTCAAGGAGTAGAGATTTTCTACCTTTAGATTAATAACTGTCCTTAAATTAATTTACGTTTAATTTCTTGATTCTTTTTTGGATACTACAGCGATTACCGTGTTACAGTAAACTAATCTTTACTTCATTGTTTTTAGATGAGAGGCTTTTTCTGTCAAGGTAAATGTTTCTGCGGCGATATGCGTTTCCTGAATGCATTCTGAATGTGACGTCACTTGACTTGTTTTTCGAATACTATTTCAGCCCGTCTCCAATAAAAATTCTAAATTGATTTAAGATAGTTGATTGGTTAACTCCAATTGTATTAAATGCCTAACGCTGTCAAAACGGCGATAAATTACATTTTAAGGTAACTCCGCTATGTATCATGCGAGAGCATTTGTACAGCAGAAGTAAAAACTTAGTAAACCGTCTGGTTTGTTTGGTTACACTAAAAATCCTTTCTCATTGTACAAAATGTGATGCTACTATGATAGCTTCCCAAAAAGTCTGAATGAATTCTTAAAAAACAAATGACTTTCATTGCGGTGTATTTTCACAAACCAAAGTGTTTAGATCTGAAACAAGCAAAATAATTTTGTTCCGGATCATTTCCTTTTCGCTTTCAGAACGTCCTTCACTATCGCTAAACACCGCCACAGGTGATCTTATAAGAATTTTGAAATTCTATCACTTGTCGATTTCACTTATAAAACCGTCTCCTGTCTTATTCATTGTTCGCCATTTCCTATTTTCTCCATGTACTCTTCTTAATTTGCTTTATTTATTAAATATTTTGATTGATTAATGCTTACGTATTAGTTTATTATGTTGATTTGGTAAAATTTCTAGCAAAATCAATAAATTTATTACGTAATGCATTTAAGTATGCTATTCAACTACACTTAGTATATTAAAAAACCACACACCAATTATGAATTAAACGTCTTTTAAAATGTTTGAATATTCTTGTACTTTTCCTAAGTTACGCCATTGTTGTGGAAGTTACTATTTGCTGCGTTTAAATAGACGAACCATACTCATTCACTTAAACGCAAGAGATTAGTAACGTTTCATATATTTTTATACGCGAGTTCTGAGAAGTCTTGCATCACATTTACACCTTTAGAGTATTAGAAAATTAGAACGACAGTTTATTCCGACAGGGCTTGGAGTCTTTCGAAGTTTTAGTACTTCTCTGATCTCGCTGTGGACCAATATCACTCGCATTTTTAAGTGAGGCATTTTAAATTGTTGCTATTAACCTATTTGGAAGGAACCTTAAGAAGGTAATGACTAAAGTGAAGCTAAATGTCGCAAAATGGTCAGGCCGCAAGTTTGGCACGCTATTTTTTGGTAGATAGCGATGCGGAAAATTTCTGAGGTGTTTTCTTGGATTTTATTTTCTTCTTTTGCATTGTAAAGGTTACTTGTTTTGTGAAGTGGAACAAAATAATAACTTTGATTTGAAGTAGACACTCACTAGTATTTATGATCTTTATACTGGTTACAAACTAAGAGCATTGTCTAATCAGTTTTAAACGTATAGATTCTATTAGAGTGTGACAAATTAGTTAATAGTCTTAAGAGCTTAAATAATAAAATTTGGAGAGCCCCCAACAACTCATATCTGGTACCACCCTGGAACCCATCTCAAATGTACGGGTGACAGAAAATGCCAGACTTCTTTTTTCTAGACTTGTGATTGGGCACATCCGATCTCTATCCATCGTTCAAGGACTTAAAGACTTTTTTCAAACGCCTAAAATTTAACACTGGACAAACCTCCCCAAGTCATCTTGCACGCATTGGTCTTGCAAGAGAGGATTGCTATGGAAGTCCTGATCTAGTATGGGACTCTTTCAGTTTATTCGGATTTGGTCTAGCTAAACAGCTAGAGAAATAAGTATAAATAGAAAAATAAAATAGACCTGTTTATAAGACTTGTTCTAAAGTCCATCGTTCTGAATCTTAGAACCTCATGTTACCTAATTTGAATGGTATAAATCAATGATGAAAGGAAATTTTGTACTTTTCTAAAAACCCTATTCAAAATAGTGAATTTTACAGAAGAGGCAATAATATGAATCATATTTTACTTCACAATTTGAAATATGTTGAATTCATTCACAACTCTACAAAATTTTGAAGGTCTCCTGATTTCATTTCAATCATTGTTCGAGTTTAATAAAAATCGTTTGTAAACTGAAAAATGAAGTTTCCATTATGAATAATGTATTTTCCCGAGAAGGGGCAATTTAACGATTTTTCTTAAACGGTATTTTTATCTTACCCAGAAGACAACATTTTATTTTTGTTCACAGAATGTTCTGTGTGTGTATGTGTGTGTGCATCACACATATAAATCTACAATATAAATACTAAATCTTTCTTGACATTCAAAATTGCGAGTTACCTAATTTGGTCACAATTACAAACCAGCATCTATCGATTGATGATATTGGCACCTTCTTTTCTAAAATATTAGAATGTAATAAATATTTTTCAAGTTTATTTTAGGTAATTAAATATCTATTAAACGGTTTTATGGTTACTGAGTTTTATACTTCTTAATTCTTAAAGTTGACATATCCTGGAATTAACAAGTCTAACTCAGTCAACATCCCCACACCCATGGTTTGTTGTACTGCAGTTGAAATTTTGCGGCTCTAAATATCAATAGGCAGTCCAGCTAGCATCGCAGATAGAGATGCTGTTGACCACTATTTTATAATGCTTAAAATTTAGTATCACACGATCATTATTTTCCATATTACAGCTTTTTTTGTTTTCAAAATTGAAATCGGTCCGCGTGGGAAGAATTTACAAGTGAAGTCATTTCTGAAGTTTTAAACCCTTTTCAAGGCAAAAATTCAAATGATTTTTCGCTGTACAGAAAAGTTAATTAGCCGTTCAAAAAATGTTTTGTTAGTACTGGTGGGTATATCGAAAAATAATTATTGTTTGCGGTACCTCTTAAATATCGTTGGGCAGGGAACATTTTGCACCTTACTACTTAAGCTGTAAAGACGTTTAAGCGAAACTTTGATAAAGTGAATATCATATCTTTATTTGCCATAAAAATTGCATTTCTAATTTTGGCCACCTCCGAAATAAAATCTTGCATACACTATTGTCCTATCCAGTGCTTTTATGGGGCCGCCGTGGCTCAGTAGGTTTGCGCAGTGCTCTAGCAACCTGCGAGTTGTAGGCGGCTCAGGTTTGATTCTTGTCTCAGGTTCGTTTACTTCCTCGATGTATTTCTCTCTTGTGTCAATAAAACTTTATTTTTGTGATTATGTCCATTACTTGATGTTGTTTGTCTTGTGCTTGGCACAGCTTGGCCAAATATGGTCCTTGTGCTATAAAACCACACCTACCACTGCTCTTATTGGATATCATCGCAACGAAGTATTTTGTAATTTTATATATTTTAGCATATGTATTAAAATACTTATTTTTTGGATGTAAAAACCTCAGCTTGCCACTCCAAAATTTACGTTCTACCCTTTAATGCCGCCGAGAGAAGGATTATGCGCACTCTTTTAAATCGCGCTTCTTTTCAACTAGTTTCAATTTCTTCCTCTTACCGTAGGGAAGACTGGAAATATTTCCTCGAACTTGTACATTGACCTTATTTATTTCTTGTTTTTTAAACCTATCCGAAACTGAGTCATTGGCTTTGGGGCTTTCCTAATAGCTGTAACCAAAGGTTTCCGAACTTAAAAAAAATCGTACTCGAAAATAAAGTCTGGAGTGCATTTTTATGGGGATAAAATATAATCTTTATTTCCATGTCGAATTTGGATAATCTGTGAATATTTTTCCCTGTTATATAACCTTACCCTAACAGATCTAATGCACTTTTTATGAATGAATACGCGGCCGTCTACCTGGTAAGTAGTCATGGCATTTGTCTGCCACCCAGTAGGTCCCGGGTTCGAATTCCGGTTTGTGACCGCATGGATGTTGGTGATTGTCCGTGTTAGGACTAACGCGGCTTATCCAAAGAGGGTGCTCATCGACAAATAGCTGTCAGTTGGCCCTTGTAGTATTAAAGTCCGAAGTGGTCGGGCATTAAAAGAACTCATACGCAATGTGGTGTGACGATATCAACAATTTTTTCATACTTGTCATATAAATGAAAATATTAAATAGTCATCCCTATTTCTCTTCATTTATTTCGATTTTAATCCGTCTTATTAAAAACTGCAGGCTGTGATCAGAGCTTCTGACATTTACACTTTAAATTTGTATCCATGCTGTTCAACAACTTGAAATATGGAAATACAGAAGCAAAACACTCGTGCCATTCTGACAAAATATTTCTTGAAATAACATACCTTTTTTGTAAAATTGGTTGCTTTTGACGATATTGATTATGATTAAATTTCATTCATTTACATTGGTTTTGAGTACATTGGGGCATTGTCTAAGTAACATATACGTGCAGCAAAACCTCGTAATCGGGAATAGGCGAGACAATTGGTTGACTAATTTAATACACATATCACAAAAAACGCTGTATTGTTTTGTGAATCACTTGAGTACCAAGCCAGGACTTCTTAGTACAAGTCTCGGTTTTACCATTTTCTCTCATTTCTACATAGAGGAGAAATCAATTATAGCAGGTTGCGTAGTATTTTTGTTTTGTGGTTTTCAACTGAAACGGATTATTTAACAGGTAGGCCGCAGCTCTTAACTCATAGAGTTAACTGCCCGCTTTCCTTAAATGGTGCCGTATTACATTACCAAAAGAGAAGGTCAATCAGAGCACGACTTACTTGATTGCTGGCTATTGTCCGAGAGTATATACCGTGAGCTTGTGAATTCGACCCCCGTTTATTCATTTCGAATGCACTAGACCTTAAACATTTGAGGTATGGGAGAGGGAAACGGATGAATAATTTTTCTTGCTATGCTTTTGTTCAAGCGAGCTATCAATTACTTAGTGTGAATTTTTTTTAATTACTCTTAATTATTTAAAAAAGTTTTTGAACTACATTTCTTTGTGTTACGGTCTATTTCAAAATGACTTCAATCGTTTACAAGTCCCAACAGTGAATATAAAGGGAAAAAAGTATTACGTAAGGAATAAAATTATAAAACGAAATAAAAGTGATATAGTTGTAAAGTTTTGTGATGGCATAGTATATTAAAACCTTTACCTGATGTGTGTGAGTACGCTCTAAATCATCTCCTTATTAGAGCTAAACTCATTTATCTATGAGAGACATTTTCTGTCAAGCTAAAGTAAATGACAGTAGAGTTTCTGCAAAGGAATACGTATTCCGAACGTGACGTCGACTTGTTTTATGTATACGATTTCAGTACCACACAAAAAAATTCCAAAGAATGAATTCCGAATTGATACATGATAGATGATAGGTCAACGCCATTTTAAACTCTCTTCACAGCTTAAATGCAGGGGAAATGAATTTTAAGAAACTTATCACACAATCTTTTCACACTCATTTCAAAATAAAAGGAAAGAAAGCTTAAATAATTCCAAGTGAAAACAAAAAGAACAAATCTTATTCTGTCTGCTTTAAACTTTGTGAAGATAAATTTGAAATATTGTGTCAAGTACCCAAGAAGTTTACTGAAGTTTATACGTGCAGAATAAATATTGTATTAAACTACGAATTAAACCTTGACTGTTTGATAAGCTACCAATAGATGAAAAGTGAAATTGCCGTTTGCAGCTGTTTAAGATGAAAAATCAACGATAGATAATACGAACATGGTACTATAACCCATTTTTGAATACATTTAAATAATAGGAGTGATATAACGGAAAGTTGAATTTGTTGGATCCGGATTATAATTTAAATGTAAAATATCTTAAAAATCATCCTAAAGCATAATCAGTTGCATGTAAAGCACATAAAGTCAAAATTTTCAAGAATTCACTTTTTTAACATTTTTAAACCAGTATGTGGTGATTTTTAGACCATTAAGTCTAATTTTTTAACATTTTCCATGTAGAAAAATTTCCCCTTCGTTTTCTCAGAAGTGTTTCACTTGTAAGTCGATGATAGATTGCATTATCAATGGTCTATAGAGAAAATTGTAACTCCATCTAAAAATATTCACAATGCATTATCTTATCTATGTAAGAGGATTTAGACTTGGGAATAGTACAATTTTAAATTGAAAATACAAATTGTGATTAGCTTTCAATCTTAGATTAAAACGATGCTCCCACATGATACAGTATTTTGTAAAATAATTTGTGTTCAGTTGAATTATACAAATGTGATCATGTATTATCACCATTCTATCAGTTGACGTGGTAATTTTTTTCAGATCGTAGCCTGCATCGATGGCACCCAATGTCGTGTCGACGTCGGTGCCAGAGGAGCATCCCGAGCCACAGCAGGACGTGAAGCCCCTAGAGCCAGTGCAGGTCGTCTGGAGGAACGTCCTTCTTTTCATAGGACTCCACACTGCCGCCCTCTATGGCATGTACCTCGTCCTACTCAAAGCAGCCCTCAGTTCCTGGTTCTACGGTGAGTGCTCGGTTTATTCTTTAACTTGGCATAGGTCCCGATCTGATTAATCTTCGTGGTGTAGCAAAAACTGACTGTTGTGAAATAAACTAACCAACTTGTTATTTCTTAAACTAACTGTGAGCGCGTGTAACCTCGTCGTAAACGAGTGCCAGTTATAAGCGTTATCAGAAGAAATCCTTGGACATTTAAATTAATAGAGCATGTGATGGGAAAGCCAATTCTGCAAAGGTAGAATAGCAAACAGGAGTTACCGAACAAAATAAAATTAATTATAAAAACGAGTTTTGGGAAATGACAAAGAAGACGGTCATAGCATTGCAAATCTACAACTTTTTAATACAATCTTACTCATAATCTGATCGCGTGACTAGACTTGATAACCACGCAATCCCAACACTAACCCCATAATGGATTGATTGGGTTTTATGGCACAAAAGCCATATTTGATCAAGCTGTGTCAAACACAAAGACAATTTCAAGTAAAGGATATACATAAACACACAAGGGAAGTTTTAACAGAACAGAAGGCAGAAATAAACTCAGGGTAAGTTACAGGAATCAAACATGCGCTTCCAAAGATTAATGCTAGTTCTGAAAAGAAATTGTATTTTAAGAGTTTTGAATCTTTGCTCCATTATGCGCATGTAGGGTGGGGTTTCTCATTAAGTACTGCACTTAGGGATTTCGAAATATACAGATTATTTCAAAACTTTCTGTACAAATTTTATGGGATGGTAGGAAACTCAAAATACACCGCATTCATATAGATATATGTCTGCAAGATCCACTCAAGTGTATTGCAGGACACTATTCACGGTAGCTGTCCACTTTGGGTCATGAGCGAATGAGACGAACAGCTCAATTAGTGAACAGAGAAGATGTAAACGTGTGTTTTGTGCTTCGCGCAGTAAACTGAAACTGGCCTAGAGTAGGACAGCCGAGGAAAGATTCTTCTTCCCCTCCCTTCGGCTAAGGGAGGAGCCACGGTAGCCCGGTTGGAAGAGTAGCGGATTAGCAACCGGAGGGTTACGAGTTTGAAACACGGTCCAACCAAAGACCGTCATGTCATGGGGGCTGGTGCAATTTAAATCTGTCTTGGCCTCAAATGTCCTCACGTTGGCGTGGTGTGGAAGTTTGAAGAGTGGAGTGCCAGCTTAGGAGTGACCTTGTCATCTAACCGTGGTTCAAAATTACGAGGTGTTGTCAAAGGATCTTTCCCTTCGGGGTGAATCCCGGTTCGTCGCCAATAGCTCCTTGTCTTGCTCCAGGGCGAAGTTAATTCAATTACCTACCGGCTAGGGGGAAGGCTCTTGTACACTGAGTCTTGTTTCACTAGATATGGGGATCTTTTCCCGTCATGTGTGCGGGAACCTTCTAATGATACAAACACATCAGGGATATGGGAGGGAACGGTGATTTAGAAGAGAGTTGCCTCTTGCTGCTGCTATCGAAAACTTTAGAATTAAGATAGAAACATAAACGATGTATTTGCGATGTCTTTAGTGGCGGTGTTTTTTGCTACGATGCGATGTGTTTGCTGCATGTGGTATGAAAGATGTGGTAAAGACATAATTGTTGGTATATTTCTGTTATCATGACTTGTATGAGACAATTGCTACTTTTTATCGACAGAAAAATCATCTCTTGTGCTTTTTGGGATCATCATTTTAAATGTTGACTTCGTACGTGTAACGTGAATCATTTCACGAATGCTGCGATGAATGGCGTGAACCTAGCATATGAGGCGGCTAATGAAAACGGTTAAACCTCTGTGAGGTTATGAAGAGGGAGTACGTTAAAATAATCATGTTAAAATAAGACAGTGAACGTTAAAATATAAATAATATTTTAAAATGTAACCGGTAAGACGAGTAACTATTCGTTGTAATTCATAAATTTTAAATTGTTTACGTAGATTTCTAATGCAAGACAATAAGCATCCGTAAAACTTACATTTGTTTTCCAAGTTTCAATGTTGTTGGATTGTATTCAAAGCTGTACTCAATAGTAAAGAAACATCTATCATTCTAAATAGGTATTTTCCATTTAAAAATCGAATCTCAGAATTGACAAAAAAAATAGTGTTATAAAGGATTGATTTAAAACTGCATTCCCGCTGGAGTAAATCGAAATTTAAATAAAACTTTTCTAACCTTGTAATTATATCACGGCTATAAAATATTCTAAATGGGCCTTTGAAAAGTTGAAAGTTTTTGTCTAAAGTGACAAGGTCAGACTGCCTACTTTACGATTCGAAGCTATTCTTCTGCAAGCTTGCTATCTGAAACATTCGTTTTCTTTTTTAAAAAGCTATAAAAGTGACCTGTTTTTGAAAGCTAGATTAACTTCTTTCATCTGTATTTCACAATCACTAAAAAACAAAATCTACTTTATAGTCACCTTTCTATCACCCCTTGTAGTTTTGTCTTATACTATAATGCGATGTATGCGAAATGGATTATATGAATGGAAAAAAGCAAGTATACGTATTTCGTTGAACGTAAATTGTAGAAGCTATAAAGAAATTATTTTCTGCTCACTTAAATTATCACTGCATTTTTCTATGGTAGAGAAAAGTGATTACTCTGATTACATTTTCAATCAACGTTTAACCATTTCAACCCAAGCAACTGTGGATAATTCTGTTACTAATTAAGAGGTTTAGATGCTCCAGAGGGAGGATTGTTGGAATTCAGCCACCACAAAGAGAAAATTTAGAATTCCAACGATTTTAAATTGGCGCTTAGCACATTTGCTGAGAAATTCTGCATCAATCTCTAATGAAGGTCTAAATTCGGGATCAAAGAAAACTCTAACTACATTACATTAATTTCGCAGCATAAAAAATTGATAAAATTGTAAAGTGATAAAATGTTATTGTGCTTAAATTAATATTTTGATAAGTATAAATGTATCATGCTACAAACCAAATTTTAAATTTTCATAAAAACCACATTTTTTTGTCTTAAACTGGAGTTAGATTATTGAATTATGTGATTAGATGTGAACTATGAGACTCCCCTCATTAAAAACCTTTGCAATTATTGCATGTAGATG
Organism: Meta bourneti; assembly: GCA_933210815.1. Lineage (NCBI taxonomy): Eukaryota > Metazoa > Arthropoda > Arachnida > Araneae > Tetragnathidae > Meta > Meta bourneti. Next base: position 78,461,997 of record OW119928.1, read on the forward strand.
ATAATTTTCTCCCAAAGAAAAATTCTGCGCCTGGTTTAAGATGAAACGAATTTCTTTTCTGAAATAATACCCGCGTTTAACCCTCCTTTCACAAGCATATATGCGTTTTGCAATCTGCAGTCTTCTCTGCATGGTTCTAACTAGTTTGTAACATCTTGACCAACAGAATCTTTCCTAGGATTCGTTCAACCTATAGACGTGGTTATTTAGTCATAAGTGTGTTGTGTAAAAGCAAGGCTACAATACCAGGAAATCTCGTGACGCTCAGAGGGTTACGAAATGCAAGGGTGCAACTAAAAGCTTTCTTCTGGTCTGGGTTCAATGGTCTTCTGGAGACTATCGGTTACTATTGTGGACTGACTTACACATAAAGTTTTACTAAAGAAATGCACGTTTACGAACTCGAAATTATATTTTGATATGGTTTCTCACACTATGATCATTCTTTTCAAAATCGGAGTTGATTGGACAGTTTAACTCCACATGAAAATTCAATAGTCGAAACTCAACTATCTTCCTTTTACGGTAAATGAACATGCCGACGATTTTAGCTCACAAATAATTCAAATGCCATTTTTGCAATATATTACAAAAGTTAAAACAAGTTAAAATAAAAGTACCTAAATATCTGACCAGCAAAAATGTTTATAGGATTATTTTATCACCAGTAGTAATTGGTTTTATTACAAACCAAAAATAAACCACTACCGGTCACATAATAAAACGATTAGTTTGGTGAAAGATAAAAATGCATCGTTATAGTTTATTATTAGAGGATTAATGAGCACGGCATATTTATAGCTTCTCTTGAATATTCTTCATACACCTGAGAGCAAAGGGATTAGCTACTTTTCACTTCGTTTGATTCACAAGGCGGCGAACCAAATCTGTTTCCTACTCTAATCAACCGTAGTTATTTTATGCAGATGGCATGGATGATCAAACTTCTCAGTTGAATTCTGCATAGCACATACGGTTGGGGTTGGAGATTACGGTTCATTTTAAATCTAAAATGGAGTCAAATAGAGTGGCTTTTAACCCAATTCAAAAATTCTGATGTGTTTAGCTTATAATCAGATTATTTATAGTAACGCGTTGGATTAAAGCAATCTCTATCAACATTAAGCATTCAGTAGTTTTCACTCTATTTTAGCATATGAAGTCAAAAATGTTCATTGATCTGAACGCTGATTTAGTATAATTGATTCGTAATCATGCTCGTAATAGTAATTGTGACAAGTTCCGGTCTAACTTTAGCCCTCTCGCAGCAAAAAATGACCATAGAGAGAGAAGCCAAATCTAAAAAAATTACATAACTTTCTAAGTCATCCCTACCGTTCATTTTACATTTCGCGGAACACGCTTTTTTGAATCATATCTAAATTTTCTTAACTTTTGTTTTGAAATTCCCACTAAACTATCGTCACAAAATCGCAAAATGGAACTACGAAAACTCCAATTTTAGAAACATTCGATGAAGTAAACAGTGATTGTGGTCAAAATTTACATTTCTATGAGAGAGATAGCTAGGAAAAGAACTTACATAGATTTGAAGGGGTCGTCGTGACAAGTGGGTTTGCCCACTGCGCTAGCAACCTGCGAGTTGTAGGTGGCACTTTGATTATTGTCAGGTTCACTCCCAGGGTGTATTTCTTTCTTCAGTGTCAATAAAGCTTTCTTTTTGTGTTGACTTGATGTAGTCTGGTGTTTGGTGCGGCATGGCCAAATATGGCTCTTGCGTCATAAAATCCAACCAGCCAGTCATGGATTTGAAATATTAGCTTCTTCGCAGCGGGTGCTCCGTAAGTGATATGTTCAGTCCAGTCCATGGATTTGAAAAGATTTTGAATTGAAAATATTATTTACTACTGAAAATGGTAGGATAGACGTCCACACTTGTGCGCAATAAATTTATAATAATTATAATCTTCATATATACACGTAACAACAAAAATCCTGAAGCCATGCTTGTTTTGTATTCCACAAGGAAATTGTACATATATTGTTTTAATAGAGCTACTGGAATTCTATAAAGTTTTGATTAGTAAAATGAGATTAACATATGAAACGCTGAATCAAGCTGCACATTGGGTCGACATGCGACACGAACTTCCGGTATGCGCAAAGCAATGTCGTCTGTACAAAAATATCACAGCATTAACTCATTCGTTTGTCAGGCTATTCGTGGTTCGTTTTGAACCACGAATAACGATGACAGACAGATGAGTCTAACAGATATTATTCTAGTGTGGGTTCACCTAGTGATAAGCTGTGTGTTTTATCGAACATCAAGAGGACATTTTCGAATTAAACGTGTTTGCTATTAATCGCAAATTAAAATATGCTATTAATCGTAATTAAATATTTGCAATTAAAATATGCTATTAATCGTTTTAAAAATGAAGTAACTAATTCTTAAATGGTTTATCCGATACATACGTACATTATGTGACTGATTTTCATTAAAATTATCTTAAACTGATATTATAGATACTTAATTTCAACATGAATTTTACTTTATTTTGCTTAACATATCTTTTACAGATAGTAATTGTTGCAGAAAGAGTGCAGTTTTTAATTGTTAATATTCATCAACTTATGATCACACTACCTGCTACTGAATTCCCAACATCGCCATCAGATTAAATTCGCTCTTTGGGTGATCCAATAGTTTAATTCAGTTACTTAGCATAATGTACGGTAATCCCTTGTTTCTATTCGAGAACGTCATCCGCCATTCGTTCCCTCCAGGTGGTTCTGGTGGCTGTTTCGACAAGCTATCTCGTCATTGGCAAAACTGACGAGATGTTGTTGGACGAGATATCTTGTCATTAGAAAAAACACTGATCAGATCTTGATCTCATCATCATAAAAAGATTCGGCAATATTTAGGTACGAGGTATATCGTAATTAGTCAGATCTTGAATGAGATATTTCGACGAGACCACTTGGAGGGTTAAGATGCCCACAATTCGCGATACAAAATTTATGATTTTCAAATTTTATTCGTCCACAGGTACATTTTTATGTTTTGCAAGCGGCTTGGGAGTAACAGCTGGGGCACATAGACTTTGGACCCACAGGGCCTACAAGGCAAAACTACCGCTCAGAATATTTTTGGCCTATTGCAACTGCATGGCTCTACAGGTTAGTATCCTGTCTATACTAATGCTATATTCTTGAACGCGAAATACATACACATAATGTTCATCAAAATGTTATATTTTTGAGTACTATATTATAAGAAATACCATATAGTACTTACTTTGGATTTATACACACTTTGGTATATACTAGGTGATTCGAAATTCCTTAGCCGAACTTTAATATGTGATAGGGTCAACAAAATAAACATCTTTTGTCAAAGAATGTATGTCAGCAACTGTTGAGGGTAGGTGCTTGCACGTTTGTAAATAGTTCTTTTTTAAAAACTCCGCCATTCGTAACACGGATTATGGATCTTTACACGAATTACGAGATGGCTGACAAATCTGGAATCACATGCCGATGGAAGAGCTGCTGAAAGACTACTCTCCTATTGGGGAAGCGTTCACGGTATAATCTTTGAGAAGCTCTTCTGTTTCCACATGGGCCATACGTTAGACAGATGTCATCTCGGAATTCGTGTAGTGCCCCATCAAATGCGAAATCCACGTTGCTAGTATGTTTATTAAAAAAGAACAATTTATATTCTTTGACAAAAAACTGTTTTTGTTGATGTAACTTTAATGTTTGGCCAGGGAATTTCGAATCACCCTGTATATAATAGAAAATCAGCTTGTGATGTTTCTATGAAACTATTCGTTATTTAAACATGTAGAATTTTCTGAAAAGGTTAATAAAGCATTTATTGCATTTTCAATGAACAGTCAAACCTTTATTTGGCAGAGTAGCTAAACACTCATATATTATCATAATTTTAAATATGGTTATTGAAGTATCAATTTTATCAATGCACAAATTATATTTTCTTAGGCATGTGCCACACTGTATTAACTATGGATGCAAATATAAAATAGCGTATTACCTAAAGACAATACTGTGTAAAAATGTTTATGTATAAAATAACGAAAAAAACTTTGCCAAATTTTCTGATAAAGCAAAGTTTTGTAGTGTATCATATCTTAATTATATCAAAACGGCTGACTAAACTATCTACGACTCCAATGAATATATAGTAAACAATATAGTGCCTATGAGAGATAATTAGATTCTGAAAAACCACAATAAGTATACTGTTGGGGAGCAATGGGGGTGGGATTAAACTTAAATAGAGGTCTTTGCTTAGACTTCGCTATTTGCAGATATTTTTATAAGGAAATTCGTAAATCGCTGAGCGTTCGACAAAAACGTGGCTAAATAGAGAAGTTAGATTCTCAGAATCATCCAAAAGAGGAATCATTCATTTTATAAAGAAATTCTCAGAATCTCATTAACCCTCCAATTGGTTTCGACGAGATATCTCGTCCCTCAAGATCTGACCAATGTTGTTAATGATGAGATATATTGTCATCCAGATATTGCCAATTTGTTATAACAAGATCAAGATCTAGTCAGTTTTCTTCTAGTGACGACATATCTCGTCCATCAAGATATAATGGTTTTGCAAATGACGAGACGTCAAGACAACCACCAGGAGGGTTAATAGAGAAATTCTCATTTGAAACATTTGTTAAATAGGGTTCAACTGCATTTACTAGAAGTTTTATTACCAATTTTTTGTATTTTGATTTGAGGACTATTTTTGAGGCTCTTGGTTTAGTTTAAATGACGACTTGATTTTAAACTATGACCACATAAAAAACCTTATAAGAAAACTGATTCCAAAGTCTTACAAACTTGCATCGTAATAAGTACTAAAAGGTTACAGTGACTGATTTTGCATTCTTTCCAGAACGACCTGTACGAATGGGCCCGCGACCACCGAGTGCACCACAAGTTCGCCGAAACCAACGCTGATCCCCACAACGTGAACCGGGGTTTCTTCTTTGCCCACATGGGCTGGCTGATGGCCAAGAAGCAGAAGGACGTCATCGAGAAGGGGAAGACAGTCGATGTCAGCGACGTCTGGGCCGATCCGGTGGTCAGATTCCAACACAGGTAAAGTATCAAACAGGTCTAATCTAAACCGATTCATCCAAGGAAGGAATATAAAAGCAATGGTAACCTTTCTTTATGTGCCCAGGATCATGTGATCAAAACTAGATGCAGCATGATCCTTGGACTGCTTTCGTCTGCTGAGTGGAACCTAACATTCATCATATGATTAGTCCAAGGGACGGGAGAAGACGCCCATCCATTGATTCATCATCTGATTGGTCCATTGATTGATCATTTGATAGTAGTAGACTTTGGGGATTTCACCACTTTTGTCGCTACTCTAAGAAATGCGAATTCGTACGCCTACCCTGTCTTTGATGTTGCATCGCCAAACGAGGCGAAAGGACATCAAATCGGTCAACCAGGTCAATTTTTCACAGAGCAATCACGTGACTACTAGTCGACATGTTGGTCACACTTGTTGAAGTTCCTGTCAATAGCAATGCTCAGTCTCCTTACCTTTAAGATCTATGGATTCAAATCGCGAGTTGTAGACGGCTCAGATTCGATTCCTGTAACTTACCCTGGGCGAATTCCCTCTTCTGTGTCAGTAAACATTCATTGTGTGGATATGTTCCTCTCGACGTTATCTGTCTTGTGTTTGCCTCAACTTGCCCAACTGATTCAGGCTTGATAGCCGAGTAGTCAGCGCTCTGGTCCTGAGTTCAACAGATCTGGGTTCAAATGTTGGTCTGGGCATGGATGTTCTTAGTGATTCGGAATCCGTTTTAAGCTGTAGGTACCTGCTAAAACCCTCATGTGTAGAAGAACCTAGACTGTAGAGCGACAATCCATACATTTTTCTTTTGATCAATGTTGGTCAAATGAACATTCCTGAGGATTTTTGTACTCTAATTATAGAATTAACCCTCTGAGGGGGTTCACACGTGTATATAGGGGTTCTGCAACTTGAAGTCTTTACTGCATGACCTCTAGCAAGTTCTTGATCTAAACCTTCTGGATCTATCGATTCTTTCCTAGCATTCTTTCAACCAATTTATGTGCTTAGTCATTTTGTGTGCAGTGAGGTGAAAGTAATATTACACTACTCGGAAATCTCGTGACACTCAGAGGGTTAAGTAATAGATTTCCAACTACTTATTGTAAAATTTTAATTCTTACTTTTTGGAAAATAGACGTTTTTTGAGTATTATTATATGTGTACGAATACATTTTACTCTAATTGCATACTTGATAACTAGTTATCAGAATCTCACTAATCCATGTTTCCTCCAACAGGTTCTACGTTCCCCTATGCGCCATCATCTGCTTCATCATCCCGGCAGTCATCCCCTACTACTGCTGGAGCGAGGACTGGGACGTGTGCGTCTTCGGCGCCGGCTTCTTCCGCTACGTGCTCTGCCTGCACTTCACCTGGTTCGTGAACAGCGCCGCCCACCTGTGGGGCTACAAGCCCTACGACAAGAACATCAGCGCCAGTGAGTCCAAATGGGTGTCGGCGCTGGCCATCGGGGAGGGCTTCCACAACTACCACCACACCTTCCCCTGGGACTACTCCACCAGCGAGCTCGGCTACAAGTACAACTTCACCACCTTCTTCATCGACTGCATGGCCTACATCGGGCAGGCATACGACCTGAAGACGGCCAACCCGGACAGCGTGCACCAGAGGAAGCTGAGGACGGGAGACGGGTCCTACTTCACGGAGAAGAATCAAAAGGACTGATAGCAGTGGCGACGATGTTGTTTTGCAGTGTTGTATTCTGCCTCCAAGCGAGGATGGAGGACCATTAGAGAAGTTGGAGTTTAGAAGCATATTTTTTTCACGAGCTTCGACTAAATGTATGCACTCAGAAAGTTTAATATTCTGAAGAAAATAACTTATTTAAAAATTATATTTCATGTACAGTAACTCCTCGATGTATCGCGCATCTTGAGGGACAATAAAGTACCCCAAGAAGGATTTTCAATGTGAACATAAAAATCAGACAGAAAACGGAGATTTTACTTCCTATTATCCTAAAGCTCGCATGATCCATATCGAGGTCTTAAAATGTAGTTAATCTAATAGACGTTGACGAATCAACTATCACGAAAATTCGGAATTCATTCTTTGAAATTTTGAATTGGCAACGTCGTGGAATCATTCGAAAACAAACCACGTGACGTCGCATCTGGAATACGTGGAGGAAACACATTCCGTCGTGTAAAAACACTATCGTCATTGACATTTCATCTAGACAGAAAATGCCTTATAATGAGGAGAGCTATAGGTAAAACTCAGAACACACTATCGGCCCATCGCCAAATTGGCGACTAAAATTCTCGTCACTAAACGGGTTACTGCATTCCAAAATCATTGCCAATTAGAGAGAGATATGGCACTGTGCTCTAGTTTAATCGAGCGACATTTGCAAGGGTCGGAAAAAAATTTACCAATTGAAAATAAAACTGCTCAAATTATACACTAAATTGTGCCCTGCGTAAAACAAAGTTTAATTCGAAATTGCTGTAAAACCTTTAAAAATATTATACTTAACGCAGAAAATTTCTCTTCCTTCATACTTTCGAGGCCAAATCTCTCTAATCAATTCAGTTCAGGATAACTGATTGGATCAAGTGCATTTGAACTCCCGATTCTAAAGAAACAGATTGATATCCTCTGCTGTCCTCAAATCGAAAATTCATTAGGGGACCAGAGCCGAATGCGCGATCTATCGAAAGGTTACTGTACTTGAACTGCTATGTCTGAAGGTTATAATGCTGCCGTATTGGTTAAAAAAGCAAAAAATACCTCCGAGGTTCGTCATTTTGGATTCAGAGTGGGCAAACCACACATCGGTCACGCGACAAAATTGACTGATACGCATACATACCGACATGTTTTCCGTGCAGAAAAGGAGTACGTATGCGCATGTCTTGCCGCATAATACTCAAGTGTGACTGGGCTTAGATGCCCTATAAAAGAATATTTTACCTCTTCAAACCAGGAAAACACTGTCCTCAAAAAATTATTCTATCAGAAATTTAAGGTACTTTGAGATTATCAACTGTTGATGAGTACTGACATTTATTCTGACATTAGAAACTTTTGTGTACTATAAACTTGTGTCCTAATGGTTTATCTTTGCGTAGAAAATTGCCCTGTAGTGACCAGTCTCTGATGCTAAAACCTGTTCCAACTTGTTACTAGTTCTGGGCAGGCGGCACTTTGTTTTCTCACTCGGATCTTCATTCCCTCGGAGTAATAGGGCAGTGTTTACCTTGATGAGATATCTCATTCTTAACAAATCGTCAGATCACGATGGTCGAGATATCTCATCGAAACCGCTTGGAGGGTTAACAACTGTTAAGACTAAACTTTGAGACACTTTCTTAACTAATATGGCAGAATAGTGGAACAACTCCATTTTAATTTTTTTAGTTATCAGGATTTAACCCTCTGAGGGGTTCACACGTATCTTCGTTCAACCTTCAGTCTTCCTTGCATGGTTTCTTTTTTCCCTTTTGACCAATAGATCTCTTGATTATTTCAATTAATAGATGCGGTTATTTACTAATTATGTGTGTTGGGGAGGGGAAGAGCAATACTTCACTACTCAGAAAAATCTCGCAATGCTCAGAGGGTTAAAGAAAATTCAGTTGAAGCATTTGAAAAATACTCCTAATTGCAGAGCCGGATTGCAAGTTTTTATGCACTCAACAATTGTCATCAAAAATAAATATTATGAATAACTTATAAAAAAGTTAATGCGGTATTAATTAGTATTTTTGTCCTAATTATTTAAATTTATTGTACTTTATCTTCATTTAAAAATACATTTTATTCTGGATAGAGGGTGGCATAAGCTTCATTTGATCCATGTCCCCAAAAGACAACCTTTGGCTCCGCTTATTTGGCAGATATTAATTTTTCTGTCAATTGATAGGGTTCAAGAATCTGGAATACGATCCTGAAAACGTTATTAACTGAAATTTAAAAAGTGGAGTTGTATCACTAAAATAACACCTTCATATCTAAGTGACGAATGTGACTTATGTAATCATTTACTTCATCTTTGTATATAAGAATTACATGTTGACTGGTTATTTTATATGAATGAGATCCTTTGAACAAGTCATGTTTGCTACTGTATTCCAGAATCCAATAATTAAAACTGTTAATGTGAAAGAATTATTTAGGATTTATACTTGTTATTGTTATGGATAGGTTATGTCACCCAATCACATTGTTTATACCCAAATATATTTTTTCCTTTGATTCTTTAAGTACTTTGGTTTTGTTTCATCATACCATTTTCAATTGTTTGTTTATGTGAGCTTTTCTTGTATGGATTTCATAATTTTTACTAATGTGGTCTATAACTGTAAGTGCCTGCCAAGAGAACAAGAGCCAATAAAATTTATTACCAAAATTTATATTTTAATATCATATTTATTATTTTTAGATGAAAACGCATGTTATGAATTGCCATACATTAGAAAACTAACAATTTTCATCTTAACAAAATCGGATCGCATACCAGCCGAGATTCTTCATTAAATATCCCAAGTTACTTGCAAGTTGAGTCACACTAGAGAAGTTACTGACAAGTTATAAGGAATTGTTTAAAATCTTACTGAAATATATCCATAATTTTGAAATTAAGTTGGTTTGGGTTTTAGTACAATGGTCAAAAACGGACAAGCTACGCCAAACGCAAGACCAATAAAAATTCAGTCATTTAAACAACCTAAATGAATATTTATTTTTTGTTTCATCTGAGTCAACAGAACTGGAGGTTTAATCATTAATCATATACACACAATTCCAATACATAAATGTTTAAATTATGTGTAGAATGGGGTGGAAACTTTCATTACATTAATTTGTATACTGTAAAAATATGAAATATTTTTTACAAGAGCTTTTAATGAAGAAATTCACATTTAAAGCTTTCTGGAAAGGTTGTTGATTTTGGATTTTATTGCACAAGGGCCATATTTGGCCAAGCTGTGCCAAACACAAGACAGTGTCACGTAAGTAATTGTGAAAAAAAAAAGGATTTCTGGAGAAGGAAATTAACTTATTTTCTATTTTTACATTGATTTACCCAAGAACATTCTTAATTGGTCAAAATTGTATGATGTAGTTAACCTGAAATTGTTAGTACAGAACATAGAAAATGAAGATTCTCAAATTTAGTACAACATTTTATTAAATTTACAACATATTTCATACCTTTATAAGTCACAATATGTGTGTAACATATTTGTACATAACAAACCAAACCTAAATTAAGTAGCAGTTCTTGATCACAGTGGTAATGGCAATTTGTGTTCCACAAGATTTGATTGTTTTTATATTTAAAAACATCTGTAGCTTGAGAAAAAAATTCCAAGATTTTCAACATTAGTATTTTACAAATGTTCAATAACAATGATATAGCAATAAAAGAACACAGTACAAAAGAGTGCAACCTCAAATGTTTGTTCATAGTCAAGAGTTGAGTCATGATTCCAACTTAACATTAGTATGTAACTGTAGCAAGGAATGTACGGATTTGCATGGGAGTGAGATATACATTGAGATCATTCAAATTTATGTCTTTAAGAGGAGCTGCAATAAAGGAACAAAATTAGTTTAAATATTTTCATTCATTATGAATATTAATTCATACTAGAAATAATACTAATGAATCTACTTAAGGAATAAATAACTACATATTATTACTTGGTGGGAATAAATGAATAAATCTCAATCTGGATATTGCAGAAAAATTTTTAAATTGAAGGAAATGAAAATGAATTTCCTTTTTATGGAGCATACTTCAAGTTAGAACATAACACACCATTGCAGTTTTAAATATTCCAAAAAAGTAAAAAATAACATTTAGAATGGATTACTTAAATGCACATGGCAATTTGAAAATGCAGAATACTTATTTTGAAATTAAATGCTTTACATTTTTACCTTTTTAACTGCCATACCCATCACACTTTTAACAAATAAAATATCATGCATGTGACGTTGGGAGTGTGTCTGTATAACCAAGTTAACTTGATCTTGAGAATAGTATAACATTCAAAATTGAGGAAGGCTCTTTTCTTAGAAATACTAGATTAGATGGTTTGAGAGTCTTATGGCACAAAAGAAACACATTTGACCAAGCTGCTCCAAACACAAGTAATGGACATACACACTAGGAAAGCTGTACTGACACACAAGAAATGACCACCAGAAGAGTACCTGAGCCTGTCCTTTTACGGGACTTATCAGTTTGATGAGCATTCTGGGTACTTTATTAAAAGGCAAAATATATAATTATAAATAAATTTAATTACAAAGTGTGGATTTTAAATAAATTCATCCCACTGTGGTATTACAACCTCTTTCAGAGATGGGATTGCCCACTTAAACTAATTCTCCATAATATTTTCACTAGCTAAACAAAAGATGAAAGAAAAACAATGAAAAAGATTGTTTATAAAGACTAAATTATCATAGCCATACTTCATCAAGAAATGGATTAGTTCACATATTTGTGTCTTTGCTTCTTGGTGGAAAAATATAATCCATCTTTTGGATTAAAACCCACACCGGTCAGGAGGGAAACAAGGAAGCAGACTCCCTTGCAAAAGTCACAGCAAACGACCCCACTGTTCCCCTTTTCCATTCCACCTCACAAAACTGGCCAGCCACCTTAAAGCTTTTTCAAGGAGAACATCTGTGTGAGATGGAGAGAAATATGGGAACTGGAGGATACAGGACGACCCCTTTTCAAAGTCCTTCCTGTAGTATCCTACCATACTGCGATTCCAGACAGGAGGCTAATTTTGTTTTTATAGGCCATGGCCCTTTTCAGTTTCGGCAAAGTGAAACTGATCTCTGTGCATGTGGTTCAGTGGGATTACCCCTCCACTATGATACCTGATGTCCTCTCATGATCAAATTTCACATGTGCTGCCGCAAAAGTGGGCCGGACTGACACAAGAGAGAAATACACCTGAGAAGGAGCGACCTACAGCACTCAAGTTACTAAGTGTGCAAACTCACTGAGCTCGACCCCGCAAATATTAGAAAATGAGGAATGCAAAACAATACCTTGAACTGTGGAATTGGTGCAAACATTTTTGGCACCTTCAACTACCCAACACAACCGATGGGCTTCATTCAAAAACTGGTTAGCACTCAATGTAGTTTCTTCTACACTGACAACATTGAACTCCTTAAAGCGATCCTGAAAAATAAAAGCATGAATTTTTAATCTTTTTAAATAAAAAGTAAAAATTTATATAAGCAATTTCAAATTAAACCCCATTTATCAAAACTAATGCAGCAAAAACTTGAACAGAAGATATTTGAATTTCATCATATTCCATGGATCATCATAGTCAGCCATAAATTTAGAATATCCATGGATGGATAGAAGAAAATTAAAAGTCTCAGAACTGTTTTTCAAAATCTAACTGGCATGGAAATTATACTATTACATGCTATATTATACTATTTCAACACGAAATTGAAGATATTTTAATTCAAAGAAAATAATTCACTTGCAGAATTGTTTAACCATTTAAATTTTTTTAGTAAATCAAGAATATAATATATTGACTAACATAAAAGTTAAAAGGAATTGTTAAACATTTCACCAATTTAAAAAAATGTTCAGTATAGTTTAAAAGGAATTAACTCTGCGCATCATGAGATTTGCAATCAATGTATTATTGTTATTACCCTACAAAACACTTCCTGACTAAATAGCTACAAATATTGATTGGAAGAAAAATTCTATTGGTCAAAAGATGTAAAACTGGTTAAAAGCCATGCAAGAAAAATTGAAGATTGCATGGTGGAATAATGCATGCATGACACTCAGAGGTCTTAAATTAACTGCTTTTATTTAAATATAGATAATTGTAAGAATAATTTCAAACAAAAATAAGGTCCACTGCAAAATTTGTTTTAAATTAAGAGCAATCGATTATTTAATAGCAATATATACCATAATTTTTCAACATTTTAAGACACAAAATAAATAATTTTTTAATTTAAATTTAATTTCCAATCATTACTATACCTTTAATTACAATTAATAAGCACATACAGTTATTATTTATCATTAAAACAGTTTTTGTTAAAAAAGTTGAAACACCATAAAACACTTGATAATCGCCAAATATGAAAGTATTTCACAGTAGTCCTTAGTAGTAAGCTATTATTACTGTTATTAAGGTTAAAAGTGATTAGAGTTAGAAAAAGAATACTATTAATAGAATGAAGTTGTGTAGTAAATCAGAATATACTTTTTTTGGGGTAAATTCAATTAAAGTTTTGAGAAAATGTAACATTACCTTCAAAGCTAGGTTGACAGGTTTGCTTAGATCAGAATCTTCATCAAATTCATAAATATGCTCCACACGTATTAATAGTAGACCCCTTTTCCATGGCTCCAGAGTAAGCAAGTGAACATTTGGAGGGAAAACGTCTTTTAAACCAGATGACTGTAAAACATTAATGAAAAACAAATAAACAAATGTAGATTATTAATAGCTAAGAATTAAGATATTTTAAAGAGGTCTACCACCTCAAAATCTGAAAAAGAAAATTTACCTTAATTTATTAACGATTTCTGGATAGTTTAATTATTCTGTTCAAAATTATACGTGCATGTTGCAATTAAATGTATATATATATATATTTATGTTTAAAGTAAATCCACTTCTTTAGAGAACTCTATATACATGAATTTTGAAGCTTTTATCAAAATGCATTCCCACCTTTGGGACATTTTTCTTCAGTACTATTCAAAATGAATCTCTGAAATGCTTTGAGCGTATTTTTGTGTATCTAGGTATTTTAATGGAATAAGCATATTTTTGGACAATCTTTTATGAAGCAATTACAATTATGTCAATTTTTTAAGTGAAATTAAAATTATATTACAGCATTTTATGCAAACAAAAAGGTTGTAAAATTTCACAGATAGTACATAGATCTTAAGAAAAGTGCAAAATTCGTCGAATTTAACATGAACTTTTACAATGGTATATTAAAATTTTGAGAAAATATACTTCCTATACTTAAGAATGTCCCTAAGAATGAGGACAAAACTATAATTGTATTAAGTGTTAAATTGGTCACCACATCAAATAACTTTTTTGTGCAAAATGTGATACTTTATAATTACATGTTATTCCTTTTGTCAGATGCTCATTTCAATTCCAAATTGAATTGAACTAAAACCACAATTTTACTTTACAGACTTAGATCATGTGACTTTGGTAACACAGTGGTAATTCAAGTCATGCAATTTTTACTTCACTTGATCGGTGTGATCTAAAAAATTGCTTCAATTTTCTTTTATTATACTTCAATTGTTGAAATCTAATGTTCAAACAAATACAGAAAAAACAAATTTCTTGCTCCAGTTTAAAGTGGTTTACTTCTACTTTGAACAGCCTTAGAGATTATTTTTGAAGTTGAAATGTTGTTGTCATTTTTTAGTCTCGGGTTTTTGGCACAAGGACCATATTTGGCCAAGCTGTCCCAAACAACGTCATGTGAATGGATACACACACAGAATACAAACATTTGGTTGGTTGTTTTGGATTTTTATGGTGTAAGAGCCATATTTTTTGCACTTTGCAAAAGACAAGCAACTTGTGCTTTTTGCACAAGACAATATCAAGTAAAAAATGTGAAAGGATCAAAAAGAGGGATTGGAGAACAGTAGAAAAAAAATCTCTTGGAAATGACAAGTATATGGACACACAGAGAATATAAAAATCTGGAAGCGAATTTAAAATCTATTTATTCATTTATTTAAAAAATTGTCATTTTTAAGTACTGATTTAAAAAAAAGTAATAGAACTGTATAAATGAAATTTTATGTTAATTAATCAATAGACAGCATGCTAACTCACTAAAAGTACCGAATGTGCATCTAGATTTTTCCTACTGTGTAATCATATTCCATTAATCATCTACATTTGATCAGACACTCATTGACGATAAATAAATATTTAAAAGGTATTTTTAAGAGCTTAACTGTGCAAGTGACAGGGACAAAAATGAAATCCTTACTATCATCTTAAAAGACTTGATGAAATCGACATCAGATGAATTGTAAGTGGTGAAACTCAGTTGTGGCTGAAGGTAGATTTTCTGGGCAAGTGGTCGGTGCTTTGAGGCAGCGCTGCTTATGTTACTGAAAATGAGGAAGTGAGATCCTGTGATGACTAAACCCTGTCCATCAACACCAGGTTCATTGAGAGCTTCATCAACTCCAAATGCATCATCGTTGAGCAAGCGTCTGTGAACCTGGAAATTAAAAAGTTTGGTCGATTGTCATTTAATGGTACAATAGCCTACTGAACCAAACATGGAAAAATATCACAGAATATAAGTCAGATGTGCAAACATATTAATGTGTTAAAATTTAAAAGCACCTGCATGAATACATATATTTATATTTAAAAATTACAATTATATGAAATAAAGTAATTACAAAATGATTTTCAGTCTCTACAGTTTATGAAAACAAGCCTGGGTCAGTTCGAATAGTACAGTTCAAACGTGACTTTTCTTTAACAGGGTAACATTAAAAGGACATAAAATATTTTATATGCATTTTAAATGCAAAAAAGAAAATGCTTTGTGAATTGTCCAGTCACTCCATGGTCAGATTTTGCTATATACCAGGGACTACTGTTTAGATGGATTATACATGCATGCTTACACTAGGAATTAAAATCAGAATTGGTTCTATTGAAAATCACTAACCACTGAACTTGGAAAACAGTCAACGTAGATGTTTTTAAGACTTGCAATTAGATTTAACCGATAATATAAACATTTTCAAAGACTACCCAAATGTTTGGTTACATAAAATCAGACAGACCAATCGATAATAATTTTAAATTTAAATACAAAACTTCAATCAGAGAATGAATGAATAAAATAATTCACACAAACCATGAGTTCAATGGACCCATCCTTAATACTTGAACCTCCTTGAGATCGATCATTTAAGACAGTGAACTGAAGATTGCGTTTTTTATCCTACAATTGATAAAAATTATAAAGATTATATACACGATGAAAGCTGTTGCTATATATTTATTTAAAGAAATGTTATAATAAATATGTGTAACAATTATCAAATATGTGTAAAAGTAATCAAATCAAATTTTTTAAAATGTACACATTTATCTTACATTAATCTTACCCGAATATGAATTCTGCTGTTGACAGGGAAATAATTTCCAGACACTGGCTCAGTGACATTTAATTTCCAGGATGGTCTGTAGTTTCTCCTATTTTTGAACACATTGAAAACAAAGTATTACATAATGTCAAGCTGTATATGAGAAAGTAGGATGATCATAATATTATTTTTAATTGATACAAGTTAAAACCTTTTCTAAAATTTCACTTTCCTCTTTTTACTCACTAATTTTTGCATAGCCAATTGCAATGTATGCAGTGTTTTCATTATTCTAAAATATTTACTGGTAAGCAAAAAAAAAATTTTCTTCAGACTATAAACGTAGCCCAGCTTAGTTTTCCCTAGAAACACACTTTTTTGAATTTCACTGAAATAAGACTTGCACAACTCTTCAAATTCATAAATACAATAAAATAAAAGTCCAGCTGAACAAAAAATGCACAATTAACAAATAGAAAAATAAACCCTTATTAAATTATACTGTTAAACTTGTTGATGCTCTTGTAAAATTGTTATAAAGTTAGATCCAAATGGTACCTATAATGCACATCATACATATTTCAATAAATTTTATCAAAAGATTGAAATTGGAGGTTCCTAAAAAACATCAGTAATAAGTTAAGAATACTTACTTCCGTAACAAGATTTCTCTGCCATTAGAATCAGTAAAGAAGACACCATCGCTTTGCAAGTCAGTATCGAATCTTGTGATTATTTCTTTTCCGATTTGATCCCTGAAAAATTTATAAGAATTATAGTAAAACCTCAATAACTCCTGATAATTTGTCAAATTTCTTCAGTTCTGTGTTGCTCTCAAAGATGTCAATGTAGTTAAACCTTCACTTACTCGTTGCAAATACAAATGATACCAGGTAACTGTGGAGAGGTCTTTAAACATGAAGGGTTTGTGATATAGCAAACAAAATTAGGACTAATTCTGATTCTTTTTTAAATTTATTTGAAATCAAAAGTGAATATATTCATGACATAAATTACATAGATATCGATAACAACAGTTTGTTCTCAAGTGACTATAAAATTAACAGTAGAATTTTTATAAGAAAAAGCATGAAAGTGCAAGTAATGAAAATGAAATGAGTAGATTCTTTCACCATCACATGTTTTCCTTGAAGACTTAGAAACAATTCAACATTGCCTTAAGTCAGCTTAAGGTAGTACGGATACAAAGCATTAAATGTTTTAGAGAAGAAAATTAATTGTATTGACAGCTGTTTGATTTAATAAAAATTAGACAAGTACTTTGTATAATATTACATATGTAAAGTACGTAAGTAAAGAATGAATGTCTAAATAAAGTTTAAAAGAAGTAAAGAAACTTTCTTCGTATCATTTACATAATTTTTTATACTTTCACTAATTTATAATATTTTTATGAATACTGTGTTAAACATAAAATTCACATTATTGTTATAGTTACGCATATTGAGTACATTTTATGGTTACTCTACTTAAGTCATGATTTTGCTTAAGATGTCAAAATTTCTTGCTCCCTTGACAGATGACTTATCAAGGTTGTGCTGTATATAAGTACTTAAAGAAAAACCAAAATTGTACGCAATTCAAGAATTCTTGTAGATTTGTAGCTTTTTTTTCATATCTCATGAGTACTTTTTCTCAAGTGTTTAAAACATTAGTTTTTTGACAAACTTAAAATCTTCCTGTTTGACTTAGTCATGAACAGCCGTTTGTTTTCATGGCACACTTAAAAAGTTGTGTTTGGGGCCAAAAGCTCAATGCAAAACAGTAGATTTAAGATCTGAGTTGCTGACCTTTAGTTGCTTAGTACGGGCATTACAACCCTGAGTGATTTGTCCTCCTTTCTATTTTACCCTCGTCTACACTTCTGCTTTATTTCCCTCTCGTTGTTGTCTTGTGTTTGGTTCAACTTGGCTAAATATGGCCCTTCCGCCATAAAACCCATAAGCAACCTGAGTTAATTAGATATAGGCATTTCAAAAAGCAGTTAATATTGTATCCATTTGTTCCCATAAAAATATAAAAAAATCATACAAGTAAAATTAAATTAGAAAAAATACATTTTATGTACAATTGAAAGTTTTAACAAACCCTGCAACTATTAATAACATATTCACAGCTTAATGAATCTTTAATTGTTCTGCAATTAGATATTCTACTATTTTAGCCTGGTAATTTATTGTTTAACAAAAGAACATGCAAAATATATTGATGGTTGACAACATAAATACAAATATTTATAAAATATATTTCTAAAAACATTCAAATTTCTCACTCCACAGGAATAGGACCAACAATCCAATTTAATTCAATGTTATCAGAGTTTTTATAGAGACGGATGACTTGACTCAACCATGGATTAAATACTTGAAGAATTTCTTGAACTACAGAACCCTGTAAATACACATTTAAATATTGGAATCACTAAAAAAGTAAAGCAAGCAATTGGAAATAAATTGTGGTTCCACTAATGAAATTGCAAGAGCAATTTCAACCTATTATTTGCAGCATAAGATTATTTTACCTCTTTCTGGGAGGCTTAAAAAACAAAGCACATGCAATTCATAGAACTGATTGATGTTTAGGCTTACAATTTCTTATTAACACTCTCAGGAGCACACACGCATATATAACCTCGGGAACCTATCGTCTTCCCTGCATGTATTGCAGTTTTCATTCTTCCTGGGATACTTTCAACATATATATGCATGTGTATGAAACAATACTAAAATAATAATCCCATAAAATATAATTTTCTATACAATTTCATATTCCCATTCCTTCTATTGCTCAGTTAGAAGATAGTAAACGACTCATCTTTCTCCTTTTGTGGGCTATAATGAATGGCACCTGATAGAAGGACTGCCAATAGAAAGTCTGCCACAGCTAATTTCAGACCATGGTCACCCTGAGCCCTTTTCTGGCCTCCAGGTGATTGTGTAGAAGCCCTCTTGTCAGAGAACAAACATTCTCATTGAGCGAATACCATCTCTGCCCCATTTGCTCTTAACGAGTTTTCTGCATCTGGTTTGAAACTTACTCTTGCAATGTCTAAAACTGTGAAAAAATCTTTAATGTTTTTAGATTAATTATTACAATTTTATTAATTATCACAATTTAAAAACATCAAGCATGACGCCGTTAATTAAAAAGTGGCTATCAATAAACAATGAACTCACATTTACTAATGTAATAGTGACATTATTTCCCAAAGGTATTGGATCGGTGCCATTGGGTCGAAAGATGTAAGCTCCCGAGGCTCTGAACTGAGATTGAGAGTTGTTCCCTTTCATACTTTGATACCAGTAAAAGGATTGATTGACCGTTAAATTAGAATTGTCTGCCAATCGAATTTGCTTCAAAAGACCAGACTTGCCATCCACAAACACAGTAAGATGCTGAAAAGAAAATTTATTTTAATGAATGTGTTATATAGAAAAACAGTACAGTAATGAAAAAGCTTAGTACATTTCTAAAGTATACACTTCAGGCATTTTAATAATTTACATTTGCTTCTAAGGTAAGAATTTAAGGAGTTTTAAGTAGAATACTGTATATCTGGACTACATGTCTCCTGGATATGTATGGTGATTGGGTTGTCTTTTTTCTGACAACATGAACATACTTGTTTTATAGTGATTACAGTGAAAAACTTCTTTTTTAAACTTGCAGGACGGCTTGTTGTATGGTATATATTTGATTAAATATAGTCCATTCCAATAAAATTAGTTTACTAAACATTATATATTCCTATAATTTAATAAATTACCTTGACAAAACAGTAGTAGTTTATTACTTTGCATCATATTCATATAAATAAATGTTTAACATGATACAAAGGTGAAAATAAAAATATTTTTGAAATTTAATTAAAAGGTTGTTTGGATCGGATTTGATGATGTAAGGGCAATATTTGGCTAAGCTGTACCAAACAGAAGACTGACAACACTACGTAATGAGCATATATACATGCAAAGTTTTACTGACACAGAAGAAATACATCCAAGGTAAGTTACAGGAATCAAACCTGCAGGATTCAGTAACAGCATAAAACTTACAGGATTCAATTCAATAAGAAAGAAAACAATTATTTACAAAAATTTAATGAAATAGTGAAATTGGACTTCGGGATACCCAAGCCCACTATTATTAAATATAATTACAAAGTCAATTAGAGCAATTTGAGAAATATACAATAAAAAAAGCAACCAAAATCAACTGCTTTTAAAACAATTTAATAAAAGAACTAAAATAAACACTTAGTAATTTCAAATGTGTTAGTTCAACAAATATGATTAAATTAAAATGCGTTCTTAAAATATAACACATCAAAAGCAATAAAGATTACCTCATTCTTCAGAACCCAGTCACCTTCAACTTTAACACGAACTTCACTAGCTTGCATTTTTCTAACCGTTTGGGCTAAAATTCAGAGAATTCACAAATTAAAAACTAGCATGATTAAGTAAATATTTTTATGCAAATCTTTTTAATGGAACAGGTATACAAATTTTCAAAACATCAATCTTTTCATTTTAATTACCGTGATATGATCCTATATAAGTCTTTGAACTTATACTCACATGTTAAGTTTCTCATAAGATAAGTAGCATAACCAAGAGCAGGCAATTTCGTTTCAAAAACTACTTCAGAAACAGCCTTGGATTTTCTGCCAGGAACTTTAAGTACAGGTGGTGGGATAGGAACAATCTATATATTGAAAGGAAATAGAATGCATTGATTGGTTTTTATGATGCAAGGGCCATATTTGAGCAAACTGCAGCAAATGTCATGTAAATGGATATACACACAAATAAAGCTCTACTAACCTAGAAGAGAAATCACCCAGGGAGGAATCGAACCTGTGCCACCTACAAGTCACAGGTTGCTAGTGAGTAGGCAAACCTACTGAGCTACGATAACCCCAGAATGCATTGAATTAGAAATTAGATTTCAAGGCAATTTTTAACAATTAAGAATGCAGTATATTTTTTCTAATTTATTAAAGCAGTATTCATCAGATTATTTATATCTTTCACACACAAACATTTGACTGTAATTATTACTACCTACAATGGAACACATTTAGAGATATTGAATCCAAGTGTCACAACCAAATTTCCAAAAAAATTACATAATGGTTACCATTGATTTTCATTTTATATATGATAAAAGTGTGTGAATTTGCTTTGTATATTACGAGTCTTGCATCTTATTTTTCATCAAATGATGCTCATGCCATGAAAAAAGTAATTTCCATCCTTAGTTTCAAAATATTTTGGTAGTTTTCCATGCATTCCAAAGCTATTGAATGTTGGGTGTGTAAGGGTTTGGATCGAAATCCCTCATCCTCCTTGAAATAACATCTGCTTCATCACTGTTTATGTTTGTATTTCAACATCTTCAGGAGTCAGTACGTCAATCACATAATTGTTGACTTACTCATAAGTCCAGATACATAGACTATGAATCACTCAATAACAACCCATTGGAGACATATCACTGAGCTTTGGCAAATGGAATCCAATTTTGCAAGATAGAAATTGATGATGGAAGTTAGCTTTTCACGAGTCAGCAAAATGACACTCTAAACCTGAGTTTTGCTCAAAACGAGTGAGCCTGTCCCATTCACTGTGACAAAATGGATTTTCATGTTGCAGTTCAATGGTGTTTGAAAACATAATAAAATTAACCAAATTATGTAATTAAAAAGACATACATAAATTCTTACATTTAATATAAATAAAATCAATGCTATTAGCATATCCAATCAAAGCAGGCATCAAGCTCAATCCAAATATAATCCATATCCAATGAAAAAATAGAGATGCTGAGATGTTTGACAGCATGGGAGTAGTGATATATCATTCACTTCATATAAGTACAATGTATGAAATAATTTTCACAAACCTTGCATACTCAATCAACCATTTAATTATAATTACCTAGCTAAATATGAGTTCTTTCTAAATCATGGCTCACAATAAATAACTATTTTGTTTCCAATCTTTGACAGAAGTAAAATCAAACTATGAAAGTAATAAATAGCAGTTTAGATGTATTACCTGTGCATCCACATCCTTTCCTTCAGAATCAACTATCTTATAAGAACTGCCTGTTACAGGCATGCGTACATGACTAGAAATGTTCCATGAAAGAGGATTGTAAATTGTTATGGCAAGCTGTGGAGAAACATTTTTAAGTTGAGAGTACAGAATTTTGCAAAGCAATTTTATACATAAATATTTACATGCAGCCACAAAAATTTTCTATAGCTCAATAACGTGAAAAAAGTTTTCATTCAAGGTAATTAGCAGAAATGCTACTTTGAATAGAAACGAATTGAACAAATCAATATTAAATATTATATTACTTTTCATAAGATAATTTATTCTACATATAAAAATATCACCCTTTCTGTTTTGATAAAATATAAATACTAACTGGTGAGTTTTCTTCAGAAATCGGACATTCACTGATGTTCAAGTAGTTACAAAAGTATTGTTTCAAAGCAGGAATTGATGCATTCGCTGGTACAAGTTTTTCATATGCCTCATTAACAATATCCTAAAATTATCAATGAAAGAATAAATTTAAAGTAAGAAATAAGTATTCACATAACAATAAGTAAGAAAAAAGATTTTTAATCAAATAGAACTGAGAACATGTAAATAAAATTTTAAAAATAAAATACATCATAAGCATATTAAGTTATTGAAGTGACATTAAATGCATTAAAGAGAGAAATTATACATTAAAACCTCTCATGCACATGCTCCCATTAGTAGAATAAAAATTTGAGTTTAATGATATTGCACATGCAAAAATTAGTGAATGTAAATTTGATGTATTTTCATTATAATTTCCTAGAATGATTAATTTAATAATTGACATTTTAATTTCTCTTCCACACTAATATTCAGCACTCCTATTTGTAACCATTAGTACAATATTAGTCCATAAGGCTATATGAATCAAATATGCAACTCAATCTAATATAATGTAATTTTTTTTATTTAAATTGAATACAAGCAGTGATAGAGCATTGACTGAATGTGCAGAGGTAAACTATACCCACAAATTCAATGGCTTGATACGTTAAGTGAAAAAATGTTGTCATCAACACTAAGCCAGTAATGATCTTCAATGATTTTGTCCCCTTAACTTTTGCAATAATTCACAATACACAATTCTATATTTTCCATTAAGAAACTGAACTTACATGACAGCTTTCAATTGCTGATGCTAAAGTTTGTGCATAGTCATTAGTAACATGTTGTTTGGCTGTACCCCTGCAAGAGTAATGTAAGGCATTTAAAAAAGTCCACACTTTAACAAGAAATGAAGCTTAATTTATTTTACATTGTAAAATAGAGAAATGGATAATTTTTCAAACTAACACAACATGTTTTAAAGAAAATTTCATATAAAATGGAAAATTAAACAAACTTTAAAACATTTAAATATAAAATTCTGCAAAGTATACATGCATCAATAGTTTATTCGCACAAACAAAAGTTATTCTAAATGATAAAAAGAATATTTAAAATACAAGAAATCACAAATTGCTTACGTAATTGCATCATGGTGTTGCATTATACCCATTGCTTTTCCTGAAAATGAGAACAATTATATCAATAATCGTAAACTTTAAAAGTTCGAGGCAAGCAAAATTTCGATGAATTAAAAATTTACTTTATAAGCATTTTTTTTAAACATAAGATAGCAAAACTTAGGATATGAAACAAACTGAATTCAGGACAGATAGTTTACAAAATAAGGAGTGATCGAAACACATACAAATTGTTAACATGAACTTGTAATTATAAAACTAAGGCTCTCAGTATATAATGGTACATTGAATGAGTATACACGTAGTACAATTTCAATACCTAAAGCTAATCAAAATTAAATAGTCAAAAATTCCTTAACTGATATTTAGATCTACACAACCAAAAAATGCACTTAGAAACTTACTCATAAAATCTAGTGTAATTTCTTCAATATCAGCTCTGGCAGCCAACTGTTTGCAAAACTAGAAACAAAGAGGCAATATTACAAAACTTTTATTTTAACTAAAGCAACAACTTTATGTTTCGCAAGAGTATATTATCAAAAAACATTAATTTCACACAAAAGATGAAAACCTCAGTTCAAATGTCAATTTTTCAAACCTGTATTTTATTATTTCCAATTCTCTCATATCGCTTGATTGAAGGCCTGCTGGTAAAATATCCAGTCCAATAAGCATGAGGATCACTGGCATATGGCATAAAGTCATCAGTCTTTGAAGTCCAGCTCTGATTAGCTTGATTCAAAGCATACAAATAGCAGGATGGTGTAGAGTAAAACACATTCACACGACTACCATTGGATTGCTATAACATATATTAGAAAATCAAATGAAGAATTCAACTAAAAATAAATTAGTTCAGAGAGAGCAATTTCATTTATTATATACTGTTCAGTTTTCTATACAAGGAATGTTTTTATTAAGTTAGAAAAAAAATTATCATTTTGGCTTAAATGCAGACATAAATATATATTAGCGATATTCAACCTTTCTCATCTCATCGCACACATAAGCTAAAATTCCACGACACACCAAAAAATATACTTTCTTGCCAATCTGAGAAAATATAGGTATAGTATAAAATCAATTAATCCAAAAAGAGTAATTTCATTTATTATTTATTGTTCAGTTTTCTATACAAAAGAATTTCTTTTTTATTAAACTAGAAAAAATGGCAGTTTTGACTTAAATTCAGATATAACCATGAATCAGCGATTTTCAACCTTTTTCAGCTCATGGCACACATAAAGTAATAACTAAAATTCTGTGACACACCAAAAATACATTATATCTGCTAATCTGACAAAACATTGATATAATTTTGATCGATTTCCAAAAACAAATAGTAGTTATAACCTCCTACATTTTAATACAAAGAAAAATTACAAGTCAATAAAAAATAAATATTTATTAAATTTACAACTACAGAAAACAGCAAAATAAAACTAAAGTCTAAAAATATTAATTTGCGATTCTTTTTTATCTTGTGATCTTGCAAGTTACCAGAACTTACAACTAAAAATAAATCAAAATGTTAAAATGCAAAATTAATCCTGAGCAAAAAAATCACAAAATAATATTACTGCATGTGGTCAAAGAACACGAGTTTTCATTTCATTATGAATGTGCTACACCTCAAAGCACTTTTTTAATTCAGAGATTCAGTTTTGAATGGAAACCACAAAATAAGCATTTGAATTTAAATTCCACAAAAATAATTTAAGGAAAAATAATTGCTTTTCAGCAGCACTGGTAAAACAATCTGAATGATCACAGTGATCAATATACATCCCAGTTTCCCCAAAACTGCCAAATTAAGATTGAATTTAGTTTAGGTATTCAACTGTTTTAGGGTAAAGCTTCCTTGAAAATGTTTTTTCATCTTGTTTGGCACAGCTTAACCAATACTGGACCCTTGCTCCATAAAATCCAAATCAACCAACCAAACTTTGAAAATGTAGGCAAAGGAAATTTTTTAAATGTATTTCTCTAAGCTAATGTTTCAAGCAGCATTAAACATTTTATGAAATTAAAATTGAATACATTTTATGTAAGC
Organism: Meta bourneti; assembly: GCA_933210815.1. NCBI lineage: Eukaryota > Metazoa > Arthropoda > Arachnida > Araneae > Tetragnathidae > Meta > Meta bourneti. Next base: position 78,487,894 of record OW119928.1, read on the forward strand.
TTTGCACAAACACAGAAATAGACAAAAAATGGGAAGACAGACTGACGTAACGTAGTGTAAAGTTCACTAAATAAGTGTTAGTACCCACAGTAAACAAAGATTTATGAAAAATATCCAGTCATTTGGAAGAAATACGGGCACACAAAAACTGACAGACATCAAATGCATAAACCTCTGATTTCTCTTTAGAATGACTGAAAGTGGATAAATAATAAATAACTTGAAACAGAGAGAAAATAGTCAATGTACAAACACTCCACTTTTATTCATATAGATTAGCAATTCAAGTAAAAAAAAAAGCACATTTCCACCCTAATGATTGATTTAAATAAATTGAACTGTAAATATACATTAAGAGTTGAAACATTTCCCAATTGAAACTATTAAATTGATATGAAATTTGCATTCATAAAAGCCAGTAACATTTAAGTATTTAAAAAGTACGTAAAACTGAATTACAAAATCAGAGTGAATGAATTAAAATATTCATCAAATTCAAATAATTTTAATTAATGCAATGATTCATTTATAAAATAGTCAAATCAACATAGCACAGCTATGAAATAAATTAAAACCTTAGCACATACCTTTTCATTTACATACTTTATTAGTTTGTCAAGATTCTTGTACCAAGTTGCTGCATTTTGGTAATTGAAATCACTTCCCATTGTCATTACAATATGATTAGTAGCATAAGACTTAGCCTGCAGAGAAAACACAAAAACAATACAATATAAAAAAACAGCATAAGATGAACATTCAGAAATCTCCAACAATCTAAGATTAATATTGAAAAGTGAATTGTTCGGCACAAATAGAGATGCCAATATGTGGTTAACCATGTAGTAATAGGATAATTTATATTCAGCAATGATGCACATAATCTTTCTAGTAATCTTTCAGTAATGATTATGTTCAAACAAGGTAATCTTTTCAGGGTTTCATATGCATATATCCGTTCTGCAACCTGCAGTCTTCCCTGCCTTCCCTTTTGGCCAGTTTTGAACTTCCTGACCAATAAAATCTTTCCTAGGATTCTTTAAACCAATGGGCGTGATTCTTTAGTCATTATGTGTGTGTGTGTTGTGGGGGAAAAGAAAAACTACTCTACTCAAAAATCTCCTGATGCTCAGAGGGTAAAGATGTAATTGAGTCTTAACAGATACTGTGTAGATATATGGATGACAAAAGTGTTGTACTTATTCAAGAAAATGTGTAATCAGTCTTTGTGACTTACATTACATTATCAATGATTCAGTAAATATGTACAGATAGGTAAATAGAAAATACTGATTGGAATTTTCAGATTGTTATAAGACACCAACTTTGAGATATTTTTGTAAAAAAGGACTGCATGTCACCAAAATGGCGAATTTTGGTGACTACCATTTTATGACTAAGTGGAAAAATTTTCCATAATAATTTCAGAATTCACTTTAATGTTGCAACGAAAGGTGAAAATCTGTAACAATTACAGATGGTTGGAATCAGTGATGATAGGCATCACAGTAAATATATTGTGTATAAAAGCAAACTATACACAAACATTTTTCATCATTCAAAAATTTGACCAGAGGTAATGGCAAGCTAAATTACATACATAAATTTGGAATCTACAGTAAAGACTAGATACAAAAAACAGCAAGAAAATGTGAATACAAAATAATTCAGTATTCTATATTATATAAAAAGCAGATATAAAAGAAAAACATACTTGATTTTCAGCTGTCTCAATAAACTTTGAAATTCTTTCCTCAACATTATAATCTTTCAAATCTGGATTATCCTACAACACAATAGATACTTAGCATTAAAAAATACAGATCTATAATTATCACTAACTAATGCTATAGCAAAAAAACGTTTTTCACAACAATGAATAGATAACACAAAACTCACCATTATTGGTGGATCATCACAAAGTATGTCATAACAAAAGCCTGTAGGTGGAAAATATAAGTTTGGCAATGCACCTGTGAACAAATCCCCTCTGGCACCTGTTCAGGACAAAAATATATTTTAGTGCCAAATAATTCAAAAATATATTTTACCAACTATCGTTTAATTATTAAAGTATGAGGCCTCAAAAAAATATCTGACCTTATATTTCATTACTTAAACCATCTGGATCCGCTGGTCATGATGAACAAATGCAACATTGGACCCTATTGCACATTTCTGGTTAATGATCAAATATTACATGATCATACTTTTCATTACATCAACTTAACAGACATATTGGTTTATAATTTTGAAGATGGAGTTTTCCTTCAATTAAATATGCATTTCAAAACATTGGAAAAACGTATTTTTGCATAAATTTACTTTTTTAATGTTTTTTTTTTACTAAGGAATACAAATGAAACCACTAATTGTCATAAAAAGTTCTTCATCAAGAATAATTTTTAACATTGTCTTTTCATTTCTAGAGCTACCAGAATAAAATATGTTGTAAATTGGCAAAATTTGTGTTTTCGTTAATCTCTCAGATTCAGCCAGTGGCAGTATTAAATTATACTCTGACTTATTCCTAAAATAGTTTTTCTGAAGAATGTAACAATATAAAAATTTTAAATTTGTGTCAATTTCTTATTGAAATATAGGGTAACAAACAGGCTACTTTTAGTAGTAAAAAATTTACATTTGTGGGGTCATGAAATTTAAAAGTCAATAAATAACAAATATACATTTCTGAAACCTAATATTTTGCAGTAGCTCATTATTATATGTGGGATGTAATGTAGCAGGGCTCTTTATTGTGCACCCTGTGTAACGCTAGATCTACTACAGCTGCAGAGGAGACATGGAGAAGAATTAAGTAGTGATGGAATGGACTCCACACACCTTAGGGTTTGCCCAAAATTGTTTGGAAGCATTTTTCAAAAATATTGGAGGGCAAGAGATTACTTCAAAACGTACAAACTGATTAACTGCTGTTTATTTGTCTTTTTTTTAATCTCATGTTGATGTTTTGACACTTTGTTCTTTGTCTCTGTGTTTGAGCTGTTTATTGCTGCTCTAGTAAATGAATGTATTTCAAGTACTATTGCTAAAAATTAAAATTATCAAAATGTGTTATCTATTTAAAAATTAATTTTCATTCAAATCGGTGATATATCAGCCACAGCTGATTTGCTCATGTTGTATGGAATGACCTTACTATGTTGATGGCATCAGTATTTCGGGTTAAAATGCTCATGGAAGAAAACATGCTGGATTACAACAATGTTAATCTTAATTTCATGAAATAAACATAATCAGGGATTGACCATGGACAATGCAACAGTTTATCCTGAAACAAAAGCAAAGTCATCTCATTGGAAAAATGCTAGTCTTTTTCAGTCAAAAAAGCAACCGGAAGCTCTTGCTAACATTTTCAAGCGCTAGGGCAAAATTCATCACGAGGGTAAAGAGATAAATTGCAAATAAGGAATATTTTCTGACTTTTATCCATAGTTTACAAGATGATATGAAAGAGACTCAAAGTATGAGAACTGCAGATCTCATCACAATTTTTTTTGCATGCACTAAACCTAAACCTTAGTCGGGTTTTGGTTGGTTTTCATGGCACAAAGACCAAATACAGCTATACAGAAGTTCAATAATCCTACTTTTCAGACATGCAAAGTTTGGTCAAGTCTCCTGCTGAAAATGATACTAAAGGGGACTTGATGGAATTCCCAAAAATTGACATTCAAAGATACTTTCAGTAGTAAAAGAAACAATGTGAGAAACAAGTCAACTCAGAAAGAGTGTGTTTAAAAGTGTTTGTTTGAATTTTGATATAAAAAGTAGTTTTATTTGTCAGATCAAAGGTGGTATAATATTTTTTCAGACATCATACCTTTTTAATTTCATATTCCTTTTTTAGCATTTACAACATAACAAATTACAATGAATTAAAATTACTTCATGAAATATTGAGTAATTTTTAAACCTAGATTATTAATAAGAGACTTATGACACATACCCAAATTTGCACTTCCTTTCCAAACATGCTCCATCGTTTTGGTTTTTTTTCTAATATCTTTGTCTTCATAGTCCAGGCGTCCAAAAAACAGGCCATCAAAGAACATCTAAACAAAGTCAAAAAATCAAATACAATGATTTAACAAATCTCAAAGTAAAATTTATTATAGAATTGAAATATTTTATGTACTTAAACATATTGCAACATCAATGCTAGTAAAAGCGAATTCCATTGTCATATAACTTAGTCATGGCACATAAATAAGTATATGTTATCGCTAAAGTACGGAAATCAGGTAATCTGCAGATTACCTAGGTAATGTGCAGATTAACTACTGCGATCTGTTCAAGTACGAAAAATTGTTTCATTTCTCAAATTACCTAGGTAATCTGTAGATCATCTAGATAATCTGCATATTACCTACTAGGCACTTGTTAAAGTGAAAATAAGATCTTTGCTTGAACAGCAACGTTTTTGTACACTTAAATTAATACTCAGACAAACAACTTAGTAATACTAGGTACTAATTGAAAAACACACTATACTTTTATCCCATAAAGTTATAAGTAATTTCATATAATAATCAGTAGATGTAAATAAAATATACTGACAATTGTTGAAACATGTTATTTATTTATTTTTCGATATCTAAAGAATCAAGTTGATAGAATCAATCAATCAACAGAATAGTTGATAGAAATTAGAGAAACAAACTTTTGCACTTTAACGATTCGAAAGCAGTTAATGTGCACATTACCTAGGTAAAGTGCGGAAAATTATTTTGTAGATGATTCCGCACTTTAACAGAACAAATCAGCTAATCTGCAGATTACCTATGTAATGTGCACATTAAAGGATTTAAAGCTTTAATGGTAACATATATACAAAATATTAACAGCATAGATTACATAGTACATAAAAACATGGAATGTCTTACCAATTGTTGGTTCAAATCATTAGAAAGTTTTCCTGCTTATTTTTAGGATTTAGAAAATTTCATTTTATTAAAACCTTGGTATCTGTTTTCAATACTTCCCTAAATAACGATTGAAAAACTAGGTTCTTTAAGGTACGTTTTCACAGGGCTAATTCAGGAGTTTCACAATATGCATGAAATTCCTGTTCTCCAAAATCAATTTGCCCAGAGCAAATTTTTTCTGCAACTCACCAACTTGATTGCATCATTATTCCTTCATGGATTTCCATGTGATGCCAAATGCGGCATTATTTGAAAACATCCACATGGAAAACAAACGGCCAAAAGACCAGGGGAAAAATAGTTTTAAGGTAGACTTCCAGAAAATCTGGAAGAGTTGGCAGATGTCATACCTGTGCAAATAATGAAGCCTGTTCTCTTGAATGGCCAAAAGGATCGATTTGCCAGGCAATTTTGGGAACTCCACACTTTCCAAAAGTATCATTGAGTACCCGTAAACCGAAGGACATTTGATCGATGATTGAGTTGTAATGCGTAGCAGCCTCATCATTCATACTCCATCCTCCACTGATAAATTCTAGTTGACCTGTAACACTTATTACATTTCAATAAACTGTGTGTGAAAGAGTACAATTTGAACAAAATTTCTAAATTAATTATATTCACATCAACAATTATATTTGTTGGCTCATGAAATATTCTTAAATTGATTGATAGAAATCAATATTTCAAATTACATAATTAACTTAACATATATAAAATTATCTTTATCCTAAAATGCTTGGTATTAATCTCCTTCACAATCACTATTAAAAAAGTATGCAACAATTGAGACTCCCAAATCATAATTTAAAAATATTAGAAATGAAAGTACTCTTATCCCACATCTGACCTGAGCTTCCTAGTCATTATTAAAAACCTATTTTCTCACAATGATTAATTAAAACACATTGTACGAATTTTGCTTCATTGAAGGGAAAGTTGTTAAAAGATTGCTTGAACAAAATGAACAAACCATATTCATCTCAACTGGTTATTTATCCTAAACCAAATTCTGACAGCTCAATTCATCCAATGACGGCTTGACTAATAAATTGTGTGTGCATGAACAAAAGTACTTTAACGTGAAATTACACTTCAAACCAATTCTCTAATAACTATTCTTTTCTGGTTTTCCAATATTACATTTTACAAGTAGAGAATACAGTATTCATTACAACATATTTTTGTGGCAGAACACTGTACACATAACTTCATGTGCTACTTTAATTACTATGAAATATTATACCAACTTAATTTAACAACCTATTCCATTTTATAAACAGAATACTATATTTTCAGTACACAAGTGTTTTTCCACAAGCAAGTGTTTTTCCTTGCCTAGTACAAGACTCAGACTGGAAAATTTATTCACTGTTGCAATTATCCCTAAAACAACCTTACTATTGTGGGGAATAGGTGCATGTTAAATTGCGAGAATGAGTTGTACTCTTATCTTATTAAATGTTACACTGAAATAGTTGACTAACTTACTCAGATATAAACCAATTACGTCAAGCAAATTTCCATTGTGCAAAAGGAAAGAACAATAAATTTAATATAAAAAATATCAACTGTTTTATTCAATGACACATAAAGAGACATTTTTTCTTACGGAACTCTAAAAACAAAATAGAGGGTAATGAGATAATGTAATTAAGTTAGAATTTTTACCATTGCAAACTAGTTTCTTAACCACATGGCGAAATGAATCATGTTGTTCATTCCACCATCTTTGAAAGAATGCTGTTTCAACGTAGATAAACCTTTTCTGAGGATCCTTCAGCAAGGCCTGCACCACAGAATCCAGAATATATTGCACACCAGCATTTTGTATGGAATTGTTGGCTGTTAAAAAACAGAAATCCATCCATATTAATGTAAAATAAACCTAATTTAGAAATGCTTCATTGACTGTCTTATTTTTTAATAATTATAATTATGACATTAGAATAACAACTGTACCATACCATCAGTTCAAACATTGTTCCCCAATGGTTACACATCCTAAGAGTTTACACATATACATATCTACCAAAGTACGAGAAAAAATTCAGAAGATTTTTACGGCCATAAAATCAATATGCAACCAGAAGTGAAAAATGCCAATATAATTCTTAAAATAAAAAGTAATTCAAAAAGCTAGATTTGTTACAATTGCAAAATAGGCTTTATGAAAGCAATTCAAAACAGAAAAAGTAACCTTGTCTCTATTACTGTTAAATGCTTGGAAGAATTTCGAACATGGCGATACCGACACTATTAAGATTTTTCGTTAGTATTTTAGAAGTATATTTGTAGATTTTGACACAAATAAATTGAAGAAAGTTATAGCTTTAACAAAATATCTAAAAGACTCAAAGATACTGAATGAGATTTGACAAAGAATTAAGAACTAATTATTTAAAACTTTAAAATCAGACACTTTTAAAACCAAACAAAACATACTACGTTAAGTAAACTTCCTTACCTCCATAAAAGTACTGATCAACAGTTTTCAGCCAACCTACATCATCATGAGTATGACACACAAGATGAACATTCAGCTTGCCCTTTTCACCAACAGGGCAGCCCTATAATTGTAGTCCATTGAAAGTTTGACAAATTTCAAATCAAAACATGCATTTTTCAGACTTTTTTGATAGTGAAAACAAATAGCTACTCGATAAAGTTATTTCTTCCAATTTCTGGTAAATATGAAGTGTGCTTAATCCTACAACTGATGTTAGTCAAAATTGCAGTAGAAATTTTTTCACAATGCATGGAATCCTTTCTCAGAGTTAAGTCTCTATAATGGTTTTCCACAAACAGGATACTTTATATTTATCCCTTCTCAACGAAAACAACAAATTTTCCTAGAGGGTTACCATATTATAAACACTTTTCATTCAAACTGGGATACATAGTGGTGTGATCAATAAGTATTCTGGCCCTAAGTTGTATAGGTTCTAGGTACCTTTAAACAATAGGTTTGACTCTAATTTGAATTCACGTAACAAAAGATGACTGTAGATTAACAAGCCAAATTGCAGTAATGATTGTATTTCAATTTTCCCTGTACAATTGAAGATCAAAATGCTTTGGTAATTACCACGATTCCATTCGATTACAAGTGATCAATGAACTTAAAAGATAATTTTAGTAATGAAATTTAGATCAGGTCTGAGTTAAAACAAACAGAAGTATCCAAAAGCAATATGCACACAAAAGTTCAATACAAATTCAAGTTAAAATACAATAACCTATTTTAATTTAAAATTGATATATTTTAATTTGCCATATTTCTTCGAATCCTGATGCTTTGGTTAATGCTAATTTATCATTTATTTTTCGAAGCAACAGCAGCGAAGTTGACAAAAAAATCAAATCAAGTTTTCGTACAGAAGATCAATAACCAAAATTTTACCTGGTAACCATATTTCAAGGTCTCGGTTTCTTTGATTGGCAGCGAACTAACACCGATGAACAAAGGGACAATCAAACTCCAAAATAAGCACTTCATTTTTGCACCTGAAGTAAGCTCAGATTGGAAAATTATAGAGTAGTAAACTTATACATATGATACAGAGAAAATTGATTATCAAAAGAAAATAGCAACAGAAATGTTTGTTGACACCACGTGTTTCCTTTCTGACACTTGGTTGGTTGGTTTTTTTCTTGAGACTTTTAGCTGCAGAATCAGGCTTTTGTCTCCAATCTTCCTAATTGATCTAAATTTTTCTGACACTTCAGTAAACATGAAAATTACACAAGAGTTGTATCGTAAGATTAAGAAACACTGATGTCTAAAATAGAATGAGGAAAATGATGTGATAATCGTCAAGAGGTCAGATGTTTTGAATACTCAAAATGGAATGAAAATAAAGTTTTAATAAATTCATAAAAACAATATTCGAGTTTTTCAGATGGTTAATTCAAAATTGTCAGTTTCATATAAATATAGTATCAACGTCCTTTGACAGCTGTAGTGTGATTATTGTTACCGGTTTCCTTTTTCAAAGCACTTGTTCTTTCAAAAATAACTTCAAGGCTTTCTTTGTTTTAAGTCGGTGTTTTCTTAAATTTGACTGAAAATAACCATCACAAAAACAAAAGAACTTTTATTTTACAACTACAGTAGAACGCAGAACAGAACCGAAACTGAAAATACAAATAGCGTTGCCATTTTAATTTAGAAATTATATACAATCACAATGACTTGCAGCGAGATAACAAGGCCTGACCGCTGCCGTCATGGCGTTTCCCTAGTAGTCATACGTGCGATACGAACGACCACCGCCGTATTGGAATATTCAAAGCCTAATACAGTGAAATCTGTCTACAACGATACATAATATATTCTATATACGTCGAGACCACAGGAAAATATTGTTATACGTTATTGCAAATTATTATAGCAGTTTGTAAATATGGTTTTTCCCTAGTCAAAACTATGATAATCTCAGAATGAAACTTCCACACCCTCGCGTCTTTCTTCCTTATTTACTAACGATAACAGAGAGTGTGCGTAAATAGTAAAAGCAATAACTTATTAAAAAACCAGCCAAAATTATATCGTAAATTCAATTAAAATATAGCGAAAAACTCGCTTATGACTTTTATTAATTAAAATACACGTCAATCAAGCTTAATACCGCCCAATATCATAGTTTCTCAAATGCGACCATAAATCGAAAAGAAAACCCTTTCTCATAGTCTAAAGTCGTCATCTGACCGTGGTTCAAAATTACGTGGTGTTGTCCTCGGATCTTTCCCTTTGGGATTGATCCCGGACCGTCACCAATAGCCCATTGTGTTGCTCCAGTGTGACGTTAATTGAAATTCCCCCCCCCCCATAGTCTAAAGAAATCGAATTAATGTTTTCTTCATCATTAAATCTGTAAAAATGGGAAATCAAAGCAATTGAACTGTAAAAGCAACTGAAGCGATTATTATCATAGTTGGCTGAAGAATTTTTCATTGATATTTCATTTATAAAATTCAAACAATTTTCAATAACTTCCAAATTATTAACGTGACAGGGTGTTTTTATTTGATTGTTATCTACAGAAATTTCTTGGCCACATAAATGTTTCCATTTTCAGATTTGAATGTATTACAACAGTCTAATTTGTTGCAGGTCCTAGATTAAAATAAATTTTGAAAAAAGTAACTTTTGACTCCTCAATTAGTTTAAACCAATTTTGTTTATGGGGTAATGAATCCAGAATTTCTAGTAGCCTATTAAAATTTTGAAAAAAAATAGATTCATGATTAGCAATGAACTCAGATTTGCTTTCGTTGATAGCTCTCAATAAATTGGATTCCTCAGTTTCACGAATTTTATCTTCCCAGCTTTTACGAACGGTGGGACAAGTTTTCGAGAGATATTTACGGCAATATGGAAATATACTTGGTATAGCACCAACTTTTAAACGGAGACGTTTCATGGAAAAGGTAGAACACTCACCAGTTTTTTTGTTGAATTTCGATACATTCCGGACGATATCATCGTTTTGAAAATGAAGTTCGCAGACTTTGCTGCGTTTTGATGGTGTAAAGTCGGCTCGTGGAATCGCCCTGAGCCATCTTTTTCTAATATTTTTATCCTCTGGAAAGGAGAAAACTGCCACTTTTGGTGCATCACCATATCTATAATTTCCAGAGCAAGTAGGTACACAGCATCGAAAGGGCATTTTGGATAGCCTCGTGGTTAAGCCTAAAGAAATCGGTCTGGACACACGTTAAACGTGTTATTTGATGAAAGCGTTTAACACCTTGACACTGTAATGTTCCACAAATGTTATATAACAATATTTAACTCGCAGCTGCACTTGCTTTCCGGTAAAATAGTATAAAAAACCCTAATTTCTTACGCTACATTAAAGGTAATCCACAAGTAGCCGGCCATGCGGCGATGTTTGTTATGACTACTAGTAAGCGAGTCACGTGATCGAAACGTCACAGCGGTCTGGCCTTGTTATCTCGGTGGTAACGCTTGCAGCCGTATGCAGATAGGTATTTCAATTAACACTCCACTGGAGAAATTCAATGGGCTATTGGTGACGGTCCGGGGTCAAATCAGAAGGGAAAAACCGAGGACAACATCATGTTATTTCGAACCAAGGTCAGATGACGAAGTCACACCTGAGCTGGTACCCCACTCTCCAAACTTCTACACAACGCCATTATGAGGACATTTGAGGCGAAGACAGAATTTAACGTGCACCAGTCCCCTTTGTACACAACGGTCTTTGGTTGGATTCGAATTCGCAACCCTATAGTTAGTCCGTTACACTTCCAACCTGCTACCGCGCCCAAATGCAGTTGATCCTAGATCGTCGCTAATAGTCCGATGTATTGCTGCATTGCGATCGTTAATTCCATTACTTTTCCCAGGTGTTGCCTCGTCATCTGACCGTGGTTCAAAATTACGTGGTGTTGTCCTCGGATCTTTCCCTTTGGGATTGGTCCCGGACCGTCACCAATAGCCCATTGTGTTGCTCCAGTGTGACGTTAATTGAAATTCTCCCCCCCATTACTTTTCTACCTACCTCATATGTCTATTCTGTATTGGCGTATACTTCCACACCACGCCAACGAGAGGACATTTGAGGCAACGACAGAATTAACGTGCACCAGCCCCCTTTGTACTAGGCGGTCTTTTGGTTGGATTTGAACTCGCAACCCTCCTGTAGCTAATCCGGCGTTGCTCTTCCAACCGGGCCACCGTGGCCGTGATTGTTCCCAGATTGTCACGAGTGGGATGCCAGCTCAGGTATTGCATCGTCATCCGATCGCGGTTCAAAATTACGTATTGTCTTAGGATCTTTCCAATTGATCCCGGATGTCACCAAATAGCACGTTGTAATGATCCAGTGCGGCCTCCAGTACTCAGATGCACAAACTCAACTAATAGCCCGTTATGTCGCTCCAGTTTGACGTTAATTAAAATACCTACCTACCAAGCAGTACTCCTGTATTGATCCCGGACCGTCGAGGCGTTGCTCAAATGCGACGTTTAATTAATTACCAATTACCACCCTTCTGTATTGGTAGGTAATTAATTACCATCGCACTGGAGCTATACAACGAGCTATTGGCGACGGTCCGGGATCAATCCCTAGGGGAAAGAGTCAAGGACGTCTCATAATTTTGAACCATGGCCAGATGACGAGGTAGTTAGGAATTTTAATTGACGTAGCACTGGAGGCAACACAATGGACTATTGGCAACGGTCCGGGAACAACCCGAAGGGAAAGATCTGAGGACAACACATCAATCTGAACCACGGTCAGAATGAAGACACCTGAGCAGGCATCCCACTCTCTTCTGTATTGGAAGGCAATTCAATTTACTTCATGATGGAGCAACACAACGTATTCTGTATCAGTAAAACAAATACCCTTGTGATTGCTTATAAGTTGACAGTCAGGGGCCAGCTCAGGTCTCGTCATCTGACCGTTCTTCAAAATTACGAGTTATTGTCCTTTCAACTATCCCTTCGGGATTCATTCCAGACTGTTGCCAATAGCCCGTTGTATTACCTCAATGCAATGTTAATTCAACTACCAACTTTCTTTTTTCTTGACTTGCGGTTAATTGGATTGGGTTTTGTGGCGTAAGGACCCATTTTAAAAGTGCAGCACTGAAGACAAGCCAGAAAGTGTCCCCCAAGTACAACTCTAAGAAAATATTTATTCACAGAGCACACACTAGGATACATATATTACGAAGGGTGAGTGAAACAAATCCATGGTTTGTTACTGGAATCAAACCATACCTTGGAGGAATACAATGGGCTATTGGCGACAGTACAGGATCAACCAGAAGGTAAAGATTGAAGGCCAAAACCTCGACATTTTAAACCGCGGTCAGATGACGAGGTCAACACCTGACCTGGCACCCCACTCTCCAAACTTCTACACCAAGCATTTAACATACACCAGTCCCCACATACACGATGCTCTTTGGTTAGTTTTGAAATCGGGTTGCTAATCTGTTACTTTTTCAACTGGGTTACAGCGGCCCTCTAGAGCAGAAGCAAACTCATTACTTCATTTCTGTATATAAGAATTACCTGTTGGAAGGTTATTTTATGCGATCCTTTGTATAGGTCACATGTATTTCAGAATTCAGTTATTACAAGTGTTAATGTGAAAGAATTATCTCAAATTTATACTTGTTATTTATAGGTTGTCAACCCATCAAGTTTTTGCCCACATTTATTTTTTTCTTTGAACCTTTACGTACTTAGGTTTTGTTTCACCACACTGATTTAAATTTTTTTATGTGAGCTTTGCTTGTATGAATTTCATAATTTTGACTAATGTGGTCTATAATTGTAAGTGCCTGCGAAGAGAACAAGAGCCAATAAAATTTATTACCAAAATTTATATTTTGCCCTCATATTTATTACTTCTTTTAGATGAAAACGAGTTATGAATTTTCATACATTAGAAAAACTGACAATTTGCATTTAACAAAATCTGATCACAAACAAGTCAAGATATTTGCATTAAATATTCTGAGTTACTAGGAATTTGAGTTAAATTTTGTCAGTGACTTCTGAAGAGGAATTGTTTAAAATCTAACTGAAACATATCCATAATTTTGAAATTATAGATTGGTTTGGGTTTTATAGAGCAAGGTCAAAAACGGACAAACTATGTCAAACACGAGACATAATATAAACCAATAAAAATAGATACATTTTAAAAAATTCAGTCATTTAACAAGTTAAATTAATATTTTTGTTTCATCTGAGTGAACAGAACAGGTTTAATTGTTAATCATATACACACACTTCCAATACGAAAGTGTTCAAATTATGTGTAGAATGCTGGAAACTCATTGCAAATTCGTATACATACAAAAATATGAAATATTTTTCTTAGTTTTTAATGAAGAAAATTTTAATTTAAAGCTTTTAGAGAAAAGAAATTAACTTATTACACTGATTTTCCTAAGAACATTAAGTAGTCAAAATTGTATGATATAGCTAACCTGTGAAATTGTTAGTATAGAACACAGAGAATGAAGATTTTCAAATTTAATAAAACGAAACTTTATTAAATTTACAATATATTTCATACCTTTATAAGCCACAATATGAAACATATTTAAACTTTGAAGACAAGGTATTAAACATTAAAGTAGAATACAAACCAACTTACATTAAGTAGCAGTTTTTGATCACAGTGGCAATGGCAATTTGTGTTACACAAGCTCTATGAATGTTTTCATACTTAAAACAAATCTAGCTTGAAAGACAATTTCCCAGAAGTTATTAAACATTAGTATTTTGCAAATGTTCAATAAAAATGATATTGCACTAAAAGAACACAGCAAATGTGTGCCTCAAATATTTGTTCAGTCAATAGACGAGTGATGATACCAACTTAACATTAGTATGTAACTGTAGCAAGGAATGTACGGATTTGCATAGGAGTGAGATATACATTGAGATCATTCAAATGTATGTCTTTAACAGGAGCTGCAATAAAGAAAATATCGGTTTAGATATTCATTCATTATGAATATTAATTCAAATTATAATATTCACCTTCACACAGAAAAATACTAATAAAACAAATTAAAGGAATAAATAACTACATATCAATACTTGGGCAAGAAATGGGTAAATCTCAATCTGAATATTGCAGAAAAAAAAATTTAAGTTTGTTAAAATTGAGCGAAATGGAAATGAATTTCCATTTTATGGAGCATGTCAAGTTACACTGCTGGCCACCGTAAATGCAACACCCTGAAGGAAGCATGCAAATAATATGAAATTTACAACATGCATTAGCGGAGGTGAGATATGCAAATGATTAGAATTTCAGCGCAGACGCACATCACGCGCGCCTATGGCGCCACTTCAAAGCGCTATTTAAGGCTTGGAGATTTCGACGATTTCAAGTACGGCAATTGTGTTTTTCTTGTGGTTTTTTCAAAAAAAACGATCAATTATGCCTCGTAGAAAACAGCGATCATCTTTTGATCAAGTATCCAAGTTCGACAGAGGAAGGATAGTGGCCTACCGAGATTGTGGATTATCTTTCAGGGAAATCGGTAGTCGTGTTGGACGAAACCAAAGAACTGTAATGCGGATATGTGATCGTTGGATGCAGGAGGGTACGACGGACCGACGTGTTCGATCGCATCCACCTCAGTGCACCACTTCACGTGATGACAGGCATATTGTGCGTATGGCAGTGACGGATCGCTCAGCCACATCACGAACCATAGCACAGCACATTCAGTCTGTACCGCATCATCCAGTGTCTGCGCGTACCATTCGACGCCGTTTACAGCAGAGTGGTCTGTCCGCAAGACGTCCATTGCTTCGTCTACCCTTGACGCAGAACCACAGACGTTTCCGCCGCCAATGGTGCGATGAAAGAAGGATGTGGACGGCAGAATGGAATGAAATTGTCTTTACTGACGAGTCACGCTTCTGTCTGCAACACCACGATGGTCGGATTCGAGTCTGGAGACACCGTGGAGAGAGGATGCTGAACAGCTGCGTTATGCACCGCCACACTGGTCCTGCACCGGGTATTATGGTATGGGGCGGTATTGGATATCACTCTCGCACTCCTCTAGTACGCATTGCCGGTACTTTAAACAGCCAGCGCTACATCTCCGAGGTGTTGGAGCCAGTTGTCCTTCCTTACCTTCAGGGCTTGCCCACAGCCATATTTCAACAGGATAATGCGCGACCACATGTGGCACGCATTGCCCAAGGGTTCTTCGTCAATCGCCAGATTGAATTGCTTCCCTGGCCAGCTCGCTCTCCGGATCTTTCGCCGATAGAAAACATGTGGTCCATGGTTGCTCAACGATTGACCCAGAATACATCCCCAGCTGCCACACCAGATCAACTTTGGCAACGTGTGGAAGCTGCTTGGTCTGCTGTACCCCAAGAACACATCCAAAGTCTCTTTGAATCAATGCCGAGGCGTGTGGCAGCGGTGATCTCCAACAATGGCGGCTACTCTGGCTACTGATTTTGGCAGGAACCACACTTCACAGAAGTCTATAAATTTAATCATTTGATACTTGGTCAACATGTTACCTACAAAATAAATTTTGTTGTGATATCTCTTGTCTTTCTTGGTGTTGCAATTTGGGTGGCCAGCAGTGTAGAATATAACACACAATTGCTCCAAAAAATGAAAGATAACATTTAGAATGGATTACTTAATTGCAAATAGTAATTTGAAAATGCAGAATATTTATTTTAAAATTAAATATTTTACTGTATTGATTCTGTATTTTGCTATACTAATTTCCCTGCCCATCTTACTTTTAACAAATAAATTCTTCCAAGCATGTGATATGAATGCAAATGCAACATGCTCTACCCACAAGACTTTTCAGCAATACATGTAGGGTCCTGTATAATCACGTTAGCTTGACCTTGAATATAGTATAACATTCAAAGTTGAGGAGGGCTCTTTTTCGTAGGAATAACTAAATTAATTGGTTTTGGTTTCATGGCACAAGGGCCATATTTGGTCACGCTGTGCCATACACAAGACAGACAATATCAAGTAATGGACATACACACAAGGAAAGCTTTACTGTCAGAAGAGACAAATACACCCAGGGAGGAATCGAACCTGCACCACCTACAACACTTGATGCAAACCCACTGAGCCAATTGACCCCAACAAGTAGTAGAAAAATAAAGGAATGCAAAACAATACCTTTAAATGTGGAATTGGTGCAAACATTTTTGGCCCCTTCAACTGTCCAACACAACCGTTGGGCTTCATTCAAAAACTGGTTAGCACTCAAGGTAGTTTCTTCTATACTGACAACATTGAATTCCTTAAAGCGATCCTGAAAAATAAAGCATGATTTTTAATCTTTTTAAATAAAAAATGCTAGAAAAAATTAGTTATTTACGTAAGCAATTGGCCAATTAAACCCCATTTATCAGAACTAATGCAGCAAAAACTTGAATAGAAGGCATTTGAATTTCATCAAATTCCATGGATCATAGTCTAGCATAAATTTAGCTCATGGATAGAAGAAACACTATAAGCCTCAGAACTATGTTCTTTCAAGATCTAACTGACGTTGGAAATTATGCCAGATTATATTTCAACACGATATTGATGATGTTTTAATTCAAAGAAAATAAAGAATTCAGTTACAGAATTGTTTGAGTATATTTTAGATTTTTTAGCAGATCAAGAATATAGTATATTGACTAACATAAATAGTTAAAAGAAATTCTTGAACATTTCATCAATTTTTTAAAAAAATGTTCAATATAGTTATACAAGAATTGACCACAAAATTGAAGATATTTTAATTCAAAGAAAACAAAAAATTCATTTACAGAATTGTTTAAATATTTAAAATTTTCAAGTATAACAAAAATAGGATATATTGAAAAATAAAATATAAGTAACATAGTTAAACATTTTTCAAACTTTATAAAATGTTCAATATAGTTTAAAAATAATTAACTCTGAGAATCATGAGATTTGCAATCAATATACTATTGTTTTTTACCCTACAAAACACTTAATGACTACATAGCTGCAAATATTAGTTGGAAGAGTCCTAAGACTTGGTAAAAGAAATCTAAAACTGGTTAGAAGCCATGCAGGAAAAACTGTCTGTTGTGTAGCAGAATACTGCATGCATGACCCTAAGAGGTCTTAAATTAACAGATTTTACTCAAATATAGGTAACTATAAGGATAATTTCATAAAAAATAAGGTTCACTTTAAAATTTATTGGAATAAATTGATTTTAAATTGTGAATAATCGATTATTTAATAGCAAGACACCTTAATTTTTCAAACTTTTTAAAAGACCTGCAAAATAAATATTTTTAATTTAAATTTTTATTCTAATTAATATGCCTATAATAACAAGCAAATACAATTCGTGTTCCTTGTAATTAAAACAGTTCTTGTTAAAACAGTTGAAACACCATAAAATGCTTCATAACCACCAAACATGAAGGTATTTAACAGTAGTCCTTAGTAAAAAATAAGCGAACTACTGTTATTAAAGTTATGTTATTAGAGTTAAAAAAGAATACCAAGAATGAAATTGTTTAATAAATTGGAATAAACTTTAGATATTTTTCTTCGGGGTAAATTCAATGAAAGTTTTGAGAAAATGTAACATTACCTTCAAAGCTAGGTTGACAGGTTTGCTCAGATCAGAATCGTCATCAAATTCATAAATATGCTCCACACGTATTAATAGTAGACCCCTTTTCCATGGCTCCAGAGTAAGCAAGTGAACATTTGGAGGGAAAACGTCTTTTAAACCAGATGACTGTAAAGCATTAATGAAAAACAAATAAACAAATGTAGATTATTAATAGCTAAGAATTCAGATATTTTAAAGGGGTCTACAACCTCAAAATCTGAAAAAGAAAATTTACCTTAATTTATTATAACGATTTAGTCCAAAATGTATGTTGCAATTAAATGTATTCTTTATTTTTAAAGAAATGCACTTCTTTATACAACTATATATGAACTTTGAAGCTTCTTTTACAAAAATGTATTCTCCCCTTAGGATACATTTGCTTCAGAACCATTCGAAATTAATTTGTGAAATGCTTTGAGTGCATTTATTGTGTATCTACGCATTTTAATGGAATAAGCATATTTTTTGGACAATTCTATGAAGCAATTTAAATTGTCAATTTTTAAAGTAAAATTAAAACTCCACATGAGAACATTTTTATGCACACAAACAAGGTGTTAAATTTCATATATGTAGAACACATATCTTAAGAAAAGTGTTCATCAATTTGAATTTCACAAAACTAAGGAGATATATTAAAATTTTGACAAAATATATTTTCTAAACTTAGGAATTTCCCGAAAAATGAAGACAAAAATAACCTGTCTTGAGCATTGAATTGGTCAGCACATCAGATATAACTTTTTGGTCTGAAATGCGATACTTTAATCATGTTATTCCTTTTGCCACTCATTTTATTTCCAAATTGAATTGAGCTAAAAACAAATTTACTAAACAGACTAAAATAATGTGACTTTCTTAACCAAGTGATTGTTCAAGTCATGCAATTTGTACTTTATTTTATTGGTGTAAATCTAATGAATTTCAATTTTCCTTCATTATGTTGCAAATGTTGAATTCTAATGTTTAAACAAATAGAGAAAGTAAATAGCTCCAGTTCAAAATGGCTCTAATTTAAACAGCCTTAAAGATGCTTTCTATGTTGAAAGGATAAAAATTTTGTTGGTTTCTTGGGTTTTAGGAAGCAAGGGCCATATTTGGCTAAGCTGTACCAAACAACGACAAGTAAATGGACAGAGAATATAAAAATTTGGAGAACGAATTAAAAATTTATTTATTCATTAATTTAAAAAAATTTCATTGCTAAGTGCTGATTGCAAAAAGTAATAGAACTGTATAAATGAAATTTTGTGTTTATTAATCAATAGATTAGCATAATAACTCCCTAAAAGCACAGAATATACATTTAGATTTCTCTTATAATGCAATCATATTCCACTAATCATCTACATTTGATCAGATGATACATACTCATGGATGATAAATAATTAAATATTTTTAACAGCTTAATTGTGCAAGTAAGCGACTGAGACAAAAGAAAATGAAATCCTTACTATCATCTTAAAGGACTTGATGAAATCGAAATCAGATATATTGTAAGTGGCGAAACTCAGCTGTGGCTGAAGGTATAATTTTTGGGCAAGTGGTCGGTGCTTCGAGGCAGCACTGCTTATGTTACTGAAAATGAGGAAGTGAGATCCTGTGATGACTAAACCCTGTCCATCAACACCAGGTTCATTGAGAGCTTCACCGACTCCAAATGCATCATCATATAGCAAGCGTCGGTGAATCTGGAAATTAAAAAGGTTGGTTGATTGGTGTTTAATGGTACAAGAGCATCCTAGACTACAGCACCAAATTCAGAAAAAATATAAAAGTATATTCAACAGTCAGATGTTTTAAAATATTAATATGATAAATTTTAAAAGTACTTGCATGAATACATATTGATGATTTAGGATAGCATCAATATGTATTCACATTGCTGCTATCCTATTAACCAAAAAGTAAAAAAAGTTGTGAAGGGGCACGAAATTTCTATAAGCATCAATATAGTTAAATGCTGCAGGTGTAAACAATGTGTGTCAACGAACTACCATAAAAGCTCAGCTAAGTTGCAGATCATGCTTTAATTACCTCTGCCAGGAACATGTATATTATAAAAACTATTTATTGTAGTAAAGACAATTTATAGATATTACTCATTATAAATATCACAATTATATGAAATAAAGTAATTACAAAATGTTTTTTGGTGTATGCTGTTCATGACAACAAGCCTGGGTTGATTTGACCCATACAGGTAAAACATGCCTTTTTTAACAGGGTAGGATGGTTAAAAGTGTATAAAATATTTTTTATACATTTCTAAATGTATAAATTGAAAACCACTATCCTGGCATAAAATAGAGAAAACAGTTAACATAAATGTTTTTAAGATTTCTAAACATTAGATTTAACTCATAATATAAACTTTTTCAATGTCTACTGAAATGTTTGATTACATAAAACTAAACACCAGATCATTCCAAAATAATTTCAAATTTAAATAAGAAAACAGAAGAAGCAGAAGATGAATTAATGAAATAATTCACACAAACCATGAGTTCAATTGATCCATCCTTAATACTTGAACCTCCTTGAGATCGATCATTTAAGACAGTGAACTGAAGACTGCGTTTTTTATCCTATAGAATTGATACAAATTATAAAGATTAAATGCATGCTGAAAGCTGATAGATATTTAAAGTCAAAACAAATGTGAGCTAATCGCATCATATTTTTAAAAATGCACTCATTTCTCTTATATTAGTCTTACCCTAATATGAATTCTGCTGTTGACAGGGAAATAATTTCCAGACACTGGCTCAGTGACATTTAATTTCCAGGATGGTCTGTAGTTTCTCCTATTTTTGAACACATTGAAATCAAAGTATTACGTAATGTAAAACTGTATATGAAAAGTAGGATGATCATAGAATATTATTTTAAATTGATACAAGTTAAAACCTTTGCTAAAATTTTACTTTCCTTTTTTCTCATTAATTTTACATAGACAGTTGCAATGTATGCAGCTGTTTCGATTATTCTAAACTATTTACTGGTAGACAAATTAAAAATTTATTTATTTATATATTTCTTTAGACTCCATAGTTCAGCTTAGTTTTTCCTAGACACACACATTTCTGATTTTCACTAAAATGAAAATCTTGCTCAATTCCTCTTGTTCATAAATACAATTCTATTAAATTTCTAAATCAAATGTAATATGAAAATATTTACTCTACTTAAAATAAGAGTTGAGCTGCACAGAAAAGCACAATTAACAAATATAAAAAATGAATCTATTAAAATTTACTGGTAAACTAGTTGATGCTCTTTTAAAATTGTTAAGTTAGATGCAAACAGAACCTAATTCATATCATCCACATTTTAATAAAGAGCTCATCAAAATATTCAAGTTGAAGGTTCCTGAAGAAACAGTAGAAATAAGTTAAGAATACTTACTTCCGTAGCAAGATTTCTCTGCCATTAGAATCAGTATAGAAAGCTCCATCACTTTGAAAGTCAGTATCGAATCTTGTAATTATTTCTTTTCCAACTAGATCCCTGAAAAATTTATAATTAAGTAAAACCACGGCATGAGATCACCTGGATAACTCATCAATTTTCTTCAGTCCTGTATAGCTCTTATAGATGTCAATATAATTAAACCCTTTTTTATTCGTTGCAAATTCAAATGCTAAACCAGATAATTTGCTGCTGTGAAATGGTCTTTAATAGGCAGGGGTTGTGTCTGATATGGCAAACAAAATAGGATTGACTTTCTTTTTTGAATTTACTTGAAATCGATAATGCAAGGGAATGCATTATTCCAGACATAAATTATTACATAGATGTCAATAATAATGTAATATGTCCTCAAGTTACCATAAAAGATTTAACTGGAATTTTCAGATAAAAAGCTTGAAGTGAAATGAGGAAATTCGTTCATCTAACGAATCACAAGTTCTTGAAGCCTTAGAAACAATTTGACATTACCTTAAGACAAAGTACTATGTATCATGAATTCAAAGCGCTAAATGTTTTAGAAAAGAAAGTTAATCTTACTGACAGCTGTTTGTTTTAATAAAAATTAGACAAGTACTTTATATTATAATATGCATGTAAAATAGTAGTAAAGCTTAAAGTATATTCAAATAAAACTTAAGAGTTAAAGTTACCTTTTTTATCATTTATGTAATTTTTAGTACTTTCACTAATTTATAATATTGTTATGAATTTTGTGTTAATTTAAAATTCAAATGATTGTATTCAAAAGATGCATTACTGTAACATTCTGTGGTTACTCCATTTAAGTCATCATTTCGCTTAAGATGTCAAAATTTCTTGGTCCCTTGAGTGATGACAGTTTAATGAACTTAAAAAACTTTAGGTTTGATTTAGAGTCACGAATCAGCACATGTTTTTCTGTTATAGAGAAAACGTGCTTGGAGCTAAAAGCTCTTTGGAAACAGGAGATTTAAAACCTGAATTGCTGACCAAAAATTCATGCATGTAAAAAGAAATTAGAAATAGAAATAAATTATGTACAATTGTACCAACCAACTTTTTGTATTAACAAATCCTGTAATTATTCATAGTGTAATGAATTTTTGCCGTTTTACAATTAGTAATTCTACCATGATTTTAACCTGGTAACTTATTTTTTGATGAAAGAACATGCAGAATGCATTGATATTTGATAACATATAAATAAAAATATTTAGAAAATACATTTCTAAACATATTCAAATTTCTCACCCAACAGGAATAGGACCAACAATCCAATTTAATTCAATGTTATCAGAGTTTTTATATAGACGGATGACTTGACTCAACCATGGATTAAATACTTGAAGAATTTCTTGAACTACAGAACCCTGTAAAGACATTTGTTCTCAGTATCACTGAAATGTTAACAGTCAGCAAATAATTGAAAAAAAAAAAAAAAATTGCAGTTTCACAAAAAAATTACAAGATTAACTTCAACCTAATATTTGCTGTATGAGATTTGTTCACCTGCTGGGAGGCTTAAAAAATAAGGCACATGCCATAGAACTGATTGATGCTTAGGCTAACATACTTATTGACAGTATGAGGGGCACACACGCATATATACATTCGGTAACCTGCAGTCTTCCCTACAGTTTTGTCTTTCCGACCAATATAATGCTTCCTGAGATACTTTCAACATATATATATATGAAACGATACTTAAAACTAAGCCCTAAAACAATTTTCACCACAGATAAGTCACTTAATGCTCCCCTTTTATCTTTTTCGCCATGTGGTCAATATACCTTGCATTCCCTTTCACCTTTGAACCCAAGCCATATCACTAACCTTGACTTCCTACTGGCCCGCTCACTAAAATGTTACTCTTCCTTTCAAATCGTCTGTGCAAGATCAAATTACTTTTTCGTTAAACCACTAACTTCTATCAATGAACTTTCTTGACAGATTTCCCTGGTTAATAATCTTTCTCTTAATCCTTATCACCTTAGCGAGTTCATTGTAAACTATTCATTCTTTTACGAGCTCCTTAGACTAAGGATCTCAGAGCCATCACAAACACCCTACCCTCAACAACCTCCATGCATTATGATGTTACTACATGTCTGCTGAAGTAAATAAACTATTGTTATGGAATTTCCTTCTCTCCATTTGTGGAACCAACATTACACTCAGCACCAATGGGTCATTCTCTCTGGTTTCCTTATACCACCACTCTTGCCACGACTGCAGGCTTACAATTTCTGTTATGACATATATGAAACAATACTAAAATTAATACCTTAAAATATAATATTCATCTAACATATGTCCCTTAACATTCCAGAATAATTCCTCTTTTTCTTCTCTTTTCACCTACAAGTCAGTTTCATTGCTAAAGCATCTTCTCTCCAATCATCTTGTCACCACCTTTCACCTTTCCCACCTCATTAACCATGGCTTCAAACAGACAGGCTTACTCAAGTTGTGTTTCTTCTTCCCTTCAGGTTGCTGATATGTTCCACCACAACACTTAAGATGTTCATGTGGCTTTCATAGAAGCAACACTTTTACTGTGAATAAACTTTCTTAACACGTCCTCTAATCAAATTATCTTTCTCTAAATCTTCAACCCTCTAGTAAACTAATTTTTAACTATTCATTCTTTCATGGGCCCCTTAGAATAAGGAGCTCACAGCTGTTTTGAACATCCTACACACAGCACGGAACCCCACCCATGCAATATTTGTCACAACTCTTTGATTTAACTGAAGGATTTAATAAATGTTTTTCCTGGAATTTTCTGCCTTTCCACTTGTAAGTTTTGAACACTAAACACACCCCAATGGAACTACTGCCTATACCTATTTTAGTTTTTTTAGTAAAAAATTTATTTAACTAAATAAAAAAATGAAGAAAAGTGGGCAAAAAGTATGATTTTCAAAAGTTTTAGGTTGCAGGCAAAATTTTGCTTTATCTACGGTACAAGTAAAATTCAAGCATGTTTAAAGGGCTAAATGAAATATAGATATTTTTCAGACTCCCCAGGGTGCTGGAATGGAAAATAAAATTGTAAAAACATATTGTTTACTCAATTAATGACATTGCTTATGGGATGAGATAAGCCACATGACCTAATTTGGCAGAGCTGAAAATATGAGCTTTTTGACATTTTCCATTTGACCCATTGTGTGATTTGTTTAATTTCTTTGCTTTGCTTAATTGAATCATTGTCGCATTGTTAGCACAGATTGGTTCCTTCAAGTATTCCTATAGGAAAAAAAATCATGCATGTTCAAATCAGGGAACTAGGGGGCCAATCCACATCATTAGATTTTGATTAGCGTCTTTTAGTATTCTTTAGAATTCACATGGTTGTATGACATGTTCCTTCATCTTGTTGAAACCACATGTTCTGTAAACTGTTTATTGATCACTTTTAGATAGAAATAAATTTTGCCACATCGCACAATAACGTTCACAGTTCAGTCATCACATTTTCATTAACATCCTTGGAAAAAAAAGGTCCAATAATGCCTCTACTCCAAATTGCACACTACAGTTGCTCTATAGGGATGAAGAGGTTGTTTATGAATTAAACTAATTAAGATTTTCTGATCCCAATAATTGCTGTTCTGTTTAATTATCGACTGATATTGAAATGAAGCACGAAGAAATTGAACAAATCACGATCAAAAGAACCTGTATGTACAATGCAACCAGAGTTAGTTATTTGACCGATGTTATATTCCTTAAATTGTCATTGAGTAAACAATACGTGCAAAAAAATTAGTAAAAATGTTTAATTAAAAAGTTATTCCAAAAGAAAATGGTGCCTCTTACCTAAAAACATCCTATACAATTAAAAGACATCAAATATGAAGCCATACAACTAAAAAGTGGCTATCAATAAAGCATCAACTCACGTTTACTAATGTAATAGTGACATTATTTCCCAAAGGTATTGGATCGGTGCCATTGGGTCGGAAGATGTAAGCTCCTGAGGCTCTGAACAGAGATTGAGAGTTGTTCCCTTTCATACCTTGATACCAGTAAAAGGATTGATTGACCGTTAAATTAGAATTGTCTGCCAATCGAATTTGCTTCAGAAGACCAGACTTGCCATCCACAAACACAGTAAGATGCTGAAAAGAAATTTATTTTAATGAATCTTATGTGGAAACAATAAAAAATATTAAGTTAAAAAAAGTAAAATAGTAAAGAGAAAGCTTAGTACACTTCTAAAGTATACACGTCAGGCATTTAATAATTTATACTTGCTTCTGAAGCAAGAATTTATTAAAATAAGACTGTACATCAGGAATAAAAATGTCTCACTGATATGTATGGTGATTGGGTTGTCTTTTTACTGATAACATGCAAGTACTTATTTCATAGCAATTAAAATGAAAAACTTTTTTTAACTGCAGGACTGTTAAACGGTATGGTATATACTGTATGATATATATTTTGACTGAATATACAGTATCTTCAAATAAAATTAGTTTTCTATAACACTATATATTTTTTCTATAATTTTATAAATCATCTTGACCAAAACAGTAGTTTATAACTTTGCATTACATTCATATAAGCAAATGTTTAACAAGATACAATGGTGAGAATAAAAATAACGTAAAAGTTTAGTTAGGGTTTTATGATGTGAGGGCTATATTTTCTCATGCTAATTCCAAAATAATGGACATGCAACAACCAAGGGAAGTCTAACTGACACAGGAGAGAAATACACTCAAGGTAAATAACCAGAATGGAACTTGCAGTCTACAACTCACAGGATTTAGTTCAAGATAAAATAAACAAATATTTACAAAACTTTAATGAAATATCAGGGAAATTGAACTTCTGGATATCTACTCACTATTATTAACTACAATTACCAGGTCAATTAGAACAATTTGAGGAATATATAATGTAAATGCACAACCAAAGGTAACTTTTTAAACAATTGAATTAAAGATCTAGAAATAAACTCCAGTAATTTCAAATGTGTTAGTTAAAAAAATATTAAATTAAAATGTGCTCTTAAAACGTAATACATCCGAAACAATAAAGATTACCTCATTCTTCAGAACCCAATCACCTTCAGCTTTAAGACGAACTTCACTAGCTTGCATTTTCCTAACAGTTTGGGCTAAAATTAAGAGAATTCAAAAATTAGAAATGAGTGTGATTGAGTTAGTTTAGAGTACATACTTTTTCTGCAAAGCTTTAATGGACTATATATATAAATCTTCAAAACAATCTTTTGATTTTACTTCATGTGATAAGTCTTAGAAATTATACTCACATGTTGAGTTTCTCATAAGATAAGTAGCATAACCAAGAGCAGGCAATTTCGCTTCAAAAACTACTTCAGAAACGGCCTTGGATTTTCTACCAGGAATTTTAAGTATAGGTGGTGGGATAGGAACAATCTACACATTGAAAGAAAATAGAATGCATTGATTGGATTTTATAACGCAAGGACCATATTTGGGCAAGCTGCACCAAACATCATGTAAATGGGCACACAAGGAAAGCTTTACTGACACAAGAGAAATCACCCAGAGAGGAATCGAACCTGACAGTAACTATACCTGCACCATCTCACAGGTTGCTAGAGCAGTGGGCAAACCCACTGAGCCACAGCAATCCCAGAATGCGAAGTTAAATTTGAAGGGATTTATTAACAATTATGAATGCAGTCTATATTTTTTCTTGTTTATTAAAGTAGTATTAATATGATTGCTTATCTTTTATACTAACAGTTGATTGTTAGAAATATACACTACAACCTATTTAAAGTGAGTAAAAAAAGATCAATGCCTTTCCCCATATTGAACCCAAGTGTCATAAAAATCAAGCTTCCTAAAATATTACATATCATTAATTTTCATTTTGTACATGATAAAAGTAGGTGAATTCTATTTGTATTATCAGTTTTGTGTCTTATTTTTCGTCAGATGGTACTCATGCCATGAAAAGCATCATTTTCACAGTTAGTTTCAAAACATTTTGGGAATTTTCCCTGTATTCCTAAGCTATTGAGAGTTGAGTGTGTGAAGGTTTGATTTCAAATCCCTCATTCTCCTTGAAATATCATCTGCTTCATCACTATTTAGGTTTGTAGTTCAGTAACATCTTTTGGAGTCTGTAGGTCAAAAGACATGCCATAATTACTCATACGTCCAGATACGTAGAAACTATAATCAACATAACAACTCAATCCATTAGTGACATATTGACCTTTGGTAGATGGAGTAAACGTTTCCAAGAAAGAAATTGATGACAGCTTTTCACAACTTAGCAAAATGTTACTATCTGAGTTTTGCTCAAAACGAATTAGCACTATCCTATTCATTGTGACACAATGCATGGTCATGTTGTGGTTCAATGGTGTATGAAAGTATAAAAAATTAATCACATATTATTTAAATATTCTAATAAGGAATATATACATTCTTGCATCTCAAAATAAATTAAATCAATGCTATATTGAGATGTTTCACAGCATAGAACTAGAGTGATATACTTCACTTCATGAGTACAATCTATAAAAAATTTCTCATACCTTTCACACTCAATCAACCATTCAATTATTATTCCCTTTTTAAATGAGTTCTTTCTAAATCATGGCTCACAATAAATAACTATTTTATTTCCAATATTTGATTGAAGTCAAAGCAAAATATCATGAAAGTAAAAAATAGCAGTTTTGCAATATTACCTGTGCATCCACAGCCTTTCCGTCAGAATCGAGTATCTTATAAGAACTGCCTGTTACAGGGATGCGTACATAACTAGAAATGTTCCACGAAAGAGGATTGTAAATTGTTATGGCAAGCTGTGAAGTAACATGTTTAAGTTAAATAGTACAGAATTTTACAAAACAATTTTATAACATAAATGTTTACTTGGTCTTTTAACAAAATTGAAACGCAACTATAAACATTTCTATGAAATAAGAAAATTGAAGAGGAACATTTTCTATTGCTCAACAATAAAGTGAAAAATGTTTTTCTTTCAAGCTAATTAGCAGAAATTATACTTTGTATAAAACTGATCAATACACTTATTTTATTTTGCAGATGAAAATAATTTATTTTACATAAAAATATCACACCCTGTTTTGATAAAATATAAATACTAACTGGTGAGTTTTCTTCAGAAATCGGACATTCACTGATGTTCAAGTGGTTACAAAAGTATTGTTTCAAAGCAGGAACTGATGCATTCGCTGGAACAAGTTTTTCATATGCCTCATTCACAATATCCTAAAATTATTAATAAAATTAACTTAAGCAAAAAATAAATATGTATGTAACAATGAATAACAAGATGAAAAGTCAATCAAATAAACTCTAATGTAAATAGAATTTTAAAAATTAAATACATCATAAATGTATTAAGTTATTGAAGCTACATTAAATGTATTAAAGAGAAATGATAAATTAAAACCTTTCATGTGCATGGTCATAATAGTGGAATAAAAATTTGTGTTTAATGATATTGTACATGCAAAAATTAGTAAATGTAAATTTGATGTATTTTCTTTAAAATTTCTTGGAAGTGTAGGTTTGATTTAGCAACTGACATTTTAAATTTCTCTTCCACACTAATATTACGCACTCCTATCCATTAGTACAATATTAGTCTACAGGTGGGTTAAGGCTATCAGGATCAAATATGTAACTGAATCTAAAATAATGTGTATTTTTGTTAAATAAATTGCTTACAAGCAGTGACTGAGGTGCAGAAGTAAAATATATACAGAAATTAAATGGTTCAATTCATTAGGTGAAAAATGTTGTCATCAACACAAAAACAGTAATGATCTTTGATGATTTTGTCTCCTTAACTTCTGAAATAATTCACAATATATAATTCTATGCTTTCCATTAAGAAAACTGAACTTACATGACAGCTTTCAATTGCTGATGCTAAAGTTTGTACATAATCATTATTAACATGTTGTTTGGCTGTACCGCTGAAAGAGTAATGTAAGGTTTAAAAAAGTCCACACTTTAACAAGAAATGAAGCTTAATTTATTTTACATTGTAAAATAAAGAAATGGATAAGTTTTCAAACTAACAATACATGTTTCAAAGAAAATTTCAAAAATAGAAAATTAAACATAACATTAAAACATTAGAATATAAAATTTTGCAAAGTATACATGCATCCATAATTTATTGGCACAAACAAAAGTTATTCTAAATAACAAAAAAGAATTCTTAAAATGCAAGAAATCACAAATCACTTACGTAATTGCATCATGGTGTTGCATTATACCCATTGCTTTTCCTGAAAAGGAGAACAATTTTATCAATAATCTTAAACTTTGAACATTGTATTAAATCACAATTTTGATGAATTAAAAATTTAATCTACAAGAAAAGTTTTTTGAAATATAAGATAAAAAAAACTCAGGATATGAAACAAACTGAATTCAGGACAGATAGTTTACAAAATAATGGGTGATCAAAACACATAAAAATTCCTAATGTAAACTTGTAATTATAAAAAGACTAAATAGGCTTTTAGTATATAATGGTACAACAACTGAGTACAATTTCAATAACTAAAGCTAATCAAAATTAAAAGTAGTCAAAAATTCCTTAAACTAATATTTAGATCTTCAGAACAAAAATTCCCTCCTTAACTTACTCATAAAATCTAGTGTAATTTCTTCAATATCAACTCTGGCAGCCAATTGTTTGCAAAACTAGAAACAAAGAGGCGATATTACAAAACTTTTATTTTAAACTAAAGCAACAACTTTATGTTTCGCAAGAGTATATTATCAAAAAACATTAATTTCACACAAAAGATAGAAACCTCAGTTCAAATGTCAATTTTTCACAAACCTGTATTTTATTATTTCCAATTCTCTCATATCGCTTGAATGAAGGCCTGCTAGTAAAATATCCAGTCCAATACGCATGAGGATCACTGGCATATGGCATAAAGTCATCAGTCTTTGAAGTCCAGGATTGATTAGCTTGGTTCAAAGCATACAAATAGCAGGATGGTGTCGAGTAAAACACATTCACACGACTACCATTGGATTGCTATAACATACATTAGAAAATCAAATGAAGAATTCAACTAAAAATAAATTAGTTCAGAGAGAGCAATTTCATTTATTATATACTGTTCAGTTTTCTATACAAGGAATGTTTTTATTAAGTTAGAAAAAAAATTATCATTTTGGCTTAAATGCAGACATAAATATATATTAGCGATATTCAACCTTTCTCATCTCATCGCACACATAAGCTAAAATTCCACGACACACCAAAAAATATACTTTCTTGCCAATCTGAGAAAATATAGGTATAGTTGTGATTGATTAAAAAAATAGTTGTTATAACCTACCACATTTTACTCCAGTATTTTAAAAAACTTTTTAAAACAATTCATTTTCGACACTGATAAAAATGTACTGAAAATTATTTACATGGGTATTACATTACTTGAAAGTATTCGCCACTACTTAATAGTCAAAAGTTCATAACTAAACCATTGAAATAAAAAAGGCATACACAAATTAAAATAGTTCCGCCATTGATAAAGCACACCAGTGTCATTCTTGCAGCATACCAGTTGAAAATTGCCTGCTATAAGTGAACATTTTCTGACACATAAAAAAATTCACAAAATGCATTAAGAATGAGCCTTTAACCACTTAACGCATTTACCCGTGTCTGACGCGGGCGAAAGTTATCGGCAAATTTGCACAAGCCCGTGTCTCACACGGGCGCTCTTGTATCTCGCGTTATTTTATTTCTAATGCCCCCCCACAACTGAAATTGCAAAAAATAACTTACACTATACCTATATATTCATTTTCTGTAAAAAAAAACTCGATCATTTTTTACCAGTTTTTCCGAAAAAAACTCATGCTTTAAGTGGTTAAAGTACAAAGTTTGGGTATTATTGTTTAATATTTTTTACTTTTATTTTATTGCTTTTTCAACAGCCAGAGTTCTCAGATAATGAAATGTAGCAGTAAACTTTTTCAACTAATTATATATTGAAGGCTGTTTCAATTTTTATTCACAATTAAAAATTCAAGTACAAAAGATAATTTCCAACCTAATGATTGATTTAAATAAATTGCACTGTAAAAATGCATTGAGGGTTGAAACAGTTCCCCAATTGGAACTATCCAAATTCCTGTGAAATTTGCATTCATAAAGCCAGTAACATTTAAGTATGAAAAAGTACATATAAAACCGAGTAAAAAAAATCAGGGTAAATGAATTAAAAATTTCATAAAATTCAAAAAGTTTAACTAACACAATTATTTCTCTACAAAATAAATTAAATAAATAAATACTTTTAGCACATACCTTTTCATTTACATGCTTTATAAGTTTGTCAAGATTCTTGTACCAAGTTGCAGCATTTTGGTAATTAAAGTCATTTCCCATTGTCATTACAATATGATTAGTAGCATAAGACTTAGCCTGCAGAGAAAACACAAAAACAATGCAATATAAAAAACAGTATAAGATGCACATTCAGAAATCTCCAACAATCTAAGATTAATATTGAAAAGTGAATTCTTCTTCGGCACAAATAGAAATGCCAATATTTGGTTAACCATGTAGTAATAGGATAATTTATATTCAGCAATGATGCACATAATTCTAGTAATCTTTCAGTAATGATTATGTTCAAACAAAGTAATCTTTTCAGGGTTTCATATGTATATATCCATTCTACAACCTGAAGTCTTCCCTGCCTCCCCTTTCAACCAGTTTTGAACTTCTTGACCAATAAAATCTTTCCTAGGATTCTTTAA
The DNA here is from genome assembly GCA_933210815.1 of Meta bourneti. NCBI lineage: Eukaryota > Metazoa > Arthropoda > Arachnida > Araneae > Tetragnathidae > Meta > Meta bourneti. The sequence goes on from OW119928.1 coordinate 78,520,253, forward strand.
ACCAATGGGCGTGATTCTTTAGTCATTATGTGTGTTGTGGGGAAAAGCAAAACTACTCTACTCAAAAATCTCCTGATGCTCAGAGGGTAAAGATGTAATTGAGGCTTAACAGATATTGTGGTAGATATATGGATGACAAAAGTTTTGTACTCATTCAAGAAAATCTGCAATCAGTCTTTGTGACTTACATTACATTACCAACAATTTAGTAAATATGCAAATAGTAAATAGAAAATACTGATTGGAATTTTCAGATTGTTTATAAGACACCAACGTGGTGATATTTATTGTAAAACAGAACCATATGTCACCAACATGGATAAAAACGGCAAGTAAAAAAATATCAATACAAAATCATTTAGTATTCGATATAAGCAGATATAAGAGAAGCATACCTGATTTTCAGCTATCTCAATAAATTTTGAAATTCTTTCCTCAACATTATAATCTTTCAAATCTGGATCATCCTACAACACAATATATAGATTAGCATTAGAATACCGATCTATAATTATCGCTGACAAATATTTTCACAACAAATAGATAACACAAAAATTACCATTATTGGTGGATCACTACAAAGCACATCATAACAAAAGCCTGGAGGTGGACTATATGAGTTTGGCAATGCACCAGTGAACAAATCCCCTCTAGCACCTGTTCAGGACAAAAGATTTATATTTTAGAGCCAAATAATTCAGAAATATATTTTACCGCCTATAATTTATGCGCAAGGTCTGATAAAAAAAAGTATCTGACTACCTTTCCATTGCTTCAACCAGATGCATTTTATGGTCAAAATTAAATATTTTGGTATTTATGCATATATAACGAAATCCAAAGGGTCAAGTTTAAACAAAAAGGAAAGTTGTTTTATTTGTCAGGTCAAAGGTGGTATGATTTTTTTTTATCAGACCCCATAACTTTTAAATTTTGTATTCCCTTTTAACATTTACAGCAAAATGACATTATCAATGAAATAAAATTACTTCATGAAATACTGAGTATTTTTAAATTTAGATAATTAATAAGAGATTTACAACACATACCCAAATTTGCACTTGCTTTCCAAATATGTTCCATCGTTTTAGTTTTTTCTCTAGTATCTTTGTCTTGGTAGTCAAGGCGGCCAAAAAACAAACCATCAAAGAACATCTAAACAAAGGTGAAAAATTAAATACTATGACTAAACAAATATTAAAAATAGACTTGATTACAGAATACAAATATTTTTTTCTTAAGAATATTATAAAATCAATGCTAGTAAAATTTAATTCTTGGTTATGAGTTAGTCATGGTACATAAATGATTCTATAGAAAATATTAATTGCGTAAATTACAGTGTACATTGAAAATATGGGATGTCATTATCAGTCATTAGTTTCAATCCATAGAAAGTTTTCTTGCCTATTTTAGGATTAGAATTTAGAAAATTTCATCTTATATTAAACCTTGGCCATCTTATTTCAATACTTCTCCAATTAATAAAAAACTCGGTTCATAAAGGCTGAATTCCTTAAGGTATTTTCATGGAATTAGTTTGAGCCGGTAAGACATGCTTGCAAGTAGGTTACCAGGTAAGTTTGCATTGCCATTAGGGTTGAAACTTAAAGGAAGTAGGCACAGCTGTACTTTCGGATAATGTGAGAAAAGCACTTTACATCACAGTAAAGTGTAAATTACATGAACTTTTAAGTGCTGCTATCGCAAATGTACTAAAGTCTCATAAACTATCCCTGTAAAAACATACTTCAAGTTTCAATAATCTTGTAATCATATATTTAAAAATGTATAATTAATGGCACAAGAAACTTGCAATATTTAACTGAGTTTGTAAATCCAAGTATTTTTTAAATATCATTTACTTACTTGAAACTATACAACTTGTTTCAACCTAATTTTTTTCTATTTCTTAAACGGTAACACTAAAATCATATCTTGTATTTTACAAATTGTTTGAAAAATCCAAGTTTAGTACATAGTTCTTGTGGTAAAGTTAAATTAATTGATCTATTTTTCTTAGATGGCAATTTTGCCTTGAATGGATCTACATGTCAGTCTGACTACTTGTTATTTAAAGCCAAGAAAGGGCTGATTTAAAGCATGTTGAATCCCTTTAAGTATCAACAAATGTTGAAACTTTAAAAAATCGTCTAGCTATATATAATTGTGGACCCAGATATTCACAATATTTCACTACTTTGGGAATTATCTATATGAGTATTACTTGTAATATTGATTATTCCTTCATTAAAACTAGGCAAACTTGTTTCAACTTAGTCTCTCTTACATCTTTGCCAGTAAATTTAAATATGTTCATTTTCTAAATGTATGTCTAATGTGTGAAATTCTCATACAGTAATTTTATGATTTTTTTCCTTGATTGGATATTATTCCACATTTAATTGACTAGTTTTATTTTTAAGACTTAGAAGAGATTGTTGCAAGTGATGCTGAGTTTCTTTTTCAGTTTTAACAATCCTTGTGGAGTGTTAATTTTAAAATTGTGTCTTGCATCAAATACTAGCAATTTTTTTACAAGTTTTTGATTTATAACTGCAACCCTTTCAATGATATCTTTGAGTTTCACTTAGACAGAAGAGAAAACTATTTTTTAACAGCCAAATGCATACTAGTTAAAAAATATCTTAATTTATAAAGGTAATACAAAACAAACACAGTAGTGAACGTATAAAACATATTTTGAGGATCTCATTTCTCTCATCCATCATTCCATAACTGCCAATCTTCAAGGAAAAATGCCAGGAAGATGTTCAGCGTCATATAAAAACCAATTCCGAAGTTCACACCAAGCTAAAGTTTAAAAAAAGATACCTTACTAACAATTGAAAATTTCTTTGTTCACAACATGAACGAAATCCCTGTTTCCCAAAGTCAACTTGAACTGAGCAAATTTTTCTGGAACCTACAAACTGACTCAAATTTTACCCTACAACAGGACCTTAAATTTTTAAAGTAAAATGGAGCTTACTGACCTTTCTTTCACCAATATGCATTAAATCCCTGTTTTCCAAAATCAAATTGCTCAGAGCAAATTCTTTTAGGCAACTTGACAACCCGATTTAAACATAATTCCTTCATTGGATTGCCAAGACATGGTGCCAACTGCAGCATCATTTGAAAATCTCCCACATGGAAAAGAAAAGGCCCAAAGACTAGGAAAAAGTGTTTTTTCAGAAGATTTCCAGAAAATCCGGAACTGTTTGTCAGTATATCATACCTGTGCAAATAATGAAGCCTGTTCTCTTGAATGGCCAAATGGATCGATTTGCCAGGCAATTTTGGGAACTCCACACTTTCCAAAAGTATCATTCAGCACCCGTAATCCAAAGGACATTTGATCAATGATTGAGTTGTAATGTGCAGCAGCCTCATCATTCATACTCCATCCTCCACCAATAAATTCAAGTTGACCTGTAACACATATTACATTTCAATATGATTGTGAGACTACAATGTGAAAAAATATTTATACTAATTACACTTTAATAATTGCATTTGATGACTCATAAAATATTCTGAAATTGGTTGATAGAAATTAATATTTGAAATTACATAATTAACAAAACATAGATAAAGTAATCTTTATCCTTGAACACTTGGTATTTATCTGCTTCAAAATCATTATTAAAGAAATATGCAACATTTGAGGCTCCAAAATTATAATAAAAAATATTATAAATGACAGTTCTCATCCCGCAAGTGAATCTTCCAGTCATTGCTAAAAACCTATTTTTTAAATATGTATTAATTAAAACACATTGTATGAATTTTGCATTCTAGAAGGACAAGTTATTTGAAGATTAATTGAACAAAACGAATAAACAATATTAATCTCAACTGGTTGATGAATATTGTTTGAACCAAGATATATCTTGAACCAAATATTTTGACAGCTCAATTCATCCAATGAATAAATTTTGCATGAACAAAAGTACTTTAACTTGAAAAATTACATTTAAAACTAATTCTCTTGTAATTATTCTTTTCTGATATTCTAATATTACATTTTAAGAAAAGAGAATACAGTATTCATTGCAACATATATTGAGGCAGAACATTGTACACATACCTTCATGTGTTCTTTAATTACTTTTCTTTTTTAAAATGGAAATCAATTTTCAATGAAAAAAGAACAATAAATTTAAAATAAAAGACCTCAGCTCTTTATCAAATGACACATTAAGAGATACATGTTTCCAGTTTAACTCTAAAAACAAGATAGAAAGTAATGAGATAATATAATCAAGTTAGAATTTTTACCATTGCAAACAAGTTTTTTAACCACATGGCGAGCTGAATCATGCTGCTCATTCCACCATCTTTGAAAGAATGCTGTTTCCACATAGATAAACTTTTTCTGAGGATCCTTCAGCAAGGCCTGCACCACAGAATCCAGAATATATTGTACACCAGCATTTTGTATGGAATTGTTGGCTAAACAGAAACCCATCAAAATTAATATACAATAAATTAATTTAAAAATGTTTTATTGACTGTCTTATTTTTTAATGAATTATAATTATTACATTAGACTAACAACTGTACCATCCTCAACAGTTGGAATATTCACCAATGGTTACACACACTAAGTTTATATGCAACTGCCAGAAATTAAAAATGCCTAAAATAATTATTGAAATAAAAAATAATTTAAAGAGCTAGATTAGTTACAATTGTACCAAATTATGCTTTATGAATGCAATTGAAACAAAAAAGTAACCCAGTTTACTACTGTTACATTCTTGGCGCCAGTTTGAACTCGGCAAAACCAATTTGGTGATCCTTAATACAAAATATCACTGATTTTACACTACTAAAATTTCTGAGATATATTTATAGATTTTTCTTGGAAATTAGTACCAAAGGTTTTTAAGATAACCTAGTAACCACTGATTCCAATTTTTTTCTTTCATGGTTGCTACAGCTTTGCACCAAAACTTCAAAATTGGCATCACTTAAAAATTTTTCCTTTAAATGGCACAGAAAATATTTTTTCAATCTGGAAGACCAGAAATAAAAGTGTTTTCAAGAAGACATCCAGAAAGTTTGCAGGTATACATATATATTAAGCTTAAAGACATGAACAATTCTTTTCTTAAAGAGAAAAGAAATTAGTTTCGCAGTCAGGAGTCGAACATTGGAATGATGAGCCCATTTCCCATTACAACAAGCAGCGCATTTCCGAGTTCCCCAAAGTAACCATGGCTTGAAAAAACCTATTTTAACACAATATGTTGAAAGTGTTGATGGTGTTATCAGAGGGCATGGGTATGTGTTTGATATTGTAATTGGTACTTATTTCGAGATGAAGTGACAATTATTGTAAAGAGAAATAGGAGAAGATTGAAATGGAATGTAAGAAAGTGAAAACTGATAATACTAAAAGACTTAAGCTGAATAGAAAGGGAAAGGTTTGAGGCATAACATTCTGTACATTTGTAACGATTTAGCTTAAAACCTTTTAGAAGGATTCAATTATAAGGTTTCGATGAATGACTTTTTCAAGCTAAGAACAAAATTATTATTTTTTTGGATAGAATGAATAAGTTTTTAAACAGTTGACAGATACTGTTAAACTTACTCTAACCTATTGGAAAAGTATTTAAATACTAAATGCACCTTTCTTAGAGCATAAATTTAAAAAAAAACAGCTAGTCAGAAAATTCTATTTTGACTTCACAAGCAGTTTGATCAATTCTACAATTTAATACATAAAAGAATATTTACATTTTAACAGATTATTCTACCAATGAATACAAAACAGCTTTACAAAATCCTTCAATTCAACATTTACAAAAAATATAGACATTTTTAGATTATTCTATCAATTCATACAAAAACACTGGACAAAAAGAAACTGAAGAAACTTTTTGCTGTGACAAGTAAGATGCAGCTTGATTTGAAATTTTAAAAAATTAGATACTTTTAAAATACAGAACATATTACATTAAGTAAATCTCCTTACCTCCATAGAAGTACTGATCAACAGTTTTCAGCCAACCTACATCATTATGAGTATGACACACAAGATGAACATTCAATTTGTCCTTTTCACCTGCTGGGCAGCCCTTTAATAGTAGTAAATTGAAAATTTAACAAATTTCAAATAAAAACATTTTAGACATTTTTGGTAGAGTAAACAGAGGAAATTATGGAACAGAGGAAATTATGAAACAGGAAATTTGAAAGTGACTTCTGGTAGGAATAGAAACTTCAATTTGAAAGTAACTTCTGGTTTGCAAATGAACAACTTCTGGTAGAAAGTAACTAACTGGTAGAAATAACTTTATCAAATTATTTCTACCAGTTAGTTACTTTATCAAATAACTTTATCAAATTATTTCTACCGGTTTCTAAATATGAAGTGTGCTTAATTCTACTGATGTTATTTAAAATGTTGCAGAAACGTTTTTACACCGTGTGGAATCCTTTTTCAGGAGTTCAGTTACACATCTTTATAATGATTTTCCATAAAGAAACTAGCTACTTTATGTTTATCCCTTCTCAATGAAAACATAACAAACTACCAGAAGAGTGGGCTACCATATTATAAACATTTTTTCATTCAAACTGGGACACATAGTGGTGCAATCAAGTATTCTGGCCCTGGGTTATATAGGTTCTGAGTTTGAAACCTTTAAATAATAGGTTCTGATCTAATTTGCCTTCATGTAACAAAAGATGACCTTAAAGCAACAAACCAAATTACAGAAATGATTGTTTTCAATTTTCCATAAATGATTGAAGATCAAAATGCTTTGGTAATTAAAAAATTTTATTGCAGAATTATCGAGTTATTAAAATTTTATGCAGGTATTTCAATTTGGGAACAGGTAATAATACTATTGTTTATTCAAATTAACATCAGCACCTACCCTAATTCCTAGGACATTCTGCAGTAGCTTGAGGGATGGGAAAATTTCAAGACAAATATAAATTTTTCAGTGTTTCCATAAGGGCTCAGTGTCATTGTTATACAAAAGGTACATTCAAAATGGTCAAATTTTCTTATATCATGGGAAGAAATGTCCGATACATCTATAAGAATGCAGCTTTGATATTTTCCAATTGATAGGGACCAAACCTTCAACCAACTATAGGACCTTGAATTTCAAACAGGGACAAATGATAACCTTACATGATCAAGCAGAAGTTAGACATTTTCCATAGATTTAGAACCTGAAATTAGGACACTCAAACATCTGCTGTGCAGCAGCTTATCTTGAAATCAGAATAAGAATTTAGTTTAAATAAAAAGAAATAAACATCTATGAGAAAAATTTAGTTTAAAATTATTGATCAAACGGCTTGATAATCATAAGAGATCAAAACTTTAATATCCATCAGATCACTGGGTAAACTGAAGTTTTCAAAAGCAAAGGTTTGCACAAAGGTTCAAAACAAATTCAAGTTAAAATACAATCTATTTTAATTTACGCATTATTTAGTGTGGTATAAAAAAGTTGAATTCTTTTGTATTTGTTCACGCTAATTTCTCATAAAATCAGCAAAGAAAAAGTTAAGTTTTCGTACAAAAGATCAGTAAACAAAATTTTACCTGGTAACCGTATTTCAAGGTCTCGGTTTCTTTGAGGATTGGCAGCGAATTAACTATGCTGAACAAAGCGACAATCAAACTCCAAAATAAGCACTTCATGTTGGCACTAGTAGTGCTCTGATTGGAAAGTTACTGAGAGAAGTAAATTTATACGCATTATACAGATAAAATTGATAACGTATCAAAGGAAATCTGCGACCCAAGTGTTTGTTGACACCACGTGGTTCCAATATGACACTTCAGTAACAGTAAAAACTCTATAAGAAAGAGCCGTATGGCAAGATTAAGTAATACATATGCAGTATAAAATATAATGAGGAAAATAATATGATGCTCGTCAAGAGGCCCGAAGATCATTTGAATACTCAAATGGAATGAAAGTAAAGTTTAAAAAAAATCAAACAATAATTGGGTGTTTCAAAGCCCGAAACTTGGATGAATATGGTATCAGCGTCCTTTGACAGCAGTCGTGTGAAAATTGTTATCGGTTTTGTTTTCTTTTAAGAGCAAAACAATTTATTTTACAACTTTCATAGAACGTAAAACCAGAACTAAAACTAAAAATACCAGAACGTTGCCATTATTAATTCAGAATATTCGTTTTCAGAATTTGTGTTCTCATTCAGAACTGTTGATAGGGCAACTTGCAACCGGAGAGTTGCGAGTTTCAATCCAACCAAAGACCGTAGTTTACAAAGGGGGCTGGTGCACGCTGGTGCACATTGGAATAAGGAAATATTCCACTGAAGTTTCAGGAAACATTTAACCTTGTTCCAGTGAGTTTCAATGAACCCTGAGGTTCCAAGAAGAGTCTCCGGGGCTTCCGTGAGAAGAAACTGCGGAAAGACATTTTTGAATCTGCGCTTGCGATTAACATAATCGCGGTGGCCCGGTTGGAAGAGTAACGGATTAGCAACCGGAGGGTTGCGAGTTCGAATCCAGCCAAACACCGTCATGTACAAAGGGGTTGTACCAGCATGTACACGTACATGCTGGTGCACGTTAAATCTGTCGTGGCCTCATATGTTCTCATGTTGTCGTGGTGTGGAAGTTTGGAGAGTGGGGTGCCAGCTCAGGTGTTGCCTCGTCATCTGACCCTGGTTCAAAATTACGTGGTGTTGTCCTCGGATCTTTCCCTTTGGGATTGATCCCGGACCGTCACCAATAGCCCGTTTGTGTTGCTCTAGTGTGACGATAATTGAAATACCACCCCGCAACCTCTCGTGCTCTGAAATAGCCAATTGTGTTGCTCCTAGTGCCAACGTTAATTAAAATACCTACATCAGCGGCGGCTCGTGGTTGGAAAAATAGGGGAAGGGCCTTCCCGGAATCATCCCCTCCCCGAAATTAAATCCTGGCTATGCCAGTGATATGAAAAGATAGCAGTTCCGAAAATTAGTTAATGAGGATTTATCTATTTTCTGTAAATTAAATCAATTCTTCTGTCCTTTAATACTGCAAATCTGTCTGATATGTCATCGTAAAATGGCTGTTTCTTCATAAGTGTCCGTCATCTGACCGTGGTTCAAAATTACGTGGTGTTGTCCTCGGTTCTTTCCCTTTGGGATTGGTCCCGGACCGTCACCAATAGCCCATTGTGTTGCTCCAGTGTGACGTTAATTGAAAAATACCAAATACCAATCTTCATGTCACTAATACGTCTTTTTGAATAGAAATATTTACTAAAGAAAGTCTCTCTTGCGAAATAGTATTTCTTGAGTAAGTTTTTATTCTTTTAAGACAAGAAAAACTCCTTTCCACTGATTCACTTGTAGATGTTTTGGCGTGGAAGTTTGGAGAGTGGGGTGCCAGTTCAGGTATAGTTCTCGTCATCTGATAGCGAGATGTCCTTGGTAGGTAGGTATTTTAATTAACGTCACACTGGAGCAACACAACGGGCTATTAGCGACGGTCCGGGATCAATCCCAAATGGAAAGTTATTTTGGTATTTTTTAATTAACGTCACACTGGAGCAACACAACGGGCTATTGGTGACGGTCCGGGATCAATCCCAAATGGAAAGATCCGAGGACAGCACCAGGTAATTTTGAACCACGGTCAGATGACGAGGTCACACCTGAGCTGGCACCCCACTCTCCAAACTTCCACACCAACGTGAGGACATTTGAGGTCACGACAGATTTAACGTGCACCAGCGCCCTTTGTACACGGGGCCGCGGTGGCCCGGTTGGAAGAGTAACGGACTTGCAACCGAAGGGTTGCGAGTTCGAATCCAGCCAAACACCGTCGTGTACAAAGGGGGCTGGTGCACGTTAAATCTGTCGTGGCCTCAAATGTCCTCACGTTGGCGTGGTGTGGAAGTTTGGAGAGTGGGGTGCCAACTCAGGTGTTGCCTCGTCATCTGACCGTGGTTCAAAATTACGTGGTGTTGTCCTCGGATCTTTCCCTTTGGGAGTGATCCCGGACCGTCACCAATAGCCCATTGTGTTGCTCCAGTGTGACGTTAATTGAAATTCCCCCCCCCCTTTGTACACGACGGTCTTTGGTTGGATTCGAACTCGCAAACCTCCGGTTGCTAATCCATTACTCTTCCAACTGGGCTATCTGGGTAACGGATCAACTTCAAAATTTCAGATTCCCAAGAAACATGGCATAAAGTATCATGTAATCGACGAAAGAACTATACTCTGTCTAATGTTTTTTTATATGCTTCACCACTGACTTCTTCCATCACTTACAAATAAACAATGGCTAAATCTAAGTGGCGCATGCACTCTCCATTTTGGAGTGCACTGGTGGGCTTGGTTTTAAAATTAAGTGTGTAATTTTAATCTCATTTTTATATGATTTAATACCTAAATTTATCTCATTCTCATGTCTGATCTACTTTCCTATTAGTATATGATATGTGGCAAATAATTCAGGTATTTCGAAAAAATTAATTTTTTTGAAAACTATTTTCTCTAAATCAGAAATATCTGGGGAACATTTCCCTCATTTAAAAAATATATTAATGAGCAGAAACATGTATGTGAAACTTTCAGACTACATAACTGTATTGGATACGCTAATTGAAGAATACGAATGATAAATTTTCTGATTTCGAAGAACATACTTTAAAAATGAAATTGGTGTATGAGCCACATTTAGTTGATATCCCGACGGCACCCACTGAACTGCAGATGGAATTAATTGAATTAGAAGATAATATCATAAAGTCTTTTTTTGATACAAAAAGAAAGATTCCATTGAAATATGGAAAAATGCAGTTGAATATCCATATTTACGTCAACATGCTCGTCGTCTGCTGTCTTGTTTTGCAACTACGTACTGTTGCGAATCAACATTTTCATACCTAACAAATTAAAACTCATTTAAGGACTCGGATATCTAATATTCATTTAGAAGACCAACTCAAGTTGCTTACAACTAAGCTGGAACATAATATTCAGTTATTATTTAATGAAAAAACAAACCCCAAAATCTCATTAGTTAACTCATATTGAATTATTTTTAAAAATAGTACAGTTTTTCTATTTATTCTTGTATAATATCCAGAGAGAATGTAAAATAATTGCTATAAATTTTCATCTTAAATAACATTTTGAAAGTTATTTTTATTATCTTTATAATTAATTTTTTTAAATTTTGTGTTGATATCAAATGTAGGTGGATGTATTATGATGAGAATATTGTAAAATTGCCTGTTTATTGAAATTTCTTTTTTCTATAATTACACTGCTGGCCACCGTAAATGCAACACCCTGAAGGAAGCATGCAAATAATATGAAATTTACAACATGCATTAGCGGAGGTGAAATATGCAAATGATTAGAATTTCAGCGCAGACGCACATCACGCGCGCCTGTGGCGCCACTTCAAAGCGCTATTTAAGGCTTGGAGATTTCGACGATTTCAAGTACGGCAATTGTGTTTTTCTTGTGGTTTTTTCAAAAAAACGATCAATTATGCCTCGTAGAAAACAGCGATCATCTTTTGATCAAGTATCCGAGTTCGACAGAGGAAGGATAGTGGCCTACCGAGATTGTGGATTATCTTTCAGGGAAATCGGTAGTCGTGTTGGACGAAACCAAACAACTGTAATGCGGATATGTGATCGTTGGATGCAGGAGGGTACGACGGAACGACGTGTTCGATCGCATCCACCTCAGTGCACCACTTCACGTGATGACAGGCATATTGTGCGTATGGCAGTGACGGATCGCTCAGCCACATCACGAACCATAGCACAGCACATTCAGTCTGTACCGCATCATCCAGTGTCTGCGCGTACCATTCGACGCCGTTTACAGCAGAGTGGTCTGTCCGCAAGACGTCCATTGCTTCGTCTACCCTTGACGCAGAACCACAGACGTTTCCGCCGCCAATGGTGCAATGAAAGAAGGATGTGGACGGCAGAATGGAATGAAATTGTCTTTACTGACGAGTCACGCTTCTGTCTGCAACACCACGATGGTCGGATTCGAGTCTGGAGACACCGTGGAGAGAGGATGCTGAACAGCTGCGTTATGCACCGCCACACTGGTCCTGCACCGGGTATTATGGTATGGGGCGGTATTGGATATCACTCTCGCACTCCTCTAGTACGCATTGCCGGTACTTTAAACAGCCAGCGCTACATCTCCGAGGTGTTGGAGCCAGTTGTCCTTCCTTACCTTCAGGGCTTGCCCACAGCCATATTTCAACAGGATAATGCGCGACCACATGTGGCACGCATTGCCCAAGGGTTCTTCGTCAATCGCCAGATTGAATTGCTTCCCTGGCCAGCTCGCTCTCCGGATCTTTCGCCGATAGAAAACATGTGGTCCATGGTTGCTCAACGATTGACCCAGAATACATCCCCAGCTGCCACACCAGATCAACTTTGGCAACGTGTGGAAGCTGCTTGGTCTGCTGTACCCCAAGAACACATCCAAAGTCTCTTTGAATCAATGGCGAGGCGTGTGGCAGCGGTGATCTCCAACAATGGCGGCTACTCTGGCTACTGATTTTGGCAGGAACCACACTTCACAGAAGTCTATAAATTTAATCATTTGATACTTGGTCAACATGTTATCTACAAAATAAATTTTGTTGTGATATCTCTTGTCTTTCTTGGTGTTGCAATTTGGGTGGCCAGCAGTGTATATGTAATAATATTGACACTGATAATTTAGTATGTTTAACTTCGTAAGCAGTGGTTCGAAGGATCAGTGCGGCCCATCCACTATTTCCGAAGATGAATATGGCCTTTTATTCAAGAAGGGTTCCCCACTTCAGATCTAGGTCGCGGCCCAAGTCTAGGTTAAGTTTGCTACTCACTCTACTATCTTTTTCTGTAACACGGGGTCAAATTATGAGTTCCATAACATACAGGTATTACGGACTTATGGGGACCAGGTGCACTACAAAAATATTTTTGTAGTCACAAAATAAAACAAAAAATGTGAAATCTGGTTAAATCCCTACAAATTGAAGAAACGAGGTTCGTTAGGAACTCAGGTCATACCTATCTGAAAGTGATTGATGACGCATCAGTGTACTGAATTGTGTATTTAGTATTATGGCCATTCGATTAGGTCACGGAAAAGAGAAAATTGTATAAGGTAATAGTTTTTTGGGGAAAAAAACCACTTGCCTGGACCCATGTTGGACAACTAAACTGATATAGTCATAATTTCTTTTGCACAGGTTAGTACCTATTTGGATTTTATCCGTTTGGATAATGCGGTCAAAGCTCACAGAGAAAGCGCTGTGGACTCGCCTCCCTTTACATTGATTCATTTAAAACCCAGGAAGCCCAATATAGCTAGTTTGAGGTCAAATGGTGATTGGTATTTAATCACCTACAGACCACTGTGTCTGTCCCCTCTGGGCAACTTCATCGAAATTCTGAAACACTAATTATTTCTTTAGAACTATTGCTGTACAGATTTAGATTTACAATATCTTGACAAGAAAACAGAATCTTCTTCCTTTAAAGATAAAAGGCAAACATGACATTGAAAACCAATATAGACGATTTTGTTGATCTCCCCATTAACATATTGATCAGATCTTGATGGAAGACATATCTCGTTGAAACGGGTTAATAGAATTTATTTACATTACTGTAGGCAATGTAATTTAGTGATATATGCTTTACTCTTTTCATGTTTTAAAGAATAGTTATATCATCAAATCGCTTTTAGATATCACATCAGAAAATGATTTAAAAAAAAAAAGACACAACGAGGTCTCCCATTGTAATAAAAATATAAATTAAATAATTGCAAATAAATGTCTGCACAATTTCATTCTTTTCATCCGTAATAGGCCAGGCAGGCACTTTTTGCACACCTTCCTATACTCCCATCAACCAGTCCAGATAATTTACGAGCCTGCGGATTTAACGCCTGTATTCTCGGGCAAACATGCGAGAGCTAAAGCAGGCGCAATTCTCAGGTCTTCAGACATCATATACTACGCGAAATTCAACAAATATTTATACAAAAGGCTAACACATTTTTCTTGATGTTTCGACACTCAAGTACCGATTATTTCAAAAATTGCAATTATTACTTATTTTTTATAGAAGCTACGAATTGATTGTTTCATTATTCCGATTCACGGGCCGCGGTGGCCCGGTTGGAAGAGTAACGAACTAGCAACCGAAGGGTTGCGAGTTCGAATCCAGCCAAACACCGTCGTGTACAAAGGGGGCTGGTGCACGTTAAATCTGTCGTGGCCTCAAATGTCCTCACGTTGGCGTGGTGTGGAAGTTTGGAGAGTGGGGTGCCAGCTCAGGTGTTGCCTCGTCATCTGACCATGGTTCAAAATTACGTGGTGTTGTCCTCGGATCTTTCCCTTTGGGATTGATCCCGGACCGTCACCAATAGCCCATTGTGTTGCTCCAGTGTGACGTTAATTGAAATACCCCACCCCCCATTATTCCGATTCAAGAAATATTTTTTTGCTGCTCTTGAAACTAACTTTTCAGCCAACAAATACTGTTTCTATCTGCTATAATCATGAAGATTTTAACATGAGTTAAAATGAAAAAATTCAATTCATAGTAAAAGTAGTAATAGCAATACTTGAAAAGCACTGTGAAGTCCCATATCTAAGGTACGACAGAGCAAAGAAGGGCTTCTCAGTGTCATTGAAATCAATTAATTTCTTTTATGAAATGTTTGCGAAAAATAACCTTCACGTTATCTTCTGGAGGTGTCCTCAAATTCGAGGTCCATAGAGGTTAGCCATCTCTAGATTGGCCAGTGGGCATTTGAGATCAATTTCATTTGATCAAGGTTTTGAGGTTTCCCCGACCTGTTGGAAATGCAATATGAGCCACGCCTCTAGTGGTCGTGGATTGGCAACCGGAGGGTTGCGAGTTCGAGACTAGATCCAACCAAGACCGTCCTGTACGTGAAAGCTGGAGCACGTTAAATCCGCCATGCCTCAACTGTCCTCACGTTGGTGTGGAAGCTTGGAGAGTGTGGTGCCAGCTCAGGTGTTGTTCTCGTCATCTGACCTTGATTCAAAATTGCGAGTTGTTGTCCTCGGATCTTCATCTTGTGGCTGAATCCCGGATAGTGACCAATAACTCGTTGCGTTGCTCCAGTGTGACGTTAATTCAACTACCTTCCTACCACAAATAGTCTTCCTTCGAGATTGATCCCGGACAGTCACCCATAGTCAATTATGTTGCTCCAATGTGACGTAAATTCAACTACGTCACTTCCTTGCTTTTCTGGGGTTATCCAGGGAGTATCTGTATTTTAATCCAACGCTCGTCTGGGACATGTGCATGAACTTACAGACTTGGTCTATAAGAAACAACAACAAACAACAGGTAGGACAGACACTGGGCGCGTGTTTGAGCTCCTCTAAAATGGGTGAGGGTGACAATAGAATTTCTTTATATTACTTTCAAAGTGGATGGAGATGAAAACTTGAAGACCCCTGAAAATTTCTCTAATTTATTGTTCATAGTAGCGATGAGAACGTCTTCCTCAACCTCCTCAATGTCATTCGGATTATGCTAACTTATTGCTTCAATCCCCAGAAGTGATAGATTCTGGAAGTCAAAACTAACATCTCAGTGTTTGAGAACTTCCTTGGACCAAGACTGATATTACTGTACTGAGTGTACACCAATAAGAAACTGAAACAATCTGATTTTTGTTACACAGACCAATGTGCATCAATTGAAGCAAGGGATGGACAGTTATAATACATAAAAAATTGAGGGATTATTGAGAAATTAAGCAATAAAGAGACTTAAAAATTACTGTTTATCACTCACTTTCTCTCACATTTCATTTTTTCAAAGTTCAAAAACATATACAGGGTGTTTCAAAACTGACTGTACGAACTTTAAGGGGACGTAGGAAACATAAAATTAAGCCGTATTTACACAGGGATGGATGTCTGCTATCACTACCTGTCTAGTGCAGTACAATGAGATGCAAAAATTGAGCATTAAATATGTAAACATTATTATTAACCCTAATTTTTCGGTTTGACACTATTTCACACAGTAGATGCACAAATTGAGACAGGAATCAGCAATTCTCGCTTTATTTCTGACCGGGACAAAATGACTAACTGGCTGGGATCTCGGGACACGCCTTTCAAACCGGGATGTATGATAACCCTACCTATTATGGAAAGAAGATCGTCTTTCCTAACCTTTATAAGGTTATAATGCTTACCACCAGTTTCAATTGACTATGTCCCATTTTTATTAAAATTGGTAGTCAGAATGAGGTGATATATTTGAGATATTTCGTTACCAAACTGTTTGTAAGAATGAGGTTTGGTAGATGCTTTGAAAGAACTATTACAATGTAACTCTATTCACATTGGATGCAGCATATCTTTATCGATGGAGTTTATCAACGCGCGTAATGCATATACAAGTCAAAATCAAAACCACTGCAACACAAAAAGATTTGGAACGATGATGCAATGTAAATTGTTATTTATTTAAAAGCACGCGCGTTCGAAGTTAATTCTTGTGAGACTGAGTTTTCAAACGATTAACTCGCCATCAAATGTTTCAAATTATTACAAAAAGTTTAACATGAACAACGTTCCAAACGAGGAAAAATGCAAATGGCGCATTTTTGTTTTGCAAACATATCGCACAGCAGTTGAGCAATTTGCATCTTACATAATCCGAAAATAAACACAAAACACCGTGGATGGTTCTTACATCAGCATTGTATAACAAGAAATGGAAGCGTTTCGCCAACAATTGACAACATAATTTGGCGGATCACGATTCTGGATTGTAATGGTAAAAAGAGTTCATAACCAGTTTCTTCTTAAACGGATCGTATTCCGATGAGTTTCTTTTAACCAGTGACCGTGCAAATGGAACTAAACCACGCCCTTCAACCGCGTATGATTGTTCCACGAAATTATTCTAACATGGAATAAAGAAGTTTTGTCTTTCGGATCTATGGAACAGAATTCTATGAATTACGCAAATGGGCAAGCTTTCTTATGATAGATTTAACTTGAAAAGGCCGAGGGCAAAGGTTAATATATGAATGGAATGAAAGTTTTGTAACATTTTTATCATTTTACTGCTGGTTTTAAAAGAAATATTTTTGTTGTGTTTGGAAGATGAAGATAAGTGAACTCGTAATGATATACTGTCGAGGTGAATATGGTTATATTCGTTTCAAGGCTATGTGGTATATTATCGTGTCTTTTTCCGCGAATTGCGATGTCTTTAAAAATCGGGAACAGAGAAAACAAATTTGTGATGAGCTAAAAAGACGCGAATGAATGGATCTTTTGGGGGTAAATTTTATACTAAACATTTCTTATAACGGTTTTTTTTATCGAAATAGAATTTCAGCCTCAAATAAATTAAAATTTATTCAAGTAAATTTCTAGTAATTGAACATAATGAATTATTAAGTGAGATAATTTAGGATTCAAATTAATTTTTCAATTTATTTCTTTTTTCTTTATAATTCACAATATGCTTAAAATCTGATAAAAAACAAAGTTTAATCTATGAGAGACTTTTTCTGTAAAGCTAGTGCTTTTATGGTAGAACGTGTTTCCTGTACTTATTCCCTATAGGGTAACCGGAAGTAAATTCTCATCTTCCGGTGATTTGTTTGCTTACACCGAAAATTCATCACTTTAATATCGGCGACTGATCCTATTATCAAGCAAACACACCAGCATATTTTGCACCTTCTCAGAAATGTGAGAGAGATACTACTTGAAAAGGAAATTTCGTAAAAGAACCAATAATGGAAAACTGAAAGAATAAAAACATTTTTATTCTCAATTTGAAGTTTACGAATTAGCTTTTATTTTTATTAAAAATGAGTAGTTCACTTTAAAAGGATTCGTATTCATTAAATTACACTGCTGGCCACCCAAATTGCAACACCAAGAAAGACAAGAGATATCACAACAAAATTTATTTTGTAGATAACATGTTGACCAAGTATCAAATGATTAAATTTATAGACTTCTGTGAAGTGTGGTTCCTGCCAAAATCAGTAGCCAGAGTAGCCGCCATTGTTGGAGATCACCGCTGCCACAC
Source organism: Meta bourneti (assembly GCA_933210815.1). Classification (NCBI taxonomy): domain Eukaryota; kingdom Metazoa; phylum Arthropoda; class Arachnida; order Araneae; family Tetragnathidae; genus Meta; species Meta bourneti. The sequence goes on from OW119928.1 coordinate 78,538,354, forward strand.
GCCTCGGCATTGATTCAAAGAGACTTTGGATGTGTTCTTGGGGTACAGCAGACCAAGCAGCTTCCACACGTTGCCAAAGTTGATCTGGTGTGGCAGCTGGGGATGTATTCTGGGTCAATCGTTGAGCAACCATGGACCACATGTTTTCTATCGGCGAAAGATCAGGAGAGCGAGCTGGCCAGGGAAGCAATTCAATCTGGCGATTGACGAAGAACCCTTGGACAATGCGTGCCACGTGTGGTCGCGCATTATCCTGTTGAAATATGGCTGTGGGCAAGCCCTGAAGGTAAGGAAGGACAACTGGCTCCAACACCTCGGAGATGTAGCACTGGCTGTTTAAAGTACCGGCAATGCATACTAGAGGAGTGCGAGAGTGATATCCAATACCGCCCCATACCATAATACCCGGTGCAGGACCAGTGTGGCGGTGCATAACGCAGCTGTTCAGCATCCTCTCTCCACGGTGTCTCCAGACTCGAATCCGACCATCGTGGTGTTGCAGACAGAAGCGTGACTCGTCAGTAAAGACAATTTCATTCCATTCTGCCGTCCACATCCTTCTTTCATCGCACCATTGGCGGCGGAAACGTCTGTGGTTCTGCGTCAAGGGTAGACGAAGCAATGGACGTCTTGCGGACAGACCACTCTGCTGTAAACGGCGTCGAATGGTACGCGCAGACACTGGATGATGCGGTACAGACTGAATGTGCTGTTCTATGGTTCGTGATGTGGCTGAGCGATCCGTCACTGCCATACGCACAATATGCCTGTCATCACGTGAAGTGGTGCACTGAGGTGGATGCGATCGAACACGTCGGTCCGTCGTACCCTCCTGCATCCAACGATCACATATCCGCATTACAGTTGTTTGGTTTCGTCCAACACGACTACCGATTTCCCTGAAAGATAATCCACAATCTCGGTAGGCCACTATCCTTCCTCTGTCAAACTCGGATACTTGATCAAAAGATGATCCCTGTTTTCTACGAGGCATAATTGATCGTTTATTTGAAAAAACCACAAGAAAATCACAATTGCCGTACTTGAAATCGTCGAAATCTCCAAGCCTTAAATAGCGCTTTGAAGTGGCGCCACAGGCGCGCGTGATGTGCGTCTGCGCTGAAATTCTAATCATTTGCATATCTCACCTCCGCTAATGCATGTTGTAAATTTCATATTATTTGCATGCTTCCTTCAGGGTGTTGCATTTACGGTGGCCAGCAGTGTAAATCTAATTATCATATCGAGTTGTGACATTTTTCTCAATATCAATCAATGAATCTACTAAATCAGTACATTCATATCAATAAAAATCAATTCACTAACTAATATTAATAAAATATTTAGTTATCATTTCAAGTCGATGTTTGATTAGTTTAGTTTAAAATAAGTGCTGGAAAATGAGTGATCTATAATTGGACGAATCATTGCGTTTCTGTTAGAATAAATATATAGGGAGCCGAGTTAGCCAAGTTAGTAGAGTCGCGGATTAGCAACTCGAGAATTGCGAAAATCGATCCAGCCAGACACTCGTGTGCTTGGGTGGTGAACATTAAATCGGTCATAGCCTCAAATGTTCTCACGTCGGCGTGGTGTAGAAGTTTGAAGAGTGAGCCGCCAGCTCAGGTGTTGACCTCGTCATCTGAAAATTACGGATCCTTCCCTTAGGGAATGATCACGAACAGTCGCCAATAGCCCGTTGTGTTGCTACAGTGCGACGTAAATTCAATTACCTCCCTCCCTACCATCCATAAATATATTTCACTGCCGCACATTGCACCAGAAACCGGCATTACATAAAATCAACCTTCACGGGCAATTTTGCTGATTCATTTAAATATGCTTCATTTAAACCTCGAAGTGGTTTCCACGAGATATTTCGTCCATCAAAATATTTCCTTTATTCCTTAAATATTGTCGTTCATCAAAATATATAGAGTTAAGCTATAGAGCTATAATGCACTGCTAAAAATACTCAGAAGAGCTCGTCGTTCTAATGACGTCATCTGACAGTGGTTCAAAATTACGTGGTCTGCCTCGAATCTTTCCCTTCGGGTTTGATCCCGGACCGTCGCCAATAACCCGCTGTGTTGCTCCAGTGCGACGTCGATTAATTACCTACCTACCTATCTAATGAAATTCTATAACACCTTGATTACATAAGGCAATGGAAATCTAGAAGATAGAAATGAGAGTAGAAAAGAGAATATGAGCAAATGCCAAAATAGGCTTAGTTTCAAAAATTGCCGAATTGAATGGGTTGCTGTTGTAGTAACGTCCAGAAACTAGTTGTGGTAATATGAGTGATGTTTTAACTTTATGCCATGGGATTTATTGAGAGAAAGACACCAGTAATAAATACACGAAATAGTATTTCATGTTTCAGACTAATTTTATTTCATTTAGAAATATGGAATGAGAATATCAACGTTTATATTTATTATAAATGGATTTCAATAAGGAACGAAATGCGGGTAATGACTCTGCTATCAATAGATATAAGCAATTAAGAAACTTTAGCGCAGATGTTATGCGCGAGTCTGCTGATTTCTAAACAAAGGAAACATTTGGCAATGACCATAAAACGACACACCAAACCATTTACGGAACACTACAATCATTGTCTTTAGCAGATTGAATAAAGACGTTTCCACAAAAAAATCTGGTAGATCTTCTCAAATCGGTAGCATTTTTACGCATTCGAAACACCATTCCGTGACTAGATATCGTGATCCCCATCTTAGTAATTGAAAAAAAGAATATTTTCCAGTGACATGAGAATTACTGAAATTAGCAAGAATCATACAAAGAAAAGTTGTTCTCGCCCATATTGACGATTAGAATAAAACAAATATTTATCTGTATACCACTCTCAACCCCTCCCAAAGAAAAATGTGTTCTTTCGACAGTAGTGAACAGTGTCCCAATTTAAGCAGATTGATTACAGCAGCGTATTTTAAATTCAGCCAATCAATCAATATAGCTTTCTTTTTTGTTAACGCAAACAACTATTCCTTAGTTTTCTATGTAACTGGTTTTCCATTGAGTTTTACTTACCAGTCGACTGTGCTTTTTACTCGTTCAAATGTATCATTCTCTTACGCAGAGTTCATGCGTCATACACTTTGTCATTAGTTTCCGTTTCTCTGCAAAAAAGAGTTCAAAAATATTTTTTTAAATGAATTCAGGTGTCACATACAAATGCTGCGAACAGGTAGTTGCATACCTGCCTACATTTACCATACGCTCTGAGGGGTTCACACGTATAATTCCACTTTGAAACTTGTCTTCCTTGTATGACTTCTAACTAATTTTGAGCTTCTTGGCCAATAGAATATTTCGAAAGGATTCTATTCGGTAAATTGTCCTTGTAAGGTAAGGAAATGACCAACAGAATCTTTCCAAAGGATTCAATTCTAAAGAAAGGACCGATAGAATTTTTCCAGAGGATTCTTGGCATTTCTCGAATATTCCGACTCAATATAAACCAATAACCACAAGGCCTCAAAGGAAAGTATTTAGAACAAGGGTGCCCAAATTTTTGACTTTCCTGAAAAGAATCTTTTGCGGCCTCAAATGTTCTCACTTCGGCGTGGTGTGGAGTTCCAGCTCAGATGTCAATTTTGTCATCTGACGGTGGTTCAAAATTACGAGGTGTTGTCTCCGGATCTTTCCCTTTGGGATGGATCCTGAAACCGTCGCCAATAGCCCCAAATAGCCCGTTGTGTTGCTCCAGTGTGGCGAATATTCATGTACCTACTACCTACATCACACGGAAGAGAGAAATACAACCAGGAAGGATTCGAACCTAAATTCAGGTTGTTAACGCAGTGGGCAAACTGCCTGAGATATCCTAGACAATAGGACTACAATAATTGGATTGGGTTGATAATTAATGGGGAAGGCAGGTAAATAGGCGGTACACAGTTAGGAGAGTAGTCTTCTCAAAAGGCTAAATTCCTAGGATTAGGCTAATTTCGAATTGGGTTTGTATGGCGCAAGAGCCATGTTTGGCCACGATGTACCAGATAACATCAAATAACGGACATCCGCACACCAGGAAAGTTTTAGATGCAGAAGAAAGAAATATACTCAAGGAGGAACGAACCTGCGCCGCTTGTAGCTCACAGATTGCTAGCACAGCGGGCATATCCACTGAATCACGACGCCCCCCCCCCTTCCAAAATGGACATTCCACCATCAGTAGTGTTTTGTCATCCGAATTTTTCTGAGTTACTGAAAAAAACGATATTATATGATTTTTGTTTGCATAAATGATATCAACCTAATAAAAATAAGTAATTAAATGAATTACAAAATTAGTTTTTAATTTTAAGTTAAATTAATCCTTAAGTTTTAATTTTAAAATTTTTATGTCTCACTTTTTGTTTCGTGATGCGGTGTGTGCTTGAACACCACACAAATTGTGCCGTTGCCGCAATGCTAACTAAATAATTGAACTAGACGTTTTTCTCACCCACATTGGTGTCCCGCAAAGGGTCCTGAATTGTGGTTGCTTTTTAAAAATTCAAGACTCCACCCGATTGCTCTGGAAAGACAGACTTTCACAAGATAAATGATTTTTGTGAAAGGATGGAACTTTCTAACTCCTCCATTCTCCACAACCTTAGCAGCAAGTTCCCATATTTTGAATTGTATCGATGTCTTTATGGGAATTAGTCGCTGTGCGACTTGAAAAACATGGTCTTTTGGACTTGGTCTAGGCGTAGGGGATTAGTTACAACAATAACAACCTTCAGTCAGAAACTAAAGTAATTCCTGGAGCGACGAAATTTGTAGACACTGAAACTATTTCATTCTCTCTATTATTAACTAAAAGGGCTGTGGTAACCCAGTTGGTAGAGCCGCGGATTAGCAAATGTTAGGTTGTGAGTTCGAAACTCAATCCAACCAAAGACCGTTGTGTGCGTGGAAGGTGGTGCAAGTTAAATCTATCGTGGCCTCAAATGTTCTCATGTTGGTGTGGCGTGGAAGTTTGGAGAGTAGGGTGCCAGCTCAGATGTTGGCTTAGTCATCTGACCGTGGTACAAAAATACGAGATGTTGTTTTCATATCTTTCCCTTCGGGACTGATTCCGGACCGTCGACAATAGCTTTACTCCAGTATGATGTACCAAAATGTTCTTAATGATATAGTTTATATTGTAGAATTGAAATGTTTTTGTTTCTCTGTTGCTATATGTATGACGGAGGTATGACGCGCATCAGTTTGACAGTGACAGTTTGACAAAGCAATCTGTTTGACAGTGTGAATAAATAATTTGCTTAATGTGTAATACACTAGAAGATTGTTTTTAAATTTTGACTTTAAAGATTCAATTTTTTTACAACTCATTGGTTTCTGCTTAAACTCATTTCAGTGTGAAAAATTCAGATTAAAATAATTATTAATGATCTAATTTAGATATCACTAGCTAATTAGCCTGTTTTTTGGATAGTGATAACTCAAATTCTAATTTGTTCAAAAAGGTAATTTCTATTGGAAATTATTCCTAATATTAATCTCTCCATGTTTTGACCTTCCAATCAAATTGCTAGAAAGAATAGTTTTTTACTACAACTTTTTTCACCAAGGAAGTAAAAAAAAATCAAGTTTTTTCCAGGAATTTTAACATTTAACACAATCAACTAAAAATTCATTTCTTAACCAATAACTTCGACTGAGGATCAAAACATGCACTGTATTATATAGATTATAATGACACAAAAGTAATTATAATAGATCAATTCATTGTTTACTTATCACTGTTCGAAAGAAGCATCCTATTGAAAAAACACGGTTATTCAGAAATCGAGTTTAAAGTTTTGGAAACATGTTTGTCTATGGTGACAATACCCAACGAAAACCCTTGTAACTAGAAAACTATTTCGAATATTTACATGATCTTTGTATCGATTGAAAGCTAAAGAGTTGGAAATATTTTGAATTAATAAAAAAATTGTTGATATTTTGGTCGATTTTTGTGATTTCTCGTGTTTACTTACACCTTAATGTAAAAGAAACATGCAACACAAATAATAAACTTTATACTCATATCATAACCTTATACTTTATTAAAAGTACTAAGTTATGCAAATAGGTTTAATTAAATAAATTCATTAAATGAATGTACGCTAAAAAATTAAAAGCAAAAAATGTACTATACTCTCAATTTAAATTGGAACCATGAAGAACATGCATTTTGGACTTCTCTTTTCAGGCCACATCAGTGAATTGCCATGACTGCAGGAGCACTTAACCTCAATACACAACACAGTGGAAAAGATGAGGTACTTGAAGGCTAATGGTTTGAGGTGAGTGTGCATCAGAGGACTTTTCAAGCAAAAGCAAAATCCGTAGATACTAACAATTCAGAATTCACACCTTTCATTGCGGCGATTAGTGAAACTATTATGGTAGGTAGGTATTTTAATTAACGTCACAATGAAGCAACACAACGGGCTATTGAAACTATTACGGAAAATATCATTTGGTGGAAAAACCGAAGCGATTGCCTTAATGCTGTCCAAGTGATTCAGACATCTCATCCATACAGATCTGACCAATTTTGCTAATGACGAGATATCTCATCATTAGCAAAGCACTATCTAGATGACGAGATATTGCCGATTTTATGATGACGAGATATTGCAGATTTTATGATGACGAGACCAAGATCTGGTCAGATTTTTTTCTAATGACGAGATCAAGATCTGATCAGTTTTTTCTAATGACGAGATCAAGATTTGGATAGCTTTTTTCTAATGACGAGATATCTCGTCCATCAAGATTTGGTCAGTTCTGCTAATGACGAGATACCTCGTTGAGACAACCACTAGGATGGTTGAGTCAGGAAGTTGTTGGTCTACCGTATCCCACCAAACAAAACTTGCCAAATTGGCGTTAAGTTAGGAATCCGAAAATTCCAATCCGCATTTTATCGGCATTACAATCGATGGCTTTGTTGCCACTAGGGATTGAGTCTACGATTGGCAGTATACGAAGGGATGGCACTTCAGAAATATATTAAAAAGTAGTTTTTCTCGGATAAAATGTTATAATTTTAAGCACAACTTCGTCCTTGCAACACAAATATTTTCCAGTGCTATGCTTGTGAAGTGAATGTGCTTTCACGCACTTCATCCTTAGAATACACCGCTTAAAAGACTTCTTTTCATGTAGCCCTCTGCTTTTCGAAAAGTTATAAGAGAAAAAACATTCAAATTACCTCCTCACAAATGTTCGAAGAGCACAAAATAAGACAGGTCCGAATCTTCCTACCGAACCATTAACAAAGCTAGGCGTTTTGCTAATTTGTATGCACAGTTAATAATTATTGCAAAAAAATTAATATTGAGGACAGTAATAACATGTTACTAATAAATGTTATTCCATCCTAATTACCTTCATTTTAAATACGTAAATTGTGTCTTCGACAGGGTGATATCGGCTTTATGTGTCCCAGGTTCCAAAAAGTCTAGCTTCGTCTTCTAATTACAATGTGGCATTCTTTTTGTCTGCTATTATCATTTGGCAGTGGCTTGGCGACAAAAATGGGAAGTATCCCGAAAGTAAAATGGGAACGAATTTAATGCGAAATATAAAGAATTCGATTCAGTATTTGCAGTCACAGTTTCACAGGAGTCAATTTGACTCCTTTAACTCTTTGGGGGTCAGGTGGGTTAAAAACTGTCACACCTTTTGCTTAGCTTTTTATGCATGATGGGATATTTTTTAATCCACCTCAAAAAATTGAAATTACTCATGATCATACAGTTTAATATTTTATTTAAGTTTTTCATTGAGTTGACAATGCTATGAACTAACGCTAAATGTGTAAATAACTGAAAACAAACATTTACGCATGTCAAAACGCATTACTCAGTTGTTGACAGTATTGTGATTAAGGTTAGCGAATTGTGTGGTGCAGTGAATTTTTGTCTTTCATAATTTTAAATATTGTTTTTTCGTAAACATTTATCATGAGGGAATAAATCATTTTATAATTAAAAACATGTTATTTGATGTTGTATACTAATTTTGAAGCTAATAAGTGAATAAACAATTCTGTGCAACTTGAGTTTTTTCTATAAAATCTTGTGCCTCAGAGTTAAGAACTTGAATTTTCAAAATGAATGACAGCTATAAACGTGTTCATATACGACGACCTTTTGCTAGCATGCTTCCCAAAGGTAAACGTGCAGTTACTGAGATGATTCCATGAAAGAATGAAAATTTATATGATAACAGCTAATGAACAGCAAGAAATCGATTTGACTTCTGCGTTCTATGGGTTTCTGCAAAATCGATAAAAATTTTAATTTACTCATCGATACTTATTACTACTGAAGAAAAACCTCACGATTAAAAATTTGTTTTTCAAGTAAAATCATGTAGTACGTACAAATGACTTTTGAAAAGTACAGAAACAAAGGTAAAATACTCCTTTCAAACGATTCTAGGAAATAAATCACTTTCATAGGGTATTAATTTAATCAGCTATTTAATAGATTCACGGTGATTGTAAAACTATTTCAATGTGCGGATCAAAGATGTTGGTTTTGACTCTAAAGTACTCGCACGATTTTACGAACTTATAATCAAGTTGTATCCAGATGTCACAAAACTAATGTCAATATTCATCCCATTTTCCGAACAAGCGTTAGAACATTCTTTCTCACACACAAAACCGAAGGAGAGAGAAAAAACTTTGAAAAAAATTCTTCAGAACAAAAGATGCAGCTTTTTGTCATCTTAAAATACACTAATCTATTTCGAGAATTCTCAAGGGAAAATTGTGGGGCTGTATCTCATGACAAAAATAGTCAATGTGTGAGAAGGGGATTGAAGCATACCAGTTCAGAACGACATAATAGAAATTTTGGTCTACTACCTAACTGGTATAGAATTCATAGCATTTGTCTAATATCCAATTGGTCCCAGGCTCGAATCTCGGTTTGAAAGCTCATAGATGTTGGCAATTGTCTCTGTTAAGAGTAACAGCAACTTTCCCACTGGGTGCTCCTCCAAAAATAGCGGTAGCCCGGTTGGTAGAGTAACGGATTAGCAACCGGAAGGTTGTGATTCGAAACTCGATCCAACCAAAGACCGTGGTGTACATGGGAGCTGGTGCATTTTAAAGACGTCGTGGCCTTAAATGATCTCACGTTGAAATGGTGTGATTTATTTTAAAATGACCAGTAAAGTTAAAAAAATCACTTTAAAATAAGATGGGTTATGTTAAATTAAAACCAGTAATCATACGTTGTCGTTCAAATATAATTCAAAATTTTGACTCAGATTTTCATTACAAGACGAGAAAAATCAATTAAATTTGCATTTGTTTTTCATATTTCATGGGTGTTATTGAAAGTTGTACTCCATAGTCAAGTAACTATATCTATCATTCTAAATAGGTACGTGATTTCTATTTAGAAACTGAATCTCTGAATTTAAAAAAGTACCATAAGGATTCAATTTAAGACTGAATGTCTGTTGGAGTAAAGAGAGTTTTAAATAAGACTGCTGATCTTGGAATAATATCAAAGTGAGGAATTTTGAAAAGTTGAAATTTTTTGTCTTAAGTGACAAAAGGTCGAGGTTGGCTTACTCTACAAATTGAAGCTGTTCTTACGCAACTTAGATACATGTGAAACATTCATCGAAAATAGTGATTTTCTTTTTAAAAAACGTTGTAAAATCGACCTTCTGTCTTTTGAAAAATTGTAATCGATTGAGTTTGCTTTGTCTACACCGATGACATTTATTTTTAACACAAGCTCCGTTATTCCACGTGGTGTTATCTTCGGATCTTTCGCTTCGGGGATGATCCCGGACCGTTGCCAATAGCCCGTTTTGTTGTTCCAGTGCGATGTTAATTAACTATCTGCCTACTGTTATTCCACGTACCGCTGAATGGAATTTTCAAGAAAAAATATGTTTGCTTCAAAATAAATTAATTACGAATGCCGTTACAATTTAATTCACCATCTTCTCATATTGATGGAATTCGAAAACATCGCATACCAGGTGTAAGAATGCCACAAGTAAAACATATTCATAGGAAAACTAAGTGCAAGACTACGTCGAAAATTCGCCATTTTTACTGAAAATGAACGTACGGGGATATTCCTAATCACTCCAAAACTCAAAATCGACTTCTGTAGTACCGCCAACGAAAAACCTTTTATAGTTTGTCTTACAAATGGCGATGAATGTGAAATGGATTATATGAATGAATATGAAATGGATTATATGGTTGGATATATCATGTATACACATTTGCGTCCAAAATAAATTGTAGAAGTTATGAAAAAGTGAAAACGATGTTATATTTTCCATACACTTAAATGATGCTTACATTTCTCTATGAAATAGAAGTGATTATTCTGAACACTTTTCAATCAACATTTAACCAATTAAACCCGAGCAACGCCGGGTAATTCTGCTAGTATAATATACATATTAAATAAACCAGATTTAGAGTCTGTCTGTTGTCTATACAAATCTACATCGTTTGACCAATCCACATCACATTTGGAACACTTATTCTTCAGAACCCTGCGGGAACGATAGGTTACATATTGACCCCCTTATTAGGTATGAACCCCGTGGGTGTGCAGAGGGGTATAAAGACAATTTGAAATTCCCATAGAAATAAAATGGAGGATAATTGCAATTGTGATTGAAACCATTTTTACACATTTTGATTGTTTTACCAGTATTGTTGGAAAGGCATTTTTTCCACAAAATTATTCGACACAGAATTGAAATTTTAGTACTTTATGTTTTTGAACTTATCTTTTTCTAAAATATGAACAGCTAGCAAAATTACCCAGCGTTGCTCGGGTTGTATTGGTTAAATGTTGATTGAAAAGTGATGAAACTACTCATTTCTGTCAAAGAAAAATGAAAGCATAATTTAAGTGTACGGAAAATATATTTTAAACACCTTTTTAATTTTTTCATAGCTTCCATAATTTACTTCATATTCAAATACGTATATCCATCCATACAATTATTTCCCATTAATCGCACCCCTCTTGTAAAACAAACTACAAACGCCATACTAAGGTGACTACTTTAGAAGTCGAATTTAGGTTTTGGAATGATAATGAATACCCTTTAAGACTAATTTCCTTTAAAAATGACGAACTTCCGGTAAAGTATTGCACTCAGTTTTCGTATCAATATTTTTTGAATTGCGGCACTCTTGCACCAGGGATGCGATGTTTCCAAATTTCATTATCATTATGAGAGGGGATGGCAAATTAAATTGATACGATATTCGTGATTAATTTATTTTGAAGCAAATACATTTTTTCTTGAAAATTCCATTCAGTGGCACGTGGATTAACGCATCTTGTTTTAAAATTAAAAATGTCACTTAGTACAGACAAAGCAAAGTCAATCGATTACAATATTTCAAAAACAAAAGATCGATGCTATAGCCTTTTTTAAAAACAAAATCACTGTTTTCAACGAATGTTTCACAGGTATCTAAGTTGCATAAGAACAGTTTCAACATCAAGTAAGCAATCTCAACATTCTGTCACTTAAGACAAAAAATTTTTATTTTTCAAGTCCTAATTCGGATATTTTCTAACCGTGATTTTCCAAGATCAGCAAACTATTATTTAAAATTCGCTTTTCTCCAACTAACATGCAGTTTTAAATTGAAACCTTATAGCACTTTTTTCAATTCAGTGAATCGATTTCTAAATTCAAACCACGTACCTATTTAGTATGACAGATTTAGTTACTGGACAATTGAGTACAGCTTTCATTAATACTCATAAAACATGAAAAATAAATGTAAATTAAATTGATTTTAATCATCTTGCAATGAAAATATGTCAAAATTTAGAATCTTCTTTGAATTGCAACTCTACCAATTTTATGTTAACGTTAGCTGTCTTACTTAAAATGATTTTATTTTTAACGTTATCGGTCATTTTAAAATAAGAAGTTACACACCATATTTAAAAAAAATGGTAGGTTGTATCGAGAATACAAACCGAAGTTTTGACGTGATTACTCGGGCCTGATGTTGGATTGTGGAATAAATGAAGCAGAAGTTTGAACGATTGCTTATTGTGAATATTCAACAATTAATTGACAGCTTCAACGATTAAAATGCACTTCGATATTAACATTGAAAACTTTATTGATTAAAAGACTGCGATTTATAGCGTACTTTGGTAGCTTTTGAATGACACTACCTACGCAGTCCTTACTTCACACAATCTAAAGTTACACTGACCCAAAACTGGCCCAGCACCGTTGAATTTTGACGTATTGCGGCCTCCCCACGCTCAGTGGACATGCGCACTCGGTCCGAAAGTCATGTCATTCACGGTCATCCTTTGTCTACACATTATATTTATCATATGAATATTTCTTCTAGTTCTGAAATAAGACAAAACAATTATAACGCTTTTTGTAAAGCTCGACTTTTTATCCATGCCCTACAGTACTGTTCTGATTTTAAAGTATTCACGTCAAAAGTTTCGTTCTATATATTTTATTTGTTTTTATAAAACACGAAATTCTTCAAACCGTTATGGATTGAACCAGACTTTTTAGCAGAGTTGATCAAAATATACAAATATCGTAAAGAAACGAGCCTATGTCTTTAGCAATATTTTGAAAAAAATAAATAATTCATTGAAATCTAGCTCCGAAATAATTTATCTACAATACGTAAAATTCTTGAGCATATAAATACAGAAGTAGCAGTTTAATAAAAGTAAATTAAATACCGATCATTGAAAAATGCAGAATTCTGAAAACGAAAAATAAGCGCAAGCGTGTCAAATTTCGACTTCCTCAATATATTCAAAATAAAGCAATTCGAGAAAAGACTTATTAACAATATTGATAGAGACAATAACGATTTCTCTAGACTATATATATATATATATATATATATATATATATATATATATATATATATATATATATATATATATATATATATATATATATATATAACGCATAATTCTAAATCTAACTTATAGAACAAAACATTGATTCAGGCGATGCCAGATACCGAGTAGCAAAACTACGCTTTTATGAATAGTGGGTTTCCCGCTATTGCATTTCGCGTTAAATAGACTCGTTTCAATAGAAACTGTAAAGCCTTTTGTGTTGCTCCGTGAGACGTTAATTAACTACCAATTACTATTAGAAAATGTAATTTATGTAAAATTCGAAGGTATGTAAGAAAGCAGTAAATAAACGTCACACTGGAGCAACACAATGGGCTATTGGATCAATCCCTAAGGGAAAGATCCAATGAAAACACCTCGCAATTTTGAATCCCGGTCAGATGCGAGGTCAACACCTGAGCTGGCACCCCACTCTCCAAATTTCCACACCACACCAACGTGAGGTCATTTGAGGCCACAGTAGATTTAACGAGCACCAATCTCCGTGTAAACGACGGTCTGAGGATGGACCGAATTTCGAGCTCGCAACTTTCCAGTTGCTAATCCGTTGCTCTTCCAACTGGGCTACCGCGGCCCGTAAAAATTCGGAGGGAAGCATTTCGAGGAGTTTCGGAAGGTCGGATGTTTTGAACGGCCTCCACTTGTCCAGCTGGTTCATTTGGAGGCGCCGTTAAGATTGAAAAGCATTGAATGTTTGAAGATTCAATAAAAGATTTCCATAATCCCAAATCGACTCGTGTCTTCCGACTACGTTGAATCTATTTTCAAATCATATTCTATTCAAAGAATGAGCATGGAGAAGTGTATGTGGGGGGAGGGCTCTGGTGGACCAGGGCCTCCCCGAAATCGTTGGCTTCCGTTTTATAAAAAATGTTTACAAAAGTACAGTTAAATACATGAAATATTCTTTATATTCTTTAAATAACCTAATTATTAATTCTTAAAATGCACACGTCCAAAAATGAAGGATTATGCAATCTGAAATGAATCCCATGCCAAATACTCGCACCAAAGTACCTCAAATAATAACTGAATACTCCACGAACTGTGTGAAATAGAGCATAAGAGCATCCACATGTCTCGTGGTGCTACTGTAAACTAAAGAAATGAAAAAAAAATGCTTAGGTGAACACATTGTAGGTTTTAGTTAAAAAACCGCACTTTTAACAGAAAAAATGTAGTTTTTGCTCTGTTAAAACATAATAGGGAATGCGCAGGCTTCAGGCACAAAAGCAGTGCTCACGACGTGCTGACATGCTTTCCCCAAGACTGTCTAAGAGCTCTGTGGAAGGAGTCCCATTCTCTCACTAGATCGCGTATGTGCTTTTGTGAGGTCCTTAGGGATGTTGTATAGACTGCAATACAATGTCCGAGAGCATTCCAAGCATGCTCTATCGGATTGAGATAAGGTGACCTTGATTGATATGAATTCAGTATCACCCTTGAGTTTTAGAAATGTGTGTATGTATACGTAACTAATGCATATGTGGTGGTTCAGTGGTAAAATTTCGTAGCCACACAGGTCTTAAAATAAAATAACTAGTTCATTTAGAATACAGTAACTATAAACAGTATTATTATGGCTGCGACCCTTGTACGCTCTCTCACATCACGAACATCATAGTAACTGAGAGAAATTGTTTCTCCTAAGCATCGTTTCTCGGCACTGACTCAAACATCTCACAAATCGTTCGGCTAAAAGCAGAACCTCATAAACTAACTAAATATTTTATACCGCGCTGCTTATAAACTATTATAATTTATGGCAAAATATAAAAATGAAAAGATTTTAATTGTGTTATCTATCTTTTAAACAGATTTTTTAATGTGACTATTTCTCATTATAATGAAAATAAGTATTTAGCGTCTACGAAAAAAACGCCAGTTTACGAGTTTCTGCTCTAAGCTGACAATATACGCTTTATTATTCCACATCACGATGCAAGGAGTCATTTAAAACTTTCTATAGAAAAGTGCGTAAAACGGAATGATTTGTATGTTTCCAGTTTCGAGCAGTCACTCTCACGTTTTACTTTATTGAAAAACATGATCTATATAATTCATTAACCAAAGCCACAATAGCCGCAATCTTCTGATTTCCCTTCCATCAGGTCCAACCCTCAAAAATTGACAGTAGAGCTACAAATCAAAGCAATCTATTACCACCACACACCAGATCTTCTGGTACCCCACCCAACTTCCTGGCAATGGGACAGCAATGAAACACCTGAAAACGATTGACGGTTTTCTCTTTATTCTTCCCTATCCTTCACAAGCGATGCCGAATTAAGAAATCGAAGTAATTCCTTCTAATCGAACTATAGCGGAAGAAAAAAAACCTGATGTCTGTTTCTTTACAGTTCAAGGCTGCCCCCTCCCAGCCCCAATGGACTGTCCTACATGCATTATGGGATCTGATAATAACTCTCACCATTGAAAAGCGTTTTCCGAACTAGGCTACCCTGCCCTTGATGACTGTTGTGTCACGCTGCGTGACCTTATTCAACTTTTACTTGATTTAGTGCACACTTTCTCCTGTTCGGCCACCTTGGGTGAGGTTCCGAGATATGGAAAGCAATTTGCCGAGTGGTCTTGGAAGGTGCAATGTCTCTGGTTCTGTGAAGGGTATCTATGCAGATTTTGTCTGGAGATTGCATTTGTCTGATTGGGGCCCACACAGGGAGAAGTCATATAAATCATATCTTCGTGATCGTGTGATTTAAGATAAGTGTTCCATATAGAGTGGAGTTGAAGCAATACTTGCTTCAGACTTGCTGCTTCTAAACAAATAAAATGTAATTGAACCACATATTAGAGCAGTTCTTACATAAGGATACAGTATGTGGGCTTCACTAGGAGGTAAAAGAGCGACGATTTTTTAAGTTCCTGGTGCTTCTAAGCAAGCAGAATATAGTTGAACCATTTATTAAGGGTTCGTTGGTTTGGGGGTTCCATGGAGCAAGGGCCATATTTAGCCATGCTGCGCCAGACACGACATACAATATCAAGTCATAGACAAACTCATAATGAAAGCTTTATTGACACAGAAGAGAGAAATACACCCAGGGAAGAATGCACCTGACAGGAATTGAACCTGCACTGCCTACAATTTGAAGGTTGCTAGCGCAATGGGCATGCTCACTGAGCCACGACGGCCCCACATATTAAGGGAGGTCTTACAAAAGGATATCAGTATGTGGACTACTCTAGGAGAGAAAGGAGTTATGCTTTTACAACTCCTTGGTGCTTCTGAGCAAGTAGAATGTAGTTGAACCACATATTAAAGGAGGTCTTACACAAGGATATCAGGGGTATGTGGACTAATCTGGCAGAGAAAGAAGCGATACTTTTCCAACTCCTTGGTGCTTCTAAGCAAGTAGAATATAGTTGAACCACATATGAAAGGAGGTCTCACACGATATCAGTATGTGGATTACTCTAGGAGAGAAAGAAGCGATGTTTTTTCAATTTCTTGGTGTTTCTAAGCAAGTAGAATGTAGTTGAACCAGGGAGGTAAGGGAGTTCTTACATAAGGATATCAATCAGTATGTGAACTACTCGGGGGAGAAAAAGCGTGATAATTTTTCAACATCTTGGTGCTTAATAAGTTTAATGTAGTTGAACCACATATTTAGGGAGTTCTTACATAAGGATATCAGTATGTGGACTACTCTAGGAGATAAAAGGGTGGTGTATTAAGGGAGAAGGCCTACTGAGCACGAGCTCTCCCGGAACATTTTTCACTCTTAAAAATAATCAAACTACATGTTGAAACCACGAGTTGAAATTTTGCATTATTGTATAAGTATTTGTGAATCGATTTCCAATTGGGAGTTATTCATAATTGTCTCGAACATTAGTTTCATAATTAATATTGCATAACAAAAATCGACTTACAAATTGAACAATACATAAATTTTATTCGCGTTTTTCATAGTAACGCAATAACATATTTCAGCGTGATCGGAAAAATTATTTCGGAAGACAAATGAAAGTCTGGAAAGCCAATTTAACTTAAGGTTCTCATTATTTCCCATACTCATAATACAGAAACAGCTGGACCAAATCGCTTGAAATTTCCTATTTGAGGTTGAAGTTTAATACAGTTTATTTGGCATTAAAATTTAGTATTGTCATTGAAACATTTGAACATTGAAACATTGAAACATTTGTACGCTATTTAATGTGAAGACGACTCCTTAACCCTCCAAGTGGTTTCGACGAGATATCTCGTCCATCTTGATTCGATCGATTTTGCTAATGACGATATATCTCAAGATCTAATCTTTTTTTAATGAGGACAAACCTTGTTGAGATAAAACTGCCTTATTACTCGAAGTAGGATAAACAAATCGAACAAAAGAACAGTTCTCGGCAAGGAGCAGGAGTGAAGGGACGGAATGAGTTTGCGATTTACTGTCGTCAGTACTTTAACTCCAAGGGGAATGATATATAGGTAGGAAACATAGCTTGTTCCTTGCACAGAACTTATGTCAATTTGGACCAGGTTTTTGAATCAGAGGCTGGCTATTACAGGGCAGTTTTCGACTCGAAAATAAGCCACCAGGAGGGCTAAACAAATTTTATGCACGTGAATTTATAAAATATGTTATTCCTGCTATTGAATATTACCTTTGGATTTGTTCTTCTATGAATAATGCGTAAATAAAGAGGGGTGGTTCGATTTTTTCCCCGCAGCTGTCCCTACATAAGAACTGAAAAGGTTCAAAAAGGAGTATTAAACAAATAATTACGAACAGGGGAAAAAGAAAAAGAGGCAATTTGCATAGAAAGAAGAAACAGAGGTTGTTGGAAAAGTGTTAGAAACTCGTTAAAGGAGAGGTTGAGAAGAGGGCATTGAGTTGTTGAGATGTAAATTTGAGGGGTCAATCAAAACCGTCAGTTTGGTCGGTTGGAATCAAAACCGACCATGTTTACTTGACACAGTTTACAGAGTAGACCAAACAAGATAACGTTAGCGTTATCTTAAGCCTCGATTTGAAGAGTAGATGGGTTGTCAATCATGTAAGTTTTCTGTCTAGCTAAATGCAGTCGAAAGTAGTGTTTTGATGGCGGAACGTGTTTCCTGTACGTATTCCGAACGTGACGTCACTTGGCTTGTTTTTCGAATACTGTTTCAGCACGTAGCCAATAAAAATGACAAACAATGAATTTCTAATTGAAGTATAGTCAGCTTACAAATAAAATACACTAAGTCAAAATTTTCTATATATGAAGGTTTAACTTTTCTAGACCAGAATGGGGCAATCTTTAGACTGGTGAAGTTCACTAAGTCATTGGTTTTTTCATGAAGTTTAGATTTCGTGAGAAACATTTTAGTGAGTTTTGAATAGTGAGTAGAATTTTTCCCTTTCGTTTTCTCAGAACTATATTTTTTTGCCTTAGTATTTCACTTGTATACCGACGATATGATAGTTGATAAGTTAAAGCCGATTAGATTAAACGCCAAACATCGCCAAATCGATGATAACTATATGTTAAGGTACTCCCAACAAGTATCATGCGAGAACATTTGGGAAGCGGAAGTAAAATATTCGCATTCTGTATGGGTTTCTTGTCCTTTGAAAATCCCTCGCATATATAAATCGTATGAGTTCATTACTTGTTCAACTAGTTTTCGCTGAGAACAGAGCGCTTTTGTGAGCTCCCGTTTTTTTTTTATTTTAGACTCCTCATTTCAATCTAATTGCTTCCTGCTTTGGATTTTGGAACAAAAAAGTTTAATTATCTCGTTAAATAAATTTGCAATGTGAATTCATTTGAATTGAAATTAATCCGAGATTAACTTCGGTTATCGTGACAGCAAAATTATCAGTTCCACAGTACCTGTATAAACGAGTTCTGTCAATACAAGTAATAACGAAGCTCACAATGTAAAAAAAGTAAATGTAAACAAAATAAAAATTACATTTAAAAGGGGGGAAAAGGAATATAAGCATAGGGATGTATTGCAATTTAGTGCTACGAAAAGAAATGGGTCAATCCAAGAAAACAAACCATCAACAGTTTTTTATTCCCTTCGTCAGACCCCAGACGTTTCGCCGTAAATCTGTCTGGAAATCTAATATAGTCTAGAAATAGAAATAAAATGAGTCTATAACCACACGCTGTATTATTCACTGCGACATCAGTAAAATCAGAACAACTATTAATGTGGGTGTCTGGTCTTGTCCGCAAGGTCAAACAGAGGGCATGTTGGAGAGTGACAAGCCAATTCGGTAGAAAAGATTTTGAAGCTAGTCTTGGTCCAGCGAAAACACGAAACCAAGATACTCCTATAGCTCATTGTAGATCCTGTGTCAACTTAGCAAGGAGTCTTTGACTTTCTATTTACCTCAGTTTACTTTTATCTTGGTAAGTATTAAGTCGAGAAGGTTTCATTTTAAACTCTCCAAGTAGTTTCGACGAGATATCTCGTCCATCAAGATCTGGTCAGTTTGACTAATGACGAGGTACTTCGTCTAGACAACCACCAGGAGGTTAACTATCCAAAATGTAGATAACTTGTCTTCAGCAAAATTGGTTAGATCGTGATGGACAAGATATCTTGTTGAAACCACTCGGAACGCTAATAATCCTTTTTTACTGTATCATACACAAGAGAGGATACGGTTTGGGTAATTCAGGCCTCAGCTAAGTTATCCACCAATCCATTGCCATGAACACCACAGTGACTGGGAGATCCACTTCAGTATGATAGGTCGGACACTGACCATAATATTTATTGCAATTTCGCACCTGAAAATCGATGCTGAGCAACTGCGAGAGGCAGATGTAATTGCCTTGATTGTGGCTTAGGGGTCAACAAAAATGACATTAGGTTCGTTTCTTCTAGGCGTATCTAATATATTTAGGTTAATATGTTAGATACATCTAGATTAGGTGTTCTCTAGGACCATGGAAGCAGTAACCATTCGGCGTCAAAAATGTTACAGTACATTCCAACAGCGCTACTAATCATGAATTGCCTCGTATGCATCCCGGCACCTACATTCGTTACGGTAGCCATAGCTGGTTAGTTGGTAGTTAAATTCACGTCGCACTGGAGCAACACAACGGGGTATCAGCGACGTTCTGGGATCAATCCCGAAGGGAAAGATCCGAGAAGAACATCTCGTAATTTTCAACCAGGGTCAGATGACGAGGTCAACACCCGAGCTGGCGTCCCACTGAAGAAATTTGAGTTCACTACATGCACCAGCCCCTACGAACAGGACGGTCTTTGGTTGGATCGAAAGTACAGGCGAACCACGTTTAAAAAAGAGATGTGACACTTGAAAAACATTTCTTTACTTGACACTTATAAAAACGTCTTTGTCGACAGTGATTCGATGCTCCGATATCGGGTGAAAGATTAAAGCACTGTTTTATCGCCTAGTTTGTGTGCTCTGTGACTTGACAGAAAAGATCAGCATTCGTAAGTCAATGAACACTTCTCGTTCATCTAAGAAATCATCAGAAATACTCCAGCCGTGAATGTCCAGAGTGCACGTTTACCGATATTACACAATGAAATTCTATCTGGAATAACAAATATTGATCGAGATAGGTGACGGAAGTAAACCCAAGAAAGATATCCATTCAGCTATTCTTCGCTAAAAATTGGAAATAAAGTAGTAGATTATTGAGGGGTGACGAAAGACCCCAGTGCTACATTTATTTGTGTGTTTAACCCTTTGAGGGATTCACGTGTATAATTCCACCTTGCAACCCGCAGTCTTTACTTCATGACTTCCGACCAGTTTTAATCTCCTTGATCAATGAGAGCTTTCCAAATGATTCTATTCTAAAAAAGGACTTTTGGAATCTTTGCAAAGAATTCTATTCTAGAGATTCAATAGAATCCTTCCAAAAGATTCTATTCTGAGGAAACGACCAATGGAATCGTTCCAAAGGATTCTATACTAAGAAAAGGATCAACGGAATCTTTCTAAAGATTTGAAAGTTGAAAGAATTCATGGATTCTCGCAAACAGTAGATGTGGTAATTTAGTAATTATGTGTGTTATTGGTTAAAAGGCAATGCTACATAACTTGGAAATCACATGACGCTCAGGGGGTAAAGAACTGTGGGTACCTAGAAGTACCCTTGAAATGATACTATGAAAAATGTTTGAGAACCATGTTCTAAATAAATAAATTAATTTAGACCTTTTAAACCCACAAAGGATTCACCATGGCACAGTGGGTGTGACCACTAAGCTAGCAGCCTGCGAACTCTAAGCAGCGCATGTCCAATTCCTGTTACTACCCTGGGGGTATTTCTCTCGTTCTGTATCAGAAAAACTTTTCTTGTGTTTGTGTATGTCCCTCTACTTGACGGAAGGAACATTGTTTGGCGCAGCTTGGCCAGATTTGGCCCTTGCGTCATGAAAACCTACTTACCATCAAACCCACATATATGGGTAGGTAGTTGAATTTACATTTCACTGGAGCAACACAACTGACTATTGCAGACGGTCCAGAATCGATCCCGAAGGAAGGATCCGAGGACAACACCTCGTAACCACATTTTGAACCATGCTCAGATGACGAGGTCATCACCTGAGCTGGCACATCACTCTACAAACTTCCATACCACGCCAACGTGAGAACATTTGACACCACAACAGACATAACGTGTAAGAGCCCCAACTACACGATGGTCTTTGGACTGAGTTTTGAACTCAAACCCCTCCGTTTATTAATCCGAGACTCTACCATCTGGGCTATCGCAGCCCCAAATATATTTGTGGGGCCTGAAGTAATTCAGTTGTTAGATTCTCACTTTAAAAACCCTCTTAGGGTTTTTAATGAAGGAATAATATGGTTCATAATATTAACAAGAAAATCTTAATTACTGGTTTTAATGCCAAATAGATATAACAGTGAACTTGTAGTTATTTGATTGCCGTCAGATCGAGCGATTTTTAGACTTTTTAGTCATCAAATCTGAACGCATAATTTCAGTTTTTAATTTTTTAGTTCTATTTCGTATGCCCCATCCCTCACCATGTTAAATCTGTCGTGGCCTCAAATGTATTCTCGTTGGCGTGGTGTAGAAGTTTGGAGAGTGGAGTGCCAGCTCAGGTGTTGTTCTCGTCATCTGATCGTGGTTCTAAATTACGAGGCGTTGTCCTTGGACCTTTCCCTTGGAGATTGATCCCGGACCGTCGCCAATAGCCCGTTGTGCTGCTCCAGTGCGATGTTAATTAATAACCTACCTTCCTACCTACCCAACAAGGACAATCATTACGATCTATGAGCTTAAAAACCGGAATTCGATCTACTGGGTGCCAAACAATTGCTATGGCCACCAAAAGTAGTTGGTGGCGTTTCACAGACAGGCAGTCACAAAAAATCTGGAGAAGCATAATCACATGATTACCTTGTAACGACGAATTGAGAATGTTAAATTTCTCAAATAATTATATGAATACACAGAATTAATTGATTTATTTTCCTTTCTCAAAGACATTTTTTTTTCACTTTAAAACATCTCTCAAATCTGTCTTTACTTTAACAAAATATAAATTTTTTATTGAAAATTTCAAAACTCTGCAGTTTGGGCGGGATACGATATTACGGACTGCAAGCATTTGTAAAAAATGATTATTCCATTCAAATTCAACATTAATTTTTGTTTGCATATTTTAAATGTACATATATGAGGCAATGTATTGTTTTCAGTGCGATCTGCGTTCATTATCCCATGCACATGAGTACTTTCAACTGCAGAGTGTTGAAATATGGACTGATGCATTAATTGAACAATCACGACAAACTATGTCATAGATCAGACCACTGATTACATATCTACACCGTCGTATAATTGAAGGTTTGAGCTACCGCTCGCATAATAAATCACCGAATTTAGAATGTATACTTGCGCAAGAAGTGCTTTATCACAGCTTACATGGTGAAAACTAACAGGTTGCTATCCGTCTATGCCGTTACAAGAGCAGAGGTTGAGACGTGAACTATATCATTACGATTCGGTTGATGTTTTCTTTTGGTTATGGTTATAACTTTTTCGTTCGGTGAATTGCCGTCGTATGTGATGCAACTTAAAGAATCTTAACCTTTTGAACCTGGCGACACACTAAACTTTCTTCATGTTCAGTGAGCTTCTCTTATAAACATACACTTACAGTTCATTGTGCCTCTGAAATGTTCGTGATTTCCCAAGATTAATAATAGTGCAGAAATCAGTCAAAGTCATATCGTTATAGAAACCAAAACACTGTAGCGGCCAGAATAAGAAGGTAAGAAAGGTTGACTTCAATTATCATTGTCTGAATGTAATTAAAAACGCGAGTTTGGCATCATGAGCAAAGATCAAACGATTTTCTAATGGCGTGAGAGTTAATAGAAGAAAGATAATAGAAGTTAAATAATTCGATGGTAGTAAGGCTTGTTGAGTTTTTCTCTGTTCCTGAGAATGAATTTGAGTTTTTAATAAAATATTTTGTAAATAGTTCGTGTTTGGAACCTTCAGGTTTTCTATTTCTAATGAAATTTGAAGCTTTTTTACAATTATTTTTCTTTTTTTGGAACTTTTTGTCTTTCTGCATGGTAATATTGTCTGCATATTGGTAAACTCCCAATAAATTGAGAAGTTATTTATTATTCAACAATTTTAATATTTAATTTAATTTTACACAAAACAAATTGCTAATAGTAACGACATAAAGTTATATAAAGGCGTTATCTTTTGAAAATACTGTGAGTGAAACTAGGATGATAATTAACTCCATTAACACAGTAGATGTAGAAAAATATAAATAATGAATGCTTTAATTTAAACAAAATGTAATTTACTACACACTTTTATGCTAACTATCACATTTGAAAGGATGAGGGCATCGTAGTGATAAGTCAAAGAAATATTAAAATAATTAAAAAGAAAAAAATTGGAGAAAAAAATTAAAATATTCAAGAGGATCATAAGAATTTCTAATCGATTGTTTGAACGAGTGCTTAGTACTTGAAAGATAACACGACTTATTGAGTTGCAGATTTAGAAGCTTTTGCCCGAAGCCCTTCAATTTTATTATTTAAATTAACGGAAAGGGGAAAACGATTCAAAATTATAAATGTTATCACAAATGAATGTATCAGCAGTTTTAGTAGAAAAACCGTTTTTGTTTTGAAATATTTTATTTTTGAAAGGATGTTTATCGGAGTTTGTGAGTGTGTGTTGATAATTTCAAGTGAAAAAACCAGTCGAAGGTTTATTTGATTTTCACTGAATCGCTGCGCGTCATAAAACAATAGCGAGATAATATAAGATAATAAGATGGCAGATTAGACAATATCTGGTGTAAAAAATCAGGCAATTGAAAGAATGTGAAAGGGTTCTCAAAAGGATTCCTTAACTCAAAGGGATTCTTTGAGTTAAGAGGTTTTAGTCAAGTACTCTAATTTAGGAATTACTAACAGTTTAATTTTAGCATTTTACATCAATGTACGAAAGGGAGTTTCAGTGTAAACAAACAAACCAAACTGAAAGAGATTTTACTTCCACAACCCAAATACATATTGAGGTTAGGAAGTAGTTTTTGGCGACTTGAATCTAATGGGCGTTGACCAAACAAATATATATATATCAATTCGGAATTCATTCTTTTTGAGTTTTTATTGTCGAAATGCTTTAATAAAAGAAGCCAAGTGACGTCACGTTCGGAATATGCTCAGGAAAAACACTTTTTGCTGTATAAACACTAATGCATCTTGACAGAAAAAGCTTCTGATATTTACAGACTCCTGAAATTAGGTATATGCTATGTAAAATGTACTTATCTCTAAATGCCCAAAATTGTAAAAAAATAATCTGAGCATAATTTCTATAGAATTGGTATACATTTAAGAACATATAGGCTAAAAAATTTCATATTCTTAATATTAGTTGAAAAAAAAGGTTTTAAATGTCAAATTTACAAAAATTGAGTCACGAAATTGATTATACATCCATCCAATTTTGTCCAGGAACTCAATAAAAACGTAGAATAAATTTTTGTTGCAAATGTATTTGAATGTGGAAAAACTTCTAAGCCAAAGGGTATAGAATTAACTTGAATTTGTGTTATTTTTCAGAATATTTTTGGTCATTTTACCAATGACCAAATACGGCCCTTGTGTATTAATAAGTGTCGAAATTTTTCTAGCAATTGTCTGTCTCCATATGTGCAACCGAAGAGCTGATCTACAATTATTTAATACGACCTTACCGATACTACGATCACCCGAAAAGCGACTGGGGAATCATCTGCATGAGTTGACTTGGATCATCACGCTATCTACCGACCCAGATGGTTAAAGAATCATTTTTTGTGAAGCAAATATTTATTCAATTTTTTCACGATTCCTTAGCTCTAAAAACAGTCAAATACTTGAAAAAAGTAACACGTAATTTGAATGTAATTTATGTATTATATAATACCCCCGATTCAATATCCCTTTCAGAGTGGGTATAATGTGTTCTGGATGGTAGGTAATTAATTGACGTCGCACCGGAGCAACACAACGGGCTATTGGCGACGATCCGGGATCAATCCCAAAGCGAAAGAACCGAGGACAACATCACGTAATTTTGAACCACGGTCAGATGACGAGGTCACACCTGAGTTGGCACCCCCACTCTCTACACCACGCCAACGTGAGGGCATTTGAGGCCCCGACAGATTTAACGTGCACCAGCCCCCGTGTACCCGACGATCTTTGGTTGGATTCGAACTCCCAACCCTCCGGTTGCTAGTCCGTTACTCTCCCAACCGGGCTATAGTGGGCTTAGTATGATGTGGAAGTGGTTCACATTTAGGGTCCTGAAAAACATATAATCGGTCATTATAACCAAAAACATATAATCGGTCATTATAATCAAAAACATAAAGCATTGTTTAGCTAAGAAAGCAAATTGAATGTTTCTCGAGGTGATGTCCATTGATAAGTTTATAAGAACATATTTGCGTCTAGCGATTCTGTCATTCATATTTTCTGATGATAATTCTAATGAATACAACATAGGTATTTCTTCTTCATCAGCTGGTTTTGAAATTCAAAACGCTGTTTTCTTACGATTAATCCAACGCTTATCCACATTGAAGAATTTTCATTTGTTTTCCTTTTTCTCTTCTTCAAATTTATTATTCTGTAAGCTAGTTGTTAGTTGAATTTACGTCGCACTGGAGCAACACAAGGGGCTATTGAAGACTGTCCGGGGTCTATCATGAAAGGAAAGATCCGAGGTCAATACCTCGTGATTTTGTACCACATTCAGATGACGAGGTCAGCACCTGAGCTGGCATCGCACTCACCAAACTTTCACACCACTCCAACGTGAGGACATTTGAGGCCACGACGGATTTAACGTGCCCCACGTATACGACGGTCTTTGCTTGTGTCGAGTTGCGTACTCGCAATCCTTCGTAATCCACGACTCTACCAAGTTTGCTACCGTATCCCTCTTATTTCTTAAACGCAAAATGTCTTCTAATACCTTTTCATTCACATTTCGGACATTGTTCTCCCAAATTTTGAGTGTAATATAATGAACTTGTATCAATACTGATATGGGCACTACCGAATATGAAGTACTTAAAATCCGTCTAAATGTTTAATAATATTTGTTTCAAAAAAGTCTAATATAATTAAATATTTTATGATTCCAATCCACCAAAACAAGAAATTCATCAACCCAAATATCAGGAATTTTAGGAGAGAAAGGCTATCCCGTCCAGTTTTCATTTTGATACAAAAATATGCAGTTTTCCACTTTTTCACAAGTATAAATTGTAAAGTTATGAATGCTAACATTAAAATGCGTTGACATTAAATGGCGTTTCCTTTTTATTACTATTTATTTTAACATTCTTGGTAGTTTCGAATTCACAACCACTTTTACCAATTTTACTCGGAGGTCCGATTTTTACTTGGATTCACTGTATTTTAAAGTACTTTTAAGTCCCTCTTTCTCCCCAAATAACATTTATTAATTCAGTACTTAGATTGGTAATCTGACCGTCGTTTAAAATTACGAGGCGTTTTCCTTGATCTTTCCCTTCGGGATTGATCCCATATCGTCGTCAATAACCTATTATGTTGCTCCAGTGCGACGTTAATTAATTACCTACCTACCATCAATACTTAGATCCTCTAGATAATACATAAATACTAGATTTTAAAATTGAAAATACTGTAACAATTTATAGAAGGAAAATTATTCTTAAATTAATTTGGCCGAGCACGAGTTTTGTTATTTGAAATCTTAACAAATCAAACTTGAAACAATATTTAACACTTAATTTTTAAACTATAAATATCTATTGTGCCTTCTTTTAGAAAGTAGGCACAAAAATTTAGTTCTTTATAAATGCAATGCTTCAAAATATTGTCTAACAGAAACCATCAGTTTCGTACACGCCGTTCCCTTCTGACCAAATGCACGAGGAAACTGCTCAATAGGATTACATCACATTTTTGAGGACAACCCACTGAAGGCGTTAGGAGGCTAAGAAAGGGATACTTCAACGAAAAAACCCTCCAACCTTCACCGTAAAACCTTCAAAATTACGAAAATAATTGATTAAGTTTCCTTTGAAACCTTACCACCCAAAGTCTTCATCCAATCGAGCCTTTTCCCCCACAAGCAGATCGTGAGAAACTGCTAGAATCACGCAACACTTTCGCGCTTGTGTACATCGCTACCTTAAATGATCTATTTGGCTTTAATTGAATACCTGCAGAAGTAGGGCAATCAGAAATTTCGATGTTGAAAGTGCTTATTATGGTGCCATCTTACGTCTTCCAACTGGGGCTGATACTTCCGCCATCGTAACTGGATGGGGCCTGTGACGGACTTGCTTGGGTGATCGACCCGGGAAATGTAACCATCTTACGAACTCTGGGGGTTAGGGAAATTTGAAATGTTGAAAGTAAAACATAAATTTCGGCCGCATAAATGAGGCCATGAATTTAGCAGCACTAAGCCTATGATTGGCAGGACCGTTCTGGGGTTGTGACTGGCTGCGCGCAAATCTCAACAAGCCGCTCTTCTCAAACGTGTTTGATTTTCCAACTATTTCTCCTTTTAATATTTTTCGATAATTTAAATGAAACTTAAAATCAAAGCACTTGTAATTTTGGAATTAAAAAAATTAAGGTAAAAATTTCAGCTATTCAGGCCATGAATTTAGCAACACTTGAGTCTTGGCAGGACCGTTCTGTAGTTGTGGCTGGCTCCATTCAAACCACAACAAGCCGCTTTTCTCAAACGTATTTGTTTTTCCAACTATATCTCCTTTTAATATTTTTCGATAACTTAAATGAAACTTAAGATCAAAACAAATTGTAATTTTGGAATTAAAAAAAATTAAGGTGAAAAAACTCAGCTATTCAGGCCATGAATTTAGCAACACTTAAGTCTTGGCAGGACCGTTCTGTGGCTGTGGCTGGCTCCATTCAAACCTCAACAAGCCGCTCTTTTCAAACGTATTTGATATTCCTACTGTACCACCTTTAATAGTTTTTGATTAATTGAAACTTAAGATGAAAGCATTAGAAATCTTGGAATAAAAAACATAAAGGTGAAAGCACTCAGCTTTTCAGCATCTCAGCTATTCAGGCCTTAAATTTGGCAACTCTAAGTTTAACTTTGGTAGAACCGTTGTAAAGTTTTGGCCGGCTGAGCGCTAACCTCAACCAAGCCGATTTTTCTCAAACGTATTTGAGTCCGTGGTGGTGCCATTGGAAGAGTAGTGGATTAGCAACCGGAGAGTTATGAGTTCGAAACTCGATCCAACCAAAGACCATCATGTACGTGGGGGCTATGCACGTAAAATCTTTCGTGGCCTTAAATGCCCTCACGTCGACGTGGTGTGGAAGTTTACAGAGTGGGGTGCCAGCTCATGTGTGACCTCGTCATCTGACCGTGGTTCAAAATTACGAGGTGTTCTTCTCGGGTCTTTCCCTTCGGGATTGATTCTAGACCGTCGCCAATAGTCCGTTGTGTTGATCCAGTGCAACATTAATTCAACTACCTACCTCAAACGTATTTGATTTTCTAACTATATCACTTTTAATAGTTTTTGATAACTTAAGTTAAACTTAAGATCAAAGCACTCGTAAGTTTTGGAATTAAAAATATTAAAAGGTGAAAGAATTCAGTATTTAGACCATAAATTTAGCAACACTATGATTCGCAGGACCGCTCTGAGATTTTGGCTGGCTGCAGGCTAGCCTCAACAAGCATCTCTTAAACACTGGAATTAAAAATTAAAGGTGGATAACTCACCTATCCAACATCTTTAATCAGAATTGAAATTATCAAATAATTATCAAAGGACGATAATGCATACGAATTTAGATGTGGAGCCCTCTCTTTTCATCCAAGAAATCCAAGGTAAATCTCATCTTTCCATCAAATCCCGTTGGCCACGAGCACGAAATATGCCAGGTGACATCATTAATCCGCTTAATTAGCTGGTTTGTTTTGCTCCAAGCCTGTGGCTATGCTTATGGCCACGTTTTGAGATATAACACGTTCATTAGATTCATAAATACTAGAAGATAGTATCTGTGCTGAAATTTCTACTTATGTCAATTGATGGAAGTGTCGTTTCTTGCTTTTTATGTCTTATTTAAATCCTTTTGTAATTGATGTAAGCACTGATATTAACATTTCGTAAATCCAATGGAGAAAATTAGTCACATTTTAACAGCATTTCGTGTATTTCTTGCTGGGGTTAATTCTTATTTCTAATAGTGTGTGTACAGCCATGTTACCATAATTAGCTTCTATACGTCCACTTCAATTGCATCTCATTCATTCACTTGTTCACAGCCGATTTGCTTCCGTATAAACTATATCCGCGATCTCTCGCACTTTTTACTGTCTAGTCTTTTCTTGGAATCTTGGTAGGCATTTGACTTAACTAACTTAGTGAACGAGCTTCTCAGCGTGTTTTTGTTTCATGTGTCTTTATGCTTGTGTGTTTGCAGAAGAAATGAAACTATGCAGGCATGTAATTATGAAAAGTAAGTTGCTTTTGAAAAGTGAGAAAATGTGTTTGAAATTTCGTTCGAAGCATTGTCTTCTCGAGTGAATGCATTGGAAACGTTCAAAATAACTTGTTTTCAAAATGTTTTTCCCGAAAATAGGATTATTATTTTCCCTTTCTAGTACAGAAGTAATATCTTGAGAGTAACGCATTTTCGAGGATGCCAAAATATAAGTATAGAATAAAATGAATACAATAGAACTCACGGGAAGTGTTTATACCTCACTTTTTAAAATCACGAAAACAAAGCGGACAATTTTTTTTCTAAATTCGTTCCAAAATGATTTACTTTTAAAAACCTTCGATGTTATTTTACGATTACATGATCAAAATAATTTTATTATTTTAATAGAAAAACAACACTGAGACCATTACGATCTATAGCGCAGTGTAATACACCAATATTTTAACAACTCTGTAAAAATAAAGTGGTGTCCTGAGATCTAAAAGCTACATGACTAACTAATTCCCCTGCATTTCAGTCCATGTTGAACCTTGGCCTCCCTAACGATACGACTCCAAAGCGCCCTGTCTTGGGTCTTAGTCCACCAATTTTTATTTTCGTGTTTTTGAGGTCTTTTTCGACCTCCTCACGCCATCTTTTCCTCGACCTTCCCGTTTTTCTCTGGCCTTGACACTGATTCTTAAATATCTTTTTTGTGCCTCGGTTGTTATCCATTCTTTCCATGTGTCCCAACCATTGGATTCTTTTTGATTTTTATCAAATTTATCTTTTTCTC
Organism: Meta bourneti; assembly: GCA_933210815.1. Taxonomy (NCBI): domain Eukaryota; kingdom Metazoa; phylum Arthropoda; class Arachnida; order Araneae; family Tetragnathidae; genus Meta; species Meta bourneti. The sequence continues at coordinate 78,569,100 of OW119928.1, forward strand.
CTTATAATTTTTGGATTTCATGATTGTATCTCCTTCTCCATACATCGCCTTCTTTGAATAGTCCAAATATGGCTCTCAAGATCTTTATCTCACAAGTTATCAACATTTTTTCATGTTTTAGAGTCAAAGTCCATGTCTCCGATCCATATATTACTGTTGAAAAGCTACATGACACAATCCGAAAAACCGCCGTAGCGTCCCTTGTGATGTCCGTAAAAGCGGTCAAAAGACAATAGATCACCAGGTCAGTTCCGATATTATTCTTATCGAAAAGGGTTCCATTGTTCTCCAAGTTAGATTGTATGGCTTCACTCCGCCACAATCAGACTAACAAATCAGACCGCAACAAAAGGTTCCGAGATGTAAAACACGAAATCAAAATGCCGATATTTCTCTTGGTGTAAGGAAAACGGATATCAACGAACGAGAAAATGAGAAACGATAAATAGATTCATTAAAAAGCGATACGGAAGTCGTAATTTTCCGAAAGATAGCTGACCTGGGAAAATTCTGTTTATGACCGTATCCGATTAATTTATTTTGAAAAATTCTAAAACGCTGATGACGAATAATCGCATTCTGTCACGACCCAAACGGAAGATATTCCTACTGGAAAAAACTCATCCGATTATTCTTCGTGGCTCTGTCGATAGCGCGCAGACGATCACACGCTCCGCTAATTCAATTAATTCCTTCACTTTGACATAATTATCGCCAATCACGTCTTTGGAAAGTGAGAGTCCACTTCCTATTCGTATCGGTTCATTTACCTAAGGTGTCCATAAACGATGGTCTATGTCATGGAATGAAAAACTGGGCCACAATTCTCGTGTTCTGAAACTGGCTTTACGAACGCACTCGGAACTCTAGACGTCGTTTTATTCGAAAAACAAAAAAAGGGCGGGAAAAAAGCGAACGCGTGGAAGAACTGGGGTTCTTCGAATGGGGGTCAGACAGAATCCTGTGAAGCCCAAGGGAAAGGTGTAGGCTTCGGCGATTGCGAAACCTTTGCCCTCGAAAAGGAGGATGGTATATAAACTAGAGGCAATACCGGTAACCCAGTTTTTTATAAACGAACGGTCACTTCCAAAGGAAGCAAGCATGCTGCTCAAAGTGGTAAGTGTGCTTTCTGGTTTCATCTTGAGTTGCTCGATTTATGAGTAGGATTATGAATGGGAAGTTAAGATGTCGCGTAAACGAACATCAACATCCTCAAGGGGTATGGAGGATAAACGATGATGATTAGATTTATGGATAAATTATTCTTCCTTGAGAATAATCAATCAGAAAGAATCCTTTCGTTTTTCTCGTAGCGAAATCTATGTTAATTATGATCGAAGGAAAAAACTGTAGCAATCTGTATCACTTGCATTGTCATACAGAATGCTTATTTTTTGTTGAAAATAATTGCAGTAAATTTGTAATAAATTTTTCTAAAATTTTAAACATTTAAATTATAGAATTTTGAACTGTAGAATTTCGATGACATTCCAATTTTTTCTGTTATGCATCTTCGAAATCGGTTATTGTGGATTCAATTCTAGTTGGCTTTTCTATAAAAGTTAGAACTGAGGATTGCTTTCGGACCCTCTCCAATAGCCGGTTGTGGTGTTCCACTACAACGTAAATTCAATACTTACCTACCTAAAACTTAGAACATTTTGTTCTTTATGTAAGTTTCTAATAAGAAATAGACAGTAAGGCTCGGAGTGTGTTACCGAGTGTGGGTAATAATTCCTAGCTTTTTTAGAAAACATTTCTGATAATGGGCTTTAAATCGTCTGAGCTGATTTGACCAATTATCATGATAGATATTTTGTGTGTTTAGAATTATATGATAGATATTGATACGAATTCAAAGGAATTTGGATTTACTTCGTTTGTATTGATTGAAAAAGCATTTTAGAAGTCCAAATGTGTTTTATTCGAATAATCTATTAATGCTTATTTTTCATAATTTTAATTTCAATGTATTTTTATGTCCAAGTAAATAAAGTATTTAAAACAGCATTCTCTCACTCTCTGGCTTTATATCCATTACCAAAAAGTTTTATATAGAATTTGAAATTCCTTGTTGAATTATGCTTTCTCATGCTTAAAAATAGCAATTTTCATGAAATCTGATAAAATATCTCTTGTAGTTTCAGTTATATAGCATGGTTTAAAATATCAAAATGTTAAGAGTGTTTTCTTTGAAAGAAATTAAAAAATTAAATTTTTTAATGTGTTAATTTTTTAATTGTTGAAAAAGGGGTGAAGGGAGGAACGTTTGCAATTACAATTGTAATTTATTCAACACAAATTTAAATCGTTTATTTTTGACACATATCCATACGGCTATTGCAAAAGATTTTTACCCATAATAATCTCAATCGAATAAAGGAGTTCAGATATCAGACTGACGATTTTTCCATTCTATCAATCCTAATGATTAAAGATGGGAAAACTGCTATTTCAACTGTTATTGCTAATTTTTGATAGCAGTATTATTACCTAATTTTAACATCCTCGTTAGCAATTAATAGCTGACAACAATTAGTAATAAATTAAGAAGTTATTAGAAGTCATAAATTGGCGTTAATGGTTAATTTAAATAGTTTGTAATTGCTTAAATTATTAGCAATTTCAATTTTACTCAAAACGAAATTTTAAAACTTCATTTATTATTCTTAAAAAAAACTTTGGTTAAAAAATAACTTTTAACGTTTATCGACAACTTAATATTTCGATAGCAGTTGCCAATTGTTGATTTGTAATAACACCATTATTTTAATTGCTATCGGAATAACAGCCCATCTCTAATAATTATGGTACTTGTGAAGAAATGTGACATTGTGAAACGTAAAAGGGAAATCAGTTATTTTTGTATATTTATTTCTGAAAACGTGTTGTTTTACTAAATCTCTTGAACTTCGTAAGCCAGCAAAAGATAAAAAAGTATCTGATAAGAAACGTTTGGTACTCAAAAGATAGTATTTGGTCGCTTCCTTCTATGTTCTCGATTTATTCAGAATTTTTTCGAAATTTCTACTCATTTACAAATAGATTCGATCTGTTTGAAGTGTAAAAAATTTTCCTTTGCACTTGAAGTTGATATAAGTATTCCAAATACAAAAGTAAAATGTTTTTTAAAATTTTACTTGATTTATATAATTAACCAAAATATAGTAAAAAATAAAGCATTAATATATGACAGGACTGAATATTTTTTATATGCAAATATTTTCGTATAGTAACTGTTCAATAAAAAGTATTTTGCTTTTATCACTTTCTAACTGTATTTATGTATGGATTTTTCATGCATTTTTTGGATCATATATTTTTGTTCTCTGCAGTTTGGTATTTCCCAGTAGAGGAACAATTAAATAAATAAATAATTAGAATATTTAATTTAAGCTTGTAACATTATTTGCTGCTGACATTTTCGAAAATATTTCATTTCACGTATATGGTAGAGCACTCAAAAATAGAATAATACGGATGAACGTATCTTCTTTTTCGTTCTTTAAATCCCAAAAACATACAGATGTTCTTGTTGTCCGGATTTATCTCTAAATTCCAAGTCGACTTCGAATAAAAATAACCTTAATAAAAATAGACTGTTAATCTTTTATTGGTAGCATCAACTCCTGACATGCAAACGATACAGCCTAGAACTATTTATACTTGTTATAAGGAATTAAAAGTCAGTTTATGGCAACCACAAGGCGATCGAGCAAAAATTGTATTTTCCTCAGAGGAAAACTCAGCTTTACCAACAGAATCAAGGGATCTTTGTAGGTCAATGTCTTGAACTCGGAATTTTCTATTCTCGGCACCCAGACGGTTTTCGAACGTTAATGGAATTAAGTGAACCCCATGCATTCGCGACTCATCTCTTTGTACGAGACTCCTTCAGTGGGTCAGACAAGCAATAGAATCTATTTTTAAAAGTTCGAAAGCCGTCTTGAATAAAGATCGAGCGATTTTATAGAAATTGGTTCTAAATTCAAGCATTTTTCACAGCCAGTTAATATAAAGATTTAATCGAAGTAATTCAATTCAATTCCTAAATAAAAGTACTACAAAGAATGGTAGAATATGTCTTAGATTCATTGATATCTTTCTTTTACTAGAAATACATGATTCAAATCTTACAATTCTTTCCCAAAGCTAAAATTCTACCTTTATCTCCAAAAAAGAATAAGTTTTGATTTTCACAAAGAGTATCAAACCTAATGCTAAAATAGAGTAAAATAGTACTTCACTTAAAAGAATGTTTTGTCGTCATATGATCATTTTTGACAACACGAGAGGCTAGAGTGAGTACTTCAAGATGAATAGAAGCTGCATTAGAGCAACAGGAGATATGTTACACCAAATAGATTTTCGAAAACTTGATAGTTGATTTGAAATTTCAACAAAATAATAAAAACAGACATATCACTGTCTCGAAGAGCGTGAAGGTTCATCTACCTGTCTAATATTATTAGGCGTACCATTATAAAAGCAAGTCCAGAAGCAGGTGTACACATTCAGGGGTCTGAAGGACTACATTGATAACGTAAGCTCTACATTTCAAGGGGAAGGGAGAGTTAGCCTGAAATGATTGAAACGTAAATCCAATTAAAAATTTGAGGGGTTGTGATTTTTAAATTTAAAATTTATTTCTTTGAAGTATAGAGTAGTGTAGAGGGGTACACAGACTAGGTTTGGAGAGAGCACTTCAAGATGAATAGAAGCTGTATTGTGCGCAGGGAAAGGTGGCCCAACTATAAATTAATAAAGCACGTAAAATATTTTCAAAGTTTTGGTATTATTTTATCCATCCCCTGTAAATAAAAGTTGGGAGATTTTGTAAATAATGCAAACACAATGATCAAAAGTTTATTGATTGAAGCAAGGAGAAATAAAAAAGAAATCATTCATGACTCAAATAATTCAATTAATTGAATATGGTTGATGGTTTTTACTTTTTTTAAGATTGAAGAAGGGATCATGTCCTTATAGCACTCCTATCGACATAGCTGGTTTCTTTTTGATTGAAAGACATTGAAAAATATAAATTCAGTTTGAAACAATTGCAACTGGCCCCTGAAAACTGGAGGCAAGTTGTTCGGACTTGAAGAATAGCAATTACGAGCACGATTCCAACACATCGATAGTATTATCAGGTATACAATGTAAATCTTGTCAAGATTTATGGAGACTTCCAGTACCTTCAAGCGATGTGAACATTCTGTCCTTGTTGCAGAAAGTCCTCAGAGCAGAAAGATAACAAATACGCCATTAAATGATGACCCAATGTTTTGTCCTTTCAATGCATAAAACCATGTAGGATCTGATATTCATTGCAAAACCATTTGAAGACTATTGCTTAAATTCGGGGATTAAAGAAAATTCAAATTGCTATGATTGGAGCAATCCTGAGTTACCACTTGCGTGTGATTTGTAGCCCTCCAATACTTGAATCAACATCTAATTTGCTTATGAGGAGAATGCAAACGTCCACTAAAACGGAACAAGTCAACTAGGGTAAAACCTCTTTGAGTGACCACTTCCATAAAGAGTTACATAACGGAGATAAACTTTCCGAGGGTAAAACAGGATTTGATTTTCCGCTTAGCTGACAAGAAAAGTTTGAAGTTATAGCAGGTATCAAGACTCGATGCTTTAAAAATGTTGACGTGACAACAGTTGGTGTGATTTGGGATGATCATTCGTCTTCTAAGGTTGAAGTGTGGGATTCGTATGGTTATGAATGGTTTGTAGGAGCATGGTTGATATCGCCTTTATTTGAAGATAGTGAAATCATAAGCTATGTGGCAATTTCAACGACATAGAATGCTTGAAAAGGTTGATAAAATTTGGAAAATTAACTATAGATAGCTAGGTTGACATCCTCATTATTTAAAGATAGCAAACTCATACTACGTGTCCATCTGAATAACATAGATAGTTTAAAATTGTTGACGTGACAACAGTTGGTGTGATCTGGAAAGCTAATTCGTTATGCATCGTTAAAAAGCGTGGTTCGTATGGTTCGTAAGAGGATGGTTGATATCGCCGTAATTTAAAGACATGAAATCATGCGGCAATGTCGTCAACGACATAGAATGTTTGAAAAGGTTGATAAAATTTGTAAAATCAATTCTAGATAGCTAGGTAGACATCCTCATTACTTGAAGATAGCAAACTCATATTACGTATCCACCTGAATGACATAATGACATAAATGGTTTAAAAATGTTGACGCAATTCGGAAAATTAATTCTAGATAATATGGATGACATGATAACTAGATAGCATAGCATGGATCATGAAAAAAGCAAAATTCATGAGCTATATGGAAACCTGAATTTCATCAAATGTTTAAAAAAGTACTTAAATAATTTCTGCTAAAAAGACTTACATAAAATAAAAGCCATTCTGAGTTTGGATAATGACATGCACTAATATTGTTGAAGAATGAAGTGTCATGATAATGTGAAGAATGTGAAACCTAGACGATAAAATATTGCATTTTTGCTTTGAAAATACCCAGTCTTAATTGTTTTAGAGCTTTGTTAAATTAATTAGATATTTCATCCCTCCTTCATTAACCTCTCAAGTGGTTTCCACAAGAAACCTTGTCTAACCCGATCTGTAAAATATTAGTGATTCGCATTGATATAAAAACAACCCAATTGTACTGAGGACGAACCCACGGATAGATAACCTGCAGGTTTCAGCGATGCTTGTCGCTTCACCCCCCCCTTTCGAAAGCGATCATAAAGATGGGTCACTGCTCAGTCTCGCGAGTGCCCAGTTCCAGATGATCTTTTCCCGAGCAGTTGATTGGCCGGTGATTTTCATTTGTCTAAGCAGGCATAGAAGTTGTTTCGAAAGGGTTTTTTAAAAACAGCTTTGTTGTGCTTTTTAACGTTTCTGAGCATTTTTGTATGCGTTTTTTACGTGTTTTGATGATTAAATTTCCCCCACACAGAATGCTGTATCTAAATGGTTTTTAACCTGGGGTATGTGCACCCCTGGGGTTGCGAGAAAGCATTTCCAGGGGTGCAAGAGAAGTTTCGATGGACGACAGCGATTTAATAAAAAGGGGATCTTATTGAAATACGAGCCAATGCACGTATTCAAATGGAATTTAAAAAACTGGACTTAGAATAATTCTGGTGCACTCGGTTAGAACCTTATACTCAGCTGATAAAAGCAGCATTGCAGACACTTTTACTATTTGCCACCACCTACCTGTGTGATTTCCATCCCTTTTTCACATAAAAACAAAAGCCAGAAATCGCTTAAATGCAAGTGATGACATACGCGTGGCTCTTTCAAAAAAGGAGTCTCGCTTCAAAAGTATTATTAGGAATAAACAACAACGTAGCTATTAAAAATTGAGATATTGTTTTGTATGTATTTGTAAATGTGTCTATTTTTCTATAAATAAAATATCTTGCAATAGAAGTAATTTCCTACATAAAGAAATAGAAACACATTTTTCAAGGGGGTGCTACAACTTATTTTTTGATTCAAGGGGGTGCCAATCACTAAAAAGATCAAGGACCACTGCCCTAAGGGTAAGGGTCCTGCTAAGCCTAAGACATAGGGGTAATACATGTTGAGGAGGGGAGAGGCTTATTATGGAACTTCAAAGCAACTGGTGAAGGGACGGAATGAGTTTGCGATTTACTATCGTCTGAACTTTAACTCCAAAAGGATTGAATATATAAGTAGGAAACAACTTGTTCTTTGCGCAGAACTTGTGTCAATTTGGAACAGGTTTTTGTATTAGACACTGGCCACTACAGGGAAGTTTTCGACGGGAAGATAAACCACCAAGAGGGTTAAGAAGTCACCTGTCTGAGCAATCACTTTAATGGAACGAGGGGTGATTAGGTTAAAAGGTTTTTACAGGTTTCATAAAGATTTTCAATTCACAACTCTAATGATCTAGATCACGTACAATCAATAACGTAGCCTGGAATTTACCAAAGTTTAAACTGGATACGTTAAACAACGTTAAGTGCCCAATTTAAAAAGGTTTTGTCCTTATTTTTAGCTATACTATTGTTGAGCGCATAAAAGTGACACATCTCTTCTGATCTGCGCACACGAATGACTGTACAATGGTTTTTCCGCAAACGTACTGAAAAATAAATTACATTAAATACAATTAAACAAGTATCTGAACTTTGTTTATGATTATTCACTTCTTACTTTTGTGCCCCTGTTGTGTAGGAAGGTAGGTAGTTGAATCAACGTCGCACTGGAGCAACACAATGAGCTATTGTCGACGGCCCGAAATCAATCCCGAGGTCTAACTTTAAGAGAAACACCACTTAGAATTGAATCCACGACAATCGGTTTGAAAACGCATTACAGTAAACTTTCGAATGTCACCAAAATTCTACAGAACAAAAATCGGCAATTTAAATATTCAAAATTTTAGAAAATTTATTGCTCAAATTTACTGTCCGAGGACAACACCTCGTAATTTTGAACCACGGTCAGATGACGGGGTCACACCTGAGCTGGCACCCCACTCTCCAAAAATAATGAACGCATGAAGATGTTACGATTTTTTCAGTTTTTCTTAAATCTCGTCTTGCCGAGACCTGACGAAAAGGATGTTTCTCATCTTATTGAATTATGTTTACACATATTTCAGTTCCCTAGGAGCTCTCATGCTGAATGATTTTGTGTAAGCTTAATTTTTTAGTCAATTCTAGTTTATAATTCCGTTGGAGGTATTTAAAATGAGTGCAAGAACCCAAACTGGTTATAAGATAGTTGCTGCTCAGAATGTATTTGTTTGTTGTTGCCACCGCTGGGTTACAAAATAATGCCATCTTCCCTACACGCTGTTATCGTTTACTGCCACTTACGATTAACTTGCCATATTTTTATATTCTTTCACTAAAATTGAGGTTAAAACTTCGAGAGATTTCGGATCAACCGGTATTGTCTCGTCTGCATTATATTTAACAAATGAAAGAGTTTAAATGATACTTTAGTGGAAATGTTGTGTCAGGTATGCAAAGTGAGTATTTCATTTCTTGACAAGCAGTTGGATTGTACCTGAATTTAGTGCAGTCCGTTGTTTTATTCTTGTAGTCGAAAAGGGCTGCTTTGTGAAGTTTGTTGTTTTGGTTTTATTCGTTCAATAGATTCAAAATCTGGTTTCAAAAGGTTTCTCAAGCGGTGGGTTATTTTTCGGGGGGGGGGGGGTTCAAGGGTTATGGGGTTCATTTTTATTACTTTACCTTCTAACTTCAGAAGGCGGAATATAGCCTTCCAGTCATTGTGCAGCAAAAAAGGACTGCTGAATGACAAACCAAATGACAATGAAACATGACCTCTCCAGCCCATTTATATTATAGTATAAGAAAAGTTCAACTATTGAGTTAAGAACAATTAAAATAATAATCACCAAAATTGTACCGCATTGAACCAGGTCAGTATTTGGATAGTTTTTTTATTGCGCAAGGAACCAGATCTGGCCAAGCAATTTTTCTTTCAAGTAAATGGACATAACACACTCAAAGAAAGTTTTCCTGACACAGAAGAGAGAAATATACTCAGAGTAGTTAAGGAATCGAACCAGAGTCACTTACAGATCGCAAGCTTTAGTATTTGGAAGGGAACTAAGGAAAACCTGCGTATTTTTGACCGCACTGAATACGCACCGGGTATGTGCACGTTAAAGCCATAGATCAGTACTCCCCCTCACATATCACCTGATTGATGGATGGCATGTGAGGAAGGGTACGTGTCCATAGTACTACTGTTATATTACTGCTCAGGTGAGTAAGGCAGATGACCTCGGGGAGTTCATTTCTAGAAAGGTACGTAAATTTGCCAGGGGAAAGGGCTGCCATTCTCAAAACCATGTATGGCACCGTAGGTGATTATTTGTTTCGCCAACTTGTAATCACTGCTATCGGTTCCAGCATCAAACGATAAACTGGGTTGCAGAATTCGCTCTAAATATGACATTTGTGTAAACGCATTGTTTACATTAAACCTGTAGACTAGCTGAATATATAACAGCTGTATAACTCAAATGCAAAATTGCCAGAGCAGGACTATATGAGCCTAGATCTAAATTCGGCATGCATTTCCGCCTAACTCTTGGTGCTCTAAGCTTTAGGATGAGTCAAAAGACGTGACTTACATAAAATTAAAAAATACTTTAAAAATTGATATTCATGCTAATTATTTGCTATTAGAAGTGTCATTTGTAGCAAATGCATTAAACTATAAATCAACAAAAAATTTTCAGTTCAGAGGTTGTTGATAATGTTACTAGATGGCAGCACCACAATATAGAAATTTTCATTAAAATTTATGAAAGTTGGCATTCCAATCTAATCAGATATTTAATATTGCATATTAAAAATCTACTTAAAAAGAATTTGGCAATTGGTAATTGAATTAACGTCGCACTGGTGCAACACGAAGGGCTATTTACCGGGATCAATCCCGGTGACTTTAAAACGAACTTTGCATAGATTTTAGGGGTTCTTTTAGAAGTAACATTACATTAAATTTCAATGTGATAGGTAGATTTTTTCGGAAGATATGAATAAAGGTCTAGGAAGCTATTTTAAATGTGGTTCTCCAAGTATTCCATATTAATAATCATAAATCTACCATGGTTTACTACATTAAATTTAATATTCTATTTTCATTCATTTAATTTGTAAGAAATTCTCTTCTTTGTCGAACCTCTATTAATATAGTAGTGTTAAGTGTATTTAATATGCAAGAAATACTTGAAGGTTACTGTTGTTAGTCATTTGATGCTTTTCAGCATCAATTTCAACCGGAATGGGAGGTCGTCGAGCTTTTGGTCTAGTCCGTGTTTTTTCAAATTTCCTTACACACCACGAAGTAAGTACTTTAATATACACACTGGCCACTACTTGGCACGTAGCTTCGACCGAACTACGGTAGAAATTTCGTACACGGATTGACCTCGACGTGTAAGATGTCTATATCAGTAGACCACTACCAACATCTCGCCAATGCGTATTATATAAACTGCTTTCTGGATTTTAAAGTTTTCTTTCTTAAGCTTGTATCGGACCGGAAAAGGAATGTTTTACTGCTTCTCATGTTTTATCGTGTTCTTTTCACAAGAGATGATGTTGTCATTGAAAATTTTCGAAATTCGTGAGCCCTATCCGTATCCAGAAGTGAATCTCGAGCGCAAATCCCTTTGAAATAGTAAATAAAGTGAACAAAAATGAAATAGTGAAACATAATAAGAAATAGGGATCAACCCTCCTGGTGGTTGTATCGACGAAGTATCTCGTCAAAAATAAAACTGAACCGATCTTAAAGAGATATTTCGTCATTAGATGAAAACTGACCCGATCTTGAACTCGTCATCATAAAATATCATCAATATCTTTAGGACAAGATATCTCGTAATTAGAAAAATTGGTCAGATCTTGATAGACGAGATATCTTGTCGAAACCACTTGGTTGGTTACAAACCGGTATGGAATTACTGGTCTTGGAAATTGGAGAGAATTACTGTGTTACCGTAACAACGTTATTTATAATTGATTTCTTGGATCAGCTTATATGTCGGCAGTGGTTGCAAAAGCCGTCGTGTATATCAAAAGTGGTATGTATTTTAATATCGAAATAAAGTTCTCCCCTCGATACGTTTAGGTACACCAGGTTTAATTCATAATTTTTGTATCTTCTGTTGGAAGTCAAAACTGATTGCTTCCCTATGTCCTCCGAATTTTCAGAAGGAAATACTTTGCGCAATAAAGTTTTGCAAATGTTTACACGTTAACAAAAATATGCGTTTTATTGCTTTTACCGCAACAGCAATTATCATTTCGGAAATGCTGTTTATGAGCATGTTTCCGAAATGAGAATTGCCTGCTCACGAAATAAATATCACGAAATAAATATATATCACCTAGCAGGGTTCATCAGAGAGCAATTAAACATCCGTGGTACGCTTAACCTTCCTGGTGGTTGTCTTGACGAGGCATCTCCTCCTTAGCAAAACCATTAGATTTTGATGGACCAAATATCTCGTCATTAGAAGAAAACACGATCATCAGAAGAAAAGTGACCAAACCTTGGTTTCGGTCGTCATAAAAAAATTGGCAATATATTGCTGACGAGATATCTTGTCATTAGCAAAATTGTTCAGATCTTGATGGACGAGACATATCTTTGGAGGGTTAAGACCCAAAGAATATTCGTATTCTCTTACCATTGGATCCAAAAGAAGAGTCTTCCCAATCTGTATAGGTCTTGGACCAGCTGCTAAACTATATCTCCATGTCGCTTATAAATACGAAAATGGGTCCCATTGTTGGATGATATTTCACGACCACTTCATCTTTAAAGCCGCCATCCGCATTTTTGTAATTTTGAATTCTATAAGATTTTATTGCAGACAGCTTCGGCACACAGTTTGAAAACCTCCGATCCTGTCTAATCGCTACCAAATAAGACCTAACCACACTTTCTTTTCCAGCTTTCCCTGTTGGCGCTGGCCACCGTCCTCACCGCCGCCCCAGCACAGGACGACCTAATCGCCTCAGAAGGTCGCCACGTCGAATCCTACGCCCCGGCACCGGCCTACGCCCCTGCCCCATCCGGCTACGGCGCCCCCAAGTACGGCCAGGCCACCGTCACATCCTACAACCGACGTGGATCCTACGCCCAGGCCAGCGAGTACGCCAAGCCCAGCATCTACGGCAGCAGCTACGGGGCCGCCCAGCCTTCCGTCCAGTCCTACTCCCACTCGGCCGGACCCGGATACTCCAACCAGCCTGCTGCCTACTCCGCACCAGCACCAGCAGCCTACCCTGCACCCGCTCCAGCCCCCTATTCCGGATACGGCCCGCAGACCAATGCCTACTCGTCCCACTCTCAGCAGTTGTCGCATGATCCAGAATACGATGCCTCCAAGGATCCCGTGAGCCAATACGCTGATTACGTTCCAGTCAGGGAGTACGGGGCTAAGGCACACTCTAACGGAAATGAGCTCAGTATTTATGGGTACAGGAAGTAAATACCCGAGACCTGTAGGCAAAATGGTGGTGTCTCCAAGTCTGGTCTTTACGGTTATTAAGATACTGGGTAAATAAGTGCGTAATGATAAACCACAGCACCAGTCAATCAACAATTGATTGAGTGATCCACTGCTGTAAAGTATCGGGCACTTATATACACAGCATGTAACAACTCGCTAAGACTTGGAGATATCTCCTTTTTGACTAATGTAGGAAGTGATACAGATTAAGCAGTGTGAATTTATTTTTGAAATTTTTGGTGCGAAAAGCGGAGTTGGGATTTGATTAATTTTCGTTCAATAAATTCAATTTATCTGTTATTTTCGGATTTAACGAATCCCAAATATCTTAAAAGTTTGTAGTTTCAAAGAAAAAATGTTTGGTTTCAAATCTAAAATTTTTTTAGTAAAGGAAAATTCTTTTATCTTTGGATAGAATTTAGTCTGGAGATTGTAATGTTCTAATTTTAGTAATCCTCACTCTTATGTACAGAAAAAGCAGTTAATGGCTTTAAAGAAAAGATTGAAAATACATAGATAAATTATTAACTCTTATGTGGTCTTATATGATTATCTGTAACTTTTATGCACTCTCGTGTAGCTTATTGACTTTCCAAAAAGTAATTATTTTTAAAGAAAAATTGAAAATATGTGATTATAACCTAAAAATGTTTTCTAAATAAGTTACGTTCCATATTCTTTTAACACATAGTGCTGTGATTATACTGCAGCTAAAATGTAGTTAACGCGCTGTATTGTTCAGGTTTTCTTAAAAGATGAAGTTCAAAAGCAGTAGAAACCGATTCGAAAATTGATTGAATTATTAGAGCAATTAACAATCGTTAGTTAACAGGGTTCAGGAATTTTAGACGTGCCTAAGATATTCCTGAATTCACAGTATATTTTCATGTCAGTTAAATCTATTTTCATACAGTTCAAAAGATTTTTAAGTTTGATGTATAAAATATTTCATAAATATCTATGAAGTTGGGCTAAAACCAAATATTTAATAGAAATTATACTCATTGTATTAAATTTGGAACATTTGAATTTCCTCAATGTAATTAATTGCACGTGAAATTAACAAAATAGAAATAAGGGAATTTCCATGAGTGACTTGAATGTATAAATCTGTATTTTATTGTTCATAAAAGTGCTATTTATATTGTAAATACGGTGTTACAACAGACACCTGAGTGTTTTAAACGTTTTAATTTTATTACTGTATAACCATAAATGAAATAAACAGTAGTAAAATGTAAATGTGTTTTCTGTGATTCATTTTCCATTCAGATATATTTTTTAAATTATACTTTCCTCATTGGTTGACGATATTTTTTACGAGATGCTTATGCCAAATACAAGAAATTGTGATTCTGTAGTAGTATTGAAAGAAAATTGCATAATCCAGTCTATAGCTGGTGTTCAGTGCAGTGTAGTAGGTTCAAATAAATGGACTGTATAATTAGAACTTACTTATTTACAAAATTCTATGCACATTAATAGAAGCTGTGGCTTTCAAATAATGATTCCATACATAGCGCTCCTATGCGTCCATACAAAATTTGCGCTGATATATAAAAAAATCCAGCTAGTCGAAGAATTCTTAATACGAACAGTTCTAACGATAACAAGAACACACGTTCTAAAGATATATTTTTAAATGTTGCCCCGACTGGCATCTAAAAACGAGTTATTAAGCTGCAAAAATTCTAAATTCTTCGCGAGTCAAGATGTCAATGCGCTCGTGCAAATGGTAATAATTTGGCATTCCGCAAACGATAATTAACCGGCACGCGGAAACGAACAGCTGGCTCCTTGGTTAATCACTAGAATGCTACAGATCACGTGTCTCACGTGAAAGCATCATATATCTTACTCACAAGACTATAGCACGCACTATTGTTTTACAATGCTTATCAGATCAAAATATGGAACTGAAAGTATACACAAAGATATAAAACCTCTGTCCTATCAAAAGTTTTTTTAATATATACCAATACAAAAAATTAAAAAATAAAGCCTAGATCTAACCCCTATTTTTAAAAGCAATTCGCATCAACTCATGTACATACTAGTTTGATTTCAGATACTAGTATTTTAACACGTTTTCTATTATGTTTGTTCTTGATCTGTTCCAAAATTGATGAATCTGTTGAATCATTGAAGTCTTTTGTCCCAATGTGGTTTCCATAGATTGCAAAAGCATAGCTATTCCTACATGTTGAGCTCAAGGAAAAATGTCTACATTGTTATGAAATCTAACTTGATGAATTATAGTATATATTCCATGCTATATGGCTATTTGGTTTATGTAGAAGTCTGTATAATTATTATTTGCTTTAATTTTTGGGATGCGATTGTGAATATAGATTCTCCTTTTCACTTATTGGAGCCTTAAAAAGCTTCTGCGTTTAACTATCCTAGAACACAGTGGATTCGCATTTATACGGATGGATCAGTAAATCTCGAAAGAAAAATTGTAAGTGCTCGATACACATGCTATGGTCTATTTGAGGAAAAAGTTTCGCTTGAAAAAAGCGCTACAAATTTGATGCTGAAATAGCAGGCTGCTGTATAGCAACAAGCTGCTATACAAAAAACCTAAACACAGTAGGCTTCGATAAAAACCCAACTGTTTTTGATTCGCACAAGCTACAATATTACCTTTTGCATAGTGCTAGCGATAACTGCAGAGTCAATAAAGATAGAAGATTGATAGATAACCTTGTGGAAGGAGACAGGATTAATGTGTATCTTTAGGTACTAAGTCATTGCGGAATTTATGGAAACGAAAGAGTCTACCAATTGGAGAAAGAGGGCAGTAGCATGCCTTAAATTGAGAAACTAGTAACTTACCAACAAGCTAAAGTGAAGTTATTCAAAGCCCTTTAAGTGTTTTTGACGAGTTGTCTTGTCAATCAAGATATTGCCGATATTTTGATGATAACGAGATCAAGGCCTGGCTAGTTTTCTTCTAATGTTGAGATACCTCATCCATCAAAATCTGGTGAACCTAATTTTGCTAATGATGCGATGCCTCATCGAGACAACCACCATGAGGGTTATGTGTAAAGAGGGAATATATATAAGGATGGATCATCGGACAAAAGCTGTTATAAAATTTTGATAGAAACTGCTGATGAGTCAAATTCCAAACGAGATCTCAAGAAGAGACTTTATAACAGATTTTAGATCGATGACCCGGCCCATCTTTTTTTCATAGGATAAAAAAAACTTTTACTACAGCGATTTTGCCATTTTATGTTTAATTCTTTATTGATAATGTTTTTCAATTTGAATAGGAGTAAGCTTTTCAAGTATGCATAACATCGTTCATTGAGTTAGTTGCCAATGAAGATATACATTTCGTTTTCTATGGAACAGTAAATAGTTCATTAATGGTAAACAGGAATACCATCTTGCTGTTATTAATATGCAATTCCAAATTGTATCTATGCATTTTGTGTATTTTAATTAACGTCACACTGGAGCAACAAAACGGGTTACTGGTGACGGTCCGGAATCAATCCCAAAGGGAAAGTCGGAGGACAACACCACGTAATTTTGAACCATGGTCAGATGACGAGGCAGCACCTGAGCTGGCATCCCACTCTCCAAACTTCCACAACGTGAGGACATTTGAGGCCACGACAGATTTAACATGCACCAACCCCCTTTGTACATGACTGTCTTTGGCTGGATTAGAACTCGCAACACTCCAGTTGGCAATTCCAAAGTGAATCATAGAAAAGGAATACATGCCTTGTTAACCCTCCAAGTGGTTTCGACGAGATATCTCGTCCATCAAGATGTAACCAATTTCACTAATGACGAGATTTGGTCAGTTTTTTCTAATGACGAGATATCCCGTCCATCATGATGTATGGTCAGTTTTGCTAATGACGAGATAACTCGTCTAGACAACAACCATTAGGCTTAAGCACCCAGTATTTTTTTAATGCTGACAAACAGAATTACATAATTAGGTAAGGGGCAAATATATTAACCATCCAAGTGGTTTTGATGAGATATCTCGTCATCAGGATATTGCCAATTTTTGTTATGATGACGAGATCAAGATCTGGTCAGTTTTCGTCTAATGACGAGATGCCTCGTAGAGAGAAGTACCAGAAGGATTAAAAAGAAAAACTTGCCAAATCACTCAAGGGCAGTCTTTTCCATAAGACCTTTATCTGAACTTGCGATAAAAATAAATAGCAGAGCCTTCTAGCAACAAGTAGATTATGACATGAAAAAGATATCATTCCATCACATTTGATGATAGGCATTTTTAGTTTTCTTCTGATATAAGTGTTTTGTGTATTATCGTTGAATTTAGTCAAACACAACGTAAAGCTTGTCTCAAGTGAAGGATTTACAATATGATTTCTTTATATACTACTGCTGAGATGCATTCGCACTACTTAGACTCCTTCAATTTCAAAGCACAGACAAATTTCTGGTATAGCGGTCCCAAAAGTTCGTAAGTTTTTTACAATGTAAAAAAAGTTCAAAATTCGTGATGAAGTGAAATGAATTCAAATCGACAGAAGGCGTTCTATCATGAGTTTCACGCGCTAGCCACTCAAACGAAAAGAAAAAGATAAAATAATCTTAGCTAAACTGGCAGTTAAATATGTAAAACTTGAAAATAAACTAGTAAGAGATTTAAAAATGAAAAACTGTTTATGGCAAATTCGGTATTACTAAATGTCCTAAATCATTAGGACCAAAATACTAACGAGTGGAAAGCCTCACGTTACAAAAGCCTTCATCATCTATAAGCTTTCACTCCCTTTTTCCAACTAGGCCCATCCAGAGTTGCCCTTCAAACGTGAAGCAATGCTATAATTAGAAATAGCAGAGACAGAGCGACGATGTAACGAAAGTCTGGAAAGACTTACTTGACAAAAGCTTTCTGCTATACCAAGAAAAGTATACTCACGGCTTTTTCCCAACGAGGCCCATTTCCCAACAGAGTTCATGCAAGCCTGAAGCAATGATATTAGAAATAACGATGAAAATATGATGATATAATGAAAGTCTGGAAAGGCTTAGTTGACAAAGCCGTCCTGCTACAACACCTTGCGCCATAAAACTCCAAAATCCAATTCGTCTGCTACACCAAAAAAAGCATGTCTCACGCCTTTTCCCAACGAAGCCCATCCAGAGTTCATGCAAACGTGATGCAATACTATAATTAGAAATAACGATGAAAATGCGACGATATAATGAAAGTCTGAAAAAGCTTAGTTGACAAAAGCCGTTTGCTATTCCAAGAAAAGCGTCTCACTTCTTTTCCCAACGAAGCCCATCCAGAGTTCATGCAAACGTGATGCAATACTATAATTAGAAATAACGATGAAAATGCGACGATATAATGAAAGTCTGAAAAAGCTTAGTTGACAAAAGCCGTTTGCTATTCCAAGAAAAGCGTCTCACTTCTTTTCCCAACGAAGCCCATCCAGAGTTCATGCAAACGTGATGCAATGATATACTTAGAAGTATCGATGAAAATGCGACGATATAACGAAAGTCTGGAAAGGCTTAGTTTACAAAAGATGTCTGCTACCAAAAAAGCGTGTCTCACACCTTTTTCCAACTAGGCCCATCCAGATCTCATTCAAGCGAGAAGAAAATGATATGATTAGAAATAACGATTAAAGTGCGACAATATAATGAAAGTCTGAAAAAGCTGTCTGCTAGAGCAAGAAAAGTATGTCACACGACGCTCTAAAAACATATAAGCTAATCTACTAACAATATTGATGTGGTTGCCATATTTCCGATAACCAGATTCAGTTTCCCAACGATATTTTCTTCTTTCAGAAAATGATCCTAAATTCGCGTCTACATTTGTAGAAACAGCATGACCCCTGACACAGGCCACACCTAGATTTTTGTGACCTGACCTGGGCCTCGAAAATGATGTTTTGCAAGTCATACACACGTCCAATATCAGGCTGCGACAATTAATAGATTGAAATTTTATGCGTATTACAATTCTTTACCTTTTCGACCACCTCTTGTCCGGCCTTAATACTCTTTGTGGTTGTCACTACGAGGTATTTCTTCATTAGTCAAACTGATCAGATCTTGATTGATGATCAGATCTATACAGTCATTAGAAAAAAACTGAACATATTTTGATCTCTTCATCAAAAAATCGGCAATATCTTGATGACGAGATATCTTGTCATTAGCAAAATTGGTCAGATCTTGATGGACGAGATATCTCGTTCGAAACAAATTGGAAAGTTAAACCCTTGTTAGTAGCCTGGATGGTATGGGTCATAAAAAACGATTTATATACTTTTAAGTTAATATAGAAATGAGATATAAGATACAGACTGGAGTAAACTTTAAAAAGTTTTAATGAGAACAGATTTACATTTGTCATAAAAACAGTTTCTCTCTCTTTGAGCCCCCTACGAAACGAAATGCTAGCTACGGTACGGCCTGGATCAAATCTACAGAACAATGACTGTGAAAACCGTTGGGTGTCTCAACTAATACCCGATACCAGGAAGCAATTTACGCTTCATTGATCCCAGAAACCAGGTGAGGAATTATGCCTCCCTCCACACACAACATCATTTTAATATTCTGAGTTCAAGTATTCCCGTTAACAATAAATCAGAGCTCTCTAAAAAACGAAAGAAACTAATCATTAAACCCACAGGAATTAAGTGTTGAGTTACAATGGGGAACAAAAAGAACACCAAACCGCTTCCTGCCCTGTCTGATCAAAAACAACAAGTTTAAAATTTGATTGGGAACGGGTCATTCTTTATGGAACAAGTTGGATGGTGTGATTAGGTAGGAGAAAATATCGACGAAATGCTTCGATGACCACAAGAGGTTTCCCATTAATAAACGGTTGCATTTCACAATCGATGATTTCAACCATCCCTTGTCGTCTATCGGTCAATAGTACTTTTCATGAAGTATTGGCAAAGGCGGACTGGTCATATCTGGCAATGACCAAAGGGCGGTTGCGAAAATGGGCTGGTAGTCTGGTTATTTGAAATTCTATCGAACTAGAAAACCCGTGCATAGCTACATGCTAAAAGTTTCTTAACCCTCCTGGTGAATTGTCTCGACGAGGTATCTCGTCATTAAGTAAAACTGACCAGGTCTTGATGGACGAGATATCTCGTCAATAGAAAAAACCAGGCCTGATCTTGATCTCGTCAAATCGGCAATATCTTGATGACAAGATATATCGTCATTAGCAAAATTGGTCTGATCTTGCTAGACGGAATATCTCATCGAAACCACTTGAAGGATTAATTAAGGGCAATGTCATTACTCACATTTCATACCTTATTAAACTCATTTGTAATGAATATAAACTAACATTCGGTCTAGTGGTCAAGGTGGTGGCTTTCTGGTTAGAATCAGTGATTAGGCATGAATGTTGGTCCGCCTGGAGTGAATGTGTCCTCTCTATAAACAGGCTGCGCCTACGATATATGGTATGTTTGTGAAGTGTGACACGAATCCCCCACACACCCGTTGTACACCAGGGTAATGCCTAGTAGTTCACGATTCTGACTTCGTAATGCAATGATGAATAACGTTCAATTGGCCAGGTATTGGAGAAAAGTGAAAAACAGGTATGCACATTTCATGTTCACATTTTGGAAATGTGGTCGAATATATCATTAGAGGAACTTTTACATTCTATGAAATCTAGAATTATTTTATGTAAAAAAAAAATAAAATTAAAACGATTGTAGTTTTTTAAGAGTTATTGAAATGTTCGCTTTTTGTTTTTAATATTTGCTTTTTATTTTTCAGCCCCCAATTTTTTAAAAATTACACCTTTACTTCTGAATTATTTAAGAAAATAACTTCCTGTTTGTTAAAATATATTTTACTATTGAAAACTAGTTTCAATTAATGAGTATTGCGTGTATAGTATAAACAAAACTGCAGAACACTAAAATTATTTAAGGAAACAAAATTTTTAAATGCATAACAAAATCTGTCAATGAGAATAGCGACAAGTTTGCTTCTCACCCATTGGTGTAATTTTAAAATAAATAAAACGACCGAACTTAACAGAAATGTAATTTTTGGTGCTGCCATCTGTCGATAAAACTCTAAATATTTTTCTTTTTCTCTTATACTTCAATTATATCGAATGTTGGATAATTGTGAAATATTTTAATTGGTCAAAGAAAACTTTAGAAAATATTGTAATTCTCAATACCTTCTTTATATATTTAAACTAACAACTAAGCACTGATAAAGAATGCATTATCAACACATACTTTCCGAAATATTAGAATGCTTAATGTTTACAGCTTGAGTAACTTTGAGTCAGAAACTTGACATCGTGATTCTACCCCACACTCTCAGAGATTATCTTAATTTGTTTATTTTATTAACAAAACTCCCAAACCCCCGGAAATTGAGATAAGTATTGTATTCCAAATAAGCTCAAAGTATTTTTCAGCATTTGCTTTTGCTTTTAACTTTCAGGAAAGACTGATATCAGCCATCTCATTCTCTTGAAATAGTTAAGTTGGTATATAAATATTGGAGGTACAACCACGGAAAAAATGCAACCACTCTTTATCAGCGCATCGCTCATTGAAAATCAAATTCAAAGGCACCATCTTATAAGAAATAACGTTTTCTAAAAATTCATGTGCATAAAATTTGCATAAAGAACATCTTCATCAGAAAGTTGCATCTTCCCAACAAATTGAGCCGAAATTTCATGATTTCCATCGACAATGCCAATTTTGACGCCAAATTTCGAGTCCATGTCAAAATTTAACTTAGGATACCTAGTTTCATATCATTTGGTCCAGCTGTTACTGGATTTTGAATTTAGAAAATGTGGAGCACTTTAAGTTAAATGAGCTTCCCAGAATTTTAGTCATATCTTCCAAAATAATATTTCTATCACACTGAAATTGTTTATGACGTTATTGTTAAGGAACCCAATTTGAATGAACACCGGTCATTATGCGAATTCCATGCATACAAATTAATAGAAGGCGTTAATCACTATTGAACTTAGAATTTGCTTTATGAACAACGTGCGAATAAAGTGTTCGTTAGGTGAAAAATACATTCATATATGGGGATAGATTTTCATCCATACAGTTGTTTAAAGAATTTTTTTTAACATATTGTCCGTCAAAAGGTTAACAAAATTTGACTAGTATCGAAGAGGTAGTGGTTTCGCATTAAGCTCAAGCAGAATGAAGGGCAACAAACATTGGTTCTCCATGATTTCAAATTCTGTGGATATCTAGAAAGCCTACATCTCTCATTTTCTGAGCAAGCATGGTAGTTGACAAAAATTAAGTGAGCTGTAAGATGTTCTTTAGGATTGGAAATGAAAAAAAAATCGAATTGTAAGTTGTTCTTAAGCTTATTGGAAAATAAGAAAGTTATTCAAAATGATCACAGGAGCATATTGGGTTGTGTTTTTTAAATTTTATTAAGCATTAAAAATGGAAGAAAATATGGAGCATTTTCGACATATGCTTTTTTATCTCCGAAAAGGCAAGAATGCTTCGCAGACGCAAAAGAGGATATGTGTTATGTATGGTGAGGGTGCAGTTGACGATTCCACGTGCAGTAAGTGGTTCAGAATGTTTCGTCACCTCGATCAGTTATTTAGCCAGAAACCTCAGGACTTCTATGATCGCGGGATTTTGGAGAAAGGTCATCGAACAGAACGGCACATGCTATATTGATTAAATGCAAGTTTTAGCAAATAAAATTTTTCTTCAATTTTTGTCAGAAAAACGGGACGAACTTTTGCATCAACCTAATTTAATCCTTTTCTGGTTTCTGCAGGTGAAGAGCAAATTTCCGTTCCATCCATACCTCATTTCTTGATTCTTTATAGTTTCAGAGTGTTATTCTCAAGTAATATGACCCGTTTTTCCAGGTTTCGTTTTTATCCAAAATTCTACCCATTACCACAGCATTGGATTGATTTGGAATTGAGTAATGTTACTCCCAAATCCTTCGTCGTTCCTGTCTCCACCCATAAAATAGTATCCCCTTAAACTTCATCTTCTATGTCCTCTGCAATCAATGCCTTACGTTCACTCCCAGCTTCACGCCTAGTGAAGCGGATCATGAAATGACAGAAGATAAAATGGTAAAAATGAATTTTCCCGGTACAATGAAGTAAGTACATTTACCCGGGTCAATGTACAGTCCATTTATTTGTACCGGCAATGTGCCCGGTACAAGTAAATGGACTGTATAATTAAAATTTATTTATTTAAACAAATCTATATACAATAACAGGCGCTGTGGTTCTAAAATAATGTTTGCACACAGCGTCCGTACAAATAATGTACACTAAATCAACGATTTTAAACCTTTTTCATTTTTCATGGCACATAAATTAATAACTAAAATTCTGCTGCACACCAGACACGAGTTTTTGCTTTATGAAAAATATTTTTGAGACACTTTATTAACGTTATTTTTGAAAAAGGTATACTCAAAATTATTTACACGGTCATTACTTGAAAATATTCGTGACATCGACCTTCTAATGTAGTAGACGGTACACGTTCGCGCAGATTCATGTTATTTCTTCCGATCGTTCGGTTGGAAGATCCGTCACGGAGATCTTTGAAAAAGCGTGAATCCTAAATTATTTATTGGTGAAATGATTATCCAATATTATCAAAAACACTAGACTGCGCTTCGATACGTCGATTCGTAAGCCCACCTGATTTGATAGTCAGAGATCTTACGACTGCTCTGTTTATTTCATTAGGAGGTTGATGATTCGTGAACACACTTGTCAAAAGTACACTGCTGGCCACCGTAAATGCAACACCCTGAAGGAAGCATGCAAATAATATGAAATTTACAACATGCATTAGCGGAGGTGAGATATGCAAATGATTAGAATTTCAGCGCAGACGCACATCACGCGCGCCTGTGGCGCCACTTCAAAGCGCTATTTAAGGCTTGGAGATTTCGACGATTTCAAGTACGGCAATTGTATTTTTCTTGTGGTTTTTTCAAAAAAACGATCAATTATGCCTCGTAGAAAACAGCGATCATCTTTTGATCAAGTATCCGAGTTCGACAGAGGAAGGATAGTGGCCTACCGAGATTGTGGATTATCTTTCAGGGAAATCAGTAGTCGTGTTGGACGAAACCAAACAACTGTAATACGGATATGTGATCGTTGGATGCAGGAGGGTACGACGGACCGACGTGTTCGATCGCATCCACCTCAATGCACCACTTCACGTGATGACAGGCATATTGTGCGTATGGCAGTGACGGATCGCTCAGCCACATCACGAACCATAGCACAGCACATTCAGTCTGTACCGCATCATCCAGTGTCTGCGCGTACCATTCGACGCCGTTTACAGCAGTGGTCTGTCCGCAAGACGTCCATTGCTTCGTCTACCCTTGACGCAGAACCACAGACGTTTCCGCCGCCAATGGTGCGATGAAAGAAGGATGTGGACGGCAGAATGGAATGAAATTGTCTTTACTGACGAGTCACGCTTCTGTCTGCAACACCACGATGGTCGGATTCGAGTCTGGAGACACCGTGGAGAGAGGATGCTGAACAGCTGCGTTATGCACCGCCACACTGGTCCTGCACCGGGTATTATGGTATGGGGCGGTATTGGATATCACTCTCGCACTCCTCTAGTACGCATTGCCGGTACTTTAAACAGCCAGCGCTACATCTCCGAGGTGTTGGAGCCAGTTGTACTTCCTTACCTTCAGGGCTTGCCCACAGCCATATTTCAACAGGATAATGCGCGACCACACGTGGCACGCACCAAGGGTTCTTCGTCAATCGCCAGATTGAATTGCTTCCCTGGCCAGCTCGCTCTCCGGATCTTTCGCCGATAGGAAACATGTGGTCCATGGTTGCTCAACGATTGACCCAGAATACATCCCCAGCTGCCACACCAGATCAACTTTGGCAACGTGTGGAAGCTGCTTGGTCTGCTGTACCCCAAGAACACATCCAAAGTCTCTTTGAATCAATGCCGAGGCGTGTGGCAGCGGTGATCTCCAACAATGGCGGCTACTCTGGCTACTGATTTTGGCAGGAACCACACTTCACAGAAGTCTATAAATTTAATCATTTGATACTTGGTCAACATGTTATCTACAAAATAAATTTTGTTGTGATATCTCTTGTCTTTCTTGATGTTGCAATTTGGGTGGCCAGCAGTGTATAAAACTAAACTGTTAAAATGAAATAAATCTGACACAATTTATACCGTAAGCAGGCGAGGCCTTAAATAGGGTACATCCGTTCATGGGTGGTACTCGGGCTCAACCATAGAGGAGAGATAAGGACAGAGAGCGCATAGGGGTTGCAAATCGGTTCTACGAGTAAAATCAGGTGACGTGCGGGCGGTTCCTCGACTCGGAGAACGTTCTCTATGGGATTTAGAATAGGGACGGCAAATTGACGTGTTGAAGGCCAATTTTAGTGAAAAAACTGATTGCATATTGTTGTGCATACAATTGCAAAGAGAGAGGAACTAAAAGATTACCCTACTTATTTCACAGGCATGTTATTATTTACTTATCTGCGTTTTTTAGTATTTAAAGCATTTTAAAAAGAGCAGCGTTGCATCACATCATAGTATAAGCAATGTTTATTCGTTATTGCGAACACTTTTTTGCATTACTTGATTTCGTGAGAAGAATTTAAATATTTGTAACCTGATAGAAAATGTTTTGGAGCCATTGAAAGTTATGCATTTTGCGAAAAAAATGGAATGTTTTCGGTTATACGCAAGTTGGCGAATCTTGGCGCCTTCCGCTAAAGTAAACAAATATCGCGTGTTTGTAAAGTTGTTATTTTCTTTTATACAAACTGCAATTCGTTCATTTAACCACTTAACGCATTTACCCGTGTCTGACGCGGGCGAAAGTTACCGGCAAATTTGCACAAGCCCGTGTCTCACACGGGCGCTCTTGTATCTCGCGTTATTTTATTTCTAATGCCCCCCACAACTAAAATTGCAAAAAATAACTTACACTATACCTATATATTCATTTTCTGTCAAAAAAAACTCGATCATTTTTTACCAGTTTTTCCGAAAAAAACTCGTGCTTTAAGTGGTTAAGATTAATATTGTTAAGATAATATTGTTAATATAAGTGAGCGATCGCTCCTGATAGCTGTTTATTTGAATTTTGATTTGCAGAGATTGTTTCATTTTAATTGGAAACAATACACATGTATTTTTGCGTTAAATTTGGAAACGTAAAAACTATTATTTTTAAGGAATTATTAATTTTTTAAATAACGCGGATGGTTGATTCAAGTGCATCAATATTTTAGAATAGGAACTGATGGATAACTTTTTAGAAATTTCATTAGTTTTACTTAAATGACTATTTAAAGTAAGAGTATTTGTTTAATTTAAATCTGCCGTCTAATCTAATTAAAATTTGTATTACATTAATACAAGACACGCTTAGAATGATGTACGCATTACTTTCGCAAAGCTCACATCTTGCAAAAATATTTTCCCTAGAGCATCGAAATCAAAAATTAATTTTTACTATTTACAATATTACATACTATGTAATAAATGTAGATTTAGCAAATGTAGGAATAATATCAAAACTTAAATTAATTATATTTCCAAGAAATGCACTTTAAATAGTGTATTTACATTTTTAAATGTATTTTAGTAAAATATAAAATGAAGAAATGAGCACGATAAATGAGTAAAGCAGTATACCTCTTACGCATCCATTTTGGCAAATGTAATATTTAAAAATTGAATTGATAAACTTCAATACATAAACGTGGCTTTATATTTTTCTGTCTGGAGAAAGGAATGGGAAAAGTCCTTATGGCGAGATAAAATTTTCTGAAAACATTTTCTCTTCAATGTCCCATGTTTCATGGAATTGCTCTTATGTAATCTATGCAAATAAAAATTAAATGCTTCTGTTAGTGTATAGAATATTTTGTTATATATATTCTAAGTTATTTATCTGAGTCATTTTTAAAAAGTCAATGGTTTCCCTGTATATATATTAACAAAACGCTTGTCCAAAAGTCGTAAATTTATTCATAGTGAAAATATTGTTTGAAAAAATCTGTTTCGAAATCTAATTGTTTTCTTTCTGGTGGCTTTCATTGGAGCTACGAATTACAAGTTTTAAAGTCAAAACATTTAATATTCACAAAACAAAGATATCTAAAATCATTAATCTCAGACTGAATTTTCCGCTCTAGATCACTTTTTTAAAAAAATCTTTCGTTATTTTGTAAACATTTTAAGTTAGCAAAGTAGCAAAAATTGGTAAGCTAAGAAACTTTACTTTTATGAAATAATGGTTCAAAATCGTCCATCAAATACTTTAAGTCGAAATTATCTGTTTAATCACGAAAGCCGTATTTGTAATAAAATAAGTACAACTCGTTTATTCTTGTGCTTATTTGATTCGAAAAGGTGAAAGCTCGGTATGTTTACATTTCGCAGCCGTAGGTATCGCCAAGATTGTTTACGTTACATGGCGATATGAAGCCAAATCTGGTTTAACCTTGGACTAAAACGTGAAGTTACTCGTGGAACAATATTTTCATTTTCGATCATCTGAATGGGGATGCACTCTCTATCCTTATCTCTCCTCTACGGGCTCAGCGGATGATATTCCAGAGTACTTAACTCTCTAATGTAACTCATAACTATCGAAATGCTTATAATCTGAACTCCATAGAGCTGTCATATAACTAAGAATAACATTCAAATTATCCTTTTAAATAGTATTTTAAACAACTAGACTGCACTATAACAGGACACATCCATTTCAAGCCACTCATCTGTCAAACTGGAGATTAAGGCCTCCGCGGGGCCATGATTTCCATTAAATTCAGCTAAAACAACTTATGCGTCTCACCATCCATCCATAGTCCTTATGGCAAAGCGATTTTTGAAAAATCGCTGCGCCTTAAGTATATAATTATAAGCGCAGCTAGTCGAAAATATTCTAAACTGACGAAAACAAAAAGTTCTAAAGATATTGTTTAAATATTGCGAAAACTGACGTCTAAAGAATAAGACAACATTAACTAAAATGCAAACTCGTTAACTCTCCGCGAAACAAGATATCAATGCGAGTGTGCAAACGATAATTCTTTGGCATGCGTTTACAAAGAGCATTAATTAGTCTGAAGACTGTCATTAATTAGAAGGTTAACATTAGCATAATGTTTAAATAAATTTAAAAATGACGTTGAGTGTTTTAGTTGAATTTTTCAGGGTTGTTTTAAATTTAAAATTGAATAAATTTCAGCTCAGGAATTGTTTTTACATAGAACATAACTTAGGTTTATGAGTGATGTAAACTAACTTTGGAGAAATTGCTTTAAAAAACATTGTTAACTCGGAGGCACACGATTTTAAAGAAAAAATCCATGTTGCACATAATTGTTTATTCACTTATCAGCTTCAAAATTAGTATAAAACATCAAATAACATGCTTTTTATTATAAAACAATTGATTCACTCATAATAAATTTTTACAAAAAAACATTTACCGTTATGAAGGACAAAAAATTCACTGCACCACACAATACGCCAACCTTAATCACAAGTGTCAACAATTTGCTAATGCGTTTTGATATGTGTAAATTTTGTTTTCACTTATTTACACATTTGGCGTTAGTTTAACTCAATGAAAAACTTTAAATAAAATATTAAACTGTATGACTATGAATAATTTCAACTTTTTGAGGTGGGTTGAAAACTATTACACCATGCATAAAAGCTAAGCAAAAGGTGGGACAGTTTTTAACCCGCCTTACCCCCAAAGAGTTAAAAAGTAATCACGTAAATATCATCCAACAAATAAAATTTTAATTCAAAGAACTTTTAAATAAAAACATTTTTAATTCAAAGAACTTTTAAATAAAAACATTTTTAATTCAAATCTTTTAAACATTGTTTAATCAATGAAGATCCAGATTTTCATTCACACAAAATCTAATTAACATAACAAGTACAAGGGGAGGGGAATGACCAAAAACCTTGACGTGAATGGATTTCAAGTTCAGTAATAACCCTTAATTTTTTGACGTGAATAGTCCTTAAAATCTTAACAGTACTGGGGGCATGCATGAAAAGCCGAGCGTTACAAAAAAGCGTAACAACTATTTTATCTTATGATTTCAGAACTATAAGAAGCATTTAGAAGATAAATATAGCGTCTTGTAGACAAAAGTCCGTACCTACATGATCTTCGGACCGAGTGTGCAGGGGTACTGAGGGCGAGGAGGGGGGTCCGCAAAATGTCGAAATTCTACGGTGCTGAGCGAGCTTTGGGTCTGTGTAATTTTAGATTGTGTGGAGGTGAGGACTGCGTGAGTGATTCATTCGAAAGCTACCTAACTACGCTACAATTAATACTGTACAACAACATCTCAACAACAATTACTATCAAACTGCACTTTAATCATTCAAACTGTAAATTAATTGTTGAATATTCTCAATGAAAAATCGTTCAAACTTCCTATGACTGCTTCCTTCATTCCACAATACAACATCATGGCCCGAGTATTAAAATCAAAACTACGGTTTGTGTCCTCGAAACAACCTACCAATATTTTGCCAAGTTCAATGTAGGTGGAGGTAGAGTTTCTGCTGTGATACGTGTTTCCTGTACGTATTCCGAACGTGACGTCACTTCGGTTTTTTTTAAACGATTTCAGCTCCTCTCCAATAAAATTTCCAAACAAGAAATCCCAAATTTATATACGACAGTTTATTGGTCAACACCATTTAGATTAAATACCAAACATCGCCAAAGCGGCAATAAACTACGTTTTAAAGTAATCCCGATATGTATCATGAATAAGTAGGTGAATTAACGTCTCACTGGAGCAACACAATGGGCTATTAGCGACGGTTCGGAATCAATCTCGAGGGAAAGATCCGAAGACAACACCACGTAATTTTGAACCACGGTCACATGACGTATAAGGAGTAGATAGATAGGTATTTAATTAACGTCGCACTGGAGCAATACAATGGGTTATTGGTGACAGTCCGGAATCAATTCCGAAGGGAAATACCGAGGATAACACCTCGTTACTTAAAACCACCGGCAGATGGAGAGACCAAAGGATAAGGAAGTTCTGCCGAAAGACGTTGCCGTGATCGCTTACACAATATAAGTGAGTGCCGAATCGTCAAACATTTAAACGTAATCCAGCTTTGTGAAACATTTCATGTCAGCAGGTACGATGCAGTTCGGCTGAGAAGCTGGAGCAGAAATCGAAGACATGCTATTTGAGGTTAAGAGAAATCCGGGCATAAGAACACGATTGTATATAAGCTAGGTTTAGGACAATCCTTCGCATTCAGGGTTTGGCACGAGCAGCAATCTCATCTCTTCCTTTTACAGTCTAGACATTGAAACCTGAAGATTATACTCCGAGTGTAGAATAGATACGTCCAATGGTTCTACATCAGAGAGCACACTTCAGTTATATTTTCTAGTATCGTGCTCTTCACATATTAACCTTCTTTCTCTCAGACGTTTTTCTCCTTTAGTTGCGTACCAGTGTGACGTTAATTCAATTACATACCTACCTTTAGGTGAGTATGGGCTTCATGAACCCGAGGTACTCTTGTGATCTTTTCTTTTCCCATGGGGTATATTGTCTTTAGTAAATACGGTGATCGCGATCCCGTGATACCAAAGCGAACTTTTCTGCTTTCGTCTCATTACTCTAGACCCCATTCTTTTTGGGGGCTGGGGCTTCGTGGCTCAGAGGGTATGCCCAGTGCGATAGCAACCTTCGAGTTTGGGCGGCGTAGGTTCGATTCCTCCTTGGATGCATTTCTCTCTCTTGTGTCATTAAAAATGTCCTTGCGTGTGAATGTCCATTACTTGACATTGTCTCCAAATATGGCGCCATAAAAACCCAAAACCAGCCAACCCTCTTTTACTCTGACACTTTTTACTTGATGGTATGGCATTTTTTTAAATTAACGTCGCACTGGAGAAACACAACGGGCTATTGGTGACGTTCCGGCATCAATCCTGAAGGGAAAGACCCGAGGACAACACCTCGAAGTCACGAACCTCGGCCAGATGGCTAGGTCAACACCTGAGCCGGCACCCCACTCTCCAAACTAGCACACCACCAAACGTGAGGACATTTGAGGCCCCGGGGTACCGTGGCGCATTTTTGTGCTTGAAGCTGTCTGTCTTGTGTTTGGCGCAGCTTGTCCAAATATGACCCTTGCCCAAATATGATCCTTGCACCATAAAACCCCAAAGAACCAACAATTAACCCTCTGAGCGGCACGACATTTCCGAGTAGTGTAGTGTTGCTTCCTTCACAACACACATAATTGCTAAATAATCATATCTATGAGTGAAAAGAATCTTATGAAGCATTCTGTTGGTCAGGAAAGTCACAACTGGTAAGAAGTCATGCAGTGAAAACTAAGTTTCAGAATTGATATATGCGTTTGAACCTCTCAGTTGGCTGAGCCATAGAGGAAGTATAAAAGTAGAGTGAACAACGGTAATCTTTTTATGTGCCCAGGATCATATGACCAGAACTAGTAGTAACAAGACCATTTGACTGCTTTCGTCTGCTGGCTGGAAAGTGACATTCATCATCTGATTGGTCCACGGAACGGGAAAATACGCCCATTCATTGATTCACCATCTCATTGGTCGATTGTTGCATCATCTGATAGAAGTAGACTGTCGATTTCACCACTTTTGTCGCAACTTTATAGAAATGCGCATTTGCAACCTACCCTGTCATAAGATGTTTATCACCGATTTGGTATTTTATCACCAAAAGAAGTGATGAAATACCAAATCGGCCAACTAAGTCCATTTTTCAGAGAGCGGTCATGTGACTACTAGTCTACATGTTGGTCACACTTTTTGAAGCTCTTCTAAATAGCAATGATCACTCTACTTGTATTTCCCGTCTATCGCGATGGGGCGATAGCATTCTGCAGCTGTGATGGCCTTAGTTACTTCAACGACACTTTTGGGGGCAGATGGATATGCCGGAATGGACCTGTCGCTTGGCCACCACGATTATCTCGATATTTTCTCTATGGAATATCTGGAGGGTTCCGTGTGCGAGACTCCCATTAAATCCAATTAGGATTTTGTCGCGAGAGTTTCTGTTGTTTCTATAGCTGTTTGCGGAATACCTGTCATATTTTAAAATGTACGATAATAAATGCGTTGACGCTGTCAGGCATGTATGGCGGTCGCTTCTCCGAGCAGCTGCTGTAAAATGAAGTAGGCAGGTAGGTATTCTAATTAACGTCGCACTGGAGCAACACAACGGGCTATTGGCGACGGTCCTGTATCAAACCCGAAGGGAAAGATCAAGGACAACACCACGTAATTTTAAACCACTGTCAGATGACGAGGTCACACCTGAGCTGACACCCCACTCTCCAAACTTCCACACCACGCCAACGTGATGACATTTGAGGCCACGGCAGATTTAACTTGCACCAGCTCCCTTTGTACACGACGGTCTTGGGCTGGACCGAGTTTCGAACTCGCAACCCTCCGTTTGCTAATCCATTACTCTTCCAACCGGGCTACCCCGCGGCCCCTAAACCCAATAGGAAAAGATCACTAAAGTGCCTCGGGTTCGCGAAGCCCTTACATACCTCAAGATATGCCCCTGAGGGCCGTATACGGAACTACACCTTTGATTTTATAATACAGGTCTCACTTCATACAATTGGGAATCAACTGGTGGTTGTATCTATCGAAATCAGCCACTGTTAAATTCTAGTTTGTGTGTACCGGAGTGAATTTACCTCAACATCCATTTTTAAAATAACGCGGTTTACATTTGGTTCCCTGAAAAGATTTTTCAGAAAATATTGTTCCAAGACACACTTCAAGCAAAAGAAACCCAAGCATAAAGCGTGAGACGACACACGAGAAAAACATCACCAAAATATTTTCTCATTTCCGAACAAAAAACTGCAAACCCATAAACTACCCCCAATCTCGCTCAGCGTGTTTGCGCAACCTCAACAAACAACGCGGATTTAGCGGACTCTCGGAAAATATCTTCAGAACATCGGAGACGAAACGCTTGAAAAGTTTTCGATAATTCCTAGCCGAGGGGGCAGGAGCGAACAGAACATCACGTGGGTGACGTCACCGCCAAACGATTCCGAGTGCCGAGGCGCGATGACTCCGACGTCCACAACAGAGCAGAAGCTCGCTGATGCCGAGAAAGCCCGGAGAGACGAGCTTGACATTATTTTTCGACTTTCTCATTTTCCCCCACGTCGGATATTTTGAGCAGTTGCTAATAAAAGTGCGCTCGCGGCTGAATTTGCTGTTTCGGAATATAAAGCATGCGGTAACGGAGTTTCTTTTTTTTCTGACCAAAAACAACAAAGTTCGTTCAAGAAATTGCATGGTAAGTAGTTTTCTTTTAATGAATTGCTCGGTATTGTTGAGTTTTATTTCGTTATCGTTTGCACGTGATTTTCTTTATTCGAAATCATTTGATTATTATCGTTTTACGACAGCTAAAAATTCCAAAGTTAAGATTGTTTACCCTAAACAACCATATGATTAGTTTGTTTACTTGCTGAAAATGTTTTGAGTTCTTTTTTCCTTGAATTCACTTGAACTCGGACAGGAAGAAATAGAGCAAAGTCAAGAAATGTACAAAAATGTTTCACGAAAATAAACTACTGGAATCGCTGTGGTTTCCGTCGTTTTACAACTAAAAATTCGAAACTTAAAGTTTACCCTAAACACCAACCATATGATTAGTTTGTTTACTTTATGAAAGAGTTTTGGGTTTCTTGAATCCTTTCTTTCCTTGAATCCACTTGGATTTAAGAAAGAACATAAAAGAGAATTTACCTAAAAATGTACAAAAATCTTTCACGAAAATAAAACAATCTGCATGTTAAGCTAGTTTTGAACTTTGTACAGGAATTTTAAATTAGATGTTACTGGATTTTAACGCGTTCTTTATAAATGCTAGAGGAATATCTTTGATGAATCGTCCTTTTTCTAAAGTCTACAGATTTGATTGCAAAAATTGGTTTAAAAATATCAAAAATCGTCATTATTTCATTGAATAATGTAAAGCACTAATGCATATTGATTATGAAAAATATAGTACTTTTCGACTGTTGGACGAAAATATTTATCTCGCTTGAAAAAACACAATTTATAAATTTAATTTTAAAGGAGTTGATATTTCACCCCGGAATCGTACAGTAAGTGTTTTTTGATGAATTCGGTATTGGTTGAGTTTTATCGAGTTATCGTTTGTACGAGATCTTCGAAATGATTGAGTTGACTGATGGTTGATGTTTTATGGAACCCAAAAATTCGAAACTGCTTTGTTTATTCAAAAATATCTTCGCTTTATACTTGCTAAAAGTGTTTTTAATTTGTCCCAACATAGAATTAGTACCAAGAAAAAATTGAAATTTTATGAGTTATGTTATAAATATACAAAAGCATTTCATGAAAACAAACTACTGGAATCTGCATAGCAAGCTAGTTTTTGAACTTTCCGTAGAAGTTTTAAATTAGATGCTGCTGAATTTTAGTATTTGTTTACAAATGTGTGATCGGAATTGCTTGAATTGTCCTTATTCCGAATGTTTACAGCCGTTTTAGCAAAAGTTTAAAAACATCAAAAAATCATCTAAATTTCGTTTGAACAATGTAGAGCACGAAAATAATTCGAAAACTATTGGACAATTAAATTATCGATTTTG